>CM041776.1:179410273-182034644 GCA_023374045.1 Limonium bicolor | reverse complement strand
TCCCTTCTCTCATTTTTGTTCTTTAATGGTTGTGTAGTTTCCTTGTAGCTTGGGATGGGGATTTCGCACCAAAATCCCTAAAACCTCCATTGTTGAATCTTGAACTTATTTATATGTTTTATTTTAGTCCTTGTGCTTAATGAAGATAATTATTGAGTGTTTATGGCTTCTAAACTTATTGCTCATGATTTGGGGATTTGTTTAGGGTTTCGCTCAATTTGTCATCTATGTGTTAAATTGGTTAGTTTGACCTACCGATTAGTTTAGCATTATTGTGGGATTCTGTCAAAATGATATTCTGAGATAGAAACCTAAACCATTAGGGACTAGAACAGTGTGCTCTATTTCAATGATTTTGATATTAGACTATACAGCAACTTAGTGAAACTTGAGCTTAGTGTTGTCGATTGACCCGTGGCTTAGCTATTGAGAGGTTTCGATTAAATTGGTTAGGATTAGTAGGCCTAGATTAGGTTGCTAATCAATTAAGTATTCCCGTTGTTTAGCTATGAGTTTGAGGTTCGACAATCGGTAGTAAAAGGAGGACGGGTGCAAATATCCATCCCGACTGGTTGGGCACATGTCGTGGATTGAGCGCGCTTGCAACCTTGCGTGCTAAGCCACTCATGACTTAAGTGCGCTTGCAACCTTGTGTGCTAAGCCACTTATTCACCTGTCTATCTGAATCATGAATCTTGACAAATGCATTAGATAGACAATACAAGGTTTGCTATCATCAAAACTAAAGGATCTTGTCTTAACAGTTTTCCCCCTTTTTGATGATGGCAACCTATACACTTATATGTACTTGGCAATTCAAAAATTGAGAGATCCCCCTTGAGTGTGTTTAAGGGTTTTAAGAATGAAAAACTTTAATGAATGATAGCAATAAGTGACAGCTTTTATGCATAATAAGTGACAGCTTTTATGTTATACTATGACCAAAGTAGATAAAGTTTTCATTCAGATGATACATAATGCAAGGATGATAGACATAGTCTCACAAGTACTCTCACAAGTACATATACTTTTCTTTCCCCCTTTGTCATACAGCAAAATAGGGAGTAACTACACGACGTAAGATATTGTAAAGGCCATGACATTCCATAGAGTATAAACTACAAAACATGATCAAGATAATCTAGATGGAGTGACGTAGTTGGGTATCCCATTCATAATCTTCTAAGCCAAAAGGATCCTCCTCCAAAAAAGAGGCTTTGATCCAAGAAGGTTTGGCTTTGGTAGGATTGATCAAAGGTGATTCAGCTGTGGTAGAAAGGTCAGATTCATCAGACTCTATGGTGAACTCCATGTAATGTGGAGAACGTGTATGTGATAAAGTGACACTTGAGGTGATAGACAGCGCTGTAAGGGAGTCGGAGTCTGGTTGAACATAGCTTTGGGCGACGTATTTCTTTGGACCATGAACTTGTGAATGGTGGAGTGAATGGTTTGCTCATTTGAACTAGATGAACTTTGTGGAGTATGTGCCATAGTGTGATATGTGAAGGACTGGGTGTGAGTGGCGGATGGAGTGAGCAAGTTTTTATAGACATTTTGGATATACTCAATGACTGATCGGTGAGTGGCATTAAATGAGGTGCTATGTCTTGTGGGCTATGTTTGTAGGATTTTTAGGTGTCAATGTCTGAGATTGGATTAGTGGAATGGATGGGACTAAATATCTCAGATCATTTTGTAGTTTTTAATCAAGGAAGAAGCAGCCAATACAATAAATTATTTCGTACCTATCATAAGTATTCAAGTGTACAAAAACCAGTTGCATTTTCATTGATATCAAAAGGTACTTTGTAATAGATAGTCAAAGCACAATAAAACATTTGATGGAAAAGAAAAATCTAATCCTAACTCTAACTCTCACGGTTTCACTCGAGTCTCTATGAGACAATGAACACTCAGGCTATGCGTGAATCTATAAAATCTATTGCCCTTGAACCATGTTATGAACACTTGGTTCAGAGGAGACAACCTACACAGCTGTGAGAGTAACTCTCATTCTCTTCAGAATATCCCTAGTTGAGGTATCCAAACTGGTCTACGACCTGTCGTGGACCGGTGAAATACTTCTCCCTCTCTTTACTCCTGATGCTCCAATGGTTGGCGAGGCTCTGACTTAGAGTCTTTGATAAGTGTAAAATATATCTATTCTTAGGACTTTAATTCTTCCTATTTTTATAACAATGCATGTCATATTTTACACTTATCATATGATTTTCCTAGATTTATATTTTTGATATGAATTGATATATTTTATGTGTAAATGTAGGAAAAAGCTATATAAATGGATAGATAATCTCATGAGCTTTCCAACGCAACAAACGGCAAGTAAAACGGACTTATAACGAAGGATCTAGAGCCGGTTGAAGATTGCAGTAATAATTATAATGTACGACATATATATATATAGTCCGCCTCGCGGACATGTGTGTGGAGTCCGCCTCATAAGTAGCGGACAAGGTAGAGACAACCGCCTCGCGGACATCACAGAGGAGTCCGCCTGGTTTGGTCGCGGACATGTGTGTGGAGTCCGCCTGATAAGTAGCGGACATCACAGGCGCAACCGCCTGCTAAACTCGCGGACGGGACCAGAGGTGTCCGCCTCATTTGCTCGCGGACGTGAAGGCGGACAAGGAGGCGGACGTGCTAATTCATGCGCGCGACTAGTTTTCTTCTCCGATTTTCCATTCTTCTTTCGCGGCGCCGCACTTCATTAATTGCAGACGGTGACTACCGCAATTCTCTGATTCACGCGTGACGCCGACCCTGTCTGCAATCAATTCCTCTGCCCGATGAAATCTCTGACTGCAATCTCCACGATCTGCTCACCAACTGCATGCCTGCTCCGTTGTCTGCTTCTTATCTCTTTTCCTATAAATAAACTACGCTCCCTTGTTATTAAGGCAATCCCTTCTTAATCCAAAGTTCACGAACAGCCCACCACACTCGTTCACATCAGCTCTCCGGAGCGACCTCATCAGTTCACGAACAGCTCATTCGCGCTCGTTCTCCACACGACCACATCAATTTCTATTCTCTCCATCTTCTCCAATTTTATTTATTTTTCCACCACGCCATATCTCTACCATTTAGTTAGTATTATTATTACGGACGACGTGGATACAGAGGCGGAGCTAGGATTCAGAGTCAACTTGCTAGCTGGAGTTTTCTCTACCCTTTCTCTTATTTTGTTAAAATGTTGTTTATATATAGTCATGTTTAATTAATAAACTTAAGCCCTCCCAGGTTTGGGATGCGAGCCTATTTTATATATTATGTATGTTAAGCTTTCCACTATGATTTTATCTAAAGTAGTAGTTTAATTCCAGTTCTTCATCTGCTTTAATTCTCTGATCAATTATTAAAGTAATATTTGTAGTTTTCTAATCAACACGCGAGAGCTGAGATAGTAAACAAGACATAGGAATTAAACCTGATTAACAGCTAGAAGCCTGATCCGGCCTATAGGTTAATTAGTCTCAAATAGAAGCTGTTCTTTATGCGATTGGTTGTGTCCGGATTAGAGCATTAGTCTGCTGCTAGTTCTAGCAACTGGTTAGGGTTCGTTAGATTTAGTCGTCAACGAATTATTTATAGTTTCTGAGTTTATTACTTAAGTGGTAAAGTTAATATTAATATAATTAATAAAATGGGTGAGCAGAACAACCCGGGATGCTTTCTCAAAAACAAAAAGATTTATAATTCCTATTTTTATTATCTCGTTCTATTTTAATTGTTTTTATTATTATTTTGTTTAAGTTAAGTTTGTAATTATTTCTTCTCCTAAAAAACGATAAAATCTATTTACTAGAAGTCTCAGTAAATTATTCCACTGTCAGTTATCCACAGCGAGGTCCCCAAGAGTACGACAACCCCACGAATCCACTATCCCGCAAAACGATTAGGTACACTGCCTAAGTGGTAGAAGTAGTCACATATTTCTCCACCAAGTTTTTGGCGCCGTTGCCGGGGACCTCCAGCACGGTTAATTGATAGTTTTTAAATTTTATTGGGATTTCTATTTTTATTTACTTTTATTTTATTTTCGCTTTATTTAATTTTACTTTAAAAAAAATTCTTGTATCTCTATATTATTTCTTATTTTTTCTCTTTCTAGTTAATTTTGTCTATTATTTTTATTTTCTGTTTTTTTTCTTTTTTTACTTGGTATTTTTATTTTGTTTTTATAGGATAATTACTAACAATGGAGAGCAGCCACGATGAGGTGAGACGATTGTTGATCAATCTGGAATGGACACGAATGCAAGAGGAAATATCTCATATCAAAGATTTGTCAAGGATTATCAACCGCCTCAACAATCAAATCGAGAGCCGTATTGGTGGGAAGTCAACCAGGCTAATGCACAGTACAATGAAACTCAGTTGGGGTATTACTACTTCAATCAGAACGAGCAGCAATCTACACGAAGGCTAGACGAATTTCTCCTGAGTCAGGCCGAGCCACTAGAAGAGATTCCAGTGGTGACTCCAAGGAGTGAAGACCAATTCGAGCCAGATATTATTGAAGCTGCAAGTTCTGATGAGGAGATAAAGAAACTTCTCAGTACATTTTTCTCCGACGCCGAGTTGGAGCAGATGTCTGAGAGTTACATTTCTCCTCCATCCCCATCCCCAACACAAGAGGAGCAATTAAAATATAAAGATAAGTTGTCTGCACCAGTCTGCGAGCTTGAGAAAGGTGATCCTATTGAGCCTCACCTACCGGAAGAGGAAATTTACATCCTCGAATCTCAGGAAGGAACACCACTACCACCGGTCTCTCATCAACTTCCATCCTGCCTCCATAAGCCTCAACAGCAAGAGGAGGATGTTTACATCCTCCATTTGAGGAAGAAAAGTCATCACCACCTGGTCTCCTGTTACAACTACGTTACCGGCAGTACCTCCTCAAACACCAGAGTTTGTGGAGTATTCATTTTCCTATTTTATTTGCCGAAGTAACGTTTTGTTTTGATCCAGGTGTTTGCTTTTTATTATTACTAACTTCGTTTTCCTGGCGAAGGTATTGTCTACTTTTATTTTTGATCCAGGATAACGAAGCAGGAGTCTAGCCAAAGACTAAAACTACGGGCAGCTTACTGGGAGGCAACCCAGTGGTTAACATTCATGTTTTGTTTTTGTTTTTGTTTTCTGGTTTATTTTTTTGTTTTTCTTTTGGTTAGAAGTGGCAATGGTGCCCGTGTTTTAATGCAGCGCTTTTAGCGTTTTTGTGGTAGTTGTGAGTGTGTGCAGGTGAAATTCGTATCATGGTACCTGAAGAACTCCAAGGCTGGACACTTGCTTGAACGCAAGTGTGAGGAACGCTACTACCCCCATTGTTAGCACTTAAGTGTGAGGAAGGACACCTTCCTCAATCTACGATATCAGGGGAGTTTCAGTTTCTTTATTTTAAATGTTTGTGTCCAGTCTATCACGCTTAATGATTATCATTATATCAGTCCATGATTGTACTGAATGAAATTCTTCATGAGTCTAGCATATTTTGAAAGGTCTTTTCTTGAGTATTTTATGAACAATGAGGAAATTGCTCCTCTTAAGTGTGAGGAAGTTTAGACCTTTCCCTGAAAATGGCCAGTTGCACTTAATGCCACACATGTTTTTAATTGTCTTTTGCATTGAGGAATCATTGCTCTGAGTGCTTATAAATGTTGAATTCTTGGGTGAAAATTTTTTGCATAAATTTTGAAGTAAAGCCAGGTGGCCACCTCAAGAATCTTTCTGCTCTAGGCTGTTTGATTGTTTAGTTTTATTAAAATTAATCTGTTTTCCCAAAATTTGGTGGATTAAGTTGATTGGTGAAACTGAATTAATTTATCTTGGGTTTTGGAATGATATGAAAGTTTGGTATGAAAAGGATAAGGCAAGGTACTCCTCTGATCATAAAATTTTCTGAACCAAAACAGGCCTCGTTCATTCGGTTATTAAGTCCTTGGGGTGCCTCATCACCCATCTACCTAAGGTCTTGTGATCTGGGATAGAAGGCCCAAAACCGCTACATGGGTGAAGAGAAAAGTCTGGGGGATGAAACAAATTGTGCGAAAAAAAAATGAACATGCAAAACTCTTAATGCTGGATGATTGTCGCAACTTTTCATATTTAGATCATGAGTATGTGTGTTGAAAGGTATCACGGAATAAGGTGTTACTTCACACCCCTTGTCATCCAAGGTTAGAGGAAAAGAATGGTGGAAGATCCCAAGATAATTTACATTCAGATTTTGTAGTCTAACTTATCCATGCTTTAAAAAATTATTCTTTTTCACTGTTTGCGAAAACCTACAACCAGGAGCAGAACTATTCTTTTGATTGTCATTTTGCTTGCTCTGTTTTGCATCTGTTTAACCCTGAGGTTTGATACTACGGCCTTAGAGATATATTTATTCTCTATTTGCTTGAGGACAAGCAAAAGCTAAGTGTGAGGAAGTTTGATAAGTGTAAAATATATCTATTCTTAGGACTTTAATTCTTCCTATTTTTATAACAATGCATGTCATATTTTACACTTATCATATGATTTTCCTAGATTTATATTTTTGATATGAATTGATATATTTTATGTGTTAAATGTAGGAAAAAGCTATATAAATGGATAGATAATCTCATGAGCTTTCCAACGCAACAAACGGCAAGTAAAACGGACTTATAACGAAGGATCTAGAGCCGGTTGAAGATTGCAGTAATATTATAATGTACGACTATATATATATATAGTCCGCCTCGCGGACATTGTGTGGAGTCCGCCTCATAAGTAGCGGACAAGGTAGAGACAACCGCCTCGCGGACATCACAGAGGAGTCCGCCTGGTTTGGTCGCGGACATGTGTGTGGAGTCCGCCTGATAAGTAGCGGACATCACAGGCGCAACCGCCTGCTAAACTCGCGGACGGGACCAGAGGGGTCCGCCTCATTTGCTCGCGGACGTGAAGGCGGACAAGGAGGCGGACGTGCTAATCATGCGCGCGACTAGTTTTCTTCTCCGATTTTCCATTCTTCTTTCGCGGCGCCGCACTTCATTAATTTGCAGACGGGACTACCGCAATTCTCTGATTCACGCGTGACGCCGACCCTGTCTGCAATCAATTCCTCTGCCCGATGAAATCTCTGACTGCAAATCTCCACGATCTGCTCACCAACTGCATGCTGCTCCGTTGTCTGCTTCTTATCTCTTTTCCTATAAATAAACTGCGCTCCCTTGTTATTAAGGCAATCCCTTCTTTAATCCAAAGTTCACGAACAGCCCACCACACTCGTTCACATCAGCTCTCCGGAGCGACCTCATCAGTTCACGAACAGCTCATTCGCGCTCGTTCTCCACACGACCACATCAATTTCTATTCTCTCCATCTTCTCCAATTTTATTTATTTTTCCACCACGCCACATCTCTACCATTTAGTTAGTATTATTATTACGGACGACGTGGATACAGAGGCGGAGCTAGGATTCAGAGTCAACTTGCTAGCTGGAGTTTTCTCTACCCTTTCTCTTATTTTGTTAAATGTTGTTTATATATAGTCATGTTTATTAATAAACTTAAGCCCTCCCAGGTTGGGATGCGAGCCTATTTTATATAATTATGTATGTTAAGCTTTCCACTATGATTTTATCTAAAGTAGTAGTTTAATTCCAGTTCTTCATCTGCTTTAATTCTCTGATCAATTATTAAAGTAATATTTGTAGTTTTCTAATCACACGCGAGAGCTGAGATAGTAAACAAGACATAGGAATTAAACCTGATTAACAGCTAGAAGCCTGATCCGGCCTATAGGTTAATTAGTCTCAAATAGAAGCTGTTCTTTATGCGATTGGTTGTGTCCGGATTAGAGCATTAGTCTGCTGCTAGTTCTAGCAACTGGTTAGGGTTCGTTAGATTTAGTCGTCAACGAATTATTTATAGTTTCTGAGTTTATTACTTAAGTGGTAAAGTTAATATTAATATAATTAATAAAATGGGTGAGCAGAACAACCGGGATGCTTTCTCAAAAACAAAAAGATTTATAATTCCTATTTTTATTATCTCGTTCTATTTTAATTGTTTTTATTATTATTTTGTTTAAGTTAAGTTTGTAATTATTTCTTCTCCTAAAAACGATAAAATCTATTTACTAGAAGTCTCAGTAAATTTATTCCACTGTCAGTTATCCAGCGAGGTCCCCCAAGTACGACAACCCCACGAATCCACTATCCCGCAAAACGATTAGGTACACTGCCTAAGTGGTAGAAGTATCACATATTTCTCCACCAGTCTTCACTCTTGGTTGGCTTCTGAGCAACCACCACCTGGTCTCCCTTTGCCTTGATCCCCATTTAGGACAACATCTCCGAGCTGTTGTTGTCCTGGGCAGAGCATGTGCATTTATGGAACCTGTCGGTGTCCACTTTGTATTGTTGTAGCGCCTTGCACTAACCCCCATGCACTAGACCTTGATTAACATAGCAACTTTCCTCAATGGTAAGAAGGATCAGTGCATGAAGGTCTATTTTCTCTTTGTTTTCAGTGCATAAAGCAATCTCACATCTCTTGCATTGACGATGTGAGTGCGTTGGATCCATGGGCTGATGTTATAGGTGAGTAGACTGAAGAGCACCCTGTTGGGGATAGACATGTCTATGGCGTTGTTATACCCAAAATTTTGACCCCCGGGTTAGGGTCTACGAGGTACTGGTGTTGTGAGAGACATTTTAATCAAGCGGTGAGGGATCCCGGCCCGATCGGCACGTTCCATGGCATGGGGAGCAGCTTTCGTCACTTTCAGGGGCGTTTTGGTAATCTTTAAAGGCTCCTAAGACCTCTTGTAAGCTTTCTCTCTCCTCCAAAGTATGCCCAAATCAGCTTGAAACGCTTTGATATTTTTAACCCATGATAGAGGATGACATTTTAAGCATAATGTCCGTTGGAATTTTGATTTTTCGAATTTCCAATAATTTTCTAGCAATTCTGACTGAATCCGACAAGAAATTCAATTTAAAATATTCCAATATTCAAAAAAATTCGGTTCCCCCTCAGAAAATTCATAATATCCATCCTTGACATGTGGTTAAAATCTCACAGCGAAATTCATTGGGGAAGTCACTTAATTAAAATATCAAAAAATCTTACTTTTACTAGATTTTCTTTATCTTTAAGAAAGTCTATATAAGGGGATAGGTTTTTGGATAAGGGAAGAACCTCATATGCTCAAGAACCCTAGAGAGTCAGAAAACACAGCCTCCCTCACTCTCTCTCACGTTTTCCAACACCCGGCCACCCAAATCATACCGAAAATCCCCCGAAATCACCATCTAAACACGTTTTCCAATCCCCAAAGCATCAATATAAGTCATCCAAAACCCCACAAAAACACCACAAAACGTGAAGAACGGCAAGGACAACCAACAACCAGAAGCTTGGGTCGAATCCTCTCGGGTCTGCCATCAACGGAGCACTCGACGAATCTCTCTGTGAAGAAAACGTTGTGAATCCGAAGGTAAAACAGGTAGAAACTCCACTTCCCTGATTCTCACGGTATTATCTGTCTGCCTCAAATTTGGGCTCAAACTAACCTTCGTACGCTTCTGTATTTCTGTTTATTCAAGCTTCTGTCCAATAACTTGTTTACCAAGTTTCGTGCCTAATTCGAATTCAATTGAGAACTTTCGATCACTAACGCATTGTACATCTTTCAACTACGCACCCAAAAATTTGAGCCAAAAAACCTTCGGGAACAGCCTTACACGCCGCCGTCCGAGGGCGGTCCCGCACCCCACGGACCGTCATGTCCGGGGTTCCCGGACTCCTTGTCGTAAGCCGGGGGGGGGGGGGGGGGGGGGGGGGGGGGCTGGACGCCCACGGACTGCGGCAGTTTTTTAAATTTCAAAAATTTAGGTTGTTCTATAATGTCCGGCCCACGGACGGCCTGTCCGTGGCCCCGAACTTTAACAATTTTTCTGTTTTTCCTATTTAAAAATTCGACTTTTTTTTCATATAGGTTACCTAGGGTCCGTGGTCTCGGACCATTAGGTCCGGTCCCCACGGACGGCACAAATTGACCTCTAATTCTGCCTCCGAAACCATAGTTTAGGTAATTTTTAATTTTCCACTTTAAATTTCTGTCAAAAAATGCTAAAAAACACAAAAAAACAGAAGCGCGCACTTAGGTTAAAAAACAACTTTGTAAAAAGCCGTAATTAAACCAAGTAGAGGAAAAACGACCTAGGAGGGGTACTGAAAGTAATTGAACCCTAATTAAGTCGAATATCGAGCCCCCGAACCCGAACTCTCCTTTCCTAATTTGATCTAGGTTAAAATTAGGTGGCGACTCATAATAGGTTCCAGTGAGCTAGCTTAGGTTTTAATAATTATTGTTATATGACATAGTTATTAATCTTAGACTATAAGTGGACCTAAAACCCGGTTAGATCCTAATCAACTTTAATCAACATAGGATAGGGTTTAAAATCGAGGCTCACAGACTGGCGACTCTGCTGGGGACTAGATTCTTAATATTAACTTGTTTAATTTTAAGAAAGAGGGCTTAACTTGAAAATGTTTATTTATGGCTTATTACATTGTTTATTTACTTTTGTGCGCAATTTAAGTTTTTGTACCCTTGCATCATATGAGAGCGAGGGTCCACGCAAACCAATTTCACCCCGGGACCCGTTTGAGGGTCCCTGTCAGGGACTCACACCTTCTAGGTGATGTGAATAAGTGGGGGAAAAGAGAAGGGTGTCGTCTAACAACACCCCCTTAATACCTGGGCTTTAGCCCCAAGCATTTTCCTGGCAGTACCTTTACCTAGCCCATTGTTTGGCCAGTCAAAGACCCAACCGTAGACGCACACCTTCAGGTGATGTGAAAAAAGTGGGGAAGCCCAAAGAGAATAGCGTGCAAGCCCTATTCCTTTGTGGTGACCTGGGCCCCTGCCCCAAGCACCTCTCCGGATCAATCCATACCCGGTTTGGTTTAAGCATCTAGTAAGGACATGTTGAATTTGTGTGGGCCTTGTTTGTATGATCGGCCCACTACCCAGCTTAGAAACTGATTGGAATTTCTTCTACATCAACCTAGCCTAACCCGAATTTACGGCTTTATTGTTTGCAGCCCAAAGGCCTTGTTTGGTTTGAATGAATTGTTTGTTCGGGCTTGGGCCCAAAAGTTTAGACTTAGGTGATTTCTTTCTTTCAACCCAATTTGGGTTATCAATTTAGTTCAAGGCCCACGAAAAATAAATCCACCTAAAGCAATTCATGAAAATCCATTTGGCCTTTCCACTTCAAGGCTCATTCTAGTCTAAGAAAGACTTTCCACTCGGGCGTTGGCCCAAAGTCCTAGTTATAAGTATCATCTTTAGGCTCAATCAGAATTACTCGGCCCAAACAAGTTTTAAATACACTTTATCAAGTACTCCTTCCCGGCCCAGAACTTCAGTCCGGTCCTCTTTTATTTTCTGACAGACGGCATTTTGGAACTGGTAAACTGTCATCACGAGCATGGAGGGAAAAGGTAGGCCAGATGGTGCAGAAGATAGGATGGCAGAAATAGAGCTTAGGTTGGAAGCCATGACAAAAGATTTGGGAGACTTGAGAGACAAGATCAATTCTCAAGGTGTAGATTTGCATGTTCTAGGAAGGGCCACCGATGCTAGAACTGAACTTGAAGCCATGATGGCTGCCATGGAACGAAGACATAATTGTGTTAGGGATGCCATGGAATCCAACTATATTGCTGTAATTGAAGAATTGAAGGCAAAGGTTCTCTCCCTGGAGGCCGAACGTCAAGCTCAAGACGAAAGCGGCGAAGGCTTCTCAACTCTCTTCATGATCATACAGAAGCTGGCCCATCTGGGCCCAGGGTTCACAGGGAATGTCGGAACTTGTTGCAAAATTCCAGAAAGCTAGTAGGCAGCCGGAAGTGGTCAACCAGGCAGCAACTTGCATTCAAGGTTGCACCCGAAAACGGACTAGACAGCATGAAGAAGGCGCCAGTGGGTGGTTAGGAGGACCAAGTTGGGACGTTAGAGCAGTAGAGTCACCACAGCAGAACTCTGATCTGAGACAATTTACTAATATCGGCCAGACACTAAGTCAAGCGCTTGAGGAACTTCGAAGGAGAAAGCTGCTACAACCGAAGGCCCCGAAGGTAGGACTTGCTCGATTGGGGAAGGATCCAAACCAATTCTGTCGCTACCATCAAGTTCCCGGTCATGACACTGACCATTGTAGGGCCTTGCAGCATAAGATCCAAGACTTTATTGACCAGGGATTTCAGTTCTCGAAGCGCGAGAACATTTTCGGAAGTTCCATGCCAGAAACATCGCTAGGAGTTATCTTTATTTTGTTTTCCCTGTTTGTTCCCTTAGTCATTCGGTATAGCTTCCTTTTTCCTTAGTTAGCTTAGTTGGTCGTTGCTTTCTTTTGAAATAGTTTAAACAATAAGGGATTTTGTTGTCACAGTCTGCTATTAATAAGAGAATGTTCGTTTTGCTTTCATGAAAAGTCCGAATTAGTGCTTATACATTCATTCTCGCATCTTTCGAAAAAAGGCACGATGTCTCATGGAACCCACCTGCAAGTGTTATAAGGTAGAACCTTTGTTTCCATGAATTCCTCTGTACAAAGCCACCACTCTGCATACAAGCACCACCCTTCATTTACATCCCATGTGTCTCACCACTCCACTTTCTCAACATTTCACCAAATACATAAAGCCAAAAATTTTGTTGTCACAAAGTCACTCATCACCCCTCCACAGAATCACCTCATCACCACTCACCATTACACACTCAACCACCCTCCACAAATGACCTGGGTATTCAAAAGGCTTGTCAAGAAACCCCACAACAATACTGGGGGCAATCTGAATTAAGGGACGTTAATGTTTATTTTTGTTTAAGGTGCAAACAAGTCTCTGAGTGTACACTTCGCGAGAGTGCCTTGAGCGGTAAAACCAAGAGCGAAAGAGCGTGTCATTTTTACACGACTCTAGAGAGGTCACATTCAAAGGTGAGGTAAATGGCATGACTCCAACCGAAGGAGATAATTTGTAAATTTACGCTTAAACCTATGAAAGGTAACAAAGAACGGGTTCACAACTATTAGGGATGACGAAGCACCTAGGTACAGCACCACACAGCCAAAAAGCTTGTGAACCCTGACATTACACCCTAGGCACCCCCGCTGAGCTTTTCATATATGACCTCATTTACAACACTACAAGCTCCACAAACAAGCCAACCAATGATGAATAACCGACCCGGTGACCAAAGGAAGCAAGGAGCCTGACTTCCGAACAACAACTTCACAAGTCCAAAGAAGCAAAACTGCTACCAGCATGACGAAACGATCCGCAAATGGTCCCAAAGTGACACAGGATCCAAACGAGCTAACATCAAAAACAGCTCTCAAAGTTCAAAACCGGGAAACACAAGAACCCCGAAGGAAAGGAGATTCAAGGAAGGCAAACCTGAAAAGCCTCAAAGAAACCCAGAATCGGAAAAAAGAAAGAAGATGCAAGGAACAATCCAAAAGTTCCAAGTCCCAAGTTCACAAGCGAAATCATTATGAAGTAGCCAAATGACTTCAAGGCAAAGAAGACAAGTCCGAGAGACAGTGCAAGTTGCAGCTTTGGTCACCCTTATAGCTCCACATATCCTAAACATTCCTCCATTGTCCTGTTGTCATTCATCACACCCCCATAGCCACGTTATAAGCTTAAAAGACTTCCGACCTAGTAGTTGTGTATCCAATCACGTGAAAGTAACAGGTTGAACGCGTAAATCTAAAAATGTCAAATTCAATGGTCGAGTTGTTTTGTCCAAAAGGAGAGCATGAGTGCAAGCATTAAACACTTCGAGTGTAGGATAGAAGCACCACATCAAGATAAACCTTGACCTTGTGAGAATGGGACTGTTTGCGCAATTAATCAAAGAAAATACTAGGGGCAATCGATCGTTCCATTCGATTGCCATGAAGCCCTGAAAACTCAGATCACCTCAAGGAAAAATACTGGGGGCAATTGTTGGTCCCAACAATTGCAACAATGACACCGATTGAGGCCCAAAAGCCAGAAACCCAAAGGATTCAAACCCTTCTCATACCACTCAGGCCCGACCTAAGCCCTATTTCCACATTCAAACACCTTCAGGCCCGTCCTAAGCCCTACCTCCACATCGAAATTCCTCAGGCCCGTCCTAAGCCCTATCTTCACACTCAAACATTCATAGACCCATCATGAGCCCCATCATCTCCAGATTTGACATAAACCCTAATCCTTCTACATCCATTTAGACCCATCATACATTTTGCTCACTTTCACTTAGAACACCTTTAGGCTCGTATAAGACCTAGATCCATCCTTAGGCCGTCATAAGACCTAGATCCATCCTTAGGCTCGTCATAAGACCTAGATCCTCCTTAGGCTCGTAGTAAGACCTAGTTCCAACCCTTAGGCTCAGCATAAGATAGATCCACCCTTAGGCTCGTAGTAAGACCTAGTTCCAACCCTTAGGCTCGTCATAAGACCTAGATCCATCCTTAGGCTCGTACTAAGACCTAGTTCCAACCTTTAGGCTCGTCATAAGACCTAGATCCATCCTTAGGCTCGTAGTAAGACCTAGTTCCAACCCTTAGGCTCGTCATAAGACCTAGAACCATTTTTAGGCTCGCCATAAGACCTAGAACCATTTTTAGGCTCGCCATAAGACCTAGCTGCATTCCCTTAGGCTCGTAGTAAGACCTAGCGTTACCCTTTAGCTTACCCACTCTTATCAAACACATTGCATTCATCTCATTCATATAGGCTCGTCGTAAGACCTAGTTGCATCATCCAGGCTCGTCACAAGACCTGGCGACAAAAAAGTTGGCGAGGTGATGGCAATAAATCCTCCTTTTGCGATGTCAACTTATTTTCGGGATCAACGAATGGTGGGCGATGGCAATAAGTCCCCAAGGTTTTTACCAGGAGTTATCCCTGCACACCGGCTTGGGGGGCAATGGCAATAAGTCCACATTGGGTCCAGCCAGGAGCATTGGCACGGGTTTCGGTCCCCAGAAGCATCCGAGCATCATCAGCATCATCAGCATCATCAACATCATCAGCATCATTAGCATCATTACCATTCCAGCGTTTTTGCATTTGCACGCCACCTAGCTATCATCATTATAGGTAGTCAACGCCTTAGAATCGCTTGACATCATCACATTCATTATAGGTAGTCAACGCCTTAGAATCGCTTGACATCATCACATTCATTATAGGTAGTCAACGCCTTAGAATCGCTTGACATCATCTCATTCATTATAGGTAGTCAGCGCCTTAGAATAGCTCGACACAACTTATCAGTTTTCTGATAACATGCAGGGTCTTGGAAACATTTGAAATTTTGGGGTATCACTCAGGCATCAACTAGCCTTCTCACTTACATTACAAAGTCTAGTTGACGGGGGGCAATCTGTTATACCCAAAATTTTGACCCCCTGGTTAGGGTCTACGAGGTACTGGTGGTGTGAGAGGCAAATCAAGCGGTGAGGGAGGCCCGATCGGCATGTTCCATGGCATGGGGAGCAGCTTCGTCACTTTCAGGGGCGTTTTGGTAATCTTTAAAGGCTCCTAAGACCTCTTGTAAGCTTTCTCTCTCCTCCAAAGGATGCCCAAATCAGCTTGAAACGCTTTGATATTTTAACCCATGATAGAGGATGACATTTTAAGCATAATGGCGTTGGAATTTTGATTTTTCGAATTTCCAATAATTTTCTAGCAATTTCTGACTGAATCCGACGAGAAATTCAATTTAAAAATATTCCAATATTCAAAAAAATTCGGTTCCACCTCAGAAAATTCATAATATCCATCCTTGACATGTGGTTAAAATCTCACAGCGAAATTCATTGGGGAAGTCACTTAATTAAAATATCAAAAAATCTTACTTTTACTAGATTTTCTTTATCTTTAAGAAAGTCTATATAAGGGGATAGGTTTTTGGATAAGGGAAGAACCTCATATGCTCAAGAACCCTAGAGAGTCAGAAAACACAGCCTCCTCACTCTCTCTCACGTTTTCCAACACCCGGCCACCCAAATCATACCGAAAATCCCCCGAAATCACCATCTAAACACGTTTTTCAATCCCCAAAGCATCAATAGTCATCAAAACCCCACAAAAACACCACCAAAACGTGAAGAACAGCAAGGACAACCAACAACCAGAAGCTTGGGTCGAAATCCTCTCGGGTCTGCCATCAACGGAGCACTCGACGAATCCCGGTGTGAAGAAACGTTGTGAATCCGAAGGTAAAACAGGTAGAAATTCCACTTCCCTGATTCTCCACGGTATTATCTGTCCTGCCTCAAAATTTGGGCTCAAACTAACCTTCGTACGCTTCTGTATTGCTGTTTATTCAAGCTTCTGTCCAATAACTTGTTTACCAAGTTTCGTGCATAATTCGAATTCAAATTGAGAACTTTCGATCACTAACGCATTGTACATCTTTCAGGCTACGCACCCATAAAATTTGAGCCAAAAACACCTTCGGGAACAGCCTTAACACCGCCGTCCGAGGGCGGTCCGCACCCACGGACGTCATGTCCGGGGTCCCGGACTCCTTGTCCGTAAGCCCGGACGCCCACGGACGGCGGCGAGTTTTTTAAATTTTAAAAAATTTAGGTTTTTCTAATAATGTCCGGGCCCACGGACGGCCTGTCCGTGGCCCCGGACTTTACAATTTTCTGTTTTCTATTTAATTCGACTTTTATTTTTCATATAGGTTAACTAGGGTCTGTGGTCTCGGACATTAGGTCCGTGGCCACGGACGAAAACAAAATTTGACCTAATTCTGCCTCCGAAACCCTAGTTTAGGTAATTTTAATTTCCACTTTAATTTTCTGTCAAAAAATGCTAAAAAACACAAAAAAACAGAAGCGCGCACTTAGGTTAAAAAACAACTTTGTAAAAAGCCGTAATTAAACCAAGTAGAGGAAAAACGACCTAGGAGGGGTAATGAAAGTAATTGAACCCTAATTAAGTCGAATATCGAGCCCCCGAACCCGAACTCTCCTTTCCTAATTTGATCTAGGTTAAAATTAGGTGGCGACTCATAATAGGTTCCAGTGAGCTAGCTTAGGTTTTAATAATTATTGTTATATGACATAGTTATTAATCTTAGACTATAAGTGGACCTAAAACCCGGTTAGATCCTAATCAACTTTAATCAACATAGGATAGGGTTTAAAATCGAGGCTCACAGGCGTCGAAGTTTTTCATTGTAGCCCTGGGGTTGAGTAGCTGAACCATTTTTCCTCCTTGATGTCCTAAATCATTCCAGGTGGTTTCCTTTGAAACCACTAGTCCTTCTGGTTCCAAACCAAAAGTCTTGCGGATCCAAGACTTGGTGATATTGATGGTGAAACTGTAGACTGTGGAGATGAGGTATTCGTCGTTGTCATCATCTTGGAGTGGTCCAAGATACGTCATATGCTCCTTGAGTAGCTCAGTGTAGATGGGGATAGTCTCCTAGAAGAAGTATGCCCTTCCTTGGAATTCCAAAAGCTCCTGAATCTTTCCAAGACCCATTTGTTCCATCCAGTCCAAATCCAACATCTTTGGTAAGACGGGACAGGACTTGTCGTTGATGTTCTCTGCTCTAAACATTACTGGCTTCAACTCTTTAAGCTTCTTTAGACGCTTGAGTGCTTGTGGTGTCTATGGCTTTACAGCTTTCTTTTTAGCTTGGAAGAGCTCTTCCAGCTCTTGACCATGTGGTGAGAGAACCAACTTTTGCTTCCCTTTCTCTTCTACCTTCTGTCGTTGTTCGACTGTTGGTATGATTGGAGAAGACTCTGTATCGCTATCAGCGTCGTGACTGGTATCACGAGATGTCGTGGACCTGTCCATGACTGGTTCTCCAAAGACCTCAATGAGTTTTGCTTCAACTTCTGAGTCAAGTTATGTCACTTCCTTTTCTTGACTCTTTTCGTCACTTTGCACTTCCTCTTCTTCTATCTGTAGAGAGACAGCTTTGACGACTGTTGAGGGAGTTGCTTCTTCGTCGTCGGTGAAGTGCAACTTATGAGTTGCTACTTCAGGCGTTGAATGGGCTCTTTAAGGAGTTTCCTCTTGTGCCCTGGCTCTCTTGGAGGCACGGGTTTCGCGTGCTATGTGACTTGTCATAGCAGTGGAAAGATCTTGGTTTGTGGGATTTTCGTTATTTTTGACTTTTTAGTGTTTGGTGCCGATAGTAGGTGATGGAGCAGGGGAAGACATGGTTTGTTTTTCTGTGGAGGAAGGAGTTGGAAGAATCTTGGGCTTTAGAATTTCTACTTGGATGCAATGATGAATTTTTGGGAGGTGGTGTCTTATATAGAAGATTTCATCCTGGTATACCTCTCCTTCATCTATTACCCTGCGCACAAGATGATTTCCCAATTCTTTGGATAGGCGAGGGGGCGGTGAATCAGTTGCAGCTCCTGTCGGCCGTATGTTGGCTACTTGTTTTGAGGAAGCTTCTTTGAGGACAGCTTTCTTCTTGGAGCGGAGAGCAGAATTTGGTGCCATGATTGTTCGAAGAGATTTCTGGAGTTTTATAACCTTTCGCTAGAGAGATCTTTAGAGAAGTTGTGAGGTGAGGTTCTTTTGCTCTAAATCTCACAAATTTGTTTGTAAGAGAGAAGAGAAAATGTTCTGAGTGCTTAGAGAGATTAGAGAGAGTGAGGGAAAGAGTGTGGCAAGAGAGGAACTCTCGTCGCCCTTTTATAGATATCGAATAACGGTCGGCGACTACTCCTCGTCCGCTCGCTGACATGTCCTAATGGTACTATTCATAACGGGCAGCGGTCATGATGGTTGTCAGCGATCCGTTGAGAAGTTTTCCAGTTTCTATCCGTTGGACCTTCTCTAAACTAATCTCACTTGTTGTGGAAGATGACAAATCTGTTTCAAGTAGTTGTTTGACATAATTTCTATGCATTAAACTGATCGTTGACTACTAAACGACAATATAACAGGTGTTGCTCACATGTCGGTGACAAATCATGGGAAATAAAAGACAGTTTAATTGTGATCAATGAATATCATTCCAAGATCATGAACAATCTTAGTAAACCTTTCTCTACTTAATGGCTTAGTAAAGATGTCAGCTAGTTGGTCCTCAGTAGAAATATACTTTAAACCAACTAATTCTTTTTCACAACAATCTCTAAGAAAGTGATGTCTAATGTCAATATGTTTGGTACAAGAATGATGCACAGGATTTTTGGAAATAGAGATGGCACTTGTATTGTCACACATAGTTGGTAATGTACCTGTTTTGACGCCATAATCACCAATTTGTTGCTTAAGCCATAAGAGTTGAGCACAGCAACTTGCCGCGGCAATGTATTTAGATTCAGCTGTTGAGATTGCAACACTTTGTTGTTTCTTTGATCTCCATACAATCAGACATGACCCAACAAAGAATGTTGTCTCTGAAGTGCTCTTTCTATCTGTGATAGATCCTCCATAGTCTGCATCTGAAAATCCTACAACGTTACAGTTAGTGAACTTAGGATAAAAGAGACTAAGATTCATGGTTCCTTTTAAGTAACACATGATTCTTTTTACAGCTGTGAGGTGACTTTCTCTTGTATCTGCTTGAAACCTGGCACATAAGCAAATGCTATACATAATGTCAGGTCTACTAGCAGTTAAATATAGTAGAGAACCAATCATCTCTCTGTATGATTGCTGGTCGACCGGTCGGTCACCAGTCATGATGTCCATCTTGGAGCTGACTGCCATTGGTGTGTCAAACGTCTTACATTCCTTCATTCCAAATAAAATTCATTTTTCCAACCTTATTAATTCGGTACAGCCCTAAACTTTTCTTTAATTTCATTTTAACCCCATAACATTATGTAATGTTATACCATATATTAATATCATATAATATGATATTTTTATTTCCTTTAACTTATAACCTATAGTTTTTATACAAAACTATATTTAATGCCGCATAGGCCTATACATTTAAACCTTATTCCTTTCCATAACCCATAGTTTTCTTTATTTACAAAATCATCCCATAATTTATACCATGTTATATATACCATATAATATAACATTTTTAACTTATAAAAAGGTATAACCTATGGTTTATATTTGTAAAATACCGAACAGACCATGTCTGTTTATAAATTAATTTCCAACCCCTTTAACTTTCCAAATTTATAATTTGACCACATATGTAATGTTATGTTATATATATCATATATTATAACATTTTAAACCTTAATATTAATATAACCTATAGTTATATAATATTTAAATTGCGAAGAGACCCCATGTCTATTCTTAATTATTTTTCAACCCACCAACTTTCTATAATCACAAAGTGAGCCACTTTATAACATATAGTTTTATAATATCATTAAAACTATATATTATACATATATCTTAAGAAATACTCTTATATTATTCTAAAAATCACCAAATTTCACCAAAGGGTTATAAATATTATTCCTAACCCATATATTCTCGGTTATTACTATTCCACCACATATATTTATCCAAAGTGTCACAATGACATAATAACTATATATTATACATATATAGTTTATTTTAATTCCAAAATCAACCCAATAAATCCCTAAAAATTCCTAATAGACCATGGGTGTTTATAATACCATTTTACACCCTTTAGTTTCGGTAATAACATATTTACCCCATATGTTATAAAAATGTTACAATTAAATACTTATCTTATTATAAAACCTTAAATAAGTTATTTAACTTATCTAATTTGGTCAAAGCCTACCATATGGTCAAGGTTGACCTCCTTAATATTTCCTTGACCACCAATTCCTATTAATTACGGTTTGTACCCATATTTTTCAGAAATTACCATTTAACCCCAAAACTTTATAAAATCTTATAATTTTTATTTTAAATCCTTTTAACCTCAAACTTTTGGCTTTATTATTATATAGCCCCCTAATTTATTTTAATTATACTTTATACCCCAATTCCTTGTGGTAATATATATATGTTACCTAAACTTAATTAAAACCTTATAAATACATAAATAAAATGGCCTAAAGTACATGGCCTTATTACAAACATTAGCTTATAAAATAAATTACACATAAATGCCCAAAACACATTAAACTCTCGGCCTCACCATATAGTTTTCCATATTTACCAATTTTCCACATAATGTCTTAAATTTGACAATTATGTTAATTAATTACTTATATAAATTTACTAAACCATTCCTTAATCACCTAAGGTCAAAATAAGACCTTTTATACCTTGTTCACTCACGGCAATACATATATATATATATATATATTATATATATATATATATATATGTGTGTGTGTGTGTGTGTGTGTGTGTGTGTGTGTGTGTGTGTGTGTATAAACACATATTAATATACCAAGTGAAGGTTTAAGTGATTTATACCTTATTTTTGCCAAGTTTAGGCCTTGTTTGGCCACGGCTAGCTTAGGATAATTTTTCCACAGCTTCTTTTACATGTTTTCAAACAGCAATTAGGGCATGATTAGTCTCCAAACAAGAGCTAACCATTAGAAGTGTTTAATGTATATTTTCAAGGTAAAATTTACCTTAGAATACCAAGGTAACCAAGGTTGATCTTCGACCTATTTTTACAGAAGAATAAGAGCATCAAAAGAGCTACTAAACCAAGGCTTAAAACCGGTATAACTCATATTAGAAGATGGCTAATTTTCACCTTGATTAAGATGCCAAAAATGGTGTTTTGGCATGGATTTGGTTATTCCTTGAAGCTCTTGATATATCAACTGAATAAGCATGTTAAGAAGAAGATTATAAGCCTAAGAAATCAGGTTTTCCAACCAGAAATGAAAGGAATGAAGACATAAGTGCTTAAAGCATATTTTTACCTTAAAAGATCAAGATTAGAACTTCCCTTCTCCTTCCCTTGTTACAGTCGAGAATCACCCTCCTTTTAACCTCCAAAACAACCTAGAACCATGGATGGAAATGGTTGATGCTTAGCTCCATGGAAAGAGGAAAGAAAAGTGAAGAGAATGAACATAAAATGGCTTAATAAGCTTACCTATACCAATTGGTGTTCTCCTCTGAACTTGGTATGTTCTTACGGTTTTGGAGAAGCAAAAGAGAGAATGGAGCTGCTTGGAGTCGGCTGGGAAGGAAGGTAATGATAGAATAAAGCTAGTTTTGCTTTTTATGTCATTTAATGTTACTTTAGTGCATAGTAATAGGTGACTCATTAGGAGATATTTTAGATGGCTTAATGGATGATGATGACAGCAAGAGTGGGCGGAAATGGTTGGTTTGGTCAATGGATGGCATTTGACCATGGTTAAGTTAAGTAATTAAATGTTATTTTTGGGTACTATTCACCCAAAATCACCCATTTTGATTTTATTTTTAAACTTTGATCTAGACTTTATAATATAGTATATCATGTCACATTAATGATATAAAGAATGTAATCTAGTCTTTAAAGTGACAAAAAGTCAATATCTTAGAGCTCATACACAAAAATGTGCTTTAAGGTGTTTTAGTGCACATTTTGTGTCACAAGGTGTTTCCGAGCTTAGTTTTCTTTGATAATGGTTTCATTGTGTTCCTTTCATGATAATTGATCTTAGGAATCCAATTTTATATCAAATATAGGTCATAAGACCTTTAAGGTTTCTTAGAGCACATTTTTGCCATACTTGACCTTGAAGCATGTAAATGCTTTTTCTTTGTGTTGGAGTGTTGTCCAATAATTGTAGTATGTTCCTTTATGTGTTAATATTCTTAGGACAAAATTTTAGGTCCTAAGAAGTTCATTTGGGTATGTATTTACCCTAAACGGTCAAAGGGTGCAATATTTGCCTTGTGTTGACCATTGTTGTTCTCAATTGACTTTTAAGGCATGTTTAGGCCTTTATTAATGTGATTAGATGTTTAATCCATGTTTATTAGTTTGGGTTATTTCAATCTACCCCCCTTAAAAAGACTTCGTCCCGAAGTCGCTTCATCTAAATAGGTGTTTTAATAACTACCCTTATAACCCACAATGTATATCTATGTGATATATCATTTACACACATCTTATTGTGCTTATACAGCACATATCCCTCACTTTTGGCGTTAGTTCAATCATATATGGATATTAGTGATCCATCAGCACCATTATTTCCTATCAATTCTACAAACCTTGACAACCTCCCCGAGGTGTCCATAACATACCATCCTTCCACATTCCACATCTAATGATTCATTTCGTATCTAGGCGATACCATATGTAATCATTCTACAAGGTAATATAAATAAATATATATATATATATCACAAGTATCATAAGAAGGTATTACACACATGGGTGTAAACACATCATTCAAGCAAGTATCTCATAAGATACATACATACAAGTGCACATCACACACAAACAAATCAACAACGTACGCCCCACGTACCAAACATCACCAACAAAACATCGTATGCCCCGCATACCACCAATTCACTGTATGCCCCGCATACGAAACAAACAAACAAACAATCCTCGTATGCCCCGCATACCACAAACTACTGTATGACCCGCATACGAAACAACAAAACTTAGTGCACACACGTGCACAACCAAGAGGCTCTACCCCCCTTAAAAAGGGTTACACCCCCGTACCCACACAAGTATCCAACAGCCGCTCAACAAGGAGCGCTGGATACTTGGCTCTCATAGAGTTCTCCAACTCGTGGATTATCCTCATATCAGAGAGACGGGTATGACTCTAGCCCTTCCGGGCTCCACAATACATAAAGGGTGAGGCACTGAACTATTTGTGCTCTCTCCCAAGTTCGTTCTAATGGGCCCACTCACTCCGTACTAAGGTGCAGACCCATGAACATAGGCTCAGTTTACCTCTTTTCATTATTGTGTATCCTCTCGTTTGGATTACCAGCGTACATGCGTGTGTCTTCTCTCACTGATATTCAGCTTGAGGTGCAATATGACATTGGCTATTGTTAGTATTTAGTGCTCTTTGCACTTGTCTGAGTAATACTGAGACGTACCAGCCTACATGTCCACGGAGATAAAGCTTTTCATCCGTGTCTCCAAGTGGTCTTGTTCCGGAGTAACACACTGTTGTAGTTCTTTGATACACACTCGTGTTGATATCCATTACATCTTTCTGTATTCCCACTAGATTAATAACCGCACAAGTGCAATGCCAAAACACTCAGTCCTACAGAGTGCAGAGGCGTAAACCCTCAGCAATTAATATCTAATAAGTCAAACAGATACAATGAACGAATTATCATGTGAGTTGTATTCAAGTCCATTAGTTATCATAACTTTGTTCCTTGCTTAAGGTATCTGCTAGTATATTAGCTTTGTCTCTCATCATTGCATAGTCACGCGTTTATGTTCACATCACCTGGTAGGCTCCTCTGGATTGCAAGAATTTGCTCGATCCTTATGAGGGTTCTACATATTATTCGTCCATAATGGGTTTCCATGTTCCTATCCTTAGTGTTCATGTCTTCTTGTATACTGTCTGTTACTCTGTGTTGAAGGTTCTTGATTTCTCTAGCCCGTTGGTTTAACTGTGGCTCGTCTCGTCCATCTTCGAGGCAATCTGCATCACTGTTCTTAGTCCGGAGTTGACTACTTCCCGTGTTCCTAACACTACTTGTCTACATACAAGGGGTACCGTACTGATACATTACTACTTACCCGACTAACTCATAAATAAGTCTGTCAGGCCCACATGCTCCTATCGGAGTGCGGTTGTCCCATGTCTCGTTTAGTAAACTGGTAATGTCTGTCACACGGTTATTGTGAAGTATTATGTTGTCAATCTCCCTTTTGATGGATGTCCTTTTAGTTGTTTATTAGTTTCTGTTATCGGTTATCTTGTTGTAAGTGCTATTGCCCTAATGGCATGGTGTAAGTAAAATTCGTGCTATATTTAGCAAAATTGGTTCTCCTAATTCGATCTCATTGAGTACAACACATATTCCTTTCCTCCATGTTTATCATGATCATATCTCATTCATAGTTCATATCCGTTCCCTCATCCGTTTAATTGGATGTATTTCAGATTGCATAATAGCTTGAGCAACTTGGCTCTTCACTTCCCAACCATCCTCACTGACGGTGGTGCATCTACAACGGGTATGCTTGTCCATAAGGACTAAACATTCATCACTATTAGTGATTAGCATTAAATGCGGGTATACACTTATGGTATTTGGCTAATAAGCCATGTCTGAAAATTCTCAAACAATTAAACTGGTGTGCTTACAATTACAGTGGCTGTATAATTTCTTCAGTTGCAGTGGTTGGACTAACGGTCTTCCTAAGATTTTCATAGGTTTCTAATCTTAAGGTTTGAATGAAAACTGGTATGAAAATTTTGGTATATAATAAGAGATTAAAAATTTAGTGGTAGTTTCAGTTGCAGCACTTGTTGTGGCAAGTGCGCAAGGCAGATGGAAATTTCAATGGTTTGATTGTCATAGCGCTTGCAATAGCAAGTGCGCCATGCAGGTGGAAAAATTAGTTCAGTAATTACCGGTCTCATTGACTCTTCGCCGTTGAGTATGGGCTATATGATAATATAAGCATTAACACTCTGTTCATATATATCTGATCCGTCAAGGTTCCAAGGTCACTCGTATCGAGTCCACATCACTAGTCTCAAAAGTCATACACAAAAGGCGAGTGGTCAATGACACACTCCCACATATTTACAACATATTTCTTTCACCATTCAACGCTAAGTACATAACAAAGTAAGCAAAAGTCTTCCACCAGCGGTCTCACGGAGTTCAGGGTACTCATGCCCTATCTACTCCCTTGCCTCTCTGGGCTCCAGCATCAGTAGATGTCTGGACCTCCTGACCACCTCGTGGTACTCCAGATCCTCCAGCTGAGGTCTTTTGAGTATTCTTTGGTGGCCTGTAGTTACGGCCCTCAGGGTTCATCTAACACTCGAACTCCCAGTGGCCCTCTTTCTTGCAGTACCGGCACTCAACTTTGTGGCCACTACAGTCGACCCCAGGATGAACCTTCCCACAACGCTTGCAATAAAAATGGCGCTGGGGCTGTCCGGTGCCTAATGGTAGCATTTAGTTTAAGTTAATAGCTGTAGGTACAAAGGCTAAAGTTACAATTTAATCTAAGAGGAGGGTGTTCTCACCTTTAGGAGGCGCAGATCTCAAAGGCTGAGCATCTATAGCTGGGCCGGTCAACCCAAGGACGGGCTCTTTCCCCTTAGCTCCCTGGTGACCCTGCTGTCCTTTCTTCTAAAAGAATTTCCTGTTTAAGGTTTCGGGTCAGCATTCATAAAGTATTTAATATGATAAGTAATTCAGAATGGGATAAGTCCTTACTTTCCCTCTTCTTGCTATCGCCTGGAGATGCTCCTCCACCCTCAGACTCTCCATCAGCGTTCTTTCTCTTCTTGGTCCAGAGAGTCTCTTCCCGAGTCTGGAGCATTAGCTCCATCCTCGAGGCAGCATCGTAACACTCCTGGAATCTCATTGGTAAGTTCTCACAAAGTTAATCGGTAATGTAGTAAGTAAAGAATTTATGGCTTTCATGTTAATACCTGGATAGTAGAATAGAGGGTAGCACCCATCGCCATCTGAATGCGAAACAACAATCCCCCCCAGAACTTCTCGACCTTCACAGTCTCTGAGTAATCAACTCCGGGGATAAAGTCCAGCAGACCAATGAATCGAGCATAGTACTCATCCACGGTCAGACCTCCCTAGGAGAGTGTCTCGAACTCTCGGCGCTTCTTCTACTTGAGATGTGCCGGGTAGTACTTCCCCCTCAGCAACTCCACAAAGGCAGCCCACGAAAAGTCGGGCGTAGCCAGGTGATGGTCCTTGACCAACCTCCACCAAGTGCTGGCTGCATCCTTCAGGTGGAAAGCAACAATGACGACCTTCTTGTCGGCAGGTACTTGCAAAGCTTCGTAGGCCTTCTCATGTTCAACTATAAAACGCTCCAAGGCTACGGGGTCTGGCTCCCCTGAATAAGTAGGTGGTCGGGTCTCGGTAACTAACTTCAGCCAATTTGTCTCCCTGGGCTGTGGCGGGTGGGCTGGTGTTCCTCCAATTTGAGTACCAAGCTGTGCGAGAACGACAACAATCGTCTCTGCAACTCCTGGAATCATGGGGTCACAGCCTCCACCTCTACCGGTACCACGCCCTCTAGTTCCCCCAGACATCTGTAGTACAGAATGTCACATAAATACTCGGTAATTTACCATACTCAACCAATAGATATTGAATTGCCTTAAAGACTAATATATCACGCAATTTGCATTACTAAACACAATATCTTTTAAGACGAGTCGTCTCGTACCTCACAAACGTTTCCCGTAATTTCCCAAGTCCTAAGCTCACTGTCTTAACCTAGTATCTCGTAATCAGAGCAGTACTCCGCTCTGATACCACTTTTGTAACACCCCTCTCCTTAAACACGTAATAATCTCTCTCGTAGCAATAAATAAACGTCTTACAACGGAAGATAAATAACAACAATAATACTCACTCGGGTGTCACCTGCCATTACTCGCCCATGCGAGTAACGAAGCATAACTATATCCAACAACCAAAATAAACAAACTGTTAACCGCTGTGATAACGAGATAACTCCTATACATCATACTAAGTCCATAAACCTTAAACGTCGACAAGTGAGCGTCTACCCAATCCTGAATATACATAACCATACCATAATACAATTCCCAGTCTAACATCGTTATACAAATAAACTCCATGTGCGGTAATTAAAGTAAACCCTAACTACCCTGTTCCCGCACTTCGACTTCGACAATGATCAACAACCTGCACAATGAGTGTAGTCTTAGCGATAAACGCTGAGTATGCCCGGCCTGGACCCTAATGGTCACTTAGTCATTTTAACCATCTTATTATTAGATTGGTTTCATGCTTTACCATTTTACAGTTGTAATCAATACTGTAATAAACATGCATAAATACATAGCCATCCACCCAAACAGTCATAAATACCTAACCATCCATCCAATCCAAACATTCATCAAATATCACAAACAACAAGTGTATAATCGAACATATCGAATAATAGTACTGAATAATCGCCGTAGCGAACGTCTTCCTTAGTTAATTTAATTTGGCCTTCAAGGCCCCATCCATCCAAACCATGTTAATTAAATACCAGTTGGGCGTCATGTTGGGACAACCCGATAACAACCTCACCATGGACAGTGGTCCTCCCGTACACACAAAGGTGCTCATTTCGCCAGAGGTCCGGACACCCCTGACTATTCACTTTGCCTCGTAAGGCGTCCATATAAAGGCCATAGCCACCTGACCCACAATCCAAATAGGGCTCGTTGGGTAAATACCTGGAGCGGAACCCGATCGGGAACCCCTCAGTGATCACAAATGCGTAACCAAGTAGTTCGTAAACTACCGGGATTCCTCACCTTAACTCATACCAACTCTCTCTCATAATGTTTAAGATATGCTCTTAGTTTTATGGAGAATATAATTATTAATTAGCTGCCCAATGGGTTTCACGCATACGTAAAAGTAATCTAGCTAATATTCATGTTCGAGATCCATGCTCTAGAGACCGACAATGTCGTGACTCGTTCCTAAGTGTTTTACTTAGGTTACCATATACTTAATATTAATACTAAGGGTATTATTGTAACACCCTATTCCTAAACCTGTAACAACGTGCAAGTCGTAGCATAATAAATAACAATTCGCAGCGGAAAATAAAACTATCTACCTTGGTGTTACACGCCGTTACTCACCCTTGTGAGCAACAAGGCATCCTTACTCTTTCCAACAATACAACCTCTCACGCTGTGATGAACAGATACTGAGCACTTCTAATTATTACAAACCCAATCCAACTAAATGAGCAACTAACTGAATACAACAACCTCCTTAATACAATACAAAATAAAACCAATGGTGTTTGCTGAGAACACAACAGCTACCCCCGTGTCCCTCACTCTGGCTTGAGTCTTCTTCAATAACCTGGAATGTTTGGCCCAATGAAGGGCTCAGCAATCGAAATGCTGGTATGCTAAATGTAGTCTTAAATCATTTGGATTCCTTAAGTCGTTTTAGCCATCTTGATATTAGATTCATTACATAAAATACCGGTTTACAATGATAACAGTAATAACCGTAAACATTTAACGATCACATAGAAATTCACCTGTAAACACCAGTGTACAGTAGTACACGACACCAATAACCACACAATAATAACTCATAGAAATAACCAACAGTCACACATTAATAATCCATAACAATAACCAATAATCACATATTAATAATCTATAACGATCACCAATCAAGATACGCGTATTAAAATGTACTTGTTAGTTAGCCACCTGGCCCTTATCCTGTAAACCAATCATTTAACCTTTTCCAATTAATTTCCACCTCAAGTGTCATGTTAAGTCAAACCTTAATAACTTATTAATGGACGAATGTCCCCTGTGTTCCATTGAAACTGTTTACCAGCTGACCCTATGGCCCTGGTTAATTGACCGATCCGGTCGAACCTGTGCACCAACGACAGTGCCTTCCGCCTCCCCAAATGTGGCTGATGGATTTCCTTTTAGTGACTCTCCATTGAAGTCTCTCGTAGTGATCACAATGCGCAACCAGAAAGTCAAAACAATCTGGATTCCTCTCTTTATAAGTTAGCCCTTTTTGTCAATGACATAATAACCAACCCTTGAGTTAAGACTATAATAGTTGACCATTAGTTAGGTTCAATAATACCTTTAGGTCAGTTAGTCTTGTTCCAGTTTAGATGTATAAACTTCCAGTCATAAGACGTTCGCGTATAAATAAAACGCAACAAAGTTGAGCAATACAGTATACAATATCATTCACATAAAATCACAGATATCGCTCTTAAACAATTAACACATAATGTCTGGACCTTAGGATAATCCTTAGGACATTCAGACCACACAATTAACATACCGTTCACCGGGGTAACAGCTAGCTTGCCAATGCACGCTTTAGTAATTCTTTCACGTACGCTGTTATTTATACATACAATAACGTGTATTATTAATATGACCGTCCACTAAATATTACAGTACAGTCACTGTAGAGTTTATTCTCGTTGTGCACCAACTTGTATGTTCTTTACTTCCCCCTGTTATTTTAACAGTGGTTCTAGATAACCTAACAGTTCATTATTTTATGTGAAGTTCACATGTGATAATGAATTTCCATTATACGGTATGTCCTTATATCATTATTTATATACTCATAATTATTTCCACTTATCATTTATATCATATCACTTAGTTATTTATGTTAACCACCTTTATTTAATTAAACTTTATATTAAACTCCATAATGTATAATAATACATAGTTTTAATTCCTTCCTTGTTAACTTACCAAACCAATCATAATAATTCAACACTTACATAATGAACACATTATCTTTTATAAATTACCAAATAACCATATAACTTTTATAATTTATTTAATAAACCATACCAACTTTCGGAAATCACAATTGTGCCCCTTATTTTTCGCAAATTATTATATAACCACTTATAGTTTCGATTTTAGTAAATATCTTTCCTTTATTCACAATTTAACCCTAAAACTTTATATAAGTCACATATTAATTCATAAACCATAGTTTTAATATTTAATCTTCCTTAATTACCGAAAGGACACTTATATTTTTATAATTTACATTTCCGCCCCACTTAATTTTCGGTTTTCCATTTAAACTCTTATAAATTACACATTCACCCCAAAACTTTTATAAACTTAATATTTTATGTCATAAATCTTTTTAACCCAAAGTTTTTGGCCACACATTGACCAAGACTTAATTTCATAATTAATATTTTAATATGCCCATAAAATCATGTATATTTTCGGTTTTATACCAAAACTTCTCCATAATCACAAAATAGACCCAAAACTTTATAAAGTGTTATTTTAACACTTAAAACACTTATTTAAATTCACCATAATTCATAATATTAATTCCTATCTTATATTATACTATAAATATACCAAATTCACCCTTTCATTCTTGGTAATTTTATTAAGTCCCCCAAACTTTTCAAAATTTACATTTTAGCCACATAAATTACTAAACTAGCCATTTAAATACTTGTAGCCATTTTTAATGTTCCAAAAATTTATAAAATAAGTTAATACACTTATATATATTTCAAAATTCACCAAATCCCATATATAGCTCTCGGCCACAATTTAATTTTATCAAATGGTTTTAAAACTTGATTTAAACTTTATAATATGTATATATAAATGTATATAAGCCATATAACACTTCTAAAAATTATGCTAATGACTTAGAATGATTATAAACCAAAAATAGAACATTAAATCCCTAGACCATTCGGTTTTAATATATATGTAACATAATTAATTTTTATGACCCAAGTATATACCTTAAGGTAATAACCTTACCTTATATGTTATAAATTATTTTTTTCTTGATACTTTAACTAAATAATTTTGGCCTTAATATTAACATGGCCTAAACATGATTTTTATACCAAAGTTTGAAGCTTAAATCAAACTTAAACTTAATAAACCTTACTTATATCTACTTACCCCTTAAATCAAGACAATTCTTGTACTTGATTTTTCCTTGAATTCCAAGCTCTCCAAATGTTATTTTGATGATGGTATTTCGAACTCCTTGTACATTTGTAGGAGATCTATTTGTTAGACTTCTAACAAGAGTTTATAAATAATATTTGTAGTAATTTTACAAGAGTTTACCTTAGGAATTTAACAAGGTATTTTTGATACACCTTGGGATGATTGTAGATCCAAGTTTCCTTCATGAAATAATGAAGAGAATATAGATTTAGAAGTTCTTAATTTTCGAAAATTGCTTAAGGAATTTTCTTAAGATTTTCAACACGAAAATATACCTTAACTTGATCTTGTGGTTCGTTGTATTGTTGTTGAATCTAGGAACCTCCTTTGAACACCTATGGTTGGCGAAAATTGTAGAGGTTGCTAGGATGATTTCTTGCTTCAAGACTTGATAGAATTAACTAGGAAATTACATTAAAATGGTGTTAGAAACTAGTACACCATTAATGGAGTTTATTAGTACTTAGGAATTAACTTAGGAAATGAAGAAAAGAGAGAGCAAGGGAAGGAGCTTACCATACGGTTATGTGGGCAAGGGAATTGAATGAACCTTACGTAAATTAATAAGGCAAAGAATGAGGCTGAATAATATGTCATGTTTATGTTTATTCTTATTACATAATTAGCTACTAAGATCCCTTAGTTTGTTAGGTATACGGCTGAGTGGCCTTAATGGAGTTAGGCATCTCCTAATATTGTAGTATTATGGTTAAAGGAGTGGTAGGAGATTAAACTAGATTATTCAATTTTAGCATGTCAATTATTTAGGATTGATTAAGTTGATTACCAGCACTTATCTTGTCTTTCTTGTAGATGTGATCGGCCAAGATGGAAGTGAGCAGCTCCATATTGTGTAGACTCACGACAATGGAATTCTTAGGAAGCTAGTTTAGGTTTGTTAATTGCAAAACTAGCCTAATGCTAATTAGTTTAAGTCTCATTAAGTTTATTAATGACACTCACTTGTTTTTATTCATGCAGGTGTGATCGGACATGCTGGAGCATATAAGCTCCATCTTCATGTAGCCTTACGGCTAAAGCATGCTAGGAGACCACTCAAAATTTGTTTTATTCTTGGCATTAGATTAGGCTTAGTCTTGTATTGTTTTATTTGATCATTAACAGCAATAATTACTCCATAATGCCCTGCCCATTATTGGCACTCACATGCCTCTTGATCAACCAATTCTACTTGTATAATTGTCTAGTAAAAGTAGCTAGTTCTAGTATTTGCTTTTGACACATTTGATTCCATGATTATTGTTAAACTAATCCCTCCTTGTCTTATTGCAGGGAAATCGGTATTGAACTCCCAAATGGACTGAATTATTTGTTACTTATCATATAATATATGCTAGGTGAGTCACATTAGCATAAGACAATATTTTTTGTAAAAATCTAGCCAAAATGGCCTTAAATGTCGCCCAACATGGAGGTCAAATGGGACTGATTTTTCATTTGATTTTTGTTACACTATATTGTACTAAGACCATAATAATATGTGTAATATGTTCCAGCATTTAATTGGTACATTTTTATTATGGTAAAAGATGAAAGTTTTAAGGTAAAAATGCTGATTTTAGGTACCTTTTTGTCCCAAAAATCGCCCCATTTGTACTATGAATTTAATACTGCCATCAATTTATTTAGATGTTAATTTTATCCACTTTTAAGTTTATCAACTCGTGGCTCCTCAAAAACTTCAAGGCAATTGCGTAAAACGCATTTTCGTGACACCCGAAGGTGCATTTTTGTGCTTTAAGGATTTTCTGGAAAATAAGTAGTCGCTATGTGTTCCAAGTGTTTATTGACATTTTTTACAGTCAATAATAATATGTTAAGGTGTTACATTGAGTTATATGGGGTTATACCAACTCAGAACACAATGCTCGGGCTAACCGGCAAAAAGGAGCGTTAAGAAATTCGTCCGAGCACTTTGTTTATTTGTGAGGAAGTAGCTCGTACATTCTCTTTATAATGTTAAATAATGATGTTAGGAACTCTAAGAATTAATTTTATAGGAGTTTGTGCCACCTCGGCACTCCTCTGGGCATTCCCGAGGGTTTATAGGGCTCCCATAAGGCATCTCTTAGCACTTTGCGTTTAACTAAGAATTTAGCTTGATTACCTCATCTTAAATGTTTATTAAGGTGTTCTGGTGTATGTGGAATGAAGTGTAATACTTTACTTCATCCTATAATGTATTTCCAGGACTTTCGGGCCTTAAGGGCCTTTAAGGGAATTCCCGAGCATATTTATTTTCACTCAGTTTTAGATGAAGTCTTGTGTTCTAAGGGTCATATAATGATCCTTGATTAACTTCATATGAATTTTATGGCTTATATAACTTGTTTAACTTAAGGTCGGGCTTTAACGCACGTTTTTGTCCTTAAGGAGTTTAGGTGCGTTTTAACGCCCAAGTGCTTATATAATTTTGAAATACCCCGGGATTAAAAAAAGTGATTAATTAGGCTAATGGAATATTTAAAAGCTTAATTAGTCCTAAATAAATATGTAGGAACGATTCCCGAAGAAAACGGATTTGTAAAACGAGTTCCAAACGTAAACGTGCTTTAAAACGCGTTTTTCGAGAAACCGGGAAAAACGTGATTTTAAACGGGCTTAATTAACTCATAATAATTATAGTTAGTTAAATATCCATAATTAGACCATAGTGTGGGTCTAGAGCTATTAAAAATTAATTAAACGAGAAAATTCTAGAAAACGGACCCGGTAAATGAATAGTGTCGAAACCGGGAGACGAAACACGTTTAATTCGAAAAGACGAAAAACGACCCGGGCTATTAATTAATGTGGGCCGGTTTTAATTAATAAGCATACACCCATTAATAGCTTGCTAGCTATTAAGTAATAAGAGGACAAGTAAATAAATAAATAAATAAAGCAAATAGTATAAAGTAAAAAGTAAAGTACTTACCTCTCACCTTCTTCTTATTCTCACGATTTTCTCCAGCACTTTGCAAACTTCTTCCTCCTCTGTAACTCACAACTTCAACAGCACAAAGCCCTCACCTTGTCTCACCTCTATCTTGTTCAATTCTCCACCAAATCACACAAAATTTGTACCGTTAGATTCCTCTCGGTGAGAGCTTCGATTTCCACCCAACAAAGTCTCGATTCCTCCATCTTCACTTCATGGATGTTGGAGTTTTTGAAGCTTGAAGGGCTGATTCTAACCCTCCTTCACCTCCTTGATGCCTTAAGGTAATATTAAGTGGAAGTTTAGGCCTTTGCAAGCTTGTTTTTACAATTTGTGAGATTTTTCCCTCACGTTGAAAATCCTTCTCATTTCAGCCGAACCCTCATGTTTTTGTGGGGTGTTGGAAAATCTTCCAATTGATTGCCAAGCTATCTATTTGGTTATTCTAAGGTAATATCTAAACTAAACTTTGAAAACTACCTCTTTAAAATATTAGGTTGTGTGGAGAAAATTGAAATTGACTTGTGGTTATATGTGTGATGGGATATGGTTGTAGCTAGCAATCCATAATCCTTGTGTGGTGTGGAAAGCAAGAAGAGAAAGAGGGAACAAGAGAAAGAGGAAGAAGAGGAGTGAAAACTGAAAATAAACAAGGTAAAGAGCTTACCTTGTGTTGGTTTTATTTCCTTTGTGAAACTTATGTTGGTGTTGTATAAATGACTTTGAGCTTGTGTAGTCATGCTACTACAATATTGATAGTGAAAGAGAATGTTTTAATGTGTGAGTGGGTAAATAAACCTAGAAGTTAAGTTAGGTTACATGTGAGAACAAATGGGATTTTGATGTGTTGTTGATGCTTAAACCAAACAGGTGGGAGAAGAGTGTTGTGAGCTTTTGTAGTGTGGTGAAAATGCACAGGGAAGTAAGGAGGTGCTGTCAAAATTCACCTAGGAATTGATAGTCTTGAGTGTTCTGTTATAAAGAAGAAACTAGGTTGTTTAAGAGGTTTAAGGTGGGTGGTTAATGGTTTGGAAACCTACCTAAGAAGAAGAATGTGTTAGAAGTAAAATAATTTCATTTAAGTGTTAGGTATGGCATTAGTAAGTGAGGTTTGAAGGGTACATGAAGAAACCAAAATCTGTTACAAGACTTAGACAAAACATGAAAAACTAGTTATGAAAGTGTGAGAGAATTTTAAGTGAAACTAACTAGAATGGTGAGTGTGCTTAGTGCTTAGTTTAAGGTGGTTTAGGTGGGTAATTAGGTGCTAAAACATATGGATTATAGGTGAGGAAGATTGGGTAATCAATGGGCTAAGAGAGGACCTTGAACAGAGTTAGAAAATGTTGAATTTGCAAAATCTGTAGCAGGGTCCGGAACTTAGTCCAGGACCAAGTTCCGGACCACCCCCTAAAACACCCCCAAGAATTTTCAGATTGTTAGGTCCGGGACTTAAGTCCTTGCCCAAGTCCTGGACCACCCTCTGTTTTTCACCCGAGACTCTGCCTGCATTATGGTCCGGGACCTGACTTCTGCATGAAGTCCCGGACCAAGTGAAAATAAAGGCCGAGAGTTTAAATCATGATAGGTCCGGGACTTAAGTCCCGTATGAAGTCCCGGACCAACCCGAAAACTTCAAAATAAGTTCTTTAAGTGGGGTTTAAGCTAGGGAATAAATTGGTAATGATGTTATAAGTCAAGTAGGACTTAAATAATGACATGTGAGGGTCATTAAGGGCTTTAATGGGGCTAAGAGAAAATGAGGAGTAAGAACTTATATGATTTAAGTTTGTACTTTATTAACTAAGCAAGTAAATTGTGAGAAAACGTTAGAGAAGCATCGGGTCAAGATAGTTATGGATAATTTACCTTCCGACCTAATGTATGCAATGGATTCGATTAATCGGAGACTCCGAGAGATAGTTGGCAAATGAATGGCGACGGTGAACGGTATGATTTTCTCATGCTCTGTATCCTAACTTGGTTACCCTGATTTGTGTGTTTATGTGCAATCACCTAATCAAGATAAAGTGCGTGAATATGTTTAAAGGTATTTCCCTATATGTCGTGTGCTTGTCTTTGCACCTAATGAACTATGTCTTGAAAGGCTAGTTTGTATAATTCAGGAAATGTTTGAATGGGAGGAATTCTTGTGTTTGAGATGTTCTCACTAACACACTAACCTTCTGACTTACCTAACTTGATAAATGGGTAACTGAAGTTGAGAGGAGACTGATATAGTTTCGGCCACGCGTGAGAATGAGGAAGCAAGAGAGATTGCTTACCGAGTTCTGGCCTAACCATCCCACCATGGTTCCGAACCTTAAGGTCGCAGCCCGGGGAAGTAAGCCAAATCCAAAGCCCGGTGGTGAGAAGTGGTGAGTATGTCACATCTCTGCCCGGAGGTCACCCGACTTAACTGAGTAATTATTACAAGAGTTAAATAATGGTTAAGTGTGGATCATGCCTTGTGCGAGACATATGATCTAGAGTTAAGAGATATGAACATCCGAGTAACCCGGATGAGAATTTGGCTAACACGAGAAGAGGTGTGAAACTTGAGGGAGAATCTCAAGGCCTCAGCGACCAACGTGTGAATAACTTGTAATGTTTCCATTGTGTGTTATGCTCCGTGTGCGGGTATTGTTTTTACTTGAATATATCGTTGTTATTAATAGCATGCTTGTTTGAACAATAATGAACCACATGTTGGCGACCAAATAGTTAGCGTACCCTCGCTAGTACGCGGGGTATGCGATTATCATATTCAGCTTTAGCTGAGCCCCTTCGGGCACCATTTTTATTCTTCCAGGTACACGAGACGGTTGATAGACGAGAAGACCGGGATGTCATGCTTTTGGTTGTTAGTATTAGATGGTGGTGTACCGAGTTGTACACGGGCTTGTGGCCTAGGATAGTCAGTGTACTATGTGGTACACCTATTGCATTTTGAAAGGGTAAACATGATGGTGGAGTGACTGTTAAACTCGTATTCTTTTGACGGGCAGTGAGCCCTTGATGTAAATGTACACTTAGTACTCGGTAATCAGGTGTTGTAAATTATGTAGTTTAAGTTGGTATTTATTCTATCAGACCGGGACTGTAAGTTGTAGTAGTTTAGACCCCGTAACCATATGGGTGGTTATCGGTGTTGTATCACCCTCGGTAGTTAAGAGTTTTTCCGCTGCGAATAATTAAGTGTCCGTGACGTCTAGACCGTGGTTAGAGGAATTATCGGATGGGGTGTTACAAAAATGGTATCAGAGCGAAGCCTCGCTCTGATAGAACGAGATACTGAGTGTAGTGATTACCGAGTTAGGAAACCTAACCCTGAATGACCGTTAATGATAACGCATACCCTTTAACGTCTGTAATGGCGATACAAATGCTTAAACTCTAGACCTTTTGGTCGTGTCACCTGATGTAAAATGTTAATGGTTCAGATGTCGGGAAGAGGACGAGGCCGAACCCGTTGGGGGATTGCTGAGGAGCCAGAGCCGCAGACGATAGTTGAGATCGTCATGGCCACGGTGGCGCAGATGCTACCACAGGTTATTACAGCTATGCAGCAGACATAGCAGACTCAGCAGACACAGACTGAGCCACCCCCACCCCCACCACCCAGAGAGACAAATTGGGTGAAAGCAGTAGCTGACCTACGACCCACTTGCTTCAAGGGTGAGAGCGATCCAGCTAAGCTCGAGGCTTACATCTCCGGGATGGAGACGGCCTTCGAGACCCTCGAGGCTCCTACTGGAGTGAGGGTGAGAATAGCTGCCTACTATCTGAAGGGTGCCGCTATGGACTGGTGGAAGCTAGTCAAGGGCGAGCACGTCGCTGACCCTGCATTCGACTGGGATGCCTTCACTGCTCTCCTGCGATCCAAATATTACCCCGAGCATGTGAAGACGAAGAAGCGGCTCGAACTGGATGCTCTGAAGATGACGGATAAGATGACCGTCGACGAGTATTATACCACCTTCACATCTATCCTTCGACTACTACCCGACCTCGGGTATACCGGTCAGGTCTTGGTCGACCGCTTCCATGGCGGCCTGAGCCATCACCTCCGCTATGGCATGGGATACACGCGGTTCACCTCACTACAGGTAAACGACGGTTTGAGATCTTAATGCCGTAGTCAATACAATTAGTGTCCTTGTATGCCTGAATACCAACTAATGTCCTAATATCAGGAGTGTTACCATGCCGCATCGAGAGTTGAGATTACCGTCCAGTTAAGGGACGAGGAGAATGCGCAGAAGCGCAAGATCAGCAACAAGGGTTCTGGCTCTGGTGAGCAGACCCAAGGAAAAGGATGGGGAAAGAAGAAAGGGAAGTACACCCACCCGACCCAAACCCAAAAGACTACCTCTGAAGAGAGCGGTGCCTATGCTGAGAAGGGCAAGGCAGCTGAGCCATTACGGCTCGCCTATTCCACGCCGATAGCAGCGAAGCCGCTGAGGTCTCACCCACCTAAGGGTAAGATTCTCGATAACCGACACTTGTGTGTTCCTAAGCTTAGAATACCGAATTTTGCTAACTCTCAATGCTTCAGGTTCTGGATCTGGCTCAGGCAAGGGCGGCTCTGATGGACGGGCCTACAGTTGCAAGTACTGCAAGAACGACCACCCCGGCACTGATTGTCAGGGAAGAGAGGTCAGGTGTTATAGCTGCCGCAAGATGGGGCACCGTGCCTATGAGTGCCCTGCCAAGAAGGGCAACAGCCAGGAGTTCAAGCAGAGAGGGCAAGGAGGTAGCAGCTGGTGATACTCAGACCCAGTATGGCCAGCAGGGGCAGGGACCTAGGGGTGCTCAGAAAGGTGCACTGCAGAGGCAGTCCGCCCTCCACATCATAGATCGCTCAGAGGGAGCTGGTCAGAAGACCGGTTCAGGTACTTTCACGCACCTTTAATCCTTGAGAGCTTGTCTACAGTTTCAATTACCTGAATCAGTGAATGACATAGAACTAACATATAGTTAGAGCATGAATTGACTAGCAAGACTAGAACTTATAAGCTGAACTCACCACTTAGGGATCTTCCACATCTGCTATCCTATACCGACTGAACCGAACCATGAAGAGTCCGACATCACCACACACCATTACACCATCGATCAGTGTCAGGTTATCCGCCCAGGTATGATATTATTAAGGCGATACCTGACACCTGAAGCACAAATCGCCATCATCCGACGGTGCAATGAACTCGGAGCAAGACCGGGAGGATTTTACACACCAGAATACCCCGGTGGAGCAAGGATGAAACTAAAAATGATGTGCATAGGGAAGGATTGGAATCTTTACACCCGCACCTACCACAAACAGAACAGAAGAACACCACCTAAATACCGGAGAATTCCAAACGGTTGTTACACAAGCCGTAGAGATTGCACAACAGCTTGAAGCTGATCCCGTACCTGCACTTGAAGCAGATATTTGTATTGTCAACTTCTACCAAGAAGGGGACGACTTGGTTTACACCAAGATAAGGACGAGACAGCGGAAATCTTGAGGGAGTGCCCGTAGTGTCTTGGTCCATTGGGGACGACGCCGAATTCCTGTATGGCGAGCAGAAGCGTGCAGACGCGAGAGAAGATTATCCTTAGGTCAGGAGATGTCTTGGTCATGGGTGGTGAGTCGAGAATGTTGTATCACGGTATCAAGAGGATCAAGTTGAATACGGCACCATCGACTGTGATTAATGCCACACATGAAACCAGGGCGCCTGAACCTCACCTTTAGGAAATATTAGATATGTAATCCCATGTAATACCTAGTAATGTTGTAACGAAACACCATGTGTACCTTGAATGGTTTTATAATAAAGCAGTGTTCTTTATCAATCTTTCCATTTACTTAATACCATCAAACTCATAAAGCTTATGAATAATAGGACGTGGACTCGGTACGGAAGGTAACCTGAGTATACTTACTGAGGCACAGGCCGGTGAAAGCGGCACGATCCTCACGGGTACCTTTCCGGTGAATGGCATTGATGCCTCCGTGCTATTCGACTCCGGCGCCTCTCACACCTTTCTCTCCGTCATTTGCGAGAAGGTTGGGGCTAGATGCGGATGAGTTACCCGATTTTATGGTTACACTCCCATCGAAGGAGCGAGTGCGTTGCATGAAGTATTACCAAGATGCCACTATCCGAATCAAGGGCGAGCAGTTCCCTATTTCCTTCATCGAATTCAGTGGCTTGGCTTCGACTTGATAGTTGGGATGAATTGGTTGGAGCGGCATAAGGGGCGAATCCTTTGTGCCGAGCATAGATTGCTGCTCAGGAGTCCGTCTGGGGTTGCAGTTTCATACCGCCAGAGGCCTAGAGAGCCTTCGACTAGAGTCATCACCGCCATGGCCATGTACCGAGAGCTCAGAAAGGGGCACGAGGTATTCCTCTGTTATGTGCAAGACCTTGAGAGAGACCCTGATTTCAGCACCGATATTCCGGTAGTGTCGGAGTTCCCGGATGTGTTTCCGAAGGAACTTCCCGGCATGCCACCTCAGAGGGAGGTTGAGTTTGAGATCGAACTTCTGCCTGGTACCGGACCTATAGCCAGAGCACCGTACCGATTGGCACCGGCAGAGATGGCCGAGTTGAGAGTGCAGCTTCGAGACCTGCTCGACAAGGGGTTTATACGCCCGAGCGTATCACCCTGGGGAGCACCGGTCCTCTTCGTGAAGAAGAAGGACGGTAGCCTCCGCCTCTGCATCGACTACCGCGAGCTCAATGCGGTCACCATCAAGAATAAGTACCCTTTACCACGTATAGATGATCTGTTTGATCAATTGAAGGGAGCCTCTATATTCTCTAAGATTGATCTCAGATCCGGATACCATCAGATAGCCATCCGAGAGGACATTGAGAAGACAGCGTTCCGTACGAGATATGGCCACTATGAGTTTACAGTGATGCCATTCGGACTGTCGAATGCGCCTGCGAAGTTCATGGATCTGATGAACCGACTGTTCAGCGATCAGCTGACACATCGGTTGTGGTATTGATGATATTCTGGTTATTCGAAATCCAGAGAGGAGCACGAGAGCCATCTGAGGCAAGTACTCGAGACACTCCGCATGAACCGACTCTACGCGAAATTCTCCAAGTGTGAATTCTGGCTTGATCAAGTTTCATTCCTTGGTCATGTGATATCAAGCGCGGGTATCTCAGTCGACCCGGCTAAGATTGAAGCAGTTCGCTCGTGGCCTAGACCCAGGAACGTTTCCGACATCCGGAGCTTCCTTGGGCTAGCCGGTTATTATAGAAGGTTGTGAAAGATTTCTCAAAGTCGCAAGCCTATGACAGCTTTGATGAAGAAGGACGCACAGTTTGTGTGGACCGATGACTGCGAGATTTCCTTTCAGAGCCTGAAGGACTCGTTGACCTCTGCGCCCGTCCTTACCATTCCTGAGGGTTCAGAGGGATTCGAAGTCTATTGTGATGCATCAGGCAGAGGCCTTGGATGCGTACTCATGCAGCACGGCAAGGTAGTTGCTTACGCCTCCCGCCAGCTGAAGAAGCATGAGGAGAACTACCCCACCACGACCTCAAGCTGGGAGCCATCGTCTTCGCATTGAAGATATGGCGGCATTATCTTTATGGGGTTAGTGTTACCATCTACTCCGACCACAAAAGCCTGCAGTATGTCTTCACGCAGAAAGAGTTGAACCTGAGGCAGAGGAGATGGATGGAATTCCTATCAGACTATGACATCGACCTTCAGTACAAAGAAGGGAAGGCGAATGTCGTGGCAGATGCACTGAGTCGTCGAGCACACTCGCTCCATTCGCTACTCGCCTCTTCTAGCTTGGTTGATGAGGTGCGAGACGCTCAGATGAAGGACCCATATATGAATGAGATCAGACAGAGTATCATCGACGGCACATTTGAGCACAGGAAGTATGACTTCAAGCTCCACGACGATGGTTTGATCCGACTGAACGGCAGATTATGCGTTCCCCGAAGCAATGCTGAGCTGAGGGATCGCATTCTGCGAGAAGCCCACTGTTCCTCATTATCTGTCCATCCAGGAGCCTCTAAGATGTACAAAGGTATGAAGAGGTATTTCTGGTGGTCGGGAATGAAATCTGATGTGAATGAGTTTGTCCTGAGGTGCCTCACTTGCCAGAGAGTGAAGTTTGAGCACCGTCGACCTGGAGGAATGGTACAACCTATGCCGATTCCTGAATGGAAGTTCCATGATATATCGATGGATTTTGTTGTTGGACTCCCATCTGCTAGGGGAGGACTCAACATGATCTGGGTGATAGTCGATCGCCTTACCAAGGTGGCCCGCTTCATACCGATGAGGGACACCTGGAAGGTAGCAAAGCTTGCTGAGACATTTGATCGAGAGATTATTCGACATCATGGAGTTCCAAAGACGATTGTGTCTGACCGTGACACCAGGTTTCTTTCGAGATACTGGAGAGCCACACGTGAAGCGCTTGGTACCGAGTTGAAGCTCAGTACAGCCTTCCATCCACAGACTGACGGTCAGACAGAGCGGACCATCCAGACACTGGAGGACATGCTGAGAGCATGCGCCTTAGATTTTCAGGGGAGTTGGGTTGATAAGTTACATCTGATCGAGTTCTCTTATAACAACAGCTACCACGCTTCGATCAAGATGTCACCCTTCCAAGCCTTGTATGGCAGACCGTGTCGCACTCCACTGTGTTGGGATGAGTCCAGTGAGCGGTCATTGTTGGACCGGAATACCTTGAGCAGATGCAATCTGAAGTGCAACAAATTCGAGCGAATCTGAAAGCGGCCCAGGATAGACAAAAGTCTTATGCCGATGTGCGACGACGACCTGAGTTGCTGTGGGCGATCAGGTGTTTCTGCGCTCTCACCGATGAAGGGCGTGTTCCGATTCGGCCAGAAAGGCAAGTTGAGCCCGAAGTACGTTGGGCCTTATACGATCACGGAAAGGATTGGAGCTGTAGCTTACAGGTTAGCGTTACCTGCAGACTTGGGTCGTGTTCATGATGTCTTTCATGTTTCACAGCTCAAGAAGTATATAGCCGATCCATCTCATGTCTTAGAGCCTGATCACATATCCCTTGAGCCGACGATGAGGTACGTCGAGACTCCCTTGCGCATCCTTGACACCAAGACGAGAGACACCCGCAACAAGTCTGTGCGGATGGTCAAGGTCTTGTGGTCGAACCACGACCGAGGAGGCTACTTGGGAATTAGAGGACGCCATGAGGGCGAAGTACCCGACACTGTTTGTAGACTAGATTGTCTAGTGTCGTGAGGGTACGGGGCGTACCCCTTTTAAGGGGGGTAGGACCGTTTTGTTTTAGCATTGCTTCGGGATAGCTTTGCTTGTATGTATATGTTTACATTTTGTTTGACACAGTGTACAACCAGTGTATGGTTGTGTTGTAGTGTTGATAGTGCTTGCAGTGTATTGCTTGCATGGATGGTGCTTGTTTGCACAGTGTGTATGTGCATGTTGCTATGAATATATGTGTGAGATTTGCTATGCGAACTTGTTTGACAGATATGATATCTGAAGTGTACTAAGTGTGTATTGTGTTAAGTGTGATTTGACAATTGACTTGTCAAATGATTGAAGCTTTAATCCACTGACTTGACCAACTTTGAGGGCAAAGTTCCTTAAGGGGGGTAGGTTGAAATACCCCGGATTAAAAATAGTGATTAATTAGGCTAATGGAATATTTAAAAGCTTAATTAGTCCTAAATAAATATGTAGGAACGATTCCCGAAGAAAACGGATTGTAAAACGAGTTAAAACGTAAACGAGCTTTAAAACGCGTTTTTCGAGAAACCGGGAAAACGTGATTTTAAACGGGTTTAATTAACTCGTAATAATTATAGTTAGTTAAATATCATAATTAGACCATAGTGTGGGTCTAGAGCTATTAAAATTAATTAAACGAGAAAATTCCGGAAAACGGACCCGGTAAATGAATAGTATCGAAACCGGGAGACGAAACGCGTTTAATTCGAAAAGACGAAAAACGACCCGGGCTATTAATTAATGTGGGCCGGTTTTAATTAATAAGCATACACCCATTAATAGCTTGCTAGCTATTAAGTAATAAGAGGACAAGTAAATAAATAAATAAAGCAAATAGTATAAAGTAAAAAGTAAAGTACTTACCTCTCACCTTCTTCTTCTTATTCTCACGATTTGCTCCAGCACTTTGCAAACTTCTTCTTCCTCCTCTGTAACTCGCGACTTCAACAGCACAAAGCCCTCACCTTGTCTCACCTCTATCTTGTTCAATTCTCCACCAAATCACACAAAATTTGTACCGTTAGATTCCTCTCGGTGAGAGCTTCGATTTCCACCCAACAAAGTCTCGATTCCTCCATCTTCACTTCCATGGATGTTGGAGCTTTTGAAGCTTGAAGGGCTGATTCTAACCCTCCTTCACCTCCTTGATGCCTTAAGGTAATATTAAGTGGAAGTTTAGGCCATTTCAAGCTTGTTTTACAATTTGTGAGATTTTTCCCTCACGTTGAAAATCCTTCTCATTTCAGCCGAACCCTCATGTTTTGTGGGGTGTTGGAAATCTTCCAATTGATTGCCAAGCTATATTTGGTTATTCTAAGGTAATATCTAAACTAAACTTTGAAAACTACCTTTTTAAAATATTAGGTTGTGTGGAGAAAATTGAAATTGACTTGTGGTTATATGTGTGATGGGATATGGTTGTAGCTAGCAATCCATAATCCTTGTGTGGTTTGGAAAACAAGAAGATAAAGAGGGAACAAGAGAGAGGAAGAAGAGGAGTGAAAACTGAAATAAACAAGGTAAAGAGCTTACCTTGTGTTGGTTTTATTTCCTTTGTGAAACTTATGTTGGTGTTGTATAAATAACTTTGAGCTTGTGTAGTCATGGTACTACAATATTGATAGTTGAAAGAGAATGTTTTAATGTGTGTGAGTGTGTAAATAAACCTAGAAGTTAGGTTAGTTTACATGTGAGAACAAATGGGGTTTTGATGTGTTGTTGATGCTTAAACCAAACAGGTGGGAGAAGAGTGTTGTGAGCTTTTGTAGTGTGGTGAAAATGCACAGGGAAGTAAGGAGGTGCTGTCAAAATTCACCTAGGAATGGATAGTCTTGAGTGTTCTGTTTTGAAGGAAGAAACTAGGTTGTTTAAGAGGTTTAAGGTGGGTGGTTAATGGTTTGGAAACCTACCTAAGAAGAAGAGTGTGTTAGAAGTAAAATAATGTCATTTGAGTGTTAGGTATGGCATTAGTAAGTGAGGTTTGAAGGGTACATGAAGAAACAAAAATCTGTTACAAGACTTAGACAAAACAAGAAAAACTAGTTATGAAAGTGTGAGAGAATTTAAGTGAAACTAACTAGAATGGTGAGTGTGCTTAGTGCTTAGTTTAAGGTGGTTTAGGTGGGTAATTAGGTGCTAAAACATGTGGATTATAGGTGGGAAGATTGGGTAATCAATGGGCTAAGAGAGGACCTTGAACAGAGTTAGAAAATGTCAAAATTTGCAAAATTTGTAGCAGGGTCCGGGACTTAGTCCAGGACCAAGTTCCGGACCACCCCTAAAACACCCCCGAGAATTTTAGATTGTTAGGTCCGGGACTTAAGTCCTTGCCCAAGTCCCGGACCACCCTCTGTTTTTCACCCGAGACTCTGCCTGCATTATGGTCGGGACCTGACTTCTGCATGAAGTCCCGGACCAAGTGAAAATAAAGGCCGAGAGTTTAAATGATGATAGGTCCGGGACTTAAGTCCCGTATGAAGTCCCGGACCAACCCGAAAACTTCAAATAAGTTCTTTAAGTGGGGTTTAAGCTAGGGAATGGATTGGTAAAGATATTATAAGTCAAGTAGGACTTAGATAATGACATGTGAGGGTCATTAAGGGTATTAACGAGGTTAAGAGAAAATGAGAAGTAAGAACTTGTATGATTTAAGTTTGTACTTTATTAACTAAGCAAGTAAATTATGAGAAAACGTTAGAGAAGCATCGGGTCAAGATAGTTATGGATAATTAACCTTCCGACCAAATGTATGCAATAGGATTCGATTAATCGGACTCCGAGAGATAGTTGGCAAACGAACGGCGACGGTGAACGGTACGATTTTCTCATGCTCTGTATCCTAACTTGGTTACCTTGATTTGTGTGTTTATGTGCAATCACCTAATCAAGATAAAGTGCGTGAATATGTTTAAAGGCTAGTTTGTATAATTCATGAAATGTTTGAATGGGAAGAATTCTTGTGTTTGAGATGTTCTCACTAACACACTAACCTTCAGACTTACCTAACTTGATAAATGGGTAACTGAAGTTGAGAGGAGACCGATATAGCTTCAGCCACGTGTTAGAATGAGGAAACAAGAGAGATTGCTTACCGAGTTCTGGCCTAACCTTCCCACCATGGCTCCGTACCTTAAGGTCGCAGCCCGGGGAAGTAAGCCAAATCCAAAGCCCGGTGGTGAGACGTGGTGAGTATGTCACATCTCTGCCCAGAGGTGACCCGACTTAACTGAGTAATTATTACAAGAGTTAAATAATGGTTACGTGTGGATCATGCCTTGTGCGAGACATATGATCTAGAGTTAAGAGATATGAACATCCGAGTAACCCGGATGAGAATTTGGCTAACACGTGAAGATATGTGAAACTTGAGGGAGAATCTCAAGGCCTCAGCGACCAATGTGTGAATAACTTGTAATGTTTCCACTGTGTGTTATGTTCCGTGTGCGGGTATTGTTTTTACTTGAATATATCGTTGTTATTAATATCATGCTTATTTGAACAATAATGAACCACATGTTGGCGACCAAATAGTTAGCGTACCCTCGCTAGTACGCGGGGTATGCGATTATCATATTCAGCTTTAGCTGAGCCCCTTCAGGCACCATTTTTATTCTTCCAGGTACACGAGACGGTTGATAGACGAGAAGACCGGGATGTCATGCTTTTGGTTGTTAGTATTAGATGGTGGTGTACCGAGTTGTACACGGGCTTGTGGCCTAGGATAGTCAGTGTACTATATGGTACACCTGTTGTATTTTGAAAGGGTAAACATGTTGGTGGAGTGACTGTTAAACTCGTATCCTTTTGACGGGCAGTGAGCCCTTGATGTAAATGTACACTTAGTACTCGGTAATCAGGTGTTGTAAATTATGTAGTTTAAGTTGGTATTTATTCTATCAGACCGGGACTGTAAGTTGTAGTAGTTTAGACCCCGTAACCATATGGGTGGTTATCGGTGTTGTATCACCCTCGGTAGTTAAGAGTTTTTCTGCTGCGAATAATTAAGTGTCCGTGACGTCTAGGCCGTGGTTAGAGGAATTATCGGATGGGGTGTTACACAAATCTTTTCACACTCATTCCACAATCTTTCCACATGTTTCCTACATGTTTAAACACCTTAAAACATGTACTAATCCTTCCTTAATCATCATCAAACTTGTCACTCAATTTCTTACAAAATTCTTACACTTAACACTTGATTCCTTACACTTCCCACTTGTGATTTTGCCTAAGACCTCAACTAATCATTATGTTTCTTCACAACCATCTTAACTACTCCTCAAGCATCATTATTCATACCCATTTGCTTACTCAAACTTCTCAAAGCTATATATAACCTAGCACATGCGTACATGCTTATAAGTCATCATACCTTATTTTTCCTTCAAACTTTGTACAAGTTTCATAGCTTCCTTAACCATGGTTTTGGTGCCTTAAATTCACCATTGTAACCCCAAGTCCCTCTTAGACATCCCTAGGTCTTCCTAGTACTCAAGAACTCCATGGTTTATCTATTTTCACCAAAACAACCCGTAGTGTTTACTAGAACATCCTTAGTCATAAAATCTCCTTAGAACACCTTAATCACTTAGTTTCTTCTCCAAATTTTGACATGGTTTCCTTAGTATATTACTAGACCCAAACATTTAGTTTTTTCATCCTTAATACAAGCAAGAACACACAAATTCTTAGTACACAATCTTAGCTCACAATTTACACCCAAACTTCACTACATCATTTCCTCCAGATTTTTGCACATGTCTTAACATTCCTCATATCATGATCTTGGTGTGTTTAATACACCCCACCTAACCTCTAATTCCTCCTAGAGAACTCTAGGCCATTCTATACCTCAAGAACTCCTTAGTTAACTCATTTCCACTCAAATTCCTTTTAATGTCTCCTAGTAAACCTAGGTCATTTTAATTCACAATCACCTCCTAAACACTTGGTTTTCTACCCAAATTTCGCCATAGATCCTCTAGTATATTATCATGCCCAAATGCATTGTTTTTCTCATCCAATCATCTCACACACATTATACCCTTTCTCATCATATGTTCTCACCCAAATCAACTCATTCATAATAAACTCAATATAATGCAATAATCTTAACTTGCATAGCACTAAGGCTCTTAAATGACATGGCTCTTAGGCCCTTAAATGACATGAATTTAAACACTGAATTTCCCACATATAATAGCTTTCAACCTGCAATTACACCCATCAATCTCATAGTAGTTATAATGCTCTTAAAATCCATCTTAAGCTTATCTTACTAACTCATTTCCCATTGGCTCCTTAGTCACAAGTTCACAAGCTTGTTTAAATTATTTTTCCTAGGTTATATACCCCATTTCATACTGTAAGCTTTAAGCTACATTAGCACTTATCTAAATCTCATCCCTTAAAACCTTAAACCACCATTAGGTAAGCAATTTACCTTGTTTTTCTAGGCTTCTCCTCACACTTTCCTCCTTGGTTTTCCTTGTTTCATTTTCGGCCACCAACTTAGATTTCCTTGCCAATGTTCTAGTCAATCCACAATAAATCTAATGAGTGCTAATGAACAAACTAACCTTAAATAATCATACCTAGGTTAAAATGTGTTTTAAGGTATTAAAATGAATGTTTTACCTTGGAGTCTTAAGATAGGCTTGGATATGAATCAAGAAGGACCTCATCTAGCCCTCGCAGAATAAAAACAAGCTAGAACAAGGCATAAAAAACAAAGCCCCGTGAGTGGTAATTTTAGGTCATAATGGAAAAGTGGTGGAAAATTGATTTTTCCTTCATTTTCATTACCTTGGATGAATGGAGAACCAAAAGAGCTCTTCAAACTTGATTTTCCTCCATCCATGGAGTTTTCTCATGGCACCAGACTTCAGCTTTGAAGGATTTGAAAAGATAGAAAGGTAGGTCTTGCTCCAACTAAGAATAATCTATGCTTATTTTTTATTTGGAGCTAAAATGAAGGTTTTGTTAGCAAATGAAGGTCGAGCATGAATGGAGGAAGCACTCACGGTTTTCTTGAGAGGAAGAAGAAGAAATATTCAGTGGAAGAAGAAAATATGAAGAAGAGAGGAGAGAGGTAGGCTAAAGAAGATATTTGTCTTTTAAAAGCAAATAGTAACTTTCCTTACTTTCCTCTTCTTTTCCTTAATGTGCTGGCTCATGTGGTGACTCCCCACACTTAAAACCGTCCCCCCATTAGTATATAGGATATTTATGGTCTTGGTTGGCCAACTTATTGACTTATGTTGACTAATGCTTAAACTAGGCACTATTTGGCACTATTCACAAATTAGGGCACAAATTTGTGAAACTTTTGGTTTCCCATTGATTTAGGCTTCCTAATGTGATACTAATTAGTACACATGTTGATTAAGGTGTAATCATGGGCACTTAGCCACTCAAAACTCATTTCTAAGACAATTTCTCAAAAGGGTGCTTTAAGGAGTCTTAAAGCACATTTTGTGTTTAAGCTTGTTTTTGAGCTTGGTTTTCTTTAGTAATTGGTTTAACATGTCCATTAGCATGTTAATAAGGTCTTATAATGATATTTGGGTGCTAATCATAGTCACTCCAAGCTTAGAGCACATTTTTGCTTAAATTGCCCTTATGGCGTTTTCTTGTGTTTTCCTTGGTTTAAATTGTCTACTGTCAGAGGAAATATATGTATGTGCAGATAAATATCACAAAATATGGGCAAGTGGACCCAATCGAAGTAGTAGATAACGAGTGTCGTTCCACCAGGAAATTGATTATCTGTCTCCCTAGTTTTGGTATTCGGTAACGGAACAATAAATGAGTAAAGGGGGGTTTAGCCGGCAGCAAGCTTAATGATTTTGTTCAAGACAAACTGCAACTTAACTATGGGAACTAAAATTGGTTGTTAAGGGTTTTGGATGGAAAGCACCTTAGGATGGTTATTCTCACCTAAATACACCCCAGCTTCACTCATAAACCCAGTTCACTCAAATTGTCTATTTGGACTATTGTAATGACCATCCAAATCATGGAAGAGCCAACTCTTACCTAGATATTCTCAACTCTCAAATCAAGAGGAGTTCAAATCACTAGATAGCATTAATTTCAAGTCCACATAAATAGCCCCAAATTTCACCAACTAATCAAGCTAGCACAATCTAGGGTTTCTCTCTCCTCTAGGTCACAACCCCCAACTCAAAGTCTTGTGTTGTTGGGAATCACCATAAATGCCATAATTGATCAAGTTAAAGCATTAAATGAACAAGAGAGAGAAAACAATCATAATTAATGAAGCAAGGGTTTACAAGCTAGTTGAGGGATTCAAGTTCAAATCTCCATCCCAAGTGCTAAATAGTTCTACTCAGCCATAGAGATACATAAAAGAGAGAGAGAGAGAGAGAGAAAAAGCCATTGTTGAAGGTGGTTGAGCTTGCAAAAGGTGAGCTCTCTTCTTCTTCTTCCTTCTCTTCTTCTTCTTCTTTTTTTCTCCCTCAAAATCGCCTCTCTCTCTCCTTGTTTAGGTCTTTTGGTGTGTAGAAGTCAAAAGTGGGTGAAAGAGCCTCAAAACTGGCATAAGTATAGAAATTTCCGCGCCCGACCGACCCACAGTGGGTCGGTCCCGTGGGTCGGTCGGCCTTCTGGAGATGAGGCACGTGACCATTTTTAAGTTCTGACCGACCCAGTGTGGGTCGGTCCAATGCAGAGACAAATTTCTGCTCCAGGAGCTTCCGACCAACCCAGAGTGGGTCGGTCCATTGGGTCGGTCGACTGCAGAAGACATTTTTCTCTAACTTACGCGGGGCCTAGAATCTTGGTTACGGCTCGGAATTGCTCCCCGTTTTCGGCGTTGGAAAGCTTGAAGGATGGGGAAGTTGTTGGTGCGTGCCACTAGCTCTAAAATGGATCAAAAGCGTGCTCAAGGTGAGCTTTTACCTATCAAAAGATCAAACTGTATAAGTTCACTATTAATCACAAAAACACTCTATTAAGTGGTGAAATAAGCTATGCACCAAATGAAATGAAGGTGTATGAAGGCATTGAAACATCATTATTTCACCACTTATCAACTCCCCCACACTTATCTATTTGCTTGTCCTCAAGCAAAAATTTGCTAGGAACCCACAATAAGAAGGAACATTTAAAGCAAGCAAGTGTCTAAATGAACTCTTGAATTTATGTGAGCGAAATTTGTGAAATATCTCAAGAGGAGTGTAACCAACCTTCTCATGGTGACATGGGTGTGCTTAGGGTAAAATAAAAATATAGAGTTTTGGGGTATGATCTAGAGTGCTTCCAAGTTCTTAGAGATTTTTGGAACTTGGAGAACTTTTACCACGGCCAACTTCTCTCAAGAATGGGCATTGAGGAATAAACTAAAGGAAAAATAGAGATTTGCATTTGATTCACTTTTGCAACAAGAGATGAGAAGAGATGGTTTGGCATTTTGCCTTTTTCTTTAATGAACACTCAACTCTCATTTGTTGGTTACCTATGGTGTCTCTCAAGTTCCTTTATAAATATTTTTCACAAGGAAGCACCCCTTAGCAATCCCTAGATGAGAAGGTAGAAAGAACCCCTAAGCAATAAAAAGTCACCAAGAGAGGGGTTTATGGAGGCACCGCAAACAATTGCTCCTTAAGAGAGATCTTTTTGAAAAAAATTAGTGAAAAATTCTAAAAATTCATGGAGACACTTGCTTACTATAAATGTAACTTCTACTTGGAAGCTGTAGATATGTATAAGGAAATTGAGTAGTGCACCAAAAAGAAAAGGTCGTTGCCCCCACACTTGAATGGGACAATGTCCGCATTGTTCGAAGCAAAACTCAAGGGAGCACAAATAGAAGACCTTTTCGAGGCACTTAACATAGAGTACAAAAGTTTAGCGCAGTATGTAAGTGTATAAGTGTGAGAGAACGAGGACTCCCCTGAGAAGGTGTGAGTGGTTGATCAAATTCCCCCACACTTGTGAGTGTCCGGGGCGTTGAAGCGCTAGGAAAAATTTGCAAGAGTTCCTCTTGCATGTGCCCGTGCTCACCCTTGAGGGGTGCTTGCGTTCAAAGTGTATATCTACAATGCAAGGCAAAAAGGAAACTAGGCGCACTCGTAATTCCGAAGAATTTGCAAAATGGCCATAATTAGTCAGCAAAAGGGGCTCATACATGAGTCCTGAACCATATTATCCTAAAGTGCATGAAAGAAAATAGGAAAGTACGACAAAGCTAGAGTGTAGAATGGAAATGTCGGGAAACATAACAGCAATCGAAAACAGTCTAAAAAGTGCAATAATAATATTGACAATCCACATGTTTCATAAAGAGCTACTGGGGAAGGGGTGGCCACGTGCCATCTGCTCCTGAAGGGTGCAGATCTACTCTGCCATCAGACGCTGCTGCTCAGCAACTAGGCGCTGGTGCTCAGCCACTTGACGCTGGTATTCTTGAAAGTGCTCCTCGGATACAACGCCGGTTGGTGGTGGAGGAGGGAGGAGCAGGAGCGGAGGGGCGCTAGCAGAGGCACTAGCAGAGGTACTCGAAGAAGACGGCCCGGCTGTCTGAGCGCCGGCCTTGTACCAACCATCTGCGCGCTGAGTGAATCCAAACCTCCTCATAGTGTGCGCCCCGATCAACTCCATGGGAGGACTGGCCTGAAGCCCAGCAGTTGGCACCCCCAGCCGGGCAATCTGCTGCTGAATGAAGAAGGGGAACCCCAGGTGCTGGGTGTCCTTCTGGGCGATGATGTGGAGCAGATGCCGTAACATCAATCTGGAGAGGGACATCGGCTCGTCAGTGATGTCTGGAGTCAGCATGTAATCGACGAGGAAACAGTCCTTCGCATTAAGATCTTTGCTGTCACGCAGATGGAGGTTGTGGCGGAGCAGTGCCAGCAAGACTCTCGTGACCGGGTCAGTGACCATGTTCAGAGTCATCGTGACGCGAACATCGGTCCCCGCCTAGTTCTTCTTTCGGCGCTGAACGGGGAGAGTGGCTAGGTAGTGCTTCCTATGGTCGTCCTGCTCGTGGGAGGTAATCCAGTAGCGGTGGGTCACATCCTCCCAAGGTACCCCAAGGAACCGCTGAAAGGTGTCTCTGGTGATTGTGATCGGTCGCCCTCCAACGTAGGAAGAGACCTCCCTCTCATGGCGATCCACCGTGGCATTAGCGTAAAATTCGTAAATCTGGCTGGGGAAGTATTCCCCTCCCAAGCTCAGCAGACAGCTCCACTGGAGAGGATCGAGGACGGCGTGAAGCTGAAGTGTATCAATGAGGGCGGGGTCCACCGTCCGCTCCCGCACGATTTCTTTTCAACGTGGGGCATTGTACCATGCCCGGGCGGCTTCATTGATGAATCGGCCATCAAGGAGACCGGCACTGGCGGCTGCCCTTCGAGTGGCACGTCGGTTGCGGTGGGCCATTGTTCTGCAAAAAGGCGTAAAGACAAAAGAAAAACAAAAGAATAAGAAACAAATAACAAATAGTGTGAAGTTAGAATAAAAAGAGGAAGAATACTAAGCATTTTAGGCAAAGAATACGCATGAAACACAAAGAAAAGCAACAAGAAATGACACGTTGCTAAAAAATTTCGGCATGGTTTCCCTTGTTTTTCTTCCCTTTCCCCGGTTCTAAGAACCTCCACATATCAACCAAAAGGTCGTCATTTAAATAGTGAAGCATCCCAATAGCACCAACCCATCACAAAGCACAAAATGTACCAAGCAATTCAATAAGTCATCCCATTTTGCATAATTTGAGAACCCTCAATTCTCACTCATGAAAGTTCATTGCCTTATGTAGTTTATCAATTGAAGAGCAAAAAGAGTTGCTAAGCAACCCGCCACATTATTATGGTACTAGCATTATAAATTTTAACAACAACATTGCGCATTGGATAAAATTCAAGCGAGAGCATCTAGTATACCAAGTGTGCTAGCACCATCAACCAACTACAATTTCTAAACCAATTCCACACACCAAGCCCAACATTAACAATTTTAAGCATTGACATCATTGAATCATTCATAATTCATCCAAGTATGCCACAACATGATATATTAGGTAAGATTTAATATAAAGCACTAAGTGTACCCATATCATGTCACCACCATCAAAAAGCCACATTGTCTAGCCCAATTTCACACACAAAGCCTAACACTATCAATTAAAAACATTTGCACCATCAAAGTCCCCATAATTCAGAAATTTCACCCAAAGCCTTGTTTGGTTCGCCCTAATTTTAGCCCAAATTGTAACTTGCTCAAAAATTGTAAAAATTGACAAATTATGGTTTAAATGACATACCTTAGTGTTGTGGGGGTTAAATTAAGCAGAAATTAACAGGTTTGGGTGCAGAGTGGGGTAGAATTCGAATTTAGGGGTAATGGGGGTTTAGGGTTCGACTTTGGTGTGGGGAAGGTGGGCTGCTGTCGACTTGCTACGTCGGCGCTCGAACGACCGGATGGGTGGCGCGGCAACGGCGGGGCGGCACGCGAAGCTCTGGCGCGGTGGGAGGGGTGGTGGCGTGCGCAGGTGCGAGAGAGAATATGAGGGAGAAGGGGGTCTGCGCTGGAGGTAGGCCGGGTAGATGGGGAATTATCGGGAGGTAGGGGAAGGGGAAGGAAAGAAGGGAATTTGATTTTAATGAAACGCTGTGTTTTCGGTTTTTTTTTCAAAATTTTCGAACCGACCGACCCACACCTGGGTCGGTCGGAGGGTCGGTCTTTAACAGAGAGCATGATTTCGAAATTTTCGACCCGACTGACCCACCCCTGGGTCGGTCGTAGGGTCGGTCTTTAACAGAGAGAGTTGTTTTACAAAGTTTGGAGCCGACCGACCCACCTAGGGTCGGTCCTAAGGTCGGTCGTAGACAGAGGCTCCCCAAAAAAGATGTTTTCTTGCCCAAAACACTTGTTTTCATCCACAACCAACTTAAATATGCAAAAACACGCAGAAACACACAATACAAAGCAAGAAACAAGTAAACCAATCAATCAAAGTTAAACCGCCAAAACAAAGGTACATAAACAAGCAAAACAAGCACAATAGCGATAGCATGAGAGTAGTCCGGGTTGCCTCCCGGAAAGCTGCCCGTCTTTTTACGGTCTTTGGCTAGACCATAGCGAGGGTTAGATCAAACCTGGGGCTCTTGTAAGTAGAGAGGACGTGTTTCCACCTTCTCGATATTGTCTCCTAGATAATGCTTCAACCGAGACCCGTTGACCATGAATGTCTCACCTTTCACGTTCTTCAGCTCGATTGCACCATATGGGGTTACCTTGGTGACAGTGAATGGTCCGGACCAATGTGACTTGAGCTTACCCGGAAAGAGCTTCAACCTCGAATTGTAGAGCAATACCCGGTCTCCCTCATGGAACTCCCTCCTTAGGATCACCTTGTCATGCCACCTCTTGGCCTTCTCCTTGTAGATGCGGTTGCTCTCATAGGCGTCCTCCCGGAATTCCTCTAGTTCGGTGAGTTGAAATTTCCTCTTGTCGGCGGCACTCTTGAGGTCAAAATTTAAGGCTTTCACAGCCCAATAGGATTTGTGCTCCAACTCAACAGGTAAGTGGCAAGCCTTGCCGAAGACTAGACGATATGGGGACATCCCGATGGGAGTCTTGTATGCTGTCCGGTAAGCCCATAGAGCATCGTCTAGTCTTAAGGACCAATCCTTCCCGGAGGAGTTTACCGTCTTCTGTAGTATCCATTTCAGCTCCCTATTTGTCACCTCGGCTTGCCCATTTGTTCAAGGGTGGTAAGGCAAGGATACCTTGTGTCTCACTTCGTATTTTTCCATTAACGCCTCAAACTGTCTGTTACAGAAGTGAGATCCCCCATCGCTGAGAATCGCCCTAGGCACCCCAAACCTTGTGAAGATGTTTTTCTTTAGGAACTTGGTCACCACCTTGGCATCATTGGTGGGGGATGCAATGGCTTCCACCCATTTCGTGACGTAGTCTACCGCCACCAGGATGAAGAGATTTGAGTGGGAGGAGGGGAAGGGACCCATGAAATCAATGCCCCATAAATCGAAGGGTTCGACCTCGATCATTACATTGAGTGGCATCTCGTGCTTCCGGGATATGTTCCCTAGCATTTGGCACCGGTCACAAGCAGCTACAAAGGAGTGGCAGTCCTTGTGAAGTGTTTTCCAAAAGAATCCAGACTGTAGTACCTTAGCTGCTGTCCTAGCTGGCCCGTGGTGCCCTCTTGCCTCAAGAGAGTGGCAGTGGGTGAGGATGCTCTGAACTTCATCTATCGGTATGCACCTCCTAATCATCCCATTGGCACAGACTCTGAAGAGGTAAGGGTCATCCCAAAAATAGTGCTTGATGTCGGTGAAGAATTTCTTTCTCTGCTGGTATGTCATCTCGTAAGGCACTACTCCCCTCACCAGGTAGTTTGCGATGTCGGCAAACCAAGGATAACCGGTTTCTCCAATTATGAACACGGTCTCGTCTAGGAAGAGCTCATTGATAGGGGTACCATCATCCGGGGTCTCCATGCGAGACAAGTGGTCAGCAACAACATTTTGAGTGCCCGGTTTATCCCTAATCTCAATCTCAAATTCCTGCAGCAATAGAATCCATCTCAAAAGCCTCGGTTTGGCGTCCTCCTTGGTGAAGAGATATTTGAGAGCTGAATGGTCGGTATGCACAATCACCCTACTTCCCAAGAGATATGAGCGGAACTTATCTAATGCAAAGACTACCACTAGAAGCTCCTTCTCAGTCGTGGCATAATTTTTCTGAGCATCATTGAGTGTCTTGCTTGCATAGTAGACTGTTCTTAGAATTTTCTCCCTTCTTTGACATAGGGCTGCTCCCACCGCATAGTCGCTTGCATCACACATTATCTCAAAAGGGAGGCTCCAATCCGGTGATACAACTATCGGGGCTGAGACGAGGCACTCCTTGAGAGTGTTGAAGGCTTTTAGACATTCTTCAGAGAATTCAAATTTTGCATCTTTGGCTAAGAGGTCACACAGAGGTTTAGATATTTTGGAGAAGTCCTTGATGAACCTTTTGTAGAACCCGGCATGGCCAAGAAAGCTTCTAATGTCTTTAACCGAGGTAGGTGGTGGTAGCTTCTCTATGACTTCGACCTTGGCCCGGTCGACTTCAATCCCACTGGAAGAGATCTTGTGCCCGAGGACGATCCCTTCTCTCACCATGAAGTGACATTTCTCCCAATTGAGTACTAGATTGGTTTCCTCACATCGGGAGAGAATGGCGTCCAAGTTCTCTAGGCAAGAGTCGAAGTTGATGAAAACTTCCATGCTTTTTTCAATAAAGTCGGAGAAGATGGCCATCACACACCTTTGGAATGTTGCGAGAGCATTGCATAATCCGAAAGGCATTCTTCTATATGTGAATGTCCCGTAAGGGCATGTGAATGTGGTCTTCTCTTGATCTTCCGGGGCTATGGGGATTTGGAAGTACCCCGAGTAGCCATCAAGAGAGCAATAAAAGTCTTGCCCGACTAACCTCTCTAGCATTTGGTCGATGAAGGGCAGGGGGAAGTGGTCTTTCCTTGTAGCCGTGTTCAACTTCCGGTAGTCGATGCATACTCTCCAACTGGTTGTTGTCCTTTGGAGAACCAGTTCACCCTTTTCATTCGACACCACCGTGATCCCTCCTTTCTTTGGTACCACCTGAGTCGGGATCACCCATTTACTATCGGATATGGGGTAGATGATCCCGGAGTCAAGTAGTTTTAGGACCTCCTTCTTAACTACCTCCTTCATGTTCGGGCTGAGCCGCCTTTGAGGTTGAACGAGTGGCCTATAGTCGTCCTCCATGAAGATCCGGTGAGTGCACAAATGTGGAGCAATACCCTTGATGTCTGAGATGGACCACCCAATAGCTCTCTTGTGGTGTCGAAGCACCCTCAATAAACGGTCCTCTTGTGCTCCTGTAAGAGAGGAAGAAATAATAACAGGAAGATCATAAGGTTCAGTTAGATAAGCATATTTTAAATGAGAGGGTAAGGGTTTCAACTTCACGGTGGGAGGCTTCTCAACCGAGGTGGGTAGCCTTTGTGCCGTTCGCTCCAAGGGCTCCGGTGGTGGGTAGTGTGTCCGGTATGGCATTGACCTCCTGTCTAATGCCGCGACCATCTCTCTCACTTCCGGTTCATCTTCCCGGTCTTTACAAGTATTAGTGAAAGCGACGGTGAGAGCATCATAATCAAAACAAGAAGAGTAATTATCTTGCAAAATGGAGTCAACCACATCTATGACAAAAGCACCTTCCACGTGTGCGGGTTTTTTCACTACCTTAGACATGTCAAACTCAAGTTTTTCATCATGAAACCTCAAGATAATTTTCCCATTTTCCACATCTATTAAGGTCCTAGCAGTTCGCAAGAAAGGGTGACCTAATATCAGTGGTACTCTAGCATCCTCCTCCATATCAATAACGATGAAATCAGCTGGGAAACAAAAGTCCCTACAGTCACTACTAATTCCTCAACTTTCCCTTTCGGGAAGACCAATGACCTATCAGCAAGTTGCAATTGCATAGCTGTGGGTGCACACTCGCCAATCCCAAGTTTATTAAAAATTGAAAGCGGCATGAGATTTATACTTGCACCTAAATCACATAATCCACTACCACAGTTTATATCACCGATAGAGCAGGGGATTATAGGCAAACCGGGGTCTCCGAGTTTTGGAGGAGGGTTCTGCAGTAGGACTGCCGAGATCTCCTCAGTGAGTTGTGTGAGCCTCGATTTTAAACCCTATCCTATGTTGATTAAAGCTGATTAGGATCTAATCGGGTTTTAGGTCCACTTATAACCTAAGATTAATAACTATGTCATAAAACAACAATTATTAAAACCTAAGCTAGCTCACTGGGACCTATTATGAGTCGCCACCTAATTTTAACCTAGATCAAATTAGGAAAGGAGAGTTCGGGTTCGGGGGCTTGATATACGACTTTATTAGGGTTCAATTACTTTCATTACCCTTCCTAGGTCGTTTTTCCTCTACTCAGTTTATTTACGGCTTACTACAAAGTCGTTTTTAACCTAAGTGCGCGCTTCTGTTTTTTTGTGTTTTTAGCATTTTTTTGACAGAAAAACAAAGTGAAATTGAAAGCTACCTAAACTAGGGTTTCGGAGGCAGAATTAGGTCAAATTTCATTTCCGTCCGTAGCCACGGACCTAATGTCCGAAACCACGGACCCCAGTTAACCTAAATACACAGAAAAGTCGAAATTAAAGGAAAACAAAAATTTGCAAAGTCCGGGGCCACGGACAGGCTGTCCGTGGGCCCGGACATCATTAGAAAAACCTAAATTTTGAATTTTTAAAATCCCGCCGCCGTCCGTGGGTGTCCGTGGTCTCGGACAACGCGTCCGAGGTCCCGGACCATAGGTCCGAGGTCACGGACCACCCACGGACAGGGGTTTTCAGAAGGTTCCCGAGGGTGTTTTGAGCTCAAATTTTATGGGTGTGTAGCCTGAAAGATGTACAAGACGTTAGTGATTGAAAGTTTTCAATTTGAATTCGAATTAAGCACGAAACTTAGCAAACAAGTTATCTGACAGAGGCTTAAACAAACAGCAATACAGAAGCCCACGAAGGTTAGTTTGAGCTCAAATTTCGAGGCAAGACAGATAATACCGTGGAGAATTAGGGTAGCTGAGTTTCTACCTGTTTTACCTTCAGATTCACAATGTTTCTTCACACCGGGATTCGTCGAGTGCTCCGTTGATGGTAGACCCGAAAGGACTTCGAACCAAGCTTCTGGTTGTTGGTTGTTCTTGCTGTTCTTCACGTTTTGGTGGTGTTTTTGTGGGGTTTTGATGATTATTTGTGCTTTGGGGATCGGAAAACGTGTTTAGATAGTGGTTTCGGGGGATTTTCGGTATGATTTGGGTGGCCGGGTGTTGGAAAACGTGAGAGAGAGAGAGGAAGCTGCCTTTTCTGACTCTCTAGGGTTCTTGAGTATGTGAGGTTCTGATTTGATCACGGGATAAGGTTCCTTATATAGGCTTCCTTAAAGATAGAAAAATCCGGTAAAAACCGAGATTTACCGACGTTTTAGCTCAAGGGTTACCAAAAGGAATTTGATTATAAAATTTTACACATGGGTAAAGGATGATATTTCTGATTTTTCTAAAGTGGAATCGAATTTTTTGGATATTGGGATATTTTTAAATTCAATTTTCCGTTAGATTCAATCAGAAATTGCTAGAAAATTATTGGAAATTCGAAAAATCAAAATTCCAACGCCATTATGCTTCAAATGTCATCCTTTATCATGGGTTAAAATTTCAAAGCATTTTGAATTGATTTGACCCTTATTTGGAGGAGAGAGAAAGCCTATAGGGGGTTTAGGAGCCTTGAAAAATTACGAAAAGCCCCTGGAGATGACTAAGCTGTCCCTAGTACTCTGAAACGTGCCGATCGAACTGGGAACTCTTGCTACTAGCCTATTAGTAGAGACTTTCTTCCGGGGGGGTTGAAATTTTGGGTATAACAGATTGCCCCCCGTCAACTAGGCTTTGTAATGAAGATGAAAAGACTAGTTGATGCTTGAGTGATACCCCAAAATTCTGGATCCTAAGAGACCTCGTATGCCATTTGAAATCTAGCAAGTTGTGTCGAGCTATTCTAAGGCGCTGACTACCTAAGGTGATGAAAATGATGTCAAGCTATTCTAAGGCGTTAACTACCTAAAATGATGCAAATGGAGTAATGTCAAGCGATTCTAAGGCGTCGACTACCTGAAAGACGAAGTAATGTCAAGTGATTCTAAGGCGTTGACAACCTAAAAGATGAAGTAATGTCAAGCGATTCTAAGGCGTTGACTACCTATAAAGGAATGAAGTAATGTCAAGCGATTCTAAGGTGTCGGGAACCTGAAAGTGAATGGAATACACCGAGCATTTTAAGGTGTCGGGAACCTGGAATACGCCGAGCATTATAAGGTGTCGGGAACCTGAATGGAATACACCGAGCATTTTAAGGTGTCGGGAACCTGGAATACGCCGAGCATTATAAGGTGTCGGGAACCTGAATGGAATACACCGAGCATTTTAAGGTGTCGGGAACCTGGAATACGCCGAGCATTATAAGGTGTCGGGAACCTGAAAGTGAATAAAATACGCCGAGCATTATAAGGTGTCGGGAACCTGAGACTGAATGGGGTACGCCGAGCATTATAAGGTGTCGGGAACCTGAAATTGAATGAATTACGCCGAGCATTATAAGGTGTCGGGAACCTGAAATTGAATGGATTACGCCGAGCATTATAAGGTGTCGGGAACCATAAGTTGAACGGGATACGCCGAGCATTATAAGGTGTCGGGAACCATAAGTTGAACGGGATACGCCGAGCATTATAAGGTGTCGGGAACCATAAGTTGAACGGAATACGCCGAGCATTATAAGGTGTCGGGAACCTGAATTCGAATGGAATACGCCGAGCATTATAAGGTGTCGGGAACCTGAAGTATAAAAGGTGATGATGCTATGGGGATGATATGCTAATTTGTCGAAAGCAAGAAATTGCTAGGAACATGCCAAACATGATGTAGGTTGGTTGAAAGCAAGAAATTGCTAGGAATAAGCCAAACATGGCGATGATGCAGATTTGTTGAAAGCAAGAAACATGCCAAACATGGCGATGATGCAGATTTGTTGAAAGCAAGAAATTGCTAGGAATATGCCAAACATGGCGATGATGTAGGTTGGTTGAAAGCAAGAAACATGCCAAACATGGCGATGATGCAGATTTGTTGAAAGCAAGAAACATGCCAAACATGGCGATGATGCAGATTTGTTGAAAGCAAGAAATTGCTAGGAATATGCCAAACATGGCGATGATGTAGGTTGGTTGAAAGCAAGAAATTGCTAGGAACATGCCAAACATGGCGATGATGTAGGTTGGTTGAAAGCAAGAAATTGCTAGGAATATGCCAAACATGGCGATGATGTAGGTTGGTTGAAAGCAAGAAATTGCTAGGAATATGCCAAACATGGCGATGATGTAGGTTGGTTGAAAGCAAGAAATTGCTAGGAATATGCCAAACATGGCGATGATGTAGGTTTATGAAACCGAAGTGTTTGAAGGAAAATCGTGTAGGACAAGAAATTGTTGAAAAAGGTGCCAAACATGACAATGTTTAAAGGAAAATCTTTCTACTGAAATGGAAAGTGAAATTATCATTTCCTGACTAAAGATTTCAGACTTGCACTTTGTTTCAAAGAAGATGAACGTGCCGCTTGTGAGAGTATAGGTTTTTTTTGTTTGCGGGGCTCTTTCAGTGGTGGTAGGGCTTATGACGGGCCATGGAATTTATGTGGAAGTGAAGGCTTATGTGGGCCTGAAGTGTTTGATGTGGAGGTAGAGGCTTATGTGGGCCTGAGGTGTTTGATGTGGAGGTAAGGGCTTATGTGTGCCTTTGGTAGGATGGTGGTGCTCATGCTTTGGGTTTCAATTGGTGTTGTCATGGCAATTGTTGGAACCAACAATTGCCCCCAGTATTTTTCCTTAGGACAATCTGAGCTAGAGTTCATGCAAATCGATTGGGACGATCGATTGCCCCCGGTATTTTCTTTGATTAAACGTGCGAATGAGTCTCGTCCTTACAGGGTCAAGGCTTATGTTCTGATTTGGTGCTTCCTAACCTACACTCGACGTGTTTGGTGTATGCACTCATTTCTCGCTCATGGTCATAACTTTTAGACCATTGAATTCGACGTTTGATGGATTTACGCATTTGATCTGTTACTTTCACGTGATTGGACACACAACTATCAAGTCGGAAGTCTTTAAAGCTTATAACGTGGCCGTAGGGTGCGATGAAAAATGATGGGGTTACGGAGGGATATTTGAGGTATGTGGAGCTTAAATGGGTGACCAAAGCTGCAACTTGTGTCTTCTCTCAGATTCATCTTCCTTGTCTTGAAGTCGTCTAGCTGCTTCGTGTTGACGTTGTTTTCGAGCTTCTGGACCTGGACCTTTGAGGTTGTCCTTTACACTATTTCTCTTTTTGTCATTTGGATTTCTTTGAGGCACTTCGGGTTTGCCTTTTTGTTTTATCCTTTATTGACTTTGCCTTCGGGGTTCTTGTGTTTCCCGGTTTTGGGCTTCGAGAGCTGTTTTGGTGTGAGCTCTTTGGATCCTGTGTCACTCTGGGACCATTTACGGATTGCTTCGTCATGCTGATAGCGGAGTTGCTTCTTTGAACTGATGAAGATGTTATCCGAGACTCGGGCTCCTTGCTTCCTTTGGTCACCGGGTCAGACATTCATCATTGGCTGGGTTATTTTGTGGAGTTCATAATATCGAAAAGGGATATATGAAAGGCTCAGCAGGGGTGCCTAGGGTTTAACGTCAGGGTTCACAAGCTTTTGGCTATGTGGTGCTGTACCTAGGTGCTTCGTCATTCCTGATAATTGTGTATCCGTTCTTTGTTACTTTTCACAGGTCTAAGAGTAAATTTACAAATTATCTCCTTCGGTCAGAGTTATGCCGTTTTCCTCACCTTTGAATGTGGTCTCGCGGAGTCGTGTAAAAATGACACGCTCGTTCACTCATGGTTTTCCCGCTCAAGACACTCTCGCGAATTTCACTCAGAGACTAGTTCACACGTTTAAACAAAAGATTCGAAGACAATGATTCTAAACTCAGATTGCCCCCAGTATTGATTTGGGGTTCGTGACAACAGTTTGATAGATGTGGGCCTTGAACCTCATTGTGGGTTGTTTGGATATTATGTGGTGAGTTGTGCGGTTTGGTAAGGCATGCTCAAAATTCAGAAACAAAATACAAGTCTTTGTGTTCCATTGTCGTGAAATAATTAATTCATGAACCATTCAAAAGAAACTTGTGTGAAACAAAACCTTTTTTTTTGTGTTATCATTTAGACTTGAAAAAGTCATTCATTTGTGAACATGAGGAAGAAGATGATTCAACAAAATCGATGCTTCTTATTAGTGGTTTGAAAACGATCATTCTTTGAAAAATATGAGAGGTGCATTTGAAATATGAATGTTATGGCAGGTTATGCAGTAGAATGCATGGGAACCCTAAAATTTCTGTTGAATCCGAATCCTGCTGAACCATCTGAAGTCGGCATGCTGAAGACTCGAGCTCTTGACCGCCGGGATATCGCTAAGATGACTGTGATCGACTTCTTCTTGGACTCTTAGTAGGCTCCACGAAGTACTTGAACTAGGAATGCCTATGGGTTATGTAGGAGGAACTAGGGCCTGAATCTCTTCCAAACTGAGAGTGAAGTGCATGGACTAGAGTGATCCCTAGGTTAGAGCGGATGTGTGGGCCTGAATACCCTTAACGTGGAAGTGGAGCAAACGGGCCGAAGGAAGCCACATGGATTATGAATGGGCCTCTAGGCCGAGAGAGAAACCTTGAAGCCTAAGATTCGTTTGATGACCTGTTGGGCCTTGAGGCCAGAAACTAGAATGAATGGGTTGCACAAACTATCTGGGATTCGAATGTTTTATGTTATGGGCCAAAATTCTGGATTGAGAGCAAAGTTCGTGGGCCAAAACTATGAATTGGTCTGTGGGCCCAGATGAAGTGAGTTATGAATGCGGTACTCAGAATGTTTTGAGAATTTGACACCTGGGCCAGAATGTGTTTGGGCTAGAAATAGGGCGCATGGGCCGAAATGATTTTTAAACCATGTCCTAGATGTGAATTGGAATTTGGGCCGAGTGGTTCTGATTGGGCCTAGAAGATGATACCTATACCTAGGACTTTGGGCCAAAGCCCAAGTGGAAAGTCTTCCTGGACTAGAATAAACCTTGAAACGGAAAGGCCTGATGGATTTTCATGAACTGCTTGAGGTGGATTTGTTTTTCATGGGCCTAGAACTAAATGGATAATTCGAATTGGGCCAGAAGAGAAATCACCTAAGTCTAAGCTTTTGGGCCGAAGCCCGAATGACTCACATATTAAACCAAACAGGACCTCTGGGCCGCAAACAAATAGAGCTGCCAATTCGGGCTGGGCTAGGTTAATGTAGGAGAAGTTCCTATCAATCTGTAGGATGAGTAATGGGCCGATCATACAAGCAAACAAGGCCCACACAAATTCAACATGTCCTCACTAGACGTTTAAATCCAAACGGGTATGGATCGATCCGGAGAGGTGCTTGGGGCATGGGCCCAGGTCACCTCAAAGGAATAGGGCTTGCACGCTATTCTCTTTGGGCTTCCCCACTTTTTTCACATCACCTGAAGGTGTGCGTCTACGGTCGGGTCTTTGACTGACCAAACAATGGGCTAGGTAAGGACACTGCCAGGAAAACGCTTGGGGCTAAAGCCCAGGTATTAAGGGGGTGTGGTTAGACGACACCCTCCTCTTTTCCCCCGCTTATTCACATCACCTAAAAGGTGTGAGTCCCTGACAGGGGACCCTCAAACGGGTCCCGGGGTGAAATTGGTTTAGGTGGACCCTCGCTCTCATATGATGCAAAGGTGCAGAAAATTAAAGTGCGCACAAAAGTAAACGAACAAAGTAATAAAGCCATAAATAAACATTTTCGAGTTAAGCCCTCTTTCTTAAAATTAAAACAAGTTAAAATTAAGAAGTTTGTCCCCAGCAGAGTCGCCAGTCTGTGAGCCTCGATTTTAAACCCTATCCTATGTTGATTAAAGCTGATTAGGATCTAATCGGGTTTTAGGTCCACTTATAACCTAAGATTAATAACTATGTCATAAACAATTATTAAAACCTAAGCTAGCTCACTGGACCTATTATGAGTCGCCACCTAATTTTAACCTAGATCAAATTAGGAAAGGAGAGTTCGGGTTCGGGGGCTTGATATTCGACTTATTAGGGTTCAATTACTTTCATTACCCTTCCTAGGTCGTTTTTCCTCTACTCAGTTTATTTACGGCTTACTACAAAGTCGTTTTTAACCTAAGTGCGCGCTTCTGTTTTTTTGTGTTTTTAGCATTTTTTGACAGAAAAACAAGTGAAATTGAAAGCTACCTAAACTAGGGTTTCGGAGGCAGAATTAGGTCAAATTTCTTTCCGTCCGTAGCCACGGACCTAATGTCCGAACCACGGACCCCAGTTAACCTAAATACAGAAAAGTCGAAATTAAAGAAAACAAAAATTTGCAAAGTCCGGGGCCACGGACAGGCTGTCCGTGGGCCCGGACATCATTAGAAAAACCTAAATTTTGAATTTTTAAAATCCCGCCGCCGTCCGTGGGTGTCCGTGGTCTCGGACAACGCGTCCGAGGTCCCGGACCATAGGTCCGAGGTCACGGACCACCCACGGACAGGGGTTTTCAGAAGGTTCCCGAGGGTGTTTTGAGCTCAAATTTTATGGGTGTGTAGCCTGAAAGATGTACAAGACGTTAGTGATTGAAAGTTTTCAATTTGAATTCGAATTAAGCACGAAACTTAGCAAACAAGTTATCTGACAGAGGCTTAAACAAACAGCAATACAGAAGCCCACGAAGGTTAGTTTGAGCTCAAATTTCGAGGCAAGACAGATAATACCGTGGAGAATAGGGTAGCTGAGTTTCTACCTGTTTTACCTTCAGATTCACAACGTTTCTTCACACCGGGATTCGTCGAGTGCTCCGTTGATGGTAGACCCGAAAGGACTTCGAACCAAGCTTCTGGTTGTTGGTTGTTCTTGCTGTTCTTCACGTTTTGGTGGTGTTTTTGTGGGGTTTTGATGATTATTGTGCTTTGGGGATCGGAAAACGTGTTTAGATAGTGGTTTCGGGGGATTTTCGGTATGATTTGGGTGGCCGGGTGTTGGAAAACGTGAGAGAGAGAGAGGAAGCTGCCTTTTCTGACTCTCTAGGGTTCTTGAGTATGTGAGGTTCTGATTTGATCACGGGATAAGGTTCCTTATATAGGCTTCCTTAAAGATAGAAAAATCCGGTAAAAACCGAGATTTACCGACGTTTTAGCTCAAGGGTTACCAAAAGGAATTTGATTATAAAATTTTACACATGGGTAAAGGATGATATTTCTGATTTTTCTAAAGTGGAATCGAATTTTTTGGATATTGGGATATTTTTAAATTCAATTTTCCGTCAGATTCAATCAGAAATTGCTAGAAAATTATTGGAAATTCGAAAAATCAAAATTCCAACGCCATTATGCTTCAAATGTCATCCTTTATCATGGGTTAAAATTTCAAAGCATTTTGAATTGATTTGACCCTTATTTGGAGGAGAGAGAAAGCCTATAGGGGGTTTAGGAGCCTTGAAAAATTACGAAAACGCCCCTGGAGATGACTAAGCTGTCCCTAGTACTCTGAAACGTGCCGATCAAACTGGGAACTCTTGCTACTAGCCTATTAGTAGAGACTTTCTTCCGGGGGGGTTGAAATTTTGGGTATAACAAGTTGCACCGTCTCCGCACCAAGTGTTGCTCTCTTGTTAGCAAGAATGTCTTTCATAAACTTGGCGTAGATAGGCATTTGTTTCAAAGCATCTGCAAAAGGAACATTAACTGTTTGCTTGTTAAAAATGCTTAAAAATTTCCCAAATTGTTCATCTAGATTTTTCTTTTTGAGTCTATTTGGGAATGGAAGAGGTAGTAAAGGTTTAGCAAGAGTAGAAGGGGAAGATGATTCAGGAGACTCCTTCTCCTTGGAAGTATTTTTCGGTTGAGAAGGAACTTCTTCAACAATCTCTTGTTCTTCCTCTTGGCAATCTTGAATTTCTTCATTCTGATTCTCTTGGTTCTCATGATCAGCTTGTGGAGATGAAGTTTGAAGGGGGCGACCACTTCTCAATGTTACCGCTTTGGCCTCTTCCCTCGGGTTGGGCTTTGTTTGACTTGGAAAGGTGCCCGGTGGCCTTTAGGAGAGTTATTGAGATATTTGACCAAGTTGGGTTTCAATGTTTTTGTTGAATGCCGTTTGATTAGCATTAAACGCCTCTTGTTCCGAGAACTTGGTCTTTACGGTGACAATGAAATCCGCCATGAGGTTTTCCAACCTTGAAGTCCCACTAGAAGAGGAGGAGGGGGACTCTTGTTGTTGTTGTTGATGTTGGAAGCCCGGAGGAGTTCCATGTGGCCTATACCCAGATTGAAAGTTTGGTGGTTGGCTTTGAGCTTGAGGTCTATAACCGTGGGAGTTGTTGAAACTTTTGATTGGCACTCCTTGGCCTTGGTCATTTCTCCATGAAAAATTCGGATGATTCCTCCATGGCGCATTGTTGTTGTTGTAAGCTCGGTTGCCTATGAAGTTCACATCCTCTTGTTGGTTCATGGTCAACTCTCCTTCACAACATCGGGTGTCATGGGGGCCCACACATATAGCACATCCCTCCGAGGATTGACCGGAAGATGAAGAAGCTATAGATTTGACAATTTCGGTTTGAGCGGTGGCTAGCTTCTCTACCATCTTCGTGAGAGATGAAATTTGGGCTCAGAGATGATCGGTGGGTTGCACATTGAGGAGGCCAGCTGCTCTCGGTACTCTTCCCTTGGTTCTGGACCATTGCCTTGTGTCATTGGTCATTGTTTCTAGGAGTTCTAATCCTTCCTCGGGAAACTTTGTCATGAAGCTCCCTCCCGCGGAGGAATTAACAAGTAGGCGGTTGGAGTCGTCCAGCCCATTGAAGAATGAGAGACATAAGGATTGGTCGTCTAGGCCATGATGGGAGCAATTCATGAGCAGCTCCTTGAACCGATCCCAAGCATCGTACAAGGTCTCGCCCGGCTCTTGGTAGAATGTATTCATTTCACCAATTAATTGCCTTGTCCTACTTGTGGGGTAGTATTTGGCAAGGAATTTGCTAGCCATTTGCTCCCATGTTTCGATGGAATTTGATGGGAGACTACGGTACCATCTCAAAGCTGAGTCGGATAGTGAGTGGGGGAAGAGTTGTAGCCAGATCCTCTCGTTTAGATTTCCTGTTTTACCGAAGGAGTTGCAAAAATCCACGAAGGCGCTCAAGTGGTTTGGAGCATCATCCAGATTAGCCCCACTGAATTTTCCTTGTCCCCGATGGTGGTGATGAAGTGGGTTTTGAAAGTCCATTGAGCCGCTTCAGCCTGTGTTAAGGTTGTAAGAACTATTGCTAAGGCTCTCCCTTCGGTGTTTGGTCGGTGGTAGTCTTTGAGAGGTCGGTGTTGGTCTTGTGGTTGTTCATCCCCATGACCTATGTTCTCCACATGCGGGTCATTGTCCGCCATGGCAAGTGTTTTCAAGTTTCTTCTAACTCTTCTTAGAGATCGTTCGAGATCGGGCCTCGGACTAGCAAGAGGAGAGTCGCTAGAACGGGTACTTGGCATACACAAGAAGAGCAGAGGGTACCTAAAAAAGCTTGCCCACAAACAATACTAAATATTAGAGGTAGGTAAAATAAAAGGAACTAAAGAAAACTAAAATAAATAAAACCGGTATACCGAAACTGGGGAAACTGATAGAGACTATCAATTTCCCCGGCAGCGGCGCCAAAAACTTGTCAGAGGAAATATATGTATGTGCAGATCAATATCACAAAATATGGGCAAGTGGACCCAATCGAAGTAGTAGATAATGAGTGTCGTTCCACCAGGAAATTGATTATCTGTCTCCCTAGTTTCGGTATTCGGTAACAGAACAATAAATGAGTAAAGGGGGGTTTAGCCGGCGGCAAGCTTAATGATTTTGTTCAAGAAAAACTGCAACTTAACTTTGGGAACTAAAATTGGTTGTTAAGGGTTTTGGATGGAAAGCACCCTAGGATGGTTATTCTCACCTAAATACACCCCAACTTCACTCATAAACCCAGTTCACTCAAATTGTCTATTTGGACTATTGTAATGACCTTCCAAATCATGGAAGAGCCAACTCTTACCTAGATATTCTCAACTCTCAAATCAAGAGGAGTTCAAATCACTAGATAGCATTAATTTCAAGTCCACATAAATAGCCCCAAATTTCACCAACTAATCAAGCTAGCACAATCTAGGGTTTATCTCTCCTCTAGGTCACAACCCCCAACTCAAAGTCTTGTGTTGTTGGGAATCACCATAAATGCCATAATTGATCAAGTTAAAGCATTAAATGAACAAGAGAGAGAAAACAATCATAATTAATGAAGCAAGGGTTTACAAGCTAGTTGAGGGATTCAAGTTCAAATCCCTATTCCAAGTGCTAAATAGTTCTACTCAGCCATAGAGATACATAAAAGAGAGAGAGAGAGAGATAGAGAAAAAGCCATTGTTGAAGGTGGTTGAGCTTGGAGAAGGTGAGCTCTCTTCTTCTTCCTTCTCTTCTTCTTCTTCTTCTTCTTCTTCTTCTTCTTCTTCTCTCCTCAAAATCGCCTCTCTCTCTCCTTGTTTAGGACTTTTGGTGTGTAGAAGTCAAAAGTGAGTGAAAGAGCCTCAAAACTGGCATAAGTATAGAAATTTCCGTGTCTGACCGACCCACAGTGGGTCGGTCGGCCTTCTGGAGACGAGGCACGTGACCATTTTTAAGTTCCGACCGACCCAGTGTGGGTCGGTCCGATGCAGAGACAAATTTCTACTCCAGGAGCTTCCGACCGACCCAGAGTGGGTCGGTCCATTGGGTCGGTCGACTGCAGAAGACATTTTTCTCTAACTTATGCGGGGCCTAGAATCTTCGTTACGGCTCGGAATTGCTCCCCGTTTGCGGCGTTGGAAAGCTTGAAGGATGGGGAAGTTGTTGGTGCGTGCTACTAGCTCTAAAATGGATCAAAAGCGTGCTCAAGGTGAGCTTTTACCTATCTAAAGATTAAACTGTATAAGTTCACTATTAATCACAAAAACACTCTATTAAGTGGTGAAATAAGCTATGGAGGTGTATGAAGGCATTGAAACATCATTATTTCACCACTTATCATCTACCAATCTTTCTAAGGCATGTTTTAGCCTTATTACAACATAACTTGATGTTTACTTAGCATACTTAGGTTTGGGGTATTTCAGTTATGATTAAATCTTCCCCTCAACTTAATTAGGATCTACCTCCTGTATATTAGAATCATAGTATTGTAGATGCATCTTATTATAACTTAATTGAACTACTAAACTCAATTATACTTTCTTTAGTTCAGAATTACTTTTATTACAACCATTAAATAATCTTGTCTTAAGATGTTAAATTACTTTTCATCTTGAAATAACTATATCATTATTAACTTAGACTGATCGAACTCTTACATTTAGTATTCACAAGATATATTATCTGCTTTATCATTAACTATATAATAAGGTGTTTTAAGATATCCTTTTATGTATCCTTGCTTACATTTAATTTCCTAAATGTTTTATTTTTACACACATTCCCTCCATAGACTATGTATAATCCTTTTATACTAAACTTCAATAAACTTAAGTCTTAAATACGTTTTAAATTGCTTACAAAACCCAAGGTTTCAAAGGAATAACTCAATAAGTTAATTCCCTTTATTATGTTTTAGAATAAGCATTATATCTTAACATAAGGTCGAATTTATCTAAGAATTAAATTCTGATTCATAAGTGAAATAGTTAATTATTTAATAAGATAATTTATTCTGAAATATTCCCATACCTTATATTCAAATTGACACATTAATATTTCCAGTGTCAAAAGGTAAATCAATATAATCTCTTATGTAACTTAGTTTCCTCTAAATAAAGGTTCAAAGGTTTTAAATATCTAATTTCTATTTTGAAATACCCCAAACCTTGGTGTGTTGTGTGAATGTTAAGCTATGGTATTTAAAGGCTAAAAAGTGCCTTAGAAACATAAATGAATCACTTAAACCATGGTAAACACAATAAACACTAAGACACGGTATGAGCAAAAACATGCTCTAAGCCATGAGTGAACTTGGTTAGGACCCAAAGAGCCTACCAAGACTTGATAATGCTCAATTAGGATTTAATAAGGCTAAATAAGTCCTTAGGAAACTTTGGTAGACAATGAAACCAAACAAAACACAAATAAATACTTTAAGGTCAATAAGAGCAAAATGTGCTCTAAGCTTGGGATAAATGTGTATAAGACCTAATGGTCATACCTATACTTTATAAATATGTTAATGAACATATTAAATCAATTACCAAAGAAAACCAAGCTTGAAAACAAGTTAAAACACAAATGTGCTTTAAGGAGTCTTAAAGCACGTTTTTGAAAAATTGTCTTGTAAATGAGTTTTGAATGGCTAAATGTCCATCATTACTCTTTAATTAACATGTGTACTATATAGTATCACATTTGGGTGGCCATATTAGTGGGAAATCAAAATTTCACTTCTATGTGCCTTGTTATAGGTGAATAGTGACTTTTATAACTAGTTTGTAACATATAATGTTATAAGTGAATAAGTTGGTCAACAAAGACTAGTATGCCCTCCTAGGCATAATGGTGGCCGGTTTTTAGTATGGTGAGTCACCACCATGTGAAATCAATTAAAGGAAGGAAGGAAAAGAAAGTAAAAAGAAGAAAGTTACTTTAATACCTAAATATCTTCTAAAGTAGAACTTATCTTCATTCTTCCTTCCCTTCTCATTTCACACGTCTTCAAGCTCCTCCCCTCCCCTCCATTTACGATTCTCTATACCAACCTCTCTTCTCCATCTTCATTTCCTTGCCAAATCCAACTCCAAGCTCCAAATCAAATTCTAAGACCATATTTGTCTTAGTTAGGTCAAGCTCTACACTTCCACCTTTTCAAATCTTCAAGGGCTCAATTTTGGTGCCATGGAGAATCACCATTGATGGAGCTTGAGCTTGTATTTCTACATATTCTTGTTCTCCTTTGCTTCAAGGTGAGGAAACTCAAAGAAAAATCAAGTTTCCTTCATGTTTGGGTGTTGTCCGAAAATTAACCTCACCATGGTGTCTTTACCTTGCTTGTTCTAGCTTCATTCCAAGCTTTCATGGACTAGGAGGAGTCCTCTCTTGATATATATTCAAGCTCTCTTTTCATTCCAAGGTAAAACAATCATGTTAATACCTTAAGATAATATATGTAACTATGTGTAACTAGGGTTTACAATGAGATAAAGCTTAAAGCTTATATACTCATTTTAATGTTGGCATATTGTTTAGTTGTTGGCAAGGAACCAAATGCCCTACCGGTTCTACAAGGAAACAAGAAAGAAATTTGTGAGGAAAAGAGGTAAACAACCTATCTTGATGTGGTTTAATGCCTTAGGAGGAATAAACTTATAATGCTTGTTAAAATACCTAAGGAGCCTATGGTGAATGAGCTAGTAAAATGCTCTCAAGGGGTTTATTAAGGGCATATGAATTGTTGGGTGTATTTGCAGGTCAAAGGCATTATTATGTAGGAAATTCAGTGTTTAAGGCTTATGCAATTTAAGGGCCTAAGAGCCATGCATTTAAGGGCCTAAGTGCCAAGCAATTTAAGTTATGCACTATATTGTGATGTAGTGCTTAATGTGTGAAGTTTGTGTATAAAATGTGTTTGATGGATTTTAGGTGTTCTTGGATGAAATAAGGTAGAAACCTAAGTGTTTGGATGTGGTTATATACTAGAGAAGCTATGGCCAAATTTGGGAAGATGTGTAAGAGGTTCTAAGTGTTTTAAGTGGTTTTGGTGAACTAGGAGGTGTTAAAGGTGATTGAATGTTTACTTGAGAAGAAAACATGTATTAGGGTGATTAAGAGTGATGCAAGGATTTAGGCATTATCTTGGAAGTTTTAGAAATCTATGGGTGTTCTCAAGATGTATTTAAGTCTTGGAGGAGTTTGTTTAAGGTTTAGGTAATGTTGGTGTTCAAAGAATAAATGATGTTTAGGTAAGGTTTTGAGTAAGGAGTTTTAAGAAGTTGTGAAAAGGAGATTTAGTTAGTAAGAAAAGAAGTTGAGAGATGATGATAAGGTGTAGAGGATACACCTTGGTATTTTGGTCATTATAGGTGAAATGCCACCTAGAAATCATAAGGAGAAAACATTGTAAGTGTTAGGAATTTTATGGAGTTATAAGTAAAGGTTTAAGGAATTAGGAAAAATAGTTTTGTGAGTGTTTAAGAATATCTTAAGGGTGTGTTTGAAGTGCCAAATGATGTTAGAACACATTAAGAGGCCTTAGGAAAGTTTGGTGAAGATTTGACAAAGTTTGGGTAAGTTTAGGGGCGACCGACCCAGGGGCCGACCCAGTTTGTGGGTCGGTCGAGCCTCTGTAAAATGTTAGGAATGTGTTCGGTAATGGACCGACCCAGAATGGTGGGTCGGACATGGGTCGGTCGGGCAAGTTTCAAAGGAAGGAAAATGTTCGCACATGGACCGACCCAGAAGTGGGTCGGACGTGGTCGGACGTGCAGTTTGAGGAAGTAAAGGGGTCTGTAATGGACCGACCCGCTGTGGGTCGGTCGGTGGGTCGGTCGGACCAAAACATTGTTTAAGGTTATGAAATGATATGAGATGATGGGGATTGGTAGGTAATGATGTAATCGGATTGTTAGGGTGTTTTTGGTGAGTTTAAATGGCAATTAGGTGGGTGAAAGTTTGTTTTAAATGTGAGGGTAAACCGTGTTAAAATGTAAAGTTATTTAACCAAGTTAACGGGGAAAGTTATAAGCATTAGACTTTAAAACAACATGCTACCCCGATGTTAATGAAAACAACGTGTGATGTTAACAGTTGTTCGAGAATTGCTCGAGGAACATGTATGGACAGGATAAGTGGACTCCGGTGACAGGTATGGTTTTCTTGCAACCTGTGTCCTAACGGATTACACCGGCTTGTATGCCAATGTGTTTTTTTTTCTGTGTGTTTGCCACGTTAATATAAATCATGAAACGAGTTTACAGTCGTTATTGCTATTGTATGTTTACGTGCCGATACCGGTAACCTCTAATGCGCTTGAAGGGCTAGTTAACCACTATTAGGTAAACGTAAGAGAGCGGTGTCCGGTAAAACGTTTCCGACTTAAGGAACGTTCTAACCACGGCTATGCATGAGTTGGTTATGTGATGTTTGTGCGTAATGTTTGTATGTGAATGTATGACTCTCTCCTCCCATGTGTGCTTAACTCGGTTATGATACCGTATGGTGTGTGGTTGTGGTAGGCTCCGTAATGGATCTCTAACTACTTATTTATAGAGTCTATGGGCTAACGGGGGGTGAGGAGTCCGCAGTTTTCCGGCCACGCGTGTGATGGTGGGGGTCGTTATCATGTCCAGTTCGGCTCCCTAGTGTATGTTTAGGTGGTATTCCAATTTGGTTTCAACCTTCCTTAGCTTATCCAAGCTAGTTTACTGACTCACGTCGGCCATAGGGGCATACTGTGTTGTTTGGTGTGCTTGGGATCACTATATCCGACACACCTTGGGTTTAAGTCAACCGTTCAAATAACAGGATGGTGATGAGGTAATTAACGAGCTTGGTATGAGTTTGGCAACAATCTCTATGCTCATGGATGGACTAACTATGGTGGAAGGATCTTAATGTGAATCGTTCTCGAGGTGATGTGTGTTGTTGTTGTAATATGCAAAATACCTTGCTATGTTTTGTTATGTGTAGGATGATTATGTTGTAGGATATGGAAGTGTGGATCATGGAATGAATCCCAGTTTGCGACAAGAGGCATTTGAGGATAACCCGATTAATGGGTACATGCCGTTCGTTAAGAAGTAGCTCCGTTTAGAGGAGCCACTCTAGGGTTTAGGAAATCATTGGATGGTTGGTTAAGTGTGGATGTTTTGGTTATAGATGAGCCCATTGAGGCGAAATGTTATGTGTTGTATGTATATGGTTTGTATGCGTGATTTAAATATAATCAACTGCATGCTAAGACGACATTAGTCGTGCGTGGCCCGTAGCATGCGGGCTGCGGGATTACCATACCAGCAAAGGTGCTGAGCCCCTTGGGGCCACCCTTTCTCTCCTTTTCCTATTTCAGGTACGAAGTGCTGGAAGCCGTTTCGAGAGTAGGACGGGTAGTCTTTGTGCATGGGTAAACTTTTAAGTGTATGTATACTAGGTGTAGTAAGACCGAAGTTGTTGTCGGCAATAGTTTTTTTTTTAATACTCGGTACAGGGGAAGTGTATGTAGATAATAAATGTTGAAGATGGAATGAGGATTGTATTGTGTAGTTGCTCGGGAATTTAGTCCATCAGACCGATACAAATGTACATGTATTAGCCTTGTTAGCCACGTAGGTGTTAACGGCGTTGTAACACCATTGGAATAAGTAATGTGATGAGTTGGGTTTCCGCTGCAGAATGTTATTATGTGCTTGTTGTTGGATGGGGTGTTACAAAAAGTGGTATCAGAGCGAAGTATCGCTCTGATGACTGAATTACCGAGCTTAGGAAGTACCGAGTTAGGATTTAAGTATTTTTGGGTTAGGGTTGAGTGATAGCGTGAGAGATACGCTAGATAGAACTACCAGTGAATACTGGAAACCTACAATCCCATCCCACCTCCACAATCCCTGTTTTAACCTGGGAAAGAATGCCAGAGAGATGGAAGTCCACTCTTACTCGGGAATACCCGATCTGGCTGTTATTACATACCTTTAGGTACGGAGAACCTGTCATACGGTAGATCCCGAAAACTGGGAATCCCGGAGACGGTCTCCATCTGAATAATGTAAACCGCATTCTATAGCGACAAATGAAGGATTTTGTGTAAAGAGGAATAGAATTTCCGGCAACCTGGGTCGACATGCAGAGCAGTCGAGAATGACCAGCTTGCAACGCACCCTACCGTGCAACAGGCAAGAAGTGGATTAGTGAAACCCGAGACGAGTGTCGACGGGACCACAGTTGATAATAAACACCCACGTGTAATCAACAGACAAGGGAACTACAACGTAGTGCCCAAATACGTGGAACGGGATATAAAGAGAATATAATACTGAGAAAAAGGGGTCTCCCAGAATGGGAAACACCCTAGTTAATGAATATCACGTGGGAACAGTGAGAAGTCACTTAGAGGAGTATTTATCAAGGCAGTAAGATCAGTGAGGGCCAACAAGGCCACTGATGACAATATGGGTAAAAAAATACCACAACCGGTTGTGTTGAACTGATAGCCAGTTAGCATGGCGCACTTGCCATAGCAAGTGCTGCTATAATAGGACTGTTCGTGAATTCATAACCACTACAAAGTACTTGGAAAAGTACAATAAAGTTAAATGTGAATGTCATAACAGTGGAAGGGCCTGTTAGCCTAACCTCTGTAATTGGAAGTACACCAGTCAGCCAGAAGCTAGTCTTGACTAAGGTAAGAAGATGTTGTAAAACCATGGAAAATTTTCTTTCAAACCTAATCTTTCACAAACCCTTTCTTTTAAAACCAGATTTTCTTTCAGACCAACACTTCTTTCCAACCTTCTTTAAACCAAACCAGTGAAACCAAGAGCAACTGACAAGGATGCAACAGTGGGTAAACCTTCCCTCGATTAAGTTCGGGAAGCAAGGAATGAATATTGTCACGGGACAATATAAGGGAGTTGACAACAGAATACTTCACCTAGGCGTGTGACGGACACTACAAGTGTACCAACTGTGTTGTGGGACGACCGCACTCCGATAGGAGCATGTGGGCCTAACAGACCTACTTATAGGTTAGTTGGGTAAGTAGTAATGATCAGTATGATACCCCATATATGTATACCAGTAGAGTCCGAAACACGGGAAGTAGTCGACTCTGTCTACGGTCAGCAGTATAAATCAACAGAAGCTAGAAAAATACAAGGAATGCTTGAAGTCAAAGAACTCAGTTAAGTGAACGAGATTAAGGGATTAGTGAATTCTTTCAGGGAAATGTTTGGGAGTTAAGAAGTGCGAAGTGCACAAACGATTAAGTAAAGACATCACATATGTCTTAAGGATCCTTAGGGATAAAACATGTTAGCTGGAATGGTGACCCAGCCTGTACATGGCAAGCAGATGCCTAATGTGGACGCATTAATATGCAATGGACGGGATGAACTCCCAGAATCAGTACCTACACTATCTGGAAATGTTGATCTCTACAGAAGAAGATAATAGCAGAATGTATCAAAAAGTGTGAAACAAATGTAAGGCATAACGTAACGGCACCCAGGAGAAATCCTCGAAGGGTGTGCGCATCAACAATTGTTGAATGAAATGCATGACAGAAACACAAGGGTTGAAATTAACACCCAGATTGGACATGAGTTGTCAGGAGACGGACTGGCAATCCTAAGGGGCATCCCATGAAAGGAAATGTGATGCAACAACCTTGTCATGGATGCCAATACAACCTCTAACCAGGTAATACTGTACGGAGAAGTACATGTGTGTGGACAGCCTACAATGAGCCCAGCTCAAGGCTATAAGGCTTATAAGCCATAATCAAGATGTGTTATATAAATTCGAACGATGGTAGAAGTTTATGTGGTATAAGTGAATAGAGCGGAGAACGAACCACTGCATTAAGAGTGGGGATACCTCTCGATATGGTGAGACCGCAGGAGCGGTAGTTATGTGAATCAAATTCAAGGAATATGTGGAGGATGGACCACGTTGTTATTACCCCAGGGTGATTTAAATAAAATAACACGAAAGGAAGTGCTTCGTACCAGTTGTGTACGCAGGAAGTGTGATAAGTTGATAGCAACCACCATAGGGTGTGAAGCTAAATGTGTAACGAACGACGCTCAAGGGAAAGATAGTATATTCAAAATCAGCCAAATAAGTGGCCAGATAACCCAGCGTACTAGCAGAAGCAATATATAGCGGATGCAGTATAAGTTGATGTTATACAATGAGTAAGGACACGGTGCGCAATAGGCGACCGTTGTATGAGGATGGTTAGATGATAAAAATGGTGAGTGAGCAGAGTTATGAGTTAAACTCAGTGGAGGTACAACATTAAGCGATAGCAAATGAACCGAGCAGTAAGCCGGTGGCAAGTGTTAAATGATAAGGATTTCAGTGAAAATTCCTATCGCAATCGCATAAGAGAGTTGCTGTCAAGGGTTTACGCCTCTGCACTCTGTATGACTGAGTGTTTTGGTATTGCTCTTGCACAGTAATGATCGAGTGGGATAGCTAGGAATCAGAAGCATGGTAATGGTGGAAGAATAAGTTATGATGGCGGTTGCATAGGAAATGCAAGGCCGCACCAATAAAAGAGTACTGGTATAAAACCAAACATGGAGACATGGTTAACAGTAAGTGACTACAGTAGCACTAACTGCCAAATATCGGTATGGAATATACCCCAAATATTGTAATAGCTGAGAGAGCACTACACACTAGGTAGTAGCTCAATCTCAACCGACAGTAAGTCGGTAAAAGTAAGTCAATCACTGTGAATTACATAGTAGTTTACGCGGTAAGCTATAGGAGAAGTGGATGGAAAATCGTGAAACTCACCGAATTCGCTCAGGGTAAAAGATACCATGCGTCGGTTGAGAACACATTGTCCCCAAGATAAGGGTAATACATTGGAGATGTGCAATACATTAACAGTAACGAATGGGGCAAACCAGCTCTATAATTATCAGGGTTGCGCAACAGAGGCCAGTGAGCCCATGCGTTAGGTATCGGATACATATGGTGAATATGAATAAACGACTAGTTATCAATACCTAAAAGCCTCACAGGCCAGGACCGAAACCGGTTATGAGTTACAACTCCAATGCGAATTCTTGGTTAGGGACTAAAACCGCCAATATGGTTAAGATCCTCTAATCAGAATCCATGGTGTAATAGACCGCGTGGAAGTTAAAAACTTCACGACGGCAGAACATTTTAAACTAAAGCTCAGTGATTGATTACGTGGGCGTAATCCCTTTTAAGGGGGGTAGAGCGCAAAACCACGTAGTGAGTTTTACCGTACAAGTGTACGCGAAACTAGTTGTGCATGGCACAAAATGATTGTTATGATGGTTGGGCGTGTGTTATATAAACATACGCATTTATTTGTGGTCACTTATTTGTGGGTAAATTGTGGTAATTGCAACAGTGGTGTGTGAGAGTATAAGTGGAAGGGAGTAAAGAAACTCCCGGGGATCTACAACCCCGATGGTGCATAAATATAAACCATGTATTGTATTTGATAAAATATGTATATATATACAGTGTTTGTTGATTTATGAAGGGTTATGGACCGACATAGAAATAGTGAGAATTGAATTCCTAGGTAACTCGAATTAAGTTAGATTTGGGTGATGATTGATAGACGGAGTTCTATCCCTTGGAGATGTAATGATTATGACTAGAAGGATTCAAAGATAGAAAATGGTACATGCTTGAATTAGTTGTTGGTTGAAAATGAGGTGGGAGGTGAAACTTGATTACCATGGGATCAAGGGAAGCCGAACACAAATTGGGGTTGGAAAGCTAGTTCAACACTGATGCTGATCACATCAGGGTTGGATGACTCTTGAAGCTCCCTGTAAGTGGTCATAAAACCATGTTAAGAAAAATATAAGGAGCATAAATCGGACTTGGAGTTGTATGGTGTTTTCAAAAGATTTTCAATTGGTGTTTTCAAACAATCGATTAATATTTTGAATAAAAGATCTTCTTATACTTAACCTCACAAGGAAATTTTAAATTTAAGTGATTGTTTTAATTTCCCAAAGGCACGGGGACGGAAGGCGTCCATCGCGACCGGGTTCTGCGGGATCATAGTGTATATCAAGGATATTTTTGATTGCTATACATGCTCTGACATGTTGTGTGGTATGTGTAATGAATGTTGTTTTGACTTGGATTTCCTAAGTGTATACTATCAAGGCCTATGAGTCTAAATGTGTGTTGTTACATAGACCTATGTGTCTAAAGATGTTATGTTATGGGGACCTATGTGTCCAAATGAAGTGGATATGTTGCCCGGACCATTAAGTCCGAGGTTGGATGTAAAGGGTGGTTGGTAATGGAAGTTTTATGGATATAGGTAATTCCCGTATTCTAATCCAATGATACGAGGAAATGTGAACTTCGAGGACGAAGTTCTTTTAAGGGGGGTAGATTGAAATACCCCAAACCTTGGTATGTTGTGTAAATGTTAAGCTATGGTATTTAAAGGCTAAAAAGTGCCTTAGAAACATAAATGAATCATTTAAACCATGTAAACACAATAAAACACTAAGACACGGTATGAGCAAAAACATGCTCTAAGCCATGAGTGAACTTGGTTAGGACCCAAAGAGCCTACCAAGACTTGATAATGTTCAATTATGATTTAATAAGGCTAATAAGTCCTTAGGAAACTTTGGTAGACAATGAAACCAAACAAAACACAAATAAATACCTTAAGGTCAATAAGAGCAAAAATGTGCTCTAAGCTTGGGATAAATGTGTATAAGACCTAATGGTCATACCTATACTTTATAAATATGTTAATGAACATATTAAATCAATTACCAAAGAAAACCAAGCTTGAAAACAAGTTAAAACACAAAATGTGCTTTAAGGAGTCTTAAAGCACGTTTTTGAAAAATTGTCTTGTAAATGAGTTTTGAATGGCTAAATGTCCATCATTACTCTTTAATTAACATGTGTACTATATAGTATCACATTTGGGTGGCCATATTAGTGGGAAATCAAAAATTTCACTTCTATGTGCCTTGTTATAGGTGAATAGTGATTTTTATAACTAGTTTGTAACATATAATGTTATAAGTGAATAAGTTGGTCAACAAAGACTAGTATGCCCTCCTAGGCATAATGGTGGCCGGTTTTTAGTATGGTGAGTCACCACCATGTGAAATCAATTAAAGGAAGGAAGGAAAAGAAAGTAAAAAGAAGAAAGTTACTTTAATACCTAAATATCTTCTAAAGTAGAACTTATCTTCATTCTTCCTTCCCTTCTCATTTCACACGTCTTCAAGCTCCTCCCCTCCCCTCCATTTACGATTCTCTATACCAACCTCTCTTCTCCATCTTCATTTCCTTGCCAAATCCAACTCCAAGCTCCAAATCAAATTCTAAGACCATATTTGTCTTAGTTAGGTCAAGCTCTACACTTCCACCTTTTCAAATCTTCAAGGCTCAATTTTGGTGCCATGGAGAATCACCATTGATGGAGCTTGAGCTTGTATTTCTACATATTCTTGTTCTCCTTTGCTTCAAGGTGAGGAAACTCAAAGAAAAATCAAGTTTCCTTCATGTTTGGTGTTGTCCGAAAATTAACCTCACCATGGTGTCTTTACCTTGCTTGTTTAGCTTCATTCCAAGCTTTCATGGACTAGGAGGAGTCCTCTCTTGATATATATTCAAGCTCTCTTTCCCATTCCAAGGTAAAACAATCATGTTAATACCTTAAGATAATATATGTAACTAGGGTTTACAATGAGATAATTAAAGCTTATATACTCATTTAATGTTGGTATATTGTTTAGTTGTTGGCAAGGAACCAAATGCCCTACCGGTTTTACAAGGAAACAAGAAAGAAATTTGTGAGGAAAAGAGGTAAACAACTATCTTAATGTGGTTTAATGCCTTAGGAGAATAAACTTATAATGCTTGTTAAAATACCTAAGAGCAATGGTGAATGAGCTAGTAAAATGCTCTCAAGGAGTTTATTAAAGGATATGATTGTTGGGTGTATTTGCAGGTCAAAGGCATTATTATGTGGGAAATTCAGTGTTTAAGGTTATGCAATTTAAGGGCCTAAGAGCCATGCATTTAAGGGCCTAAGTGCCAAGCAATTTAAGTTATGCACTATATTGTGATGTAGTGCTTAATGTGTGAAGTTTGTGTATAAAATGTGTTTGATGGATTTTAGGTGTTCTTGGATGAAATAAGGTAGAAACCTAAGTGTTTGGATGTGGTATATACTAGAGAAGCTATGGCCAAATTTGGGAAGATGTGTAAGAGGTTCTAAGTGTTTTAAGTGGTTTTGGTGAACTAGGAGGGTTAAAGGTGAATGAATGTTTACTTGAGAAGAAACATGTATTAAGGTGATTAAGAGTGATGCAAGGACTTAGGCATTATCTTGGAAGTTTTAGAAATCTATGGTGTTCTCAAGATGTATTTAAGTCTTGGAGGAGTTGTTTAAGGTTTAGGTAATGTTGGTGTTCAAGAATAAATGATGTTTAGGTAAGGTTTTGAGTAAGGAGTTTTAAGAAGTTGTGAAAAGGAGATTTAGTTAGTAAGAAAGAAGTTGAGAGATGATGATAAGGTGTAGAGGATACACCTTGGTATTTTGGTCATTATAGGTGAAATGCCACCTAGAAATCATAAGGAGAAAACATTGTAAGTGTTAGGAATTTTTGGAGTATAAGTAAAGGTTTAAGGAATTAGGAAAAATATTTTGTGAGTGTTTAAGAATATCTTAAGGGTGTGTTTGAAGTGCCAAATGATGTTAGAACACATTAAGAGGCCTTAGGAAAGTTTGGTGAAGATTTGACAAAGTTTGGGTAAGTTTAGGAGGCGACCGACCCAGGGGCCGACCCAGTTTGTGGGTCGGTCGAGCCTCTGTAAAATGTTAGGAATGTGTTCGGTAATGGACCGACCCAGAAGGTTGGGTCGGACATGGGTCGGTCGGTCAAGTTTCAAAGGAGGAAAATGTTCGCACATGGACCGACCCAGAATGGTGGGTCGGACGTGGGTCGGACGGGCATGTTTGTAGGAAGTAAAGGGGTCTGTAATGGACCGACCCAGTGTGGGTCGGTCGGTGGGTCGGTCGGACCAAAAACATGGTTTAAGGTTATGAAATGATATGAGATGATGGGGATTGGTAGGTAATGATGTAATAAGGATGTTGAGGTGTTGTTAGGTGAGTTTAAATGGCAATTAGGTGGGTGAAAGTTGTATTAAATGTGAGGGTAAACGTGTTAAAAATGTAAAGTTATTAACCAAGTTAACGGGGAAAGTTATAAGCATTAGACTTTAAAACAAACATGCTACCCCGATGTTAATGAAAACAACGTGTGATGTTAACAGTTGTTCGAGAATTGCTCGAGGAACATGTATGGACAGGATAAGTGGACTCCGGTGACAGGTATGGTTTTCTTGCAACCTGTGTCCTAACGGATTACACCGGCTTGTATGCCAATGTGTTTTTCTGTATGTTTGCCACGTTATGATATAAATCATGAAACGAGTTTACAGTCGTTATTGCTATTGTATGTTTACGTGCCGATACCGGTAACCTCTAATGCGCTTGAAGGGCTAGTTAACCACTATTAGGTAAACGTAAGAGAGCGGTATCCGGTAATAACGTTTCCGACTTAAGGAACGTTCTAACCACGGCTATGCATGAGTTGGTTATGTGATGTTTGTGCGTATGTTTGTATGTGAATGTATGACTCTCCTCCTCCCTGTGTGCTTAACTCGGTTATGATACCGTATGGTGTGTGGTTGTGGTAGGCTCCGTAATGGATCTCTAACTACTTATTTATAAGAGTCTATGGGCTAACGGGGGGTGAGGAGTCCGGCAGTTTCCGGCCACGCGTGTGATGGTGGGGGTCGTTATCATGTCCAGTTCGGCTCCCTTGGTGTATGTTTAGGTGGTATTCCAATTTGGTTTCAACCTTCCCTTAGCTTATCCAAAGCTAGTTTACTGACTCACGTCGGGCCATAGGGGCATACTGTGTTGTTTGGTGTGCTTGGGATCACTATATCCGACACACCTTGGGTTTAAGTCAACCGTTCAAATAACAGGATGGTGATGAGGTAATTAACGAGCTTGGTATGAGTTTGGCAACAATCTCTATGCTCATGGATGGACTAACTATGGTGGAAGGATCTTAATGTGAATCGTTCTCGAGGTGATGTGTGTTGTTGTTGTGATATGCAAAATACCTTGCTATGTTTTGTTATGTGTAGGATGAGTTATGTTGTAGGATATGGAATGTGTGGATCATGGAATGAATCCCAGTTTGCGACAAGAGGCATTTGAGGATAACCCGATTAATGGGTACATGCCGTTCGTTAAGGAAGTAGCTCCGTTTAGAGGAGAGCCACTCTAGGGTTTAGGAAATCATTGGATGGTTGGTTAAGTGTGGATGTTTTGGTTATAGATTGAGCCCATTGAGGCGAAATGTTATGTGTTGTATGTATATGGTTTGTATGCGTGATTTAAATATAATCAACTGCATGCTAAGACGACAATTAGTCGTGCGTGGCCCGGTAGCATGCGGGCTGCGGGATTACCATACCAGCAAAGGTGCTGAGCCCCTTGGGGCCACCCCTTTCTCTCCTTTTCCTATTTCAGGTACGAAGTGCTGGAAGCCGTTCGAGAGTAGGACGGGTAGTCTTTGTGCATGGGTAAACTTTTAAGTGTATGTATACAGTAGGTGTAGTAAGACCGAAGTTGTTGTCGGCAATAGTTTTTTTTTTAATACTCGGTACAGGGGAAGTGTATGTAGATAATAAATGTTGAAGATGGAATGAGGATTGTATTGTGTAGTTGCTCGGGAATTTAGTCCATCAGACCGATACAAATGTACATGTATTAGCCTTGTTAGCCACGTAGGTGGTTAACGGCGTTGTAACACCATTGGAATAAGTAATGTGATGAGTTGGGTTCCGCTGCGAATGTTATTATGTGCTTGTTGTTGGATGGGGTGTTACATATTTATAAACCTTTTTATAAATTCTAACTACTGAATACATTACTTAATTATAAACTCACATTCTGAATATTGGTAATAAACGTATTTAATATAGTTTCTCTAATTTTAAGAAACTCAAGGATTATTATTTATTAATTCCTAATCATAGTTTAATATAGTTTTATATCCTAATCCTTTTATTGATCTTATCTTAAAACATTAGGTTATTGTTCAATACTATAAATGTTATGAAATGATTAAATCTTAGACTTATTAATCCACTTCACATCTAGATGTAAAAGTATTTCACTTATTTATTATTAATTATATAATAAGATCTATTGGTTTAATATCTTTGTAATCTAATTACAAATTTTCCTAAGTCTTAACTTATTAATTACTTAACCCAATCATAGATTTACATTATGGTCATTGACAAATAATATTATACATGTATTCTAATATGGTTTATATAAATCTTAGAAATTCAAAGGTAACTCTTTAAGTTTAATTTCGTAACCATAATTTAATACCACCCCCATATAATATTCTTTTATTAGTATTATGTATAGGTTTAATTTAACTTATTAATTCTTTTATATTCTATTCCTATAATGTATTTTATTTCCTTTATTTTTTTTATGTATATATTAGGATTTATTCAAGACATTATTTATGTGTTTTATTGTATTTAATTATTTCTATTAAATTTTACACATATCTACATCCAATATATGGTTTACAAAATAAAGTATTTTCCTTAGCTTCAATTAAGTATTTTAACTTCAATTTTATATAATTAATATCAACGTAGATTAATTTAATCCCTTGATTTAACCCAAGTTACTATCTTATTTCTTTTATATATATGTATATATATAATTTTTACTACACCTAAAACTTTATACCCAAAAATATTTATTAACATTCTGTATTAATTGTTAGTTTAGTCTTATTATATTATTTTCAACCTATAAAGTTTATTATTCAACTATACTTTAATTTTTGGTTACATTAAAAACCATATATTGTAAGATAACTTATGAAAAATTCATAAACACAATTTTGAAACCCATTTACACTTGTCTAAAAATTCCCAAATTTAATATATAGTAACTATGATATGTTAGACATATTATAAAATTTTTATTTCAAAAAAATATCTTTTAAAATTATCTAAATAATTCCATAATACCCAGAGCTTACAAAAATTATAACTTACGTTTAAAAACTCAAAACCCATAATAATTTACTTCAAAATAAACTAGATTTTATAAGGAATCTATTGTTAAAATTTTGTGTCAAAATACATTAGGGAAGACCATTAAATAAATTCAACAAATTAGGGTTTTATCCTGGAATTTATATTAACTTAATCATCTACGTTATAATCTCGGCCGTCCGTTCTATATAACTACGATCGGATGGCCCTGGAATGCCGAGTTCTTCAGCGAAATCTGAATCGATGTCGAGTACTAATCCTTCAATTTCTCTTAATCCATAGAACCAAATTCGTTGATTCTTGTCTCATTGGATTTGAAATTAAAATACGGTTCTAATGGTACCAATTTCACAAATTATCGTGCAAAGATCTGGGATTTCGATGCTGGGTTCAATCGACTAGGGTTCTTACCGGTTTTAGTTTGAATTTTGACAAATTCTCTCAATTTAGTACGTAATTGGTTAAATTGATATGGGGGTATGCTCAGGAATGCAAAAACGAATGACATTATCGGAGGAATTGATCGGAAACTTACCAGAAGTGTGCCAATCGAGGAAAACAAATCCGATTTTCTGGAAAAGTCATTATTTTATGTGCAGTTCGAGTAGCCTACTTCACGGATCAACTCGTGCTATTGGGAAGGATTCAATCCACAAAACCTACGTCATTTTACAGTGAACATGTAACTTTAAACGTTGGTGGAAGAATCATGGAAAACGAATAACTAGGGAGAAAGTTACAAATCCACAAAGATCTGAGTTTACCATGTCGTTTCTGGAAAAATTCTGGGCAAAAACCCAACGTGATCGAGTTGGGAATTTTAGACGCTTATATGTTCCACACGATTAAGAATCATCCTTGGGTGTAAACATGAAAGTTATAGAGGAATTTGAGATCTACAAAACAAGCTAAAGAACTAGAATTTTCATTGACGGATGAAGAAGTTATGATACGACGAAGTTCACCTGATTAACTCGTTTCTCTGGAATCTGGGTTGCAGTTTTTAGGGAGGCAACTTCAGATCGAATTTGCGGTCGATGTAGAAAGAGTTAGGTTGAGTATGAGTTATGGTTGCAAAGAGGAGTTGTAGGAGAAGAGAATGAAGAAAACGACACTCAAAAATTCCTAAAGACGAGAGAGATATCGGTGTCACAAATTAGGGCAATAAGTTGATGGAAGTTAAGATACTTAGCAGAAATCATGGAGAAAATCAGCCAGCTGCTGCGGCTCGTTTCCCGAGGCGCGCTGGTGAGTCAGCAACCATGCCACATCAGCATTATTTTTCAAAGTTTTGCTCTAAACTTCATTTTATCATAACTTTGGCTACGATGATCCATTTTTGACGTTCTTTTTATCAATCTTCTTGGTTTTCCATAACCATTTTATTGGTATAGGTTTCATGAGCTGGTTTGACCATTCTCAAAAAGGTCAACCCCTGCAAGGCTTAAGAAGCTTTATGGTTTCCATGATTTTATATTGACTTTTATGATTCAAATTAATGTTCCAATTATTTCTAAAATCTTTATAATATACTTGGAGTGTTTAGAAATTTTTCCAAGATTTATTGACTTATAAATCTTATTATTAAATTCATAATACTATATAATAATATATAGTTTCTTTAGGATTAAATAGAAGAAATTCCCTAATTTAATTTTCATAATTCCATATAATAAGTTAATATTCATAATTCCATACAATAATTTAATATTTAATAGTATTATTTATGGTTTAGTAAAAGAAATCCCCTAAATTAATTTAAATTAATTTAGAGGTATTTCAGTATATCCCCCTTAAAAGAAACTTCGCCTCAAAGTTTAAAAATACTAATAGGCACTCACACCGCTTCGGGTGTGCTAAGACAATAATAATTCCAACGAAATTCCATACCAATCCAATCCTTTATTTCCATCCATTCCCATTTCCACATTCCACTCGAGATTACTCAAACTCAAACTGAACCAAGATATACGAAGATATTTCATGATGAAAATCAAAAGTCACATACTGTGTCATAATGTAAAACCAAGTACATACATACACCTCTCACTCTACTAATCACGCAACAGGGCATAATCTGGATGAGGTAACGGAGAAAGATAATGCTCTACCCCCCTTAAAAAAAGAACTTCGTCCCGAAGTTTAAGATTTATCTACCAACTACTCACACCCTTTCCGGTGTGTGGGTAAACTAAATATCAAGTTGTACTATAAGCTTTAAAATGTATATCAAACTATCAAACCACTCAAGGGTATCCAATAACCATTCAAACATTTGTTTTTGTTTTCAAACACCACATTCAAAGAATTCAACATCTTATTATCAAGCTTTGTTGTAAATTTTATGGCACTGTTGAATTTATCTATGATCGATATATATATATATATATTTGTACCCCCTGATTGTTATGTATTTGTATTTTCTTGATTATTATAAAATTTTATGTTATGATCCTTACCTATTCATTTTATGACAGGTACGAATGATATGTCCATTATATGTTCATTTTATATAGTATGTTTATTTTATGAAGATGTCATACCCCCCCCCCCCCTTAAAATAGGGTACGACCCATATCCATCTCGTAATAATGAAGTGGAATTTAAACTCACTTTTAAGGAGCACAATATTTTACAACTCCTATGGAGATTCCTCCTTCAAGGATGCAGTTCATTGTTGATGCACAATATCACTCGTTCTTATTCTGGCTTGATTGTAATTAATCTTTTTCTAACACCCCTACTGAAACTTAAACAACAAAACGAATTGCAGCGGGAATACTTAATAACTTAACATTAACTAATCGGTTTGGTGTTACACGCCGTCAGCCACCCACGTGGCTAACAAGGCAGAATACATACAAAAATGTATCGGTCCAATGAACAGACTCCCGAGCATAAGTACTAAACCATAAATACAACAACATTACCGAGTATAAATATTTACATCCACAACTGTATAACTATCAACCCATAGTATATCACCACGGGAGCACAGGCGCATCCCGGGTCCGAACATCCAAAACCATCAAAAGTACTTCATAAACCTAGAATCTACAGCCACTCCGCCTCCTCGATCCTCATCCTGCAACACAGCAAACAAAATATGGTGCCCCAAAGGGGCTCAACAACTCATGGCTGGTATGGCTAACGTGCAGCCCATCGACTACCGGGATACACGCAACCAGTTGTCATGGTAACATGGCATTGCTTTTTTACATACAAATAACATACATAGCAACAAGAATTTCATCACCACATTAACACATAACATAACAAGAACGGTTCTCTTTTGGAACCGAACCAAAACATAGTCAGTTCACCCGAAGAGCCTAGAGATTGTTGCCAACTCATGCTAAGCTCGTTACATCACTCGTTACCGTCCTGTTAGGTGAACGGTTAACCTAATCCCATAGGTGCGTCGGATATAGTAATCCAAGCACACCGAACATAGTATGCCCCTGTGGCCCGACGTGAGTCAGTAAAATAGCCTTGGATAAGCTAAAGGGAGGTTGAAAACCAAAAGAGAAAACAACCATAACATACAGAGAGAATCGAACCATAACTTCCCCCCGTTAGTGATTGTTAGAAGTCCCATTATTGAAACTTAATAAGTTAACTCACAAGCAAGTGTTCAGGTCTGGTTAGACACACACAAGGGATATGAGACATAACTTACCAACACAATAATATTAACAACTGTAAACTCATTTCATGACTTAAGTCTTACAAGGTCATAAACACACAGAAAAACAAACAACACACAAGCCGGTGTAATCCGGTAGGCAACAGACTGTAAGAAAACCATACCTTGGTCCCTGCTTCGATTGGTTTCCACCGTAGGCAACTCCTATACATAATTAATAATGTCAGTTAATTTACCGTATTTAACTTCCAATTTTACTAAGTGTTTGCGTACTTACATGACATGTTTTACAACTAAACTTACACTTAGTTGTCCTCTTTATACCCACTAGGGTTTACTACTTAAGTCATATTCTTTTCTTTTTTTTATTATTTTATTTTTATTTTTATTTTAAGTTTTGGGTCAACCGACCCAACCTCTTGGGTCGGTCCATTCCAGTAAGTTTCGGGCTCTTTGATCTTTGCCCGACCGACCCAACACTATTCTGACCGACCCAAAGCCCTCTAGGTCGGTCCATTCCAGAGACATTTATGTTCTTCGTCTTTAGCCCAACCGACCCACCGACCGACCTAACCTCCTGGGTCGGTCGATTCCAGAATCATTCTGTCTGCCTTATTACAGTCCGACCGACCCAGCCAGGGTTGGTCCCCGGGGTCGGTCGACTGCAGAACTTCTCCAAACATTGTCAAATTTTCTCCAAACTTGTCCTCAAGCCTCCTAATATGTTCTAACATCATTTGGTACACTTAAACCTCCATATTACATCCACCAAACTCACTTTCTACTCACTTCTAAACTCCTTAAACACTTACTCATTTTCTTACAAAATTCCTAGCACTTGTAATATTTTCTCCATAGGTTTCTAAGTGGTGTTTCATTCCTATGATAGCAACTATCCCAAGAATGTTTCCTCACTAAAATCTCCTTACACAAACTTCTCTAGACTTCTTTCCACAAGCTCAAACGTCCTCCTTTACAAGACATTATTGAAATACCCCAAACTAATAAAACATGGATTAAACATCTAATCACATTAATTAAGGCCTAAACATGCCTTAAAATTCAACTGAGAACAACAGTGGTCAACACAAAGCAACATATAGCACCCTTTGACTGTTTAGGGTAAATAAATACCCAAATGAACTTCTTAGGACCTAAAACTTTGTCCTAATCTTATTAACACATAACTAAACATATTACAATTGTTGTAAAACACTCCAACACAAAGAACAAGCATTTTCATGCTTCAGGGTCAAGTAGGGCAAAAATGTGCTCTAAGAAAACCTTAAAGGTCTAATGACCTCTAAATGATATAAAATTGGATTCCATGATCAAATATCATGTAAGGAACACAAAATGTGCACACCCTGTGACACAAAATGTGCACTAAAACACCTTAAAGCACGTTTTTGTGTATGAGCTTTAAGATAATGACTTTTTGTCATTTTAAAGACTGGAGTATATCATTTATATCATTAATTTGACATGATAGACTATATTAGAAAGTCTAAATCAAGTTTAAAAAAAATAAAATTAAAATGGGCAATTTAGTATGAATAGTAACCCAAATAGTGCATTTTAAGCAATATTGACTAGGTATGGTCAATGGTCAATTAGTTGACCATTCTTAGCCATATTAAGTCGGCATCCAAGCAGCATGGAGGACAGCTCATTCAGCATTAACACTAAATATCTAAGCTAATTTGGTGAATCACCATTTACTATTCCATTAATTAACATTAACTTAACTTATAAGGCAAATTTGACTTACCTTTCTCATTTGCCTTCACCCCTGCCGACAGCAGCTCATTCAAACCTCCCATTTGCTTCTCCAAACCGTGGCTAACTCACCATTTTCAGAAGAAAACAACAATTGACATAGGTAAGCTTATTAAGCCATTTTATGTTCATTCTCTTCACAATTCTTTCATCTTTCCATGGAGCTAAGCATCAACCACTTCCACTAATGTTAGTAGGTTGTTTTGGAGGTTAAATTTAGGGTGTATCTCGGCATTAACAAGGGAGGAAGGTGGAGAAAGCTAATCTTGTTCTTAAGGTATAAAAATGTGCTTTAAGCACATATCTTTTGATTCCCTTCAAATTCGGTTGTGAAACTTTGTTCCTAGCCTTATTATCTTCTTCTTAACATACTTATTCAGTTGGTATATCAAGAGCTTCAAGGTATAGCCAGATCCAAGCCAAAACACCATTTTAGGCATTATAAACATGGTAAAAATTAGCCATCTTCTAATCTGAGTTATACCAGTTTAAAGCTTGGTTTTAGTAGCTCTTTTGATGATCTTTACCTACTGTAAATACAGGCCGAATTCAACCTTGGTTACCTTGGTATTCTAAGGTAAATTTTACCTTGAAAATTGACATTAAACACTTCTCATGGTTAGATCTTGCTTGGAGACTAACCATGCCTTAATTGTTGTTGGAAAACATGTAAATGATGCTGTGGAAATTTTATCCTAAGCAGGCCGTGGCCAAACAAGGCCTTAACTAGGCAAAAACAAGGTATAAATCACTTAAACCTACACTTGGTATATTAATATGTGTTTATACATATATATATATATATATATAATTGTGCCGTGAGTGAAATGGTTTATTAAGGTCTTATTTTGACCACAGGTGATTAAGGAATGGTTTAGTAAATTTTATAACTAATTAATTAGCATAATTGTCAAATTTAAGACATTATGTGGAAAATTGGTAAATATGGAAAAGATGGTGGTAAGGCCGAGAGTTTACAGCATTTTTGGGCATTTATGTGTAATTTATTTTATAAGCTAATGTTTGTACTAAGGCCATGTACTTTAGGCCATTTTATTTATGCATTTATAAGGTTTTATTTAAGTTTAGGTGGTATATATGCATTACCGCATATTATAAGGGGTTAAAGTGTAATTAAATTAAATTTGAGGGCAATATAATAATTAAGCCGAAAATTAGAGGTTTAAATGAGTTTATATAAAAATTATAAGATTATATAAAGTTTTGGGGTTAAATGGTAATTTCTGAAAAGATATGGGTATAAACCGTAATATATGGTTGTTGATGGTCAAGGAAATATTAAGGTGGTCAACCTTGAACATATGGTAGGTTTTGACCAAATTAAATAAGTTAGATAACTTATTTAAGGTTTTATTATAAGATAAGTATTTAATTGTAACAATTTTATAACATATGTGGTATATATGTTATTACCGAAAATAAAGGGTGTATAATGGTATTATAAACATCCATGGGCTATTAGGAATTTTTAGGAATTTATTGGGTTGATTTTTGAGTTAAAATAAACTATATATGTATAATATATAGTTTTTATGTCATTATGACACTTTGGAGAAATATATGTGGTGGAATTGGAAATACCGAAAGTATATGGGTTAGTAAGGGTAATTATAACCCTTTGGTGGAATTTGGTGATTTTTAGAATTATATAAGAGTATTTATTAAGATATATGTATAATATATAGTTTTAATGAATTATTAAACTATATGTTATAAATTGGGCCAAATGGCAATTATAGGAATTTGGTGGGCCTGTTCGGTATTTTATAAATATATAACCATGGGTTATATTATTATTAATGTAACACCCCATCCAACATTAACACACTTACAACAAACTGCAGCGGAAAACATACTTCATCACATTACTTAACTCGTTGGTGTTATACGTCGTTAACCACCCACGTGGCTAACAAGGCTATTACACATACATTATATCGGTCTGATGGACTAGATTCCCGAGCGACTACACATTACTATCCCTTTCCATTAACAACAAAAACATACACATAGCTTCCAACTGTACCGAGTATTCACAAACTAATGCCGATAACAATTTCGGTCTTACTACACCTACTGTACATATATAACTTAAATGATTACCCATGTACAAACGACTACCCCGTCCTACTCTCGAACGGCTTCCAACTCCTTGTACCTGAAATAGGAAAAGAAGAGAAAAGGGTGGCCTCCTAGGGGCTCAGCACCTTTGCGGGTATGGTAATCCCGCAGCCCGCATGCTACCGGGCCACGCACAACTAATTGTCGTCTTAGCATGCGGTTGATTATATTTGAATCATGCATGTAAACTATCAACACACAACACATAACATTCCACCACGATGGGCTCAACAAAACAGCCAACGCATCTACACTTAACAAATCACTCCTTGTTTTCCTTAACCCTAGTGTGTTTCTCCTCTAATGGAGCTACTTCCTTAATAGACGATACTTACCCATTAATCGGGTTATCCTTAAACGCTTCTTATCATACACCGGAATTCATATCCATGATCCACATACTCCACATTTTACAACATATAACATCGCACCGCTATAAGAACTACGGCACAACAATAACACATAACACAACGGGTACGGTTCTCTTAAGGAACCAACCCAAACATAGTTATTTCACCTGTGAGCCTAGAGAATGATATTACCCTCATGTTAAGCTCGTTATACAACACTCATTACCGTCCTAATAGTCGGACGAGTAACTTAAGTTAAGATGGTTCGGATATAGTGACCCGAACACACCACACAAACACATGTTCCCCCTAAACCGATCATAAGTCAGAATAGCTAAGCTTTGGAGTAAGCTAATGGGAGATCATAACCCGTGAGGGAAACAACCATAATAGAGAGGAGGGTAAGGCTAAAAAGGATACCCACTCCCAACAGCGCGCGACCGGCCTAACCGGATTCCTCACCCCTGTTAGTACATACTTACTTGTAGATAAATAGTTAGAGCCCCACTGTGGAATCTATCACGTCCACACACCAAAAGGTATTTCAACTGGGTTAGACACACGAGGGAGGTCCATACATTCACACACAAACATCACACAATTAACTCACGCATAGTCATGGTTAGAATGTCCCATGGTTCGGGCCGTTAAATCCGAATACCGATCTCTCATGTGATCCTAGACTCAGTTAGCTAAAGTTTAACACTTTCGAGGTTAAATGGTATCGGAACTAGACACGCCACATATATGAATTACTGTAAACTCATTACATGTTTTATCTTACAACGTGGAAAACATACAGAAAAACACATTGGCATACAAGCCGGTGTAATCCGGTAGGACACAGGTTGCAAGAAAACCATACCTTGGTCCCTGCTGTGTTCGAGTCCCGCCAAACGTAGTTCCTAAACATGATTAATAACGTCGGTTAATTACCTTATTTAGCTTTTGAATACTAAGTGTTTTAACATGATTATATGTCATGTTTCCTTACTTAATTCACACTTGATTATCCTTGTTATACCCACTAGGGTTTACTACTTAAGTCACTCTTGTTTGTTTTTTTTTTACAAGTTTTGGTCCGACCGACCTTACCGACCGACCTTACACAAGGTCGGTCCATTCCAGAACACATTACCATCAAAAATTCTACTCCGACCGACCTTGCAAGTTCGGTCCACAAGGTCGGTCCATTCCAGAAACTTAATCCGTACCAAAAATATAAGCCCGACCGACCTTGCAAGTCCGGTCCCCAAGGTCAGTCCATTCCAGAAACTCTTTCCGGTAGTGTAAACTGAGCTCGACCGACCTTACAAGTCCGGTCCCTAAGGTCGGTCGGCTCAGACCTTTGTTTCTACATTCCCATTTGACTCCAACTTCACCTCATAGTGCCCTAGTATGTTCTAACCACATTTGGCACTTCAAATACATCTTTAGCCATGTACTAAACTCCTTAAATCACACACCAAAACCATCTTTATCATTCCACAAATTCCTTACAAAATTCCTAGCACTTGCAATGTTTTCTCCTTAGGATTTCTAAGTGGTGAGTCATGCCTATAACTCCAATAACCAAAATGTTACCTTACCACCATTACCACTACTCCAAGGGCATTATTTCACACTTACACCTCCCATACACAATCTCCTTTTATTTTCCACTAGTTCACACTTAGTCTTCACAAGGCATTATTTTTCCTTTGATCACCAAAACTTGCACAAAACTTAGTATTTCATACAACATAACTTTGGTGTGTTTACAACACCCATTTGATTTCTAAATCCTCCAAGACTATGCCTAAGGCATCATAACACTTAAGAACACCATATTTCACTTGTTTCACCATCTTTACACTTAACAAATTCCTAATACCTTCTAGGTCATAAAATCCCATTAGAATACATAAACTCCTTTGTTTATCAACTAAATTTTGCCATAGCTTCTCTTGTATATTCTCACAACAAACTGCAGCGGAAAACATACTTCATCACATTACTTAACTCGTTAGTGTTACACGCCGTTAACCACCCACATGGCTAACAAGGCTATTACACATACATTATATCGGTCTGATGGACTAGATTCCCGAGCGACTACACATTACTATCCCTTTCCATTAACAACAAAAACATACACATGGCTTCCAACTGTACCGAGTATTCACAAACTAATGCCGATAACAATTTCGGTCTTACTACACCTACTGTACATATATAACTTAAATGATTACCCATGTACAAACGACTACCCCGTCCTACTCTCGAACGGCTTCCAGCTCCTTGTACCTGAAATAGGAAAAGAAGAGAAAAGGGTGGCCCCCCAGGGGCTCAGCACCTTTGCTGGTATGGTAATCCCGCAGCCCGCATGCTACCGGGCCACGCACAACTAATTGTCGTCTTAGCATGCGGTTGATTATATTTGAATCATGCATGTAAACTATAACACACAAAACATAACATTCCACCACGATGGGCTCAACAAAACAGCCAACGCATCTACTCTTAACAAATCACTCCTTGTTTTCCTTCACCCTAGTGTGTTTCTCCTCTAATGGAGCTACTTCCTTAATAGACGATACTTACCCATTAATCAGGTTATCCTTAAACGCCTCTTATCATACACCGGAATTCATATCCATGATCCACATACTCCACATTTTACAACATATAACATCGCACCGCTATAAGAACTACGGCACAACAATAACACATAACACAACGGGTACGGTTCTCTTAAGGAACCAACCCAAACATAGTTATTTCACCTGTGAACCTAGAGAATGATATTACCCTCATGTTAAGCTCGTTATACAACACTCATTACCGTCCTAATAGTCGGACGAGTAACTTAAGTTAAGATGGTTCGGATATAGTGACCCGAACACACCACACAAACACATGTTCCCCCTAAACCGATCATAAGTCAGAATAGCTAAGCTTTGGAGTAAGCTAATGGGAGATCATAACCCGTGAGGGAAACAACCATAACAGAGAGGAGGGTAAGGCTAAAAAGGATACCCACTCCCAACAACGCGTGACCGGCCTAACCGGATTCCTCACCCCCGTTAGTACATACTTACTTGTAGATAAATAGTTAGAGCCCCACTGTGGAATCTATCACGTCCACACACCAAAAGGTATTTTAACTGGGTTAGACACACGAGGGAGGTCCATACATTCACACACAAACATCACACAATTTGTAACACCCCCAAACACTGGCCTAGGAGTTAGGGGTATTACACGCCGTGTATTATTACTTAATAACGCAAGGCTCTAATATCAAACACAAATAAGCAAATAAGGCCCAAAACAGAATACTTAAATAAAGTATAATCAAAATGATGTCGCAACATCCCAAAAGTATTACAGAACCCACCAAAACGAATATCAAAGAAAAAGCTAACAGAAGAGGCCCAAAGGCTCAAATTCAAATACAAAGTCTCAAACGAATCAAATATCAAAATGAACTAAACTCCAGAGCTGCAAAGTGACCCTCGCTGATCAATCTGCAATGTTAGATAAAGTAGGGGAATGAGCACACAACTATGCCCAGTAGATGACCAACTTCATCAACCAGCATGCTCAAAACATTTTACAGAATATTGACAAATCAGAAGGAGTCAAAGGAATCCATAAGTAGGTCAGAAGACAGAACAAAAGTCCATACAATGGAGGACTAAACAGAGTCAGAAGCAGACAGAAGCAGAAAACAGAGTGGGACACTAGCGATCACAGCATACAGACAGAACGAGCAACCAGCTCGTGAATAGAACGAGGAAACCTCACTCGTAAACAGAACAGGTGTAAACACCCGTGAACAGAACGGGGAACATCACCCGTGAGCAGAAGGATCCTACATAGCGCGCTACGAGACAGCGAAACCAGCCATCCAAAGGCTCAGACACAGAGATAACTAGGTCCCAAAACAGAAGCTTAAATACAGATAAGCATATGTGCACCAAAGGCACCAGAAAGCACATAGATGGCTTGGAAATCAGAAGGGGAATCCAACCCCGCAAACGGAAGTCAAAACGGAGCTCAAACGAGCAAGTTATTGTCAAAACAGAGGCATGTCCGAACTTGTGTCCGGACATCAATGTACGGACACAAGTCGAGACTCAGAAGTCGAAATCAGACAGATGTCCGAACATGTGTCCGAACTACAAAGTTCGGACACAGGTCGAACTTCAAAACAAAAGAAGAGTCAGAGGTGTCCAAACATCCAAGTTCGGACGGATGTTCGGACGTTCTTTGGAAATCAGAACGTGTAGAGTCCGAACTTGTGTCCGGACATCAGATGTTCGGACACAAGTCGAAGCCAAAACCAGAGAAGGCAGAAGGCTGTGTCCGAACTTCAAAGCTCGGACGGAAGTTCGGACACAGCGAAGACTTTAGAAAATAAACGCGCAACAGGGTATGTCCGAACATCAAAGCTCGGACAGACGTTTGGACATACCGAAAAACTCAGCAAACAGAAGCGATTTTCACACAGACAGAGGCATCAAAACCAACTCAAATGAACACACGCATTTCCAAAACAACCTTGGGGGTTTAATCCATTGAAATGGCATTAAAACAGGCACAAATCACACACAAACACAAGGCAATCATTGAATTAATTTGCAGAATCCAAACTCCCCAAGGCTGAACACATGGATCGAATCCGAAAGCCACCTACCTCAATTACAGCAGAGACGAAACACGGTCTGAACAGCAGAGAATCCCGAATCCGAAACAGAGCAATCGACTACACCGTCACAGCAAGACAGACCAAATGCAATTCCAGAATTCTGAATAACCACAACGCAGAACAATGCCAATTCAGAAACGGAAACTCAAACCCTGAAACCGGAATTGCAATCTAAAACTGCACACAACCCTCACCTGAATTCTGAGACGAAAACCTCAGACGAAGCCAATCGCAGAAGAGGATTGATAGAAACGCAAGGCCAACGCTGAATCACAATTAGATTGCAGAGGCACAATTAGAAAGGGGAGTTCTCAAAACCTAAAACCTCAAACTGAAACTGAATTGTATAATCCATATACAATTCATAAACCTGATCGCAGAGGAGAAGACGAAGCAGATGCAGAACCCTCCAACAGCACAGCACAACGAACGGATCAGTAACACAACGTAGGAGAGGAGAAATGCTCTGAATAACAAGAGAGAGAGAACAGAGAGAGGACAGAGAGAGAGAGCCTCTCAGCAGTTGAACCGATCGGGGAATTAGAAAATGAGAGCGTGGTGAGGAACGTGGTTAGGGAAGTAATTAAGGATAATTTAATAAGGAATAATGATGGGTTCTCACCAGGAAATCAAATGAGAAAGGAAAAAGACTTCCTCGTCCCCAACTTAATTAGAATGGACTTCCTTGTCCTGAGTAATGAAATAACTCACATAAGGCAACGTTGCACGAAATAAAATTGTAACGAATTTTGGGTTATAACATCACCTCCCCCTTAAAAGAATTTCGTCCTCGAAATTAAAACATACCTACTGCTCGAAAAGGGCGGGAAACTTAGAACGCACTTCGCTTTCGACCTCCCAGGTCGCCTCTTCCTCGGACTGACCCGACCACTGCACCTTCACCAAGGGCATGGTCTTACTCCTGAGCTTATGAACATCTCGGGCTAGAATCCTCGAAGGAGCTGCCTCGAACGTGAAGTCCTCCCTCAACTGAAGCGGACTGAAGTCGATCACATGAGATGGGTCCGGAATATACTTCCTCAGCATAGAAACGTGGAAAACACTGTGCACTGCTGCTAAAGACGGGGGCAGAGCCAAACGATAGGCAACCGGTCCGATCCTCTCTAGGATCTCAAAAGGACCCACAAAACGAGGGCTAAGCTTGCCTCTCTTCCCAAACCGAACGACTCCTCGCACAGGAGAAACCTTCAAATACACATGATCGCCCACCTCAAACTCTAGAGGTCGTCTCCTCTGATCGGCGTAACTCTTCTGACGACTCTGAGCCACAAGCAAGCGCTCTCTGATAGACTGAATCTTGCCCACAGCATCCTGAACTAAGTCTGGACCAATCACGGCTCTCTCCTTCAGATCATCCCAACAGATGGGTGATCTACACCTCCGGCCATACAAAGCCTCAAACGGGGCCATCCCGATGCTTGTCTGGAAGCTATTATTATACGCAAACTCTATCAAAGCCACATGCTGATCCCAGCTGCCCCCGAAGTCCAACACACATGCCCTGAGCATGTCCTCAAGGACCTGATTCGTCCTCTCTGTCTGACCGTCCGACTGAGGATGATATGCTGAGCTGAAAGACAACTTCGTACCCATAGCCTGGTGCAAACTCTGCCAGAATCTGGACACAAACCTCGGATCTCTGTCAGACACAATTGAAGCGGGAACCCCATGTAGACGCACAATCTCATCCATGTAAACTGAGCCAAGCGGTGCAAGCTGAAAGTCTTCCTGACAGGCAAGAAGTGAGCGCTCTTCGTGAGCCGGTCCACAATAACCCAAACTGCATCAAAGCCTCTCGGAGTCTTGGGCAATCCCATAACGAAGTCCATACCGACGCTCTCCCACTTCCACTCCGGAACGGGAAGAGGCTGAAGCAAACCAGCTGGTCTCTGATGCTCGGCTTTGACCTGCTGATAGGTCCGACATCTGGATACAAAGTCAGAAATATCCCTCTTCATGTTGCCCCACCAGAATGTCTCCCGTAGATCCCGGTACATCTTCACCCCGCCTGGGTGTACCGAGTAAGGAGCTCCATGAGCCTCCTGCATGATCTCACGTCTCAAAGTGTCATCCGCCGGCACACATACACGGTCTCTGAACCTCAAACAACCGTCCTCTGAAACCCGGAACTCAGACTCCTGACCAGCAGCAATCTCATCTCTGATCTTACACAAACTGACATCAAGCTCCTGACTGGCCTTGATCCTGTCGATCAAGGTAGGCTGAATCTGCAATGCTGCTAACATCCCAGACCTCTCTGGACGAACGACCCAGACACCCATACGCTGCAACTCAAGAGCAGACCTCTGCACACCAGACAAAGCACCAACGGTCCCAGATGGACCCCTCCTACTGAGCGCATCAGCCACAACGTTCGCTCTACCAGGATGGTAGAGGATCTCTAGATCATAATCGTGCAGTAACTCCAGCCACCTCCTCTGCCTCAAGTTCAACTCCTTCTGAGTGAACAGATACTTGAGGCGCTTGTGGTTCGTATAAACTTTGCACGCTGCTCCATACAGATAATGCCTCCAAATCTTCAGAGCAAACACCACAGCAGCTAACTCCAGGTCGTGGGTCGGATAGTTCTTCTCATATGGCTTAAGCTGACGAGAGCCATATGCAACCACCTTCCCATGCTGCATCAGAACACACCCAAGTCCCCTATGGGACGCATCACAAAAAACCTCAAGACCCTCGGTCCCCTCCGGAAGAGTCAAGATCGGCGCAGTAGTCAACATCTTCTTCAGCTCCAGAAAACACTGCTCACAGGCATCGCTCCACTCGAACTTCACATCCTTCTGAAGCAGACGAGCCAACGGGATCACCAACTTGGAGAAGCCCTCCACAAACTTGCGATAGTAGCCCGCTAGTCCAAGGAAACTACGAATATCCCCGACATTAGTAGGCCTGGCCCACTCAGTAATAGCTCGAATCTTCTCCGGATCCACGGAGATACCATCCTTGGAGACCACATGTCCCAAAAACACCACCTGATCCAGCCAGAACTCACACTTCTTCAGCTTCGCGTACAGCTCCTTCTCCCTCAGAGTCTGGAGAACGGTCCTCAAATGCTCCTCGTGCTCCTCAGCACTCTTGGAATATACCAAGATGTCATCAATAAATACTACAACGAACTGGTCCAAAAACGGCTTGAACACCCGGTTCATCATATCCATAAACACAGAAGGCGCATTCGTCAGACCGAATGGCATCACTAGGAACTTGTAGTGTCCATAACGAGTCCTGAAGGCGGACTTAGGCACGTCGTCTGCCTTAATCCTCAGCTAATGATAACCGGACCTCAGATCAATCTTCGAAAACACCTTAGCTCCTGCTAACTGGTCGAACAAGTCATCTATGCGCGGGAGAGGATACCTATTCTTAATGGTAACCTTGTTGAGCTCCATGTAGTCAATGCACAAACGCATGCTACCGTCCTTCTTCTTAACAAATAACACTGGTGCTCCCCAAGGCGACACACTGGGGCGAATGAAGCCCTTATCCAGCAGCTCCTGCAACTGTACCTTCAGCTCCTTAAGCTCAGCAGGCGCCATCCGGTATGGGGCCTTCGAAATCGGCTGAGTCTCAGGTGCGAGCTCGATCGAGAACTCCACCTCTCTGACAGGGGGAAGCCCAGGTACGTCATCCTGGAATACATCGGGAAAGTCTCTGACCACTGGTATGTCCTCCAGCTTCGCATCCTTGCGAACCTCAGGGATGTAGCACAGATATCCCTGGCATCCTTTCCTCAGAAAGCGGAACGCCTGCATCGCTGATATGACTGGCGGTGAGCACGGGAGTCCATTCCCTGCTACAATCAAACGGGGCTGGCCCGGCTCCTCAAAAGTGACTCTCGAAGCGGCACAATCAATGTGGGCATGGTGTGCAGCAAGCCAATCCATGCCCAGGATCACATCAAAACTAATCATCTCCATCGGGATGAGGTCAGCACACAGAATCCTATTCTTGACTAACACAGGACTAGCTTTACAGACAGAATTCAACAACATAAAAGAGTCCTTAACCAATGGACTATGCACACACAGCTCAACACCAAGAGGCACAACAGGCAAACCGAGCTCACCCACCAACTCAGCAGAAATAAAAGAGTGGGTGGCTCCAGAGTCAAACAAGCAGAAAATAGAACGAGAAGACAGCTGGAGAATACCTGTGACAACTCAGTCAGTCGATCGGTCTCTCTCTCCAGCCATCGCGTACACTCTGGCCTGGCCCTGGGGCTTCTTCTGCTCAGCCCGGTCTCGATCTCTGGACCCTGAAGCAGACTCACCAGCTCTACCTCCAGAGCTACCTCTCCTCCTCTCGGCCAGAGGGCAGTCAGCAATCCTATGTCCCATGGACCCACACTTGAAGCAGGCTCCAGACTTCCTGTAGCAGTTCTGACCTCTGTGAAACTTGCCACAGACCTGGCACTTCGGAGCGGGAGCTGACGAAGACGAACCACCTCTATCTCATGAGCGGTCTCCAGCTCGGTCTCCAGTAGACTGCTTCTTCTGAGAAGCAGACTGATCCCTCCTGTCGCTCTCATCGGACCTCTGCTTCCTCTTCTGGTCCTTCCCTCCAGACTGGCGACCTCTCAAGTCAGCCTCTACCAACAGGGCGACATCAGCTACGTCCCTGAAGGTCTTGTGACGCAGGGGCGTCACAGCAGAATGGATGTCAGGCCTCAGGCCGCTCTCAAACTTCCTGGCCTTCCTATGCTCGTCAGGCTCAGGTGCAAACTTAGACAGACTGATGAATTTGTGCACATACTCCTCAACGCTCATGTCCCGACCCTGGCGTAGTCGGTTATACTCCAGAATGCGCTGATCCTTGTAGACGTCGGGGTAGAACTGTTTGTTGAACTCCCTAGTGAACTGCTCCCATGTCCAAGGCTGTGGGAATCTCCCCATAACTGGCCTCCACCACTCCTTGGCTTCGGCCTTGAAAAGAAAGGTGGTGAAGTCCACCTTCTGCTCCTCCTCTGAGCCCATGACTCGTAGCAAGTCCTCCACCTCCGACAGCCAGTGGCTGGCCTCCTGGGGATCTCTTGCCCCATCGAACGACGGCGGCTTCAGCTTCATGAATTCCTGAAGCGCCTTCACGTTCGTCCCTCCAGCATCTGCCCCAGCTGGGCCTGCTCCGCCAGCTGGTCCTCCTCCAGCTGGTCCGCCTCCTGCAGCCATGGTCTGCATGAGCTGCGTCATAAACTGCTGAACAGCATCAGCCACATTTCTTGGAGCCCTTCTTGGCGGCATTCTGAAAGTCCAACAACAAGCAGTTAGACTCAGACACTAACACTGGCATTTCTGACTGACTGGCTAACTTAAAATCCCAGCAGATTAGAACCCAGAGCTCTGATACCACTAAATGTAACACCCCCAAACACTGGCCTAAGAGTTAGGGGTATTACACGCCGCGTATTATTACTTAATAACGCAAGGCTCTAATATCAAACGCAAATAAGCAAATAAGGCCCAAAACAGAATACTTAAATAAAGTATAATCAAAATGATATCGCAACATCCCAAAAGTATTACAGAACCCACCAAAACGAATATCAAAGCAAAAGCTAACAAAAGAGGCCCAAAGGCTCAAATTCAAATACAAAGTCTCAAACGAATCAAATATCAAAATGAACTAAACTCCAGAGCTGCAAAGTGACCCTCGCTGATCAATCTGCAATGTTAGATAAAGTAGGGGAATGAGCACACAACTATGCCCAGTAGATGACCAACTTCATCAACCAGCATGCTCAAAACATTTTACAGAATATTGACAAATCAGAAGGAGTCAAAGGAATCCATAAGTAGGTCAGAAGACAGAACAGAAGTCCATACAATGGAGGACTAAACAGAGTCAGAAGCAGACAGAAGCAGAAAACAGAGTGGGACACTAGCGATCACAGCATACAGACAGAACGAGCAACCAGCTCGTGAACAGAACGAGGAAACCTCACTCGTAAACAGAACAGGTGTAAACACCCGTGAACAGAACGGGGAACATCACCCGTGAACAGAAGGATCCTACATAGCGCGCTACGAGACAGCGAAACCAGCCATCCAAAGGCTCAGACACAGAGATAACTAGGTCCCAAAACAGAAGCTTAAATACAGATAAGCATATGTGCACCAAAGGCACCGGAAAGCACATAGATGGCTTGGAAATCAGAAGGGGAATCCAACCCCATAAACGGAAGTCAAAACGGAGCTCAAACGAGCAAGTTATTGTCAAAACAGAGGCATGTCCGAACTTGTGTCCGGACATCAATGTACGGACACAAGTCGAGACTCAGAAGTCGAAATCAGACAGATGTCCGAACATGTGTCCGAACTACGAAGTTCGGACACAGGTCGAACTTCAAAACAGAAGAAGAGTCAGAGGTGTCTGAACATCCAAGTTCGGACGGATGTTCGGACGTTCTTCGGAAATCAGAACGTGTAGAGTCCGAACTTGTGTCCGGACATCAGATGTTTGGACACAAGTCGAAGCCAAAACCAGAGAAGGCAGAAGGCTGTGTCCGAACTTCAAAGCTCGGACGGAAGTTCGGACACAGCGAAGACTTTAGAAAATAAACACGCAACAGGGTATGTCCGAACGTCAAAGCTCGGACAGACGTTCGGACATACCGAAAAACTCAGCAAACAGAAGCGATTTTCACACAGACAGAGGCATCAAAACCAACTCAAATCAACACACGCATTTCCAAAACAACCTTGGGGGTTTAATCATTGAAATGGCATTAAAACAGGCACAAATCACACCAAAACACAAAGCAATCATTGAATTAATTTGCAGAATCCGAACTCCCCAAGGCTGAACACACGGATCGAATCCGAAAGCCACCTACCTCAATTACAGCAGAGACGAAACACGGTCTGAACAGCAGAGAATCCCGAATCCAAAACAGAGCAATCGACTACACCGTCACAGCAAGACAGACCAAATTCAATTCCAGAATTCTGAATAACCACAACGCAGAACAATGCCAATTCAGAAACGGAAACTCAAACCCTGAAACCGGAATTGCAATCTAAAACTGCACACAACCCTCACCTGAATTCTGAGACGAAAACCTCAGACGAAGCCAATCGCAGAAGAGGATTGATAGAAACGCAAGGCCAACGCTGAATCATAATTAGATTGCAGAGGCACAATTAGAAAGGGGAGTTCTCAAAACCTAAAACCTCAAACTGAAACTGAATTGTATAATCCATATACAATTCGCAAACCTGATCGCAGAGGAGAAGACGAAGCAGATGCAAAACCCTCCAACAGCACAGCACAACGAACGGATCAGTAACACAACGCAGGAGAGGAGAAATGCTCTGAATAACAAGAGAGAGAGAACAGAGAGAGGACAGAGAGAGAGCGTCTCAACAGTTGAAAGGATCGGGGAATTAGAAAATGAGAGCGTGGTGAGGAACGTGGTTAGGGAAGTAATTAAGGATAATTTAATAAGGAATAATGATGGGTTCTCACCAGGAAATCAAATGAGAAAGGAAAAAGACTTCCTCGTCCCCAACTTAATTAGAATGGACTTCCTTGTCCTGAGTAATGAAATAACTCACATAAGGCAACGTTGCACGAAATAAAATTGTAACGAATTTTGGGTTATAACACAATTAACTCACGCATAGCCGTGGTTAGAACGTCCCATGGTTCGGGTCGTTAAATCCGAATACCGATCTCTCATGTGATCCTAGACTCAGTTAGCTAAAGTTTTACACTTTCGAGGTTAAATGGTATCGGAACTAGACACGCCACATATATGAATTACTGTAAACTCATTACATGTTTTATCTTACAACGTGGCAAACATACAGAAAAACACATTGGCATACAAGCCGGTGTAATCCGGTAGGACACAGGTTGCAAGAAAACCATACCTTGGTCCCTGCTGCGTTCGAGTCCCGCCAAACGTAGTTCCTAAACATGATTAATAATGTCGGTTAATTACCTTATTTAGCTTTTGAATACTAAGTGTTTTAACATGATTATATGTCATGTTTCCTTACTTAATTCACACTTGATTATCCTTGTTATACCTACTAGGGTTTACTACTTAAGTCACTCTTGTTTGTTTTTTTTTTACAAGTTTTGGGCCGACCGACCTTACCGATCGACCTTACACAAGGTCGGTCCATTCCAGAACACATTACCGTCGAAAATTCTACTCCGACCGACCTTGCAAGTTCGGTCCACAAGGTCGGTCCATTCTAGAAACTTAATCCGTACCAAAAATATAAGCCCGGCCGACCTTGCAAGTCTGGTCCCCAAGGTCGGTCCATTCCAGAAACTCTTTCCGGTAGTGTAAACTGAGCTCGACCGACCTTACAAGTCCGGTCCCTAAGGTCGGTCGGCTCCAGACCTTTGTTTCTACATTCCCATTTGACTCCAAACTTCACCTCATAGTGCCCTAGTATGTTCTAACCACATTTGGCACTTCAAAAACATCTTTAGCCATGTACTAAACTCCTTAAATCATACACCAAAACCATCTTTATCATTCCACAAATTCCTTACAAAATTCCTAGCACTTGCAATGTTTTCTCCTTAGGATTTCTAAGTGGTGAGTCATGCCTATAACTCCACTAACCAAAATGTTACCTTACCACCATTACCACTACTCCATGGGCATTATTTCACACTTACACCATACACAATCTCCTTTATTTTCCACTAGTTCACACTTAGTCTTCACAAGGCATTATTTTTGCTTTGATCACCAAAACTTGCACAAAACTTAGTATTTCATATAACATAACTTTGGTGTTTACAACACCCATTTGATTTCTAAATCCTCCAAGACTATGCCCAAGGCATCATAACACTTAAGAACACTTTATTTTACTTGTTTCACCATCTTAACACTTAACAAATTCCTAATACCTTCTAGGTCATAAAATCCCATTAGAATACATAAACTCCTTTGTTTATCAACTAAATTTTGCCATAGCTTCTCTTGTATATTCTCACACCCAAACACTTAGGTTTTCACCATTAAACATCCAAGAACACTTAAATCCATCAAGACATTCTTATACACAAAACTTCACCCAATTACACCACATCACAATATAGTGCATAATTTAACTTGCTTGGCACTTAGGCCCTTAAATAACATGGCTCTTAGGCCCTTAAATTGCATAAATCATAAACACTGAATTTCCCACATATACATTGCCTTTGACCTGCAATTACACTCAACATCTCATATGCCCTTTAATAATCTCCTTTAGAACAATTCACTAGCTCTTTTGCCATTGGCTCCTTAGGTATTTTATTAAGCAAATCAAGCTCATTTTCCTAAGGCATTTAAACAACATTTAGATAGTTTGTTTACCTCTTTCCTTCACAAGTTTTTCATTAAAACCCCTTGTTCCTTCTTTGATAGAAAACCGGCAAGGCTTTGATTGCTTGTCAAACTTCTAATCAATGTACAAGCAAGGTAATGAGTATTCAATCTTCATGCTTAAACTCATTGTAAACCCTAGGTTATATATTGTCTTAACACCTTAGGATAGTTGTTTTACCTTGGGATTGGAAGAGAGCTTGAATAAGCATCAAGAGAGAACTCCTCCTTGTCCTTTAAAGATTGAAATGGAGCTATGAAAGATCAAAAGAACACACCTTCAAAGGGTGATTCTCGGTTACACACAAAACAAGAGGAAATGTTGTTTTTCTTTGATTTTCCTTACCTTGAAGCAAAGGAGAATGACAAGGCATGAGAAGGTGAGCTCAAGCTCCATCAATGGTGAATCTTCATGGCACCGAAATGGAGTTCTTGAAGATTTGAAAAGAGAGAAGTGTAGAGCTTGGCCTAACTAAGACAAATATGGTCTTTGAATTTGATTTGGTATATGGAGCTAGAAGTTACTAGCTATGGAAGTTGGAGATGACATTGTTGCTGTAGCAAAACCATTGGAGAGAGGAGGAAGAATGGTTGGCTACGGTGGGAACAAGAGAGGAATGAGAGAATGTGAGAAAACTAGCTAGTTTAGGATATTTAAGTTGAAAAAGCAAATAGTAACTTACTTGATCTTGCTTTATTTACTTGTTAACTTTCAATGTGGTGACTCACCTTACAAAAACCGGCCCCATCATCTAATTAGGGGTAGTTTGGTCTTTGTTGACCAATTAACTTACTTATATTGGCTTATGTCATAAACTAGCATATTTTGGTTACTATTCACAAAACAAGGCACATATTTGTGAAATTTTTTATTTCCCATGGATTTAGACTTCCTAATGTGATACTAAGTAGTACACATATTAATTAAAGAGTAATGATGGTCATTTAGCCACTCAAAACTCATTTATAGGACAATTTTTAAAAAATGTGCTTTAAAGCTCCTTAAAGCACATTTTGTGTTTTAACTTGTTTTCAAGCTTGGTTTTCTTTAGTAATTGATTTAATATGTTCATTAACATATTCATAAGGTATAGGTATGACCTTTAGGTCTTATACAAATTTATCCCAAGCTTAGAGCACATTTCTGCCCATATTGACTCTAAGGTATTTATTTGTGTTTTGTTTGGTTTAATTGTCTACCAACGTTTCCTAAGGACTTAATTAGCCTTATTAAATCATAATTGACTACTATTTAGTCTTGGTAGGTTCTTTGGGTCCTAACCAAGTTCACTCCAAGCTTAGAGCATGTTTTGCTCAAGCTGTCTTAGTGCTTATTGTGTTTTACTACGGTTTTAAATTGTTCACTGATGTTTCTAAGGCACTTTTTAGCCTTTAAATATCATAGTTTAGTATTTAAACAATATATCAAGGTTTGGGGTATTTCAATCTACCCCCCTTAAAAGAACTTCGTCCTTGAAGTTCACACTTCCCACACATCATTGGATTAGAACACAGGGATTACTTATAAAAATAAAACTTTCATAACCAAACATACTTTACATCACAACCTCGGACTTAACGGTCCGGGTACATATACATCCAACATAACATAACATACTCACATGATAACCTCGGACTCAATGGTCCGGGTATCTTAACAACATTTGCACATACATAACAACCCTTAGACTCTTGGGTCTGGGTAACATAACAACATTTAGACCCATAGGTCTTGATAACATAACAGCCTTTAGGCACATAGGTCTATGTAACACAACAACATTTAGACTCATAGGTCTTGATAACATACATTTTGGAACTCAAGGTCAAAATAATATTTATTACACATACCACACAACATGTCTAGCATGTATGGCAACCAAAAATATCTTTACATTCACTGTGATCCCGCAGAACCCGGTCGCGATGGACACCTTCCGTCCCCGTTCCTTTGGGAGATCAAAACAATCACTTAAATTTAAAATTTTTCCTTGTGAGGTTAAGTAAGAGAACTTTAATTATGTAAAGTATCTATCGACGTTTATAAATACCAATTCAAAATCCTTGTGAAAACACATACAACTCCAAGTCCAACTTATGCTCTTTGCTTCTTTTCTTAGCGTGGTATTTGCGACCACTTATAGGGAGCTTCAAGAATCATCCAACCCTGATGTGATCAGCATCAGTGTCGAACTATCCTTCCACCCCAATTTATGTTCGGCTTCCCTTGATCGCATGCAAATCAAGTTCCACTTCCCACTTCATTTTCTCGCACCAAATAATACACTCATTTCCAATTTTCTATCTTTTAGTCTTTCTAGTCATAATCATTACATCTCCAAAGGATAGAACTCCGTCTATCAGTTATCTCCATTCACTTTAATCCTGTTACCTAGGGAATCTTATTCTCACTAGGTTCTATGTCGGTTTCATACCCTTTCACGAATCACTATATTACATATATACATATACTTTATCAAAATACAACACACAGTTTCACATTTATACACTGTCGGGGTTTTTGTTCCCCGGGAGTTTCTCTACTCCCCACACTTGTACTATCACACACAACTGTTAACAAATAAATACACTTATCATAATGGTATTCGCATCATCTGTGCGCAATTACCACAATTAAACCATGAATGAATGTGTATGTTTACGTAACACACACACCAATCATCAAAACAATTATTTTGTGCTATGCACAATATAGGTCACATACACTACGTACACTTGTACGGTAATACACACTAAGTGGTTTTGCGCTCTACCCCCCTTAAAAGGGATTACGCCCACGTAATCAATCATTGAACATTGGTTTAAAATGTTCTGTCGTCGTGAGGTATTTTAACTTCCACGCGGTCTATTATACAATGCATTCTGATTAGAGGATCTTAACCATATTAGCGGTTTAGTTCCTAAACCAAGAATTCTCATTGGAGTTTGCTTTAACTCTTAACTGGTTTCGGTTCTGGCCTGTGAGGCTTCTAGGCATTAATAATTAGCCGTTCACTCATGTTCACCATGCACATTCAACACTTGAATCACTGGCTCACTAGTTTCTGCTGTGAAACTCTAATAACTGTAGGGCTTAGTTTGCCCCATTCGTTATTCTTATTGTATTATACATCCCCTATTATCACCTTTATCTTGGTAATAATGGTTTCTCAACCGATGTGTGGTATCTCTTACCGTGAGCGAATTCGGTGAGTTATAAACTTTCTATTCACTTCCATAATAATTTACTGTGTATACTGCTATGTATTTCACAATATTGACTTGTTTCCTTCCGACTTACTGTCGGTTGAGATTGAGCTACCACCTAATGTGTAGTGCTCTCTCAGTTATTTCCCACGCTTGAGGTATATTCCATACCGACATTTGGTATTTAGTGTTACCGTAGTCACTCGTTTTTAATCATGCCTCCACATTTGATTTTGTACAAGTATCATTTAATTGGTACGACCTTGCATTTCCCATGCATCGGTCATTATAGCGTTATAAGTCTCTTTCTACTTCCACCACCATTAACATTTCCCAAGTCCTTGCTATCCCACTCGATCATCACTGCGCAAATGCAATACTAAAACACTCAGTCATACAGAGTGCAGAGGCGTAAACTCCTGGCAGTAAATCTCTTATGCGATTGCAATAGGAATTTACACTGTGTTTTACTGAGATTCTTATCTCATAGTACTAGCTACCGGCTTATTGCCCAGTCTGTTTATCATCACTTCCCTTGCATATCCACTGAGTTTAACTCATAACTGGTCTGATATGCCATATTATTATTCATCAACACTTATACAACGGTCGCTTGCTGCGCACCGTACTCTTACTCACTGTATAACATCAACTTATATGGTATTCACTGTCATTTTAGCTTCCACACATATAGTTATATCACTCGTATTATGGTTCGCCACTCATTTGGCTGTTTGTTGAATATTCTAGTCTTTTGAGTCTTAATGCTCCTTGAGCGTTGATCACTCGAGTCACAAGCCGGCGTTATTTAGCTCGGTGCTTCACTTTATACCCACATGCTACTCAACTAACTGTTCTCTCGCAATGACAACATGGTCAATTCTTAACATATTTCTTGAACTCGGTTCACATAACTACCGCTTCAGCGGTTTCACAACATCGAGAGGTATCCTCACTCTTAAAGTAGTGGTTCATTATCCGCTCTATCTAGTAGTACAACACAAACTTCTACAATCGATCAATTTACATATTACACTTTATTTGTGGCTTATAAGCTTTACTGCCTCGAGCTCTGCTCACCGTAGGCTGTTCACACTCATGTACTTCTCTGTACAACATTACATGGTTTGGATGTCATATTGGGCTCCATGACAAGGTCGTTGCATCACGTTTCCTTTCATGGGATGCCACTTAGGATTGTCAGTCCGTCTCCTGACAACTTATGTCTAAACTGGGTGTTAGTTTCAACCCTTGTGTTTTTGTCTCGTTATCCCGTTCAACTATCGTTGATGCGAACACCCTTCAAGGATTGCTCCTGGGTGTTGCTAAGTTATGCCTTACCTCTGGCTTGCACTTATTGGTACCTTTAGTTAATTACGCCGTTTTACGTTCTTAGCTGGGTTTTCTATCCTCGTCTGTGAAGATCGATATTCCCTGGTAATCCAGGTGATCATTCCGGGAGTTTCATCCCGTTCATTGCACATTAACGTGTCCACATTAGGCATCTGCCTTGCCATGCACAGGTTGGGTCACCGTTCCAGCTATCATGTTTATCCCTGAGGATCCTTAGGACATATGCTATGTCTTTACATAACCGTTAGTGTGCTTCGCACCTCCTGACTCTTATACATTTCCTTGAAAGGAATTCACTAATTCCTTTAGTCTCGTTAACTTAACTGAGTTCCTTTACTTTAACCATTCATGGTAATCAGTTGCTCTTGCTTGACTTTTACTGCTGACCGTAGTATGGATTCGACTACTTCCCATGTTCCGGACTCTACTCGTATACATATGTGGGGTACCATGCTGATACATTGCTACTTACCCAACTAACCCATAAGTAGGTCTGTCAGGCCCACAAGCTCCTATCGGAGTGCGGTCATCCCACATGACAGTTGGTACACTCGTAGTGTCCGTCACACGCCTAGGTGAAGTATTCTGTTGTCAACTCCCTTATATTGTCCTGTGACAATATGCATTCCTTGCTTCCCGAACTTAATCGAGGGAAAGTCTCTCCACCATTGTATTACTATGAACTCAATCCATTCCCTCGGGTTGCTACCCTTGGGTTTACCGGTTTCCGTCCGGTTATTCAAAAGAATACTGGGTATGACTTACCTACCGTGTGGCACTGAGGCCTGTGTAGGTTCTTCGGTTTGGTTTAAAAGAAGGTTTGAAAGAAGTATTGGTTTGAAAGAAAATTTGGTTTTGAAAGAAAAGAGTTTGGAATAAAACTGAGTTAGAAAGAAAAATTCTCGTGGTTTCACAACGTCTTCTTGCCTTAACCAAGTCTAGCTTTTTGCTGACTGGTGTATTCCCATTTACACAGGTTAGGCTGCTAAGCCTTTCCACAGATATGATGATCTCACTTAACTTTGTGGTACTATACTAAGTACTTGTAATTGTTAAGAATTTCCCGAACAACCCTGTTATAGCAGCACTTGCCATGGCAAGTGCGCCATGCTAACTGGCTCTCGGTTAAACACACACCGGTTGCGGTATTGTTCTTTTCCGCACTGTTATCAGTGGCCTTCTTGGCCCTCACTTGATCTTACAGTCTTGATAATAATTCCTTTGGGTGACTTCTCACTGTCTTCACATGATAATCATTAACTAGGGCGTTCCCCATTCTTGGAGTCCCCTTTTTTACTTAGTACTGTTTCCTCTTCGTAGCCCGTTCCACGCATTTGTCGTGGTTACTGAGACTTGCCTCTGTTTGGGCACTACGTTGTAGTTCCTTGTCGGTTGGTATACTGTTGGTGACATTATTTAATAATCGTGGTCCCGTAGACACTCGTCTCGGGTTTCATTACTCCACTTCTTGTCTGTTGCACAGTCGGTGCGTTGCAAGCTGGTTGTTCTCGACTGCTCGGCATGTCGACCCAGGTTTCCGGAAATTCTATTCTCTTATACATAAAATTCTTCATTCTTCGCTATTTAATGCGGTTAACATTGTTCAGGTAGAAACCGTCTCCGGGATTCCCAATTTTCGGGACTTACCTTATGACAGGTCCTCCGTACCTTTAGAGGTATTTAATAACAGCCAGATCGGGTATCCCGAGTATGAGAGGACTTCCATCTCTCTGGCGTTGTTTCCCAAGTTATAAAACAGGGATTGTGGAGGGCGGGAAGAATATTATAGGTTTCCAGTACACGCTGGTAATTCCTAACTAGCGTATCTCTCACGCTATCACTCAACCCTTAAACCAAAGTACTAAAATCCTAACTCGGTACTTCCTAAGCTCGGTAATTCAGTCATCAGAGTGATACTTCGCTCTGATACCACTTTTTGTAACACCCCATCCAACATTAACACACTTACAACAAACTGCAGCGGAAAACATACTTCATCACATTACTTAACTCATTGGTGTTACACGCCGTTAACCACCCACGTGGCTAACAAGGCTATTACACATACATTATATCGGTCTGATGGACTAGATTCCCGAGTGACTACACATTACTATCCCTTTCCATTAACAACAAAAACATACACATAGCTTCCAACTGTACCGAGTATTCACAAACTAATGCCGATAACAATTTTGGTCTTACTACACCTACTGTACATATATAACTTAAATGATTACCCATGTACAAACGACTACCCCGTCCTACTCTCGAACGGCTTCCAGCTCCTTGTACCTGAAATAGGAAAAGAAGAGAAAAGGGTGGCCCCCCAAGGGCTCAAAACCTTTGCTGGTATGGTAATCCCGCAACCCACATGCTACCGGGCCACGCACAACTAATTGTCGTCTTAGCATGCCGTTGATTATATTTGAATCATGCATGTAAACTATCAACACACAACACATAACATTCCACAACGATGGGCTCAACAAAACAGCCAACGCATCTACACTTAACAAATCACTCCTTGTTTTCCTTAACCCTAGTGTGTTTCTCCTCTAATGGAGCTACTTCCTTAATAGACGATACTTACCCATTAATCGGGTTATCCTTAAACGCCTCTTATCATACATCGGAATTCATATCCATGATCCACATACTCCACATTTTACAACATATAACATCGCACCGCTATAAGAACTACGGCACAACAATAACACATAACACAACGGGTACGGTTCTCTTAAGGAACCAACCCAAACATAGTTATTTCACCTGTGAGCCTAGAGAATGATATTACCCTCATGTTAAGCTCATTATACAACACTCATTACCGTCCTAATAGTCGGACGAGTAACTTAAGTTAAGATGGTTCGGATATAGTGACCCGAACACCACACAAACACATGTTCCCCCTAAACCGATCATAAGTCAGAATAGCTAAGCTTTGGAGTAAGCTAATGGGAGATCATAACCCGTGAGGGAAACAACCATAACAGAGAGGAGGGTAAGGCTAAAAAGGATACCCACTCCCAACAACGCGCGACCGGCCTAACCGGATTCCTCAGCCCCGTTAGTACATACTTACTTGTAGATAAATAGTTAGAGCCCCACTGTGGAATCTATCACGTCCACACACCAAAAGGTATTTCAACTGGGTAAGACACACGAGGGAGGTCCATACATTCACACACAAACATCACACAATTAAGTCACGCATAGTCGTGGTTAGAACGTCCCATGGTTCGGGTCGTTAAATTCGAATACCGATCTCTCATGTGATCCTAGACTCAATTAGCTAAAGTTTAACACTTTCGAGGTTAAATGGTATCGGAACTAGACACGCCACATATATGAATTACTGTAAACTCATTACATGTTTTATCTTACAACGTGGCAAACATACAGAAAAACACATTGGCATACAAGCCGGTGTAATCCGGTAGGACACAGGTTGCAAGAAAACCATACCTTGGTCCCTGCTGCGTTCGAGTCCCGCCAAACGTAGTTCCTAAACATGATTAATAACATCGGTTATTTACCTTATTTAGCTTTTGAATACTAAGTGTTTTAACATGATTATATGTCATGTTTCCTTACTTAATTCACACTTGATTATCCTTGTTATACCCACTAGGGTTTACTACTTAAGTCACTCTTGTTTGTTTGTTTTTTTTTACAAGTTTTGGTCCGACCGACCTTACCGACCGACCTTACACAAGGTCGGTCCATTCCAGAACACATTACCGTCAAAAATTCTACTCCGACCGAGCTTGCAAGTTCGGTCCACAAGGTCGGCCCATTCCAGAAACTTAATCCGTACCAAAAATATAAGCCCGACCGACCTTGCAAGTCCGGTCCCCAAGGTCGGTCCATTCCAGAAACTCTTTCCGGTAGTGTAAACTGAGCTCGACTGACCTTACAAGTCCGGTCCCTAAGGCCGGTCGGCTCCAGACCTTTGTTTTTACATTCCCATTTGACTCCAAACTTCACCTCATAGTGCCCTAGTATGTTCTAACCACATTTGGCACTTCAAACACATCTTTAGCCATGTACTAAACTCCTTAAATCACACACCAAAACCATCTTTATCATTCCATAAATTCCTTACAAAATTCCTAGCACTTGCAATGTTTTCTCCTTAGGATTTCTAAGTGGTGAGTCATGCCTATAACTCCACTAACCAAAATGTTACCTTACCACCATTACCACTACTCCAAGGGCATTATTTCACACTTACACCTCCCATACACAATCTCCTTTTATTTTCCACTAGTTCACACTTAGTCTTCACAAGGCATTATTTTTCCTTTGATCACCAAAACTTGCACAAAACTTCGTATTTCATACAACATAACTTTGGTGTGTTTACAACACCCATTTGATTTCTAAATCGTCCAAGACTATGCCCAAGGCATCATAACACTTAAAAACACCATATTTCACTTGTTTCACCATCTTAACACTTAACAAATTCCTAATACCTTCTAGGTCATAAAATCCCATTAGAATACATAAACTCCTTTGTTTATCAACTAAATTTTGCCATAGCTTCTCTTGTATATTCTCACACCCAAACACTTAGGTTTTCACCATTAAACATCCAAGAACACTTAAATCCATCAAGAAATTCTTATACACAAAACTTCACCCAATTACACCACATCACAATATAGTGCATAATTTAACTTGCTTGGCACTTAGGCCCTTAAATAACATGGCTCTTAGGCCCTTAAATTGCATAAAATCATAAACACTGAATTTCCCACATATACATTGCCTTTGACCTGCAATTACACTCAACATCTCATATGCCCTTTAATAATCTCCTTAAGAACAATTCACTAGCTCTTTTCCCATTGGCTCCTCAGGTATTTTATTAAGCAAATCAAGCTCATTTTCCTAAGGCATTTAAACAACATTTAGATAGTTTGTTTACCTCTTTTCCTTCACAAGTTTTTCATTATAACCCCTTGTTCCTTCTTTGATAGAAAACCGGCAAGGCTTTGATTGCTTGTCAAACTTCTAATCAATGTACAAGCAAGGTAATGAGTATTCAATCTTCATGCTTAAACTCATTGTAAACCCTAGGTTATATATATTGTCTTAACACCTTAGGATAGTTGTTTTACCTTGGGATTGGAAGAGAGCTTGAATAAGCATCAAGAGAGAACTCCTCCTTGTCCTTTAAAGATTGAAATGGAGCTATGAAAGATCAAAAGAACACACCTTCAAAGGGTGATTCTCGGTTACACACAAAACAAGAGGAAATGTTGTTTTTCTTTGATTTTCCTTACCTTGAAGCAAAGGAGAATGACAAGGCATGAGAAGGTGAGCTCAAGCTCCATCAATGGTGAATCTTCATGGCACCGAAATGGAGTTCTTGAAGATTTGAAAAGAGAGAAGTGTAGAGCTTGGCCTAACTAAGACAAATATGGTCTTTGAATTTGATTTGGTATATGGAGCTAGAAGTTACTAGCTATGGAAGTTGGAGATGACATTGTTGCTGTAGCAAAACCGATGGAGAGAGGAGGAAGAAGGGTTGGCTATGGTGGGAACAAGAGAGGAATGAGAGAATGTGAGAAAACTAGCTAGTTTAGGATATTTAAGTTGAAAAAGCAAATAGTAACTTACTTTATCTTGCTTTATTTACTTGTTAACTATCAAGGTGGTGACTCACCTTACAAAAACCGGCCCCCATCATCTACTTAGGGGTAGTTTGGTCTTTGTTGACCAATTAACTTACTTATATTGGCTTATGTCATAAACTAGCATATTTTGGTTACTATTCACAAAACAAGGCACATATTTGTGAAATTTTTGATTTCCCATTGATTTAGACTTCCTAATGTGATACTAAGTAGTACACATATTAATTGAAGATTAATGATGGTCATTTAGCCACTCAAAACTCATTTACAGGACAATTTTTCAAAAATGTGCTTTAAAGCTCCTTAAAGCACATTTTGTGTTTTAACTTGTTTTCAAGCTTGGTTTTCTTTAGTAATTGATTTAATATGTTCATTAACATATTTATAAGGTATAGGTATGACCTTTAGGTCTTATACAAATTTATCCCAAGCTTAGAGCACATTTCTGCCCATGTGGACTCTAAGGTATTTATTTGTGTTTTGTTTGGTTTAATTGTCTACCAAGGTTTCCTAAGGACTTAATTAGCCTTATTAAATCATAATTGACTACTATTTAGTCTTGGTAGGTTCTTTGGGTCCTAACCAAGTTCACTCCAAGCTTAGAGCATGTTTTTGCTCAAGCTGTGTCTTAGTGCTTTATTGTGTTTTACTACGGTTTAAATTGTTCACTGATGTTTCTAAGGCACTTTTTAGCCTATAAATATCATAGTTTAGTATTTAAAAAATATATCAAGGTTTGGGGTATTTCAATTAAGGTTTAAAATGTTATATTATATGATATATATAACATGGTATAATTAATGGGGTGAATTTGTAAATAAAGGAAACTATGGATTATGAAAAAGAATATGGTTTTTATATGGTGCCCATGCGGCAATAATAAATAGTTTTGTATAAAAACTATAAGTTATAAATTAAAGGAAATAAAGATATCAGATTATATGATATTAGTATATAGTATAACATTACATAATGTTACGTGGTCAAAATAGAATTTAAATGAAATAAAGGTGTTGTACCGAATTATTAAAGATGGGAAAAATGAATTTTAGACTATGGTCTACAATGTTATAAATGTATAACAATTATATGGTTTAAAGGAAATTAAATTAAGTAAAGATATTCACATTAAATAATGTGACAAGCTATAAATAAATAAGATTTATAAACTAAGGTTTATGTTAAATAAATCTTAGGAATTGTAATTATACAACATAAAATGTTACATAATATTAGGATAATAATCTTAATATAGGTTGTATAATATAATTCAACTAATGGGAATAATTATCTAATATAAAATGATAAAATGTAACACATGATATAAGAGTTTTATAACTCATGAAACTTACTTATGTGGTAAATATATACTTATGCAGGAATAATGTATATAAGGATGGATATATAATATGGTTGGAAACCATATAATATAATGGTGGTGGTTATTACAAAAAAATAGTTACAAACTATAAGTTATGAGTTTTTGAATGCAAATATAATTTGCTAAAGATAATGGATTATATAATACAATGTATTATAATGGATGGTGGAAAAATAATACAATATAATATAATAATGCATGCATACATGCAACTATAGGTTATATACCTAAATTTAATGGTGGATAAGATTAAAGAAATATAATGAATTGAACTTAACAGTCGAAATGTTTTGACGTACGAGTTTTAGTAACAAAGCCGGCCGGTTTAGAGAAACCCGTAACAAATAACTGTAGAAATCCGGGGATGAACTGTCGGGGTTACTTGTTATTCGGAAATAGCGGATGTAGTTAGTCATGGAGACTGACTTATAGTTTTAATACCGTTTAGATCATACTTCAGACAAGGACGCTTGACGAGCTAGTGGACAACACTGCGCATCCTAGGTCTTGGTGAACGGTATGTAAAGGGGTTTGATCCGAGTTGTCCTAAGGAAACTCATTGGGCTCGGATTTGGTTGATATAACTTGTGTGTTATGTGTGTGGATAAATGTATGTGATTAAGTGTTACTGCATTAATTATTTATGCATGAGCGTCCTACGGGACTAACACTACGTCGACTATAGATCGAGTTATATAAACATACATATACGTTGTTGTGATAACAAGACGGTTACTTGGTATAATACTATAGTATTAATATTAAGAGGGCGTTTTTTTTGGGGTAATCAGGAAAGGGAATCGGAATGATTCCCTTTCTTGCTGTTTGCTTTGTCAATTTTTCCTGTTTTCAGGATAGGGAATGGGAATGGGACTACCCCAAAACCCTTTTTCCTGATTCCCCTGCCCCTACTAGGGAATGGGATTCCCTTTCCCCAGTACACTTTGACCAACAACATATGACCATTAACCGATGACTAATGACCATTGACCGGTGACCGGTGAATGTTGACCAGTAATTAATGGCCGTTGACCGGCAGCCGGCAACCATTGACCGGCGGCCGTTGACAGGTTATTTATTTCATTTCCCCAGCTCAAACAAACAACTAGAAAAATCAATGGGAATTCTTTTCCATTCCTCTCCATTCCCTTTCTTGATTCCATTTCGCTTCCCCCTTTGAACCAAACGCCCCCTAAGTATATGGCAACCTAAGTAAAACACTTAGGAACGAGTCACGACACTGTCGGTCTCTAGAGCATGGATCTCGAACATGAATATAACCTAGAATACTTCTAGGTATGCGTGAGACCCATTAGGCAGCTAACTAATAATTATTCTCCATAAGACTAAGAGCATATCTTAAACATTATGAGAGAGAGATGGTATGAGTTGAGGTGAGGATCCCGGTAGTTTACGAACTACTTGGTTGCGCAGTTGTGATCAATGAGGGGTTCCCGATCGGGTTCCGCTCCAGGTTTATACCCATACGAGCCCTATTTGGATCGTGGGTCAGGTGGCTACGGCCTTTTATATCGACGTCTTACGAGACAAAAGAGAATAGTCAGGGGCCTCCGGACCTCTGGCGAAATGAGCACCTTTGTGTGTACGAGAGGACTACTGTCCATGGTGAGGTTATAGGGTTGTCTTAACATGTCGCCCAACTGATATTAATTAAACATGGTTTGGATGAATGGGGCCTTAAAGGCCAAATTAAATTAACTATTGAAATTGTACGTTACGGCGATTGTACATTGTACATTATACTGTGGTCATTTCGATATGGATGGGGCCTTGAAGGCCAAATTAAATTAAATTAATAAAGGATGGTGTATGCTACGGCGATTGTATATTGTACATTATACTGCTGTTATTTCGATACGTTCGATATACAAATGTTGTTTGTGATATTAAATGAATGTTTGGATTGGATGGATGGTTTAGTGGTTATGAACATTTGGATGGATGATTATGTATATTATACATGTTTGTTACAGTATTATTATAACTGTAATATGGTAAAGCATGAAACCAATCTAATAATAAGATGGTTAAAATGACTAAGTGACCATTAGGGTCCAGGCCCGGCATACTCAACGTCTATCGCTGATACTACACCATTATGCAGGTTGTTGATTATTGTCAAAGCCGAAGTGCGGGAACAGGGTAATTAGAGTTTATTTTAATTACCGCACATGGAGTTGTATTATGGTATGGTTATATATATTCAGGTTTGGGTAGACGCTCACTTGTCGACGTTTATGGTGTATGGACTTAGTATGATGTATAGGAGTTATCTCGTTATCACAGCGGTTAGCAGTTTGTTTATGTTGGAAGTTGGGTGTAGTTTGGCTTCGTTGCTCGCATGGGCGAGTAATGGCCGGTGACACCCGAGTGAGTATTGTTATTGTTATTAATTCTTCCGCTGTAAGACGTTTTATTTATTGCTACGAGAGGGATTATTACGTGATTAAGATGAGGGGTGTTACAATTATTCTTTCCTTGTTTACCCAAATTTGCATAAGACTAAAACACACTCTTACCACTACTTTGGTATACGCACAATCACCCATTTGATTCTCTAAACATCCATGAACAATGCCCAAGTCATTCTCATACTTACGAACACTTAAATTCCCTTTCTTTCACCAAATCAACCCTTAACAATTCCTAGGGAAACCTAGGTCACCAAACCTCATTAAAACACCTAAAATTCTTATTTTACACTCAATTTTGACATAGCTTGTTGTACGGGTGAAACGTATATCAGCAAGTGTACTGGTCTATCGTAGCAAGTTTTCCTAGGTAGTATTCTCTAGGTTATCGAACCAAAGGAGGCTGTGTCTAGTTTGAGTCTTTAATCTACTAACTAATAAACTACAGAAAAATAACAACAATAAACTTGGGGGTTTGGTTGTAGGAATAAAATAAACAATAATAAAAACAATTAAAAGTGAGTTTCTAATAAATCTAAAAAGCGAATCCTGGTTTACTACTTCTCCCTAGTTTATCAATTCCCTTCCTGAGTATTTTCTAAATTCTAGATTGCAACCTCAGATCTAAATTAATCTAAAACCGGTCTCCCGCAAGATAGATTCTTACTAGCAACTCCCAAATCCTAACTCTCGTTACGAATTTACAAATTAACTAGTAGCATTAACGGTTCATCTGGTTTCTGGTCAGCTAATCCCAGGAATTGTCATCTGTAGTTTCACTGGTAATATTCCTATGGTCTAATGAACGCCGCAGTTCTCACTTGTAAGCAATTCATACCAAATAAACTCAATCAATAATTAACCGCAAGAGAATTCAATAAATAACTAGGAACAAAACTACAATCTGTATAGAATTTATATTTAACAACTCAGGAACAAAATAATAAACTAGTTGTCCATAGTAAAACCAGAATTCTAACAACTACTCAGACATTGGAGACCAAGAAATAATAACAATAATTAAAGAGATTAGAAAACATCATCTAGTTGTGGGACGATGACGAATCCGGTCTCTGCCTTCTGCTCCGGTCTGTCAAAGTTGTCTGATTGTCTCCCTCTGTTCTCTGCTTATCGGCGGTGGCTTGGTCTCGAACTCGCCTGCGCTCGCGGCTGCTCTGTGTTAGGGTTCGGAATTGTTTTCTGTCCGACTTCGGCTTCCCTCTTTGTTCTGTATTTTCTGTCGTATATAAAAGATATATCCCCCCTTATGTATTCGTCCAAAAGTATATATATGGCTCCACTTTACGAATTGTTTCAGCCCATATTATTTCACGTACTTCACGTATGCATGGCCCATGTGCACATTCTTTGTTTCCAAAAGAATTGCATCCGACTTCCTCATGATAGTGGGTCCTCCATTTGTATGTGCATGTCGGTCCAAGAGTGATGGCCTGTAGTCCATCTTCAACGTGCCTTTATACACAGATCAAAAGTCTGCTCCACGTGACGCATGTATGTATTTATCTACTACAAAATCCATGAGGCCCAATCACAAGTACTGAAGTGTCGGCCCATTATCTTGACGTGCATGGCCATGAAAGTGTTGAAACTCTTCATCCACATCCGATGATGGGTCCGTCCAAGCATGTATAATTCCGGTACGTGACATATCTCGAAATGTTGCAGCTTTTGTCAAGGAATCCGTCAGGCCCATGATAGTAAAGTCAATGCAGCCCATGTTTGATCGATGTCCATGCATGGACCGTAGGAAAAATCTGCATTGAAGTCAAAGTTGCGGTTCTGTTCATTTTGTCGGCTTCACAAGTCCAGCATTGGTTAGCCCACCACACAAAACAATGTCGAGTCTGCTTTCTTCTTTAGTGTTTTTAACCTGTTTTAGCATAAAATCACAAGTAAGGGGAGTTCTTCGTATATAACATAAAATAACATATAAGTAAGGAATTTCTCATATAAACCAATAAAATATTAATCATATTAAGCGTATAAATATAGATAAATTCCACACTTATCACTTGTTAGTATTTCCTTACACCCAAAAACACAAGGTTTTCACCTTTAAACACCCAAGAACATTTATCCACACAATAATGTTCTTTACACACAACTAAGCCTTAAACCACACTACATCACAATATAGTGCATAATTTAAATTGCTTGGCACTTAGGCTCTTAAATTGCATGGCTCTTAGGCCCTTAAATTGCATAAACCATAAAGACTGAATTTCCCACATTATATTTGCCTTTGACCTGCAAATACATACAACAACACATACGCCTTTAATAACCTCTTTGAGGATAGTTTTCTTCTCATTTACCATTGGCTCCTTAAGTAGCTTATCAAGCATTTTAAAGCTCAATTTTCCTACGACACATAAGTTTAGGTTGTTTACCTCTTTTCCTTCCAAACTTCTTTCTTGTTTCCTTGGATTGAAGATTAGCAAGGAACTTGATCACTTGTCAACCTTCTATCCATACACAAGTAAAAATAATGAGCATTAAGCTTCATGCTTATACTCATTAATAAACCTTAGGTTATTTAATGTCTTAAAACACATAAATGAATGTTTTACCTTAGAAGAATGGGAATTGAATTAATTAGCAAGAGAGTACTCCACCTAGTCCTTTGAAGATTGGAATGAAGCTATGAATGAGCAAAAGAAAACACCATGAAGAGGTGATTTTTGGTCACGCATAAAAATAAGAGGAAATGAAGTTTTTCTTTGAGTTTCCTTACCTTTAAGCAATAGAGAACAATGAGGTGTGAAAAGATGAGTTAAAGCTCCTTCCATGGTGATTCCTCTTGCACCGAAATGAAGGTTTTGATGATTTGAAAAGACAAGATTGTAGAGCTTGACTAAACTAAGAGAATGGTGGTCTTGGAATTAATTTCGGAGCATGGAGCTAGGAGATATGGACAATCAAAGATGGAGGTAGTGTTTGTGCCGTAGAAAAACCGTGAATGAGAAGGGAGGAGAAGGTTGGAGACGGTGGGAAATGAGAAGGGAAGAAGAGAATGAAGAGAGAGGTAAGTTTGTAAGATATTTAAGCTTAAAGTAAATAGTTCTTTTTGCTTTATCAACTTCCTTCTTTATTTAACTAGCTAAGTGTGGTGAGTCACACTTAAAAACCAGCCCCCTTAGTAGTATTAGGATATTTATGGTCTTTGTTGACCATATAGTTGACCTACATTGACTAATGTCTTAAACTTGCACTATTTGGTCACTATTCACAAATTAGTGCACATAATTGTGAAATTTTTGATTTCCCATTGATTTAGACTTCCTAATGTGATACTAAGTAGTACACATGTTGATTAAAGAGTAATGATGGACATTTAGCCACTTAAAACCCATTTCTAAGACAATTTTTCAAAAATGTGCTTTAAGACTCCTTAAAGCACATTTTGTGTTTTAACTTGTTTTCAAGCTTAGTTTTCTTTGGTAATTGATTTAACATGTTCATTAACATGTAAATAAGGTCTTGGTAGGCTCTTAGAGTCCCAACCAAGGTTATGCCAAGCTTAGAGCACATTTTTGCTCTAATTGCCTTTATGGTATTTTATTGTGTTTTCTATGATTTAAATTGTTCACTAATGTTTCTAAGGCTCTTTTTAGCCTTAATATACCATAATTTAATATTTAAACAACATATAAAGGTTTGGGGTATTTCGCTTTTAGTGTTTCCAACATGTTTTCCTAACTCATTTCTCCTCTCTTACGGTCATTGGCAAAACAAAGTTTAGAATTCATCATCCATATAGTAAGTTAAGTTTTGAAAATGAAACATAGGTTATACTTAGACATTACTATAATAACATTTTAGTTCAATCTTTCTTTATTTAAGTATTGGGTGTAGTAGGTATCAAAATCTTAAATCATGTGATTTGGAAACTATTAATTCATAAAAGAAAAATTCCATTATAATGTAATGTAATTATTCAAATGCTATCTGTGGAAGCATTTTATAACCTAGAGTCCCGTAGTTGTCATGCCTTGAAAATTCATGAACTTATTTAAAATAGTATCCTACCGTATATAAATTTTCTTTTCAACGCAATTAATTTTTTTTAATGAAACCTTGTACCGAATTTATAACCTAAGGTACGTAAATATGCCATTTATGTTATTTTAACATATCAATTATATCAATCAAACTATAAATCAGGTGTAACGTATTTGAGTAATTTAAAATAAATTCCATATCATATAATAATCGTAGATAATCTTTCTAAATTATATTCAAAGGTTTATTAGCCAATCATACGTTAAAAAATTCATATTATATACCTTTTAAGTTAGTTTCATGAGATTCCTTTATATAAAAATATATTTTCTATGACTTTTCCAGTTTCAAATTGTTTTCTTTTTTTTTCATAATCAACCATAGTATTTTAGACGGTCATTAAGTATTTACTTCATAAAATTTACTTATTATATATTTATATAATTTCCCACGAAGTAGAGTTTTAGAAAGTTCTTATTAATAAAATGTAGCTCCAAAATCTGATTTCTTTATGTTAAAATTGATTTCCAAGGTAGGAACTCTATATGTAAATTTTTTAGTGTATTCCTCTGATCATTAAATCTTAGTACTCTCTTAGATAATGGTGGCTTTCCTTAAATATCACTCTTAGTGTGATTCTAAAATTTTATATAGGTATAATGTTAAACCTCCAATTAAACCTGAGAATTTCCAATCTTTAAGTAACTCTCAAATTTTTTACTAGATGCTCAGTACTCCATGTATTTAAGGATCAATGGTATTTAGTTTAGTATTACTCTTCTCTTCACTCAATCTTTAAGTAACTTCCTTTAATGGTTTTTATATTCACAAGGGGTAGATGTTGTACCTTGGAGTACCCAAATTTAAATCCCCTTCCTCCATATATAGGTAGTTTTCACCAAAGATTTAACTCAATAAACCCTTTACATGTATGAATTTTAATACTAGATCTTAAGATACAAATTTTGAATTGTTCATTGTGGCTAGTAATGAAATATGTCTAGCTCAAGATTTCATGGTGGTAACGTCTTATCACCAATCCTCCTCAAGTTCAACACAATCCATTACTTGCGTAGAAGATTATTTACGGTTAGATGACAAGGCTTGTCTAGCCCCTAAACTTCCAGAAGTGGGTGTGCACCCCCACTACTTTCGGCCTAGGAGTGCGTTGCACCAGGCACTTCCCGTACGGTGTTAGGTTTAGGTGTTTTCTTTCTAAAGTTTACATAGAGTTTTAGTGTGGTTTATGGGTTCGAATGTATGCTACTAGTGTTTGTTAGCTTAATAATTTCCTAGACTTAAGATTTATCCTAACATTACCTTTAGGCAACAATTTGTACCTAGTAGTTCTTGAGATTTATTTTCAAACTTTACAGGAATTGAAGTACTTAACACATAATATCAATACTGACTTAGTTATTCTAAGCTCTATTTGTATTCTATTTTCAACCAAAAGTATTCTTTAAAATTCCTGGGAGCATATGTACTTGCTCTCAAGGAATTGTATTCTTAGCAATGTATTCTCCATAGGTATGCTTTTGAAAAAATAGCTTAATATATGATTTATCTCAACTAAAATCTTATCGTACTCAATATACGATGTTCCAAACTTATATTTTTACTGTAGTTTAATGTTTGAACGGTATAACAGCACACCATTCTCAACAGACAATCATAAAAGAAAAGAGTATAAATGAATCATTCACAAATCCAAGAAGGGTTAGAAGTCATGCCTTACTGGAATCCTCACTTCCCAATTCTACCTCAATTCTCCAGTTTTAATTGCACCTATATTCTAAGTATTTCACTCGGCTTGTTTTCTCGGGTTCAGAGCGTAACTACGCTCTGATACCAATTTCTGTAACGCCCCTATTTACAATAAATACATCGGAATAAAATCTCTAATGGCGATTACAGATCATCGGGTTCCAAACACCCGGTACAAAGCCTCACCAATTACTACTTACAAAAGTTACAGTTTGAACTCAAGAAAACATAACATAACTACATTAATAGCAAAATACAACAACTCTCCACAAATCCTAATTCCCATCCCAATCACTCATACTCTTCGTGGCCACCTGTATGAACAATTTCATACCTGCAAGATGAAACCAAGCAGCCCACCCCGGAGAGGTGAGTCAGTTCTCAGGAATGGAACTGGCACAATTCTCCAAAACAATAAATTAAAACATAGTTCTTCAAATAAGACAATAACATGAAAACAAACTCTTAAAAATAAAACAGAGAAAAAACACTTCAAAACAGTCAAGTTATAGAGAAAAGAGAACAAGGCAAAGATAGAGACAAAGAACTTTAAAACCAAGTCACCCACTTAAGAAGTCACACCATATAGTTAGTAAGCATCCATTGTTGATGTTAGAACCAATTCTGGTTAAGAAGAGAAAGACTCAGGTAGTCACAAGGGACTAGGAATGAAAAGATAGATCCAAGAACCAATAACTCAAGAGTGGAATAAAACCAATTGGGAGAGATGGCCCCCACTGCCAGATATAAATGTCCATATGGACGAGGGATATACAGCCCCCTGCTGTCATACACGTCTTTTTTGGACAAGGGATATACAGCCCTTTGCTGTTACTGGAGAAGACGCGCGCACGTCAGAACAAAAGACTCAGCTCACGGATGAAATGATATCCAGAGTCAAAAGAAGATTTTACCAAGATTGACATTTCCCATATTCCCACTAGATGAATAACTGCACAAGTGCAATACCAAAACACTAAGTCCTACAGAGTGCAGAGGCGTAAACCTTCAGCAGTTAATATCTAATGAGACAATCAGATAAGAGGAACCAATGATCATGTGAGTTGTACATTCAAGGCCCGGTTAGTCACCTCAAGCTGAGTTAGTCACACAAACAGTTTCCTTTTGAAATCCATTCAAGCTCAGTTACCGTTTTCCAAAACATCCATAAATTCCGTTAGCAAAGTATCTGAGTACGAGAAATCGTACCTGGTGAATGTTGTAGCAGTTCTAGTCAACTTGTGCAAATATTCAACAATACTCTGAGGAATATTAAAGGAAATCTTACATCAATAACTTGTAGCCTAAGTTAAACTTAAATAAATTCCTCACTCTTATTTCTAAGTCTCAACTGTCTTTTTAGCCCTCACTTAAATGTCATGTATAACCTTTTACTTATCTTAGAATGTTGTGTAACTCAAGGTTGTAAGACCAAGGAATGTATTATATTAACACTTGTTAATTGTTCCACTCAATCCACTTTACTAATACTTAACTGTAATTCTCACATTTAAGACCTTTATATCATAAGTGCATTATATTTTATTCAATAAATCTTAGAATACTATACTATCAATTCACAAGGTAATGATTATGTACTTTTATCAATATCCACAAGATAACCTGTTATGATTAAATCTTCCCCTCAACTTAATTAGGGTCTACCTTCTGTATATTAGAATCATAGTATTGTAGATGCATCTTATTATAACTTAATTGAACTACTAAACTCAATTATATTATCTTTAGTTCAGAATGACTTTTATTACAACCATTAAATAATCTTGTCTTAAGATGTTAAATTACTTTTCATCTTGAAATAACTATATCATAATTAACTTAGACTTATCGAACTCTTACATTCAGTACTCACAAGATATATTATTTGCTTTACCATTAACTATATAATAAGGTGTTTTAGGATAACCTTTTATGTATCCTTGCTTACATTTAATTTCCTAAATGTTTTATTTTTACACGCATTCCCTCCATAGACTATGTATAGTCCTTTTATACTAAACTTCAATAAACTTAAGTCTTAAATACGTTTTAAATTGCTTACAAAACCCAAGGTTTCAAAGGAATAACTCAATAAGTTAATTCCCTTTATTATGTTTTAGAATAAGCATTATATCTTAACATAAGGTAGAATTTATCTAAGAATTAAATTTTGATTCATAAGTGAAATTGTTAATTATTTAATAAGATAATCTATTCTGAAAAATCCCCATACCTTATATTCAAATTGACACATTAATGTTTCCAGTGTCAAAAGGTAAATCAATATAATCTCTTATGTAACTTAGTTTCCTCTAAATAAAGGTTCAAAGGTTTTAAATATCTAATTTCTATTTATAAACCTTTTTATAAATTCTAACGACTGAATACATTACTTAATTATAAACTCACATTCTGAATATTGGTAATAAACGTATTTAATATAGCTTCTCTAATTTTAAGAAACTCAAGGATTATTATTTAGATTAATTCCTAATCATAGTTTAATATAGTTTTATATCCTAATCCTTTTATTGATCGCATCTTAAAACATTAGGTTATTGTTCAATACTATAAATGTTATGAAATGATTAAATCTTAGACTTATTAATCCACTTCACATTTAGATGTAAAAGTATTTCACTTATTTATTATTAATTATATAATAAGATCTATTTGTTTAACATCTTTGTAATCTAATTACAAATTTTCTTAAGTCTTAACTTATTAATTACTTAACCCAATTATAGATTTACATTCTGGTCATTGACAAATAATATTATACATGTATTCTAATATGGTTTATATAAATCTTAGAAATTCAAAGGTAACTCTTTAAGTTTAATTTCGTAACCATAATTTAATACCACCCCCATATAATATTCTTTTATTAGTATTATCTATAGGTTTAATTTAACTTATTAATTCTTTTATATTCTATTCCTATAAGGTATTTTATTTCCTTTATTTTTTTATGTATATATATTAGGATTTATTCAAGACATTCTTTATGTAGTTTTATTGTATTTAATTATTTCTATTAAATTTTACACATATCTACATCCAATATATGGTTTATAAAATAAAGTATTTTCCTTAGCTTCAATTAAGTATTTTAACTTCAATTTTATATAATTAATATCAATGTAGATTAATTTAATCCCTTGATTTAACCCAAGTTACTATCTTATTTCTTTTATATATATGTATATATATATATAATTTTTACTACACCTAAAACATTATACCCAAAAATATTTATTAACATTCTGTATTAAATGTTAGTTTAGTCATATTATATTATTTTCAACCTATAAAGTTTATTATTCAACTATACTTTAATTTTTGGTTACATTAAAAACCATATATTGTAAGATAACTTATGAAAAATTCATAAACACAATTTTAAACCCATTTACACTTGTCTAAAAATTCCCAAATTTAATATATAGTAACTATGATATTTTAGACATATTATAAATTTTTTTTTCATAAAAATATCTTTTAAAATTATCTAAATAATTCCATAATACTCAGAGCTTACAAAAATTATAACTTACGTTTAAAATTCAAAACCCATAATAATTTACATCAAAATAAACTAGATTTTATAAGGAATCTATGGTTAAATTTTCATGTCAAAATACATTAGGGAAGGCCATTAAATAAATTCAACAAGTTAGGATTTTATTCTGGAATTTATATTAACTTAATCATCTACGTTATAATCTCGGACGTCCGTTCCATATAACTACGATCGGACGGCCCTGGAACGCCGAGTTCTTCAGCGAAATCTGAATCGATGTCGAGTACTAATCCTTCAATTTCTCTTAATCCATAGAACCAAATTCGTTGATTCTTGTCTCATTGGATTTGAAATTAAAATACGGTTCTAATGGTACCAATTTCACGAATTATCGTGCAAAAATCTGGGATTTCGAATCTGGGTTCAATCGACTAGGGTTCTTACCGGTTTCAGTTCGAATTTCGACAAATTCTCTCAATGTAGTACGTAATTGGTTAAATTGATATGAGGGTATGCTTAGGAATGCAAAAACGAATGACATTATCGGAGGAATTGATCGGAAATTTACCGGAAGTGTGCCAATCGAGGAAAAAAATCCGATTTTCTGGAAAATTCATTATTTTATGTGCAGTTCGAGTAGCCTACTTCACGGATCAACTCGCGCTAATTGGGAAGGAATCAATCCACAAAACTACGTCATTTTACAGTAGACATGTAACTCTAAAAATTGGTGGAAGAATCATGGAAAACGAATAACTAGGGAGAAAGTTACAGATCCACAAAGATCTAAGTTTACCATGTCGTTTCTGGAAAAATTCTAGGCAAAAACCTGACGTGATCGAGTTGGGAATTTTAGACGCTTATATGTTCCACACGATTAAGAATCAGCCTTGGGTGTAAACATGAAAGTTATAGAGCAATTAGAGATCTACAAAACAATCTAAAGAACTCGAATTTTCATTGACGGATGAAGAAGTTATGAAACGACGAAGTTTACCTGATTAACTCGTTTCTCTGGAATTCTGGGTTGCAGTTTTCAGGGAGGCAACTTCAGATCGAATTTGCGGTCGATGTAGAAAATGTTAGGTTGAGTATGAGTTATGGTTGCAAAGAGGAGTTGTAGGAGAAGAGAATGAAGAAAACGACACTCAAAAATTCTCAAAGACGAGGGAGATATCGGTGTCACAAGTTAGGGCAATAAGCTGATGGAAGTTAAGATACTTAGCAGGAATCGTGGAGAAAATCGGCCAGCTGCTGTGGCTCATTTCCCAAGGCGCGCTGGTGAGTCTGCAACCATGCCACATCAGCATTCTTTTTTAAAATTTTGGCTCTAAACTTCATTTTATCATAATTTTGGCTACGCTGATCCGTTTTTGACGTTCTTTTTATCAATCTTCTTGGTTTTCCATAACCTTTTTATTGGTATAGGTTTCATGGCTGGTTTGACCATTCACAAAAAGTTCAACCCTAGCAAGGCTTAAGAAGCTTTATGGTTTCCATGATTTTATTTGACTTTTATGATTCAAATTAATGTTCCAATTATTTCTAAAATCTTTATAATATACTTGGAGTGTTTAGAAATTTTTCCAAGATTTACTGACTTATAAATCTTATTATTAAATTCATAATACTATATAATAATATATAGTTTCTTTAGGATTAAATAGAAGAAATCCCTTAATTTAATTTTCATAATTCCATATAATAAGTTAATATTCATAATTCCATACAATAATTTAATATTTAATAGTATTATTTATGATTTAATAAAAGAAATCCTTTAAATTAATTTAAATTAATTTAATGGTATTTCAACCACCATATCAATTAGGTAGCCGCCATGCACTAAAAAGTCAACTTTTATTTGAAGGCAATATTTTCATTGCTCTTATTATTCTATTGAGGCAATTTTCATTAGTAGAGAAAATAAAAGTTGTTCTGATAGACCTTTAAGTGTTGTAGCAAATGTTATCTGCATAATTATCTTTTATCCAACTAGCAACATTGTTATACTATCTTATCAAGTGTTCCTCAACTATATAGATTACCAAGTATACGTTCATTTACAAGTGAAACCAAAAATTATTCAAGTGGTAATAAACAAACAAGCTACAACCTTCATGGAAGGGATTAGAACTAGACATAATATGTAAGAGGAGAGAATTGTGTATTATTCATTTATATAAAAATAAGGTATAGTGCCCCCTTTTATTGACCCATAAAATACTTATTGATCCATAGTAAAAACTTATAAAACAAGTGACCCCCAACTTTTAACATTTTTCTTAACTTTTTATTGAGCATAAATATGTCGCTTAATATACACTTTTTACCTATGATTATAATATGTCTCGCATCTTCAATTTATGTTCTTATTGAGTTTCATATTTCTTCCAATCTTAACTATTATCAAGTTCCTCATACACTTAAAGAATCTTTTACTAAAAAAATTATTTTTGTGTATATCTACTCAAATTTACCATCAAGAAATTAAATTTCTTCTTCATTTTCCATCCCACACTACCTTGATTGGAATATCCACACTATAAGCAAATCCACTCGGTAACGTACTTGACCTCATAATCCATAAAAATGTTTTTTAAGATTGATGTAGTAGTAAAACATTCAAGTATATTTGTCTTCTATCTCTTCATGTAAAATAAAGGGAACATGTTCATCTAATAAACCATTTACTTTCCAACTTCAACATCCTGAATATGACAACTACTTCATGCTCAATAAGCTTCCATTTTCGTCCTTTATTTCTTCCTTCATTATCGAGACTTCTTTTTAAGAATATATGTATGTATAACTGTTATATATTATATAACATATATCTGTACATTACTCTTATTTTCTAGTCTATTCCTCGTAGTACATATATAATTGTATTTAGCTATTAGTCATATATACATATACTCTCTATGAGTAAATATACTATCTGTACAAAATACATTCTTTGTACAAATGTAAACTATAGTCTTCATCTTCAATACTCAGATAGTTCATCGTTTCTGGTTTACTTTCTCCTTTCTTCTCCGTTTGATCTTCACCATTTCTCACATGCTATCAGAGCATTGAGAGTGGCTCTTTTCGATGGAAGATCAAGAACTTAACAATAAGGAAATTATAGAAAGCAAGGCTAAAGAGGATGTAGAAGGAGTCATGGATTCATCGGCTCAAGAAACCCTAAATAACAATGGGAACTACAACGATCCCCTATATCTGCACCCTTCAGATCAACCCTCCCTTAGTTTTAGAACCAATTTCAAGGGAAAAGGTTTTGATTCATGGATGAGAGCTGCCATGATTACGCTTAAAGTAAAGAACAAATACCACTTCGTAAACGGGTGGCTCGAAGCTCCCGATGTCACCTCTGAAAGGTACCCTATATGGGAAAGATGCAACCATACCATTATGAGTTGAATTTTAGATTCTGTAGAGCAAGAAATTGTCAAAACTATCATTTTCTATGATAATGCCCACCAATGTGGTCGAACCTATGCAAGCGCTTCGACTTAACAAGCGGACCTGAGGTTTATTCCATCCAGAGAGATATAATGCAACTTCGACAAGAAGACGACTCAGTTCGGGTATATTTTTCCAAATTAAAGAAACTTTGGGATCGTCTCGACTCAGCTAGAAAGAATCCTTGGTGCAGCTATGGTTGTAAGTGTAGGACAGATAAACTTATTCAAGAACACAAGGAGCAAGACCAAATTATGAAATTTCTTGATGGTCTTAACCCTAATTTTAAGGCTGCGAAACGTGTGATACTTCTGATGAATCCTCTCCCAGATTTGAAACAGTTCTTTTATTTAATTAGCTAAGATGAGAAACAGATCAACTATCAGACGACAAGAGAATGAGGCGTAAGAATTTGTTGCTCTTGCGAGCAAAGCCTACATGATTAACAGGCGATCTAACACTAAAACTAGTTCCAACAAGAAAAGCCCAAAGTGTACGAATTCCTTAAAGCTAGGTCGCACAAGGGTTGAATGCCAGTGGATTGTGGGTTTTCCACATCATGAATCTAACCCAGGAAATCGATAACAAAATCTTCAACAATGTGTCGTCGGGTCTGTCATTGGGCAAGACTCCAAAAGAAAGTTGAAGGACAACGAACTTGCCTCACCTGTCGTTGGGTTTATAGTTGAGCAAATCAATCAACTAGCCAAGTATTTTGAACAAAAATATTTGGCGAAGGATGAAGCTTCTAAAGGGTTTGGGATTTTTTCTGGTACATTCTTCGAACCTCATATCTATCACTTTCAAATGATTATTCCTTTCTACGTTGAAAATATTTCTTCACTCTAGATAGTTGATTCTGGTGCTTCTGAACATGTGTCGGGGAATAAGCTATTGTTTCTGAAAATTAGATTTCTTTCTGCAATGCACTCGATAACTCTTCCTGATGGTTAGCATTGTGATGTTAGTAGCATAGGAGGTGTTTTTTTCACAAAGTTTATATGTTGCCTGATGTTCCTTTTGTTACAAAGTTCAAGTTTAATCTGATCTCTCTCAGTAGACTAACTCAACAACATTATCTTAATGTGATGTTTTCAAATACCAATTGTATTCTGCAGGATGACAGAACACAACTCCAAGCATACATTGGCTCGAGAAGACACGGCTTGTATTTTGTTGATATTGTTGTTTTAAAGAATTTCCTAGTCAGACTCAGTAGAATCACTATTACTATTTTATCTAGTTGGATAAATAATCACTCAAATGTTACTGATGAAGACTTTATGCTTTGGCACTCTAAGTTGGGACACTTACCCCCTAGAAAATGTCTTCACTAGATATAGGATAGAAATTTCCTACTGTAGATGTAGTTTCATGTACTATTTGCTTGAAGGCAGAAGCCAAAAGGCTGAAATTCCCAACTTCAAGAATAAAAAGTAATGAACCCTTTGAGATTTTGCATGTTGATGTTTGTGGTCCTGTTAGAGTAGAAACCCTTAAAGGGCATTGATATTTTTCACCCTTGTTGACGATTTTAGCATATCAATATGGGTTAAACTTTTGAAACTTGAATCAGAAGCAATGAATGCTATTAAAGATTTTGTTAAGCTTACAGAAAACCAATTCAGAAAACATGGTAATTAAAATCATACGCTCGGATAATGCTAGAGAGTTAGAAAGCTCCAAAGAAAGATCTGAATTTTTTAGACATAAGGGGATCATACATCAAAACTCCTGCTCCCATACCCCCACAACAAAATGGGGTAGTGGAGAGAAACAAGGGCATTTGATGCAAATAACTAGGAGTTTTCTGCTCCAATCAGGTCTCGGACCAGAATACTAGGGTTATTGCCTTAATCATGCAGCTTACATAATCAACATCACACCTTCAAAGGCATTGAATAACCTTTCTTCTTTCCAAAAACTATATGGCAACTATCAGATTATAAGAATATTTAAAATTTCAGGTGTCTATGTTTTGTTACTAATATTACTCCAAACGGAAGCAAACTAGATCTTAGGATCTAGTGGTGTAATCTATCTAGGAAACTGCAAACAATCTAAGGGGTGTATTTTGCTTAATATATACACAAATGAAATAGAAATCAGTAGAGACGTTACCTTCTTTGAGAACATCTACCCCATTTTAAATAAGGATTGAAGAGATTTATGTTATGGCAAAACCATAAAATATCAACCTGATGATATTAATCACCTCTTTTCTGAAGAAACCTGTTCAATAACAGAAAACCACAATCATAATAATTTTGCGCATAAGCCAAGAAACAAAACTGATCAAGGTAGTGGCACTAAACACTTAGAGGAAAATATCAACCAAAGAAATCAGTCTCAGGATGAAACAGATTTCATTCATAATGTTAAAGAACCTACCACCTGTTACAGAACTGAAACATCAACACCAGTGATACAATCAGACACTCCCATACTACTTCTTCCAAACAAACAATTGAAAATAATAGTCAAACTGATGAATCTGATTATCAAGAACCACACATTGAGAAAAATGAAAATCTTAGGAGGTCCACAAGGACACATAGACCTCCTATAAAGTTTCTTGACTATGTATCTACCTTTCAGTCCACTGATAATCTCTTCTCTAAAATTCTATCTGAAAGGTTGACAGATAAATCCACCAGCCTATGTCTTTTAACATCCTTCCTCTTGATACACTCACTAATTTAATACCCAAGGATAATATCACCTATTTTACTCTCTCTGATTCTTCTAACAATCTTCTCAATCATGTCCTCTGTTCAAAATAACCAAATCCTATGCAAAAGCAATAAAGGATCGTAGGTGGGTGGAAGCACTGAAAACAGAATTCCAAGCCCTAAAAGAAAATGGGACAAGGTCCATAGTTGACCTCCCACATGATAAAAACCCATTAGTTGTAAATGGGTTTACAAAACCAAACTTAAAGCATATGGCAGTTTAGAAAGATTCAAAGTCAGGCTTGTGCTTAGAGGCGTTACCAAAAAATTTGGACTTGATTATAAAGAAACCTTTTCTCTGTAGTCAAGCTTACCACTGTTGGAGCCCTTATCATTTTAGGCATTATAATAGGTTGGATAATAGATCAATTAGACGTGAATAATGATTTTCGACATGGGGATTTGAATGAAGATGTTTACATGAGTATACCTCAAGGCTTACATGTCATAGGCAACAACATAGCTTGTAAGCTTCATAAATCCTTATATGGCCACAAACATGCCTCTAGACAGTGGTATGAAAAGCTAGGAACTTTTCTGCAGAATCTTGGTTACCAACAGTCCAAAAATGACTATTCTCTTTTCTTAAATAAACAAATCAGTAAGCACTTTTCTTGGGATATATGTAGATGACATCCTCATTACAGGAAATTACAACAACGAAATAAGCAGTTTAAATGAGAAACTACACCAGGAATTTATAATTAAAGATCTAAGAAGGTTGAATTACTTTATTTGAATGGAGTTTATTGAAACTAATTATAAAATGATTATGTGTCAACGTAAGTATGCATCTTAGATTCTTGTAGATTACACAATGGAAGATTGTCGCCCTACTTTATCTCCCTTACAACTAAACCAGAAGCTTCACATGGATATGGGTCAACTCCTCATGGATCCAACTCCTTACCAAAGATTAGTAAGGAAGTTAAATTTCTTGGCAAACATCAGACTTGATTTATCTTGTTTTTTGTTTAGCATCTTTCTCAATTTTTACAACGGCCCACTGATGTTCATCTAGAAGCTGCATTACACACTGTGTCTTATGTATAAAGGACTTTAGGTTTTGGTATCTGTTTTTAACAAAAATTCTTCTTACAAATTGATGGCTTTTTGCAATTCTTATTGGGCTTCCTGCCCAATATCTAGGAAGTCAATTTCAGGTTACTATATTCTTCTAGGTGATTCCCCTCCGAGCTGGAAATCCAAAAAGCAGGCATTTGTTACACTATCCTCAGCTGAAGTGAAGTATAAAGCCATGAGACAGATTACAAGCAAACTAAGCTAGATAATGAGGCTCATAGCAGAACTAGAAGTGGATAACATCAGACCCGTTCCTCTGAAATGTGATACAATGTCTGCCATCCACATCGCGAGGAATCTGGTTTTACATGAACAAACAAAACACATAGAAATCGATTGTCACTTTTTGTGAGAGCAGCTTCAGCAAGGTCTCATACAAGTACAATACATACCAAGTTCACACCAGCTTGCTGATGTTCTGGCAAAATCCTTGACAGGAAAGAACTATAAGGCTACTTTACCAAAGTTGGGGATATTTCTAGTTTTATGCAACAAGACTTACTCTTGGAAGAAGCAAGTCTTGAGGGGGACTGTTAGGAATATATGTATGTATAGCTGTTATATATTATATAATATATGTCTGTACATTAACATCTTTCACTTAATATTATATGGTTCCCAACCATATTATATAATCCACTTTATTTCATATATTCTTATATATATATGAATTATAAAACCCACTTATTAAATGATATTTCCTACCATTTTATGTGAGATAATTAACCTCACTTATTTGTTATCTTGTACAAACCAATATTAAGACTTTAATCCTAATGTTATGTAATGTTATATAATACATTACTAAACTTCCAAAGTTTATTAAATACCCATATTATCTATAATATTACTAGTTCACCATTAGTTACATTAAACCATGTGAATTCTCACATTATACTAGTTTCATTTTGACGACATTAATACCTTATAATTGTTATAACATTTATAACATCATAGACCATAGTCTAAAATTCATTTCTAATTCCTTAAACTCTCGCAACAGCCCATACCTTTCCATTAATTACAATTTTACCACATAATATTATATAATGTTACAATTATATTGTTATATCACATAGCATGACATTTCTACTCTTATAATAAAATTAACCTATGGTTTATACCATTTTATTAAATTGCCGAAGAGGCCCCAAATCTGTCCAGATTTGTTTCTCAACTCCCACACTTTTGCTTAATTACTAAATGACCCCCTTTTTTTCCTGTACCTTACAATGTCATCATAAACTATATATCATACACCTTAGTTCATTTAATTCCAAATAAATCTCTAAAAATTCCCAAACAGACCTTAGTCTGTTCTGAACTGCATTTTAGCCCAGAATTTCTGAAAATCATACTTTCACCCCATTTGTTTTGTAATTTCTACATTTAACCATTAAACTTAATTTAAAGTTACAATTTAATTATTTAACTCATCTAATGTGGTCAAGGCCTCTAATATGGTCAATGTTGACCTCCCAAATACTGCCTCTACCACCAACTTCCATTATTTATGATTTTACCCCAATTTTCCTAGAAATTATAATTTAACCACAAACTTTATAAAACTTTCAATTTTCATTTAAATTCATTTTTAATCTTAACTTTCGGCTATATCATTCCATAGCCCTCTAACTTTTATTTAATTACGATTTTCCCCCAAACCTTATAATAATGACATAAATAACTTTAAATGTAATTAAAGCTTAAATAACATATTAAAATGAGCTAAGTACATGCTGCATACGGTCTTTTTGATATATTAAAAACTATGAAATTAATCCTAAAAATTAATAAATAAAATAATCCTACGGGTTGCAAAATAATTCCCAGTCGTAGCAGTAAAGTAATATGAGCAACCGGGGTATCGAACCAGGGGACTAAGAAAATAAATTTAATCCTAGCAAAGGGTGTAAATCAGGGGAAATTGTTGATCAATAAAATTAAGAACAAGTAAATAGTGACTGATAAAAATATAACGAAAGCGGAACTCCAGGTTCAGGTGGTCTTTCCTAGTTAAGTCATGCAATTCTATTACTAGTTGATTGGGGATTAGGGTTCGGCTAATTCTAACAAGTTTCTACAAAACTAAATCCTAGCCAATTAGAACTCCACTGTGTAGAACGTGACAGATTAAATCATAAACTATCACTACTAACATAGAGGGATTAAGCATGCGAATTAAACTTGCATCTGAAGGCTAACTCATCAATCAGATTAAGCTATCCACAGATTAACAGATTATAACGACCTAGTTAACAATCACGGATCAAATCTTGACAACTTTCGCAAAGCTAAAAATAAAGTTGCAAATTTTATTGATAGCGCAAAGAAGATTTATAATCTGAAACAAACCCAAGTTAAATCTGATATCGACTGATAATAAAACTACAAAACCTAACTATATACAACCACCATTCCCCGAAGTTTATTCCTTTAGCCAAGCATAGCAACAAAAGAAACAACAAGAGAAGAAAGTGAAGAAATCATCTCTGTGTTAATCTTGAGATCTGCAAGGAGTCAGGTTGAGTAGACTGAAGAAATCGAAGCAGAAAATCTTTTTTTGGTGTTGAAGAGGTTTCACGGCGCTGCTCCGACTCGAATAGGTCACGCCTCTGTTTTGAAATCTGAAAGTTGAATCTCTGAGTGTCTCTCTCGAATGCCTTTTAAAATAGAAGATTTGGACATAAAATGCACGCGTCCGGCTAAAATGTCCGGGTCAGTTAGCCGGACAAGAGATAGAGTTGTCAGGCGAGTTTTTCTTGTTTTTGAGACGTCCGGCTCAGTTTGCCAGACACCCTGGCTGGACGAAAATATATTAGAATTCTCCGCGTTGCACTCATGGTCGTAAATATTTCTGTCCATCAGAGCAAGTCCGGGTCACAGGGACAGGAGAGTCGGACACGTTAAAGCTTCGAGAAGTCAGAATTCAGTCACGTCCGGGTCAGCGTCCGGGTTAGTTTCCCGGACATGTACAACGTGTCCGGACAACTGGGTCGGACGTAAGTCCGGACGTGACCCAGTTTTTTTCCTTTCGCACCGAATTTCTCCCAAATCGCGTCCTAAGTTATAAAAACACCAAAACAAGCTAATGTGAGGTATTTTCACTATAACAAAGATATAAGCATCATAAAATCATAAACTTAGGAAAAAGACAAGAAAATTAAGGGGTTAAAGCACTAAAAGATATATCAATAATCGGTGCATCAATGACATTATTACAAAACTTTAACTTATAACATAAAATCACACAAAATGTTCATAAGAACATTTTAATTCTCAGCTATATCATTGCATGGCATTATTACAAACTACCCTTTTATTTTATATTTATGACATTATAAGTCATTTTAATCCTAGGTAAGTTCACCAAATGTGTTATGTAACACTTTAGTACTTTAATAAGTAAAGTAAACCTATTTAATCCCAAACACCCACGAATTTAATTAATTAACCAATAGTAATTAATTTAAAGCTTTTAAAACACAACATAATTATTCTTACTTGATTTATGCCACCAAAATCAACACTTAAGCTTGATAACTTTCAGCCCTAATTAAATATAGAGCCTAGGTTAATGTTTAGCTCAAAACTCAAGTATGAATTTGATTAGGAAGTCATTAAGGTTAGTAATTTACTTACTTCTCCAAAGATATATTTTAAGCTTGATTTTCCACTCTTTGATCAAGAACACGTCCATGGTTAAAACACACCATTTCGGCCATATTTTAACAAGGAAAGAGAAGTTCAAATTAGGTATGGAAAGGCTTATTGACTTAAGGAATCTATAGGTATGAAAATGAACTATAAGAAACCATAATTTACCTTAGTTTTGCAAGGCTATTCAAGGATCAATATCGCCTGATCTTTGGAGTATAAGAGGAGTGTTAGTTATCTTTCAAAGCTATGTTAAATGAGCTTAATAAAACAAGATGGAAAACTAGTTAAAACTTACCCTTGATTAATCCCTTAAAGGATGATTTTTGCTTGGATTTTGCCACCTCTTCAAGGTTTTGAAGGAGCTGATGGAAAAGCATGATAATGGGAAGGAAATGAGTGGAATAACTCAATGGAATCAGCCATTACAAAGATAGAAGTGATGATGGAAGCTTAAAGCACCATTTTACCTTAAGGAGTGATTTTTCCTTTCTTTGCTCCAAGAAGATAATTTCAGCCAAAATTGTGGTGGATCTTGCAAGGGGGACTCACCTTAAATGAGTGGAGGAAAGGAGTTGGAAGTTAGCTCATTGGATAGCCAAGGAAAAGAGGAAGAGAATGGCATATTACATGAATCAAGAGCTTACCTTAAGCAATGGGAGTTGGATTTCTACTAATCTGGCTCAAGGACTTAACAATGGAGGAAAGGGAGGTTTTGAAGCTGAAGAAAATGGCTGGAATAGGGCAAGATGAAAGAAAAAGGCATAACTTTGCTTTTAAGGTAAGAAAGTCTTGAATTGAATAGTAATGGGTGACTCACTTAATTAGATATTTGCTAAGTTAAATCAGGCTGTTATAAAGCTCATATTTCTGCCCACCATGTTAGGGTCTTGCATTGACCATTGACCATGTTAAATGATTTAGACTTAATTTGGCACTATTTGGGTACTATTCACATTTTGGTGCCAAACTTTGGATTTTTTTTGTAAATTCTTTGAATTAAGCTTCCTAATGTGATACTAGGTAGCACATATATTGATTAGGGTGTATACAAGGCTAATTATCCACCCAAAGTTTCATAAAAATTTGTCTTAAGGAGTTTTAGAGCTCTGTTTTATGTTTTAACACTTTGTAGAGTTTGGTTTTCTTCGGTAATGGTTTTATTATGTTCATACCTTAGTTATAAGGCTTAGGAATCCACTTTGGATCCTAATTGAGGTTACACTATCCTTAAGGCTTCATAGAGCACAATTTTGTCTTAAGTGATTTTTTAGGCATGTTTTTGCTTATTTATGATCTTAGATTATTACCTAATATTGTTAAGGCATAGTTTAGCCTTAATAAATCACTAATAGATGTATAAGTTATAATTTATTAGTTAGGGGTATTTGACTATGTCAAAAAATAGCTTTTCCCTCCCAATGGATATCCTCTAGAAGACACAGTTAGAGAATTAGATTTGGGCAATCGGATATTACCTTCACATTTTTTACCTTTAGACTCATCGCCATCTTCAATCCCAAAAAACATCCTTTTCTTTGGCCATTACCGGTGCGAAATTCTCTTTCCCCCTTCCTAAGCAATCGTCATGATCTTCCCCGTACAATCTGAGATAATTACCCCAACTCCAAAACCACCACTTGGATAGGAACTCCCATCAACCCATAAACAACTGCAATCTCCATATTGCATCTCCTCCTCTTTGTATTGTCTTGATCTAGCAGTAATTGAGTTGGGAACCACTTCCACCACTGATAGGAAAGCCCAAGCTTGATTAATGCCAACACGTATCAAGTTCGCCATTCCTCGAGGGACTTGTCATCTTGCGAACCACCCTGTCCACGTGTGGGTAATATACTTCTTCAGATCTTCCCTATTTACCTGCATACAAAAATTCACAAGTTAATCAAAACACTCTGAGTCTTTGTAATGAGTTTCTGGATGACGATAATTCATGCATTTCCATAGGGGTCTCATGACTGGGCAGTAAAAGAGGACATGGGAGATTGACTCTCATCCTCCACACCAGGTACATCTATCATCTTTATCTCCACATCTCTTTACCATAATAGATTTAACTGGGACAATCCTATTGAATAACTTCCCTATAAACAGCTCAATTTATGGCAGTGACCTGCATTTATGGATTTTTTTTTAAAACTTTGCGCTATTAGGTTCTTGGTAGAGGTGGTTGGTACTCCTAAGTGTTTTAATTCAATGGCATAGTGATATGTTGATTTAACTATGAACTTACCACTTTTTTCTTTCCCCTAGAACACTGATCATAACCCGATAACTGACTAAGCGGAATGCTATAAGGATATGCAGCATATCCTCCTCCTTGAACCAGTCAACAATCGACTCCCTTCTCCACCTTCTGCTATTCTTGTTAATCAACTGATGTACCATCTTTCTTGATTTCCTTAGGGATTTTGCAACTTCAAGGCTTACCTCCCAATTTTTCGGGATCCAGCAACAGTGATAGACGTAGACTTCCCATTACCAATTCAACTTCTCGCCTCATCTTTAACAAGAGGAATTCCAGCATTGACCTTTAGAATTAACTGGGTATGTATGTAATACCCCAAATTTCTAAACTGTGATTAGGGCCTTGCTTAACTGTAAACCTTAGGGAACCCTAATTTCTAAAGATGGAGAAGGTTATAATTAGTTGGAGGTGCTTGGTGAACATTAGGAACCTTAGTTCCCGGAGTATCACCCGGTAAACCTTAGTTTCGCAGGATTCCAGAAATTTCTGAAAATTACTAAATTCCTTAGGAACTGAGAGTGGTTATCAACCCTAGGAAGAGTGTTAGATACTTTTGAGAGTGTTTTGAGGAAAGAAACAATCATATCTTTCTTCTTTTAATATAAGATAATCTAGTTACATTTTTCAGTATTTAGTGGTTCTGGGCAAACGAGGCTTCGGGAGAGCTCAGAAGTGACCCATGGAAATTCCTGGAACTTGATAACCCACACTAGTATTAACATACCTACACATATAGTTTTAATACCCATAAAAGGCTCAAGCCAAACATGGCCTAAGGTGGTGGCCAAAACTATCTAGGAAAGGAGAGAAAATATCTCGGTTACTATTCACCACTATTCACACCTCCTTACTATTTGCAATGATGATCAAGGCAACTTGCCCCCTCCTTATCCATTCAAAGGCGGTTGTAAATTGATGGTTAGGATTGGTTTTTGGCACTTGACACAAATCAATGGCTATGGACAATTCTAGAAGTAATGATTACACGTTAATGGATAAGGATGAAATTTAGTATAAAAAGGGGGGGTGGAGGTCGGCCATGGTAGGTGAGCAAGGTGGCCATTCTTCTTCATCTACCTTGTTTCTTCTAAGCTAGAAAACACCATTGGAGCTTAGGCAACAACACTCCTCCATTGGAAACACAAATCTAAGGTAGTAATTAAGCTAAAATTAAGGAAAAAGGCAAGTTTAAGGAGTGGGAGCCAAAATACAAGGTGGGCGAATTGGTTGGTGGAGATTTTGACCTCAAGCAACTAATAATCAAGGTAGAAGAACATCAAAATGGCTAGGAGAGGACAGGTAACATCTATGCACATCACTTTCACCCTTTAAGCTTATTTTCCTTCTTAAGTCATTCTATTTGGTTACCTACGAATCCTACCTCCTATTTTCTTAAATTTTTTACAGTAAACTAGGGATGAATAGTTAGTGATTATCCTAGAAAATCAAGTCGAAACCAGGTTGGGAAGTAGGAAAACTCTAAAGAACTTTGAAAATGGAGAAAAATGAGCTTTAAGCTTTAGGAATTGTTTGGATGGGTTTCCGACATGATTTTGAGCTAAAATTTTGAGGGTAGTCTTGAATAGTGAATATATGGTTATGGTTGAAAAAATCAAGTCGAATGGAGAAATTTAAGTCGGTTAGACAAGGTAAAGAAGCTAAAAATGAGAAAATGTGCTTTAAGCCTTTCTGAGTGTTTGGATGGGTTTCCGAATTGATCTTGAGCTGAAATTTTGGGTAGATACTTGTGTTGTTGATATTGGATCATGGTTAATTGTTTAGGCCGAGATTCCTTTGGGAAGTTATTTAAGTTGGTGAATAGTGATTTTGGTCAAAAATAAGAATTTAAGCTTTCTAAGGTGGTTTCTTGGAAATTGTTTGATTCTATGATTTATTGGAGCTTGAATGGTATTTTTATGATGTTATTAAGGTTATTTTACAAGTGGTGAGCTTGATGTGTGAATTACTACTTGTGTAAAGCTTGGTTATGATATCTTACTCATGGTTTGCAAATGTGTTTAAGGATAACCTCTTGTGGTGGTGGTGGAAAGTATTGTGTGATGTTGATATCATGGTTATCCTAAGGCTATGCCTCTTGTGAGAGCCTTTAAGGCCAAGCCGACGTTCCGGCAACAATATAAGCTCCTACTAATGAATTGGAGCTGCCACTATGATCTACTCCTATTAGGCAGAAGTTTCCAATAGGGGGGTGTGCACACCTAAGGACATAGGGTGGGTGGTGGTGGTGGTGGACTTCATTGGAAATATCATGTTTATGATATTAATTATCTCTTTATAATTCCTGGTACAGGTAAATGGTGTGTGATCTCTTCTGACTTGTTATATTGTTAATATTTGTTGAAAACAAAGGTTTTAAAGAGAAAATAAGTTTTTACGGGGTGTGGTAGTGTTACTCAGTTTTTACTGATTTTATTTGTTTGTGTTTTCCTGTGTATATGAACTTTGTGTGTTCAGGGTAACTGGGATGGTCACCTTCTCTGCACTGAGGACGAGTCCACCGATACTTTCTATATTTTCATGTTTGTCACCTATCGTAGGAGTATACAGCCTGGGGTCACCGAGATAGTGCTAGAGGAGTGGAACAAGAAGATACAGGGTTTTAGGCACCCGGAGAATGGCAGTAGTCAGTCCATTACCTATGAAGTTTCCACTATTTATGAGTGCTTGGAAGTAGTCCCATGCTAAGTTGCTAATTATGTAATAGTCTTTGATACCCCTTGCTTTTGGTGTAAAATAGGAGTAGGAGCTAACATAGTAGTTGGCTGGAAGGGGTCTTTTGGTACTAAGGTGTAAAGTGACGGGTTGGTTGTGTCACTCTTTTGGTAAGGGAAACAGCGTTGTAAGATAGCTAATGAAGGGATGGTGGTGGTAATAGCCTTACACTTACTAGTCTTTAGTAAGAGTGGTGGTAACACTCCGGTGTTAGTATTAGGGGACCTTATGTAAAAAGACTGACGCATGTATAATACAAGTTAATGATGATATTTCAGTTATGGCACGTTTCTTTAAAAAAAATGACTAAGTAAATGGTGGTGGTAAACCGGGGCATTACAGAGTGGTATCAGAGCGATAGGTTAGCTGGAGGGGAAATTTGAGTTTGACTAGGAAGCAAGGTGACCCAGGCTTAGGTTTAGGAGTCTAGGCAGAACCATGTGGTTCTGAAAATATGTTTGCTGTGATATTTGTGTGTTGTGTGCTTGATTGATTATAGTTAACTATTTATATTGCAACTAACATATCTGTGTGTAGAATAATGGAGGTAAGAGTGGTGGAAACGCTTATCAGAGTAGCGCAGCGGAAACGTTGTGGACACATAACCACAAGAAAGGCAGTGAAGATACTAAAGAATCTTCATAGGATACAGGAACTTATCACGGTTAAGGTTAGCAATTAAAGTTTCAGGAGAAACTTTCTTTTTAGGGGGGGAGAGTCGTATGGTAAGAGGTGAATGATTATTAGTGTTTGTGAATGTTTGTTGGAGATTGTGAATGTTTGCTGGTGCCAGAAATGGTTGGTAATACTTGAATGTTATTTTAGGAATTGTTTCTTCATGATTTTATATATGTGGTATCATTGAATTTGTGAATTGATGGGATTGGTGTGTCTGAGGTTTTGTGTGATGTTGTTGAATCATATGTGGTTGATAAAGTTACCTGGGAATCATTGTGTGGAATATTGTTTTATTTTCTTGGAGTATGTTACTGTATTGTTGGGTGTGATGAATTGAGCTTCGAGGACGAAGCTTTGTTTAATGGGGGGAGGATGTAATACCCCAAATTTCTAAACTGTGATTAGGGCCTTGCTTAACTGTAAACCTTAGGGAACCCTAATTTCTAAAGATGGAGAAGGTTATAATTAGTTGGAGGTGCTTGGTGAACATTAGGAACCTTAGTTCCCGGAGTATCACCCGGTAAACCTTAGTTTCGCAGGATTCCTGAAATTTCCAAAAATTACTAAATTCCTTAGGAACTGAGAGTGGTTATCAACCCTAGGAAGAGTGTTAGATACTTTTGAGAGTGTTTTGAGGAAAGAAACAATCATATCTTTCTTCTTTTAATATAAGATAATCTAGTTACATTTTTCAGTATTTAGTGGTTTTGGGCAAACGAGGCTTCGGGAGAGCTCAGAAGTGACCCAAGGAAATTCCTGGAACTTGATAACCCACACTAGTATTAACATACCTACACATATAGTTTTAATACCCATAAAAGGCTCAAGCCAAACATGGCCTAAGGTGGTGGCCAAAAATATCTAGGAAAGGAGAGAAAATATCTCGGTTACTATTCACCACTATTCACACCTCCTTACTATTTGCAATGATGATCAAGGCAACTTGCCCCCTCCTTATCCATTCAAAGGCGGTTGTAAATGGATGGTTAGGATTGGTTTTTGGCACTTGACACAAATCAATGGCTATGGACAATTCTAGAAGTAATGATTACACGTTAATGGATATGGATGAAATTTAGTATAAAAAGGGGGGGTGGAGGTCGGCCATGGTTGGTGAGCAAGGTGGCAATTCTTCTTCATCTACCTTGTTTCTACTAAGCTATAAAACACCATTGGAGCTTAGGCAACAACACTCCTCCATTGGAAACACAAATCTAACGTAGTAATTAAGCTAAAATTAAGGAAAAAGGCAAGTTTAAGGAGTGGGAGCCAAAATACAAGGTGGGCGAATTGGTTGGTGGAGATTTTGAGCTCAAGCAACTTATAATCAAGGTAGAAGAACATCAAAATGGCTAGGAGAGGACAGGTAACATCTATGCACATCACTTTCACCCTTTAAGCTTATTTTCCTTCTTAAGTCATTCTATTTGGTTACCTACGAATCCTACCTCCTATTTTCTTAAACTTTTTACAGTAAACTAGGGATGAATAGTTAGTGATTATCCTAGAAAATCAAGTCGAAACCAGGTTGGGAAGTAGGAAAACTCTAAAGAACTTTGAAAATGGAGAAAAATGAGCTTTAAGCTTTAGGAATTGTTTGGATGGGTTTCCGACATGATTTTGTGCTAAAATTTTTAGGGTTGTCTTGAATAGTGAATATATGGTTATGGTTGAAAAAATCAAGTCTAATGAAGAAATTTAAGTCGGTTAGACAAGGTAAAGAAGCTAAAAATGAGAAAATGTGCTTTAAGCCTTTCTGAGTGTTTGGATGGGTTTTCGAATTGATCTTGAGCTGAAAATTTGGTGAGATACTTGTGTTGTTGATATTGGATCATGGTTAAATTTTTAGGCCGATAATCCTTTGGGAAGTTATTTAAGTTGGTGAATAGTGATTTTGGTCAAAAATAAGAATTTAAGCTTTCTAAGGTGGTTTCTTGGAAATTGTTTGATTCTATGATTTATTGGAGCTTGAATGGTATTGTTATGATGTTATTAAGGTTGTTTTACAAGTGGTGAGCTTGATGTGTGAATTACTACTTGTGTAAAGCTTGGTTATGTTATCTTACTCATGGTTTGCAAATGTGTTTAAGGATAACCTCTTGTGGTGGTGGTGGAAAGTATTGTGTGATGTTGATATCATGGTTATCCTAAGGCTATGCCTCTTGTGAGAGCCTTTAAGGCCAAGCCGACGTTCTGGCAACAATATAAGCTCCTACTAATGAATTGGAGCTGCCACTATGATCTACTCCTATTGGGCAGAAGTTTCCAATAGGGGGGTGTGCACACTTAAGGACATAGGGTGGGTTGTGGTGGTGGTGGACTTCATTGGAAATATCTTGTTTATGATATTAATTTTCTCTTGATAATTCCTGGTACAGGTAAATGGTGTGTGATCTATTCTGACTTGTTATATTGTTAATATTTGTTGAAAACAAAGGTTTTAAAGAGAAAATAAGTTTTTACGGGGTGTGGTAGTGTTACTCAGTTTTTACTGATTTTATTTGTTTGTGTTTTCCTATGTATATGAACTTTGTGTGTTCAGGGTAACTGGGATGGTCACCTTCTCTGCACTGAGGACGAGTCCACCGATACTTTCTATATTTTCATGTTTGTCACCTATCGTAGGAGTATACAGCCTGGGGTCACCGAGATAGTGCTAGAGGAGTGGAACAAGAAGATACAGGGTTTTAGGCACCCAGAAAATGGCAGTAGTCAGTCCATTACCTATGAAGTTTCCACTATTTATGAGTACTTGGATGTAGTCCCATGCTAAGTTGCTAATGATGTAATAGTCTTTGATACCCCTTGCTTTTGGCGTAAAATAGGAGTAGGAGCTAACATAGTAGTTGGCTGGAAGGGGTCTTTTGGTACTAAGGTGTAAAGTGACGGGTTGGTTGTGTCACTCTTTTGGTAAGGGAAACAGCGTTGTAAGATAGCTAATGAAGGGATGGTGGTGGTAATAGCCTTACACTTACTAGTCTTTAGTAAGTGTGGCGGTAACACTCCGGTGTTAGTATTAGGGGACCTTATGTAAAAAGACTGGCGCATGTATAATACAAGTTAATGATGATATTTCAGTTATGGCACGTTTCTTTAAAAAAAATGACTAAGTAAATGGTGGTGGTAAACTGGGGCGTTACAGAGTGGTATCAGAGCCATAGGTTAGATGGAGGGGAAATTTGAGTTTGACTAGGAAGCAAGGTGACCCAGGCTTAGGTTTAGGAGTCTAGGCAGAACATGTGGTTCTGAAAATATGTTTGCTGTGATATTTGTGTGTTGTGTGCTTGATTGATTATAGTTAACTATTTATATTGCAACTAACATATCTGTGTGTAGAATAATGGAGGTAAGAGTGGTGGAAACGCTTATTAGAGTAGCGCAGCGGAAACGTTGTGGACCCATAACCATAAGAAAGGCAGTGAAGATACTAAAGAATCTTCATTGAAATACCCCAAACTTTAATGCGTTAATTAATTATGTAATTATAATTTTCTAAGGCTAATTAAGTCCTTAAGATCATTGGTGAAGAAATGAAAACCAAAAAGAAAAAGGAAATGCGTAAAAATCACAAAACCTGAAAATACGTATTTAATTATTTTAGGAGGTACATAACCTTCATTAGGGCTATAAATATATTTTTATACCTTAATTACACATTAGGAACGTGTGGGAAAAATCCCAGAAGGAAACGGATCCAAACAATGCGTTTAAACGCTAACGGAGTCTTAGAGCGCGTTTTTCGAGAAAACCCGAAAACGTGACTTTAAACAGTTTAAATGACCCCGTAAAAATAATAGTTGATTATGTAACTATAATTAAACATTAATGGGAGTTTAATAACCATTAAAATTAAAGGAATGAGAAAATTTCGGAAAACGGTCCCCGTTAGTGAATAGTGCTAAACCGGGTAAATAAACAAGCGTTTTCTGTTAAAAGATGAAAAACGCTCCAATATGTTTATATTAGTGGGCCGGTTTTATTAATGTAGACGGCCCACCCACACATGACTAGTTAGCTAATTTATTAAGTCAAGAGAGAGCCAAAATAACAAAGGGCACAAATACCCCTCACTCTCTCTCCTTCCTTACTTTTCTTTTTCCCTCTCTTTCCTTTTCTCTTTCCTCTCTTTCCTTTCCCAGCCGGCTCCTTCCTCCCTCTCTGCCGATGGAGTTCTCCTCCACAAGCCAACAATGGCTTCCTCACTTCTTCTTCATCTCCAAGCTCCATTTGAGCTCCAAATCAAAAATAAATCACATATTCTTCTTCCTCTCATCTTCCTCTATCATCCTCTCTTTTCAAAATTCCAAAAGGATGAAGTTGACCTCCATGGGTTTTCCCCATTTGAAGAGAAAATGGCACCAATGAGAAGCTTGCAGTCTCCTCTTCCTTCTAAGGTAAAAATTTCCAAGATAAAGTCATTTTCCTTCAACTCTTGGTGTAATCAATTTTTGACCATTTTTGATACCTTGTTTTCTCCTTGTTCTTGAGCTCCAAATTGATCCTTCAATGGTGGAGAAGTTCCCCTCTTGATTCAAGGGTGAAAATCCCTCTTGAAAGCTTCACAAAGGTAAACCCTAACCTTGTGCTCTAGCCCTTTGATTGAATTGAAATATTGCAAGGGTTTAGATAATTAATTGAGTGTGTTTTGTGTTCTTGAATGTTGGGATGGAGTTTGGAAACTCCATGCCCTCTTAACCGATTTTGGAGAAGATATGGAGCAAGAGGAGAATTAAGGAAACTTGTGAAATTAAGGTAAGGAATCCACCTTAAACCTTGTTATAATTGTTTAAGTGTTTGGGATGGGTAAACAAATTAATGTACCCAAATTGTGGATTGAAATATATGTTGGAATGTGTTCAATTGATGTTAGAAGAGGTTTGTGAATTAATGTTGAATTGAGGGCCTTAAGATCCAAATGTTTTAGGTATGAGATTGATATTGTGGTTGTGGAGTTTATGGTGATTATGTTGTTGTTGATGGTGTTTGAGGATTTTGTAATGTGCTGTTAGGACCCTTAAAAGGGTGTGGCTAGACTAGGGATGAGAAGGATGTAAATAGGAGGATGAATGTGTAAGGTTTATGGGGAAGTTATGTCAAAATTTTAATGGAAAAGTGTTTGATGATGGTTGATGGTTGAGAGAATTTAGGCATTGATTTGGGATGTTGAATGTGGAAAGAATGATAGCAAAATGGTGCTTGATGACTTGGGATTTCAAGGAGTGAGTAAGGATTTGTGGAAGTGCAAGTATAGGTGAAGATTTGCCTCTGTTAGCTGTGTTTTTGGGTACGTCCGAACTTCCGTCCGGACTTGGAAGTTCGGATATGCCCCGTCGTTTTATAAAATTTTCCGAGTTTCAGTTGTGTCCGAACTTCCGTCCGAACTTGGAAGTTCGGACACTCAAAAATTTTCCCAGGCTGTTTAGTCTCGACTTGTGTCCGACCTTCGATGTCCGGACACAAGTTCGGCGTCTGTAAATTTTTCTTCAGTTTTGGCCTCAACTTGTGTCCGAACTTGGAAGCTCGGACACAAGTTCGGACAGGTTAAAATTTTCCTTGGTTTTTGCCTCGGCTTGTGTCCGAACTTCAAAGCTCGGACACAAGTTCGGACATTCGACAGTTTTCACCCAATTGAGTCTCGACTTGCGTCCGAACTTCGGAAGCTCGGACACAAGTTCGGACATTGTGTAATTTTGAGCAAAAACTTTGTTTGAGGGTAGGAAATGATACCCAATGATGGGGATTGATAAGTGATGATGTTATAAGGTTGTTAAGGATATGTTAAGTAAGTTATAATGGTAATTGAGTGGTGAAAAGTTGTAATAAAAATGTAAAGTTATAAAACTACCGAACGGGGTTAATCATGGGCGCATTAGTCGTTAAATAATTATATTATACCCCGATGTTGATAAAGATAGTTATAATGTTATCAGTTATTCAAAGAGTTTCAAGGAACATGTGAAGGCACAGTAGAGTGCACCTTCGGTGACAGGTATGGTTTTCTTGCAACCTGTGTCCTACCAGATTACACCGGCTTGTATGCCATTGTGTTTTTCTGTGTGTTTGCCACCTTGCAAGATAAAGCATGAAATGAGTTTACAGTAATTCATTATTGTGGCGTAATTAATTCCGATACCGCTTAACCTTAGTTATGTGTTAAATAATAGTTAACCGACCTTAAGTTCACATAAGAGATCGGTATTCGGAATAAACGTCCCAACCCATGGGAACGTTCTAACTACGGCTATCTGTGCGTTATTGTATGTTGTGACTATGCGTGATGTATGTGACTTGTTTAATATGTTGTTGATGTTGGATACTGTTATCCGTGTTGTTGAAATGGGATATGATTTCCCTTATGTGTCTAACCGAGTTAGTAACACTATGCGACGTATGTATGTGATAAGTTCCATAAGGGAACCTCTAACTAATAAGTATATGTTATGTATGGAGAAGAATCCGAGTGTCCCGGTCGCGCGTATTGTTTGGGAGTTAATATATATGTGAATTAACTCCCATCCTGTTATGTTAGGGTTGTTTTCCTTCATTGGATTTCGACCTCCCACTAGCTTAGCCAAAGCTTACCTACCCGACCTCCACATCGGGCTAGGAGGGAAATTATGTACAATGTTGGTAGGGTGTTGAAGCCTAAGTTCGCTTCGACTCCCTCTTTGTTATGTTACGGTTGTTCTTCCTCCTTGAATTACAACCACCCACAAGCTTAACCAAGGCTTACCTACCTCATCACTATTGGAGCTAGGGGGAAATTGTGTATGTTTGTATGGTCCTATATGAGGCCGCCACTCAAGTAAAGAAAATGTATGTATGTTGTGCTCGGGCTTATATCACCCCGGCACTCCCTAAGTGAAGTTCATGTACTCTAAGAAGAGTGAAATTAGGTTGTGTATGTTATAAAGTGAAGTGTGTTGTTATGTTGAGTGTGCTAACCTTGTGTCTGTATTCTATTAATGGATGTTTGCTTATAAGCGTGATATGTGTGTGAGTTTGTGCATGTTTGAAATAAACCAACCGCATGCTAAGACGACAAATAGTTGTGCGTGGCCCGGTAGCATGCGGGTTGCGGATTACCATACCAGCAAAGGTGCTGACCCCCTTTGGGGGCTCCCATAATTTTCAGGTACAAGGAACTGGAAGCCGTTCGAGAGTAGGACGGGGTAGTGTTTGTATGTGGTAGTCATGAGAATTGTGGATGTATTATAGGTGTAGTAAGACCGAAAATGTATCGGCGTTAGTTGGTAATTACTCTACAGTTGTAAAGTAAGTGTATAGTGAATGTTGGACATGGAACGGGATTAATGTGTAGTTGCTCGGGAGTTTAGTCCATCAGACCGGTACAATGTATGTATGTTAGCCTTGTTAGCCACGTGGGTGGCTAACGGCGTGTAACACCAAAGAGTTAAGTTATGTTGTGAGTTGTGATTTCCGCTGCAACGTGTTGTTAAGTGTGTTGTTTGTAGTTGGGGTGTTACAAAAAGTGGTATCAGAGCGAAGTATCGCTCTGATGACTGATTTACCGAGCTTAGGAAGTGCCGAGTTAAGAGTTTAGTACTTGGGTTAAGGGTTGAGTGATAGCGTGAGAAGTACGCTAGTTAGGAAACACCAGTGTGTACTGGATACCTACGATATCCATCCCGCCCTCCACAAACCCTATTTTATAACTCGGGAAAGAACGCCAGAGAGATGAGAGTCATCTCTTACTCGGGAAAACCCGATCTGACAGTTGATATTTACCCCTGTAAGTACGGAGGACCTGTCATACGGTAGATCCCGAAAGGTGTGATCCCGAAGACGGTCTCCATTTTAACAATATTAACCGCTCATGTTAGCGAAAAGTGAGAACTTATGCACAAGAGAATGGAATTTCCAGCACCCTGGGTCGACATGCGGAGCAGTCGAGGACAACCAGCTTGCAACGCACCAAGCGTGCAACAGGCAAGGAGCGAGATAATGAAACCCGAAACGAGTGTCTACGGGACTACAGATGTTAACTAATACACCAACGGTATACCAACCGATTAAGGAACCACAATATAGTACGAGGAGGATACGATACTAAGTAAAAAGGGGTCTCCCAGAATGGGAAACACCCTAGTTAATGGTTATCAGGTGAAGACAGAGAGAACTACCCAAGGAATTGTTGTTAAGACGGTAAGATCAAGCAAGGGCCAGCAAGGCCACGGATGTTAGAGCGGGTCAAAGCAGTACCGCAACCGATGTGTATTGAACCAGTAGCCAGTCAGCATGGCGCACTTGCCAAGGCAAGTGCTGCTACAACGAGGCTGGCGGCAAATTATTAGCAACTATAAAGTACTTAGTAAAGTACCATGAAGTAAAGTGAGATCATCATAACTGTGGAAAGGCTTAGCAGCCTGACCTCTGTAATTGGAAATACACCAGTCAGCAAGAAGCTAGACTTGGTTAAGGTGAGAAAATGTTGTGAAACCACGAGAATTTTCTTTTAAACTTAAATTCATTTTCAAAACCTTTTTCAAAACCAAATTTTCTTTCAAACCTAATCTATTTTAAATTCTTCTCCTTTTAAAACCAGACCAGAAGACCTACACCGGCCTCAGTGCCACATGGTAGGTAAGTTATACCCAGTTTACTTTCGAATAACCGGATGGAAACCGGTAAACCCAAGGGTAACGACCCGAGGAATGGATTGCGTTCATAATAATACAACGGTGGATAAACTTTCCCTGGATTAAGTTCGGGAAGCACAGAATGCTTTATCACGGGATAATATAAGGGAGTTAACAACAGAATACTTCACCTAGGCGTGTGACGGACACTACGAGTGTACCAACAGTAATGTGGGACGACCGCACTCCGCTAGGAGCTTGTGGGCCTGACAACCCTTCTTATGGGTAGTTGGGTAAGTAGCAATGTATCAGTAGGATACCCCATGTATGTATACGAGTGGAGCCTGGAACACGGGAAGTAGTCGACTCCATACCACGGTCCGAAGTAAAAGTCAAGCAAGAGCAATGGAGTACCATCGAATGGTTGAAATAAAGGAACCCAGTTAAGTTAAGGAAGACCAAAGGAATTAGTAAGTTTATTTTAAGGAAATATTTAAAGGTGAATGAGTGCGAAGTGCACTGGTTAGTAAGTAAAGACGTCACACATGTCTTAAGAATCCTGAAGGATGAACATAATAGCTGGAGTAAGCACCCAGCCTACATATGGTGAGGCAAATGCCTACAATAGATATGTTTGTGCAATGATCGGATGAGCTCCCGAGGTATCAATTTCACTAAAGAGGATATTTAGCCCAACAAAGAACGCAGAGCGAAGTAGTAAATTAAACATACAAATGAGTGCAAGCCAGATGAAAAGGCATAACCTAATAACACCCAGGAGTTATCCTTAAAAGGGTGTTTGGGTCAACAATGGTTGAACAAGATACGTGACAGAAACGCAAAGGCTGAAATTAACACCAAGTTTAAACACAAATCGTCAGAGGGAAGTCTGACATCCTTGAAGGGGCATCCCATGAAAGGAACCGTGATACTATGACCATGTCATGGAGCCCAATACCAGTCTAAACCATGTAATGTGTGTGGACAGCCTACAATGGGCAGAGCTCGAGGCAATAAGGCTTAAAAGCCACAAATCGAATGTGTTAAGAAAATGTTATTGATCACAGAAGTTTACGTTATATAAGTAAGTAAGCGGATAACGAACCACTGCTTAAAGTGTGGGGACACCTCTTGATATTGTGAGACCGCAACAGCGGTAGTTATGTGAACTAAATTCAGAGAATGTGTTAAGAGTTGACCATGTTGTTACTACGAAAAGAAGTATTCGTACTAGTTGTGCAACGGAAAGGGTGATAAGCCTAATGGCAACCACCATAGGTGTGGGATGCTAGATGTGTAATGAACAACGCTCAAGGAGCATAGAGGCTCGAAGAGTAGAGTATTCAGCAGTCAGCCGAATAAGTGGCAAAACACAGTGTAATAGCGGAAGCTAATATAATAGTGGATGCAGTGTAAGTTTGTTATACAATGAGTAAGAGCACGGTGCACAGTAAACGACCGTTGCATAAGTATTGTTAAATAATAATGTGGCAAATAAGACTAGTTATGAGTGAAACTCAATGAACATACAAGTAAGTGATGATAAACACTGGGCAATAAGCCAGTATTATACTATGTGATAAGGAAACAGTGTGAATTCCTATTGCAATCGCATAAGAGATTTACTGTCAAGAGTTTACGCCTCTGCACTCTGTAGGACTGAGTGTTTTGGTATTGCGCTTGCACGGTAATATCGAGTGAGATAGCTAGGAAATTGGAATGTTAATGTGATAGAGAACAAGAATTATGGTGTGATAAAACCGATGCACAAGACAAGCACGGTAGTACCAATCAAAGGTACTTGGTTGATAAGCGACTACTGTAGCACGATTATTAAATATCGGTATGGAATATACCTCAAGTGTTGGAAATGATCGACAGAGTACTACACAATAGGTAGTAGCTCAGACTTAACCGACAATAAGTCGGAAGAAATCAAGTAAGTTATTGTGGAATACAGTGAGTTATCATGGATGTAGTAAGTCTAACTCACCGAGTTCGCTCATTGTAAGTGATACCACGCGTCGGTTGAGAAATCATTTACCAAGATGAAGGTGATAATCGAAGATATACAATACAGTAAGAATAATGTATGGGGCAAACTAAGCTTTAATTATCAAGAGTTGCGCAGCAGAAACTGGTGAACCAGATTCAAATATTGAATGCGAATAGTGAACATGAGTGAATGGCAAATTATGATGCCTAAAGCCTCACAGGCCAGAATCGAAACCAGTTAAGAGTTAAACAAACTCTAGTGAGAATTCTTGGTTATGGACTAAACCACCCATATGGCTAAGATCCTCAAACCAAAACACATTGTGTAATAAACCGCGTGGAGATAAAACACTTCACGACGGTAGAATGTTCTAAACCAGTGATTAACTGATTGATTACGTGGGCGTAATCCCTTTTAAGGGGGGTAGAGCACAGAACCACTTAGTGTCTTTTACCGTACAAGTGTACGTGAACTATGATGTGCATAGCACAAAATGATTTGTTTTGATGATTGGTGCGCGTGTTACATAAACATACATTCATTCATGGTTAATTGTGGTAATTGCGCACAGAAGATGCGAATACCATTGTGATAAGTGTGTTTTGTGTTAACGGTGTGTGAAAGTATAAGTATAAGGGAGTAAGAAACTCCCGGGGAACTAAACCCCGACTATGTATGTTCATACAATACTAAATGTAAAACCGTGTATTGTATTTTTATAAAGCATATATATATATACAGTATTGTGATTTATGAAGAGGTGTGACCCATATAAACCTAGTGAGAATAAATTCCCTAGTACTTGATTTAAAATAATCTGGATGATGATCGATAGACGGAGTTCTATCCCTTGGAGATGTATGATTATGACTAGATGGATTAAAAGATAGAAAATGGTATATGCTTGAATTAGTTGTTGGTTGAAATTGAAGTGGGAGGTGAAACTTGATTATCATGAGATCAAGGGAAGCCGAACACAAATTGGGGTGGAAAGATAGTTCAACACTGATGCTGATCACATTAGTGTTGGATGATTCTTGAAACTCCCTATAAGTGGTCACAAATAATCACATCAAGAATAAGATGCGGTTAATAATAATTGGACTTGGAGTTGTAGTGTGTTTTTCAAAAGAATTTTAAATTGGTGGTTCCGGATTTTCAATTGTTATTTTCAAGACTTCAATTAATATTTTTAAGATTATTAAGTGGTATTTTCAAAGGAAGGACTACCTTTATGTGACCTTGTAAAGGATTTTCAACTAGTATCCTTCCAATAAAGGATTTCGTTATACTTAACCTCACATAGAGTATTTTCGTATTACTTGCTCACGAGCTGAGGACGTAGGAGCCTTTGTCTTCGGACCGGTGACATGAGAAGTATATTTTAAAGATGTATGCAATTGTTTTGATCTCCCAAAGGAACGGGGATTAGAGTGTCCATCGCGACCGGTTCTGCGGGATCACAGTGTATATGTACTCGACATGGGTCTCGAACCCATGAAGAGATGGAAAAGGAATTTCTGGTTGATATACATGCTAAGACATGTTGTGTGGTATATGTAATAAACATTGTTTTGACCTCGAGTCCTAATGTGATTGAATTCCAAAAGTGTTATGTTACCTAGACCATGTGTCTAAAGGTTGTTATGTTATCAAGACCTAAGTGTCTAAATGTTGTTATGTTACCCAGACCTAAGAGTCTAAGGGTTGTTATGTAAGTACAGAAGTTGATAAGATACCCGGACCGTTGAGTCCGAGGTTATCATGTAAGTATGTTATGTTATGTTATGCATGGATGTGAATGTGTTACCCGGACCGTTAAGTCCGAGGTTGTGATGTAAAATATGTTGGTTATGGAAGTTCATGTTACAAGTAATCCCTGTGTTCTAATTCAAATGATGCTAGGGAAGTGTGAACTTCGAGGACGAAGTTCTTTTAAGGGGGGTAGATTGAAATACCCCAAACCTTAATGCGTTAATTAATTATGTAATTATAATTTTCTAAGGCTAATTAAGTCCTTAAGATCATTGGTGAAGAAATGAAAACCAAAAAGAAAAAGGAAATGCGTAAAAATCACAAAACGTGAAAATACGTATTTAATTATTTTAGGAGGTACATAACCTTCATTAGGGCTATAAATATATTTTTATACCTTAATTACACATTAGGAACGTGTGGGAAAAATCCCGGAAGGAAACGGATCCAAACAATGCGTTTAAACGCTAACGGAGTCTTAGAGCGCGTTTTTTCGAGAAAACCCGAAAACGTGACTTTAAACAGTTTAAATGACCCCGTAAAAATAATAGTTGATTATGTAACTATAATTAAACATTAATGGGAGTTTAATAACCATTAAAATTAAAGGAATGAGAAAATTCCAGAAAACGGTCCCCGTAAGTGAATAGTGCTAAACCGAGTAAATAAACAAGTGTTTTCTGTTAAAAGACGAAAAACGCTCCAGTATGTTTATATTAGTGGGCCGGTTTTATTAATTTAGACGCCCACCCACACATGACTAGTTAGCTAATTTATTAAGTCAAGAAGAGCCAAAATAACAAAGGGCACAAATACCCCTCACTCTCTCTCCTTCCTTACTTTTCTTTTCCCCTCTCTTTCCTTTTCTCTTTCCTCTCTTTCCTTTCCCAGCCGGCTCCTTCCTCCCTCTCTGCCGATGGAGTTCTCCTCCACATGCCAACAATGGCTTCCTCACTTCTTCTTCATCTCCAAGCTCCATTTGAGCTCCAAATCAAAAATAAATCACATATTCTTCTTCCTCTCATCTTCCTCTATCATCCTCTCTTTTCAAAATTCCAAAAGGATGAAGTTGACCTCCATGGGTTTTCCCCATTTGAAGAGAAAATGGCACCAATGAGAAGCTTGGAGTCTCCTCTTCCTTCTAAGGTAAAAATTTCCAAGAGAAAGTCATTTTTCCTTCAACTCTTGGTGTAATCAATTTTTCACCATTTTTGATACCTTGTTTTCTCCTTGTTCTTGAGCTCCAAATTGATCCTTCAATGGTGGAGAAGTTCCCTCTTGATTCAAGGGTGAAAATCCCTCTTGAAAGCTTCACAAAGGTAAACCCTAACCTTGTGCTCTAGCCCTTTGATTGAATTGAAATATTGCAAGGGTTTAGATAATTAATTGAGTGTGTTTTGTTCTTGAATGTTGGGATGGAGTTTGGAAACTCCATGCCCTCTTAACCGATTTTGGAGAAGATATGGAGCAAGAGGAGAATTAAGGAAACTTGTGAAATTAAGGTAAGGAATCCACCTTAAACCTTGTTATAATTGTTTAAGTGTTTGGGATGGGTAAACAAATTAATGAACCCAAATTGTGGATTGAAATATATGTTGGAATGTGTTCAATTGATGTTAGAAGAGGTTTGTGAATTAATGTTGAATTGAGGGCCTTAAGATCCAAATGTTTTAGGTATGAGATTGATATTGTGGTTGTGGAGTTTATGGTGATTATGTTGTTGTTGATGGTGTTTGAGGATTTGTAATGTGCTGTTAGGACCCTTAAAAGGGTGTGGCTAGACTAGGGATGAGAAGGATGTAAATTGAGGAGGATAATGTGTAAGGTTATGGGGAAGTTATGTCAAAATTTTAATGGAAATGAGTGTTTGATGATGGTTGATGGTTGAGAGAATTTAGGTGTTGATTTGGGATGTTGAATGTGGAAAGAATGATAGCAAAATGGTGCTTGATGACTTGGGATTTCAAGGAGTGAGTAAGGATTTTGGAAGTGCAAGTATAGGTGAAGATTTGCCTCTGTTAGCTGTGTTTTTGGGTACGTCCGAACTTCCGTCCGGACTTGGAAGTTCGGACATGCCCCGTCGTTTTAAAATTTTCCGAGTTTCAGTTGTGTCCGAACTTCCGTCCGAACTTGGAAGTTTGGACACTCAAAAATTTTCCCAGGCTATTTAGTCTCGACTTGTGTCCGACCTTCGATGTCCGGACACAAGTTCGGACGTCTGTAAATTTTTCTTCAGTTTTGGCCTCGACTTGTGTCCGAACTTGGAAGCTCGGACACAAGTTCGGACAGGTTAAAATTTTCCTTGGTTTTTGCCTCGGCTTGTGTCCGAACTTCAAAGCTCGGACACAAGTTCGGACATTCGACAGTTTTCACCCAATTGAGTCTCGACTTGCGTCCGAACTTCGGAAGCTCGGACACAAGTTTGGACATAGTGTAATTTTGAGCAAAAACTTTGTTTGAGGGTAGGAAATGATACCCAATGATGGGGATTGATAAGTAATGATGTTATAAGGTTGTTAAGGATATGTTAAGTAAGTTATAATGGTAATTGAGTGGTGAAAAGTTGTAATAAAAATGTACAGTTATAAAACTACCGAACGGGGTTAATCATGGGCGCATTAGTCGTTAAATAATTATATTATACCCCGATGTTGATAAAGATAGTTATAATGTTATCAGTTATTCAAAGAGTTTCAAGGAACATGTGAAGGCACAGTAGAGTGCACCTTCGGTGACAGGTATGGTTTTCTTGCAACCTGTGTCCTACCGGATTACACCGGCTTGTATGCCAATGTGTTTTTCTGTGTGTTTGCCACCTTGCAAGATAAAGCATGAAATGAGTTTACAGTAATTCATTATTGTGGCGTAATTAATTCCGATACCGCTTGACCTTAGTTATGTGTTAAATAATAGTTAACCGACCTTAGGTTCACATAAGAGATCGGTATTCGGAATAAACGTCCCAACCCATGGGAACGTTCTAACTACGGCTATCGTGCGTTATTGTATGTTGTGACTATGCGTGATGTATGTGACTTGTTTACTATGTTGTTGATGTTGGATACTGTTATCCGTGTTGTTGAAATGGGATATGATTTCCCTTATGTGTCTAACCGAGTTAGTAACACTATGCGACGTATGTATGTGATAAGTTCCATAAGGGAACCTCTAACTAATAAGTATATGTTATGTATGGAGAGGAATCCGGGTGTCCCGGTCGCGCGTATTGTTTGGGAGTTAATATATATATGTGAATTAACTCCCATCCTGTTACGTTAGGGTTGTTTTCCTTCATTGGATTTTGACCTCCCACTAGCTTAGCCAAAGCTTACCTACCCGACCTCCACATCGGGCTAGGAGGGAAATTATGTACAATGTTGGTAGGGTGTTGAAGCCTAAGTTTGCTTCGACTCCCTCTTTGTTATGTTACGGTTGTTCTTCCTCCTTGAATTACAACCACCCACAAGCTTAACCAAGGCTTACCTACCTCATCACTATTGGAGCTAGGGGAAATTGTGTATGTTGTGTACGGTCCTATATGAGGCCGCCACTCAAGTAAAGAAAATGTATGTATGTTGTGCTCGGGCTTATATCACCCCGGCACTCCCTAAGTGAAGTTCATGTACTCTAAGAAGAGTGAAATTAGGTTGTGTATGTTATAAAGTGAAGTGTGTTGTTATGTTGAGTGTGCTAACCTTGTGTCTGTATTCTATTAATGGATGTTTGCTTATAAGCGTGATATGTGTGTGAGTTTGTGCATGTTTGAAATAAACCAACCGCATGCTAAAACGACAAATAGTTGTGCGTGGCCCGGTAGCATGCGGGCTGCGGGATTACCATACCAGCAAAGGTGCTGACCCCCTTTGGGGGCTCCCATACTTTTCAGGTACAAGGAACTGGAAGCCGTTCGAGAGTAGGACGGGGTAGTGTTTGTATGTGGTAGTCATGACAATTGTGGATGTATTATAGGTGTAGTAAGACCGAAAATGTCTCGGTGTTAGTTGGTAATTACTCGGTACAGTTGTAAAGTAAGTGTATAATGAATGTTGGACATGGAACGAGATTAATGTGTAGTTGCTCGGGAGTTTAGTCCATCAGACCGGTACAATGTATGTATGTTAGCCTTGTTAGCCACGTGGGTGGCTAACGGCGTGTAACACCAAAGAGTTAAGTTATGTTGTGAGTTGTGATTTCCGCTGCAACGTGTTGTTAAGTGTGTTGTTAGTAGTTGGGGTGTTACATTCATAGGATACAGGAACTTATCACGGTTAAGGTTAGCAATTAAAGTTTCAGGAGAAACTTTCTTTTTAGGGGGGAGAGTCGTATGGTAAGTGGTGAATGATTATTAGTGTTTGTGAATGTTTGTTGGAGATTGTGAATGCTTGTTGGTGCCAGAAATGGTTGGTAATACTTGAATGTTATTTTAGGAATTGTTTCTTCATGATTTTATATATGTGGTATCATTGAATTTGTGAATGGATGGGATTGGTGTGTCTGAGGTTTTGTGTGATGTTGCTGAATCATTTGTGGTTGATAAAGTTACCTGGGAATCATTGTGTGGAATATTGTTTTAATTTCTTGGAGTATGTGACTGTATTGTTGGGTGTGATGAATTGAGCTTCGAGGACGAAGCTTTGTTTAATGGGGGGAGGATGTAATACCCCAAATTTCTAAACTGTGATTAGGGCCTTGCTTAACTGTAAACCTTAGGGAACCCTAATTTCTAAAGATGGAGAAGGTTATAATTAGTTGGAGGTGCTTGGTGAACATTAGGAACCTTAGTTCCCGGAGTATCACCCGGTAAACCTTAGTTTCGCAGGATTCCTGAAATTTCCGAAAATTACTAAATTCCTTAGGAACTGAGAGTGGTTATCAACCCTAGGAAGAGTGTTAGATACTTTTGAGAGTGTTTTGAGGAAATAAACAATCATATCTTTCTTCTTTTAATATAAGATAATCTAGTTACATTTTTTAGTATTTAGTGGTTTTGGGTAAACGAGGCTTCGGGAGAGCTCAGAAGTGACCCAAGGAAATTCCTGGAACTTGATAACCCACACTAGTATTAACATACCTACACATATAGTTTTAATACCCATAAAAGGCTCAAGCCAAACATGGCCTAAGGTGGTGGCCAAAAATATCTAGGAAAGGAGAGAAAATATCTCGGTTACTATTTACCACTATTCACACCTCCTTACTATTTGCAAAGATGATCAAGGCAACTTGCCCCCTCCTTATCCATTCAAAGGCGGTTGTAAATGGATGGTTAGGATTGGTTTTTGGCACTTGACACAAATCAATGGCTATGGACAATTCTAGAAGTAATGATTACACGTTAATGGATAAGGATGAAATTTAGTATAAAAAGGGGGGTGGAGGTCGGCCATGGTAGGTGATCAAGGTGGCCATTCTTCTTCATCTACCTTGTTTCTCCTAAGCTAGAAAACACCATTGGAGCTTAGGCAACAACACTCCTCCATTGGAAACACAAATCTAAGGTAGTAATTAAGCTAAAATTAAGGAAAAAGGCAAGTTTAAGGAGTGGGAGCCAAAATAAAAGGTGGGCGAATTGGTCGGTGGAGATTTTTAGCTCAAGCAACTTATAATCAAGGTAGAAGAACATCAAAATGGCTAGGAGAGGACAGGTAACATCTATGCACATCACTTTAACCCTTTAAGCTTATTTTCCTTCTTAAGTCATTCTATTTGGTTACCTACGAATCCTATCTCCTATTTTCTTAAAATTTTTACAGTAAACTAGGGATGAATAGTTAGTGATTATCCTAGAAAATCAAGTCGAAATCAGGTTGGGAAGTAGGAAAACTCTAAAGAACTTTGAAAATGGAGAAAAATGAGCTTTAAGCTTTAGGAATTGTTTGGATGGGTTTCCGACATGATTTTTGAGCTAAAATTTTGAGGGTAGTCTTGAATAGTGAATATATGGTTATGGTTGAAAAATCAAGTCGAATGGAGAAATTTAAGTCGGTTAGACAAGGTAAAGAAGCTAAAAATGAGAAAATGTGCTTTAAGCCTTTCTGAGTGTTTGGATGGGTTTCCGAATTGATCTTGAGCTGAAATTTTGGGGAGCTACTTGTGTTGTTGATATTGGATCATGGTTAAATATTTAGGCCGATACTCATTTGGGAAGTTATTTAAGTTGGTGAATAGTGATTTTGGTCAAAAATATGAATTTAAGCTTTCTAAGGTGGTTTCTTGGAAATTGTTTGATTCTATGATTTATTGGAGCTTGAATGGTATTATTATGATGTTATTAAGGTTATTTTACAAGTGGTGAGCTTGATGTGTGAATTACTACTTGTGTAAAGCTTGGTTATGATATCTTACTCATGGTTTGCTAATGTGTTTAAGGATAACCTTTTGTGGTGGTGGTGGAAAGTATTGTGTGATGTTGATATCATGGTTATCCTAAGGCTATGCCTCTTGTGAGAGCCTTTAAGGCCAAGCCGACGTTCCGGCAACAATATAAGCTCCTACTAATGAATTGGAGCTGCCACTATGATCTACTCCTATTGGGCAGAAGTTTCCAATAGGGGGGTGTGCACACTTAAGGATATAGGGTGGGTGGGTGGTGGTGGTGGACTTCATTGGAAATATCTTGTTTATGATATTAATTATCTCTTGATAATTCAATGGAAAATAAAGGTTTGGGGTAGACCGACCTTGCGACCGAACTTGCCAAGGTCGGTCGAGCCCAGTTTACCCTGCGAGAATTGGCTTCTGGAATGGACCGACCTTGGGGACCGGACTTGCAAGGTCGGTCGGGTTTGTATTTGGTGTACGAATTAAGTTTCTGGAACCGACCGAACATGGGACCAGACTTGGCAAGTTCGGTCGGGCCTGAATTTACAAAGGGAAGAAACTCTCGGGAATGGACCGAACATGCGACCGAACTTACAAGGTCGGTCGGAGTAGAAATTTTGACGGTAATGTGTTCTAGAATGGACCGACCTTGTGCAAGGTCGGTCGGACCAAAAACATGGTTTAAGGTTATAAAATGTTATGTAACGATGGGGATTGATTAGTAATGATGTTATAAGGTTGTTTAAGACATGTTAGGTGAGTTATAATGACAATTTAGTGGGGGAAAAGATGTACTTAAAATGTAAAAGTAAAACAAGTTAAAAAGTGAAGTTATGTAACTAAGTTAACGGGGAAAAGTTGTAAGCATTAGACATTAAATAATCATGCTACCCCGATGTTAATAAAAGTACATGTAATGTTATCAGTTGTTCGAGAATTGCTAGAGGAACATAAGTGGACGTGGTAAAGTGGACTCCGGTGACAGGTATGGTTTTCTTGCAACCTGTGTCCTACCGGATTACACCGGCTTGTATGCCAATGTGTTTTTCTGTATGTTTGCCACGTTATAAGATAACTCATGAAACGAGTTTACAGTCGTTATTGTTGTTGTATGGTACGTGCCGATACCGGTAACCTCGAATGCGCTTGAAGGGCTAGTTAACCACTATTAGGTAAACGTAAGAGAACGGTATTCGGTGATAACGTTTCCGACCTAAGGAACGTTCTAACCACGACTATACGTGAGTTATGTGATGTTTGTGTGTGATGTTTGTGTATGAATGTATGACTCTCCCTTCCCTTGTGTGTGTCTAACAAGACTTAACCCTATGTTGTGATTGTTTAATTAAGTTCAATGTTGAACTTCTAACAAGTGCTAACGGGGGAAGTGAGGAGTCCGGTCTGTTCCGGCCACGCGTGTGAGTATGGGGGTCGTTGTCATATCAGGTTCGATCCTCTCTGTATGTTATGGTTGTTTTCCAATTTGGTTCCCAACCTTCCCTTTAGCTTAACCAAGGCTATTACTGACTCACGTCGGGCCACAGGGGCATACTATGTTATGTTTGTTCGGTGTGCTTGGATCACTATATCCGAGACACCTTGTGTTAAGTTATCCGTTCATTTAACGAGACGGTAACGAGTTATGTAATGAGCTTATCATGAGACTGGCAACATTCTCTAGGCTACAAGTGAACTGACTATGTTTGGGCCGGTTCATAAAGGGAACCGTACCCGTTATGTTATGTATCGTCGTTATGATGCAATATCTATTGCTATGTTATTATGTACACGTTGAAACGTGGAAAGTGTTGTTATGTGATGATTGTCATATGTTGTAAAATGTGGAGTATGTGGATCATGGATATGAATCCCAGTTTGTGATAAGAGGCGTTTAAGGGTAACCCGATTAATGGGTAGTTGTCGTCTATTAAGGAAGTAGCTAGCTCCATTAGAGGAGAAACACTCTAGGGGTAATGAATACCATGAGTGACTTATCAAGTAAGGATGTACTATCGTTTGTTTGGCCCATAGAGGCGAGATGTTTTTGTTGTGTGTTTACAGTTGCATGCATGACCTAAATATAATCAACCGCATGCTAAGACGACAATTAGTTGTGCGTGGCCGGTAGCAGGTGGGCTACGGGATTACCATACCAACAAAGGTGCTGAGCCCTTGGGGGCCACCCTTTCTCTTCTTTTCTTATTTCAGGTACGAAGAGCTGGAAGCCGTTCGAGAGTAGGACGGGGTAGTAATTATACATGGATAATCATTTAAGTGTATATATACAGTAGGTGTAGTAAGACCGAAATTGTTATCGGCATCAGTTTATACATACTCGGTACAGTAGGAAGGTATGTGTATATGTGTTGATAATGGAAAGGGATAATAATGTGTAGTCGCTCAGGAATCTAGTCCATCAGACCGGTACAATGTGTATGTAATAGCCTTGTTAGCCACGTGGGTGGTTAACGGCGTGTAACACCAACGAGTTAAGTTATTTGATGAGGTGTGTATTCCGCTGCAGATTGTTGTTATGTGGTTGTTGTTGGACGGGGTGTTACATTCCTGGTACAGGTAAATGGTGTGTGATCTATTCTGACTTGTTATATTGTTAATATTTGTTGAAAACAAAGGTTTTAAAGAGAAAATAAGTTTTTACGGGGTGTGGTAGTGTTACTCAGTTTTTACTGATTTTATTTGTTTGTGTTTTCCTGTGTATATGAACTTTGTGTGTTCAGGGTAACTGGGATGGTCACCTTCTCTGCACTGAGGACGAGTCCACCGATACTTTCTATATTGTCATGTTTGTCACCTATCGTAGGAGTATACAGCCTGGGGTCACCGAGATAGTGCTTGAGGAGTGGAACAAGAAGATACAGGGTTTTAGGCACCCGGAGAATGGCAGTAGTCAATCCATTACCTATGAAGTTTCCACTATTTATGAGTACTTGGAAGTAGTCCCATGCTAAGTTGCTAATGATGTAATAGTCTTTGATACCCCTTGCTTTTGGCGTAAAATAGGAGTATGAGCTAACATATTAGTTGGCTGGAAGGGGTCTTTTGGTACTAAGGTGTAAAGTGACGGGTTGGTTGTGTCACTCTTTTGGTAAGGGAAACAGCGTTGTAAGATAGCTAATGAAGGGATGGTGGTGGTAATAGCCTTACACTTACTAGTCTTTAGTAAGTGTGGCCGTAACACTCCGGTGTTAGTATTAGGGGACCTTATGTAAAAAGACTGACGCATGTATAATACAAGTTAATGATGATATTTTAGTTATGGCACGTTTCTTTAAAAAAAATGACTAAGTAAATGGTGGTGGTAAACTGGGGCGTTACAGAGTGGTATCAAAGCCATAGGTTTGCTGGAGGGGAAATTTGAGTTTGACTAGGAAGCAACGTGACCCACGCTTAGGTTTAGGAGTCTAGGCAGAACCATGTGGTTCTGAAAATATGTTTGCTGTGATATTTGTGTGTTGTGTGCTTGATTGATTATAGTTAACTATATATATTGCAACTAACATATCTATGTGTAGAATAATGGAGGTAAGAGTGGTGGAAACGCTTATCAGAGTAGCGCAGCGGAAACGTTGTGGACCCATAACCACAAGAAAGGCAGTGAAGATACTAAAGAATCTCATAGGATACAGGAACTTATCACGGTTAAGGTTAGCAATTAAAGTTTCAGGAGAAACTTTCTTTTAGGGGGGGAGAGTCGTATGGTAAGTGGTGAATGATTAGTGTTTGTGAATGTTTGTTGGAGATTGTGAAGTTTGTTGGTGCCAGAAATGGTTGGTAATACTTGAATGTTATTTTAGGAATTGTTTCTTCATGATTTTATATATGTGGTATCATTGAATTGTGAATGGATGGGATTGGTGTGTCTGAGGTTTTGTGTGATGTGCTGAATCATCAGTGGTTGATAAAGTTACCTGGGAATCATTGTGTGGAATATTGTTTTAATTTCTTGGAGTATGTGACTGTATTGTTGGGTGTGATGAATTGAGCTTCGAGGACGAAGCTTTGTTTAACGGGGGGAGGATGTAATACCCCAAATTTCTAAACTGTGATTAGGGCCTTGCTTAACTGTAAACCTTAGGGAACCCTAATTTCTAAAGATGGAGAAGGTTATAATTAGTTGGAGGTGCTTGGTGAACATTAGGAACCTTAGTTCCCGGAGTATCACCCGGTAAACCTTAGTTTCGCAGGATTCCTGAAATTTCCGAAATTACTAAATTCCTTAGGAACTGAGAGTGGTTATCAACCCTAGGAAGAGTGTTAGATACTTTGAGAGTGTTTTGAGGAAAGAAACAATCATATCTTTCTTCTTTTAATAAATAATCTAGTTACATTTTTCAGTATTTAGTGGTTTTGGGCAAACGAGGCTTCGGGAGAGCTCAGAAGTGACCCAAGGAAATTCCTGGAACTTGATAACCCACACTAGTATTAACATACCTACACATATAGTTTTAATACCCATAAAAGGCTCAAGCCAAACATGGCCTAAGGTGGTGGCCAAAAATATCTAGGAAGGAGAGAAAAATATCTCGGTTACTATTCACCACTATTCACACCTCCTTACTATTTACAATGATGATCAAGGCAACTTGCCCCCTCCTTATCCATTCAAAGGCGGTTGTAAATGGATGGTTAGGATTGGTTTTTGGCACTTGACACAAATCAATGGCTATGGACAATTCTGGAAGTAATGATTACACGTTAATGGATAAGGATGAAATTTAGTATAAAAAGGGGGGTGGAGGTCGGCCATGGTAGGTGAGCAAGGTGGCCATTCTTCTTCATCTACCTTGTTTCTCCTAAGCTAGAAAACACCATTGGAGCTTAGGCAACAACACTCCTCCATTGGAAACACAAATCTAAGGTAGTAATTAAGCTAAAATTAAGGAAAAAGGCAAGTTTAAGGAGTGGGAGCCAAAATAAAAGGTGGGCGAATTGGTTGGTGGAGATTTTGAGCTCAAGCAACTTATAATAAAGGTAAAAGAACATCAAAATGGCTAGGAGAGGACAGGTAACATCTATGCACATCACTTTCACCCTTTAAGCTTATTTTCCTTCTTAAGTCATTCTATTTGGTTACCTACGAATCCTATCTCCTATTTTCTTAAAATTTTTACAGTAAACTAGGGATGAATAGTTAGTGATTATCCTAGAAAATTAAGTCGAAACCAGGTTGGGAAGTAGGAAAACTCTAAAGAACTTTGAAAATGGAGAAAAATGAGCTTTAAGCTTTAGGAATTGTTTGGATGGGTTTCCGACATGATTTTGAGCTAAACTTTTGAGGGTAGTCTTGAATAGTGAATATATGGTTATGGTTGAAAAAATCAAGTCGAATAGAGAAATTTAAGTCGGTTAGACAAGGTAAAGAAGCTAAAAATGAGAAAATGTGCTTTAAGCCTTTATGAGTGTTTTGGATGGGTTTCCGAATTGATCTTGAGCTGAAATTATGGGGAGATACTTGTGTTGTTGATATTGGATCATGGTTAAATTTTTAGGCCGATACTAATTTGGGGAGTTATTTAAGTTGGTGAATAGTGATTTTGGTCAAAAATAAGAATTTATGCTTTCTAAGGTGGTTTCTTGGAAATTGTTTGATTCTATGATTTATTGGAGCTTGAATGGTATTGTTATGATGTTATTAAGGTTATTTTACAAGTGGTGAGCTTGATGTGTGAATTACTACTTGTGTAAAGCTTGGTTATGATATCTTACTCATGGTTTGCAAATGTGTTTAAGGATAACCTCTGGTGGTGGTGGTGGAAAGTATTGTGTGATGTTGATATCATGGTTATCCTAAGGCTATGCCTCTTGTGAGAGCCTTTAAGGCCAAGCCGACGTTCCGGCAACAATATAAGATCCTACTAATGAATTGGAGCTGCCACTATGATCTCCTATGGGCAGAAGTTTCCAATAGGGGGGTGTGCACACTTAAGGACATAGGGTGGGTGGTGGTGGTGGTGGACTTCATTGGAAATTCTTGTTTATGATATTAATATCTTTGATAATTCCTGGTACAGGTAAATGGTGTGTGATCTCTTCTGACTTGTTATATTGTTAATATTTGTTGAAAACAAAGGTTTTAAAGAGAAAATAAGTTTTACGGGGTGTGGTAGTGTTACTCAGTTTTACTGATTTTATTTGTTTGTGTTTTCCTGTGTATATGAACTTTGTGTGTTCAGGGTAACTGGGATGGTCACCTTCTTGCACTGAGGACGAGCCACCGATACTTTCTATATTTTCATGTTTGTCACCTATCGTAGGAGTATACAGCCTGGGGTCACCGAGATAGTGCTTGAGGAGTGGAACAAGAAGATACAGGTTTTAGGCACCCGGAGAATGGCAGTAGTCAGTCCATTACCTATGAAGTTTCCACTATTTATGAGTACTTGGAAGTAGTCCCATGCTAAGTTGCTAATGATGTAATAGTCTTTGATACCCCTTGCTTTTGGTGTAAAATAGGAGTAGGAGCTAACATAGTAGTTGGCTGGAAGGGGTCTTTTGGTACTAAGGTGTAAAGTGACGGGTTGGTTGTGTCACTCTTTTGGTAAGGGAAACAGCGTTGTAAGATAGCTAATGAAGGGATGGTGGTGGTAATAGCCTTACACTTACTAGTCTTTAGTAAGTGTGGCCGTAACACTCCGGTGTTAGTATTAGGGGACCTTATGTAAAAAGACTGACGCATGTATAATACAAGTTAATGATGATATTTCAGTTATGGCACGTTTCTTTAAAAAAAATGACTAAGTAAATGGTGGTGGTAAACCGGGGCGTTACAGAGTGGTATCAGAGCCATAGGTTAGCTGGAGGGGAAATTTGAGTTTGACTAGGAAGCAAGGTGACCCAGGCTTAGGTTTAGGAGTCTAGGCAGAACCATGTGGTTCTGAAAATATGTTTGCTGTGATATTTGTGTGTTGTGTGCTTGATTGATTATAGTTAACTATTTATATTGCAACTAACATATCTGTGTGTAGAATAATGGAGGTAAGAGTGGTGGAAACGCTTATCAGAGTAGCAGCGGAAATGTTATGGACCCATAAGCACAAGAAAGGCAGTGAAGATACTAAAGAATCTTCATAGGATACAGGAACTTATCACGGTTAAGGTTAGCAATTAAAGTTTCAGGAGAAACTTTCTTTTTAGGGGGGGAAGTCGTATGGTAAGTGGTGAATGATTATTAGTGTTTGTGAATGTTTGTTGGAGATTGTGAATGTTTGTTGGTGCCAGAAATGGTTGGTAATACTTGAATGTTATTTTAGGAATTGTTTCTTCATGATTTTATATATGTGGTATCATTGAATTTGTGAATGGATGGGATTGGTGTGTCTGAGGTTTTGTGTGATGTTGCTGAATCATCTGTGGTTGATAAAGTTACCTGGGAATCATTGTGTGGAATATTGTTTTAATTTCTTGGAGTATGTGACTGTATTGTTGGGTGTGATGAATTGAGCTTCGAGGACGAAGCTTTGTTTAACGGGGGGAGGATGTAATACCCCAAATTTCTAAACTGTGATTAGGGCCTTGCTTAACTGTAAACCTTAGGGAACCCTAATTTCTAAAGATGGAGAAGGTTATAATTAGTTGGAGGTGCTTGGTGAACATTAGGAACCTTAGTTCCCGGAGTATCACCCGGTAAACCTTAGTTTCGCAGGATTCCTGAAATTTCCGAAAATTACTAAATTCCTTAGGAACTGAGAGTGGTTATCAACCCTAGGAAGAGTGTTAGATACTTTTGAGAGTTTTTTGAGGAAAGAAACAATCATATCTTTCTTCTTTTAATATAAGATAATCTAGTTACATTTTTCAGTATTTAGTGGTTTTGGGCAAACGAGGCTTCGGGAGAGCTCAGAAGTGACCCAAGGAAATTCCTGGAACTTGATAACCCACACTAGTATTAACATACCTACACATATAGTTTTAATACCCATAAAAGGCTCAAGCCAAACATGGCCTAAGGTGGTGGCCAAAAATATCTAGGAAATGAGAGAAAATATCTCGGTTACTATTCACCACTATTCACACCTCCTTACTATTTGCAATGATGATCAAGGCAACTTGCCCCCTCCTTATCCATTCAAAGGCGGTTTTAAATGGATGGTTAGGATTGGTTTTTGGCACTTGACACAAATCAATGGCTATGGACAATTCTAGAAGTAATGATTACACGTTAATGGATAAGGATGAAATTTAGTATAAAAAGGGGGGGTGGAGGTCGGCCATGGTAGGTGAGCAAGGTGGCCATTCTTCTTCATCTACCTTGTTTCTCCTAAGCTAGAAAAACACCATTGGAGCTTAGGCAACAACACTCCTCCATTGGAAACACAAATCTAAGGTAGTAATTAAGCTAAAATTAAGGAAAAAGGCAAGTTTAAGGAGTGGGAGCCAAAATAAAGGTGGGCGAATTGGTTGGTGGAGATTTTGAGCTCAAGCAACTTATAATCAAGGTAGAAAAACATCAAAATGGCTAGGAGAGGACAGGTAACATCTATGCACATCACTTTCACCCTTTAAGCTTATTTCCCTTCTTAAGTCATTCTATTTGGTTACCTACGAATCCTATCTCCTATTTTCTTAAAATTTTTACAGTAAACTAGGGATGAATAGTTAGTGATTATCCTAGAAAATCAAGTCGAAACCAGGTTGGGAAGTAGGAAAACTCTAAAGAACTTTGAAAATGGAGAAAAATGAGCTTTAAGCTTTAGGAATTGTTTGGATGGGTTTCCGACATGATTTTGAGCTAAAATTTTGAGGGTAGTCTTGAATAGTGAATATATGGTTATGGTTGAAAAAATCAAGTCGAATGGAGAAATTTAAGTCGGTTAGACAAGGTAAAGAAGCTAAAAATGAGAAAATGTGCTTTAAGCCTTTCTGAGTGTTTGGATAGGTTTCCGAATTGATCTTGAGCTAAATTTGGGGAGATACTTGTGTTGTTGATATTGGATCATGGGTAAATTTTTAGGCCGAGAATCCTTTGGGAAGTTATTTAAGTTGGTGAATAGTGATTTTGGTCAAAAATAAGAATTTAAGCTTTCTAAGGTGGTTTCTTGGAAATTGTTTGATTCTATGATTTATTGGAGCTTGAATGGTTTTATGATGTTATTAAGGTTATTTTACAAGTGGTGAGCTTGATGTGTGAATTACTACTTGTGTAAAGCTTGGTTATGATATCTTACTCATGGTTTGCAAATGTGTTTAAGGATAACCTCTTGTGGTGGTGGTGGAAAGTATTGTGTGATGTTGATATCATGGTTATCCTAAGGCTATGCCTCTTGTGAGAGCCTTTAAGGCCAAGCCGACGTTCCGGCAACAATATAAGCTCCTACTAATGAATTGGAGCTGCCACTATGATCTACTCCTATTGGGCAGAAGTTTCCAATAGGGGGGTGTGCACACTTAAGGACATGGGTGGGTGGTGGTGGTGGTGGACTTCATTGGAAATATCTTGTTTATGATATTAATTATCTCTTGATAATTCCTGGTACAGGTAAATGGTGTGTGATCTATTCTGACTTGTTATATTGTTAATATTTGTTGAAAACAAAGGTTTTAAAGAGAAAATTAGTTTTTACGGGGTGTGGTAGTGTTACTCAGTTTTTACTGATTTTATTTGTTTGTGTTTTCCTGTGTATATGAACTTTGTGTGTTCAGGGTAACTGGGATGGTCACCTTCTCTGCACTGAGGACGAGTCCACCGATACTTTCTATATTTTCATGTTTGTCACCTATCGTAGGAGTATACAGCCTGGGGTCACCGAGATAGTGCTTGAGGAGTGGAACAAGAAGATACAGGTTTTTAGGCACCCGGAGAATGGCAGTAGTCAGTCCATTACCTATGAAGTTTCCACTATTTATGAGTACTTGGAAGTAGTCCCATGCTAAGTTGCTAATGATGTAATAGTCTTTGATACCCCTTGCTTTTGGTGTAAAATAGGAGTAGGAGCTAACATAGTAGTTGGCTGGAAGGGGTCTTTTGGTACTAAGGTGTAAAGTGACGGGTTGGTTGTGTCACTCTTTTGGTAAGGGAAACAGCGTTGTAAGATAGCTAATGAAGGGATGGTGGTGGTAATAGCCTTACACTTACTAGTCTTTAGTAAGTGTGGCCGTAACACTCCGGTGTTAGTATTAGGGGACCTTATGTAAAAAGACTGACGCATGTATAATACAAGTTAATGATGATATTTTAGTTATGGCACGTTTCTTTAAAAAAAATGACTAAGTAAATGGTGGTGGTAAACCGGGGCGTTACAGAGTGGTATCAGAGCCATAGGTTAGCTGGAGGGGAAATTTGAGTTTGACTAGGAAGCAAGGTGACCCAGGCTTAGGTTTAGGAGTCTAGGCAGAACCATGTGGTTCTGAAAATATGTTTGCTGTGATATTTGTGTGTTGTGTGCTTGATTGATTATAGTTAACTATTTATATTGCAACTAACATATCTGTGTGTAGAATAATGGAGGTAAGAGTGGTGGAAACGCTTATCAGAGTAGCGCAGCGGAAATGTTATGGACCCATAAGCACAAGAAAGGCAGTGAAGATACTAAAGAATCTTCATAGGATACAGGAACTTATCACGGTTAAGGTTAGCAATTAAAGTTTCAGGAGAAACTTTCTTTTTAGGGGGGGAAAGTCGTATGGTAAGTGGTGAATGATTATTAGTGCTTGTGAATGTTTGTTGGAGATTGTGAATGTTTGTTGGTGCCAGAAATGGTTGGTAATACTTGAATGTTATTTTAGGAATTGTTTCTTCATGATTTTATATATGTGGTATCATTGAATTTGTGAATGGATGGGATTGGTGTGTCTGAGGTTTTGTGTGATGTTGCTGAATCATCTGTGGTTGATAAAGTTACCTGGGAATCATTGTGTGGAATATTGTTTTAATTTCTTGGAGTATGTGACTGTATTGTTGGGTGTGATGAATTGAGCTTCGAGGACGAAGCTTTGTTTAACGGGGGGAGGATGTAATACCCCAAATTTCTAAACTGTGATTAGGGCCTTGCTTAACTGTAAACCTTAGGGAACCCTAATTTCTAAAGATGGAGAAGGTTATAATTAGTTGGAGGTGCTTGGTGAACATTAGGAACCTTAGTTCCCGGAGTATCACCCGGTAAACCTTAGTTTCGCAGGATTCCTGAAATTTCCGAAAATTACTAAATTCCTTAGGAACTGAGAGTGGTTATCAACCCTAGGAAGAGTGTTAGATACTTTTGAGAGTGTTTTGAGGAAAGAAACAATCATATCTTTCTTCTTTTAATATAAGATAATCTAGTTACATTTTTCAGTATTTAGTGGTTTTGGGCAAACGAGGCTTCGGGAGAGCTCAGAAGTGACCCAAGGAAATTTCTGGAACTTGATAACCCACACTAGTATTAACATACCTACACATATAGTTTTAATACCATAAAAGGCTCAAGCCAAACATGGCCTAAGGTGGTGGCCAAAAATATCTAGGAAATGAGGGAAAATATCTCGGTTACTATTCACCACTATTCACACCTCCTTACTATTTGCAATGATGATCAAGGCAACTTGCCCCCTCCTTATCCATTCAAAGGCGGTTGTAAATGGATGGTTAGGATTGGTTTTTGGCACTTGACACAAATCAATGGCTATGGACAATTCTAGAAGTAATGATTACACGTTAATGGATAAGGATGAAATTTAGTATAAAAAGGGGGGGTGGAGGTCGGCCATGGTAGGTGAGAAAGGTGGCCATTCTTCTTCATCTACCTTGTTTCTCCTAATCTAGAAAACACAATTGGAGCTTAGGCAACAACACTCCTCCATTGGAAACACAAATCTAAGGTAGTAATTAAGCTAAAATTAAGGAAAAAGGCAAGTTTAAGGAGTGGGAGCCAAAATACATGGTGGGCGAATTGGTTGGTGGAGATTTTGAGCTCAAGCAACTTATAATCAAGGTAGAAAAACATCAAAATGGCTAGGAGAGGACAGGTAACATCTATGCACATCACTTTCACCCTTTAAGCTTATTTCCCTTCTTAAGTCATTCTATTTGGTTACCTACGAATCCTATCTCCTATTTTCTTAAAATTTTTACAGTAAACTAGGGATGAATAGTTAGTGATTATCCTAGAAAATCAAGTCGAAACCAGGTTGGGAAGTAGGAAAACTCTAAAGAACTTTGAAAATGTAGAAAAATGAGCTTTAAGCTTTAGGAATTGTTTGGATGGGTTTCCGACATGATTTTGAGCTAAAATTTTGAGGGTAGTCTTGAATAGTGAATATATGGTTATGGTTGAAAAAATCAAGTCGAATGGAGAAATTTAAGTCGGTTAGACAAGGTAAAGAAGCTAAAAATGAGAAAATGTGCTTTAAGCCTTTCTGAGTGTTTGGATAGGTTTCCGAATTGATCTTGAGCTTAAATTTTGGGGAGATACTTGTGTTGTTGATATTGGATCATGGTTAAATGTTTAGGCTGAGAATCCTTTGGGAAGTTATTTAAGTTGGTGAATAGTGATTTTGGTCAAAAATAAGAATTTATGCTTTCTAAGGTGGTTTCTTGGAAATTAGGTGATTCTATGATTTATTGGAGCTTGAATGATATTTTTATGATGTTATTATGGTTATTTTACAAGTGGTGAGCTTGATGTGTGAATTACTACTTGTGTAAAGCTTGGTTATGATATCTTACTCATGGTTTGCAAATGTGTTTAAGGATAACCTCTTGTGGTGGTGGTGGAAAGTATTGTGTGATGTTGATATCATGGTTATCCTAAGGCTATGCCTCTTGTGAGAGCCTTTAAGGCCAAGCCGACGTTCCGGCAACAATATAAGCTCCTACTAATGAATTGGAGCTGCCACTATGATCTACTCCTATTGGGCAGAAGTTTCCAATAGGGGGTGTGCACACTTAAGGACATAGGGTGGGTGGTGGTGGTGGTGGACTTCATTGGAAATATCTGTTTATGATATTAATTATCTCTTGATAATTCCTGGTACAGGTAAATGGTGTGTGATCTATTCTGACTTGTTATATTGTTAATATTTGTTGAAAACAAAGGTTTTAAAGAGAAAATATGTTTTTACGGGGTGTGGTAGTGTTACTCAGTTTTTACTGATTTTATTTGTTTGTGTTTTCCTATGTATATGAACTTTGTGTGTTCAGGGTAACTGGATGGTCACCTTCTCTGCACTGAGGACGAGTCCACCGATACTTTCTATTTTCATGTTTGTCACCTATCGTAGGAGTATACAGCCTGGGGTCACCGAGATAGTGCTTGAGGAGTGGAACAAGAAGATACAGGGTTTTAGGCACCCGGAGAATGGCAGTAGTCAGTCCATTACCTATGAAGTTTCCACTATTTATGAGTACTTGGAAGTAGTCCCATGCTAAGTTGCAAATGATGTAATAGTCTTTAATACCCCTTGCTTTTGGTGTAAAATAGGAGTAGGAGCTAACATAGTAGTTGGCTGGAAGGGGTCTTTTGGTACTAAGGTGTAAAGTGAGGGTTGGTTGTGTCACTCTTTTGGTAAGGGAAACAGCGTTGTAAGATAGCTAATGAAGGGATGGTGGTGGTAATAGCCTTACACTTACTAGTCTTTAGTAAGTGTGGCGGTAACACTCCGGTGTTAGTATTAGGGGACCTTATGTAAAAAGACTGGCGCATGTATAATACAAGTTAATGATGATATTTCAGTTATGGCACGTTTCTTTAAAAAAAAAATGACTAAGTAAATGGTGGTGGTAAACTGGGGCGTTACAGAGTGGTATCAGAGCCATAGGTTAGATGGAGGGGAAATTTGAATTTGACTAGGAAGCAAGGTGACCCAGGCTTAGGTTTAGGAGTCTAGGCAGATGCATGTGGTTCTGAAAATATGTTTGCTGTGATATTTGTGTTGTGTGCTTGATTGATATAGTTAACTATTTATATTGCAACTAACATATCTGTGTGTAGAATAATGGAGGTAAGAGTGGTGGAAACGCTTATCAGAGTAGCGCAGCGGAAACGTTGTGGACCCATAACCATAAGAAATGCAGTGAAGATACTAAAGAATCTTCATTGAAATACCCCAAACTTTAATGCGTTAATTAATTATGTAATTATAATTTTCTAAGGCTAATTAAGTCCTTAAGATCATTGGTGAAGAAATGAAAACCAAAAAGAAAAAGGAAATGCGTAAAAATCACAAAACGTGAAAATACGTATTTAATTATTTTAGGAGGTACATAACCTTCATTAGGGCTATAAATATATTTTTATACCTAAATTACACATTAGGAACGTGTGGGAAAAATCCCGAAGGAAACGGATCCAAACAATGCGTTTAAACGCTAACGGAGTCTTAGAGCGCGTTTTTCGAGAAAACCCGAAAACGTGACTTTAAACAGTTTAAATGACCCCGTAAAAATAATAGTTGATTATGTAACTATAATTAAACATTAATGGGAGTTTAATAACCATTAAAATTAAAGGAATGAGAAAATTCGGAAAACGGTCCCCGTTAGTGAATAGTGCTAAACCGGGTAAATAAACAAGCGTTTTCTGTTAAAAGAAAAAACGCTCCAATATGTTTATATTAGTGGGCCGGTTTTATTAGTAGACGGCCCACCCACACATGACTAGTTAGCTAATTTATTAAGTCAAGAGAGAGCCAAAATAACAAAGGGCACAAATACCCCTCACTCTCTCTCCTTCCTTACTTTTCTTTTCCCTCTCTTTCCTTTTCTCTTTCCTCTCTTTCCTTTCCCAGCCGGCTCCTTCCTCCCTCTCTGCCGATGGAGTTCTCCTCCACAAGCCAACAATGGCTTCCTCACTTCTTCTTCATCTCCAAGCTCCATTTGAGCTCCAAATCAAAAATAAATCACATATTCTTCTTCCTCTCATCTTCCTCTATCATCCTCTCTTTTCAAAATTCCAAAAGGATGAAGTTGACCTCCATGGGTTTTCCCCATTTGAAGAGAAAATGGCACCAATGAGAAGCTTGCAGTCTCCTCTTCCTTCTAAGGTAAAAATTTCCAAGATAAAGTCATTTTCCTTCAACTCTTGGTGTAATCAATTTTTGACCATTTTTGATACCTTGTTTTCTCCTTGTTCTTGAGCTCCAAATTGATCCTTCAATGGTGGAGAAGTTCCCCTCTTGATTCAAGGGTGAAAATCCCTCTTGAAAGCTTCACAAAGGTAAACCCTAACCTTGTGCTCTAGCCCTTTGATTGAATTGAAATATTGCAAGGGTTTAGATAATTAATTGAGTGTGTTTTGTGTTCTTGAATGTTGGGATGGAGTTTGGAAACTCCATGCCCTCTTAACCGATTTTGGAGAAGATATGGAGCAAGAGGAGAATTAAGGAAACTTGTGAAATTAAGGTAAGGAATCCACCTTAAACCTTGTTATAATTGTTTAAGTGTTTGGGATGGGTAAACAAATTAATGTACCCAAATTGTGGATTGAAATATATGTTGGAATGTGTTCAATTGATGTTAGAAGAGGTTTGTGAATTAATGTTGAATTGAGGGCCTTAAGATCCAAATGTTTTAGGTATGAGATTGATATTGTGGTTGTGGAGTTTATGGTGATTATGTTGTTGTTGATGGTGTTTGAGGATTTTGTAATGTGCTGTTAGGACCCTTAAAAGGGTGTGGCTAGACTAGGGATGAGAAGGATGTAAATTGAGGAGGATGAATGTGTAAGGTTTATGGGGAAGTTATGTCAAAATTTTAATGGAAATGAGTGTTTGATGATGGTTGATGGTTGAGAGAATTGTGTTGATTTGGGATGTTGAATGTGGAAAGAATGATAGCAAAATGGTGCTTGATGACTTGGGATTTCAAGGAGTGAGTAAGGATTTGTGGAAGTGCAAGTATAGGTGAAGATTTGCCTCTGTTAGCTGTGTTTTTGGGTACGTCCGAACTTCCGTCCGGACTTGGAAGTTCGGATATGCCCCGTCGTTTTATAAAATTTTCCGAGTTTCAGTTGTGTCCGAGCTTCAGTCCGAACTTGGAAGTTCGGACACTCAAAAATTTTCCCAGGCTATTTAGTCTCGACTTGTGTCCGACCTTCGATGTCCGGACACAAGTTCGGACGTCTGTAAATTTTTCTTCAGTTTTGGCCTCAACTTGTGTCCGAACTTGGAAGCTCGGACACAAGTTCGGACAGGTTAAAATTTTCCTTGGTTTTTGCCTCGGCTTGTGTCCGAACTTCAAAGCTCGGACACAAGTTCGGACATTCGACAGTTTTCACCCAATTGAGTCTCGACTTGCGTCCGAACTTCGGAAGCTCGGACACAAGTTCGGACATTGTGTAATTTTGAGCAAAAACTTTGTTTGAGGGTAGGAAATGATACCCAATGATGGGGATTGATAAGTGATGATGTTATAAGGTTGTTAAGGATATGTTAGTAAGTTATAATGGTAATTGAGTGGTGAAAAGTTGTAATAAAAATGTAAAGTTATAAAACTACCGAACGGGGTTAATCATGGGCGCATTAGTCGTTAAATAATTATATTATACCCCGATGTTGATAAAGATAGTTATAATGTTATCAGTTATTCAAAGAGTTTCAAGGAACATGTGAAGGCACAGTAGAGTGCACCTTCGGTGACAGGTATGGTTTTCTTGCAACCTGTGTCCTACCAGATTACACCGGCTTGTATGCCATGTGTTTTTCTGTGTGTTTGCCACCTTGCAAGATAAAGCATGAAATGAGTTTACAGTAATTCATTATTGTGGCGTAATTAATTCCGATACCGCTTAACCTTAGTTATGTGTTAAATAATAGTTAACCGACCTTAGTTCACATAAGAGATCGGTATTCGGAATAAACGTCCCAACCCATGGGAACGTTCTAACTACGGCTATCCGTGCGTTATTGTATGTTGTGACTATGCGTGATGTATGTGACTTGTTTAATATGTTGTTGATGTTGGATACTGTTATCCGTGTTGTTGAAATGGGATATGATTTCCCTTATGTGTCTAACCGAGTTAGTAACACTATGCGACGTATGTATGTGATAAGTTCCATAAGGGAACCTCTAACTAATAAGTATATGTTATGTATGGAGAGAATCCGTGTCCCGGTCGCGCGTATTGTTTGGGAGTTAATATATATATGTGAATTAACTCCCATCCTGTTATGTTAGGGTTGTTTTCCTTCATTGGATTTCGACCTCCCACTAGCTTAGCCAAAGCTTACCTACCCGACCTCCACATCGGGCTAGGAGGGAAATTATGTACAATGTTGGTAGGGTGTTGAAGCCTAAGTTCGCTTCGACTCCCTCTTTGTTATGTTACGGTTGTTCTTCCTCCTTGAATTACAACCACCCACAAGCTTAACCAAGGCTTACCTACCTCATCACTATTGGAGCTAGGGGGAAATTGTGTATGTTGTGTACGGTCCTATATGAGGCCGCCACTCAAGTAAATAAAATGTATGTATGTTGTGCTCGGGCTTATATCACCCCGGCACTCCCTAAGTGAAGTTCATGTACTCTAAGAAGAGTGAAATTAGGTTGTGTATGTTATAAAGTGAAGTGTGTTGTTATGTTGAGTGTGCTAACCTTGTGTCTGTATTCTATTAATGGATGTTTGCTTATAAGCGTGATATGTGTGTGAGTTTGTGCATGTTTGAAATAAACCAACCGCATGCTAAGACGACAAATAGTTGTGCGTGGCCCGGTAGCATGCGGGTGCGGGATTACCATACCAGCAAAGGTGCTGACCCCCCCTTTGGGGGCTCCCATACTTTTCAGGTACAAGGAACTGGAAGCCGTTCGAGAGTAGGACGGGGTAGTGTTTGTATGTGGTAGTCATGAGAATTGTGGATGTATTATAGGTGTAGTAAGACCGAAAATGTATCGGCGTTAGTTGGTAATTACTCGGTACAGTTGTAAAGTAAGTGTATAGTGAATGTTGGACATGGAACGGGATTAATGTGTAGTTGCTCGGGAGTTTAGTCCATCAGACCGGTACAATGTATGTATGTTAGCCTTGTTAGCCACGTGGGTGGCTAACGGCGTGTAACACCAAAGAGTTAAGTTATGTTGTGAGTTGTGATTTCCGCTGCAACGTGTTGTTAAGTGTGTTGTTTGTAGTTGGGGTGTTACAAAAAGTGGTATCAGAGCGAAGTATCGCTCTGATGACTGATTACCGAGCTTAGGAAGTGCCGAGTTAAGAGTTTAGTACTTGGGTTAAGGGTTGAGTGATAGCGTGAGAAGTACGCTAGTTAGGAAACACCAGTGTGTACTGGATACCTACGATATCCATCCCGCCCTCCACAAACCCTATTTTATAACTCGGGAAAGAACGCCAGAGAGATGAGAGTCATCTCTTACTCGGGAAACCCGATCTGGCAGTTGATATTTACCCCTGTAAGTACGGAGGACCTGTCATACGGTAGATCCCGAAAGGTGTGATCCCGAAGACGGTCTCCATTTTAACAATATTAACCGCTCATGTTAGCGAAAAGTGAAGAATCTTATGCACAAGAGAATGGAATTTCCAGCACCCTGGGTCGACATGCGGAGCAGTCGAGGACAACCAGCTTGCAACGCACCAAGCGTGCAACAGGCAAGGAGCGAGATAATGAAACCCGAGACGAGTGTCTACGGGACTACAGATGTTAACTAATACACCAACGGTATACCAACCGATTAAGGAACCACAATATAGTACGAGGAGGATACGATACTAAGTAAAAAGGGGTCTCCCAGAATGGGAAACACCCTAGTTAATGGTTATCAGGTGAAGACAGAGAGAACTACCCAAGGAATTGTTGTTAAGACGGTAAGATCAAGCAAGGGCCAGCAAGGCCACGGATGTTAGAGCGGGTCAAAGCAGTACCGCAACCGATGTGTATTGAACCAGTAGCCAGTCAGCATGGCGCACTTGCCAAGGCAAGTGCTGCTACAACGAGGCTGGCGGCAAATTATTAGCAACTATAAAGTACTTAGTAAAGTACCATGAAGTAAAGTGAGATCATCATAACTGTGGAAAGGCTTAGCAGCCTGACCTCTGTAATTGGAAATACACCAGTCAGCAAGAAGCTAGACTTGGTTAAGGTGAGAAAATGTTGTGAAACCACGAGAATTTTCTTTCAAACTTAAATTCATTTTCAAAACCTTTTTCAAAACCAAATTTTCTTTCAAACCTAATCTATTTTAAATTCTTCTCCTTTTAAAACCAGACCAGAAGACCTACACCGGCCTCAGTGCCACATGGTAGGTAAGTTATACCCAGTTTACTTTCGAATAACCGGATGGAAACCGGTAAACCCAAGGGTAACGACCCGAGGAATGGATTGAGTTCATAATAATACAACGGTGGATAAACTTTCCCTGGATTAAGTTCGGGAAGCACAGAATGCTTATTATCACGGGATAATATAAGGGAGTTAACAACAGAATACTTCACCTAGGCGTGTGACGGACACTACGAGTGTACCAACAGTAATGTGGGACAACCGCACTCCGCTAGGAGCTTGTGGGCCTGACAACCCTTCTTATGGGGTAGTTGGGTAAGTAGCAATGTATCAGTAGGATACCCCATGTATGTATACGAGTGGAGCCTGGAACACGGGAAGTAGTCGACTCCATACCACGGTCCGAAGTAAAAGTCAAGCAAGAGCAATGGAGTACCATCGAATGGTTGAAATAAAGGAACCCAGTTAAGTTAAGGAAGACCAAAGGAATTAGTAAGTTTATTTTAAGGAAATATTTAAAGGTGAATGAGTGCGAAGTGCACTGGTTAGTAAGTAAAGACGTCACACATGTCTTAAGAATCCTGAAGGATGAACATAATAGCTGGAGTAAGCACCCAGCCTACATATGGTGAGGCAAATGCCTACAATAGATATGTTATTGTGCAATGATCGGGATGAGCTCCCGAGGTATCAATTTCACTAAAGAGGATATTTAGCCCAACAAAGAACGCAGCGAAGTAGTAAATTAAACATACAAATGAGTGCAAGCCAGATGAAAAGGCATAACCTAATAACACCCAGGAGTTATCCTTAAAAGGGTGTTTGGGTCAACAATGGTTGAACAAGATACATGACAGAAACGCAAAGGCTGAAATTAACACCAAGTTTAAACACAAATCGTCAGAGGGAAGTCTGACATCCTTGAAGGGGCATCCCATGAAAGGAACCGTGATACTACGACCTTGTCATGGAGCCCAATACCAGTCTAAACCATGTAATGTGTGTGGACAGCCTACAATGGGCAGAGCTCGAGGCAATAAGGCTTAAAAGCCACAAATCGAATGTGTTAAGAAAATGTTATTGATCACAGAAGTTTACGTTATATAAGTAAGTAAGCGGATAACGAACCACTGCTTAAAGTGTGGGGACACCTCTTGATATTGTGAGACCGCAACAGCGGTAGTTATGTGAACTAAATTCAGAGAATGTGTTAAGAGTTGACCATGTTGTTACTACGAAAAGAAGTATTCGTACTAGTTGTGCAAACGGAAAGGGTGATAAGCCTAATGGCAACCACCATAGGTGTGGGATGCTAGATGTGTAATGAACAACGCTCAAGGAGCATAGAGGCTCGAAGAGTAGAGTATTCAGCAGTCAGCCGAATAAGTGGCAAAACACAGTGTAATAGCGGAAGCTAATATAATAGTGGATGCAGTGTAAGTTAATGTTATACAATGAGTAAGAGCACGGTGCACAGTAAACGACCGTTGCATAAGTATTGTTAAATAATAATGTGGCAAATAAGACTAGTTATGAGTGAAACTCAATGAACATACAAGTAAGTGATGATAAACAGACTGGGCAATAAGCCAGTAATTAATACTATGTGATAAGGAAAGCAGTGTGAATTCCTATTGCAATCGCATAAGAGATTTACTGTCAAGAGTTTACGCCTCTGCACTCTGTAGGACTGAGTGTTTTGGTATTGCGCTTGCACGGTAATAATCGAGTGAGATAGCTAGGAAATTGGAAATGTTAAATGTGATAGAAGAACAAGAATTATGGTGTGATAAAACCGATGCACAAGACAAGCACGGTAGTACCAATCAAAAGGTACTTGGTTGACATAAGCGACTACTGTAGCACGATTATTAAATATCGGTATGGAATATACCTCAAGTGTTGGAAATGATCGACAGAGTACTACACAATAGGTAGTAGCTCAGACTTAACCGACAATAAGTCGGAAGAAATCAAGTAAGTTATTGTGGAATACAGTGAGTTATCATGGAAGTGGATAGTAAGTCTGTAACTCACCGAGTTCGCTCATTGTAAGTGATACCACGCGTCGGTTGAGAAATCATTATTACCAAGATGAAGGTGATAATCGAAGATATACAATACAGTAAGAATAATGTATGGGGCAAACTAAGCTTTAAATTATCAAGAGTTGCGCAGCAGAAACTGGTGAACCAGTGATTCAAATATTGAATGCGAATAGTGAACATGAGTGAATGGCAATTATGATGCCTAAAAGCCTCACAGGCCAGAATCGAAACCAGTTAAGAGTTAAAACAAACTCTAGTGAGAATTCTTGGTTATGGACTAAACCGCCATATGGCTAAGATCCTCAAACCAAACACATTGTGTAATAAACCGCGTGGAGATAAAAACTTCACGACGGTAGAATGTTCTAAACCAGTGATTAACTGATTGATTACGTGGGCGTAATCCCTTTTAAGGGGGGTAGAGCGCAGAACCACTTAGTGTCTTTTACCGTACAAGTGTACGTGAACTATGATGTGCATAGCACAAAATGATTTGTTTTGATGATTGGTGCGCGTGTTACATAAACATACGCATTCATTCATGGTTAATTGTGGTAATTGCGCACAGAAGATGCGAATACCATTGTGATAAGTGTGTTTGTTGTGTTAACGGATGTGTGTGAAAGTATAAGTATAAGGGAGTAAGAAACTCCCGGGGAACTAAACCCCGACTATGTATGTTCATACAATACTAAATGTAAAACCGTGTATTGTATTTTTATAAAAGCATATATATATACAGTATTGTGATTTATGAAGAGGTGTGACACCAACATAGAACCTAGTGAGAATTAAATTCCCTAGGTAACTTGATTTAAAATAAATCTGGATGATGATCGATAGACGGAGTTCTATCCCTTGGAGATGTATGATTATGACTAGATGGATTAAAAGATAGAAAATGGTATATGCTTGAATTAGTTGTTGGTTGAAATTGAAGTGGGAGGTGAAACTTGATTATCATGAGATCAAGGGAAGCCGAACACAAATTGGGGTGGAAAGATAGTTCAACACTGATGCTGATCACATTAGTGTTGGATGATTCTTGAAACTCCCTATAAGTGGTCACAAATAATCACATCAAGAATAAGATGCGGTTAATAATAATTGGACTTGGAGTTGTAGTGTGTTTTTCAAAAGAATTTTAAATTGGTGGTTCCGGATTTTCAATTGTTATTTTCAAGACTTCAATTAATATTTTTAAGATTATTAAGTGGTATTTTCAAAGGAAGGACTACCTTTATGTGACCTTGTAAAGGATTTTCAACTAGTATCCTTCCAATAAAGGATTTCGTTATACTTAACCTCACATAGAGTATTTTCGTATTACTTGCTCACGAGCTGAGGACGTAGGAGCCTTTGTCTTCGGACCGGTGACATGAGAAGTATATTTTAAAGATGTATGCAATTGTTTTGATCTCCCAAAGGAACGGGGATTAGAGTGTCCATCGCGACCGGTTCTGCGGGATCACAGTGTATATGTACTCGACATGGGTCTCGAACCCATGAAGAGATGGAAAAGGAATTTCTGGTTGATATACATGCTAAGACATGTTGTGTGGTATATGTAATAAACATTGTTTTGACCTCGAGTCCTAATGTGATTGAATTCCGAAAGTGTTATGTTACCTAGACCATGTGTCTAAAGGTTGTTATCAAGACCTAAGTGTCTAAATGTTGTTATGTTACCCAGACCTAAGAGTCTAAGGGTTGTTATGTAAGTACAGAAGTTGATAAGATACCCGGACCGTTGAGTCCGAGGTTATCATGTAAGTATGTTATGTTATGTTATGCATGGATGTGAATGTGTTACCCGGACCGTTAAGTCCGAGGTTGTGATGTAAAATATGTTGGTTATGGAAGTTCTATGTTACAAGTAATCCCTGTGTTCTAATTCAAATGATGCTAGGGAAGTGTGAACTTCGAGGACGAAGTTCTTTTAAGGGGGGTAGATTGAAATACCCCAAACCTTAATGCGTTAATTAATTATGTAATTATAATTTTCTAAGGCTAATTAAGTCCTTAAGATCATTGGTGAAGAAATGAAAACCAAAAAGAAAAAGGAAATGCGTAAAAATCACAAAACGTGAAAATACGTATTTAATTATTTTAGGAGGTACATAACCTTCATTAGGGCTATAAATATATTTTTATACCTTAATTACACATTAGGAACGTGTGGGAAAAATCCCGGAAGGAAACGGATCCAAACAATGCGTTTAAACGCTAACGGAGTCTTAGAGCGCGTTTTTCGAGAAAACCCGAAAACGTGACTTTAAACAGTTTAAATGACCCCGTAAAAATAATAGTTGATTATGTAACTATAATTAAACATTAATGGGAGTTTAATAACCATTAAAATTAAAGGAATGAGAAAATTCCGGAAAACGGTCCCCGTTAGTGAATAGTGCTAAACCGGGTAAATAAACAAGCGTTTTCTGTTAAAAGACGAAAAATGCTCCAGTATGTTTATATTAGTGGGCCGGTTTTATTAATGTAGACAGCCCACCCACACATGACTAGTTAGCTAATTTATTAAGTCAAGAGAGAGCCAAAATAACAAAGGGCACAAATACCCCTCACTCTCTCTCTCCTTCCTTACTTTTCTTTTCCCCTCTCTTTCCTTTTCTCTTTCCTCTCTTTCCTTTCCCAGCCGGCTCCTTCCTCCCTCTCTGCCGATGGAGTTCTCCTCCACAAGCCAACAATGGCTTCCTCACTTCTTCTTCATCTCCAAGCTCCATTTGAGCTCCAAATCAAAAATAAATCACATATTCTTCTTCCTCTCATCTTCCTCTATCATCCTCTCTTTTCAAAATTCCAAAAGGATGAAGTTGACCTCCATGGGTTTTCCCCATTTGAAGAGAAAATGGCACCAATGAGAAGCTTGGAGTCTCCTCTTCCTTCTAAGGTAAAAATTTCCAAGAGAAAGTCATTTTTCCTTCAACTCTTGGTGTAATCAATTTTTCACCATTTTTGATACCTTGTTTTCTCCTTGTTCTTGAGCTCCAAATTGATCCTTCAATGGTGGAGAAGTTCCCCTTGATTCAAGGGTGAAAATCCCTCTTGAAAGCTTCACAAAGGTAAACCCTAACCTTGTGCTCTAGCCCTTTGATTGAATTGAAATATTGCAAGGGTTTAGATAATTAATTAAGTGTGTTTTGTGTTCTTGAATGTTGGGATGGAGTTTGGAAACTCCATGCCCTCTTAACCGATTTTGGAGAAGATATGGAGCAAGAGGAGAATTAAGGAAACTTGTGAAATTAAGGTAAGGAATCCACCTTAAACCTTGTTATAATTGTTTAAGTGTTTGGGATGGGTAAACAAATTAATGAACCCAAATTGTGGATGGAAATATATGTTGGAATGTGTTCAATTGATGTTAGAAGAGGTTTGTGAATTAATGTTGAATTGAGGGCCTTAAGATCCAAATGTTTTAGGTATGAGATTGATATTGTGGTTGTGGAGTTTATGGTGATTATGTTGTTGTTGATGGTGTTTGAGGATTTTGTAATGTGCTGTTAGGACCCTTAAAAGGGTGTGGCTAGACTAGGGATGAGAAGGATGTAAATTGAGGAGGATAAATGTGTAAGGTTTATGGGGAAGTTATGTCAAAATTTTAATGGAAATGAGTGTTTGATGATGGTTGATGGTTGAGAGAATTTAGGTGTTGATTTGGGATGTTGAATGTGGAAAGAATGATAGCAAAATGGTGCTTGATGACTTGGGATTTCAAGGAGTGAGTAAGGATTTGTGGAAGTGCAAGTATAGGTGAAGATTTGCCTCTGTTAGCTGTGTTTTTGGGTACGTCCGAACTTCCGTCCGGACTTGGAAGTTCGGACATGCCCCGTCGTTTTATAAAATTTTCCGAGTTTCAGTTGTGTCCGAACTTCCGTCCGAACTTGGAAGTTTGGACACTCAAAAATTTTCCCAGGCTATTTAGTCTCGACTTGTGTCCGACCTTCGATGTCCGGACACAAGTTCGGACGTCTGTAAATTTTTCTTCAGTTTTGGCCTCGACTTGTGTCCGAACTTGGAAGCTCGGACACAAGTTCGGACAGGTTAAAATTTTCCTTGGTTTTTGCCTCGGCTTGTGTCCGAACTTCAAAGCTCGGACACAAGTTCGGACATTCGACAGTTTTCACCCAATTGAGTCTCGACTTGCGTCCGAACTTCGGAAGCTCGGACACAAGTTTGGACATAGTGTAATTTTGAGCAAAAACTTTGTTTGAGGGTAGGAAATGATACCCAATGATGGGGATTGATAAGTAATGATGTTATAAGGTTGTTAAGGATATGTTAAGTAAGTTATAATGGTAAGTGGTGAAAAGTTGTAATAAAAATGTACAGTTATAAAACTACCGAACGGGGTTAATCATGGGCGCATTAGTCGTTAAATAATTATATTATACCCCGATGTTGATAAAGATAGTTATAATGTTATCAGTTATTCAAAGAGTTTCAAGGAACATGTGAAGGCACAGTAGAGTGCACCTTCGGTGACAGGTATGGTTTTCTTGCAACCTGTGTCCTACCAGATTACACCGGCTTGTATGCCAATGTGTTTTTCTGTGTGTTTGCCACCTTGCAAGATAAAGCATGAAATGAGTTTACAGTAATTCATTATTGTGGCGTAATTAATTCCAATACCGCTTGACCTTAGTTATGTGTTAAATAATAGTTAACCGACCTTAGGTTCACATAAGAGATCGGTATTCAGAATAAACGTCCCAACCCATGGGAACGTTCTAACTACGGCTATCCATGCGTTATTGTATGTTGTGACTATGCGTGATGTATGTGACTTGTTTACTATGTTGTTGATGTTGGATACTGTTATCCGTGTTGTTGAAATGGGATATGATTTCCCTTATGTGTCTAACCGAGTTAGTAACACTATGCGACGTATGTATGTGATAAGTTCCATAAGGGAACCTCTAACTAATAAGTATATGTTATGTATGGAGAGGAATCCGGGTGTCCCGGTCGCGCGTATTGTTTGGGAGTTAATATATATATGTGAATTAACTCCCATCCTGTTACGTTAGGGTTGTTTTCCTTCACTGGATTTTGACCTCCCACTAGCTTAGCCAAAGCTTACCTACCCGACCTCCACATCGGGCTAGGAGGGAAATTATGTACAATGTTGGTAGGGTGTTGAAGCCTAAGTTCGCTTCGACTCCCTCTTTGTTATGTTACGGTTGTTCTTCCTCCTTGAATTACAACCACCCACAAGCTTAACCAAGGCTTACCTACCTCATCACTATTGGAGCTAGGGGGAAATTGTGTATGTTGTGTACGGTCCTATATGAGGCCGCCACTCAAGTAAAGAAAATGTATGTATGTTGTGCTCGGGCTTATATCACCCCGGCACTCCCTAAGTGAAGTTCATGTACTCTAAGAAGAGTGAAATTAGGTTGTGTATGTTATAAAGTGAAGTGTGTTGTTATGTTGAGTGTGCTAACCTTGTGTCTGTATTCTATTAATGGATGTTTGCTTATAAGCGTGATATGTGTGTGAGTTTGTGCATGTTTGAAATAAACCAACCGCATGCTAAGACGACAAATAGTTGTGCGTGGCCCGGTAGCATGCGGGCTGCGGGATTACCATACCAGCAAAGGTGCTGACCCCCTTTGGGGGCTCCCATACTTTTCAGGTACAAGGAACTGGAAGCCGTTCGAGAGTAGGACGGGGTAGTGTTTGTATGTGGTAGTCATGAGAATTGTGGATGTATTATAGGTGTAGTAAGACCGAAAATGTCTCGGTGTTAGTTGGTAATTACTCGGTACAGTTGTAAAGTAAGTGTATAATGAATGTTGGACATGGAACGGATTAATGTGTAGTTGCTCGGGAGTTTAGTCCATCAGACCGGTACAATGTATGTATGTTAGCCTTGTTAGCCACGTGGGTGGCTAACGGCGTGTAACACCAAAGAGTTAAGTTATGTTGTGAGTTGTGATTTCCGCTGCAACGTGTTGTTAAGTGTGTTGTTAGTAGTTGGGGTGTTACATTCATAGGATACAGGAACTTATCACGGTTAAGGTTAGCAATTAAGTTTCAGGAGAAACTTTCTTTTTAGGGGGGAGAGTCGTATGGTAAGTGGTGAATGATTATTAGTGTTTGTGAATGTTTGTTGGAGATTGTGAATGTTTGTTGGTGCCAGAAATGGTTGGTAATACTTGAATGTTATTTTAGGAATTGTTTCATGATTTTATATATGTGGTATCATTGAATTTGTGAATGGATGGGATTGGTGTGTCTGAGGTTTTGTGTGATGTTGCTGAATCATTTGTGGTTGATAAAGTTACCTGGGAATCATTGTGTGGAATATTGTTTTAATTTCTTGGAGTATGTGACTGTATTGTTGGGTGTGATGAATTGAGCTTCGAGGACGAAGCTTTGTTTAATGGGGGGAGGATGTAATACCCCAAATTTCTAAACTGTGATTAGGGCCTTGCTTAACTGTAAACCTTAGGGAACCCTAATTTCTAAAGATGGAGAAGGTTATAATTAGTTGGAGGTGCTTGGTGAACATTAGGAACCTTAGTTCCCGGAGTATCACCCGGTAAACCTTAGTTTCGCAGGATTCCTGAAATTTCCGAAAATTACTAAATTCCTTAGGAACTGAGAGTGGTTATCAACCCTAGGAAGAGTGTTAGATACTTTTGAGAGTGTTTTGAGGAAATAAACAATCATATCTTTCTTCTTTTAATATAAGATAATCTAGTTACATTTTTTAGTATTTAGTGGTTTTGGGTAAACGAGGCTTCGGGAGAGCTCAGAAGTGACCCAAGGAAATTCCTGGAACTTGATAACCCACACTAGTATTAACATACCTACACATATAGTTTTAATACCCATAAAAGGCTCAAGCCAAACATGGCCTAAGGTGGTGGCCAAAAATATCTAGGAAAGGAGAGAAAATATCTCGGTTACTATTTACCACTATTCACACCTCCTTACTATTTGCAAAGATGATCAAGGCAACTTGCCCCCTCCTTATCCATTCAAAGGCGGTTGTAAATGGATGGTTAGGATTGGTTTTTGGCACTTGACACAAATCAATGGCTATGGACAATTCTAGAAGTAATGATTACACGTTAATGGATAAGGATGAAATTTAGTATAAAAAGGGGGGTGGAGGTCGGCCATGGTAGGTGATCAAGGTGGCCATTCTTCTTCATCTACCTTGTTTCTCCTAAGCTAGAAAACACCATTGGAGCTTAGGCAACAACACTCCTCCATTGGAAACACAAATCTAAGGTAGTAATTAAGCTAAAATTAAGGAAAAAGGCAAGTTTAAGGAGTGGGAGCCAAAATAAAAGGTGGGCGAATTGGTTGGTGGAGATTTTTAGCTCAAGCAACTTATAATCAAGGTAGAAGAACATCAAAATGGCTAGGAGAGGACAGGTAACATCTATGCACATCACTTTAACCCTTTAAGCTTATTTTCCTTCTTAAGTCATTCTATTTGGTTACCTACGAATCCTATCTCCTATTTTCTTAAAACTTTTTACAGTAAACTAGGGATGAATAGTTAGTGATTATCCTAGAAAATCAAGTCGAAATCAGGTTGGGAAGTAGGAAAACTCTAAAGAACTTTGAAAATGGAGAAAAATGAGCTTTAAGCTTTAGGAATTGTTTGGATGGGTTTCCGACATGATTTTGAGCTAAAATTTTGAGGGTAGTCTTGAATAGTGAATATATGGTTATGGTTGAAAAATCAAGTCGAATGGAGAAATTTAAGTCGGTTAGACAAGGTAAAGAAGCTAAAAATGAGAAAATGTGCTTTAAGCCTTTCTGAGTGTTTGGATGGGTTTCCGAATTGATCTTGAGCTGAAATTTTGGGGAGCTACTTGTGTTGTTGATATTGGATCATGGTTAAATGTTTAGGCCGATACTCATTTGGGAAGTTATTTAAGTTGGTGAATAGTGATTTTGGTCAAAAATAAGAATTTAAGCTTTCTAAGGTGGTTTCTTGGAAATTGTTTGATTCTATGATTTATTGGAGCTTGAATGGTATTATTATGATGTTATTAAGGTTATTTTACAAGTGGTGAGCTTGATGTGTGAATTACTACTTGTGTAAAGCTTGGTTATGATATCTTACTCATGGTTTGCTAATGTGTTTAAGGATAACCTTTTGTGGTGGTGGTGGAAAGTATTGTGTGATGTTGATATCATGGTTATCCTAAGCTATGCCTCTTGTGAGAGCCTTTAAGGCCAAGCCGACGTTCCGGCAACAATATAAGCTCCTACTAATGAATTGGAGCTGCCACTATGATCTACTCCTATTGGGCAGAAGTTTCCAATAGGGGGGTGTGCACACTTAAGGATATAGGGTGGGTGGGTGGTGGTGGACTTCATTGGAAATATCTTGTTTATGATATTAATTATCTCTTGATAATTCAATGGAAAATAAAGGTTTGGGGTAGACCGACCTTGCGACCGAACTTGCCAAGGTCGGTCGAGCCCAGTTTACCCTGCGAGAATTGGCTTCTGAATGGACCGACCTTGGGGACCGGACTTGCAAGGTCGGTCGGGTTTGTATTTGTGTACGAATTAAGTTTCTGGAACCGACCGAACATGGGACCAGACTTGGCAAGTTCGGTCGGGCCTGAATTTTAAAGGGAAGAAACTCTCGGGAATGGACCGAACATGCGACCGAACTTACAAGGTCGGTCGGAGTAGAAATTTTGACGGTAATGTGTTCTAGAATGGACCGACCTTGTGCAAGGTCGGTCGGTAAGGTTCGGTCACAAAAACATGGTTTAAGGTTATAAAATGTTATGTAACGATGGGGATTGATTAGTAATGATGTTATAAGGTTGTTTAAGACATGTTAGGTGAGTTATAATGACAATTTAGTGGGGGAAAAGATGTACTTAAAATGTAAAAGTAAAACAAGTTAAAAAGTGAAGTTATGTAACTAAGTTAACGGGGAAAGTTGTAAGCATTAGACATTAAATAATCATGCTACCCCGATGTTAATAAAAGTACATGTAATGTTATCAGTTGTTCGAGAATTGCTCGAGGAACATAAGTGGACGTGGTAAAGTGGACTCCGGTGACAGGTATGGTTTTCTTGCAACCTGTGTCCTACCGGATTACACCGGCTTGTATGCCAATGTGTTTTTCTGTATGTTTGCCACGTTATAAGATAACTCATGAAACGAGTTTACAGTCGTTATTGTTGTTGTATGTGTACGTGCCGATACCGGTAACCTCGAATGCGCTTGAAGGGCTAGTTAACCACTATTAGGTAAACGTAAGAGAACGGTATTCGGTGATAACGTTTCCGACCTAAGGAACGTTCTAACCACGACTATGCGTGAGTTAGTTATGTGATGTTTGTGTGTGATGTTTGTGTATGAATGTATGACTCTCCCTTCCCTTGTGTGTGTCTAACAAGACTTAACCCTATGTTGTGATTGTTTAATTAAGTTCAATGTTGAACTTCTAACAAGTGCTAACGGGGGAAGTGAGGAGTCCGGTCTGTTCCGGCCACGCGTGTGAGTATGGGGGTCGTTGTCATATCAGGTTCGATCCTCTCTGTATGTTATGGTTGTTTTCCAATTTGGTTCCCAACCTTCCCTTTAGCTTAACCAAGGCTATTACTGACTCACGTCGGGCCACAGGGCATACTATGTTATGTTTGTTCGGTGTTCTTGGATCACTATATCCGAGACACCTTGTGTTAAGTTATCCGTTCATTTAACCAGACGGTAACGAGTTATGTAATGAGCTTATCATGAGACTGGCAACATTCTCTAGGCTACAAGTGAACTGACTATGTTTGGGCCGGTTCATAAAGGGAACCGTACCCGTTATGTTATGTATCGTCGTTATGATGCAATATCTATTGCTATGTTATTATGTACACGTTGAAACGTGGAAAGTGTTGTTATGTGATGATTGTCATATGTTGTAAAATGTGGAGTATGTGGATCATGGATATGAATCCCAGTTTGTGATAAGAGGCGTTTAAGGGTAACCCGATTAATGGGTAGTTGTCGTCTATTAAGGAAGTAGCTCCATTAGAGGAGAAACACTCTAGGGGTAATGAATACCATGAGTGACTTATCAAGTAAGGATGTACTATCCGTTTGTTTGGCCCATAGAGGCGAGATGTTTTGTGTTGTGTGTTTACAGTTGCATGCATGACCTAAATATAATCAACCGCATGCTAAGACGACAATTAGTTGTGCGTGGCCCGGTAGCAGGTGGGCTGCGGGATTACCATACCAGCAAAGGTGCTGAGCCCCTTGGGGGCCACCCTTTCTCTTCTTTTCTTATTTCAGGTACGAAGAGCTAGAAGCCGTTCGAGAGTAGGACGGGGTAGTCGTTATACATGGATAATCATTTAGTGTATATATACAGTAGGTGTAGTAAGACCGAAATTGTTATCGGCATCAGTTTATAAATACTCGTACAGTAGGAAGGTATGTGTATGTGGTTGATAATGGAAAGGGATAATAATGTGTAGTCGCTCGGGAATCTAGTCCATCAGACCGGTAAATGGTTTGTAATAGCCTTGTTAGCCACTGTTGGGTGGTGTTAACGCGTGTACACCAACGAGTTAAGTTATTTGATGAGGTGTGTATTCCGCTGTAGATTGTTGTTATGTGGTTGTGTTGGATGGGGGTTACAAAAAGTGGTACGAGCGAAGTATCGCTCTGATGACTGAATTACCGAGCTTAGGAAGTACCGAGTTAGGATTTAAGTTACTTTGGGTTAAGGGTTGAGTGATAGCGTGAGAGATACGTAGATAGGAATTCCAGTGTGTACTGGAAACCGACAATATCCATCCACCCTCCACAATCCCTGTTTTATAACTTGGGCAACAACGCCAGCGAGATGGATGTCCTCTCTTACTCGGGAGTACCCGATCTGGCTGTTATTAAGTACCTCTAGAGGTACGGTGAACCTGTAATCCGGTAGATCCGAAACAACTGGGGACCCGGAGACGGGTTCCCAACTAAACAGTGTTAACCGCATTTCATAGCGAAGAATGAAGAATCAGTGTATAGAAGAATAGAATTTACCGGCAACCTGGGTCGAATGTGAGCAAGTGAGAGCAACCAGTTGCAACGCATAACCGTGCAACAGGCAAGAAGTGGATGATGAACCCGAGAGAAGTGTCTACGGAACCACAGTTGAGAAATAATACACAACGAGTCTACCAACGACAAAGGAACTACAACGTAGTGCCCAAAAAGAGACAAGTCTCAGTAACCACGACAATACGGGAACGGGCTACGGAGAGGAAACAATACAAAAGAAAAAGGGGGTCCCAGGAGTGGGAAACACCTAGTTGATGATTTTATCATGTGAAGACAGTGAGAAGTTACCCAGAGGAGTTATTATCAAGACAGTAAGATCAGTGAGGGCCAACAAGGCCATGATGACAGTCTGGGTAAAAACAATACCGCAAAACCGGTATGTGTTGAACCGATAGCCAGTTAGCATGGCGCACTTGCCATGGCAAGTGTGCTAAAACAGGGCTGTTGGAAATTTATAACCATACAAAGTACTTAGTAAAATACCACGAAGTTAAGTGTGATCATTATAACCAGGAAAGGGCTTAATAGCCTGACCCTTGTAATGGACGTACACCAGTGAGCAAGAACGCTAGATTGGTTAAGGCAAGAAGATTGTAGAACCATGAAAATTTTCTTTCAAACCCAGATTATGTCAAACTATTTCCTTTCAAAACCAAAATTTTCTTTCAAACCAATACTTCTTTCTAACCTTTTTTAAACCAAAACCAGTAAAACCTAAGGGCAGTTGATAAGAATTCAACATGGATAAAACTTTCCCTCGATTAAATTCGGGAAGCACGGAATGAATATTGTCATGGGACAAAATAAGGGAGTTGACAACAGAATACTTCACCTAGGCGTGTGACGGACACTACAAGTGTACCAACTGTAATGTGGGACGACCGCACTCCGATAGGAGCTTGTGGGCCTGACAGACCTACTTATGGGTTAGTTGGGTAAGTAGCAATGTATCAGCATGGTACCCCACATATGTATACAAGTAGAGCCCGGAACACGGGAAGTAGTCGACTCCGTACTACGGTCAGCAGTATAAAACAAACAAGAGCTAAGGATTACCATGAATGGTTGAAGTAAAGGAACGATTCAAGTTAACGAGACTAAAGGAATTAGTGAATGCATTTCAAGGATATGTTTAAGAGTCAGGAGGTGCGAAGTGCACTAATTGTTATGTAAAGACATCACACATGTCTTAAGAATTCCGAGGGATAAACACGATAGCTGGAATGGTGACCCAGCCTGTGCATGGCAAGCAGATGCCTAATGTGGACACATTAGTGTGCAAGGAACGGGATGAAACTCCCAGAATGAGTACCTACACTACCAGGAAGTGTAGATCTTCACAGAAGAAGATAATAAGCCAGTTAAGAACGCAGACGGCGTGGCTAACTGAATATACCAATAAGTGTGAACCAGATGTAATGGCATAACTTTGTAACACCGAGGAGCAATCCTTGAAGGGTGTTCGCATCAACAAGTGTTGCACGAAATGACATGACAGAAGCACAAGGATTGAAACTAACACCCAGTTTAAACGTAAGTTGTCAGGAGACGGACTGACAAACCTAAGGGGCATCCCATGAAAGGAAACGGAATGCAACGACCTTGTCATGGAGCTCAATATAATATCTAAACCATGTAATGTGTACAGAGAAGTACATGTGTGTGGACAGCCTACAATGAGCGCAGCTCAAGGCAAATAAGGCTTATAAGCCATAAGCAAGATATGTTATAGAAATTAGATTGATTGCATAAGCCTATGTTGTGTAAGCGAATAGAGCGGAGAACGAACCACTGCATTAAGAGTGGGGATACCTCTCGATATTGTGAGACCGCAGGAGCGGTAGTTATGAAAATCAAGTCCAAGAAATATGTTAAGGATGGACGATATTATTATCGAAAGAGAGCAGTTAGCTTAGTAGTATGTGTGTATAAAGTGAAACACCGAGCTGGATAATGCCGGATTGTGACTCGAATGATCAATGCTCAAGGAGCATTCAGTAGTCATCCAAATGAATGACGAGCCATAATGCGAATAATGTAAGTATATGTGTGGAAGATAATGTGACAGTAAATACCATATAAGTTAGTGTTATACAATAGCTAAGAGCACGGTGCGCAGCAAGCGACCGTTGAGTAAGCGCTGTTGAATAATGATATGGAAGATAAGAGCAGTTATGAATTAAATTCAGTGGTGATGCAAGGTAAGTGATGATGAACAAACTCAGCAGTAAGCCAGTAGCCAGTATTACGAGATCGGAATCTCAATGAAACACAGTGTGAATTCCATGCGAATCACATGAGAGATTTGCTGTCAAGAGTTTACGCCTCTGCACTCTGTATGACTGAGTGTTTTGGTATTGCACTTGCGCAGTAATGATCGAGTGGGATAGCTAGGAATTGGAAACATGTTAATTGTAGAGGAATAATGCTATAATCGCCGATGCATAGGAAACGCAAGGCCGCACTAATAAAAGAGTACTTGTACAAAACCAAATGTGGAGGCATGATTAACAGTAAGTGACTACAGTAGCACTAACTGCCAAATATCGGTATGGAATATACCCTAAATGTTGGAAATAACCAAGAGAGCGCTACACATTAGGTAGCATCTCAATCTCAACCGACACTAAGTCGGAGGGGAAAAGTCAATCATTGTGAAATACATAGCTGTATACATAAATGTTATGGAAGTGGATAGAAAGTTTATAACTCACCGAATTCGCTAACGGTAAGAGATACCACGCGTCGGTTGAGAAACCATTGTTACCAAGATGAAGGTGACAATGGGGATGTACAATACAGTAAGAATAACAAATGGGGCAATTAAGCTCTACAGTATTAGAGTTTCGCAGCAGAAACTAGTGAGCCAGTAATTCAAGTGTTGAATGTGCATGGTGAACATGAGTGAATGGCTAATTATTAACGCCTAGAAGCCTAACAGGCCAGAATCGAAACCAACTAAGAGTTTAAACAAACTCCAATGAGAATTCTTGATTTAGGGACTAAACCGCCAATATGGTTAAGATCTTCTAATCAGAATGCGTTGTATAATAGACCGCGTGGAAGTTAAAGTACTTCACGACGGTAGGACATTTTAAACCGATGTTTAGTGATTGATTACGTGGGCGTAATCCCTTTTAAGGGGGGTAGAGCGCAAAACCACTTAGTGTGTATTACCGTACAAGTGTACGTAGTGTATGTGACTTATATTGTGCATGGCACAAAGTTATTGTTTTGATGATTGGTGTGTGTGTTATGTAAACATACGCATTCATTCATGGTTTAATTGTGGTAATTGCGCACAGAAGATGCGAATACCATTGTGATAAGTGTGTTTATTGGTTAACAGTGGTGTGCGATAATACAGGTGAGGGGAGTAGAGAAACTCCCGGGGAACAAAACCCCGACAGTGTATAAATGTGAAACGGTGTGATGTATTTTGATAAAATATATGTATATATATATACTATATAGTAATTCATGAAAGGGTATGAAACCGACATAGAACCTAGCGAGAATAAGATTCCCTAGGCAACAGGATCAAGTGTATGGAATAACTGATAGACGAAGTTCTATTCCTTGGAGATGTTATGATCATGAGTAGAATGATTAAAAAGATTGAAAATTGGAAATGAGTGATTTATTTGATGCTTGAAATTGGAGTGGGAGGTGGAACTTGATTTGCATGCGATCAAGGGAAGCCGAACACAAATTGGGGTGGAAGATAGTTCAACACTGATGCTGATCACATCAGGGTTGGATGACTCTTGAAGCTCCCCTTAAGTGGTCACAAATAACCACGCTAAGAAAAGAAGCAAAGAGCTTAAGTTGGACTTGGAGTTGTGTGTGTTTTCAAAACAGTTTTGAATTGGTATTTATAAAACGTTGATAGATACTTTACATAATTAAAGTTCTCTTACTTAACCTCACAAGGAAAAATTTCAAATTTAAGTAATTGTTTTGATCTCCCAAAGGCACGGGGACGGAAGGTGTCCATCGCGACCAGGTTCAGCGGGATCACAGTGTATATCAAAGATATTTTTGATTGCTATACTGCTATGACATGTTGTGTGGTATGGTAATAAATATTATTTTGACCTTGAGTTCCTAAGTGTATGCTATTAAGACCTATGAGTCTAAATGTGTTGTGTTACATAGACCTATGTGTCTAAAGGCTGTTATGTTATCAAGACCTATGTGTCTAAATGTTGTTATGTACCAAGACCAGAGAGCTAAGGGTTGTATGTATGTGCAAATATTGTTAAGATACCGGACCATTGAGTCCGAGGTTATCATGTGAATAGTTATGTTTGGTTATGTTATGTTATGTATGTTATGTTATGTTTTATGTTATGTTATGTTATGTTATGTTATGTTATGTTATGTTATGTTATGTTATGTTAGTATGGTTATGTTATGTTATGTTATGTTGTTTGTTATGTTATGTTATGTTATGTTATGTATGTTATGTTATGTATGTTATGTTATGTTATGTTATGTTATGTTATGTTATGTTATGTTATGATGTTATGTATGTTATGTTATGTTATGTTATGTTATGTTATGTTAGTTATGTTATGTATGTTATGTTATGTTATGTTATGTTATGTTATGTTATGTTATGTTATGTTAGGTTATGTTATGTTATGTTATGTTATGTTATGTTATGTTATGTTATGTTATGTATGTTATGTTATGTTATGTTATGTTATGTATGTTATGTTATGTTATGTTATGTTATGTTATGTTATGTTATGTTATGTTATGTTTATGTTCTGTTATGTTATGTTATGTTATGTTATGTTATGTTATGTTATTTTTAGTTATGTTATGTTATGTTATGTATGTTAGTATGTTATGTTATTATGTTATGTTATGTTATGTTATGTTATGTTATGTTATGTTATGTTATGTTATGTTATGTATGTTATGTTATGTTATGTTATGTTATGTTATGTTATGTTATGTTATGTGTTTGTTATGTTATGTTATGTTATGTTATGTTATGTTATGTTATGTTATGTTATGTTATGTATGCATGTGAATGTGTTACCCGGACCATTAAGTCCGAGGTTGTGATGTAAAGTGTGTTTGGTTATGGAAGTTTTATTTCTATAAGTAATCCCCGTATTCTAATCTAATGATGTGTGGGAAGTGTGAACTTCGAGGACGAAGTTCTTTTAAGGGGGGTAGATTGAAATACCCCAAACCCTGATATATTGTTTAAATACTAAACTATGGTAGGTAAAGGCTAAAAAGTGCCTTAGAGACATCAGTGAACAATTTAAACCATAGTAAATGCAATAAAGCACTAAGATACAGTTTGAGCAAAAACATGCTCTAAGCTATGAGTGAACTTGGTTAGGACCCAAAGAGCCTACCAAGACTTAATAATATTCAATTATGATTTAATAAGGCTAACTAAGTCCCTAGGAAACTTGGGTAGACAGTTAAACCAAACAAAACACAAGAAAATACCTTAAAGTCAATAAGAGCAAAAATGTGCTCTAAGCTTGGGATAAATCTGTATAAGACCTAATGGTCATACCTATACCTTATAAATATGTTAATGAACATATTAAATCAATTACCAAAGAAAACCAAGCTTGAAAACAAGTTAAAACACAAAATGTGCTTTAAGGAGTCTTAAAGCACGTTTTTGAAAAATTGTCTTGTAAATAAGTTTTGAATGGCTAAATGTCCATCATTACTCTTTAATTAACATGTGTACTATATAGTATCACATTTGGAAGTCTATATTAATGGGAAATCAAAATTTCACTTCTATGTGCCTTGTTTTTATGAATAGTAACTTTTATAAGCTAGTTTGTAACATATGTTGTTATAAGTAATTAAATTGGTCAACAAAGACTATTATACCCTTCTAATTATATGGGGGCCGGTTTTTCAAGGTGTGAGTCACCAACTTGTAAAAGAAATCAAATAAGGAAAGTAAAGCTTATAAAGTAAAGTACTATTTTGCTTTATACATAAATATCTTAACAAAAGCAAACTTACCTTCATTCTCTCTTTCCTTCTTGTTTTCCCACGGTTCCTTTCCTCCATTCTCTCAAGCTCCATCGGTTATGCTACAGCAAGGCTTCACCATTTCCAACTCCTTTCACTTGTAAGTCCTAACTCCATGCTCCGAATTTAATTCCGAGACTACCGTTCTTAGTTGGAGCAAGCTCTACAACATTGTCTTTTCAAATCATCAAAACCACCATTTTGGTGCCAAGGAGAACATCCATGGAAGGAGCTTGAGCTTATATTTTTATGCCTTGTTGATCACCTTTGCTTCAAGGTAAGGAAAAACAAAGAAAACTCCATTTCCTCCATTTTTGGTGTTGACCGAAAATACACCTTGTAATGGTGTCTTCTCTTGTCTTGTTTTAGCTTTATTTGAATCTTCCAAGGGCTAGGAGGAGTCCTCTCTTGATACTTATTCAAGCTCTCTTTCCATTCCAAGGTAAAACAATCATTTTAATACCTTAAAACAATATATGTAACTAGGGTTTACAATGAGATGTAGCATAATGCTTGAATGCTCATTCTAGTATTTGTACATTGTTTAGAAGTTGACAAACAGCCAAACACCCTACCGGTTTTACAAGGAAACAAGAAAGAAGTTGTGAAGAAAAAGAGGTAAACAAGCTATCTCTATGTAGTTTAAATGCCTTAGGAAAAATGAGCTTGATATGCTTAATAAAGTACCTAAGGAGCCAATGGCGAATGACCTAGTAAAATGCTCTCAAGGGAACTATTAAAGGTCATATGTGTTGTTGAGTGTATTTGCAGGTCAAAGGCAATATTTATGTGGGAAATTCAGTGTTTAAGGTTTATGTTATTTAAGGGCCTAAGAGCCATGTTATTTAAGGGCCTAAGTGCCAAGCAATTTAAGCTTATGCACTATATTGTGATGTAGTGCTAAATGTGTGAAGTTTGTGTATAAAAATGTGTTTGATGGATTTTAGGTGTTCTTGAATGAAATAAGGTAAAAACCTAAGTGTTTGGATGTGAGTATATACAAGAGAAGCTATGGCCAAATTTGGAAAATGTGTAAGAAGTTCTAAGTGTTTTAAGTAAGTTTTGGTGAACTAGGAAGTGTTAAAGGTGAACAAATGTTTTACTTGGGAAGAAAACATGTATTAAGGTGATTTAGAGTGATGCAAGGATTTAGGTATTATCTTGGAAGTTCTAGGAATTCAATGTGTGTTTTTGAGAATGTATTCAAGTCTTGGAGAAGTTTGTTTAAGGTTTAGGAATGTTGATGTACAAGGAAGAAGTGATGTTTAGGTAAGATGTGAAAAAGGAGATTTAGTTAGTAAGAAAAGAAGTTTGAGAGATGATGTTAAGGTGTAGAGGAAACACCTTGGTATAGTGGTCATTATTGGTGAAATACCACTTAGAAATCCTAAGGAGGAAACATTCCAAGTGCTAAGAATTTTGTAAGAAATTTGTGAATGATAAGATGGTTTTGGTGTGTGATTTAAAGAGTTTAGTACATGGCTAAAGATGTGTTTGAAGTGCCCAAATGAGGTTAGGACATATTAGGATATATGAGGTGAAGTTTGGAGTTAAATGGGCAATGGAAAATAAAGGTCTGGGGCAGACCGACCTTGCGACCGAACTTGCCAAGGTCGGTCGAGCCCAGTTTACCCTGCGAGAATTGGCTTCTGGAATGGACCGACCTTGGGGACCGGACTTGCAAGGTCGGTCGGGTTTGTATTTGGTGTACGAATTAAGTTTCTGGAACCGACCGAACATGAGACCGGACTTGGCAAGTTCAGTCGGGCCTGAATTTTCAAAGGGAAGAAACTCTCGGGAATGGACCGAACATGCGACCGAACTTACAAGGTCGGTCGGAGTAGAAATTTTGACAGTAATGTGTTCTGGAATGGACCGACCTTGTGCAAGGTCAGTCGGTAAGTTCGGTCGGACCAAAAACATGGTTTAAGGTTATAAAATGTTATGTAACGATGGGGATTGATTAGTAATGATGTTATAAGGTTGTTTAAGACATATTAGGTGAGTTATAATGACAATTTAGTGGGGGAAAAGATGTACTTAAAATGTAAAAGTAAAACAAGTTAAAAAGTGAAGTTATGTAACTAAGTTAACGGGGAAAAGTTGTAAGCATTAGACATTAAATAATCATGCTACCCCGATGTTAATAAAAGTACATGTAATGTTATCAGTTGTTCGAGAATTGCTCGAGGAACATAAATGGACGTGGTAAAGTGGAATCCGGTGACAGGTATGGTTTTCTTGCAACCTGTGTCCTACCGGATTACACCGGCTTGTATGCCAATGTGTTTTTCTGTATGTTTGCCACGTTATAAGATAACTCATGAAACGAGTTTACAGTCGTTATTGTTGTTGTATGGTTACGTGCCGATACCGGTAACCTCGAATGCGCTTGAAGGGCTAGTTAACCACTATTAGGTAAACGTAAGAGAACGGTATTCGGTGATAACGTTTCCGACCTAAGGAACGTTCTAACCACGACTATGCGTGAGTTAGTTATGTGATGTTTGTGTGTGATGTTTGTGTATGAATGTATGACTCTCCCTTCCCTTGTGTGTGTCTAACAAGACTTAACCCTATGTTGTGATTGTTTAATTAAGTTCAATGTTGAACTTCTAACAAGTGCTAACGGGGGAAGTGAGGAGTCCGGTCTGTTCCGGCCACGTGTGAGTATGGGGGCCGTTGTCATATCAGGTTCGATCCTCTCTGTATGTTATGGTTGTTTTCCAATTTGGTTCCCAACCTTCCCTTTAGCTTAACCAAGGCTATTACTGACTCACGTCGGGCCACAGGGGCATACTATGTTATGTTTGTTCGGTGTGCTTGGATCACTATATCCGAGACACCTTGTGTTATCCGTTCATTTAACGAGACGGTAACGAGTTATGTAATGAGCTTATCATGAGACTGGCAACATTCTCTAGGCTACAAGTGAACTGACTATGTTTGGGCCGGTTCATAAAGGGAACCATACCCGTTATGTTATGTATCGTCGTTATGATGCAATATCTATTGCTATGTTATTATGTACACGTTGAAACATGGAAAGTGTTGTTATGTGATGATTGTCATATGTTGTAAAATGTGGAGTATGTGGATCATGGATATGAATCCCAGTTTGTGATAAGAGGCGTTTAAGGGTAACCCGATTAATGGGTAGTTGTCGTCTATTAAGGAAGTAGCTCCATTAGAGGAGAAACACTCTAGGGGTAATGAATACCATGAGTGACTTATCAAGTAAGGATGTACTATTCGTTTGTTTAGCCCATAGAGGCGAGATGTTTTATGTTGTGTGTTTACAGTTGCATGCATGACCTAAATATAATCAACCGCATGCTAAGACGACAATTAGTTGTGCGTGGCCCGGTAGCAGGTGGGCTACGGGATTACCATACCAACAAAGGTGCTGAGCCCCTTGGGGGCCACCCTTTCTCTTCTTTTCTTATTTCAGGTACGAAGAGCTGGAAGCCGTTCGAGAGTAGGACGGGGTAGTCATTATACATGGATAATCATTTAAGTGTATATATACAGTAGGTGTAGTAAGACCGAAATTGTTATCGGCATCAGTTTATACATACTCGGTACAGTAGGAAGGTATGTGTATATTGTGTTGATAATGGAAAGGGATAATAATGTGTAGTCGCTCAGGAATCTAGTCCATCAGACCGGTACAATGTGTATGTAATAGCCTTGTTAGCCACGTGGGTGGTTAACGGCGTGTAACACCAACGAGTTAAGTTATTTGATGAGGTGTGTATTCCGCTGCAGATTGTTGTTATGTGGTTGTTGTTGGACGGGGTGTTACATTCCTGGTACAGGTAAATGGTGTATGATCTATTCTGACTTGTTATATTGTTAATATTTGTTGAAAACAAAGGTTTTAAAGAGAAAATAAGTTTTTACGGGGTGTGGTAGTGTTACTCAGTTTTTACTGATTTTATTTGTTTGTGTTTTCCTGTGTATATGAACTTTGTGTGTTCAGGGTAACTGGGATGGTCACCTTCTCTGCACTGAGGACGAGTCCACCGATACTTTCTATATTTTCATGTTTGTCACCTATCGTAGGAGTATACAGCCTGGGGTCACCGAGATAGTGCTTGAGGAGTGGAACAAGAAGATACAGGGTTTTAGGCACCCGGAGAATGGCAGTAGTCAGTCCATTACCTATGAAGTTTCCACTATTTATGAGTACTTGGAAGTAGTCCCATGCTAAGTTGCTAATGATGTAATAGTCTTTGATACCCCTTGCTTTTGGCGTAAAATAGGAGTAGGAGCTAACATAGTAGTTGGCTGGAAGGGGTCTTTTGGTACTAAGGTGTAAAGTGACGGGTTGGTTGTGTCACTCTTTTGGTAAGGGAAACAGCGTTGTAAGATAGCTAATGAAGGGATGGTGGTGGTAATAGCCTTACACTTACTAGTCTTTAGTAAGTGTGGCGGTAACACTCCGGTGTTAGTATTAGGGGACCTTTTGTAAAAAGACTGACGCATGTATAATACAAGTTAATGATGATATTTCAGTTATGGCACGTTTCTTTAAAAAAAATGACTAAGTAAATGGTGGTGGTAAACGGGGCGTTACAGAGTGGTATCAAGCCATAGGTTGCTGGAGGGGAAATTTGAGTTTGACTAGGAAGCAAGGTGACCCACGCTTAGGTTTAGGAGTCTAGGCAGAACCATGTGGTTCTGAAAATATGTTTGCTGTGATATTTGTGTGTTGTGTGCTTGATTGATTATAGTTAACTATTTATATTGCAACTAACATATCTTGTGTAGAATAATGGAGGTAAGAGTGGTGGAAACGCTTATCAGAGTAGCGCAGCGGAAACGTTGTGGACCCATAACCACAAGAAAGGCAGTGAAGATACTAAAGAATCTCATAGGATACAGGAACTTATCACGGTTAAGGTTAGCAATTAAAGTTTCAGGAGAAACTTTCTTTTTAGGGGGGGAGAGTCGTATGGTAAGTGGTGAATGATTATTAGTGTGTTGTTTGTTGGAGATGTGTTTGTTGGTGCCAGAAATGGTTGGTAATACTTGAATGTTATTTTAGGAATTGTTTCTTCATGATTTTATATATGTGGTATCATTGAATTTGTGAATGGATGGGATTGGTGTGTCTGAGGTTTTGTGTGATGTTGCTGAATCATCTGTGGTTGATAAAGTTACCTGGGAATCATTGTGTGGAATATTGTTTTAATTTCTTGGAGTATGTGACTGTATTGTTGGGTGTGATGAATTGAGCTTCGAGGACGAAGCTTTGTTTAACGGGGGGAGGATGTAATACCCCAAATTTCTAAACTGTGATTAGGGCCTTGCTTAACTGTAAACCTTAGGGAACCCTAATTTCTAAAGATGGAGAAGGTTATAATTAGTTGGAGGTGCTTGGTGAACATTAGGAACCTTAGTTCCCGGAGTATCACCCGGTAAACCTTAGTTTCGCAGGATTCCTGAAATTTCCGAAAATTACTAAATTCCTTAGGAACTGAGAGTGGTTATCAACCCTAGGAAGAGTGTTAGATACTTTTGAGAGTGTTTTGAGGAAAGAAACAATCATATCTTTCTTCTTTTAATATAAGATAATCTAGTTACATTTTTCAGTATTTAGTGGTTTGGGCAAACGAGGCTTCGGGAGAGCTCAGAAGTGACCCAAGGAAATTCCTGGAACTTGATAACCCACACTAGTATTAACATACCTACACATATAGTTTTAATACCCATAAAAGGCTCAAGCCAAACATGGCCTAAGGTGGTGGCCAAAAATATCTAGGAAAGGAGAGAAAATATCTCGGTTACTATTCACCACTATTCACACCTCCTTACTATTTGCAATGATGATCAAGGCAACTTGCCCCCTCCTTATCCATTCAAAGGCGGTTGTAAATGGATGGTTAGGATTGGTTTTTGGCACTTGACACAAATCAATGGCTATGGACAATTCTAGAAGTAATGATTACACGTTAATGGATAAGGATGAAATTTAGTATAAAAAGGGGGGTGGAGGTCGGCCATGGTAGGTGAGCAAGGTGGCCATTCTTCTTCATCTACCTTGTTTCTCCTAAGCTAGAAAACACCATTGGAGCTTAGGCAACAACACTCCTCCATTGGAAACACAAATCTAAGGTAGTAATTAAGCTAAAATTAAGGAAAAAGGCAAGTTTAAGGAGTGGGAGCCAAAATAAAAGGTGGGCGAATTGGTTGGTGGAGATTTTGAGCTCAAGCAACTTATAATAAAGGTAGAAGAACATCAAAATGGCTAGGAGAGGACAGGTAACATCTATGCACATCACTTTCACCCTTTAAGCTTATTTTCCTTCTTAAGTCATTCTATTTGGTTACCTACGAATCCTATCTCCTATTTTCTTAAAATTTTTACAGTAAACTAGGGATGAATAGTTAGTGATTATCCTAGAAAATCAAGTCGAAACCAGGTTGGGAAGTAGGAAAACTCTAAAGAACTTTGAAAATGGAGAAAAATGAGCTTTAAGCTTTAGGAATTGTTTGGATGGGTTTCCGACATGATTTTGAGCTAAAATTTTGAGGGTAGTCTTGAATAGTGAATATATGGTTATGGTTGAAAAAATCAAGTCGAATGGAGAAATTTAAGTCGGTTAGACAAGGTAAAGAAGCTAAAAATGAGAAAATGTGCTTTAAGCCTTTCTGAGTGTTTGGATGGGTTTCCGAATTGATCTTGAGCTGAAATTTTGGGAGATACTTGTGTTGTTGATATTGGATCATGGTTAAATTTTTAGGCCGAGACTTTGGGAAGTTATTTAAGTTGGTGAATAGTGATTTTGGTCAAAAATAAGAATTTAAGCTTTCTAAGGTGGTTTCTTGGAAATTGTTTGATTCTATGATTTATTGGAGCTTGAATGGTATTTTTATGATGTTATTAAGGTTATTTTACAAGTGGTGAGCTTGATGTGTGAATTACTACTTGTGTAAAGCTTGGTTATGATATCTTACTCATGGTTTGCAAATGTGTTTAAGGATAACCTCTTGTGGTGGTGGTGGAAAGTATTGTGTGATGTTGATATCATGGTTATCCTAAGGCTATGCCTCTTGTGAGAGCCTTTAAGGCCAAGCCGACGTTCCGGCAACAATATAAGCTCCTACTAATGAATTGGAGCTGCCACTATGATCTACTCCTATTGGGCAGAAGTTTCCAATAGGGGGGTGTGCACACTTAAGGACATAGGGTGGGTGGTGGTGGTGGTGGACTTCATTGGAAATATCTTGTTTATGATATTAATTATCTCTTGATAATTCCTGGTACAGGTAAATGGTGTGTGATCTCTTCTGACTTGTTATATTGTTAATATTTGTTGAAAACAAAGGTTTTAAAGAGAAAATAAGTTTTTACGGGGTGTGGTAGTGTTACTCAGTTTTTACTGATTTTATTTGTTTGTGTTTTCCTGTGTATATGAACTTTGTGTGTTCAGGGTAACTGGGATGGTCACCTTCTCTGCACTGAGGACGAGTCCACCGATACTTTCTATATTTTCATGTTTGTCACCTATCGTAGGAGTATACAGCCTGGGGTCACCGAGATAGTGCTTGAGGAGTGGAACAAGAAGATACAAGGTTTTAGGCACCCGGAGAATGGCAGTAGTCAGTCCATTACCTATGAAGTTTCCACTATTTATGAGTACTTGGAAGTAGTCCCATGCTAAGTTGCTAATGATGTAATAGTCTTTGATACCCCTTGCTTTTGGTGTAAAATAGGAGTAGGAGCTAACATAGTAGTTGGCTGGAAGGGGTCTTTTGGTACTAAGGTGTAAAGTGACGGGTTGGTTGTGTCACTCTTTTGGTAAGGGAAACAGCGTTGTAAGATAGCTAATGAAGGGATGGTGGTGGTAATAGCCTTACACTTACTAGTCTTTAGTAAGTGTGGCGTAACACTCCGGTGTTAGTATTAGGGGACCTTATGTAAAAAGACTGACGCATGTATAATACAAGTTAATGATGATATTTCAGTTATGGCACGTTTCTTTAAAAAAAATGACTAAGTAAATGGTGGTGGTAAACCGGGGCGTTACAGAGTGGTATCAGAGCCATAGGTTAGCTGGAGGGGAAATTTGAGTTTGACTAGGAAGCAAGGTGACCCAGGCTTAGGTTTAGGAGTCTAGGCAGAACCATGTGGTTCTGAAAATATGTTTGCTGTGATATTTGTGTGTTGTGTGCTTGATTGATTATAGTTAACTATTTATATTGCAACTAACATATATGTGTGTAGAATAATGGAGGTAAGAGTGGTGGAAATGCTTATCAGAGTAGCGCAGCGGAAATGTTATGGACCCATAAGCACAAGAAAGGCAGTGAAGATACTAAAGAATCTTCATAGGATACAGGAACTTATCACGGTTAAGGTTAGCAATTAAAGTTTCAGGAGAAACTTTCTTTTTAGGGGGGGAGAGTCGTATGGTAAGTGGTGAATGATTATTAGTGTTTGTGAATGTTTGTTGGAGATTGTGAATGTTTGTTGGTGCCAGAAATGGTTGGTAATACTTGAATGTTATTTTAGGAATTGTTTCTTCATGATTTTATATATGTGGTATCATTGAATTTGTGAATGGATGGGATTGGTGTGTCTGAGGTTTTGTGTGATGTTGCTGAATCATCTGTGGTTGATAAAGTTACCTGGGAATCATTGTGTGGAATATTGTTTTAATTTCTTGGAGTATGTGACTGTATTGTTGGGTGTGATGAATTGAGCTTCGAGGACGAAGCTTTGTTTAACGGGGGGAGGATGTAATACCCCAAATTTCTAAACTGTGATTAGGGCCTTGCTTAACTGTAAACCTTAGGGAACCCTAATTTCTAAAGATGGAGAAGGTTATAATTAGTTGGAGGTGCTTGGTGAACATTAGGAACCTTAGTTCCCGGAGTATCACCCGGTAAACCTTAGTTTCGCAGGATTCCTGAAATTTCCGAAAATTACTAAATTCCTTAGGAACTGAGAGTGGTTATCAACCCTAGGAAGAGTGTTAGATACTTTTGAGAGTGTTTTGAGGAAAGAAACAATCATATCTTTCTTCTTTTAATATAAGATAATCTAGTTACATTTTTCAGTATTTAGTGGTTTTGGGCAAACGAGGCTTCGGGAGAGCTCAGAAGTGACCCAAGGAAATTCCTGGAACTTGATAACCCACACTAGTATTAACATACCTACACATATAGTTTTAATACCCATAAAAGGCTCAAGCCAAACATGGCCTAAGGTGGTGGCCAAAAATATCTAGGAAAGGAGAGAAAATATCTCGGTTACTATTCACCACTATTCACACCTCCTTACTATTTGCAATGATGATCAAGGCAACTTGCCCCTCCTTATCCATTCAAAGGCGGTTGTAAATGGATGGTTAGGATTGGTTTTTGGCACTTGACACAAATCAATGGCTATGGACAATTCTAGAAGTAATGATTACACGTTAATGGATAAGGATGAAATTTAGTATAAAAAGGGGGGTGGAGGTCGGCCATGGTAGGTGAGCAAGGTGGCCATTCTTCTTCATCTACCTTGTTCTCCTAAATCTAGAAAACACATTGGAGCTTAGGCAACAACACTCCTCCATTGGAAACACAAATCTAAGGTAGTAATTAAGCTAAAATTAAGGAAAAAGGCAAGTTTAAGGAGTGGGAGCCAAAATAAGGTGGGCGAATTGGTTGGTGGAGATTTTGAGCTCAAGCAACTTATAAAGGTAAAAAACATCAAAATGGCTAGGAGAGGACAGGTAACATCTATGCACATCACTTTCACCCTTTAAGCTTATTTTCCTTCTTAAGTCATTCTATTTGGTTACCTACGAATCCTATCTCCTATTTTCTTAAAATTTTTACAGTAAACTAGGGATGAATAGTTAGTGATTATCCTAGAAAATCAAGTCGAAACCAGGTTGGGAAGTAGGAAAACTCTAAAGAACTTTGAAAATGGAGAAAAATGAGCTTTAAGCTTTAGGAATTGTTTGGATGGGTTTCCGACATGATTTTGAGCTAAAATTTTGAGGGTAGTCTTGAATAGTGAATATATGGTTATGGTTGAAAAAATCAAGTCGAATGAGAAATTTAAGTCGGTTAGACAAGGTAAAGAAGCTAAAAATGAGAAAATGTGCTTTAAGCCTTTCTGAGTGTTTGGATGGTTTCCGAATTGATCTTGAGCTAAATTTGGGGAGATACTTGTGTTGTTGATATTGGATCATGGTTAAATTTTAGGCCGATAATTTGGGAAGTTATTTAAGTTGGTGAATAGTGATTTTGGTCAAAAATAAGAATTTAAGCTTTCTAAGGTGGTTTCTTGGAAATTGTTGATTCTATGATTTATTGGAGCTTGAATGGTTTTTATGATGTTATTAAGGTTATTTTACAAGTGGTGAGCTTGATGTGTGAATTACTACTTGTGTAAAGCTTGGTTATGATATCTTACTCATGGTTTGCAAATGTGTTTAAGGATAACCTCTTGTGGTGGTGGTGGAAAGTATTGTGTGATGTTGATATCATGGTTATCCTAAGGCTATGCCTCTTGTGAGAGCCTTTAAGGCCAAGCCGACGTTCCGGCAACAATATAAGCTCCTACTAATGAATTGGAGCTGCCACTATGATCTACTCCTATTGGGCAGAAGTTTCCAATAGGGGGGTGTGCACACTTAAGGACATAGGGTGGGTGGTGGTGGTGGTGGACTTCATTGGAAATATCTTGTTTATGATATTAATTATCTCTTGATAATTCCTGGTACAGGTAAATGGTGTGTGATCTCTTCTGACTTGTTAATTGTTAATATTTGTTGAAAACAAAGGTTTTAAAGAGAAAATAAGTTTTTACGGGGTGTGGTAGTGTTACTCAGTTTTTACTGATTTTATTTGTTTGTGTTTTCCTGTGTATATGAACTTTGTGTGTTCAGGGTAACTGGGATGGTCACCTTCTCTGCACTGAGGACGAGTCCACCGATACTTTATATTTTCATGTTTGTCACCTATCGTAGGAGTATACAGCCTGGGGTCACCGAGATAGTGCTTGAGGAGTGGAACAAGAAGATACAGGTTTTAGGCACCCGGAGAATGGCAGTAGTCAGTCCATTACCTATGAAGTTTCCACTATTTATGAGTACTTGGAAGTAGTCCCATGCTAAGTTGCTAATGATGTAATAGTCTTTGATACCCCTTGCTTTTGGTGTAAAATAGGAGTAGGAGCTAACATAGTAGTTGGCTGGAAGGGGTCTTTTGGTACTAAGGTGTAAAGTGACGGGTTGGTTGTGTCACTCTTTTGGTAAGGGAAACAGCGTTGTAAGATAGCTAATGAAGGGATGGTGGTGGTAATAGCCTTACACTTACTAGTCTTTAGTAAGTGTGGCGTAACACTCCGGTGTTAGTATTAGGGGACCTTATGTAAAAAGACTGACGCATGTATAATACAAGTTAATGATGATATTTCAGTTATGGCACGTTTCTTTAAAAAAAATGACTAAGTAAATGGTGGTGGTAAACCGGGGCGTTACAGAGTGGTATCAGAGCCATAGGTTAGCTGGAGGGGAAATTTGAGTTTGACTAGGAAGCAAGGTGACCCAGGCTTAGGTTTAGGAGTCTAGGCAGAACCATGTGGTTCTGAAAATATGTTTGCTGTGATATTTGTGTGTTGTGTGCTTGATTGATTATAGTTAACTTTATATTGCAACTAACATATCTGTGTGTAGAATAATGGAGGTAAGAGTGGTGGAAACGCTTATCAGAGTAGAGCGGAAATGTTATGGACCCATAAGCACAAGAAAGGCAGTGAAGATACTAAAGAATCTTCATAGGATACAGGAACTTATCACGGTTAAGGTTAGCAATTAAAGTTTCAGGAGAAACTTTCTTTTTAGGGGGGGAGAGTCGTATGGTAAGTGGTGAATGATTATTAGTGTTTGTGAATGTTTGTTGGAGATTGTGAATGTTTGTTGGTGCCAGAAATGGTTGGTAATACTTGAATGTTATTTTAGGAATTTGTTTCTTCATGATTTTATATATGTGGTATCATTGAATTTGTGAATGGATGGGATTGGTGTGTCTGAGGTTTTGTGTGATGTTGCTGAATCATCTGTGGTTGATAAAGTTACCTGGGAATCATTGTGTGGAATATTGTTTTAATTTCTTGGAGTATGTGACTGTATTGTTTGGGTGTGATGAATTGAGCTTCGAGGACGAAGCTTTGTTTAACGGGGGGAGGATGTAATACCCCAAATTTCTAAACTGTGATTAGGGCCTTGCTTAACTGTAAACCTTAGGGAACCCTAATTTTAAAGATGGAGAAGGTTATAATTAGTTGGAGGTGCTTGGTGAACATTAGGAACCTTAGTTCCCGGAGTATCACCGGTAAACCTTAGTTTCGCAGGATTCCTGAAATTTCCGAAAATTACTAAATTCCTTAGGAACTGAGAGTGGTTATCAACCCTAGGAAGAGTGTTAGATACTTTTGAGAGTGTTTTGAGGAAAGAAACAATCATATCTTTCTTCTTTTAATATAAGATAATCTAGTTACATTTTTCAGTATTTAGTGGTTTTGGGCAAACGAGGCTTCGGGAGAGCTCAGAAGTGACCCAAGGAAATTCTGGAACTTGATAACCCACACTAGTATTAACATACCTACACATATAGTTTTAATACCCATAAAAGGCTCAAGCCAAACATGGCCTAAGGTGGTGGCCAAAAATATCTAGGAAATGAGGGAAAATATCTCGGTTACTATTCACCACTATTCACACTCCTTACTATTTGCAATGATGATCAAGGCAACTTGCCCCCTCCTTATCCATTCAAAGGCGGTTGTAAATGGATGGTTAGGATTGGTTTTTGGCACTTGACACAAATCAATGGCTATGGACAATTCTAGAAGTAATGATTACACGTTAATGGATAAGGATGAAATTTAGTATAAAAAGGGGGGGTGGAGGTCGGCCATGGTAGGTGAGCAAGGTGGCCATTTTCTTCATCTACCTTGTTTCTCCTAATCTAGAAAACACAATTGGAGCTTAGGCAACAACACTCCTCCATTGGAAACACAAATCTAAGGTAGTAATTAAGCTAAAATTAAGGAAAAAGGCAAGTTTAAGGAGTGGGAGCCAAAATAGGTGGGCGAATTGGTTGGTGGAGATTTTGAGCTCAAGCAACTTATAATCAAGGTAGAAAAACATCAAAATGGCTAGGAGAGGACAGGTAACATCTATGCACATCACTTTCACCCTTTAAGCTTATTTCCCTTCTTAAGTCATTCTATTTGGTTACCTACGAATCCTATCTCCTATTTTCTTAAAATTTTTACAGTAAACTAGGGATGAATAGTTAGTGATTATCCTAGAAAATCAAGTCGAAACCAGGTTGGGAAGTAGGAAAACTCTAAAGAACTTTGAAAATGTAGAAAAATGAGCTTTAAGCTTTAGGAATTGTTTGGATGGGTTTCCGACATGATTTGAGCTAAAATTTTGAGGGTAGTCTTGAATAGTGAATATAGGTTATGGTTGAAAAAATCAAGTCGAATGGAGAAATTTAAGTCGGTTAGACAAGGTAAAGAAGCTAAAAATGAGAAAATGTGCTTTAAGCCTTTCTGAGTGTTTGGATAGGTTTCCGAATTGATCTTGAGCTTAAATTTTGGGGAGATACTTGTGTTGTTGATATTGGATCATGGTTAAATGTTTAGGCCGAGTCCTTTGGGAAGTTATTTAAGTTGGTGAATAGTGATTTTGGTCAAAAATAAGATTTAAGCTTTCTAAGGTGGTTTCTTGGAAATTAGTGATTCTATGATTATTGGAGCTTCAATGATATTTTTATGATGTTATTAAGGTTTATTTACAAGTGGTGGCTTGATTGTGTGAATTACTACTTGTGTAAAGCTTGGTTATGATATCTTACTCATGGTTTGCAAATGTGTTTAAGGATAACCTCTTGTGGTGGTGGTGGAAAGTATTGTGTGATGTTGATATCATGGTTATCCTAAGGCTATGCCTCTTGTGAGAGCCTTTAAGGCCAAGCCGACGTTCCGGCAACAATATAAGCTCCTACTAATGAATTGGAGCTGCCACTATGATCTACTCCTATTGGGCAGAAGTTTCCAATAGGGGGGTGTGCACACTTAAGGACATAGGGTGGGTGGTGGTGGTGGTGGACTTCATTGGAAATATCTTGTTTATGATATTAATTATCTCTTGATAATTCCTGGTACAGGTAAATGGTGTGTGATCTCTTCTGACTTGTTATATTGTTAATATTTGTTGAAAACAAAGGTTTTAAAGAGAAAATAAGTTTTTACGGGGTGTGGTAGTGTTACTCAGTTTTTACTGATTTTATTTGTTTGTGTTTTCCTGTGTATATGAACTTTGTGTGTTCAGGGTAACTGGGATGGTCACCTTCTCTGCACTGAGGACGAGTCCACCGATACTTTCTATATTTTCATGTTTGTCACCTATCGTAGGAGTATACAGCCTGGGGTCACCGAGATAGTGCTTGAGGAGTGGAACAAGAAGATACAGGTTTTTAGGCACCCGGAGAATGGCAGTAGTCAGTCCATTACCTATGAAGTTTCCACTATTTATGAGTACTTGGAAGTAGTCCCATGCTAAGTTGCTAATGATGTAATAGTCTTTGATACCCCTTGCTTTTGGTGTAAAATAGGAGTAGGAGCTAACATAGTAGTTGGCTGGAAGGGGTCTTTTGGTACTAAGGTGTAAAGTGACGGGTTGGTTGTGTCACTCTTTTGGTAAGGGAAACAGCGTTGTAAGATAGCTAATGAAGGGATGGTGGTGGTAATAGCCTTACACTTACTAGTCTTAGTAAGTGTGGCGGTAACACTCCGGTGTTAGTATTAGGGGACCTTATGTAAAAAGACTGACGCATGTATAATACAAGTTAATGATGATATTTCAGTTATGGCACGTTTCTTTAAAAAAAATGACTAAGTAAATGGTGGTGGTAAACCGGGGCGTTACAGAGTGGTATCAGAGCCATAGGTTAGCTGGAGGGGAAATTTGAGTTTGACTAGGAAGCAAGGTGACCCAGGCTTAGGTTTAGGAGTCTAGGCAGAACCATGTGGTTCTGAAAATATGTTTGCTGTGATATTTGTGTGTTGTGCTTGATTGATTATAGTTAACTATTTATATTGCAACTAACATATCTGTGTGTAGAATAATGGAGGTAAGAGTGGTGGAAACGCTTATCAGAGTAGCGCAGGGAAATGTTATGGACCCATAAGCACAAGAAAGGCAGTGAAGATACTAAAGAATCTTCATAGGATACAGGAACTTATCACGGTTAAGGTTAGCAATTAAAGTTTCAGGAGAAACTTTCTTTTTAGGGGGGGAAGTCGTATGGTAAGTGGTGAATGATTATTAGTGCTTGTGAATGTTTGTTGGAGATTGTGAATGTTTGTTGGTGCCAGAAATGGATGGTAATACTTGAATGTTATTTTAGGAATTGTTTCTTCATGATTTTATATATGTGGTATCATTGAATTTGTGAATGGATGGGATTGGTGTGTCTGAGGTTTTGTGTGATGTTGCTGAATCATCTGTGGTTGATAAAGTTACCTGGGAATCATTGTGTGGAATATTGTTTTAATTTCTTGGAGTATGTGACTGTATTGTTGGGTGTGATGAATTGAGCTTCGAGGACGAAGCTTTGTTTAACGGGGGGAGGATGTAATACCCCAAATTTCTAAACTGTGATTAGGGCCTTGCTTAACTGTAAACCTTAGGGAACCCTAATTTGTAAAGATGGAGATGGTTATAATTAGTTGGAGGTGCTTGGTGAACATTAGGAACCTTAGTTCCCGGAGTATCACCCGGTAAACCTTAGTTTCGCAGGATTCCTGAAATTTCCGAAAATTACTAAATTCCTTAGGAACTGAGAGTGGTTATCAACCCTAGGAAGAGTGTTAGATACTTTTGAGAGTGTTTTGAGGAAAGAAACAATCATATCTTTCTTCTTTTAATATAAGATAATCTAGTTACATTTTTCAGTATTTAGTGGTTTTGGGCAAACGAGGCTTCGGGAGAGCTCAGAAGTGACCCAAGGAAATTTCTGGAACTTGATAACCCACACTAGTATTAACATACCTACACATATAGTTTTAATACCCATAAAAGGCTCAAGCCAAACATGGCCTAAGGTGGTGGCCAAAAATATCTAGGAAATGAGGAAAATATCTCGGTTACTATTCACCACTATTCACACCTCCTTACTATTTGCAATGATTATCAAGGCAACTTGCCCCCTCCTTATCCATTCAAAGGCGGTTGTAAATGGATGGTTAGGATTGGTTTTTGGCACTTGACACAAATCAATGGCTATGGACAATTCTAGAAGTAATGATTACACGTTAATGGATAAGGATGAAATTTAGTATAAAAAGGGGGGGTGGAGGTCGGCCATGGTAGGTGAGCAAGGTGGCCATTCTTCTTCATCTACCTTGTTTCTCCTAATCTAGAAAACACAATTGGAGCTTAGGCAACAACACTCCTCCATTGGAAACACAAATCTAAGGTAGTAATTAAGCTAAAATTAAGGAAAAAGGCAAGTTTAAGGAGTGGGAGCCAAAATACATGGTGGGCGAATTGGTTGGTGGAGATTTTGAGCTCAAGCAACTTATAATCAAGGTAGAAAAACATCAAAATGGCTAGGAGAGGACAGGTAACATCTATGCACATCACTTTCACCCTTTAAGCTTATTTCCCTTCTTAAGTCATTCTATTTGGTTACCTACGAATCCTATCTCCTATTTTCTTAAAATTTTTACAGTAAACTAGGGATGAATAGTTAGTGATTATCCTAGAAAATCAAGTCGAAACCAGGTTGGGAAGTAGGAAAACTCTAAAGAACTTTGAAAATGGAGAAAAATGAGCTTTAAGCTTTAGGAATTGTTTGGATGGGTTTCCGACATGATTTTGAGCTAAAATTTTGAGGGTAGTCTTGAATAGTGAATATATGGTTATGGTTGAAAAAATCAAGTCGAATGGAGAAATTTAAGTCGGTTAGACAAGGTAAAGAAGCTAAAAATGAGAAAATGTGCTTTAAGCCTTTCTGAGTGTTTGGATAGGTTTCCGAATTGATCTTGAGCTTAAATTTTGGGGAGATACTTGTGTTGTTGATATTGGATCATGGTTAAATGTTTAGGCCGAGAATCCTTTGGGAAGTTATTTAAGTTGGTGAATAGTGATTTTGGTCAAAAATAAGAATTTAAGCTTTCTAAGGTGGTTTCTTGGAAATTAGTTGATTCTATGATTTATTGGAGCTTGAATGATATTTTTATGATGTTATTATGGTTATTTTACAAGTGGTGAGCTTGATGTGTGAATTACTACTTGTGTAAAGCTTGGTTATGATATCTTACTCATGGTTTGCAAATGTGTTTAAGGATAACCTCTTGTGGTGGTGGTGGAAAGTATTGTGTGATGTTGATATCATGGTTATCCTAAGGCTATGCCTCTTGTGAGAGCCTTTAAGGCCAACCGACGTTCGGCAACAATATAAGCTCCTACTAATGAATTGGAGCTGCCACTATGATCTACTCCTATTGGGCAGAAGTTTCCAATAGGGGGGTGTGCACACTTAAGGACATAGGGGGGGGGTGGTGGTGGGTTCATTGGAAATATGATGAAAATCTCTTGATAATCCTGGTACAGTTGGTGTGTGATCTTCTGACTTGTTATATTGTTAATATTTGTTGAAAACAAAGGTTTTAAAGAGAAAATAAGTTTTTACGGGGTGTGGTAGTGTTACTCAGTTTTTACTGATTTTATTTGTTTGTGTTTTCCGTGTATATGAACTTTGTGTGTTCAGGGTAACTGGGATGGTCACCTTCTCTGCACTGAGGACGAGTCCACCGATACTTTCTATATTTTCATGTTTGTCACCTATCGTAGGAGTATACAGCCTGGGGTCACCGAGATAGTGCTTGAGGAGTGGAACAAGAAGATACAGGTTTTTAGGCACCCGGAGAATGGCAGTAGTCAGTCCATTACCTATGAAGTTTCCACTATTTATGAGTACTTGGAAGTAGTCCCATGCTAATTGCTAATGATGTAATAGTCTTTGATACCCCTTGCTTTTGGTGTAAAATAGGAGTAGGAGCTAACATAGTAGTTGGCTGGAAGGGGTCTTTTGGTACTAAGGTGTAAAGTGACGGGTTGGTTGTTCACTCTTTTGGTAAGGGAAACAGCGTTGTAAGATAGCTAATGAAGGGATGGTGGTGGTAATAGCCTTACACTTACTAGTCTTTAGTAAGTGTGGCGGTAACACTCCGTGTTAGTATTAGGGGACCTTATGTAAAAAGACTGACGCATGTATAATACAAGTTAATGATGTTTTTCATTTAGGGGTTCTTTAATGACTAAAGTAAATAATGGTGGTGGTAAACCGGGGCGTATAGTGGTATCAGAGCCATAGTTAGCTGAGGGGGAAATTTTGAGTTTGACTAGGAGCAAGGTGGCCCAGGCTTAGGTTAGGATCTAGCAAATCATGTGGTTCTGAAAATATTTTTGCTGTGATATTGTGTTTTGTGCTTGATTGATTATATTAACTAATTAATTGCAACTAACATATCTGTGTGTAGAATCTGGAGGTAGATGTGGAACGCTTATCATAGTAGCACGGGAATGTTATGGACCCTAACACAAGAAGCAGTGAAGATACTAAAGAATCTTCATAGGATACAGGAACTTCACGGTTAAGTTATCAATTAAAGTTTCAGGAGAAACTTTCTTTTTAGGGGGAAAGTCGTATGGTAAGTGGTGAATGTTATTAGTGTTGATTTTGTTGAGATGTGAATGTTTGGGCCAGAATGGTTGGTAATACTTGAAGTTATTTTAGGAATTGTTTTCATGATTTTATATATGTGGTATCATTGAATTTGTGAATGGATGGGATTGGTGGTTCTGAGGTTTTGTGTGATGTGCTGAATCATCTGTGTTGATAAAGTTACTGGGAATCATGTGTATATTGTTTTAATTCTTGGAGTATGACTGTATTGTTGGGTGTGATGAATTGAGCTCGAGGACGAAGCTTTGTTTAACGTGGGGAGGATGTAATACCCCAATTTCTAAACTGTGATTAGGGCCTTGCTTAACGTAAACCTTAGGGAACCCTAATTGTAAAGATGGAGAAGGTTATAATTAGTTGGAGGTGCTGGTGAACAGAGGAACCTTAGTTCCCGGAGTATCACCCGTAAACCTTAGTTTTCGCAGGATTCCTGAAATTTTCCAAAATTACTAATTCCTTAGGAACTGAAGTGGTTATCACCTAGGAAGAGTGTTAGATACTTTGAGAGTTTGAGGAAGAAACAATCATATCTTTCTTCTTTAATATAAGATAATCTAGTTACATTTTTCAGTATTTAGTGGTTTTGGCAAACGAGCTTCGGAGAGCTCAGAAGTGACCCAAGGAAATTCCTGGAACTTGATAACCCACACTAGTATTAACAACCTACACATAGTTTTAATACCCAAAAAGGCTCAGCCAACATGGCCTAGGTGGTGGCCAAAATATCTAGGAAATGAGAGAAAATATCTCGGTTACTATTCACCATATTCACACCTCCTTACTATTTGCATGATGACAAGGCACTTGCCCCCTCCTTATCCATTCAAAGGCGGTTTTAATGGATGGTTAGGATTGGTTTTTGGGCACTTGACACAAATCAATGGCTATGGACAATTCGAGAAGTATGATTACACGTTACTTATAAGGATGAAATTTTAGTAACATTGGGTGGAGGTCGGCCATGGTAGGTGAGCAAGGTGGCCATTCTTCTTCATCTACCTGTTTCTCCTAATCTAGAAACTCAATTGGAGCTAGGCAATCAACACTCCTCCATTGGAAACACAAATCTAAGGTAGTAATTAACTAAAATTAAGGAAAAGGCAATTTAAGGAGTGGGAGCCAAAATACTGGTGGGAATTGGTTGGTGGAGATTTTGAGCTCAAGCAACTTATAATCAAGGTAGAAAACATCAAAATGGCTAGGAGAGGACAGGTAACATCTATGCACATCACTTTCAACCCTTTAAGCTTATTTCCCTTCTTAAGTCATTTCTATTTGGTTACTACGAATCCTATCTCCTATTTTCTTAAATTTTTACAGTAAACTAGGGATGAATAGTTAGTGATTATCCTAGAAATCAAGTCGAAACCAGGTTGGGAAGTAGGAAAACTCTAAAGAACTTTGAAAATTGGAAAAATGAGCTTAAGCTTTAGGAATTGTTTGATGGGTTTCCGACATGATTTTGAGCTAAATTTTGAGGGTAGTCTTGAATAGTGAATATATGGTTATGGTTGAAAAAATCAAGTCGAATGAGAAATTTAAGTCGGTTAGACAAGGTAAAGAAGCTAAAAATGAGAAAATGTGCTTTAAGCCTCTGAGTGTTTGGATAGTTCCTAATTGATCTTGAGCTTAAATTTGGGGAGATCTTGTGTTGTTGATATTGGATCATGGTTAAATGTTTAGGCCGAGATCCTTGGGAAGTTTATTTAAGTTGTGAATAGTGATTTTGGTCAAAATAAGAATTTAAGCTTTCTAAGGTGGTTTCTTGGAAATTAGTTGATTCTATGATTATTGAGCTTGAATGGTATTTATGATGTGATTAAGGTTATTTTACAAGTGGTGATCTGATGTGAATTACTACTTGTGTAAAGCTTGGTTATGATATCTTACTCATGTTTGCAAATGTGTTTAAGGATAACCTCTTGTTGGTGGTGGTGGTGGAAGTATTGTGTGATGTTGATGTCATGGTTATCCTAGGCTATGCCCTTGTGATAGCCTTTAAGGCAAGCCGACGTTCCGGCAACACTATAAGCTCCTACTAATGAATTGGAGCTGCCACTATGATCTAACCTCCTATTGGGCAAAGTTTCCAATAGGGGGTGGTGCCACTTAAGGACATAGGTGGTGGTGGTGGTGGTGGACTTCATTTGGAATATCCTGTTTATGATGTTAATTATCTCTTGATAATTCCTGGTACAGGTAAATGGTGTGTGATCTATTCTGACTTGTTATATTGTTAATATTGTTGAAAACAAAGGTTTTAAAGCAAAAATATTTTTTACGGGGTGTGTAGTGTTACTCAGTTTTTACTGTTTTATTTGTTGTGTTTTCCTATGTATATGAACTTTGTGTGTTCAGGGTAACTGGGATGGTCACCTTCTCTGCACTGAGGACGAGCCCACCGATACTTTCTATATTTTCATGTTTGTCACCTATCGTAGGAGTATACAGCCTGGGGTCACCGAGATAGTGCTTGAGGAGTGGAACAAGAAGATACAGGGTTTTAGGCACCCGGAGAATGGCAGTAGTCAGTCCATTACCTATGAAGTTTCCACTATTTATGAGTACTTGGAAGTAGTCCCATGCTAAGTTGCTAATGATGTAATAGTCTTTAATACCCCTTGCTTTTGGTGTAAATTAGGAGTAGGAGCTAACATAGTAGTTGGCTGGAAGGGGTCTTTTGGTACTAAGGTGTAAAGTGACGGGTTGGTTGTGTCACTCTTTTGGTAAGGGAAACAGCGTTGTAAGATAGCTAATGAAGGGATGGTGGTGGTAATAGCCTTACACTTACTAGTCTTTAGTAAGTGTGGCGGTAACACTCCAGTGTTAGTATTAGGGGACCTTATGTAAAAAGACTAACGCATGTATAATACAAGTTAATGATGATATTTCAGTTATGGCACGTTTCTTTAAAAAAAATGACTAAGTAAATGGTGGTGGTAAACCGGGGCGTTACAATGTAACCCAACTTTGCATCAAGCATAGATTTTGATTTAAAGTACCTTGTTTTTAGACATCTAGAGACCCACATAATTGGGTTGCCCAAAAACCTCCAAACTTGGCGGGCTAGGAGAGCCATATTGAAGCACTCAATCGATCGGAACTTTAGCCCCCCCCCCCCATCACTCTTGGTTTTGCACACCTTCTTCCATTTAATCCATGTTATCGCTTTTGTCCCAGCACTACCTTTCCACCAAATATGTTGGATTAGTCCCTGGATCTCTTTTAGAAGAGATTTTACAAGATATTCTTCCTTGGAATATATGTGATAATTTGCTAATAAGTTGAGAAGATAGTTTGTAGCATTCAGCACTACCATATTAGGTAGCCCCCATAAGATAAAAGTCAACTATTATTTAAAGCCAATATTTTTATTACTCCTATTATTCTATTGAAGCAATTTTGATTAGTAGAGAAAATAAAAGTTGTCCCGATAGACATTAAATGTTGTAGTAAATCTTATCCGCACAATTATCTCTTCTCCAACTTGCAACAATGTTGTACTATCTTATCAAGTTTTCCTCAACTGCATAGATTACCAAGTATACATTCATTTACAAGTGAAACCAAAAAATTCTTCAAGTTGTAATAAACAAGCGAGCTACAGCCTTCATAGTAGGGATTAGAAGTAGACAAAATATTTAGAGTAAATTACTCGGAACCCCCTTGAGGATTTGGGATAATACAGTTAACCCCTTGTGTTTATCATAATTATTGATAACCACCTTGAGGTTACGGTATCTCTGACTATGAGCCCCCGAACATAACTCTAGTATCAAGACGTTAACCACGTGTTGACCCGTCAGCTTAATCACATTAATAATGACAAACTGGAAAAAAACACTGCTTAATCAACATTGTTATTTTCCTAAAAACGTCAACCCTACCTCGAAAATGCATTTGAAGTGGGATGAGAGAGAGTTAGATGATGTTGATTAAACAGTTTTGTTGTCCGGCCTCGCATTATAAATTTGATTAAGCTGACAGGTTAACACGTAGTTAACTTCATGATAACACAAGTTATCGTTGTGGGGGGCTCGTAGTCAAGATCCTAACTTAAGGTGGTTACCAATAATTATGATAAACACAAGAGGGTTAACTGTATTATCCCAAAACCAAGGGAGTTTCCAGTAATTTGCTCAAATATTTAATTAGAGAGAACTTTGTGTTATTCATTTATATAAAAAAAGGTATAGTGCCCCTTTTTATTGACCCATAAAATACTTATTGATCCATAGTAAAAACTTATAAAATAAGTCACACCCAACTCTTAACATTTTTCTTAACCTTTATATTTAGCATAAATATGTTACTTAATTTACCCTTATTACCTATAATAATAATGTGTCTCGCATCTTCAGTTTATGTTCTTCTTGAGTTTCATCTTTCTTCCAATCATAGCTGTTGTTAACTTCCTCATACACTTGAGGAATATTTTACTGAAATAACTTATTTATGTGTACATCTACTCAAATTTACCATCAAGATAGTAAATTTCTTCTTCATTTTCCATCACACACTACCTTGATTGGAATATCCACACTATAAGCAACTCACTCGGTAACAGACTTGACCTCATAATCCATAAAAATGTTTTTAAGATTGATGTAGGAGTAAAACATTCAAGTATATTTTTCTTCTATCTCTTCATGTAAAACAAAGGGAACAAGTTCATCTAATAAACCATTTACTTGCCAACTTCAACATCCTGAATATGACAACCACTTCGTGCTCACTAAGCTTCCATTTTCCTCCTTTATTTCACTTCTTGATATTCTTATGTCACCCTTCTATCGCAAACTCTTTTGGTGTCTTACTTCACATTATCTTTGTCTTGACCCATTGTTTCATCGCAAGCTTCCTTAACCCCAGCTTGAACTTGTTTTATTCTATCACAGTCGAGCATGTCATTTTTCAAGGCGTCTCATACTTTTAGTAGATTTTTGTCTTTGAGATCGAGTTGAACATCTCATTATGTACACATAAATTGGTAGTTGCAAGTCCCATTAATCTTTTCTTCTTTCCTTTATGGGGGCATTCGACAACGGCGTTGAAACGCAGCCATAGCGCTATGTTTCTGTTAGTGTGACTATGGTTAGCTTAGCAGGATGAGACAAATGTACTTAGTTAAGTTATTGTCCAATACAAACCTGACACATGTCACACTTTTTGAAAAAAAAAACAGCTTTAAGTTTTGATTGTCGCAAACGTCAAACAGAAGACATCTTTTGGTTTGACATAACCATTCTTAAAAGCTTCTCATGCTTCGTCAAACCTCAATATTGTCATTGTCTTAATCACCCTATTGTAACACGATTTTGTGAGTGTTGGAAAAGATAACATAACTCCTTAAGTAACATCTACTTTGTTTTCGTTTTTCTTCCCTCCATTTTCACTCTACATTTATTTCTCTCCTCTAATCTGGCTTTGCTAACAATTTGATAGAATATTATTCAACTACGTGTATAACGTCTAAGTTACAAGGGTCCCCGTCATAATATAAACTCGTAAAACAACCGCTCAGTCTTAACCTTTCAGTTAACATTTTATTGACATAAAATAATTTACTTATTAACCATAGTACTTAAGCTTACTATTTCAAATAAGTTTTAGGCTCTGTTCGGCATGGCTGTTTTGGCAGCATAAATACAGCATATTTGACAGCAGGAATGCGCTGGCATAAATGCAGCATATTTGCTGGTAGGAATGTGCTGGCATAAATGCAGTTGTTTTAAAAACTGCTGTTTGGCAGTGCAGCATATATGCAGCATGTTTGGTTAAGTTAGTTATATGTAGTGCGTTTACCGTTTTCGTATTACAATTATAATTTATTATATTACACTACGTAACTTTATTTTGTTAGTAAAAATAAATAAAAAATTCACAAACAATAAAATTTTTATTTATATTATTTAATCAAAACTTGTAACTCCTAAACAATATATTTTTATTATCAAAATTTTATAATTCTTACAAATATAAAAGCGTAAAAAAAGAGAAAAAGCGTTTCAAATTTTCTAATAATGTTATGTGAATTTATTTAGTGAAATTATAACTTTTAATAATATATAATATTTTTGTAACTTTGTATGTTAATAAATTTATATGCATTCATATTCTATATACTATTTTAATATTTTAATTTATATATCACAAGTGTGTATATTTATTCGTTTTTTTAATTTTATTAATCTATGTGGTATTACAAATAATATATTATAGATTTGTATTATAAATGTGATTTTTTGTAAATTTGGCTAAAGATGTAGTACTATTTTTTATAAATTATTTAAAGCATTATGTAATTTGTAATAAATAAAGTAACTTGTAAAAAATTTCTTTTTTAAAAAAATCAATAGTCACAGTAATTGCATTATGAAGTGAGTAAAGAAACGGAAGTGAAAGCACGAAAACGAAAAAGTATCATTTGCTGCGGGCATTTATGCTGACATTTATGCTGTCATTTATGCTGACATTTATGCTGTTTTAGGCGAACCACAAAAACAAATAAAGGAGTCCAAAACAACATATGCTGTATATTTATGCTGTCAAAAAATACACATAAAGGGCAAGGCGAACGCATCCTTAATCATCAGTCTTCTCTTATGAGGAATGCAGCTCCATGGAGCTCTTGGATTTTAAGTTTTGGTGTCTCTATTTGATGAGAAACCTATTTTGACAACTATGAGTCACTAACTGTTAGTTTGTTGGAGTACTACAGAAGCAACGAGAAACCTCTTCAAACAACAATAATAAGAAAATCTCACTTGCGATGAGCAATAATACAAATACATTAATCCCTCCCGCTCTTTGACCCTTGGTTTTACAGATAAAATCCTCGAAATGGGACTTCTAAAACACTTAACATATATAACACTCCACACTCAAAAGATACAAAATATTACAACACACTTCTTAAAAAAAACAAACTCCCATATCCAAATGCCCTTACTTTTCCACACTATTTTAATCGTTAGAAGAACAAACTCCTCCGCTGAAATCTACCATACATTTGATCAAATCGGTAATGTGTGAGATGGCACATCAGATCAGATTTATTCCACACACTACAATTCCCATAACAACATTGCCAAAGATATACTACAAAAGTAGCAATACTCAATCACATTCTTTTTTTTTTCTTTATAACAAAAATCATTAGTTGTAGATGAGGCTTTGCACGCGGCACTCCAGAATGACCTGAAATCCGTTTCCAAATCTTGAAGCGCATTAGAATAATGATTATTGAAGTAGGCATAATAATCCCGGCCCAGTGATTAATAACCAGATCGATCATGTACCAAACCGGTAGGGACCATCGCCTAGGTAGTGGCCTTCCATGTAGAGAGCTGCGTTTTGTGGGTGAATTCCATCCATCACCATGAACTGCATATCTTCAGAAGGTTTCCAATGCCTCTTCCTTTGGTTAATGAACCAGTTGTTTATCTGCTTTTGGTCCAAACCGGTCGCTTCAGCTAATGCCACTTTCTCAGATTCCTGGTAACAATTTAAAGAGATGTTGATGATACATATAGCCAGAAGCCTAAGTATTAGAATAACTCTTACAGTCTTCTGTCCAACATACTAGAAATCACAAGTGACCCTAGGCTAGTAAGCAGAGTGAGCAACTTCATTTTAAGGAGTAGTGTTTGATGTAATACCGAGGGATAAGGCCATTTATAATGCAATTCCCACCAGCTGAGCAGTTTCTGCCTGGCTTCCTTGGGGAGTTTGCCTTTCTTCTTCTTCTTAGAGAGCTCTTGCTTGAGACTGCTGAGGTAGCCACTGTACTTTCTAAGTAGATGATTCTTGAGCTCCCTGTCTTCAGCACGAGGATCAATTTCTGGGAGTTCAGTTTCTCCACCACTGTTTTCAGGCTCCTCCTCGGATGATCCAGCATTAGCACCTGATTTTTCGTCTGATGATGACGAATGATTTGTGTTGAAATTGTAAGGAGATGAGACTATTATTAGTATGCAGATCAAGAGAATGCATACAAGACATCAAGGCATTAATCTCAAAACATGGTGTGCCAGTGACATATAGGAAAATCGGATGACATTAATTAAAGAATAACAAAAAACAAAAGCTGGATTCTAAACCAAAAACAAGTACTATTATAAAGGATAGTTTTGCAAAGTCTGACTAATGTTTTTTTTTTCTTCTCTGGGAATCCAAACACAAGTACACTTATTATTAGTACACACACAAATTAATGACAAGTCCAACTGATACAGGATCGTAATTCTCGCGCTCATATCCCGTATGCTCCGTATTAATTAATGTCAGGGAAAAACAGCTGTGAAATCCGAGGCTATTGTAGCATCTGAAGCAGACAATGAGGTAAGCTTACCAAAGCATCAAACAAGTTTTTTTTTTTTTTTTTTCTTTTTGTTTGAACACCACATCATCGGGGAAGTAAAAAGATGCACATTGTAAGATTATTGAATGGAAGACAGCACTGCATTAAGTTACAGTTAACCTTGTTAACCATTTTTAGGGAACAGATGCAGGGATTTGAGTTTTCAAAATAAAAAAGTAGGGATTTGGGAATAGAAAGCCAAGCGAGAGAATATTAGTACGTATTCACAAGAGAAACATGTTGTCACACAAGACATAAATAAATAGATGCGTCACCTGGTTGCATAAAAAAAGCATCACCATGGTAATGTTAATGGTTGTTTGGGGACAGCTGCTGGGGGCTGCTGCTGGGTTCTGCTGCTGGAATTGAGAAGCTGTCTGCTGATGGTTTTACAGAAGCTGACAGCTGCTGGTTTAGTGTTTGGTGGATTGTGTTTTAAAAAGTAGGGGGGAATTGAGAAGCTGTCAGCTGATGATTTGTAAAAGCTGTCAGGCTGGTTTTGGGTGTTTGGTGGAAACCTTCTGATTTTAAAAATTGAGAAGTTGTCAGCTGCTGGAAGCTTGAGAAGATGTGTCCCAAACACCAATGTGCATGTCTATATATGCATTTATCATATTCAGTACTGGTGGTCAGTACTATCAAAATTCATAGGTTCAAGAATTTCATGCATAACAAATGAATAAGATGCATTTACATATAGATTATGAAAGTAGACAACGTTCCTACCTAAGGTTGTTACCATCACCACCTAGTAGACTGATGAAAACGATTAGTAGAACAAACCAGCAAAAGGAATTTTAAAACAGACGCAGACATATCGGTTACGCTTTACTGGAAACATCAAAAGAAAGAGGTAATATAATATATAGGCAGAATAAATAGCATAGAGATGCAAATTGATCTAATCCAAAGGACATTTGAGCGAGACACGAAATGGGATATTAGCTGAACCCCAATACTGTAAAAAAAAAAAAAAAAAAAAAGAGGACTCTGATCATAAATTAGCTATGGCGCTGAGTTCCAAAGCCTAAACTACTGTATTTCCCCCCTAGTGAGCAGGCAGCATCCATTACATTCCCCAGGTCAACATATTAGTATTTCTGCTTTTCTCTTTCCCATACATCACTCACTGCACTGATAAGAAAGGAACGACGAACAGAGAGTGATAGTGAGAGTGAGAGACGGGCTGAAACAGTCAGTCAGCTTCAAACAAACGTGCAATAGTTACTCGCACATGGCATGGCATGGCATTGAGCCGGTGCAGCAGTGTCCATAAATCAGACAACAAAACCAACCTGGTTTGCTTATAACAACAGTTATGGTTATGTTATTAATTAGGCGATGAAGTTTTCAGGGTTTTTCCTCCTGCAACTCCCCCACCCACCTAGAAAGGGTAAAAATAACCCCAGCTTGAAATTAACTCCAAACTACAGCTCAGTAGATACCAAACCCCCCTTAAATCGCTACCTATGACCTCTCAAAACGGCAACAAAGAATCTATTTTCCCATCCACCTCACTAACAGAAACCCCAAAATAATAATCTCCCCGGTACACAGTACGCAGTGTAGACTGTACTGTAGTATATACGTCATAGTTCAGAATCGATTCTCCCAAGGGAAGTGGGAAAAAAGAGGGAAGAAGAAAGAAAAATTCGCCGAAGAAAATGAACGAATCCAAGACTCATATACAGAATTTTAAAAAAGAACAATATCTATAGGAAAAGGATAGTACGTACCAGAATTAAAGACCCTAGAACGACCATCAGTAAGTAAATGGAGCTGAGCTTCAACACGAGACATGAATTCAATTGCCTCTTGAACTGGTCTCGTTAACTCCTCTCTATACTTCACCAGCATGTCGTAATACGCTTCCTGAATAGTATTAATTATAATACACCCCATCCCCAAATAACACTAATCAGAGATTTCATAATTAATTCAACACCGCCCATGTTTTTGCTATTAATTTACGACCGTACGTATACGTACCATGAATTGGTCAAGTTCAGGGTCTTTAGATGAACAAGCTGGTGATGAAGATGAAGCAACCTTTTGTCTTGTCTCAAACTCCTGTCGGATCACCGTCAGCCTAGCAGCTACGTCCGGAGGAGCACCAACCTATACAATTACAAAGACACCTCATCATAGCTATTACCTTTATTATCATCAATCAACAACTCTTTGCCGGGGGGAAAACCTATTTTTGTTTACTGCACCGACGAAAATGAAATCCGAATATCGCCCCCCACTTCAAAAGCCTTACATTAATTCTATTTTATTATATGGTGGAACTGGTTAGATATGTTTTTTTTTTTTTTTTGAAAGAGAGGGTTAGATATGTTATGATATGAAAGAAAGTGCAAATCAGCAAAAGAAAGGTTAACGGGAGTAATAAAAGGTGTCTTCCAAAGCAGAAGATTTTATGTATTTTATTTTTCAAACTGGAGACCCGACACGAACTTATGATTAAGAGGAAAAGAGAACATAAAAAACGAAATTAAGTAAAGCGTGAATTAATTAACTATAGTATCTTCCAGACCAAAAAATGACAGCAGATCAACAGATAGGAGGAGTATTAAATTTGTGTACCTTTTGACAATCCGCGTAAGCTTGAAGAAGATTTGGGTATTGCGGATGAGCTATAATCTTCGCCTTCATAACTTCAACTTCTCTCTGGTCACCGGCATTATTATCCTCATTCCCACTTCTCCGATTACCATTATTATTAGATCCAACGATACCCAACATCTCACAATCCCTTCCCCGCGACGACGGAACATGCTGATCCCTGCCACCGCCGACCTGTTGATGGAACTGAAGATGCTGTTGCTGCTCACCCGAACTAGTTAACAAAGGGTAGTTGTAGAATCTTGTTGCCTGTTGAGACCTCTCGTTCTTCGCGATACTGTTACTAGAATTATCTTCCCCCGCCGCCGCAGCAGCTGCCGCAGCAACAAGTGCGGATTGGAAGTAGTCTCCTCCGCCACCGCCGGTGCTGCCTCCTCCACTATCGTTCATGTTCATGTGATGATGATGATGATGATGGTGATGATGACTAGGCGTGGTCGTCATACCTAGTGGAGTCCCAGCGTCCTGATAAGGTGAGAAATTACTTCTACTGTTTTTATTATTACTACTACTGGTGTGGTGATGATGATTCTCTTGAACCATTTGATTGTAATTCTCCATCTTCTAACTCAACAGCACTAAATTAATCAACCCCAGACAAACGGTGTAGAGGAGAGAAACCCTAGCCAGAAATGAAGGACTATAGTTAAAAGCAAGCTACCGAAAGGAATAATCACACTAGCCAGACAGGTGCAGCTGTAGAGCTTTGTTGATAACAAGATACGATGTGATAAGCTGTCTCTTCAAAGCCTAGTAGAAGAAGACGAGCAGGAGCCATGATTGCACCCCAGACCGAAGAATAATTGAACAAAATTAGGTGAATTATATTTTTTTAAATGAGTAATTTAGATAAGTGGTAGCAATTGATCAGTAATCACGGTTTCAGGTGGAACACGCATGAGATGGGGGAGATTTGCTGGGTTATACAGACTTGCAGTGGAAGAAGAAGAAGTGGATGGATGGCGATCAGATGGCGCTATGAGACAAGGGTTCCTTCCCTCTCTATCTTTTTACCTCTCTTCTAGCTTTGAGTGGTTGGTTAGTCCTCTCTGCCGGCCTTCCTTTGTTCACCAAAAACTTGGCAACCGAATATATATAAGGAACAATATCTAAACTTTCAGGCGAATCAATTATGACACAGCCCATCTTTTCAACCTAGCTTAAGTTCATCTTCCTATATTTTTTTTTTTTTTGGATATTTAACCAAATATGATCGAGTTTTTCTTAATTCACGATATACCACTGTGTTTTTAAAATTACACAAGATAACACCGAGTTTTTACTTATTTCACCAAATAACACTATGTCGCATATTTTGTGAATTGCTTCGTTAATATTCATGAAAATAGACTAAACTACCCCTGTTATTAATTAACTGTCTGAAAATGATTTGTCATATTGATAAACTCCATAAGATATCACTTTCGTTTAACTAATAAGAGGGGTAGTTTAGTCCTTTTTTCTAGGGATATTAATGAAGCGGTTAACGAAATATGAGATAGAGTGTTATCTGGTGAAATAAGTAAAAACTCAATATTATCCTATGTAATTTTAGAAACACGGTGTTATATCGTGAATTTAGCAAAAACTTAATGGTATTTGGTGAAATTTTCCATTTTTTTTACAATCCTTATGAGTTTTAACATTTACCTAGAGTTCAACTTAATTGGGTTTGTCTGTAGTCAGCTTTCAAATACAACAGTAATATGAAAGTAGATGAGAAATTGGAAGTGACACTAAAATTGATGTTAGTTGTTAAAATAGCTTTCAAAAACAATTATTTGAATAAAACAGATGAGAAATTGTGGAATTGACCCCAGGTCCAAATGTTTGTGAGGACCATTCCTTCGTATAACCCTTCACCTTCCTTGCACTGCCCGTCTACTGTTGATTGGAATGAAGTTAATCATTAGTAATTTTTTCAAGGACCGAGGATGATCCTCCCTGATCTTTCTTTGCATATTGGTGAATCTCTTCATTCTTAAAGGTGTTATCTCCCTCCTACTTTTGCGTATAACATTTCAAGGTTACCTCATCGCCGCTTCACCTTCCTCTTAGTATGCTCTCTCCGGTTTCTCATTCTCCACCTAATAAAACGACTTTCTAACGCTATACTCTACACCGTTGTTTCTATATTCTCGCATCTCTTTTCCCTTCAAGCTCCTTGTTCCTTGCTCTGTTTGCCTTCTTGGTCCATGAAATGACAGTAAAGGGGATCAATGGTTCTCTTCTTTCCTTTCATCACTGTCTCATTGGGTGTATTTTCTTTGTGACCCAAATAACCCCTAGCTTCTTGGCCACACCACTACGACACTTCTGGAGTGCTTTCGGCGAATTTAGGATATACTAGGCTGGCTGAACATGTACCTCATTAAGTTCACCTTTATTGTTGTCATGTAGGCAGTCGTGGTTAGGGGTCCCTGGGTTATCAATATTTTTTTATTTGTTGTTCGGAGTTTGGACCCAAATAAACCCCTCTTTGCCTTGAATTCACATGGTTCCATTTGGGTTCGAATTTATGGTGTCCTTAGAACATACCACAATATCCAATTTGTAGAGAAGGCTTCCCGAAAGCTTAATCGCTTCACAAGTGTCATGGAGGAAAGAGCTTCATTTGGGTTCAAATACTTGCGGCTAAAGGTCTTGCTTAACATTCAAATTTCAATCATGTGTTTCCTGCCCATAGAGCTTGAAAATGCCGACTTCATCTTCCCGATTACCTACGACAACATGCCTATTCTTTGCTCAAAGTGTAGTCTTTTTCTTCACACTTCTGAGTTGTGCCCCATCTTGTGCTCCCGGAAGACGATGTTCTCACCTTTGGTAGATGGGCTAAGTACATAAGTATTTTAGGTTCGTACGTGTTTGGTGAAGCGATGTGATCAATCAGAAGTTTATTTTTACATAATGGGCGTCGTCTCAAATCTTTTGGCCCAAATACAGAAGCTTGGGAAAGTAGAGGACCTGATAGATCAATTACAGATCTTGACGATATGTCCTAGCTATTTCATTGTCTTGTGGGACAAATCACACCAACATACCGGAGTCATCTGTTGTGCGATCTGTTAGTGAAGGAGGCAAAGTTTGAGTTTACAAAGGAGTGTCTTGATGCATTCAACTTGATCAAGGCAAAGTTGGTGACTGCCCCATTATCGTTGCTCCTTATTGGTCTTTACCCTTTCAAATCATGTGTGATGCGGGCGACTTTACTATGGGAGCAGTTTTGGATCAAAGGCATGAGAAGGTGCTGCAAGTTACAGATCATACATCATTGAGAGCAAAGTCATAGTGCACACTGACCACTTTGCCTTGAGGTATATGTTCCAAAAAGCTGATGTTAAGTCCTGGTTGATCAGATGGATATTACTTTTTCAGAAGTTTGATATTGAGGTGAATGACAAACCCGGAGTGCAGAACGGAGTTGCTGATCATTTATCACGGATGCAGTGTCCTGATAATGGTATACCGATCAATGAATACTTCCCAGATGAGCTGGTGTATGCAGCTGGTTTTAAGAAGGATCCTTGGTATGCTGATATTGTGAATTTCCTTGCTAAGCAGATTTTGCCACGTGAGATGACTTATCAGCAGTGGAAGAAATTCTTTTCTATTGTTAAGTATTACCTGTTGGATGATCCATTTTTGTTCAAGGTTTGTGATGATGGTATTATTCGTCGGCGTGTCCCGGAGAATGAAACACGTGAAATCCTTGTCCATAACCATTCAAGAGAAGCTAGAGGACATTAATCAACCTCAGCCAAGACAGCAGCTAAGGTTTTAGAGGCCGGTTTCTTTTGGAAGACGCTGCATAAAGATTGCCATACATTTGTGTCTACATGTGACAGTTGTCAGCGCCAAGGTAACCTTTCGTGTAAGCATGAGATGCCTTTGAATTTATCTTAGAGGTTGAGCCATTTGATTTATGGGGAATGGATTTCTTGGGGCCGTTCCTTCTTCACATTCAGATCTTTACATCTTGATAGCTGTGGATTATGTGACTAAGTGGGCTGAAGCAGTGGCTACACCTACCAATGATGCAAAGGTTGTGCTCCTATTTTGGAAAAGGAACATCTTTTCCAGATTTGGTGTACCTCGGGCGATCATAAGTGATGGAGGGTCTCACTTCTGTAAGAAACAATTTAAGACTTTGTTGCAGAAGTATGAAGTGAATCATAAGGTATCTCTACCTTATCATCCATAGACCAATGGACAAGCTGAAGTTACTAATAGAGAGATTAAGTGGATTCTTTAGAAATATGTTAGTTCATCCCGTAAGGATTGGTCTATGAAGTTGGTTGATGCCTTGTGGGCATACCAAACAGCTTATAAGACGCATTTGGGAATGTCTCCATACAAGTTGGTTTTTGGAAAGGCTTGTCTTCTTCCGGTAGAGCCGGAACATAAATATTTTTTGGCACTTAAGGTATTGAATTGTGATCTTTAGAAGGCAAGTGAAGAAAGGAAATTGTAGCTCTATGAGCTGGATGAATTCAGAGAAGAGGCCTATGAGAATGCCAAGATTTATAAGGAACGGACTAATAGATGGGATGACAAATTGCTTATGAAACGGGAGTTTCAAATTGGTGACCGAGTATTGATGTTCAATTCCAGACTGAAATTATTTCCAGGAAAGCTGAAGATGTATGGATTCCAACTGAAGATGTATCAAGGGAGTGATGTTGATATGGTTCAATCAACACTCTGGCTTCGGGATCCCGATTCTTCCAACTGATGAACCAAGGTCTAGCCAAAGACCGTAAAACGGGAAGCTAGCTGGGAGGAAACCCAGTTTTGTAAGTTTTTTGGTTTCTGTTATTCGTTTTGTTATAAGTTTTAGAGTTTTCAATTTTCATTATTGCACTAATGTGTTTGGTAGACACGTTTTCTTTAGTGTTTCACTGTTTTGAAGGTAGATTTAGGGGTTAGAGGAACATTAGTAGAAAAGTTTGAGGTTCTGGCCACGTTTAAGGGTGGTCCGAGTTTGCATACTAGTTTGTAAACCCAAACCAAGAGTGTGGCGAAGCTACTGCCATGTTTTTGATGTGGTCCAGGTTTACGTACTTGTTTGCAAACCCAGACCATCATAGAGAAAAGTTTCTGCCGTATTTTAGGGGTGGTCCGGGTTTGCTTTCTAGTTTACAAATCCAGATCAATATTTGGAGCAGTCTCTGTTGTATTTCAAGTGTGGTCCGGGTTAAAAATTAGGGATTTCAAGTGTGGTCAATGAGAGTCAGGGTGAAGTGTTGAATAGGGACTGAGGTGGTGCTAATGGTGGTCTGCGGGGGCTGAGGGTGGTGCGCAGAATGGAAGGTAAATGAGGATGAGGGACTACACCGTGTAACTCACGTTCGTTTCTCCACCCTGACTCTCATTGACCACCACAGACCACCACCCACCCCTTTTTTCTGTTCATCGCGCAGCCACACCACTACAATACCACAAATAGCCATCACCCCAGTTCCCCTTTATGTTCCCTCGTTTGATTCCTAATCCCAGCCCTAACTCTCTGTTTGCGTCAGTCTACAAATGGCCCCGAAATGAGCTCGTGGATCGACCATCACCGCATCCACCTCTGCCGCACCCGTACCCGTACCCGCTCACACAATCCAATATTGGGAGACTGAGAGGTTCGATTTCATCAGTGAGGTGGCATTTGACTGGTATAATACTTTGAACCGGAAAATTATTCTAGAGAGGTCAGTTTCTCCTGATTTAATTACTAAATTTGGATTGGATACTCTTTTTGGATCAAAAGGCTAGGGTAGCTTACTGACTCGTGGGGGCTGCTATTATCCTCGGTTGGTGAAGCTCTTTTATGCTAATGCGGTAAAGGATGATAATTATATTGTCATTCACGCCAAGGTCAAAGGGAAGATGATCTTTTTAGTGCCTTCGGACATTGCTGATTACCTTGGTGTGTCTTGTATTCCCCAAGATGCTCCTCAAGAGATTGTGAATAATAGTGCTATTGATCAGAAAAAAGCCAAGGAACATTATATGAATTTAGTGGTCAATAACTAAGGTGTGTGTGGTCACATGTGTTGTTGGTTTACTTGTTCTTGATTGGTGTATCTTTGTCTTTTGAACAATTCTGATGTTGAAAGTCGTTGTTGTGTTAATCTAGTGTCTCATGTGTGCTAGTAGCTCTGCTTGAGCTCTACAGACAGGTGCCCGACTGGTAGGACACTAGTCATGACTAGAGTGTGCTTGTAACCTTGCGTGCTAAGCCACTCTTTCATCTGTTTATCTGAACTTCATACTTATAAAACATGTTAGATAAACAACACAGGTTTGCTATCATCAAATCCTAAGGAACTTGACTTAACACTAAGCACCCCACTCCTTGGTCATCTCCTTCATGTAAGCTTTTTTCTTCCTTTTTTTCTTGTGTCGTTAAAAAACCTCATTAAAAACTTTGTTTTAAGGTAAGAATAAATAAATGAATAGAGACAAAAATAGTTTAGACATGATAGCATTCTCTCATGCTTGAAGGTCGTTGATGAGAATTATGAGCCTCAATATTTGAACTACTATCCTGTGTTGATTCAGGCATATTAGGATCTGATCGGGTTCTAGGTCCACTTATAACCTAAGATTAATAACTAAGTTGTATAACTATAATTATTAAATATTAAGTTAGCTCCGTGGAATCTATTTAGAGTCACCATCTAATTTTTACCTACGGTAAATTAAGAAAAATAGAGTTTGGATTCGGGGGCTTGTTATTCAACTTTTCTGGGTTCAAATTACTTTCACTACCCTTCTAAGTCATTTTTCCTTACTTATGTAGTTTTACGGCTTATAACGAAGTCGATTTAATTTAAGTGTGTGGTTTCTGTTTTTTTTTGTAGGTTTGTTGACATTTTTTTCAGAGTTGAAAAGTGAAAATTAAAATTACCTAAACTAAGGTTTCAAAAGTAGAATTTGGTCAATTTTTAGTTCTGGCCGTGGCCACAGACCTAATGTCCAAACCCACGAACCCTAGTTAACAGAATTGATCAGAAAAGTTGAAATTGCAAGAATACAAAATTTTGAAAAGTTCGGGGCCACGACAGGGTGTCCTGGGCCTAGATATGAGTTGAGAAAACCTAGAAATATTGAAAAAGTTAAATCCCGCCACCGTCCGATGCTGCCTGTGGCCACAAACAAGCCGTTCAGGACACCGGACAGGCCGTCCGAGGGCACGGACTAGCCACGGATGGTGGTGTTTGTGCACTTCCCGACAGTTTTTTAGGCTCAAAATTTATGGGCATGTAGCCTGAAAGATTCTTAGTGTGTTAGTGATTGATAAATCTCAAATTGATTTCAATTTACGGCCGAAACTTAATGAAAAAGTTACTATACAACAAACGGAAACAAATAGCAACTTAGAAACCAGGAATGGTCGATTCAAACCCAAATTTTAACTGAAAGCTAATAAAGTCGTGGGGAAAAAGTAAAGTTCAAACCTCTTTTACCTTCGAATTCTAGATGAACCCTCATGTTGAGATTCTTCGGAAGCCTCGTCAGTGCCGGTTCTGGATTGAGTTAGACCCGGGGTTCTGGCTGCTGGTTGGGGGTGTTCTTCACGTGTTGAATGTGATTTTGTGGCTATTTGATGATTATAGCAGTGATGGGGATTGGAAAACGTGTTTATGTGGTGATTTTGATGAATTTCAGTGAGATTTGATGCTTGGGAGTTGAAAAACGTGAGAGAATTAAGACGATTGGGTATTCTAATGCTCTAGGAGTCTTGAAGTTCTGATTTGACCAAGGGGTAAGGTTCCTTATATAGGTAACACTAAAGATAGAGTTACCTCGGTAAAAGTCTGAAGTTTATCGGGATTTGGTTAAGTGACTTCCCAAAGGAATCTGACTTTGAAATTTTAACCACATGTAAAGGAAGATACTTCTACTATTTCTAAAGAAAAATTAGAATTTTTAGATAATGAATATTTTCAAATTCAATTTCTTGTCAAATTCGTTCAGAAATTACTAGAAAATTATTGAAAATTCAAAAATTCCAAATCCATTATGATCTAAATGACATCCTTTACCATGTGGTAAAATTTTGAAGCATTCCGTGATTTGAGTCATTTTCAAAGGAGAGAGAAAGCTTACGAGATGGCTTATGAGCCCTGAAAATTACAAAAAAGCCCCTCGCGATGACCAACCTATCACCTATGCCTCAAAACTCGCAGATCAAATCGGGATTCCGTGTCCTTTAACCGAACTACCCTTTATGGCCCTCGCGCTTTCGAAGACTCTCTTCCAGGAGGTCAAAATTTTGGGTATAACATATTGTCCCATGTCAACTAGACTTTAGAATGAAGTTGAAAAGGCCAGTTTATGCTTGGGTGACATCAATAAAGTTTGCCCGACTTTGGTATTTCTACCCCCTGTTCCAAAATGCTACCGAAGATCTATGATTGTGCCGAGCTATTCTAAGGTGCTAGCTACCTAAAGAAAGAACTTGGGAATCGTTGGACTATTTGAAGGCACCAACTACCTAGGTTTTGTTGAGCTATTCTAAGGCTCTGACTACCTAAAACAATGAAATATTGTGAAGATATTCTAAGGCGCTGACTACCTAAAAGAGATGTCTGATTTGCTGGGCTATTCTAAGGCACCAACTACTAAGGATGTGAAAAGTTGAGGGTTTTGTCGAGCTATTCTATGGCGGTGACTACCTGAAGGAAGGACATTGAAATTGTTGAGCTATTTGAAGGCGCTAATTACCTAGATCTTGTCGACCTATTCTAAGGCGCTGGCTACCTAAAATGATCAAATATTGTCAAACTATTCTAAGGCACTGACTACTTAAAATGATCAAACATTGTCAAACTATTCTAAGGCGCTGGCTAACCAAAATGATAAAATGCTGCCACGTTATTCTAAGGTATTGATTACCTAAAATGATGAAATTATGTCAAGCTATTCTGTAGCGTTGACTACCTAAAATAATGAAAAGATTTCAACCTATTCTAAAGCGTTGATTACCTAAAATGGTGAAATGATGTCAAGCTATTCTAAGATGTAGACTACCTAAAATGGTGAAAAGATGTCAAGTTATTATAAGGCGTTGACTACCTAAAATGGTGAAATAATGCCAAGCTAATCTAAGGCGTTGACTACCTAAAATAGTGAAATGATGTCAAGCTATTCTAAAATGTTGACTGCCTAAAATGGTAAAACGATGTCAAGCTATTCTAAGGTGTTGACTACCCAAAATGGTGAAAATGTATTGATTAAAATGTGAATATGACGTGCCTAAAGATGATGTGCGAATGCAAAACAATGTGCACATGAAGATCATAAGGATGATATGCAAAGTATGTTCTCCTCAGGTGAGTTCTTTTACTTGGGTGAGAATCTATATCTCTAAAGAATCTGTCTTCGGGTGAGAATCTGTATCTCGGAAGAATCTGTATGTTCAGGTGAGAATCTGTATCTCTGAAGAATCTGTATCTGTTAGAATTAATGCTAAATCCATTGAGTTGCTCTTGTGAAGTTAATTAGTTTTGCCTTCCACTTAAAGTGTTATACTCGAAAAGTTTCATGGAAGTTGAAGATGCATTAGTGGGAGCATTTATGTGGTGTAAATTAATGGCGTCTAAAGCATTTGGTTTTCTAACATTATGAGGAGAGTTATGAGGAAGTTAAAATCTTTGAAAGAAGAAGTTATGACTCTGAGCTTTCTAGATACACACACGTTAGTTGTTCTTAGGTGTTAATGGATGGTGTTAATAAGTTGTAACTGTTGTAACTTGTGAGCCATTATTATACGGTTGTTACAAGGTTAACGTTGGGATAAGTGAAGGGTTTAGATCTAGCACTATAAATAGATCTAGTAACCGTAGCTTAGGATCATCCCAACTTGTGGGGATCACATCCAAGAGAGTCAAGGGTGGTTATATGGGAACTCAAAGGGACTCGGGTAAAACCAAGGGAAACACGGGAAACACAGGTTGATGAGTTGGTTGGGTAACCCTCATGTAAACTTTTAATCCTCATCTTCTCAATGAAAGTTGTTATATCTCCTCCCGTGGACGTAGGTCATGTTTGAACCAAACCACGTATATCCTTGTGTCACTAGTTTATCATTATATTATCTGTGATTTTTCTTCTTCAGTAACCATGTTGATCTCACCAAGATCTGGGGAAATGAGCCCGTAATCTTAACAAGTGGTATCAGAGCTCATGGTTTTTCGGGATGTCTATGTTGGTGAAGATGTCATTGGGAAGAAATAATGTTGATTCAAGACAATGTGGGTTTTGATAAAAGCGAAGAGTGAAGGAAGGTGTTAGAGAGAGAAAGTTGTTATGCCTCAAAGCTCATGCATTTCCTTGCCTTGATTGGAACACCATTTTTGTGATATTTTTGAAGTCTTGACACTCAATGCTTGCTAATGGAGATGACAGTCCACTGAAGAGTAAAGGTGGTTTTATTCTTCATCGAACAATGATAAGAGTTTAGTGACTCATGTTCTATCAAGTACGGTGATGGTGAGGTGTTTTCATGAGAGTGGTGGCGTGGTCTTAAGAAGAAGTTTGGATTGAAAACAAGTTCGGTAGAGGCAAAGAGCTTGAGAAAAAAATAAAATTTGTCAACTACATGTGTTTTTTGGTGTGGGGGATGTACTTGGAGATGATGATGTGTTGTTGGAACGAGGTCAAGTTGGAAATCTTGGATCGTGGACTTCCATGGAGCACTTAAGATCATCTAGCAAGTGAAGGACCTAAGGTTGTGGTAGCGTGCATATAACCACAAACGAAGCTTAATGCGGTGATCAATTGTGAAGCTACGGTTAAGTCATGTTTGGAGACTTTGTGAGAACCGGATAAAGACGAAAGAGATCACTATGTCTTTGGTTGCGTAGTTGTTTCTTGAGTTGCTACTTACTTCATGTTTGTGGCAGGTCCATGAAGATTTGGACAAGATAAGTCTTTGAAGGCTCGGGGAGGAGTGATCAATTTACCGAAGTTGGAATGCAAATAGTCCAAATGAAGTTATCCGGTTTAGTCCTTGTGTGGGATGTTTATGGGATTATTCTTCAAGAGGAAGTTTGACATTGATGGTGGTATGTAATTGACTGTATTGAGCATTAAGAGGAAGAATTGTTAGAATTAATGCTAAATCCATTGAGTTTCTCTTGTGAAGTTAATTGGTTTCATCTTCCAATTAATGTGTTATTCACGAAGAGTTTCACGGAAGTTGAAGATGCATTAGTGGGAGCATTTATGCGGTGTAAATTAATGGCGTCTAAAGCATTTGGTTTTCTAACATTATGAGAAGAGTTATGAGGAAGTTAAAATCTTTGAAAGAATAAGTTATAACTTTGAGCTTTCTAGATACCCGCGTGTTAGTTGTTCTTAGGTGTTAACGAATGATGTTAATGAGTTGTAACCATTGTAACTTGTGAGCCATTATTATACGGTTGTTACAAGGTTCACGTTGGGATAAGTGAAGGGTTCAAATCTAGCACTATAAATAGATCTAGTAACCCGTAGCTTAGGATCATCCTAACTTGTGAGGATCACATCCAAGAGAGTCAAGGGTGGTTCTATGGGAACTCAAAAGGACTCGGGTAAAAACACCAAGGGAAACACGGGTTGATGAGTTGGTTGGGTAATCCTCATGTAAACTTGTAATCCTCATATTCTTAATGAAAGTTGTTATATCTCCTCCCATGGTCGTAGGTCATGTTTTGACTGATCCACGTATATCCTTGTGTCACTAGTTTATCATTATATTATCTTGTGATTTTTTCTTCTTTGGTAACCATGTCGATCTCACCAAGATCCTGGGGAAATGGGCCCATAATTATAACAGTATCTTCAAGTGAGAATCTGTATCTTCGGGTGAGAATATGTATCTCTAAAGAATCTGTATCCCCGACTGAGAATTTATATCTTGGGTTTATGACGAGGAGTCTCGTATTGAAAGCTGTTAGGATACAATGATAATTGTCTCATGTAAATGATTGTGATTGTGAAGAAAGTGAATTGTAAAAGTTTCAAACATGGAAATGATAGGGAGTATGCAGAAATTCTAAAATGCAATCAAAGTGTTTGTAGGAAACTTGTCCAAAACAAGAAACTATTTGAAAAAGGTGCCAAATATGGCAATGTTTAAGGAAAATTCTATATACTGAAAAAGGAAAGTGAAATTATCATTTCCTGACAAAGACTTCACATCTACAATATGTTTGTTCCCTAGAAGATGAACATGCCGCTGAAGGAAGTGTATGGTGTTTTGTTGTGGGGGTTTGAGGCTTTTGGAGTGGTGGCCATGGCTTATGACGGGCCTTGGAATTTATGTGGAGGTTAGTTATGATGGGCCTGCGGTGAAGTGGTGTTTGTGTGATTGTGGTGCTTAAGACTTATGACAAGCTTAAGCTTCAAGTTTTTGCTGGTGTTGTCATGGCAATAGTTAAAACAACAATTTCCCCAGTATTTTTCCTTGAGGCAATCTAAGCTAGAGTTCTTGGCAATCGATCCTTCCTTTTGATAGCCCCTAATATTTTCCTTGATTAAACATCCGAAACAAATTCCATTCTCAAGGGGTTAAGGCTTGTGTTTAATATGGTGCTTCCCAATTTACACTTAGTGTGTTTGGTATTTTTACTCGTTTCTTTCTTACGGTCAAAACTTCTAGACCATTGAATTTGACATTTGGTGAATTTACGCATTCAATCTATTTCTTTCACATGATTAGACATACAAATACCAAGTCAGAAGTCTTTAAAGCTTAGAATGTGGCCTTGGGGTGTAATGAAAGACAATGGGACCATGAAGGGACATTTGAGGTATGTGCAGCTTAAAGGGGCGACCAAAGCAGCAACTTGCGTCTTCCCTCAGATTTTCCTTCCTTGTCTTCAAGTCGTATGGCTTCTTTGCATTGATGTTGTTTTCGAGCTTTGCGCTTGCAACTTTTGAAGTCGTCCATTACACCATTTCTCTTCTTTTCCGGTATTGGAATTTTTGTGAGGCTTTTCATATTAGCCTTTCTTTTATCTTTTTTTTTTCCTTTTCTCGGGATTTTTTGTGTCGGCTTTGGACTTTGAGAGCTATTTTTTATGTAGGCTCTTTGGATCCTGTGTCACTTTTGGACCATCTACAGATCATTTCGTCATGCTTGTAGGGGCATCACTTTTTCATACTAATGAAGACGCCATTCGAGAGTCGGGCTCCTCGCTTCATTTGGTCGCCTGGTCAGATATTAATCATGGGATGGCTTGTTTTGTGGAGCTTAATGTATCGAAAAAGGAGATATATAAAAAGCTCAGCGGGGTGCCTAGGGTTCAATACCAGGGTTCACAAGCTTTTGGCTATGTGGTGCTGTACCTAGCTGCTTCGTCATCCTTGCTATTTGTGTATCCATTCTTTGTTACTTTTCACAGGTCTAAGAGTAAGTTTACAATGAGGACATTGCTCAAGTTAACTGTGGGGGAGTGACCTTTTTGGTGAATTTTGTGCTTAAATGTTTAATCGCTCTGCTTATCTTGTGTTGTGAGTTATTCTCGTTAAGAACAAATACTATTATGAATTGTGGGATAAATGTGCAAATTTTTCTTTTTGATTGCTTTTGAGGAGCATTTTACATGTGGTGTGACCAAAGGATCTTGAATGGTTGGATTTTTACTACTTAGGGTTCCTTCTGTCTTCTCTCTTAGGGATTTCTAAGGAGTCTTTCGTTGTGAAAATCTCTAAAGAACTTGTAAGACATCATTGATAGCCAACAATGAGAAGTTGAGTGTTCTTGAATGCAAAGGCTACATGCCCAAATTTTATCTCCTCATCCCTAATGCAAAAGTGAAACAAATGCAATAATTCTATTTTTCATTTTGTTTTCTTCTCAATTCCCATTCTTGAAAGAAGTTGACCATGGTTAAAGTTCTCCAAGTCACCTAATCTTTAGAACTTTGAAGCACTCCGGATCATACCCCGAAACTATATATTTTGTTTTGCCCTAAGCACACCCTTGCCACCACTAAGAGATGGTTCACACTTCTTGAATTTTTTAATCAATTTTTGATTCTTCACTTATTCTACACTTCATGATAGTATTTATTAGTTTTGAGCATTCCTTATTTGCTTGGGTGCTTGGTCTTGCTTGAGAACAAGCAAAAGGTAAGTGTGGGGGTGTGATGAGTGGCCAAATGAGCATGTTTTATGGACGCATTTCATATGTTCAATCAACACTTTTCATGCTCATTTCTCAACTAGCTAGTTTTACTATAGTTTTATGTTTTATTGGTGTTTTACACATTTATTGCTTAAACAAGAGAGAATAGCATAGCTAGGAATAAAGTAGACAAAGAGACAAACGTGTGGGCGCAAATGGATAAAAAATCAGAGCTAAAATGAAGAAGCTAGAGTAAAAATGAGCGTGGACCATTTTTCTGAGTGTAGTTCAGGCTTGTGTCCGGGTATACAAACCCCGACCAAAGTAGTGAGCAGGCTTCTGGACAATTTTGAGGGTGGTCCTGGTTTTTGTCCCGGTATACAAACCTAGACCAAAGCTGGGCGTGAGAATCTAGACGATTTTAAGAGTTTTCCGGGTTTATTTCACGAACAAAAACCCGGACCCGAAGAATATGATGGTTTTAAGTTTCGTCATTTATCCACACGAGACCAGCCAATGAAGATGCGCCACGTAGGCTGGTCTGGGTTTAATCCCTGGATGGAAACTTGGAACAAGCCCCAGACAGAGCAGATTTGTGCATTTAAAGAAAAAAAGAAAGAGAGAGACCGAGCAGCTCTAGATGACGAAAAAGAAGAGAAAAGATGAGAAAGAAGAGAAGATGAAGAGGAAAAAGAAGGAGAAAGAAACAGCTCCACCCCCATTGAAGCTCCCCACCTTATCCATGGCCATTTTTCTCCCTTCTCTCTTATATATCTCTACTATGCATGAGTAGTCTCCTTGTAGCTAGGGATTTGGATTTTACCCTATATCTCCTAAACTCTATTGTTGAATCTTGTATTGATGTTTAAGCTGTATTTTATTCCTTGTTCTTAATTGAAGATGATTATTGAGTGATTATGACCTTTAAGCTTGTCTTTGTTAATTTAGGTATTTGCTTAGGGTTTGCTCTAATTAATTGTAACTACTTTAAATTGGTTGGTTTGATATCGCCAATTAGTTTAGCAATACTGTGGATTACTAGGGATGGTTTTCCAGAATTAGAAATCTATCGGTGGGACTAAATCAATGTTAACTGATTTTCACTGATTTTGATATGAGGTTCTTGTTGCAACTTAGGGTAGATTTGTGCTTAATGCTTCCAATTGAATTGGAGACTCCAACTAACAGTCAGTTTGTGTCTAAATTGGTTAGGATTAATAGACCAAGATTTGGCTATTAGTCAAATTCTCGTTGTTTAGCTATTGATCAAAGATTTGACAATTGGTAGTAAAGGGTTACAGGTGTAATTTTCCATCCCGAGCTACAACTATCCAAGATTAGTTAGTTTAGTTTTATTATTTTCTTTTATTCTCCAATCACAACCAAAAACCCCAAAACCTCCTGATGTAAATGTATGCAGTGTTGTTTATATTCTTGCACAAAGACTAAACTTATAATTGATTAGATAGTTATAAAGTCCCTGTGGATACGACCTTGTTGAGCTACAACAACTAGGTTCACTGCCCATAGTTAGCAAGATAGTTTCACTACTAATTTCTCACAACAAAAATGTTTTGTGGTTTAACTGTGATGATCAACAACAATAAATGAGACAAAGGAATTGAAGAGTTAATGGCATTTAAGAAGGACTTGTTATTGGTTCTCTTCGTTGTCAAACCTAAACAGACACCACCACTCCTTATAGAGGAGAACGTGAGGGGGAGTAACAAAGTTCAGGTTCTAAGGACAATGCCCCTAACAAGGTTGAAACCAATTAAATTTCTCACCCAAAAAAAAACCCACTAGGGAAGTGTACCAATATTTAATAGTTGGGGTTCATTTCATCCCTCACAATTCTCTTTGTATTATCAATTTCTTCTTCATTTTGTTTTATCTTTTTGCATGTAAGCCTCCGTGAGAAATATTATACATAATTTATAGAGGAATACTGTATGCATTTATATAGTGTGTTTGGCGGTATTGAATAAGGGGGCTCTTATTTTAGGGATTACATAGAATGGAACAAAAATGAACAGATCTGATTCATTTTGTTGTTAGTTTATCTATGTTTTCATCATTTCATTGACCATGATATATTGATCAGATGTATATTTACTAGACTATGGTATCTGTTGTTGAATAAAAAGTTGACATAGTAGATCTTACACCATTTTTTCAATATGAAAGAATCCTCTAACCTTGCAATTTACACGTATGTCTTTAACTAAGTTTATCAAGTTAAAGTTAGAAACCTAAACTTACTACCCTTATATGGCCTTTGAGGTGCTCGTGATGCATTTTTTCTTTGTTGCTTGGGAGCTTTGGTTTGAGGTGCGATAAGTATGACTATGGACTGGCTCGTATCCTCAGGGGATTGGGATGAGGTGGGGATCCTTCTTAGGGTGATATGGGCTCTTGAAAAGGGGATTTACTTCATCATCTTCTATCTTCGCGATGATAACAACTACTCGTCAACAGAATATTATGGTTGAGTCTTAGTGGCAGGTTAGTAAATGGGGATGATATTTCTAAGGATTGTAACGATGGAGGAAAACCTAGTTTTCTTCACACTAGTATGTCAAAAGTTTCCAGCTCAGCCTTTTCGAGAATTTAGACTCTCACAAATATATAGTCTGATATGAGGGTGTAGTATGAGGATGCTTAGAGAAACATGACTATTTTTCTATAAAAAAAACTTTGGGTAAATTCATGGGATACCACTAAAAACTTAGCTAATTCATCATATACCACGTTTTTAAAAAAGTTTTTTGAATACCATAAAAAACTTCAAAAAAACATTTGAAGTTCATGGGATACAATAAACTTGTAATGGACGTTAAATCGTCCATCAAATTGAGGGTGCGAAAAGATGATTTTGCCTCTAGCTAAACCTTTGTCTATAGTTACCAGTTCATAAGTGTGAGCTTGGGTTTTTCAAACCTTATCCTATGTTGGCCGGGTTTATTAGGATCTATGCAGGTTCAAGGTCCACTTATAACCTAAGCTTATTAATTATGTCATAAAACAATAATCACTAAAACTAGGGTTAGCCCACTGAAGCTATTAAGAGTCGCCACTAATTTTGACCTACGGTAAAATAGGAAAGGTAAGATTTCGGGTTCGGGGGCATGATATATAACTTTTTCCAGGTTAAAATTACTTTCACTACACTTTGAAGTAATTTTCCTCTACTTATGTCATGAAAGGCTTATATAAAGTTGATTAACCTAAAGTGTACAAGCTTCTATTTGTGTTTTTTGATATTTTTCTAAAATTAAAGGTGAAAAGTGAAAAGACCTAAACTAGGGTTTTAGAGGCCAAATTAGGTCAAATTTCTTAATATCTGTGACCATGGACTTAATGTCCGTGACCATGAACCCTAATCTACCAAATTAAACAGAATATTCAAATTTGTAAAACATACAAATTTTAAAGCGTCCGGGGCCATGGACAGGGTGTCCATGGGCTCGGACATGTGCTAAAAAACTCCAAATATATAAAAAAGCAAAATCCTGCCACCATTTGGGGGCATTCATGGCTTTAGACAAGGTGCGCGAGACCCCGAACGTAGTGGGTGGGAACCGCCACCGGACAGTGGTTTTCGGGCGTTTCCGACGGTTTTTTCAACTCAAATTTTATGTGCATGTACCTTGAAAGATTCTTAACAAGTTAGTGAGTGAAATATTTCAATTTGAAGTTGAATTCAACACGAAACTTAGTCAACATGTTTTAGGGTAGAAATATAGTAAAATGTGAATTAAAATGCTGGAAAACTTGGGTTCAACTAAAAATTTATTCCAGGAGCAAGTTAAAGTCAGGGGATTAGAAAGTTGAATTTCTAACATGTTTTGATCTCTGTAGACAGAAGTTTCTTCACAACAGGATTTCCCAATTGATCCATTGAAAGTCGATCCGATTGTATTTCGACCAGGGCTTCTGACTAGAAGATCTTGATGATGATCCTCACGTCTTGGGGGTGTTTGGATGAGTTTTTATGATGGGAACTTCTTTGGGAGTGCAAAGACTATATTTTAGGGAATTTTGGAGAGGTTTTGGTAGTATTTGGGTGCTCAAGAGTTGAAAAACATGGGATGCGGGATGGGATTGATGCTTTCTGACTTCTAAGGTTTCCGTATGCTTTTTTAGTCAGTTGGGAAGGATCCTTATATAGGCAACGAATGAGATAGGCAAAATCCAGAAAAAGATATAAGTTTACCAAAACTTGTAGGTTATCTTCTAGATTGAATCGAATTATGAAATTTTACCAGCATCTAGAGGAAGATATTTTTGATTCTTCCAATGTAAAATTATTTTATTTTCACAAAGGAATATTTTTGAAATTACTTTTTCACCAGATCTGTTTAGAAATTAAAAGATAAATATTGGAAACTCAAAAATTAAAATTCCAATGTCATTGTGCTCCAAATTTCATCGCTTATCATAGTTAAAGTTTCATAACATTTCAAATTATTTTGGGCCATTTTTGGAGGAGAGTGAAAATTACAAGATGACTTGAATTTTTCTTTAATTTTCGGGCTTCAGGCTCCAAATAAAATTTGCTAGCCTTTCAGTCAAAGATGGACCTAATAACCAAGTTGCAACTTGTGTTTTAATGTTAGAAGCATTTTATTTTAATTTTTGGAAATTTGGGCTTTGATTATTTAAAAAAGTTAGCTTATAATATGTATTAAAAGCTAATTTTCAGAATAACAATTCCTAAAAATTATGATTAATGCCCTTTATGATGATCAAGATGTTACAACCACTTTGAGGTGCGGGAGCTAATCATGCAAAAATAGCAAATACCAAAAACATCCATAACAAATCGTGATTCCATGTGTCTTTACCATTTTGCCCTTCATTGTACCCGTGCTCAACTGATTGCCCCAGATCAACTAGACTTTGCAATGAAGATGAAAAGAGTAGTTGACGCTTAAGTGGCACCCTAAAATTTTGCATGACTTTGAAAGTTCTGCTACCTACCTCGAGCCTTTGGCAAAAATCACTTGATTGTGCCGAGTTGTTCTAAGGTGTTGGCTACCAAAAGAAGAACTCTAGAGTTGTTGGGTTATTGGAAGGCGTCAACTACCTTGATTGAGATGATTCAGGTTTTGTCGAGCTATTCTATGGCTATGACTTCCTATAATGAGGATTGAAGAATCATCAAGCTTTTCTAAGGCGCTGACTGTCTGTAACAATATTGATGATGGAATGTTGTCAAGCTGTTCTAAGGTGCTGACTACCTAAAAATTGCCAAGCTATTCTAAGGCACTGACTACCTATTAAAATTGTCGAGCTATTATAAGGCCATAACTTTCGAAAAGAGAGTTGATGCTTCTCAAGCACTTCTTAAGGCTTGAAGCTGTCCCGATGGAAATATGATGCAGTTCGGATGCTTTTAAGGACCGGAACTCATCTAATGCATAAATGAGGATGACTCGGATGCTTCTGAAGATCGAAACATCCAATGCGAAAATGATGATGGTTCGGATGCTTCTTGGAACGAAACCTGTCCATTGTGAAAATAATGTTGACTTGTATGCTTAGGGGGCCCAAAACCCGTCCAATGCAAAAATGATGATGATTCGGATGCTTCTAGGGGCTAAAACCCATGTAATACAGAAATGAATATGACTCGAATACTCATAGGAACTGAAACTCGTTTAATGTGAAAATGATGATGATTAGGATGCTTCTGGGGATCAAAACCCGTCCAATGCTCGGATGCTTCTAGGACCAAAACCCGTTCAATGCTTAGATGCTTTTAGGGACCGAAACCCGTCAAATGCTCCTGGTTGGACCCAATGTCAACTTATTTCCAAGGCCCCCAACCGGTGTGTGGGGATATCTCCTGGTATAACTATGAGGACTTATTACCTTTGCCCACTATTCTTTGATCCCTAAACAAGATGACATAACACAGGAGTATTTATTACTATCACCTCATCAACTTGGCCAAACTATGAGGCATCGGTGACCCGTCATGCAAATGATTTGATGATGCAAGATGATTGATGATGTAGTATGTTTCATCATGCAATGTGTCTGATGTGAGGATGTGATGAAATATATGACCCAGGTGCATTTAGGGACCGAAACATATTCCAAAAGGTGAGCAATTGGTTGTGGAGAATGCCAAATATGGCGGTGATTAAAAACCTGTGCATTGTCATAAAAATATGAACATGCTCTTTAAATGGGGAGTGAGATGGTTGGTAGTGATTAAAAACTTGTGCATTGTCATAAAAAGATGAACATGCTCTTTGAATGAGGAGTGAGATAGTTTTTGTGATGGTCAGTGCTTATGACGAGCCTTGAAGTTTGTGTGAAGATGTCAAGGCTTATGATGAGCCTAGGGTGAAGTGGTGATGACAGTGAAGGTCAGGACTTATTACAAGCCTGAGGTGAAATGTAGGAGGTCAGGGCTTATGACGTATTTGGGAGTTGTGTAGTGGTTAGGGTTTATTACAGGCCTAGGAGGAAGTGATGGAGGACAGAGCTTATGATGAGCCTGGGTGAATTGGTGTTTATGTTTAGGGCTTATGCCGAGCATAAGCTTCAAGTTCTAGTTGGTGTTGTCATGGCAGTTGTTTGAACATTCAAGTCTTATCCTTACAGAGTTAAGGCTTATGTTTTATATATGGAACTTTCCTATCTACACTCGATGTGTTTGGTATTTGCACTCGTTTCTTATTTATGATCACAACTAATTGTCCATTGAATTTGATATTTAATGGATTTACACGTTTGATCTATTACTTTCACTTGATTAGATACACAACTATCAAGTTGGAAGTCTTTGAGGCTTATAATGGGGTCATAGGGTGTGTTGAAAAACAACAGGACCATAGGGGGATATTTTTGGGTTGTGGAGCTCAGGGGTGACCAAAGCTCCAACTTGCGCCTTCTCTCGGATTCACCTTCATTGTCTTGAAATCATCTTGCTACTTTGTTTTCACTTGCGTTTGAGATTTGGACTTTGAACTTATGAAATTTTCCTTTACATCATTTTTCTCGTTTTTAACATTTGGATTTTTGAGGCTTTTCCTATTTGCGGTTTTATTCTTTCTCCGGGGTTCTTATGTCTCCCGATTTTGGACTTGTCTTCGGGGTTCTTGTGTTTCCAGTATTAAATTTTCATAGCTATTTTGATGTGATCTCTTAGGATCCTGTGTCTCTTGGGATGGTTTGAAGATTGTTTCGTCATGTTTGTAGCAGCGTCGCTTCTTCTGGATTTGTAACACCCCAACTACAACAATACATTTGACAAACATTTGCAGTGGAAAACATAACTCATCACATTACTTAACTCATTGGTGTTACACGCCGTTAACCACCCACGTGGCTAACAAGGCTAATACATATACATTGTATCGGTCTGATGGACCAGATTCCCGAGCAACTACACATTACAATATCTTTCCATTTCCAACAATCATTACACATTTACATTCCAACCGTATCGAGTATTTACAAACTAATGCCGACAACAATTTCGGTCTTACTACACCTACAATCCATAAGTAATTAAATGAATTACCCATGCACAAACAACTACCCCGTTCTACTCTCGAACGGCTTCCAGCTCCTTGTACCTGAAAAGGAAAGAAAGGGTGGCCCCCAGGGGGCTCAACACCTTTGCTGGTATGGTAATCGTGCAGCCCGCACACTACCAGGCCACGCACAACTCACTGCTAGAAAAAAAAAGAATAAACAACGCCCCTTTAACAACGGTTATATTGTAAATCGTTTTTTTTATCATAGTCCGCACATCTTAACAACACTTTGCTTACAAAGCATTGTTTTTGTTATCGTGCCCAAAGTCAAAAACAACGCTTTGTAAATAATCGTTCTTTAAGAGAGACGTATAAAAGATGCTTCAGGAAGGAAGCGTTTTTTATGTGTTTGGGCGCGATAACATAAAAAAACGCTTCACTTAAGAAGCGTTCTTTATGATACCTAAATTAATTAACTTTTTTCGCCCTCCCGCCCAGTCTTCTCATCAATCAAATCGCGGTTGTTCCCCTACCACTCTCTGTAAACCTTCTCTGTAAACACGCTAAGCTCTCTAGCTTCTTAATCGAAACCATCCCACAAATTCATTTCAATTCCGCCGCAGCGCCTCTCTTCTCTTTCCCTTTCTTCCGATATCTGCGCTCTCCATCTTCATCAAGCTTCTAATCTCTACGCGCAACCCGGCGGCCAAACTGGTGATGAAGCTGGCAGGCCACATGCATGCGTCGATATCAATCGGCGCCTCGAGCTCTCTCGCTATCGGTAATATTGAGTGCGAACAGTATACATATATGCCTATCGATCCTTATTTTCATATATATATATATATATACTCTTTCGATCTAATTAATTTAATTTTGTAAAATCACACAACAGGAATATACATGCGTCTCTGTCGTACGCACAGCAGCGTCTCTGGATTACAACCCCAACTAGCGAAAGGAACAACATACATGCGCGCTAGATCTTTCGGCTCCATTCTTGTGCTGATGAGGTAATTTTGCAAACAAAACTTCTCAATCAGGAAAATACATGCTCTGTTTGTTTGGGATTAAAAGGCGTGCATATTGTGTGTGTATTGTTTGGGAATAATTTTGCAAGCAAACCAAACCGTGGCGCGCGCATTTGTTATTAACCTATGTGTGTTTGCAAACCAAACTTGTTAATCAGGAACATATATATACTCTGTTTGTTTGGGATTAAAGGCGTGAAATAAAGTGTACATGTGTTTGGGAATAATTTCGCATGCAGACCAATGGACTTGCTGGTTTTTACTATGTGCTGATTGTTGTTAATCAGGCGCACATATTGTTGTACTATGTGCTGATTTTTACTTGCTGGTTGTACGATTGATGGACTTGGGAATTAATGTGTTTATTAGGCGTCAAATATAATGCATTTCGGCTTGCATACAAATATAGCCACGTGGTTATATATGGCAAAATTAATTTGGTTAGATGGTTATAGGGTGTATTATAAATTAATGCTATATATTATATTATAGTATAACCTAGGGTGCAAATATTAGATGACCATGGGATGTATTAATTAGTTACAAAGACATAGCATTACGGCAGCTTGTCTGATGTCCCCTTCTCCATATTGCTTTTACCTTAACATCCACCCAGAAGTTTATCTACGTTTCTACCAATACCAACATCAAACTTTTAAGTTCCTTCACATTCTTCTCCGATTTGTTATCCGGTCAAGCTAGGCATTCCAATTAACCCTCTAATTTTTTGGAAATCTATATGACCACCATTGGCCATATTAGAGACCTCTAGCTACTTACAACATCTTAATTTCTTGTAGTTATTATTTTAGTATCCCTTTACATTTTTTGGCTAGCGCCTATGACCTTCGATCGTCATGAACCTATAATAAAAAAAACTGAACTCGAAAGGCCCACCAACTTTATTTTCTTTCACGACCTTTCTTCTCTCCTTTTCAATTCCTTTAGTCACCTCTGACTAGTATATATGCTGTGGAAGCTTCAGTAGATCGAATAATCAGAACAGGACAGCACTGAAACATCACAGAGAAAATCGGATAAAAAGTCAGACGAATTAGGCCGATGGAGACGGTTGCTGCCTCTGTTGAAGATGAAAGTACCGACGATCATGATGATTCTTCTACTGATACAAAAGAGACAGAAGAAGAAAACATGGTACAAAAGAGACAGAGGCAGATACAAATGAAAGGATAAATGAGAACTCAGAAACAGAGAGGTTGAAGAAATTGGCTAAAAAGTTAAGTGAGGCTGCCACGAAGTAGAGTCCAGTGGCGATTAACGAATTACCGTCCCACTTCATGACCTTGAATGAAGAAAACGATTTTCTAGAATAGTTATATAAAGAGGAGAGGAGGAAACTTAGTCGATTATATGGTGGCATGGGGACTATATGAAGATAAAGTGGTACCAAATCGCCCGGTTGATGAGTTTCATGTCTTATGGATGGAGATGGAGAAGCTAGGCACTTCTCCATCTCCAGTTTCGATTGGATTCGCATCTTCTTTCAGTTTTGAACATTGATAGGTCTGAGAAATCTTTAAACACTAGGACATGAGTGTCTGTAGATTGCATGCAGTCATTTGGAATACTAGCCACACACTGTTGATGTGGGGTGCATCGTATCTTTTAAAAAAACTAGATGAAGGTCCCTTGGCAATTAAAAAGATTGAGAGATTCCCCCTAAGTATGATTCCCCCTGAGTTTGTATGTTAAGCAACTTTAACAAATGATAGCAACAAGTGACAATTTTTTTGCACAATAAGTGACAACTTTTATGTTATATTGTAACCTTAGTAGAAAACTTTCTACTATGGTTAAAGTATAACATAAAAGCTGTCACTTATTGTGCATAAAAGCTGTCACTTATTGCTATCATTTGTTAAAGCTGTTTAACATACAAACTCAGGGGGAATCATACTTAGGGGGAATCTCAATCTTTTTAATTTCTAAGAGATCTTCATCTAGTTTTTTTTAAAAGGTATGATGCACCCCACATCAACAGTGTGTGGCTAGTATTCCAATTGACTGCATGCAATCTATAGACATTCATGTCCAAGTGTTTGAATATTCTTAGACCTATTGATGTTCAAAACTGAAAGAAGAAGCGAATCCAATCAAAACTGAAGATGGAGAAGTGCCTAGCTTCTCCACCTACATTTCCATCCATAAGTCATGAAACTTAACAACCGGGCGATCTGGTACCACTTTTTCTTCATATAGTCCCCCATGCCACCATATAATCGACTAAGGTTCCTCTTATCCTCCTCATACAACTATTCTAGAAAACCGTTTTCTTCATTCAAGGTCATGAAGTGGGCCAGTAATTCGTTAATCTCCACTGGACTCTACTTCGTGGTAGCCTCACTTAACTTTTTAGCCAATTTCTTCAACCTCTCTGTTTCTGAGTTCTCATTCATCCTTTCATCTGTATCTGCCTCTGTCTCTTTTGTATCATGCTTTTCTTCTTCTGTCTCTTTTGTATCAGTAGAAGAATCATCATGTTCGTCAGTACTTCCATCTTTAACAGAGGTAACAACTGTCTTAGCGAATTGGAAATTTCTTCTCAGGTACGTATTATAAGTACCTTTGTGTTTGAATTGGTGATTTTAACTATTTGCGCATGTTTGGATAAGTTTAAATGGTGTACTTAATTGCTTTTATAATTCTCGTGTGCAGCTTGTTGATTTCTTCTCAATACTCATTCACAAGCCGATCTCAAGTTTGTCAAGGAGAGCGCACACACATGTGTTGAAAGCACTAAATTGATCAGAAGAAGTCATGAGTCACCTATCTTTTTTTTTCAAATGGTTGTATTGTACATGTTAAGACCGAACTTGAACCATTTTTAGTAGTTTAGTTAACAAGCTAGTTACAAATGTTGTAGTTGATCGATACTACACTTAAGCGTATGTGCGCTGGTATAATATTAATGCAAACAAAGTACTGCTGTTGATCTATTAATTAAAATTCACCAGTTTGGTTGATCTGTATATATAATTCAAACATGTTTTGAATGATTTTGTGATTTTAATTTTGTGTTATGCGCAGGGTAATAAATTGTATAAAAAAAAATATAAAAAAGGACCATATAAGAAACACTTATACATATAAGCGTTTCTTATACTCTCGCGCCAAAAGTCAGAAAGAACGCTTATCAATATAAGCGTTTTTTATAAAGCTTCGTAAAGAACGCTTATATTAAACAAGCGTTTTTTATAGTCAGACATAAAGAATGCTTCAAGGTGAAAGCGTTCTTTATGCCTCGTAGATTCCCGCCATCTTACACACCTTAAAAACGCTTTAGCGATAAGCGTTCTTTTAAATTAATGTATAAAAAACGCTTATAACACGTTCTTTAAGAGGTTCGACCATTTGCGTCGCTGGCATAAAAAACGGTTATAAAACGTTCCAAAAGACAAATAAAAACGTTGTTTATTCTTTTTTTCTAGCAGTGACTAATTGTCGTCTAAGCATGCGGTTGATTATATTTAAATCATGCATGGAAAACTATAAACACATAACACACATCCAATCAATAGGATCCAAACAACTCAATCAACACATCAACACCTGTTAGATCACATTATTGCGTTCTTTAACTCTTGAGGGTTTCTACCGTAATGGAGCTAACCCCTCACTAGATGACATTTACCCGTTTAATCGGGTTGTACTTAAACTCTTCTTATTAAAACATGGGGTTGATATCTGTGATCCATATACTAAACATAGCAACACACATCATATATTAACATACATACAACATAACCCGGGGAGAGTCACGTGTGGACTCGTACCCCAGATGAGAGTTAGTCATCTCATTTGAGCCTTGAGAAACTTTCTATTCCCATGTTAAGCTCATTACACAATAACTTATTATTCTTCTTAGTGAACGTATACTTACTTAAGATGTGTCGGATATAACATAGCTCCGAACACACCGTACACATTTACTTTACATAGATGTGTCGGTCTTAATATAGGCCCGATCACACCATACATATATCCCCCTAGCCCCGAACAAAAATCAAGGTAGGTAAGCTTTGGTTAAGCTTGCGGGTGATTGTAATCCAAGAAGGAAAAACAACCATAACATAATAGATAGAGAGTTAAATCAAATATAGATATCAACTTCCAAACAAACGTGCGACCGGAACGACCGGATTCCTCACCCCCCATTAATATATATATATTTATATATATATATATATAGTTAAGAGTTCCATTATAGAACTTATCACATCCATACACCGTACGTTGTTACAACCGGGTTAAACCCACAAGGGAGGTAAACATACTTACACGCACAAACAACACACAACTAACTCACGCATAGCTGGGGTTAGAACGTTCCCATGGTTTGGGTCGTTAAATCTGAATACCGATCACTTATGTGATCCTAGATTTGGTTAGCTACGGTAACACTTTTGAGGTTAAACGGTATCAGAACTAAACACGCCACATAAATGTATTACTATAAAATCATTACATGCTTATTCTTGCAAGGTGGCAAACATACAGAAAAACAAGTTGGCATACAAGCCGGTGTAATCCGGTAGAACACAGGTTGCAAGAAAACCATACCTGTCACCAAGGTCCACTCTATTGTGTCCTCTTATGTTCCTCGAACAATTCTCGAACAACTGGTAACATTACAATTGTTTCCATTAACATTGGGGTAACATGATTGTTTAACGACTAATGCGCCCATAGTTAACCCTGTCATCCCGTTATGCTTAATTTTACTCTTGTGATCTTAAGTTCACAACTCTCACATCTAGCCTAGCACTTGTTTACACTTTTTAAAGCCTTTATATGTCACCAAAAAAGGCCTAAACATCACCTAAAACCATTACTATCCAAACCCCCATCATTAGAAGTCATTAAAACACATTTTGGACAATTTTTGCCCTGGTCCGGACCCAAGGTCCCGGACCAATACTGAAACATACTCTCGGCCCTTATTTTCACTTGGTCAAGGTCTTGGTCCAGGACTAAGGACTCGGACCACTTACAAAGTTGATTTTCGACACATTTTAAGGGTGGTCCGGGTACTTATACAAGGGCTAAGTCCCGAACCTTGTTAATAAGTTATCAAAACACCATTTTTCAACCCCCAATCCAACCTTAAACCTTACCTAATCATTCCATAATCTTCCCACATGTTTCCTACATGTTTAAACACCTTAAAACATGCACTAACCCTTCCTAAATCATCACTAACTTGTTACTCAATTTCTTACAAAAATTCCTAACACTTATAACGTTTTTCCTTAGGATTTCTAAGTGGTGAATGATGCCTACAATATCACTAACCAAAGTGTTGCCTCACAAACATTACCACTACTCCAAAAGCATTATTTCTCACAAACACCTCCTTTACACAACTCATTAAGATTTTTTCACAAGTTCATACTTAATCCTTCACAAGGCATTTTACCTCTTTGTTACCAAATTTTGCACAAGTATTAACACTTCACATAACATAACTTTGGTGTGTATAAAACACCTATTTGATCTCTAAATCCTCCAAGACCATTCCTAGGTCATCCTAGGACTCATGAACACCTTAATTCATTTTCTTTCACCAATTAAACACTTAACAATTCCTAACACAACCTAGGTCACAATACTTCACCAAAGCACTTAAAACTGTTGTTTTTCCCAACTAAATTTTGCCATAGCTTCCCTAACACTTTCTTATCTCCAAACACTTAGGTTTTCACCTTTAGAAAACCAAGAACACTCAATCCCTTAATACACATCCTTACACACAAACATATGGTTTTTCATCCTTCAACCATCAAAGACATTCATCTTCACAAGAAATGTTCTTTACACACAACTAAACCTTTAAACTACACTACATCACAATATAGTGCATAAACTTAAATTGCTTGGCACTTAGGCCCTTAAGTAACATGGCTCTTAGGCCCTTAAATTGCATTAATCTTAAACACTGAATTTCCACACAATAATTGCCTTCAACCTGCAATTACACACAACAATGCTCCCATGTCCTTTTAGTCCACCTTGTGGATAGTTTTCTAGCTCTCCCATTGGCTCTTTAGGTTATTTATTACGCAAATATAGCTCAATTCCCTAGTACACAAAAGTACATTAAGAGAGGTCATTTACCTCTTCTCTTCAAGGTTTTCTCATTTGTTTTCTCTTGTTCTTTCTTGATTGAAAATTGGCAAAGAGCTTTTATCACTTGTCAATCTTATAACCCATACACATATAAGGGTAATGGGCATTAAGATTCACACTTAAACTCATAAATAAACCCTAGGTTACATAAGTGTTTATTGTACTTAAAATTAATGTTTACCTTTAGAATTTGGAATGGACTTTGACATGGAAACAAGGCAAGACCTCCTTCTAGCTCCTCTGGAGATTAAAACAAGACTAATTCAAGGAGAAAAACAAAACCCCATGAGAAGCCATTTTCGGTAATGTACAAAAACGGAGGAATATTTATTTTTCTTTGGTTTTCCTTACCTTGAAGCAAAGAAGAACAACAAGGTGTGAAAAGGTGAGTTCTTCCTCCTTCAATGGAGATTCTTCATGGCACCAACATGGAGTTCTTGAAGATTTGAAAAGATAAAAGTGTAGAGCTTGGTCTAACTAGAAGAAAGGTAGTCTTGAAATTGGATTTGGATCATGGAGCTAGGAGTTACAAGCAAATGAAGTCCAAGAATGGAGGTGGACTGTAGCAAAACGAATTTGGAGCTGGGAGAAGATGAAGAATACGGTGGGAACAAGAGGAAATGAAGAAAAGTGAAGAGAGAGGGAGTTTTAGAAGATATTTATGTTATAAAGGTAAATAGTAACTTTTACTTTATTCTTTCTTCCTTTCTTTATTTGCTGGCCAAGTGTGATGACTCACACTCTAAAAAACGTCCCCCATTCAACAATTAACATATATATGACCTTGTTTGACCATTTAACTAATTAAAGTTGACTAAAGCCTTAATTGAGCACTATTTGGGCACTATTAAAAAATTAGTGCACATATTTGTGAAATTTTTGATTTCCCATTGATTTAGACCACCTAATGTGATACTAAGTAGTACACATGTTGATTAAAGAGTAATGATGGACATTTAGCCACTCAAAACCCATTTCCAAGGCAATTTTTCAAAAATGTGCTTTAAGGCTCCTTAAAGCACATTTTGTGTTTTAACTTGTTTTCAAGCTTGAGTTTCTTTAGTAATTGACTTATCATGTTCATTAGCATGTTAATAAAGTCTAGGAATGACCTTTAGGTCTTATACAAGGTTACACCAAGTCTAGGGCAAGTATTTGCTTAAATTGACTTTATGGTGTTTTCTTGTGTTTTTTTTTGTTTAAATTGTCTACCAATGTTTCTTAAGGACTTAATTAGCCTTATATAATCATAATTGCATATTTTTAAGTCTTGGTAGGCTCTTTGGGTCCTAACCAAGTTCATTCCAAGCTTAGAGCATGTTTTTGCTCAAATTGTCTTTATGGTACTTTATTGTGTTTACCATGGTTTAGATTGTTCACTAATATTTCTAAGGAAATTTTAGCCTTAATATACCATAGTTTATTATTTAAACAGCATATCAAGGTTTGGGGTATTTCAGGATTGGTGTAGACATCATCCATGAGTGAGACTTCTCGCTTCCTTTGGTCACCGGGTCAGATATTCATCACGGGCTGGCTCGTTTTATGGAGCTTAATCATTAAAAAGAAATATGTATGAAAGGCTAAGCGGGGGTGCCTAGGGTTTTACATCAAGGTTCTATAAATTTTTTGGCTATATGGTGTTGTACCTTCATGCTTCGTCATTCCTAATAGTTGTGTATCCATCCTTTGTTACTTTTCACAGGTCTAAGAGTAAATTTACAAATTATCTCCTTCGGTCGGAGTTATGTCGTTACCTCACCTTTGTGTGTGGCCTTACCAGAGTCATATAAAATGACACGCTTGTTTACTCATGGTCTTACCGTTCAAGACGTTCTTATGAACTTTTTGTACTCATAGATTTGTTCACACGTTCAAATGGGAATTTAGAATTAACGAACCTAAACTCAAATTACCCGTAATATTGATTTGGGGTTTTTCGACAAACTTTTGGATAATTGTATGCTTTGGAACTGCTTATTTGGATGTTTTGAGGTGATTTTTGATTGCCTTTGGTTATAGCATGTTCAACATTTCAACACTTGCACAATTATCTCGTGAGAGAGTCTCAGCTTATGTTCAAACTCTTGTTACCATATATTTTTTCTTTTTCTTTTCTTTTCTATTTTTTTAGAAAAAGTAAATGAAATGAAAATTCTACATTTAGTCATAAATGGAAAAAGGGGCAACACTGATGATAATACTGAATAGAAAAGCTATAATCTAAAAGATACAAATGTAAAGACAACAAAATTAAATTAAAAACTATTCCTAATCTACTTCTCTTGAAACGTCCAACTAGGCATTACTTCTTCCCCCGTCCTTGCTGAATCCAAGTCCCTGACGGCCTGCATTCGCTAGTGGTATGGGAACTTCTGGTAACCACTGAACCTCTTTGTCGAGGCCTTTACCTTCTTGATAACCATATTTATCCATGATGGCTTTCCATGGTCTGATCCTGAGTTTTTGTAGAGAGACCGAGTCCAATTGTTCTAGTACAACGATGAACCTACTCAGATGAGACTGTTCTTCTTCTTCTACCATGCATACTGGTAGCTCCTTCATATGTGTTTCTCCTTTGATAACATGAACCTTCCCATCTCTTTTAAATTTCAGGCACTGATGCGTTGTCGAGGGAACTGCCGTTAAATTTTGAAGGAAGTCCCGTCCCAAGATGAAGTTGAATGAGTGAGGAATTTACGAAACAAGAAACTTAATTGGATGAATGACTATTTTTAATTTGAAAGGAAGATCTAAGAGGCAAAAACATGCCTTGGATTGTCATCATAACCTCATAGCACTATCTAGCATGACTTGAACTTGTCATAACCCATCCTCTTCATCACCATTAAAGGACAGATGCTGACATAAGATCCCGTGTTGATAAGAACTTCAGTACCTTAAAAGCTCCGCTCCAAACTAATGGTGGGCATCGGTTCCGAATAGAACCGGAACCACCGGGTAGAACCAGAACCGTTTGGAACCAGAACCGGTCAAAACCGGTCCGAAACCGGTTCGGAACTGGAACCGTGGCTGAACGAAGCAAATATGAATACACATGTTGGGATTCGGGACCAAATTGGGCCCGGAATTGGAACCAGAACCACCAAAAACCGCTTGGAACCGATTCGAACCACCCTTGGATTCAGAACCGTAGAACTGGAACCGATGGAACCGCCCTAGAACCGGTCAAACTAGCTGTTGGTCAAACGTCAAACGACCTTGTTTTGACCCAAAAGCATGCACTCTTCTGAGAACTGGTCGGAACTGCCCCAGAACCGGTCGAAACCATTTTTTTTGTGAATACGAAGCGAATATAGTTTTCAGAACCACAACTGCCCTGGAACCACCCAGGACTGGTTCTGAACCCAAATACACATTTCCTAGAACCGGAACCGGCGGAATCAGAACCGTGGCCACCTTTACACCAAACAGTGATGTAAAGTGCTTTTCCTAATTCCTTGGAGATCTCGCTATCATGGAAATTGATTTCTTCCTTCTGCTTCTATAAAGAGCCATGACCATCTTATCTGGAGCTAGACTTTCCTTGGGCCCACCTAGGTGCTTGGTAATAGCTTGACGATGCTCTAGAGAGACAGTGAGTTAGGACTAATGGTTGTAGCTTTTAACTTCCTGATGAGCTCTTGCTCACCCAGGACTTCCTTTGTTGCTGTGACAGGTAGCACGTGCTCTTTCTCTTGTTTCGGTACCTCTGCAGGAGTGTAATGCCTACCTGACCGGGTGATGTGAGCATTAAACATAACAAAGCTGACGGGAGAAGCGAGTTTTTAGCCTGTTAACCATGCCGGTTTCTTGTCATCCTGTAAAACGGTAAATGTACGACATCGAGGCTTGGACTCTGGGCTATCGGGGTCGCCTATGCACTGATACCTTCGTTGATGAAGTCTTGGATCCTATGCCTTAAAGCCTTAAAATCGTCTATATCATGCTCTACTAGCTGATGGTACCAACATAATTGGTCCAACTTGTTTCCTTTCCGAGTCTCTCCATGACAAGAGATAATTGGCTGTAGTAACCCCTCATCTTGCAGCTACTCAAGTACTTGGCTTAGTGGACATCTGATATCTGTAAACTTCCTCTCCGTCTTTGGGTTAAACTCCATCATTTATGGCCTGGATCTTCACTTAACAGATCAGCTTCCTAATCTTGGACGCCCAATTTAAGCACTCATCTATGGAATGACCTGGAAGTAGATGAAAATGATCGAATTGGTTGGAGTTTTCGCCCAGGTGCCACCTATGGAGCTTGGGGACCCAAAGCTGGATCATTTTCCGTCCTACTAACATTTTGAATATACGACTTTGAGGCTGCTGGAGATCTACGCATAGAATTTGAACTGTTTCCTTTTGCTGCCCAACAGATTCCCTTGAGGCTTGACTTCATCTTCATTAGAAGTGGAATCTATCGACGGGGTTATCTTGACGGAATTGATCGTGGCTCTCACCTTGTTCACTACTGATACAAGTCCCGCCCCTAACTCCTATAAGGCGGCCTTATGCATGAATTTTAGTTTGTCAAGTTTCCTGATTAAATCAACCAGTTCAACAAGATGAGAACTTGTATTTCTTGACTTAGATGACATTCTAGCTTGAGATTATTTGTCAATTGTTTAATGCCAGGAGAACAGTTGGATCAGAATCCACTAGGAATGCCCTAGCTATGAAATGTTTGGGTTGGAATGGACTAAGAATACTTCTAGGCAAGGATTCAGGAGTGTGAAAAGTTTAGGCCTAGAAAGCATTTTGGTCGTGAATTGAAGGTATGAGTAAGTATTGATGCTCTGGACTGGGTATGGTTGCTCTGGACTAGCCAAATACATGTTCCTTACTAAATGATTGCTCTGGACCGGGTATGGGTCACACCAGAGAAATGCTTAGGGCTCAAACCCGGGTCACCATAGGGTTTTGCTCGCTATCCTTTTTGGGCTTCCCCACTTTTTACACATCACCATGAGGTGTGCGTCTATGGATGGGTCTTTGACTAACCAAACATTAGGCTCGATAAGGATACTGCCAGAGAAGTGCTAGGAGCCGATGCCCAAGTATTAAGGGGACGATGTCCTCCTTTTTTACCTCACTTATTCCTATCATCGAAAGGTTTGAGTCTCAGACAGGGACTGCCTAAAAGGGTCCAAGTGGAATTGGTTTGCATGGTCCCACGACGCTCTCACGTGATAAGTAATTACAAGAAAATAAAGGTGCACACAGAAGTATATCAAACAATATAATAAAAGCCTTAAATGACATTTCCAAGTTAAGCCCTTTTTATCTTAAAATTAAAATTAAGAGTTAAGTCTCCAGTAGAGTCGCTAGTCCGTGAACGCAGGTTTTTGAACGTTATCCTATGTTGATCGGGTTGATTAAGATATATGCAGGTTCTAGGTCCACTTATAACCTAAGCTTAATAATTATGTCATAAAACAATAATCGTTAAAACTAGGGTTAGCCCATTGGAACCTATTAAGAGTCGCCACCTAATTTTAACCTATGGTAAACTAGGAAAGATAAAAGTTCGGGTTCGTGGAGCTTGGTATATAACTTTTTTCTCAGTTCAAATTACTTTCACTACCCTTCAAAGTTATTTTACCTCTACTTATGTCATGAAAGTTTTATTATAAAGTTGATTAACCTAACGTGTGCAAGCATTTGTATTTGTGTTTTTTGACATTATTATATACTAAAATTAAAGTTAAAAAATGAAATTACCTAAACTAGGAGTTCAGAGGGCCAAATTAGGTCAATTTGTTAATGTTAGTGACCACGGATCTAATGTTCGTGACCATGGACCTAATGTCCGTAACCATGGACCCTGATCTACCAAATTAAACTAAATATTCAAATTTGCAAAGGATAAAACTTTTAAAGCGTCTCGGGCATGGACAGGGTGTTCCTGGGCCCAAACATGTGCTAAAAATCCCTTAAATATTTTGAAAGTATAATCCTACCACCGTCCGGGGGTGTGTACGACTTTGAACAAGGCGTCCAGGATTGAAACTAATTGATGCTCCTGATGTGTCCCCGATTTGTCGTGGATGTATCGTTGTCCTAGGTGAACTACTTGATAGTTAAGGAAAAGCACTGGATATACTCAAACTGGAAATTCCATTTAGATTGGGAATTTACACATAGAAATTCACTCAATCTCTCTCACCCTACTCACGGACTCCGAGATAGTTTAGGACTTTATCCCCAAGTCCTCTACCCTCTCCTGATAGTGGGCATACAGTTCCCCAACCGTTCCCGACTGATTAGTCTATCAAATATCCAAAGTATTAACACTCGAATCCAGTCCTATCCAGCTCACCAACTCTTTAGCACTTACACACACTTTAGTCCGACTCACACTTGCTTTGGATATCTGTCTCTTTTTAACTTTTTGCACTTTTGGCTTACATAACACATTATGCATGTATTTATACATGTTAGTTAAGATATAACTAACATCCAATGATCTCTTAGACTTTAGGAGTCGATTACTTCTACATCTTCTAACATAATTGCCATACTAGAATGTAGGTTGATGACCAGCTTGATCTGGAGCCATCAAGACATGTGTTGTCTAGTGACTAGACACGTTGGCGGCAAATACTCAAGTGGTCGGTCACCACTAGCACTCTCCACTTGCTTGATCTTTTCTAGTTCATTAATGCTCATAAATGCTCTCTTTAGACTTCATTATGGCTATGTAATAAATTCTCATTAATAGCCCTTGAATTATCTTGTTATCTTGCACATTAATGAGTTATGCTTTTGTTGTGAGCTGGTTGCTTATATAGATGTGAAAGTCTACATGTGTTTGTCGACCTTCTTGAAGTATTTTGTCCTTGTATGCGTAAGACATGTGGTTGTGTGGTCTTGACTCCTTGTGTGTACTAGGAGTTCTAACAGTGCTCTCCTAAACAAGTGCCCGACTGGTTGGGCACAAGTCATGAATGGAGTGTGCTTGCAACCTTACGTGCTAAGCCACTCCTCTACCTGTTTATCTGAATCTCAAAGCTTAACAAACATATTAGATAAACAACACATGTTTGCTATCATCAAAACTAAATGATCTAGACTTAACAATTTCCCCCTTTTTGATGATGGCAACCAATACAAAATCATATGTACTTGACAACTTGAAATTGAGAGATATTTCCCCTAAGAGGGATTCCCCTGAGTTTGCTAAAGGTTAGTAAGATAGATTGATAAAATCACTACAAAAAACAAACAACGGCTTTATACCGTGGCCATAGTAGAGAGTTTTCACTAAGATAATTACATAACGCAAGGAAGATAGTTATAAGTTCACAAGTATATATCTTTCTTTCCCCCTTTGCCATACAAGAAAAATAGGGAGCAACTACACGACTTAAGTTATTGAAAAAGCTATGACATTCCATAGATTACAAACTACAAATTAGATAAAGACAAGCTAGATAGAGTGACGGTTTGTTACATCCCTAGTGGAGACATCAAAGCCATGGGTTTTATCATTGGAAAAAGACATGAATAGGGGTGATTCAGCGGTGGTAGAAGTATCTGATTCATCAGAGTCTACGGTAAACTCTATGCAGTGAGGGGATTTAGTAAGAGATTGAGTAGCACTTGAGGTGACAGACTAGGCTGTGAAAGAGTGAGTCTGGTTGGACATAGCTTTGTGCAACATACTTCTTTGGGTGTTTCGTCAACACAAACTTGTGAATGGTGGAATGGATAGTTTGCTCATTCGAGCTTGATGAACTTTGTGGCTCTCTTTCCATGTTTTGAGAGGTGAAGGAATGATTGTGAGTGGTAATAAATGAGGTACCACATCTTGCAGTCTATGATGTAGGCTTTTTAGGTGTCATGTTTGGAGATTGAATTAGTGTAATGATTGGGACTGAGTGTCATCATTTGTAATTTTTAATCAAGGAAGAAGCATCCAATGTAATAAATTCTTTTGTAAACAAGATTTTCATTCAAGGTAGACAAAGTAACAGTTACATTTCCATTAATATCAAAAGATTAACCTATGAAACATATAACAATGGTAGGGAAAATAAAAGAAGGATACAAACATATAACTTAAAACTAAAATTTCTCAACGCTTCACTCATGTCTCTAAGAGACACAGAACTCTCAGGCTATAGATGTGTATCTGTGAAGTCTATTGCTCCTTGAACCATGTTATGAATATGTGGTTCCTGGGAGACAGCCTGCACAGTTGTAAGAGTAACTCTTACATGCTGAAGAACATCTCGAGCTGAAGTATCCAGACAGGTCCCCGACCTGTCATAGACTAGTGATAGACTGCGTTCTCTTTTGAGGGCGGAGGTCCTGGAAAGTGGTTGAGGCTCTGACCTTAAGTCCTCACTCTTGGTAGGCTTTTGAGGAACCATCAACTCTGTTCCTTGAGTCTTAATCCCCATCTTGGACAACATCTCTGAGCAGATGCAGTCCCGAGCGGTCCGTGAGCACTCATGGAAGCAGTTGGTGTCCACTTCATTATACTGCAATGCCGCGGTGACCACTCCCCCATGAACCAGACCTTGGTTGACATATATACTCTCCTTAATGAAGAGTAGAATCATGGCAGGGAGGTCTGTCTTCTCCTTGGTCTTGATGGTGTACATAAGCCTCACATCTCTTGCATTGACGATGTGAGTTCTTTGATTCCCCAGGGTTATTGTGGGTGACCAGGCTGAATAGAACCCTGTGGGGGATGGACATTTCCACGGCATGGAAGTTCTTCATTGTGGCCCCCTTGTTGAGCATGTGGACCATATTTTATGTCCTAAGTCGTTTCACGTCATGTCCCTGGAAACGACCAATCCCTCTGGCTCTAGGTTGAAAGACTTGTAGATCCAAGACTTTGTGATGTTGATGTGGACTTCTTGAACTATTGATATGATGTAGTCCTTATCATCATCTCCCTGGAGAGGCCCTAGATGTCGCATGTGCTCCTTGAGCAGCTCTGTGTAGATGACAAGAGGTTCCTAAAAGAAGTTGATCTAGCCTTGGTATTCCAAAAGCTTTAGGATCTCTCCGAGACCCATCTTCTCCCTCCATTCCATGTCCATCATCTTTGGTAAGACAGGACAAGACTTGTCGTTCACATTCTCAGCCTTGATGGTTATTGGTTCGAGCTCCTTAAGTTTCTTCAGTCGCTTGAGCGACTGTTGTGGCTATGGCTTCAGAACCACTCTTTTTTATTGGAAGATCTCCTCGATCTTCTGAGCGAGCGAGGATGAAGCAATTTTTTGTTTGCCCTTGGCCTTCCTCAGCTGCTCACGCTCCTCGAGTGTTGGTATGACAGGTGTGAGTGACTTTGTGTCGCTTTATCCTTCCTGACTTGATCGGTGAGGTGTCGGAGACCGTTCTACGACTGGTGACGTAGCCTGAGCGATGGGTTCTTTTTCCTCCTCTGAGTCTGGTGCTGTCACACCTTCTTCTTGAGCCTTTTCTTCTGCTGAGGCTTCATTTTGTGACTTCTCGTCACTCTGAACTTCTTCTTCCACATGGTGGATTATTGGTTCGACGACAACAGTTGGAGTTGCCTCCTCGTCGTCGGTGAAGTGTAGCTTGCGAGTGGCTCTCTCAACTGTCGAGTGGGCTTTCTATGGTGTTTCTTTCTTAGTTTGGCTACGTTTAGAGGTGCGAGTTGAGCGACTTGTTGCAGCAGTTGAGTGACTTTTTCAAGTTGGAACTTTTGGATTTTTTGCTTTGGATTGCTTCGTGGCAATCTTTGAGGTTTTAGGAGATGGAGCGGGAGAGGACATGGTTGGATTTTTTGTAGGAGTGGGAGTAGGCATAATCGTGGGTTTGAAAGTTCCGGAGAGAATGAGATTGTGGACTTTGGGTAGATAAGAGCTTATATAGGTTACTTCCTGCAGCTGCAGTTCTCCTTTGTCCATGACTCAAAGGATAAGTTGGTCCTCCTCTTGTTTGGACAGACGAGGAGGCGGTGACATCTTGATGGGACTTGTCGGTTGTATTTCAGCGCTTTGCTCTGGAGAAACATCCCTGAGGATAGCCTTGGTCTTTGAGCGAAGAGCAGATTTAGGAACCATGATTGATCAAGGGTTTTTGGATTTTAAGACTTTTCAATCGAGAGTTCTTGAGTGAGGCAGTGTGGTGAGGGCTTCTTAGCACAAAGCTCACTAGAGTGTTGTAAGAGAGAAAAGAAGTTGTTTGAATGTTTAGAGATTTAGAGAGAGTGAGGGCAATAGCGTGACAAGAGTGGAACTCTCATCGCCCTTTTATACATATCGAGTAACAGTCGGCGACCGTTCCTTGTCCGCTCGTTGACATGTCCCAATGGTACTATTCACAATGGGCAACGGTCGTGATGGTTTGTCATCGATCTGTTGAAGTTTTCTTGTTTCTATCCATTACACTCTTCCTATTCTAGCCTTACTTTGTGAAATGGCTGAGATATCTGTTTCAAGTAGCCATTTGACATAATTTCTTTGTATTAGACTGTGCATTGACCATCGAACAACATACTTGAGGTGTTACTCACATGTCGGACCGATCCTTGGAGTCAAAAGATAGCCTAATCGTGATTAATAAATATTATTCCAAGATCAAGAACAATCTTGTTGAACCTTTCTCTACTTAGGGGTTTTGTAAAAATGTTTGCAAGTTGGTTTTCAGTTGAAATGTACTTTTAAACCAACTAATTCTTTTTCACAATAATCTCTAAGAAAATGATGCCTAATGTCAATGTGCTTAGTATGAGAATGATGTACTATATTTTTGGAGATAGATGTGGCACTAGTATTATCACACATAATTGGTAGTGTACCTATTTTGACACCGTAGTCACCAATTAATTGTTTGAACCACAAGAGTTGAGCACAACAGCTTGCCACAGCTATGTATTCCGATTCAACCGTTGAGATTGCTACGCTTTGTTGTTTCTTTGATCCCCACACGATCAAATATGATCCAACAAAGAATGTTGTCCCAGACGTGCTCTTTAGATCGGTGATAGAGCCTCTATAGTCTGCTCCTGAAAATCCTACAATATTGTAGTTATTATATTTTGGATAAAAGAGACCAAGATTCATGGACCCATTGAGATAATGTATGATTCTTTTCACAGCTGCCAGATGGCTCTCTCTTGGATCTGCTTGAAACCTGACACATAAGCAAACACTATGCATAATGTCAGGTCTACTAGCAGTTAGATATAATAGAGAACCAATCATCTCTCTATATGATCGCTAGTCGATCGGTTGGTTACCAATCATGATGCCCATCTTTGTGCCAACTGCCATTGGTGTGTCAAAAGGTTAATATCCCTCCATCCCAAATCTTTTCAGTAGATCATTTACGTACTTTTACTGGGATATGACGGTCCCTTCATTATCTTGTTTGACTTGAAGTCCTAAGAAGAACTTCAATGCTCCTTGATCACTCATCTCAAATTCTCTTTTCATTTGTGCCTTGAATTTCTTACAATACTTCTCATCATGAGCTCCAAAGATTATGTCATCAACATATACTTGCACTATTAGGAAATCCTTTTTGTTGTTGTATACAAACAAAGTTTTGTCAACCTTACCTCTTTTGACGTGGTTTTCCAATAGATAGGATGACAGGCAATTATACGATGATCTTGGAGCTTGTTTAAGCCAATAAAGAGCTTTGTCAAGCTTGAGCACCATGACTTTCCCTTCTTTTGACTTAAAACCTAGAGGTTGTTCAACATACACTTCTTCTTTGACATACCTATTAAGAAAGATTCTCTTGATGTCAAGTTGGAAGAGTTTGATTCCTTTATGTGCAGCAAATGCAATCAGTCATCGGATGGACTCCATCCTTCCTACTGGAGTAAAAGTTTCTTTGAAGTCTATCCCTTCTTGTTGACAATATCTTTGTGCTACCAAATGAGCCTTATTCCAAATGACTTCTTCCATCTCATTTAGCTTGTTTCTGAAGACCTATTTTGTGCCAAGTACCCCTTGATATGTGGGATGAGGCACAAGATGCCAGACCTTGCATCTTTCAAACTGATATTTCCTCTTTCACTACTTTAATCCAGTTTGAGTCTTGAAGGGCTTCTTTGATGTTTTTGGGTTTGATGGTTGAAACTGACATTGAAAAGGCTGAGAGACCTTGAGTTTGTGCTCTATTTTGAATACCTTTGGATGTATCTTATATGACGTTCTCCAATGGGTGATCTTTATACAGAACTTGAGATTGATGAACGGTTGACGGTGATAAAGGATCTTTTACATCATCATTTCCTTGGTTGACTTGTCGCTCACCTGATATGCAAGTTTTCCTTAGTTGGTGATTCATCCTTGGGATTGTCCGTGTGATCTTGTTCAGCTAGATCGAATCCAAAACCCCCTCTTCTTCAGGTTCTTTGATTTTATGGATTTCAGCCTCATCAAAGACTATGTGCACACTCTCTTCTACTCTTAGAGTCCTTATGTTGTAGATTTTGTATGCCCAGCTTCTTTCTATGTACCCAAGGAAGATTGCCACATCACTTGTGGCATCGAACTTTCCTTGGAAATGCTTTTCATTATTGTGGACACAACACCTACAACCAAAGTTTTGAAGTGACTTATGTTTGGATTTCTCCCCTTGATTAGCTCATAAGGTGTTTTGTTGAGGATTGGTCGTATGAGTGTTCTATTGGTGATGTAACAAACAATCGCTACAGCTTCAGCCCAGTAGACTTGAGGAAGACTGGTCCCCAACAACATAGCTCTTGCTACCTCTTGTAATGTTATGTTTTTATGCTCAACTACCCCATTTTGTTGAGGTGTTCTAGGTGCTGAATATGTGTGATTGATTCCATGTTGTTTACACATTTCCATGAATAGTTTATTTTCAAACTCTGACCCATGATCAGATCGAAGGGCCTTGATTTTAAGGTTGAGTTGTACTTAGACTTTTCCTGCAAAGGCTTGAAATTTCTCAAAGACTTCGTCTTTGGAAGCAATAAAGATTGTCTAAACAAATCATGAGTAGTCATCAACAATCATAAACACATACCAATTTCCCTTAAAAATTCTGATTCTCATTGGTCCACACAAGTCCATATGAAGTAATTCAAGTGGCTTGGATGTACTTACCATGATCTTTGATTTAAAAGAAGTCTTAGTTTATGTGCTTCTTACACATGCATCACAAAGATTGGTCACAGATTTCTTAATCTCAGGAAGACCTCTTACCAACTATTTCTTGACTAGTTTTCTTAGCAAGGATATACTGACATGCTCTAGTCTTTTGTGCCATAATGTGGAGTCATCTATTGATGCAGTCTAACATGGAAGATTCAGATTGTCAATATCCTCCAAACTAGTTACATATACATTTTTCCACCTTTTACCACTTAACAACTTCTTACCGTTACTCGGACTTACTATGCTACAATGTGTAGAATAGAAGTGGACTGAGTTTCCTTTGTCACAAATTTATGATACACTGAAAAAATTAAATTTTAAACCATTAACTAAATTGACATTATCAATGACATAATCTGAAGTAAAAACCTTACCTACACCGACGATTTTTCCTTTCTTGTTGTCACCAAAGGAAACGGTTCCTTGGCTTTCTGATTTGAGTGAGAAGAATTCCCATCTGTCTCCTGTCATGTGTTTAGAGCACCCACTGTCGATTTACCAGCAGGGATCCCTTCCCACTCGATTCTGCGCTTAACAAGTTAGTAGTATGGGGTTGGGGTTCCCAGAGTGTTTGAACCCATTTCCACCAACAGAAACTATTCTAGAATCATTATTGACTACCCATTTTAGCCCTATTTTCTTGAGTTGCCAAAGCCTCATAAATCGTGTCCTATATCATTTGGTTTCATGATGATCGGGTTGTCTACATAGGTGGCAGACACCTTTACGACTGGTTCCCGATTGGTACCCGACCGGTCGTTTATTTATCCACATGGGTTTCCTAGCATCATTTTCTAGCTTTACATGTTTTTCTTTGATGAACGCTAGTTAGTTTTCTTTTACGTTAAGTGCAGCAATCAGTTCATCGATTTCAGGTTGTTTTCCTAACTTCACTTTTTCATGGATAGCAAGAATTTAACTATAGTCGGTTTGCAGTTTGTTCAGTGTATTCATAAGATTTACTACCTTATCCTTGTCCGAATTTTTCTTTAAATTTTCATTTTTCTCTAAGAGTTATTTGTTTTCATTTTCCAATGCCTCTAGTTGATCAACTAGTATGAGAGAAAACTTTTTAGTCCTAGAAATTCAGCCTTTTGAATTTCTTTATAAGTTGAGAATAGTTTTCCTTGTTTTGTTCCTCTTCCTCTGATTCGACGTTTCCTTGTCTTGTGCCATCAAGCACACTTCCTTAAGGCATAGGTGAGCCTTTTCATCTACTGAGAGGTCGCTATCTGAGGTTTGATTGTTGTCACTTAGTTTCGAGTCTCCCCATGCAGCAAAGAAGGCTTCTTTCCTTGGCCCTTTGTTGAACGATCTTCAGACAGGTTTCCTGACCCTGTCATTGTCCTCTCGGGATCATTGAGGACAATCTTTGATGTGGTTCCCACGCTTTGAACACCCGAAACACTTGTCATGTTCTTCCTTTGATGATCATCGGAATCCTTGGGTTCCTTGCCTTTCCTCATGTTGTTTTATGAACTTTCAAAAGTACCTTTTAGCATAGAGGATCTCATCATCGTCTTCTCCTGACTTGGATTTTTCATTCTCAACTACTTGAAGGGCTATGTTTTTCCTCCCTCTCTCTCTCTGTTAAGCTTTCAGAACTTCTTTGTTGCAGTTTCAACTCAAACGCCATTAAGGATCCTAGCATGTCTGCCAAAGACATCTTAGAGAGATCATGGACTTCTTGCATGGAATTGACTTTGCTGTCGAAGGAAGTAGGAAGGGATCTAAGGAATTTCTGAATTGATCCTCATTGATATAGTTCTTCTAAGCACAAGCATTTCATTGATCAACTTGGTAAACCTTGCGTGTATCTCAGAGATGCTCTCTTCTCTTCTCTTGAATAGCTCCCAATGAGTGAGTAGCATCTCAATGCAAGTCTTTTGATCTCATCATTTTCATAAGTAACTTCAAGAGTGTAACACCCCAACTCATAATACATAGTCATCTCATAAACCTCTATTTACTTAACTCAACATTGCAGCGGAATTCTTACAACAATTGGTGTTACCGCCGTTAGTCACCCACGTGACTAACTAGGCTTACTAAATACTCCAGATCTAGCTACGGTCTGATGGACCCGAATATACCGAACATAGTACTACAAGCCTTAAAATACATACACGATCTCAAGTCCCTTTCCTCCTATACAAGTACTACCATAGACTACCTTACGAGAGTACATGCACAACTCGTAGGTCAAAGTTAAACCCGTGTATGTCTATCCCCTACACTCAAGCCGGCTCATCTGCTACTTCTTACCTGTAAAATTTAAACAGTTGCCCCCGAAGGGGTCAGCACCTTTGCTGGTACGACTACTTGTCGATAGCATGCAGTTGATAATAACACAACATAAATAAGAAGTGCAATAAACACCACACCACATATGAACAATTATAGTTCAAACACAATGAACGACTTAAAAGCGTTCCTTAAGTAAATGAGTTAATCTTTTAACTCCTTAAGTTATGATTTTTCTTATTCTCAGTCCAAGTCTTATCTCAGCTCTTACCTCAAATCTTATCTCAAATAAGACAACCATTCTTTAATTAGAATGGTTGTTCCTTAAATTCATTGTTTATCTTGTCGGGTTAAAAGTAACCCTAGCCAATGAGTTATCAGCTCCATTGGTTTACATAAACAATATTTCTAAGAATTAGTTGGGATTTAGGTAGATCCCACCACACCATCTCAGTAATGCCTCCCGCCTCGAACAGAAATCGAGGTGACCGAGTCTTTATGTCGACTTTAGGTGACGAGTCCGAAGACAAGTCATATTTGGAAGTTGGGATCTGATAAGGATACCGACCTCCCCCAATATACATTTGTCGGTACCATTCCAGATTCCTCACTTCCCCCCAAGTTCTAGTTAGTAGAAGTCTCAAAGTCAATGTTTTATAGTTAACCTCTTTCAGTTACTAATAAAGCAATATTTGGGAGTGTTCCTTATTCTCACAAAATTCTTTACTAAACATTGTTAGTAAGTTCTCAAAGGTAAGTTGTGTTAGTTTCAAACAACAAACAACAATACAATAAACCGGTTGCATGCTTTATCTTGTTTAGTCGGCACACATAAACAAATAGCACACAAGCTGAGGGACACCTCATTAGCAAGCAGGCTACAAGAAAGCCATACCGTTCACCGTCGATTGTTTCGGTTGCCTATTCTCCTTCTGAGTCCCAATTCTCAAGTCCTAAAACATTCATCCAATTTGGATTGTTAATTACTTTCAATAAGCCTAACTTACTTAGCTACTAATGATCCCCAACTAATAACCACTAAGTCGTTATAAACAACCTTAAACACTAAAATCATTTTACTTAACTTAATCTCTTAAATCCTTATATATTTACCTTTCTAATCATCATCACCCTCCTAATGGTGGACTACTAATACCACCCTTTCTTTTCTATTTTTTTTAGCCGACCTCCCTTGCAAAGGAGGTTCCAAGGTCGGTCGGAACCAGAACACTTCCCCGTTTGAAAATTTTAGCCCGACCTCCCTTGACAAGGTCGGTCCTAAGGGAGATTGAAGTCAGAAAGCTTCCTGGATGGGTAATTTAAGCCCGACCGATCTTGCCAAGGTCGGTCCTAAGGTAGGTCGACTCCAAACCCTTGTTTCTAAATGCTTATTCTACTCCAAACCTTCCCACAAATGTCCTAGTATGTTCTAACATCATTTTGGCACTTCAACCCCTCTTAAATCATCCGCCAAGCTCATTAATCAACCCATCATCAAGCTCCTTAATCATTTACCCAAATTCTTACTAAATCCTTAACACTTGAAACTTAATTCCTTACACTTCCAACATGTAACTTTTGCCTAAGACTTCAACTAACCAAAGTGTTTCTTCTCAACCATTTTGACTACTCCTCAAGCATTATCAATCATCCTCATCTCCTTAACTCAAACTTCTCAAAGTTCTAAAGGTCTCATTGCATCTCCATGCACAACTTCCTCTCCTTTACATTACTACTCATCATTCCTAAACTTGTACATACTTATGCATTTCTAGCCATCCTCTTAACACCTTAACATTGTTCCTCATCCAACTACACAATCACTTAGCCTTACACACACCTTTACTCCTTCAACTTGACCATTCTAAATTCCTCTTAATCATTTCCATCTCCTTTACTCAAATTACTCACCATTAACATGGTTATACACTCTTATCCATTCCTAGCCATTCCCTTGACAAGTTACTATACTCTCTTATAGTTTTCACCTCCATCACCCAATTGCACTCATTACCATCCAAGTTTATGCACACTATTTCATACTTAATCTCCACAAGGCACAACACATCCTTTCTCACAGATTTTTGCTCAAGCCTTAACATCCCTCATACCATGATCTTAGTGTGTTTAATACATCCACCTAAATTTCTAATTCCTCTCAGATAACTCTAGGTCATTCTAATCCTCACAGAACTCCTTAACTTTTTCATTTCTACCAAAATCTCCTTAAATAATTCCTAGTACTTTCTAGGTCCTATTATCTCCTTAAAACCTTTTTAACACTTAGTTTCTCAACCAAATTTTGACATAGCTTCCCTACTATGTTATTATACCCAAAACATAGTTTTTCTCATTCAATCATCTCACACTCAACGAACCCCTTTCTTATGATATTTCTCACCCAAATCAAACCATTCATAACAAACAGAAATACCCCAAACCTTTATTGTTGTTTAAATATTAAACTATGGTATTTAAAGGCTAAAAAGGGGCCTTAGGAACATTAGTGAACAATTTAAACCATAGTAAAAACTATAAACTATCATAAACACAGTTTGAGCAAAAACATGCTCTAAGCTTGGAATGAACTTGGTTAGGACCCAAAGAGCCTACCAAGACTTAATAGCATGCAATTATGATGTGATAAGGCTAATAAAGTCCTTAAGAAACATTGGTAGACAATTTAAACCAAAGAAAACACCATAAAGTCAATTTAAGCAAATACTTGCTCTAGACTTGGTGTAACCTTGTATAAGACCTAAAGGTCATTCCTAGACCTTATTAACATGCTAATGAACATATTAAATTGATTACTAAAGAAAACCAAGCTTGAAAACAAGTTACAACACAAAATGTACTTTAAGGCTCCTTAAAGCACATTTTTGAAAAATTGTCTTGGAAATGGGTTTTGAGTGGCTAAATGTCCATCATTACTCTTTAATCAAAATGTGTACTACTTAGTATCACATTAGGAAGTCAAAATCAATGGGAAACCAAAAATTTCGCAAGCATGTGCACTAATTTGTGAATAGTGCTCAAATAGTGCTAATTTAAGCCATAAGTCAATATAAGTCAATTAAATGGTCAACAAAGACCAAAAATCAGTCTATATACAAGAGGGGGGCCGATTTTGTTAGTGGTGAGTCATCACCCTTGTTAGTTTATTAAAGGAAGGATAAATGATAAAGTAAAGTACTATTTGCTTTTTAACATAAATATCTTAACAAAAGGCTTACCTCTCACCTCCTCTCTTCATTTCCTTCATTCACCACCGTATTCATCTTCTTCCTCCCCTCTCATAACCGTTCTCCTACTGTAGCACCTCATTCTTCATCTTCTTTTGCTTGTAACTTATGATTCCATGCTCCAAAATCAATTTCAAGACTACCTTTGTCTTAGTTAGAGTAAGCTCTTCATTTCACTCTTTTCAAATCTTTAAGAACTCCATTTTGGTGCCATGAAGAATCTCCATTGAAGGAGCTTCAGCTCATATTTTCATGCCTTGTTATTCTCCTTTGCTTCAAGGTAAGGAAAATAAAAGAAAATCCAAGTTTCCCTTCATTTTCATATATAACCGAAAATTCACCCCTTAATAGTGCATTATCTTGCTCTTCATTTAGCTTAATTCAAACTTCAATGGACTAGGAGGAGTCCTATCGTGCTACTTATTCAAGTTCTCTTTCAAATTCCAAAGGTAAACATTAGTTTTATTGTTTTAAGACACTTATGTAAATCTAGGGTTTAATTATGAGTTTGAGTATTAAACTTAATGCTCATTACCCTTATATGGGTATTGGTTAGAAGATTGAAAAGTGATAAAAGCTCCTTGCCAATTTTCAATCAAGAAAGAACAAGAGTAAACAAGTGAGAAAGCTTGGAAAACAAAGAGGTAAATGACCTCTCCTAATGTAGTTATGTGCCTTAGGAAATTAAGCTTTAATTGCTTAATAAATAACCTAAAGAGCCGATGGGAAATGACTTAGTGAATACCCACAAGGAGGTTATTAAGGGAATATGTGATGTTGTGTGTATTTGTAGGTTGAAGGCATTTAAATGTGGAAATTCAGTGTTTAAGATTAATGCAATTTAAGGGCCTAAGTGCCAAGCAATTTAAGTTTATGAACTATATTGTGATGTAGTGTAGTTTGAAAGTTTTGATGTGTGTAAAGAGCATTTCTTGTGAAGATGAATGTGTTTGATGGTTAAAGGATGAAAAACAATATGTTTGTGTGTAAGGAATATGTATTAAGTGATTAAGTGTTCTTGATTGTCTAAAGGTGAAAAACTAAGTGTTTGGGTGTAAGGATGTACTAGGGAAGCTATGGCAAAATTTAGTTGATAAATAAAGGAGTTTATGTGTTGTAATGAGATTTTATGACCAAGAAGGTACTAGGAAATTTTTAAGTGTTAAGATGGTGAAAGAAAGTGAATTATGGTGTTCTTAAGTGTTAAGGTGCCTTGGGCATTGTCTTGGTGGATTTAGAGTTAAATGGGTGTTTTATACACACCAAAGTCATGTTATGTGAAGTGTAAAGTCTTGTGCAAGTTTTGGTAAACAAAGGAAATAGAAGGAGTTGTGTAAAGGAGGTGTTTGTGAGAAATAATGCTTTTGGAGTAGTGGTAATGTTTGTGAGACAACACTTTGGTTAGTTGAGGTAGTAGGCATAATATACCACTTAGAAATCTAAGGAAAAATGTTATAAGTGTTAGGAGTTTTGTAAGAAATTGAGTAACAAGTTAGTGATGATTTAGGAAGGTTAAGTGCATGATTTAAGGTGTTTAAACATGTAGGAAACATGTGGAAAGATTATGGAATGACTAGGTAGGGTTTAAGGTTGGATTAGAGGTTGAAAATGGTGTTTTGACAACTTATTAACATGGTCCGGGACTTAGCCCTTGTATAAGGTCCCGAACCACCCTTAAAAATGAGCCGAAAAACAAGTTTGTAAGTGGTCCGGGTCCTTAGTCCAGGACCAAGACCCAGACCAAGTGAAAATAATGGCCGAGACTACATTCTAGTATTGGTCCGGGACCTTGGTCCAGACCAAGTCCCGGACCAGGGCAAAAATGTCTCAAAATGTGTTTTAATGGCTTCTAATGATGGGGGATTGAATGGTAATGGTTTCAGGTGATGTTTAGGCCTTGATTGGTGACATGTAAAGACCTTAGAAAGTGTAAACAAGTTCTAGGTTGGATGTGAGAGTTGTGAACTTTAGATCACAAGAGTAAAACTAAGTATAACGGGATGACGGGGTTAACTATGGGCGCATTAGTCGTTAAACAATCATGTTACCCCAATGTTAATGAAAGTAATTGTAATGTTACTAGTTGTTCAAGAATTATTCAAGGAACATAAGAGGGCACAATAGAGTGGATCTTGGTGATAGGTATGGTTTTCTTGCAACCTGCGTCCTACCAGATTACACCGGATTGTATGCCAATGTTTGCCACCTTCCGATACCCTTTAACCTCGAAAGTGTTATACGTAGCTAACCAAATCTAGGATCACGTAAGAGATCGGTATTCGGATTTAATGACCCAAACCATGGGAATGTTCTAACCACGGCTATGCGTGAGTTAGTTGTGTGTTGTTTGTGCGTGTAAGTATATTTCCCACCCTTGTGTGCGTCTAACTGGTCCTAAACACCTACTTGTGAATTAATGTACTAAGTTTCAATAATGGGACTTCTAACAAGTGCTAACCGGGGAGTGAGGAGTCTGGTCGGTCCGGCCACGCGTGTGAGTATGGGGGTCGTTGTCATGTCAGGTTCGACTCTCTCTGTATGTCACGGTTGTTTTCCTTTTTGGTTTCCAACCTCCCTTTAGCTTATCCAAGGCTATTTTACTAACTCACATCGGGACATAGGGGCATACTATGTTTGGTGTGCTTGGATTACTATATCCGACGCACCTTGGGGTTAAGTTATCCGTTCATCTAACAAGACGGTAATGAGTTATGTAACGAGCTTATCATGAGTTTGGCAACATTCTCTAGGCTCTACAAGTGAACTAACTATGTTTGGTTCGGTTCCTAAAGTGAACCGTTCCCGTTATGTTATGTGTAAATGTTGCGCTACAATTCTTATTACGATGTTATGTGGTATGTACGTTAAAATGTGGAATGAGTTGTTGTGTGGAGAATGTGGATCATGGATATGAATCCCAGGCTATTATAAGAGGAATTTAAGTATAACCCGACTAGTTGTAACACCCCTACTACGCACTTACCATTACATGAAATCGTAGCGGAATTAACAACTAAATAAATACTAAACGATTCGGTGCTACAACGCCGTTAACCACCCACGTGGTCAACAAGGCAGAATAAATACAAACGTACCGGTCTGATGATCAGACTCCCGAGCATAGAACTAATAACCTTTAATACATTAACATAATACCGAGTTTGTAACTACATCAATAACTGTAGACTGTACACCACAAACTGTCACTGTGAACTGTCAACGACCGTCATTGTAATACAAACGGTACCAAAATATACCGCCACGGGAGCACAAGCGCATCCCGGGCTCAACATCCAAAAATAATAACCAAAAGTATTTCTGCAGCCTAAACTTATAGCCATTCCGCTTCCTCGATCCTCATCCTGCAGTAAAAATATGGAGCCCCCGAGGGGGTCAGCAACCCTTGGCTGGTATGGTTAACACGCAGCCCATCGGCTACCGGGATACGTGCAACTAATTGTCATGATGACTTGGCATTCATTTTAAACACACAAGATATATATATCATAGCAAGAGTATTGCATACAACATCACACATAACACACAAGAACAATTCCTTTTAGGAAATGAACCAACACAATTAGTTCCCATAGAGAGCCTAGAGAATGTTGCCAAACTCATGCTAAGCTCGTTACATAACTCGTTACCGTCCTGTTAGATTGAACGATTAACTTAACACAAGGTGCCTCGGATATAGTAACCCAAGCACACCGAACAACACATAGTATGCCCCTGTGGCCCGACGTGAGTCAGTAAAATAGCCTTGGTTAAGCTAGAGGGAAGGTTGGAAACCAAATTGGAAAACAACCATAACATACAAAGAGAATCGAACCGGTTATGACATCGACTCCCATACTCACACGCGTGGCCGGAACAGACCGGACTCCTCACTCCCCCGTTAGCACTTGTTAGAAGTTCAACATCGAACTCAACTAACAATCACATACAAGTGGTTAAGTCTTATTAGACACACACAAGGGAAGAGAGAGTCATACTTAACAACACAATAATATTTAACAACTGTAAACTCGTTACATCACTTAAGTCTTACAAGGTCATAAACACACAGAAAAACAAACAACACACAAGCCGGTGTAAATCGGTAGGAAACAGACTGCAAGAAAACCATACCTTGGTCCTTGCTTCGACTGGTTTCCACCGTAGGTCACTCCTATACATGATTAATAACGTCCGTCAATTTACTTACTTAACTTCGAATTTTACTAAACATTTTACATGGTTATATGACATGTTTTAATGTCCAAACTTATCCTTGATTACCTTCATCATACCCCCTAGGGTTAACTACTTAAGCCACTCTTTGTTTGTTTTTTTTTTTACAAGTTTTGGTCCGACCGACCTAACCGACCGACCTTACACAAGGTCGGCCCATTCCAGAACATATTACCGTCAAAAATTCTACTCCGACCGACCTTGCAAGTTCGGTCACAAGTTCAGTCTATTCCCGAAAGTTTCTTTCCTTTGAAAATTCAGGCCCGACCGATCTTCGCAAGTCCGGTCGCAAGATCGGTCGATTCCCGAGACTCACTCACGTACAAAGATTTAGGCATGACCGACCTTGTAAGTCCGGTCCCAAGGTCGGTCTATTCTAGAGACTCAATCCGTACTAAAAATCCATGCCCGACCGACCTTGCAAGTCCGGTCCCCAAGGTCGGTCCATTCCAGAGACCATTTCTCGCAGGGTAAACTGGGCTCGACCGACCTTGCAGGTCCGGTCCCCAAGGTTGGTCTGCCCCAGACCCTTGTCATTAATTGCCCCTTTTAACTCCAAACTTTACCTCATATATCCTAGTATGTTCTAACCTTATTTGGGCACTTCAAACACACCTTAAGACCTCCATTAAACTCCTTAAATCATTCATCAAAATCCTCCTCAAGCATTACACAAATTCTTATAAAAAGGTTTACACTTGTAATGTTTTTCACTAAGTTTCTATGTGGTGTTTCATACCTATAACTCCCATTATTCCCAAATAGTTTCTCACCACTACAACATCATCTCCCAAGCATCTTTTCTTCCTAACCAAACTCCTTGAATATCTCTACAAGTTTATAGTTCCTCCATGCAACACATCACTTCTTCTTATTCACCAACATTGTACAAGTCCTAAACACAATCTCTCCATGATCTTGAACTATCCCAAAGCACTCATTTGCATTATAAATCCTCTAAAACATTGCCTAAGTCCTTTTTACATCTTCGAGTACCTTAATGCATGTTTCTTCACTAGTAGAACACTTAACCATTCAAAACACTTCCTTACTCCCCAAAACTCATTTTAAACACCTAAAACTTCTTATACTTTATCTAAATTTCGACATGGGTTCTCCTAGACATTACTAAGCCAAAACACATTGTTTTCACCATTTAAACATCCAAGAACACTAAAATTCATCAAGAACATTCTTGTACACAAAACTTCACTCATTTAACACTACATCACAATATAGTGCATAATTTAAATTACTTGGCACTTAGGCCCTTAAATAACATGGCTCTTAGGCCCTTAAGAAGCATAAACCTTAAACACTGAATTTCCACAATATATTTGCCTTTGACCTGCAAATACACTCAACAACACATATGCCCTTTAATAGTCTCCTTGAGAGCATTTTACTAAGTCATTCACCATTGGCTCTTTAAGTTTTTAACAAGTAAAATAGGCTCATTTCTCCTAAGACATTAAACTACATTAGGTTAGCACATTTACCTCTTTTCCTCACAACTTCTTTCTTTTTCCTTGATTAAAATCGGCAAGGCTTTAGTTACTTGTCAACTTCTAAACATTATACAAATGATAAAATGAGTATACAAGCTTCATGCTTCATCTCATTGTAAACCCTAGGTTATACATTGTTTTAAAACATTAAGATAGTTTTTTTCCTTGGTATTTGAAAGAGGGTTTGATTATGTAGCAAGAGAGGACTCCACCTAGTCCATGAAAGGTTGAAATGAAGCTAGAACAAGCAATATAAAAACCCCATCAATGGTGATTCTCGGTCAACATCAAAACAAGAAGGAAATGGAGTTTTTATTTGAGTTTCCTTACCTAGAAGCAATGGAGAACAATAATATGTGAAAAGATGAGCTCAAGCTCCTCCCATGGGGATTCCTCTTGGCACCGAAATGGAGCTCTTGGAATTTTGAAAGGGTGAAGTTGAAGAGCTTGATGAGACAAAGAGAATGGTGGTCTTAGTTTTTGATTTGGCAAAGAGAATGGTGGTACTATTGCAAAACCGTGAATGAGAGAAAGAAGCAAGGTAGAAGAGAGGTTGGAGGCGTGGGAAATGAAGAGGGAAAGAAGAAATGAAGATAAGTTTGTTTTTAAAGATATTTAAGTAGTAAAGCAAATCGTGTTTTTACTTTAGCTCTTTACTTAGCTTATTTTTTTTGTAAGTGTGGTGAGTCACTAAGAAATCGGCCCCCATTTTATAACAAGGGGTATTTTAGTCTTTGTTGACCAATTGTCACACTTATATTGACATATGTTATAAACTTGGTTAATTTGGTTACTATTCACAAAAACAAGGCACATAGTTGTGAAATTTTTGATTTCCCATTGATATACTTCCAAATGTGATACTAAGTAGACACATATTAATTAAAGAGTAATGATGGACATTTAGCCATTCGAAACTCATTTACAAGACAATTTTTCAAAAATGTGCTTTAAGACTCCTTAAAGCACATTTTGTGTTTTAACTTGTTTTCAAGCTTGGTTTTCTTTGGTAATTGGTTTATTATATTCATTAACACCTAAATGAAGTTGATACGCTTATTAGGTCTTAATCAAGCTTATCCCAAGCTTAGAGCACATTTTTGCCCTAATTGACTTTAATGTATTTATTTGTGTTTCTATGGTTTAAATTGTTTACTAATGTTTCTAAGACTTTTTAGTCTTAATATACCATATTTTAATGTTCAAACCACATACAAAGGTTTGGGGTATTTCAATCTACCCCCCTTAAAAGAACTTTGTCCCAAAGTTCACACTTCCACATATCCTAAATATTAGAAAAGGACACGGGAATTCTCATAAAACAATATCCCATAACAACATTAACAACATACTTACATAACATCGGACACAAGGTCCATACAACATCATCAACATACCTACATAACATCGGACACAAGGTCCATACAACAACATCATTCAGACACAACGGTCTGTAACATAACAACATAACATAGACGATGTATTTAAATACACGTCGTACACACATAACCGAAACGGCTCTTCCTCCCTTAAAATAGGGGTACGCCCCGTACCCTATACACATAAACACTAAGAAGTAAACAATGACGGGTACTTCGCCTTCATCTTATCTTCCAGCTCCTAAGTGGCCTCCTCAACGTCCTGGTTAGACCAGAGAACCTTCACCAGTCTCACTGACTTATGGCGAGTGTCTCGAGTCTTAGTATCCAGAATCCGTACCGGAGTTTCCACTGATCGCATGGTCAGCTCTAAGGTTAGCCTTTCAGGCTGAAGTACATGAGACGGATGAGACATATATTTCTTCAACTGTGACACATGAAATACATCATGTACCTTGCCCATCCCGGCGGGTAAATCAAGTCTGTAAGCTACTGGGTCGATCCGCTCCGTCACAACCTAAAGCCCCACATATTTTGGGCTCAACTTGCCTTTCTGGCCAAAACGAAACACTCCCTTCATGGGGGATTCTCTAAGAAATACCTGATCGCCCACGGCGAACTCCAGGTCACGTCTGCGCACATCGGCGTATGATTTCTGCCTATCCTGAGCTGACTTCATGTTAGCCGGATCTGTCGTACTTCTGCTTGAACTTGTTCCAGATACTCTGGTCCTGTAATGACCGTCTCACTCGACTCATCCCAGCATAATGGCGTGCGGCATGGTCTACCGTATAATGCCTGGAAGGGAGACATCTTGATCGAAGCGTGGTAACTGTTGTTGTAGCTAAACTCGATCAGATGTAACTGTCAATCGAGCTGGTCTGAAAATCAAGTGCATGCAGTAACATATCCTCAAGTGTCTGGATGGTGCGCTCACTGACCATCTGTGGTGGGTGGAACGTGTACTTAGCTTCAACTCGGTACCAAGCGCTTCCCGTGTGGATTTCCAATACCTGAGAGGAATCTGGTCCCTGTCAGACACAATTGTTTTCGGTACCCCATGATGCCTTACAATCTCTTTGTCGAAGAGCTCTACTAGTTTTTGCCACTTTCCAGGTGTCCTTCATCGGTATGAATCGAGCCACCTTGGTCAGTCGGTCAACAACAACCCAAATCATATTCAGACCTCTCCCTTGTAGGCGGAAGCCCTACTATGAAGTCATAGAAATGTCATGGAACTTCCACTCAGGCACTGGCATTGGCTGTACCATACCACCAGGCCGTCGGTGCTCAACTTGACCTTCTGGCAAGTGAGACACCTCAATACATAATCATTCACATCCTTTTTCATTCCAGTCCACCAAAAATAACTTTCATATCCTTATACATCTTTGAAGCTCCGGTGAATCGAAGTCGTAGAACAGTGGGATTCACTCAGTATGCGCTCCTCAGCTCAGCGCTACTCCTCGGAATACACGTCGGCCATTGAGCCTATCAGGTCATATGTGGAGTCGGAAGTCGTACTCTGACCCTCGAATGTGCCATCAATAGCTTCTGCCTGATCTCCAACATATACTGATCCGTCATCTGAGCACTCCGCACCTCTTCAAACAAGCTAGAATGAGAGAGTAGCGAATGGAGAGAGTGTGCTCGGCGACTCAATGCGTCAGCTACCACATTTGCTTACCCTCTTTATACTGTAGATTAATGTCGTCTGTTTAGAAACTCTACCCACCTTCTTTGTCTCATGTTCAACTCCTTCTGAGTGAACAAGTATTTCAAAATTTTGTGGTCAGAATAAATTGTCACACTTACCCCATACAAATAATGTCGCCATATCTTCAATGCGAAGACAATGGCACCCAATTCTAAACGTGGTAGGGTAGTTCTCTTCATGCTTCTTCAGCTGTGGGAGGCGTAGCCATGGACCTTCCCGTTGCATCAACACACAACCCATACCTCTGCCTGATGCGTCGCAAAACCTCAAACCATCGGGACCGTCTGGTATAGTCAGGACTGGTGTAGATGTTAGAGCATCCTTGAGCCTCTGAAAAGAACTCTCGCAGTCATCTGTCCACTCGAATGGAGCATCCTTCTTCATCAAGGAAGTCATCGGTTTCGAGACACTGGAGAAGTCCTTCACAAATCTCCTATAATATCCTGCCAGACCGAGGAAGCTCCAGATGTCAGTAACTGTCTTCGGCCTAGGCCAGGTGCGCACTGCATCAACCTTTGCCGGATCTACAGCGATCCCGGACTCAGAAATCACATGTCCAAGGAAGGATACTTGGTCCAACCAAAATTCACACTTTGAAAACTTAGCATATAACTGATTCTTTCTCAATGTTTGTAACACATTTCTCAGGTGGCTTTCATGCTCACCTCTCGATTTCGAGTACCCAAGAATATCGACGATGAAGACTACCACTGACTTGTCTAACTAATCTTGGAACAAGCGGTTCATTAAGTCCATGAACTTTGCTGGTGCATTGGATAAACCAAACGGCATAACCGTAAACTCATAATGTCCATATTTGGGTCTGAATGCTTTCTTCTCAATGTCACTGTCACGGATGGCAATCTGATGGTATCCAGATCGTAGATCTATCTTGGAGAATACTGATGCTCCTTTCAACTGATCAAATAAGTCGTCAATGTGTGGTAAAGGATAACGGTTCTTCACCGTAACTGCATTCAGCTCTCGATAGTCGATGCAGAGGCGGAGACTACCGTCCTTCTTCTTCACGAAGAGGACCGGTGATCCCCATGGTGAAACGCTAGGGCGGATATATCCCTTATCGAGTAGGTCTCTCAGCTGCTCCTTGAGCTCTGTCATCTCCGCTGGAGCCATACGATAGGGCGCCTTCGCAATTGGTCCGGTGCCCGGAACCAAATCAATCTCAAACTCAACTTCCCGTGCTGGCGGCATGCCCGGCAGTTCCTTAGGAAATACATCAGGAAACTCCGACACTACCGGCACATCAGGGCTAAACTCTGGGTCTCTCTCTATGTCCTGGACATAGCAGAGGTATACATCATTCCCTCTTCGTAGTTCACAATACATGGCCATGGCGGTGATGATCTGAGTCGAAGGCTCCCTGGGCCTCTGACGGTGAGATATGGTAACCCCAGACGGACTCCGAAGAAGCAGATGATGCTCGGCACACAGGATTCTGCCCTTGTACCGCTCCAACCAGTTCATCCCGATAATCACATCAAAACCAAGTCCCTCGAACTCTATCAAGTCGATCGGAAACTCTTCGTCTCTGATTCGTACAACAACATCTCGGTGGTAGCGGGTACACCTGATCCGCTCTTTCGACGGGAGAGTGACTAGGAAGTCTGGCATCTCATCACCGTCTAACCCCAGCCTCTTCGCAAAAGATAGCGAAATAAATGTATGTGAGGCTCCGGAGTCGAACAAGATCGAAGCGTCCACGCCATTGACTGGAAAGGTACCGGTGAGGATTGTGCCGCTCTTGCCAGCTTCTGCCTCATTCCAGACACTCAGTATTCCTCCCGTTCTGAGTGCACAGCCTAATTCATTGGCAAACTAATAAGCATTTGGTAACAACATGGTTGACATACTTCAAACAACCCCACTTTATTCATTAACACACTCTTCTTACAACATTCGTTGGTTTACACTGTTGACATAACTAATACATACAACATCCTTAACATACACTGGTTTAAAACATTACATGATTATACAAGGCTTTAAAACTGTCTGAAGGTCAAATTCAAACGTCCGGGTTTCATGTGTGTGGCATTGATCACTGCCGATGGTGCGATATTCAGTTTGATCTTCTTTATGCCATGATATAGCGTCCTTGACTGCCCACCCATGATTAGTACATCTCCTGATTTCAACACTAGCTTCTTCGCGAGATCAGCTCGCTTCTGCTCGCCGTACACAAACACTACGGTATCACCAATGGACCAAGACACCATGGGTACTCCATTACTTAGAGACTCGGGTGACTCGTCCTTATCTTGGTGTAACCTAACCGTCCACCTTTCTGGTAGAAGTTCACAATACATAAATCTGCTTTCACATTTGGAATTGAATCCGTTTCAACTTTCTGAGCAATTCCCACGGCGTGGTTAACGACCGCTAGGAACTCCTCAGGTATCATCGGTACCGTTGCTCCATCTTCAGCTCGCACTTCTTGATATGTCTTGGTGTAAGGGTTCCAGTCCTTACCCATGCACATTATCTTCAATTTCATCTTCGATCCGCTCGGGTACTCGGGGGTATAGAAACCTCCAGGTGCTGCTCCTAGTTCATTGCATCGTCTGATGATGTGGATTTGTGCTTCCGGTGTCAGGTATCCATTTAAGAGTATCATACCTGGTTGGATGACCTGACATTGCTCCATTGGAAAGTCGGTGATGTTGATGGTGGTTTCTTCAGGGTTTGGTGTGGGTGGGATTGGATAACAAATATTGAAAATTCCTAAATTTTCAATTTACCTAATTAGGTGTTCTCACATTATACTTTAACTGTTTACTTACATGGTTGTTTACTTAAACTCACTAACACACATGCATGAAGTGCGGTATGCAATCACTTATTTCATTCAACAGTTTAGGCGGTACCTGGTCTAGTAGAGGGCCCTGGCGCCTCAGACCGGTCCACCACATTCAGGGCGGCCTTGCCGGATCCCGACCCCTTCCCCTTCCGGGAATCTGTGTACCTCTGATCTGGGGGTGGCTGATCAGCCGTCTTCGGGCCATCGGTAGTCACGGTGGCCTTACCCTTCCATTGCCCCTTAGGCCTGTAGTTTCTGCTATTGGGGTTCTGCCAGCACTCGTAGTCGCGGTGCCCCATCTTTTTGCTGTATCGGCACTGCACATCATTACCCTTGCAGTCCTTGCCGGGGTGGTCTCCGTTACACCACTTACAGTAGTAGTGGCGCTCTGGTCTAGAGCTCGTGCTAGCTGCTCACACATCACACACTCAGTACATATTTCACAAAATAGCAACACACACTAGAATTCAGCATTCGTATTTTATTAATTACCCTTGGGTGGGAAAGAGCGTAAGGGCTTGGCCGCATATGCGTAGGTGTTATACCCAAAATTTCAACCCCCCGGAAGAGAGTCTCTACTAATAGGCTAGTTTGGTCAAGTAGCGAGGGTTCCCAGTTTGATCGGAACATTTCAGAGTACCAGGGGCAGCTTAGTCATCTCCAGGGGCACTTTCGTAATTTTTCAAGGCTCCTAAGCCCCCTATAGGCTTTCTCTCTCCTCCAAATAAGGGTCAAATCAGTTCGAAATTCTTTGAAATTTTAACCCATGATAGAGGATGACATTTGGGGCATAATGGCGTTGGAATTTCAATTTTTCGAGTTTCCAATAATTTTCTAGCAATTTCTGACTGAAACTGACGAAAAATTGAATTTAAAAATATTCCAATATCCAAAAAATTCGATTCCACTTTAGAAAATTCAAAAATATCATCCTTTACCCACGTGTAAAATTTCATAATCAAATTCCTTTTGGAAGCCCTTGAGCTAAAACGTCGGTAAATCTCGGTTTTACCGGATTTTTTCTATCTTTAAGGAAGCCTATATAAGGAGCCTTATCCCATGATCAAAGAATAACCTCAAGCCCTACCCTCCCTCAAAGAAGCAGCAGCTCTCTCTCTCTCTCTCCACGTTTTGAACCCCAGAGCCACGATCAAACACCGAAATCTCACAAAATCAACACCAAAACACATTTTTCAACTCCCACAACATCATCCATCATCAAACCCCCACCAAAACAGCACCAAAACGTGAAGAACATCAAGAACAACAAGGAGTTAGAAGCTGGGTTCGAAGTTCTTCTGGATCCGCCATCAACGAGGCCTCCGAAGAATCCCGACGTGAAGAATCCTCCTAAATTCGAAGGTAAAACAGGTTGCAATTCTACTTTTCTAACTCTCCACGACCTTATTAACTCTCTGTCAAATTTTGGGTTCAAACTAACCTTTTTACGCTTCTGTATTGCTAATTACTTTTGTTTCTGCCTTGTTACTTGTCCGCCAAGTTTCGTACATAATTCGACTTCAAACTGCAATCTTTCAATTACTAACGAATTGTACACCTTTCAGGCTACACGTGCATAAATTTTGAGCCGAAAACACCCTCGGGAACCACCATAAAACCCCTGTCCGTGGGTGGTCCGGGATCCCGGACCATAGGTCCGGGACCACGGACGGGTTGTCCGTGGCCACGGACACCCACGGACGGCGGCGGGATTTTAAAATTTTAAAAATTTAGGTTTTGTTAAACTATGTCCGGGCCTACGGACATCCTGTCCGTGGCCTCGGACTTTTCAAATTTTTGTTTTTCTGTTTAATTCGACTTTTATTTTCACATAGATTAACTAGGGTCCGTGGTTACGGACATTAGGTCCGTCGCTACGGACGGAAACAAAATTTGACCTAATTCTGCCTCCGAAACCCTAGTTTAGGTAATTTCAACTTTCACTTTTATTTTCAGTCAAAAAATGCTAAAAAACAAAAAAAACAGAAGCTCGTGCACTTAGCTTAAAACGACTCGTAATAAGCCGTAATTAAACTAAGTAGAGGAAAAACGACTTCTAGGGGTAATAAAAGTAATTGAACCCTAAATAAGTCGAATACCAAGCCCCTGAACCCGAACTCTACCTTTCCTAATTTACCCTAGGTTAAAATTAGGTGGCGACTCATAATAGGTTCCAGTGAGCTAGCTTAGGTTTTAATAATTATTGTTATAGGACAAAGTTATTAATCTTAGGTTATAAGTGGACCTAAAACCCGGTTAGATCCTAATCAACTTTAATCAACATAGGATAGGGTTTAAAATCGAGGCTCACAGACTGGCGACCCTGCTGGGGACGAATTCTTAACTTTAACCTATTTAATTTTAAGAAAGAGGGCTTAACTCGAAAAATTGTTTATTTATGGCTCTATTACTTTGTTTGTTTACTTTCGTGCGCACTTTAAATTTTTGCACCCCTGCATCATATGAGAGTGAGGGCCCACACAAACCAGTTTCACCCCGGGACCCATCTAGGGTCCCCTGTCAGGGACTCACACCTTTTAGGTGATGTGAATAAGCGGGGAAAAAGAGGAGGATGTCGTCTAACCACATCCCCTTAATACCTGGGCCTTAGCCCCAAGCGTTTTCCTCGCAGTGTCCTTACCAAGCCCATTTTTTGGTCAGTCAAAGACCCGGCCGTAGACGCACACCTTCAGGTGATGTGAAAAAGTGGGGAAGCCCAAAGAGAATAGCGTGCAAGCCTTATTCCTTTGTGGTGACCTGGGCCCAAGCCACAAGCACCTCTCCGGATCGATCCATACCCGGTTGAATTTAAACATCTAGTGAGGACATGTTGAATTTGTGTGAGCCCTGTTTGCTTGTATGATTGGTCCATTCCTAGCCTAGAGGTTGATAGGAACTTCTCCTACATTAACCTAGCCCAACCCGAATTGGCGGCTCTACTTGTTTGCGGCCCAGAGGTCCTGTTTGGTTTAATATGTGAGTCGTTCGGGCTTCAGCCCAAAAGCTTAACTTAGGTGATTTCTCTTCTGGCCCAATTTGAATTTTAATTATCCAATTAGTTCTAGGCCCAAAAAAGGAAAATCCACATGAACTTGAAATAACTCACAAGGCCTGAAAATAAAATCTTTTCGGTTTAGCAACCATCTTCTCTGGCCCAAAGAAAGTTAGGCTCATTTGTGATTTAGGGACCACTCCAGCCCATGTGCTTTGCTCTAGGCCCAAACACATTCCGGCCCAAGGGCTCATTCTAATCTAGGCAGACTTCTTATTCGGGCCCTGGCCCCCAAAACCCTAGATCTAGGTGTCACCTCTCAGGCCCAATCAAAGCCATATGTTTACATTTCAGTCCAAATTCCAATTCATAGCCTGAGAGATACTTCAGCCCAAGCACCTCATTTTCTGGGTATCTTGGCCCACTTGCTTTCAGCCTAAGCCTGTCTTGATCTACCTTGTGAAGTGTGATTATCACCTTAGTGTCTTTCAACCCACTTCCTCTTGTTAGCTAATAATGGACTTCTTGGAAACAGGCAAGCCCGAATCCAGATATGGCAGAAGGAGGAAATCCGATCAACACCGAGGCCCAGTTGGCCGCTGTCCTGCAAGGGTACAAGGTCTTGGAGTCCATTGTCGAGGAACTGAGGAGTAAGGCTAATCTCCAGGAGACAAATCAGCACACTCTGGAAAAGCTTGTGGATGAAAATCTTAATCGTAGTTACATCGAGATTGACTCTGTTAGGGCCCAAGATCCTCAAACACGTATGGGGAAGGATGTTCCTGACAACCAGCTAGCTGCAGAGGTCAAAAGGGTTTTGAAAAGGATTGAGCGCATAGAGAAAACCAACAAACCAGCTGGCTTCGATTATTTCCCACGGCGTCGTATCCCGAAGTTGATCTTCCCCTAAAGCTGAAGCTGCCTACACTCACTTTGTACAAGGGTTCCTCGGATCCACATATTCACTTGGCTATGTTCGACCGAGAAATGTCCATCTTGGGGCTCAACGATATGCAAAAAGCCAAAGTTTTCGCACGCTATCTAGACGAGACTCCTCAGCGTGGTATCTCACTCAGAAGATGAATACCAAAACCTACGAGGAGGTTTGCGAGGCTTCCTAAATCATTTCGAGTATGCTAAGAACTCGAGGCACCAGAATCGATCTGGCAGGAACTCGACAGAAAGACGGTGAGTCCATGTCTGACTTCATCAAGCGTTGGAGGAGAAAAGCTGCAGCCATGCCTACCAGAATGGACGAGCAGGAGCAAATCCGCATGATAATTGAGAACATGCGAAAACAACACAACCATGAGCTAAAATTTATGTACTTTCCGAGTTTGGACATGTTGATGGGACAAGTCGGTATTCTAGAGGAAAGGATTCATAAGGAAGGTTTGGAGCTCGAGTGCTCAAGAAACTCCGGCAGTGGCTCCAAATTATCTAAGCCAGGACCAGAAAAGGCTTATCTTCAGACAGTAGCTTGCGCTCAAAGCAGTTTCCCAGAAGTGAATATGGTTCAACGACCTAGATCTCCGCATCAAAACCTTAGACAGTACGTACCCTTACCACGCCGAGACTCATCGCAAGGGAATTCACCAACATTGGCCGAGCACCAAGTCAGGCGTTTGAAGAGCTTCAGAAGAGAAACCTGCTACAGCCCCTGGCCCCTCGGCCAGGAACCACTCATTTGGGGAGGCATCTTAATCAATTCTGCCACTACCATCAGTTGCCTGGCCATTATGCTGATAATTGCCGAGCATTGAAGCACAAGATTCAAGACCTCCTCGAGCAAGGAGTCCAATTTTTCTAAGTGTGCAGATCATTTTCTTGCATCTTCAAATTTTCCTAGTAGCTTATTAGTTAGTTTTCAGTCATCTCTGATTGTAATCTTTACGTTTCTTTCATGATTCATAAATAAAGTCATAGTTACATTTTCACAACTCCGGTACAAACCATTTTTCATTCATTGAAAAAAGAAGGAAAACAAAATAGTTTTTTTAAGGAAAAGGATCACGAAGCAATCATTTTCTGACTATGCAATGGAACGGCTTGTCTCTTGTTTCTAAAAATTTGAACATGCCTAACCAAACACCACAACTCACCCTATAATATCCAAACAACCCAAAAAGAGGTTCAAAGTCCACATCTATCGAATTGTTGTCACAAACCCCAAATCAATACTGGGGGCAATCTAAGTTTAAGTTCGTCGTCTTTTATCTTTTGTTTAAATGTGCGAACGAGTTTCCAAGTGAAAATCTCACGAGTGTCTTGAGTGGGAAAACCATGAGTGAACGAGCGTGTCATTTTTACACGACTCTGGTAAGACCACATTCAAAGGTGATATAAATGGCATAACTCTGACCGAAGGAGATAATTTGTAAATTTACTCTTAGATCTACGAAAAGTAACAAAGAGCGGATACACAACTATCAGGAATGACGAAGCACCTAGGTAAAGCACCACATAGCCAAAAAACTTGTGAACCCTGACATTAAACCCTAGGCACCCCCGCTGAGCCTTTCATATATCCCTTTTCGATAATATGAACACCACAAAATAACCCAACCAATGATGAATGCCCGACCCGGTGACCAAAGGAAGCAAGGAGCCCGACTCTCGGATAACATTATCATCAGTCCGAAGAAGCGATGCCGCTATCAGCATGACGAAGTGATCCGTAAATGGTCCCAAAGTGACACAGGATCAAAAGAGCTCACATCAAAACAGCTCTCGAAGCCTAAAACCGGGAAACACAAGAACCCCAAAGGCAAAGTCAAGAAAGGATAAAACAAAAAGGCGAACCCAAAGTGCCTCGAAGAAGTCCAAATGACAAAAAAAGAGAAATGGTGTAAAGGGCAACTCCAAAAGTCCAGGTCCAGAAGCTCAAAACCAACGTCAACATGAAGCAGTTAGACGACTTCAAGACAAGGGAGATGAATCTGAGAGAAGACGCAAGTTGCAGCTTTGGTCACCCATTTAAGCTCCACATACCTCAAATATCCCTCCATGATCCCGTCGTCTTTCATCACACCCTATGGCCACGTTATAACCTTTAAAGACTTCCGACTTGATAGTTGTGTGTCTAATCACGTGAAAGTAACAGATCAAATGCGTAAATCCATCAAATATCGAATTCAATGGTTTAGAAGTTATGACCATGAGCGAGAAATGAGTGCAAACACCGACCACATCGAGTGTAGGTTAGGAAGCACCACATCAAAGAATAAGCCTCAACCCTGTGAGGATGAGACTTGTTCGCATGTTTAATCAAAGAAAATACTGGGGGCAATCGATCGTTCCGATCGATTGCCATGAACTCTAGCTCGGATTGTCTTAAGGAAAAATACTGGGGGCAATTGTTGGTTCCAACAATTGGCATGTCAACACCAATTGAAACCCAACGCTTGAGCACCACCATCCCACCACAGACACACATAAGCCCTTACCACCACACACACACTCTCAAGCCCATCATAAATCACAAACCAACCCCTGGTCTGTCACAAATCTGGAACACCGGCAAAAGCCTTTAGCACCACAACAAACACCACACACTTCCACCAATGGCATGTTCATTTTTCAAGAAGCAAATTGCAGATTTGAAATTTTTAGTTAGGAAATGATCATTTCACTTTCCTTTTTCAGTAGGGTTTTTCTCAAGCATTGCCAAGTTCGGCACCTTTTCCAACAGTTTCCTGTTTTGAACGAGTATCTTTCATATATCTTGATTTCATACATCTTATCATCATTGCCATGTTTGGCACTCCAGTAATCAGTTCTCATCATTTGCACGAGACCATTATCTTCCTAACTCATTTTTAGTTCGAGACCCAAAACGGTGCGAGGCCCTGCAGTTTCCTCATTCAGTGCGAGACCTACCATCTTCATCAGTGCGAGACCCATCATTTTCAAGACTTTAGTACAAGACATCTTCATTCAGTGCGCGACCCAGAATCAGTGCGGAATCCAGCTTTTTCTTCATCCATTTAGTACGAGACTTCAGTGCGAGACCAAGCATCTTCATCAGTGCGAGACCATCAATTTCGTCAGTGCGAGACCCATCATCTTCATCAGTGCGAGACCTATCATCTTCATCAGTGCGAGACCTATCGTCATCATCCAGTGCGAGACCAGTACGAGACCTAGTATCATCTTCAGTGCGAGACAAGTACGAGACAAAGCGTGATCTAAGTTGGCGGGGCAGAGGCAATAAGTCCCCATCTTCATGTCAACTTCTTGGGAGAAACAACTAGTGGGTAGTGGCAATAAGTCCCCTTGGTAATCTAGAAGTTATCCCAGCACCCCAGTTGGTGGGCAGAGGCAATAAGTCCCCATAGTATACCAACCAGGAGCATTGGAACGGGTTTCGGTCCCCAGAAGCATCCGAGCATCATCAGCATCATCAGCATCATTAGCATCGTCAGCATCATCAGCATCACTAGCATTTCAGCATTCTCGCATTTGCATACCACCCAATTTTCACTCGTTAGGTTGTCAACGCCTTAGAATCGCTTGACATTATCTTATTTTCGCATTTTAGGTAGTCAACGCCTTGGAATGGCTTGACATCATTTCAGTCATTATAGGTAGTCAACGCCTTAAAATAGCTTGAGATCGTATCATCCTCATAGGTAGTCAACGCCTTAGAATCGCTTGACATCCCTTCCACTTTACTCATAGGTAGTCAGCGCCTTAGAACAGCTCGACACAACTTGTCGGACTTCAATTGCATGTGGGGTCTTTTAAGATCCAAAATTTTGGGGGTATCACTCAAGCATCAACTAGCCTTCTCATTTCAATTACAAAGTGTAGTTGACGGGGGGCAATCTGTTATACCCAAAATTTCAACCCCCCCGGAAGAGAGTCTCTACTAATAGGCTAGTTTGGTCAAGTAGCGAGGGTTCCCAGTTTGATCGGAACATTTCAGAGTACCAGGGGCAGCTTAGTCATCTCCAGGGGCACTTTCGTAATTTTTCAAGGCTCCTAAGCCCCCTATAGGCTTTCTCTCTCCTCCAAATAAGGGTCAAATCAGTTCGAAATTCTTTGAAATTTTAACCCATGATAGAGGATGACATTTGGGGCATAATGGCGTTGGAATTTCGATTTTTTGAGTTTCCAATAATTTTCTAGCAATTTCTGACTGAAACTGACGAGAAATTGAATTTAAAAATATTCCAATATCCAAAAAATTCGATTCCACTTTAGAAAATTCAGAAATATCATCCTTTACCCACGTGTAAAATTTCATAATCAAATTCCTTTTGGAAGCCCTTGAGCTAAAACGTCGGTAAATCTCGGTTTTTACCGGATTTTTTCTATCTTTAAGGAAGCCTATATAAGGAGCCTTATCCCATGATCAAAGAATAACCTCAAGAACCCTAGACCCTCAAAGAAGGCAGCTCTCTCTCTCTCTCCACGTTTTGAACCCCAGAGCCACGATCAAACACCGAAATCTCACCAAAACACATTTTTCAACTCCCACAACATCATCCATCATCAAACCCCCACCAAAACAGCACCAAAACGTGAAGAACATCAAGAACAACAAGGAGTCAGAAGCTGGGTTCGAAGTTCTTCTGGATCCGCCATCAACGAGGCCTCCGAAGAATCCCGACGTGAAGAATCCTCCTAAATTCGAAGGTAAAACAGGTTGCAATTCTACTTTTCTAACTCTCCATGACCTTATTAACTCTCTGTCAAATTTTGGGTTCAAACTAACCTTTTTACGCTTCTGTATTGCTAATTACTTTTGTTTCTGCCTTGTTACTTGTCCGCCAAGTTTCGTACATAATTCGACTTCAAACTGCAATCTTTCAATTACTAACGAATTGTATACCTTTCAGGCTACACGTGCATAAATTTTGAGCCGAAAACACCTTCGGGAACCACCATAAAACCCCTGTCCGTGGGTGGTCCGGGATCCCGGACCTATGGTCCGGGACCACGGACGGGTTGTCCGTGGCCACGGACACCCACGGACGGCGGCGGGATTTTAAAATTTTAAAATTTAGGTTTTGTTAAACTATGTCCGGGCCTACGGACATCCTGTCCGTGGCCCCGGACTTTTCAAATTTTTGTTTCTGTTTAATTCGACTTTTATTTTCACATAGATTAACTAGGGTCCGTGGTTACGGACATTAGGTCCGTGGCTACGGACGGAAACAAAATTTGACCTAATTCTGCCTCCAAAACCCTAGTTTAGGTAATTTCAACTTTCACTTTTATTTTCAGTCAAAAATGCTAAAAAACAAAAAAAAACAGAAGCTCGTGCACTTAGCTTAAAACGACTCGTAATAAGCCGTAATTAAACTAAGTAGAGGAAAAACGATTTCTAGGGGTAATGAAAGTAATTGAACCCTAAATAAGTCGAATACCAAGCCCCCGAACCCGAACTCTACCTTTCCTAATTTACCCTAGGTTAAAATTAGGTGGCGACTCATAATAGGTTCCAGTGAGCTAGCTTAGGTTTTAATAATTATTGTTATAGGACAAAGTTATTAATCTTAGGTTATAAGTGGACCTAAAACCCAGTTAGATCCTAATCAACTTTAATCAACATAGGATAGGGTTTAAAATCGAGGCTCACAGTAGGTGAGATGTAGAGGCTCCTCAGCAGTGGTGGTCTGGGCCTGGCCCTTGCCACCCTGTTGCTGTCCTTTCTGGGACTGGGGGTATGGCTTCTTCTTCTTACCTCCCCCGTGCCCTTGCGTGCCTTGGCCCTCGCTCATGGCCTTGCGCTTGAGCGCACTCTCCTCGTCCCTCAGACGGACGGTGATCTCAACAATTGCAGCGGCATGATAACACTCCTATATTTAGGGTGTTAGTTATGCCCCACTAAACAAACTCACATTCACATTAACACACTGTACACACTTATTCACTTCATACTGTAGTTCATTACCTGCAAAGTAGTATACCCGCTTGGCCCCATACCGTAGCGTAGGCAGTAGCTCAATCCGTTATAGAAACGGTTCACTAAGATCCGGTCTGAGTAACCCAGATCCGGTAGCAGATGGATAAGTCCGATGAAAGCGGTGTAGTACTCATCAACCGTCATCTTATCCCCTTGCCTCAAGCTGTCGAGCTCTAGGCGCTTGGCCTCTTGCACATGAATCGGGTAGTACTTGGCTCGCAGTAGGGCCGTGTACTCCCTCCACTGAAAGGTAGGATCACCAACTCTGCCCTCCCTTACCAGTTTCCACCAACTCTGAGCCGATCCCTTCAAGTAGTAAGAAGCTAGTGGAACCTTGGCGCCAGCAGGAACATCCAAGGTCTCGAAAGCGGTCTCCATCTCGGAGATGTACGCCTCCAGCTTACTAGGGTCGGTCTCCCCACTGAATGACGGGGGTCTCAAATCCGCCAACACCTTGACCCAATTGGTCTCTCGTGGCGGTGGCGGTGGTGGTTGAACTTCGGGCTGTTGCCCCTGCTGAATCGCAGCTACTAGTTGTGGGACCATCTGGGCTACGACGGCCGCTACAGCATCGGCCATGACTTGTGCCGTAGGATTCTCTCCCTGGTTCCCAGTATCACCAATGCCGCGCCCGCGGCCTCGACCTCGTGGTCTACCTGACATCTGAATTCACACGAACACTAATTAGCATCGTGCTTACACACTTATCGGTTCCAACGGTTGTAACGTTTCCCCGACAACAAGGTATCTCCACACTTAGTTAGCGGTTAACCTTTCCATAACTGCTCACTTAGGTAACTGTGGTTAGGTTTCCTAACTCGGTATATTCCTAAGCTCAGTATTCTAGTCATCAGTGATACTTCGCTCTGATACCACTTTTGTAACACCCCTACTACGCACTTACCATTACATGAAATCGCAGCGGAATTAACAACTAAATAAATACTAAACGATTCGGTGCTACAACGCCGTTAACCACCCACTGGTCAACAAGGCAGAATAAATACAAACGTACCGGTCTGATGATCAGACTCCCGAGCATAGAACTAATAACCTTTAATACATTAACATTATACCGAGTTTGTAACTACATCCATAACTGTAGACTGTACACCACAAACTGTCACAGTGAACTGTCAACGACCGTCTTTGTAATACAAACGGTACCAAAATATACCGCCACGGGAGCACAGGCGCATCTCGGGCTCAACATCCAAAAATAATAACCAAAAGTATTTCTGCAGCCTAAACCTATAGTCATTCCGCTTCCTCGATCCTCATCCTGCAGTAAAAATATGGAGCCCCCGAGGGGGTCAGCAACCCTTGGCTGGTATGGTTAACGCGCAGCCCATCGGCTACCGGGATACGCGCAACTAATTGTCATGATTACTTGGCATTCATTTTAAACACACAACATATATATATCATAGCAAGAGTATTGCATACAACATCACACATAACACACAAGAACAATTCCTTTTAGGAAATGAACCAACACAATTAGTTCCCATGGAGAGCCTAGAGAATGTTGCCAAACTCATACTAAGCTCATTACATAACTCGTTACCGTCCTGTTAGATTGAACGATTAACTTAACACAAGGTTCCTCGGATATAGTAACCCAAGCACACCGAGTAACACATAGTATGCCCCTGTGGCCCAACGCGAGTCAGTAAAATAGCCTTGGTTAAGCTAGAGGGAAGGTTGGAAACCAAATTGGAAAACAACCATAACATACAAAGAGAATCGAACCGGTTATGACATCGACTCCCATACTCACACGCGTGGCCGGAACAGACCGGACTCCTCACTCCCCCGTTAGCACTTGTTAGAAGTTCAACATCGAACTCAACAAACAATCACATACAAGTGGTTAAGTCTTATTAGACACAGATAAGGGAAGAGAGAGTCGTACTTAACAACACAATAATATTTAACAACTGTAAACTCGTTACATGACTTAAGTCTTACAAGGTCATAAACACACAGAAAAACAAACAACACATAAGCCGGTGTAAATCGGTAGGCAACAGACTGCAAGAAAACCATACCTTGGTCCTTGCTTCGACTGGTTTCCACTGTAGGTCACTCCTATACATGATTAATAACGTCCGTCAATTTACTTACTTAACTTCGAATTTTACTAAACATTTTACATGGTTATATGACATGTTTTAATGTCCAAACTTATCCTTGATTACCTTCATCATACCCCCTAGGGTTAACTACTTAAGCCACTCTTTGTTTGTTTTTTTTTACAAGTTTTGGTCCGACCGACCTTACCGACCGACCTTACACAAGGTCGGCCCATTCCAGAACATATTACTGTCAAAAATTCTACTCCGACCGACCTTGCAAGTTCGGTCACAAGTTCGGTCTATTCCCGAAAGTTTCTTTCCTTTGAAAATTCAGGCCCGACCAATCTTGGCAAGTCCGGTCGCAAGATCGGTCGATTCCCGAGACTCACTCACGTACAAAGATTTAGGCATGACCGACCTTGTAAGTCCGGTCCCAAGGTCGGTCTATTCCAAAGAATCAATCCGTACTAAAAATCCATGCCCGACCGACCTTGCAAGTCCGGTCCCCAAGGTCGGTCCATTCCAGAGACCATTTCTCGCAGGGTAAACTGGGCTCGACCGACCTTGCAGGTCCGGTCCCCAAGGTCGGTCTGCTCCAGACCTTTGTCATTAATTGCCCCTTTTAACTCCAAACTTCACCTCATATATCCTAGTATGTTCTAACCTTATTTGGACACTTCAAACACACTTAAGACCTCCATTAAACTCCTTAAATCATTCATCAAAATCCTCCTCAAGCATTACACAAATTCTTATAAAAAGGTTAACACTTGTAATGTTTTTCACTAAGTTTCTATGTGGTGTTTCATACCTATAACTCCCACTATTCCCAAATGTTTTCTCACCACTACAACCATCTCCCAAGCATCTTTTCTTCCTAACCAAACTCCTTGAATATCTTTACAAGTTTATAGTTCCTCCATGCAACACATCACTTCTTCTTATTCACCAACATTGCACAAGTCCTAAACACAATCTCTCCATGATCTTGAACTATCCCAAAGCACTCATTTGCATTATAAATCCTCTAAAACATTGCCTAAGTCGTTTTTACATCTTCGAGTACCTTAATGCGTGTTTCTTTCACTAGTAGAACACTTAACCATTCAAAACACTTCCTTACTCCCTGAAACTCATTTTAAACACCTAAAACTTCTTATACTTTATCTAAATTTCGACATGGGTTCTCCTAGACATTACTAAGCCAAAACACATTGTTTTCACCATTTAAACAACCAAGAACACTAAAATTAATCAAGAACGTTCTTGTACACAAAACTTCACTCATTTAACACTACATCACAATATAGTGCATAATTTAAATTGCTTGGCACTTAAGCCCTTAAGATGCATAAACCTTAAACACTGAATTTCCACAATATATTTGCCTTTGACCTGCAAATACACTCAACAACACATATGCCCTTTAATAGTCTCCTTGAGAGCATTTTACTAAGTCATTCACCATTGGCTCTTTAAGTAGTTTTTACAAGCAAAATAGGCTCATTTCTCCTAAGACATTAAACTACATTAGGTTAGCACATTTACCTCTTTTCCTCACAACTTCTTTCTTGTTTCCTTGACTAAAATCGGCAAGGCTTTAGTTTCTTGTCAACTTCTAAACATTATACAAATGATAAAATGAGTATACAAGCTTCATGCTTCATCTCATTGTAAACCCTAGGTTATACATTGTTTTAAAACATTAAGATAGTTGTTTTACCTTGGTATTAGAAAGAGGGTTTGATTATGTAGCAAGAGAGGACTCCGCCTAGTCCATGAAAGGTTGAAATGAAGCTAGAACAAAGCAATATAAAGAACCCCATCAATGGTGATTCTCGGTCAACATCAAAACAAGAAGGAAATGGAGTTTTTATTTGAGTTTCCTTACCTAGAAGCAAAGGAGAACAATAATATGTGAAAAGATGAGCTCAAGCTCCTCCCATGGGGATTCCTCTTGGCACCGAAATGGAGCTCTTGGAATTTTGAAAGGGTGAAGTTGAAGAGCTTGATGAGACAAAGAGAATGGTGGTCTTAGTTTTTGATTTGGCTAAGTGAGCTAGGAATTACAAGTGATTGAAGATGATATATGGTGGTGGTACTATTGCAAAACCGTGAATGAGAGAAAGAAGCAAGGTAGAAGAGAGGTTGGAGGCGTGGGAAATGAAGAGGGAAAGAAGAAATGAAGATAAGTTTGTTTTTGAAGATATTTAAGTAGTAAAGCAAATAGTGTTTTTACTTTAGCTCTTTACTTATCTTATTTCTTTTTGTAAGTGTGGTGAGTCACTAAGAAAACCGGCCCCCATTTTATAACAAGGTGTATTTTAGTCTTTGTTGACCAATTGTCACACTTATATTGACATATGTTATAAACTTGGTTAATTTGGTTACTATTCACAAATACAAGGCACATAGTTTTGAAATTTTTGATTTCCCATTGATATAGAATTCCAAATGTGATACTAAGTAGTACACATATTAATTAAAGAATAATGATGGACATTTAGCCATTCAAAACTCATTCACAAGACAATTTTTCAAAAATGTGCTTTAAGACTCCTTAAAGCACATTTTGTGTTATAACTTGTTTTCAAGCTTGGTTTTCTTTGGTAATTGGTTTATTATATTCATTAACACCTAAATGAAGTCTTGATATGCTTATTAGGTCTTAATCAAGCTTATCCCAAGCTTAGAGCACATTCTAGCCCTAATTGACTTTAAGGTATTTATTTGTGTTTTCTATGGTTTAAATTGTTTACTAATGTTTCTAAGACTCTTTTTAGTCTTAATATACCATATTTTAATGTTTAAACCACATACAAAGGTTTGGGGTATTTCACTAGTGGGTAAGTGTCATCTATTAAGGAAATAGCTCCATTAGAGGAGAAACCCTCTAGGGTGAAAGAACACAATGAGTGATTTAGTGAGTATAGATGTGTTGACTGTTAAATTGAGCCCTGTTGATGTGGGTCTGTATTGTGTTATGTGTTTATAGTTTACATGCATGATTTAAATATAATCAACCGCATGCTTAGACGACAATTAGTTGTGTGTGGCCCGGTAGTATGCGGGCTACACGATTACCATACCAGCAAAGGTGCTGAGCCCCCTGGGGGGCCACCCTTTCTTTCTTATTTTTCTGGTACAAGGAGCTGGGAGCCGTTCGAGATTAGGACGGGGTAATTGTTTGTGCATGGGTAGTCGTTTTAATTACTTATGTATTGTAGGAGTAGTAAGACCGAAACTGCTATCGGCATTAGTTTGTAAATACTCGGTACAGTTGGAATGTATATGTATATTAAATTGTTGGAAAAGGAATGAGACTGTAATGTGTAATTGCTCGGGAACCTGGTCCATCAGACCGATACAATGTATATGTATTAGCCTTGTTAGCCACGTGGGTGGTTAACGATGTGTAACACTAATGAGTTAAGTAATGTAACGAGTTATGTTTTCCGCTGCATTTTGTTGTTAAGTGTGACGTTGTAAGTTGGGGTGTTACACAAACTCAATATAGTGCAATAATCTTAAATTGCATAGCACTAAGGCTATTAAATGACATGGCTCTTAGGCCCTTAAATGACTTAAACTTAAACACTGAATTTCCCACATATAAAAGTCTTCAACCTGCAATTACACACAACAATGCTCTCATAGCAATATAAGTGTTCTTATATTCCATCTTTTGCTTATCTTACTAACTCATCTCCATTGGCTCCTTAGTCACAAGTTCACAAGCTTGTTTAAATTCTTTTTCCTAGGTTGTATAACCCATTACATAATGTAAGCTCTAAGCTACATTTAGTATTTATCTAAAGCCCATTCCTTAAGACATTAAACCACCTTAAGGTAAGTAATTTACCTTGTTTTTCAAGCCTTTTTCTCACTTCCTCCTTTGGTTTTCTTGGTTGGATTTTGGCCAAGGACCTTAGTTCCTTTGTTAACCTTATAACCAACATTGAATTCATGTAATGGGTACTAAGGAACTTGCCTAATCTCATGGAATTACTCTTGAGTACAAAAGAGTGCTTAATGCACAAAAATGGATGTTTACCTTATGAATTTGGAGTAGACTGAAATACCCCAAACCTAAGTATGCTAAGTAAACATCAATTTATGATGTAGTAAGGCTAAAATATGCCTTAGAAAGATTGGTAGACAATTTAAACCAAGGAAAAACACAAGAAAATGCCTTAAGGGCAATTAAGGCAAAAATGTGCTCTAAGCTTGGAGTGGCTTTGATTAGCACCCAAATACCATTATAAGACTTTAGTAATATGCTAATCGACATTTTAAATCAATTATCAAAGAAAACCAAGCTCAAAAACAAGCTTAAGCACAAAATGTGCTTTAAGACTCCTTAAAGCACCTTTTTGAGAAATTGTCTTAGAAATGAGTTTTGAGTGGCTAAATGCCCATGATTACATCTTAATCAACATGTGTGCTAATTATTATCACATTAGGAAGTCTAAATCAATGGGAAACAAAAAATTTCACAAATATGTGCACTAATCTGTGAATAGTGCCAAATAGTGACATAGTTTAAGTTTTAGTCAACATAAGTCAATTAGTTGGTCAACCAAGACCATAAATATCTTGATTATAAGGGGGTGGCCGATTTTAATGTGGGGAGTCACCACATGACTAAGCAACTAAAGGAAAAGAAGAGTAAAAGAGAGAATAGTACTATTTGCTTTATAAAAAGGAAATCTTACCTTTTAAGCTTACCTTCTCTCCTCTTCTTCATTCCTCTTCTTCTTCCACGGTTCTCTTCTTCTCCTCTCTGTTATAAAGCCGTCCAAGCAGCCCCCATGGCACCACCACCTTCATTTGTCCATAACTTACTCATTTTAGCTCCAAATCAAAAACAAAGCATAGATTTCTCTTAGTTAGACCAAGGCCTTGCTTCCTATCTTTTCAAAATTTGAAAAGCCTCATTTTGGAGCCATAGGAAATCGCCATTGAAGGGGGAAAATAAGCTTGGAGGGTGCATTAGCTTCTCCATTCTCTTAAGGTAAAGAATATGTAAGAAAGGTTAGGTTTCCACCATTTCTCCACATTACCGAAAATTACTACTCATGGGGCTTCATTTTTATCCATTGTTCTAGCTTGATTATATTCTCCAAGGGCTAGAGGAGGTCCTTCTTGATTCATATCCAAGCCTACCTTAAGACTTCAAGGTAAAATATTCATTATAAGACCTTATAACACATTTTTTTAACCTAGGTTTTCATTCCTTAAGGTTAGTGTATTGTTTAGCACTCATGTGAGTCATTGAATATTGACTATAACATTGGCAAAGGAAATTTAATGGGTGGCCGAGATTCATTCAAGAAGAAGGTCTAAGGAGGAAGTTAAGATAAGCTTGGAATAACAAGGTAAAATGCTTACCTAATGGTGGTTTAAGTTTTAAGGGATGGTATTTAGATAAGTACTAATGTAGCTTAAAGCTTACATTATGTTATGGGTTATATAACCTAGGAAAGAAAGAATTCAAACAATCTTATGAACTTGTGATTAAGGAGCCAATGGGAATGAGTTAGTAAGATAAATTTAAGATGGATTTTAAGAGCATTATAACTACTATTAGATTTATGGGTGTATTTGCAGGTTGAAAGCTTTTATATGTGGGAAATTCAGTGTTTAAATTCATGTCATTTAAGAGCCATGTCATTTAAGGGCCTAAGAGCCATGTCATTTAAGAGCCTTAGTGCTATGCAATTTAGGATTATTGCACTATATTGAGTTTATTATGTATGAGTTGATTTGGGTGAGGAAACAAGATGAGAAAGGACTTGATGTTTGTGAGTTGGTTGAATGAGGGAAACAATGCATTTGGGCATGATAAAATACTAGAGAAGCTATGGCGAAATGTGAATAGAAAACAAAGAGTTTAAGTGGAGGTGGTGAGTTAATATGCCCTAGGATTCACTAGGGATCATTCTGAGGAATTGAGTGGAAATGAGTTAACCAAGGAGTTCTAGAGGTTTAGAATGACCTAGAATTGTCTATGAGGAAATTAGAGTTCAGATGGGTGTATTGAACACACCAAAGTCATGGTATGAGGAATGGTAAGACTTGTGCAAAATTTGGAGGAAATGGGTACAATGTTTTAAGATGATTTAGGTATGAACTAGGGAATATAACAATGAGAAGTTTTGATATCTGTGTAAGTGGTGAAGATGCTAGTAGTGGATTAATAAGGTCATAGTTGGATGGTAATGAGTGGACTTGGGTGATGGAAGTGAAGATTGAAGGAGAATGTTGTCAAATGTCAAGGAAAATGACTAGGAATGTAAAAGAGCGTGTGATCATGAGAATGGTGAGTAAGTTGAGTAAAAGGAGATGGAAATGTCTAAGGAGGGTGTAGGATAGTCAAGGTAAAGAAGAATAAGGTTAAGGTGCTAGGAATATGGGGAGAAATGCATAGGTAAGTTCATGAGTTTAGGTTGATGAGTAGCAAAAGGAAAAGAAAGGAATTGTGCATGGACATGCAAGATAACCTTGGAAGGTTTAGCAAGCAAAGATGGGATGTAATAATGCTTAGGGAGAAGTCATATTGATTGGAAAGGAAACACTTTGGATAGTTAGAGTTTTAGACAAAAAAATTACATGTTGGAAAAATAAGGAAATAAGTAACAAGTGTTAGGAATTCTTGTAAGGATTGAGAAAATGGTTAAGGAGGTTTTAGAGGATGTTCTAGGGTGAGATTAAGTTCCTATATGGTATTAAGACATAATGGGACACTTGTAGAAGAGTTGGGCATTTTGGCAAGAAATGAGATAAGTGTTTAAGGGTATATAAGATGAGTTTTCTGGCACGTCCGAACTTCCGTCCGAATTTGGAAGCTCGGACATGCCCTGTTGCGTTTAAATTTTCCGAGTCTCAACCAGAGTCCGAATTTCTGTCCAGACTTAGATGTTCGGACACTTGAAATTTTTCCTGTGATTTTTCCTCGACTTGTGTCCGAACTTTGGAAGCTCGGACACATGTTCGGACATACGTCTGGTTGCATCCTTTTGAGTCTCGACTTGAGTCCGAACTTCGGAAGCTCGGACACAAGTTCGGACATGGTGCTGTTTTGACCAAAAACATTGTTTTAGGTTAGGAAATGGTATCTAATGGTGGGGATTGATAGATATTCAGGTTATGAAGTTATTAAGGGCATGCTTGGAGGGTGAAATGACTACTGAGTGGGTGAATAAGTATAAAGTATGAGGAGAAGTGATTCACTTAAGATTAAGTTTGTAAGAACTTAAGTGGTTTAGATGGGGATCATTAGTGACTAAGGGTGTAACACCCCAATCGTTAATCTCGTCATTACCTCTTAAACCGTTACTAAATACTCCTACTCACGCAGCGGAACTCTAATTACAACGAGGGGTGGAACAACGCCGTTAGCCACTTATGTGGCTAACTAGGCCTTTCTTACTTACCGTAACGGTCTGATGAACTGGAACAACCGAGTACTTCATACAACACTATACTCAATTCCTTTCTTTACTATACCGAGTCTACAATATACGGATGCCGATAACATACTCGGACTTACACCTCATTCAAATGCATTAGTAATTACCATCTAACTACCCATGCTTCATAGCAGTCCCCGTCCTACTCTCTCGAACGGTGGTCAACTTCAAGTACCTGCACACTAAAAACGTTCCCCCTAGGGGGTCAGCTTACGCTGAATATGAAATTCGCATATACCGCGTGCTAACCGCGGTACGCCGACTACTTAGGGTCGGATCATGGAGTTCATTTAATCAAACAACATGCATCATGGGAATACAATATATGTATATTACACAAGGAATCTACATCCAATCAGGGAGCACAATTCCTAACCAACATAACAAGGTTGTTAGTTGTATATGTTTACTCTTAGGCCATGAGGGTTATACCTCACTATGCCTTGTTTACTTATTCAGTACCTCTCCCGCTCTCTCGGGTTACTTATTCAATTACACGCCCATTCTCTTGGGCTACTCGTACTATACTCACCCACACTCTCGGGTTACTTATTCTCATTATCTCACCCATACTCTTGGGTTATTTACACTCATTATCTCACCCACACTCTTGGGTTATTTATACTCAAGCTCTTGTAGATTCTCGAGACACTACAGGTCTCTTACGTCACGCTTGTTACTCTTAATACATATTTAGGCCAAAACTCATGGCTCTCTAGCATAGTCTTACTTCCCCGGTTTCGACCCTACTCTGGGTCTAGCATGGTGGGAAGGCTCAACTAGCTCCTGGAACTTTTTCTTAGTTCCCATCTCTTTTTACATAGGTCCGACTACTCTCGGACTACTCACTTTCCCATACGCTCCTCTCTCGGAGTTATAATAATTTTATGTATATTAGTCTAGAAGCATCACTCTTGATGTTTCTAATGACTTTGGGAACTTTACTTAAATTCGGGTAATCTTAAGTTTAAGGGTTACCCTCACAATCATATACTTATACATTCGGATATTTTCTTATACCGGGTAAGATCCTCATATAGGAGGTCGACCATGTCTCAAGGGAGTTACATAGTCCCTTAGGTCTCTTTTACCTTTCTTATAAGTTCACATTATTGGACTAACTTCAATCCTCTCGATGGAGGTCATTTATCTCTCCACTCATATTTATTTCGTGGATTGTTTCAATAAGGTTCTCTAACCGTTATCGGGTATTTACTCAACCCATACATCTCCTCACATTTTTAGGGAGTTCATATGTTTGTGTTATCGTTATACTTTAATCGATAGCTTGTGTGTGTTTGCATATTACCATTGTTCATGAGACTACCCGATCTACGGGTTTCTAGTCAATCACTACTCTCTATGAGTCGGTCTATGGACTATGTTAGACCACACCGGCGTACAAGTATGTTAGTTCATACAACATACAATAAGGCATCCATAATCAAACAAGGGATTATTTTCATGCTTTAATCTGGATTAAGCCGGCACACAAACACACAAATCCGAGTAACTCGGTTAGCATACGGGGCATGAGAAAATCATACCTTTCACCGGGGTTTTTACTTTTACCGTGTCATCTCACCATGCTCGGGTCACGCACGATTCTCTGATAATGTTTCAAACATTATTATTAATACTAAGCTCATACGGTACATTATTAAATGCTACTCCCGTACTTACCCCGTTATCCCGTTATTTCGGTTTTACTTTTGTTAATTTGAGTTCTCACTTCTCAATCACTTCTAACACTTTCTTACACTTCCTAGGGCCTTTACATGTCACCAAACAAGGCCTTAACATCTTATAACATCATTAACACTTAAACCCCCATCAATTACAACCTTTAAAATGCTCTCTGTAGGTTTCTGGGGGTGGTCCGGGACTTGGTCCTTACCCTAAGTCCCGGACCAGTACATTACCAAACTCTCGGGTTGTTTTTATACTATGGTCCGGGACCTTGTCCCCATCCCAAGTCCCGGACCAGCTTGTTTGTTCACTCTCGGCGTATTTAAATGGGGTGGTCCGGGACTTTGTCCAAGGACTAGGTCCCGGACCCTGCTAAAACCTGCAACATACATTATTTTTCAACCCCAATTCAATCCTTAATCCACTCCTAATCATTCCCTAATCTTTCCACAAGATTCCTACATGATTAATCACCTTTAAACATGCTCTAAACCTCTTCAAATCATGGGTTAAACCCTTACTCAAAATCTTGCCCAAACTCACAAATTTGTATTCTCCTTTGCACTAATGCACACTTGTGCATTTTCTAACCTCTCCTCAAACCTTTGCATTAGGCTCTTTCATTTTGACCATTCCACATCTTCCAAGGTAATGCACAACTCATACCAAGTTCCAAGTCTCACTCTATAGGCCTTAAATCTCCTTTGTTTTTCTATAAACTCCTAAGGCACCTAACCACTCTTTTGCTACAGATTTTAGCATCAATTTCCTCCCCTTGAACAAGCCTTCCTACAGTGGTTAACCAACCCAATACAATCTCCATACATACCTAGCCATTCCTAGGTTATTCTCCACACAAATCATCACTTAAACCACTTAGATTACCACATAAATTTTGCCATAACTTGGCTACTTCTCTAACATTGCCCAAAACTCATACCACCATTTAAATCATCCTAAAACTAGCCAAACCACAAGGGTTCTATCAGCACTCAATATTTCCTCATTAATCAAGCAAAACTCATTAAGCACCATGAAGCATAATTCATCATATACATAGCTCCCAAAACAAGCATTAACTCACAAGGGCTTTCTCACTTGCATTATTTCTAAGCAAGCACATTATCACCACAACTCAAGTGGGGTTCATTCATTTTATTAACCCTTCCCAAATCCTAATACATATAGGATACCACTAAGATAGGTTTTTTACCTTAAATTTTTCTTAAGTTTCCTTTTTAACTTCTCTTCTCCTCTTCTCTTCATTCCAAATCGGCCAAGGCAATTCAATTGCCCATTCCTCTAGCCACATTCAAATTGGAAAGTAAGCACTAAGGAACTCTCTTAGGCTCATCAAATAATCTAGAATTCACAAAGATGCTTAAAGCACCAAATTAGGTTTTACCTTTGGAAATCCTTGAATGGTTTTCAACTCTTGAATCTTATGAGGGACTCCCACCACCATTTAAAGCTTGGAGAATATCTCAAACAAGGAAGAAAAGCTAGTCATTACAAGAGCCAAAATCGGCCAAGGTGGGAAAATGGAGAAAACATGACTTTTTCATGGATATTTTTACCTTGTTAGGAAGAGGAAGCTTCAAGATTATGTGCTTTTCTACTCAAATGGGCAACACCCATGAAAATGAAACTCAACCTTTTTGAGTTTTGAAAAGAGGGAAGTGTAGGGTTTGACGAGAGGAGTTCAAATATACAATTATTTTTCAATTCGGAGCAAGGATGAAGCTTGGGCAAGGAGAAGAAGGTGGAGAAGCCATGTTTGGAGCTTCCAAGCGCGTTCCAGTACAGAGGAAGGGAGGAGGATCGTGAAGAAAGAAGAAGGCAGGAGGGAAAAGAAAGAAGAAATGAGGGAGGAAAGAGACTAATGTGAGTACTTTATCCCTTTTTGCTTTTTACTATTCTTTTTCTTTTCTTTTCTTTTCTTTTCTTTCTTTGTGTGTGAGAGGCTAGCTAGCCAATTAAAATCGGCCCCACCTGTAGGTGTGAGCTGGAGCGTTTTTCAGTTTCTGACAGAAAACGCTCGTTATTTTACCCGGTTTGGCACTATTCACTAACCGGGCCCGTTTTCCGGATTTTTCTCGTTTCTTTATTTTTAATGGTTATTAAGCTCCCATTAATACTTATTTATAGTTATTTAATCAACTATAATTTTTACGGGTCCGTTTGACCACTTAAAGTCACGTTTTCGGGTTTTCTCGAAAAACGTGCTTTTAAACTCCGTTAGCGTTTTAATCCGTTATTTGGATCCGTTTTCTTCGGGAATCATTCCCGTATACTTATTAGGCCTAACTAAGCCTTAGGAATCTATCTCGGACCCTCTCGAGATCATATATCTCATATACTCATTTAACGCGCATTTTAGCGTTTTTCGCTTTTCAAGCGTTTTCTCTTTTCTTTTGGTTTTATTTCTTTACCAATACACTTTAGGCACCATTAGGCCTTTAATAATCATATTAGAGTAATTTAATCACCATTTTTAGGTCCGGGGTATTAAAATCTACCCCCCTTAGGAACTTTGTCCTCAAAGTTGGTGGATCTAAATGGTTACTCTCATGGGCACGCTATGCCAAGGTTATAATACATGTATAACCTTACAGACTCCACAAGTCAGTCACATTACATACTACACATACTACACACAAATCACAGCATGTATAGCAATCAAAAATACTCTTTTACTCTCTCCATGGAATCGGTCCGAAGACAAGAAGGCACTACAGTCCTCGAATCCATATCGAGTAATCTACTACTGATCCCTCAGGTACCGGTCACGTTGAACACTTACTCTTTCTGGTTCACGGCCGTTTCATGACAAATGGGCACTTACTCTCTGGCCCACGGTCCCTTCGGTTCTGATCAAAACATTACACATATACATATCCGCAGGCACTCTGGTTGACTCACTCAACACAGGAACATCCCAGGGTACTCTCCCCGTCCCGCTGCCTTGGAAAAATCACACACTGACACCGCCCCAACCGGTCACTTAGGACCGCCGCACGTACGGTGCAATGGTTTCAAAACTAGTGCACGCCCCCGTTCTACCGGTCATCAAGACTTAAGGCCGTAGCCATCGGCGGGTGATAGCGTTTTAAAAACCATTCATTTCCATCTTCATACTTGAAGGAAATTCTTTTTCAAAATCTGTTTGAAAATTCTTTTTAAAACATCACGCAACTCCAAATCAGATTTATGGTAGCTGTATCTTTCTTAGCGTGATTACTTGTGACCACTATAGGGAGCTTCAGGCATCATCTAACCCTGATGTGATCAGCATCAGTGTTGAACTATCCTTCCACCCCAATTTGTATTCGGTTTCCCTTGATCACTAGCAGATCAAGTTCCACCTCCCACGTCAGTTTAAACAATCAGATAGTCAAACATTTTTGTTTTCTATCTTTTACTCTTTCTAGTCATATTCACGAAACAATTCGTTTCAATTAATCTCCAGTTCCTAGTACTTAGGTCATTTGTCATTCTCATTGCTTCACTACTTTACCTAGGTATTCCATACTTATGACTTCTTTTACTCAAATTGTTGCTCAATTTAAAACACATAACATACAACTCCAAAGGATGGAACTCACTCCATCTATCATTCTCAAATAAAATCACCTAGGGAACTCACTCCCTCTTAGGTTACACATCGGTTTCATGCCGATTTATACTCGTCATATCTCATGTCTAATCTCAATAGACAAATACTAAAGGGATTCTCATTCCCTAGGAGTCTCTCTACTCCCCTTTTCATCAATATTACCTACTCATTACTTGCATCTCTCATGCACAATACTTACTCGTTACTTGCATCTCTCATGCACAATACTTATACTTACACAATGAATGGGTACACATGTTTATGTAACATGAGGCCCAAACATCAAAACAATTTTCTTTGTGCCATGCACATAGTAGTTTACGCACCAACACGAAAACATACTCTAAGCGGTTTCTCGCCCTACCCCCCTTAAAAGGGGTTACGCCCGCGTAACCAACCATATGTTATCACTGAACATTGGTTTACTAATTCAAATATTATGAAGTGTTTTAACTTCAATGTGGTTAATTAACTCATAACCGGGTTCGGTTCTAGCCTATAAGGCTTCAATCAGGTTTGCCAGGTATACTTAACCTTGAATTACGGCCCGCTAGTTTCAGCTACGTGACCTGATAACTAGAGCTTAACTCGCTCTTAGGTATTCTCAATGTATTTCAATCGTCGCTTGGTATCTCTTACCGTATGCGAATTCGATGAGTTATAGATTTTCTCTCCAGTTCTCTGGAAATCTATTTCGTATAACACCGTATACCTTGTGATTATTCACATATTTTTCCCGACTTATTGTCGGTTGAGGTCAAGCTGCTACTTAGCATGTAGTGCTTCCTCATTTGATAATGACTTCTGAATCATGTTTGTTTATTTATTTCTGTACAAGAATTCCTCATTCATACTACTCTGCCTTTTTCCACACATCGATCCTGGGCCCTGTGGGTTACTGCCCACGTTCTTTGTGCATCTTTGGCCAATGGCCGCACGGTTATCTCTCTAGATTCTCACTCAACAGGCTTCATTGACATTTCTCAATTCCTGGCTCTCCCACTCGATCATCACCGCACAAGTGCAATACCAAAACACTCAGTCATACAGAGTGCAGAAGTGTAAACCCTTGACAGTAAATCTCTCATGGGATAGGAATGATTATGTCTCCTTACCACATTTTCTCATCAGCTTCACATCACTAACCGAATATACTCTTACAATGGTCGCTTAATGCGTACCTTGTTCTTTCTCATTTTCATGGCATCCGCTACTACTTTAGCTTTCGCCCAGGTGTACTCGCCATTTACACTATGGCTTGCCATTCACTTGACTCAACAATATACGCTATTCTTTAAATCTCTCTGCACACTTGCACACTGCTTACTCTGCAGTTCATACTGTACACATACAGTGTTCACTACTCATCCGATTACTCTATCGGTTTCCTTTTACTGCTATCAAGCCTTCCTACAGACTATTTGATTTCAAATACTCCTTGGCAATATACACATGCTCAGGTTTTAGTACACCACTTTAATGGTTTCACATTACATACATAGGCGGTAGCCTTTCTCTGGAGGATTCACGCAATTACCGCTCCGTAGGCTCCACAATAACAAGTGGTGTCCCCACTCTAAGGTAGTGGTTCGTGCTCCACAGTAACTCTTATGCCTTAATACATATGTTTTGCAACGTTTGAATCTACGAATTGTAGTTGGTTTTATCGGCTTACAAGCCACCTTGCCTTGAGTCATGCTCCATGCGGCTGTTTATATAGGTTTCTTCTTCTCCGTATGCCATTAAATGGTTAGGAGGTATTTCTGGGCTCTTTGATATGGTTGTCTCACCACTCTTCCGTACTTGGAAGGCCCTTTTATACTAGGTATTAATTCATGCCCTCTAGCAATTTAGGGTATCCTGTGTTACGAGGGATCCCTTCGGGTTTTACCCGAGTGTTTGCTTAAACACTTGTGTTCTCAACACGATGTTTCGTTCAAGTACTGTTGACTCCGGCACCCTTCTCGGATTGCTCCTGGGTGTTACTGAGTAATGCCATTACATCTGGCTTGTACTTATGGTTATGTTCAGTTGTGACTTCGCCTTGCGACTATGTCCTTGACTATCCCGTTTAGGGTTGTAATGTCTCCCATTATTGGGTAGATCCTTGGTACCTTCTAATACCTTCTGGGTCAGGTCATTATTCTCTTCAGTGAGGTATAATGTGGGAATTCTATCCGTTTATCATAACATCGATATGATCATTTAAGGCATTTGCCTTATTACTTACGCTGGTATATATTCCAGTTATTAGGTATTTCCTGAGACATATCCAATGTCTGTGCTTAATACTCTGTGCTTCTCGCACTTATTAACGCCATATCCTTAGGTCCGTCACCTTACTGGATTCAACACTCCTTTATCTTGGTAAGCTTCCTTAAGTTCTTCGGTCATTCGAGGTGTCCAACTGTCTTTGATTGAATTGGCTCTTTCGTCCGTAGTATGGAGTGGGCTACTTCCCGTGTTCCGTACTCTACTTGTATACATACATGGAGTATCTTATTGATACGTTGCCACTTACCCGACTAACTCATAATTGGTCTGTCAAGCCCGCAAGCTCCTTCGGAGTGCGGTCGTTCCATGTCTCGTTTAGTATACCGTAGTGTCGGTCACACGCCTAAGTGAAGTATTCTGTTGCCAACTCCTCTTAAATCGTCCTATGATAACTTACCGTGATTCTCTGGTTTGGTTTTTTTTTTTAAAAAAATTTGGGGGTTTTTGGAAAATTCTCTGTTTGAAGGAAAAAAAATTTGAGTTGAAAATAAAATCTCCACGGCATTTCAATGCCGGTTGCTTCTTACTATGTCTGACTTCTTGCAGACTGGTATGTTCTTTATATAGTGGTCAGGCCTTTAGGCCTTTCCAAGGTTTCGTTTCAGAATTCTTAGGGTTTGTGGTGCTATGTCGGCTTCCTTAGCCATCCACGTACTTTGCTAAGTACTTATTGCGTGTCAAAGTTCCTCTTAGCTGTCCGTTATACTGCACTTGCCGAGGCAAGTGCGCGGTACAGGCGGTTTTTTTTGGGTTAACTCATACCGGTCACGGTATTGTTCACATGGTATTTGGTAGCCTTGTCGGCTCTTCCTTGATCTTTTGATTGAATAACTGCTCCTTGGAGCTGCTTCTCATTCCTCTTGACGTGGCTGTCATTCATTTAGGTGCTCCTCCACTCTCGGAGTTCCTTAACTATTTTAATTCTATGCTTTACCTCGTTGCTCGTTCCCACGTTCTTCCTGTGGTTACCGAGGTTTAACTTATTTAGGTACTACTTTTGTAGTCCTATTTGGGTATATCCCGTAATTATGCTTGTAGCTGTCTAAGCTGTGCCCGTTAGGTATTGCAACCTCTTCGGGTGTGGCAGGGTGGGTGTACCTACTCTTGACTAGATTCTTGGTCGGTTAGTGTACCGATGTTGGTATTAGTTAACTATGGCGGTCCGTAGACATGTGTCCCGGTTCTCGTTAGTTCTCATAAGTCCGTCTGGTCGCACGATTGGTGCATCCTTCTCACTGCTGCTCGACCAGCTGGGTTCTCGCGACTGCTAAGCATGTCGCCCCAGGCTGCCACAAATTCTGGTCTCCTTGGATTAGGATGTCTCGACCTTTCGTCATTGCATGCAGTTATTGTCGTTCCAGCGGCTTCCGTCTCCGGGGTTTCCGGTTCTCGGGATCCCACCGCATGACAGATTCTGGTTCATATTGATACATTATTAAGTAACTGCCAGGTCGGGTTTCCCGTCTCTCTGGCATTCTTTCCCGAGCTTTTAATGCGGGGGTTTGGAGGGCGGGTCTGGTACTATAGGTATCCAGATCAACTGGAAGTTCCTATCTAGCGCATCTCTCACGCTACCACTCAACCCTTAGCCCTAAGTCCCTAATTCCTAACTCGGTATTACCTAAGCTCGGTATTTCCAGTCATCAGAGCGATACTTCGCTCTAATACCATTTTTGTAACACCCCAACCGTTAATCTCGTCATTACCTCTTAAACCGTTACTAAATACTCCTACTCACGCAGCGGAACTCTAATTACAACGAGGGGTGGAACAACGCCGTTAGCCACCCATGTGGCTAACTAGGCCTTTCTTACTTACCGTAACGGTCTGATGAACTGGAACCACCGAGTACTTCATACAACACAATACTCAATTCCTTTCTTTACTATACCGAGCCTACAATATACGGATGCCGAAACATACTCGGACTTACACCTCATTCAAATGCATTAGTAATTACCATCTAACTACCCATGCTTCATAGCAGTCCCCGTCTACTCTCTCGAACGGTGGTCAATTCAAGTACCTGCACACTAAAAACGTTCCCCCTAGGGGGTCAGCTTACGCTGAATATGAAATTCGCATATACCGAGTGCTAACCGCGGTACGCCGACTACTTAGGGTCGGATATACATGGAGTTCATTTTAATCAAACAACATGCATCATGGGAATACAATATATATGTATTACACAAGGAATCTACATCCCAATCAGGGAGCACAATTCCTAACCAACATAACAAGGTTGTTAGTTGTATATGTTTACTCTTAGCCATGAGGGTTACCTCACTATGCCTTGTTTACTTATTCAGTACCTCTCCCGCTCTCTCGGGTTACTTATTCAATTACACGCCCATTCTCTTGGGCTACTCGTACTATACTAACCCACACTCTCGGGTTACTTATTCTCATTAGCTCACCCATACTCTTGGGTTATTTACAACTCATTATCTCACCCACACTCTTGGGTTATTTATACTCAAGCTCTTGTAGATCTCGAGACACTACAGGTCTCTTACGTCACGCTTGTTACTCTTAATACAATTTAGGCCAAAACTCATGGCTCTCTAGCATAGTCTTACTTCCCCGGTTTCGACCCTACTCTGGGTCTAGCATGGTGGGAAGGCTCAACTAGCTCCTGGAACTTTCTCTTAGTTCCCATCTCTTTTTACATAGGTCCGACTACTCTCGGACTACTCACTTTCCCATACGCTCCTCTCTCGGAGTTATAATAATTTTATGTATATTAGTCTAGAAGCATCACTCTTGATGTTTCTAATGACTTTGGGAACTTTACTTAAATTCGGGTAATCTTAAGTTTAAGGGTTACCCTCACAATCATATACTTATACATTCGGATATTTTCTTATACCGGGTAAGATCCTCATATAGGAGGTCGACCATGTCTCAAGGGAGTTACATAGTCCCTTAGGTCTCTTTTACCTTTCTTATAAGTTCACATTATTGGACTAACTTCAATCCTCTCGATGGAGGTCATTTATCTCTCCACTCATATTTATTTCGTGGATTGTTTCAATAAGGTTCTCTAACCGTTATCGGGTATTTACTCAACCCGTACATCTCCTCACATTTTAGGGAGTTCATATGTTTGTGTTATCGTTATACTTTAATCGATAGCTTGTGTGTGTTTGCATATTACCATTGTTCATGAGACTACCCGATCTACGGGTTTCTAGTCAATCACTACTCTCTATGAGTCGGTCTATGGACTATGTTAGACCACACCGGCGTACAAGTATGTTAGTTCATACAACATACAATAAGGCATCCATAATCAAACAAGGGATTATTTTCATGCTTTAATCTGGATTAAGCCGGCACACAAACACACAAATCAGAGTAACTCGGTTAGCATACGGGGCATGAGAAAATCATACCTTTCACCGGGGTTTTTACTTTACCGTGTCATCTCACCATGCTCGGGTCACGCACGATTCTCTGATAATGTTTCAAACATTATTATTAATACTAAGCTCATACGGTACATTATTAAATGCTACTCCCGTACTTACCCCGTTATCCCGTTATTCGGTTTTACTTTTGTTAATTTGAGTTCTCACTTCTCAATCACTTCTAACACTTTCTTACACTTCCTAGGGCCTTTACATGTCACCAAACAAGGCCTTAACATCTTATAACATCATTAACACTTAAACCCCCATCAATTACAACCTTTAAAATGCTCTCTGTAGGTTTCTGGGGGTGGTCCGGGACTTGGTCCTTACCCTAAGTCCCGGACCAGTACATTACCAAACTCTCGGGTTGTTTTTATACTATGGTCCGGGACCTTGTCCCCATCCCAAGTCCCGGACCAGCTTGTTTGTTCACTCTCGGCGTATTTAAATGGGGTGGTCCGGGACTTTGTCCAAGGACTAGGTCCCGGACCCTACTAAAACCTGCAACATACATTATTTTTCAACCCCAATTCAATCCTTAATCCACTCCTAATCATTCCCTAATCTTTCCACAAGATTCCTACATGATTAATCACCTTTAAACATGCTCTAAACCTCTTCAAATCATGGGTTAAACCCTTACTCAAAATCTTGCCCAAACTCACAAATTTGTATTCTCCTTTTGCACTAATGCACACTTGTGCATTTTTCTAACCTCTCCTCAACCCTTTGCATTAGGCTCTCTTTCATTTTGACCATTCCACATCTTCCAAGGTAATGCACAACTCATACCAAGTTCCAAGGCTCACTCTTTAAGCCTTAAATCTCCTTTGTTTTTCTATAAACTCCTAAGGCACCTAATGAAATACCCCGTATTTAAAAATAGTGATTAATTAGGCTAATAAGTAATTTAGAAGCTTAATTAAGTGTAAATAATTATTAGGGAACAAATCCCGAAGAAAACGGATCCTTAAAATGGATTAAATCACTAACGAACCCTAAAGCGCGTTTTTCGAGGTAACCGGGAAAACGTGTCTTTAAACGGGTCAAATAGACTCGTAACAGTTTTGGTCAACTAAAATTCATTAATAAATATTAGTGAAGCTGTAGGACCAATAAAATCAATAAAACGAGAGATTAGTAAAAACTGCCAGAAACGGGAAGTTGTGGGGTAGAAGTATAAATAACACAAACTAGTGTGTCCAATACTGCAAATAAATTTCAAAACCCACAAGTGGGTCTGTGTGCTAGCCGATTTTAAGGCCCCCTCACACACCTCACACTCCTCTCTTATTAACTAAAAAAAAAAACAATTAAAAACTCTCACTCTCACTTTTCTACTCTCTCTCCTCCTCTCATTCTATTCTCTCACGTGAAAACCCTCACCAACACCCTCTCCTTCTTCTCCATCGACATCCATGGTGGAATAAGCAAAACACATACAAAACTCACCTTCTCTCCTTTGTAACTCCCTCCACACTTCTCCAAAAATTATAAAAACACCACCATTGTGTTCCTCTCTCCAAGAGCTACACTTCCATCTTTCCAAAATCCAAAGAGGAGCAGTTTCGATTTTGTGGGTATATCCCATTTGAAGTTTCAACACCACCATTAGAAGGCTCTCCTTCTCCTTGTTCTTCTAAGGTAAAAATATTTCGAAAACTCCATTGTTTTTCTAGCCTTAAGAGCAAAACGAGATTCATAACTAAACCCTTGTTGTTCCTTGTTGTTCTAGCCGATTTTGGCATCTTGGTGGAGTTGGAATTTTGTTTGTTGAGCCACTCCAAACAACATTTGAAACCTTGGAAGGTAATGAAGTTCTAAACCCTAGAAACCTACACTTAAGGCTTAAATAATGCTAAGGGTAGTTTAGTATTGAGTGTGTATTTATGTATGGGTGATTATGTTAGATTTGTAGAGTTTGCAAAACCGAAAGAGAGAAGAAGGAAGAAGAGAAAGAAACCTAGAAGGAAAAACAAGGTAAGGAATGCTCACCTTTGTGTAGTCTTGTATTTGTGTATGTAACAGATTTTCTAGAATGAAAATTGGTATTATAAAATAGTAATGTATTAGTAGTATAATGGGTAAGAGAAACTAAGCATTTTGAAACCTTTGAAACATTGTAAAAACTGTTATAAAACAGATTGGGAATCGAGTGTTGAGTGCAGGGAATTTTAGTGTTGTTTTGGTGTTGATATTTGTATATGGGAGCTTGTATAGTTTTGGTTAGTGTAACAGGTGAAACAAGTGTTGAAATGTGAACTAGAATGTGTGGTGAGTGTATAAAATACAAGGGAGACTATGGCAAAATTTGCCTAGGATTAGAACACTTAGAGAATTAAAACTAGGTGACTAATGTGAGCTGTAACAGATTTTGATTTGGATAGTTAGAGGGTAAGTTGAGAGAGAGCTAGATAATGGATTCTAGATATAGTAAGAGTGTTAGAAATGACATTAAGAGAAGGAGATGTAGAGGAGAAGTGTAAGTGTCAAAATCTGTAGCATAAGGTAACTAGAGAAGAAACTAGTTAAGTGTTGAGGGAAACTTGGAAAATTATGTGAGTGAATGAGTGTAGAAATGTGTAAGGAGTCAATGGATGAACTAAGGTGTATTAGGAGGTGTAATTAGTGTTATACATGTGGGAATGAGTGTAGGAACAATGGGAAGTAATGGGTAAAAGAGAGGATTGAAAACAGAAATTAAAATGCAAATACTGGGCTGGACCGGACTTGCGACCGGACTTGCAAGTCCGGTCGTGCCAGATTTACAAAGACGGGAAAGCTACTGGAATCGACCGGACTTGCGACCGGACATGCAAGTCCGGTCGAGCAGAAAATTTTCCTGTCAGAATGCTACTGGAATCGACCGGACTTGCGACCGGACATGCAAGTCCGGTCGAGTAGAAAATTTTCCCCTCGGTATGCTACTGGAATCGACCGGACTTGCGACCGGACATGCAAGTCCGGTCGAGCAGAAAAATTTCCTGGCAGAATGTTACTGGAATCGACCGGACTTGCGACCGGACATGCAAGTCCGGTCGGACCAAAAATTTTCCCGAAGAAACCTACTGGAATGGACCGCACTTGCCCAAGGTCGGTCGCAAGTCCGGTCCTGACAAAAAAAAAAAAAAAAAAAATTATTTTAATTTAAATAGTAATTGTATATATATGTATATGTATACCCATACATATAGGTATATGTACATGGATGAAAGCATGCCAAAGTTAAGTAAGGAAGTAAAACCTAAGTAAAGGAAAAGTAAGTAAGTAAAGAGCAAATGTAAGAAGTATAAGGACATAGTGAGTATGTGTTAAGTAATGATAGTTAGATTAATCATTTAATTGTATGTATATAATAGGATTTGATTTGTGACACCGGAAGGACGTTTGGAATCACGTACGACGGTGAACGGTATGAATTCCTCATGCCCCGAATGCTATCATGGCTACTCTGATTTGTGTGTTGTGTGCTAATTGATCACCAATAAAGATAAATGCACGAATCGGAGTTAATATGCTTACTTGTGATTATGTAGTGTGGTATGATGTTGTATACTCTCTTTAATTCTTAGTTTGTATACTTCATGAAATGTACGGATGATATGAATGTGTGTATGTATGTTGTATTGTACCGTGACCGTTATTCATTGTGTTTGGACTTCTAACTTGTTCCTAACAATCTAACCATCCTAACTTAAAATGGTAATTAAATTGGAATGAGTAGAAGTCCGATATAGTTTCGGCCACGCGTGAGGATGCGGAGTCACGAGAGGTTGGCTCCAATTCCTGACTCTTAAACTGGTCCGCGGCCCAAATCCCTTAAGTGGGTAGCATCCCGGATTAGTGAGTCAAGTAAATCCCGGATGTGGGACGGAGTAGTCCCCAAGGCCGGAGGTCCCGACGACTTGACTTGAGTATAAGTAAGTAAGTAAGAATGAGTAAGTAAAGTAAAAGGAGAAGTAAGTAATTGTAAGTAAGAAGAAGTAAGTAATGAGTAAAAGAGTAATATGCATTCCGATTAACCCGGATGCACAATTGGCTAACCCTGCGAAGGTAAGTATTGTGAACTCTATTGTATTGTTGCCTTGAAGTGAATGATGTATTGCAATGTATGTATGATTGTGTGTAAAGCATGTATGTATGAGTAATGAACAAGCATGTTTAGCGGTCGCCAATTAGTCGGCGTACCCTTGCTAGCAATCGGTATATGCGGAGTTTATGCGCAGCAATTTGCTGAGCCCCTTGGGGCACCATTTTTAATATAAATGCAGGTGCAAGAGAAGGGTGAAGCGGATGAAGACTTAGTTTAATTCTTGTCTTCTTTTTGTATGTAAACAATGAATTTGAGATCGGTGTACTGAGTAGTACATGGCTTAGATTTTTGAATAGCCGGTGTACCATGGGGTACACCTTTTTGGGATATTGTGAAGGGATTGATTGGTATAGATGAGTAGTTGGTAGATACTCATTCTTTTGGGAAACTTGGAAGGTTGTAATGAATGCACTTCGAATACTCGGTAATCCTTTGGTAGTGAATGTATTTGTAATTGGTAAGTTTGTTCTAGTAGCTCGGTATCTATGGCCATCAGACCGTCACTGTAAGTATTAGTAGCCTTGCTAGCCGTATGGGCGGTTAGCGGCATTGTTTCACCCGCCGAAGTAAGTAAGTAGTATTCTTCCGCTGCGAACTCATTGAATTAACAGGACGATTAGACGGTAAGCATAGGATTAACGGTTGGGGGTGTTACACCTAACCACTCTTTTGCTACAGATTTTAGCATCAATTTCCTCCCCTTGAACAAGCCTTCCTACAGTGGTTAACCAACCCAATACAATCTCCATACATAGCTAGCCATTCCTAGGTTATTCTCCACACAAATCTTCACTTAAACCACTTAGATTACCACATAAATTTTGCCATAACTTGGCTACTTCTCTAACATTGCCCAAAACTCATACCACCATTTAAATCATCCTAAAACTAGCCAAACCACAAGGGTTCTATCAGCACTCAATATTTCCTCATTAATCAAGCAAAACTCATTAAGCACCATGAAGCATAATTCATCATATACATAGCTCCCAAAACAAGCATTAACTCACAAGGGCTTTCTCACTTGCATTATTTCTAAGCAAGCACATTATCACCACAACTCAAGTGGGGTTCATTCATTTTATTAACCCTTCCCAAATCCTAATACATATAGGATACCACTAAGATAGGTTTCTTACCTTAAATTTTTCTTAAGTTTCCTTTTTAACTTCTCTTCTCCTCTTCTCTTCATTCCAAATCGGCCAAGGCAATTCAATTGCCCATTCCTCTAGCCACATTCAAATTGGAAAGTAAGCACTAAGGAACTCTCTTAGGCTCATCAAATAATCTAGAATTCACAAAGATGCTTAAAGCACCAAATTAGGTTTTACCTTTGGAAATCCTTGAATGGTTTTCAACTCTTGAATCTTATGAGGGACTCCCACCACATTTAAAGCTTGGAGAATATCGCAAACAAGGAAGAAAAGCTAGTCATTACAAGAGCCAAAATCGGCCAAGGTGGGAAAATGGAGAAAACATGACTTTTTCATGGATATTTTTACCTTGTTAGGAAGAGGAAGCTTCAAGCTTCAAGATTATGTGCTTTTCTCCTCAAATGGGCAACACCCATGAAAATGAAACTCAACCTTTTTGAGTTTTGAAAAGAGGGAAGTGTAGGGTTTGACGAGAGGAGTTCAAATATACAATTATTTTTCAATTCGGAGCAAGGATGAAGCTTGGGCAAGGAGAAGAAGGTGGAGAAGCCATGTTTGGAGCTTCCAAGCGCGTTCCAGTACAGAGGAATGGAGGAGGATCGTGAAGAAAGAAGAAGGCAGGAGGGAAAAGAAAGAAGAAATGAGGGAGGAAAGAGACTAATGTGAGTACTTTATCCCTTTTTGCTTTTTACTATTCTTTTTCTTTTCTTTTCTTTTCTTTTCTTTCTTTGTGTGTGAGAGGCTAGCTAGCCAATTAAAATCGGCCCCACCTGTAGGTGTGAGCTGGAGCGTTTTTCAGTTTCTGACAGAAAACGCTCGTTATTTACCCGGTTTGGCACTATTCACTAACCGGGCCCGTTTTCCGGATTTTTCTCGTTTCTTTATTTTTAATGGTTATTAAGCTCCCATTAATACTTATTTATAGTTATTTAATCAACTATAATTTTTACGGGTCCGTTTGACCACTTAAAGTCACGTTTTCGGGTTTTCTCGAAAAACGTGCTTTTAAACTCCGTTAGCGTTTTAATCCGTTATTTGGATCCGTTTTCTTCGGGAATCATTCCCGTATACTTATTAGGCCTAACTAAGCCTTAGGAATCCATCTCGGACCCTCTCGAGATCATATATCTCATATACTCATTTAACGCGCATTTTAGCGTTTTTCGCTTTTCAAGCGTTTTCTCTTTTCTTTTGGTTTTATTTTCTTTACCAATACACTTTAGGCACCATTAGGCCTTTAATAATCATATTAGAGTAATTTAATCACCATTTTTAGGTCCGGGGTATTAAAAAGGGAGTTAAGTAAGTTAGCTTTATTGGAAAAGTAATTAACAACCTAAAATTGAATGAATGTTTTAGGGTTTGAGAATTTGGACTCCAGAGGAGAGTAAGCAACCGAACGACCAACGGTGAACGGTACAGTTCTTCTTGTGACCTACTTGCTAACGAGGTGTCCCTCGGCTTGTGTGCTATTTGTTTTTGTGTGCTCACTAAACAAGATAAAGCATGCAACCGGAACATTATGTTTATTGTATTGTTCTGTGATGTTTGAAGACTAACACAACTTACCGTGAGAACCTACTAACTAACGTTTAGTAAGGAATTGTGTGAGACTAAGGAATACTCCCTAATATTAGTTTGTTAAAAACTGAAAGAGGTTTAACCAACAAACATTGTCTTAAGACTTCTAGTAACTGGTACTTGGGGGGAGTGAGGAACCCGGGACTGACTCCGGTCATGCATGCTAAGGAAAAGGGGGTCGGTATCTATAGCAGATCCGACTTCTGCTTGTGGACTTGTCTTCGGACTTGTTGCCTAGGGTCGGTTGCCGGCTCAGCTACATTGGATATATAGTCCAAGGTAGGAGGCATTAAGATGGTGCGGTAGGATCACCTAAATCCTAAATTATGAGATATGTTGTTTATTCAACCAGTGGAGTTAATAGCTCATTGGCTATGGTCGCTTTTGACCCGACAAAAATAAACATTGAGATAAGGTACAATCATTTCTATTTAAAGAGTGGTTTGTATTCTAAGATTAAGATAAGGTTTGGGATAAGTTGCAACCATTCCTTTTTAAAGGATGGTTTGTATTATAAGACTAAGATAAACTACATCCATTCCTTTTTAAAGGATGGTTGTTTCTAAGACTAAGATAAGACTAAGATTGAGGTAAGATAAGGATGGACCAAGATTAAGAGGAAACATAACTTAAGGAGTTAAGTAATTAACTCTCTAATTAAGGGAACGCATTTAAGTCGTTCAATTGGTTTGAACTTTGATTGTTCATATTTGGATTGTTGTTTATTGCACTTTCTATTATGTTGTGCATCTAATCAACCTCCATGCTATCGACAATTAGTCGTCGTAGCCACGTTAGCTTGGGGGCCATGAGAGGATCGTACCAGCATTCGTGCTGACCCCCTTTGGGGGCTGTTTTTACTACACAGGTGAACGTTAGGAGGCGGCCGTCACGAGAGTAAGGTGGGGTACAAGCGTTACGGGTTAAGTGTGGCCTACGAGTTGTGCATGTACACTCGTATCGAAATTTGAGTTAGTAAAGATGTATAGGATGTGAGGGGACTGTAAGAAGGATATGTACTTGGTTAAGATTTGTATGTACTAATGTTCGGTATATTCTGTCAATCAGACCGTGGCAAGGTCCTGGAGTGTATTGAATTCCGCTGTGACATTTATATATATGTTGTTAAGTTGCGAAACCACATTTGGATTGAGATGGGATGTTACAAAAAGTGGTATCAGAGCGTAGTTACGCTCTGATGACAGGAATTACCGAACTTAGGAGAATACTGAGGTTGAGTTTGAGTTATGGGTTAAGGGTTGAGTGATAGAGTGAGAGGTGCGTTAGTTAGGACTTCCCGGTGTTTACCGGATATCCATAGTACCTAGACCCGCCCTCCACATCCCTTGCTTAATTTATGGGGAACAAACGCCAGAGAGAAGAAAGCCTTCTCTTACTCGGGGAAAACCCGATCTGGCAGGTGTTGGCAGTGAGCAATACGAGAAGCATCACGATGAACAACGGTTTATTAGAACTTGAACGTTTAAACTGGGGCGCAGCAGTGAAACAGTCGCTATCAAAGGAATTCTATCAGTAAGAATACAGAAATTACCGGCAACATGGGTCGACATGCTACGCAGTCGAGTTACCCTTCTATACCAATAATAAGAAAAGCACCACGAGTGCAATGAATAAAAAATAAGCGACTTAAGTATCGGACAGTGGTCCGAATAAGCATAACAGTGGGATAATACAAAGCATGAGGGTTAAGATTATTGGAAAGTCCAGTTAGAAATGGGAACTCCAAACCCCATACAATGAGAAAGGTTACAAAACCTGGCCGACATTGCGCAGGCGACAATAAAGACGCGTACAACTGTATATCAGAATAGGACTACGATGTAGTGCCTAAAGGAGAATCATTACTTAGTAACCACGACAAATGTGTGAAAGGGGAGCGCCCTGATGAGTGACGGTACTGTCAATCGAATAGGAGACTGCCGGATGGCTAGTTATCCAAAATAAGAGAACATCGAAGGAGTCCCGAGGACTACCAATTACATGGAGATTATGTGGAAGTACCACTACAGACGCGCACAGTACTGGAAGCTCATCTTGCATGGTGCACTTGCTATAGCAAGTGCTACCACGGTTAAGCTACACGGAATGCCATCATGGCGAGATAACAGAAATGTAGTACACACTAATACCGGATTGTAAATCTATAAGAACGGGAGAATGAGACCTTGGAAGGGCCTGACGGCCTGACCATGATGAGATGAGTGGATACACCAGACAGCAGGGAGCTGAACTTGGACAGAATACTAAACGATATAAATATTAGCAACGGTATAACCTACTCCAACAACAACTGACAGTACGGTAAGCACACCAATCCCGAACTCCAAGAGGAAACCTAAGAGATCGCTCAGTAATGCGAGCAAAACACTACGTAAGTGATAACGTACAATGAATGCATTACGGAATACAATGGAGACAGTCGACATAAAAACTATCAATAAGAATGGGATAAGACTCCCGAGGTGATCATTGAGAATACCATTAATAAACATTCTTCAATGAAGATGTTGGAAAACCCAGAAAACAAGGATAAAAGAAATGAACGTAAGCTATAACCTACTAAGGATTATAGACGTACAACCCTGGAAAAAGAAAGCTCATAGGACTACCCCCACAGGGCGGGCATAGTCGAACCTGACAAACTGATGAATGACAGTTAATACTGTTTGTCTAACTCATTAACACTCAAGTATGATTGATCATCAACGGGTGGCGTAGTCTACGGAAGTAGAACAAAGCGTTGAGATGGAGGTATAAGATGACGGGTTGATATCCAACTTGGACACCGTAAGGCAAACGCCTAATACGAACCTAACCTTGATTGCTAAAAGACATAAGTCTTGTAAAATGACAGTATTGTCAAAGACGCTAAGTAACCTCAGATCAACTGAATAAACTTCCATAGCAGGAAGCAGGATGCAACAACTTACCATGAAACCCGATACTACATTTAATATGTAACCTAACAGTGGATAGTGTTCAAAGAAACAAACACCTATAAGGATGACCTACAGATGAGTAAGAGTACAAGTAATGAACTGAGACATTAAACACTAAGAACCTACGAGCCAAAGATGTTAACTACATCAGAGCCTGAGGCGCGGTAAGTTGTGAGAGACCTTATTTAAGCCATGAAGGAACTACAATTTGTAGATGAAATACCCCAAACCTAAGTATGCTATGTAAACATCAAATTATGATGTAGTAAGGCTAAAATATGCCTTAGAAAGATTGGTAGACAATTTAAACCAAGGAAAACACAAGAAAATGCCTTAAGGGCAATTAGGGCAAAAATGTGCTCTAAGCTTGGAGAGACTTGGGTGAGTACCCAAATATCATGATAAGACCTTATTAATATTCTAATGGTCATTTTAAATCAATTAGAAAAGAAAACCAAGCTTGAAAACAAGTTAAAACACAAAATGTGCTTTAAGAAGTCTTAAAGCACATTTTTAAGAAATTGTCTTAGAATTGAGTTTTGAGTGGCTAAATGCCCATGATTACACCTTAATCAACATGTGTACTAATTAGTATCACATTAGGAAGCCTAAATCAATGGGAAACCAAAAATTTCACGAATATGTGCACTAATTAGTGAATAGTGCCAAATAGTGCCCAAATTAAGCTTAAGTCAACATAAGTCAATAAGATGGTCAACCAAGACCATAAATATCTCCATTATAAGAGGGGGGCCGGTTTTTGATGTGGGAGTCACCACATGACAAAGCAATTAAAGGAAAAGAAGAGGAAAAAGAGAGAATAGTACTATTTGCTTTATAAAAGCAAAATACCTTATATTAGCCTACCTCTCTCCTTCTCTTCATTTCTCTTCTTCTTCCACGGTTCTCTTCTTCTTTTCCTCTGTTCCAAACCGTCCCAAGCAGCCTCCATTCTTGCTTCATCTTCAAATGTCCATAACTTGCTCATTTTAGCTCCAAATCAAAAACTAAACACATATTTCTCTTAGTTAGGCCAAGACCTATCTTTCTATCTTTTCAAATCTTTCAAAGCTCCATTTTGGTGCCAAGAGGAAACTCCATTGATGGAGGAAAATCAAGTTTGAAGAGCTCATTAGCTTCTCCATTCTCTTAAGGTAAAGAAAATGTAAGAAAAACTAGGTTTCCACCATTCTTCTCCATTACCGAAAATTTATACTCATGGGGCTATGTTTTTATGCCTTGTTCTAGCTTGATTTATTCACCAAGGACTAGTGGAGGTCCTATTTCATTCAATGCCAAAGTCTATCTTGAGACTTCAAAGGTAATCATCCACTTTTATGCCTTAGAACACATTCCTAACCTAGGTTTTTATTCCTTGAGGTTAGTGTACTGTTTAGTACTCATATGAGTCATTGAATATTGATTAGAACATTGGCAAGGGGAATTTAAGTGGTGGCCGAGATTCATGCAAGAAGAAGGTTTAAGGAGGAAGTTAAGATAAGCTTGAGAAAACAAGGTAAAATGCTTACCTAATGGTGGTTTAAGTTTTAAGGGATGAGTTTAGGTGGATACCAATGTGGCTTAGAGCTTACATTGTGTATTGGGTTATATAACCTAAGAAAAAGAACTTAAATAAGCTTGTGAACTTGTGACTAAGGGGCCAATGGGAATGAGTTAGTAATATAAGTTTAAGATGGATTTTAAGAGCATTATAACTACTATGAGATTGATGGGTGTATTTGCAGGTTGAAAGCTTTTATATGTGGGAAATTCAGTGTTTAAATTCATGTCATTTAAGGGCCTAAGAGCCATGTCATTTAAGGGCCTAAGAGCCATGTCATTTAAGAGCCTTAGTGCTATGCAATTTAAGATTATTGCACTATATTGAGTTTATTATGAATGAGTTGATTTGGGTGAGAAAATATGATGAGAAAAGACTTGATGTATGTGAGATGGTTGAATGAGGAAAACAATGCATTTGGGCATGATAATATACTAGAGAAACTATGGCGAAATTTGAGTAGGAAACTAAGCGTTTAAGGTGTTCTAAGGAGATTTTATGACTAAGGATGTTCTAGTGATCACTAAGGGTTGATTTGGTGAAAATGGATAAACCATGGAGTTCTTGAGTACTAGGAAGACCTAGGAATGTATAAGAAGGACTAGGGGTTATAATGGTGAGTTTTATACACCAAAACCATGGTTAAGGAAGCTAGGAAGCTTGTACAAAGTTTGAAGGAAAAGAAAGGTATAATGACTTATAAGGATGTAAGCATGAGCTAGATTATATATAACTTTGAGAAGTTTGAGTGGCAAATGGGTGTGCAAAATGATGCTTGAGGAGTAGTTAAGATGGTGGTAAAGAAACATAATGATTAGTTGAGGTCTTAGGCAAAGTCACAAGAGGGAAGTGTAAGGAATCAAGTGTTAAGTGTAAGAATTTTTGTAAGAATTGAGTGCCAAGTTTGGTGATTTTTGAGGTAGATTTAGTGCATGTTTTAAGGTGTTAAACATGTAGGAAACATGTGGAAAGATTGTGGAATGAGTGGGAAAAGATTGGGGTGAATTTGGAGTTCAGAATGAGGAGAAAAGCACTTTGGAAAATAGGTTCTGTTGTGGACCGCCCCTAGGGACCGCCCCTGTGGGGAGGTCCAGGCAAATCGTGCAGGAAATTAGCTTCTGGTTGGGACCGCCCCTGGGGACCGCCCCAGAGGGGCGCTCCAGTGCAGAGAAAAAGAAAAATTTTTGTTTTTGGCTTCTAATGATGGGGGATTGAATGGTAATGGTAGTAGATGATGTTTAGGCCTTGTTTGGTGACATGTAAAGGCCTTAAGAGGTGTAAACAAGTATGAGGTGTAATGAGAAGTGATTAACTTATATGATTAAGTTTAAATTACAATGACTTAGTGGTACAACATTAGGAAGTGATGATGTTTAGAAAGATAAGCATATAATGACTTAAGAGATTAGGGTAAGTAAATGATATTAAGTGTTTAAGGTTAAGTTGGTAAGAATTTAAGAAGAGCTAGATGGAGATTGATATGTAATGATAATATAAGGGTGTTTAAGACATGTTTGGTGAGTGACAATGATAATTAAGTGGGTGAATAGGTATAAGGAATGAGGAGAAGTGATTCACTTAAGATTAAGTTTATAAGAACTTAAGTGGTATTTAGTTGGAAATCATTAGTGATTAAGTAAGCTAGGTTAATTAAAAGTAATTAACCACCAAATTCGATGAATGTTTTAGGGTTTGAGAATTTGGACTCTAGAGGAGAGTAAGCAACCGAACGACCAGCGGTGAACGGTACAGTTCTCTTGTGACCTGCTTGCTAACGAGGTGTCCCTCGGCTTGTGTGCTATTTGTTTTGTGTGCTCACTAAACAAGATAAAGCATGCAACCGGAATATGTAATATCTATTGTATTGTTGTGTGATGTTTGAAAACTAACACAACATACCGAAAGAACTTACTAACCAATGTTTAGTAAGGAATTGAGTGAGACTAAGGAACGCCCCCTAATAAGGGACGATATGAACCGAAAGAGGTAAACCAACAAACATGGTTTTGAGATTACTACTAACTGGAACTTGAGTGAGGAAACCCGGGACCGATCTCCGGTCATGCATGCTAAGGAAAAAGGGGGACGGTATCTGAATCAGATCCGCCCTCCGCTTAAGGACTTGTCTTCGGACTTGTAGCCTAGGGCCGGTTGCCGGCTCAGCTACACTGGACTCCCGTCCAGAGTAGGTGGCATTAAGATGGTGCGGTGGGATCACCTAAATCCCAGGTTCGAATTAAGCTACAACCATTCCCTTCCAGGAACGGTTTGTATACTGAGAATAAGTTAAGATTAAGATTAAGGTAAGGTTAAGATAAGTTGCAACCATTCCTTTTTAAAGGATGGTTTGTATTATTAAGATTAAGATAAGCTATATCCACTCCTTATTAAAGGATGGTTGTTTCTAAGATTAAGATAAGACTAAGATTGAGGTGAGATAAGGATGGACTAAGATTAAGAGGGAACATTACTTAAGGAGTTAAATAATTAACTCTCTAATAAGGGAACGCATTTAAGTCGTTCATTGTGTGTGAACTTTGATTGTTCATATCTGAGTTGTTGTTTACTGCACTTTCTATTATCTTGTGCATCTAATCAACCTCCATGCTATCGACAATTAGTCGTCGTAGCCACGTTAGCTTGGGGGCCATGAGGGGATCGTACCAGCATTCGTGCTGACCCCCTTTGGGGGCTGTTTTTACTACACAGGTACATCAGAAGGCGGCCGTCGCGAGAGTAAGAAGGGGTACAAGTATTAAGGATTAAGTGTGACCTACGAGTTATGCATGTACACTCGTATGGCAATTGAGTTAGTAAGATGTATAGGTTGTGAGAGGATTGTAAGAAGAATATGTATTTGGTTAAGGTTGTTATGGACTAATGTTCGGTATATTCTGTAGTCAGACCGTGGCAAGGTCCTGGAGTGTAAAGAATTCCGCTGTGACATGTATATATATATGCTGTTAAGTTGCGAGACCACATTTGGATTGAGTTGGGGTGTTACAGTAGATGTGATCGTTTACCAAACCCATAAGTTAAGTGTGGAAAATATTGCCAGGAAAGGGCGCCAATGAGAATAATGAGATAGTACATTGGCAGGGGCGGAGAACGAACCATGCCTTTTAGGGTGGGGATACCTCTCCTTGTTGTGAGGCCATGAGTGGGAATAAACCCCTCAAAAAGGGCTTTCACTTGTTAGGGATATAATATGCTTTTGTTGGGGAATGGAAACCGTAAACTTTGAGATTACCTTAGAACATACCAGATACACTTGAGTAATAAGGAAGGCTGCAGAGACAGACCTCATATCCAACACCCAGGATTTAAGAATCAGTATTCGACATAGATAAACATGGTGAGTGCACAGAATGGCACGTCAAGTGACCAACGCTCAGAAGAGCTTGGGATTCAATGGATGACTTCTTCAGTAACCGGTTAGATTACATGGTAAATAACATCATAAAGGATGAAAGATTGTGAGAAAAATTAGCCTACTTATGAACCTGAGATTGAAGTAGAACACCTTCATATTAAGACATGACCATTTTACAACACGATACGGCAACCGCCATACACCGAAATGAGAGAACCCCCAGTGTGTTTACACCAAGAAGGGATTGAATGTAAGATAAGATGTTAGAGTAAATGAGTAAGTAGTTGCGCCATCAATGGGCAACATGGTAAAGGCCAACTACCATGGTAGTAGTGGTCGTGAGTACAATATTTATATAAGTGGATTAAGTCATGGTGCGCGGTAAGGCGACCATTACGTATGAGCCGTCAAATATTGACACTGAGGCAATTAGATTTATGAGCTAAGACCGATGTAAGTAAGGGAATAAGATGGAAGACAAACTGCGCATTGATGCCAGTAGTCTGGACCTGGTTAGGTAAGATTTCACAGGAAGCACAATACCCACTCCTTAAGGAACTGGAAGTGCATTCCTAGTGGATCAAAATATGAGAAACAAGATAAGAGGCTCTATGAAAAGAGACCATAGTTACTAAGAGACCGAATCAGTACGGGATAAAGGAAGAACTAGAGCATACCATACTTAAGAACATAGTAAATGGATTTCCCTTGATTAAGTTCAAGAAGAACAATAAATGTTATCATGGAACGATGAAGAGGAGATCGACAACAAAATACTTCATATTTAGCAATAGCTAAACGTGTGACGGACACTATGAGTTTACTAAAATGAGACGTGGGACGACTGCACCCCACAGGGGCTTGCAGGCCTGACACGCTCATTTATGAGTTAGTTGGGTAAGTAGTAATGTACCAGTAAGGTACCCCATGCATGTAGATGAGTGGTGTAAGAAAAACAGGAAGTAGTCGACTCCGTACCACGGACAATGACGCAAGATCAGACAAGAGCAGCTACTACCACAATAGTTGAAGGGAAGAATTCAGTTGAACCAACAACACAAAGGAATCAGAGAACAAATAATTAAGGACTATAAAGTGCGAAGAGCACGGATTGTTAAGCACAAACATAGGACATGTCTTAAGGTGTTAAGGATAAGACTGTAAAGCGCAATAAGCACTAAACAATAGTTTCAGATTAAGGGTCATCTTCAGACCAAAGGTCAGTTGGAAAGAACAATTTAGACATTCGAGAAAACACTAAGAGTATGAACATTAGATCTCCAGGGAGACTGGATAGACGAGCTACAACGCATTAAAGACGTGTATATAAAAAGATAACACGTGTCCACTGAGAGACCAATATTCCTAAACTGTAAGGAGGCAGAAGGATATACGATACTATAAAAGAATAAGAGAGGCAGTTGAGCCTAAGATTATCAGAGTCGCGCAGCTGAAGCTAGCAGACCACTACCTTTGAGATTAGACCAAACTAAGTAAAGAATATGGTATAATTACCGTTAAGAGTCCTCGATGCAGAGACTAAGTCATTAGCATAGTTATGACCCCCTGATCGAATCGTACGTGAGATAAATGACATGGAAGCTTGAATGCTTGGTGAGAATTAGACATCTTGAACTTATGTTCAAGGATGATATAATGTTGATTACGTGGGCGTAATCCATTTTAAGGGGGGTAGAGAGAAAACCGCTTAGCGTATGTTTATGTACTGAGTACATAAACTACGGTGTGCATAGCACAAAAGAATTGGAGAATTTGTTTTACATAAACATTTTGAGATGCGAATACCATACATATTATGTACCTATCTTGTTAACTCCGGTGTGAGTACAAGTTAAGAGAATTAGTGAGGAGGATTAAGGAGACTTAAGGAATATATGAGATATGAGTCGATATAAAAATATGTGTGGGATAAGAATAAGATAACACTATAAGATATTGTTTGATATGGGTATGAGGTAGGAAATAGTAATTCCATGAGGTATGGATGGTGAGAATTGGTATGAGATTGATATCGAACTTAGTAGGTATGAGAGCCCTGAGGTAATTACTAGGAGATAAACTGGGAATGATTGATGGACTAAGTCCACAGCTTGGAGATGTATTGATTAAGATTAGAAGAACTAAAAGATAGAAAATTGGAAATGAGTGAATTATTTGATGTTTGAAAATGACGTGGGAGGTGGAACTTGATTTTCTAGGGATCAAGGGAAACCGAACACAAATTGGGGTGGAAGGATAGTTCAACACTGATGCTGATCACATCAGGGTTGGATGATTCCTGAAACTCCCTTCCAGTGGTCACAATTAAATCACACTATGGATAGAGGCTTTAGGATAAAATGAAATCGGAGTTGATTGTATTTTCAAATAGAGGGAACTATCCCTCACTTGACCTCGTAAAAAGGATTTCCTTTTTACTGAGTCTCGCCCATGAAGTCGAGGACGCACGAGCCTTTGTCTTCGGACCGGTGACATGGGGAGAGCAGAGTTGTTTTGTATTCTGGCCCATGGTGACGAGGACGAACGAGCCATTGTCTACGGACCGGTGACATGGGAGAATACGTTGGAAAATTATGTGATTGTTTTAATCATCAAAGAAACAAAGGGAATTTTGAGTGTTATACGTGCTTAAGCATGTTGTGTGATATTTGAGTATGAGCATATGGCGGATCTAATGATTCAATGAGTTTAAGTATACATAAGTATGATCTGTATGATCTATGGAATGAGGTAAGACATGTATTCTAATAAGATAAGATGCATGGGAACTTTGGGAACAAAGTTCTTTTAAGGGGGGTAGATTGAAATACCCCAAACCTAAGTATGCTAAGTAAACATCAATTTATGATGTAGTAAGGCTAAAATATGCCTTAGAAAGATTGGTAGACAATTTAAACCAAGGAAAAACACAAGAAAATGCCTTAAGGGCAATTAAGGCAAAAATGTGCTCTAAGCTTGGAGTGGCTTTGATTAGCACCAAAATACCATTATAAGACATTATTAATATGCTAATCGACATTTTAAATCAATTAGCAAAGAAAACCAATCTCAAAAACAATCTTAAACACAAAATGTGCTTTAAGACTCCTTAAAGCACCTTTTTTAGAAATTGTCTTAGAAATGAGTTTTGAGTGGCTAAATGCCCATGATTACATCTTAATCAACATGTGTGCTAATTATTATCACATCAGGAAGTCTAAATCAATGGGAAACCAAAAATTTCACAAATATGTACACTAATCTGTGAATAGTGTCAAATAGTGACTAGTTTAAGTTTTAGTCAACATAAGTCAATTAGTTGGTCAACCAAGACCATAAATATCTTGATTATAAGGGGGGTGGCTGATTTTAATGTGGGGAGTCACCACATGACTAAGCAACTAAAGGAAAAGAAGAGTAAAAGAGAGAATAGTACTATTTGCTTTACAAAAAGGAAATCTTACCTTTTAAGCTTACCTTCCCTCCTCTTCTTCATTCCTCTTCTTCTTCCACGGTTCTCTTCTTCTCCTCTCTGTTATAAAGCTGTCCAAGCAGCCCCCATGGCACCACCACCTTCATTTGTCCATAACTTACTCATTTTAGCTCCAAATCAAAAACAAAGCATATATTTCTCTTAGTTAGACCAAGGCCTTGCTTCCTATCTTTTCAAAATTTGAAAAGCCTCATTTTGGAGCCATGGGAAATCGCCATTGAAGGGGAAAATAGGCTTGGAGGGTGCATTAGCTTCTCCATTCTCTTAAGGTAAAGAATATGTAAGAAAAGTTAGGTTTCCACCATTTCTCCACATCACCGAAAATTACTACTCATGGGGCTTCATTTTTATCCATTGTTCTAGCTTGACTCTATTCTTCAAGGGCTAGAGGAGGTCCTTCTTGATTCATATCCAAGCCTACCTTAAGACTTCAAGGTAAAATATTCATTATAAGACCTTAAAACACATTTTTTTAACTTAGGTTTTCATTCCTTAAGGTTAGTGTATTGTTTAGCACTCATGTGAGTCATTGAATATTGATTAGAACATTGGCAAAGGAAATTTAATGGGTGGCCGAGATTCATTCAAGAAGAAGGTCTAAGGAGGAAGTTAAGATAAGCTTGGAAAAACAAGGTAAAATGCTTACCTAATGGTGGTTTAAGTTTTAAGGGATGGTATTTAGATATGTACTAATGTAGCTTAAAGCTTACATTATGTTATGGGTTATATAACCTAGGAAAGAAAGAATTCAAACAAGCTTATGAACTTGTGATTAAGGAGCCAATGGGAATGTGAAATACCCCAAACTTAGATATGGTGTTTAAATGATAAACTAAGATATAAGAAGGCTAAATAATGCCTTAGAAACATTAAGAAACATTTCTAATCAAAGAAAATATAAGGAAACACCAAAAAGAGCAGTTTAAGCAAACGTGCTCTAAGCTTGGAGAGACATGGGAGAGTACCCAAATATTGTTCTAAGACCTTAGTAATATCCTAATGGTCATTTTAAGTCAATTACCAAAGAAAACCAAGCTTGAAAACTAGTTAAAACACAAAATGTGCTTTAAGGAGTCTTAAAGCACGTTTTTGAAAAATTGTCTTGTAAATGAGTTTTGAATGGCTAAATGTCCATCATTACTCTTTAATTAATATGTGTACTATATAGTATCACATTTGGAGGCCTATATCAATGGGAAATCAAAATTTCACAACAATGTGCCTTGTTTTTGATGAATAGTGAATTAATTAAGCTAGTTTATAACATAAGTCTATATAAGTGAGACATTTGGTCAACAGAGACTAAACTACCCTCATTCACTAAAGGGGGCCGGTTTCTTTAAGTGTGACTCACCACACTTATCTAGCTAAGTAAAGAGAAAGCAAAATAAGTAAGTTATAAAGCATAAAGTACTATTCACCTTTTAAGATAAATATCACATTTTGCTTACCTCTCTCCTCACTTCTTCATTCTTCCTTGTCTCACACGATTTCTTGCTCTCTTTCTCTTCTCCATTAACGTGAAGCTCCTCTCCATGCTAGCTCCACCTTCTCTTGCACACATCTTGCTCATTTTAGCTCCAAATCCAAAACAAAATACATATTCTTCTTAGTTAGCTCAAGCTCCTCCTTTCTATCTTTTCAAAACTTCAAGAGCTTCATTTTGGTGCCAAGTCAAACCACCATTAGAGGAGGAAATTCAAGTTTGGAGACTCCATTGGCATCTCCATTCTCTTAAGGTAAAGAAAGTGTAAGAAAATCTAGGTTTCCACCATTTTCTTCACATGACCGAAAATATATACTCATGGGACTCCATGTTTATGCCTTGTTCTAGCTTGTTTCTACTCTTCAAAGGAGAGAGGAGGTCCTTCTTGCTTCACATCCAAGTTGTCTTGAGAAACCAAGGTAAAACAATCACATTAATACCTTAAAACATATTTTTAAACCTAGGGTTTGTCCCTTAGGGTTAATGTGTTATCTAGTACTCATTGGAGTCATTGGATATTGGTTAGAACATTGGCAAGGAGAATCACATTGGTGACCGAGATTGAACAAAGAAAACCTAAGGAGAAAAGCTTTTAAGCTTGTGAGAAAACAAGGTAAATTACTTACCTTAAGGTGTCTTGTTGTTTAAGGGAATGAGATGTGGGTATATGATGAGTTTAGTGTAGAGTTTATATTGGGAAGGTGCTATAAAACCTAGGAGAAACAATGACTATTCTTGTGAACTTGTGACTAAGGAGCAAATGAGAAAAGAGATAGTTTAAGAATATAAAGGTGAAGTACAAGAAGCATTTTATTTCAATGGGAGCCTTGTTGAGTGTATTCGCAGGTTGAAGGCATATATATGTGGAAATTCAGTGGTTAAGATTATTGTCATTTAAGGGCCTAAGTGCCAAGCATTTTAAGTTTAAGCACTATATGATGATGTGGTGTGGTTTTGGTGCAAATTGGGTGTTAAGTTGTTGTGAGGAGAATTTGTGTGGTATTGGTTGTTTGATGGAGAAAAACCATGTGTTAGGAAGTACTATATACTAGAGAACCCATGGCAAAATTTAAAGGAGAGTTTAAGTGTTTAAGATATCCTAAGGGAATTTAATGACTAAGGAGGTACTAGGAATGTTCTATGGGTTGTCTTGAAGAAAAGGGTGAAGTTAAGGTGTTTTAATGACTTATGATGACTTAGGTATCACCATGGCAGATTTAGGAATCAAGAGAATGCATTCGAGTGTTTAGGACTTAGGCAAATGTTGGTACGCAACTAGGAAGGAAATGATGTGATGATGATGGAAGTTTAGACTTGTTAAGGAACTCTAAGTAAATGTTTAAAAGAGTTTTAGATAGTGAGAGATGCTTGGGAGATGATGTTATAGTGGTGAAGAAAACATTTGGCATAGTGGTTACACTAGGTATGAACCACCACCTAGAAACCTAGAGGAAAGCATTACAAGTGTTAGCATTATTACAAGGAAAATGCATAATGACTAAGATGGATTTTGGTGGATGAATTAAGGTATTTTAAGGAGGGCTTAAGGTGTAATTGAGGTGCCCAAATGAGGTTATAACATATTAGAACATATGAGGAGAAGTTTGGAGTTGAAAGAGAATTTAGAAACAAGTTTCTAGAGCCGACCGGCCTTAGGACCGGACTTGCAAGGTCGGTCGGGCTCTGTTACACTACCGGAAAATGTTTCTGGAATCGACCGGACTTGGGGACCGGACTTACAAGTCCGGTCGGCTTGTGTTCTGTGAGGGAAAATGTTTCTGGAATGGACCGGACATGGGAACGGACTTGTCAAGTCCGGTCGGCATGAATTTTGTACGGTTATAAGTCTCTAGAATCGACCGGACATAGGACCGGACATGTAAGTCCGGTCGGAGTGAATTTTCCAACGGTAAAAGGGTACTGGAATGGACCGGACTTGGCAAGTCCGGTCGGTAAGTCCGGTCGAGCCTAAAAACAAAAAAAAGAAATTTCAAATTCTAAGAATGGTAATGGGTAATAAGGTATGCCCTTGGTAGGGTAGTAATGATTGGGACCCTAAGAACTTAAGGAATTAAGTTAAGATTAAGTATAAGTTTTTAATGTTTAAAGTAAGATTGTAAGCTAAGTGATAAGGACTTGAGAGGTTATTGAATGGAAGTACTTAGGAACTAAGTGAGTTAAGTAAGGTGCAAACAACTAATAACCTAAAAATGAATGAATGTTTTAGGTTTGTGAGTTGGGACCCCGAAGAAGATTAGTCAAACAACGATCGACGGTGAACGGTACAATCCTTCTTGTGACCTGCTTGCTAACGAGGTGTCCCTCGGCTTGTGTGCTATCTGTTTATTTGCTATGACTAAAACAAGATAAAGCATGCAACCAGTTATATTGTTCTCGTTGTGATTGTGTTATATTTACACTAACCCGCGAGACTTGAGATTGTTACTAACCAAGTTTAGTACTTACTAAGTTAAGAATAAGAGTTAAGTTTTATGGTTGTTGGTTAATGCCCGTTAAGGCTTAGCTAGCACTTGGTGTTTAAGGTGTCTACTAACTGGAACTTGAGTGAGGAAACCCGGGACCGATCTCCGGTCATGCATGCTAAGGAAAAAGGGGGACGGTATCTGAATCAGATCCGCCCTCCGCTTAAGGACTTGTCTTCGGACTTGTAGCCTAGGGCCGGTTGCCGGCTCAGCTACGCTGGACTCCCGTCCAGAGTAGGTGGCATTAAGATGGTGCGGTGGGATCACCTAAATCCCAGGTTCGAATTAAGCTACAACCAATCCCTTCCAGGAAAGGTTTGTATATTGAGATTAAGATTGAGATTAAGATTGAGGTAAGGTAAGGAACTAAGATTAAGGAAATGAGGACTAAGGAGGGGGTTACTAACCCACTTGTTAAGGGAACGCTTGAGTCCTTCATTGGTTGTGAACTATATATGTTCATCTGTGGTTATTGTTATTGCACTTCATATTATGCTTGTGTATGTAATCAATTTCCATGCTATCGACAATTAGTCGTCGTAGCCCCGTTAGCTTGGGGGCCATGAGAGGGTGTACCAGCATTCGTGCTGACCCCCTCGGGGGCTATTTTTACACTTGCAGGTAAGAGGCCCATGAGGACGCACTACGAGAGTAGGAGCGGTTAGTCTTAGGGTGGGACTTTTATTTTGAGTTCGGGTTGCGCATGTGCACCCGACTGTTTATATTAAACTGATGTAAGTTTGGGATTATGTTTAAGATACTAGTACTCGGTTGGTTGTGGTATTGTGAATGTTGATGTTTAAGTTGGATAAGCATTTTTGGATAAGTATTGTAAGTATTTAAGCCGGTATATTCTAACGATCAGACCGTGGCAAGGTCCAAGTGTTGTTTATTTCCGCTGCGACGTATTCGATTAAGTGTTCAGATTGCGATAACCACGATAGGCTTTGGATGGGGTGTTACAGAATGAGTTAGTAAGATAAGTTTAAGATGGATTTTAAGAGCATTATAACTACTATTAGATTGATGGGTGTATTTGCAGGTTGAAATCTTTTATATGTGGGAAATTCAGTGTTTAAATTCATGTCATTTAAGGGCCTAAGAGCCATGTCATTTAAGGGCCTAAGATCCATGTCATTTAAGAGCCTTAGTGCTATGCAATTTAAGATTATTGCACTATATTGAGTTTATTATGTATGAGTTGATTTGGGTGAGGAAACAAGATGAGAAAGGACTTGATGTGTGTGAGTTGGTTGAATGAGGGAAACAATTCATTTGGGCATGATAAAATACTATAGAAGCTATGTCTAAATTTGAATAGAAAACAAAGAGTTTAAGTGGAGGTGGTGAGTTAATATGCCCTAGGATTCACTAGGGATCATTCTGAGGAATTGAGTGGAAATGAGTTAACTAAGGAGTTCTGGAGGTTTAGAATGACCTAGAATTGTCTATGAGGAAATTAGAGTTCAGATGGGTGTATTGAACACACCAAAGTCATGGTATGAGGAATGGTAAGACTTGTGCAAAATTTGGAGGAAATGGGTACAATGTTTTAAGATGATTTAGGTATGAACTAGGGAATATAAAAATGAGAAGTTTTGATATTTGTGTAAGTGGTGAAGATGCTAGTAGTGGATTAATAAGGTCATAGTTGGATGGTAATGAGTGGACTTGCTTGATGGAAGTGAAGATTGAAGGAGAATGTTGTCAAATGTCAAGGAAAATGACTAGGAATGTAAAAGAGCGTGTGATCATGAGAATGGTGAGTAAGTTGAGTAAAAGGAGATGGAAATGTCTAAGGAGGGTGTAGGATAGTCAAGGTAAAGAAGAACAAGGTTAAGGTGCTTGTTCAGATGGCAGGACGCCCTAGAGGAGGCCGAGGTCGCGGCCGGGGTGAGGATATTCCAGGGATACCTGGAGGGCAGACGATCGCAGAGATCGTAGCTGCCGCTTTAGGGCATATGGGCTATCAGCCTGGTGTGGGTGCACCACCTCCACCGCCACAACCTAGGGAACCAAACTGGGTGAAGAGTCTTGCTGATCTTCGACCCGCGCACTTTAAGGGGGAGACCGATCCCGCCAAGCTTGAGGCGTACATCTCCGAGCTGGAGACCGCCTTCGAGACCCTTGATGTCCCTGCTGGGATCAAGGTGCGCTTAGCTGCTTTCTACCTGAAGGGGGCGGCGGGCGATTGGTGGAAGCTGGTGAGGGCCGAGCATGTGGCCAACCCAGAGTTCGGTTGGGAGCAGTACACCGCCTTGCTACGGGCAAAGTACTACCCCGCCCATGTCCAGACGAAGAAGCGCTTGCAGTTAGATGCGCTTAAGCAGTCGGACAAGATGACAGTGGACGAGTATTACTCAGAGTTCACTGCCTTGCTCCGTCTTCTGCCGGGTCTAGGGTATTCTGACCAGATCTTGGTGGACCGCTTCTATGGCGGGCTTAGCCATCGACTCCGCTACGGCATGGGGCCGACGAGTTACACTACCTTGCAGGTAATAAGAACGATTGAAATTAGAGTAAGTGATGAATAAGATTTAAATTATGAGAAATAAGTGAGACTAATACTATGGAAAAGCAGGAGTGCTATCATGCCGCTGCTAAGGTTGAGATTACCGTCCAGCTGAGGGACGAGGATAATGCAAAGAGGAAGAGTGCTGGGAAGAGCTCAGAGAGTCAAGGGCAAGGAGGGTACAAGAAACAAAAGTACCAGCCTCAGGCCCAGAAGAATCAGAACCCGAAAGGGAAGGAGGAAAAGGAGAAGGCTTCGGAAGAGCCATTGAAGCTGACATACGCTATTGCAGCTACACCCCTGCGCTCTAAGGCGCCAAAGGGTAAGGAGATTGATATTGAATGAGTTAAGAAATAAATTAGTAACCATTTGAGATGTGAGAATTGACGATATGAATCATCAGGATCTGAGACTGAGAGGGGAGCCGGTGGTGGCTACCAGCGACGCTTCATCTGTAGATGGTGTCACAAGGACCACCCCGGGCTCGACTGTAAGGGGAATAAGGTGGAGTGCAACTTCTGTGGTGTCTACGGGCATCGAGCTTATGAGTGTTACCGGAATCCTGCTAGCAGAGCCTATAGGCCCGATACCAGGGGCAAGGGCAAGACCGATCAGAGAGCTGGATCTGACGGTCAGAGGAAAGTGCAGCAGCCGGCGGACAAGAACCCACGGGCGACCCAGAAGACGGGGCCCACTCTACACATGGTGGACCGGGACGATGAGCCTGAGCCCTCATCGAGGCCAGGTACCACTATAACCATTTAGTAATAAAACTACCTGCTTACCGCATTATCATGCATGTTTGGTGAAATATATGAGTTAAGTAAGAATAAGATGAGATTAGAACCTAAGTAAGACATAACCTACTACCACTTTAGGAAGATTCAACATCTGCTACCCCATACCATCTACATCTAACCCGGAGCACACCGACATCGAAACCACGCACTTTCCAACCGAGCAATGTCAGGTTATCCGCCCAGGTATGATTTTATTAAGGGGATACCTGACACCCGAAGCACAAATAGCCATCATCAGGAGATGCAATCAACTAGGAATGGGACCGGGAGGTTTTTACACACCGGAGTACCCAGGGGGAGCAAGGATGAGATTAAAGATGATGAGCTTGGGCAAGGATTGGAATCCGTATGCCAAGAATTACCAAACCATGAGGGAGCAAGATGGAGTCTCACCACCGGGAATACCCGAAGAGTTCCATCCAGTTATTACACAAGTCATGGAAATCGCTCAGCAGTTGGAAGCTGAACCGATTCCAGACATCCAGCCAGACATTTGCATTGTAAACTTCTACGAAAAAGATGGGAAACTGGGACTACACCAGGATAAGGACGAGACAACGGAATCTCTCGAGAGAGGGATACCCGTAGTGTCTTGGTCCATTGGAGATGATGCGGAGTTTTTATACGGCGAGCAGAAGCGTGCGGACCGTGCAGATAAGATAGTACTTAAGTCAGGTGATGTATTAATTTTGGGAGGAGAATCAAGGATGTTATACCATGGGATTAAGAGAATCAAGCTGAATACGGCACCGTCAGCAGTAAGCAATGCGACACATATGAGACCAGGAAGATTAAACCTAACCTTTAGACAATATTAGCCATGTAATGTTAGAATGAGATGAGAAATGAGATGTAAGATTGAAGCACATGTTGTAAACAGGATGGTCATAAATAAAATAACAGTGTTGTTCATATAAATTGTTACGACTCTTGTTATACCATCAATACTCATGGAGCTTGTGAACACAATTAGGTTATGGACTCGGTACGGAAGGTGCACTAAGCATACTCACAGAGGCACAGGCCGACGCCAGCGGTACTATCCTCACCGGCACCTTTCCGATCAATGGGATTGAGGCATCAGTTCTCTTTGACTCAGGGGCCTTGCATACCTTTGTCTCTGCATCATTTGCGAGCAGGTTGGGGCTAGACGCTGAGGAGCTACCCGACTTCACGGTTACGCTCCCGTCTAAGGAGAAGGTTCGTTGCACTCGTTATTACCGAGGAGCCACCATCAGCATTAAAGGGGAAGACTTCCCAGTCAGTTTCATTGAGTTCAGTAAGCTAGGATTTGATGTTATCTTCGGGATGAACTGGTTGGAGCGGCACAAGGGACGTATCCTCTGCGCCGAGCATAGATTGCTGCTCAGGAGTCCGTCTGGGGTGACAATATCATACCGCCAGAGGCCCAGAGAGCCTTCGACTAAGATCATCACCGCCATGGCAATGTATAGAGAATTAAGGAGAAAGAAAGAAGTATACCTCTGCTATGTACAGGACATAGAGAGAGACCCTGAGTTCGACCCCGACTTACCGGTAGTGTCGGAGTTCCCCGACTTATTTCCACGGGAACTGCCCGGCATGCCACCCACTCGGGAGGTAGAGTTCACCATTGAGCTGCTACCTGGTACCGGACCGATAGCCAAAGCACCATACCGTATGGCTCCGGCAGAAATGACTGAGTTAAAAGAACAATTGAAAGATTTGGATAAAGGATTCATTAGACCAAGTGTGTCACCATGGGGAGCGCCAGTCCTCTTCGTGAAGAAGAAGGATGGTAGTCTCCGCCTCTGCATCGACTACAGAGAGAATGCAGTGACAGTGAAGAATAAGTACCCACTACCCCGCATTGACGATCTGTTTGATCAGTTGAAGGGAGCATCTGTGTTTTCCAAGATTGATCTCAGATCGGGGTATCATCAGATAGCCATTAAGGAGGGAGACATTGAGAAGGCGGCATTCCGGACACGATACGGCCACTACGAGTTTACAGTGATGCCGTTCGGTTTGTCGAACGCACCGGCGAAGTTTATGGATCTGATGAACCGCTTGTTCCGGGAGCAGCTGGACAAGTCGGTTGTGGTTTTTATTGATGACATTCTGATATATTCAAAGTCTAAGGTTGAGCATGAGGAGCATCTGAGGAGGGTGTTGGAAATATTGAGGGAGAACCAGCTATATGCTAAGTTCTCCAAGTGTGAGTTTTGGCTTGACCAGGTCTCTTTCCTAGGTCATGTCATCTCAGATGCTGGGATCGCAGTGGATCCAGCAAAGATTGATGCCGTACGTACCTGGCCAAGGCCGAAGACTGTTACGACATCCGGAGCTTTCTCGGTCTGGCAGGTTACTACAGGAGGTTTGTTAGAGATTTCAGCAAGGTCGCGAAGCCGATGACCAGTCTGATGAAGAAAGACGCACCATTTCTGTGGACAGTTGACTGTGAGAGATCATTTCAGCGCTTGAAGGACTCACTGACCACTGCACCGGTACTGACCATTCCAGACGGTACAGAGGGCTTTGAGGTTTATTGTGATGCATCCGGCAGAGGGCTGGGTTGCGTGCTCATGCAACATGGCAAGGTGGTGGCATATGCCTCACGCCAGTTGAAGAAACATGAGGAGAACTACCCCACACATGATTAGAGCTGGGAGCAGTAGTCTTCGCTTTGAAGATATGGCGCCACTATTTATATGGGGTTAGTGTCACGATCTACACCGATCATAAAAGTTTGAAATACATATTCACTCAGAAGGAGTTAAATCTTCGACAGAGGAGATGGTTAGAATTTTTGAAAGACTATGACATTGACTCCAATGCAAAGAAGGGAAGGCCAATGTTGTAGCAGATGCCCTGAGCCGTCGAGCACACTCACTCCATTCGCTAGTTTCTTTCTCCAGCTTGGTTGATGAGGTGCGAGAGGCTCAGAGGACTGATGAGTATATGAGAGAGGTCAGACAGAAGCTGACAGATGGTACCTTTGAGAGTCAGAAATACGACTTCAGACTTCATGATGATGATCTGATCAGACTTAAGGGCCGATTATGCATACCACGAGGTAACACGGATCTGAAAGACCGTATACTTAGAGAATCACACTGTTCTTCAGTTTCCATCCATCCGGGAGCCTCTAAAATGTATAAAGACATGAAGAGATACTTCTGATGGTCGGGGATGAAGACAGATGTTACCGAGTTCGTCTTGAGGTGTCTCACATGCCAGAAGGTGAAATTCGAGCACAGACGATCGGGCGGAATGGTACAGTCGATGCCAGTTCCGGAGTGGAAGTTCCATGATATCTCCATGGACTTCGTAGTTGGACTTCCACCTGCTAGGGGAGGTCTCAACATGATATGGGTGGTGGTGGATCGCCTTACCAAAGTAGCCCGATTCATACCGATGAGGATATTGGAAGGTGACCAAATTAGCTGAGTTATTTGAGAAAGAAATCATGAGACATCACGGCATACCAAGACCATAGTGTCGATAGAGATACCAGTTCCTTTCGAGGTACTGGAGAGCTACCAGAGAAGCGTTGTGGTACAGAACTCAAACTGAGTACCGCGTTCCATCCCCAGACAGATGGTCAGACTGAGCGTACTATTCAGACACTCGAGGACATGCTGAGAGCATGTGCCTTAGACTTCCAGGGCAGTTGGATTGACAGATTGCATCTGATCGAGTTTTCATACAACAAACAGCTATCACACTTCGATCAAGATGGCACCTTTTCAAGCGTTGTACGGTAGACCATGTCGTACACCGCTCTGCTGGGATGAGTCGAGTGAGACGGTCATTATAGGACCAGAGTACTTGGAACAAGTTAAGGCTGAAGTTCAGCAAATCAGGGAGAACATGAAAGCTGCTCAAGATAGGCAGAAGTCGTACGCTGATGTTCGACGACGGGACCTGGAGTTCGCAGTGGGCGACCGGGTATTTCTGCGAGTATCACCGATGAAGGGTGTATTCAGGTTTGGGCAGAAGGGCAAATTAAGCCCGAAATTTGTTGGTCCTTATGAGATTACGGAGCGGGTGGGCCCGGTTGCTTACCGGTTGAATTTACCTGCTGAGCTGGGTAAAGTGCATGATGTCTTTCATGTTTCACAGCTGAAGAAATACATGCACCACCCCTCCCATGTGTTAGAACCTGAGAGGTTGACTTTAGAACCAAATATGAATCCGTGGAGACTCCTCAGAGAATCTTGGACAGAAAGATAGGGACACTCGCCACAAGTCAGTGCGACTGGTGAAGGTTCTCTGGTCTAACCAGGATGTCGAAGAGGCCACGTGGGAATTAGAGGATAAGATGAGGGCGAAGTACCCTTCTTTATTTACTGACTAGATCGTCTGTTAGGGTACAGGGCGTACCCCTTTTTAAGGGGGTAGAGCTTCCTCGCTTTTGAGTTAGGAAACGATCATGTTTGTCGTTTGTTTGGTTGTTTAAGATGTGGATTGTGTAAGTTGCTACACTTTGGTGTAAGTTTGTTATGTATAATAGTTATGTATTGTATTTGAGATTGACCTTTGAGTCTTGAGATGTATGAATGTGAATATAAGATGTGGTATTAAGATTAAGAGAACTGTGTACCGTGAATGGTTAACACTGTGTGAACTTTGAGGACAAAGTTCTTTTAAGGGGGGTAGATGAAATACCCCAAACTTAGATATGGTTTTTAAATGATAAACTAAGATATAAGAGGCTAAATAATGCCTTAGAAACATTTCTAATCAAAGAAATATAAGGAACACCAAAAAGAGCAGTTTAAGCAAAAACGTGCTCTAAGCTTGGAGAGAATGGGAGAGTACCCAATATTGTTCTAAGACCTTATTAATATCCTAATGGTCATTTTAAGTCAATTACCAAAGAAAACCAAGCTTGAAAACTAGTTAAAACACAAAATGTGCTTTAAGGAGTCTTAAAGCACGTTTTTGAAAAATTGTCTTGTAATGAGTTTTGAATGGCTAAATGTCCATCATTACTCTTTAATTAATATGTGTACTATATAGTATCACATTTGGAGGCCTATACAATGGGAAATCAAAAATTTCATACAATGTGCCTTGTTTTTGATGAATAGTGAATTAATTAAGCTAGTTTATAACATAAGTCTATAAGTGAGATTTGGTCAACAGAGACTAAACTACCCTCATTCACTAAAGGGGGCCGGTTTTTCTTTAGTGTGACTCACCACACTTATCTAGCTATGTAAAGAGAAAGCAAAATAAGTCAAGTTATAAAGCATAAAGTACTATTCACCTTTTAAGATAATATCACATTTGCTTACCTCTCTCCTCACTTCTTCTTCATTCTTCCTGTCTCACACGATTTCTTGCTCTCTTTCTCTTCTCCATTAACGTGAAGCTCCTCTCCATGCTAGCTCCACCTCTCTTGCACACATCTTGCTCATTTTAGCTCCAAATCCAAAACAAAATACATATTCTTCTTAGTTAGCTCAAGCTCCTCCTTTCTATCTTTTCAAAACTTCAAGAGCTTCATTTTGGTGCCAAGTCAAACCACCATTAGAGGAGGAAATTCAAGTTGGAGACTCCATTGGCATCTCCATTCTCTTAAGGTAAAGAAGTGTAAGAAAATCTAGGTTTCCACCATTTTCTTCACATGACCGAAAATATATACATGGTACTCCATGTTTATGCCTTGTTCTAGCTTGTTTCTACTCTTCAAAGGAGAGAGGAGGTCCTTCTTGCTTCACATCCAAGTTGTCTTGAGAAACCAAGGTAAAACAATCACATTAATACCTTAAAACATATTTTTAAACCTAGGGTTTGTCCCTTAGGGTTAATGTGTTATCTAGTACTCATTGGAGTCATTGGATATTGGTTAGAACATTGGCAAGGAGAATCACATTGGTGACCGAGATTGAACAAAGAAAACCTAAGGAGAAAAGCTTTTAAGCTTGTGAGAAAACAAGGTAAATTACTTACCTTAAGGTGTCTTGTTGTTTAAGGGAATGAGATGTGGGTATATGATGAGTTTAGTGTAGAGTTTATATTGGGAAGGTGCTATAAAACCTAGGAGAAACAATGACTATTCTTGTGAACTTGTGACTAAGGAGCAAATGAGAAAAGAGATAGTTTAAGAATATAAAGGTGAAGTACAAGAAGCATTTTATTTCAATGGGAGCCTTGTTGAGTGTATTCGCAGGTTGAAGGCATATATGTGGAAATTCAGTGGTTAAGATTATTGTCATTTAAGGGCCTAAGTGCCAAGCATTTTAAGTTTAAGCACTATATGATGATGTGGTGTGGTTTTGGTGCAAATTGGGTGTTAAGTTGTTGTGAGGAGAATTTGTGTGGTATTGGTTGTTTGATGGAGAAAAACCATGTGTTAGGAAGTACTATATACTAGAGAACCCATGGCAAAATTTAAAGGAGAGTTTAAGTGTTTAAGATATCCTAAGGGAATTTAATGACTAAGGAGGTACTAGGAATGTTCTATGGGTTGTCTTGAAGAAAAGGGTGAAGTTAAGGTGTTTTAATGACTTATGATGACTTAGGTATCACCATGGCAGATTTAGGAATCAAGAGAATGCATTCGAGTGTTTAGGACTTAGGCAAATGTTGGTACGCAACTAGGAAGGAAATGATGTGATGATGATGGAAGTTTAGACTTGTTAAGGAACTCTAAGTAAATGTTTAAAAGAGTTTTAGATAGTGAGAGATGCTTGGGAGATGATGTTATAGTGGTGAAGAAAACATTTGGCATAGTGGTTACACTAGGTATGAACCACCACCTAGAAACCTAGAGGAAAGCATTACAAGTGTTAGCATTATTACAAGGAAAATGCATAATGACTAAGATGGATTTTGGTGGATGAATTAAGGTATTTTAAGGAGGGCTTAAGGTGTAATTGAGGTGCCCAAATGAGGTTATAACATATTAGAACATATGAGGAGAAGTTTGGAGTTGAAAGAGAATTTAGAAACAAGTTTCTAGAGCCGACCGGCCTTAGGACCGGACTTGCAAGGTCGGTCGGGCTCTGTTACACTACCGGAAAATGTTTCTGGAATCGACCGGACTTGGGGACCGGACTTACAAGTCCGGTCGGGCTTGTGTTCTGTGAGGGAAAATGTTTCTGGAATGGACCGGACATGGGACCGGACTTGTCAAGTCCGGTCGGCATGAATTTTGTACGGTTATAAGTCTCTGGAATCGACCGGACATAGGACCGGACATGTAAGTCCGGTCGGAGTGAATTTTCCAACGGTAAAAGGGTACTGGAATGGACCGGACTTGGCAAGTCCGGTCGGTAAGTCCGGTCGAGCCTAAAAACAAAAAAAAAGAAATTTCAAATTCTAAGAATGGTAATGGGTAATGAGGTATGCCCTTGGTAGGGTAGTAATGATTGGGACCCTAAGAACTTAAGGAATTAAGTTAAGATTAAGTATAAGTTTTTAATGTTTAAAGTAAGTTTGTAAGCTAAGTGATAAGGACTTGAGAGGTTATTGAATGGAAGTACTTAGGAACTAAGTGAGTTAAGTAAGGTGCAAACTAATAACCTAAAATGAATGAATGTTTTAGGTTTGTGAGTTGGGACCCCGAAGAAGATTAGTCAAACAACGATCGACGGTGAACGGTACAATCCTTCTTGTGACCTGCTTGCTAACGAGGTGTCCCTCGGCTTGTGTGCTATCTGTTTATTTGCTATGACTAAAACAAGAAAGCATGCAACCGGTTATATTGTTCTCGTTGTGATTGTGTTATATTTACACTAACCCGCGAGACTTGAGATTGTTACTAACCAAGTTTAGTACTTACTAAGTTAAGAATAAGAGTTAAGTTTTATGGTTGTTGGTTAATGCCCGTTAAGGCTTAGCTAGCACTTGGTGTTTAAGGTGTCTACTAACTGGAACTTGAGTGAGGAAACCCGGGACCGATCTCCGGTCATGCATGCTAAGGAAAAAGGGGGACGGTATCTGAATCAGATCCACCCTCCGCTTAAGGACTTGTCTTCGGACTTGTAGCCTAGGGCCGGTTGCCAGCTCAGCTACGCTGGACTCCCGTCCAGAGTAGGTGGCATTAAGATGGTGCGGTGGGATCACCTAAATCCCAGGTTCGAATTAAGCTACAACCAATCCCTTCCAGGAAAGGTTTGTATATTGAGATTAAGATTGAGGTAAGGTAAGGAACTAAGATTAAGGAAATGAGGACTAAGGAGGGGGTTACTAACCCACTTGTTAAGGGAACGCTTGAGTCGTTCATTGTGTTGTGAACTATATGTTCATCTGTGGTTATTGTTATTACACTTCATATTATGCTTGTGTATGTAATCAATTTCCATGCTATCGACAATTAGTCGTCGTAGCCCCGTTAGCTTGGGGGCCATGAGAGGGTGTACCAGCATTCGTGCTGACCCCCTCGGGGGCTATTTTTACACTTGCAGGTAAGAGGCCCATGAGGACGCACTACGAGAGTAGGAGCGGTTAGTATTAGGGTGGGACTTTTATTTTGAGTTCGGGTTGCGCATGTGCACCCGACTGTTTATATTAAACTGATGTAAGTTTGGGATTATGTTTAAGATACTAGTACTCGGTTGGTTGTGGTATTGTGAATGTTGATGTTTAAGTTGGATAAGCATTTTTGGATAAGTATTGTAAGTATTTAAGCCGGTATATTCTAACGATCAGACCGTGGCAAGGTCCAGTGTTTTATTTCCGCTGCGACGTATTCGATTAAGTGTTCAGATTGCGATAACCACGATAGGCTTTGGATGGGGTGTTACAGAATGAGTTTAGTAAGATAAGTTTAAGATGGATTTAAGAGCATTAAACTACTATTAGATTGATGGGTGTATTTGCAGGTTGAAATCTTTTATATGTGGGAAATTCAGTGTTTAAATTCATGTCATTTAAGGGCCTAAGAGCCATGTCATTTAAGGGCCTAAGATCCATGTCATTTAAGAGCCTTAGTGCTATGTAATTTAAGATTATTGCACTATTGAGTTTATTATGTATTGAGTTGATTTGGGTGAGGAAACAAGATGAGAAAGGACTTGATGTGTGTGAGTTGGTTGAATGAGGGAAACAATTCTTTTGGGCATGATAAAATACTATAGAAGCTATGTCTAAATTTGAATAGAAAACAAAGAGTTTAAGTGGAGGTGGTGAGTTAATATGCCCTAGGATTCACTAGGGATCATTCTGAGGAATTGAGTGGAAATGAGTTAACTAAGGAGTTCTGGAGGTTTAGAATGACCTAGAATTGTCTATGAGGAAATTAGAGTTCAGATGGGTGTATTGAACACACCAAAGTCATGGTATGAGGAATGGTAAGACTTGTGCAAAATTTGGAGGAAATGGGTACAATGTTTAAGATGATTTAGGTATGAACTAGGGAATATAAAAATGAGAAGTTTTGATATTTGTGTAAGTGGTGAAGATGCTAGTAGTGGATTAATAAGGTCATAGTTGGATGGTAATGAGTGGACTTGCTTGATGGAAGTGAAGATTGAAGGAGAATGTTGTCAAATGTCAAGGAAAATGACTAGGAATGTAAAAAGAGCGTGTGATCATGAGAATGGTGAGTAAGTTGAGTAAAAGGAGATGGAAATGTCTAAGGAGGGTGTAGGATAGTCAAGGTAAAGAAGAACAAGGTTAAGGTGATAGGAAGATGGGGAGAAATGCATAGGTAAGTTCATGAGTTTAGGTGATGAGTAGGAAAAGGAAAAGAAAGGAATTGTGCATGGACATGCAAGATAACCTTGGAAGGTTTAGCAAGCAAAGATGGGATGTAATAATGCTTAGGGAGAAGTCATATTGATTGGAAAGGAAACACTTTGGATAGTTAGAGTTTTAGACAAAAAAAATTACATGTTGGAAAAATAAGGAAATAAGTAACAAGTGTTAGGAATTCTTGTAAGGATTGAGAAAATGGTTAAGGAGGTTTTAGAGGATGTTCTAGGGTGAGATTAAGTGCCTATATGGTATTAAGACATAATGAGACACTTGTGGAAGAGTTGGGCATTTTGGCAAGAAATGAGATAAGTGTTTAAGGGTATATAAGATGAGTTTTCTGGCACGTCCAAACTTCCGTCCGAATTTGGAAGCTCAGACATGCCCTGTTGCGTTTAAATTTTCCGAGTCTTGACCAGAGTCCGAATTTCTGTCTGGACTTAGATGTTCGGACACTTGAAATTTTTCCTGTGATTTTTCCTCGACTTGTGTCCGAACTTTGGAAGCTCGGACACATGTTTGGACATACGTCTGGTTGCATCCTTTTGAGTCTCGACTTGAGTCCGAACTTCGGAAGCTCGGACACAAGTTCGGACATGGTGCTATTTTGACCAAAAACTTTGTTTAAGGTTAGGAAATATTATCTAATGGTGGGGATTGATAGATATTCAGGTTGTGAAGTTATTAAGTGCATGCTTGGAGGGTGAAATGCTACTGAGTAGGTGAAAGTATAAGTATGAGGAGAAGTGATTCACTTAAGATTAAGTTTGTAAGAACTTAAGTGGTTTAGATGGGATCTAGTGACTAAGGGAGTTAAGTAAGTTAGCTTTATTGGAAAAGTAATTAACACCTAAAATTGAATGAATGTTTTAGGGTTTGAGAATTTGGACTCCAAAGGAGAGTAAGCAACCCGAACGACCAACGGTGAACGGTACAGTTTTCTTGTGACCTGCCTGCTAACGAGGTGTCCTCGGATGTGTGCTATTTGTTTTTGTGTGCTCACTAAACAAGATAAAGCATGCAACTGGAACATTATGTTTATGATTGTTGTGTGATGTTGAAGACTAACACAACTACCGTGAGAACCTACTAACTAACGTTTAGTAAGGAATTGTGTGAGACTAAGGAACACCCCTAATATTAGTTTGTTAAAAACCGAAAGAGGTTAACCAACAAACATAGTTAAGACTTTACTAACTGGTACTTGGGGGGGAGTGAGGAACCCGGGACTGACTCGGTCATGCATGCTAGGAAAAGGGGGTCGATATCTATAGCAGATCCAACTTCCGCTTAAGGACTTGTCTTCGGACTTGTTGCCTAGGGTCGGTTGCCGGCTCAGCTACATGGACATACAGTCCAAGGAAGGAGGCATTAAGATGGTGCGGTAGGATCACCTAAATCCTAAATTATGAGATAAGTTGTCTATTCAACCAGTGGAGTAATAGCTCATTGCTAGGGTCGCTTTGACCCAACAAAATAAACATTGAGATAAGATACAATCATTTCTATTGTAAAGAGGGTTTGTTTCTAAGATTAAGATAAGGTTTGGGATAAGTTGCAACCATTAAAAATACCGTAATTAAAAATAGTGATTAATTAGGCTAATAAGAATTAGAGGTAATTAAGTATAAAAATTACTAGGGAACAAATCCCGAAGAAAACGGATCCTTAAAATGGATTAAAATCACTAACGAACCTTAAACGCGTTTTTCGAGGTAACCGGGAAAACGTGTCTTTAAGCGGGTCAAATAGACTCGCAACAATTTTGGTCAACGAAATAATCATTAATAAATATTAGTGAAGCTTTAGGACCAATAAAATCATAAAGCGAGAGATAGTAGTAAAAACTGTCAAAAAGGGAAGTTGTGGGGTGGAAGTAAATAACACAAATTATGTGTCCAATAATGTAAAAAGAATTTTCAAAACCCACATGGGTTTCAGTGTGCTGTCCGATTTTGGTCTCACACACACACACACTTAAATTCTTTTACTCACAAACAAACAAAACAATAACACCTACTTTATATTTACTCCCTCATCACAATTCTCTCTCCTACCCATTCTCTCATTTCCTACGTGGAGCAGCATCCCTCACACTCCTTTTTTTCTCCTTCTTCCTCAAGCGTTGCCATGGCATTTTGAGAAGCTCTCAAAAACTCCACTTTCCTTTGGACTCTCTCCAAACTCTTCCAAAAATTATAAAAACACCACCATTGTAATCCTCTCCTCAAGAGCTACATTTTCATCTTTCCAAAATTCGAAAACACCCACTTTCGTTTTCATGGGTATGCACCATTTGGAGCTTCAACACCACCATTAGAAGGCCCTTGTTCTCCTTGTTCTTCTAAGGTAAAAATATCTTCAAAAACTCCATCTTTTTCTAGCCTAAATGGCAAAACGAAAATTTAGACTAAACCTTGTTTGGTCTCTTGTATGTCCAGCCGATTTTGGCATTTTGGTGGTGTGAGAAACCTTGTTCTTGAGCTATCCCAAACAGCTCTTGTGCTCTTGGAAGGTAATAAATTTTCTAAACCCTAAAACCTAGATTAAAGCTTGATTAATGGTTAGGGTTAGTTCATAGTATTGAATGGTGTATGCGAATGGTTGTAGTGTTAGTGGATTGAGACTTCAAAACCGGTAGAGAAAGAGGAAGGAGAAAGAAAGAAGAAGCTTGTGAAATAACAAGGTAATATACTTGTCCTTGTGTAGTCTTGTAAATGAGTATGTAACAGATTTTTAAGAATGGAAATGTGTATTGTAAAATGATAATGCATTAGTAGTATAATGTGTAAGAGAGTATAAGCATTTTGAAGCCTTAAAAGAACACTTTTAAAACTTGTAAAACAGATTGGGAATTGAGTTGTTGAGTGCAGGAAATTTTAGTGTCGTTTTAGTATTGGTATTATGAATGGGAGCTTGTATATTGATGTTATTGTAACAGGTGAGATAAGTATTGAAATGTGAACTAAACCATGTGGTGAGTGTATAGAAATACAAGAGAGACTATGGCAAAATTTGCCTAGGATTAGAACACTTAGAGAATTAAACTAGGTGACTAAGGTGAGTGTGTAACAGATTTTGATTTAAATAGATAGAGGGTAAGTTGAGAGAGATAGATAATGGATTCTAATGCATTGAGAGTGCTAGAAATGACATTAGAAGAGGGAGATGTAGAAGGGGAGAGTAAGTGTTAAAATCTGTAGCATAAGACAACTAGGAACAAACTAGTGTGAGTGTTGAGTTGAAACTTGGAAAATTATGTGAGTGAATGAGTATAGAATTGTGTAAGGAGTTAATGAATGAACTAAGGTGTATTAGGAGGTTTAATTAGTGTTATAACATGTGGGAATAAGTGTAGGAACAATGGGGAAGTAATGGGTAAAAGAGAGGACTGAAAACAGAATTTAAAATGCAAATACTGGGCCGGACCGGACTTGTGACCGGACTTGCAAGTTCGGTCGAGCCCAGATTTACAAAGACGGGAAAGCTTCTGGAATCGACCGGACTTGCGACCGGACTTGCAAGTCCGGTCGAGCAGAAAATTTTCCCGTCAGGAAGCTACTGGAATCGACCGGACTTGCGACCGGACTTGCAAGTTCGGTCGGACCAGAAAAATTCCCCGATGAAACCTTCTGGAATGGACCGGACTTGCGACCGGACATGCAAGTCCGGTCGGCCAGAAGAATTTCCGTAACCTGTGCTACTGGAATGGACCGGACTTGCAAGGTCGGTCGCAAGTCCGGTCCTGATAAAAAAAAAATTATTTTAAATTAATTATATATATATATATATATATATATATATATATATATGTATGTATGTATACCCACATATACACATACATGTATGAAAGTAAACCTAAGTTAAGTAAGAAAGTAAAACTTAAGGTAAAACAAAAGTAAATAAGTAATGTGTAAGTATAAGAAGTGTAAGGACATAGTAAGTACGAATTAAGTAATAATAGTTAGATTAATCATTCAATTGTATGTGTATCATAGGATTTGGTTTGTGACATCGGGAGACGTTTGGAAACACGTACAACGGTGAACGGTATGAATTCCTCATGCCCCGTATGCTATCTTGGTTACTCTGATTTGTGTGTTGTGTGCTAATTGATCACCAAATAAGATAAATGCACGAATCGGAGTTAATATGCATACTTGTGAATATGTAGTGTTGTATGATGTTGTATAATTTCTTTAAATCGTAGTTTGTATAATTCATGAAATGTATGGATGATGATAAATGTGTGTATGTATGTTGTATTGTATTGTGACCGATTATCAATGTGTCTGGACTTCTAACTTGTTCCTAACAAGCTAACCAACCTAACTTAACTTGGTAATTAAATTGGAATGAGTAGAAGTCCGATATAGTTTCGGCCACGCGTGAGGATGCGGAGTCACGAGAGGTTGGCTCCAATTCCTGACTCTTAAGCTGGTCCGCGGCCCAAACCCCTTAAATGGGTAGCATCCCGGATTGGTGAGTCAAGTAAATCCCGGATGTGGGACGGAGTAGTCCCCAAGGCCGGAGGTCCCGACGACTTAACTTGAGTATAAGTAAGTAAGTAAGAATGAGTAAGTATGTGAATGAAAAGTAAGTAAGTGTAAGTAAGAGTAAGTTTTGCAAATGAGTAAAAGAGTAAATGGCATACCGATTAACCCGGATGCCCAATTTGGCTAACCTTGTGAAGGTAAGTATTGTGAACACTATTGTAATGTTGCCTTGCATTGTAAATGGTATTGAGTATGTATGTATGATTGTATGCAAAGCATGTATGTATGAAAGTAACGAACTGCATGTTTAGTGGACGTCAAATAGTCGGCGTGCCCTAGCTAGCACGCGGTATATGCGGAGTTCATGCGCAGCTTTTGCTGAGCCCCTTGGGGCGATGTTTTTAACTACACGCAGGTACCCGCGAAGGATGAAGACTAGGAAGTTGAAGTTTAAATTTCTTGTCTTCTTTTTGTATGTAAACAATGGAATTATGATCGGTGTACTAAGTAGTACATGGCTACTGTTTTTGATTAGCCGGTGTACCATGTGGTACACCTTTTTGGACATGGATAGAGCGGGCATTGGTATAGATGAGTAGGAATTAAACTCATTCTTTTGGAAGGTTGGTAAAGGATGTAATCACATACACTTTAAGTACTCGGTGATCCTTGATGTAAGTACTTAGTATTTGTAATTGGTAAGTTTGTCTTAGTAGCTCGGTATCTTATGTTCATCAGACCGTGACTGTATGTATTAGTAGCCTAGCTAGCCGTATGGGCGGTTAGCGGCATTGTTTCACCCGCCGTAGTTAGTAGTAATATTCCGCTGCGAACTCGTAGGATTAACAGGACGATTAGACGGTAAGCATAGGATTAACGGTTGGGGTGTTACAATTCCTTTTTAAAGGATGGTTTGTATTATAAGACTAAGATAAGCTACATCCATTCCTTTTTAAAGGATGGTTGTTTCTAAGACTAAGATAAGACTAAGATTGAGGTAAGATAAGGATGGACCAAGATTAAGAGGAAACATAACTTAAGAGTTAAGTAATTAACTCTCTAATTAAGGGAACGCATTTAAGTCGTTCAATTGGTTTGAACTTTGATTGTTCATATTTGGATTGTTGTTTATTGCACTTTCTATTATGTTGTGCATCTAATCAACCTCCATGTTATCGACAATTAGTCGTCGTAGCCACGTTAGCTTGGGGGCCATGAGAGGATCATACCAGCATTCGTGCTGACCCCCTTTGGGGGCTGTTTTTACTACACAGGTGAACGTTAGGAGGCGGCCGTCACGAGAGTAAGGTGGGGTACAAGCGTTACGGGTTAAGTGTGGCCTACAAGTTGTGCATGTACACTCGTATGGCAATTTGAGTTAGTAAAGATGTATAGGATGTGAGGGGACTGTAAGAAGGATATGTACTTGGTTAAGATTTGTATGTACTAATGTTCGGTATATTATGTCAACCAGACCGTGGCAAGGTCCTGGAGTGTATTAAATTCCGCTGTGACATTTATATATATGTTGTTAAGTTACGAAACCACATTTGGATTGAGATGGGATGTTACATAGACTTTGATAAGGAATCAAGGCAATACCTCCTCAAGTCTTTTGAAGAATGAATCAAGTCTAGAACAAGGAGTAAAACAAGCCATCTTAAGAGGCAAATTTTCGGTACTAATGAAAAAGGATGGAAAAGATGATTTTTCAAGCTTTTTCTTACCTTAACTCAAAGAGAGTGTAAACTAGCTCTTGAATGTGAATTTTCCTCTTAAATGGAGCTCCTTCAATGGGGTCCAACTTCTAGTTTTGGGATTTTGAAAATAGCACTTTGAAGCCCTTGACTTAACTAAGAGAAATATGTGTTGTTTTGGATTTAGAGTTTTGTGTTGGATTTGCCAAGCAAATAAGGTGAAGGAGCCATTGCTGTAGCATGAAAGGTTTTGGAACAGAAGAATAAAGAGAATGCTGGGGAAGAAGGAAGTAATGAGAGGAGGGAGGAAAGCAAAAAGGATGATTTTTGTTGTAAAAAGCAAATAGTACATTCCCCCCCCCCCCTTCCTTCTTCTTTTCTAGCAAGTGCTGGCACTTGAAGTGGTGAATCACCCCTTACAAAACCGTGCCCCTTGATATTTATGGGCTGGTTTGACCATTGACCACTTAAAGAAGTCATTTGACTTATTTTGGGCACTATTTGGGTACTATTCATAATTAGTGCACAAATTTGTGAAATTTTTGATTTCTCGTTGATTTAGGCTTCCTAATGTGATGCTAAGTAGTACACATGTTGATTAAGGTGTAATCATGGTCATTTAGCCACTCAAAACTCATTTCCAAGACAATTTTTCAAAAACATGCTTTAAGCCTCCTTAAAGCACAATTTGTGTTTAAACTTGTTTTTGAGCTTGATTTTCTTGGGTAATTGTTTTAACATGTTATTTAGCATGTTAATAAGGTCTAGGAATGACCTTTGGGTCCTAATCAAGGTTACACCAAGTCTGAGCAAGTTTTTGCTTAATTTGACTTTATGGTGTTTTCTTGTGTTCTCTTTGGTTTAAATTGTCTACCAATGTTTCTAAGGCATGCTTTAGCCTTATTACAACATAAAATGATGTTTACTTACCATACTTAGGTTTGGGTTATTTCAAAGAGTTTTCCAGATCTCTTGGGTTGTTTCAGCTGCGGCCACTTTAAAGTATAGCTCAGGTAGTAGTGCACAATGTAGAATTCTTATTGCTCGAGCATTGAATATCAACTTCTTGATTTGATCATCAGTCATGTGGCTGACTGATATGTCTTGTCCTTGAGCATCTTGGAAGGTTGTAACGCCCCTATTTAACATAAATGCAGCGGAAATAAAACACTAAGGCGATTACAGATCATCGGGTTCCAAACACCCGGCACCAAACCTCACCAATTACAACTTATGCAATTACAGAAGCTACGGTCTGAACTCGAGAAAACATCACATAAAAGTAATAATAACAAGATACAATAGCTCTCCAAAATTCCTAATTCCCATCCCATACACTCACTCTCTTCGTGGCCACCTGTACAACAATTCGTACCTGCATGATGAAACCAAGCAGCCCACCCCGGGAGGGGTGAGTCAGTTCCCTGGAATGGAACTGGTACAATCCTCATAACAGAAATTAAAACATAATCTTTAACAATATAAAACTTAGAAAGAAACTCTTAAAAACCAAACAGAGGGACAAGGCACTTCAAATCACCAAGTCAAAGCAACAAGCAAGTAATAGAGATAGTCAACAATAAAGATAAAGTTAGTCAGTTAAACCACACCAGGAGTTAGTGAACATCCCATGCTCAAGTTAGATTAAGTTCCAGTAAGAGTGGAAAAACCCAAGTAGTCACAAGGACTAGGAAAGGAAAGAAGAAATCCAAGAACTAACAACTCAAGGGTGGAATGAAACCAATTGGAAGAGATGGCTCGCTGTTGACTACGTCCGATAGGACAGGGGATATACAGCCCCTCGCTGTTTACAACGTCCGTCTGGACAGGGGATATACAGCCCCTCGCTGTTTACCACGTCCGATTGGACAGGGGATATACAGCCCCTCGCTGTTTACCGGTGAAGATGTGCGCACATCACAACAAAGACTCAGCTCATGGTTGAAATGATATCCATAGTCGAAAGAAGAATTTACCAAGATCAACATTCCCATATTCCCACTAGATTAATAACTGCACGAGCGCAATACCAAAACACTCAGTCCTACAGAGTGCAGAAGCGTAAACCCTCAGCAGTTAATATCTAATGAGGTAACCAGATAAGGAGAACCAATGATCATGTGAATTGTACATTCAAGGTCCAGTTAGTCACATCAAGCTGAGTTAGTCACACAACAGTTCCCTTTCGAGATTCATTCAAGCTCAGTTAGCGTTTCTCAAACATTCCAAGAAGTTCGTCAAAAAGTATCTGAGTACGAGAAATCGTACCTGGTATATGTAGAAGCAGCAACCGAACTTGAAAATGCGAACTACTTCACTAATCACTATAATTAAAGTATTCCAAGTATTGATTAGTTAAGGCACTATAATGCTACACATCCCCCATTCTTATTAGTCTATATTTTCGTTTTACAGTTACTCCCTCCTAAGGATCTGGCTAGATCTCGTAATTAAATTTTTAATGTAAACTTATCTTACTCCATTTACCCACTCCTGATTATAGGTTTGATTTAATTAATCCCTTGGGTTACGATTGGCTAACTTAATTTGACACCTATTAAGGTTTAGGATGTGTATTTCCCCCCTAATAGTCTACCTGGATGTCACACTAACCTTTAATATTTTTAATTGCCACGTAGGAATTAGGTTTATCCCAATTTTTCCCTCTTAATATGTTTCCCATAAGGAATGTTACTTCTCTTATTTACTTTTAATGTATTTATATATACACTTATATTTTTCTTAGGATTTATCCAAAACATTCTTTAAGAAATTCTTATTGTATAATTATCTAATATCTTTTAGACATCTCCACAACTGATATATGGTTTATAAAATAAAGTGTTGCCCTAGTTTAATTAAGCATATTAACCTACATATAATAATAATATGTAGTTTAGTTTAATACCTCGATTTAATATAAGTCCCTATTTTATTCTTCTATATTATATATATTTATGTGTAAACAACTTTTACTTCACGAAAAGATAACACCCAAAATATTTATAAACATACTGATGTAAAATGTTAATTTAGGTTTAATTATTTTCCCCATCCTAAAAAGTTAATTACCCAACCATACTTTAATTTTTGGTTACATTAAAAACCTTATATTATAGGTTATTCTTATGAAAAACTCATAAACATAATTTTTAAACCTATTTACCCTTGCCCAAAAATTCCCAAACTTATATATAAAACTATAACTTTTAGACATATTATAAAATTTTTATTCCATAAAAATATCTTTTTAAATCACCCAAATAATTCCATAATACCCGTAACTTGCAAAATTCATAACTTATGTTTAAAAACTTAAAACTCATATTAATTTACATCAAAATAAACTAGACTTTATAAGGAATCTATGGTTAAAATTTCAAGTCAAAATACAATCGGGAAGGCCATTAAATAAATCTAGCAAGTTAGGACTTTATTCTGGAAATATATATAAAAACTTATACTTATTTTTGAAACGTTTTAATCGTGGCCGTTCGTTTTTTAATCGCGATGGGGCCCAGAACCCTCGAGTTCTTCAGCGTTCTCCCCTTCCGACCCGAGTACTAATCACCCTATAACTCACAATCTACAGAACGAAATTCGATGATTCTTGTTCCTATCGATTCGTAATCAAATTCCGGTTCTAATGGTACCGATTTCCCCAATTATAATGCAGTATACACCAAGTTTCGAAATCGATTCGAGAGTTAGGGTTTATTTCGGTACAGAACTTAATTCGGCTGCAATTCCTACAAATCTCCCATTGTAATGCATAATAGACTAAATTGGAATGTGGGTTTTGATCGGTGATGAAATTTAGAATGGCATCAATGGAACAATTTGGCCAGAAACTTACCGGAATTGCATTAATCGGGGTGAAACCAAGTCGACAATTCTGGAATCGGTATTTTATGCGCGTTTCAGGTACGCCCCTTCTCGAATCAACTCGCACCAACTGAGAGAGATTCGGTTCATGTAACCTATCACAATCCAAACTAGACATGTAACTCTAGATGCTAGTGGAAGAATCATTGATTTTGATGAACTAGGGAGAAAGTTATAGATCTCACAAGATCCGAGTTTACCTAGTTGGTTCAGGATGAAACTGGGCAGAATTACCGCCGTGATCGAGTGGGCAACGTTAGACAGATTTATCTCCCAACCCAGTGCGAATCAGCCTTGGCCATCAACATGAAAGTTATAGAGGGATTAGAGATCTTCAAAACAAGCTAAAGAACAAGAAATTTGGACGAGAAATGAAGAAGTTATGGCGTGACGAAGTTTACCCGTTTTCAGGAAAAACTGCAGTTCTGGGTTACGAACTCGCGAGGAGGCAACTTTGGATCAACTTTCCGATCATTGTAGAAGGAGTTAGATGGTGTGTGAGTAATGGTTGGAAAGAGGAAAGATAGGAGAATCGAATGAAACAAACGGCATACCAAATGGTGGAGTAGGGAAAAAGATATAAGTGTCTAAAGATCGACCCTCGACATGCCAAAACCGCTGGGAAAATCAAACGGTTAAGTGTCGGGTGCTGACTGGGCGCGACACGTGTCCTGGACACGTCAGCATCCTTCAAAATTTTGGCTCTAAACTTCAATTTATCATAACTTTGGCTAGGATGATCCGTTTTTAACGTTCTTTTTATCGATCTTCATGGTTTTTCATAACCTATTTATTGGTATAGGTTCATGGCCTGGTTTGACCATTCTCAAAAAGTCAACTCTAACAAGGCTTAATAAGCTTTAAGGTTTCTAGAATTTTATATTGACTTTTATGTTTCAAAACAATGTTCCAACACTTCCTGAAATCTTTATAATATATTTGGAGTGTTTAGAAATTTTCCCAAGATTTATTGACTTATAAATCTTATTATTAAATTCATAATACTATATAATAATGTATAATAATTAGGGTTAAATAGGAGAAAACCCCTAAATAAATTTCACAATTCCATATAATAATTTAGTATTCATAATTCCATATAATAAGTAAATTTTTAATAAAAGAAATCCCCTAAATTAATTTAAATTAATTTAGGGGTATTTCAATATAAATATTAGCAACGGTATAACCCACTACAACGATAACCGACAGTACGGTAAGAACACAATCCCGAACTCCAAGGGGAAAACCTAAGAGATCGCTCGGTAATGCAAGCAAAACACTATATAAGCAATAATATACAAGGGATGTATCATAAGATACTATTGAGACTGTTGAAGCAACGACTTACAACGAAAACGGGATAAGACTCCCAGAGTGACCACTAAGAGTACCAATAACAACATTCTTCAATGAAGATGTTGGAAAACCCAGAAAACAAGGATAAAAGAAATAAACATAAGCTATAACCTACTAAGGATTAAAGTCGTACAACCCCGGAAACAAGGACAGAGAGAGTAGACTTAAGATATAACCTACCAAGAGTTAAGGAGATATGAATTCCACGGAGGAAAGCTCAGAGGACTACCCCCACAGAGCGGGCATAGTCGAGCCGAACAAACTGATGAATGACAGCTAGTACTGTTCGTCTAACTTATTAACACCCAAGTATGATTGAACATCAAAGGGTGGCGTAATCAACAGAAGTTGAACGAAGCGTTGAGATGGAAGTATAAGACGACAGGATGATATCCACTTGGACACCGTAAGGCAAACGCCTAATATGAACCTAACCTTGACTATTAAAAGACATAAGTCTAGTAAAATGACAGCATTGTCAGAGACATTAAGTAACCTCAGATCACCTGAACAACTTCCTAGCAGGAAGCAGGATGCAGCAACTTATCATGAAACCCGATACTACATTTAGTATGTAAATTAACGGTGGATAGTGCTCAAAGAACCAGAATCTTATAGGGGACCTGCAGATGAGTAAGAGTACAAATAATGAACTGAGACATTAAGCATTAAGAGCCTACGAGCCAAGGATGTTAACCACATCAGAGCCCGAGGCGCAGTAAGTTATAAGAGAGCATGTTTAAGCCACGAAGGGACTACAATTTGTAGATATGAACGGTTACCAAACCTATAACTTAGATTGGGAAGAACATTACCAAGGAAGGGTACCAATGAGATAATGCTAAGGACAGGAGTGGAGAACGAACCGTGCCTTTTAGGGTGGGGATACCTCTCCTTGTTGTGAGGCCATGAGTGGGAATGAACCCTCAAAAGGGCTTTCACATATTAGAGATAAAATACACTTTATTTAGAAAATGGAAACCGTAAACTTGAGATTACTTTAGAACATATTAGATACACTTGAGCAATAAGGAAGGTTGCAGAAATAGACCTCATATTCAACACCCAGGATGTAAGAATTAGTAATTGTCAGAGATAGACATTGTGAGTGCACATTATGGCACGTCAAGTGACCAATGCTCAGAAGAGCTTGTGACTCAGCGGATGACTTCTTCAGTAATCAGTTAAACTACATGGTAGATAACACATAAGGATGAAAGAAAGCGAAAGAAATTAGCCTACTTACGAATCTAAGATTGGAGCATAACATCTTCATATCAAGAGTCAACTATTTTACAACACGGTACGACAACCGCCAATACCGGAATGAGAGAACTCCCAGTGTGTTTACACCAAGAAGGGATTGAGTTCAAGGTAAGACATTAGAATAAGTGAGTAAGAGGTTGCACCATTAATGGGTAACATGGTAAAGGCCAACTACCACGGTAGTAATGGTCGTGAGTATAATAATTAGATAAGTGGATTAAGTCATGGTGCGCTGTAAGGCGACCATTATGTATGAGCCGTCAAATATTGACACTGAGGAAATTAGATTTATGAGTTAAGACCAGCATAAGTAAGAAAATAAGATGGTAGACGAACTGAGCATTGAGGCCAGTAGTCTGGACCTGGTTTGGTAAGATTACACAGGAAGCACAACCCATTCCTTAAGGAACTGGAAGTGCATTCCTAGTAGCATAAATATGAGGAACAAGATAAGAGGCTCTACGGAAGAGACCTCAATTATTAAGAGACCGAATCAGTACGGAATAAGAAAGGAGCTGGAGCATACCATAACCAAGAACACAGTAACTGGATTTCCCTTGATTGACTTCAAGAAGAACAATAAATGTTATTATGGAACGATGAAAGAGGAGATCGACAACAGAATACTTCATAATTAGCAATAGCTAAACGTGTGACGGACACTATGAGTTTACTAAAACGATACGTGGGACGACTGCACCCTTCCGACCCGAGTACTAATCACCCTATAACTCACAATCTACAGAACGAAATTCGATGATTCTTGTTCCTATCGATTCGTAATCAAATTCCGGTTCTAATGGTACCGATTTCCCCAATTATAATGCAGTATACACCAAGTTTCGAAATCGATTCGAGAGTTAGTGAAATACCCCAAACCTTCATATGTTGGTTAAATGTTAAACTACGGTATTCAAAGGCTAAAAAGTGCCTTAACAACATCAGTGAACAATTAAGCCAAGCAAAATACAAGGAAACATCTTAAGGTCAATTTAAGCAAATAATTGCTCTAGACTTGGTTAACCTTGTATAAAACCTAAAGGTCATTTCTAGACCTTGGAAATATGTTAATGAACATATTAAATCAATTATTGAAGAAACCCAAGCTTGAAAACAAGTTAAAACACAAAATGTGCTTTAAGGAGTCTTAAAGCACATTTTTGGAAAATTGTCTTGTAAATGAGTTTTGAATGGCTAGGTGTCCATCACTACTCTTAAATAAATATGTGTACTAATTTGTAACACATTTGGAGGTCTAGGTCAATGGGAAATCAAAAATTTCACATCTATGTGCCTTGTTTTATGAATAGTGACTTTAATAAGCTAGTTTGTAACATATGTTGTTACAAGTAATTAAATGGGTCAATAAAGACCAAACTATCTCTAAATAAATGATGGGGGCCGGTTTTTATTAAGGTGAGTCACCACATGTAAAAATCAAATAAGGAAGGAAGGGTAGGAAGGTAAAAAGGAGAAAGTTACCTTATTACATGTAAATATCTCCTAAAAGCAACTCACTTATTTCATTATCTCATTCCCTTCCATTTCACACGGTTGCAAGCTCTCTTCAACCTCTCTTCATTCTCCATTTACGTTTGCTACACCCAGACTCCATCTTTGACCACATGTAACTCCTAGCTCCATGGTCCAAATTCAATTTCGAGACCACCGTTCTTCTAGTTGAAGCAAGCTCTACACTTCTATCTTTTCAAGACTTCAAAAGCTCCATTTCGGTGCCATGGAGATTCACCATTGAAGGAGCTTGACCACATCTTTTTACACCTTGTTGTTCTCCTTTGCTTCAAGGTAAGGGAACTCAAAGAAAAATGAAGTTTCCCTCATGTTTTGGTGCTGTCCGAAAATTCACCATTAATGGTGTCTTCTCTTGTTCTTCCATAGCTTCATTTCAACCTTTCATGGACTAGGTGAAGTCCTCTCTTTTGTATATGTAAACTCTCTTCAAGATCTAAGGTAAAACAACTATCCTTTGTGTTAAGACAATATGTATAACCTAGGGTTTGTAAGTGAGTTTAAGCATGAAGCTTGAATGCTCATTGGTTGTACTTGTGTGTTGGTTAGAACATTGGCAAGTAACCAAGTGCTCTTGCCGATTTCCAAACAAGGAAGAACAAGAATGTTCAAGTAAAAATCTGGAAGGAAAGAGGTAAACAAACTATCTCAATATGATTTAAATGCCAATGGTAAATGAGCTAGTGAAATGCTCTCAAGGAGTTTATTAAGGGCATATGTATTGTTGGGTGTATTTGCAGGTCAAAGGCAATATATACTTGTGGAAATTCAGTGTTTAAGGTTTAAGCAATTTAAGGGCCTAAGAGCCATGTTATTTAAGGGCCTAAGTGCCAAGCAATTAAGTTAAGCACTATATTGTGTTGTGGTGTAATTTGGTGAAGGTTTGTGTGTGATGGTGTTCTTGATGGATTTAGGTGATCTTGAATGTTTAAGGGTGAAACTATGAGTTTTGGAATGATGATATGCTAAGAGAACCTATGGCGAAAATTTGTAAAATGAATAAGGAGTCTTAAGTGTTTAAGTGAACTTTGGTGAACTAGGAAATGTAAGGAATGGGTAAATGTTTTGCTAAGGAAGAAAACATGCATTAAGGTGTTCTAAGGTGCTACAAGGACTTAGGCATTATCTTGGAAGTTTTAGAAATCTAATGGGTGTTCTTAGGATGTGTTCAAGTCTTGGAGAAATTGGTTTAAGGTTTAGGTAATGTTGGTAAATATATAAGGAAATTGAGTAACAAGTTGAACATAAGGGATGAGATGATATTTTGGCATTAGAATATACCTAAGATCATATGGTAAGTTTATACAATTAATGGAGGTGGAGAACTAAGGCAACAACACTTGATAAATGCAATTTTAACAATTCTGTAGGTTTGGTCCGGGACCTAGGTTATGGTTCAAGTCCCGGACTATGCATGAAAATAGGCCGAGAGTGCACCACTGGTTTTGGTCCGGGACTTGGGGTGAGTACAAGGTCCCGGACCACCCTATGAAATACGCCGAAGATTTTAAGTAAGTGCTGGTCCGGGACTTAAGGTAAGGACCAAGTCCCGGACCACTCTAAAATTGTTGTTTAAGGTTGGAAAATGGTGTCTAATGATGGGGATTGATGGATAATGATGTTGTAAGGTTATTAAGGACATGTTTGGTGAGTTATAATGACAATTTGGGGGTGGGAAGTTGGAATAAAATGTGAGAGTAAATCAAGTTAAAAATGTTAAGTCATTTAACTAGTTAACGGGGATAACTACGGTCATTCGACGTTACACAAACATGTTACCCCAATGTTAATGAAAACAACTTTAATGTACCAGTTGTTCGAGAATTGTTCGAGGAACGTAAGTGGACATGGTGGAGTGGACTCCGGAGACAGGTATGGTTTTCTTGCAACCTGTGTCCTACCGGATTACACCGGCTTGTATGCCAATGTGTTTTTCTGTGTTTGCCACCTTGTAAGATAAAACATGAAATGAGTTTATAGTAATTCATTTATGTGGCGAATCTGGTCACCAATACCGTTTAACCTCAAATAGGTGTTAAACCTTAGCTAACCAAATCTAGGTACACATGAGATATCGGTATTCGGAGTTAACGGCCCAAACCTTGGGAACGTTCTAACCACGGCTATGCGAGTTAGTTGTGTATGGTTATTGTTTGTAGGTGTGTGAACCTCCCTTGCGTGTTTAACTCGGTTTGATACCGTATGGTGTGTGGATGTGATAGGTTCCATAATGGAGCCTTAACTACTTAACTATAAGTATATGTGTACTAATGGGGGGTGAGGAGTCCGGTCATGTTCCGGCCACGCGTGTGATGGACGGGAGTCGATGTCATACCCGGTTCGACTCTCTTGGTGTATGTTAGGTTGTTTACTCATTGGGTTTCCAATCTTCCCTTTAGCTTAGCCAAAGCTATTACTGACTCACGTCGGTTTACTGGGGCATACAATGGTGGTTCGGTGTGCTTGGATGACTATATCCGACGCACCTTGGGGTTTAAGTTAACCGTTCCATATAACAGGACGGTAACAAGGTATGTAACGAGCTTATCATGAGTTTGGCAACATTCTCTAGGCTCTAAAGTGAACTAATTATGGTAGGGACGGTTCCTAAGAGGACCGTACCCGTTATGTTATGGGTTGTGTTGTACTGCAATCGCTATAGCGATGCGGTGCTATAGGTTGTAAATTATGGAATATGTGGTCATGGATATGAAACATAGTTTAAATAAAAGGTGTCTAAGAATAACCCGATTATGGGTAAATGTCGTCAGTTAAGGAAGTAACTCCATTAAGAGGAGAGCCACTTTAAGGTTAAAGGTAATAATGGATGGTTTGTTATGTGTGGATGTGTGGATGTGTTGGTATTGTTGAGCCCTATAGTTGGGAGTATGCAATGTGTTGGTGTTTATGGTTTACATGCGTGATTTAAATATAATCAACTGCATGCTAAGACGACAATTAGTTGTGCGTGGCCCGGTAGCATGCGGGCTGCGGGATTACCATACCAGCAAAGGTGCTGACCCCCTTGGGGGCCACCCTTTTCTCCTTTTTCTATTTCAGGTACAAGGAGCTGGAAGCCGTTCGAGAGTAGGACGGGGTAGATGTTTGTACATTGGTAGCCCTTTAATGGTGTATGTATTATAGGTGTAGTAAGACCGAATTTGTTATCGGCATTGGTTAATGAATACTCGGTACAGTGGGGGATGTATATGTAAATAATTGTTGGAAATGGAATCAGGATTGTATGGTGTAGTTGCTCGGGGATCTAGTCCATCAGACCGATATAATATGTATGTATTAGCCTTGTTAGCCACGTGGGTGGTTAACGGCGTGTAACACCAACGGATTAAGTAATGTGATGGTTTATGTTTCCGCTGCAGATGGTTATAAAGTGCGACGTTGTGGATGGGGTGTTACAAAAAGTGGTATCAGAGCGAAGTATCGCTCTGATGACTGAATTACCGAGCTTAGGAAGTACCGAGATAAGATTTTAGTACTTTGGGTTAAGGGTTGAGTGATAGCGTGAGAGATACGCTAGTTAGGAAATACCAGTGTGTACTGGATACCTACTATATCCATCCCGCCCTCCACAACCCCTATTTTATGACTTGGGGAGGAACGCCAGGAGATGAAAGCCCTCTCTTACCCGGGAAGACCCGGTCTGGCTGTTATTAACTATCTTGTAAGTATGGGGAACCTGTCATACGGTAGATTCTGAAAAGTAGAAATCCCGGAGACGGCTCCCAGGTGAACAACTGTAACCGCACTGGATAGCAAGGAATGAAGAATCTTGTGTATGGGAGAATGAAATTTCCGGCAACCTGGGTCGACATGCCGAGCAGTCGAAAACTACCAGCTTGCAACAGGCAAGAAGTGAAATAATGAAACCCGAGACGAGAGTCTACGGGATAGCAAATGTTAGATAATGGCACCAACGGTATACCAACCGACAAAGGAACTACAACGTAGTACCCAGACAAGAGACAAGTCTCAGTAACCACGACAAATGCGTGGAATGGGCTACGAAGAGGATGCAATAATAAGTAAAAGGGGTCTCCCAGAATGGGAAACACCCTAGTAAATGATTATTAGAGGAGGACAATGAGAAGTTGTGCAGGAGATTAGTTACCAATTAGAGTATCCAAGTAAGGACCCATGAGACCACTGAATACGGTGCAGACAAAAACAGTGCCGCAGCCGGTACATGTTGAACCGACAGCCAGTTAACAGGGCGCACTTGCCGTGGCAAGTGCAGCTATAACAGGGCTGTTCGAGAAAAAAAAAATTGACAACTACAAACTACTTAGTAAAGTACCCAGAAAATAAATGTGATCATCGTAACCGTGGAAGGGCTTAACAGCCTAACCTTTGTAAATGGGAATATACCAGTCGGCAAGAAGCTAGACTTGGTTAAGGCAAGAAGGCATTGTGAAACCATGAGAATTTTTCTTTCAAACTCGTTTCTTTCAAAACCCAATTCTCTTTTAAACCAATATTTCTTTCTAACCTTCTTTCAGACTAGTTTACCTTGTAATAACCGGACGGAAACCGGTGAACCCGAGGGTAGCAACCCGACGGTATGGGTGGAGTTCTTAATGATACAACGGTGGATAAACCTCCCCTAGATTAAGTTCGGGAAACAGGGGATGTATATTGTCAAAGGACAATATAAGGGAGTTGACAACAGAATACTTCACCTAGGCGTGTGACGGACACTACGAGTGTACCAACTGAAATGTGGGACGACCGCACTCCGATAGGAGCATGTGGGCCTGACAGACCTACTTATGGATAAGTCGGGTAAGTAGTAATGTATCAGTATGATACCCCATATATGTATACGAGAAGAGTCCAAAACACGGGAAGTAGTCGACTCCATACTACGGTCAGCAGTAAAAGTCAAGTAAGAGCTAAGGATTACCACGAATGGTTGAAGTAAAGGAACCCAGTTGAGAAGACTAAATGAATTGGTAAATACGTCCAAGAGAATGTATAGGGTCAAGAAGTGCGAAGAGCACGGATGGTTATGTAAAGACATCACATATGTCTTAGGAAGCTGAAGGAATGAGACATGGTAGCTGGAACGAATACCCAGCTAAGAACATAAGAAGGCGAAGTTTACTGAAAGCACCCATGAGTGCAAGCCAAATGAATGACAAACCTTAGCAACACCCAGGAGCAATCCTTGAGGGGTGTTTGGATCAAACATTGTCGAATGAGACAATGTAACAGAAACTCAAGAGTTGAAATAATTACTCGGGTTAAACACCGAAGAGAACCCACTTAACAGTAGGACCCTAAGTTGCCAAAGAGACAACTTGGAAGGAATCGAGATGTGACGACCTTGTTAAACCATGTAATGTCGTGCAGAAAAGTAATTGTGTGGAAGTAGCCTTTAGTGAGCAGAGCTCGAGGCAGTGGCTTATAAGCCACAAGCAAGACATGTTATGTCAAATTGAATCAATTGTGGAAGTTTGTGTTACACAAGAAAATAAAGCGGAGAACGAACCACTGCTTAAGAGTGGGGATACCTCTCAATATTGTGAAACCGCAGGAGCGGTAGCTGTGTGAACCAAGTTTAAGAAATATATTAAGGATGGACCATGTTATTATTGTGGAAGAACAGCTAGTTTACTAGCATGTAGGTATAACGTGGAGCACCGAGCTGAGTAACGCCGGTTTATAACTCAAAGTGAGCAACGCTCAAGGAGCATTCAGTAGTCATCCATGAGGATGATGCAAGTATATGTGTGGAAACTAATATGACAGTGAATACCATGTAAGTTAGCGTTGTGCAAGGAAAAAGAACACGGTACGCAGAAAGCGACCGTTGTATAAGTATGGATTAGGTGATGGTATGACAAATAAGCGGAGTGATGCGTTAAATCCAGTAAAGATACAATGGGAAGTGATAACAAATAAACTGGACAGTAAGCCAGTAGCCGGTATTATGAGATAAGAATCTCAGTGAAGCACAGTGTGAATTCCTATGGCAATTGCATGAGAGATTTACTGCCAAGAGTTTACGCCTCTGCACTCTGTATGACTGAGTGTTTTGGTATTGCGTTTGCACAGTAATGATCGAGTGGGATAGCTAGGATTTGGAAGATGATAATGGTGGAAGGCGAACAAAGAGAATTATAACACTATAAGACTGAAGCATATGAAATGCAAGGTCATATCAATGAAATGATACAGGTGCAGAATTAAATGTGGAAGTAGGAGAATTGGAGGTGTACAATACAGTATGGATAACGAATGGACAGGTCAGAATCGAAACTGGTTAGGAGTTAAGAAAACTCCAATGAGAATTCTTGGTAAAGGAACTAAACCGCTAATATGGTCAAGATCCTTTAACAGACCGCGTGGTAGTTAAAACACTTCACGACGGCAGAACATTTAAGCCAATGTTCAGTGATTGATTACGTGGGCGTAATCCCTTTTAAGGGGGGTAGAGCGCAAAGCCGCTTAGTGTGTTTTACCGTACAAGTGTACGTGAACTATGTTGTGCATAGCACAAAAATAATTGGTTATGATGGTTGGCATGGTTAATAATTGGTTATGGTTGGTTGGTTAAATGGTGGTATTGCGCACAGAAGATGCGAAATACCGTTGTGGTAGGTGAGACTACCTTGGTAATGGTTGTGGGTTAGTACAAGTGTTAAGGAGTAAACTAAAACCCCAATGGTGTGTGTTTGCATAATACCAAATGTGACACGATGTATTGTATTTTGATTAAAAATATGTATATATATATACAGTGTGGTGATTTATGAAGGGTATGAAACTGACATGGAACCTAGTAAGAATTAGATTCCCTAGGTAACTTGATTAAAAGAAAATGGATATAATTGATGGACTGAGTTCTATCCCTTGGAGATGTGATGATTATGATTAGAATGATTGAAAAGATAGAAAAGGGAAATGTGTGATTATTTGATCCTTGAAAATGAAGTGGGAGGTGGAACTTGATTTGCATGTGATCAAGGGAAGCCGAACACAAATTGGGGTGGAAGAATAGTTCAACACTGATGCTGATCACATCAGGGTTGGATGACTCTTGAAGCTCCCTATAAGTGGTCACAAGTAACACCACTAAGAAAGGATGCAAAGAGCATAAGTTGGACTTGGAGTTGTATTGAACTTTCAAAAGGGTTTTCAATTGGTATTTCCAAACAGTGGATTGATATTTTGAATAAAGGATTCTCTGTTTACTTAACCTGGTAAAGATATTTTTGTAGTACTTGCTCACGAGCTGAGGACGTATGAGCCTTTGTCTTCGGACCGGTGACATGAGAAGTACATATGTTAAAATTAAGTGAATGTTTTGATCTCCCAAAGGAACGGGGACCAGCAGGTGTCCATCGCGACCGGGTTCTGCGGGGATCACAGTGTATATGTACTCAACATGGGACTCGAGCCCATGAAGAGATGGAAAAGGTATTTCTGGTTGTTATACATGCTAAGGCATGTGGTGGATGTGTAATAAATATTACTTTGACCTTGAGTCTAATAGGGTTGAGTTCTGAAATGATTATGTTACCTGGGCCTATGAGTCCAAAGGTGGTTATGTTACCCAGACCTGAGAGTCTAAGGGTTGTTATGTGAGTACATTACTGTTAAGGTACCCGGACCATTGAGTCCGAGGTAATCATGTGAGAATGATATGTTATGGATGGATGTGTATATGTACCCGGACCGTCAAGTCCGAGGTTGTGGTGTAAGGTGTGTTGGTAATGGAAGTTTATCTTGAAAGTAATTCCCGTATTCTAATCAAATGATGTGTTGGGAAATGTGAACTTCGAGGACGAAGTTCTTTTAAGGGGGGTAGATTGAAATACCCCAAACCTTCATATGTTGGTTAAATGTTAAACTATGGTATTCAAAGGCTAAAAAGTGCCTTAACAACATCAGTGAACAATTAAACCAAGCAAAATACAAGGAAACACCTTAAGGTCAATTTAAGCAAATAATTGCTCTAGACTTGGTTAACCTTGTATAAAACCTAAAGGTCATTTCTAGACCTTGGAAATATGTTAATGAACATATTAAATCAATTATTGAAGAAAACCAAGCTTGAAAACAAGTTAAAACACAAAATGTGCTTTAAGGAGTCTTAAAGCACATTTTTGGAAAATTGTCTTGTAAATGAGTTTTGAATGGCTAGGTGTCCATCATTACTCTTAAATAAATATGTGTACTAATTTGTAACACATTTGGAGGTCTAGGTCAATGGGAAATCAAAAATTTCACATCTATGTGCCTTGTTTTATGAATAGACTTTAATAAGCTAGTTTGTAACATATGTTGTTACAAGTAATTAAATGGGTCAATAAAGACCAAACTATCTCTAAATAAATGATGGGGGCCGGTTTTTATTAAGGTGAGTCACCACATGTAAAAATCAAATAAGGAAGGAAGGGTAGGAAGGTAAAAAGGAAGAAGTTACCTTTTAACATGTAAATATATCCTAAAAGCAACTCACTTATTTCATTATTTCCTTCTCATTTCACACGGTTGCAAGCTCTCTTCAACCTCTCTTCATTCTCCATTTACGTTTGTACACACACCAAGACTCCATCTTTGACCACATGTAACTCCTAGCTCCATGGTCCAAATTCAATTTCGAGACCACCGTTCTTCTAGTTGAAGCAAGCTCTACACTTCTATCTTTTCAAGACTTCAAAAGCTCCATTTCGGTGCCATGGAGATTCACCATTGAAGGAGCTTGACCACATCTTTTTACACCTTGTTGTTCTCCTTTGCTTCAAGGTAAGGGAACTCAAAGAAAAATGAAGTTTCCCTCATGTTTTGGTGCTGTCCGAAAATTCACCATTAATGGTGTCTTTCTTGTTCTTCCATAGCTTCATTTCAACCTTTCATGGACTAGGTGAAGTCCTCTCTTTGTATATGTACAACTCTCTTCAAGATCTAAGGTAAAACAACTATCCTTGTGTGTTAAGACAATATGTATAACCTAGGGTTTGTAAGTGAGTTTAAGCATGAAGCTTGAATGCTCATTGGTTGTACTTGTGTGTTGGTTAGAACATTGGCAAGTAACCAAGTGCTCTTGCCGATTTCCAAACAAGGAAGAACAAGAATGTTCAAGTAAAAATCTGGAAGGAAAGAGGTAAACAAACTATCTCAATATGATTTAAATGCCAATGGTAAATGAGCTAGTGAAATGCTCTCAAGGAGTTTATTAAGGGCATATGTATTGTTGGGTGTATTTGCAGGTCAAAGGCAATATATACTTGTGGAAATTCAGTGTTTAAGGTTTAAGCAATTTAAGGGCCTAAGAGCCATGTTATTTAAGGGCCTAAGTGCCAAGCAACTTAAGTTAGCACTATATTGTGTTGTGGTGTAATTTGGTGAAGGTTTGTGTGTGATGGTGTTCTTGATGGATTTAGGTGATCTTGAATGTTTAAGGGTGAAACTATGAGTTTTGGAATGATGATATGCTAAGAGAACCTATGGCGAAAATTTGTAAAATGAATAAGGAGTCTTAAGTGTTTAAGTGAACTTTGGTGAACTAGGAAATGTAAGGAATGGGTAAATGTTTTGCTAAGGAAGAAAACATGCATTAAGGTGTTCTAAGGTGCTACAAGGACTTAGGCATTATCTTGGAAGTTTTAGAAATCTAATGGGTGTTCTTAGGATGTGTTCAAGTCTTGGAGAAATTGGTTTAAGGTTTAGGTAATGTTGGTAAAATATAAGGAAATTGAGTAACAAGTTGAACATGAAACTAGGGATGAAGATGATTTTGGCATTAGAATATACCTAAGATCATATGGTAAGTTTATACAATTAATGGAGGTGGAGAACTAAGGCAACAACACTTGATAAATGCATTTTAACAATTCTGTAGGTTTGGTCCGGGACCTAGGTTATGGTTCAAGTCCCGGACTATGCATGAAAATAGGCCGAGAGTGCACCACTGGTTTGGTCCGGGACTTGGGGTGAGTACAAGGTCCCGGACCACCCTATGAAATACGCCGAAGATTTTGTAAGTGCTGGTCCGGGACTTAGGTAAGGACCAAGTCCCGGACCACTCTAAAATTGTTGTTTAAGGTTGGAAAATGGTGTCTAATGATGGGGATTGATGGATAATGATGTTGTAAGGTTATTAAGGACATGTTTGGTGAGTTATAATGACAATTTGGTGGGTGGGAAGTTGGAATAAAATGTGAGAGTAAATCAAGTTAAAAATGTTAAGTCATTTAACTAGTTAACGGGGATAACTACGGTCATTCGACGTTACACAAACATGTTACCCCAATGTTAATGAAAACAACTTTAATGTACCAGTTGTTCGAGAATTGTTCGAGGAACGTAAGTGGACATGGTGGAGTGGACTCCGGAGACAGGTATGGTTTTCTTGCAACCTGTGTCCTACCGGATTACACCGGCTTGTATGCCAATGTGTTTTTCTGTGTGTTTGCCACCTTGTAAGATAAAACATGAAATGAGTTTATAGTAATTCATTTATGTGGCGAATCTGGTCACCAATACCGTTTAACCTCAAATAGGTGTTAAACCTTAGCTAACCAAATCTAGGTACACATGAGATATCGGTATTCGGAGTTAACGGCCCAAACCTTGGGAACGTTCTAACCACGGCTATGCGTGAGTTAGTTGTGTATGGTTATTGTTTGTAGGTGTGTGAATCTCTCTTGCGTGTTTAACTCGGTTTAAAACCGTATGGTGTGTGGATGTGATAGGTTCCATAATGGAGCCTAACTACTTAACTATAAGTATGTGTACTAATGGGGGGTGAGGAGTCCGGTCATGTTCCGGCCACGCGTGTGATGGACGGGAGTCGATGTCATACCCGGTTCGACTCTCTTGGTGTATGTTAGGTTGTTTACTCATTGGGTTTCCAATCTTCCCTTTAGCTTAGCCAAAGCTATATTACTGACTCACGTCGGTTTCTGGGGCATACAATGGTGGTTCGGTGTGCTTGGATGACTATATCCGACGCACCTTGGGGTTTAAGTTAACCGTTCATAAACAGGACGGTACAAGTATGGAACGAGCTTATCATGAGTTTGGCAACATTCTCTAGGCTCTAAAGTGAACTAATTATGGTAGGGACGGTTCCTAAGAGGACCGTACCCGTTATGTTATGGGTTGTGTTGTACTGCAATCGCTATAGCGATGCGGTGCTATAGGTTGTAAATTATGGAATATGTGGTCATGGATATGAAACATAGTTTAAATAAAAGGTGTCTAAGAATAACCCGATTACTGGGTAAGTGTCGTCTATTAAGGAAGTATCTCTGTTTAGAGGAGAGCCACTTTAAGGTTAAAGGTAATAATGGATGGTTTGTTATGTGTGGATGTGTGGATGTGTTGGTATTGTTGAGCCCTATAGTTGGGAGTATGCAATGTGTTGGGTGTTTATGGTTTACATGCGTGATTTAAATATAATCAACTGCATGCTAAGACGACAATTAGTTGTGCGTGGCCCGGTAGCATGCGGGCTGCGGGATTACCATACCAGCAAAGGTGCTGACCCCCTTGGGGGCCACCCTTTTCTCCTTTTTCTATTTCAGGTACAAGGAGCTGGAAGCCGTTCGAGAGTAGGACGGGGTAGATGTTTGTACATTGGTAGCCCTTTAATGGTGTATGTATTATAGGTGTAGTAAGACCGAATTTGTTATCGGCATTGGTTAATGAATACTCGGTACAGTGGGGGATGTATATGTAAATAATTGTTGGAAATGGAATCAGGATTGTATGGTGTAGTTGCTCGGGGATCTAGTCCATCAGACCGATATAATATGTATGTATTAGCCTTGTTAGCCACGTGGGTGGTTAACGGCGTGTAACACCAACGGATTAAGTAATGTGATGGTTTATGTTTCCGCTGCAGATGGTTATAAAGTGCGACGTTGTGGAGGGGTGGTTACAGTAGGTTATTTCGGTAAGAACTTAATTGGTTGCAATTCCTACAAATTCTCCCCATTGTAATGCATAATAGACTAAATGGCATGTGGGTTTGATAGGTGATGAAATTTCGAATGGCATCAATGGAACAATTTGGCAGAAACTTACCGGAATTGCATTAATCGGGGTGAAACAACCAAGTCGACAATTCTAGGAATCGGTATTTATGCGCGTTTCAGGTACGCCCATTCTCGAATCAACGCACCAAATGAGAGAGATTCGGTTCATTGAAACCTATCACAATCCCAACTAGACATGTAACTCTAGATGCTAGTGGAAGAATCATTGATTTTGATGAAACTAGGGAGAAAGTATAGATCTCACAAGATCCGAGTTTACCTAGTTGGTCAGGATGATGAAACTGGGCAGACTTAACCGCCGTGATCGAGTGGGCAACTGTTAGACAGATTTATCTCCAAACCCAGTGCGAATCAGCCTTGGCCCTCAACATGAAAGTTATAGAGGGATTAGAGATCTTCAAAACAAGCTAAAGAACAAGAAATTTGGATGAGAAATGAAGAAGTTATGGCGTGACGAAGTTTACCCGTTTTCAGGACAAAACTGCAGTTTTGGGTTTACGACTCGCGAGGAGCAACTTTGGATCAACTTTCCCGATCATTGTAAAGATCAGTGTTAGATGTGGGTGTGTGTGAGTAATGGTTGGAAAGAGGAAAGCTAGGAGAATCGAATGAAACAAACGGCATACCAAATGTTGGAGTAGGGAAAAAGATATAGGTGTCTAAAGATCGACCCTCGACATGCCAAAACCGCTGGGAAAATCAAACGGTTAAGTGTCGGGTGCTGACTGGGCGCGACACGTGTCCTGGACACGTCAGCATCCTTCAAATTTTGGCTCTAAACTTCAATTTATCATAACTTTGGCTAGGATGATCCGTTTTTAACGTTCTTTTTATCGATCTTCATGGTTTTTCATAACCTATTTATTGGTATAGGTTTCATGGCCTGGTTGACCATTCTCAAAAAGTCAACTCTAACAAGGCTTAATAAGCTTTAAGGTTTCTAGAATTTTATATTGACTTTTATGTTTCAAAACAATGTTCCAACACTTCCTAAAATCTTTATAATATATTTGGAGTGTTTAGAAATTTTCCCAAGATTTATTGACTTATAAATCTATTATTAAATTCATAATACTATATAATAATGTATAATAATTAGGGTTAAATAGGAGAAAACCCCTAATAAATTTCACAATTCCATATAATAATTTATATTCATAATTCCATATAATAAGTAAATTTTAATAAAAGAAATCCCCTAAATTAATTTAAATTAATTTAGGGGTATTTCAGTATATCCCCCTTAAAAGAAACTTCGTCCCGAAGTTTATCACCAACTAATAGCTACTCACACCACATCAGGTGTGCTGTCAAAAATTACCAGAATATTCATCCAATAACAATCCCAACCAAAATTCCATACCAATCCATACCATTGTAACTTCTCCCACAATCCATTTCCACTCATTTCCATTTCCAAATTCCTCGCAAGATTATTCATCGTCAGACCAAACCAAGATTTTCATAAACAGAAATCAAAATCACACAATGTATAATCAAGTACATGCATACACCTCTCCATCATTCTACTAACAAAACAAACAGGGCATAATCTGGATGAGGTGACGAAGGAAGAGTATGCACTACCCCCCCCCCCCGAAAAGAGCCAAGGTACGCCCTCGTACCGCTATGAACAAGAACCCAGTAAAGGCAAGAATACAAGGAAATATCATGGGAATAGGTGTGGGTACTTCACTCTCATAGAGTCCTCAGACTCCCAAGTAGCTTCTTCAACCCCATGATGCTCCCAAAGAACCTTCACCAGCTTGACTGATCTGCCTCTCGTTTCCCGGACCTTCGTGTCCAGGATCTGTATGGGAGTCTCCTCATATCTCAGTGTAGGTTCAATCTCTAATCTCTCTGGCTGTAGTACGTGAGAAGGGTCAGGTACATACTTCTTCAGCTGAGATACATGAAACACGTCATGTACCTTCCCCAACTCCGCTGGTAGGTCTAGCCGATATGCTGCTGGGCCCACGCGCTCCGTAATCCTGTACGGACCAAATCTGAAGATACCTCTCATCGGAGATACTCGTAGAAAAACCATATCACTGATCTGAAATTCAAGCTCTCTGGTACGCTGATCCCCGTAAGATTTCTGCCTAGACTGCGCTGCCCTCATGTGCTGCTGAATAACTCTGATGTCATCCTGTAGTCTCTGAACATACTCTGGACCAATCAAAACTGTCTCAGCCGGGTCACTCCATGATAAAGGTGTCCGGCACGGTCTGCCATACAGAGCCTGAAATGGGGCCATGCCGATAGACGAGTGATAGGAGTTGTTGTAGGAGAACTCTACCAAGTGTAGACGCTCTATCCAACTCCCCTGATAGTCTAAGGCGACCGCTCTCAACATATCCTCCAGTGTCTGAATCGTCCTCTCGGTCTGCCCATCTGTCTGAGGGTGGAAGGCTGTGCTAAGTCGCAACTGAGTACCAAATGCCTCCTGCACCTGACGCCAAAATCTACTAAGGAAACGTGCATCACGATCGGAGACGATCGTCTTCGGTACCCCATGGTACCGGATGTGCTCTGTGGTGAACACCTCAGCTAGTTTGGGCACCTTCCATGTGTCCTTGATAGGTATAAACTTAGCTGTCTTAGTTAACCTATCCACTATCACCCAAATTGTGTTCAATCCACCTCTAGCTGGAGGGAGACCGACCACAAAATCCATACTAATATCGTCAAACTTCCAGCACGGTACTGGTAATGACTGAATCTGGCCTCCTGGTCGCCGATGCTCGAACTTCACCTTCTGACAGGTGAGACATCGCGAGACGAAGTCTGCTACATCCCTCTTCATCCCGCTCCACCAGAATAACTTCTTTAAATCCTTGTACATCTTGGTGGCTCCAGGATGTACTGATAACGTAGAGGAATGAGCTTCAGAGAGAATCCTGGTCTGAAGTTCTGTCGCATCCTGAGGAACGCAGAGTCTGCCTCTAACTCGAAGGTGTCCCTCGCTGTCTAGCTCGTAGTCATACTTCAGACCATCAGTCAACCCATCTGCTAATTTCTGCCTGATACCCTGTAGATACACATCACTGTCCTGAGCTGCATATACCTCCTCAGCTATCGTGGTCGTCTCTATGAGAGCAAGAAGTGAATGTGCTCTTCTGCTCAGAGCGTCTGCCACGACATTACCTTTACCCTCAGTGTACTGGAGGTCGATATCATAATCAGCTAGTAGCTCGATCCACCGTCGTTGCCTCAAGTTCAGCTCCTTCTGGGTCCAGATGTATTTCAAACTCTTATGATCTGTCATAATTCGGACCGTGGCTCCATACAGGTAGTGTCGCCAGATCTTCAAGGCAAAAACTATGGCGAGGAGCTCAAGGTCATGTGTGGGATAATTTTCTTCGTGCTTCTTCAGCTGTCGAGAAGCGTAAGCCACGACTCTACCATTTTGCATCAATACTCCACCGATCCCCTTGCCCGAAGCATCACAGTAAACCTCGAATCCCTCATTTCCCTCGGGGATCACCAATACAGGAGCTGTGGTCAGAGCATCCTTCAGTGCCTGAAAGGAGACCTCACATGCCTCTGTCCATACAAACGGACTATCCTTCTTCATCAGAGAGGTTAAGGGCTTGGCTAGCCTGGAGAAATCCTTCACAAAGCGTCTATAATAGCCAGCCAACCCAAGGAAGCTCCGAATCTCAGTCACTGAGCGAGGTCTGTGCCAGCTCTTTACCGCCTCAATTTTAGCTGGGTCCACTGAAACTCCCTCAGCTGAGATCACATGACCAAGAAATGATACCTTGTCCAGCCAGAATTCGCACTTGCTGAACTTGGCATAGAGTTGCCTCTCTCTCAGGGTCTCCAAGACTGTCCTCAAATGCTGCTCATGTTCCTCTTTGCTCTTGGAGAAGATCAGAATGTCGTCTATGAATACGACCACTGACTTATCTAGCTGGGCTTGGAAGACTCTCTGCATCAAATCCATAAATCTCGCCGGTGCATTGGTCAATCCAAATGGCATCACTGTGAACTCATAGTGACCATATCTGGTCCGGAAGGCTGTCTTCTCTATATCTGTCTCAGCTACAGCTATCTGATGATACCCGGAACGCAGATCAATTTTAGAGAACACCTTAGCTCCCCTCAGCTGGTCGAACAAGTCATCGATCCTGGGCAGTGGGTACTTGTTCTTGATCGTGACATTATTCAACTCCCTGTAGTCAATACATAATCTCATGCTTCCGTCCTTCTTCTTGACGAACAGCACAGGAGCACCCCAAGGTGAGACACTGGGTCGGATGAAACCCTTATCTAGTAACTCCTGGAGTTGTTTCTTCAATTCCACCATCTCCGCAGGGCCCATCCGGTAGGGTGCTTTGGCAATCGGTCCTGTACCAGGTATGAGGTCGATGTTGAACTCAACCTCCCTCAATGGTGGTAGTCCAGGTAACTCCTCCGGAAAAACGTCGGGGTACTCCGACACAACAGGTACGTCACTCTTGAACTTTGGATCTGTCCTCAGATCCTGGGCATAACAGTAGTAGGCGGTCGCTCCCTTGGACACCTCCTTCATCAGGGATAATGCCGATACAACCTTCACAGTCGGCTGCTTGGGCTGCATTCGGTATGATACTGTGATCCCTGTAGCTGACTTCAAGAGGAGGCGATGCTCTGCACAGTGAAGCCTACCTCTGTATCGCTGTAGTGTGTCCATGCCCACAATTATGTCGAACCCCATGCCAGGGAAGACAATGGCATCAAAGAGGAAATCTGCTCCCTTGATGCGTATATTCAAGTCCCTACATTGCTTACTGCACTTGATTAACTCTCTGGATGGCAATAAAACTGAGCAGTCATGGATATCCTCTGTGGGGCATCTATCTTAGCATGGAATGCCTGGGATACGAATGAATGGGAGGCTCCAGAATCAAACAGAACAGTGGCTTCCACCTCATTAATTAAGAACGTGCCTGAAACCACAGAGTAGATTCTAAGATTCTCAGGCATTACTTCCAAGGTAATAAATCAGGCTAGTAGTTATACCTGTGATGACCATCCCATTGCTCTTCGCTTGAGCCTGGTTCAACACAGTCAACCTGATCTCTGAGTTCCCAACCCCTACAATGACGAAACAAACTCATAAGATTTCCACTCTTATTAAGGTCTTCGTGAGCATTTTAATGATTACAATGCTGAAATTGCATAAATTACAAGGCTAGATCTGTCTAAAGGTCAGATTTAAACGGCCAGGTTTCATATGGGTCTGGTTGATGATGGATGTGGGGGCTGTGTGGGGCTTAATTCTCTTCACCCCATGGTAGATAAGTCTGGCTGCTCCCCCGAATATTAGCACATCACCCGACTTCAGGAGGATCTTTGTAGCGAGATCATTCTCTTCTGATCTCCAAATAGGAACTCCGCATCGTCTCCAAGTGATATGGACACCACTGGAACTCCTCTGGTGATGGACTCCAGAGACTCGTCCCTATCCTGATGCATTCCTAGCTTACCTTCTTTCCCATAGAAGTTGATGATGCACACGTCTGAGGTTAGGTCTGGGACGGGCTCATCCTCCAATTCCTGGGCCGCTTTAACTGCAGCCCCGATAATGGTCTGCAACTCTCCTGGAATTGGTGGCACCTCCACCTCTTCATAGCTTCCAGTGGTGTGGTCCCACTTCTTACCTAGGCACATGATCTTTACCTTCATGGTCGCACCGTTCTTGAAGGTAGGGGTGTAAAAGTTTCCTCCTTTCACACCTAATTCTCTGATCTTGAGGATCAATGCATATTGGTCAGCTGGGGTCAGAAATTCTCGTAATAAGACCATCCCAGGCCTCAATATCTCACACTTCTCTGGTGGGTGTGGTTTGGCCTCAAAGGGAATGGTGGGTGTGGAAATAGGCAGTACAGGAAAGCAAATATCGAAAGCTGAACGAAAACAACAATTGCCATTAAGTAAAACAAGTCAAGGTTCAAACTGGTCTTAGCACAAAGATGTAAAAGAAAGAGGGATTTATAGTTCATCCCTTTACAATGTAGAGGAAAAATTGCTTGAAGAAATTAAGTGGAACGAAGGTCTAAGCTTCTTCAGTAGGAAAGTAGTCCTCACCAGGTGAGCTCGGATCATCACTAGCTGATTCAACACGGTCCACCAGGTTGAGAATTGGTGCTTTGCCCGGCCTTTGAGGGTAGCTCTGGGCAGGGCGGTTGGTAGATGGTCCTGCACCTCCTGTGCCACCTCTACCTCCTCCTCCGGCAGCATTTGTAGCTGGGGCTTTAGCCGTCGACCCGGTGTGTGGCTTGTAACTCTTGGAGTCCGGGTTCAAGAAGCATTCGAACCCCCTGTGCCCCTTCTTACCGCAGTAGTGGCATTCTACCAGGTTCCCTTTACAGTCCTTTCCTGGGTGATCCTTCTGGCACCACCTGCAGAAATACCTTCTCACCGGTTGTCTCCTGTTTCAATTCAAGGTTAGTAACGTGATAGCAAAATAAAGCTACATTGTAGATTCTATCTTTTCTCACCCCTAGGTGGCTCATAGCGGAGAGGCTTAGCATCAGCATGGGAAGGAACGATGGCCTTCTCATTCCCTCCCTTGAAAAATTTCCCCTCTTCTCATGATTCTGAGAGGATCCTCTTCCATTTCCTCCTCCATTATCATTCCTCCTCTTCCCTAGCACAGAATCCTGGTATGCGATGGTGGTTTCGCAGTCATTCGCATCATCAGCTAGTTCCTGTCGTTACAGCACGTGTTAGTGGGGAATCCAAGCATGCTAGAAATTTCATAGTCATATTTTATACCTGTAAAGTCTTTCCTCTGGTGGAACCGATCATGTTCATGATCCTGAAGTCCAAGCCGGTATGGAATTTGTCCACCAAATACCTCGGAGCGTAAGCCCCCTCGCCAATGACGGCAAGCAACTCCACAAACTTGTCATAGTATTCAGCAACAGAGGAAGTCCCTGCTTCAACTGCTCAAATTCACTTCTCATCCTCTTCTGTAGGTAGGATGGGTAGAACTTAGCTCTCAGGGCCACCAGAAAAGCTTGGAAATCAAAGTTCGCTTGAGCGGTCAGCTCGGCTCTGGCTGTCTGCCACCATCGATGAGCGGGCCCTTGGAGAAAGTAGGCCGCTATGTCCACTTGGCGTTCTGCTGGAACATGTAGAGAGGTAAAAGCCTTTTGAATCTCAGCTATGTATTTCTCCAGAGCTTTTGGTACTGGCTGGCCTTCGTAGACTGGGGGACGAAGATCGTTGACCGCTTTCAACCAGTAAACTCTCGTGGACCATTGGGTGGTGGTGGCGGTGGTTGAGGGATCTGAGCCTGCTGCTGAGCTAATGCAGCGGTCACAATCTGAGCTATGACCTCAGGGGTAACAGCGTCGGGTCCGTAACCACCTGGGGGTCCCGCTCCTCGTCCTCCTCTTCCTCCACGTCCTCCTCTTCCTCCTCTTTGAGACATTTAGCTGCTAAAGGATGGTGTTGTTGTTCAGATGTTGCGTATTAATTCCAGATATCTAAATAGTAACGCGCGAAGTGTTTCATAACTACCCATGGACGGTATGTAGTTAGTGTGTTCATGAGTAATGTAAGTAAGGCAAAGTATGGGGTAAGGGTAACGTGCCTTTCTGGAATCCTCACTTCCCAATTCTACCCCACTTCCCCAGTTTTAAGGGCACCTATATTCTAAGTACTTCACTCGGCTTGTTTTCTCGGGCTCAGAGCGTAACTACGCTCTGATACCACTTTCTGTAACGCCCCTATTTAACATAAATGCAGCGGAAATAAAACACTAAGGCGATTACAGATCATCGGGTTCCAAACACCCGGCACCAAACCTCACCAATTACAACTTATGAAATTACAGAAGCTACGGTCTGAACTCGAGAAAACATCACATAAAAGTAATAATAACAAGATACAATAGCTCTCCAAAATTCCTAATTCCCATCCCATACACTCACTCTCTTCGTGGCCACCTGTACAACAATTCGTACCTGCATGATGAAACCAAGCAGCCCACCCCGGGAGGGGTGAGTCAGTTCCCTGGAATGGAACTGGTACAATCCTCATAACAGAAATTAAAACATAATCTTTAACAATATAGAAACTTAGAAAGAAACTCTTAAAAACCAAACAGAGGGACAAGGCACTTCAAATCACCAAGTCAAAGCAACAAGCAAGTAATAGAGATAGTCAACAATAAAGATAAAGTTAGTCAGTTAAACCACACCAGGAGTTAGTGAACATCCCATGCTCAAGTTAGATTAAGTTCCAGTAAGAGTGGAAAAACCCAAGTAGTCACAAGGACTAGGAAAGGAAAGAAGAAATCCAAGAACTAACAACTCAAGGGTGGAATGAAACCAATTGGAAGAGATGGCTCGCTGTTGACTACGTCCGATAGGACAGGGGATATACAGCCCCTCGTTGTTTACAACGTCCGTCTGGATAGGGGATATACAGCCCCTCGCTGTTTACCACGTACAGTATATACAGCCCCTCGCTGTTTACCGGTGAAGATGTGCGCACATCACAACAAGACTCAGCTCATGAGGAAACAATATCCAGGTCAAAAGAAGAATTTACCAAGATTGACATTCCCATATTTCCACTTCATTAACTACACCAGAGCGATACCAAAACACTCAGTCCTACAGAGTGCAGAGGCGTAAACCCCAGGCAGATAATATCTAATGAAACAACCAGATAGAAGAACCAATAACCATACAAGGTGTACATTCAAGGCTCAATTAGTCACATCAAGCTGAGTTAGTCACACAACCAATTTCCTTTCAAGATTCATTCAAGCTCAGTTAGCGTTTCTCAAAACATTCCAAGAAGTTCGTCACCAAAAAGTATCTGAGTACGAGAAATCGTACCTGGTATATGTAGAAGCAGCAACCAAACTTGAAAATGCGAACTACTTCCACTAATCACCTATAATTAAAGTATTCCAAGTATTGATTAGTTAAGGCACTATAATGCTACACATCCCCCATTCTTATTAGTCTATATTTTCGTTTTACAGTTACTCCCTCCTAAGGATCTGGCTAGATCTCGTAATTAAATTTTTAATGTAAACTTATCTTACTCCATTTACCCACTCCTGATTATAGGTTTGATTTAATTAATCCCTTGGGTTACGATTGGCTAACTTAATTTGACACCTATTAAGGTTTAGGATGTGTATTTCCCCCCTAATAGTCTACCTGGATGTCACACTAACCTTTACTATTTTTATTGCCACGTAGGAATTAGGTTTATCCCAATTTTTCCCTCTTAATATGTTTCCCATAAGGAATGTTACTTCTCTTATTTACTTTTAATGTATTTATATATACACTTATATTTTTCTTAGGATTTATCCAAAACATTCTTTAAGAAATTCTTATTGTATTTAATTATATCTAATATCTTTTAGACATCTCCACAACTGATATATGGTTTATAAAATAAAGTGTTTGCCCTAGTTTAATTAAGCATATTAACCTACATAATAATAATATGTAGTTTAGTTTAATACCTCGATTTAATATAAGTCCCTATTTTATTCTTCTCATATATATATATATTTTATGTGTAAACAACTTTTACTTCACCGAAAAGATAACACCCAAAATATTTATAAACATACTGATGTAAATGTTAATTTAGGTTTAATTATTTTCCCCATCCTAAAAAGTTAATTACCCAACCATACTTTAATTTTTGGTTACATTAAAAACCTTATATTATAGGTTATTCTTATGAAAAACTCATAAACATAATTTTTAAACCTATTTACCCTTGCCCAAAAATTCCCAAACTTAATATATAATAACTATAACATTTTAGACATATTATAAAATTTTTATTCCATAAAAATATCTTTTTAAATCACCCAAATAATTCCATAATACCCGTAACTTGCAAAATTCATAACTTATGTTTAAAAACTTAAAACTCATATTAATTTACATCAAAATAAACTAGACTTTATAAGGAATCTATGGTTAAAATTTCAAGTCAAAATACAATCGGGAAGGCCATTAAATAAATCTAGCAAGTTAGGACTTTATTCTGGAAATAATATAAAAACTTATACTTATATTTTGAAACGTTTTAATCTTGGCCGTCCGTTTCTTTTAATCGCGATCGGGCGGCCCAGAACCCTCGAGTTCTTCAGCGTTCTCCCCTTCCGACCCGAGTACTAATCACCCTATAACTCACAATCTACAGAACGAAATTCGATGATTCTTGTTCCTATCGATTCGTAATCAAATTCCGGTTCTAATGGTACCGATTTCCCCAATTATAATGCAGTATACACCAAGTTTCGAAATCGATTCGAGAGTTAGGGTTTATTTCGGTACAGAACTTAATTCGGTTGCAATTCCTACAAATTCTCCCATTGTAATGCATAATAGACTAAATTGGCATGTGGGTTTTATCGGTGATGAAATTTCGAATGGCATCAATGGAACAATTTGGCCAGAAACTTACCGGAATTGCATTAATCGGGGTGAAACCAAGTCGACAATTCTGGAATCGGTATTTTATGCGCGTTTCAGGTACGCCCCTTCTCGAATCAACTCGCACCAACTGAGAGAGATTCGGTTCATGTAACCTATCACAATCCAAACTAGACATGTAACTCTAGATGCTAGTGGAAGAATCATTGATTTTGATGAACTAGGGAGAAAGTTATAGATCTCACAAGATCCGAGTTTACCTAGTTGGTTCAGGATGAAACTGGGCAGAATTACCGCCGTGATCGAGTGGGCAACTTTAGACAGATTTGTCTCCCAACCCAGTGCGAATCAGCCTTGGCCATCAACATGAAAGTTATAGAGGGATTAGAGATCTTCAAAACAAGGTAAAGAACAAGAAATTTGGACGAGAAATGAAGAAGTTATGGCGTGACGAAGTTTACCCGTTTTCAGGAAAAACTGCAGTTCTGGGTTACGAACTCGCGAGGAGGCAACTTTGGATCAACTTTCCGATCATTGTAGAAGGAGTTAGATGGTGTGTGAGTAATGGTTGGAAAGAGGAAAGATAGGAGAATCGAATGAAACAAACGGCATACCAAATGGTGGAGTAGGGAAAAAGATATAGGTGTCTAAAGATCGACCCTCGACATGCCAAAACCGCTGGGAAAATCAAACGGTTAAGTGTCGGGTGCTGACTGGGCGCGACACGTGTCCTGGACACGTCAGCATCCTTCAAAATTTTGGCTCTAAACTTCAATTTATCATAACTTTGGCTAGGATGATCCGTTTTTAACGTTCTTTTTATCGATCTTCATGGTTTTTCATAACCTATTTATTGGTATAGGTTTCATGGCCTGGTTTGACCATTCTCAAAAAGTCAACTCTAACAAGGCTTAATAAGCTTTAAGGTTTCTAGAATTTTATATTGACTTTTATGTTTCAAAACAATGTTCCAACACTTCCTAAAATCTTTATAATATATTTGGAGTGTTTAGAAATTTTCCCAAGATTTATTGACTTATAAATCTTATTATTAAATTCATAATACTATATAATAATGTATAATAATTAGGGTTAAATAGGAGAAAACCCCAAATAAATTTCACAATTCCATATAATAATTTAGTATTCATAATTCCATATAATAAGTAAATTTTTAATAAAAGAAATCCCCTAAATTAATTTAAATTAATTTAGGGGTATTTCAAGACCGAGATTGTCATCGGCATCAGTTTGTAAATACTCGGTACAGTTGGAAGGTGTATGTTGTTTTGTTGCTAATGGAAAGGGATAATAATGTGTAGTCCTCGGGAATCTAGTCCATCAGACCGGTACAATGTTTATGTAATAGCCTTGTTAGCCACGTGGGTGGTTAACGGCGTGTAACACCAACGAGTTAAGTTATGTGATGAAGTATATTTTCCGTTGCAGATTGTTGTTATGTGTTTGTTGTTGGATAGGATGTTACACCTATCATTTTTTTATTTGTTTAGTGTTTGCACTCTAGGTCTAGTGCACTCAACCTCATCATTCATCTAGTCATCATATTCTAGATTTGACACAAAATCCTTTTTGTCGTCATTTATAGTGTCAACTCCATCTTTATTTTTGTGAACTTGTGAATCAACAGTCTAGACCTTAGTTTTGGCTATGTAATTCTATTCAAGAGATACTTGTTAAAACATAAAATAGAGGTAGTTGGAGATCTAGTTTTAGAATTCATCTTCTTGAAAGGAGAAATGAATAAAAGCCTTCTATTATTCATTAATCCCTCCGTTAATTAATATCTGTCGTTTTAGGAAATGGTTCTTGTTCAAAAATATGTGTCATTCTAGCTTTTTGACACATTTTTTTCCAATTTTAACCCTACTATTCAACACAAAAGTAATTATTATCTAGATGGAAGAGTAAAAAGTAGGGGTACATGCGTCATTTTTCACCTTTTCTTAATAAGTGTGCACGTTTCTAAAATGACAGATATTATTGAACGGAGGGAGTACCATTCTATTGTAAATCATATACAGCACATTCCCCTAGTCAAGATTATATAGGGAGTAAATCTAGATTATTACCAAGGAAAATAAGACTAGAAACTTCCTAATTCTAACAAGAAGAATAAGACTGGAAACTTCCTAATACTAACGCGAAACTTGCTAAAAGAAAGAAAAAATAAAGGAAGACTAGACTAAAAGAATGATTACATAAGAAAGACTAAAAATAAATGAATACTACAATAAACGAAAGATTACATAAGGAAAACTAACATAAAGAAAGACTACAAGGAAAGACTAAAATAAAGGAAGAACTACATATATTCCTAACACCCCTCAATATTTAGATTAAGATAGTCTAAAAAGCTTGAACTTTTGTCTCGATGAAGTGGACAAAGCATGTATTGCCATAACCTGAAACCGATCTTTGTATTCTTTGCTTGTTAAAGACTTTGTTAGCATGTCTACTAATTGAAAATTACTAGAAGTATGATAGAACCAAATCAAACCATGTTGTATTTGATCTCGAACAAAGTGTCAGTCAATTTCAACATGTTTCGCCCTCTCATGCATAACAGGATTACGAGCAATGAACACAGCTGACTTGTAGTCACGGTGAAGAGGAATGGAATGAACTTCAGCAACTCTTAACTCTGACGGTTACCGACTCAACCAAGCTAACTCAATAGTAACACACCGTATAACTCTATATTAAGCTTCCGTCGAAGATAGAGAAACATAAGGTTGTTTTTGGACTTCCAAGAAATAGTGGATCGTCTCAAAAGGATGTAGAAACCGTTCACCGATCTCTTAGTGTTGAGACATGATGCCTCATCTATACCACAATAGACTATTAGGCTAGTGTCATCTGTTTTGTTGAAAAACATACCAGTATTCACAGTTCCCTTCAAGTATTGAAAGACTCACATCGTAGAATTCTTGTATCTCTCACTTGGTTGCTGTAAAAATTTACTGAGAAGTTGAAAAGTAAAACTTAAATTTGGCCTAGTGTAACACCCCATCTCATATAACCGTGATTATCGCATAAACACTAATATATATCAACATCACAGCGGAATAAACTACAAAAGTCGGTGTTACCTCCGTTAGTCACCACGTGACTAACTAGGCTTACTACAACACCAGTATCTTGCTACGGTCTGACAATCCTGAATATACCGAACATAAGTATTTACAACACTTTACCAAAATACATAACTGAGTCTCAAGTATCTCAAACTCTAACATAGTTTACAATAACCTCTAATATCAACAGACGGGTGTACATGCACAACCCGTACACAAAAGTAAACCCATACTAAGTCTACCCGCTCCTACTCTCAAGGTGAGTCTTCTGCTGACGCTTACCTGAAAAATTAATATGGATGCCCCGAGGGGCTCAACACCTTCACTGGTATGATTAACGTGTATCCCCCAAGCTAACGGGGCTATGCACAACTATTTTTGAAATACCCCTAAAATTTTAGAATACATATATTACAAAATATACAAATATTATTTAGATTTCAAGTTTATTATATAGTTTATGACTATATTATATTATACGAGCATATTATATAGTATTTAATACAATGTTTTAATAAAATAACATGTTTTAGAAAGAAGTCAGTTGTGATTTTGAATGCAGTTGTAATTATCATCATATTTATCTGGTTAGTTTGACATATTTATTTATTAAAGATTAATTTATAATAATTATTTTATGATTTAAATACTACTATGATTTTACTACATTAAGTAAGTCATTTTAAATTGATTTTATCTTTTGGTATTTCCTAGTTTCATTTAGTTAATAATTTATAACGTTTCACATTTCCAACTTTATTTAATAAGAATACTTTTAACCTTCCATATTTCCTAACCTTTGATTTTTCTAATTTATTTAACTAGTTTTATTTGAATCCATTAATTAATTTGATTGGTATTCTCACACTCCATTGGTTTTCCTCTAGTTTACTATAAATTGAAGTCACCCAGTTTTTTATCACTACACTATCTTCCTCACGTTGCTCTCTCCTGTGATATCTCTCCAAAATTCTGCACTTTTCTCACTCTAGTCTCTCTCTTCATCTTTCTCGTCTAGACAAGAAAATAGTAGTAAGGTATTTTATTTTTGCCTGACACCAAAGAAGAAAAATCATATATTATCACCCCACTACAACTCTTCTCTCTGCTATTCTCTGTCACGAAAAAAATGAAAAGTTTATGTCATCCCTCACACTTGCACAGGTAGAAGACCTGAAAAAAAATAAAGGAAAGAAAAACACACACACACGGAAAGACAGGAAAAGGAAAAAAAACTCAAACTCACCCATCTCTCTACGCTTACGACTGACCAAAAAAAAAGAAAGGAAAGCTACAACTAGTCCCGTACACACTCCAGCCAAAATTCCATAACTGGTGACATCATCAAATTTGGCATTATTATCATTTCTTTTTTTTTCTTTCTATTTAACACTCACTAATGTTTAACTTTTAGCGCTATTATAATATGTTACTACTATATGTTTTATATATATATTATAATTATGCTTTATGGTAATTTATTTATAATTAGATTTAAAGTATTCGGGTATCAAATAATACCTGTTATTCTTTTTTTTTTAGTTATGAGTTTGTAAGCAAGGAGTAGTGTTTTATTCATCAGTTGATTGTGGTGCGAGTTTCACTCGAATTTCAGGTAAGTTACTGCGTTCACTATATTTTAATACCTTCGTTAAAATAACATTTTACAGTGGATGTGAAATTTGTGTGTATGATTGTGGTTTGAAACTAAATGATTGTTGAACTAAAATATTAAGCATATTATGGTTGGATCGATGGTTATATGATTATTTGATTATAAAAGTGATTAGCCCGAATTATTTTGGAAATTTTTGTGAAAGGTTATGTGAAAATGATATTATTTAATCACCATGATTTATTGCACAATTTATTTATGGCTGAAAGTGTGGATTATGATGAGATTAAGTGATGAACAATAATATCTGTCAATAATTTCAAAGAGGAGAAAACCATGGTGCATGTGGGCTGTATTAGGACACATGGATAGATGCGGGCCGCATTAGGACGCATAAGTTTGAGATACTATGGGCTGCATTAGGATACAGTTAGCCCTAGATCTACTCATTAGTCTTTTGTACTATTGGGGGTGTGCACACTTAAGGATTTAGTGGCGAGTAGGATTCCCGGCTGCATGTTGAGGTCCGGGTTACAGCTGCGTGTTGTACCCAAAGTGAGAGATGTTGTTTTGTCCCAGCTGCGCGTTGGGACAAGGAAGATAATTTAATTAATCTTGATATTTATTCTTGAGTTATTAAGGAAGCAAATGCGAAATATTATAAAAAGTTTGTTTTATGATTATGTGATAACATTGATTATGACTTGTATGGTGGTGCATTGCTGTAATGTTAAATTGTTTTCAAAGAGAAAATGATTTTTACATAGTGAAGTGGTAGCTTACTCAGTTTTTCTGACTTTATCCTGGCTCTTTGTTTTTTGTTTGGATTTCTGCCACAGGTCCTCATAGAGTTTAAGGGATGGGACAACGACATCGCTAGACTAAGTACTTATGAATAATTTTGTCTAAACTTTGAGATAATTTGGTCTAAACTTTTAGACTCTTTTGTTACAGACTAGTATGACTTTATCGGATTTCTTTTTATCAATAATGATGGTTTAGATTATCTGATTATTAGTTAAAGCCTTAGCACTCGTTAGCTGCGAGTGTGGATAATACCTCGGATTTAGGATTCAATTTTGCTACGTGTTAATATCAAACCTATACTGCTAAATAATTGACCTAATAAAATGTTAGAAAATCCGGGGTGTTACAATTTTGTCGTAAACATGCGATTGATTATTTGTACGACATTAATAAGAGTACAATAAACACAATGCAATCATAAGAAGTACTCATAGCTCAAACAATTCGAATGACATAAGGAACGTTCATTAGTTAAGTGAGTTAGGTTTTTAACTCCTTAAATTGAGTAACATTTAGTTCTCATCTCAAACTTTATACCAAATAAGTCAACCGCTCTTTAATTAGATTTGGTTATACTTAGTCCATTGTTTATTTTTGTCGGGTCAAAAGTAACCCTAGCCAATGAGCTATTAACTCCATTGGTTTAAATAAAACAATATTTCTTAATTGGGATTTAGGTGATCCCACTGCACCCTCTTAATATGCCTTCCACCACAAACAGAAATTCAAGGTGGCCGAGTCTATATGTCGACTCTAGGCGACAAGTCCGAAGACAAGTCTCAATGGAAACCGGATCTGATACAAATACCGACCTCCTCCTTCAAACACATGTGACCGCCGTCCCGGATTCCTCACCCCCAAGTTCAGTTAGTAGAAGTCTCGAAGACATGTTTGTTAGTTAAACCTTGTCCGGGTATTAACCAACCAATATTAGGGAGTGTGTTATGCTCTCATACAATCGTTTACTAAGCATAGTTAGAAAGTCCTCAAAGACAAGTGTGTTAGTATAATGCAAACACACAAGAAAATACGGTAAACCGGTTGCATGATTTATCTTGTTACATTTAAACAAACAGCACACAACCGAGGGACACCTCATTAGCAAGCAATCTACAAGAAACCATACCGTTCACTGTCGGTCGTCATTTGCCTATTCTCTTCCGGAATCCAATACTCAAATCCTATAACATTCATCCAATCAGTGGTTAATTACTTTTAATTAACCTAGCTTACTTAAAAATCACTCATGATTCTCGATTAATAACTACTAAGTCACGTAGTTAATCTTAATCACATAAGTTAATTCTTCTCATTATTCTTAAGCTTGTTTATACCTCTAATGACCATTAAATATCATTAATTAACTTCTAACAACCTTATAATATCAATACCCAACAATTCCCCATGTTAGAATGTCATTAAACAACATTCTGGTGCATTTTTGAGGTGGTCCGGGTTTGAGTCCGAGGTTGTAAACCCGGACCATCTCTCGGGTGAACTCTTGCCATGTTTTTAGGCTGGTCTGGGTTTGTGTACCGGTATGTAAATCCGGACCAAGCCACTGAAATACTCTCAGCCATGTTTTTGGTGTGGTCCGGGTTTGTGCACCGATCTGCAAACCCGGACCAAAACTAGTCTATTGCAAATTTTGATAGTTTTCACTCTTTTTCAATTCTAATCTTTTGTCCCTTTCTTCCCCAATCTTCCCGCATGTAATCTAGCATGTTTTAACATTATTTGATACCCGAAATTCTCCTAACTCATTCACTAAACTCATACTCAATCCCTTGATCATTCTTACTCAAATTCTTACTAAATTCCTAAAACTTGCAACTTAGTTTCTTAGGCTTCTAAGATGTAAATTTTTCTTTCTTCCTTAACTAACCATGTGTTTCCTCACAATCATTTTGGCCACACCTAATGCATTATTAGTCATATTATTTCCTTTACTCAAACTACTCAAAATGCTCAAGGTTATATTCTCTAGTTATTACCTAAACCTTCACAAGACATTATACCTCATTTTCCTTCAAATTTTGCACAAGTCTTAAGACTTCTCATACCATGATTTTGGTGTGGTGTGTTAAATTCACCATCTAAACCTCTAGTTCCTCCTAGACAACCTTAGGTCATTCTAATCCTCAAGAACACCTTAGTTTCGCATTTTCCACCAATTTAACTCTTAATGACTCCTAGTAAGTCCTAGGTCATACTACTTCACTAGAACACTAAAAACTTGGTCTTACCCAAATTTTGACATGACTTCCCTACTATGTTATTATACCCAAAAGCATAGTTTTCATCCTTAAACAACCCACAATAGTCAAATCCTTAATGGATGTTCTCTACACACAAATTACACTCAAACTACACCAATTCAAATATAATGCGTAAACTTAAATTGCTTGGCACTTAGGCTGTAACCACCCCTACCGCTAATCCAGACATTACCTCCTAATCCATCTCAATTACCAATACCAAAGCAGCGGAAATTCACTACAACGGTGGGTATTACAATGCCGTTAGTCACCCATGTGACTAACAAGGCCAATCCAATACAACAATTCAAATACAATATCGGTCTGATGGATTATTATACCGAGTACTCTATACAAGATACATTCCTTTCCTTATCAAATCTCAATCCAAATACAAACTTAAATCCGTTCTATACCGAGTATCTACAACCATCAAGATCGCTAACAACAAATAGAACTACAATTCAACATGGCAAATAAATACAACCTTCATTAATCACCTACCCATGCTTATACAGCAACCCCGTCTTACACTCTCGGACAAAGATCAGCTTCAAGGTACCTGTAATGTAAACGGTGCCCCTAGGGGCTCAGTAAATTTCTGCATATGAAATTCGTATACCCCGTGTGCTAATGGGGGTACGCCGACTATTTGGTCGAGAACATGCGATTCATTTTTAATTCAATAGACATGCTCACATACAGATGTATTCAAACAAGGAATACAATCACACTAACACAACAAGTTTGTTAGCTAGTGTGAGCCTCAATTTTAAACCCTATCCTATGTTGATTAAAGTTGATTATGATCTAAACGGGTTTTAGGTCCACTTATAACCTAAGATTAATAACTATGTCATATAACAATAATTATTAAAACCTAAGCTAGCTCACTGGAACCTATTATGAGTCGCCACCTAATTTTGACCTAGATTAAATTAGGAAAGGAGAGTTCGGGTTCGGGGGCTTGATATTCGACTTATTTAGGGTTCAAATTGCTTTCATTACCCCTAGAAGTCGTTTTTCCTCTACTTAGTTTAATTACGGCTTATTACGAGTCGTTTTAACCTAAGTGCGCGAGCTTCTGTTTTTTTTAGCATTTTTTGACAGGAAATTAAAGTGAAATTAAAAGCTATCTAAACTAGGGTTTCGGAGGCAGAATTAGGTCGAATTTTGCTTACGTCCGTAGCCACGGACCCCATGTCCGAGACCACGGACCCCAGTTCACCTAATTATACAGAAGAGTCGAAATTAAAGGAAAACAGAAAATTGTGAAGTCCGGGGCCACGGACAGGCTGTCCGTGGGCCCGGACATTATTAGAAAACCAAATTTTTGAATTTTTAAAAATCCCGCCGCCGTCCGTGGGCGTCCGGGCTTACGGACAGGGAGTCCGGGACCCCGGACATGACGTCCGTGGGTGCGGACCGCCCTCGGACGGCGGCGTTGAGGCCGTTCCCGAAGGTGTTTTTCGCTCAAATTTTATGGGTGTGTAGCCTGGAAGATGTACAAGACGTTGGTGATTGAAAGTTTTCAATTTGAATTCGAATTAAACATGAAACTTAGTAAACAAGTTATTGGACAGAAGCTTAAACAAATAGCAATACAGAAGCGTAGAAGGGTTAGTTTAAGCCCAAATTTTGAGGCAAGACAGATAATACCGTAGAGAATTAGGGAAGTGGAGTGTCTACCTGTTTTACCTTCGGATTCACAACAATTCTTCACACCGGGATTCGTCGAGTGCTCCGTTGATGGCAGACCCGAAAGGCTTTCGAACCAAGCTTCTGGTTGTTGGTTGTTCTTGCTGTTCTTCACGTTTTGGTGGTGTTTTGTGGGGTTTTGATGATTATTGGTGCTTTGGGGATTGGAAAACGTTTTAGATGGTGATTTCGGGGGATTTTCGGTATGATTTGGGTGGCCGGGTGTTGGAAAACGTGAGAGAGAGAGAGGAGGCTGTGTTTTCTGACTCTCTAGGGTTCTTGAGCATATGAAGTTCTGATTTTATCCAAAAACCTATCCCCTTATATAGACTTTCTTAAAGATAAAGAAAATCTAGTAAAAGTAAGATTTTTGGTATTTTAATTAAAAGACTTCCCGAAGGAATTTGCTGTGAAATTTTAACTACGTGTCAAGGATGGATATTATGAATTTTCTGAGGTGGAGCCGAATTTTTTAAATGTTGGAATATTTTTAAATTGAATTTCTTGTCAGATTCAGTCAGAAATTGCTAGAAAATTATTGGAAACTCGAAAAATCAAAATTCCAACGCCATTATGCTTAGAATGTCATCCTCCATCATGGGTTAAAATATCAAAGCATTTCAAGCTGATTTGGGCATCCTTTGGAGGAGAGAGAAAGCTTATAGGAGGTCTCAGGAGCCTTTAAAGATTACCAAAACGCCCCTGAAAATGACGAAGCTGCTCCCCATGCCATGGAACGCGCCGATCGAGCCGGAATCCCTCACTACTTGATTAAAATGCCTCTCACAACACCAGCACCCCGTAGACCCTAACCCAGGGGGTCAAAATTTTGGGTATAACAGATTGCCCCCCGTTAACTAGACTTTGTAGTGGATGTGAAAAGTCTGGTTGATGCTTGAGTGATGCCCCAAAATTTTAGACTTCACGAAATTCTCCATGTTGTGCGAAACCGCGTTGACTGCGTCCAGCTATTCGGAGGCGCTGACTACCTAAGCAACAAAACGCTGTCGAGCTATTCTAACGCGCTGACTACCTATAAGTGAAAATGTGTCAAGCTATTCTAAGGCGCTGACTACCTGGGTGACGAAAACGAAGTAATGTCAAGCGGTTCTGGCGTCGACTACCTATAATACATGGAATGATGCAATGCCAAGCGATTCTAAGGCGTTGACTACCTATGATGTGAGAACTGGGTGTTATGCAAATGCGAGAAATGCTGAAATGCCAACGATGCTAATGATGCTGATGCTGATGCTGATGCTGATGCTGATGATGCTCGGATGCTTCTGGGGACCGAAACCCGTACTAATGCTCCTGGCTGGACCCAATGTGGACTTATTGCCATCGCCCCCCAAGCCGGTGTGCAGGGATAACTCTTGGTAAAAACCCTGGGGACTTATTGCCTTCGCCCACCATTCGTTGATCCCGAAAATAAGTTGACATCACAAAAGGAGGATTTATTGCCATCACCTCGCCAACTTTTTCGCCGCCAGGTCTTGTGACGCGCCTGGAAAATGCAACTAGGTCTTATGACGAGCCTATATGAATGAGATGAATGCGGTGTGTTTGATAAGAGTGGGTAAGCTAAAGGGTAACGCTAGGTCTTACTACGAGCCTGAGGGAATGCAACTAGGTCTTATGACGAGCCTAAAGGATGGTTTTAGGTCTTATGACGAGCCTAAAGGGATGCGACTAGGTCTTACTACGAGCCTAAGGGAATGCAACTAGGTCTTATGACGAGCCTAAAGGATGGTTCTAGGTCTTATGACGAGCCTAAAGGGATGCGACTAGGTCTTACTACGAGCTTAAGGGAATGCAACTAGGTCTTATGATGAGCCTAAAGGATGGTTCTAGGTCTTATGACGAGCCTAAGGGAATGCAACTAGGTCTTATGACGAGCCTAAAGGATGGTTCTAGGTCTTATGACGAGCCTAAGGGAATGCAACTAGGTCTTATGACGAGCCTAAAGGATGGTTCTAGGTCTTATGATGAGCCTAAGGATGGTTCGAAGTGAAAGTGAGTAATATGTATGATGGGTCTAAATGGATGTAGAAGGATTAGGGTTTATGTCAAATCTGGAGATAGTAGGGCTCAAGATGGGCCTACGGATGTTTGGGTGTGAAGGTAGGGCTTAAGGGGCCTGTGGGAATTTGATGTGGAGGAAGGGCTTAGGACGGGCCTGTGAATGTTTGGATGTGGAGATAGGGCTTAGGACGGGCCTGTGGGATGTGGGAATGGTTTGAACCTTTGGGTTTTGGACTTTTGGGCCTCAATCGGTGTTGTTGTTGCAATTGCTGGAACCAACAATTGCCCCCAGTATTCTTTCTTAAGGTAACCTGAGTTAGAGTTCATGGCGATTGATCGGAACGATCGATTGCCCCCAGTATTTTCTTGTGCGAACAAGTCTCGTCCTCACAGCGTCGAGTCTTATGTTTTGATGTGGTGCTTCCTACACTCGACGTGTTTGGTGTTTGCACTCGTTTCTCACTTACGAGCACAACTTCTCAACCATTGAATTTGACATTTGTTAGATTTACGCGTTCAACCTGTTACCTTCACTCGATTGGATACACAACTATTAAGTCGGAAGTCTTTTGAGCTTATAACGTGGCCATGGGGTGTGATGAATGACAACAGGATAATGGAGGAATGTTTAGGATATGTGGAGCTTTAAGGATGATCAAAGCTGCAACTTGCACCGTCTCTCGGACTTATCTTCTTTGCCTTGAAGTCATTTGGCTACTTCGTGATGACTTCGCTTGGGACTTGGAACTTTTGATTGTTTCTTGCATCTTCTTTCTTTTTTCCGATTCTGGGTTTCTTTGAGGCTTTTCAGGTTTGCCTTCCTTGAATCTCCTTTCCTTCGGGGTTCTTGTGTTCCCGGTTTTGAACTTTGAGAGCTGTTTTTTATGTTAGCTCGTTTGGATCCTGTGTCACTTTGGGACCATTTGTGGATCGTTTCGTCATGCTGGTAGCAGTTTTGCTTCTTTGGACTTGTGAAGTTGTTGTTCAGAAGTCGGGCTCCTTGCCTCCTTTGGTCACCGGGTCGGTTATTCATCATTGGCGGGCTTGTTTGTGGAGCTTGTAGTGTTGCAAAAGAGGTTATATATGAAAAGCTCAGCGGGGGTGCCTAGGGTGTAATGTCAGGGTTCATAAGCTTTTGGTTGTGTGGTACTGTGCCTAGGTGCTTCGTCACCCCTAATAGTTGTGTATCCGTTCTTTGTTACTTTTCATAGGTTTAAGCGTAAATTTACAAAAATATCTCCTTCGGTTGGAGTCATGCCGTTTACCTCGCCTTTGAATGTGACCTCTCCGGAGTCGTGTAAAAATGACACGCTTTTTCGCTCTTGGTTTTACCGCTCAAGGCACTCTTGCGAAACGTTCACTTAGAGACTTGTTTGCACATTTAAACAAACGAAATAAACATTATCGTTCCTTAACTCAGATTGCCCCCAGTATTATTTGTGGGGTTTTCTTGACAAACCTTAGAATGCCCAAGTTATTTGTGGAGGGTGATTGCATGTGTGAGGATGGTGGTGAGTGGTGATGGGGCGGCAATGGCTGAGTGATTTTTTTTTCCCTTTTTTTCGTCGGCAGCAGTTTTGTTTTAAGCTTTGGCGAAATGGTAGAAATGATGGAACGCTGTGACATGTGGGATGGCTGTGATGGAGGTGGCGAGTGTGTGGATGGGAAGGCGGTTCTGTACAGGGGGTTTCGAAGGTTCTTACTCTTACATGTTTGTGGACATGCTTTATGAGAGAGGTTTCTTTCCCTTCCTTCTTTTCTTTCCTTCTTTTCTCTTTGCACGCGAACAAATATGTAAAGATCAAAACGTGAATAAAGAAGAAATTTATTGATAACCAAAGAAGTAACAATGGTACCGAGTACCGATTAAACAGGAAAACAACTGAACTAGCTAGAGAACTTAAAAGAAAAGGAAAAGGACAAAAGCTACGCGAAACAACTTAAAGGGAGAAAAACAAAGATTCCTAGTGGTGTTCTGGCATAGGATTCCCGAAGATATTCCCGCGCTCTGAGAACTGAAGTCCCTGGTCAATCAGGTCTTGGATCTTATGCTGTAGGGCCCTGCAATGATCGGTGTCGTGACCTGGTAACTGATGGTAGAGACAGAACTGATTCGGGCTCCTGCCCAGACGGGTGACTCCTGGTCGGGGCGGAAGAGGCTGCAAGATGTTCTGCTCCTGGAGCTTTTTCAGAGCATGACTCAAAGGCCGACCGATGTCTGTGAACTCTCGCTGATTAAAATCCAGTCTTAGAGGTGGTACCGCTCGATAGTTCCTCCCCTGCTCCCTTGGCTGCTAGACTGCATTCACCTCGTACTGTCCCGTGTACCTCTGCGGTGTGCTCTGTGCGTAAGCTGCGGTCGGGTAGGAGGCTTTCGCTGGTTCGGATTTTGGGAACTTTGAATTACTTCCGGATCCGCGGGGATATCCAAGCTTTAAGTCTCCCTTGGATCTTTTCCTCCAAAACTCCTACCTGGCCCATGAGCATATCAAAGCTTGGAAAGTACATATACTTTAATTCATCATTGTACTGCTTTTGCATGTTCTCAACAATCATGTGAATTTGCTCCTGCTCATCCATCCTTGTGGGCATGCCTGCTGCCTTCCTCCTCCACCGCTTTATAAAGTCAGACATGGATTCACTTCCCGTTTGGCGCATGCTGGCAAGGTCAGACCGGGTGATTTCCAAGTTTTTAGCATACTCGAAGTGAGTCAGGAAGGCTTCACATATCTCCTCGTATGTCTTGGTGTTCATTCTTTGAGTTAGGTACCATCGTTGAGGAATCTCGTCTAGGTACCGGGCAAAAACCTTGGCCTTTTACATATCATTGAGCCTCAGGATAGACATCTCTCGATCAAACATCGCCAAATGAATCTGGGGATCGGTCGAGCCCTTGTAGAGAGCCAAAGTGGGGAGCTTCAGCTTTGCGGGTAGCTCAACGTCTGGATAGGATCCCATGGAGAGGTAGTCAAAGCCAGCATTTACCAGCCTTTTCCATGCGCTCGATGCGCCTCAGAGCCCTCTGAACTTCAACAGCTAACTGGTTCCCAAGAGCACCACCTCCGTATCCAACATGGGTGTCATGTCCCTCCAAGGAGATATTGTCCATGCCATATAAAGGGTTGACAAATCCTTGCAGCGGTCCTTCCCGTCTTGCTGCCTCCAAGGATCCTATTTTCTCATGGAGCTCAACTGTTGCCGCTGTATGCCATGCCTCCAGGGCTTCAATGGCAGCTTGATGTTTCTGTTCCAGGCTGGCTATTCGATCCTGCTCCTCCGCTGGACCCCCAGTAGTCCTGCTTTGGGCTGCCGTTTCCAACGCAGCCAACTTATCCTCCAGCTTGGTGATTGTATCCACATATTTGCTTTCGAGTGCCTGGATTGCTTCCTGGTGCCTCAAATCAAAATTTCTCATGAGTGCCTCAACAGAAGTGTTCTGGTTTTCCCCCCTGCTTGCTGATCCTCCTGAAGGATATCGTCATGGACCTGGACCGACATGTCAGATGAGCTGGAGTCTACTTCGGGCCGGAATGATGGAAGTGGAGGAGTAGGCAGTCGGGTCAAACGTCCGGAACTTCTGTCACAGCGCCTTTCTGAAATCTTGCCTTCTTTCTGTTTTAGGACAAAGGGTGAAAACAAAAACCATCAGGCACGAATTTCAATTACAGGACTCTTTTTTGGACCCTTATGTTCTAATTACAGGACTCTTTTTTGGACCTTTCAAGCCTAGCGGGCTGGAGGTTTTTGGCATGCGAAATGGGCCAGCAATCCTAATGGGAGCCTTTGAGCTTATTCTGAGAGGGTGATTTCGTGGAGGTAAAGGCATTTGGGCCACTGAAATCCTCAAGTGTTTCATTTGGACTGGGGGGAGATTGGTGGATCGATATAGACATTGGGCCTGAGGCCCAGGAGAAAGAACGCATGCACAAATGTCCTCACAAAATGACTCAGTCCAACGGGTACAGGTCAATCCGGAGAGGTGCTTGGGGCGCCGGCCCAGATCACCAAAAAGGAATAGGGCTTGCACGCTATTCTCATTGGGCCTCCCCACTTTTTTCACATCACCTAAAGGTGTGCGTCTACGGTCGGGTCTTTGACTGACCGAACAATGGGCTAGGTAAGGGTACTTGCCAGGAAAATGCTTGGGGCTAAAGCCTAGGTATTAAGGGTGTGTGGTTAGACGACACCCTCCTCTTTTCCCCCACTTATTCACATCACCTAAAAGGTGTGAGTCCCTGACAGGGGACCCTCAAATGGGTCCCGGGGTGAAATTGGTTTGCGTGGACCCTCGCTCTCATATGATGCAAGGGTGCAAAAATTGAAGTGCGCACGAAAGTAAACAAACAGAGTAAATAAAGCCATAAATAAACATTTTCAAGTTAAGCCCTCTTTCTTAAAATTAAACAAGTTAAAATTAAGAATTTGTCCCCAGTAGAGTCGCCAGTCTGTGAGCCTCGATTTTAAACCCTATCCTATGTTGATTAAAGTTGATTATGATCTAAACGGGTTTTAGGTCCACTTATAACCTAAGATTAATAACTATGTCATATAACAATAATTATTAAAACCTAAGCTAGCTCACTGGAACCTATTATGAGTCGCCACCTAATTTTGACCTAAATTAAATTAGGAAAGGAGAGTTCGGGTTCGGGGGATTGATATTTGACTTATTTAGGGTTCAAATTGCTTTCATTACCCCTAGAAGTCATTTTTCCTCTACTTAGTTTAATTACGGCTTATTACGAGTCGTTTTAACCTAAGTGCGCGAGCTTCTGTTTTTTTTTAGCATTTTTTGACAGGAAATTAAAGTGAAATTAAAAGCTATCTAAACTAGGGTTTCGGAGGCAGAATCAGGTCGAATTTTGCTTACGTCCGTAGCCACGGACCCCATGTCCGAGACCACGGACCCCATGTCCGAGACCACGGACCCCAGTTCACCTAATTATACAGAAGAGTCGAAATTAAAGGAAAACAGAAAATTGCGAAGTCCGGGGCCACGGACAGGCTGTCCGTGGGCCCGGACATTATAAGAAAACCAAATTTTTGAATTTTTAAAAATCCCGCCGCCGTCCGTGGGCGTCCGGGCTTACGGACAGGGAGTCCGGGACCCCGGATATGACGTCCGTGGGTGCGGACCGCCCTCGGACGGCGGCGTTGAGGCCGTTCCCGAAGGTGTTTTTCGCTCAAATTTTATGGGTGTGTAGCCTGGAAGATGTACAAGACGTTGGTGATTGAAAGTTTTCAATTTGAATTCGAATGAAACACGAAACTTAGTAAACAAGTTATTGGACAGAAGCTTAAACAAATAGCAATACAGAAGCGTAGAAGGGTTAGTTTAAGCCCAAATTTTGAGGCAAGACAGATAATACCGTAGAGAATTAGGGAAGTGGAGTGTCTACCTGTTTTACCTTCGGATTCATAATGATTCTTCACACCGGGATTCGTCGAGTGCTCCGTTGATGGCAGACCCGAAAGGCTTTCGAACCAAGCTTCTGGTTGTTGGTTGTTCTTGCTGTTCTTCACGTTTTGGTGGTGTTTTTGTGGGGTTTTGATGATTATTGGTGCTTTAGGGATGGGAAACGTGTTTAGATGGTGATTTCAGGGGATTTTCGGTATGATGATTGGGTGACCGGGTGTTGGAAAACGTGAGAGAGAGAGAGGAGGCTGTGTTTTCTAACTCTCTAGGGTTCTTGAGCATATGAAGTTCTGATTTTATCCAAAAACCTATCCCCTTATATAGACTTTCTTAAAGATAAAGAAAATCTATTAAAAGTAAGATTTTTTGGTATTTTAATTAAAAGACTTCCCGAAGGAATTTTGCTGTGAAATTTTAACCACATGTCAAGGATGGATATTATGAATTTTTTGAGGTGGAATCGAATTTTTTAAATGTTGGAATATTTTTAAATTGAATTTCTTGTCAGATTCAGTCAGAAATTGCTAGAAAATTATTGGAAACTCGAAAAATCAAAATTCCAACGCCATTATGCTTAGAATGTCATCCTCTATCATGGGTTAAAATATCAAAGCATTTCAAGCTGATTTGGGCATCCTTTGGAGGAGAGAGAAAGCTTATAGGAGGTCTCAAGGCCTTTAAAGATTACCAAAACGCCCCTGAAAATGACGAAGCTGCTCCCTATGCCATATGGAATGCGCCGATCGAGCCGGAATCCCTCACTACTTGATTAAAATGCCTCTCACAACACCAGCACCCCGTAGACCCTAACCCAGGGGGTCAAAATTTTGGGTATAACAGCTAGTATTAACTTACACTTAGGTCTCGAGGGTTTCTACCTCACTATGCCTTTGTTACTCATTCATCGTCTTCCCATTCTCTTGGGTTACTCTTCCTCAAGTTCTCTTATTCTCAATCTCAATACTCCATTCTCAACTCTTAAGTTCAATTCTTAAATTCTCAAGTCTTGATTCTCAAGTTCAATTCTCAAATCTTTTTATCAAATTCTCAAATCTTAAGTTCTCAATGGGATGTCTTTTAAGTCATTACCCATGACCTTCGGGCAGAGTCATACACAAGACTCACCACCGGGCTTTCTACTACAAGTCTTACTTCCCCGGTTTCGACCCTACTCTAGGTCTAGCATGGTGGGAAGGTTCGACTATCAAACGGAACTGCCTACTTAGCTCCTCAAATCCTTTGATGTCCGGTTCTCTACCGGACTACTCAAATTCCCAAAAATCCTCTCTCGGAGTTATTTCATAATCTCATAGATTAGCCTAGAAGTATCCCTCTTGATATCATCTAGTAACTTAGGGAATTTCTCAATGTTTAGTATTCTCAGTTTTAAGGGTTTCCTTATCTTATTGAACACTTTTATGTTCGGGACTTCTTCTCAAATTAGGTCGGATCCTCATATTGTGGATCGACTATCTCTAAAGGAGTTTGATGGTCCTTTATATGTATTTTACTTTTCTCTTGGGTTCCTTTCTTAGAACAATCATCATCTTCTAAGTAGAGGTTTACTATATCTTCCACTCTTGTTTGTGTTCGTGGATTATTTCAATTCGGTTCCATCACCGTTGTCGGGAGTTTACTACTCCCGTACATCTCTCTCACGTTCTAGTGAGCTCATAGGTTGCATTATCGTTTCTTGGTTTGATAGTTTTCGTGTGTTTCTACGTTTTTGTTATTTCGAGAAACGACTCATTCTACGAGTCACTAACCACATAACACTCATCTACGAGTCGGTCCATATCAATAGGTTGGACCACACAATCATACAAGGGTGGTTAGTACACACACATCATGCATCAAGATATACAAACAAGCAATAGAACATTTTTCATGCTTTATCTTGATTAAGCCAGCACACAAAAATACAAATCAGAGTAACACCGTTAGCATACGGGGCATGAGAAAATCATACCTTTCACCATGGGTTACTTTACCACGTCACTTTAAGTTCCTCGGTTTACACTTGATTCTCTGATGACATTTCAAGTGTTTTCTATTAATAACAAGTACTACGGTATGTAATAATTAATACTCCCGTAGTTTAACCCCGTTACCCCGTTAATCTTAGGTTCTTAGGGCATATTCTTCTTGCCATGATTACTCTACCAATGGCTTACTATTAATGCCATTTTTTTGTTTGACCCGACCGACCCACCCTGGGTCGGTCCCCTGGGTCGGTCGGGTGCAGAGGCATTGGTTTCCAAAAATTCTAGTCCAACCGACCCAGCCAGGGTCGGTCCATTGGCCCGGTCGGATGCAGAGGGCATCCTGATTGAAAATTCCAACTTGACCGACCAAGACAGAGTCGGTCCCCTGGGTCGGTCGAATGCAGAAAGCTCCGAGTTTACAGATTTCAGGCCGACCGACCCTACTAGGGTCGGTCCCAGGGTCGGTCTAGCCTAGTACCCTGTTTTAATTACTCATTTTGAACTCCAAATTCACCTCAATTCTTACCCAATCTTTCCTAATCATTCCACATGTTTCCCAACATGTTTAACCACCTTAAAACACTCTTAGTCATGCTCTAAACCTCCTCACATCATTTCTCAAATTCTTTACCCAAATCCTTGCTCACTTTCAACAAATTTCCATCCTCACTTTTACATATTGCACACTTGTGCATTTCTAACTTCCTCTTGGTGGTCACCTCTTGTTCTCACCCATTTTGACCATTCCTAACTCATCCTAGCCAATTGTATTAACTATACTAAAGTCCATCCTCCATTTCCAAGATTATAAACACTAACTCTTTTCCTTGGAATTCTAAGGTCTTCACAAACCATTTGCTGTAGATTTTGCATACCCAATCTCCCTCATCCAACTACCCTTTCATGGGGATTAATCCACTCAACTCAGCTCAATAAACACCTAGGTTCTCTAATTCACAAAGTCACCTTAAACACTTAGTTCCTACCAAAATTTCGTCATAGTTTCCCTACAAACCTAACATATCCAAGATCATCAATTTTCACTCAAATCAATCCTAAACTAGCCACATCCACAAGGGATCCTACCAGTACACAAGCTCAATCCAAAATTCACCAAAATCTCTTTAAACAACGATATCAATATAGAATTTCAAATCACTTGGCTCTAAGGCCCTTAATTCAAACAACACTTCACCATGTTCCCTCCTAGCCATCAAACGCATTCTCTCACATAATTTGGGTTCATTATTTAATTCAACCCATCCCTAATTCTTAAAATACATAGATTATCATTAAGGTAAGCTTCTTACCTCAAATTCTCAACTTTTATTTACAATTCTTCTTTTTCTCCATTCTCTTGGCTCCAAAATCGGCCAAGGCAATTCAAATGCCCACTACACTACATTACCATTCAAAAGGGCAATGAGACTAAGTACAAGCACTTAGGCACATTAAAATAACCCTAGGATTCAAAAGAGGCTTAAGGTACAAAGTTAGAGTTTACCTTTGGAAGTTCTTGAAGAGGTTTTAAACCTTGAGTAAGAAGGGGGGTCCACCACCATTGGGGACATGATTCAAAGCTCCAAAACAAGGAGAAAACAAGGTGTTACAAAGGGGAAAAAATCAGCCAACTAGGAAAGGGAGGAAAATGAGTTTTCTTTGAAACTTTTTACATTAGGAGAAAGAGGAGACTCCAAGCTTCAAGAGTGTGTAATTTTCTCTTTAAATGGGGTATACCCATGGAGTTGAACTTCTTCCTTTTAAGATGAAATACCCCAAACCTTTGTATGTTGTTTAAATGTTAAACCATGGTATATTAAGGCTAAAAAGTGCCTTAGAAACATCAGTGTACAATTTAAACCATAGTAAAACAATAAAGCACTAAAAGACAGTTTGAGCAAAAACATGCTCTAAGCTTGGAGTGAACTTGGTTAGGACCCAGAGAGCCTACCAAGACTTAATAATATTCAATTATGATTTGATAAGGCTAATTAAGTCCTTAGGAAACTTTGGTAGACAATCAAACCAAAGAAAACGCAAGAAAACACCTTAAAGACAATTTAAGCAAATACTTGCTCTAGACTTGGTGTAACCATGTAAAATACCTAAAGGTCATTCTTAGACCTTATAAACATGCTAATGAACATGTTAAACCAATTACCAAAGAAAACCAAGCTTGAAAACAAGCTAAAACACAAAATGTGCTTTAAGAAGGCTTAAAGCACATTTTTGAAAAATTATCTTGTAAATGGGTTTTGAGTGGCTAAATGTCCATCATTACTCTTTAATCAACATGTGTACTACTTAGTATCACATTAGGAATTCTAAATCAATGGGAAATCAAAAATTTCACAATTATGTGCCTTAATTTGTGAATAGTGCTCAAATAGTGCTAGTTTAAGTTATAAGTCAACATAAGTTGTTTAGATGGTCAAAAAGGCCATATATATGTTATATATTGAAGGGGCCACGGTTTTAAGGTGGGAAGTCACCAACCTAGTCATCCAACTAAAGAAAAGAAAAAGAAATAAAGTAAAGTTACTATTAGCTTTTAAGCTTAAATATCTTGCAAAAGTGAAACCTCTCACCTCTCTTCTTCATTTCCTTGCCTTCCCACCGTGTTCTTCCTCTATTCTTCCAACCAGAACCGAGCTTGCTACAGCCCCTCTCTTCTCTAACTTCAATTGCTCACCAAATGTTCATCAATGCTCCAAATCAAATTCTAAGACCATATTTGTCTTAGTTAGACCAAGCTCTTCACTCCTATCTTTTCAAATCTTCAAGAACCCCATTTTGGTGCCATGGAGATTCACCATTGAAGGAGCTTGAGTTCATATTTTTATGCATTGTCATTCTCCTTGGCTTCAAGGTAAGGAAAAACTCCATTTCCTCTTGTTTTTGGTATGTGACCGAAAATCACCATTTGATGGTGTCTTCCCTTGTTCTTTCACAGCTCCATTTCAATCTTAAAAGGACTAGGAGGAGTCCTACCTTGTTTCTTAATCAAGTTCTCTTTCAAATTCTAAAGGTAAATGTCATTTTAGTGTTAAAACTTATGTTAAACTAGGGTTTGTATATGAGTTTAAGTATGAATTCTTAAGCTCATTGCCTTGTGTGTGTGTGTGGATAGAAGGTTGACAAGCAATCAAGGTCATTGCCGAATTTTAAACAAGGAAACAAGAAAGAAGTTTGTGAGGAAAGGAGGTAAATGTGCTAACCTAATGTAGCTTGAATGCATTAGGAAAAATGAGCTTTTATTGTTCACTAAAACTACTTAAGGAGCTAATGGTAAATGAGTTAGTAAAATGCTCTCAAGGAGTTTATTAAAGGCATATATGGGGTTGTGTGTAATTACAGGTTAAGGCAATTATGTGGGAAATTCAGTGTTTAAGGTTTATGCAATTTAAGGGCCTAAGAGCCATGCTATTTTAGGGCCTAAGTGCCAAGCAATTTAAGCTTATGCACTATATTGTGATGTAGTGTAGTTTAAAGGTTTAGATGTGTGTAAAGAACATTATTTGTGAAGATGAATGTCTTGGATGGTTAACGGATGAAAAACAATATGTTTGTGTGTATTAAATGAGTAAGGGTTCTTGGTTATATTAAGGTGAAAAATTATGTGTTTTTGTGTTAGGTGATACAAGGGAAACTATGTCAAAATTTGGTTAATGAACAAGGAGTTTTAGGTGTTCAAAATGATGTTGGTGACCTAGGTTGAACTAGGAATGATTAAGGTTTAAATTGGTGAAAGAAGGTGAATTAAGGTCTTTTTAGGTGTTAAAATGTCTTGGGTCTTATCTTGGAGGAATTAGGATGCAAATGAGAATTTAAGGATACTACAAGTCATGGTGAGATTGTGTTAAGAATTTATTACAAGTTTTTGGTACCAATGAGGAAGTAAGGTGTTGTAAGGAAGATGTGTGAACTTGTGGAGAAAGTTCTTGGAAGGACATAAAGTGTTTTTGGTGGGCTAAATAATGTGTGGGAACATGCTATAAACCTAAGGGGAAACATTATAAGTGTTGAGCATTTTGGCAAGAAATGAGAAAGTGTTTTAAGGGTGTAGAAAATGAGGTTTTTGGCACGTCCGAACTACCGTCCGAACTTGGAAGTTTGGACATGCCCTTTTGCGTTTAAGTTTTCTGAGCTTCGTCCAGTGTCCGAACCACCGTCCGAATTTGGAAGTTCGGACACACCCATCTCTATTCTCTGGTTTGGCCTCGAACAGTGTCCGAACTTTGGAAGCTCGGACGCATGTTCGGACATTCGTCAGTTTGCACCCTTTTGAGTCTCGAACAGTGTCCGAACTTGGAGGTCCGGACACAAGTTCAGACAAGGTGCTGTTTTGACCAAAAACTTTGTTTAAGGTTAGAAAATGATATCTAATGATGGGGATTGATAAGTAATGATGTTATGAGATTGTTAAGGACATGTTAAGTGAGATATATAATGATAATGAGTGGGTGAAAAGTTGTATTACAATGTAAAAGTAAAACAAGTTAAAATTGTGAAGTTATTTAACTGATTAACGGGAGTAAGTCATGAGCATTAGACTTTAAACAATCAAGTTACCCCGGTGTTAATGAAAGTAAATGTAATGTTACCAGTTGTTCAAAGATGTTACGAGGAACATGTGATGGCACGTTAGAGTGAAACCCCGGTGACAGGTATGGTTTTCTTGCAACCTGTGTCCTACCGGATTACACCGGCTTGTATGCCAATGTGTTTTTCTGTATGTTTGCCACGTTGTAAGATAAAACATGTAATGAGTTTATAGTAATTCATTTATGTGGCGTGTTCAATTCCGATACATTTTAACCTCGAAAGTGTTAAACCTTAGCTAACTGAGTCTAGGATCACATGAGAGATCGGTATTCGGATTTAACGACCCGAACCATGGGACATTCTAACCACGGCTATGCGTGAGTTAATTGTGTGCTGTTTGTGTGTGAGTGTATGGACCTCCCTCGTGCGTTTAACCCAGTTGTACCTTATGTGTGTCGGTGTAATAGGTTCCATAATGGAGCTCTTACTGTTTGCTTATAAGTATATATGTACTAATGGGGGGTGGGGTGAGGAATCCGGTCGTTCGGTCGCGCGTTGTTTGGGAGTGGGTATCCATCCTTGCTTTACCTTCCTCTCTGTTAAGGTTGATTTCCTTCTTGGTCTTCAATGTCCCACTAGCTTACTCCAAAGCTTACCTATCCTGACTTATGATCGGCCTAGGGGGAATATGTGATTGTGTGGTGTGTTCGGGTCACTATATCCGATCCATCTTAACTTAAGTTACTCGTCCGACTATTAGGACGGTAATGAGTGTTGTATAACGAGCTTAACGTGAGGGTAATATCATTCTCAAGGCTCACAAGTGAATTAACTAAGTTTGGGTCAGTTCCTAAAGAGAACCGTTCCCGTTATGTTTGTGTTATTATTGTACTGCAATTCCTGTTGCGATGTTATGTTAAATGTACGTTGAAGCGTGAAATGTGTTGTTATGTGGAGCACGTGGATCATGGATATGAATCCCAGTTTATAATAAAAGGCGTTTAAGGATAACCCGATTATGGGTAAGTGTCGTCTTTTAAGGAAGTAGTAGTCCATTAGAGGAGAACCCTCTAGGGTAAAGGAACACAATGAGTGATTTATCAAGTATGGATGTGTTGTCTGTATTGTTGAGCCCCATAGTGGTGGGATGTAATGTGTTGTGTGTTTATAGTTGTGAGCCTCGATTTAAACCCTATCCTATGTTGATTAAAGCTGATTAGGATCTAAACGGGTTTTAGGTCCACTTATAGCCTAAGATTAATAACTATGTCATATAACAATAATATTAAAACCTAAGCTAGCTCACTGGAACCTATTATGAGTCGCCACCTAATTTTAACCTAGATCAAATTAGGAAAGGAGAGTTCGGGTTCGGGGGCTTGATATTCGACTTAATTAGGGTTCAATTACTTTCATTACCCTTCCTAGGTCGTTTTTCCTCTACTCAGTTTATTCACGGCTTATTACGAGTCGTTTTAACCTAAGTGCGCGAGCTTCTGTTTTTTGTGTTTTTAGCATTTTTTGACAGAAAATAAAAGTGAAAAGTGAAATTACCTAAACTAGGGTTTCGGGGGCAGAAATAGGTCGAATTTTGATTCTGTCCGTGGCCACGGACCTAATGTCCGAACCCTCGGACCCCAGTTAACTAATTACGCAGAAAAGTCGAAGTAGTAAAGGAAAACAAAAATTTCAAAGCCGGGGCCACGGACAGGCTGTCCGTGGGTGGGCCGGACATTATTAGAAAACCTAAGTTTTTTAAAATTTAAAATCCCGCCGCCGTCCGTGGGTGTCCGTGGTCTCGGACAACGCGTCCGAGGTCCCGGACCATGGGTCCGAGGTCACGGACCACCCACGGACAGGGGTTTTCAGAGGTTCCCGAGGGTGTTTGAGCTCAAATTTTATGGGTGTGAAGCCTGAAAGATTACAAGACGTTAGTGATTGAAGTTTTCAATTTGAATTCGAATTAAGCACGAAACTTAGCAAACAAGTTATCTGACAGAGACTCAAATAAACAGCAATACAGAAGCCTACGAAGGTTAGTTTGAGTTCAAATTCGAGGCAAGACAGATAATACCGTGGAGAATTAGGGAAACTGAGTTCCTACCTGTTTTACCTTCGGATTCACAACGTTTCTTCACACCGGGATTCGTTGAGCGCTCCGTTGATGGCAAACCCGAAAGGACTTCGAACCAAGCTTCTGGTTGTTGGTTGTTCTGCTGTTCTTCACGTGTTGGTGGTGTTTTTTGTGAGGTTTTAATGGTTATTGGTGCTTTGGGAATTGGAAAACGTGTTTAGATGATGATTTCGGGGATTTTCAGTATGATTTGGGTGGCCGGGTGTTGGAAAACGTGAGAGAGAGAGAGAGAAGACCGTGTTTTCTGACTCTCTAGGGTTCTTGAGCATATGAAGTTCTGATTTTATCCAAAAACCTATCCCTTAAATAGACTTCCTTAAAGATAAAGAGAATCTAGTAAAAGTAAGATTTTTCGATATTTTAACTGAGTAACTTCCAAAGGAATTTTGCTATGAAATTTTAACCACATGTCAAGAATGGATATTATGAATTTTCTGAGGTGGAAACGAATTTTTTAAATGCTGGAGCATTTTTAAATTGAATTTCTCGTCAGATTCAATCAGAAATTGCTAGAAAATTATTGGAAATTCGAAAAATCAAAATTCCAACGCCATTATGCTTAAAATGTCATCCTCTATCATGGGTTAAAATATCAAAGCATTTCAAGCTGATTTGGGCACCCTTTGGAGGAGAGAGAAAGCCTATAGGAGAACTCAGAAGCCTTAAAAATTACGAAAACGCCCCTGACAATGACGAAACTGCTCCTCAGGCCCTGGAACAACGCCGATCGGGCCGGAGTCTCTTACTGTTTGATGGAGATGGCTCTCACAACCTCGTAGACCTCAGCCAGGGGGTCAAAATTTTGGGTATAACAGATTGCCCCCGTCAACTGGACTTTGTAACGAACGTGAAAAGTCTGGTTGATGCTTGAGTGGTGCCCCAAAATTTTGGACCCCACAGAATCCTCCACGTTGTATGAAAACGGGTAACGATGCCCAGCTATTCGGAGGCGCTGACTACCTAAGCTACAAACATTGTCGAGCTATTCTAAGGCGCTGACTGCCTAAACTACAAAGCGTTGTCGAGCTATTCTAAGGCGCTGACTACCCAAAATACAAAGCGTTGTCGAGCTATTCTAAGGCGCTGACTACCCAAAATACAAGCATTGTCGAGCTATTCTAAGGCGCTGACTACCTAAAATGATGAAAATGATGTCGAGCTATTCTAAGGCGCTGACTACCTGAAATGATGATATGCTGTCGAGCTATTCTAAGCGCTGACCACCTAAAGTGATGAGAATGATGTCGAGCTATTCTAAGGCGCTGACTACCTGAAATGATGATGTGCTGTCGAGCTATTCTAAGGCGCTGACCACCTAAAGTGATGAAAATGATGTCGAGCTATCTAAGGCGCTGACTACCTGAAATGATGATGTGCTGTCGAGCTATTCTAAGGCGCTGACCACCTAAAGTGATGAAAATGATGTCGAGCTATTCTAAGGCGCTGACTACCTGAAATGATGATGTGCTGTCGAGCTATTCTAAGGCGCTGACTACCTGAAATGATGATGAAAATGATGTCGAGCTATTCTAAGGCGCTGACTACCTGAAAGATGATGTGCTGTCGAGCTATTCTAAGGGCTGACCACCTAAAGTGTGATGAAAATGATGTCAAGCTATTCAGGCGTTGACTGCCTAGGGTGTGAAAATGGATGCAATGCAAGAATGCTGAAATGCTAATGATGCAAATGATGCTGATGCTGATGATAATGCCGATGATGTTGATGATGCCGATGATGCTGATGATGCTCGGATGCTTCAGGGGGACCGAAACCCATGTCGATGCTCCTGGCTGGACCCAATGTGGACTTATTGCCATCGCCCCCCAAGCCGGTGTGCAGGGATAACTCCTGGTAAAAAACCCTGGGGACTTATTGCCTTTGCCACCATTCGTTGATCCCAAAAATAAGTTGACATCGCAAAAGGAGGATTTATTGCCATCACCTCGCCAACTTTCTGTCGCCAGGTCTTGTGACGCGCCTGGATAATGCAACTAGGTCTTATGACGAGCCTATATGAATGAGATGAATGCAATGTGTTTGATGAGAGTGGGTAAGCTAAAGGTAATGCTAGGTCTTACTACGAGCCTAAGGGAATGCAACTAGGTCTTATGACGAGCCTAAGGGAAAGCAACTAGGTCTTACGACGAGCCTAAAGATGGATCTAGGTCTTATGACGAGCCTAAGGGATGCAACTAGGTCTTATGACGAGCCTAAAGGGAGGTTCTAGGTCTTATGACGAGCCTAAAGGATGGTTCTAGGTCTTATGACGAGCCTAAGGGGAGGTTCTAGGTCTTATGACGAGCCTAAGGGAATGCAACTAGGTCTTATGACGAGCCTAAAGGATGGTTCTAGGTCTTATGACGAGCCTAAGGGGAGGTTCTAGGTCTTATGACGAGCCTAAAGGGTAGTTCTAGGTTTATGACGAGCCTAAAGGATAGTTCTAGGTCTTATGACGAGCCTAAAGGAATGCAACTAGGTCTTATGACGAGCCTAAGGATGGATCTAGGTCTTATGACGAGCCTAAGAGAATGCAACTAGGTCTTATGACGAGCCTAAAGGGAGGTTCTAGGTCTTATGACGAGCCTAAGGAATGGATCTAGGTCTTATGACGAGCCTAAGAGAATGCAACTAGGTCTTATGACGAGCCTAAAGGGTAGTTCTAGGTCTTATGACGAGCCTAAGAGAATGCAACTAGGTCTTATGACGAGCCTAAAGGGAGGTTCTAGGTCTTATGACGAGCCTAAGGAATGGATCTAGGTCTTATGACGAGCCTAAGAGAATGCAACTAGGTCTTATGACGAGCCTAAAGGGTAGTCTAGGTCTTATGACGAGCCTAAAGGATGTTTAGGTCTTATGACGAGCCTAGAGGTTGGTTCTAAGTGAAAGTGAGTAAAATGTATGGTGGATCCAAAGGATGTAGAAGGATTTAGAGTTATGTCGAACCTGAGAAGGTAAGGCTCAAGATGGGCCTGCGGACGTTTGAGTGTGAAGGTAGGGCTTAGGACGGGCCTCAGGAAATTTGATGTGAGGTGTAGGCTTAAGACGGGCCTGTGGAACTTTTGATGAGGAGGTAGGGCTTAGGACGGGCCTGTGTGATGTGAGGAGGGTTTGATCCTTTGGATTTTGGATTTTTGACTCAAGGTGTCATTGTTGCAATTGTTGGGACCAACAATTGCCCCCCAGTATTTTTCCTTAAGGCAATGAGTTTTTCAGGATTTTATCTGGCAATCGATCGGAACGATCGATTGCCCCCAGTATTTTCTTTGATTAATCACACGAAACAAGTCTCACTCTCACAAGGTCAGGGTTTATCTTGAAGTGGTGCTTTCTATCCTACACTCAAAGTTGTTTGATTTTGCGCTCATACTTCCTTTAGGGTCAAGACATTTCAACCATTGAATTTGACATTTGTTCGATTTACGCGTTCAACCTGCTACTTTCACGTGATTGGATACACAAACTACTAAGTCGGAAGTCTTTGAGCTTATAAGCGGCTATGGGGTGTGATGAAAGATAATGGGACAATGGAGGAATTGTTAGGATATGTGGAGCTAAATGGGTGACCAAAGCTGCAACCTGCGCCGTCTCTCGGACTTGCCTTCTTTGTCCTGAAGTCGTTTGGCGACCCCGTGATGACTTCGCTTACGAGCTTGGAAGTTTGGATTTTTGAATTGTCCTTGCATCCTTTCTCTTTCTTCCAATTTTGGGTTTCTTCATGGCTTTTCAGGTTTGCCTTTCTTTGGATTTTCTCCTTTCGGGGTTCTTGTGTTTCCCGGTTTGAACCTTGAGAGCTATTTTTGATGTTGGTTCATTTGGATCCTGTGTCACTTTGGGACCATTTGCGGACGCTTGTCATGCCGGTAGCGGTTTTGCTTCTTTGGACTTGTGAAGTTGTTGTTCAAAAGTCGGGCTCCTTGCTTCCTGGTCACCGGGTCGGTTATTCATCATTGGCTAGCTTGTTTGTGGAGCTTGCAATTTGTGAAAGAGGTCATATATGAAAGCTCAGCGGGGGTGCCTATGGTTTAATGTTATGGTTCATAAGCTTTGGTTGTGTGGTGTTGTACCTAGGTGCTTCGTCATCCCTAATAGTTGTGTATCCGTTCTTTGCTACTTTTCACAGGTTTAAGCGTAAATTTACAAATTATCTCCTTCGGTGGAGTCATGCCGTTTACCTCACCTTGGATGTGACCTCTCTGGAGTCAGTGTAAAAATGACACGCTCTTTCGCTCTTGGTTTTACCGCTCAAGGCACTCTCGCGAAACGTTCACTCAGAGACTTGTTTGCGCATCTAAACAAAAGAAATAAACATTATCGTTCCTAAACTCAGATTGCCCCCAGTATTTTGCGGGGTTTCCTTGACAAACCTTAGAATGCCCAAGTTTCTGTGGAGGGTGACCGCATGTGCGGTGAACAATGGTGGTGAGTGGTGATGGGGTGGGTTGCTGTGATGATTTTTTTTTTTTTGCGGCAGCAGCTCCTTTTTTTTTTTAAGATGAAATGGTAGAAATGACAGGACGCTGCGACATGTGGGATGACTGTGGGGGAGGTAGGTAGCAAATGTGTGGATGGGTAGGCGGTTTTGTACAGGGGGGTTTCGTGAAAGATGAAGGTTCTTACTCTTATATGCTTGTGGACATGCCTTAAAAGAGAGAGTTTTCTTTCCTTTTTTTTTCAGCACATGAATGGAAATATACTCATTAGAACACGAATCAAAGAAGAAAATTTTATTGATAACCGAAAGAAGTAACAACGACATTGAGTACCGACTAGATAGGAGCGACAACTAAACTAACTACGAAAAGAAAGAGGCTATGTAAAACAGCCAAAGGAAAATAGCAACGACTCCTAATGACCCCAAAGCGGAAGTAAATGACTAACTACCCCTAAACTATAATCTACTCTTCGAGGAACATCCAATCAGGTATCGCTTCCTCCTTTGCTGCTCTTACCGTACCCTGTAAACATGAGGAACATGAGCACATGAGTAAAGATGACAGTTCAATTGCCGAAATGAAAGTTGGGTCTGTTAACGCACCAAGTCCTTGACGACCAGGATTCGCTGCCGGAGATAGAACGTCTGGAATTCCCTGGAGATCCTTGCCGAGGCCCCTACCCTCTTGATAACCGTACTTCTCCATGATAACCTTCCCCGGTCCAACCTTAAGTTTCTGAAGCGAAGTTGGGTCGGATTGCTCTGGTATAACACTGAACCTGCTCAGATGGGACGAACCCTCCTCTTCAACCATACAAACAGGCAACTCCTTCTGATGCGGTTCACCTCTAACGATATGAACCTTCCCATCCCTTTTGAACTTCAAACATTGATGCACCGTAGAGGGAACGGCCTTCAAATCTTGAAGGAAATCCCGCCCCAGAATCAGATTGAAAGAATGGGGAATTTGCAGAACCAAAAACTTCACTGGATGAACCACCGTCCCGAATTTAAGTGGAAGATCCAATAGGCCGAAGACATGTCTTGGGTTATCGTCATCAACCTCGTAACACAATTTGACACGACTCAAATTTGTCGTAGCCCATACTTTCTGCCACTTTCAGAGGACAGATGCTAACGTCTGCTCCCGTGTCAATGAGGACCTTTGGTACCTTGAAGGCCCCACACCAAACAGTAACATACAACGCCTTTCCCGAGTGCTCGGAGATCTCACTATCGTGAAAACTGATCTCCTCCTCCTGCTTTTGCCAAAGAGCCGCGACCATCCTCTCCGGGGCTAAACTTTCCTCTGGCCCGCCCAAATGTTTGGCAATGGCCCGTCGGTGCTCTGGCGAGATCGTAAGCAAAGACCAGATGGCCATGGGGATGGTTGTTGCCTTCAGCTTCTGAAGCAGTTCCCGCTCACCTGGAATCTCTTCAGCCACTGGGGAGACGACATTCGCTCTTCCCCTTGCGATGGTCTTTCAGGCGATCCGTAATGCTTGCCTTGACCGAGAGTAACGTGAGCATTTGCTGGGACAAAGCTGACCGCGGACGTGGGCTTCCGTCCTGCCCCTCGTGTTGGCTTTTTGTCATCCCAGAAAACAGTAAAGGCAGCACACTGAAATTCAGATTCTGATGTCTCGAGGTCATCCAAACGCTGATATCCCTGATCGATGAGGTCTGGATCCGATGTCTCAGCACTTTGCAATCATTGGTATCATGTCCTGCTAGCTGATGGTACATGCAAAATTGACTGAGTCTACTCCCCCTTCGCGTCTCTCCATGGCGAGAGGATGAGCGGCTGCATTAGCCCCTCGTCCTGCAGCTCCTCGAAGGCCTGACTTAAAGGACAACCAATGGGTGTGAATTCCCTTTCGGCTTTGCGGGGAAGCTCCGGTACCGGGGCTACAATCTGGATTTTTCCTTCTTGGGCCAATAACAGAATTTTAGACCTCAAACTACGACAATTATCCGTGGAGTGGCCCGGGAGTAGATGGAAACGACAGAACTGCTCGGGATGCCCCCAGACGCCGTCCGCGAAACCGCGGGGCTTTAAGTCGGACTAACCCCCGCCCTAGAAGTACTCTCAGAATCTGACTCTGCGGCTGCTGTAGATCTACGACAGGCACCTGTGCGGCCTGCCCCTGTTGCGGTCCCTGGTTCTCCGGTGACTCGATCCCGTCCTCATCGGGGGTCAGATCTAAAGGGATGATTTCCCCGAGGGCATGGATGAGAGTTCTCGCTTCCCTTGCAGCCGACGCAAATCCCGAGCTCAGCTCTTCCAAAGCACTCCTGTGAGCAAATTCTAACTCAGCTAGTTTCCCTATCAAATCCACGAGCGAAGCACTTCGATCGTTAGCTCCAGACGACATCCTAGCTGTAAGAGGTGCTGCCTGTTGTAAGCAAAAAGATAAGTCAGCATTGCGAGAGTGAGACTGGGGCTAAACTTTGGAACTCAGGCCGAAGACTAGTGTGCCGTAATGAATGCCGGACTCCAAAATTTGGGAGGGTCCGCTCTGGACCATACTTTTAGGTTACAAGATTCGTTGGTCTTACGAGTGGGTTTTGCAAGAACCAGGCATGTAGCAGGAATCAGCTTAGAGGATTTTTGTGTTTTGGGGTGATCGAAGTATTTGGATTATGAAAACCCCTTAAATGTTTCATTTGGGCTGGAAGAGATCGATGGATCGGATATTGGGCCTGAGGCCCTGGAGAAAAGGAGCACATACACAGAAGTCCTACACAAGGAGGTGATGCAAATGTCCTCACAAAATGACTCAGTCCAATGGGTAGGGGTTAATCCGGAGAGGTGCTTGGGGCGCAGGCCCAGGTTACCACAAAGGAATAGGGCTTGCACGCTATTCTCTTTGGGCTTCCCCACTTTTTTCACATCACCTAAAAGGTGTGCGTCTACGGTCAGGTCTTTGACTGACCAAACAATGGGCTTGGTAAGGGTACTGCCAGGAAATGCTTGGGGCTAAAGCCCAGGTATTAAGGGGGTGTGGTTAGGCGACACCCTCCTCTTTTCCCCCATTTATTCACATCACCTAAAGGTGTGAGTCCCAGACAGGGGACCCTCAAACGGGTCCCAGAGTGGAATTGGTTTGCGTGGACCCTCGCTCTCATATGATGCAAGGGTGCAAAAATTAAAGTGCGCACAGAAGTAAACAAACAGAGTAATAAAGCCATAAATAAACATCTTCGAGTTAAGCCCTCTTTCTTAAAATCAAACAAGTTTAAAATTAAGAAGTAAGTCCCCAGCAGAGTCGCCAGTCTGTGAGCCTCGATTTTAAACCCTATCCTATGTTGATTAAAGCTGATTAGGATCTAAACGGGGTTTTAGGTCCACTTATAGCCTAAGATTAATAACTATGTCATATAACAATAATTATTAAAACCTAAGCTAGCTCACTGGAACCTATTATGAGTCGCCACCTAATTTTAACCTAGATCAAATTAGGAAAGGAGAGTTCGGGTTCGGGGGCTTGATATTCGACTTAATTAGGGTTCAATTACTTTCATTACCCTTCCTAGGTCGTTTTTCCTCTACTCAGTTTATTTACGGCTTATTACGAGTCGTTTTAACCTAAGTGCGCGAGCTTCTGTTTTTTTGTGTTTTTAGCATTTTTTGACAGGAAATAAAGTGAAATTAAAAGCTACCTAAACTAGGGTTTCGGGGGGCAGAATTAGGTCAAATTTGATTACGTCCGTAGCCACGGACCAAACGTCCGAGACCACGGACCCCAGTTAACCTAAATATACAGAAAAGTCGAAATTAAAGGAAAACAAAAATTGCAAAGTCCGGGGCCACGGACAGGATGTCCGTGGGCCCGGACATTATTAGAAAAACCTAAATTTAAATTTTTAAAATCCCGCCGCCGTCCGTGGGTGTCCGTGGTCTCGGACAACGCGTCCGAGGTCCCGGACCATAGGTCCGAGGTCACGGACCACCCACGGACAGGGGTTTTCAGAAGGTTCCCGAGGGTTGTTTGAGCTCAAATTTTATGGGTGTGTAGCCTGAAAGATGTACAAGACGTTAGTGATTGAAAGTTTTCAATTTGAATTCGAATTAAGCACGAAACTTAGCAAACAAGTTATCTGACAGAGGCTTAAATAAACAGCAATACAGAAGCCTGAGGTTAGGTTAGTTTGAGCCCAAATTTTGAGGCAAGACAGATAATACCGTGGTGAGTCAGGGAAGTGGAGTTTCTACCTGTTTTACCTTCGGATTCACAACGTTTCTTCACACCGGGACTCGTCGAGTGCTCCGTTGATGGCAGACCCGAGAGGATTTCGACCCAAGCTTCTGGTTGCTGGTTGTTCTTGCTGTTCTTCACGTTTTAGAGGTGTTTTTGTGAGGTTTTGATGATTATTGGTGCTTTGGGGATTGGAAAACGTGTTTAGATGGTGATTTCGGGGGGTTTTTAGTATGATTTGGGTGGCCGGGTATTGGAAAACGTGAGAGAGAGAGAGGAGGCCGTGTTTTCTGACTCTCTAGGGTTCTTGAGTGTGTGAAGTTCTGATTTTATCCAAAAACCTATCCCCTTAAATAGACTTTCTTAAAGATAAAGAGAATCTAGTAAAAGTAAGATTTTTCGATATTTTAACTGAGTAACTTCCCAAAGGAATTTTGCTATGAAATTTTAACCACATGTCAAGAGATGGATATTATGAATTTCTGAGGTGGAAACGAATTTTTTAAATGCTGGAGCATTTTTAAATTGAATTTCTCGTCAGATTCAATCAGAAATTGCTAGAAAATTATTGGAAATTCGAAAAATCAAAATTCCAACGCCATTATGCTTAAAATGTCATCCTCTATCATGGGTTAAAATATCAAAGCATTTCAAGCTGATTTGGGCCCCTTTGGAGGAGAGAGAAAGCCTATAGGAGAACTCAGAAGCCTAAAAATTACGAAAACGCCCCTGACAATGACGAAACTGCTCCTCAGGCCCTGGAACACGCCGATCGGGCCGGAGTCTCTTACTGTTTGATGGGATGGCTCTCACAACCTCGTAGACCTCAGCCAGGGGGTCAAAATTGTGGGTATAACAGGAAGGAAGTTTCTGCAGAACGAGAGTTGAGAGGAGGAGGAAGAAAACTGTCGAGAGGGATGATCGAGAAATAAAAATGAGAGAGATAAAAATAAGAGTTAGGATATCTAAAAAGAATTTAGTTTTCTAACTCTCCAACTCCTTAATTAGTAACAAGACCAAAAGGACAAGATTAACCCTCATTCTTTCTAACTTAGGAATTATATTGTTGACGACATAATCCCATAAAATAAGATTAGAAAGTTATAAAGCTCCCTTGCGAATTTGAAACAAGATGAAATAAAATAGAAAAAAAAAACTGGGGCATTACATTATACCCCCCTTAAAATGAATTTCGTCCTCGAAATTCGACGAAACGCGGAATACACACGAATGCCCCACAAGTGCAGGAATACTACAAACTCTAAGACATGCAGAATGAAGCTCACAGGTCAAAAGGTCAACCCTCACAGGTGTTGACACTCTGAACAAGATTCACAACTGTTAGCCTGACAGAAGGACAAGCAGAATATTACTGGCGCAAAACTTTAGAGCACGGAAGGAAACACTTAAATCTCATAGAGCTAACACTCCAACTTGGCAACTGACTTGCTGACCGAAGGAATGAAGCAAATGTAACTAAGAACTAAGCCTGAAAGCACAGGAGCCACACCCAAACTCACCACTGACTAACAAACATGGAACATACCAGAAGATCCCTACAATCTTAGAATAAGGCACAAGAAACACACTCCACAACGCTAATCATACCCATGCTAACACACCGAACCTACTGGCTCAAACGCTAACAAAAGAACGAAGCAGAAGGTTACTGAAGGCTAGGCCTGAAGGAGCTGGAACACTCTCATCTCACTGCTAACTGACTGACAGAAGAGCACACTAGAAGGTCACCAACACTTAGTCTCAATACACAAGAGTAGCACCCACACACTTTAGAAACCCGCCTTGCAAAGCATACTAGCAGACTTGCTAATAGAAGGAACAAAGCAAAAGATTACCTAACCACTTAACTTTAGGGCACCGAAGGAACACTCACAATCTCAGAGCTCTATCTTACACGGGCCAGCTCACCGAATCACTGACTGTCTCACAGATAGAAGGAACCAAAACGGGAATTACTAAAAAGCTCAACACCAAGGCATGGAAAGAACCCTCACACTTCCAGAAACTTTAACTTTGCACCAGCTATCACACGGACCTCTCAGATTGATTCACTGACGGAAGGAGCAAATTAGATAGTTATAGAAGGTTAAACTCGAAGCATATGCACAACACTGAGACTCACTACTGACAGGCTAACAAAGGAACTCAACAGAAGATTAGCCCCAAGGCGCAAGAAGAACACTCACCCAATTCAGAGGCTCTAACCTCAAAGAGCTAGCACTTAAAGTTTACTGGCTGGCTCACTGACAAAAGAAGCGAAACAGATGATTACTGAAGGCTAAGCACGAAGGCTCCGGAAGCACAGAAAAGGTGACCACTCGTCTCAAAAGCTCAACCTCGCTCGAGCCAACACCTAACCTCACAGGTAGATTCACTAACAGAATGAGCGAAACACAAGTTCGCAGAAGGCAAAGCTTGAAGGATTAGGGCAGTACTCGCACCAGCTGCTGACTGACAAACTGAAGGGACATAACAAAAGATTACTTAAGCTCAGCCTAGAGACACAAAAGAAACACTCAACTCTCTCAGAAGATGTCCCTATCCAAAGACTAAACAAACACACCTCTCGAACTCACCCACAAGCCACTCAGAACCAAAGCACAACACACTCTGGAACACACACTGATGCACCCCTAGGCTCACATCACACAGCTTGAAACTCTCAAACCAACACTCTCACCCAAACGCAGAACTCACGACTCAGCTCACACCCGATCTCGCACCCCAACGTATCATATCACCCAGACTCGTAGCCCACGCTCACAACACTTCCAATACTGAACCAAAGCACATACCTAACCGGTCTAACAACGAAAACACTCCCCAAACAGCATCATAACAATCACCTAAGCCAACCCATCTGAACCCACTCACACCTCACAGACTGAACACATCTCTCTAACTCACATCCCAGAACACAACACAACACAACTTACATCACAAACACACAACCCTGGCACACCTCTCAAACAAACCAGAACTCACATTTGGTCATCCTTTTCCAAAGGACCTGACTCCCTCGGACTCAGACTCAAAGCACAAAAGCACACAGATAAACAGACACTACGCTTCCGTTGCGCTACTCTGATAGCAGACAACCACAGAGCAGACACACATTATAGACACCAGATAGCAATCACAATCACGCAGCAGTTAGCACATAGCAAATAGCAGGCAAAGACACGGAAGCGTAGACAGGCAAACACCCACAAATCTCAACGAAAACCAAACCTAGCTCTGATACCACTAAATGTAACGACCCCAAAACCACCCTAGGAGTTAGGGACGTTACACGCCGCGTATCTATTACCTAATAACGCAAGGCTCTAACATACGAAACCCAAAACCGAAGAAAAGTACACTTTTATTAACTAAAAACAGATTACAAGGTCTATCCGACATTACATATAGAAGCCAAACCTCGTTACATAACAGAATCACATTACAAAGGGCCTTAAGCCACGACAACAAATACAAACGAAAGACAAAGCAGAAAGCAGAGCGGAGTCTTCAAAGGAAACTTAAACCTGCAAATCAGACGGAAATAGGGGTGAGCCAAACTATAGCTCAGCAGGTGATAAACTTCATCAGCTAAGCATGCTCAAAACATATACTGAACATAATCGTATACTAATACATAAGCTTAGCAAATCAGATTGGAAGTTGTAACAAAAATCAGATAGAGAATGAAGCTTTCTTAAATCAGAGGAGTGACAGGCCAGAAGAAGTAGAAGTAGAAGTTTGTCAAATCAGAGCAGAGAAGCAGAAACTGAGCAAATTGAACGAAAGTCTTAAATCAGAACAAAGCAAACCACAAACTCAGATGTTCATATCAGAAGCTTAATCAAAACAGAGGTGGGACACTAGACACCAGCTGACACATCAGAAGGACTCACATAACGTCCTATGGATCTGAAGATCCCACAACAGAAGTCGTAGAGACAACTATGGACCCGTCGGTCACTAAACATCCAAGGGACCCTGAGAGATAGATAGAAGAAGGGAACCCGAGGGAATAACAGAAGGAATTCCTGTGCAGCATGCTACGGGACAGCCAGACCCGACTATCCAAGGCTCAGAAGCTAAACATCTAGGTCCCAAAACAAAAACTTTACAAAACGACGCAGAAGCCTTTAACATAACAGAACGGAGGGCCAAAGCACATCAAAAGGATCATAATCCCATATCAAAACAAAATTCATACACTGACTAGCAAACACGAAAACCAAACAGATGCGTATAAAGCTCAAACACTCATTCAGAGCAAATCAGAGTTCCAAGACTTGTGGAGGAATTTCAAACTAAAGTACACATATAAATGTGCTAAAACATATCAGAACAGATAGTACTCGAAAAGAGGAATCCAACGCCGTAAACGGCACTCAAAACGGAGCTCAGACAAGAAGAAGTTATGCTAAAACAAAGGCCGGTCCGAACATGCGTCCGACCTTGCATGTTCGGACATAAACCGAGAGTCTAAAAATCTGCCGGCGTATGATGTCCGAACTTCAATGTTCGGACACATGTTTGGACACTGGGAAAACTGCAAAATTATTTGCGGAAATCAGCCAGAACCAAGCCACAATTCCCCCACAAAATATACATAATTTATTATAGCAAATTACCCAATCGAAAACACATTTCCACGGGGTTTTAACGCATCAAACACACATCAAAATCAACCAAAACCATCACCACCAGAGAATCAAGCAATCATATACATAAAACTAATAAGAACAGAAATCCCCCGTGGTTGAACACACCCACCCGAATCCATTCACCACCTACCTCTCATCCGACGCTAAGCCATCTCTGTAGACTCTACAATCTGCTTCACTCAAATTACATCCCGAAATCACAAATGCTCGCACAAATCGAAGAGGGCCAACAACGAAGGAAGAAGAAAGGAACTTGACCAACGAACAGCAACGCACACTCGGACTCTACGGATTGGAATCATCAATGCAAAAGCTAGACACCAGACTAATTAATTTGCAAGATTGAGGAATTGTGAAGAAGAGAGCAAGGGAGGGGAAGTTTCTGCAGAACGAGAGTTGAGAGGAGAGGAAGAAAACTGCGAGAGGGATGATTGAGAAATAAAAATGAGAGAGAATAAAAATAAGAGTTAGGATATCTAAAAAGAATTTAGTTTTCTAACTCTCCAACTCCTTAATTAGTAACAAGACCAAAAGGACAAGATTAACCCTCCTTCCTTCTAACTTAGGAATTATATTGTTGACGACATAATCCCACTAAAATAAGATTAGAAAGTTATAAAGCTCCCTTGCGAATTTGAAACAAGATGAAATAAAATAGAAAAAAAAACTGGGGCATTACATATAGTGTTGAGATGAAGTATGGTACGTATTATTGTTTGCAGTCAGTGCCGTTTTGCATTAGTCTTTATTGTTTGTTTAAGACCTATGGTTATAACTGCCGAGGATAGTCTTTGTGATCCTATGTCTCCCGGTGATTTGTTCCGGTGTAAAGTGTTTAATTGTAATATTTTGTTGTGCTTCCAGTGTGTCAGTTTCGCAACGACCTTTGCATGGTTCACCCCTTTTATTAGGAGAATCCATGGTTACTATCATATTATGTTCTGCATTGGTCGACAACCCCTGCGGGTATGTTCATGGTAGTTGAGGTATTTTTCCTCGGCTATATTTTATATCTTGTATTCACACGTTTTCCACAAGGGATATCATTGTATATTTGTGGGTTCATATTGCGTTATAGTTTGAACTCAGTAGTTATTTGGGAGCTTGTCCTTTAACTGTCCAGGCTGTTGTGTAGCCTTTCTTGCATTTTATTTCTCATCATTGTCTTATGTGCGAGCTTTGCTCGTCTATGTTTGGAAAGGTATTCATTCTTTGTAATGGTCGCTTCCACGCACACCATATTTCAGTCAATTAGACGGTTGTATATTTATTGTGGTATTCTCTTTAAAGTTCAAGGCATCCGCTAGTGTACTAGCTTCGCCTTTATTGGATATTAGATAGTTATGTACTTGTGTTCAACCTCTTGTCGGTTAAGAACGTAGCACTATCCTTAATTTGGACATACGTGATTTTCATACAATTTAGCATTATTGTACATATTTTTGTATTTGGAGAGTAGTTCTCTCATTGCCCCGTTTACGGGTAATGATTATAATCATTAAGTGGTTTCTTTCCAATGTTCGAATTGTTTTAATGTAAACGGTTATTAAACCTTTTTATTATTATATTCTCACCCGCCCATTTGTAGAGTCCCCTTGCTTGTCATTTAATTAACTATCAATTCTTCTCCACTGTCGGGAGGTTTTCCTTTTAGGGTTACTGTATTTTATCCACTTCTTTGCGGAGTTATGGCTTGATCATATTACATTCAAGGTTGTTGGTTGCATTCACTTCGTTAATTGAACTAGGGTTTTATTTGTTAATTTTGTTCTAAGCGGTTATTTACACTGATCTGGGTTTACGTTTTTCACCTTCGTGTGGAGTTGACTACCTCTTGTGTTCCTTTCACCACTTGTCTACGTGTATGGGGTACCGTGCTGATACATCGCTACTTACTCGACTAACTCAGGAATGAGTCTGTCGAGCCCACAAGCTCCATGGAGTGTGGTCATCCCATAACTCGTTTATAGACTCGTAGCGTCTGTCACACGCTCGTGAAGTATTCTGTTGTCAATCTCCATTCTTGCTGGTATTGAGGGTCTCCCGTAGGAATATTTGGTTCCATGGGTTTCCTGCCCAATGGCTATGGTTTCGTATATTTATTTTGGCAGATGTTCGTTATATATCCTAAAGGTAAGGTTCGCCCTGTAATAATGAGAGATATTTTCTCCACTTGTTGTTGAGTATATTGTTGATAACGGTTCATTAATTAAGTTTGTTATTGTTTATTGCTTAGTAGTTTCCTTACTGGGGTTACTCATATGCTGGGTCAACTGTCATCAATCAGATCCCATGTGCGCGGTTTGGCGCTTATTAGTTAATTAGCATGTCATGCTCATTGCTTGCGGTATGTACTGTTGCTCTCTTTACTTCATTATATTTTCCGACTCATATCATTTAACGTAGTACCGGACTTCGTGGCGAGGTTGTGTGCATCCTTTCTTTATGGAAGTCCTTAGGTAGTTTGCTTCTTGTTATCTGTCATATTGATTCAGACATCGTTTTCTTGGTAGCATACATTTAAAAGTAATCGGAGGCGGTGTCCCCGTCCTTCTAGGCTTACGCTCGTCACTAGTACGTTAAGTACTTACGCTAATAAGCGTTTAGTTTGGTTTTTTTGTACCATTGGTTACCCTTGGATATTTGTATTACTGCTTAGGCGATTTGCCATTGTTTAATTCATATATTCATCATCACTGACAGTCGTACTAACAGTAGACGACATGCCTTTTACATATACCCATAATTATTATTCTTTACATGGTGGAACGCCAATGGCGGTAGCCACTCTCTTACTTGGAACTTGTCCAATGATCAGTATGATCATGATATTTCACTTAAAATTTAATCTTGACGTTTGTTCATTCATAATCGTACATGGCACTCCTCGGTAAAGGTAGTGCCCAGGGGTGGTAATTATTCATGCGTTGAACATCGATTCACGATTATTATTGCGAATGGTATTGGTAGTATCCGTGTTACGGTGGAATTGTTCTTTTCAATTTTGGTCCAACTGTGGACTGATATGTTTTGCAACCTTCCTGTTGTTCATCACAAGTTGGCGTCAGCCGTTATGGTTAATATTGGTATTGTTCGTTAAGTGTTCATATTTCCTTCACAATTTTCTGTATGATTTATATATACAAGTGTGAGCTGTTAGTCACGAGAATTCTTATTTGATACCTTATGGTTGAATTATTGTTAGCTGTATGTTGTTAGAATACTGCAGTTTGCATTTATTCTTACTGTAATTAATTGTGGCAACTTGTGAAGAGTCTCAGGAATCATCAGACCCTGATGTGATCAGCACCAGCGTTGAACTATCCTTCCACCCCAATTTGTGTTCAGCTTCCCTTGACTTGTACCGGATCAAGTTCCACTTCCCAAATCCATAACAAGCCATTAAATAATTTACAAATCTGTCATAGTACTTGGCTCGTAAGTCGTTGTTATTGATTCATCACTGTTTAATGAAGGTCGTTTGTTATGGGCTAATGTATGCCCCTTTTGTTATGATTAGTCGGACTCATCGGGTCCTTCCGAGGTTATAAGCCTCGTATCTTAGCGGTTTATTATTCGTATGGCAACAATTGTAGTCCTGTAGTTTATATTAGTGTTGTAAAATGTTTGGTGATTATTGGTAGCCATGGTGTCGTACCATTGGCCTACATAATTTACAGAATTCGTTTGTAACGATAATGGCAATGGTAACTACAGTCGTAGATGTCTGTAGCACTTGTAGTAGCAAGTGCACGGGGTAGACAGAATTATTAGTACATTGTTCAGCTTAGCGCTTGCAGTGGCAAGCGCGCCATGCAAGTGGAATTATCAGTTTCATACTCGTCCGTCTTACTACCGCATTAGTTGCTCAAGTACCGTTAGGATGATTGTTCCTAAAAAGACGGTATTTGGATTGGAAAATTTTCCTAACCACAATTGTTATTAGAATACCCAAGTTCTACCTCACATTAAATTTATGGCAGCATAAACGCTCGAAATTTTGTTTCTCCATAGGTGTCGTCATGAAAAGGTTCTAGTGTTACAGTATTATGTGTACACAAGATTAGGACTGGAATTGTATATGACAGGACGGGTGAACTTACAGAATTCCCCACACTCATAATATAATCTCGGCTTACAATTTGGTATTACAATACAATAGCATGGTAGTTAAAGGTCCACATTACAGGTGACGGTCTCGTGGAGCTCAGGATGCTCCCGATCCGCTTGCCCTGATGTCTTGGGTGAACCTTTCCACGACGTTACAGTAGTAGTGGCGCTCGCCTCTGGCGGTGCCTATCGTTACAACGCTCGGTCATTAAGGGAGGTATGATATTGAGTTTTTATTAATGTTACAGGAGTAAGAATTTATTCATTCAGTGCAAAAGCGTTTAGACGGTCTATTGAGCTTGGTAGCCTCTTCCCTATATTCGGGGATTGTATTTCACAGTTGTATTATACTCATTGGGTTGTGGCGGGAGGGGTACTGTCGGCTGGATTGTCGCCAATGTACTCGCGACATTTGTATGTCTCCTCCTGACTAAGCTCTCAGCTGGTCCATGACGGGAGTAATATTCCCGGGCCTTTACGCCCTTGGCCATCTTTTGGCCCACAACACCGCAAGACGTCGGTATTTCCGTTCGTCTTCTCGTTACTCAATAACTCATCATATTACAATCAACTTGTTTGTGCGCCTTGAGGCTAACACTTGCAAGCTAAAGGCTTTGCTAACACATAAATTCACTTAAATGAAGACGTTTTGTACATCACAAACGTTCCCATATTCCCAAGTCCTAGGCTCACTGTCTTAATTCCTATTATCTCGTCATCAGAGCGGTACCCCGCTCTGATACCACTTTTTGTAACACCCCACTCATAATCTGAAATACCCCAAACCTTGATATGTTGTTTAAATATAAGACTATGGTATATAAAGGCTGAAAAGTTCCTTAGAAATGCTATTAAGTAAACTAAACCATAGTAAACACAATAAAAAACTACTAAGACAGTTTGAGCAAAAACATGCTCTAAGCTTGGAATGAACTTGGTTAGGACCCAAAGAGCCTACCAAGAATTATTAACATACAATAATGATTTAGTAGGGCTAATTAAGTCCTTAATAAACATTGGTAGACAATTAAACCAAAGAAAACACAAGAAAACACCATAAAGTCAATTTAAGCAAATACTTGCCCTAGACTTGGTGTGACCTTGTATAAGACCTAAAGGTCATTCCTAGACCTTATTTACATGTTAATGGACGTGATAAATCAATTTCCAAAGAAAACCAAGCTTGTGAAAACAAGTTAAAACACAAAATGTGCTTCAAGGAGCCTTAAAGCACATTTTTGAAAAATTGTCTTGGAAATGAGTTTTGAGTGGCTAAATGTCCATCTTTACTCTTTAATCAACATGTGTACTACTTAATATCACATTAGGAAGTCTAAATCAATGGAGCAAGCTCCATGCTCCAAATCAAAATCTAAGACCATATTTGTGTTAGCTGGAGCAAGCTCTTCATTCCTATCTTTTCAAATCTGCCATGAAGAATCTCCATTGAAGGAGCTTGAGTGAAATACCCCGAACTTAAATATAGCGATTAAAATTATTCTAATCCGTATTTAAGAGCCTAATAATGCTTAAGTAATATTGGTAAGGAAGAATAAATCCAAAGAAATAAAGAAACGCTTAAAAAGCGAAAAACGCTAAATAAGCATTAAATAACCATAGGCAGTATGAGACCTCAGTTAGTGTAATATGTGGATTCTAAAGGCTTAATAAGTCCTAAATAATATATGGGAACAACTCCCGAAGAAAACGGATCCAATGAAGTAGTATTAAAACGCTAATAGAGCTTTAGCGCACGTTTTTTGAGGAGACCCGAAAACGTGATTCTAAGTGGTCAAACAAACCCGTAAAAATTATAAATCATTAAATAACCATAATTAAGCATTAATGGAAGCTTAATAACCAGTAAAATTCAAGAAACAAGAAAATTCCGAAAAACGGGCCCGGTTAGTGAATAGTACTGAAACCGGGTAAAATAACGAGCGTTTTCTGTAAAGACGAAAAACACTCCAGCTTACATATATATGTGGGGCCGGTTTTTATTATTAGAGCAGCCCTCACATACACACAAGTAAATAAAGAAAGAAAGAAAAAGAAAGAAAGGAGGAAAAAGGTACAAAAAGCAAAAACCCCCTCTCTCCTCCCATTTCCCTCTTCTCTCTCTTCTTTCTTTCTTCCCCACCGTCACCTTCCTCCTCCTCTCTGGTTTGCTGGTGATTTTTCTTCCCCTCCATGGCAGCTCATCTTCTCAAGCTTGCCCAAGCTTTATTAAAGCTCCAAATCAAAAACAAATTACATATTTGAACTCCTCTCATCATTCTCTACACTTCCCTCTTTTCAAAATCAAAAATGAGGAAGTTCATCTCCATGGGTTTTTCCCATTCAAAGAAAAAATAGCATCAATGTGTAGCTTGGAGTCTGCTCTCTCCATTAAGGTAAAAATCTACATGAAAAACTCATGTTTCCTTCATCTTCTTTTGTAACCGATTTCTACCCCCTTGTAATGCTCTATTTTCTCTCTCTTTTGAGCATAACTCCAACATTGCAATGGTGATGGAATCACCTTCTTGAACCAAGGGCTAAAACCCCTCTTAAAAGCTCCAAAAGGTAAACCCTAGAAAATGTGTTTTAAGTATTTCAATGAACTAGCATTAATCTAAGGGTTAGTTTTAATTACACTTGTTTTTGTGTGCTTTGGGTGATGGGAATGGAGTTGGCAACTCCATTCCCTATGTGACCGATTTGTGCAAGAAAGAGAGAAGAAGAAGGATTGGAAAGGAAAGAAGGAATAATGAGCTTAAGGTAAGAGCTCCTTCTTAATGCTAGATTTAATTGCATTAGAGTAATGGGAATGGGTAAACTACTTAAAGAACCAAAATCTTGTATTAGTATTGAAGTTTATGAAGTTTAAGTATTTATGAGCTAGTATGTGGATTGTAGGCCTTAGAGCCAAATAATTGTGTATGAGTATTGGAATTGTGGATTGAGGAAGTATTGATGAATTTATATTTGCCTTGAGTGCTGGTAGGACCCTTGAATGGGTGTGGCTAGATTAGGAATGGATTTGATGAAAAAGTATGTATGTGGAGAAGTTAGAATTGTAGGTGAGCTATGGCAAAATTTTAGTAGGAATTGTGCATTATTGGATGACTTGGTGAATGGATGAACCAAGATGTGTATTGGGTTTTGTAGAGAGGTTTAGAAACCATGGATAGGTAGTTATAGTATGTGGATATAAGAATGTAAAATCTGTAGCAGGAGGTATTGAAATGTGTTGGAGAAACAAGCGGAGAATTAGTGTATGGATATTTAGTAATAAAAGGAGTTATTGTACTGGTAAGACTGGGTTGAGTATAATGCTAATGAGGCAATGAAAGAAAGCTATAGGAGTAGTGGAAGAAGAAAGGAAAATCTGTAGCATTTGTGGAAGAAGAAGACTGTAACAGGGGAGAAAATTTGATAGTGAATGTGTTTTGTAACAGATTTGTATAGAGATGGATTAGGTTAGCTTTGATTGCCTAATTAGGGTCAAAACACTCTAGATTATATGTAGGAATATGGGGAAGAGATTGGTAGAAGTTTGGAGTTGAAACAAGTTCAAAAACTTACATAATTTGTAAAACTGCAACTGGTCCGGGTTTGTAAACTAGTACAGAACCCGGACCAGCATAAAAACTCGACAGACTGTTATACAAAAGGAGTGGTTCGGGTTTACAAACTAGGACACTAACCCGGACCACCCTAAATCATACCCGAGACTTATCAATACATGTGGTCCGGGTTTGTAAAGGAGTACACAAACCCGGACCAGACGATTTTCTTACCCGAGAGTTTGCCCAAGGTGGTGGTCCGGGTTTGTAAACCCGGACAGTAACCCGGACCACCTCAAATTTTACACAGAATCTGTTTTAAAGCCATTCTAAGGTAGGGTAATGATGGGTAATGATGGTATAAGGTAATTAAGATATGATTAATGATGTTTAGTGGTCATTAAGGCCATAGAACAAGTTAGAATAGTTTTAAGTAAGTATCAAAGTAAAAGTATTTAAGTAGCAAAGAGTTAGTAAGTATAAACTGGGGAAACTTTAGAAAAGTAATAAGTAGGGTTAATTATGGGTAATTAACCACCCAACTGTATGTATGTGATAGGATTCGAAAAGTTGAACACCGAAGAGGAGTCGGTGAGTCCAAAATCAACGGTGCAAGGTATGATTTCTTCAGCTCTGTATCTAACCTGGTTACCCCGATTGTGTGCTTATTTGATCACCTAAATAAGATAAATGCATGAATCGGACTATATTGCACTTACTTGTGCTTGCTTAGGTTGTTCTTGATGTATATTGTCTTGGACACTAGTTTGTATAATTCATGAAATATATGAATGATGATGAAGTGTATTTGTATCTTGTAGTGTACTTGTGTATTGTATTTTGTATGGATATGTATATGAGCAATGTATTTGTGTATGTGGCTTGGATGTGTGACTTCTACTAATTCCTAACTACCTAACTCCTAATGTAAGTATTGAGTAAATTGGAATGAGTAGAAGTCTGATATAGTTTCGGCCACGTGAGGATGAGGAGACACAAGAGGTTGGATCCGATTCCTGGTTCTTAAGCTGGTCCACGGCCCAAACCCCTTAAATGGGTAGCATCCTGGATTAGTGAACCAAGTAAATCCCGGTGGTGGGACAGAGTAGTCCCCGGGCCGGAGGTCTCGACGACTTGACTTGAGTAAGTAGTTGTAAACCCCATCTGCTAAGCTCGTCATTACCTCTTAAACTGTCACAATTTACCATAAAACTCGCAGTGGAACTCTAATTACAACACAGGGTGATACAACGCCGTTAGCCACCCTCATGGCTAACCAGGCCTATCTCACATACAGTAACGGTTTGATGGACTGGAACAACCGAGTACTCAACACGAATACAATACTCAACTCACTACTTTACTATACCGAGTCTACAATATATGGATGCCAATAACATATTCGGTCTTACACCTCATTCAATACATAAGTAATTAAATCTAACTACCCATGCCATCCACCGACCCCGTCCTACTCTCGAACGATATTGTCTTCGGTGTACCTGAAAAATAAAAATGATGCCCTAGGGGCCCAGCTTTACGCTGTATATGAAATTCGCATACCCGAGCGCTAACCGGGGTACGCCGACTACTTTTGGAGAGCATGAGATTCATTTTAATTCAATCAACATGCAACATAGCAATACATTACCTATGTACACTACACAAGGATTCACATTCAACCATGGAATTCAATCCTTAACTAACATAACAAGGTTGTTAGTTGTGTTAATTTACTCTTAGGCCCTGAGGGTTATACCTCACTATGCCTTGGTTCTTGTTCAATAACTCACCCACACACTCGGGTTACTTAATCTTATTCTCACCCATTCTCTTGGGTTACAGATTCTTATTCTCACCCATTCTCTCGGGTTACTCATTCTTATTCTCACCCTCTCTCGGGTTACTCATTCTTATACTCACCCACACTCTTGGGTTATTACTCTTTATCTCACCCACACTCTTGGGTTACTAATACTCAAGCTCACGTAGTTCTCGAGACACTACAGGTCTCCTACGTTTTCTCGCTTGTTTCTCTTAATACATACTTAAGCCAAAACACATGGCTTTCGAGCTTAGTTTACTAGCTCCCGGAACTCACTCTTAGTTCCTACTACTTTCTCATAGGTCTGACTACTCTCGGACTTCTCACTTTCCCATACATTCCTCTCTCGGAGTTATAATATACTTAGGCATATTAGTCTAGGAGCATCTCTCTTGATGTTCCTAATGGTTAGGGAACATTACTTAAATTCGGGTAATCTTAGTTTCAAGGGTTACCCATACATTCCATATACTTATCTTTTCGGTTATTTTCTTGTACCGGGTAAAATCCTCATATAGGAGGTCGACCATGTCTCAAGGGAGTTAAATGGTCCCTTAGGTCTCTTTTACTTTCCTTATAAGTTCACATCCTTGAACTAACTTCAATCCTCTCGTTGGGGGTTCATTTATCTCTCCACTCTTATTTATTTGGTGGATTGTTTCAGTATGGTTTTCTAGCCGTTATCGGGTATTTACTCAACCCGTACATCTCCTCACATTCTAGGGAGTTCATGTGTTGTGTTATCATTATACTTTAATCGATAGTTTGCAGTGTTTGCATACTTCCATTGATTATGGAACTACCCGTCCTACGGGTTTCTAGTTATTCGGTACTCTATGAGTCGGTCTACGCACTACGTTAGACCACACCGGCATACAAGTATGTTAGCTCATACAACATACTATGATACATGCATAATCAAACAAGGTATTATTTTCATGCTTTAGTCTTGATTAAGCCGGCACATAAACACACAAATCAACGTAACTCGGTTAGCACGCGGGGTATGAGAAAATCATACCTTTCACCGGGGTTTTTACTTTTACCGTGTCATCTCACCATGCTCGGTTCATACACGATCCTCTGATAATGTTCCAAACATTATTATTAATATTAAGCTCATACGGTACATAATTAAATGCTACTCCCGTACTTACCCCGTCGTCCCTTTATCTCGGTTTTACTTTTGTTAGTTTGAGTTCTCACTTCTCACTCACTTCTAACACTTTCTTATACTTCATAGGGCCTTTACATGTCACCAAACAAGGCTTTAATATCATATAACATCATTAACATTCAAACCCCCATCATTAGCAACCTTTAAAATGCTCACGACACATTTCTGGGGGTGGTCCGGGACTTGGTCCTTACCCTAAGTCCCGGACCAATTGAAGACGCAACTCGGGTGAAAATAACAGGTGGTCCGGGACCTTGTACCTAGGCCAAGTCCCGGACCAAGGTGGGTGATATACTCTCGGCACAAAATTGAGTGTGGTCCGGGACTTTGTCCAAGGACCAAGTCCCGGACCCTGCTAAAACCTGCTACCCACTTGATTTTTCACCCCCAATTCAATCCATAATCCACACTTAAACTTTCCCTAATCTTTCCACAAGTTTTCTACATGTTTAATCACCTTAAACATGCTCTAAACCTCTTCAAATCATAGGTTTAATCCTTACTCAAATTCTTACTCAAATTCACAAGTTTTACATTCTCATTTGGCACTAATGCACACTTGTGCATTTCCTAGATCCTCTTGGAACTTGCATTATTGTTATCACCCCATTTGACCATTCCAAATCCTATAAGACAATGCACCTCTCACACCAAGGTTAGAGCCTCACTCAAAAAGCCTTAAATTCTCATTCTTTCTAAAACTCCTAAGGCATTTTAACCATCTCTTTTGCTACAGATTTTTGCACATCTCTTCTATCCTTAAGCAAGCATCCCCAAGGTGGTTCACTAACTCAAATCATTCTCCATACAAACCTAGTTAACCCTAGGTTATTCATCTCTCAATATACCACTTAAATCACTTAGATTTCTACACAAATTTTGCCATAACTTGGCTACTTTCCTAACATTGCCCAACACTTTTTCTTCACATAATTCATCCTAAAACTAGCCAAACCCACATAGGTTCTACTAGCACACATAAAACCATTAATACTCATCAAATCCTCCAAATGCCATACAATACGTAATCATAAAGTGCATAGCTCTTAGGCTCATAAATCAAGCATTAACTCATAAATGCTTTCTCACTTGCATTATTTCTATACAAGCACATTATTACCACACTCATGTAGGGTTCATTCATTTTATTAACCCATCCCAAATTCTAATAACCCGGATTTCGCATTGCATATTTTCTAACGTTTTGTTTTATTTTGTCTCTTGTGTGTGTGTTATTTAGTAATTGGGACGTCAGAGGCAATTAATTAAAAGATGAGGGCAAGGAGGTCGTTTCCCTCTCTTTTATTTTGGTAAGGCTTATTAAGGAAAATAAGACATTTTATTCTATGACAACTCCCGATCAGTTTTCTTCACGACGTTCTTGTGCTCATCGACAGTTTTGAAAGCTTTCTCCCTCTCTCTTCTTCTTGGTGTGAGAACCCTGTCTGCTGGTGCGAATTGTGCTGTTTCTGTCTGGTTGCTGCTCGATTTTACTGCTGCTACTGTCCGGGTTCTTCTCCTCTACGAATCAGGTTGGTTGTCGTCTCGGTATTGGGTTTTAGTGTAGTCGTTTTGTGGAGATTGTGTTCTGATTCTGGGTTGCGTTTGTGGCTGAAACTAGTGCTGCTTGGTGTGTCTCCTCTGCTGCGTTCTGTGCGTTTGGTTGCTGGCTACATCTGGACTGCAACGACGCTTCGAATTCATGTAAGTGGGGGATGGAATCGGGGTTGTTTGCTCACCCTCGGGGACTGTTTTCGTTTCAGTTTTCATGTCTGATTTTGTGTGGTGTTTTGCGCGTCTTCTTCTCGTTTTTTGTTGTTATTTGAAGGGCTAAATCCCCGGGGGAACTGATTGCAATTCAGAACATTTATGTGAGTTTGGTGTTGGATTGTGTTGATTTTCTGCGCGTCTATGCGCACTGGAATTCGTCTCTGTTGCGCTGTCTGAACTTCAGTCCGAATGTTGAAGTTCGGACAGTGCTATGGCGCGTTTGTATTTTTTTGAACCTTCGCAGCGTCCGAACATCAGTCCGGACTTCAAAGTTCGGACACGATGCGTTTTTGATTTTACTAATTTCTGGCCTATGTCCGAACTTCAAAGCTCGGACTGAAGTTCGGACATGGCCTCTGTTTTTGCATAACTTGACCGTTCTGACTCTGTTTTGAGTTCCATTTGCGGGGTTGGATTCCCCTATCTGTGTACAAGCTTCCTATGATGTTTATATGCATTTTTTATGCACTTGAGATTTGTTTTATGAACATATGATTTTGGGACCTAGTTATGCTGCTTCTGAGCTTTGGATAGTCGGGTCGGGCTGTCCCGTAGCATGCTACGCAGGAATTCCTTTGATTACATTCCTTAGGTCTCTTCTGTTCCTGGGTCTTAGGAAATCATTGATGACGGGTCTGTTTAGCTGTCTCTACAGCTTCTGTTGTGGGATCTTCGAATCCATAGGACTTTATGTGAGTCCTTCTGTTGTGATAGCTTATATCTAGTGTCCCACTCTTCTGCCTCTGTTTTTGAAAGTCTGAGCTCGTTTTGATGTGGCCTTCTGGTTTGGTTTCAGTTCAGTTGTGGTCTTACTCTATCTATTTGTAAATGGCTTGTGATCCTCTCTGTTTATAAATTATCTTCTGCTTCTGTTTTGAGTGGGCTTCCTTGAGGAAGTCTTCTGCTTGCTGGGCTGTTTAGCTCACCCCTACTTATGTTGCATATTGAGCTCGTGGGATCTTCTCTTCTTGTTCCCTCCTGGAGCTTCGTTAACATTATGTTTCCTTAGACTTATGTTCTACTTGCGCTTTGGACGCTCTAGTTTTTGTAGCCTTCGGGCCCTTCGTTGTATTTGACTTACACTCATTTAGATGCGCTTTGGATCTTGTAAACTCTTTCAGTATTTATTAAGTTTGTTATTTGTTTTGGGGTTGATTTGCTTTAGAGCCTTGCGACGTTAGGTAGTAGACTCGCGGCGTGTAACGGCCCTAACTCCTAGGCCGGCTATGGGGTCATTACATTTAGTGGTATCAGAGCGAGGTTGCTCGTTCTTTGGTGTTTGTGGGGTTTGTCTGCATGTGTGGGTGTCTGAAAGGTCTGCTGTATGATGCTAGACGGTTTCTGATTAATCTTAGTGTTTGTATCTTCAGTATGCCTCCCCGATGTTCAGGACGAGGTGCAGGTTCAGGCGAGGCTCCCCAGGGGGACATCGTAGAGATTGTGCAGCAGGTGGTGACCCAGGTGTTGCAGACCATAGGGGCCACTGCTGGCCCAGTTGCAGGAGCTGGTAACGCGGGGGGCAACAATGTGAAGACGCTTTAGGAGTTCCTGAAGCTGAAGCCGCCTTCCTTCGATGCTAGTGGCGATCCACAGGAGGCGAGCCACTGGTTCACTACCATTGAGGACTTTCTGCGGGTCATAGGGTGTGAGGAGGATCAGAAGGTTAGATTCACTACTTTTATGTTCCAGTCTGAGGCAAAGGAGTGGTGGAAGTCGGTTGAGGGAGAGTAGTACCCCACCCATGGACTTGGGAGCAGTTCAGGGGCTGCTTCAACCAGCAGTTCTATCCCAATGTCTTCAGGGATCAGAAGATTGTGGAGTATGAGAGACTCCACCAGACGAAGGAGATGAACGTGGATGAGTACGTGCGTAAGTTTATCTCTCTTTCTAAGTTTGTTCCAGAGCCTGATGACAATCGAAAGGCTAGGAAGTTTGAGGCTAGTTTGAGGGGTGATATTCGAGCCGCTATGGCACCTTTCCGCCACAAGACCTTCAGGGATGTAGCTGATGTGGCGTTGGTTATGGAGGCTGAGCTGCAGGCTAGACAGCGGTATGAGAAGAGGGACCAGAGGCCCGACAAGGGCAAAGATCAAAAGAGGAAGGGTCGTGTGGAGGAGCCTGATAGGCGGGAGCAGACTTCTTCTTAGAAGAAGAAGTACAGAGGAGACCGGGGTTCTTCTTCATCTGCATCTCCTGCTGTGGAGAAGTGTGCCGAGTGTGATCATTTCCACCCAGGACGGGAGTGCTACAGGAAGTCTGGGGCGTGCTTTAAGTGTGGTTCGCTAGACCATAGCATTGCCCAGTGTCCACAGGTAGAGGTGGAGGTAGCAGTGGTGGTTCTGATAGTCGTGGTGCTGGCTCAGGGTCTGGGCAGAAGGCTGATCAGAAGAAGTCCCAGACTCAGGCACGCGTGTATGCGCTAGCTGGTGAGCAAGACCGTGGTTCAGACCGAGTGGTGTCAGGTATCCTTCAGATCTCTTCTCAGCCAGTTTTCTGTTTGTTTGATTCAGGAGCTACCCACTCCTTTGTGTCTGCTGATTTAGTGGGTAGTCTCGGGTTGTCTGCTGTGCCCTGTGATGTTGATCTGTGTATTTCTAGCCCGTTGAGTGGCGTATCTGCTTGTGTGCTTAGTTCTGTGTGCAAGTCTAGTCCTGTAGTGATTATGGATAGGACCTTGCCTGCTGACTTAATCCCTATGAGTATGTCCTGTTTCGATGTGATTTTGGGCATGGATTGGCTAGCAGAGCACCATGCCCATATAGACTGTGCGACTAGGAGAGTCGTCTTTGATAGACCGGGTGAGACCCGTTTCGTTTTTGTGGGTAATTATGTACCGTGTGCGCCAGTCATAGTGTCTGCTATGCAGGCAGCTAGCTTCCTGAGGAAGGGCTGCCAGGGTTTTCTTTGCTATCTACCAGAGGTTCGAGAGGGAGCTCGTCTGGAGGAGATCCCCATTGTGTGTGAGTTTCCAGAGGTGTTCCGGGACAATGTGCCAGGGCTGCCACCTGATCGTGAGGTGGAGTTTTCTATTGAGTTGGCGCCAGGGACTCAGCCTATTTCGAAGGCCCTTATCGCATGAGCCCGGTGGAGCTTAAGGAGCTGAAGGTGCAGCTGCAGGATCTTCTGGATTAGGGCTTTATTCGCCCTAGTGTGTCTCCATGGGGAGCACCAGTGTTGTTTGTGAAGAAGAAGGACGACTCCTTCAGATTGTATTGACTATAGGGAATTGAATAAGGTTACCATTAAGAACGGTACCCTCTTCCCCGCATTGATGACCTCTTCGACTAGTTAGCGGGAGTGACAGTCTTCTCGAAGATCGACTTGCGTTCTGGATATCATCAGTTGAGGATTAAGGCCGAGGACGTGCCTAAGTCTGCTTTCAGGACCCGGTATGGGCATTATGAGTTCTTGGTCATGCCTTTTGGTTTGACCAATGCCCCGTCGTTCTTCATGGATATGATGAACAAAGTTTTCAAACCTTTCTTGGATTCTTTCGTAGTTATTTTTATTGACGATATCTTGGTGTAGTCCAAGAGTGCGAGGAGCATGAGGAGCATCTGAGGATGGTTCTGCAGACGTTGAAGAAGAAGGATTTGTATGCCAAGTTGAAGAAGTGTGAGTTCTGGTTGGATAGAGTTGTGTTCCTTGGCCACGTGGTTTTGAAGGATGGCATTTCAGTGGACCCAGAGAGATTAAGGCGGTTATGGAGTGGGCGAAGCCCACTAGTGTGTCTGAGGTGCGTAGTTTCTAGGATTGGCTGGGTATTATAGGAAGTTCGTGGAGGGTTTCTCTAAGATCGTATCCCCCTTGACTCGTCTTCTTAGGAAGGATGTCAAGTTTGATTGAAGTGAGGCGTGTCAGGAGAGTTTCTAGGAGCTGAAGGAGAGGTTGACTTCGGCCCCGATTTTGACGTTGCCTTCTGGGACAGATGGCTTTGAGGTGTTCTGTGACGCTTCCCATGGGGGGCTGGGTTGTGTTTGATGATGCAGCAGGGAAAGGTGGTAGCGTATGGGTCACGTCAGTTGAAGCCGTACGCGAGGAATTATCCTACACATGATTTGGAGTTAGCTGCTGTGGTCTTCGCCTTGAAGATCTAACGACACTATTTGTATGGGGTGACGTGTAAGGTCTACACGGATCACAAGAGTCTCAAATATCTGTTCACGTAGAAGGAACTGAATTTGAGACAACGACGTTGGTTAGAGATTTTGCATGATTACGACCTGGAGATCCTCTACCATCCAGGTAGAGCGAATGTGGTGGCAGATGCGTTGAGCCGTAGGGGTGCTCCGGGGTTTGCTGGCTCGTTGTCAGGGATTCAGAGGTCCGCTCTTGAGCTTCAGCTCATGGGAGTTTGGGTTGTCCGTTCCGACAGTGCTGGGATGATTGCGTCGATTCAGGTCCAGTCTACTCTGATTGAGCGGATTAGAGATGGTCAGAAGGCTGATGCTGAGTTGTGTAAGATCCGGGAGAGGTTGTCAGATGATCAGGAGTCAGAGTTCTCTGTGTCCAGCGACGATTGTCTACGCTTTAGGGGCAGAGTCTGTGTGCCTAGTGGAGGCGATCTTAGGCGTGAGATTATGCAGGAGGCTCATGGAGCTCCTTATTCTGTACACCCAGGAGGGGTGAAGATGTACCGGGACCTCAGAGAGTCTTTCTGGTGGGCGAATATGAAGAGGGAAATTTCTGATTTTGTGGCTCGTTGCCAAACCTGCCAGCAGGTTAAGGCTGAGCATCAGCGGCCTGCGGGTCTTCTGCAGCCTCTTCCCGTTCCTGAGTGGAAGTGGGAGAGCGTTGGTATGGACTTTATTGTGGGGCTTCCTAGGACATCTTCTGGGTACGATGCGCTGTGGGTGATTGTGGACCGGTTGACGAAGTCAGCCCATTTCTTGCCTGTGAGGAAGACCTTCAGCCTTGAGCGCCTGGCTCGGCTGGTGTAGATAAGATTGTGAGGCTGCATGGTGTGCCGGCGATGATCGTTTTGGACAGGGATCCGAGATTTGTATCTCACTTCTGGCGTAGCCTGCATAAGGCTTTAGGGACGAATTTGGCTTTCAGTTCAGCATATCATCCTCAGACCGATGGGCATATAGAGAGGACGAACCAGATTTTGGAGGATTTGTTGAGAGCTTGTGTGTAGACTTCGGAGGGAGCTGGGATCAGCATGTGACTTTGATTGAGTTTGCCTACAATAATAGCTTCCAATCGAGTATTGGGATGGCCCCATTTGAGGCGCTGTATGGTAGGCGCTGTAGATCCCCCATTTGTTGGGATGATCTGCGAGAGAGAGCGATTGTGGGTCCTGAGTTGGTGCAGGGAGCTGTGGACAGGTCAAAGACTATCAGGGAGTGAAATACCCCGAACTTAAATATGGTGATTAGAATATTTTAATATAGTATTAAGGGCCTAATAGTGCCTAAGTAATTTTGGTAAGGAAAAATAAATCCAAAAAAAGAAATGAGAAAAACGCTTAGAAAGCGGAAAACGCTAAAACAAGCGTTAAATAACCATAGGAGGTACGAGACCTCGGTATAGTATCGTAAGGATTCCTAAGGCTTATTCATGCCTAATTAGTATACGGGAACGACTCCCGAAGAAAACGGATCCAAGAAATATATTAAACGCTAAAAGAGTTTTAGCGCACGTTTTTCGAGGAAACCCGAAAACATGGTTTTAAGTGGTCAAACGAACCCGTAAAAATTATTAATCATTAAATAATAATTATTAAGCCTTTATGGAAGCTTAATAACCAATAAAAATAAAGAAACGAGAAAATCCGGAAAACGGGCCCGGTTAGTGAATAGTATCAAAACCGGGTAAAAAATAACGAGTGTTTACTGTAAAGGACGAAAAACGCTCCAGCTAGTATAACAGTGGAGGCCGGTTTTACTGTTATAACAGCTCACTCTCACACACACATGTAACTAGCTAATTAAATAAGGAGAGTCAAGAGTAAAAAGTAGAAAAGGTACTTTAACCTTTTCTCTCACCTCACTTCCCCACCTCTCCTTTCTCTTTCTTCTTTCTCCTTCACCCATCGATTCTCTCTCCTTCTCCATGGGGCTGGCGATTTTTGAGAAGCTCCAACACCTCTCATGGCTTCTCTTCTTTCTCTCCATGCTCTAGCTCCATTTGAGCTCCAAATGTAAAATAAAATACATATTTGAACTCCTCTCTTCAAGCTCTACATTTCTATCTTTTCAAAATCCGAAAATGAGCAACTTCATCTCCATGGGTTTTCCCCATTTGAAGAGAAAAGCACACCATTGAGAAGCTTGGTGTCTCCTCTTTCAAACAAGGTAAAAATCTCCATGAAAGACCCCCCTTTTCTCTATCTCCTTGGTGGCCGATTTTTGTCTCTCCCTCTTACCTTGTTTTTCCTCTTGTTTTGGAGCTTTGCTTCAACCCTCCAATGGTGGTGAGAACACCTTCTTGAACCAAGGGCTAAAACCCCTCCTAAAGCACTCCAAAGGTAAACCATAGAATTGGTATTTTTAAACACTTCAATGAATTAGTGTTAATATGAGGGTTAGTAGATTAATTATGCTTGTCTTTGTGTGCTTGGGTAATGGGAATGGAGTTTGGCAACTCCATTCCCCATAAAACCGATTTGGACAAGAAAGAGAGCAAGAGGAGAAATGGAAAAGGAAATGAAGGAATCAAAAGCTCAAGGTAAGAGCTCCTTCTTAACGCTTAAATTTAATGCATTAGTGTAATGGGAATGGGTAAACAAATAAAATAACCTAAACCATTGTATTGGTATTGTAGTTGTGGATGTTTGAGTATTGGTGAGCAAATGTGAGGATTTGTAGGCCTTAGAGCCAAATGAATGGTGTATGTATGTACTAGTATTGCTATTTGAGGAAATAATGATGTATTAGTATTGTGATTGAAGAAGTATTGGTGTATTAAGATTTTGTATGAACCTTGTGTGCTGGTAGGACCCTGTATGGGTGTGGCTTAGAATAGTAGAAGGATTTTGGTGATGATGGGTATGGTGGATAAGTAAGAATTATAGGTGAGCTATGGCAAAATTTTGGTAGGAATTGTGCACTAAAGAATGACTTGGTGAATGGGAGAACCAAGGTATGTATTGGGGTTAGTAGAGATGTTTAATGACCATGGATTGGTAATTGGAGGATGAGGATAAAGTATATAAAAATCTGTAGCAAGAAGTGATAAAAATGTATTGGAGAAGGTAGAGAAATTGGTGTGCAGGATTTTGTAAAATGAGTGTTGGAACTTGAGTGTAGGAAGTGCAATGGCTTGGAAATAAATTGGCATGGTAAGGAGAGGTATTTAGAATGCTTGGAATGGCAATGATTGAGGAAGTATTGGATGGGAGAATTGAATGGTAAAATCTGTAGCATAAGTGTAACAAAAACTGTTACATGTGTTGAAGAAAAGTAAGGAAATTGTGTAAGTTGTTTGATGGATTTAGTAATGGATTTAGTGGATGAATTAAGGTGATTTGGAGGGTTTAATTAGTGCTAAAACATGTGGGATTACATGTAGGAAGATTGGGGAAGAAGAAATGAAAGAAGTAAAGAAAGAAGTGGAAAACAAAACCTGTAGGCATGTTCTAGAACTATCCGACCCAGAGGTTGGGTCGGACGGTGGGTCGGACAGACCCAGACCCCGGAATCGAAAGCTACTGGAATGGTCCGACCTAGAGTGTATGGGTCGGACGGAACAGTTCTGGGTCGGACGGGACATTTTCAGAAGACGGAAAACTTACAGGAATGGTCCGACCCATAGGTTGGGTCGGACGGGGGTCGGACGGCCCTAACTTATATATATAAAAAAACAAGAGTAGTAAATAGTAATCATATGTATGTATGTATGTAGGTAAGTACATAAATAAAGGACCTTAGTAATATACCATTAAGGTGACAACAATGGTAAGGAAGTAAGTATGGGAGTAGGCAAACAAGTATGAAAAGTAATTAAGTAGGTTGAGAGTATGAGAACATGAAGTATACGGGATAACGGGGTACGTACTAGAATAGTAATTATTTGTGTATCGTAAGAGTATAGTATTAATAATAATGTTGGAACATTATCAGTGGAACAAGTGTGAACCAAGGAACGAGGGAACACACGGTAGAGCTAGCTCCGGTGAAAGGTATGATTTCCTCATGCCCCGTATGCTAACCGAGTTACGTTGATTTGTGTGCTGTATGCCGGCTAATCAAGACTAAAGCATGAAAATGGTTTATTGCCTTCATTATATGTCTTGCCGTATGTTGATTGAGCTAACCTTCTTGATTGATTGTGTGGCTTTACTTAGTGCGTAGACCGACTCATAGATGAGTCTTATTGTGTATTGATCGTAGTGAGAGTCATGTGTGAACTAATGGAACCGTAGCAACACACTAAACCAACGAACCAATAAACGATAACGTAAACCAATGAACTCACTAGAATGTGAGAGAGTGTACGGAGGAGTAAAAACCTTCCGATAACGGTAGGAGAAACGAAATGAATAATCCACAAACAAAAGTAGTGGAAGTACATAAGTAACCTATATTAGAGGAATTATTCTTGGTGCAAGACATGAACCATGAGAGTAGTAAGAATGATGAGGGATCTCCAAACCCCTTAGTAATTAGTCGACCCATTATGAGAGGGCCCGACTGATGTAAGTATGTCCCAAACATGAGAGTATTCGATACGTTGGGGAAACCCTTAAATCTGAGGATACTAGTCGGTTGTAATTCCCTAAGCTAGTGGAGGTTATCAAGAGAGATACTTCTAGGCTAACCCACGAGGCGTATTATACTCTGAGAGGAGAGTGTTAGGAATTTGAGTAGTCCGGTACAAACGGGCATTGGGATTTGAGTATTGAGGAGCTAAGCGTATAGCCCCGTATTGTAGGTCCAGTGGTGAGTCTTGTGTATGACTCCGCCCAGAGGCCAAAAGTAATGAGTATTGCGTATGTATGAGCAAGTAATGAGTACTGAGAGTAAGAAGTGAGTATGAATATGCAATGAGTACCGAGTATCGAATATGTATGAGTAAGCATTGAGTATTGGGTACGTAAGAGTAAGTATGAAGAATTGAGTAGTGAGTATGCACAAGTATAGTAACGAGTACAGAGTAAGGATCATGTACGAGTAAGGAATTGAACATGGAGTAATGAGGATGCAAGAGTAAGGAGTAGTATGAGTAGAGTAGCGAATATCGAACACAGTACGAAGAGTAATGAATGAATAACCAATATGAATGGTTGACTATTGAATTGTCTTCCTTAGTAAGTATTGAACTTGCATATTTACGTAGGTATTTTTGATTGTATTGCTGTAGTGTGAGTATGTATGTATGCATGTAAAATGAACTCCATGTATATCCGACCCAAAGTAGTCGGCGTACCGCGGTTAGCACGCGGTATATGCGGATTTCATATGCAGCGTAAGCTGACCCCCTAGGGGGATCGTTTTTAGTGTGCAGGTACCGAAGTTGTTCACCGTTCGAGAGAGTAGGACGGGGACTGCTACATAAGCATGGGTAGTTGAGAAAAGGGAATTGTATTTGTAACGTAGTATGAATTTGGAAGTCTAAACTGTATCGGTAATGTAAGGATTGTAGTATGCTCGATATAGTATTGTATTGGAGTTGTATCGAATTATGGATTGGTATGCAAGGGAAAGTAATGTATTGTGTAGAGCACTCGGTATGTTCATATTCATCAGACCGATAGTATGTAGTATTGTAATCCGCCTTGTTAGTCACGTGGGTGACTAACGGCATTGTACACCCGCCGTTGAGTAAGTAATATCCGCTGCGAAGGTAAGTATTTGTACAGTAATGACGGTTTAGGTAGGGGCGGGTAGGGGTGTTACAAAAAGTGGTATCAGAGTGACGTATCGCTCTGATGGATGAAATACCGAGTTTAGGTAAATACTGAGTTAGGAAGTAGAGACTTAGGGCTAAGGGTTGAGTGTTAGTTTAGCGTGTGAGGTACGCTAGTTAGGAACTTCCGCGTGAACCGGAAACCTACAACAACCATACCCCGCCCTCCGCAACCCACGGTATTAAGTTGGGAGAATAATGCCAGAGAGATGGAAAGACCTCTCACACTCGGGTAACACCCGATCTGGCAGTTGCAAGTAAACCTTATTAGAAAAAGAACCTGTCATACGGTAGAGTCCAAGAACTGGAAGTCCGAAGACGGTTCCCGTTGGATGATGATGACCGCACTTAATGGCGGAGGATTGAAGATCCTAAATAAAGGATAGTGGAATTTATGGCACCATGGGGCGACATGCTTCGCAGTCGTGAGAACCATGAATAGCCAGTAAGAAGAGAAGGATTGTAATGTTAGATAGTACCAACAACAGTATACAAACCGACTAAAGAAATAGTCGAGGTTGGATTAATACCAAACCTACACGCCAAGAGGCTGTGATAACCGAACAACATAGTTCAGGTAACGAAGAAAGGATTCATAACACAGACACCTATAGGACCACAACATGGTTCCCAAGGACAAGTCAAGTCTCGTTAACCACAGCGAAAGTGTGAGACACCCGAACTGACGACAACCATGTCAAGTACACTGAGAAACGACTCAGGAGATTGATCACCAAGATCAAAAGATCAAAGGAAGATCCAATAAGACCACCAAATGTGGATGGAAACGATACCGTAACCGGTATATGTAACCGAAAAACAACCTACCCGGGCACTTGCCCGGGGCAAGTGCAGCAGCAAATACAAGATGGTTGGAAGACTTTTAACAACCCGCAAATACTTACTAAAGTACCGCTATGACAAATGGAGCAAATATAGGATCACCAATCCTAAGTATTTAAATAATGAAACCTCGGAAAGGCCTAACGGCCCGACCATTGTATTGAGAGTATACCGGTCAGCAAGAAGCTGAACTTGGTCAAGACCTGAATCATGGCAACGCCATGAAGAATTTCTCTTAACACCGAACCGTTATTTCAAAACCAAAATTTTTCTTTCAAAACTACGAACCCTCTTTTAAACCTTGGATTTTTTTTTTTAAAAAAACAAACAAACGGAATTACGGTGAGTATCATAAAATGATACAAGAGGAGTTGACAATAGAATACTTCACCTAGGCGTGTGACGAACACTACGAGTGTACCCAAATACGGGATGTGGGACGATCGCACTCCGAAGGAGCTTGCGGGCCTGACAGATAGTTGGGTAAGTGGTAATGTGCCAAGAAGGTACCCCACGTATGTACATGTAGTGTACGAAACACGAGAAGTAGTCAACTCCGTTCTACGGACCATAAGTAATTCAAAATAGAACAGTCGAACACCAAAACGAGCAACACAGAGACTCAGATAAGCTACAAGCTAAAGAGTCAGAAACTCACTCCAGGAGGAGGAACATTAAGAGTTGAAAGTGCAAGAAGCACTAACAACGGAATAAGACATGAATATGTCTCGAGGATATCAAATAAAGCATGATAACGGAAGGAATACCCGGTCTAAACACTGTAAAGCAATGCCTAACATGGACACATCAGTGTTCAATGAACGGGATAGAATTCCCAGAACAACTACCACAAACACACAGGGTGATGTTATAAGGTACCGAAAATACCATTCATCACCAGAAGGAATAGCAAATCCGTTTTATAACATAAGGAAAAACACCAATGGTCTACCCTAAGAACGGGAGACGTTATAACCCTCAACGGATAACTCAGATCCAAACCGCAAGGTAGGATAACAAACTGGATATAACCCAAATGTCGGCCAGGTGTAATGGCATAATCAATAATACCCAGAGCAATCCATAAAGGGTATCCAGTCAACACAGTTGAACGAGATGTTTGGTAAGAACACCACAATCGGAACGAACATCGGTTAGAACACCGAAGGGATCCCACTTGACAGGGATACCCCAAAGCAATAAATGGTAACGATCAATACCAAGATACAAAGGGGCCTCAAACAAACGGAAGCGTGATGTGTGACGATTTTTCATGGAGCCTAGTATCACCCCAACTCAGCGATAGCTTACGGAGAAGTAACCACTGGGGAACAACCTATGATGAGCAGCTTAGGCAACATGGCTAGGATGCCATGAAACTATTACCACACAACCCAACGGTTGCAAAACCAATGTGAACTATATGGAAAGTGGTCAGGGTTGACACGATAAAAGAGTAACAACCAATAATGGAGGATCCCCTCATAAATACGAAACCGCAAGAGCGGTGAACACATGGATACCAAAAGGGAATACCATCAGTAACTGTCAGGAAATATACCCCTCTCAGAACTACTAATGTAGTCAAGCTTGAGCATACAATTATGGTCAAGCAATGTGAAATAAGCTTCAACAGCAATTGTTGACAACCAAGAGTAACGGTTATAAAACCAATGATGCTCAGGGAGCTCAGAAAAATAAAGGAATACCACATGCGGTATTTGCCAAATATATGGGGAACCATTGTATAAATGATAGAGATGCATGAGCTGAAGCTAGCAACAGTGGATGCCATGTAAACCAATATTATGGAATCAGTTAAGAACATGGTGCGCATCAGGAGACCAATATACGTGAATAATCACCCAATACTATGGAGTTGTTAGTACAATATGGTAGACAGACCGGGCGACAAGCTAGAAGTCTGCACCAAATGATGAAGCACCACCTAAAAGAGTAGCGAGCAGTCCTATTGCATCTATAAGAGAGTTGTTGCTGCCAAGGGTTCACGCCTCTGCACTCTGTAGGACTGAGTGTTTTGGTATTGCACTTGTGTAGTCAATGATCTAGTGGGATAGCTAGGAATATGGAAAATGTAAGTAGTAGTAGTAAATTCTTCCTTTACCAATAAACATGGCATAAGCCAGTTAGCAAAGCTCGGAAAAGACCGTGCGGCCAAGGCCAAAGAAGCACGAAGAGGGTGAAAAACACGCCAATAATCACAAGATGTGAATTCCATTGGAATAAAAGTGAAAGGAGACTTCAGAAAGTCACAAGGACCGACGCATGAAAATGCAAGGTCATACAAGTAAAGAACACTTGTAATGAACCAGAGAAAATGGTATAATCAGAAGCTACTAACAGTAGAGGAAGCACTACAACTAGTAGTGACTTAACCTCAACGACAATAAGTTGGAGGAACCAAGGGAATGATCACTACAAAACACAACAACATGTATGTAGATTGCCAGAAGCTGGTTACAATCTAAAACTCATCGAGTTTGAGCATGGTAAAAGAACACCACACATGGTCACTAAAAGAGATGATGGGTAACCCGTTAAGGATAACAAGAAGGGCGAATAACCCAGTTATCAGGGTCGCCGCAAGCAGCTAGTGGCGCCCAGAATTCTAGTGAAATACCCTAATGAACACGAGGTTAATCATTAACGCCTTACAGCCATTCAAGCTAGAACCGAACCCGGTTGAGAGTGAAATAACTCCGATGAAAATTCTTGATGCAAGGACTAACCGGTAATACGGTTAAGACCCATTGACCAAGGAACATTGTATAATGGACCGCATGGAAGCTGAACCACTCCATGACGGCTGAATGCCTTAGACCAATGTCCAATGTTGACACATGGAAGATTACGTGGGCGTAATCCCTTTTAAGGGGGGTAGAGCGAAAACCGCGAAATGTATGTTTTACGTGATAAGTGTGTAAACTACAATGCGCATAGCAAGAAAATTCGTTTTGATGGTTGATACTTATGTTACAAACAATTGTATTCACTCATCGTGTAATTGTGGTAATTTGAGAAGCAAGTATAGGAAAAGGAGTAGTGAAACTCCAGGGGAATGAGAACCCCGATTGGTAATAGTATGAGGAATGAGTATGTATGGGAGACTTGAGATGTATGTAATGAGTATAAATCGGTATACAACCGATGTATTTTATGAGTATAAATTTGGTATAGCAAATTAACGGGATATTACACCCATGAATTTCTTGAGTATAGTAGTTGGAGATGATGTAGTAATAGTTGATGAGATGATTAGTAAGTAAGTAAGTGAATCATATAAATTGGAAAATGTATGTGTATGATTATGAGTAGCAAGATTAAAAAGATAGAAAACGAAATGATGTTTGACGAGCTGTCTGTTTGTATTGAGGTGGGAAGTGGAACTTGATTTGCTAGCGATCAAGGGAAGCCGAACACAAATTGGAGTGGAAGGATAATTCAACACCAATGCTGATCACATTGGGGTTGAAGGACTCTGGAAGCTCCCTTAAGTGGCCACAATAATAACACTAGTAATAGGAATAATCATCATAAATTGAAATTGGGAGATGTATGCAAGTTTTCAAAATGAATTTCCAAAACTAATTTGGTACAATGTTTTCTTCAAACTTGAGAATGAGGATCGATTTTGAAACCGCTCCCACGGGCGCTAGCGGATCTTGCATGCCTAGGCACGGGTATCCGGTCGAAACCATAGGAGGAGAAGCTAGTTGTGAGTCGGTGGGAGTGTTGATTAGTTTTGAAACCACTACACCGGTTGTACGGTAACAGTGTGTGTTTTGTATTTTTCCAAGGGCACTGGGGCAGCGTAGTCCCGAGTAAGTATGAGTAAGTATGAGTAAAGTATGAGTAAGTAAGTATGAGTAAGTGCCTGAGGATCTCTATATGTGCAAATGAATTTGATCAGAACCAAAGGACCGTGGAGCCAGAAAGTGTAAGTGCTCAAGTCATGACGGTCATGAACCAGAAAGCGTAAGTGTTCAAACGTGACCGGTACATGAGGGATCACTCGCCATTGGGGGAGGATTGTACCTAATTGTCTGCGGATGGACCCCCTTGGAGAGAAGTAAAACGGATATTTTTGATTGCTATGCATGCAGTTGTGAGCCTCGATTTTAAACCCTATCCTATGTGGATTAAGTTGATTAGGATCTAATCGGGTTTTAGGTCCACTTATAACCTAAGATTAATAACTATGTCATATAACAATAATTATTAAAACCTAAGCTAGCTCACTGGAACCTATTATGAGTCGCCACCTAATTTTAACCTAGATCAAATTAGGAAAGGAGAGTTCGGGTTCGGGGGATTGATATTCGACTTAATTAGGGTTCAAATTACTTTCATTACCCTTCCTAGGCCGTTTTTCCTCTACTTGGTTCGTTTACAACTTTCTACAAAGTTGTTTTTAACCTAGGTGCGCGCTTCTGTTTTTTTATTTTTTAACGTTTTTTGACAGAAAATTAAAGTGAAATTGAAAGCTACCTAAACTAGGGTTTCGGAGGCAGAATTAGGTCAAATTTCGTTTACGTCCGTAGCCACGGACACCATGTCTGAGACCACGGACCCCAGTTAACCTAATTATACAGAAAAGTCGAATTTGAGGAAAAACAAAAGTTTGAAAAGTCTGGGGCCACGGACAGGCTGTCCGTGGGCCTGGACATTATTTTAGAAAACCTAAATTTGAAAATTTTAAAATCCCGCCGCCGTCTGTGGGCGTCCGAGGCCACGAACAACCCGTCCGTGGCCCCGAACCATAGGTCCGAGATCCCGGACAACCCACGGACAGGGGTTTTATGGTGGTTCCCGAAGGTGTTTTCAGCTCAAAATTTATGCACGTGTAGCCTGAAAGGTGTACAATTCGTTAGTAATTGAAAGATTGCAGTTTGAAGTCGAATTATGTACGAAACTTGACGAACAAGTAACAAGGCAGAAACAAAAGTAATTAGCAATACAAAAGCGTAAAAAGGTTAGTTTGAACCCAAAATTTGACATAGAGTTAATAAGGTCGTGGAGAGTAAGAAAAGTAGAATTGCAACCTGTTTTACCTTCAGATTCATGGTGTTTCTTCACGTCGGGATTCTTCGGAGGCCTCGTTGATGGCGGATCCGGAAGAACTTCGAACCGAGCTTCTGACTCCTTGCTGTTCTTGATGTTCTTCACGTTTTGGTGCTGTTTTGGTGAGGGTTTGATGATGGATGATGTTGTGGGAGTTGAAAAATGTGTTTTGGTGTTGATTTCGGTGAGATTTCGGTGTTTGACTGTGGCTCTGGAGTTCAAAACGTGGAGAGAGAGAGACGGCTGCCTTCTTTGAGAGTCTAGGGTTCTTGAGGTTCTTCTTTGATCATGGGATAAGGTTCCTTATATAGGCTTCCTTAAAGATAGAAAAATCCGGTAAAAACCGAGATTTACCGACGTTTTAGCTTAAGGGCTTCCAAAAGGAATTTGATTAAGAAATTTTACATATGGGTAAAGGATGATATTTCCGAATTTTCTAAAGTGGAATCGAATTTTTTGGACATTGGAATATTTTTAAATTCAATTTCTCGTCAGATTCAATCAGAAATTGCTAGAAAATTATTGGAAATTCGAAAAATCAAAATTCCAACCCCATTATGCTTCAGATGTCATCCTCTATCATGCGTTAAAATTTCAAAGCATTTTGAATTGATTTGACCCTTATTTGGAGGAGAGAGAAAGCCTATAGGGGGCTTAGGAGCCTTGAAAAATTACGAAAATGCCCCCTGGAGATGACTAAGCTGTCCCTAGTACTCCGAAATGTGCCGATCGAATTGGGAACCCTCGATACTAGCCTATTAGTAGAGACTCTCTTCCGGGGGGGTTGAAATTTTGGTATAACAGATTGCCCCCGTCAACTAGACTTTGTAATGGAAATGAAAAGGCTAGTTGATGCTTGAGTGATACCCCAAAATTTTGGATCTTAAAAGACCACACGTGCAATCCGACAAGTTGCGTCGAGCTATTCTAAGGCGCTGACTACCTATGAGTAAAGTGGAAGGGTGTCGAGCGGTTCTAAGGCGTCGACCACCTAAAGGTAATAATGAAGTAATGTCAGACTATTCTAAGGCGCCGACTACCTATAAGGATGATATGACGTCAAGCTATTCTAAGGCGTTGACTACCTATAATGAATGAGATGATGTCAAGCTATTCTAAGGCGTTGACTACCTATAATGAATGAGATGATGTCAAGCTATTCTGAGGCGTTGACTACCTATCAGTGATTGAAAATTGGTGTTGGGTCGAGTTCTTCTATTCGGGTGAGTTCTGTTGCTCTAGTGAGTTCTGCTGCTCTGGTGAATCTAAATCTTTGGCTGAGAATCTGTATCTCTGAAGAGTCTGTACCTTCGGCTGAGAATCTGTATCCCTGAAGAATCTGTACCTTCGGCTGAGAATCTGTATCCCTGAAGAATCTGTACCTTCGGCTGAGAATCTGTATCCCTGAAGAATTTGTACCTTCGGCTGAGAATCTGTATCCCTCAAGAATCTATATCTTCGGCTGAGAATCTGTATCCCTCAAGAATCTGTATCTTCGGCTGAGAATCTGTATCCCTGAAGAATCTGTATCTTCAGCTGAGAATCTGTATCCCTGAAGAGTCTGTATCTTTGGCTGAGAATCTGTATCCCTGAAGAATCTGTACCTTCGGCTGAGAATCTGTATCCCTGAAGAATCTGTATCTTCGGCTGAGAATCTGTATGTCTGATCGGGTGAGAATCTGTATCTCTGAAGAATCTGTATCTTCGGCTGAGAATCTGTATGTCTGATCGGGTGAGAATCTGTATCTCTGAAGAATCTGTATCTTCGGCTGAGAATTTGTATCTCTGATCGGGTGAGAATTTGTATCTCTGAAGAATCTGTATCTTCGGCTGAGAATCTGTATCTCTGATCGGGTGAGAATCTGTATCTCTGGTCTATGAGGAGTTTCGTACGGACGGATGCAAGGTAAACTTTATGCAAATGATCATGATGAAAGTTGATTATGAAAGTGCCAAACATGGCAATGTTAAGGGTCAAAAATTGTCCAAAGCACGACATTACTAGAAAGTGTGCCACGTGTGGCCATGATGAGGTTTATGAAACCGAAGTGGTTAGAGGAAAGTTGTTCAAGACAAGAAATTGTTGAAAGAGGTGCCAAACGTGGAAGTGTTTGAAGAAAATTCTGTTTACTGAAAAGGAAAGTGAAATTATCATTTTCTAACTATAGACTTCGGATTTATAACTTATTTCCTACGAGATGAACATGCCGCCGGTGAGGTATGGTGTATGATGTGAAGGTAAGGGCTTATGTGGGCCTGTGGTGTTTGATATGCAGGTAAGGGCTTATGTGGGCCTGTGTAGTGGAGGTGTGGAGGTAAGGGCTTATGTGGGCCTGAGGTGTTTGAAGTGGAGGTAAGAGCTTATGTGTGCCTGTGGTGGGAGGGTGGTGGTTTAAGCTTAGGGTTCCAATTGGTGTTGTCATAGTAATTGTTGGAACCAACAATTGCCCCCAGTATTTTTCCCTAAAGACAATATGAGCTAGAGTTCATGGCAATCGATCGTTCTGATCGATTGCCCCCAATATTTCCTTTGATCAAACGTGCGAACGAGTCTCGTCCTCACAGGGCCAGGGCTTATGTTCTGATTTGGTGCTTCCTAACCTACACTCGACGTGTTTGGTGTTTACACTCGTTTCTCACTTACGGTCACAACTTCTAGACCATTGAATTTGATACTTGATGAATTTACGCATTCGATCTGTTACTTTCACGTGATTGGATACACAACTATCAAGTCGGAAGTCTTTAAAGCTTATAACGTGGCCATAGGGTGTGATGAAAGACGACGGGGTAATAGAGGGATATTTGAGGTATGTGGAGCTTAAATGGGTGACCAAAGCTCCAACTTGCGTCTTCTCTCATATTCATCTTCCTTGCATTGAAGTTGTCTGCCTGCTTCATGTTGTCGTTGTTTTTGAGCTTCTGGACCTGGACTTTTGGAGTTGTCCTTTACACCATTTCTCTTTTTTGTCATTTGGACTTCTTTGAGGCACTTCGGGTTTGTCTTTTTGTTTTATCCTTTCTTGACTTTGCCTTCGAGGTTCTTGTGTTTCCCGGTTTTGGGCTTCGAAAGCTGTTTTGATGTGAGCTATTTTGATCCTGTGTCACTCTAGGACCGTTTGTGGATCGTTTCGTCATGCTGATAGCGGCATTGCTTCTTTGGACTGATGAGAATGTTATCTAAGAGTCGGGCTCCTCGCTTTCTTTGGTCACCGGGTCGGACATTCATCATTGGCTGGGTTATTTTGTGGAGCTCATAATATCAAAAAGGGATATACGAAAGGCTCAGCGGGGGTGCCTAGAGTTTAATGCCAGGGTTTACAAGCTTTTAGCTATGTGGTGTTGTACCTAGGTGCTTCGTCATTCCTGATAGTTGTGTATCCGTTCGTTGTTACTTTTCGCAGGTCTAAGAGTAAATTTACAAATTATCTCCTTCGGTCGGAGTTATGCCGTTTACCTCACCTTTGAATGTGGTCTCACCGGAGTCGTGTAAGAATGATACGCTCGTTCACTCATGGTTTTATCACTCAAGACACTCTCGCGAGATCTTCACTCAGAGACTTGTTCGCATATTTAAACGAAAGGTGAAAGATGACGAACTTAAACTCAGATTGCCCCCAGTATTGACCTGGGGTTTATGACAACACTTAAACAGATGTGGATTTTGGAATGCTTCGTGGATATTATGGGATAGTCTATGGTGGAAGGATGGACATGTTCACCCTTTTAGAAACAAAAGACAAGTCGTTCTATTCCATAGTCGGGAAATGATTACTCTACGAGCCCTTAAAAACAAATTTTTTGTTTTTGTTTTGTTGAATAAATGCACAAAAAATTACGAAAATAGAACTATGCTCTAATTCACGAATGGAAAGATAACATCAAAAGTTGCAATCTAAAATGATAAAGGAAGCTAACTACTAAATCGAGAAAACTTATGAAATAGTGATGTTGAACAGTCTGATGCCAACGTGTTGAAGACTCGAGCTGTTGACCGTCAGGGTGCCATTGACCATGATTGTCTTCCTTCCAAACTTCGAGTAGGCCCTGTAAAATGTCCGAACTAGGAATGCCTATGGGTTATGTAGGAAGTAATTGGGCCTGAGTCTTCGCCAAACTGGGAGTGAAGTGCATAGACTAGAGTGATTCCTAGACTAGAACGGACATGTAGGCCTGAATCCAGGAATTGAGCAAACAAGCTGAAAGAAATCACATGGACCGCGAATGGGCCACTGGGCCGAAGGATAAGCCTTGAAGTCTAGATTCGTTTGATGCTCTTGTTGGGCCTTGAAGCCGGAAACTGGAATGAATGAGTTATGCAAACTATCCTGGATCCAAATGTTTTATGGACCGAAATTCTAGATTGAGAATGAAGCTCATGGGCCAAAACTATGAATTGGTCTATGTGCTCAAACGGAATGAGTTATGAGTGTGGTACTGGGCCAGAATGATTGCTCTATATGTACTGGAATTTGGGCCGAGTGATTTTGGTTGGGCCTAAAAGATGACACCTAGATCTAGGGTTTTGGGTTAGGGTCATGATAAGAAGTCTACCTAGACTAGAATGAGCCCTTGGGCCGGAATGTGTTTGGGCATAAAGTAAAGCACATGAGCTGGAATGGTCCATAAATCACAAATGGGCCTAACTTTCTTCGGGCCAGAGAAGATGGTTGCTAAGCCAAAAAAGATTTTATTTTCAGGACTTGCGAGTTATTTCAAGTTCAGGTGGATTTCTTTTTTGGGCCTAGGACTAATTGGATAATTCAAATTGGGCCAGAAGAGAATCACCTAAGTCTAGGATTTGGGCCGATGCCTGAACGACTCACATGTTAAACCAAACAGGGCCTCTGGGCCGCAAACAAATAGAGCTGCCAATTCGTGTTGGGCTAGGTTGATGTAGGAGAAGTTCCTATCAATCTCTAGGCTGGTAGTGGGCCGATCATACAAGCAAACAGGACCCACACAAATTCAACATATTCTCACTAGACGTTTAAATCACACCGGGTATGGGTCGATCCGGAGAGGTGCTTGGGGCATGGGCCCAGGTCACCACAAAGGAATAGGGCTTGCACGCTCTTCTCTTTGGGATTCCCCACTCTTTTCACATCACCGAAGGTGTGCGTATACGGTCGGGTCTTTGACTGACCAAACAATGGGCTAGGTAAGGGCACTGCCAGGAAAACGCTTGGGGCTAAGGCCCAGGTATTATGGGGGTGTGGTTAGACGACACCCTCCTATTTTCCCCCGCTTATTCACATCACCTAAAAGGTGTGAGTCCCTGACAGGGGACCTTCAAACGGGTCCCGGGGTGAAATCGGTTTGCGTGGACCCTCGCTCTCATGATGCAAAGGTGCATAAAATAGAAGTGCACATGAAAGTAAACAAACAGAGTAATAAAGCCATAATTAAACATTTTCGAGTTAAGCCCTCTTTCTTAAAATTAAAACAAGTTAAAATTAAGAAGCTGTCCCCAGCAGAGTCGCCAGTCTGTGAGCCTCGATTTTAAACCCTATCCTATGTGGATTAAGTTGATTAGGATCTAATCGGGTTTTAGGTCCACTTATAACCTAAGATTAATAACTATGTCATATAACAATAATTATTAAAACCTAAGCTAGCTCACTGGAACCTATTATGAGTCGCCACCTAATTTTAACCTAGATCAAATTAGGAAAGGAGAGTTCGGGTTCTGGGGCTTGATATTCGACTTAATTAGGGTTCAAATTACTTTCATTACCCTTCCTAGGCCGTTTTTCCTCTACTTGGTTCGTTTACAGCTTTCTACAAAGTTGTTTTTAACCTAGGTGCGTGCTTCTGTTTTTTTTTATTTTTTAACGTTTTTTGACAGAAAATTAAAGTGAAATTGAAAGCTACCTAAACTAGGGTTTCGGAGGCAGAATTAGGTCAAATTTCGTTTACGTCCGTAGCCACGGACACCATGTCCAAGACCACGGACCCCAGTTAACCTAATTATACAGAAAAGTCGAATTTGAGGAAAAACAAAAGTTTGAAAAGTCCGGGGCCACGGACAGGCTGTCCATGGGCCCGGACATTATTTTAGAAAACCTAAATTTGAAAATTTTAAAATCCCGCCGCCGTCTGTGGGCGTCCGAGGCCACGGACAACCCGTCCGTGGCCCCGAACCATAGGTCCGAGATCCCGGATAACCCACAGACAGGGGTTTTATGGTGGTTCCCGAAGGTGTTTTCGGCTCAAAATTTATGCACGCGTAGCCTGAAAGGTGTACAATTCGTTAGTAATTGAAAGATTGCAGTTTGAAGTCGAATTATGTACGAAACTTGACGAACAAGTAACAAGGCAGAAACAAAAGTAATTAGCAATACAGAAGCGTAAAAAGGTTAGTTTGAACCCAAAATTTGACAGAGAGTTAATAAGGTCGTGGAGAGTTAGAAAAGTAGAATTGCAACCTGTTTTACCTTCAGATTCATGGTGTTTCTTCACGTCGGGATTCTTCGGAGGCCTCGTTGATGGCGGATCCGGAAGAACTTCGAACCGAGCTTCTGACTCCTTGCTGTTCTTGATGTTCTTCACGTTTTGGTGCTGTTTTGGTGAGGGTTTGATGATGGATGATGTTGTGGGAGTTGAAAAATGTGTTTTGGTGTTGATTTCGGTGAGATTTCGGTGTTTGACTGTGGCTCTGGAGTTCAAAACGTGGAGAGAGAGAGACGGCTGCCTTCTTTGAGAGTCTAGGGTTCTTGAGGTTCTTCTTTGATCATGGGATAAGGTTCCTTATATAGGCTTCCTTAAAGATAGAAAAATCTGGTAAAAACTGAGATTTACCGACATTTTAGCTTAAGGGCTTCCAAATGGAATTTGATTATGAAATTTTACACATGGGTAAAGGATGATATTTCCGAATTTTCTAAAGTGGAATCGAATTTTTTGGACATTGGAATATTTTTAAATTCAATTTCTCGTCAGATTCAATCAGAAATTGCTAGAAAATTATTGGAAATTCGAAAAATCAAAATTCCAACGCCATTATGCTTCAGATGTCATCCTCTATCATGGGTTAAAATTTCAAAGCATTTTGAATTGATTTGACCCTTATTTGGAGGAGAGAGAAAGCCTATAGGGGGCTTAGGAGCCTTGAAAAATTACGAAAATGCCCCCTGGAGATGACTAAGCTGTCCCTAGTACTCCGAAAGGTGCCGATCGAATTGGGAACCCTCGCTACTAGCCTATTAGTAGAGACTCTCTTCCGGGGGGTTGAAATTTTAGGTATAACAGCAGTGACATGCTGTTTGGATGTGTACTATGCATCATGTCAGACATTTGGAGTTTGACAAGTTATGTGTAGAGGTCATAACCTTAGCATAGCGTATATGTACGAGTAACAGTATTAGATTCACCAACTTTGAGGGCAAAGTTCTTTAAGGGGGGTAGATTGAAATACCCTGAACTTAAATATGGTGATTAGAATATTTTAATATAGTATTTAAGGGCCTAATAGTGCCTAAGTAATTTTGGTAAGGAAAAATAAATCCAAAAGAAATGAGAAAAACGCTTAGAAAGCGGAAAACGCTAAAACAAGCGTTAAATAACCATAGGAGGTACGAGACCTCGGTTATAGTATCGCAAGGATTCCTAAGGCTTATTCATGCCTAATTAGTATACGGGAATGACTCCCGAAGAAAACGGATCCAAGAAATGTATTAAAATGCTAAAAGAGTTTTAGCGCACGTTTTTCGAGGAAACCCGAAAACGTGGTTTTAAGTGGTCAAACAAACCCGTAAAAATTATAAATCATTAAATAATAATTATTAAGCCTTTATGGAAGCTTAATAACCAATAAAAATAAAGAAACGAGAAAATTCCGGAAAACGGGCCCGGTTAGTGAATAGTATCAAAACCGGGTAAAATAACGAGCGTTTACTGTAAAGGATGAAAAACGCTCCAGCTAGTATAACAGTGGAGGCCGGTTTTTACTGGTATAAACAGCTCACTCTCACACACACATGTAACTAGCTAATTAAATAAGGAGAGACAAAAGTAAAAAGTAGAAAAGGTACTTTAACCTTTTCTCTCACCTCACTTCCCCACCTCTCCTTTCTCTTTCTTCTTTCTCCTTCACCCATCGATTTCTCTCTCCTTCTCCATGGGGCTGGCGATTTTTGAGAAGCTCCAACACCTCTCATGGCTTCTCTTCTTTCTCTTCATGCTCTAGCTCCATTCGAGCTCCAAATGTAAAATAAAATACATATTTGAACTCCTCTCTTCAAGCTCTACATTTCTATCTTCTCAAAATCCGAAAATGAGCAACTTCATCTCCATGGGTTTTCCCCATTTGAAGAGAAAAGCACACCATTGAGAAGCTTGGAGTCTCCTCTTTCAAACAAGGTAAAAATCTCCATGAAAGACCTCCCTTTTCTCCATCTCCTTGGTGGCCGATTTTTGTCTCTCCCTCTTACCTTGTTTTTCCTCTTGTTTTGGAGCTTTGCTTCAACCCTCCAATGGTGAGAACACCTTCTTGAACCAAGGGCTAAAACCCCTCCTAAAGCACTCCAAAGGTAAACCTTAGAATTGGTATTTTAAACACTTCAATGAATTAGTGTTAATATGAGGGTTAGTAGATTAATTATGCTTGTCTTTGTGTTCTTGGGTAATGGGAATGGAGTTTGGCAACTCCATTCCCCATAAAACCGATTTGGACAAGAAAGAGAGCAAGAGGAGAAATGGAAAAGGAAATGAAGGAATCAAAAGCTCAAGGTAAGAGCTCCTTCTTAATGCTTAAATTTAATGCATTAGTGTAATGGGAATGGGTAAACAAATAAAAGAACCTAAACCATTGTATTAGTATTGTAGTTGTGGATGTTTGAATATTGGTGAGCAAATGTGAGGATTTGTAGGCCTTAGAGCCAAATGAATGGTGTATGTGTACTAGTATTGCTATTTGAGGAAATAATGATGTATTAGTATTGTGATTGAAGAAGTATTGGTGTATTAAGATTTTGTATGAACCTTGTGTGCTGGTAGGACCCTTGTATGGGTGTGGCTAGAATAGGAATGATTTTGGTGATGATGGGTATGTGTGGATAAGTAAGAATTATAGGTGAGCTATGGCAAAATTTTGGTAGGAATTGTGCACTAAAGAATGACTTGGTGAATGGGAGAACCAAGGTATGTATTGGGGTTAGTAGAGATGTTTAATGACCATGGATTGGTAATTGGAGGATGAGGATAAAGTATATAAAAATCTGTAGCAAGAAGTGATAAAAATGTATTGGAGAAGCTAGGAGAAATTGGTGTGCAGGATTTTGTAAAATGAGTGTTGGAACTTGAGTGTAGGAAGTGCAATGGCTTGGAAATAAATTGGCATGGTAAGGAGAGGTATTTAGAATGCTTGGAATGGCAATGATTGAGGAAGTATTGGATGGGAGAATTGAATGGTAAAATCTGTAGCATAAGTGTAACAAAAACTGTTACATGTGTTGAAGAAAAGTAAGGAAATTGTGTAAGTTGTTTGATGGATTTAGTAATGGATTTGGTGGATGAATTAAGGTGATTTAGATGGTTTAATTAGTGCTAAAGCATGTGGGATTACATGTAGGAAGATTGGGGAAGAAATGGGTAAAGAAAGAAGTGGAAAACAAAACCTGTAGGCATGTTCTGGAACTGTCCGACCCAGAGGTTGGGTCGGACGGTGGGTCGGACAGACCCAGACCCCGGAATCGAAAGCTACTGGAATGGTCCGACCCAGAGGTGTATGGGTCGGACGGAACAGTTCTGGGTCGGACGGGACATTTTCAGAAGATGGAAAACTTACTGGAATGGTCCGACCCATAGGTTGGGTCGGACGGTGGGTCGGACGGCCCTAACTTATATAAAAAAAAACAGTAGTTACATAGTAATCATATGTATGTATGTATGTAGGTAAGTACATAAATAAAGGACCTTAGTAATATACCATTAAGGTGACAACAATGGTAAGGAAGTAAGTATGGGAGTAGGCAAACAAGTATGAAAAGTAATTAAGTAGGTTGAGAGTATGAGAACATGAAGTATACCGGGATAACGGGGTACGTACGGGAATAGTAATTATTTGTGTATCGTAAGAGTATAGTATTAATAATAATGTTGGAACATTATCAGTGGAACAAGTGTGAACCAAGGAACGAGGGAACACACGGTAGAGCTAGCTCCGGTGAAAGGTATGATTTCCTCAAGCCCCGTATGCTAACCGAGTTACGTTGATTTGTGTGCTCTATGCCGGCTAATCAAGACTAAAGCATGAAAACGGTTTATTGCCTTTCATTATATGTCTTGCCGTATGTTGATTGAGCTAACCTTCTTGATTGATTGTGTGGCTTTACTTAGTGCGTAGACCGACTCATAGATGAGTCTTATTGTGTATTGACACGTAGTGAGAGTCATGTGTGAACTAATGGAACCGTAGCAACGCACTAAACCAACGAACCAATAAACGATAACGTAAACCGATGAACTCACTAGAATGTGAGAGAGTGTACGGGAGTAATAACCTTCCGATAACGGTAGGAGAAACGAAATGAATAATCCACAAACAAAAGTAGTGGAAGTACATAAGTAACCTATATTAGAGGAATTATTCTTGGTGCAAGACATGAACCATGAGAGTAGTAAGAATGATGAGGGATCTCCAAACCCCTTAGTAATTAGTCGACCCATTATGAGAGGGCCCGACTGATGTAAGTATGTCCCGAACATGAGATTATTCGATACGTTGGGGAAACCCTTAAATCTGAGGATACTAGTCGGTTGTAATTCCCTAAGCTAGTGGAGGTTATCAAGAGAGATACTTCTAGGCTAACCCACGAGGCGTATTATACTCTGAGAGGAGAGTGTTAGGAATTTGAGTAGTCCGGTACAAACGGGCATTTGAGTATTTGAGGAGCTAAGCGTATAGCCCCCGTATTGTAGGTCCGGTGGCGAGTCTTGTGTATGACTCCGCCCAGAGGCCAAAGTAATGAGTATTGCGTATGTATGAGCAAGTAATGAGTACTGAGTAAGAAGTGAGTATGAGTATGCAATGAGTACCGAGTATCGAATATGTATGAGTAAGCATTGAGTATTGGGTACGTAAAAGTAAGTATGGAGAATTGAGTAGTGAGTATGCACAGTATAGTAACGAGTACAGAGTAAGTGTACGAGTAAGGAATTGAACATGGAGTGATGAGGATGCAAGAGTAAGGAGTAAGTATGAGTAGAGTAGCGAATATCGAACACAGTACAAAGAGTAATGAATGAATAACCAATATGAATGGTTGACTATTGAATTGTCTTCCTTAGTAAGTATTGAACTTGCATATTTATGTAGGTATTTTTGATTGTATTGCTGTAGTGTGAGTATGTATGTATGCATGTAAAATGAACTCCATGTATATCCGACCCAAAGTAGTCGGCGTACCGCGGTTAGCACGCGGTATATGTGGATTTCATATGCAGCGTAAGCTGACCCCCTAGGGGGACCGTTTTTAGTGTGCAGGTACCGAAGCTGTTCACCGTTCGAGAGAGTAGGACGGGGACTGCTACATAAGCATGGGTAGTAGAGAAAAGGGAATTGTATTTGTAACATAGTATGAATTTGGAAGTCTAGACTGTATCGGTAATGTAAGGATTGTAGTATGCTCGGTATAGTATTGTATTGGAGTTGTATCGAATTATGGATTGGTATGCAAGGGAAAGTAATGTATTGTGTAGAGCACTCGGTATGTTCATATTCATCAGACTGATAGTATGTAGTATTGTAATCCGCCTTGTTAGTCACGTGGGTGACTAATGGCATTGTACACCCGTCGTTGAGTAAGTAATATCCGCTGTGAAGGTAAGTATTTGTACAGTAATGACGGTATTAGCGGTAGGGGTGTTACAGGGAGCGTCTGTTGGTTGCCCAGAGCCGGCAGAAGAGTTATGCAGATCAGAGGCGCCGTCCGCTTGAGTTTCAGGTTGGGGACCACGTGTATCTGAAGATTTCTCCAGTTCGGGGCGTTGTTCGTTTTAGAAAGCGAGGCAAGCTGAGTCCTCGGTTCGTAGGCCCTTTTGACGTGCTTGAGAAGGTTGGGCCGGTGGCTTATAGATTGGCATTGCCACCAGCTCTAGCGGGAGTGCATGATGTGTTCCATGTGTCGATGCTCAGGAAGTATCTGCATGATCCTTCGCATGTGATTGATTATGGTCAGCTTCGACTCCGAGATGATTTCACATATGAGGCAGTTCCGGTTCGTATCCTAGCTCGTGATGTTCGCCGACTTCGTAGCAAGACACTGCCAATGGTCAAGGTGCAGTGGTCTGAACAGTCTGAGTACGAGGCGACGTGGGAACTCGAGGAAGAGCTGCGTGCCAAGTTCCCTTCTCTCTTTGAGCAGTGAGGTATGTTGAATTTCGAGGACGAAATTCCTTAAAGGGGGGAGTGATGTAATAACCCGGATTTCGCGTTGCATATTTTCTAACGTTTTGTTTTATTTTGTCTATTATGTTGTGTGTTGTTTAGTAATTGGGACGTCAGAGGCAATTAATTAAAAGATGAGGGCAAGGCGGTCGTTTCCCTCTCTTTTATTTTGGTAAGGCTTATTAAGGAAAATAAGACATTTTATTCTATGACAACTCCCGATCAGTTTTCTTCACGACGTTCTTGTGCTCATCGACAGTTTTGAAAGCTTTCTCCCTCTCTTCTTCTTCCTTGGTGAGAACCCTGTCTGCTGGTGCGAATTGTGCTGTTTCTGTCTGGTTGCTGCTCGATTTTACTGCTGCTACTGTCCGGGTTCTTCTCCTCTACGAATTAGGTTGGTTGCCGTTCGGTATTGGGTTTTAGTGTAGTCGTTTTGTGGAGATTGTGTTCTGATTCTGGGTTGCGTTTGTGGCTGAAACCAGTGCTGTTTGGTGCGTCTCCTCTGCTGCGTTCTGTGCGTTTGGTTGCTGGCTACGTCTGGACTGCAACGACGCTTCGAATTCATGTAAGTGGGGGATGGAATCGGGGTTGTTTGCTCACCCTCGGGGACTGTTTTCGTTTCAGTTTTCATGTCTGATTTTGTGTGGTGTTTGCGCGTCTTCTTCTCGTTTTGTGTTGTTATTTGAAGGGCTAAATCCCCGGGGAACTGATTTGCAATTCGGAACATTTGTGTGAGTTTGGTGTTGGATTGTGTTGATTTTCTGCGCGTCTGTGCGCACTGGAATTCGTCTCTGTTGCGCTGTCTGAACTTCAGTCCGAATGTTGAAGCTCGGACAGTGCTATGGCGCGTTTGTATTTTTTGAACCTTTGCAGCGTCTGAACATCGGTCCGGACTTCAAAGTTCGGACACGATGCGTTTTTGATTTTACTGATTTCCGGCCTATGTCCGAACTTCAAAACAAGGAGAATAGCTCAAAACAAGGAGAAGCAAGGCATTAAAATGTGCCAAAATCGGCTAACAAAAGAGGGTGAAGAAAAATGCAATTTTCTTTGGATATTTTTTACCTTGGATGAAAGAGGAAGCTTCAAGCTTCAAGATGGTGTGCTTTTCTCCTCAAATGGCCAATACCCATGAAAATGAACTTCATCCTTTTTGAATTTTGAAAAGAGAGAATGGTAGGGCTTGATGAGAGGAACACAATATGTGATTATTTTTTAGTTTGGAGCTTAAACAAAGCTTGGGCATGAAAGAAGGGTGGAGAAGCCATGGAGGGAGCTCCATTTTCGCCCAACATAGAGAGAGAGAGAGAGAGAGGAGAAAATTGGTAGAGGAGGGGAAAAGGAAGAAGAAGGGAAATGGGAGGAGAGAGAGAGAGAGAAATGGTACTTTATCCCCTTTTTACTTTTTACCTTTTTCCTTTCTTTTTCATTTCTTTCTTTATTACTAGCTTAGAGTGTGTGTGAGTGGGTTGAATCACTAAATAAAACCGGCCCCACTATATTAGTATGCTGGAGCGTTTCTCGTTTTTCACAGAAAAACTCGTTATTTTACCCGGTTTGGCACTATTCACTTACCGGGCCCGTTTTTGGATTTTTCTCGTTTCTTTATTTTTAATGGTTATTAAGCTTCCATTAATACATAATTACAGTTATATAGTAAACCATAATTTTTACGGGTCTATTTGACCACTTAAAGTCACATTTTTGGGTTTTCTCGAAAAACGTGTTTTAAAACTCCGTTAGCGTTTTAATCCATTATTGGATCCGTTTTCTTCAGGAATCATTCCGTATACTAATTAGGCCTAACCAAGCCTTAGGAATCCATCTCGGACCTTTACGAGATCATATATCTCTTATACTCATTTAATGCACGTTTTAGCGTTTTTCGCTTTTCAAGCGTTTTCTCTTTACTTTTGGTCTTATTCCCTTTACCAATACTCTTTAGGCACCATTAGGCCTTTAATAATCATATTAGAGTAATTTAATCACCATTTTTAGATCCGGGGTATTAAAGTAGTAAGTAAAGTAAGTATTGTATGAGTAATGGTCTTGGCTGGTGTAAGTCGCTGACCCCGAGTAAAAGAGTAAACTCCACCCGATTAACCCGGGTGGACAAATGAAGCTAACAAGTACTGGGTATTGTGTATGTATTGAGTATGGATTGTGTATGTACTGAGTATGTATTATGTATGCGTATGACAGGAAAGGTAAGTAAGTATCAATTGGCTTGTATGGACTACCTTGTATGTATTGGAATGTATGTATGTATTACTTGTGTAGTATTGAATTGGTATGAATAGAAGCATGTATGTATGTATGTATTTAGTAAAATGAATTGCCTGTATTCGACCAAGTGGTCGGCGTACTCTCGCTAGTACGCGGTGTAACACCCCATCCAACAACAACACACTTAACAACAATCTACAGCGGAAAATATACTTCATCACATTACTTAACTCGTTGGTGTTACACGCCGTTAACCACCCACGTGGCTAACAAGGCTATTACATAAACATTGTATCGGTCTGATGGACTAGATTCCCGAGCGACTACACATTACTATCCCTTTCCATTAACAACTAAACATACACATACCTCCAACTGTACCGAGTATTTACAAACTGATGCCGATAACAATTTCGGTCTTACTACACCTACTGTACATTTATAACTTAAATGATTTCCCAGGTACAAACGACTACCCCGTCCTACTCTCGAACGGCTCCCAGCTCCTTGTACCTGAAATAGGAAAAAGAAGAGAAAAGGGTGGCCCCCCAGGGGCTCAGCACCTTTGCTGGTATGGTAATCCCGCAGCCCGCATGCTACCGGGCCACGCACAACTAATTGTCGTCTTAGCATGCGGTTGATTATATTTGAATCATGCATGTAAACTATAAACACACAACACATAACATTCCACATCAATGGGCTCAACAAACAGATAACACATCCTTACTTGATAAGTCACTCATTGCGTTCATTAACCCTAGAGTGTTTCTCCTCTAATGGAGCTACTTCCTTAATAGACGACACTTACCCATTAATCGGGTTATCCTTAAACGCCTCTTATCACAAACTGGGATTCATATCCATGATCCACATACTCCACATTTCACAACATATAACATACACCATATTACAACACTTTTCACGTTTCAACGTGCACATAACAACATCGCAATGGGAATTGCAGTATAACAACAACACATAAAATAACGGGAACGGTTCTCTTAGGAACCGACCCAAACATAGTTAATACACTGGTGAGCCTAGAGAATGATGTCACCCTCATGATAAACTCGTTATACAACACTCATTACCGTCCTAATAGTCGGACGAGTAACTTAAGTTAAGATGGTTCGGATATGGTGACCCGAACACACCACATAAACACATGTTCCCCCTAAACCGATCATAAGTCAGAATAGCTAAGCTTTGGACTAAGCTAATGGGAGATCGTAACCCGTGAGGGAAACAACCATAACAGAGAGGAGGGTAAGGCTAAAAAGGATACCCACTCCCAAACAACGCGCGACCGGCCTAACCGGATTCCTCACCCCCGTTAGTATATATTTACTTGTAGATAAATAGTTAGAGCCCACTATGTAGCCTATCACATCCACACACCAAGAAGGTATTTCGACTGGGTTAAACACACGAGGGAGGTCCATACATTCACACACAACATTACACAATTAACTCACGCATAGACGTGGTTAGAACGTCCCATGGTTCGGGTCGTTAAATCCGAATACCGAACTCTCTTGTGATCCTAGACTCAGTTAGCTAAGTTTAACACTTTCGAGGTTAAATGGTATCGGAACTAGACACGCCACATATATGAATTGCTGTAAACTCATTACATGTTTATCTTACAACGTGGCAAACATACAGAAAAACACATTGGCATACAAGCCGGTGTAATCCGGTAGGACACAAGTTGAAAGAAAACCATACCTGTCACCGGAGTCCACTCTATCATGTCCACTTATGTTCCTCGAACAATTCACGAACAACTGGTAACATTAAAGTTGCCTTCATTAACAATGGGGGTAACATGTTTGCGTAACGTTGAACGACTATGGTTAACGCCGTTAACTAGTTAAGTAACTTAACATTTTTAACTTGTTTTACTTCCACATTTTACTACAACGTTTTACCCACTTAATTGTCATTATAACACACCTAACATGTCCTTAACAACTTTATAACACCATCACTTATCAATCCCCATCATTAAACACCATTATTTAACCTTAAACTCAACTTTTAAAGTGGTCCGAGACTTGGTCCCCAACTAAGGTCCCGGACCTTTTCATTGTAAAATCCTCGGGCTGTTTTCATGGGGTGGTCCGGAACTTCATACAAGTCCTAGGTCCCGGACCAACCTAGGCAAATTCTCTCGGGGGTAAATCAGGGGGTGGTCCGGGACTTCATACAGAACCTAAGTCCCGGACCAAGGTAATGTAAAAACTCTCGGCCCCTTTTTAATGCATGGTCCGGGACATTAATCCAAACCTAAGTCCCGGACCACTGCTACAGATCTTGCATTTTGACATTTTCTAAGTCTTGTTGCAATGGTTCTCCACATCCATTAAATGTATAAACTTCCCAAATGATCTTAGGCATATTCTAATACCAAAATCTCACTTTGATTCACCTTAAAACATTGTCCAACTTGTCACTCATTTTTCTTACAAATCTTAACACTTGTAACATTTCTCTTTTGGTTTTCTAAGTGGTATTTTACCTATAATGACCACTATACCAAGATGTTTCCTCTACACCTTAACATCATCTCCCAAGCATCTTTTCTTACTAACTAAATTTCCTAGTTCACACCTTCTTAAAATTCTTTCTCAATCCTTACCTAAACATCATTCATTCCTTGTACATCAACATTACCTAAACCTAAAACAAACTTCTCCAAGACTTTATTACATCACAAAAACACTCATTGAATTCCTAGAACTTCCAAGACAATACCTAAGTCCTTGTAACACTCTAAACACCTTAATACATGCTTTCTTCCCTAGTAAAACATTTATTCATTCCTAACACTTCCTAGTTCACTAAAACTCATTTAAGCACTTAAAACTTCTTGTACATTATCCAAATTTTGCCATGGGTTCTCCTAGCATATTGTCATACCAAAAAAATTGTTTTTCACCATTAAACATTCAAGAACACCTAAAACCATCAAGAGCTTTCTCACACACAAAACTTCACCAAATTTACACTACATCACAATATAGTGCATAATCGAATTGCTTGGCACTTAGGCCCTTAAATAACATGGCTCTTAGGCCCTTAAATTGCATAAACTATAAACACTGAATTTCCACATGTATATTTTGCCTTTAACCTGCAAATACACTCAACATCACATATGCCCTTTAATAATCTCCTTAAGAACAATTCACTAGCTCTTTTCCCATTGGCTCCTTAGGTATTTTATTAAGCAAATCAAGCTCATTTTTCCTAAGGCATTTAAACCACATTGAGATAGTTTGTTTACCTCTTTTCTTCAAGATTTTTACTTGAACACTCTTGTTCTTCCTTGTTTGGAAATCGGCAAGAGGACTTGGTTACTTGTCAATGTTCTAATCAATACACAAGTAAAACCAATGAGCATTCAAGCTCCATGTTTAAACTCACTTACAAACCCTAGGTTATATATATATTGTCTTAACACATTAGGTTAGTTGTTTTACCTTGGAAACAAAAGAGAGCTTGAATAAGTAACAAGAGAGGACTCCTCCTTGTCCTTTAAGGATGGAAATGGAGCTATGAAAGAACAAGAGAAGACACCATTAATGGTGAATTTTCGGACATGTAATAAAAATGAAGGAAATGTTGTTTTCTTTGATTTTTCCTTACCTTGAAGCAAAGGAGAATAACATGGCATGAAAATATGAGCTCAAGCTCCTTCAATGGTGAATCTCCATGGCACCGAAATGGAGCTTTTGAATATTTGAAAAGACAAGGTTGTAGAGCTTGCTCCAACTAGAAGAATGGTGGTCTTGAAATTGAATTTGGACCAAGGAGCTAGGAGATACAAGCCATGGAAGTTGAGAAATGGTGAAGTTGCTGTAGCATAACCGATGGAGAAGGAAGAAGAAGATAGATGACCGTGGGAAATGAAGAAGGAAAGAAGAGAATGAGAAGAAACTTGCTTTTGGAGATATTTGTAAGTTAAAGCAAATAGTAACTAGCTTTATCACTTTCTTTCTTTCTTATTAAGCTAACAAGGGGGATGACTCATCCCTTGTCAAAAAACCGGCCCCCATTATTCACCTAGGGGTGTTTTGGTCTTTGTTGACCAATTAACTTACATATATTGACTTATGTCATAAACTAGCATATTTTAGTTACTATTCACCAAAAACAAGGTACATACTTGTGAAATTTTTGATTTCCCATTGATTTAGACCTCCAAATGTGATACTAAGTAGTACACATGTTAATTAAAGAGTAATGATGGACATTTCCATTCAAAACTCATTTACAAGACAATTTTTCAAAAATGTGCTTTAAGGCTCCTTAAAGCACATTTTGTGTTTAACTTGTTTTCAAGCTTGGTTTTCTTTAGTAATTGATTTAATATGTTCATTAACATATTTATAAGGTATAGGTATGACCTTTAGGTCTTATACAAATTTATCCCAAGCTTAGAGCACATTTTTGCTCATATTGACTTTAAGGTATTTATTTGTGTTTTGTTTGGTTTAATTGTCTACCAAGGTTTCCTAAGGACTTAATTAGCCTTATTAAATCATAATTGAATATCTCTAAGTCTTGGTAGGCTCGTTGGGTCCCAACCAAGTTCACTTCCAAGTTTAGAGCATGTTTTTGTTCAAACTGTATTTATGGTACTTTATTGTTCTCACCATGGTTTAAATTGTACACTGATGTTTCTAAGACACTTTTTAGCCTTTAAATATCATATTTTAGTATTTAAACAACATATCAAGGTTCGGGGTATTTCAATCTACCCCCCTTAGAAGAACTTCGTCCTCGAAGTTCACACTTCCCGCACATTATTTGGATTAAAACACGGGGATCACTTGGAATTAAACTTCCATGACCAAACATACTTTAAATCACACCCTCGGGCTTAATGGTCCGGGTAACATATTCACATCCATACATAACATAACATAACATACTCACATGATAACCTCGGACTCAATGGTCCGGGTATCTTAACAACATTTGCACATACACAACAACCCTTAGACTCTTGGGTCTGGGTAACATAACAACATTTAGACCCATAGGTCTTGATAACATAACAGCCTTTAGACACATAGGTCTATGTAACACAACACATTTAGACTCATAGGTCTTAATAACATACACTTTTGGAACTCAATGTCAAAATAATCTTTATTACACATACCACACAACATGTCTTAGCATGTATGGCAACCAAAAATATCTTTTACATACACTGTGATCCCGCAGAACCCAGTCACGATGGACACCTTCTGGTCCCCGTTCCTTTGGGAGATCAAAACATTCACTTAATTTTTAACATATGTACTTCTCATGTCGCCGGTCCGAAGACAAAGGCTCATACGTCCTCAGCTCGTGAGCAAGTACTACAAAAATATTCTTTACTAGGTTAAGTATAAGAGAATCCTTTATTCAAAATATTAATTGATTGTTTTGGAAATACCAATTGAAAATCCTTTTGAAAACACATACAACTCCAAGTCCAACTTATGCTCTTTGCTTCTTTTCTTAGCGTGGTTAGTTGTGACCACTTAAGGGGAGCTTCAAGAATCATCCAACCCTGATGTGATCAGCATCAGTGTCGAACTATCCTTCCACCCCATTTTGTGTTCGGCTTCCCTTGATCGCATGCAAATCAAGTTCCACTTCCCACTTCATTTTCAAGCATCAAGTAATACACCCATTTCCATTTTTCTATCTTTTTAATCATTCTAATCATGATCATAACATCTCCAAGGGATAGAACTTCGTCTATCAGTTATTTCCATTCACTTTAATGCTGTTACCTAGGGAATCTTATTCTCACTAGGTTCTATGTCGGTTTCATACCCTTTCATGAATCACTATATAGTATATATACACATATATTTTATCAAAATACAACACACAGTTTCACATTTAATGTCATATGAACATATAATGTCGTGGTTTTAGTTCCCTGGGAGTTTCTCTACTCCCCACACTTGTACTATCACACACAACTGTTAACAAATAAACACACTTATCACAATGGTATTCGCATCTTCTGTGCGCAATTACCACAATTAACCCATGAATGAATGTGTATGTTTACGTAACACACACACCAATCATCAAAACAATTATTTTATGCTATGCACAATATAGGTCACATACACTACGTACACTTGTACGGTAATACACACTAAGTGGTTTTGCGCTCTACCCCCCTTAAAAGGGATTACGCCCACATAATCAATCACTGAACATTGGCTTAAAATGTTCTGCCGTCGTGAAGTGTTTCAACTTCCACGCGGTCCTGGTTAGAGGATCTTGACCATATTGGCGGTTTAGTCCCTAAACCAATAATTCTCATTGGAGTTTGCTTTAACTCTTAACTGGTTTCGGTTCTGGCTTGTGAGGCTTCTAGGCGTTAATAATTAGCCATTTACTCATATTCGTTATTCACGTTGTACACTTGAATCACTGTTCACTAGTGTCTGCTGCGCAACTCTGACAACTGTAGGGCGTAGTTTGCCCCATTCATTATTCTTACTGTATTGTACATCTCCAATTATCGTCTTTATCTTGGTAATAACAGTTTCTCAACCGACGCGTGGTATCTCTTACCGTGAGCGAATTCGGTGAGTTTCAAGACTTTCCATCCACTTCTCTAATAACTTATTGCGTAAACTGCTATGTATTTCACAATGATTGATTTGTTCCCTTCCGACTTACTGTCGGTTGAGATTGAGCTGCTACCTAATGTGTAGCGCTCTCTTGGTTATTTCCAACATTTGGGGTATATTCCATACCGATATTTGGCAGTTAGTGCTACTGTAGTCACTTACTGTTAATCATGCCTCCACATTTGGTTTTGTACATGCATTCTTTCATTGGTGCGGCCTTGCATTTCCTATGCATCGGCCATTATAACATTATTCCTCCACAATTAACATGTTTCCAATTCCTAGCTATCCCACTCGATCATTACTGCGCAAGTGCAATACCAAAACACTCAGTCATACAGAGTGCAGAGGCGTAAACTCTTGACAGTAAATCTCTTATTAGCAGTGGGAATCCACACTAAGTTCCTTATCACTTAGTATCAACTACTGGCTTATTGCCCAGTCTGCTTATCATCACTTACCTTGCATCTCCACTGAGTTTAACTCATAACTGGTCTTATCTGCCATATTATTATTCAACAACACTTATACAACGGTCGCTTGCTGCGCACCGTGCTCTTACTTATTGTATAACACTAACTTACATGGTATTCACTGTCATATTAACTTCCACACATATACTTACATTATTCGCATTATTGTTCATCATTCATTTGGATGACTACCAAATGCTCCTTGAGCGTTGCTTATTCGAGTTACAAGCCGGCGTTATTCAGCTCGGTGCTTCACTTATACTCACATGCTTCTAAACTATCTGTTCTCTCGCAATGATAACATGGTCAATCCTTAACATGTTTCTTGAACTTGGTCTCACAATGTTAAGAGGTATCCCCACTCTCTTAGCAGTGGTTCGTTATCCGCTTCACGTACTTATATTACATAGACTTCTACAATTGATTCAAATTTACATAACACATTTGTTTGTGGCTTAGTAGCCTTACTGCCTCGAGCTCTGCTCATTGTAGGCTACTCACACACATTTACTTCCCTGTACAACATTACATGGTTTGGATATCATATTGAGCTCTGACAAGGTCGTTGCATTCCGTTTCCTTTCATGGGATGCCCCTTAGGATTGTTAGTCCATCTCCTGACAACTTATGTCTAAACTGGGTGTTAGTTTCAACCCTTGTGTTTCTGTCATGTCATTTCGTACCTTTATCGTTGATGTGAACACCCTTCAAGGATTGCTCCCGGGTGTTGCTAAGTTATGCCATTACATCTGGTTCGCACTTATTGGTATATTCAGTTAGCCACGCCGTTTGCGTTCGTAACTGGCTTATTATCTTCTTCTATGAAGATCAACATTTCCTGGTAGTGTAGGTACTCTCATTCTGGGAGTTTCATCCCTTCATTGCACACTAATGTGTCCACATTAGGCATCTGCCTTGCCATGCACAGGCTGGGTCTCCGTTCCAGCTATCATGTTTATCCCTGAGGATCCTTAAGACATATACGATGTCTTTACATTACAGTTAGTGCACTTCGCACCTCCTGACTCTTAAACATTTCCTTGAAAGGAATTCACTAATTCCTATCAATTTACTGAGTATTGCAATGAAAACTTTCTTTACTGAATGAGAATTGGGGAGAGCAAAGTCGCGATACGAGTGAAGAAGAAGTGAATAGTCGAGGGAGAATGCGGACCAGATATAAATGGTCGCGATAGACAAGAAGAGGAGAGACCGGTCAAATTGACCGAGGATAAAATACATGTGGTAAAGTCCTAAAATACAATCTAGAAAAATACAAGATTATTTAATACCTAAGTACAAAACTATATACCCGCATAATATCCTTATATCCCCCCTCAAAGATAACTCTTTGTGCATGGAAGTGATGGTGAGAAGAGGACTCTTTGTCGATCATGAGATGGACTGTCTACCTGGAAGTTGCTGCCTCTGCTATGCTAGGATTCTGCAATCCTAGAGATGGAAAAAAATATTTTATAACTCTTACCTGTTAATGGCTTGGTCATCAGATCAGCCAACTGGTGCGTGCTCGGGATATAGTGTACCTGTATAAGACCTGCCTGCAATTTCTCACGAACAAAATGAAATCTAATTCTATATGTTTAGTGCGTTCCTGAGAGACGGGATTCCTAGCTATGTGAATAGCTGCAAGGTTATCACATTTTAGAGGTATTGGTTTTATGTTGGAGATACCGATTTCATTTAAAAGTCTGCTTAACCAACTTAGTTCCCCGGTGACTTGGCGCATGGCTTTGCATTCTGCTTCCGCAGAGGACAAAGCAATTGATGTTTGCTTTTTTGGATTTCCAACTTAGCGGAGAGTCCCCGAGGAGAATGTAATATCTAGAGACAGATTTGCGGGTGATTGGGCAAGAAGCCCAATCGGAATCGCAATAGGCTTGAAGGTCAAAGCTTTGAGTTTTATTGAAAAGAGACCAAAGGTGGAAGTGCCTTTTATGTAAGAAAGGGTTGGTAAGCAGCCTTAAGATGTTCGGTAGTGGAGAGACTGAAGAAATTGACTAAGATATTGCAAATGCATGCTATGTCGGGACGAGTGTTTGTAAGAAAGTTCAGCTTACCCACTAGGCATCTATACATAGTTGGATTTGATAGCTTGGAGCCGGTATCTTTGAAAATTTTAGGTTAAGAGGGAGAGGAGAAACAGATGGTTTACATTCTTTCATTTCGAAATCATGTAAGATTTGGTTGATGTAACGTTGTTGAGACATGATTCCATTATCTGTTTCACAAGAAATTCCATGCCAAGGAAAAAGTTTAATCTACCAAGATCTTTTATCTTAAACTCTTTATCGAGTTAGTTTTTCAAGTATTGAACTTCCTTTCTATCATTCCCGACAACAAGGATGTCGTCGACATAGATCCCTGGAAGTGTTATACTATCTTCTTCCTTTTCACGAAGAGGGAGTAGTCATTTTGGGAGTGTTCAAAACCAAGGTGTGTTAGGAAATTGGCAAGCTTCTCATACCATTGCCGAGAAGCTTGTTTTAGGCCATAGAGAGACTTGTGGAGTTTGCAAACTTTATTCTCTCATTTAACATTTAACCCTGGGGGAATAGACATGTAAATCTTCTGAAGATCACCATGGAGAAAAGCATTATTCACGTCTAATTGATCTAAGATCCACCCCTTTATTATTGCGGTTATGATCAAGGCTCGGACGGTGGTGAGTTTGATAACGGGGGAGAAAGTTTCGTCGAAATCTAGGCCTTGTTTTTGAGTGAAACCACGGACAACTAGTCGGGCTTTATATCGCTCCAAGGTTCCGTCTGGTTTGAGTTTTGTTTTGTACACCCATTTACAACTAATGGGCTTTTTCCTTTTGGTAAATCAACTATTAACCAAGTTTGGTTTTCTCTAAGGGCATCAAACTCTTGTGCCATGGCCCGAATCCAATTAGGGTCCTTGCTGGCAATTTGGTAGTTTGGAGGTTCACTTAGATCATTGATGTGATTGACTATTTGGTTTGTGTCCTGGTGGATGGAACAAGAGAATAGTGGAAAAAGGAAGGTGATCGGTAAGGGTGTTGATGGCCGTCTTGGGTTGGGTTGTGGTTTCTTTGGATTCAAGTCTTTCTGTTAAATGGTAGAAAAAGATCCTGCGAGCTTATGTTGGTGGAACAGATATAGTCGTTATATTTGGATGGAAAGGTATGAGCTCGTGTGGATCTTCTTAGGGGTAAGGTTTCTTGGGTTTGTTCAGGTTCTGTTTGGGTTTGGTTTTGATCAGTAGTAGTGGTTGGAGAAGGAGTAGAGGTGGAGGATGTAACATCTTCTCTTATCTCAGACAATGAGACGTACAAGGCTCATCCTCTATGTGTGGGGTAGATTGAGGAAATATTTCAGTGTCTTGGTGGTTTTTGTGGGGGTCGTGAGTCCAACTTCCATCAGCTAGAGGGAAAATGTTCTCAAAGAAAGTGAGGTCACGCGTAATTTTGATCTTTCTTTCTTCGAGAGTTAGGACCTTGTATCCTTTGGTGTTTTTACAATCTCCAATGTAAATACAAGTGGAGGATCGAGGTTCAAGTTTTCCTCTGTTGGGTTGAATGTTTGTCATGTAACAGAGGCAGCCGAAGCTCCTTATTTCTTGATAGTTGGGCTTGGATCCATATAGCCTTTCATATGGAGTTTCATTACCTATGGGTTTACTAGGAGTTCTGTTTAGCAAGTATGTCGCATTTGGATGCAGTGATCCCAAAATTTGCTTTCTAAACCAGATTGGAATAAGAGAGCTCTAGTTATTTCCATTAGGTGACCCTGCTTTCGCTCCACAACTCCATTTTGTTGTGGAGTATGTGGGCAGGAGGTTTGATGGATTATTCCTTTTTGGGAATAAAATTCTGTAGCCTCAATAGACTTTCCTAGCTCTTTTGCATTGTCGCTCCTAATAATTTTTATGGATCTTTTCAGTTGAGTTTCAACCAGATTAACAAAGTTTTTAATGCTTTGAGTAGCTTCTGATTTCTGTTTCAAAAGGGTGATCCAAGTGGGTCTAGTGTAATCGTCAACAATGGTTAGAAAGTATTTATGACCATTAGTGCCTTCGGTTCTCATTGGTCCTTGTGTCTATGTGGATAAGTTCGAAAGGTTCCAAGGTTTTAATGGTAGAGGAAGGAAATCTGTGACGTTTACCTTTGGCTTTGTAACATATGGCGCAGGGCAGAGTAGAGTTTCTGATATGATTAGGAATATGCAGTTTTATAACCTTTCCTAGCTTCAGTAAAGGGACATGGCCCATTCTATTATGCCATAAGATGTAGTCATTGGAGTTGTTGACAACAGAAGCATTATCATTATTGAGATTCATACAACGAGCAGCAATCTTTGAATTCTTTGAAATGCTGGTAGTAGGAAAACTATCATTACAGACATTCATACATGGAGCAGAAACACAATCATATCTATTCTTCAGAATGAAATCACGCAGAATGTTCATGTCAATTATATACAAACCACAAACAAGTTTCCCAAATTCTCTATCATCTTCTTTTTCAGAACCCTGCAGGATACAAGAATACCGATTGAAGAGTATAGAAACATTCAGTTTTTCAACTAATCTGGCAACAGAAATTATATTAAACATGAAACTACTGACAAGCATTATTCCTTCTAGATATGTTGTGCCATCAAAAGATAGTTTTCCCACATATTTGACAGATTTCCTATTCCCATCGGGTAAGGTTATTTCTTTGGTTTGAGCAAGAGGATTATACTCAAAAAACAATTTTTCATTCCCACTAATGTGCTCGGTAGCACCAGAGTCCAGAATCCACATATCTTGAAGTTTATCTAATAGAGAATTCGCATTAGAGGTCAAACATGGCAGATAATTTATCGGGGCTTGAGAGTTACCTGAGAAATCTCCAAATTCGTTTGGTTTTGTTGTTGTTGCCTCCACTTGATTTTTGATGTTGCAAAAACGTTACCAACTGCTGCAATTGTTCCTTGCTGAAACCTGCGACTGGAGATTCTGAAGTAGCTTCACCCTCTTCTTTGTCATTCCTCGAGTGTTGACTCAAGACAGACCCAACATGCGCTTCTTTTGGTTGTTTCGATTCGCCGGAGGGAAATCCTACCAGCCACCAACAATCGGCGCGAAGGTGTCCGACTTTCCCACTGTTCTGGCACTTGGGCGGATCTTCTTGTTAGGGTTAGCGCCTTTGTTTGGGGATTTCTTGAGTATTCCTTTGTAGTTGGAATAATTTTGAGGATTATTCTTGTTTTTCCCAGAATTGTTTCCCGTGCGCAGAGCTAGGGCTACGCTGCGCTCGCTTTGATCCTCCTTCGAATCGGTTGAATTTCTCGTCTGTTCTTCTTGAACCATGACTGCGATTATGTCCTCCAGTGCCGGAAGCTCACTAGTAGCCAAGATCTGCCCACGGAGGTGAGAGTAGGTTTTGTCTAATCCCATCAAAAAATGTATCGATTCTTCCTCCTCTCTTTTCTTTTGCTTCTCTAGCGCCGTGCAAGATCCGCAGCAATTGCAAGCTTCGAAAGGCTTGGCGAGGTCGTATTGTGACCATAGCTCTCTCGATTTCATCAGGTATTCAGTGATGGTTTCTTCCCCTTAAGCTAGCGATTTGCGCCTTGATACCATGCAACGTCGCCATGTTTTTCTTTTCGAACCTCTTGCACAACCAATCCCAAATGTCTTTTTTGGGTCTTCGGTGTACATTACAGTCCGCGCGATGTTTGGTGAAAGGGAAGCGATGATCCAAGTAACCACGAGGCTTCTTGCCCTCTTCCAGGCCGCCATTCGGAACGTATCTTGTGGGTCAGGCTGCTTCACGCTACCGTCGATGAAGCCGATCTTGTTTTTAGCACCAAGCGCCTGTTGAACTGTCCACTTCCAACCGAGAAATCCTTCTCCGGTGAGTTTCGGCGCTAGAGCCTGTCCCATTTGTTCCGTCGCCGCGACGTATAAGGGATCATTTACATCTATGGTGGTCGAACTCTTGTTTCCCAGCGTCTCATCCTTTTCACCGCCTGAGGCGCTATTCTTCCCTTTCCCTAGATCGTCCATTGAACTCAAACGAGACAAGTGACGTGCTCTGATACCATATCAATTTACTGAGTATTGCAATGAAAACTTTCTTTACTGAATGAGAATTGGGGAGAGCAAAGTCGCGATACAGAGTGAAGAAGAAGTGAATAGTCGAGAATGCGGACCAGATATAAATGGTCGCGATAGACAAGAAGAGGAGAGACCAGTCAAATTGACCGAGGATAAAATACATGTGGTAAAGTCCTAAAATACAATCTAGAAAAATACAAGATTATTTAATACCTAAGTACAGAACTATATACCCGCATAATATCCTGATAATTCCTTTAGTCTCGTTAACTTAACTGAGTTCCTTTACTTCAACCATTCATGATAATCCTTAGCTCTTGTTTGACTTATACTGCTGACCGTAGTACGGAGTCGACTACTTCCCGTGTTTCGGACTTACTCGTATACATATGTGGGGTACCATACTGATACATTACTACTTACCCAACTAACCCATAAACAGGTCTGTCAGGCCCACAAGCTCCTCACGGAGTGTGGTCGTCCCACATTACAGTTGGTACACTCGTAGTGTCCGTCACACGCCTAGGTGAAGTATTCTGTTGTCAACTCCCTTGTATTGTCTTGTGATAATATACATTCTGTGCTCCCCGAACTTAATCAAGGGAAAGTTTATCCACTGTTGTATCACTATGAACTCAATCCCTTCCCTCGGGTTTACCGGTTTCCTTTCCGGTTATTCAAAAGTAAACTGGGTATAACTTACCTACCGTGTGGCACTGAGGCCGGTGTAGGTCCTCTGGTTTGGTTTCTAAAGAAGGTAGAAAATGAGTATGGGTTTGAAAGAAAATTTGGTTTTGAAAAGAAAAGAGTTTGAATAAATCTGGGTTTGAAAGAAAAATTCTCGTGGTTCACAACGTCTTCTTGCCTTAACCAAATCTAGCTTCTTGCTGACTGGTGTTCTTCCAATTACAAAGGTTAGGCTGTTAAGCCCTTCCACAGTTGTAATGATCACACTTAACTTCGTGGTACTTTACCAAGTACTTGTAGTTGTTAAAACTTCCCCGAACAGCCCTGTTATAGCAGCACTTGCCATGGCAAGTGCGCCATGTTAACTGGCTCTCGGTTATACACACACCGGTTGCGGTATTGTTCTCACCCGCACTGTCATCAGTGGCCTTGTTGGCCCTTACTTGATCTTATAGTCTTGACAATAAATCTTCTAGGTACTTCTCACTGTCTTTACATGATAATCATTAACTGGGGTGTTCCCTTTCCCCATAGTATTGTATCTCCTTCGTAGCCCGTCCCACGCATTTGTCGTGGTTACTGAGACTTGTCCCTTATTTGGGTACTATGTTGTAGTTCCTTAGTCGGTTGGTATACCGTTGGTGTATCATTTAACAACTGTGTTCTGTAGACTCTCATCCCGGGTTCCATTATTTCCCTTCTTGCCTATTGCACGGTCGGTGCGTTGCAAGCTGGTTATTCTCGACTGCGCAGCATGTCGACCCAGGTTGCCGGAAATTCTATTCTCTTATACACAAAATTCTTCATTCTACGCTATTAAATGCGGTTAACATTGTTCAGATGGAAACCGTCTCCGGGGTTCCCAGTTTTCGGGATCTACCGTATGACAGGTTCTTCGTACCTTTAGAGGTATTTAATAACAGCCAGATCGGGTATCCCGAGTATGAGAGGACTTCCATCTCTCCGGCGTTGTTTCCCAAGTTATAAAACAGGGATTGTGGAGGGCGGGTTGGTCACTATAGGTTTCCAGTACACACTGGTTACTCCTAACTAGCGTATCTCTCACGCTATCACTCAACCCTTAACCCAAAGTTTTAAACTCCTAACTTGGAATTTCCTAAGCTCGGTAATTCAGTCATCAGAGCGATACTTCACTCTGATACCACTTTTTGTAACACCCCATCCAACAACAACACACTTAACAACAATCTGCAGCGGAAAATATACTTCATCACATTACTTAACTCGTTGGTGTTACACGCCGTTAACCACCCACGTGGCTAACAAGACTATTACATAAACATTGTATCGGTCTGATGGACTAGATTCCCGAGCGACTACACATTACTATCCCTTTCCATTAACAACTAAACATACACATACCTCCAACTGTACCGAGTATTTACAAACTGATGCCGATAACAATTTCGGTCTTACTACACCTACTGTACATTTATAACTTAAATGATTTCCCAGGTACAAATGACTACCCCGTCCTACTCTCGAACGGCTCCCAGCTCCTTATACCTGAAATAGGAAAAAGAAGAGAAAATGGTGGCCCCCCAGGGGCTCAGCACCTTTGCTGGTATGGTAATCCCGCAGCCCGCATGCTACCGGGCCACGCACAACTAATTGTCGTCTTAGCATGCGGTTGATTATATTTGAATCATGCATGTAAACTATAAACACACAACACATAACATTCCACATCAATGGGCTCAACAAACAGATAACACATCCTTACTTGATAAGTCACTCATTGCGTTCATTAACCCTAGAGTGTTTCTCCTCTAATGGAGCTACTTCCTTAATAGACGACACTTACCCATTAATCAGGTCTTCCAAACGCCTCTTATCACAAACTGGGATTCATATCCATGATCCACATACTCCACATTTCACAACATATAACATACACCACATTACAACACTTTTCACGTTTCAACGTGCACATAACAACATTGCAATGGGAATTGCAGTACAACAACAACACATAACATAACGGGAATGGTTCTCTTAGGAACCGACCCAAACATAGTTAATTCACTGGTGAGCCTAGAGAATGATGTCACCCTCATGATAAACTCGTTATACAACACTCATTACCGTCCTAAGAGTCGGACGAGTAACTTAAGTTAAGATGGTTCGGATATGGTGACCCGAACACACCACATAAACACATGTTCCCCCTAAACCGATCATAAGTCAGAATAGCTAAGCTTTGGACTAAGCTAATGGGAGATCGTAACCCGTGAGGGAAACAACCATAACAGAGAGGAGGGTAAGGCTAAAAAGGATACCCACTCCCAAAAAACGCGCGACCGGCCTAACCGGATTCCTCACCCCCGTTAGTATATATTTACTTGTAGATAAATAGTTAGAGCCCCACTATTGAGCCTATCACATCCACACACCAAGAAGGTATTTAGATTGGGTTAAACACACGAGGGAGGTCCATACATTCACACACAACATTACACAATTAACTCACGCATAGCCGTGGTTAGAACGTCCCATGGTTCGGGTCGTTAAATACGAATACCGAACTCTCTTGTGATCCTAGACTCAGTTAGCTAAGTTTAACACTTTCGAGGTTAAATGGTATCGGAACTAGACACGCCACATATATGAATTGCTGTAAACTCATTACATGTTTTATCTTACAATATGGCAAACATACAGAAAAACACATTGGCATACAAGCCGGTGTAATCCGGTAGGACACAGGTTGCAAGAAAACCATACCTGTCACCGGAGTCCACTCTATCATGTCCACTTATGTTCCTCGAACAATTCACGAACAACTGGTAACATTAAAGTTGCCTTCATTAACATTGGGGGTAACATGTTTGCGTAACGTTGAGCGACTATGGTTAACGCCGTTAACTAGTTAAGTAACTTAACATTTTTAACTTGTTTTACTTCCACATTTTACTACAACTTTTCACCCACAATTGTCATTATAACACACCTAACATGTCCTTAACAACTTTATAACACCATCACTTATCAATCCCCATCATTAAACACCATTATTTAACCTTAAACTCAACTTTTAAAGTGGTCCGGGACTTGGTCCCCAACTAAGGTCCCGGACCTTGTCATTGTAAAATCCTCGGGCTGTTTTCATGGGGTGGTCCGGGACTTCATACAAGTCCTAGGTCCCGGACCAACCTAGGCAAATTCTCTCGGGGGTAAATCAGGGGGTGGTCCGGGACTTCATACAAAACCTAAGTCCCGGACCAAGGTAATGTAAAAACTCTCGGCCCCTTTTTAATGCATGGTCCGGGACATTAATCCAAACCTAAGTCCCGGACCACTGCTACAGATCTTGCATTTTGACATTTTCTAAGTCTTGTTGCAATGGTTCTCCACATCTATTAAATGTATAAACTTCCCAAATGATCTTAGGCATATTCTAATACCAAAATCTCACTTTGATTCACCTTAAAACATTGTCCAACTTGTCACTCATTTTTCTTACAAATCTCTTAACACTTGTAACATTTCTCTTTTGGTTTTCTAAGTGGTATTTTACCTATAATGACCACTATACCAAGATGTTTCCTCTACACCTTAACATCATTTACCAAGCATCTTTTCTTACTAACTAAATTTCCTTGTTCACACCTTCTTAAAATTCCTTTCTCAATCCTTACCTAAACATCATTCATTCCTTGTACATCAACATTACCTAAACCTAAAACAAACTTCTCCAAGACTTTATTACATCACAAAAACACTCATTGAATTCCTAGAACTTCCAAGACAATACCTAAGTCCTTGTAACACTCTAAACACCTTAATACATGCTTTCTTCCCTAGTAAAACATTTATTCATTCCTAACACTTCCTAGTTCACTAAAACTCATTTAAGCACTTAAAACTTCTTGTACATTATCCAAATTTTGCCATGGGTTCTCCTAGCATATTGTCATACCAAAACACATTGTTTTTCACCATTAAACATTCAAGAACACCTAAAACCATCAAGAGCTTTCTCACACACAAAACTTCACCAAATTTACACTACATCACAATATAGTGCATAATCTAATTGCTTGGCACTTAGGCCCTTAAATAACATGGCTCTTAGGCCCTTAAATTGCATAAACTATAAACACTGAATTTCCACATGTATATATTGCCTTTAACCTGCAAATACACTCAACATCACATATGCCCTTTAATAATCTCCTTAAGAACAATTCACTAGCTCTTTTCCCATTGGCTCCTTAGGTATTTTATTAAGCAAATCAAGCTCATTTTTCCTAAGGCATTTAAACCACATTGAGATAGTTTGTTTACCTCTTTTCTTCAAGATTTTTACTTGAACACTCTTGTTCTTCCTTGTTTGGAAATCGGCAAGAGGACTTGGTTACTTGTCAATGTTCTAATCAATACATAAGTAAAACCAATGAGCATTCAAGCTCCATATTTAAACTCACTTACAACCCTAGGTTATATATTATTGTCTTAACACATTAGGTTAGTTGTTTTACCTTGGAAACAAAGAGAGCTTGAATAAGTAACAAGAGAGGACTCCTCCTTGTCCTTTAAGGATGGAAATGGAGCCATGAAAGAACAAGAGAAGACACCATTAATGGTAATTTTCGGACATGTAATAAAAATGAAGGAAATGTTGTTTTCTTTGATTTTTCCATACCTTGAAGCAAAGGAGAATAACATGGCATGAAAATATGAGCTCAAGCTCCTTCAATGATGAATCTCCATGGCACCGAAATGGAGCTTTTGAAGATTTGAAAAGACAAGGTTGTAGAGCTTGCTCCAACTAGAAGAATGGTGGTCTTGAAATTGAATTTGGACCATGGAGCTAGGAGATACAAGCCATGGAAGTTGAGAAATGGTGAAGTTGCTGTAGCATAACCGATGAGAGAAGGAAGAAGAAGATAGATGACCGTGGGAAATGAAGAAGGAAAGAAGAGAATGAGAAGAAACTTGCTTTTGGAGATATTTGTATGTTAAAGCAAATAATAACTAGCTTTATCACTTTCTTTCTTTCTTATTAAGCTAACAAGGGGGATGACTCATCCCTTGTCAAAAACCGGCCCCCATTATTCACCTAGGGGTGTTTTGGTCTTTGTTGACCAATTAACTTACTTATATTGACTTATGTCATAAACTAGCATATTTTAGTTACTATTCACCGAAAACAAGGCACATACTTGTGAAATTTTTGATTTCCCATTGATTTAGACATCCAAATGTGATACTAAGTAGTACACATGTTAATTAAAGAGTAATGATGGACATTTAGCCATTCAAAACTCATTTACAAGACAATTTTTCAAAAATGAGCTTTAAGGCTCCTTAAAGCACATTTTGTGTTTTAACTTGTTTTCAAGCTTGGTTTTCTTTAGTAATTGATTTAATATGTTCATTAACATATTTATAAGGTATAGGTATGACCTTTAGGTCTTATACAAATTTATCCCAAGCTTAGAGCACATTTTTGCTCATATTGACTTTAAGGTATTAATTTGTGTTTTGTTTGGTTTAATTGTCTACCAAGGTTTCCTAAGGACTTAATTAGCCTTATTAAATCATAATTGAATATCTCTAAGTCTTGGTAGGCTTGTTGGCTCCCAACCAAGTTCACTTCCAAGTTTAGAGCATGTTTTTGCTCAAACTGTATTTATGGTACTTTATTGTTCTCACCATGGTTTAAATTGTACACTGATGTTTCTAAGGCACTTTTTAGCCTTTAAATATCATAGTTTAGTATTTAAACAACATATCAAGGTTCGGGGTATTTCACGCGGGGTATGTGGAAGTCATATGCAGTGAAAGCTGAGCCCCTAGGGGCAACGTTTTTAGTGTGCAGGTACCCGAAGCGGACATGATCACAGTACAAGACCGACAGTTATGTTTTGATAGCTAGGAAGGAAATGTAGAAAGTAGTAGTGTACCAAGGGGGTAAACCTTATGTATTGTAAGCATGTAGATGTGAGGAATGGGTAGATGTAGACTCTTAAGAGTATGTATGAACTTAGAAGAGGTATTATATTTGTGTTTGGAACTTAGTAAACTCGGTATGTTACATTGTATTGTATGGTATAGTAATGGAGCATTGTATCGAATGGGAAGTTGTAGTACCCGGTTGGAATTGTCGTAACGATTGTATTGGTGTAGCACTTGGATATTCCGGTCCATCAGACCGATGCTGTATGTAGTAGTAGTAGCCTGGTTAGTCACGTGGGTGGCTAACAGCATTCTATCACCCACCGTTGTGTATGTAAGTATCCGCTGCGAAGGTAGGTAAGTACGTTGTGAATGGACGGTAATGACGGTATTAGCGGTAGGGGTGTTACATTGAGCTCATCTTTTCATGCCTTGTCATTCTCCTTTGCTTCAAGGTAAGGAAAATCAAAGAAAATCTAAGTTTCCCTTCATTTTCATACATAACCGAAAATTCACCTCTTAATGGTGCATTATCTTGCTCTTCATTTAGCTTGATTCAATCTTCAAAGGACTAGGAGGAGTCCTCTCTTGTTTCTTAATCAAGTTCTCTTTCAAATTCCAAAGGTAAACATCAATTTTAGTGTTTTAAGACACTTATGTAAATTTAGGGTTTATATGTGAGTCTAAGTATGAAACTTAATGCTCATTACCCTTATATGTATAATGGTTAGAAGATTGACAAGTGATAAAAGCCCTTGCCGATTTTCAATCAAGAAAGAACAAGAGAAAACAAGTGAGAAAGCTTGGAAAACAAAGAGGTAAATGACCTCTCTTAATGTAGTTTTGTGTACTAGGGAATTGAGCTATATTTGCTTAATAAATAACATAAAGAGTCAATGGGAAATGAGCTAGAAAACTATCCACTAGGTGGACTAAAAAGACATGGGAGCCTTGTTGTGTGTATTTGCAGGTTGAAGGCATTTAAATGTGGAAATTCAGTGTTTAAGGTTAATGTAATTTAAGGGCCTAAGTGCCAAGCAATTTAAGTTATGCACTATATTGTTATGTGGTGTAGTTTAAATGTTTAGATGTGTGTAAAGAACATTTCTTGTGAAAATGAATGTCTTTGATGGTTAAAGGATGAAAAACAATATGTTTGTGTGTAAGGATGTGTATTAAGAGATTGAGTGTTCTTGGATTGTATAAAAGTGGAAAACTATGTGTTTTTGTGTAAGGTGATACAAGAGAAGCTATGGAAAAATTTAGTTAATAAACAAAGGAGTTTATGTATTCTAATGAGATTTGGTGACCTAGATTGTACTAGGAATTGTAAGTGTTAAGATGGTGAAAGGAAGTGAACTAAGGTGTCCATGAGTCCTAGGATGACCTAGGAATGGTCTTGGAGGATTTAGAGATCAAATGGATGTTCTAGGCACACCAAAGTTATGTTATATGAAGTGTTAAGTCTTGTTCAAGTTTTGGTAAACAAAGGAAAAGTAATGCCTTGTGAAGGTCTAAGTGTGAACTAGTGGAAGATATAAGGAGTTGTGTATGGGAGGTGTATGTGAGAAGTAATGCTTTTGGAGTAGTGGTAATGTTTGTGAGACAACACTTTGGTTAGTTGAGGTAGTAGGCATAATATACCACTTAGAAATCTAAGGAAAAATGTTATAAGTGTTAGGAATTGTTGTAAGAAATTGAGTAACAAGTTAGTGATGATTTAGGAAGGTTTAGTGCATGATTTAAGGTGTTTAAACATGTAGGAAACATGTGGAAAGATTATGGAATGATTAGGTAAGGTTTAAGGTTGGATTAGGGGTTGAAAAATGGTGTTTTGACAACTTATTAACATGGTCCGGGACTTAGCCCTTGTATAAGGTCCTGGACCACCCTTAAAAATGTGCCGAAAATGATGTTTACAAGTGGTCCGGGTCCTTAGTCCAGGACCAAGACCTGGACCAAGTGAAAATAATGGTTGAGACAACAATCTAGTATTGGTCCAGGACCTTGGGTCCGGACCAAGTCCCGAACCAGGGCAAAAATAGCTTAAAATGTGTTTTAATGACTTCTAATGATGGGTGAAATACCCCGAACTTAAAAATGGTGATTAAATTATTTTTACATCGTATTTAAGGGCCTAACAGTGCCTAAGTAATTTTGGTAAAGAAAATAAATCCAAAAGAAATGAGGAAACGCTTAGAAAGCGGAAAACGCTAAAAGAGCGTTAAATAACCATAGGAGGTATGAGACCTCGGTTAGCGTATTATGTGGATTCCTAGGGCTTAATAAGACCCAAATAATATATGGGAACAACTCCCGAAGAAAACGGATCCAAATAAGGTATTAAAACGCTAATAGAGCTTTAGCGCATGTTTTTTGAGGAAACCCGAAAACGTGATCTTAAGTGGCCAACTGAACCCGTAAAAATTATAAATCATTAAATAACTATTATTAAGCATTAACGGGACCTTAATAACCAATAAAAATAAAGAAACGAGAAAATTCCAGAAAACGGACCCGGTTAGTGAATAGTATCAAAACCGGGTAAAATAACGAGCGTTTTCTGTAAAAGACGAAAAACGCTCCAGCTAGTATAACAGTGGGGGCCGGTTTTTACTGGTGTAAACAGCTCTCTCTCTCTCACACACAACTAATAAATAAGTAAATCAAAAAGCAAAAAAAAAAAGTACAAAAGTAAATAACACCCTCTCTCTCTTATTCTCTCATTTCTCTACTCTCTCTCCAATTCCCTTCCCTCTCTCACGATGGAATCCCCTCTCTGCAGCACACTCCTCTCTTCTTCTTCTCTTGCTGGGCGATTTGGAAGCTCTCAAAATAGCTCCAATGGCTTCTCACTTTCTTCCTCATGCTCTAGCTCCATTTGAGCTCCAAATGTAAAATAAAAATACATATTTGAACTCCTCTTCAAGCTCTACATTCCTATCTTTTCAAAATCCGAAAATGGGCAACTTCATCTCCATGGGTTTTGAGCACTTGAAGAATAAATGACACCATTTCGAAGCATGGAGTCTCCTCTTCCTTCTAAGGTAAAAAGTTTCAAGAAAAATCCATTTTTCCTTCATTCTCTATAGTGGCCGATTTTTGCCCCTTCTTGTAATGCCTTGTTTCTTCTTTGTTTGAGCTTGGTTCAACTCTCCAATGGTGGAGGAACTCTCCTTTGTATTCAAGGCTTAAAAACCTCTCTTAAAAGCTCCAAGGTAAAAACCCTAACTAATGGTGATTTAAACCCTTCATTTAATTAGTGAAGTTTTAAGAGGTTAGAAGTTTAATTATATTCTCTTTATGTAATTTGGGTGTTGGGACGGAGTTTGGCAACTTCATCCCCCACATGGCCAATTTTTGCAAGAAAAAGAGAAGGAGAAGAATTGGAAAGGAAATGAAGGAAATATAAGCTCAAGGTAAGAGCTCTTCCTTAATGCTAAATTTTAATGCATTAGAATAATGGGAATGGGTAAACCAATTTAAAGAAACCGAAATAATGTATTAGAATTGTAGTTGTGAAAGTTTGGGTATTTGTGAACAAGTATGTGGATTGTAGGCCTTAGAGCCAAAGAATTGTGTATGTGTATTGATATTGTGTTTTGAGGAAGTAATGATGTGTTAAGATTGCTTTGTATTGCTGGTAGGACCCTTGTATGGGTGTGGCTAGAATAGGAATGATTTTGGTGATAATGGGTATGTGTGGATAAGTGAGAATTGTAGGTGAACTATGGCAAAATTTTAGTAGGAATATGTACATTTGTGGATGACTTGGTGAATGGGAGAACCAAGAAGTGTATTGGGTTTATTAGAGATGTTTAGTAACCATGGAATGGTAGTAGTGGTATGTAAATAAAAGAGTGTAAAATCTGTAGCAAGAAGTGTAGAAAATGCATTGTAGAAACTAGGAAAAATTAGTGTGCAAGATTTGGTAAGAAGAGAGTTGGACTGGGGTATAGGTTGTGTAGTCGATTGGAAATGAATTGGAATGGTAAAATGAAGCTAGGACAAGATGCAAAATGCAAAGAGAAGTGTAGAAATGCACAAGTATGCAAGTTGTAGAAATGAGAATGGAAATTTGAAGAATTTGAACAAGAAGTTGAGTAGGTATTGGACCATGGATTTAAGGAGTTTTAGTGAGTGTTTAAGTGTGTTTAATTATGTACAAAACATGTGGAAAGATTATGGAATGATTGGAGGTGGATTAAGGGTTGATTTGGGGTTGAAAAATGACCTTAATAGCAGTTTTTAGCAGGGTCCGGGACTTAGGATATGTACCAAGTCCTGGACCGCTTCAAAAAAAAGCTCGAGAGTGGATGCAGGAATTGGTCCGGGACTTAAGTCCAGGACCAAGTCCAGGACCAGGTCTAAAAATCAGCCGAAAGTACACAGAAGCATTGGTCCGGGACTTAGGGTCCGGACCAAGTCCCGGACCACCCCCAGAATTCAGCAGAGAGTGTTTTTAAGGGTTCTAAACATGGGGAATTGATTGGTAATGGTTTTAGAAGTTGTTAAGGCCTTGTTTGGTGATATTTAAAGGTCCTAAGAAGTGTAAACAAGTGTAGGAAATGAATGGGAAGTAAGGACATAGTTTGACATGAGCGAAACTAAGTATACCGGGATAACGGGGTAAGTACGGGAGTAGTAATTACCTGTGTTTTGTATGAACCTAGTATTAATAACAATGTTGGAAACATTATCAGTGGACCAAGTGTGAACCAAGGAACAAGGGAACACACGGTAAAGCTAACCCCGGTGAAAGGTATGATTTTCTCATGCCCCGTATGCTAACCGAGTTACGTGATTTGTGTGCTGTATGCCGGCTAATCAAGACTAAAGCATGAAAACGGTTTATTGCCTTTCGTTGTATGTCTTGTTGTATGTTGTATGAGCTAACCTTTCTTGATTGATTGTGTGGCCTCACTTAGTGCGTAGACCGACTCATAGATGAGTCTCCTTGTGTAGTGACTCTTAGTAAGAGTCATGTTGTGAACTAATGGAACCGTAACAACGCACTAAACTTATAAACCAATAATGTTAATGAAAACCAATGAACTCACTCGAATGTGAAAGAGTGCACGGGAGTAGTAACCTCTCGATAACGGAAGGAGAACCAAAATGAATAATCCACAAACGATAAGTAGTGGAAGTATATAAACAAACTCTACTAGAGGAATTAATGTTGGTGCAAGTCATGAACCATGAGAGTAGTAAAGAATGATGAGGGATCTCTAAGCCCCTTAGCAAATTAGTCGACCCACTATGAGAGGACCCGACTGATGTAAGTAATGTCCCGAATATGAGAGTATTCGATACGTTGGGGAAACCCTTAAACCTGAGAATACTAGACGGTAGTAATTCCCTAAGCTAGTGGAGGTTATCAAGAGAGATACTTCTAGGCTAATCCATGAGATTGTAAGATACTCCATGAGAGGAGTGTTGGGAATTTGAGTAGTCCGGTAGAAATGGACAATTGTATATTTGAGGAGCTAAGTGTATAGCCTTCGAATTGTAGGCCCGGTGGCGAGTCTTGTGTATGACTCCGCCCAGAGACCCAAGTAATGAGTATTGAGTATTGCGTAAGTATGAGTATGTACGAGTAAGTATTGAGTATGTACGAGTAAGTATTGAGTATTGAGTATGAATGAGTAAGTACAGAGTATTGAGCAGTGAGTATGCACAAGTATAGTAACGAGTATGGAGTAAGGAGTGTGTACGAGTAAGGGTATGAGCATGGAGTGATGAGTATGTAAGAGTAAAGTAATGAGTAACAAGTAAGGAGCAGGTACGAGTAGAGTAACGAATATCGAACAACCACGAAGTAGCAATGAGTAAGTAACTAATACGAACGGTCGACTATCGAATTGTCTTCCTTAGTAGATATTGAACCTTGTATGTGTATGTAATTATTGTTGAATGTATTGTGTAGTAATTGTATGCATGTATGCATGTAAAATGAACTCCATGTATATCCGACCCAAAGTAGTCGGCGTACCGCGGTTAGCACGCGGTATATGCGAATTTCATATGCAGCGTAAGCTGACCCCCTAGGGGGACCGTTTTTAGTGTGCAGGTATTCGAAGCTGACCACCGTTCGAGAGAGTAGGACGGGGACTGCTACATAAGCATGGGTAGTTGAGTAAAAGGAATTGTATTTGTAACGTATTACGAATTTGGAAGTCTAAGCTGTATCGGTAATGTAAGGATTGTAGTATACTCGGTAGTAATGTAGTGGAGTTGTAATTGGATTATGGTTGAGTATGCAATGGGAAGTATTGTATTGTGTAGAGTACTCGGTATGTTCATATTCATCAGACCGATAGTATGTAGGATTGTAACTCGCCTTGTTAGTCACGTGGGTGACTAACGGCATTGTACACCCGCCGTTGAGTATGTAATGTCCGCTGCGAAGGTAAGTATTGTACAGTAATGACGGTATTAGCGGTAGGGGTGTTACAAAAAGTGGTATCAGAGCGAAGTATCGCTCTGATGGATGAAATACCGAGTTTAGGAAAATACCGAGTTAGGAATTAGAGACTTAGGGCTAAGGGTGGAGTGTTAGCGTGTGAGGTACGCTAGTTAGGTACCCCGGGTGATCCGGAAACCTACAACAACCATACCCGCCCTCCGCAACCCCCGGTATGTAGTTGGAATAATAACGCCTGAGAGATGGAAAGACCTCTCACATTCGGGTAAAACCCGATCTGGCAGTTGCAAAAACAAACCTCGCTAGAAAAAGAACCTGTCATACGGTAGAGTCCAAGAACTGGAAGCCCCAAAGACGGTTCCCGTTGGAACAACAACAACCGCATTCAATGACCATAGTCGAAGGTCCTAGACACAGGATAAGGGAATTTGTGGCACCATGGGGCGACGTGCTTCGCAGTCGCGAAAACCATGAGTAGCCAGCAAGAAGAGGAGTACAACCGCGCAACGAAGCGAGGAAGATGGAGTAACAAGCCGAGACAGAGGAGTCTACGGACTGTAATGTTTGATAATACCAATAACGGTATACAAACCGACTAAGGAATTAGTCGAGGTTGGAATAATGCTAAACGTACATGCCAAGAGGCCGTAATAACCGAACAACAAAGTACAGATGACAATGAAAGTATTCATGGAACATACACCATAGGACCACAACGTGGTTCCTAAGGATAAGTCAAGTCTCGTTAACCGCAATGAAGGTGTGAGACACCCGGACTGACAACAATCATGTCAAGAACATTGAGAAACAACTCAGGAGATGGACCACCAAGGTCAAAAGATCCAAAGAAGATCTAATAAGACCACCAAGTATGGATGGAAACGATACCGTAACCGGTATGCGTTAACCGAAAAACAACCTACCCGCGCACTTGCCCAGGGCAAGTGCAACAACTACAAGACGGTTAGAAGACTTCTAATGACCAACAAGTACCTGCTAAGGTACCACCATGAAGAATGAAGTAAAACATAGGATCACTAATCCTAAGAGATTGGAACAATGAAGCCTTGGAAAGGCCTAACGGCCCGACCATGGTATTAAGAACATACCAGTCAGCGAGAAACTGGACTTGGTCAAGACCTCAGACATGGCAACACCATGAAGAACTTCTTTTAACACTGAACTGTTATTTCAAAACTCAAATTTTCTTTCAAAACCACAAACCCTTCTTTTAAACCTTGGATTTTTAAGAACCAAACAGACGGAATTACGGTGAGTATCATAGGATGATACAAGAGGAGTTGACAATAGAATGCTTCACCTAGGCGGGTGACGAGCACTACGAGTGTACCCAAATACGGGATGTGGGACGACCGCACTCCGAAGGAGCTTGCGGGCCTGACAGATAGTTAGGTAAGTGGTAACGTACCAACATGGTACCCCACGTATGTATACATGTAGTGTACGAAACACGGGAAGTAGTCAACTCCGCTCTACGGACCATAAGTAAATTCGAAACAGAACAGTTGGATACCTCAAACGAGCAAAGGGAACTCAGATAAGCTTACAAGCTAAGGAGTCAAGAACCTACTACAGGAGGATGATTAAGAGTTAAAAGTGCGAGAAGCACTAACAACTGAATAAAGACATTGGATATGTCTTGAATATATTAAAGTAAAGCATGATGACTGGAAGGAATACCCAGTCTAAACACAGTAAGGCAAATGCCTAACATTAACACATCAGTGTACGATGAACGGGATAGAATTCCTAGAACCACTACCACAAATACACAGGGTGATCATATATGGTACTGAAATTACCATTCATCACCGAAGGGAATACCAAAACCGTTATAACATAAGGAGAAGCACCAGTGATCTACCCTAAGAACGGGAGACGTTATAACCCTCAACGGATAATTCAGATCCGAACCGCAAGGTAGGATAACAAACTGGACATACCCATAAATGTCGGCCAGATGTAATGGCATAATCAGTAATACCTAGGAGCAATCCATAAAGGGTATCAAGTCAACACAGCTGAAAGAGATGTCGCGGTAAGAACACCACAGTCGGAGCAAACATCCGGTTAGAACACCGAAAGGATCCCACTTGACAAGGGATACCCCAAATTAATAAATGGTATCGATCTGTACCAAGATACGAAAGGGTCTCCAATAAACGGAAGCGTGATGCGACGATCTTATCATGGAGCCCAGTATCACCTCCAAACCCGGCAATGGATTATGGAGAAGTAATCACTTGGGAACGACGTATGATGAGCAGAGCTCTAGGCAATGGATTATGGCTAGTAAGCCATTACCACACACAACCCAACAATTGCAAAACCATTGTGAACCATATGGAAAGTTGTCAAGGATGACACCGATAGAAGAGTAACAACCAATAGGCAAGGATACCCCTCATAACTGTGAGACCGCAAGAGCGGTGAACACATGGATTCCATGAATGGGATACCATCAATAAATGTCCGAAGATATATCCCTTTCGGAACTACTAATGCAGTGAAGCTTGAGCATACAAACATTGCCAAGCGACTTAAAATAAGCATCAACAGTAGTTGTTGACAACCAAGGAGTAATCGATTCAGAAGGAACATGATATGTGGAAACATAAGGTATAAGTGAATAACACTCAAGGAACTTAGAAGTATTAACGCTGAACCATGCAATCAATGATGGAAATACATGAGCTGAAGCTAGCAACAGCGGAGGCCATGTAAACCGACACTGTAGAATCAGTAAGAACATGGTGCGCAGCAGGCGACCAATGTAGGTTGATAATCACCCAATACTATGTAGTTGTTAATAAAGGATGGTGGACAAACCGGGCAACAAGCCAGGAGTCTGCACCAAATGATTAAACACCACCTGAAGGAGTAACGATCATTCCTATCGCGATCACATAAGAGAGTTATTGCCAGGAGTTTACGCCTCTGCACTCTGTAGGACTGAGTGTTTTGGTATTGCACTTGTGCAGTTAATGATCAAGTGGATAGCTAGGAAGATGGAAAAAGGTAAAACGTGGTAAATTCTTCCTTTCACCAATGAACATGGCATAAGCCAGCTAAGCAAAAGCTCAGAAACAAACCGTGCAGCCTAAGGCCAAGGAAGCATGAAGAGTGTGGAACACACTAATAATCACAAGATGTGAATTCCATTGGAATAAAAGTGAAAGGAGACTTAAGAAAGTCAGTAGGACCGACGCATGGAAAATGCAAGGTCATATTGAAATACCCCAAACTTAGATATGGTGTTTAAAAGATAAACTAAGTTATAAGGAGGCTAAATGATGCCTTAGAAACATTAAGAAACATTTCTAATCAAGGGAAATATAAGGAAACACCAAAAGAGCAGTTTAAGCAAAAACGTGCTCTAAGCTTGGAGAGACTTGGGAGAGTACCCAAATATTGTTCTAAGACCTTAGTAATATCATAATGGTCATTTTAAATCAATTACCAAAGAAAAACAAGCTTGAAAACAAGTTAAAACACAAAATATGCTTTAAGGAGTCTTAAAGCACATTTTTGAAAAATTGTCTTGTAAATGAGTTTTGAATGGCTAAATGTCCATAATTACTCTTTAATTAACATGTGTACTATATAGTGTCACATTTGGAAGTCTATATCAATGGGAAATCAAAAATTTCACAACAATGTGCCTAGTTTTGTGAATAATAATTTAATTAAGCTAGTTTATAACATAAGTCAATTTAGTTTATTTAGTTGGTCAAACTAGACCATGACTAGCCTAATAAAAAGGGGGTGGCCGGTTTTTAAGGTGATGATTCACCACATGAGCAAATAAGAAAGGAAATTTAAGGATAAAGTAGAAACTACTATTTACTTTATACTTAAATATCTCATTTTACTCACCTCTCTCCTCACCTCTTCATTCTCTCTTGTTCCCACAATTTTCTCAAGCTCTCTCCCTTCTCCATTAATGTGAAGCACATCTCCATGCTAGCTTCACCTTCTCTTGCACACAACTTACTCATTTTAGCTCCAAAACCAAAACAAATCACATATTCGTCTTAGTTAGCTCAAGCTCTCTCTTTCTATCTTTTCAAAACTCCAAGAGCTTTGATTTGGTACCAAGCCAAACCACCATTAGAGGAGGAAATTCAAGTTTGGAGACTCCATTGGCTTCTCCATTCTCTTAAGGTAAAGAAAGTGTAAGAAAATCTAGGTTTCCATCACTTTTCTTCTTGAAAAATGTATGCTCATGAGGCTTCATTTTAATGCCTTGTTCTAGCTTGTTTTCTACTCTTCAAAGGATTGAGGAGGTCCTTCTTGCTTCATATCCAAGCTTGTCTTGAGAAACCAAGGGAAAACAATCACCTTAATACCTTAAAACACATTTTTAACCTAGGGTTTGTCCCTTAGGGTTAATGTATTATCTAGTACTCATTGGAGTCATTGGATATTGGTTAGAACATTGTCAAGGAGGTATATATTGGTGACCGAGATTGAGCAAGGAAAAACCTAAGGAAGAAAGTTTTTAAAGCTTGTAAAGAACAAGGTAATTATTACCTTAAGGTGCTTATTTTTTAAGGGATGGATTTAGATCTGTGTGATTTAGTGTGTAGAGTTACATTAGAAAAGGGTTATATATGACCTAGGAGAAACATGATCATGATTGTGAACTTGTGACTAAGGAGCAAATGAGGAAAACGAGATAGTTTGGTAATATCACGGTGTCAATGTTAAGCTACAAGAAGCATTTTTTTCAATGGGAGCCTTGTTGTGTATCTCGGTAAAGGCAATATATGTGGACATTCAGTGGTTACGATTATTGTCATTTAAGGCCTAAGTGCCAAGCATTAAGTTTATGCACTATATGATGTGGTGTTTGTTTTTGTGTTATTGTGTGTTAAGGGTTGTGATGAGAATTGAGTGATATTGGTTGTTTGATGGAGAAAAACCAAGTGTTAGGATGTATATATCTAAGAACCCATGGCAAAATTTAAAGGAGAACTTAAGTGTTTAAGATGTTCTAAGGGATTTAATGACTAAGGAAGTACTAGGAAGTTTTAGAGGTTGTTTTGATGAAAAAGGGGTGAGATAAATGTTTTGATGAGTTTAATGACTTAGGCATTACTATGAAGGGTTTAGGAATCAAGAGAATGTATTTGAGTATTTAGGACTTAGCAAATGTTGGTAAAACAACTAGGAAGGAAATAATGTGTTGATGGATGGAAGCATAAGCTTGTGAAGGAACTTTAGTAATGCATAAAAGAGTATTAGATGGTGAAAATGCTTGGGAGATGATGTAATAGTGGTGGGGAAACATTTGGTATAGTGGTTACATTAGGTATGAACCACCACCTAGAAACCTAGTGGAAAATGTTACAGTGTTGGCATGGTTACAAGGAAAAATGCATAATGATTAAAGTGGACGTTGGTGAGTGATTTAAAGTGTTTAGTGGTTGGCTTAAGGTGTATTTGAGGTGCCCAAATGAGGTTATAACATATTAGGATATATGAGGAGAAGTTTGGAGTTAAAGAGAAATTTAGAAACAAGGTTCTGAGCCGACCGACCTTAGGGACCGGACCTGTAAGGTCGGTCGAGCTCAGTTTACACTGCCGGAGGAAGTTTCTGAATCGACCGAACATAGGACCGGACACTTACAAGTTCGGTCGGGCTTGTATTTTGTGAAGAAATTAAGTCTCTGGAATGGACCGACCTTGGGACCGACTTGCAAGGTCGGTCATGCCTAGAATTTTGTACGGTAATAAGTCTTCTGGAATCGACCGAACATAGGACCGGACTTGACAAGTTCGGTCGAGCTCAAATTTCCCTCGGGGAAAACTCGGGATGGACCGACCTTGGGGACCGGACTTGCAAGGTCGGTCGGGGTAGAATTTTCAAACGGTAATATGTTCTGGAATGGACCGACCTTGGGTAAGGTCGGTCGGAAGTTCGGTCGAGCCTAAAAATAAAAAAAAAGAAATTTTGAATTCTAAGGATGGTAATTGGTAATAAGGTATGCCATTGGTAGGGTAGTAATGATTAGGACCCTAAGAACCTACGGGATTAAGTTAAGTTAAGTAAGACCTTAATGTTTAAAAAGATTAAGTTTAAAAGGGTAAGTGGTAAGGACTTAAGAGGATATTCTCGGGAATCTTTAGGGATTAAGTGAGTTAAGTGAGGTGCAAATAACTAATGGCCTAAAAATGAATCAATGTTTTAGGTTTGTGAATTGGGACCCCGGAGAAGGTTAAACAAACGACGATCGACGGTGAACGGTACAATCTTTCTTGTGACCTGCTTGCTAACGAGGTGTCCCTCGGCTTGTGTGCTATCTGTTTAATTGCTATGACTAAGACAAGATAAAGCATGCAACCGGTTTATATTTGTTCTTTGAGTATGTGTTTTTCTTGCACTAACCTACGAGACTTGATACTGTTACTAACCAAGTTAGTACTTACTGAGTTAAGAATAAGAGTTAAGTTTTGGTGGTTGTTGGTTAATGCCCGTTAAGGCTTAGCACATGGTGTTAAGATTTCTTCTAACTGGAACTTGAGTGAGGAAACCCGGGACTGACTCCGGTCATGCATGCTAAGGAAAGGGGTACGGTATCTGAATCAGATCCGCCCTCCGCTTAAGGACTTGTCTTCGGACTTGTAGCCTAGGGCCGATTGCCGGCTCAGCTACGCTGGACTCCCGTCCAGGGTAGGTGGCATTAAGATGGTGCGGTGGGATCACCTAAATCCCAGGTTTGAAATTAAGCTACAGCCAATCCCCTCCAGGAACGGTTTGTATACTGAGGATAAGTTGAGATTAAGATTAAGGTAAGGTAAGGAACTGAGATTAAGAAATTCAGGACTAAGGAGGGGGATACTAACCCACTTGATAAGGGAACGCTTGAGTCGTTCATTATTTGTGAACTATTTATGTTCATTTGTGGATTATTGTTATTGCACTTCATATCATGCTTGTGTATGTAATCAATTTCCATGCTATCGACAATTAGTCGTCGTAGCCCCGTTAGCTTGGGGGCCATGAGAGGGTGTACCAGCATTCGTGCTGACCCCTTTGGGGGCTGTTTTTACACTTGCAGGTAAGAGACCCATGAGGACGCACCACGAGAGTAGGAGCGGTTAGACTTAGGATGGGATGTTTATTTTGAGTACGGGTTGCGCTTGTGCACCCGTCTGTTTATATTTAAACTGATGTAAGGTTGTGATTATGACTTAGTTACTGGTACTCGGTTGGTTGTTGGTATTATGGATGGTGATGTTTTGGGTTGGTTACGTATTTTGGATAAGTGTTGTAATTGTTAAGGCCGGTATACTCTAATGATCAGACCGTGGCAAGGTCCAGGTGTTGTTATTTCCGCTGCGACGAATTCAATTAAGTGTTCAGTTTTGCGATAACCACGATTGGCTTGGGATGGGGTGTTACAAAAAGTGGTATCAGAGCGTAGTTACGCTCTGATCAAGAAATACCGGACATAAGAAACCACCGAGTTAGGATATAAGCTAAGGAATAAGTGATGGGTTAAGGGTGTGAGAAGTTAGAGTGAGAAGAGTCGCATGACCACTAATAAGTGTGGATCGTCTTTACCGTCTACGGACGTTATAAATTCGTTAACCGAAACAGTGGTGGATACGAATCTAATGTGAGTTATGCTTGTTCAGATGTCAGGAAGGAGAAGCCGAGGTCGTGGCCAGGGCGAGGATGCTTCAGGGATACCGGGAGGGCAGACGATCGCAGAGATCGTAGCTGCCGCCTTAGGGCATATGGGCTATCAGCCTGGTGTGGGTGCACCACCTCCACCGCCACAACCCAGGGAACCAAATTGGGTGAAGAGTCTTGCAGATCTTCGACCCGCACACTTCAAGGGGGAGACCAATCCCGCCAAGCTTGAGGCGTACATCTCCGAGCTGGAGACCGCCTTCGAGACCCTTGATGTCCCTGCTGGGATCAAGGTGCGTCTGGCTGCTTTCTATCTGAAGGGGGCGGCAGGCGATTGGTGGAAGCTGGTGAGGGCCGAGCATGTGGCCAATCCAGAGTTCGGCTGGGAGCAGTACACCGCTTTGCTACGAGCAAAGTACTACCCCGCCCATGTCCAAACGAAGAAGCGCTTGCAGTTGGATGCGCTTAAGCAGACAGACAAGATGACGGTGGACGAGTATTACTCAGAGTTCACCGCCTTGCTCCGTCTTCTGCCAGGTCTTGGGTATTCAGACCAGATCCTGGTAGACCGCTTCTATGGCGGGCTTAGCCATCGACTCCGCTACGACATGGGGCCGACGAGTTACATTACCTTGCAGGTAATAAGAATGATTGAGATTTGAGTAAGTAATGAGTAAGATTTAGATTATGGAAAAATGAGAGTGACTAATACTGTGGAAAGCAGGAGTGCTATCACGCCGCTGCTAAGGTTGAGATAACCGTCCAGCTGAGGGACGAGGAGAATGCTAAGAGGAAGAATGTTGGTAAGAGCTCGGAGAGTCAAGGGCAAGGTGGGTACAAAAAACAAAAGTACCAGCCTCAGGCCCAGAAAAATCAGAACCCAAAGGGGAAGGAGGAAAAGGAGAAGGCTCCAGAAGAGCCATTGAAGTTGACGTATGCTTACGCAGCTACACCCCTACGCTCTAGGGCGCCAAAGGGTAAGGGATTGGTATTGATTGAGTTAAGAAGCAACTTAGTAACCGTTTGAGAAATGAATACTAATATTATGAATGATCAGGATCTGAGACTGAGAAGGGAGCCGGTGGTGGCTACCAGCGACGCTACATCTGTAGGTGGTGTCACAAGGACCACCCCGGCCTCGATTGTAAGGGGAACAAGGTGGAGTGCAACTTTTGTGGAGTTTACGGGCACCGAGCGTATGAGTGCTTCCGGAACCCAACTAGCAGAGCCTATAGGCCCGATACCAGGGGCAAGGGCAAGACCGATCAGGGAGCTGGATCTGACGGTCAGAGGAAGGTGCAGCAAACTGCAGACAAGAACCCACGGGTGACCCAGAAGTCGGGACCCACACTACACATGGTGGACCGGGACGATGAGCCTGAACCCTCATCGAGGCCATGTACCGCTATAACCATTTAGTAATAAAAACTACCTGCTTACCGCATTATCATGCATGTTTGGTGAATAAACGAGTTAAGTAAGAATAAGATGAGATTAGAACTTAAGTAAGGTGTAACCTACTACCACTTTAGGAAGCTTCAACATCTGCTATCCAATACCATTTACACCTAACCCGGAGCACACCGACATCGGAACCATAGACTTTCCAACCGAACAATGTCAGGTTATCCGCCCAGGTATGATTTTATTAAGGGGATACCTGACACCCGAAGCACAGATAGCCATCATCAGGAAATGCAGTCAACTAGGAATGGGACCGGGAGGTTTTTACACACCGGAGTACCCAGGGGGAGCAAGGATGAAATTAAAAATGATGAGCTTGGGCAAGGATTGGAGTCCGTATGCCAAGAACTACCAAACCACGAGGATGCAAGATGGAGTCTCACCACCGGGAATACCCGAAGAGTTCCATCCAATTATTACACAAGTCGTGGAGATCGCTCAGCAGTTGGAAGCTGAACCGATTCCAGACATACAAGCAGACATTTGCATCGTGAACTTCTACGAGAAGGATGGGCGACTTGGACTACACCAGGATAAGGACGAGACAGTGGAGTCTCTCGAAAGAGGGATACCCGTAGTGCCATGGTCCATTGGGGATGATGCAGAGTTTTTATACGGCGAGCAGAAGCGTGCGGACCGTGCGAATAAGTTAGTACTTAGGTCAGGAGATGTGTTAATTATGGGAGGAGAATCAAGGATGTTATACCATGGGATTAAGAGAATCAAGTTGAATACAACACCGTCAGCAGTAATCAATGTGACGCACATGAGACCTGGGAGATTAAACCTAACCTTTAGACAATATTAGCCCTGTAATGTTAGAATGAGATGAGGAATGAGATGTAAGATTAAAGCACATGTTGTAAACAGGATGGTTATGAATAAAATAACAGTGTTGTTCATATAAATTGTTACGACTCTTGTTATACCATCAATACTCATGAAGCTTGTGAACACAATTAGGTTATGGACTCGGTACGGAAGGTGCACTAAGCATACTTACAGAGGCACAGGCCGACGTCAGCGGTACTATCCTCACCGGCACCTTTCCAATTAATGAGATTGAGGCATCAGTTCTCTTCGACTCAGGGGCCTCGCATACCTTTGTCTCGGCATCATTCGCGAGCAGGTTGGGGCTAGACGCTGATGAGCTACCCGACTTCACAGTTACGCTCCCGTCTAAGGAGAAGGTTCGTTGCACTCGTTACTACCGAGGAGCCAATGTCAGAATTAAGGGAGAAGACTTTCCAGTCAGTTTTTTTGAGTTCAGTGAGCTAGGATTTGATGTTATCTTCGGGATGAACTGGTTGGAGCGGCACAAGGGAAGTATCCTCTACGCCGAGCATAGATTGCTGCTCAAGAGCCCGTCTGGGGTAACAATATCATACCGCCAGAGGCCCAGAGAGCCTTCGACTAAGATCATCACCGCTATGGCAATGTATAAGGAATTGAGGAGAAAGGAAGAAGTGTACCTCTGCTATGTATAGACATAGAGAGAGACCCTGAGTTCGACCCCGACTTACCGGTAGTGTCGGAGTTCCCCGACTTATTTACGGGAACTGCCCGGCATGCCACCCACTCGGGAGGTAGAGTTCACCATCGAGCTGCTACCTGGTACCGGACCAATAGCCAAGGCACCATATCGTATGGCTCCGGCAGAAATGACTGAGTTAAAGGAACAATTGAAAGATTTGTTAGATAAGGGATTTATTAGACCAAGTGTGTCACCATGGGGAGCGCCAGTCCTCTTCGTGAAGAAGAAGGATGGTAGTCTCCGCCTCTGCATCGACTACAGAGAGCTGAATGCAGTGACAGTGAAGAATAAGTACCCACTACCCCGTATTGACGATTTGTTCGATCAGTTGAAGGGAGCATCTGTGTTCTCCAAGATTGATCTCAGATCGGGGTATCATCAGATAGCCATTAAGGAAGGAGACGTTGAGAAGACGGCATTCCGGACACGATACGGCCACTATGAATTTACAGTGATGCCATTCGGATTGTCGAACGCACCGGCGAAGTTTATGGATCTGATGAACCGCTTGTTCCGGGAGCAGCTGGACAAGTCGGTTGTGGTGTTTATTGATGACATTTTGATATACTCGAAATCTAAGGTTGAACATGAGGACATCTGAGGAGGGTATTGGAATATTGTGGGAGAACCAGCTATATGCTAAGTTCTCCAAATGTGAGTTTTGGCTTGACCAGGTCTCTTTCCTAGGTCATGTCATCTCAGATGTTGGGATCTCAGTGGATCCAGCAAAGATTGATGCCGTACGTACTTGGCCAAGGCCGAAGACGGTTACCGACATCCGGAGCTTTCTCGGTCTGGCAGGTTACTACAGGAGATTCGTTAGGGATTTCAGCAAGGTCACGAAACCGATGACCAGTCTGATGAAGAAGGATGCACCGTTCTTATGGACGGTTGACTGTGAGAGATCATTTCAGAGCTTGAAGGACTCACTGACCACTACACCGGTTCTGACCATTCCAGACGGTACAGAGGGATTTGAGGTTTATTGTGATGCATCCGGCAGAGGGCTGGGTTGCGTGCTCATGCAACGTGGCAAGGTGGTGGCATATGCCTCACGCCAGTTGAAGAAACATGAGGAGAACTACCCCACACATGATTTAGAGTTGGGAGCTGTAGTCTTCGCTTTGAAGATATGGCGCCATACTTATACGGGGTTAGTGTGACGATCTACACCGATCATAAGAGTTTGACATATATATTCACTCAGAAGGACTTGAATCTTTGACAGAGGAGATGGTTAGAGTTTCTGAAAGACTATGACATTGACCTCCAATACAAAGAGGGGAAGGCCAATGTTGTAGCAGACGCCCTGAGCCGTCGAGCACACTCACTCCATTCGCTAGTTTCTTTCTCCAACTTGGTTGATGAGGTGCGAGAGGCTCAGAGGACAGATGAGTACATGAGAGAGGTCAGACAGAAGCTGACAGATGGCACCTTTGAGAGTCAGAAATACGATTTCAGACTTCATGATGATGATCTGATCAGACTTAAGGGCCGGTTATGCATACCACGGGGCAACACGGATCTGAAAGACCGTATACTTAGAGAATCACACTGTTCTTCACTTTCCATCCATCCGGGAGCCTCTAAAATGTATAAAGACATGAAGAGATACTTCTGGTGGTCAGGGATGAAGACAGATGTTACCGAGTTCGTCTTGAGGTGTCTCACATGCCAGAAGGTGAAATTCGAGCACCGACGACCGGGCGGAATGGTACAGTCGATGCCAGTTCCGGAGTGGAAGTTCCATGATATCTCCATGGACTTTGTAGTTAGGCTCCCACCTGCTAGGGGAGGTCTCAACATGATATGGGTGGTGGTGGATCGCCTTACCAAAGTAGCCCGATTCATACCGATGAAGGATACTTGGAAGGTGACCAAATTAGCTGAGTTATTTGAGAAATAAATCATGAGACATCACAGGATACCGAAGACCATAGTGTCAGATAGAGATACCAGATTCCTTTCGAGGTACTAGAGAGCTACCAGAGAAGCGTTGGGCACAGAACTCAAGCTGAGTACCGCGTTCCATCCTCAGACAGATGGTCAGACTGAGCGTACTATTCAGACACTCGAGGACATGCTGAGAGCATGTGCCTTAGACTTCCAGGGCAGTTGGATTGACAAATTGCATCTGATCGAGTTTTCATACAACAACAGCTATCACGCTTCGATCAAGATGGCACCTTTTCAAGCGTTGTACGGTAGACCATGTCGTACACCGCTCTGCTGGGATGATTCGAGTGAGACGGTCATTATAGGACCAGAGTACTTAGAGCAAGTTAAGGCTGAAGTTCAGCAAATTAGGGAGAACATGAAAGCTGCTCAAGATAGGCAGAAGTCGTATGCTGATGTTCGACGACAAGACCTGGAGTTTACAGTGGGCGACCAGGTATTTCTGCGAGTTTCACCGATGAAGGGTGTATTCAGGTTTGGGCAGAAGGGCAAATTAAGCACGAAATTTGTTGGTCCTTATGAGATTACGGAGCGGGTGGGCCCGATTGCTTACATGTTGAATTTACCTGCTGAGCTGGGTAAAGTGCATGATGTTTTTCATGTTTCACAGCTAAAGAAATACATGCACCACCCCTCCCATGTGTTGGAACCTGAGAGGTTGACTTTAGAACCAAATATGAGATCAATGGAGACTCCTCAGAGAATCTTGGACAGTAAGACTAGGGACACTCGCCACAAGTCAGTGCGACTAGTGAAGGTTCTCTGGTCTAACCAGGATGTCGAAGAGGCCACGTGGGAATTAGAGGATAAGATGAGGGCGAAGTACCCTTCTTTGTTTACTAACTAGATCGTCTGTATAGGGTACGGGGCGTACCCCTTTTAAAGGGGGGTAGAGTTTCCTCGCTTTTGAGTTAGGAAACGATCATGTTTGTCGTTTGTTTGGCTGTTAAGATGTGAATTTGTGTAAGTTGCTACACTTTGGTGTTAAGTTTGAGTTATGTATAATACTTATGTATTGTATTTGAGATTGACCTTTGAGTCTTGAGATGTGTGATTGAGAATATAAGATGTGGTCTTAAGATTAAGGGAATTGAGTACCGTGAATGGTTAAGCATATATGTGAACTTTGGGACAAAGTTCTTTAAAGTGGGGTAGATTGAAATACCCCAAACTTAGATATGGTGTTTAAAAGATAAACTAAGTTATAAGGAGGCTAAATGATGCCTTAGAAACATTTCTAATCAAGGAAAATATAAGGAAACACCAAAAGAGCAGTTTAAGCAAAAACGTGCTCTAAGCTTGGAGAGACTTGGGAGAGTACCCAAATATTGTTCTAAGACCTTATTAATATCCTAATGGTCATTTTAAATCAATTACCAAAGAAAACCAAGCTTGAAAACAAGTTAAAACACAAAATGTGCTTTAAGGAGTCTTAAAGCACATTTTTGAAAAATTGTCTTGTAAATGAGTTTTGAATGGCTAAATGTCCATCATTACTCTTTAATTAACATGTTTACTATATAGTGTCACATTTGGAAGTCTATATCAATGGGAAATCAAAAATTTCACAACAATGTGCCTTGTTTTGTGAATAGTAATTTAATTAAGCTAGTTTATAACATAAGTCAATTTAGTTTATTTAGTTGATCAAACAAGACCATGACTAGCCTAATAAAAAGGGGGTGGCCGGTTTTTAAGGTGATGATTCACCACATTAGCAAATAAGAAAGGAAATTAAAGGATAAAGTAGAAACTACTATTTACTTTATACTTAAATATCTCATTTTACTCACCTCTCTCCTCACCTCTTCATTCTCTCTTGTTCCCTCGATTTTTTCAAGCTCTCTCCCTTCTCCATTAACGTGAAGCACATCTCCATGCTAGCTCCACCTTCTCTTGCACACAACTTACTCATTTTAGCTCCAAAACCAAATTAAATCACATATTCCTCTTAGTTAACTCAAGCTCTCTCTTTCTATATTTTCAAAACTCCAAGAGCTTTGATTTGGTACCAAGCCAAACCACCATTAGAGGAGGAAATTCAAGTTTGGAGACTCCATTGGCTTCTCCATTCTCTTAAGGTAAAGAAAGTGTAAGAAAATCTAGGTTTCCATCACTTTTCTTCTTGACCGAAAATGTATGCTCATGAGGCTTCATTTTAATGCCTTGTTCTAGCTTGTTTTCTACTCTTCAAAGGATTGAGGAGGTCCTTCTTGCTTCATATCCAAGCTTGTCTTGAGAAACCAAGGTAAAACAATCACCTTAATACCTTAAAGCACATTTTTAACCTAGGGTTTGTCCCTTAGGGTTAATGTATTATCTAGTACTCATTGGAGTCATTGGATATTGGTTAGAACATTGGCAAGGAGGTATATATTGGTGACCGAGATTGAGCAAGGAAAAACCTAAGGAAGAAAGTTTTTAAAGCTTGTAAAGAACAAGGTAAATTACTTACCTTAAGGTGCTTATTTGTTTAAGGGAATGGGATTTAGATATGTTGAGTTTAGTGTAGAGTTTACATTAGAAAAGGGTTATATATGACCTAGGAGAAACAATGATCATGATTGTGAACTTGTGACTAAGGAGCAAATGAGGAAAAAGAAGTTTAAGAATATCAAGGTGAAGTACAAGAAGCATTTTATTTCAATGGGAGCCTTGTTGTGTGTATTCGCAGGTTAAAGGCAAATATATGTGGAAATTCAGTGGTTAAGATTATTGTCATTTAAGGGCCTAAGTGCCAAGCATTTAAGTTTATGCACTATATGATGATGTGGTGTAGTTTTGGTGTAAATTGTGTGTTAAGGTGTTGTGAGAATTGAGTGATATTGGTTGTTTGATGGAGAAAAACCAAGTGTTAGGATGTACTATATACTAGAGAACCCATGGCAAAATTTAAAGGAGAACTTAAGTGTTTAAGATGTTCTAAGGAGATTTAATGACTAAGGAAGTACTAGGAAGTTTTAGAGGTTGTTTTGATGAAAAAGGGGTGAGATAAAGTGTTTTGATGAGTTATAATGACTTAGGCATTACTATGAAGGGTTTAGGAATCAAGAGAATGTATTTGAGTATTTAGGACTTAGGCAAATGTTGGTAAACAACTAGGAAGGAAATAATGTGTTGATGGATGGAAGCATAAGCTTGTGAAGGAACTTTAAGTAAATGCATAAAAGAGTTTTAGATGGTGAAAGATGCTTGGGAGATGATGTAATAGTGGTGGGGAAACATTTGGTATAGTGGTTACATTAGGTATGAACCACCACCTAGAAACCTAGTGGAAAATGTTACAAGTGTTGGCATGGTTACAAGGAAAAATGCATAATGATTAAAGTGGACGTTGGTGAGTGATTTAAAGTGTTTAGTGGTTGGCTTAAGGTGTATTTGAGGTGCCCAAATGAGGTTATAACATATTAGGATATATGAGGAGAAGTTTGGAGTTAAAAGAGAATTTAGAAACAAGGTTCTGAAGCCGACCGACCTTAGGGACCGGACCTGCAAGGTCGGTCGAGCTCAGTTTACACTGCCGGAGGAAGTTTCTGGAATCGACCGAACATAGGACCGGACTTACAAGTTCGGTTGGGCTTGTATTTTGTGAAGGAATTAAGTCTCTGGAATGGACCGACCTTGGGACCGGACTTGCAAGGTCGGTCATGCCTAGAATTTTGTACGGTAATAAGTCTCTAGAATCGACCGAACATAGGACCGGACTTGACAAGTTCGGTCGAGCTCAAATTTCCCTCGGGGAAAACTCTCGGGAATGGACCGACCTTGGGGACCGGACTTGCAAGGTCGGTCGGGGTAGAATTTTCAAACGGTAATATGTTCTGGAATGGACCGACCTTGGGTAAGGTCGGTCGGAAGTTCGGTCGAGCCTAAAAATAAAAAAAAAATTTGAATTCTAAGGATGGTAATTGGTAATAAGGTATGCCATTGGTAGGGTAGTAATGATTAGGACCCTAAGAACCTACGGGATTAAGTTAAGTTAAGTAAGAACCTTAATGTTTAAAAAGATTAAGTTTAAAAGGGTAAGTGGTAAGAACTTAAGAGGATATTCATCGGGAATCTTTAGGGATTAAGTGAGTTAAGTGAGGTGCAAATAACTAATGGCCTAAAAAAATGAATCAATGTTTTAGGTTTGTGAATTGGGACCCTGGAGAAGGTTAAACAAACGACGATCGACGGTGAACGGTACAATCTTTCTTGTGACCTGCTTGCTAACGAGGTGTCCCTCGCTTGTGTGCTATCTGTTTAATTGCTATGACTAAGACAAGATAAAGCATGCAACCGGTTATATTTGTTCTCGTTGAGTATGTGTTTTCTTTGCACTAACCTACGAGACTTGAGACTGTTACTAGCCAAGTTAGTACTTACTGAGTTAAGAATAAGAGTTAAGTTTTGGTGGTTGTTGGTTAATGCCCGTTAAGGCTTAGCTAGCACATGGTGTTAAGATTTCTTCTAACTGGAACTTGAGTGAGGAAACTCGGGACTGACTCCGGTCATGCATGCTAAGGAAAGGGGGACGGTATCTGAATCAGATCCGCCCTCCGCTTAAGGACTTGTCTTCGGACTTGTAGCCTAGGGCCGGTTGCCGGCTCAGCTACGCTGGGCTCCCGTCCAGGGTAGGTGGCATTAAGATGGTGCGGTGGGATCACCTAAATCCTAGGTTTGAAATTAAGCTACAGCCAATCCCCTCCAGGAATGGTTTGTATACTGAGGATAAGTTGAGATTAAGATTAAGGTAAGGTAAGGAAGTGAGATTAAGAAATTCAGGACTAAGGAGGGGATACTAACCCACTTGATAAGGGAACGCTTGAGTCGTTCATTATTTGTGAACTATTTATGTTCATTTGTGGATTATTGTTATTGCACTTCATATCATGCTTGTGTATGTAATCAATTTCCATGCTATCGACAATTAGTCGTCGTAGCCCCATTAGCTTGGGGGCCATGAGAGGGTGTACCAGCATTCGTGCTGACCCCCTTTGGGGGCTGTTTTTACACTTGCAGGTAAGAGACCCATGAGGACGCACCACGAGAGTAGGAGCGGTTAGACTTAGGATGGGATGTTATTTTGAGTACGGGTTGCGCTTGTGCACCCGTCTGTTATATTTAAACTGATGTAAGGTTGTGATTATGACTTAGTTACTGGTACTCGGTTGGTTGTTGGTATTATGGATGGTGATGTTTTGGGTTGGTTACGTATTTTGGATAAGTGTGTAATTGTTAGGCCGGTATACTCTAATGATCAGACCGTGGCAAGGTCCAGGTGTTGTTATTTCCGCTGCGACGAATTCAATTAAGTGTTCAGTTTTGCGATAACCACGATTGGCTTGGGATGGGTTGTTACACATACAAGCAAAGAACACTTGTACCAAACAAAATACTGAGCATAATTCAGAAGCTACTGACAATGGAGGAAGCACTACAACTAAGTAGTGACTTAACCTCACCCGACAATAAGTCGGAGGAACCAAGTGAATGATCACTACAAAACACAACAGTATGTATATAGATTGCCAGAGAGCTGGTTATGAATCTAAAACTCATTGAGTTCGCGCATGGTAAAGGAATACCACGCTCGATGGAACAAACCTTATTCCCACGAAAAGAGGGGTAAAAAGGTGATGTTAAGGATAACAAGAAGGGTGAATAACCCGAGCTATCAGAGTCACGCAGCAGAGGCTAGCGGGCCCAAAATTCTAAGTGAAATACACCTAGTGAATAAAAGGTCAATCATCAATGCCTTGAAGCCATTTAGGCTAGAACCGAACCCGGTTCAGAGTTAAATAAACTCCGATGGAATTTCTTGATGAAGGGACTAACCGGTAATACGGTTAAGACCCATTGATCAAGGAACATTGTATAATAGACCGCATGGAAGCTGAACCACTCCATGACGGCTGAATGCCTTCGACCAATGTCCAATGATGACACATGGTAGATTACGTGGGCGTAATCCCTTTTAAGGGGGGTAGAGCAAAAACCGCGAAATGTACGTTTTACGTGATAGGTGCGTAAACTACAATGCGCATAGCGCAAAAGTATTTGTTTTGATGATTGATACTTATGTTACATAAACATTTGTATTCACTCATCGTGTAAAAAGTATTTGTTTTGATGATTGATACTTATGTTACATAAACATTTGTATTCACTCATCGTGTAATTATGGTTATTTGGGAAATAAGAATAGGAATGGAGTAGAGAAACCCCAGGGGAATGGAAACCCCGATTGGTAATAGTATGAGGAATGAGTATGTATGGGAGACTTGAGGAGTATAAATTGGTATGGAACCGATGTATGTAATGAGTATAAATCGGTATGAAGCCGATGTATTTTATAAGTATAAATTGAGTATAGTAAACTAATGGGATATTATACCCATGAATTTCCTAAGTATAGTAGTTGGAAGATGCAGTAACAATTGATGAGATGGTTAGTAAGTAAGTAAGTGAATCATATAAATGGGAAAATGTATGTGCGTGATTATGAGTAGCAAGATTAAAAAGATAGAAAACGAAATAATGTTTGACAATCTGTCTGTTTGTATTGAGGTGGGAAGTGGAACTTGATTTGCTGGCGATCAAGGGAAACCGAACACAAATTGGGGTGGAAGGATAATTCAACACCAATGCTGATCACATTGGGGTTGAAGGACTCTGGAAGCTCCCTTAAGTGGCCACAATAATAACACTAGTAATAGGAATAATCATAAATTGAAATTGGGAGATGTATGCAAGTTTTCAAAATGAATTTCCAAAACTAATTTGGTACAACGTTTTCTTCAAACTTGAGAATGAGGATCGGTTTTAAAACCGCTCCCACGGGCGCTAGTGGATCTTCCATGCCTAGGCACGGGTATCCGGTCGAAACCATAGGAGGTGAAGCTAGTTTTGAGTCTGTGGAAGTGTAGAGTAGTTTGAAACCACTACACCGTTCGTGCGGTGACAGTGTGTGTTTTGTATTTTTCCAAAGGCACTGGGGCGGCTAGTCCCGTAGTAGTAAGTATGAGTAAAGTATGAGTAAGTAAGTATGAGTAAGTGCCTGAGGATCTCTATATGTGCAAATGAATTTGATCAGAACCAAAGGACCGTAGAGCCAGAAAGTAAGTGCTCAAGTCATGACGGCCGTGAACCAGAAAGCGTAAGTGTTCAAATGTGACCGGTACCTGAGGGATCACTCGCCATTGGGGGAGGATGGTACCTAATTGTCTGCGGATGGACCCCCTTGGAGAGAAGTAAAACGGATATATTTGATTACTATGCATGCAGTGACATGCTGTGTGGATGTGTAGTATACATCATGTCAGACATTTGGAGTTTGACAAAGTTATATGTAGAGGTCATAACCTTAGCATAGAATACGTATGTGAGTAACAACATTGGATTCACCAACTTTGAGGGCAAAGTTCTTTAAGGGGGGTAGATTGAAATACCTCGAACTTAAAAATGGTGATTAAATTATTTTTATATCGTATTTAAGGGCCTAACAGTGCCTAAGTAATTTTGGTAAAGAAAATAAATCCAAAAGAAATGAGGCAACGTTTAGAAAGCGGAAAACGCTAAATGAGCGTTAAATAACCATAGGAGGTATGAGACCTCGGTTAGCGTATTATGTGGATTCCTAGGGCTTAATAAGACCCAAATAATATATGGGAACAACTCCCGAAGAAAACGGATCCAAATAAGGTATTAAAACGCTAATAGAGCTTTAGCGCACGTTTTTCGAGGAAACCCGAAAACGTGATCTTAAGTGGTCAACTGAACCCGTAAAAATTATAAATCATTAAATAACTATTATTAAGCATTAACGGGAGCTTAATAACCAATAAAAATAAAGAAACGAGAAAATTCCAAAAAACGGACCCGGTTAGTGAATAGTATCAAAACCGGGTAAAATAACGAGCGTTTTCTGTAAAAGACGAAAAAGGCTCCAGCTAGTATAACAGTGGGGGCCGGTTTTTACTGGTGTAAACAGCTCTCTCTCTCACACACACACAAGTAATAAATAAGTAAATCAAAAAGCAAAAAGTAAAAAGTACAAAAGTAAATAACACCCTCTCTCCTCTTATTCTCTCATTTCTCTACTCTCTCTCCAATTCCCTTCCCTCTCTCACGATGGAATCCCCCTCTCTGCAGCACACTCCTCTCTTCTTCTTCTCTTGCTGGGCGATTTGGAAGCTCTCAAAATAGCTCCAATGGCTTCTCACTTTCTTCCTCATGCTCTAGCTCCATTTGAGCTCCAAATGTAAAATAAAATACATATTTGAACTCCTCTCTTCAAGCTCTACATTCCTATCTTTTCAAAATCCGAAAATGGGCAACTTCATCTCCATGGGTTTTGAGCACTTGAAGAATAAATGACACCATTTCGAAGCATGGAGTCTCCTCTTCCTCTAAGGTAAAAAGTTTCAAGAAAAATCCATTTTTCCTTCATTCTCTATAGTGGCCGATTTTTGCCCCTTCTTGTAATGCCTTGTTTCTTCTTTGTTTGAGCTTGGTTCAACTCTCCAATGGTGGAGGAACTCTCCTTTGTATTCAAGGCTTAAAAACCTCTCTTAAAAGCTCCAAGGTAAAAACCCTAACTAATGGTGATTTAAACCCTTCATTTAATTAGTGAAGTTTTAAGAGGTTAGAAGTTTAATTATATTCTCTTTATGTAATTTGGGTGTTGGGATGGAGTTTGGCAACTCCATCCCCCACATGGCCGATTTTTGCAAGAAAAAGAGAAGGAGAAGAATTGGAAAGGAAATGAAGGAAATATAAGCTCAAGGTAAGAGCTCTTCCTTAATGCTAAATTTTAATGCATTAGAATAATGGGAATGGGTAAACCAATTTAAAGAAACCGAAATAATGTATTAGAATTGTAGTTGTGAAAGTTTGGGTATTTGTGAACAAGTATGTGGATTGTAGGCCTTAGAGCCAAAGAATTGTGTATGTGTATTGATATTGTGTTTTGAGGAAGTAATGATGTGTTAAGATTGCTTTGTATTGCTGGTAGGACCCTTGTATGGGTGTGGCTAGAATAGGAATGATTTTGGTGATAATGGGTATGTGTGGATAAGTGAGAATTGTAGGTGAACTATGGCAAAATTTTAGTAGGAATATGTACATTTGTGGATGACTTGGTGAATGGGAGAACCAAGATGTGTATTGGGTTTATTAGAGATGTTTAGTAACCATGGAATGGTAGTAGTGGTATGTGAATAAAAGAGTGTAAAATCTGTAGCAAGAAGTGTAGAAAATGCATTGTAGAAACTAGGAAAAATTAGTGTGCAAGATTTGGTAAGAAGAGAGTTGGACTTGGGTATAGGTAGTGTAGTCGATTGGAAATGAATTGGAATGGTAAAATGAAGTTAGGACAAGATGCAAAATGCAAAGAGAAGTGTAGAAATGCACAAGTGTGCAAGTTGTAGAAATGAGAATGGAAATTTGTAGAATTTGAACAAGAAGTTGAGTAGGTATTGGACCATGGATTTAAGGAGTTTTAGTGAGTGTTTAAGTGTGTTTAATTATGTACAAAACATGTGGAAATATTATGAAATGATTGGAGGTGGATTAAGGGTTGATTTGGGGTTGAAAAATGACCTTAATAGCAGTTTTTAGCAGGGTCTGGGACTTAGGATATGTACCAAGTCCCGGACCGCTTCAAAAAAAAAGCTCGAGAGTGGATGCAGGAATTGGTCCGGGACTTAAGTCCAGGACCAAGTCCAGGACCAGGTCTAAAAATCAGCCGAAAGTACACAGAAGCATTGGTCCGGGACTTAGGGTCCGGACCAAGTCCCGGACCACCCCCAGAATTCAGCAGAGAGTGTTTTTAAGGGTTCTAAACATGGGGAATTGATTGGTAATGGTTTTAGAAGTTTTTAAGGCCTTGTTTGGTGCTATTTAAAGGTCCTAAGAAGTGTAAACAAGTGTAGGAAATGAATGGGAAGTAAGGACATAGTTTGACATGAGCGAAACTAAGTATACCGGGATAACGGGGTAAGTACGGGAGTAGTAATTACCTGTGTTTTGTATGAACCTAGTATTAATAACAATGTTGGAAACATTATCAGTGGACCAAGTGTGAACCAAGGAACAAGGGAACACTCGGTAAAGCTAACCCCGGTGAAAGGTATGATTTTCTCATGCCCCGTATGCTAACCGAGTTACGCTGATTTGTGTGCTGTATGCCGGCTAATCAAGACTAAAGCATGAAAACGGTTTATTGCCTTTCGTTGTATGTCTTGTTGTATGTTGTATGAGCTAACCTTCCTTGATTGATTGTGTGGCCTCACTTAGTGCGCAGACTGACTCATAGATGAGTCTCCTTGTGTAGTGACTCGTAGTAAGAGTCATGTTGTGAACTAATGGAACCGTAACAACGCACTAAACTTATAAACCAATAATGTTAATGAAAACCAATGAACTCACTCGAATGTGAAAGAGTGCACGGGAGTAGTAACCTCTCGATAACGGAAGGAGAACCAAAATGTATAATCCACAAACATAAGTAGTGAAGTATATAACAAACTCTACTAGAGGAATTAATGTTGGTGCAAGTCATGAACCATGAGAGTAGTAAAGAATGATGAGGGATCTCTAAACCCCTTAGCAAATTAGTCGACCCACTATGAGAGGACCCGACTGATGTAAGTAATGTCCCGAATATGAGAGTATTCGATACGTTGGGGAAACCCTTAAACCTGAGAATACTAGACGGTAGTAATTCCCTAAGCTAGTGGAGGTTATCAAGAGAGATACTTCTAGGCTAATCCATGAGATTGTAAGATACTCCATGAGAGGAGTGTTGGGAATTTGAGTAGTCCGGTAGAAATGGACAATTGTATATTTGAGGAGCTAAGTGTATAGCCTTCGAATTGTAGGCCCGGTGGCGAGTCTTGTGTATGACTCCGCCCAGAGACCCAAGTAATGAGTATTGCGTAAGTATGAGTATGTACGAGTAAGTATTGAGTATTGAGTATGTACGAGTAAGTATTGAGTATTGAGTATGAATGAGTAAGTACAGAGTATTGAGCAGTGAGTACGCACAAGTATAGTAACGAGTATGGAGTAAGGAGTGTATACGAGTAAGGGTATGAGCATGGAGTGATGAGTATGTAAGAGTAAAGTAATGAGTAACAAGTAAGGAGTAGGTACGAGTAGAGTAACGAATATCGAACAACCACGAAGTAGCAATGAGTAAGTAGTAACTATACGAACGGTCGACTATCGAATTGTCTTCCTTAGTAGATGTTGAACCTTGTATGTGTATGTAATTATTGTTGAATGTATTGTGTAGTAATTGTATGCATGTAGGCATGTAAAATGAACTCCATGTATATCCGACCCAAAGTAGTCGGCGTACCGCGGTTAGCACGCGGTATATGCGAATTTCATATGCAGCGTAAGCTGACCCCCTAGGGGGACCGTTTTTAGTGTGCAGGTATTCGAAGCTGACCACCGTTCGAGAGAGTAGGACGGGGACTGCTACATAAGCATGGGTAGTTGAGTAAAAGGGAATTGTATTTGTAACGTATTACGAATTTGGAAGTCTAAGCTGTATCGGTAATGTAAGGATTGTAGTATACTCGGTATAGTAGTGTAGTGGAGTTGTAATTGGATTATGGTTGAGTATGCAATGGGAAGTATTGTATTGTGTAGAGTACTCGGTATGTTCATATTCATCAGACCGATAGTATGTAGGATTGTAACTCGCCTTGTTAGTCACGTGGGTGACTAACGGCATTGTACACCCGCCGTTGAGTATGTAATGTCCGCTGCGAAGGTAAGTATTGTACAGTAATGACGGCATTAGCGGTAGGGGTGTTACAATGGGGGATTGAATGGTTATGGTTTTAGGTGATGTTTAGGCCTTGTTTGGTGACATGTAAAGGCCATAAAAAGTGTAAACAAGTTCTAGGTTGGGTGTGAGAGTTGTGAACTTAAGATCACAAGAGTAAAACTAAGTATAACGGGATGACGGGGTTAACTATGGGCGCATTAGTCGTTAAGCAATCATGTTACCCCAATGTTAATGAAAGTAATTGTAATGTTACCAGTTGTTCGAGAATTATTCGAGGAACATAAGAGGGCACATTAGAGTGGGCCTTGGTGACAGGTATGGTTTTCTTGTAACTTGTGTCCTACCGGATTACACCGGCTTATATGCCAATGTGTTTTTATGAATGTTTGCCACCTTATAAGATAAGAACATGTAATGAGTTTACAGTAATTCATTTATGTGGCATGTTTAGTTCCGATACCGTTTAACCTCAAATATGTGTTAAACTTAACTAACGGACTCTATGATCACATAAGAGATCAGTATTCGGATTTTAACGACCCAAACCATGGGAACGTTTTAACCACGGCTATGCGTGAGTTAGTTGTGTGTTGTTTGTGCGTGTAGGTATGCTTACCTCCCTTGTGTGTTTAACCCGGTTGTAATACCTTATGGTATGTGGATGTGATAGGTTCCATAATGGAAACCTTAACTAAATATTTATATATATATATGTATACTAGTGGGGGTGAGGAATCCGGAGTGTTCCGGTCGCGCGTGTTGTTTGGGGTTGATGTATACACTTTCTTAACTCCCTCTCTGTTATGGTTGATTTCCTTCTTGGTCTTCAATCACCCTCAAGCTTAACCAAGGCTTCCACTGACTCACGTCGGTACCGGGGGACATGTACGGTGTGTTTAGTACTATATTGAGACCGACACATCTCAGTTAAGTTAATGTGTACGGTGCGTTCGGAACTAAGTATTTCCGGTGCACCATAAGTGACACGTCTTCTCTATGTAGGACAGTAAGTTATTGTATAACGAGCTTATCATGGGAGTAAAAAGATTTTCTAGGCTCTAATGAGATTACTAACTCATGTTTCGGGGTACGTGTTCCTCACATGACCCTCTCCAAGTTATGTTGTATGTACGTTAAAATGTGATATGTGTGTATGTGAAGTATGTGGATCATGAATATGAATCCCAGTTTGTAATATGAGGAAATTAAGTATAACCCGACTAATGGGTAAGTGTCGTCTAACAAGGAATAGCTCCAGTAGAGGAGAAACCCTTAAGGGTTAAAGAACACAACGAGTGATCTGATGAGTATTGATGTGTTGACTGAATTGTTGAGCCCCATTGTTGTGGGTGTGTAATGTGTTGTGTGTTTATAGTTTTCATGCATGATTTAAATATAATCAACCGCATGCTTAGACGACAATTAGATGTGTGTGGCCCGATAGTATGCGGGTTGCACGATTACCATACCAGCAAAGGTGCTGAGCCCCCTGGGGGGCTACCCTTTCTTTCCTATTTTCAGGTACAGGGAACTGGAAGCCGTTCGAGAGTAGGACGGGGTAGTTGCTTGCGCTGGGATAGTTCGTTTAATTACTTATGGTATAGGTGTAGTAAGACTGAAATTGTTATCGGCATTAGTTTATAATACTTGGTACAGTTAGTATGTAATTGTATAATGGTTGTTGAGATGGGAAAGTGATTGTAATGTGTAGTTGCTCGGAATCTGGTCCATCAGACAGATACAATGTAAATGTATTAGCCTTGTTAGCCACGTGGGTGGTTAACGGCGTGTAACACCAACGGTTTAAGTAAAAAATTGAGTTGTGTTCCGCTGCAATGTTTTGTTAAGTACTGTGTTTGTAGCTTGGGTGTTACATAATCCCGCAATAGTCACTCACGTAGCATTAATTAATATCGTCTCACAGCAGAAGTCTCATAGTAAATATCTCACTCGGGTGTCACATGCCATTACTCGCCCATACGAGTAAAGAAGCAGAAATAAACTTAATAAGAAACAACACTGTATCTATACATAACCGCAGTGATAACGAGATACTAACCTATACATCAATCTAAACCAAAGATAACTTTTAACGACAAGTGAGCATCTAGGAATTTCCAACTGTATACAACATTAATGGTACATTAACTAATGTTCATCCTAATACAATACGAAGACTCATGCGGTAATTAAAATCCTAACTACCCGGGTCCCGCTCTTCGGCTTCAACGATAATCATCACCTGCACATATGCCATAAAGGCTCAGCGATAAACGCTGAGTATGCCAGGCCTAGACCCTATTGGTCACTTAATAGTCATGGTCGCCATTATTAATTTCATTACATGCTTTACCGGTGTACAGGTAAATGAAAGCAGTAAACGCATGGATGGCGGTAAAATAAACAGTTAATATAGGGACTACAATTCACACACCACAGTATACATTTAATCACAAAGCACTCAATCACAACAACGATAAACACATAGCCGTTAATAACGGTCTCCCATACCAACTTCCATACTGCCCCTGGGCCCTCACATAACCTTACACCTTTTGTTAGCACTGTCGGAAGTCAAGTTAGGACATCCCGAAATAATCTCACTTGGACGGTAGTCCCATATGCACACGAGGTGCCCATTCACTTAGCCTTTCTAAAGGCGTCCATACTTTGCCTTTCTAAAGGCGCCCATGTTATCACCATGCCTGTCGATCTATCTAGGCTCGATCAGGGTTAAACCAGAGTAAACCCGATGTGGGTTAACTCAAGAGATCTCTACGCGCGACCAGTAGCCAATGACTAACTGGATTAAGGTAAACCATCACATCCGTTCCCACTCATCCACACTCCATCGTTAGACTTAGTTAGTCGGTTACCCAAATTCAGTTTTAGGTATGGAGAAATCACATTTAACTTGGCTGCCCTGTGGGTCTTACGCACGCCTAGAAGTAATCTAGGTCGTATTCATGTTCGAGTCAAAGCTCTAGAGATCGACCATGTCGTATCTCGTACCTAAGTATTTTACTTAGGTTTTAATTTACATAACTTATAATACTTAAGGTATTATGTCAAATAACAGCAGTCACAAACACATAGCTCGTATATGTAGGTTTATATAAGTCACTCTATAGTCGACGTAGTATTAGTCCCGTAGGACGTTTGCGCATAATTAAATAATGCGGAAAGATAAACAATTAACATCCCATAACACACATCCATACACACATACATACATGGATCACACTCGTTATACAGCACACATATCCGAGCCCGAGGAAGTCCTCAAGACATCTCAGATCAGACCCCTTTATATACCGTTCACCAAAGACCTAGGTTGTGCAGTAGACCACTAGCTCGTCAAGCGTCTTCGTCGGTGATACGGTCTAGCTATCAAACATAACATAAGTCAATCCACATGACTCATTTAAGCTCGGTAAATCCGAACAACACAAATATTCCCAACCTTTCATCCCCGGATTTCAACAGTTATTTGTTAAGGTACCGTTATATGAACTCGTCAGTAGTAATACATATTAATTACCAACTCCCGGGTTTATTTAAATGAGTCGGTTATAATATGTCTGAGTTGTAGCGTTTTCAAACGTTAGGATTTATTCCTTACATTTATGAGTATACGAATATATATTAGCGTTTATACTTAGGTATTAACTTAACCGTTCTGGTTAGGTATACAAATATACCATTATAATATATAGTTGCATGTATTCATGCAACGTTAATTTGCATCGCAATTTATACTTATGCACTAACGTTATATGGCATTAATATTTAGCCATTTATTATTGTACCATATATTATACATCTCATCATTCATTTTAATAAACTATACTTTAATTGTAATTGTATGACTTATAGTATATATTTATACTAATGTCATAATACTTGTCATTTATTATTACATGACATTAAAACCATATTATATTCTTATTATACTCTCGGTTTTGTATATATATATATACATGCACATGTTATTTTTGGTTATATATACATATGTATATATATTGTTATTATTTGACCTTAACCATATACTATATAGTTGCATGTATGCATGTACTATACTATATAGTTTCCAACTTTACCATATAGTTAATATGCATATATTTTTAATATATGCTTGCGCAACACTTATTTACACTTGTACTTCATAAGTTATACTCTTATATTATATGCCACATTATTATCATCTTATGTAAGATGATTATTTCCATTTGTTGCATTATTTTATGCAATTCATATTAAGAACTTTATCTTAATATTATGTAACATTTCATTACATATATTTAATAATTCCTAAGGTTTATTTTATACTAACCTTAGTTTATAAATTCTATTTCTCCATTAATTGTCACATTATTTCATGTGAATATTATTAATGGTAATTGTTTCATTTAAACACATTAATACTATATAACATCTATAGTATTTATAACATTGTAAACCATAGTTTATAAATTCATTTCCAACTTTTATTATTTGCGCTACAACACATAACTTTTACAAATTATATTTTAACCACATAATATTATACAATGTTACATTTAATTATATCATGATACCATATAATATGACATTTTAGGTTGCATTGAAATATTATAACCTATGGTTTCAATAACCATTTTACATTGCCGTAAGGCATATGCATCAATATTTTGATTTTTATCAACTCCCAATATTTTTTCCATTACTACAATATTACCACATATTATTATACCATGTTATAAATATCATATTTTATAACATTAGAACTATATAACATATTATAACCTATAGTTTTAATAAGTTTCAATTATGGCCGAGAGGCCCTTGGATTATTTCATTATTCTTTTCCAACTCCCACACTTTATATTTATTACAATTCCACCACTTATTTTATAACATGTTATATCCACCATATATTATATCATTTAAACACTATGATAATTATACCATATGGTTTACAATTCTTGGAAATTGCAAACTGATCCTAGGTCTGTTTTTTTAAGCTTTATTTCTAACACATTATATTTTCTTATAATTACAATCTTGCCACATATATTACATAATGTTATACATACTATATATTATAACATTTTATTTTGTTAATTCATTATAACATATAGTTTATAATTTGTATAATTACCGAACAGCCACTTGGCTGTTTTGGTTTATTTTTTTCCAGCACATTATATTTTCTTTATTTACACAATTAACCCACATATCATATAATGTTACATATAGGTTATATTATATTGTTTTAACATTTATAATTTTTATAACTTATAGTTTTATACCATATTAATTCCGATCAGACCCACAGTTTGTTTTTAATTCCTTTTTCCTCCCCAAACTTCTCTTATTCACATATTAGCCACCCTTTATATAATATACTTCCTATATGTCACAAACTATACATTATACACTTTTATCAATATAGCCATTTATATAACTCCAAAAATTCCCAAACTTTGTAGTCATGATATAAACTATTATATTACCAATCTTAACCCCATATTTTCATAAATCACCATCTTTACCCCATTAATTTTATAAATTTCCATATTTAACTTATAACATTATTATAAGTTCACAATTTAATTACTTATGTAATTGATTTTGGTCAAAGCTTCTAAAATGGTCTATATTGACCCATTGACCACCAGATTGACCATAGTTTCAATAAATTACAATTTTGACCCAATATTTTCAGAAATTACATTTTTGACCCCAAATTTAATAGAACTTTATAAAATCCATTTTAATATCTTTTAACATATGGTTTTCGGCTTTAATTTATACTTAGCCTCCAAAATTCATTTTAATTACAAAACAATCCCAATTGTCCTCGGTATTATTTATTTATTCCTAAACTTAGTTTAATCTTAATAAAACATAAAATTAAATAGTTTAAAATACATAGCTTTGTTACAAGCCTAAATATATAATATAAATTACCTATAAATGTCATAAACAACATTATAACTCACGGTTTGCTATACGCTTTGTAACAGCATTTTATAAATTGTGTTATAACCATTTAATTAATTCCCATGACATTATATGCCACATATACATTAGGTTAATTACCCAAAAATGTTATAAAGCATTTTAATATATAGTTTGGTTAAATTTAACCATATTAGATCTAGGCTTCAATCATTCATACCCATATATCTTTATAAATTATGTTTTAACCCCTTAAATTATTTCCTTGACCTTATAGGTCATTTAAACACTATATTAACTAACCAAAAATGTTATAAAACATTTTAACACATAGTCAAGCTATTTAATACAACTAGACCACACGGCTTGTATTTATATACAACAACATTTCAAAAAACCATGATATAACATAAGGTAAGGTTTTCTTATCTAGTTTTAAGCCACCAAACATGCCACACAGCTCCTAAACTCTCGGCCTAATTCACCAAGTAATTTAGGTTAGTTTTTTTTATTAAAGCACTTATGAACTTGGTTAATATAGCATTTAAAGGTAGATTGTTGGGATAAAACCTAACGGCAAGTGTACCGGTCAATTCTAGCAAGTTTTAATAGAGAGTATTCCTTAAGTATCGAACCAGAGGAGGCGATGTCTAGTTTAAATCTTTACTAACCAGAAAGGAAATAAAAAGACTAAATAACAAATTACAACAGGAAATTAGGGGTTTTGATTTGATGAGAATTAAAAACTGTAAATAGATTGTAAAACACTAAATAGCAAGAAAATAATTGTAACGAAACTGATTTGGGAAAGAGATCCCGGTTTACTATTTTTCCCTAAATCTCCAATTCCTATCCCTAAGCGATTTCCAAGACAATTATGAATAAAACCCTAGAACCAAGATAATTCACCTTCGGTCTCCCGCTTAGCAAATTCTAGTTAGCAAAGACCGAATTCTAACTCTCGTTACGAACCCACTGTTTACTAACCGCCTTAAGAACAATCTAGATTATTGGTCAATTAGCAATTAGAGGAATTACCGTCTCTAAACTAACCGGCTATTTTCCTGTATTCGATTGAAAGCCACAGTCGTCACTTATAAGCTAACAAGATACTAATCCTTATAATTGGCCAGATTATAACGATTAAAGAAATTAAGCAAGGAAAATAACTTTAGTCAATAGAATTGCAATAAATCACAAAGGAATAGGAATAGTCAATTCAGGGATACATAGCAAACCGAAATCTAAAAGAGACTACTCAGACATATTCATAATGACAGTGCACAAGTTTAATAATAAAGACTCATGGAAACAAGAACAAGAAGAAACTCTAATGTCAACAGCCGTCGTGGATTCTCTGTTGTTCTTGCTTTAGCCTTCTCTCTGATAGCCTCCAAGAACTGCCCAAGACTCAGCCTTTCTCTCTCTCTCTCTCTCTCTCTCTCTCTATCTTCTGTGTAAAACTAAGCTCTATGGTGTATCCAGCATGTCTCTCACGTTGGCTGGCCTCTACTTTTATAACAATAACAATTCTATCTTTAATTCTCCTCTTCCACGCATACTCTGGCCGCGTTTGATCTAATTGGTCCGGGACTTGGTCCAAGTATGAAGTCCCGGACCAGTCTCTGAAATACGCCGAGAGTTTATCTCCAGGTATGGTCCGGGACTTAAGGTATGTATCAAGTCCCGGACCGGTCATTAAAACAGGTCGAGAGTACTGCCATTGGTTGGTCCAGGACTTAGGGTTTGTAACAAGTTCCGGACCTGTCTCCAAAACAGTTCGAGAGTGACTCCAATGGATGGTCCGGGACTTAGGGTCTGTGCAAGGTCCCAGACCCATCCTAAAATTAAGAGATAATGCAAGTCTTCATTCTGTTCAACATGTTTGACCGTCCAAAATAACATTATAATGATCGGGAATGCGTTTTCTTGAGATTTTCGCCTGAAATAACACGTAAACCCATCATAGAAGACAGTTGCAAATAAAAGCATAAAACTGAACATAAGGCGGGAATTTATTAACAGATAATGATGAATTAAGCACAAATAAACCCCATAGACATAGATAAATTCCCGACTTATCTACTTTCTCACACTTAACCTTTGCTTGTCCTCAAGCAAATACTGCAATAAGAATATACTGGATTTCAATAGCGGGGAGTCATCAGATTAGTAAAAGTGTACAAGGAAATCTAGTATTGAACAACCACCAAAAGTCACAATGGTTAGTACTGCAGGTTTTCATAAACAGTGAAGTGGGAACGTTGTTAAATGCTTGAGAAAATTTTCATAACTATCTAGTCCAGTTTTCACCCAGGGCTTTACTTTCCTTTTACTCACCACAATCCATTGGACGACAAGGGGCAAGAAGTAATATCATATTCCACATTACCTTTCATTGCCACGTACTCATAATCAAAGAAGAATTTGCAATAACTTATTAGATTGAAAGTACTCTCCTTCTTTCTGAATTAGCGTTATTCTTTTTCATCCCCCCAGACTTTTCTCCCCATCCATGTAGCGGTGTTAGGCCTTCTATCCCAGATCAGATGACCTTATGTAGATGAGTGATAAGGCACTCCAAGGGCTTAATAACCAGATGAGAGAGGCCTGTTCTGGTTCAGATCAGATTAGAGGAGTACCTTGCCTTTGTCCTTTCTTTCCTTTCATACCATAACTTTCCAAAGCCCCAGGTGAATCCAAACAAAAATAGTCACAAAAAATGGTCTCACCTTTTACTGAAAGAAATAGATAAAATTTAGCAAAATCTATACATACAACAGCATAACCCAAGTGTCTTTGACTTGAAATCCAAATTCGACTTCAGAAAATGTGCTACTTGTACGGTATTCCCAACTGACTCATTTTACCACCAATTAAAACCAAGTAAGTCTCAATCGAAAAATTTGTTGAGGGTAAGCAAAAATCAGTGATAGAAAAACAGATGATGTCAAAAATCAAAGAAAGATAAACAAATTGATATCCTCAATAAAACTAGTGTAAACTCCCCCCTTTCTCACACTTAAAATCAAGCAATGCCCTCATTGCTTTCAATATAAAACCAAGTGTAACCTTCCTTTCTCACACTTAAAATCAAGCAATGCCCTCATTGCTTCCAAAATTAAATCAAAATGAAAAAGGTAGAACAGAACTCCCTTGGTTAAGTTGTGACATAATTGTGCGGATGGAGTTCTGGAAAGCATCGGGCAGAGTCTCCTTTGTATGGTGTATGAAACTTATCAAAATAAAAGCAATCCTGGATGACTATCAAACACAGTACTACAACAGAGTAGTAGTTCATTAACCATGGAGAGAAAAGTGCAGAATCATTAGGATCATTAGTTACATCCCAAACAGAAACCAAATGAATAAAAAAAACTAACAACCTAAAAAGACATCAAAATATCTCAAAAGACAAAATATAAAAAGACATCAAAATAACAATAAAAGATAAGAAGACCGATGAAGGAGAGGACATAAACCGACACATGTACTACTGACGGGGTAGGCGCCAGGACTCCAGCTATGCAAAGCGGTCATCATAGTCATAGAAACGGGCCTCCTGATGAGCCTGGAACTCAGCAAACCGTTCATCCTGCCGAGCCTCGTACTCTGTCTGGCGAGTCTCCAAAGCTGAGAGTCACGCACCATAGTTATAGATCGTCGAACTCATCCCGTCCAACCGACTATCCATCTGAGTCATATAATCCGAAAACCCGTCAAAGCGAGCTGTGGCCGTCCCCCTCCAGTCTCGAAACTCACGCAGCAGCTCGTCATAACCCGGGGCCGGTCCAGCAGGTATCGGAATGTCCTGGGCCTCACCATCAGCAGCATCAGCCTCATCAGCAACCTCAACAGCGTCCTCAGCAGCTCGGGGTGCTCGTGCAGTGCGTCGACGCTTCACCCACTGTTCGTCGATCTTCTCCCACTGAAAGAAGTGCATCATCGTCATATCGAGAGTAGACCGAGGATACTGAGGCTGCTCATCAGACACATCCACCCCCGCGTCAGCAAATAATGACTGTAGGAGGTGTGGGAATGGGAGAGAAGCGGAGTGATCGGTCTCAACCACCCGGACCATGGAGTCGAAGATAATTCGATGCATAGCGGGTGGAACCCCAGCCTGGGCATAGTCATCATCCAGGATGCAGCGCATCAGCCAGCAGTCATACATATTCAGATCAGCGCACTCCCGGGGGCGAACATTATACATCAGCACCCCTAAAATCAGACGCTCTCTCGGTGTCGGTAACTTATCCCCCGTGACAACCTGCTTGTCCCGGTTATTCCTCCGTTGCCGGTTTTAAACCTCCGGATCATTGACAATCAGATTAATGTAATGCTCCTTAGCCTGTCGTTCTAACAACGACATATTTGCCCTATTCTCCGGAGTTGGGACCCGAACAGCTATAGGTAATCCCAAAGAGTGCCTAATGGTGGAAGCGGTCACCGTAATATCCACCCCTTAACCACAAAATTAATAGCATCCCTCCCCTCATTCACCGTTGCATTAGCATAAAATAATTTCACCAGTCTCGAATAGAATCTCCCACCTCTAGTAAGCAGACATAACCAACTACGCGCACGAAAAATGTGTTCCAGATCAAATTAAGCAATTAAGGTCGGGCAAACTGACCTTTCGAGTATGATTTTCCTCTCGCACGCGCGGTACCAGTTTGCAGCGGCTTCACTGATGAATTCAGACTCAACCGTCTCCTGGGCCCGAATTGGAACTGCGTCGGGCGATGGAGGAGCGGCAGCGGATGAAGAAGCGCCGGCTGTGGTAGAACGACGAGCTCGTTTGGGTGCCATGGAAAATTCTGTAAATTGGAGTTGGTGTGCAGGGTACAGCGCGGCGTTGGGAAAAACGAATGAAGTGTGGTGGTGCGACTGAACTGAGAACTAGGCGAGAGGGGAGGGTGTCGGGGCTTGGATAGCAGCAGAATGTGGTGGCGTTGAGACGACGATTGGAGTGAGGGACTGTGTCGGGTTTGGCGGTGGTGATGTGTAGCAGGTAGGGCGACAGGAGTGAGGGACTGGTAATGGTGGAGGCGGAAGTGGGTAGTGGTGGAGATGTGGAGCTGGGTGGAGGCGGAGGTGTGCGGCGAAAGGGAGGGCGGAGATGGGGAGGGCGACGGTGATAGTGAGTCGGAACAAGTGGGCGGCTGAAGGATGGAGGTGGAGCTGTGTGCGGCGGAGGTGTGTCGGGTGAGGAGGAATTAGGGATTACAGGATAAATTGGGGATGTGAGTAGGGGTAGCGAAGATTGAAGACAGCGTTTTTTATTTTCTGAACTGTTGTTGACCTAAGTTATGCATAAAGTCCCGGACCGTAATGTAAAAACAGGCCGAAACTTGCAGTCGCTCTGGGTCCGGGACTTAAGTTATGTAGCAAGTCCCGGACCACCCCATGTTTTCTGTTCGAGAATTCCCGTTGTTACCGGTCCGGGACTTAGGTTGTGGACGATGTCCTGGACCACCCAATATTTTCCATTCGAGATTCTGCGCCTTAGTCGGTCCGGGACTTAGGGTATGCATAATGTCCCGGACCACCCCTATTTGTCATGCCGAGACTTCCTGCTCTGTCTGGTCCGGGACTTAAGCCACGAATCATGTCCCAGACCACCCCTGTTAATCAACCGCAGGTTTGCTTCCCAGCACTCTGTTCCTCTCCCTTCACCAAACCTACAACTTAATTAAAACCAAACAAAGAAACAACTAACAAAAGAATTAGAACAAGCAAAACATGAATCAAAACATGAATCAAAACTAAAAACAAAAAGATAAATGAATGAAGATTGGGTTGCCTCCCAATGAGCTGCCCGTCTTTTCAGTATTTGGCTAGACCATGCAACTGTAAGATCAGTATGGAGGATCATGCACTGTGATCACCGAATGGACTTCGGCGATGTCACCACTGAGATAATGCTTCAGCTGAGACCCGTTGACTTTGAATGTCTTCCCTTCTGCATTGATTAAACCGATGGCTCCATAAGGCGAGACACTCGTCACTGTGAACGGTCCAGACCAACGAGACTTCAACTTCCCTGGAAATAACTTCAGACGGGAATTAAGTAGCAGAACCTTATCCCCAACGTGAAACTCACGCTTGACCAATAGCTTATCATGCCATCTCTTCGTCTTCTCCATATAAATTTTGGCGTTTTCATAAGCTTCCTCCCTAAACTCCTCCAGATCACACAGCTGCAACTTACGCTTCTCACCAGCCTTTTGGAGATCAAAATTCAATGCCTTAATTGCCCAAAAAGACTTGTGCTCCAGCTCCGCGGGTAAGTGACACGCCTTGCCATAAACCAACTTGTATGGGGACATACCTACAGGTGTTTTAAAGGCAGTGCGGTATGCCCACAAGGCGTCATCTAGCTTAAGGGACCAATCTCGCCTCGAAGATGTGACGGATTTCTGGAGGATCCACTTAAGTTCCCTGTTGGTGATCTCGGCTTGCCTATTCGTCTATGGATGATACGGTAGAGAAACCTTATGTCGTACACCATACTTCTGCAGAAGAGCTTCAAACTGTTTGTTGCAGAAGTGTGTACCCCCGTCACTAATGATCGCTCGCGGGACACCAAAACGGGTAAAGATATTCTTCTTTAAAAACTTTAGCACCACTCTTGCATTATTGGTCGGTGCTGCTATCACTTCAGCCCACTTGGTGACATAATCCACTACTACCAAGATGTAGAGGTTACCTTGAGACGATGGGAACGGTCCCATGAAATCAATGCCCCAAAGATCGAACGGCTCAACCTCCAAGATCGAATTTAATGGCATCTCGTGACGTCTAGATAAATTCCCCTGCCTCTAACATTGATCACAAGTGGAGACAAATTGATAACAGTCCTTGTTCAAGTTCTTCCAAAAGAAGCCAGCTTCCAAAACTTTCGCGGCTGTCCTAGCCGGACCAAAATGACCCCCTGCTTCTCTAGAATGACAGTGCGACAGGATGTCTCTAGCTTCCTCCTCAGAAACGCACCGACGAATCATACCATCTCCACAGACCTTGAACAGAAACGGGTCATCCCAAAGGTAGTGCTTGACCGTGGAGAAGAACTTCTTCTTCTGCTGATATGACAACTCTGGAGGACGATGCCCTTAGCTAGGAAGTTTGCGATATCAGCATACCAAGGGTCTGTGAAATGGCCGATCATGTAGACATACTCATGAGGAAAATACTCATTGATTGGCCTGCCATCATCTGGAGCTTCCATATAGGATAAGTGATCCGCCACTCCGTTCTGCGCTCCAGGTTTTTCTCTAATCTCAATATCAAATTCCTGCAAGAGTAAAATCCATCTGATCAAACGAGGTTTAGCATCAACCTTGCCAAAGAGATACCTGAGGGCAGAATGGTCGGTGTGCACAATGACTTTGCTGCCTATAATGTACGGTCAAAACTTATCGCAAGCAAAGACAATCGCCAGCAGTTCCTTCTCCGTCGTGGCGTAGTTCTTCTGCGCCTCATTCATGGTCTTACTAGCATAGTAGACTACCCTGAATACCTTGTCGTGCCTCTGTCCCAAAGCTGTTCCCAATGCGTAATCACTGGCATCACACATAATCTCAAAAGGCAACGACCAATCAGGAGCAACAATAATAGGTGCAGAAATCAATTTAGCTTTGAGCAAATTAAAAACATCTAAGCACTCTTACGTAAACTCAAATTTAGCATCCTTAAGTAATAAATCGCAAAGAGGTTTAGAGATCTTAGAAAAATCCTTAACAAAATGCCTATAAAAACCTGCGTGACCAAGGAAACTTCGAACATCCTTTACCGATGATGGTGGTGGCAGCTGCTTGATGACTTCTACCTTGGCCTTGTCTACCTCGATCCCTTTCCTAGAAATCTTATGTCCGAGCACGATGCCCTCCTGCACCATGAAGTGGCACTTCTCCCAATTGAGCACTAAGTTAGTCTCCCTGCATCTAGCTAAGATTAAGTCCAAGTCTCTCAAACATGAATCAAAAGTCGGTCCAAAGACAGAAAAATCATCCATAAAGATTTTGATGCACTTTTCAATAAAATCAGCAAAAATAGCAGTCATGCAACGTTGAAAAGTGCCTGGTGCATTACATAAACTAAAAGGCATGCGTCGATAAGCATAAGTACCATATGGACAAGTAACGGTGGTTTTCTCCTGGTCTTCCTTAGTGATTGGAATTTGAAAATAACCAGAGTAACCATCTAAGAAACAGTAATATTCTTGTCCTGCAAGCCTTTCTAGCATATGGTCAATAAAGGGAAGGGGGAAGTGGTCTTTCCTAGTGGCGGCATTTAATTTCCTATAATCAATGCAAACCCTATGCCCTGTAATAGTACGCTGAGGAACTAATTCACCTTTATCATTAGGTACCACAGTTAAACCTCCTTTCTTAGGTACTACCTGAGTAGGACTTACCCATTCGCTGTAAGAGATTGGATAGATTATACCTGCATCCAATAGCTTGATAACCTCCTTCTTAACTACCTCTTTCATGTGCGGGTTCAGTCTCTGCTGGGGCTGTCTCAATGGCTTGTAATCCTCCACAAGATAAATTCAGTGGGTGCAAAACGTGGGAGAGATACCTTTGATATCAACAATGGACCATCCTAATGCTTCTTTGTTCCTCTTTAAAATCTGCAACAAGGCTTCCTCCTGTTCATCAGTTAAACTGTTAGAAATAATAACAGGCAAATCAGATGGGGGAACTAAGAAAGCATATTTAAGGTGACTAGGAAGAGGTTTAAGTACAAGAGAAGGTGGTGATTCCATAAAGGAGCTAGCATCTTTGGAACTCGGTCCAGCGGTTCCTCCTCGATCCTATGGTTCTCCCTATATGGCCTCCCAGCAGAGAGCTGAAATGCTGTAGCAGAAACCTCAGAATCATCATGAGTGGTCTCTATGGAATCTACCAAACACTTCTCCAATGCATCCAGCTCTGTGGGGCTTCCTCCATGTCTAAAATAACAAAGTCAGCAGGGAAAGCAAAAGTACCAACCGAAACAATTAAATCTCGTACCACCCCTCTATGTAAAATGATTGATCTATCAGCTAATTACAAAGTAATCCGGGTAGGTTCACATTCTCCAAAACCAAGCTTTAAATACATGGATAAAGGCATTAAATTGATACTCGCTCCTAAATCGCATAAACCCTTACCGTAATTCACATTACCTATCGCACAAGGTATGACCGGAGTACCTGGATCATCAAGCTTAGGTGGAAGCTTCTTCGAAAGAACAGCGGAAACGCTCTCGGTAAGCTGCACAATATCCTTCGCCACTAAAGACCGTCTGTTGGACAGGATGTCCTTCATGAACTTCGCGTATATCGACATCTGCTTCAAAGCTTCATAAAAAGGAATGTTAATGGTTAGTTTCTTAAAGATACTTAAAAACTTACCAAACTGCTCATCCAAGTCTCTCTTCTTCAACCGGTTGGGAAAAGGAACCGGTGCTTCAACAACTGCGCGTCGTGGAGGTGTGGAAGACTTAGTAGTCTTGCTAATCGTCATCTCCTCTTTAGTTGGTTCCTCCTGAGAACCTGCTGGTGCGGTTTCTTCATTCTGCTCAGCATTAGGAAGAGAAGCCTCAACTTCAGGGACCACCGGGTCAAGCTGTGTACCACTCCTTAACGTGATTGCCTTGGCATGCTCTCTCGGATTCTGCTCTGACTGACTAGGCAAGGAACCCAAAGGACGCTGAGCCAATTGCTGAGATATCTGAGACAGCTGAGTCTCGATGTTCCTATTGAATGTCCTCTGATCATTATTGAAGGTTCTCTGCTCCTGATTCAAGGCTTCCAGCTCATTAAACTTCTTCGTGTTGACCGAGATAAAATCATTCATCCTGGCTAGAACTTCATCCATACTAGAAGACGCTCCAGCACCCGAATTCTGCGCTTGCTGATTCTTCAGTGGCTGCTTCTGATAAGAGGAATTGTATTGCTGTTGGGGTCTGATAAGTGTGTAAATGAGCATGTTTTGTGGGTTTAATTCATATATTATATTAGCACTTTACTTGCGCATTTCTCACTTATCGTATGTTTTTCTTCTGGTTTATGTTTTATTGGATATCTCACAAATTTATTGGTTAAACATGAGGAAAACCAAGCTAGAAGCAAAACGCGTGGGCGCAAACGGATCTTAAATCGGAGCTGAAACGAATATTTTAGGAGCAAAACAATTATCGCCCGAACCAGGAGACGTCCGCCCCACGTCCGTGTCTTGTCCGCATTACAAAAGCCGGACAAGAGTAGACACGTCCGCCCCGCGTCCGTGAAATAAAACCCGGACAAGTTAGAGACGTCCGTGGATTTAAGGCCGGACAAGACTCGGACAAGAAGAGAAGAATAGCTTGAGTGACGTCCGTGGAATAAAGAGCGGACGAAGGCCGGACTAAGCACAACCGTGGCACATCCGCGGGAATAAACCCGGACAGAAGGCCGGACAGAGACACAACCGTGGCCTGTCCGAGGATTTTTGGCCGGACAACTCAGAGACGTCCGCCCATATATGGCCGGACACAGAGGCGGACGCATGTAAATTCCTAGATCCAGAAATTAACGCGACAGACTTCGGTGCTGTTTATCTTCTTCTTTGCGGCGCCTACAGACGGCAATATCAGGCGTGGCCGACACTCCTGAAAATCCTCATGTGTTCTGCAACTTATCCATCTACTCCATCAACTAGCACCTCCCTTATCTTGTTCACCCACTAGCACACGTGCTCCAGCCTGTTTCTTCTCCTTCCTTCTATAAAACCCATGAGCCTTCTGCTCAGAAATAATAAATCACTCCCTTCCAAAAATCAATCTCTTCCACAATCCATCGCTCACACCTACGATCCATTCCATCTTCTTATCCCCCACTTCTCCATTTTATCTTATTTCTTCATCAGCCTTATGCTGTTAGTTTCCAGAAAACCAACGAAGAAATTGATTGCCCATCTGTTCGTTCTTCTTCGTTGGTTCCATCTATTTTATTTCTTATGCTTGTTTTACTGTATAATTATGTTTGAATAATAAACTTAGCTTCCCGGGTTGGAAGCAAGCCTGTTTTATATAATTGATTTATGTAAGCTTTCCAGTATAATTTATCGAAGCAGTATTTTGATTCTTGTCCTTAATGCGCTTTAATTCTCTTGTACAATTATTAAAGTGATATTTGTAGTTCTTTGTTAAAATGCAATGCTGAGACAAGGTTCTAGACACAGGAAGTCAAATGGGTTAACGACTAGAAGCGAGTTTCTCACCGTATAGGTTAATCTAACTCCAATAGGGATTATTAATAATGCGATTAATTTATTTATGACTTGAGCAAGATTTGCGCTTGTTGTTTAAATTAATCAGGGTTTATTAGACAGGGAACGGTCAATAAACTAATTAAGATTCTTGAGTTTATTGCTAAAGTGGGAAAGTTACAATAATATGATTAAATAAAATAGGCGAGCAGAACAACCCGGGATGCTTCATTAAAACACAAAAAGATTTATAATTTCTATTTCTTTTCTGTTTTGATTAATTGTTTTTATTATTGTTTTATGAGTTAGCTATTAGTCATTCCCTCAAAAAGATATAATCTGTTTAATAGAATTCTCAGTCAATTTACTACACTATCAGTTATCCACAGTGAGGTCCCCAAGAGTACGACAACCCTCATATCCACTATTTCGCAAAACGATAGGTACACTGCCTAAGTGGTAGAAGTGGTAACACACTTTTACTCCAACAAGTTTTTGGCGCCGCTGCCGGGGACCTCCGGCACGGTTAACTGACAGTTTTAAATTTTATTGAGATTTGTGTTTAATTTTGTTTATATCTGTTTTGTTTTATTTTGTTTTCGCTTTATTTAATTTTTTTTCAATTTACTTACTTTTTATTTTAGCAAGTTTATTTTATCTCTGTTTTGTTTCATATTTATTTTTCTATTTAGTTAATTTCTGTTTCTATGCTTATTTTCTATGTTTAGTTCTATTCTACTTGGTATTTTTATTTTTGTTTTTGTAGGATAGTTACTGATTATGGAGAGTGGCGACGATGAGGTGAAGAGATTGTTGATCAATTTGGAATGGACTCACATGCAAGAGGAGATGTCCTCATATCAAAGGTTGGTCAAGGATTATTAATCACCTCAACAGTCAAATCGAGAGCCGTATTGGTGGGAAGTCGACCAGGCTAATACACAGTACGAAGAAGCTCAGTTGGGATACTACTACTTCAATCAGAATGAACAGCAATCTACACAAGCGCCAGACGAATTTCTCCCGAGTCATACCAAGCCGCTAGAAGAAATTCCAGTGGTGAGTCCAATGAGTGAAGATCGATTCGAGCCAGATATTATTGAAGCTACAAGTTCTGATGAGGAGATAAAAAACTTATCAGGACATTTCTCTCTGACGCCGAGTTGGAGCAAATGTCTGAAATTTACAATTCTCCTCCATCTCCATCCCCATCACAAGAGGAGCAATTAAAATTTGAAGATATTTTGTGTGAGCCTCATCAACCGGAAGAGGATATATATATTCTCAAATCTGAGGAGAAAGTGCTACCACCAGTCTCTCATAAACTCTCACCCTGCCTCCATAAGCCTCAACAACAAGAGGAGGATATTTACATCCTCCAATTTGAGGAAGAAAAGTCATCACCACCTGGTCTCCTGTTAGAACTACGTTACCGGCAGTACCTCCTCAAACACCAGGTTTTGTGGAGTATTTATTTTCCTATTTTATTTGCCGAGGTGACATTCTGTTTTGATCCAATTGGTTTGCTTTTATTACTGCTAACTTCGTTTTCCTGGCGAAGCTGTTTTGTCTACCTTTATTTTTGTCCAGTTAACAAAGCGGAGTCTAGCCAAAGACTATAAATATCCGACGGACGCTACTGGAGGGCAACCCAGTGGTTTAATATTATTTCCCTACTATTTTGTTTTATGTTTTCTGTCTTCATATTATTCCTATATATGTTTTTTTATAAATAAAAAAAGGAGAGGAGAGAGAACGAGGAGATTTTAACTTAGTTCTTCTGGCTGTTTAGGATATTTATTACAGAACATCTTGCACATTCTACAGCTGAAACTCAAGTGTGGGGGAGCTCTGCCTAAACACTCTATGAACTCCTGGGGATACATTCTCTTTACTTTGCACTTCAAATTTTTATTACCCCCTTCTGCTTTGAATTGTGTGAGATAGTAGTTTGCATGACCTCGTTATTTAATTCTTCCTACGCAATGAGGAACATTGCTCCAATCTAAGTGTGGGGGAGACTCACTTCTCTATCGCTCGTCTTAAGTCTCTCTCAAATTGACACAATGCTTAATCTCTCTGCTTATCTTGCGTTTTTTCCAATTCATATCATGGACCCTTTATATGTGGGTTTTTCTCTTTAAAAACAATACTGTTATGAATTGTGGATAAATGGTACAAATTTAAAAAATTTGATTACTTTTGAGGAGCATTTTTTATGCGGTGTGACCAAATGATCTGAAGGTTGGATTTTTATCGCTTAGGGGTTCCTTCTGTCTCTTTCTAGGGATTGCTAAGGGGTTCTTCTCTGTCAAAAGGAAATAATAATAATAAACTAGGGACTTGCGAGACACCATTGGTAACCAACAAATGAGAGTTGGTGTCTTAAATACAAGGGCTTGATGCCTACATTTTATCTTCTCATCTCTTATGCAAAGTGAAACAAATGCAAAATTCTATTTTCCTTTTGTTTTCTCCTCAATGCCCATTCTTGAGAGAAGTTGGCCATGGTAAAGATCTCAAAGTCACCTTAACTGAGAAGCATTGAAGTACTCTGGATCATACCCCGAAACTCTATATTTTATTTTTAACCTGAGCACACATATGCCACCATAGGTAAGGATCACACTCCTCTAAAAAGTTTAAGATCATGTACTGTTCACCTCCTTATCCTACCCTTCATAATAATATTTGTTAGTATTGAGCATTTCCTACTTACTTGGGTACATGGTTTTTCTTGAGGACAAGCAAAAGGTAAGTGTGGGTGTGATAATGTCTAAATAGCATGTTTTATGGGTGTAATTCATATATTAATTAGCACTTTACTTGCTCATTTCTCACTTATCGTATGTTTTTCCTCTAGTTTATGTTTTTTTGGATTGTCACAAATTTATTGTTAACATGAGGAAAACCAAGCTAGAGCAAAGTAGACGAGAGACGGACGCGTGGGCGCAAACGGATCTTAAATCGGAGCTGAAACGAATATTTTAGGAGCAAACAATTATCGCCCGAACCAGAGACGTCCGCCCCACGTCCGTGTCTTGTCCGCATTACAAAAGCCGGACAAGAGTAGACACGTCCGCCCCGCGTCCGTGAAATAAAACCCGGACAATTAGTAGAACGTCCGTGGATTTAAGGCCGGACAAGACTCGGACAAGAAGAAGAATAGCTTGAGTGACGTCCGTGGAATAAAAGAGCGGACAAAGGCCGGACTAAGCACAACCGTGGCACGTCCGCGGGAATAAACCGGACAGAGCCGGACGAGAGACACACCGTGGCCTCCGAGGATTTTTGGCCGGACAACTCATAGACGTCCGCCCATATATGCCGGACACAGAGGCGGACGCATGTAAATTCCCAGATCCAGAAATTAACGCACAGACTTCGGTGCTGTTTATCTTCTTCTTTGCGGCGCCTACGGACAGCAATATCAGGCGCGCCGCACCCTGAAAATCCTCACAAGTTCTGCAACTTATCCATCTACTCCATCAACTGGCACCTTCCCTTATCTTGTTCACCCACTACACGCGTGCTCTAGCCTGTTTCTTCTTCTCCTTCCTTCTATAAAAACCCACGAGCCTTCTGCTCAAAAATAATAATCACTCCTCTTCCAAAATCATCTCTTCCACAATCCATCGCTCACACCTACGATCCATTCCATCTTCTTATCCCCCACTTCTCCATTTTATCTTATTTCTTCATCAGCCTTATGCTGTTAGTTTCCAGAAAACCAACGAAAAATTGATTGCCCTCTGTTCGTACTTCTTCGTTGGTTCCATCTATTTTATTCTTATGCTTGTTTTACTGTATAATTATGTCTGAATAATAAACTTAGCTTCCCGGGTTGGAAGCAAGCCTGTTTTATATAATTGATTTATGTAAGCTTTCCAGTATAATTTATCTAAGCAGTATTTTGATTCTTTCCTTAATGCGCTTTTAATTCTCTTGTACAATTATTAAAGTGATATTTGTAGTTCTTTGTTAAAATGCAATGCTGAGACAAGTTCTAGACACAGGAAGTCAAATGGGTTAACGACTAGAAGCGAGTTTCTCGCCGTACAGGTTAATCTAACTCCAATAGGGATTATTAATAATGCGATTAATTTATTTATGACTTGAGCAAGATTTGCGCTTGTTGTTTAAATTAATCAGGGTTTTAGACAGGACAGTCAATAAACTAATTAAGATTCTTGAGTTTATTCTAAAGTGGGAAAGTTACTTAATATGATTAATAAAATAGGTGAGCCGAACAACCCGGGATGCTTCTTAAAACACAAAAGATTATAATTTCTATTTCTTTTTGTTTGATTAATTGTTTTTATTATTGTTTTATGAGTTAGCTATTAGTCATTCCCTCAAAAAGATAAAATTTTTAATAGAATTCTCAGTCAATTTACTACACTATCTTATCCCAGCGGGGTCCCCAAGAGTACGACAACCCTCATATCCACTATTCCGCAAAACGATAGGTACACTGCCTAAGTGGTAGAGTGGTAACACACTTTTACTCCATCAAGTTTTTGGCGCCGTTGTCGGGGACCTCCGGCACGGTTAACTGACAGTTTTAAATTTTATTGAGATTTGTGTTTAATTTTGTTTATATCTGTTTTATTTATTTTGTTTTCGCTTTATTTATTTATTTCAATTTACTTACTTTTTATTTTAGCAAGTTTATTTTATCTCTGTTTTGTTTCATATTTGTTTTTATATTTAGTTAATTTCTGTTTCTATGCTTATTTTCTATTTTTAGTTCTATTCTACTTGGTATTTTTATTTTTGTTTTTGTAGGATAGTTACTGATTATGGAGAGTGGCGACGATGAGGTGAAGAGATTGTTGATCAATTTGGAATGGACTCACATGCAAGAGGAGATGTCCTCATATCAAAGGTTGGTCAAGGATTATCAATCACCTCAACAGTCAAATCGAGAGCCGTATTGGTGGGAAGTCGACCAGGCTAATACACAGTACAAAGAAGCTCAGTTGGGATACTGCTACTTCAATCAGAATGAACAACAATCTACACAAGGGCCAGACGAATTTCTCCCGAGTCAGACCAAGCCGCTAGAAGAAATTCCAGTGGTGAGTCCAATGAGTGAAGATCGATTCGAGCCAGATATTATTGAAGCTACAAGTTCTGATGAGGAGATAAAAAACTTATCAGGACATTTTTCTCTGACGCCGAGTTGGAGCAAATGTCTGAAATTTACAATTCTCCTCCATCTCCATCCCCAGCACAAGAGGAGCAATTAAAATTTGAAGATATTTTGTGTGAGCCTCATCAACCGGAAGAGGATATATATATTCTCAAATCTGAGGAGAAAGCGCTACCACCAGTCTCTCATAAACTCTCACCCTGCCTCCATAAGCCTCAACAACAAGAGGAGGATATTTACATCCTCCAATTTGAGGAAGAAAAGTCATCACACCTGGTCTCCTGTTAGAACTACGTTACCACGCGCAGTACCTCCTCAACACCAGGTTTGGTGGAGTATTTATTTTCCTATTTTATTTGCCGAGGTGACATTCTGTTTTGATCCAGTGGTTTGCTTTTAATTACTGCTAACTTCGTTTTCCTGGCGAAGCTGTTGTCTACCTTTATTTTTGATCCAGGTAACGAAGCGGGAGTCTAGCCAAAGACTATAAATACGGGCAGCTTACTGGGAGGCAACCCAGTGGTTAAATATTATTTCCCTACTATTTTTGTTTTATGTTTTGTCTTTCATATTATTCCTATATATGTTTTTATAAATAAAAAAAGGAGAGGAGAGAGAACGAGGAGATTTAACTTGAGTTCTTCTGGCTGTTTAGGATATTTATTACAGGAACATCTTGCACATTCTACAGCTGAACTCAAGTGTGGGGGAGCTCTGCCTAAACACTCTATGAACTCTGGGGAGTACATTCTCTTTACTTTGCACTTCAAATTTTTATATACCCCCTTCTGCTTTGAATTGTGTGAGATAGTAGTTTGCATGACCTCGTTAATTTAATTCTTCCTACGCAATGAGGACATTGCTCCAATCTAAGTGTGGGGGAGGACTCACTTCTCTATCGCTCGTCTTAAGTCTCTCTTAAATTGACACAATGCTTAAAATGCTTAATCTCTCTGCTTATCTTGCGTTTTTCCAAATTCAATATCATGGACCCTTTATATGTGGGTTGTTCTCTTTAAAAACAAATACTGTTATGAATTGTGGGATAAATGGTACAAATTTAAAAAAATTTGATTACTTTTGAGGAGCATTTTTTATGCGGTGTGACCAAATGATCTGAAATGGTTGGATTTTTATCGCTTAGGGGTTCCTTCTGTCTTCTTTCGTAGGGATTGCTAAGGGGTTCTTCTCTGTCAAAAGGAAAAAATAATAATAAACTAGGGACTTGCGAGACACCATTGGTAACCAACAAATGAGAGTTGAGTGTTCTTAAATACAAGGGCTTGATGCCTACATTTTATCTTCTCATCTCTTATGCAAAAGTGAAACAAATGCAAAATTCTATTTTCCTTTTGTTTTCTCCTCAATGCCCATTCTTGAGAGAAGTTGGCCATGGTAAAAGTTCTCAAAGTCACCTTAACTGAGAAGCATTGAAGTACTCTGGATCATACCCCGAAACTCTATATTTTATTTTTACCCTGAGCACACATATGCCACCAGTAGGTAATGGATCACACTCCTCTAAAAAGTTTAAGATCATGTACTGTTCACCTCCTTATCCTACCCTTCATAATAATATTTGTTAGTATTGAGCATTTCCTACTTACTTGGGTACATGGTTTTGCTTGAGGACAAGCAAAAGGTAAGTGTGGGGGTGTGATAAGTGTCTAAATGAGCATGTTTTATGGGTGTAATTCATATATTATATTAGCACTTTACTTGCTCATTTCTCACTTATCGTATGTTTTTCCTCTAGTTTATGTTTTATTGGATATCTCACAAATTTATTGGTTAAACATGAGGAAAACCAAGCTAGAAGCAAAGTAGATGAAGAGACGAACGCGTGGGCGCAAACGGATCTTAAATCGGAGCTGAAACGAATATTTTAGGAGCAAAACAATTATCGCCCGAACCAGGAGACGTCCGCCCCACGTCCGTGTCTTGTCCGCATTACAAAAGCCGGACAAGTGTAGACACGTCCGCCCCGCGTCCATGAAATAAAACCTGGACAAGTTAGAGACGTCCGTGGATTTAAGGCCGGACAAGACTCGGACAAGAAGAGAAGAATAGCTTGAGTGACGTCAGTGGAATAAAGAGAGGACAAAGGCCGGACTAAGCACAACCGTGGCACGTTCGCGGGAATAAACCCGGACAGAGACACACCCGTGGCCTGTCCGAGGATTTTTGGCCGGACAACTCAGAGACGTCCGCCCATATATGGCCGGACACAGAGGCGGACGCATGTAAATTCCCAGATCCAGAAATTAACGCAACAGACTTCGGTGCTGTTTATCTTCTTCTTTGCGGTGCCTACAGACAGCAATATCAGGCGCGGCCGACACTCCTGAAAATCCTCACACGTTCTGCAACTTATCCATCTACTCCATCAACTGGCACCTCCCTTATCTTGTTCACCCACTAGCACGCGTGCTCCAGCCTGTTTCTTCTCCTTCCTTCTATAAAACCCACGAGCCTTCTGCTCAGAAATAATAAATCACTCCCTTCCAAAAATCAATCTCTTCCACAATCCATCGCTCACACCTACGATCCATTCCATCTTCTTATCCCCCACTTCTCCATTTTATCTTATTTCTTCATCAGCCTTATGCTGTTAGTTTCCAGAAAACCAACGAAGAAATTGATTGCCCATCTGTTCGTTCTTCTTCGTTGGTTCCATCTATTTTATTTCTTATGCTTGTTTTACTGTATAATTATGTCTGAATAATAAACTTAGCTTCCCGGGTTGGAAGCAAGCCTGTTTTATATAATTGATTTATGTAAGCTTTCCAGTATAATTTATCTAAGCAGTATTTTGATTCTTGTCCTTAATGCGCTTTAATTCTCTTGTACAATTATTAAAGTGATATTTGTAGTTCTTTGTTAAAATGCAATGCTGAGACAAGGTTCTAGACACAGGAAGTCAAATGGGTTAACGACTAGAAGCGAGTTTCTCGCCGTATAGGTTAATCTAACTCCAATAGGGATTATTAATAATGCGATTAATTTATTTATGACTTGAGCAAGATTTGCGCTTGTTGTTTAAATTAATCAGGGTTTATTAGACAGGGAACGGTCAATAAACTAATTAAGATTCTTGAGTTTATTGCTAAAGTGGGAAAGTTACATTAATATGATTAAATAAAATAGGTGAGCAGAACAACCCGGGATGCTTCTTTAAAACACAAAAGATTTATAATTTATATTTCTTTTATGTTTTGATTAATTGTTTTTATTATTGTTTTATGAGTTAGCTATTAGTCATTCCCTCAAAAAGATAAAATCTGTTTAATAGAATTCTCAGTCAATTTACTACACTATCAGTTATCCACAGCGAGGTCCCCAAGAGTACGACAACCCTCATATCCACTATTCCGCAAAACGATAGGTACACTGCCTAAGTGGTAGAAATGGTAACACACTTTTACTCCATCAAGTTTTTGGCGCCGTTGTCGGGGACCTCCGGCACGGTTAACTGACAGTTTTTTAAATTTTATTGAGATTTGTGTTTAATTTTGTTTATATCTGTTTTATTTTATTTTGTTTTCGCTTTATTTAATTTTATTTCAATTTACTTACTTTTTATTTTAGCAAGTTTATTTTATCTCTGTTTTGTTTCATATTTGTTTTTCTATTTAGTTAATTTCTTTTCTATTGTTTCTTATTTTCTATTTTAGTTCTATTCTACTTGGTATTTTTATTTTTGTTTTTGTAGGATATTACTGATTATGGAGAGTGGCGATGATGAGGTGAAGAGATTGTTGATCAATTTGGAATGGACTCACATGCAAGAGGAGATGTCCTCATATCAAATGTTGGTCAAGGATCATCAATCACCTCAACAGTCTAATCGAGAGCCATATTGGTGGGAAGTCGACCAGGCTAATACACAGTACAAAGAAGCTCAGTTGGGATACTGCTACTTCAATCAGAATGAACAGCAATCTACACAAGGGCCAGACGAATTTCTCCCGAGTCAGACCAAGCCGCTAGAAGAAATTCCAGTGGTGAGTCCAATGAGTGAAGATCGATTCGAGCCAGATATTATTGAAGCTACAAGTTCTGATGAGGAGATAAAAAACTTATCAGGACATTTTTCTCTGACACCGAGTTGGAGCAAATGTCTGAAATTTACAATTCTCCTCCATCCCCAGCACAAGAGGAGCAATTAAAATTTGAAGATATTTTGTGTGAGCCTCATCAACCGGAAGAGGATATATATATTCTCAAATCTAAGGAGAAAGCGCTACCACCAGTCTCTCATAAACTCTCACCCTGCCTCCATAAGCCTCAACAACAAGAGGAGGATATTTACATCCTCCAATTTGAGGAAGAAAACTCATCACCACCTGGTCTCCTGTTAGAACTACGTTACCGGCAGTACCTCCTCAAACATGAGGTTTTGTGGAGTATTTATTTTCCTATTTTATTTGCCGAGGTGACATTCTGTTTTGATCCAGGTGATTTGCTTTTAATTACTGCTAACTTCGTTTTCCTGGCGAAGCTGTTGTCTACCTTTATTTTTGAACCAGTATAACGAAGCGGGAGTCTAGCCAAAGACTATAAATACGGGCAGCTTACTGGGAGGCAACCCAGTGGTTAAATATAATTTCCCTACTATTTTTGTTTTATGTTTTGTCTTTCATATTATTCCTATATATGTTTTTATAAATAAAAAAAGGAGAGGAGAGAGAACGAGGAGATTTAACTTGAGTTCTTCTGGCTGTTTAGGATATTTATTACAGGAACATCTTGCACATCCTACAGCTGAACTCAAGTGTGGGGGAGCTCTGCCTAAACACTCTATGAACTCTGGGGAGTACATTCTCTTTACTTTTGCACTTCAAATTTTTATATACCCCCTTCTGCTTTGAATTATGTGAGATAGTAGTTTGCATGACCTCGTTAATTTAATTCATCCTACGCAATGAGACATTGCTCCAATCTAAGTGTGGGGGAGGACTCACTTCTCTATCGCTCGTCTTAAGTCTCTCTTAAATTGACACAATGCTTAAAATGCTTAATCTCTCTGCTTATCTTGTGTTTTTCCAAATTCAATATCATGGACCCTTTATATGTGGGTTGTTCTCTTCAAAAACAAATACTGTTATGAATTGTGGGATAAATGGTACAAATTTTAAAAAAATTGATTACTTTTGAGGAGCATTTTTTATGCGGTGTGACCAAATGATCTGAAATGGTTGGATTTTTATCGCTTAGGGGTTCCTTCTGTCTTCTTTCTTAGGGATTGCTAAGGGGTTCTTCTCTGTCAAAAGGAAAAAATAATAATAAACAAGGGACTTGCGAGACACCATTGGTAACCAACAAATGAGAGTTGAGTGTTCTTAAATACAAGGGCTTGATGCCTACATTTTATCTTCTCATCTCTTATGCAAAAGTGAATCAAATGCAAAATTCTATTTTTCCTTTTGTTTTCTCCTCAATGCCCATTCTTGAGAGAAGTTGGCCATGGTAAAAGTTCTCAAAGTCACCTTAACTGAGAAGCATTGAAGTACTCTGGATCATACCCCGAAACTCTATATTTTATTTTTACCGTGAGCACATCTATGCCACCAGTAGGTAATGGATCACACTCCTCTAAAAAGTTTAAGATCATGTACTGTTCACCTCCTTATCCTACCCTTCATAATAATATTTGTTAGTATTGAGCATTTCCTACTTACTTGGGTACATGGTTTTGCTTGAGGACAAGCAAAAGGTAAGTGTGGGGGTGTGATAAGTGTCTAAATGAGCATGTTTTATGGGTGTAATTCATATATTATATTAGCACTTTACTAGCTCATTTCTCACTTATCGTATGTTTTTCCTCTAGTTTATGTTTTATTGGATATCTCATAAATTTATTGGTTAAACATGAGGAAAACCAAGCTAGAAGCAAAGTAGACGAAGAGACGAACGCGTGGGCGCAAACGGATCTTAAATCGGAGCTGAAACGAATATTTTAGGAGCAAAACAATTATCGCCCGAACCAGGAGACGTCCGCCCCATGTCCGTGTCTTGTCCGCATTACAAAAGCCAGACAAGAGTAGACACGTCCGCCCCGCGTCCGTGAAATAAAACCCGGACAAGTTAGAGACGTCCGTGGATTTAAGGCCGGAAAAGACTCGGACAAGAAGAGAAGAATAGCTTGAGTGACGTCCGTGGAATAAAGAGTGGACAAAGGCCGGACTAAGCACAACCGTGGCACGTCCGCGGGAATAAACCCGGACAGAAGGCCGGACAGACACAACCGTGGCCTGTCCGAGGATTTTTGGCCGGACAACTCAGAGACGTCCGCCCATATATGGCCGGACACAGAGGCGGACGCATGTAAATTCCCAGATCCAGAAATTAACACGACAGACTTCGGTGTTGTTTATCTTCTTCTTCTTCTTTGCGGTGCCTACAGTCAGCAATATCAGGCGCGCGCCGACACTCTTGAAAATCCTCACACGTTCTGCAACTTATCCATCTACTCCATCAACTGGCTCTTCCCTTATCTTGTTCACCCACTAGCACGCGTGCTCCATCCTGTTTCTTCTCCTTCCTTCTATAAAACCCACGAGCCTTCTGCTCAGAAATAATATCACTCCCTTCCAAAATCAATCTCTTCCACAATCCATCGCTCACACCTACAATCCATTCCATCTTCTTATCCCCCACTTCTCCATTTTATCTTATTTCTTCATCAGACTTATGCTGTTAGTTTCCAGAAAACCAACGAAGAAATTGATTGCCCATCTGTTCGTTCTTCTTCGTTGGTTCCATCTATTTTATTTCTTATGCTCGTTTTACTGTATAATTATGTCTGAATAATAAACTTAGCTTCCCGGGTTGGAAGCAAGCTTGTTTTATATAATTGATTTATGTAAGCTTTCCAGTATAATTTATCTAAGCAGTATTTTGATTCTTGTCCTTAATGCGCTTTAATTCTCTTGTACAATTATTAAAGTGATATTTGTAGTTCTTTGTTAAAATGCAATGCTGAGACAAGGTTCTAGACACAGGAAGTCAAATGGGTTAACGACTAGAAGCGAGTTTCTCGCCGTATAGGTTAATCTAAGTCCAATAGGGATTATTAATAATGCGATTAATTTATTTATGACTTGAGCAAGATTTACGCTTGTTGTTTAAATTAATCAGGGTTTATTAGACAGGGAACGGTCAATAAACTAATTAAGATTCTTGAGTTTATTGCTAAAGTGGGAAAGTTACATTAATATGATTAAATAAAATAGGTGAGCAGAACAACCCGGGATGCTTCTTTAAAACACAAAAAGATTTATAATTTCTATTTCTTTTCTGTTTTGATTAATTGTTTTTATTATTGTTTTATGAGTTAGCTATTAGTCATTCCCTCAAAAAGATAAAATCTGTTTAATAGAATTCTCAGTCAATTTACTACACTATCAGTTATCCACAGCGAGGTCCCCAAGAGTACGACAACCCTCATATCCACTATTCCGCAAAACGATAGGTACACTGCCTAAGTGGTAGAAGTGGTAACACACTTTTACTCCAACAGGGTCTCTGATAGTAATTGTTGTTACCGCCAGCTTGGTAACGATTCTACTGCTGAGAATGATAACCCGGGTTGCCTTGATTCCCGAAGTAATTACCCGGTCTGTTACCAACTTAATTTGCTGCCTCTTCTTGCGGTGGAGTGCATTGGCACACGTTAGAAGCCCTACCACAGTATTCGCACGGTGGATAAACCTCAGGAGCAGCGGCTGCACTTGACTGCGGGTTCATCACTGCACACATACGCTCAAACTGCTTTGACATCGCTTCTATCTTGGCAGCCAGGAAAGTATTCGAATCCACTTCATAAACTCCAGTAGGTTTCTTCGGTGCAGCTTCTCCAGTTCTAGTACCTCCCCACTGATTAGCTGCTGTAGTAATAGTCTCTAACCGCTCTTTAATTCTTGCAATGGGCAGCTCCATCAAACTTCCTCCAGCACATGTATCAACCAACAACCGGCTAGAAGGGTCCAAATCCTTGTAAAACGACTGCTGCACAACCTCTTCTCCTAGTCCGTGATGCGGTACCTTCCTTACTATCCACTTAAAATGCTCCCAAGCTTCAGATAAGGTTTCACCGGCAAACTGTTTGAAGTTGGTAATTTCTCCTCTCATAGTTAGCATCCGAGAGGGTGGAAAGTATTTCGCCAGAAATGCATTAGCCAACTCTTCCCAGGTAGTAATAATGTCGGGCGCTAGTGAGTTCAACCATTCAGCTGCTCTATCCCTCAGGGAGAACAGAAACAGAGTGAGCCGAGCAACCTCCTGCGAAGCTGGTGTCGAACACGCTCCTACCAATCTCAGGAATGTAGTGAGGTGGACATTCGGGTCTTCAGTAACCGTCCCGCTGAACTGGGGTGCGTTCATCTCCATGGTCACGTAGTGGGTCTTGAACTGCCACTGCACTCCTGCTGGCAGTGCAGGAATCACTATCGGCGACACTAACCCTTCAACACTTGGACGGGTGTAGTCCCTCATCTGCCTCTGGTTGTTCGCCATGTTAACTTCTGGTTGAACGTCCGGGACCTCCTCGACAACAGGTGGTTCAGGGACCTTCTCCTCAACTGGTGGATCCAGATTTAAATCCTTACGTAGCTGTCTTGCAAATCTCTCGATCTCGAGATTGAGCTTGAACTCCGGTTCTCCTGCAGAGCAGGTTTTAACCATAAACCGAGAGTTAGCAAACTGAAGCTGTGATAGCGTAGATTAAAAGAGCAGTAGCAATTAAATTAAAACAACCAAAAATCAGGAAGAGATAAAAAGAAATTAACTCACACAATAAGTAGATAAAAATTCTAATTACTGAACACAGAAAATCCAAAATAAAGAAATAAAATCAGGAATAAAATCTGGAAGATAAAAGAAGATCTAAAACAAAATCAAAACAGAAAAAAAACGACGAGATCCACCAAAGAAAACGTGGAATTCTAGCTAATTAAAGATAAACTAATCTAGTACGCAAAAGTTAACAACTAAACACTAACTGAACTAATTTAAACGAACCAAAAACAAAGAAAGGATTAAAAAGAATGAAGATTAATGACCTAATGACTCGACTAGTACTAGCGAATGAAATAACAAAACAAAACAGAAAAGATTAAAATAAAACGTGAATATTAAAACAGAACAGAATTCGCAAATCAGAACTAAACTAAACAAAATAAAAATCAAAGTAAAATAAAGCAAAGACTAAACTAAATAACCGTGCCTCCCCGGCAGCGGCTCCAAAAACTTGTTGGGATAAAACTTAACGGCAAGTGTACCGGTCAATTCTAGTAAGTTTTAATAGAGAGTATTCCCTAAGTATCGAACCAGAGGAGGCGATGTCTAGTTTAAATCCTTACTAACCAGAAAGGAAATAAAAAGACTAAATAACAAATTAAAACAGGAAATTGGGGGTTTTGATTTGATGAGAATTAAAAACTGTAAACAGATTGTAAAACTGTAAATAGCAAGAAAATAATTCGTTACGAAACTGATTTGGGAAAGAGATCCCGGTTTACTATTTCTCCCTAAATCTGCAATTCCTATCCCTAAGCGATTTCCAAGACAATTCTGAATAAAACCCTAGAACCAAGATAATTCACCTCCGGTCTCCCGCTTAGCAAATTCTAGTTAGCAAAGACTGAATTCTAACTCTCGTTACGAACCCACTTGTAACACCCCAACCGTTAATCTCATCATTACCTCTTAATCACGCAGCGGAACTCTAATTACAACGAGGGTGAAACAACGCCGTTAGCCACCCATGTGGCTAACCAGGCTAAACTTACATACCGTAACGGTCTGATGAACTGGAACAACCGAGTACACATTACAAATACAATACTCAAATCTTTTCTTTACAATACCGAGTCTACAATGAATGGATGCCGACAACATATTCGGTCTTACACTTCCTTCAATACATAAGTAATTAAAACTAACTACCCATGCAACCCACCGACCCCGTCCTACTCTCGAACGGTAACATCTTCGGTGTACCTGTAAAATAAAAACATCGCCCCTAGGGGCTCAGCTTAACGCTGCATATGAAATTCGCATACCCCGAGCGCTAACCGGGGTACGCCGACTACTTTTGTCGGATATACATGGAGTTCATTAGTCAAACAACATGCATCATAGCAATACAATATATGTGTATTGCTCAAGGAATCTACATCCAATCACGGAACACAATTCCTAACTAACATAACGAGGTTGCTAGTTGTATCTGGTTACTCTTACGCCTTGAGGGTTATTCCTCACTATGCCTTGTTTACTTATTCAATACCTCACACGCTCTCTCGGGTTACTTATTCATATACACATCCATTCTCTTGGGCTACTCGTACTATACTCACCCACACTCTCGGGTTACTTATTCTCATTATCTCACCCATACTCTTGGGTTATTTATACTCATTATCTCACCCATACTCTTGGGTTATTTATACTCATTATCTCACCCATGCTCTTGGGTTATTTATACTCATTATCTCACCCACACTCTTGGGTTATTTATACTCAAGCTCTTGTAGATTCTCGAGACGCTACAGGTCTCCTACGTCACGCTTGTTACTCTTAATACATACTTAGGCCAAAACTCATGGCTCTCTAGCATAGTCTTACTTCCCCGGTTTCGACCCTACTCTGGGTCTAGCATGGTGGAAAGGTTCAACTAGCTCACGGAACTCTCTCTTAGTTCCTATCTCATTACTTAGGTCCGACTACTCTCGGACTACTTACATTCCCATACACTCCTCTCTCGGAGTTATAATAACATTATGCATATTAGTCTAGAAGCATCACTCTCGATGTTTCTAATGACCTTGGGAACATTACTTAAGTTCGGTTAATCTTAGGTTTTAAGAGTTACCCATGCATTTCACTTACTCATACTTTCGGTTAATTTCTTATATCGGGTAAAATCCTCATATAAGAGGTCGACCATGTCACAAGGGAGTTACTAATCCCTTAGGTCTCTTTTACCTTCTTTACTAGTTCACATCTTCGAACTATCTAAATTCCTCTTGAAGGAGGTTCACTTATCTTTCCACTCTCTTTTGTTTCATGGATTGTTTCAATGTGGTTTTCTAACATTTATCGGGTATTTACTCAACCCGTACTTCTCCTCACTTCTAGGAAGTTCAACGTTTGCGTTATCTTTATTTAACGGATAGTTTGTGTGTTTGCACGTTTTCGTTATCTTAAGCATCGACCCGATCTATGGGTCTCTAGCTTAACGTTACTCACTACGAGTCGGTCCATACACTATGTTAGACCACACCGGCATACAAGTATGTTAGCACATTCAACATACGACAAGGCATACATAATCAAACAATGGATTATTTTCATGCTTTAATCTTGATTAAGCCGGCACACAAACACACAAATCAACGTAACTCGGTTAGCACGCGGAGTATGAGAAAATCATACCTTTCACCGGGGTTTTTACTTTTACCGTGTCATCTCACCTTGCTCGAGTCACGCACGATTCTCTGATAATTTTTCAAACATTATTATTAATACTAAGCTCATACGGTACATAATAAAATGCTATTCCCGTATTTACCCCGTTATGCCGTTTACTCGGTTTTACTCTTGTTAATTTGAGTTCTCACTTAACAATCACTTCTAACACTTTCTTACACTTCCTAGGGCCTTAACATGTCACCAAACAAGGCCTTAACATCTTATAACATCATTAACATTCAAACCCCCATCATTAGGAACCTTAAAAATACACTATGTGGGTTTCTGGGGGTGGTCCGGGACTTGGTCCCTATCTTAAGTCCCGGACCAAAGTATTACCAAACTCTCAGGTGAAAAACAACACCTGGTCCGGGACCTTGTCCCTATCCCAAGTCCCGGACCAAACACAACCTGCACTCTCGGCCTAAATTCATGGGGTGGTCCGGGACTTTGTCCATGGACTAGGTCCCGGACCCTGCTACAGATTTTACAGATTTGTAATTTCCAAATCTGTTACAACTCCTTTCTTCCACCCTTTGATTACCCAATCTTCACCAACTAAATCCTCATGTTTTAGCACCTAATTACTCATCTAAACCACCTTAAACCAAGCACCAAGCCCACTCACTAACTCATGCTTAATTCACTCAAAATCGACTTATATTTCATAACTAGTTTTCTTGTTCTTTTAACTTCTTGTAACAGGTTTGGTTTCTTCTTTAAACCATTCAAACCTCACTTACTGATGCCATTCAAAGCACTCACATGGCATTATTTTTACTCCTAACACACTCTCCTTCAAAGTTTGGTTCTTCCAAACCATTAACCACTCACTTAAACCTCTTAAACACACCTAGTTTCTTCCTTTGAATAGAACACTCAAGTTCATACATCCCTAGGAAATTTTGACAGCACTTGCCTACTTCTTAAGCATATTCACCACACTTAAATCAGCTCATAAACACTTCTTCATTCCTGTTTAATGAAACACAACAACTACAATACACCAAATTTCCCTCTGGTTTACACATATACACTAACTTGGCTTCTAGGTTTATTTATACACTTAAACCACATTAAAAACAATCTCATTCAACTAACATCATTGTAGTACCATAACTACACCCCTTCAAGAGCATTAATTCAAACTCTAAAATCAGTTTCACAAGCCAAATAAAACTAACACAAGGTAAGCTCTTTACCTCATTTGTTTTCGGTTTTCACCCCTCTTCTTCCTCTTTCTCTTGTTCCCTCTTTCTCTTCTCGTTTTCACAACACCCGAGGGGTCTAGATTTCCATCTACAATCATATCCCCATACACACATATTGAGCATATAAATTCAATTTCTTCCTCACAAAACTAGTATTTCAAGAACTAGTTTTTTTTTGTGCTAGCTTAGATATTACCTTAGAGTATTCAAAAGGAGAGCTTGGCAATCAAATGGAGCATTTCCAACGCCCTACAAGGTCAAGGTGCTCACGGATGAAACGGGAGAAAATTTTCAACGTGAGGAAAATTTTCCCAAATTGCAAGAACAAGCTTGAAACGGCCAAAGCTCTTACTAATTATTACCTCAAGACATTAAGGAGGTGGAGGAGAGTTAAAATCAGCTCTTGAAGCTCCAAAAGCTCCAATACCCATGGAAGTGAAGATGGAGGAATCAAGATTTTGAGGGGTGGAATACGTAGCCCTCGCCGATACGAATCTAACGGTACAAATTTTGTGCGATTCGGTGGAGAAATGAGCAAGTTAGAGGAGATTGAAGATGGAGGTGGTGGTGCTGTGTGGAATCGCCCATTAACAGAGGAGGAAGAAGAAGCTCGGTTTGGAGGGGAAGAAATAACCGTGAGGAAATAAGGAAGAGGGTGAGAGAGAGTAGTAAAGTTGCTTTTTACTATTCACTATTTGCTTTACTTATTTATTTCTTTGTCATCTCATTACTAATTAGCTAACAAGCTATTAATGAGTGTATACATATTAATTAAAACCGGCCTTCATGAATTAATAGCCCGGATCGTTTTTCGTCTTTTCGAATTAAACGCGTTTCATCTCCCGGTTTCGTCACTATTCACTTACCGGGTCTGTTTTCCGGAATTTCCTCGTTTAATTAATTTTAATGGTTATTAAGCTCCCATTAATACTTATTTATAGTTATTTAATCAACTATAATTTTTACGGGTCCGTTTGACCACTTAAAGTCATGTTTTCGGGTTTTCTCGAAAAACGTGCTTTAAAACTCCGTTAGCGTTTTAATCCATTATTTGGATCCGTTTTCTTCGGGAGTCACTCCCGTATACTAATTAGGCCTAACTAAGCCTTAGGAATCCATCTCGGACCCTTACGAGATCATTTATCTCTTATTTAAATTTAATGCGCATTTTAGCGTTTTTCGCATTTAACGCATTTTCTCTTTTCTTTTGGTTTTATTCTTTTCACCAATACTCTCTAGGCACAATTAGGCCCTTAATAATTTTATTAGAGTAATTAAATCACCATTTTTAGATCCGGGGTATTAAAATCTACCCCCCTTAGGAACTTTGTCCTCAAAGTTGGTGAATCTAGATGGTTACTCTCAGGGCGTACTATGCCAAGGTTATAATACATGTATAACCTTACAGACTCCACAAGTCAGTCACATTTCATACTACACATACCACACACATACCACAGCATGTATAGCAATCAAAAATACTTTTTGTTCTCTCTCCATGGAATCGGTCCGAAGACAAGAAGGCACTACAGTCCTCGCATCCATGTTGAGTAATATACTACTGATCCCTCAGGTACCGGTCACGTTGAACACTTACTCTTTCTGGTTCACGGCCGTTTCATGACAAATGGGCACTTACTCTCTCTGGCCCACGGTCCCTTCTGTTCTGATCAAAACATTACACATATACATATCCTCAGGCACTCTGGTTGACTCACTCAACACAGGAACATCTCAGGGTACTCTCCCCGTCCCGCTGCCTTTGGAAAAATCACACACTGACACCGCCCCAACCGGTCACTTAGGACCGCCGCACGTACGGTGCAATGGTTTCAAAACTAGTACACGCCCACCGTTCTACCGGTCATCAAGACTTAAGGCCACAACCATTGGCGGGTGATAGCGGTTTCAAAACCAGTTTTCGTTTCCATCTTCATACTTGAAGAAATTCTTTTTCAAAATCTGTTTGAAAATTCTTTTTAAAACATCACACAACTCCAAATCAAATTTATGGTAGCTGTATCTTTTCTTAGCGTGATTACTTGTGATTACTTGTAAATTATTTACTATTTTAAAACTGATATTGTTGACAATTGCGATTCTCATTCTGGTTTCTATACGTTAGATAATATTTTATATCCTCTTAAATATCTACAATGCTCGCTATAAAACTCTTCTCTAGATTATTTATTATTTCCTTTTCTTATTTAAAGTAAATTATTACCTATTTTAATTAATAACATTCCTCTTTAACATTTATAAATGAATTTCTATTTAAATCAATAATCCCCTTCAATATCTGATCATCTTCAACACAACGCCGCTATGCTCTTTCTCACCTAAACTCTCAAAAATGCACGTTCTTCATTTTATTGTAGTTAGATCTCTTCCCTGGTGCTAATTAGGATTACGTCGGGGAAAGTGTTCTACTTAGGTGGTTTATTAAGTTATTCGATTGTGTTTAGTGGTTCTTGATTGTTGATTATACATGTTTAGACGTTGATTACGTTGACGGACGCTACCAGTAATTCTGTAGAGTTGATCTCCTGAAGTGAATTGATTGTTCAGGTAAATCTCTATGCTCATGGATATTGATTTTGTAGTTTACATATTGAAGGAAAATGTTTTGGATCTTCGATTTCGTTATTGTTGGAGGATTTTCAAATCTCTGATTGTGGTTTTGCAAATTGGGATTCTTCCCCATGTGTTGTGAATGACGGAATTGGAATATTTTGTGGTGATTTGATTGTGGATTTTGGGAGTCTTTCACAGGGATTGTTATCATGTATTGGGAGCCCATAGGTGCTCCCCATTGTTGTTATTATTTGCGCTGCACACAATGTTGCAGTTAAGCCCTATGATCTACTCTATGTTACTGCTGTTTCATAGGGGGTGTGCACACTTAAGGACTTAGGGTGAGGTGGTTGTTTGACGGTCCCATAGGTGACTGTCCTGGAATTAATGTTTGGGGTCCCATAGGTGACCCAGTGTTTGGAAATGTGGTTATCTCCTGTTGAAAGCTCCCTACTGATTTTGGTTGATTATTATTGTTTATGGAAAATGATTCAGTTGTTCAAGATTAATCTTTCTCCCTCGTCTGATTGATAATTGGATAAAATGGACTTCAAAATGTATTTTACACAATGAGGTAGGATTTACTCAGTTTTTTTGATTTGCGCGGTCCCTTCGTGTTTTTGTCTATTGTTTTCTGATCGCAGGTAATGGTTGCTGAAGTTTGGGGATTGGGAACGCGCTACCACATAGTTCTAGAGTTGATTAATTGTTACTGAGACAAAGTATTTAAATTGCGATGTTTTGGATATTTATTTCTGTTGAATTGTTTAAAGATTAGCCTGAGCACTCATGGGTTGAGTGTGGCGGTAGAAATCTGGATTTGAAAGTATTTTCCGCTGTGTTTTTATGTTAAACATTCACTTTCCATTGGCACTAATATTATGGTCATCTTGTACCCTTCTAATCCTGTTTTCGTTTTGATTTTCATAAATTTGGACCTGTCCGAACGTCCGTTCGGACATCCATGTTCGGACAGGACCTGAGTGTTTTTTTTTGTTTCTCACAGTATTAGTGTGTCCGAACATCTGTCCGAACTTACATGTTCGGACAGCATGCGAGGACGGGTCTGAACTGTAAGTCTCGGCACATGTCCGAACTTACATGTTCGGATAGACCCTATTTCTCACTTTTAAGACTCGTTTGACATCCGTTTTAATCCCCATTTATGGCGTTGGATCGTATCATTTTCAACTTTATAATGAGGTAAAATCTAGAGTGTTACAAGGTGGTATCAGAGAATGGTTTTCGAATTAAGATAAGAATTGGTTGAAAAAGGTTAAAATTTGCAATAAGCCGTCTTTGGGGGATTACATTGTGTGATATGCTGTGTGCCTGATTATTTTGTGCTGAAGGGTGTGAGTTATATACTCTCGTGTGTTATGTGAGGTATTGGAATGTGTTGAGATGGATATTGGGTGGTATTACATAGAGTAAATTACTCCGAACCCCTTTAAGGATTGGGCATAATATAGTTAACCCCCTTGTGTTTATCATAATTATTGGTAACCACCGTGAGGTTACAGTATCTCTAACTATGAGCCCCCGAATTATAACTCTGTTATCAAAGCGTTAACTATATGCTGACCCATCAGCTTAATCACATTATTAATGCCAGATTGGACAATAAAACAGCTTAATCAACATCGTCTAACTCTCTCTCATCCCAATTCAGATGCATTTTGAGGGTAGGGTTGACCTTTTTCGGACAAAAAAACGCTGACTAAGGTGTGTTTTTTGTCCAACATGTCATTAATAATGTGATAAGTTGATGGGTCAGCACGTAGTTAACGTTTTGATAATAGAGTTATAGTTCGGAGGCTCATAGTCAAAGATACCATAACCTCAAGGTGGTTACCAATAATTATGATAAACACAAGGGGGTAAACTGTATTATGCCCAATCCTCAAGGGGGTTCCGAGTAATTTACTCTATTACATATATATACATTATATGGGGACTGCATATGGGTATTGTCGTGTGGTATGTGCTTGATTTTCTATGGTTGAATGGTCGGAGTTTATATCCTCCCGCATATCATGAGAGGTATTAAAAGTCGAGAGAGAATTGTTTTGGTAGCACTATATATAATCCATGTATGTTAGCATATATATCTCTAGTATTGGTATCTAACGTGATGTGACAATTAATTATGGGGAATGCTGAAAATTAGATTATTTGGAATAAGAGCTAGAAGTATTGGTTACGGTGATAATTTCAATAATGCATGTGTGACACCTTTTGGTGAGTTCCTGCCTCTCCCTGATGATAAAATGTTTCCTAATATGTTAGATGTATGAATTTATAAATTTACGCATACTAAGGTGTGCAATATTATAAATGCTTATGGTTACTATAAAGTAGCGAGACTCTATGTGATATGTCAGACAAACAATATTGTCCAATGTTTCTTCCCTTGTTTGTGAATGTGTGTATTACGGTAACTGGTTATAAAGAAATTTTGGTGACAATATATAGACTAATTTTCCGTCTTTGGATTTGTAAGGGAAAGATAAATAGTTAATAATAATAAATAAATATACTCCATTAAAGACTACCGGATATGGAGAATATATATAGATATATTTGGTGAAAGAAATATGGGTATATTATCGGCGTTAGTCCTAGAGAAATTTTGAAATATTAGTGATTTTGAATTGAATTAAACTAGGGGAAAACATGTTACTTTTGCTGTCATGGTTATGAGTAAATTTGTTTTTCTATGTGACGAGCTTCTATGAAAAGATTCTAGCATCTTTATTTAATGTTGTCTGTTCAAAGTTTTTGTAGTGATTTATGTTGGGTTAACTAAAGTTATAGAAAGTCATAACAACTGTTAATTATATTAACTACAACTAAGGAATAATTGTTAGTTTTAATTGTCATCTATGTTATTTGGCGGTTAGATTTATAAGATGACTTCTATATTTTATTTAGTTTAAATGGACCTAAGAGTATTCAGTAAACAAATAGTTATGTGATTAACCAGTTTCTCAAGAATATTATATATGTAGCCAATAGAGTTGTAGGATCGGGTGGCTAACTCAAACCAATCAAAGGTGTGAGTCTAAGGATTGGTTTGACTCAATCAGCCTTCTTAACTGAGAAGTACTTTGTGAGAAAGAGGCACTCAATCGAATTAACCAAACTAAGGTTGCGGAAGACTTTTGCGGTAATTGTAGCGAAATGATGAAAGGAAAGAAGGACTCTGTGGAACTCATCAAGATACACAAATAAGCTATTTCATTTCCTGGTCAAATAAAATAACTTACAAATGCCCACTAAGTAGAAAGGATCTACTTAGCAGTTTTCACTCACTCACCCAACACACTTTCTAATCAGAACAATGATAAGTGTAGTGAAACTAGAATCTTCCTAGGTAGAGTCTATCTAACGGCGCTAACTAACTTGGTACTTAATCTCTCTCTCCTTCTGGCTTACAATGCGATTCTCTTTCTCTCTCTAAGCTCTGAAATAATCCTCAATGAAAGCACACAGAAAAACAAACTATTACACATCTTATTTATACTCTAAGTACAACAGCAAGTCGAAGGAGTTAGTTCCGAAAATACCGGAACTAACTTAGTGGGCAACTTCCAACGGCTCTTAAGTGGTCTTCTTACTTGGGCCGCGATCTTCGGATGTTGAGGAAGACCCTCATAACCGTTGTGGCACTTAAAACATTCCGAGTTGACTCCTGATTTTCCGCAACAGCACGAGAGAGTCTTTGAGGTCTTCTTTGTTGCGCCGGACTCTATCGAAGAGGATCACTCTTTGTTTCTGTCAAGTGATGATTGACTTTGTCGCAGTGAAAGGCTATCTCTGCAACACTCCAATGTCCCAACAATTTCCCCCTTGTTGCTGATGATAGCAAACCTTCGTGAATCCCGATGGAGTCAATCCTGAAAATAGAAACACAAGGACTAGGGGAACCGACCCTGTCAAAGTTCCCCCTTAATAGCAGCAGTGGCAACTGAGTTCAAAGACTCCATTAAGGTTCCCCCTTGATCGGAGAGGAACTCCAGGCAAGCAAACAATAAATAAGCAGTGTAATAGGCAGGATAGTATAGAAGGCAGTTAAATCACTAGACCACAGGGTCCAGCAGCACAAATCCAGAAGCAGTTTAAAACAACAGCAGAATAACCCGTACACCAGACGGGATTCACCGCTTCCCCCTTTTGCTTTCATCAGAGGGAAGCCCACAGTATCAAAAAGTCAGTCAAAGTATTCACACAAAAACCAGCAAAAGTGTTTAGAACTTAAAAACAACCTAAGATCTAACACTACAAACACACATCATTCTAGGGGTTTGGGTTTAAGGTGGATTGGATGTCAAGGAGTTGGTCTTGCAAGGCCGTCACTGTCGTCTCTATCCCGGCGAGTCGGTCCATCATCGCTTCTGGCCCTGAATCAGCTCGGCTGCATGCGCAATGAGGCGCTCCACTTTCTCCAGGAGGGGTTGGAGTGAAGCTTGAGGGACTGCCTCTTGAGAAGTGGATGTCCCCGCCGTCGTTGGAGTAGATGGCGGGGGCAGCAGCTTTGATTTGTCGATTGAAGTTAGCCGATTCAGATACCGCAGGTTGATGGTGTCTGCCTCCTCGATGGACTCTGGCGTCGAAGTCGCCAAGGGTACCTGAAAGAATTGGAATATGCGAGGCAACCAGAACACGTACCCCAAGGAGTGTTTCGGGGTGTCGACCGACTGGGCTAGGTGATGGAGAATTATATGAGCCAGATTGATAGAGTGACGATTGATGATACAGTACATTATGGTGAGGTCCAAGCAGTTGACCATGAGATTTCCTTCCTTCCGTGGGACAATGTTTTTGATGACCAGAATGTGAAGGAGTTGGTGTAAAATGGAGAGATCGCCACGGGGTATGGGAGAGCCAATCTTTTTCTTGGAGGAGAAAAAGCGATAGATTTTATTTTGTGGGACCCCGGGAATCTCAGGAAGAATTCCTTTCTCATAGAATGATAGGCCAGTAGCAGGAACGCCAAGTACTTGGGACAATTTTGCAAGATCGAAGAAGATTGGGGTAGAATTAACAACAGACTGAGCAGCACCGTTTCGGATGACAAGGTTTTGAAAGAAGTCGACAGACTCTGTGGGATACCACTCAGTAATCTCACATAAGAGATGTTTCCACCCCTGAACTTCTAGCATAGTAACTAACTCCCCTAGGTTGGAAGATAGAGCCCAAGAGAAGTCAAGGAACTTACCCCTAACGATATTCCGTTCTGAGGCAGGGTCCCCGAGCATGTAACGTTGAGTGAATGGGTCGACCTTCACACTCCGTCGGTGCGGCTTTGGTGGTTTTTGATCTTTGGCGGAGGTAGCACCAGTAGAGGCATCGTGGCTAGCCGTGGGCAGTTCTTGGACTGGAGACGACTCACCGGAACGAGAGGAAACAGGTTGTGCCTTGACGGAAGATCGAAGGATTCTTTTTGCAGTGGGTCGGGTAGAAGTTTGGCCTTTTCTCTTACGGTTCTTGGGTGGAGATTGTTGTGGTGGTGTTGCTGATTTAGCGGGGGATGCTTGTGGGGTTGATGAAGGAGGTTTGTTGGGTGATTGGTTGGTATGAGCTTGTGGTTGATCGGTAGGCTTGGTTTCGGCAGGAGGTATAGTAGCTTGTGGTGTTGGAGATGGTGGTAGGGTTTGAATTGGGGTGACATCCTCAATGTCGGTATTGAGAATTTCTGTTCTTGCAGCGGATGACGGTGTTTGATGAGTGGATGGGTCGCGGGTTTCAAGTGGTGTAGTGGAGGAGTGTGTCGGAGATGAAGTAGTGGTGGTTTTAGCGGGAGAGTGAGTGGTGGTGGTGGGCGTATATGAAATTTTTGGCTCTGGTTGATGTAGATTTAGATAGAATTTTCTAGGTTTGTTTTGGTATAATTCACAGTATAGAATAAATACCTAAAGCATAGTTCGAGTCTTGGTAGGAGGGAGGGTAAATGAAATGACATTAGAATAGATCAATAGAGTATTTATGTGGAGAAAAGTGAACAAGGGTACAAAGGGCGATCCAAATATGTTGATGGCATCGGCAAGGCAAATAGGAGCGAAGTGTGTTGCCACTTCATGGCCCGGCAGTCCTTCAATAAAACAGGTGAAAACACAATGACCACATCATGGTTCAAAACAAAAGATTGAAGAGGGCCTGAAAATAGTTCATTCTGGAACCGTTATATACTGACAGATTCTAATAGAAAGTAGCACCGGTAAAGGTAAGGTACTGATTCTCCCACCTCCTCTCTTGAGGCCACAATTACTCTTCATCGTACCCCCAACAAACAGACCCAACCCCCCTAATAACGTCAAGCAAATTCAATTATTCCTTTCATCAACATACTGACACACACCCACTAATATTGCTAGCTAGGACAACAAATAACATCCAACAACGCACGACGATAAACTCGATATTCTTCTTTCTCTTCTTTTATAAACGTTGGGCCATAAAAACTTATCTGTAGGTAGAGGCTCATCATCACTCCCATCTGCACTATCACCTTGTCCTCAAGGTGAAAGTTCGGAAATTGATTCCTGATAATAGTCACATCCTCCAAGAAGCATCTGAAGCTGGAAGGCCAAGCCACTGGATGAGACTTCCTGTGGTCTGTCGGGTAGGTGTCTGTAGGCCAACACACTTGCTGGTTGCACCAAGAGTTCCAAGTCGCTAGTCAAGCCTCGGGAAGAGCTGCAGGTAACAAAGTTGAAGAAGTAGCCTTGCGAAGTTGGAGACATGGACAGTCGGATGGATTTTGGAACCTAGGGGAAGCAGCAGACGATAGGCAACAGGTCCTACCTTGCCTCAATTGGAAAGGGTCCATAGAATCGAGGACTGGGCTTGGCGTTACCAAGAAGGTTTTTCCACTTCTTTTTAAAAATGAAAGAGCTCTTTTTTACGCAATAGGTCAGTTAAGAGTTCATTCTTTTACTTCTAGTATGAGTGTGCCCCTGGTCACACACCTGAAAGGAGACATCTTTTCTGTGACGATCAGCCTGGAGCTTTATGCGGTGCTGAGCATGAATCAACTTCTCCCGAAGTTCATCCAGCAGCTGGTCACGCTCTGACAGCTGCACATCAACCTCTTCCACCAAGGAACCCAGCGGGGAATACTTCAGCAAAAGAAGGGGATCTCGACCGTACAAGACTTTAAACGGAGTGGTTCCCAAACCTTGGTGGAAAGGGGTTTTAAACTAGAACTCAGCCCAAGGGAGAGCTTTAAGCCACAGTTTTGGTTCCTGAAAACAAAGGCAGCGAAGATAATCCTCTAGACAGCGATTGACAACCTCTGTTTGCCCATCAATTTGTGGGTGATAGGCTGTGCTGAGGCATAGTTGGGTCTCCAGAGTTTTAAATAATTCCTTCCAGAACAAGCTGATGAAGATGGGGTCGCGATCAGAGATTATAGTTTTAGGAATCCCATGTAGCCAAACAATTTCAGCCATGAATACAACAGCAACATCCTTAGCATAGAAAAGGGATGTTTTAGTGGACAGAAATGGGCAAATTTTGTGAAACGATCTACCACCACCAAAATTACTTCAAAGCCATGGACATTCGGCAAGCCAGTAATGAAGTCCATGGAAATGTCCTCCTATACTCGCTTGGGGACCGGTAAAGGTTGGAGAAGACCAGCAGGTGAGCATGAGCTGTAGTTAACTTGTTGACACACCGTGCAGGCAACGACATAATCTTTGATATGTTTCCACATACCCGGCCAAAAAACAACACCAGAGATACGCTTAAACATGCGTAGGTAACCAGAATGTCCCCCAACAGGAGCATGATACTCATGTAAAATCGGAGGAATGAGGGAACAATTTGGAGACAAAACCAATTTACCTTTGTACAGCAGGTGACCATTGCGAAGTTCGTAGCCAGGATGACTAGAAGGGGAGAGCAGGAGGTCCTGAATTACTTTTGACAGATTGGGATCGCGGGTGAGTTCCTCTTCCAGCTGTTTCCAGCCTTTAAATCAAACTGTGGATAGCTGGTGCAGCTGAGGAACTGGATCAATTCTGGACAAGGCATCAGCCACAATGTTCTATTTCCCAGGTCGATAATGAATCTGAAAGTCAAATCCCAGAAGTTTAGTGACCCATTTGTATTGCTCCTCGGTTAGTAATCGTTGATCCCAGAGGTGTTTCAGGATCTTTTGATTTGTTTTAATTATGAAGGGACAGCCCAAAAGATAATGGCGCCATTTATGTACAACAAAGACAACGACCATTAATTCTTTCTCATAAACAGATTTAGAAAGAGCTCTAGATGAGAGAGCTTAGCTGAGGAAAGCAAGAGGACGGCCCTGTTGCATTAAGACTGCCCCCAAACCATTGCCCGAAACGTCGGTCTCTACTGTAAAAGGGATAGAGAAATCTGGTGTGGCTAACACAGGGGCAGTGGCCAGAGCTGTTTTAAGAGCTCCAAAGGCTGATTGTGCTGTAGCATTCCAGCAGAAGGAATCCTTCTTAGTGAGAGCAGTCAGAGGAGCAGCAATGAGCCCATATCCCTTAATAAATCTTCGGTAATAGTCGGTCAATCCCAAAAAAGCGCGTAAATCTTTAAGTGTCCTGGGAGTACGCCAATCAACCATCACCTGAATCTTTTCCGGATCTACCGATACTCCCTCTCCAGAATTAAAATTTCCAAATAGGCAATCTTATGCTGAGCAAAGCTGCATTTCTTTCGATTAACTCGCAATTGGTGTTGAGAGAGAACAGAGAAGGCTTCCCGCAGGTGAACAAAATGCTCATCCAGTGAGCGGCTGTAGATTAAAATGTCATAAAAAAACACCAAAATGAAGCGACAGAGAAAGCGTTTGAAGATATCGTTCATTAAGGATTGGAAAGAATCAAGAGCATTCTTCAACCTGAAGGGCATTACGAGGAACTCATAGTGTCCCTCGTGAGTCCTAAAGGCGGTTTTCTCAACATCTTGCTCATGCACACGAATCTGATGGTAGCCCGAAGTGAGATCCAACTTGGAAAAAATTAGTGGCCTAATTGAGTTCATCCAATAATTCGTCAATGGTTGGTAATGGAAATTTGTCAGGGATAATGATCTTATTTAACGCCCTGTAATCAACACAGAAGCGTCAGTCCCCTGACTTCTTATTTACCAGCAAAACCGGGCTAGAGAAAGGACTTGTACTAGGCAGTATGAACCCAACAAGTTTCAGCTCATCAACAATCCTTTCGATCTGGTCCTTCTGATAATAAGGGTAGCGGTAAAGCCGAATGTTAGGAGGTGTGGCATCATGCTGTAGGGGAATTCGGTGGCCATGAAATCTTAAGGGTGGCAAGGAATTCAGCGGGTAAAAAACCCAGCAAGTTTCAGCTCATCAACAATCCTTTTCAGCCACAGCAGGGTCATGCTGAGCCTCCACGTTACTCATCATTTCACCCACACCAGCAGCCTATTATGGACCCGTCCCCTGCCCAGTCATTGCATGATTCCGACCCATATATGATGGGATCGGGGTGCTGACCGAGTAGGTCTGAGGTGTTAGTCTCAGACTGACCCTACTCGGAGAACAAGTATTTGCAGAAGATAATTACGCGGAAGCTTTTGTTTTAAATTGTCAAGATAGGATTCTGCTTGTATTAAAATTCAATGCGAATTACAACATAGCTTCATATCTTGGGATTCGACAGAGGTACTATGTCCCATCCAACACTCGCTCTACTCTCAGCTTAGATCAATGCGTAACAAGGAGTAAAGGGGGTGTTCTATGTGTGCTCTTTAGGTAATAAATACCTAAGCTAATTGACAATGTCTCACTAAGATCTCTCGAAAATGCTTTCTCTCTCAATATGACTCTCTCTCTAGAAATATGGAAGTGAAGAGCTCCATCTATTACAAATGACTTCTCCCTGCTTATATAGTGATAATACCCGAAGCAACTGCTCCTATTTAGTAGCCATAACGTTCAGGATGGTGCTCCACGTATTCTTGGTCAAGCATACTCCGAAATTGTCGCAACTACTCTGTAGAGGGACTCGTTCTGGCGCTCTATACCCTTGACCGCCTTGATTTTCGGGCCTGATCATATGTGAACATGTGTGATTTTTCCATGTTTTTCTCCACGTTCTAACAGTAGAAGGTCACCTTTAAGCTTTTAGAACTTTTCATGAGAATCTTGTGTCGCAGAACGACTCCTTCCGTAGTCAGACTCGTTCATCGCCCAGACTTGCTCTGATGCTATTATCAGTGATACTTCTACTGTCACCAGACTTACTCTGTTGCCATAATTAGCAAAACCTTGGGTTCCAACAAATTGCCCCTTTTTGCTGATGATGGCAAAGGGAACCGAATCTTTCAAGATGACTAAAGTTCCCCCTTAAGTTGTGTATCAATGATAAGATGAGATGAATGTGAACCGCTTGTTATATCGAGTCTGGTTAACAACCAAACTCTGTCTGTCATGACTCTTTGTCTGTGGGTAGGCTCTAGATGACTTGTTCTCTTTAGTGGGTCTCTCACTTGTTCTCTTTTCTTTGCATTAATTCTCAGGCCTACTCTTGCTGGTATCTAGGCTTTGGCAATCTTCAGCAAAACTCTAATATCTTCATACATTTCCCCCTTTTTGCTGATGATGCCAAAAATAACTCGAGTGAATCCCGTAGCAAGAGTTAACCTACAAAAAAAGACACACAAGCAAACAAGCTTGGAAGAACCAACCTAGTTGATTGATTCCCCCTTAGTCCAATATTCCCCCTAAGTTTGAGCACTTCATTGTGTTCTTTAACCCTAGAGGATTTCTCCTCTAATGGAGCTATTTCCTTAATAACGACACTTACCCACTAATCGGGTTGACCTCAAATGCCTCTTATTATAAACTGGGATTCATATCCATGATCCACATACTTCACATTTTAACGTATATATAACATCACATCGCAATAAGAATTACAGCGCAACAATAACACATAACACAACGGTAACGGTTCTCTTTACGAACCGACTCAAACATAGGTAGTTAACTTGGTAAGCCTAGAGAATGAAAACACCCTCATGATAAGCTTGTTACATCACTCGTTACCTTCCTGTTAGTCGGACGAGTAACTTAACTTAAAGATGGATCAGATATAGTGATCCCAACACACCGTACATATTCCCCAACCGACGTGAGTCAGAAAAGCCTTGGTTAAGCTTAAGGGTGATTGAAGACCAATGAAGGAAAACAACCAACAGAGAGGGAGCTAAAGAAACTGTATACATCAACACCCAAACAACGCGCGACCGGAACAACTGGATACCTATCCCCCCATTATATATATATTTATAGTTAGGGGCTCCACTGTGGAACCAATCACATTCACACACCTTACGATGTTACAACTGGGTTAAACACACAAGGGAGGTTCATACATTCACACACAAACATCACACAACTAACTCACGCATAGCCGTGGTTAGAACGTTCCCGTGGTTCGGGTCGTTAAATCCGAATACCGATCTCTCATGTGATCCTAGACTCAGTTAGCTAAGGTTTAACACCTTCGGGGTTAAACGGTATCGGAACTAGACACGCCACATATATGTATTATTGTAAACTCATTACATATTTTTATCTTATAACGTGGCAAACATTCAGAAAAACACATTGGCATACAAGCCGGTGTAATCCGGTAGGACACAGGTTGCAAGAAAACCATACCTGTCTCCAAGATCCACTCTATTGTGCCCTCTTAAGTTCCTCGAACGATTCTCGAACAACTAGTAACATTACAATTACTTTCATTAACATCGGGGTAACATGATTGTTTAAAGTCTAATGCTAATAACTTACTCCCGTTAACTAGTTAAATAACTTCACATTTTTAACTTGTTTTTCTATCACATTTTCCACAAATTTTCACCCACCAAATTGTCATTATAACTCACCTAACATGTCCTAAACAACCTTATAACATCATTACTTATCAATCCCCATCATTAGATATCATTTTCCAACCTTTAACAACATTTTTAGAGTGGTCCGGGACTTGGTCCTCATCTAAGGTCCCGGACCTAGTCCTTGTAAAACTCTCGGGTTGTTTTCAGGTAGTGGTCCGGGACCTCATACAGGTCTTAAGTCCCGGACCAATGTAGGCAGATACTCTCGGGGGTAAATCAGGGGGTTGTCCGGGTCTTAGTACAAGACCTAAGTCCCGGACCAGAGTGGCTTATGTACTCTCGGCCTGTTTTAATGCATGGTCTGGGACCTTACCCTAGACCTAGGGCCCAAACCACTGCTACAGATTTGCCTATTTACATTTTTCAAGTCTTGTTGCAATGGTTCTCCACATCCATTATATGTATAGACTTCCCAAATGATCTTAGGTATATTCTAATGCCAAAATATCACTCTGAACCTTCTTAAATCATTGTCCAAACCTGTTGCTCAATTACTTGTAAAATCTCTCAACACTTGTAATATTTTCCTTAGGTCTCTAGGTGGTAGTTTCATGCCTATTACTCCAACTATCCAAAATGTTATCTCCCCACCATTACCACTACTCCAAAAGCATTACTTCTCACACACCTCCTTTACACAACTCCTTCTATTTTCCACTAGTTCACACTTAGACATTCACAAGGCATTTCTTTTCCTTTGTTTACCAAAACTTGCACAAGACTTAGCACTTCATACAACATAACTTTGGTGTGGGTAAAACACCCATTTAATCTCTAAATCCTCCAAGACAATGTCTAAATCCTTTTTAGCACCTTAGAACACCTTAATACATGTTTTCCTTTCTAGGAAAACACTTATTCATTTCCAACACTTCCTAGTTCACCAAAACTCATTAAAAACCCTTAAAACCTCTTGTACATTATCCAAATTTTGACATGGGTTCTACTAGTACATTGTTACACTAAAACTCATAGTTTTCACCATTAAACATCCAAGAACACTTAAATCCATCAAGAACATTCTTATACACAAAACTTCACCCAATTACACTACATCACAATATAGTGCATATTTTAAATTGCTTGGCACTTAGGCCCTTAAATAACATGGCTCTTAGGCCCTTAAATAGCATAAACCATAAACACTGAATTTCCACATGTATACATTGCCTTTGACCTGCTAATACACTCAACATCACAATATGCCCTTAATAAACTCATTGAGAGCATTTTACTAACTCATTTACCATTAGCTCCTTAAGTAGATTTAATAAACAACTTAAGCTCATTTCTCCTAAGACATTAAACTACATTGAGATAGTTCATTTACCTCTTTTCCTCTCAAACTTCTTTCTTGTTTCCTTGAACCGAAAATCAGCAAGGAGTTTGATCACTTGTCAACTTTCTAATCAACATACAAACAAGGTAATGAGCATTCAAGCTTCATGCTTAAACACATTTATAAACCCTAATTTATACATTGTCTTAAAACATTTAGATACTTGTTTTACCTTGTAAATGGAAGAGAGTTTGAATAAGTAGCAAGAGAGGACTCCACCAAGTCATTGAAAGATTGAAATGAAGCTAGAACAAAGCAAGGTAAAGACACCATTAATGGTGCTTTTCGGCCAACATCAAAACAAGAAGAAAATGGAATTTTCTTTAGTTTTTCCTTACCTTGAAGCAAAGGTGATCAACAAGGCATAAAAATATAAGCTCAAGCTCCTTCCATGGAAGTTCTCCTTGGCACCGAAATGGTGGTTTTGATGATTTGAAAAGACAAGATTGTAGAGCTTGACTAGACTAAGAGAATGTTGGTCTTGGATTTTTGATTTGGTATATGGAGCTAGGAATTACAAGGATTCAAAGATGGAGTATTTGTGTGGGCTGTAGCAAACCGAGAATGAGAAGGGAGAAGAGAGGTTGGACACGGTGGGGAAGCAAAGAGAATGAAGAGAATGAGGAGAAAACTTGCTTTTGGAGATATTTAAGCTAAAAGCAAATAGTACTTTTGCTTTATTACTTTACTAGCTTATTTAATTGTTTAAGTGTGGTGAGTCACACATGAAAACTGCCCCCCCCTTAGTCAAATGGGGTGTTATGGTCTTTCTTGACCAATTATATCAGTTATATTAACTTATGTTATAAACTAGCTTAATTTGGTTACTATTCACTAACCAAGGCACATAATTGTGAAATTTTTGATTTCCCATTGATTTAGACTTTATAATGTGATACTAAGTAGTACACATGTTAATTAAAGAGTAATGATGGACATTTAGCCACTCAAAACTATTTACAAGACAATTTTTCAAAAATGTGCTTGTTTTAGCTTGTTTTCAAGCTTGGTTTTCTTTAGTAATTGATTTAAAATGTTCATTAGCATGTTAATAAGGTATAGTAATGACCTTTAGGTCTTATACAAGGTTACACCAAGTCTAGAGCAAGTATTTGCTTAAATTGACTTTAAGGTGTTTTCTTGTGTTTTGTTTGGTTTAATTGTCTACCAAAGTTTCCTAAGGACTTAATTAGCCTTATCAAATCATAATTGAATATTATTAAGTCTTGGTAAGCTCTTTGGGTCCTAACCAAGTTCACTCCATGCTTAGAGCATGTTTTTGCTCAAACTATGTTTATGGTACTTTATTGTTTTTACTATGGTTTAGATTGTTCACTAATGTTTCTATGGCACTTTTTATCCTTAATATACCATAGTTTAATGTTTAAACAACATATCAAGGTTTGGGGTATTTCATAATCTGTGTGCTAATTTGTACAGACACTAGTATTGTAAATTATCGGAAAAGTTTTGTTAAAATATTGAGATTGAGACCCCTGATTGAGTTCCATTTATGTGTTGACGAACTGGTTAGCAGTACCATATTAAATAATAGCATGAAGTGTACTAAGTGATGAAATATTTGGTTGTCAGTTATTTATAAAGGTCCTTCTAAGGTCTTGAAATATAATCACTTGGTAAAAAAAAGATTTGTGATTAAGACTTTTATAAAGTGGTAATTATTGATGGATAGAGTAAAACTCTGGGTGCATGTGGGGTTCGTAATTAAACGAAGTATATGGCAACTGATGTATTTGTTCCCTTGTATTTTGGCGTGTATATTAAGTGATGGTTCATATTGAACTTTTCGAGAAGTATTGTGATAAATATTTATAATGTGACAGTGTTTTGGTGAATTCTCATAGCTTGTTACAAAACAATTAACTATGTCACCTTGTATAAAATTACAAAGGTAGTAATTATTTGAGTGTTCAGTGTTCGGAAATAACTTGAGTGTTGTAAACTAAATATGGGAAGCATTAAGTGGGATGGAGAAAGGTTTAGGATTTTGATCTTTGTACTCGGAGACTATTGGTGAAAGTAAAGGTGAAATTGTTGTGTTAGTCTTATCACATTTCTGTTATGAATAGAACATTGAGAGGTTGACTTGAGTGGGTAGTAGCTTAAATTAGGCATTTACTAGATGAGATTTAATTGTTGTGAATTTATTTCAAATTGTCAATAAAAGCAAAACTTAGAATTAATAATGGTATGATAAGAAGTGAATTGGTCTATGATTTGAGTCCTATATGAGGAGTAAATTCTAGGCTATAGATGGTATCACGACTCTTAGGTGCTACAATCATCATTGACTATTCTGCTGTGACAAATAATTTAATTCTATTGAGTTATAAGGATATACGATTGATCATTTGGGGAAATTTTATTAAATGTTATGGTGGATGTTAGATTCATGTAAGCAGAAATGTTATGGTAGGGGCTGGAACAATAGGTGAAAACTCTTTGTGGTCTATGCATATCTGTGTTCTTTTGGGGTCTTAGAATGACAATCGGAAGCTTAGGCGTGAGTTTACTGCCGTCGTAAAAATACATTGTCATTTTGGGGACTTATGTCAATTTATCTTGAACGGGGCAATTAGATTTAAGAATCTGTCAAGAACCTCGGTTGATTATTCCTATGGAAATTGTCTATGAATATTGGCGGGAGTGTTGATCACCGAGAACTCAAGCTAGAGATTTAGGTGGTTATAATGACTTAAAATATTCTTTGGCTAAAAAAATAGAGTAATAGAATTATATAGATTTCATAGCTCCTAAGAGATTTGATTTTGGAATGAAATTGTTGAAAATGTGTATTGAGAGTGGATGTTTGTGATGTATGGATATCTTGTGTGGTGTATATGAGTATTGGGTAAAATAGAAACCCTTATTTAAAACTTTGGGGATAGATCTTCCTTTTACTAGTTGTGGATTGTGTTCTTGGAATGTTACTGAAAGTTCTAAGCTGGGTATTTAATATAAGATGAAAAACATGTCTCAACGAAGAAAAGTAAGGGTATCTTTTAGGTTACAAGATGGAATTTGTAAGGATCTAGAATTCTAGTTCAAGAAATGACATTTAGATTCGGGGAAGTTTTCAGAGGGAGGCTAATAAAAGTTTCAGATTGAGCCTGATCTTTAGTGAATTCTATAGTGGTTAAAAGATGAGTTAGAGATTGATTCTATGAACTCTTTTAAATGTTAATTTGTGTTTGGTATGTACTGAATTGATTTATTTATCATTCTCTGTAAAAGGATTGGAATCTTGATACCAGAATATTAAGGTGCTGATCCTAATTTCTTGGAAGGCATGAGATATATTAAGTGTTATATTATAGGTGGACTTAAAATGGAAAATGTCATGGTAAATGTGCGGAATTCATATGATGTGTACTCGTATCAAAATTGGTGCTACTAATGCAATGTGATGAATATGGAATGGTTGAATTGGTGGACTTCGGTCCTATGTGTTGGTTTACCTTAAAGTTTTAGACTTCTATCTATGTGCTGAACCATTTAATTAGGCCTGAATTTTTGAATTATGTATGGCAATGGATGTCCAAGGGCTGAGGACCACGCAGTCCTTTGTCATTCGTCTGGTGCGCTTTAGATTAGTTTCAGCTTTGAGGGCGAAGCTTTCTTTTAAGGGGGATGAGATGAAATACCCATAATTTGCGGCATAGGATATATAGATATATAATATATATATATATATATATATATAATATATATATATTATATAATATATATATATATATAATATATATATATATAATATAGTCGAAATAAGTAAGTTAGTCGTTATGTGGGAATGAATATTATAGGCCCAGGGAAGTCAATAAAATTATCTTATCTTTATCCTTTCTCTAAATTGATATAATACCAAGGTATGTTATATTAAATATCCTTTCTCTTTTATATTAATCGTAGCGTTAGATATTCTTTCTATTATATATTTACAACACTGATTGTTTTACCTCTTAAATTACTTGCAACGTCTTTCTAATTTCAAGAGTTCAATCTTAGATTTACTTGTTCTAAATTAGTTATTCTTAATTTTAAGAGTTCAAATTCAATTTTACTTCTCCTTAATAAATCATTCTTAATTTTAAGGGTTCAAGTCTAGTTTTACTTCTCCAAAATTAGTTATATATTAAACCCTTATTCTTCTCCCGATATTTTCATTGTTAGTGTTCTAGACTCTTCTTCTAACGTAATGTTATTTCTTTTACAGAAATTCCTGATTTCGTTTTACTCTATTACTATTTATTTCTATCTTGATCTTATTATAGATAAATGTTTATTAATTCTTCCTCTAATTATTTTTCTTTCTTCCTTATCTTGTTACAACAATTGAATTACTTTCTTCTATTAATTTGAATTGTAAATTATTTACTATTTTAAAACTGATATTGTTGACAACTGTGATTCTCATTCCGGTTTCTATAACGTTAGATAATTTTTTATATCCTCTTAAATATCTACAATGCTGGCTAGTAAAACTCTTCTCTAGATTATTTATTATTTCCTTTTCTTATTTAAAGTAAAGTATTACCTATTTTAATTAATTACATTCCTCTTTAACATTTATAAATGAAATTCTATTTAAATCAACAATCCCTTTCAATATCTGATCATCTTCAACGCAACGCCGCTCTTTCTCACCTAAACTCTAAAAAATTCACGTTCTTCATCCTGTTGTTGTCAGATCTTTTCTCTGGTGCTAATTAGGATTACGTCGGGTAAAGTCTTCTACTTAGGTGGTTTATTAAGTTATTCGATTGTGTTTAGTGGTTCTTGATTGTTGATTATACATGTTTAGACTCCGATTATGTCGACGAACGCTACTAGTAATTCTGTAGAGTTGATCTCCTGAAGTGAATTGATTGTTCAGGTAAATCTCTATGCTCATGGATATTGATTTTGTGGTTTACATATTGAAGGAAAATGTTTTGGATCTTCGATTTCGTTATTGTTAGAGAATTTTTAAATCTCTGATTGAGGTTTTGCAAATTGGGATTCTTCCCCATGTGTTGTGAATGGCGGAATTGGAATATTTTGTGGTGATTTGATTGTGGATTTTGGGAGTCTTTCACAGGGATTGTTATCATGTCTTGGGAGCCCATAGGTGCTCCCCATTGTTGTTATTATTTGCGCTGCACACAATGTTGCAGTTAAGCCCTATGATCTACTCTATGTTACTGCTGTTTCATAGGGGGTGTGCACACTTAAGGACTTAGGGTGAGGTGGTTTTTGACAGTCCCATAGGTGACTGTCCTGGAATTAATGTTTGGGGTCCCATAGGTGACCCCGTGTTTGAAAATGTGGTTATCTCCTGTTGAAAGCTCCCTACTAATTTTGGTTGATTATTATTGTTTCTGGAAAATGATTCAGTTGTTCAAGATTAATCTTTCTCCCTCGTCTGATTGATAATTGGATAAAATGGACTTCAACATGTATTTTACACAATGAGGTAGGATTTACTCAGTTTTTCTAATTTGTGCGGTCCCTTCATGTTTTTGTCTATTGTTTTCTGATCGCAGGTAATGGTTGCTGAAGTTTGGGGATTGGGAATGCGCTACCACATAGTTCTAGAGCTGATTAATTGTTACTGAGACAAAGTATTTAAATTACGATGTTTTGGATATTTATTTCTGTTGAATTGTTTAAAGATTAGCCTGAGCACTCATGGGTTGAGTGTGGCGGTAGCACTCTGGGTTTGAAAGTATTTTCCGTTGTGTTTTTATGTTAAACATTCACTTTCCATTGGCATTAATATTATGGTCATCTTGTACCCTTCTAATCCTGTTTTCGTTTTGATTTTCGTAAATTTAGACCTGTCCGAATGTCCGTCCAGACATCCATGTTCGGGCAGGCCCCGAGAGTTTTTTTTGTTTCTCACAGTATTAGTGTGTCAGAACATCTGTCCGAACTTACATGTTCGGACAGCATGCGAGGACTGGTCGGAAATGTAAGTCTCGGCACATGTCCGAACTTACATGTTCGAACAAATGTTCGGACAGACCTTGTTTCTCAGTTTTAAGACTCGTTTGACATCCGTTTTAATCCCCATTTATGGCGTTGGATTTGTATCATTTTCTACTTTATAATGAGGTAAAATCCAGGGTGTTACATCTTTTCTTACAAGGTAGATATGTCTAAAGCTTTTGATCGCCTGGAATGGCCTTTTATCCTTGTTGTACTTCAAAGTATGGGATTCCACCCAGCATTGATAGCTTTGGTTCACAAATGCATTACCATCGTCACCACTTCAATTTTGATCAATGGATACCCAGGCCAAACATTCACACCTCATCAAGGACTTCGACAGGGGGTTCCCTTGTCGCCATTCCTGTTTATCTGATGTATGGAAGTTTTAACTTCTTCATTAAACTTGGCATCTGATGTTGGGCTATATACAAGTTACAGACATCCTCACCTGGCCTCCTCCATTACTCACTTATTGTTTGCAGATGATTGTGTTATCTTTGGCAAACCTACGGTACAAATGTGCAGTCCCTGTCCAACATCTTGGACAATTTTAAGCAGGCTTCTGGACAGTCTATCAATCATGATAAATCAGCCCTTATGTTCTCAGCTGCTCTCAACCCCACACTACGTACTCAAATTGCAGGTCACCTCCATGCACGTCAAGTTACTGATTTAGGGCATTATCTTAGGTTCCCAAGTAATGTAGGCAGGAACAGAAGCTCAGTTTTTGGGTATATTCTTGAGCGAATTACTACCCCCATCCAATCTTGGACTTCACAAGTTTCTTAGGCAGGTCGAGCAACTCTTATCAAAGCTATTATCTAGGCAATCCCAACTTATGTCATGTCTATTATTCTATTACCAAAGACTATGCTCAAACAAATACAGAGTCAACTTGCACGATTTTGGTGGTCTGGATCAATACAGAAGTGTGAAATTCAGTGGCTCAAGTGGTCTTCACTTTGCCAAGATATGGATTATGTAGGTTTGGGCTTTAGAGATCTTTTGAGTTTCAATAGGGCGTTGCTAGCAAAGCAGTTATGGCGGATCATGACTGAACCTCAATCACTATTGTCCCAACTGTTTCACGCTAAATATTTATCTACTACTTCATGCTTGTACGCATCTGAGAAGGCCATAGACAACCCTTTATGGAAGGCCCTACTCAGTGTTAGGGATCTCGTTGATTTAGGTGCCAGATGACACACTTATGATGGGCAAACAACTTCAATTTGTGATCGGTGGATTCAGACTAAACTTGGCAGCCAGCCTTTTCTTTGGCAACTACCCCCTTCTGTGTCATCAACGTCTCCTGTTAGCCACTTCATCACAGCATCGGGGTCCTGGGACACTAAACTACTTCACGCATTGTAACACCCCTACATCTTACTCACAACTAATTGAAATCGCAGCGGAAATAAATAACTAAACAATAACTAAACGCTTCGGTGCTACAACGCCGTCAACCACCCACGTAGTTAACAACACATGATAAATACAAGTGTACCGGTCTGACGATCAGACTCCCGAGCATAGAACCAAAACCATAAATACATCATATACAATACCGAGTATTTAAATACATTCCTTCACTGTAAACTGTCAATATACCGCCATAGTAGTTTCAACGGGATCACAATATAGTGCCACGGGAGCACAGGTGCATCCCGGGCTCAACATCCAAAATAACCCAAAGTACAACTACAACCTAGAACCTACAGCCACTCTGCTTCCTCGATCCTCATCCTGCAGTAAAAATATGGAGCCCCCGAGGGGGTCAGCATCCCTTGGCTGGTATGGTTAACGCGCAGCCCATCAGCTACCGGGATACGCGCAACTAATTGTCATGATAACATGGCATTCGTTTTTAAACATAACATAACATAACATGTGGCATAGCATTATTATTGCATAGCACAACATCACATACACAGTGGATACTCTTTCCACAATAACAAACCAAGAAGGTTAAATAACATAAGAGCCTAGAGAATGGTTCACCCTCATGTTAAGCTCGTTACACACACTCATTACCGTTCTGTTATTCGAACGAGTAACTTAAGTCACAGATGGTTCGGATATAGTGACCCGAACACACCACACAAACACATGTTCCCACTAAACCGATCATAAGTCAGAATAGGTAAGCTTTGGAGGAAGCTAGCGGGAGATCGAACGCCAAATTAAGGAGGACAATCTTAACAACATAAGAGTCGAATCTGATTCAGATATCTACTCTTAACTTACATGCATGACCGGACAACCGGATTCCTCACTTCCCAGTTAGCACTTGTTAGAAGTTCACGGTGGAACTTAACAAATAATACCCAACAAGTGGTAAGTCTTGTTAGACACTCACAAGGGAATTGAGTCACATCACAACATCACAATAATATGAACAACAGTAAACTCATTACATGTTTAAGTCTTATAACGTCATAAACATACAGAAAAACAAACAACACACAAGCCGGTGTAAACCGGTAGGCAACAGACTGCAAGAAAACCATACCTTGGTCCTTGCTTCGATTGATTTCCACCGTAGGTCACTCCTATACATGTTTAAAAATGTCGGTTAATTACTCACTTAACTTCAAATTTATTAAGTGTTTAACATGTTTACATGACATGTTTTAATCTCTTAACTTATACTTAATTACCCACATTATACCCCCTAGGGTTTATTACTTAAGCCATTCTTGTTTTTTTTTTTTACACGTTTTGGTCCGACCGACCTTACACAAGGTCGGTCCATTCCAGAACACATTACTGTCAAAATTTTCTACTCCGACCGACCTTGTAAGTTCGGTCGCATGTTCGGTCCATTCCCGAGAGTTTCTTCCCTTTGAAAATTCAGGCCCGACTGAACTTGCCAAGTCCGGTCCCATGTTCGGTCGATTCCAGAAACTTAATTCGTACACAAAATACAAGCCCGACCGACCTTGCAAGTCCGGTCCCCAAGGTCGGTCCATTCCAGAAGCCAATTCTCGTAGGGTAAACTGGGCTCGACCGACCTTGCAAGTTCGGTCGCAAGTTCGGTCTGCTCCAGACCCTTATTTTTCATGCTCATTTAACTCCAAACTTCACCTCATATATCCTAGTACACCCTAACCTCATTTGGGCACTTCAAACACACCTTAAGACACCCTTAAACACTTATAAAACTCATTTTCTAATTCCTTAAACCTTTACTCATTTCTTCCCAAAATTCCTAACACTTACAATGTTTTCTCCTAGGTCTACAAGTGGTGTTTCATACCCAAGATGATCACTTATGCCAAAATACTCCCTCACCACAACAACATCATCTCTCAAGCATCTATTCTCACAACTATCTCCTTATGTCATTCTTGAAATCCTTTTTTTCAAGTCTACACTTTTTCCTTGTTCACCCAAGTTTGCTTAAATCTTAACACAAGTCCAAATGACTTTAGTGTATCCCAAACATTCGTTTGCATTATGAAATCCTCTAGAACATTGCCTAAGCCCTTTTCACATCTTAAAACACCTTAATGCATGTTCCTTTCACTAGAAAAACACTTAACCATTCCAAACATTTCTTAACTTATCAAATTCATTTTAAACCCTTAAAACTTCGTGTTTATTACCTAAAGTTTGACATGACCACTCTAGAACATTACTAAACCAAGACACATTGTTTTCACCTTCAAACTACCATGAACACTAAAATCCATCAAACACATCTTTATACACAAACTTCACACATTTAGCACTACATCACAATATAGTGCATAATTTAAATTGCATGGCACTTAGGCCCTTAAATAACACGGCTCTTAGGCCCTTAAGATGCATAAATCATAAACACTGAATTTCCATAATATATTTGCCTTTGACCTGCAAATACACTCAACAACACATATGCCTTTTACTAAGCCCTTAAGAGCATTCTTCTAAGTCACTTCCCATTGGCTCCTTAGATCATTTTCATAAGCAATACAAGCTCATTTCTCCTAAGACTTTAAACCACATTAGGTTAGCATATTTACCTCTTTTCCTCACAAACTTCTTTCTTGTTTCCTTGTTTAAAATCGGCAAGGCTTTAGATTGTTTGTCAACTTCTAAACATTATACAAACAACATAATGAGTATTCAAGCTTTAAGCTTCATCTCATTGTAAACCCTAGATTGTACATTGTTTCAAAAGCATTAAGATAATTGTTTTACCTTAGGACTTGAAGAGAGTTTGAATATATACCAAGAGAGGACTCCACCTAGTCCATGAAAGGTTGGAATGAAGCTAGAACAAAGCAACATAAGGACTCCATTAAGAGTGATTTTCGGTCAAGATAAAAACATGGAGGAAACATCATTTTTCTTTGAGATTCCTTACCTAGAAGCAAAGGAGATCAATAATATGTAGAAATATAAGCTCAAGCTCCTTCAATGGTGGAACTCCATGGCACTGAAATGGTGGTCTTGAAGTTTTGAGAAGATAGAAATGAAGAGCTTGGTGAGACTAAGAGAATGGTGGTATTTGTTTTTGATTTGGTTAAGTGAGCTAGAAATAACAAGAGGTCAAAGATGGAGTTTTGATGGTGGTGGTGTATTACTGTGAGAGAGAGAGCAAGAATGGAGAAGGTGAAGTGTTGGAGATGGTGGGAAATGAAGGAAGGAAAGAGAGAATGAGGTAAGTCTTGCTTTAAGAAGATATTTGTACTTAATAAAGTAAATAGTAACTAAGTAGTCATCTTTTATTTACTTAACATGTTAACAAGGGTGGTGAGTCACCACACCTTAAAAACCGGCCCCCATTAGTACTTAGGGGTATTATAGTCTTTATTTGTCAATTTAATTACTTATAATAACATATGTTACAAACTAGCTTATAAAAGTCACTATTCATAAAAACAAGGCACATAGAAGTGAAATTTTTGATTTCCCATTGATATAGACTTCCAAATGTGATACTATATAGTACACATGTTAATTAAAGAGTAATGATGGACATTTAGCCATTCAAAACTCATTTACAAGACAATTTTTCAAAAAATGTGCTTTAAGACTCCTTAAAGCACATTTTGTGTTTTAACTTGTTTTCAAGCTTGGTTTTCTTTGGTAAATGGTTTAATATGTTCATTAGTATATAAATAAGGTCTTGGCAAGTTCACTAGGTCTTACCCAAGCTTATCCCAAGCTTAGAGCACATTTTAGCCCTAATTGACCTTAAAGCACATTTTGTGTTTTCAATTGTTTAAATTTGTTTACTAATGTTTCTAAGACTCTTTTTAGTCTTAACATAACATATTTAAATGTTTAAACAACATACTAAGGTTTGGGGTATTTCACGCATGCTTCCCCGCTTCTGATGTCCATCACATTCTTTAAATGCCTCTTCACCATGCAGCAGCTGCTACACCCATATTTCCTCTACAACCTACTGACTCTTGGTATTGGGGTTTGACATCTTCGGGAGCCTTTCAAGTCAAGTCAGCCTACCACGCAGACTATCAACATCGTTGCAATACTTCCACTAGAACCCCATCAACTTCAACTAATGTTGCTGGCAACACTTTTAAAAGAGTGAGGAAACTCCATCTCCCACCACGGGTCCAACTGTATGCTTGGAAAATCTTACATAATATTATCCAGTCAAAGATGGTCATTGTAAAATGTTTGCATTATGATATTGCGAACACTAGATGTGTTAATTGTGGTCAACCTATATCTTTGGTCCATAGTTTGCTACTTTGTCCTATCATACACTCATATTAGGATTTGGCTTGCTTGCCCACCAAATGGCCTCCGCTACAGACAGATGATGCATTCCTGGACTGGTTTTCACATAAATGTCTTCATTCTTCACCAACAACGCTAACAAAGCTCTTACAACTTCTCTGGCCTTTATGGTTTGCTAACTGTCTACTCACTCACTCAAGAGTTCAATCATTTGCCCATGGATGGTGTCAAACTGATAATTTCCTGAACGTTGTCCTTGTCTCTCCTACATCATTAACCGAACACCGCATTGCCCATCCTCATTGTCTGGAGATTTTTACTGATGGGAGCCTTGATTTACATCACCACATAGGTATTGCTTTTATCGGTTTAAAGAATGGTTAGACAAAGATTGCAGGATACAAAGGGAGTTCAGGTACATGCACCCCACTTGAGGCTGAAGCAATGGCTTTCGAGCTAGCGGTCCAAGGCGCCCTCCAGTCCGGGAATCTATCAATTCATCTCTTAACTGACTGCAAACAGAAAATAGATTATCTCATTTTGGGTATCTCTGTTCACTTACCGTATCGAGGTCAACTTGTTTTAAATCGGGTTTTATCTGCTGTGGGTTCCTTTCACTCTGTAACTTGGTTTTACATACCACGGTCTGACAATGTGTCAGCTCATTGTTTAGTCAATCTTACCCATATATCGCAGGTGGCTGACCAATAGTCTCTGGATTCAATTCGAGACTTTATTCGTAGGTTATGTAATAGTTAATCAATTTTAATATATTATCTCATTAAAAAAACACCTAAATAATAGGTCCCGAGCTCAAATGACACTAAATATATAGGAACCTGAAAGTGTTCACACTCAAACGACCCTAATCAGTAAAACGATATTATCTTGTACTACTATGTTAGGAGGTAATATAGCATACAAAAATAACAAAAATGGTAATTAAGGCATTGAAAAATTGAGGAAAAAGTTTCACGGTCGTCTTCGTTCTCTGCACACACGGTATTTTACACCCCTAGCTGGCAATAAGGAACATAGCGCCCCTCTTCATTCTCTTCTTGCGTTTGCGCCTCTGAAGAGATAAATCACTGGAACTGCTGCATCTTGTAAACCAGATTGAAGACGGGCCTGAGTCGTAAAAAATTATGGTCCCACCACCGCTCTCTCCAATTTCTTTTGCTGCCCCAAGTGCCTGTTTCGGCATCGGCGTAGAGCAGCCTAGTGCTTCTCACATAATTCCCACTAGCAATCTCCGCCACCTCGACCAGATTTCTCTGTACATCGGTATCGGGGTTGGGCTGGTATGATCCCTCTACTCTACTCTTGCCATGTTTTAATTTTAAGTTTGGGTTTTTTTTGGGTTTTCGTTTCATTTTCTCATGGTAAACTATACTGGTCAATGCAATTACTTGGAAGCTTTTTTTTTTCAGTAAAATTTCCTGTTTGTCGACCGTCTGTTGATTATGACCTAAGAGAGTAGAAACCGGAGGTTCCGCGGTGTTACCATACCCACATTGACGTTCTTCTTGTCAAGTATCGTTTTACTTCTATTCCCCGTTGTTATCCTTTTTGAATCTCTATTTCTTCTTTAAGCTTTCATGAAAAGCTGAATTTCTGTTGCAAATTTTATTTGATGGATTAATCTCACCAAGCACCATCCCGGACAAGGCCGATGTCTTTCTTTCTCTATCGGAGAGCATAATTAATTTGTTTCTTCATGATGGATTGATCTCGCCAAGGGTCACGCCATCCTGTTCTTGCATGGTTTTACTCCAATGACATGTTTAATCGTGGCTCCGAAATGAATGCTTGATTAATGGCCTTAAGTGTAATTTAAAGCTTCCATTAGTAGCGATGTCTTGGATTATCTTGTTAAGTTAATTATAGGATGATGAGCTTGTGATTTCGCTGAAACTTTTCATGGAGGGAACTGGGAAGGGAAACTGTCTCGTGATAATTATATACAAGACTATGGTGCAACCAAAGAAACTGACCGAACTTCAGGCGCTTGATGACTTACAAAACCAGCCCTTTTTCAGAATGGAACCGCCATTGACAGATGTAATTGAATTGCATTCGTTCTATGAAGTTGATCGGTCACAGCTACCTTCGGGAACTCCTACACAACTTCAGCTGTCCACCCGCGTTGTTATGGTGAGTGAAATGAGTGAAAAACATGTAAAAATTCTGTACCCCAATGGTAAATCACTGGAAAGGTACTTTCACAAGAAGACTACTTCGAAATAGATCAAAGGTACAGATCATATCCAGCAATGGATAAGACGTTTGTGATGGGTATGCAACTTGCGAGACGGGTTCTTGTGAGGAAAATCTCTGATGAGGAAGCCATTATATGCCAAGACTCCAAGGCGTTTTAGGTGGCAGATCATTTGTGCTCAAATCATCCTACTAGACCTGTGGAAGTTGTGACACCAGATGTGCTGGAAGTCAAGAAAGATAGAAACGAGGTAGGAAGAGAGGGGAGCTCCTATCCACTAAACCATGAAAAAGGAGCTATGACTTATTGTGAGCTTCCTTTACCCAGTAATAGAAAGATGAGTGTTTGTAAGAGACAGGGCCAGCTAGGAGCAGCGGGGTCGAAGGAGAAAGTTTTTAAGGCAAAAGTTGCTGCTAAGAAGAACAAGGGAGATATGGGTAAATGTCGATGGTCTACTAAGAGTTGGTATATTGGGTTTTGATAACAAGTATGAGAAGGCTAAGGGTGAGTTGTTTGATGTGTTGATAGCAAAATAAGTGACGGCTGGGAATCCTATTAAACGAAGTGACCTGAAAACCGAGGCAGTAAGCGAATTGGGGACACTGGACTTTTAGAAAATCTTCTTTTTCATGCTGTGGGTGACGTAACATCTGATGGAGCTCATCGTTTCAAGAGGAAGTGCAATCCGAATAAGGTAATGTTGTATTGGTTGGAGAGTGCAGACCTTGATGAGATTAGGGAGTTTGCTGGAGTGCAAGACCCTTATTGGATTCCTCCACCCGGGTGGAAGCTCGGTGATCATGTCTGTATGCAGGAGGACATTTGTGCTGCTGAGATTAAGGCTTTGAAGGAAGAATTGGCCAAGAGTACGATGAATGCAGGCCAGACGGCTGAGCAAGAGGAGGATTTGCTGGGTGATGCTATAATCTTGATAATTATAAGCAAAATCCTACTTTACTTAAGGATAAGTACGATGAACTTCTGAGAAAGAGATCTGTGAAGGAGAAGGAATTGCGTAGGATCACATAAACCTTGACAAAAGTCCGTGAATTAATGAATTCATGAGCTGGGCTGTGACTGAGGTGCTAAGCGCGTATATGAAATTTTTGGCTCTGGTTGATGTAGATTTAGATAGAATTTTCTAGGTTTGTTTTGGTATAATTCACAGTATAGAATAAATACCTAAAGCATAGTTCGAGTCTTGGTAGGAGGGAGGGTAAATGAAATGACATTAGAATAGATCAATAGAGTATTTATGTGGAGAAAAGTGAACAAGGGTACAAAGGGCGATCCAAATATGTTGATGGCATCGGCAAGGCAAATAGGAGCGAAGTGTGTTGCCACTTCATGGCCCGGCAGTCCTTCAATAAAACAGGTGAAAACACAATGACCACATCATGGTTCAAAAAAAGATTGAAGACGGGCCTGAAAATAGTTCATTCTGGAACCGGTAATATACTGATAGATTCTAATAGAAAGTAGCACCGGTAAGGTACTGATTCTCCCAAAATCCTCTCTTGAGGCCACACATTACTCAATTCATCCGTACCCCCAACAAACAGACCCAACCCCCCTAATAACGTCAAGCAAGAATTATTCCTTCATAACAAACTACTGACACACACCCACTAATATTATGCTAGCTAGGACAACAAATAACATCCAACAAACGCACGACTAATAAACTCCGATATTCTTCTTTTCTCTTCTTTTATAAACGTGGCCATAAAACTTATCTGTAGGTAGAGGCTCATCATCACTCCCCATCTGCACTATCACCTTGTCCTCAAGGTGAAAGTTCGGAAATTGATTCCTGATAATAGTCACATCCTCCCAAGAAGCATCTGAAGCTGGAAGGCCAAGCCACTGGATGAGAGCTTCCTGTGGTCTGTCGGGTAGGTGTCTGTAGGCCAACACACTTGCTGGTTGCACCAAGAGTTCCAAGTCGCTAGTCAAGCCCTCGGGAAGAGCTGCAGGTAACAAAGTTGAAGAAGTAGCCTTGCGAAGTTGGGAGACATGGACAGTCGGATGGATTTTGGAACCTAGGGGAAGCAGCAGACGATAGGCAACAGGTCCTACCTTTGCCTCAATTGGAAAGGGTCCATAGAATCGAGGACTGGGCTTGGCGTTACCAAGAAGGTTTTTCCACTTCTTTTTAAAAACGAAAGAGCTCTTTTTTACGCAATAGGTCAGTTAAGAGTTCATTCTTTTACTTCTAGTATGAGTGTGCCCCTGGTCACACACCTGAAAGGAGACATCTTTTCTGTGACGATCAGCCTGGAGCTTTATGCGGTGCTGAGCATGAATCAACTTCTCCCGAAGTTCATCCAGCAGCTGGTCACGCTCTGACAGCTGCACATCAACCTCTTCCACCAAGGAACCCAGCGGGGAATACTTCAGCAAAAGAAGGGGATCTCAACCGTACAAGACTTTAAACGGAGTGGTTCCCAAACCTTGGTGGAAAGTGGTTTTAAACCAGAACTCAGCCCAAGGGAGAGCTTTAAGCCACAATTTTGGTTCCTGAAAACAAAGGCAGCGAAGATAATCCTCTAGACAGCGATTGACAACCTCTGTTTGCCCATCAATTTGTGGGTGATAGCTTGTGCTGAGCATAGTTGGGTCTCCAGAGTTTAAATAATTCCTTCCAAAACAAGCTGATGAAGAGGGTCGCGATCAGGGATTATAGTTTTAGGAATCCCATGTACCAACAATTTCAGCTATGAATCAACGCAACATCCTTAGCATAGAAAAGGATGTTTTAGTGGACAGAAATGGGCAAATTTTGTGAAACGATCTACCACCACCAAATTACTTCACAGCCATGGACATTCGGCAAGCCAGTAATGAAGTCCATGGAAATGTCCTCCTATACTCGCTTGGGGACCGTAAGGTTGGAGAAGACCAGCAGGTGAGCATGAGCTGTAGTTAACTTTTGACACACCGTGCAGGCAACGACATAATCTTTGATATGTTTCCACATACCCGGCCAAAAACAACACCAGAATACGCTTAAACATGCGTATAACCAGAATGTCCCCCAACAGGAGTGCATGATACTCATGTAAAATCGGAGAATGAGGGAACATTTGGAGACAAAACCAATTTACCTTTGTACCAGCAACCATTGCGAAGTTCATAGCCAGGATGACTAGAAGGGGAGAGCGGAGGTCCTGAATTACTATTGACAGATTGGGATCGCGGGTGAGTTCCTCTTCCAGCTGTTCCAGCCTTTAAATCAACTGTGGATAGCTGGTGCAGCTGAGGAACTGATCAATTCTGGACAAGGCATCAGCCACAATGTTCTATTCCCAGGTCGATAATGAATCTGAAAGTCAAATCCCAGAAGTTTAGTGACCCATTTGTATTGCTCCTCGGTTAGTAATCGTTGATCCCAGAGGTGTTTCAGGATCTTTTGATTTGTTTTAATTATGAAGGGACAGCCCAAAAGATAATGGCGCCATTATGTTACCACAAAGATAACGACCCATTAATTCTTTCTCATAAACATTTTAAGAAGAGCTCTAGATGAGAAAGCTTAGCTGAGGAAAGCAAGAGGACGGCCCTGTTGCATTAAGACTGCCCCCAAACCATTGCCCGAAACGTCGGTCTCTACTGTAAAAGGGATAGAGAAATCTGGTGTGGCTAACACAGGGGCAGTGGCCAGAGCTGTTTTACGAGCTCCAAAGGCTGATTGTGCTGTAGCATTCCAGCAGAAGGAATCCTTCTTAGTGAGAGCGTCAGAGGAGCCAATGAGCCCATATCCCTTAATAATCTTTGGTAATAGTCGGTCAATCCCAAAAAGCGCATAATCTTTAAGTGTCCTGGGAGTACGCCAATCAACCATCACCTAATCTTTCCGGGTCTACCGATACTCCCTCTCCAGAATTAAAATTTCCAAATAGGCATCTTATGCTGAGCAAAGCTGCATTTCTTTCGATTAACTCGCATTGGTGTTGAGAAGAGAACAGAGAAGGCTTCCCGCAGGTGAACAAAATGCTCATCCAGTGAGAGGCTGTAGATTAAAATGTCATAAAAAAACACCAAATGAAGCGACAGAGAAAGCGTTTGAAGATATCGTTCATTAAGGATTGGAAAAATCAAGAGCATTCTTCAACCTGAAGGGCATTACGAGGAACTCATAGTGTCCCTCGTGAGTCTAAAGGCGGTTTTCTCAACATCTGCTCATGCACAAATCTTGGTAGCCCGAAGTGAGATCCAACTTGGAAAAATTAGTGGCCTAATTGAGTTCATCCAATAATTCGTCAATGGTTGTAATGGAAATTTGTCAGGGATAATGATCTTATTTACACGCCGTAATCAACACAGAAGCGTCAGTCCCCTGACTTCTTATTTACCAGCAAAACCGGGCTAGAGAAAGGACTTGTACTAGGCAGTATGAACCCAACAAGTTTCAGCTCATCAACAATCCTTTCGATCTGGTCCTTTTGATAATAAGGGTAGCGGTAAAGCCGAATGTTAGGAGGTGTGGCATCATGTGTAGGGGAATTCGGTGGCCATGAAATCTTAAGGGTGGCAAGGAATCAGCGGGTAAAAAACCCAGCAAGTTTCAGTTCATCAACATCCTTTTCAGCCACAGCAGGGTTATGCTGAGCCTCCACGTTCTCATCATTTCACCCACACAGCCTATTATGGACCCGTCCCCTGCCCGTCATGCATGATTCCGACCCTATATGATGGGATCGGGGTGCTGACCGAGTAGGTCTGAGGTGTTAGTCTCAGACTGACCCTACTCGGAGAACAAGTATTTGCAGAAGATAATTACGCGGAAGCTTTTGTTTTAAATTGTCAAGATAAGATTCTGCTTGTATTACATTCAATGCGAATTACAACTAGCTTCATATCTTGGGATTCGACAGAGGTACTATGTCCCATCCAACTCTCTCTACTCTCAGCTTAGATCAATGCTAACAAGGAGTAAAGGGGGGTTTTCTATGTGTGCTCTTTAGTAATAATACCTAAGCTAATTGACAATGTCTCACTAAGATCTCTCGAAAATGCTTTCTCTCTCAATATGACTCTCTCTCTAGAAATATGGAAGTGAAGAGCTCCAACTATTACAAATGACTTCTCCCTGCTTATATAGTGATAATACCTGAAGCAACTGCTCCTATTTTGTAGCCATAACGTTCAGGATGGTGCTCCACGTATTCTTGGTCAAGCATACTCCGAAAATTGTCACAACTACTCTGTAGAGGGACTCGTTCTGGCTCTCTATACCCTTGACCGCCTTGATTTTCGGGCCTGATCATATGTGAACATGTGTGACAGTTTTTTCCATGTTTTTCTCCACGTTCTAACAGTAGAAGGTCACCTTTAAGCTTTTAGAACTTTTCATGAGAATCTTGTGTCGCAGAACGACTCCTTCCGTAGTCAGACTCGTTCATCGCCCAGACTTGCTCTGATGCTATTATCATGATACTTCTACTGTCACCAGCTTACTCTGTTGCCATAATTAGCAAAATCTTGGGTTCCAACAATTGCCCCTTTTTGCTGATGATGGCAAAGGGAACCGAATCTTTCAAGATGACTAAGTTCCCCTTAAGTGTGTATCAATGACAAGATAGATGAATGTGAACCGCTTGTTATATCGAATCTGGTTAACAACCAAACTCTGTCTGTCATGACTCCTTCTGTGGGTAGGCTCTAGATGACTTGTTCTCTTTAGTGGGTCTCTCACTTGTTCTCTTTTCTTTGCATTAATTCTCAGGCCTACTCTTGCTGTATCTAGGCTTTGGCAATCTTCAGCAAAACTCTAATATCTTCATACATTTCCCCCTTTTTGCTGATGATGCCAAAAATAACTCGAGTGAATCCCGTAGCAAGAGTTTAACCTACAAAAAAAGACACACAAGCAAACAACTTGGAAGAACCAACCTAGTTGATTGATTCCCCCTTAGTCCAATATTCCCCTATGTTTGAGCATTCATTGTGTTCTTTAACCCTAGAGGATTTCTCCTCTAATGGAGCTATTTCCTTAATAGACACACTTTCCCCACTAATCAGGTTGACCCTCAAATGCCTCTTATTATAAACTGGGATTCATATCCATGATCCACATACTTCACATTTAACGTATATATAACCACATCGCAATAAGAATTACAGCGCAACAATAACTCATAACACAACGGTAACGGTTCTCTTTACGAACCGACTCAAACATAGGTAGTTACTTGGTAAGCCTAGAGAATGAAAACACCCTCATGATAAGCTTGTTACATCACTCGTTATCGTCCTGTTAGTCGGACGAGTAACTTAACTTAAAGATGGATCAGATATAGTGATCCCAACACACCGTACATATTCCCCAACCGACGTGAGTCAGAAAAGCCTTGGTTAAGCTTAAGGGTGATTGAAGACCATGAAGGAAAACAACCAACGAGAGGGAGCTAAAGAAACTGTATACATCAACACCCAACACCGCGCGACCGGAACAACTGGATACCTATCCCCCATTATATATATATTTATAGTTAGGGGCTCCACTGTGGAACCAATCGCATTCACACACCTTACGATGTTACAACTGGGTTAAACACACAAGGGAGGTTCATACATTCACACACAAACATCACACAACTACTCACGCATAGCCTGGTTAGAACGTTCCCCGTGGTTTGGGTCGTTAAATCCTAATACCGATCTCTCATGTGATCCTAGACTCAGTTATCTAAGGTTTAACACCTTTGGGTTAAACGTATCGGAACTAGACACGCCACATATATGTACTATTGTAAACTCATTACATATTTTTCTTATACGTGGCAAACTTCAGAAAAACACATTGGCATACAAGCCGGTGTAATCCGGTAGGACACAGGTTGCAAGAAAACCATACCTGTCTCCAAGATCCACTCTATTGTGCCCTCTTAAGTTCCTCGAACGATTCTCGAACAACTAGTAACATTACAATTACTTTCATTAACATCGGGTAACATGATTGTTTAAAGTCTAATGCTAATAACTTACTCCCGTTAACTAGTTAAATACTTCACATTTTTAACTTGTTTTTCTTTCACATTTCCACAACTTTTCACCCACCAATTGTCATTATAACTCACCTAACATGTCCTTAACAACCTTATAACATCATTACTTATCATCCTCATCATTAGATATCATTTTCCACCTTAACAACATTTTTAGAGTGGTCCGGGACTTGGTCCTCATCTAAGGTCCCGACCTAGTCCTTGTAAAACTCTCGGGTTGTTTTCAGGTAGTGGTCCGGGACCTCATACACAGGTCTTAATCCCGGACCAATGTAGGCAGATACTCTCGGGGGTAAATCAGGGGGTTGTCCGGGTCTTAGTACAAGACCTAAGTGAAATACCCCAAACCTTGATATTGTCTAAATATCAAACTATGGTATGTAAGCTAAAAAGTGCCTTAGTAACATCAGTGAACATTTAAACCATAAGAAATGCAATAAAGCAGAACACAGTTTGAGCAAAAACATGCTCTAAGCTATGAGGAACTTGGTTAGGACCCAAAGAGCCTACCAGACTTGATAACATTTAATTATGATTTAATAAGGCTAAATAAGTCCTTAAGAAACTTTGGTGGACAGTAAAACCAAAATAAACATAAGAATAACCTTAAAGTCAATATGAGCAAAAATGTGCTCTAAGCTTGGGATGAATGTGTATAAGACCTAATGGTCATACCTATACCTTATTTATATGTTATGAACATATAAATCAATTACCAAAGAAAACCAAGCTTGAAAACAAGTTAAAACACAAAATGTGCTTTAAGAGTCTTAAAGCACGTTTTTGAAAAATTGTCTTGTAAATGAGTTTTGAATGGCTAAATTCCCTCATTACTCTTTAATTAACATGTGTACTATATAGTATCACATTTGGGTGGCCATATTAGTGGGAAATCAAAAATTTCACTTCTATGTGCCTTAGTTTGTGAATAGTAACTTTATAAGCTAGTTTGTCATATATTTATAAGTAATTAAATTGGTCACAAAGACCAAAACACCCTCCTAGGCATAATGGTGGCCGGTTTTTGTAGTGAGGAGTCACCAAGTATTTAACTTGTTAAGTAAATAAATGTGACTCATAGTTACTATTTGCTTTAAGACTTAAATATCTTCAAAAGTAGTTCTATTCTCCTTCATTCTCCCTTCCTTTCCTCCATTTCACACGGTTCCAACTCCTTCTTCCTCTCTTCTTCTTGTTCTCTCTCGGTAATATATCACCACAACCATGGAAGTCCATCTTTGACCAATGTAAAACCTAGCTCACTTAACCAAATCAAAAACAAACACCACCATTCTCTTAGTTAAGCCAAGCTCTACAATCTTGTCTCTTCAAAACTTCAAACCTCCATTTCGGTGCCAAGAGAAACCACCATGGGAGGAGCTTGAGCTCATCTTCACATTCTTGTTCTCCTTTGCTTCAAGGTAAGGAAACTCAAAGAAATCCATGTTTCCTCCATGTTTTGTTGTTGTCCGAAAATTCACCATTAGGAGCTCTTATATTGCCTTGTTCTAGCTTCATTTGAATCTTCCAAGGGCTAGGAGGAGTCCTCTCTTGATACTTGTTCAAGTTCTCTTCCAATTCCAGGTAAAACAATTACCTTAGGTGTTAAAACAATAGTGTAACTAGGGTTTACAATGAGATGAAGCATAATGCTTGAATACTCATATGTTGTTTTGTATAAGTTTTAGACGTTGACAAACCAACCAACACCCCACCGGTTTACAAGGAACCAAGAAAGAATTTGTGAGGAAAAAGAGGTAAACAAACTATCTCAATGTAGTTTAAATGCCTTAGGAACATGAGCTAGATTTGCTTGATAAAACCTAAGGAGCCAATGGCAAGTGACCTAGTAAAGTGGTTCTCAAGGAGACTAGTAAAAGAACATAGTTTGGTGTATGTATTTGCAGGTCAAAGGCATTATTTATGTGGGAAATTCATGTTTAAGGTTATGCAATTTAAGGGCCTAAGAGCCATGTTATTTAAGGGCCTAAGTGCCAAGCAATTAAGTTATGCACTATATGTGATGTAGTGCTTAATGTTGAAGTTTGTGTATAAAATGTGTTTGATGGATTTTAGTGTTTATTGAATTAAGGTGAAAACCTAAGTGTTTGGATGTGAGTATACAAGAGAAGCTATGGCCAAATTTGGAAAAATGTGTGAGAAGTTCTAAGTGTTTTAAGTGGTTTTGGTGAACTAGGAAGTGTTAAAGGTGATTGATGTTTACTTGAGCAGAAAACATGTGTTAAGGTGATTTAGAGTGATGCAAGGATTTAGGTGCTATCTTGGAAGTTCTAGGAATTCAATGTGTGTTTGTGAATGTATTAAGTCTTGGAGGAGTTGTTAAGGTTTAGGTAAGGTTGGTGTTCAGGAACAAGTGGTGTTTGGGTATGATGTAAAAGGAGATTTAGTTAGAAAATAATGCTTAAGAGATGATGTTAAGATGAGAAGAAAGTGTTTTGGGATAGTAGTTATAATAGGTGAAAACACCATTTAGAACCTAGTACAAACGTTGAAAGTGTTACGGAATTTTACAAGGAGTATAAGTAAAGGTTATAAGGAATTAGGAAAAATAGTTTTGTGAGTGTTTAAGAATATCTTAAGGTGTGTTTGAAGTGCCAATGATGTTAGAACACATTAAGAGGCCTTAGGAAAGTTTGGTGAAGATTTGACAAAGTTCGGGCATGTTTGTAAGGATAAAAGGGGTCTGTAATGGACCGACCCAGCTGTGGGTCGGTCGGTGGTCGGTCGGACCAAAAACATGGTTTAAGGTTATGAAATGATATGTGATATGGGGATTGGTAGGTAATGATGTTATAAGGATGTTAAGGACATGTTAGGGGAGTTTTAATGACACCTAAGTGGGTTAAAAAGTTGTATTAAAATGTGAGAGTAAAACAAGTTAAAAATGTTAAGTATGTAACTAAGTTAACAGGGAAAAATTAAGCATTGCATTAAATGATCAAGCAAACCCCGATTTAATGAAAACACTGTGATGTCACAGTTGTTCGAGAATTGCTCGAGGAACATATATGGACAGGATAAGTGGACTCCGGTGACAGGTATGGTTTTCTTGCAACCTGCGTCCTACCGGATTACACCGGCTTGTATGCCAATCTGTTTTTTCTGTATGTTTGCCACGTTGTAAGATTAAACATTAATGAGTTTACAGTAATTCATATATGTGGCGTGTTCAACTCCGATACCATTTAATCTCCAGTGTTAACCTTAGTTAACTGAGTCTAGGGATCACTTGAGAGTTCGGATTCGGAGCAAACGACCCGTACCATGGGACGTACTAACCACGGCTATGCTGTGTTAAATGTGTGATATGTGTATGTGAATGTAGGGATCTCCCTTGTGTGTTTAACCCAGTGTAATACTGTATGTTGTGTTATGTGATAGGCTCCATAGTGGGGTTCTAACAATTATCTAAAGTAAGTATGTACTAACAGTAGTGAGGATCCGGTTTGGCCGGTCGCGCGTTGTTTGGAGAGGGTTATCTTCCTAGCCTTACCCTTCTCTTGTTATGGTTGTTTCCCTCACGGGTTATCTCCCATTAGCTTACTCCAAAGCTTGGCTATTCTGACTTATGATCGGTTTAGGGGAACATGTGTTTGTTTGGTGTGTTCGGCCTCCAAACCCAACCGCCTTAACTTAAGTTACTCGTCCAACTATTAGGACGGTAATGAGTGTTGGTGTTATTGTATAACGAGCTTATCATGAGACTGGCAACTTCTCTAGGCTCACCAGTGTGTAAACAATGTTTGGGTCGGTTCCTAAGCGAACCATTCCCGTTGTGTTATGTTTTTTTTGTGATGCAGTATTCATTGCGGTATTGTGTTGTGTACGTAGAACGTGCAAAGTGTTGTTAAGTGTGTATGTAGTATGTCGTAGTTATATAATGTGGAGGTGTTATAATGTAGATTGTGTGGATCATGGATATGACTCCCAGTTTGTGATAAGAGGCGTTTAAGGATAACCCGATTTAAGGGTATGTGTCGTCTATTAAGGAAGTAGCTCCGTTGGAGGAGAAACACTCTAGGGATGATGAATACCATGGGTCTTGTTAAGTAGGATGTATTATCCCGATTGTTGAGCCCATTGAGGCGAAATGTTAAGTGTTGTGTGTTTATTGTTACATGCATGATTTAAATATAATCACTGCATGTTAAGACGACAATTAGTTGTGCGTGGCCCGGTTAGCATGTGGGCTGCGGATTACCATACCAGCAAAGGTGCTGAGCCCCTTGGGGCCACCCCTTTCTCTTCTTTTCCTATTTCAGGTACGAATGCTGGAAGCCGTTCGAGAGTAGGACGGGTAGTCATTGTACATGGGTAAACTTTTAAGTGTCTGTATACAGTAGTGTAGTAAGACCGAAATTGTTGTCGGCAACAGTTTATAATACTCGGTATAGTTGATAAGTGTATGTTGTTGTGTTGTTAATGGAAAGGGATATTAATGTATAGTTGCTCGGGAATTTAGCCCATCAGACCGGACATTGTGTATGTATTAGCCTTGTTAGCCACGTGGGTGGCTAACGGCGTGTAACACCAGCAAGTTAAGTAATGTGATGAGATTTTTCTTCCGCTGCAGGTGTTGTAAGTAGTTAATGTTGGATGGGGTTACAAAAAGTGGTTATCAGAGCGATCTCGCTCTGATGACTGAGTACGAGCTTAGGAAGTACCGAGTTAGGATTTTAAGTACTTTGGGTTAAGGGTTGAGTGATAGCGTGAGAGATACTAGATAGGGACTACCAGTGACTACTGGAAACCTACAATCTCCATCCCACCCTCCACAATCCCTGTATATACTTGGGGAAACAACGCCAGGGAGATGGAAGTCCTCTCTTACTCGGGGATACCCGATCTGGCTGTTATTAAATACCTTTAGGGTACGGAGAACCCTGTCATACGGTAGATCCCGAAAACTGGGAACCCGGAGACGGTCTCCATCTGAATAATGTTAACCGCATTTCATAGCAATGAATGAAGGATCTTGTGTATTGGAGAATAGAATTTCCAGCAACCTGGGTCGACATGCAGAGCAGTCGAGAATAACCAGCTTGCAACGCACCGACCGTGCAACAGGCAAGAAGTGGTTAGTGAAAACCGAGACAAGTGTCTACGGGACCACAGTTGTTAAATAATACACCAACGGTATACCAACCGATAAAGGAACTACAACGTAGTGCCCAAACGAGAGACAAGTCCCAGTAACCACGACAAATACGTGGAACGGGCTACCAAGTGAAATTAATCTAAGACAAAGGGGTCTCCCAGAATGGGAAACACCCTAGTTGATGATCGTCATGAGAAGACAGTGAGAAGTCACCTAGAAGAGTTATTATCAAGACAGTAAGATCAGTGAGGGCCAACAAGGCCACTGACGACAGTGCGGGTAAAAACAATACCACAACCGGTATGTGTTAAACTGATAGCCAGTTAGCATGGCGCACTTGCCAGCAAGTGCTGCTATAACAGGGCTATTCGGGAAAATTTATAACCACTACAAGTACTTAGTAAAGTACCACGAAGTTAAGTGTGAACATTATAACCATGGAAGGGCGTAACAGCCTGACCTTTGTAATTGGAAATACACCAGTCAGCAAGAAGCTAGACTTGGTTAAGGTAAGAAGATGTTGTGAAACCATGAAAATTTTTCTTCAACCCAGATTTATTCAAACCCTTTTCTTTTCAAAACCAGACTTTCTTTCAAACCAACACTTCTTCCCAACCTTCTTTTAAGCCAAACCAGTAAAACCAAGAGCAGTTAATAAGATACAACAATGGATAAACTTTCCTCGATTAAGTTCGGGAAGTAAGGAATGAATTTGTCACGGGACAATATAAGAGTTGACAACAGAATACTTCACCTAGGCGTGTGACGGACACTACAAGTGTACCAACAGTGTTGTGGGACGACCGCACTCCGATAGAGCATGTGGCCTGACAGACCTACTTATGGGTTAGTTGGGTAAGTAGCAATGTATCAATAAGATACCCCATATACGTATACTAGTAAGTCCGAAACACGGGAAGTAGTCGACTCCGTCTACGGTCAGCAGTATAAATCAACGAGAGCTAAGGATTACAAGGACTAGTTGAAGTCAAGGAAACTCAGTTAAGTTAACGGACTAAAGGAATTAGTGAATTCCTTTCAAGGAAATGTTTAAGAGTTAGGAAGTGCGATGGGCACAAACTGTTATGTAAAGACACCACATGTGTCTTAAGGATCCTTAGGGATAAACATTATAGCTGGAATGATGACCCAGCCTGTACATGGCAAGCAGATGCCTAAAGTGGACACATTAATGTGCAATGAACGGATAATTCCCAGAATGAGTACCTACACTACCAGGAAATGTTAATCTATCACAGAAGAAGATAATAACCAGTAAGAACGCGAAAGGCGTAGCTAACGGAATGTACCAATAAGCGAGCCAAATGTAATGGCATAACTTAGGACACCCAGGAGAAATCCTTGAAGGGCGTTCGCATCAATAATTGTTGCACGAAATGACGTGACAGAAACACAAGGGTTGAAACTAACACCAGTTTAGACATAAATTGTCAGGAAACGGACTGACAACCTTAAGGGGCATCCCATGGAAGGAAACAGAATACAACGACCTTGTCATGGAGCCCCAATATGTATCCAAACCATGTAATATTGTACAGAGAAGTACTTGTTGTGGACAGCCTACAATGAGCCCTCAAGGCAACAAGGCTCATAAGCCATAAGAAAGGTATGTTATATGAATTCGATTGCTGGTAGAGTTTATGTTGTAAAGTGAATAGAGTGGTAAACGAACCACTGCATTAAGAGTGGGGATACCTCTCGATATTGGGACCGCAGGAGCGGTAGTTATGTGGATCAAGTTCAAGAATATTTAAGGATGGACGATGTTATTATTGAAAGAGAGCAATTAGCTAGTAGTATGTGTATAAGGTGAAACCCGAGCTGAATAACGCCGGCTTGTGACTCGAATGATCGATGCTCAAGGAGCATTCAGTGGTCATCCAAATGAGGGATGAACCATAATATGAATAATGTAAATTATGTGTGGAAGTTAATGTGACAGTAATACTATGTGAGTAGGTGTTACATAAGTGAGAGCACGGTGCGCAGTAACGCCGTTGGTATAAGTGTTGTTGACTACATAATGGTAGGTCGAATCAGTTACGAGATAAGAGTCTCAGTGAAGGATAGTGTGAATTCCATGGCGAATCACATAAGGGATTTACTGTCGAGAGTTTACGCCTCTGCACTCTGTATGACTGAGTGTTTTGGTATTGCACTTGCGCAGTAATGAACGAGTGGGATAGCTAGGAATTGGAAACATGTTAATTGTGGAGTAATAAGGTTATAATGGCCGATGCATAGGAAATGCAAGGCCGCACCAATAAAAGAGTACTTGTACAAAAACAAATGTGGAGACATGATTAACAGTAAGTGACTACAGTAGCACTGACTGCCAAATATCGGTATGGAAGATACCCCAAATGTTGTAAATAACTAAGAGAGCACTACACACTGGGTAGTAGCTCAATCTCAACCGACAATAAGCCGCAAGGGAACAAGTCGGTCATTGTGAAATACATAGTGGTATACACAGTAAACTGAAAGTGTATAACTCACCGAATTCGCTAACGGTAAGAGAGACCAATCGTCGTTGAGAAACCATTGTTCCATGATGAAGGTGACAAGTTTAGATATATAATACATAAGATAACAAAAGGGAGCAATTAAGCTCTACAGTTATTAGAAGTTTCGCAGCAGAAACTAGTTGAACCAGTGTCCAAATGTACAACTGAATAACAATATGAGTGGATGGCTAATTATTAACGTCTAGAGCCTAACAGGCCAGAATCGAAACCAACTAAGAGTTTAAACAAACTCCAATGAGAATTCTTGGTTTAGGAACTAAACCGCCAATATGGTTAAGATCCTCTAATCAGAATCCATTGTGTAATAGACCCGCGTGGAAGTTAGATACTTCACGACGGCAAAACATTTTAAGCTAATGTTTGATTGATTACGTGGGCTAATCCCTTTTAAGGGGGGTAGAGCGCAAACCACTTAGTGTATATTACCGTACAAGTGTACGTAGTGTATGTGACTCATGTGCATAGCACAAATATATTATTGTTGTTGATGATTGGTGTGTGTGTTACGTAAACATACACACTCATTCATGGTTTAATTGTGGTAATTGCGCACAGAAGATGCGAATACCATTGTGTGTTTGTTACAGTGGTGTGTTTATAGTACAGTGTGGGAGTAGATAAACTCCCGGGGGAACAAAAGCCCCGACAGTGTATAATGTAAAACCAGGTGTTGTATTTGATAAAATATATGTGTATATATATATATGTTACTTAATAGTGATGCATGAAAGGGCATGATACCGACATAAACCTAGTGAGAATAAGATTCCCTAGGCAACAGTTAAAAGTGAATGGAGGTACTGATAGACGGAGTTCTGTCCTTTGGAGATGTTGTGTCATGACTGAATGATTCAAAAGATAGAAATTGGAAAGAGTGATTTACTTGATGCTTGAAAATGAAGTGGGGGTGGAACTTGATTTGCATGCGATCAAGGGAAGCCGAACACAAATGGTGTTGAAGGATAGTTCACACTGATGCTGATCACATCAGGGTTGGATGACTCTTGAAACTCCCTATAAGTGGTCACGAATAACCCGCTAATAAAAGAAGCAAAGAGCTTAAGTTGGTGTGACTTGGAGTTGTGTGTGTTTTCAAAAGGATTTTAATTGGCTTTATAAACGTTGATGGATACTTTACATAATTAAAGCCTTCTTACTTAACCTCACAAGGAAATTTTTAAACTTATGTGATTATTTTAATCTCCTAAAGGCACGGGGACGGAAGTGTCCATCGCGACCGTGTTCTGCGGGATCACAGTGTATATCAAGGATATTTTTGATTGCTTACATGCTCTGACATGTTGTGTGGTATGTGTAATGAATGTTGTTTTGACTTGGATTCCTAAAGTGTATACTATCAAGGCCTATGAGTCTAAATGTGTGTGTTATATAGACCTATGTGTCTAAAGACTGTTATGTTACCAGGACCTATGTGTCCAAATGTGTTATGTTACCCAAGACCAGCGAGTCAAGGGGTGTTATGTATGTGTAAGTGTTGTTAAGATACCCGGACCATAGAGTCCGAGGTTATCATTTGGATATGTTATGTTATGTGTGGATGTGAATGTGTTGCCCGGACCATCAAGTCCGAGGTTGTGATGTAAAGTGTGTTTGGTTATGGAAGTTTATTTCCAAGTGATTACTGTGTTCTAATCTAATGATATGTGAAAAGTGTGAACTTCGAGGACGAAGTTTGTTTAAGGGGGGTAGATTGAAATACCCCAAACCTTGATATGTGGTCTAAATATCAAACTATGGTATGTAAAGCTAAAAAGTGCCTAGTAACATCAGTGAACAATTAAACCATAAGAAATGCAATAAAGCATTAACACAGTTTGAGCAAAAACATGCTCTAAGCTATGAGTGAACTTGGTTAGGACCCAAAGAGCCTACCAAGACTTGATAACATTTAATTATGATTTAATAAGGCTAATAAGTCCTTAAGAAACTTGGTGGACAGTAAAACCAAATAAAACATAGAAATACCTTAAAGTCAATATGAGCAAAAATGTGCTCTAAGCTTGGATGAATGTGTATAAGACCTAATGGTCATACCTATACCTTATTTATATGTTAATGAACATATTAAATCAATTACCAAAAGAAAACCAAGCTTGAAAACAAGTTTAAAACACAAAATGTGCTTTAAGGAGTCTTACGCACGTTTTGAAAAATTGTCTTGTAAATGAGTTTTGAATGGCTAAATGTCCATCATTACTCTTTAATTAACATGTGTACTATATGTATCACATTTGGGTGGCCATATTAGTGGAAATCAAAAATTTCACTTCTATGTGCCTTAGTTTGTGAATAGTAACTTTTATAAGCTAGTTTGTAACATATAATGTTAAGTAATTAAATTGGTCAACAAAGACCAAAACACCCTCCTAGGCATAATGGTGGCGGTTTTTGTAGTGAGGAGTCACCAAGTATGTTAACTTGTTAAGTAAATAAATTGACTCATAGTTACTATTTGCTTTAAGACTTAAATATCTTCAAAAGTAAGTTCTTCTCATTCTCCCTTCCTTTCCTCCATTTCACACGGTTCAACTCCTTCTTCCTCTCTTCTTCTTGTCTCTCTCGGTAATATATCACCACAACCATGGAAGTCCATCTTTGACCACATGTAAAACCTACCTCACTTAACCAAATCACAACAAACACCACCATTCTCTTTAGTTAAGCCAAGCTCTACAATCTTGTTCTTCAAAACTTCAAAACCTCCATTCGGTGCCAAGAGAACACCATGGAGGAGCTTGAGCTCATCTTTTCACATATTCTTGTTCTCCTTTGCTTCAAGGTAAGGAAACTCAAAGAAAATCCATGTTTCCTCCATGTTTTGTTGTTGTCCAAAATTCACCTTAATGGAGCTCTTATATTGCCTTGTTCTAGCTTCATTTGAATCTTCCAAGGGCTAGGGGAGTCCTCTCTTGATACTTGTTCAAGTTCTCTTCCAATTCCAAGGTAAAACAATTACCTTAATGTGTTAAAACAATATGTGTAACTAGGGTTTACAATGAGATGAAGCATAATGCTTGAATACTCATTATGTTGTTTGTATAATGTTTAGAAGTTGACAAACAACCAAACCCCACCGGTTTACAAGGAACCAAAAAGAATTTGAGGAAAAAGAGGTAAACAAACTATCTCAATGTAGTTTAAATGCCTTAGGAACATGAGCTAGATTTGCTTGATAAAATACCTAAGAGCCAATGGCAAGTGACCTAGTAAAGTGTTCTCAAGGAGACTAGTAAAAGAACATATGTTTTGGTGTATGTATTTGCAGGTCAAGGCATTATTTATGTGGGAAATTCAGTGTTTAAGGTTATGCAATTTAAGGGCCTAAGAGCCATGTTATTTAAGGGCCTAAGTGCCAAGCAATTAAGTTATGCACTATATTGATGTAGTGCTTATGTGTGAAGTTTGTGTATAAAGTGTTTGATGGATTTAGGTGTTATTGAATGAATTAAGGTGAAAACCTAAGTGTTTGGATGTGAGTATATACAAGAGAAGCTATGGCCAAATTTGGAAAAATGTGAGAAGTTCTAAGTTTTAAGTGGTTTTGGTGGAACTAGGAAGTGTTAAAGTGATTGAATGTTTACTTGAGCAGAAACATGTGTTAGGTATTTAGAGTGATGCAAGGATTTAGTTATATCTTGGAAGTTCTAGGAATTCAATGTGTGTTGTGGAATGTATTAAAGTCTGGAGGATTGTTTAAGGTTTAGGTAAGGTTGGTGTTCAGGAACAAGTGGTGTTTGGGTATGATGTAAAAAGGATTTAGTTAGTAAGAAAATAATGCTTAGAAGAGATGTAGATGAGAAGAAAGTGTTTTTGGATAAGTAGTTATAATAGTAGAAACACCATTTAGGAACCTAGTTACAAACGTTGAAGTGTTAAGGAATTTTACAAGGAGATATACGTAAAGTTTAAGGAATTAGGAAAAATAGTTTTGTGAGTGTTTTTAAGAATTCTTAAGGGTGTGTTTAAGTGCCAAAATGATGTTAGAACACATTACGAGGCCTTAGGAGTTTGGTGAAGATTTGACAAAGTTCGTGCATGTTTGTAAGGAAGTAAAAGGGGGTCTGTAATGGACGCCCAGCTGTGGGTCGTCGTGGGTCGGTCGGACCAAAAACATGGTTTAAGGTTATGAAATGATATGTGCTGATGGGGATTGGTAGGTAATGATGTTATCAGGATGTTAAGGACATGTTAGGGAGTTTTAATGACACCTAAGTGGGTTAAAGTTGATTAAAATGTGAGAGTAAACAGTTCAACTGTTAAGTAAGGTAACTAAGTTAAGGGAAAAATTAAGCATTGACATTAAATGATCAACGCAAACCCGATTGTTAATGAAAACACGTGGATGTCAACAGTTGTTCGAGAATTGCTCGAGGAACAAGATGGACAGGAAAGTGACTCCGTGACAGTATGGTTTTTCTTGCAACCTTGCGTTCCTACGGATTACACCGGCTTGTATGCCAATCTGTTTTTCTGTATGTTTGCCACGTTGTAAGATTAACATGTAATGAGTTTCCATAATTCATATATGTGGCGTGTTCAACTCCGATACCATTTCTCAGCAGTGTTAACCTTAGTTAACGAGTCTAGGATCACTGAGAGTTCGGTATTCGGAGCAACGACCCGTACCATGGGACGTACTAACCACGGCTATGCGTGTGTTAAATGGTGATATGTGTATGTGAATGGGGATCTCCCTTGTGTGTTTAACCCAGTTGTAATCTGTATGTGTGTTGTTATGTGATAAGCTCCATAGTGGGGTTCTAAAATTATCTAAAGTAAGTATGTACTAACAGTAGTGAGAATCCGGTTTGGCCGTCGCGCGTTGTTTTGGAAGGGTATCCTCCTAGCCTTACCCTTCTCTTTGTTATGGTTGTTTCCCTCACGGGTTATGATCTCCCATTAGCTTCTCCAAGCTTGGCTATTCTGACTTATGATCGGTTTAGGGGAACATGTGTTTGTTTGGTGTTTTCGGGCCTCCAAACCCAACCACCTTAACTTAAGTTACTCGTCCAACTATTATGACGGTAATGATGTTGGTGTTATTGTAGCACGACTTATCATAGACTGGCAACATTCCTAGGCTCACCAGTGTGTAAACAATGTTTGGGTCGGTTCCTAGCGAACCCTCCCGTTGTGTTATGTTTTGGTTTGTGATGCTATTCATTGCGGTATTGTGTTGTGTACGTAACGTGCACAAGTGTGTTAAGTGTTGTATGTAGTGTATGTCGTAGGTTTATAATGTGGAGTGTGTATAATGTAGATTGTGTGGATCAGGATAATGACTCCCCGTTTGTGTAAAGGCGTTTTAAGGATAACCACGATTTAGGGTATGTGTCGTCTATTAAGGAAGTAGCTCCGTTGGAGAGAAACACTCTAGGGATGTGAATACCATGGTGACTTGTTAAGTAGGATGTATTATCCGATTGTTGAGCCCATGAGGCAAATGTTAAGTTTGTGTGTTTATTGTTACATCATGATTTAAATATAATCAACTGCATTTAAGACGACAACTTAGTTGTGCGTGGCCCGGTAGCATGTGGGCTGCGGGATTACCATACCAGCAAAGGTGCTGAGCCCCTGGGGCCACCCCTTTCTCTTCTTTCCTATTTCAGGTACGAAGTGCTGGAAGCCGTTCGAGAGTAGGACGGGTAGTCGATTGTACATGGGTAAACTTTTAATGTATGTATACAGTAGGTGTAGTAAGCCGAAATTGTTGTCGGCAACAGTTTATAAATACTCGGTATAGTTGATAAGGTGTATGTTTTTGTTGTTGTTAATGGAAAGGGATATTAATGTATAGTTTGCTCGGGAATTTAGCCCATCAGACCGTACATTGTGTATGTATTAAGCCTTGTTAGCCACGTGGGTGGCTAACGCGTGTAACACCAGCAATTAAGTAATGTGATGAGATTTTTCTTCCGCTGCAGTTGTTTTGTAAGTATGTTATGTTGGATGGGGTGTTACACTAATCCCGGACCAGAGTGGCTTATGTACTCTCGGCCTGTTTTAAATGCATGGTCTGGGACCTTACCCTAGACCTAGGGCCCAAACCACTACTACAGATTTGCCTATTTACATTTTTCAAGTCTTGTTGCAATGGTTCTCCACATCCATTATATGTATAGACTTCCCAAATGATCTTAGGTATATTCTAATGCCAAAATATCACTCTGAACCTTCTTAAATCATTGTCCAAACCTGTTGCCAATTACTTGTAAAATCTCTCAACACTTGTAATATTTTCCTTAGGTCTCTAGGTGGTAGTTTCATGCCTATTACTCCAACTATCCAAAATTTATCTCCCCACCATTACCACTACTCCAAAAGCATTACTTCTCACATACACCTCCTTTACACAACTCCTTCTATTTTCCACTAGTTCACACTTAGACATTCACAAGGCATTTTTTTTCCTTTGTTTACCAAACTTGCACAAGACTTAGCACTTCATACAACATACTTTGGTGTGGGTAAAACACCCATTTAATCTCTAAATCCTCCAAGACAATGTCTAAATCCTTTTTACACCTTAGAACACCTTAATACATGTTTCCTTTCTAGGAAAACACTTATTCATTTCCAACACTTCCTAGTTCACCAAAACTCATTAAAAACCCTTAAAACCTCTTGTACATTATCCAAATTTTGACATGGGTTCTACTAGTACATTGTTACACTAAAACTCATAGTTTTCACCATTAAACATCCAAGAACACTTAAATCCATCAAGAACATTCTTATACACAAAACTTCACCCAATTACACTACATCACAATATAGTGCATATTTTAAATTGCTTGGCACTTAGGCCCTTAAATAACATGGCTCTTAGGCCCTTAAATAGCATAAACCATAAACACTGAATTTCCACATGTATACATTGCCTTTAACCTGCTAATACACTCAACATCACAATATGCCCTTAATAAACTCATTGAGAGCATTTTACTAACTCATTTACCATTAGCTCCTTAAGTAGATTTAATAAACAACTTAAGCTCATTTCTCCTAAGACATTAAACTACATTGAGATAGTTCATTTACCTCTTTTCCTCTCAAACTTCTTTCTTGTTTCCTTGAACCGAAAATCAGCAAGGAGTTTGATCACTTGTCAACTTTCTAATCAACATACAAACAAGGTAATGAGCATTCAAGCTTCATGCTTAAACACATTTATAAACCCTAATTTATACATTGTCTTAAAACATTTAGATACTTGTTTTACCTTGTAAATGGAAGAGAGTTTGAATAAGTAGCAAGAGAGGACTCCACCAAGTCATTGAAAGATTGAAATGAAGCTAGAACAAAGCAAGGTAAAGACACCATTAATGGTGCTTTTCGGCCAACATCAAAACAAAAAAAATGGAATTTTCTTTAGTTTTTCCTTACCTTGAAGCAAAGGTGATCAACAAGGCATAAAAATATAAGCTCAAGCTCCTTCCATGGAAGTTCTCCTTGGCACCAAATGGTGGTTTTGATGATTTGAAAAGACAAGATTGTAGAGCTTGACTAGACTAAGAGAATGTTGGTCTTGGATTTTTGATTTGGTATATGGAGCTAGGAATTACAAGGATTCAAAGATGGAGTATTTGTGTGGGCTGTAGCAAACCGAGAATGAGAAGGGAGAAGAGAGGTTGGACACGGTGGGGAAGCAAAGAGAATGAAGAGAATGAAGAGAATGAGGAGAAAACTTGCTTTTGGAGATATTTAAGCTAAAAGCAAATAGTACTTTTGCTTTATTACTTTACTAGCTTATTTAATTGTTTAAGTGTGGTGAGTCACACATGAAAACTGCCCCCCCCCTAGTCAAATGGGGTGTTATGGTCTTTCTTGACCAATTATATCAGTTATATTAACTTATGTTATAAACTAGCTTAATTTGGTTACTATTCACTAACCAAGGCACATAATTGTGAAATTTTTGATTTCCCATTGATTTAGACTTCATAATGTGATACTAAGTAGTACACATGTTAATTAAAGAGTAATGATGGACATTTAGCCACTCAAAACTTATTTACAAGACAATTTTTCAAAAATGTGCTTGTTTTAGCTTGTTTTCAAGCTTGGTTTTCTTTAGTAATTGATTTAAAATGTTCACTAGCATGTTAATAAGGTCTAGGAATGACCTTTAGGTCTTATACAAGGTTACACCAAGTCTAGAGCAAGTATTTGCTTAAATTGACTTTAAGGTGTTTTCTTGTGTTTTGTTTGGTTTAATTGTCTACCAAAGTTTCCTAAGGACTTAATTAGCCTTATCAAATCATAATTGAATATTATTAAGTCTTGGTAAGCTCTTTGGGTCCTAACCAAGTTCACTCCATGCTTAGAGCATGTTTTTGCTCAAACTATGTTTATGGTACTTTATTGTTTTTACTATGGTTTAGATTGTTCACTAATGTTTCTATGGCACTTTTTATCCTTAATATACCATAGTTTAATGTTTAAACAACATATCAAGGTTTGGGGTATTTCATAATCTGTGTGCTAATTTGTACAGACACTAGTATTGTAAATTATCGGAAAAGTTTTGTTAAAATATTGAGATTGAGACCCCTGATTGAGTTCCATTTATGTGTTGACGAACTGGTTAGGCAGTACCATATTAAATAAAGCATGAAGTGTACTAAGTGATGAAATATTTGGTTGTCAGTTATTTATAAAGGTCCTTCTAAGGTCTTGAAATATAATCACTTGGTAAAAAAAAGATTTGTGATTAAGACTTTTATAAAGTGGTAATTATTGATGGATAGAGTAAAACTCTGGGTGCATGTGGGGTTCGTAATTAAACGAAGTATATGGCAACTGATGTATTTGTTCCCTTGTATTTGGCGTGTATATTAAGTGATGGTTCATATTGAACTTTTCGAGAAGTATTGTGATAAATATTTATAATGTGACAGTGTTTTGGTGAATTCTCATAGCTTGTTACAAACAATTAACTATGTCACCTTGTATAAAATTACAAAGGTAGTAATTATTTGAGTGTTCAGTGTTCGGAAATAACTTGAGTGTTGTAAACTAAATATGGGAAGCATTAAGTGGGATGGAGAAAGGTTTAGGATTTTGATCTTTGTACTCGGAGACTATTGGTGAAAGTAAAGGTGAAATTGTTGTGTTAGTCTTATCACATTTCTGTTATGAATAGAACATTGAGAGGTTGACTTGAGTGGGTAGTAGCTAAATTAGGCATTTACTAGATGAGATTTAATTGTTGTGAATTTATTTCAAATTGTCAATAAAAGCAAAACTTAGAATTAATAATGGTATGATAAGAAGTGAATTGGTCTATGATTTGAGTCCTATATGAGGTGTAAATTCTAGGATATAGATGGTATCACGACTCTTAGGTGCTACAATCATCAATGACTATTCTGCTGTGACAAATAACCACAATATCTGCAAATTTTCATCGTAGAGGGAGTCTCACTTACCTGATCATGAGCGGTTTTCTCACCATTATGAGCCATCAAGCACACCAAAATGGTGGTGCATGACTCAGCCTTTTTTGAGTAGGAGATTTTGACCATCTTGAGAGATTTGTCAGCCAACGCAGGCTCTGATACCACTTGATAGGATCGGAGTGCTGACCGAGTAGGTCTGAGGTGTTAGTCTCAGACCAACCCTACTTGGAGAACAAGTATTTGTAGAAGATAATTACGTGGAAGCTTTTGTTTTAAATTTTCAAGATAGGATTTTGGTTGTATTAAAATTCAATGCGAATTACAACATAGCTTCCTATCTTAGGATTTGACAGAGGTACTCTGTCTCATCCAACACTCGCTCTACTCTCGGCTTAGATCAATGTGTAACAAGGAGTAAAGGGGAGTGTTCTATGTGTGCTCTCTAGGTAATAAATACCTAATCTAATTGACAATGTCGCACTAAGATCTCTCGAAAATCTCTCTCACTCTCTCAATATGACCTCTCTCTAGAAATATGAAAGTGAAGAGCTCCATCTATTACAAACAACTTCTCCCTGCTTATATAGTGATAATACCCGAAGTAACTGCTCCTATTTAGTAGCCATAACGTTCAGGATGGTGCTCCACGTTCTCTTGGTCAAGCATACTCCGAAATTGTCGCAACTACTCTGTAGAGGGACTCGTTCTGGCGCTCTATACCCTTGACCGCCTTGATTTTGGGGCCTGATCATATGTGAACGAGTGTGACAGTTTTTTCCATGTTTTCTCCGCGTTCTAATAGTAGAAGGTCTCCTTTAAGCTTCTAGAACTTTTCATGAGAATCTTGTGTCGCAGAACGACTCCTTCCGTAGCCAGACTCGTTCATCTCCCAGACTTGCTCTGATGCTATTATCAGTGATACTTCTTCTGTCACCAGACTTACTCTGTTGCCATAATCAGAAAACCTTGGGTTCCAACAATATGCACGCATACCACGGTAGTGGATGCCAGAGGCTTTATCCTCTGAAGGTGGTTGGTCATCTGCTCTGCTGATCGGGCCGAGCTCCATAGCTCCACTTATGATATAGAGGGTGAGAGTAGCCACCACGTGGGGCATGTGGAGGCACATACTTCTACTGGGGGCAGCTATCATGACCCCCATACCCCTCCGGATGCTGCACCCGTTGACATGGATATCGATGAGGAGACGGATGAGGACGACCTTGATCATGAGAGCGTGAAAGATGAGGAAGATGCTCTCGCTATGGATCCCATTCTTCCCACTCACTGGAGGTTGAATGATGTGCCAATACTTGGTGGTCCGCTACTGACTAGTGTTATCACCAGTTTCGAGGGGCATGTTGCCATTAACCTTTGGTCAATGACTAAGGTATTTACTCCCTTATCTTTCACTTTATCAAGTAGTTTTAATTACTTCTGGATGTGTGTGTAAACATTGTGGTAATTATATAGGACCGGGGAGTTTTGGGATTTAAATCCTGAAACAGTTTGATCATGAATTGGCTGCTTAGTCTGGTTCCTTGCAAAAGGGCAAGGAATATGCTTATGCATTCAGGCCCGCATCATCTACTAGATATCACATGGTCTTTCAACAACATGTCACTGATCTTGGCCTTTGTGGAGAAGTGGCAGCCGGACACCAAATCTTTCCACATGCCCTTTGGAGAGATGACGATCACACTCCATGATGTGTGGCAGATACTAAGGATCCCCATCCTTGGTCACACAGTTCTAGGGTATCAAACGCTGAGCTTAAGGAGATGATGGTTAGGTATTTAGAGTTTGACGACAGTGTTCAGGCGATGACAAATTTCATATGGCATATTGGTGTTGTTCAGCTATGTTTACTGATTGAGTGGAGATCGATCGGGTACATGCTACCTATGAAGCAGACGTGTGGTTGACTCTACTATGTGATCGGTACCACCATCTTTGCTGGGAAGGGGCGTGGACGCATAAGTACCGTTCTGGCTAGTCACTCCCATGAGCCGGCATGAGAAGCTACAGAAGTACGCATGAGGAGCAGGCACTCTTGCATGGTTGTATCGCCAATTGGGGATAGCATCTTGTGCCAATTCTACTAGCATTGTTGCCTGTATGACCCTTCTTGAGGTAAGTGTTTTAATGTAAAACAATGTCTAATACATGCACTCACATTAATAGTTGGCATAATTAATCTTTTAAATTTCCATAGTGCTCGATATATGCATACTTCCCCAAGCTTACACCAGCAGTTAGTGCTGATTGGTGTGATGGGGATGATAGACCATGGGCACTGAGATGGGTCAGGTCCACCTCCTAGCAGAAAGATAAAGAGTCACGGGAGAACTACCGTGAGCATATAGATGCTCTGACAACAAGAAATGTAAGTGGTACAACAATTGTAATTTTTATTATTTATTATTGTTTCTTATTGATGCTTATGTTTCCCTGTGATCAAATGTAGATCGATTGGTTGCCCTACGGTCGCGAGAAGGTGAATGAGAACAAGGGCCGCACTTGGTACATGGGTACCTTATAGTTGTAACACCCCTACTCTAATCGGCTCCTAATGGTCGTACTTAAAACAATAATCGCAGCGGTAATATATAATCTCGAACTACTGGTGTTACCGATTCTCACTCCCCCATACGAGAGATAACACAGTTAATTAAACATTCACAATACGAAACAATTTCCCGTAGTGATAACAAGATATATATATATATCCACTTTCCATTCCAATCCATAATACATTTATTAGTGAGCATCTAAGTATTCCAGTCCTATACACGTTTCTATGCTTGTATCGTAATACAACAGTACATACTTAAATAACTGCAGCTAGCTACCTAGTGCATCCCGCTCTCTGTCGACACCGGAAGCTGCATACCTGAAAGTGTTTATTTGTATGTATGGAATCAGCCCCTACTGAGTATGCTACTACATGACTATCATGCCCCCTCATACCCCTAGTTAATTGGTCGAGAGCATCCGGTTCATTTCATGCAATTCCATTTTAATGTAAAACTGTAAAGCAATAACATTATTGCAGTAAACTCAAATAACAATCAAGCCCCCGGCTTCTCATGACATACCAACAATAACCAACCAAAATACATCACAATGTATATATATGAGTACAACGACTCCACTCAACCAACCCATACATACCACTCAATTCATGTTGTTCATATAACGCATATCCATATAGCATAACCAATAAACAACAAGGCGAAAATAACGAGAATTATAGATATGTATAAGTCTCGTGTTGGCATAGCCCCAATAATGTTCGCCTAATTACGAGCTAAGTAGCTGTTCGTAAGTTGTTCGTTATGCCTAATGACAACGTCTCGTTAGAACGACGCGTCTCTATATATTACCCCTATAATAGCGGGTCACCACGGCAGTAGCCACTCCAGCGGTAGAGTCTTCGACCAAGAACCATCTTAGTTCGTTGGAATTAGATACTTACGGACCCGTACACGGACATCCTAGTATTGGTTTTTGTGATCACAGCGCGCACCCAGAGCCAGGGGCGTTGATAGTGGGGGGAAGGAGGGAGCAAAACTCCCCCCAACTTTGCTAAATTACACAAAAATATAGTGTAATTTTTTTAAGCAATTTTTATAAAACCCCCGTAATTATTTCTAATTTACGTATGCCCCCCTCAACTTTTATATCTGGCTCCGCCCCTGCCAAGAGACACATCCTCCTAGATTGTTCATCTAAACTATCGCATCACATTTTTATTTCCACAACATTGAAGACTAAGGTCATTAGTCCAATCCTAAGTATATCGACTCGGGATCCAGTGTAAATACAAGAGCGGTGTTATAAAAGGCCAATGCTCCGTATCCAAGGCTCGGATAATATATATCTTATTATCCTATGCTACAACGTTTTTCTGACGTTCTTATATCACATATATAAGGTAGCGCCATTAGCCTGTACTACAACGTTTTTTTGACGTTCTTATATTACACATATAAGGTAGCACCATTGCCGCTAGTTCTTATATATATATATATATATATATATATATATATAAGTATATATATACGAACTAATACTGTTATCGCAAAACAGTAAATATAAAGCAGCTTAAATACACAGTTCAGGCATATTTATTCACACATATAGACATTCAATCTTATCACAGATTTTTCACACAATGTCTGAACTAAGGAAATCCTCAAAGATAATCAAGCCACATAATAACATACCTTATACTCGACAAGTATTACAGTGGAGTATGAATTCAGCTAAATCTGACGCTCCTCGAGACACCTCTAACAATCTGATAATACGCACCACACTACGTATTAGCACCTCACAATACAATATTACTCTACGGTACCCCGTACCGTCGCTAATCCCTCCCATTTTATTCCCCGTTATTATCTAATAACGTCTCTCGGGTTTTCGGTTTCATTCGGGATTGGTTTTACGTAAACGTTATGTTGCATGCATGGTTTCGTTCGCATGCATGAGTATGTCGTAGTATATTCCTCATGTAACATTTTCTCTCGTAGTATCCTACTTCTCTTTATTGTAGGTTTAAGATGTATATATTTAACTCATACATATACATTATCACATGCATGTTATTATACTTGTGCATTTATATAGTTTGTTACTATATTGCATATATAACTCAATCATATGTTATACTTGTTTCTTTAGTATTTTATTACTAAAACTTAGTCAAATATGTTTGACCAAGTCAAGGTAGTTAACTTGACTCACTTATATTGTATTGGTTAATTTTACCCAAGTTTACAATATCCATATAATTCATATTTAAATACTTTGAATTATATAGCTAACCCATTATTTTATGTACACTCTTAACATTAGAATTTCCTTAACTAATGTTTATAATTCTTTTCTCCTTATCTTATATCATTTTTCTATGACATTATATGGTCACTAAACCATATCATATTTCCCACTCAATAACATATTCATTTATACATATATATATATATATATATATGAATTATGAGACTATTTATTATATGGTAATTCTTTATAGGGAAAATTCACGAGATACCCCTGTTTTCTTTCGTAATTCACAATATACCCCTGTGATTTTAGTAATTTAACTTTTAACATGCTTAAATGTTGTCCAAAATTGATGAAACTTTACATGGACGATGCTAAAGTGTTATATTTTGGTCCAATATCAAATTTGAGGTTTTTTAAGCTCACATGTGACCTGTGGGACCCAATGAACAGTCACATAATCATTGGGTCCCACAGAACACATGTGTGCTTAAAAAGTTTCAAATTTGATATTGGACCAAAATATAACACTTTAGCATCATCTATGTAAAGTTTCATCAATTTTGGACAACATTTAAGCATGTTTAAAGTTAAATTGCTAAAATCACAGGGGTATATTGTGAATTACGAAAGAAAACAGGGGTATCTCATGAATTTTCCCTTCTTTATAATATATTCATTTTTCCTTAATGAATATTTCTTATATTATAAATGTTGTAACCCTTATACATTATAAACCATATTATAAACTTATCTTTCAAAATACCCATATTACCGAACAACCCACTTATAATCTCTTTTATTTACATAACCCACCACATTATAATAATGTTTACATTATATTTATAACATATATTATGATATTTATATATTAATCTTTTATAACCTATGGTTATATCATATTATAAAATACCAAACAGAACCTTGCTGTTCGGTTTTATTTTACTTTTCACCAAAGTTTCCAGAAATTACAAAGTGCCCCCCAAATATTTTATCTTGTTTCACTTTAATGTATACCTTATATGATAACCCTTAAACCTAATATATTTATAGCCTACGGTTATAAATTCTTACTAATAGCCAACAGACGCCCTATGTCTACTCTAATTAAATTCCCACCTCTTAACTTTCTAAATTTACCAAATCACCCCATTTTTAACATATAGTTTCTAATATCATTATAATTATATATATATTATACACATATCTTTCTTAAAACCTCATATATTATTCCAAAAATTACCAAACTATACCAAAAGGTTATAAATATCATTTCTAACCCTTATACTCTCAATTTTTCCTTCCAACCCCATTTGTTACCCAAAATGTAACAATTTCATAAATACTATATATTATACTTATAAAATTCATTCTAACTCCAAATTTAACCAAAATTTCTAATAACTCAAGGTCTATTATAAACTTCATTTTGTACCCATAACTTTCGGAAATCACCAATTTTCCCCAATATTTATAAATCTTTTACAGTTTCATACTTAACTCATTATAAGTTAGTAAATTCAATAAATTCCCAAGCTTGGTAAAAGTCTCTATATAGTCAATATTGACTTATAATTCAGTTTGAAGCCCAAACTTTCGGTAATTACAAGATTAACCTCAAAGTTTCCCATATTTACAATTTTGGCACAAAACTTTATAATATGTTATAATTTTTTATTTAAATTCATTTTAAACCCAATTTCATTCTACTACAACCCACAGCCTTAATTTTATGTATTACCTTTTTGGCCTCAACTTAATGCTAAATGCATAAATTAAATTAAATAAGCTTTTAAACTTATTAAATGGCCTAATGACATGGCCTTATTACTACCTTGAACTTGTAAAATAAATTAAACTTTAAATGTCTAAAAAATGCTCTAAATTATCGGCCTCACCACCAACTTCTCCAAATTTCCCAAATTTCCACATAATGTCATAATTTGACCATTATGTTATTAAATCATTTAAATGACTAGCTTATATTAACTAAGTCATTTATGATCATACTTAGATTAAAATTAAATATTCCAACCATCCACTCTCGGCACATATATATATAATATAAGCTCTAAAGCATATAATATATGATTAAGAATGTTTACCTTGATTTATAAGCTTCTTAAGCCTTGTTTGGCCACGGAAGCTTGGGGAAATATTTTGGATAGATTCTAATTATGCTATAAGCAGCAATAATAAGATATAGTTAGGTTCCAAAAGCTGAACCAACTATAAGGGTAATTATAAGCCATGAAAAATCTAGATTTTTCACCTTAAAAATGAATTTAATCCACCTTTCACTCCATGGACTGTCTTGGAAGTTTGGAGGTGTGTTTATACACCTCTTGACATGCATTATACATAGGAGAAATGTTATGGTTCAGTTTAAAACATAAACTAACCATAAGAGTCATTAAAGGTCGTATAACATGGATTTTTACCTTAGAATTTGAAGCTGTTCCCAAGTGTTCCACAGCCCTATTTTTCATTAGAATGAAGGGTGTTAATCCCTTAATAAAATCATGCCAAAGTGGAAGATTAACTCATCCAAATAGAACCTAAAACACTTAGTCTTTTAACCACTTAAAATGGGGTTTTTGAGGTGATTTCGGCCACCTCCAAAAGAGTTGAAGCTCACCAAGGTTCTAGTATGAAAATATGAAGATTATAGAGGGTTTAGTTCGTGGGAATCAGCCAGAACACAAATATAAAGGAAGGTATGAGCTTAGAGCGCATTTTTACCTTAATGAGTGATTTTTGTCTTCTCTTGCTCCAAATACTTTATTTGCCCACTACTTGATGTTTGCCCATGGCTTTACAGACCTTCTTAAAGTATATTCTTGGCTCTACCATGGGAGAAGAAGAATACTTAGTCCTTGTTGAAGAAAGGAAGATATTTGGAGCAAAAATGAGTTCTTACGAGCAAGAATACTTATGTTCTTCAAAAGGTCAAAGGGAGAAGATGAAGAAGGAAAGAGAGACTTACTATCAGCTAAGAGAGAGGGAGAGCTGCTGAAATTCATGGGTATGGGCAAGGAGGATGAAAATAATGTGAGAGAGAGTAATTAATTAAGTGTGTTGTAGTTCCCAAGGAGAGTAGACTTTGGTGTGTCTAGGAAGCTTCTTACAGAAAGTAAAAAGCACTTTTAGGAGTGTCCTTTCATCTAATAAAATCAGCCACCTTTATTCTGGTGGGGAATTTGAATTTTTGTGTTGTTTTGTACAGGGCTACCTGCCACTGTACTAGGGAGCTACCTGCTCGCTTAGTGATTCGGCTCCCCGTGGCACTAAGGTGAGCTATTTGAATTTCATGTATTTTTTTGTACAGGGCTACCTGCCTCTGTACTAGGGTGCTACCTGTAGCACTAAGGTGAGCTACCTACACTTTTGTGCTGTAGCACCTGCTACTTTTCTTTCCGACAGCTTGACCAAACCCTGTCTTTTTGTGACTATAGTTAAGCATTAAGGCCCCTCTCGTCATTGTTTTGTAGTCTGCAGTCATTCTGTTGTATGTCTTAAACTTATTCGGACTACATATATTTGTCCAAGTATATATATATTGAGAGGTTGTATATTTCCTTAATGACTTAAGGTTTATTAGCCTTTATAATTTAATGACTAACTTTTGATTAAAATCTTCCATTTAATTAATTTATGATTAATTAATGTAATTAAGGTTTGGGGTATTTCAATCTACCCCCCTTAAAAAGGACTTCGTCCCGTAGTCTCATTCACACTCGGTTTTCCTAAGGAATCAAGTTCCACTAGGTCACCACAAACAAACCATCGCTAGGGAGTATATCCCACTGATAAGCCTCAGACTTATCACGTTTTAGTATATTTAATTATAAGATTATTAGCCAAATTAAGGTTAGAATAATTAATATTATGCTATATTATGTATTAAGTCTACTATTTGTTCAGATTAATGTTTTTATATGTTTTTTCATGCAAGGGAACATTTCTGACCAAACTGCCGGACATAGGGCCGGATCATACCTGCACGGCACAAGCGTGGAGCAGAAAAGGACTCTATGCCGGGTGCGTTGCCGGTTATATCCAATCCGGCATACATGTGAAAAGTCACCTCGGTTGACCAGACGATGGCAGTTAATGACCGTTGCCAAACCAACATATGCCGGGTATGGTGCCGGACATATCATGTCCGGCACTGGTACCTTTTCGCGCAGATTCGGCGGTTTTGACCGTTAGCAGTTGGGCACGTGGTTATTATATGCCGGGTATAATTTGCACGGCATGACATCCGGCACGAGAAGAATGTGATGCCTATAAATAGGACGAGGGGCTACACTTTTCAACACACTTCAACATCATATTACACTCCATTCATTACTCCATTTTCGCCTCATTCCAAGGTGTTGGTGTCCAAGGAGGCTCTACGCAACTTTCCACGCGAGGAGAAGAATCCATGGCGGGTTAAGGCTACATCCAATCTTCTTATCTCCTGTGTATTCTCTCTCTCGATTTGAGTGGATGGTGGAGTAGGAATTCCTTGTTTGTTCTTTGGTTAGGGAATGAAATTCTCTTTGTAAAACAATGTTCTTCATAATATAACTTCAAGTTTATTAAGAGTAAGGTTCTTATTGAAGGAGAAGTGGTTGATCTCTTATTCTCTTCATGCAAATTTTACTTGTGGAAGATGAATCCCAAGTAGAATAGGTTAGACTCTCTTAATGATCTTCCTACTCTCTTCTTAAGAATTAAGAGTTAGTAGTAAGAGTGAGAATTAACCCATCTTTCCCATTACTTTGTTCATTTCGTGGCATGATATATGCTCGAATTGTTAATAGGTAGTGAGTCTTCTGTTTTCTTCTCAGAAACTGGAATAAGAATACGCATATTGACTATGCCGGATTCACTGCCGGGTGGCCAATGTCCGGCATATTCAAAGTCTTTGAATATGCCGTGCATCTGGTATCCGGCATGACACCTGGCGCAATCAATTGTTGGTTAATTCGAAGGCTTGTGCTTATGTTTCGAGTTCATGTTGATACTTAGATGGTTTAAAGCCCTGAATAAAGAATAATCTTCTTGTAAATAGCACTTAGTTTAGTTAGTTTTGATGAGGATTAGAAAATATTTCAATTTCCCCCCTTGTCTTAAAATAGGTTATTACCGGATTAGGACTAATTTTCTATAAGTCCCTTGGGTTCGATACTCTTGGTCGTAATTTGCTCATGCTATATTCTGACCGGGTTTTATTTGCTACCCTTAGTAGAGTGTAGGTTTAGTTATTTATTTTATCCATTTTGTATATAGTTTTTCCTACAATAATTTCTGTTAGCAAATTGGCGCCGTTGCCGGGGACTTGGAATTAATCCAAGTCCTAAAATTGGTAATCGCCCTATTCTTTATTCCTTCTTTTCTTATTCTTTATTCTTTAATTTAATATGTTCATTATTTTTTTTACTAATTGAATATGCCGGATACAATGCCGGATATATATATGCCGGCAAGATATCCGACATTATTGATTTCACTTTCTTCTTTCGGTTTATTCCTGTAAAAATGTTGGATTTTCAATCAATAAATTTTTTTTATTCAATTATTCTTTATTCTTCTAATTATGTTTATACATATTTGATTCATTTATTTTACTCATTTGATTAACTCAATCCTTCGTTTATATGTGTGTGCCGTGAACGACGCCGTTTATGTTTACCCGGCCTACTAATAAAACTTGTGCCGGATTATTCTTATCCGGCCTGTAACCCGGCACTTAGCGAATTCAGAAGAGGCGCCCCAGGGATACATGCCGTGCTCATGGCCGGATATGCTTTACCCGGCATTGTAAAATGTTCATTATGCCGGTTGGAACCAACCCGGCACAGCACCCGGCATATCGCGTTTCTGAAAAACAATAATAACAGCGGGTAAGTTGGGTTTCACAGACCCACTTTTACCCTACAACAAACGCGCCGCCTAGACCCTCTCCAAGCTAGTCGCCGCCCAAAGGAGCCCAGCATATTACCATCGCATTCCAGTGAGAAATCGCACCACAAGACCACCGTGAGCAGCTCATTCCACCGTTCGAACATTTACAAATCAAAACCAGGTTCCCTCATCATGTATTATGTTTTTCGAATTCGATTTTCATGTTGTCGGTTCTATATTTTGTTTTTGTTAGATTCATGGCTTAGTGCAGTGTTTTCGGGACTTTGGAATATGCTGTGGTTAATTTAGGTGCTCTGGTGTAGTTATGAGCGTTTCTGAAAAAATCTGGGTTCGAGTTTTGAATAAGCCGGATGAGTTTTGCCCGACATCCAGTCCGGCATGCTTTTGTTTGAATATGCCGGGTGTGTTCTATCCGGCATCCCACCCGGCACGCTTTCTGATTGCTTCTTCCTTGCCTATTGTGAATCTAGTCTTTTTGAATTAATGCCTATGGTAATATTTTGTTGAGAAGTAGTCGAAAAGGTTTCTGATTTACAGGCATGTGGGCGCATCGTGTCCCTCTACAGGACATTCAAATTTTAATTTTTGTTAAACTAACATTGATGAACTATTGTCTGGTATTCCTTTGCTATTTTCTTATAGATGCCTCATAGAAAATCCACCACTTCCCCTCCACGCGCTTCATGCTTTGACTCAGAGGAGGATGAGCTGTTAGACCAGGCTGAGGCAGCCTTCGCGGATGCCACCACAGAGGAGGAGGAGGCTCCTCCTGCACCTGTGCCACCTCGTCGATCTACCAGACGGGCAGGCAAGGAGGCAGCCTCCAGCGGTGCCGCGCCGCCTCCAGCCAAGAAGACAAGGGCTGGCAAGAGGAAGAAGAGGACTTCTCTAGAGACTCAGAGCGGCCCTGGTTCCACTTCTTCTGCTCCAGAGCACGATGATTTTGGTACACCTCTCCCTCTCCCTCCTCGCATTCCTGATGTACCTACTTTTGATGAGGAAGTGAAATACCCCGAACTTAAATATAGGGATTAAAATTATCCTACTAGGTATTTAAGGGCTTAATAGTGCCTAAGTAATTTTGGTAAGGAAAAATAATTCCAAAAGAAATGAATAAACTCTTAAAAGCGAAAAACGCTAAATAAGCGTTAAATAACGTAGGAGGTATGAGACCTCGGTTAGCGTATTATATGGATTCCTAAGGCTTAATAAGGCCTAAATAATATAAGGGAACAACTCCCGAAGAAAACGGATCCAAATAATGTATTAAAACGCTAATAAAGCTTTAGCGCACGTTTTTCAAGAAAACCCGAAAACGTGACTTTTAGTGGTCAAACGAACCCGTAAAAATTATAAATCATTAAATAACTATAATTAAGCATGAATGGAAGCTTAATAACCAATAAAAATTAATTTAAAGAGAAAATTCCGGAAAACGGGTTCCGGTGAGTGAATAGTGTAAAAACGAGAACTTTTGGGGTATAAATTGTAAATAGACCAAACCTTCCCTCCATTGTAAAAATAAAATGCTGGCTCCATCCCTTGTGTGTGTGTACACTTTTTGGTACCAGCCCCCTCTCCAACACACACAAGAAAACAAAAAAAAATGAAAATAAGAAAAGGTAAATAAAGTACAAAAGGTGCTTTACTTTTCTCTCTCCTCCCATTCTACACTCTCTCACGTACTCACTCCCTCTTTTCTGAATCTTCTTCTTCCTCCCAGCCTAAAATGGCGATTTCAACAAGCTTCCACAGCTCCACACTTCTCTTCCATTTTTGAAGGCCTAAATCACCTCCAAAAATTACAAAAATTATACCATTGGACTCCTCTCGCTTAGGAGATCAATTCCCTCTTTTCAAAATTCGAAAACCTCCACTTTCATCTCCATGGGTGTAGCCATTCTTGAAGCTTGAAGGTGACCATTTGAAGCTCCTTCTTCTCCTTGTTAATCTAAGGTAAAAAGAAACTCAAAAATTCATCTTTCTAGCTCTTTGTTTTTTAACCGAAAATTCCAAGTTTGTGAGCCTCCTTGTTCTTTGTGTCCAGCCGGTTTTTAAGCCTTCAAAAAGGTGCCGGAATGTTGTTGTGGTAATGCTCAAACACTCACCTAAAGTTGGAAGGTAATCCCTCATCCATGAGATTCAAAACTCTCTTGAAATTCTAGGGTTAAAATCTAGAATTAAGTATTTACTAGTGTTGTGTGTATATTTTGTACATGGATGTAGCATTGGTGATTAGAATCTCCACTTGACCAATTTGGAATCAAGAAACGAGGAAATGGAGAACAAGAAAGAAAGAAAGGAAACTAAAATACTAAGGTAAGGAGCTTACCTTGAACAGATTTTAATGCTTTGTAGTAAGTAGTATTTAAATTGTTTTAGTGTTGTATAATGCTACTGCAGTAGTATGAAAGAAATGGAGTATTTAGGATGGTTTACATTGTTGGTTAAAGGCCTTGGAGCCTACTTGAGTAAGAGTATATGTGCAGGAAATGTAATATGTTGTTAGTGCTAAGATTGATGTGGAAATGGGAAGTGTGTTGAAGAGCTGAAATATGCATGTGGGCAAAGTCAAGATTATAGGGGAGACTCTGTCGAAATTGCTCTAGAAATTTGATGACTTAAGTGTGTTAATAAGAAGAAAGGAACCTAGGGATAACTAGGGATTGTAGAGGTGAATTTAAGTGGCTAAATTGCCTTGGTTTTGGATTAGAAGAGAACGATGTACTTGGGTGAATGCGGAGATGATGAATGATGTAAGTTGTGTATTGGAGTGCATTAATGTGGAACAAGGAATGGGCAAAGAGGAGAGCAAAATCTGTAGCAAGAAGTGTAGTAATGCCTTGTAAAATCTAGGAAGAACTAGTGTGCAAGATTTGGTGAAATGAGTGTTGGACTTGTGGATTGATAGTGTAGTTTCTTGGGAATGAATTGGAATGGTAAAATGGAATTAGAACAAGTGCAAAATGCAAAGAGAGGTGTAGGGATGCACAAGTGTGCAAAGTGTGAAAATGAGAATGGAAATTTGTAGAATTTGAGCAAGAAGATGAGTAAGTATTGGACCATGGATTTGAGGAGGTTTAGAGCATGATTAAGGAGTGTTTTAAGGTGTTTAAACAGGTAGGAAACATGTGGAAAGATTGTGGAATGAGTAGGAAAAGATTGGGGTGAATTTGGAGTCCAAAATGAGTAGAAAAACACTTTTAAAAACAGGGTCTGTTTGGACCGCCCCTATGGACCGCCCCTGTGGGGAGGTCCAGTCGAATTCTGCTGGACGGATTCGTTTCTGTCTCGGACCGCCCCTAGGGACCGCCCCTGTGGGGAGGTCCGGACCAGAGAGCAAAAAAAAAAATTGTTTTAAGGCTTCTAAACATGGGGGATTGATTGGTAATGGTTTTAGAAGTTGTTAAGGCCTTGTTTGGTGACTTTTTAAGGTCCTAAGAAGTGTAAGCAAGTTTGAGAAGTAATTAAGAAAGTTGTAAGTTTAAGAACATTAAGTTAAACCGAAACAATGGGATAACGGGGTAAGTATAGGAGTAGTAATTATATATATTGTAATACATAGTATTAATTGAACCATTTGGCATGTAGTCATTGGTTCGAGAATAAGACTCGAGAAATGAGAGTGAACCAAAGGAACAGGGGAACATCCAGTGAAGTACATTCCTGTAAAAGGTATGATTTCTTCATGCCCTGTATCCTAATCTGGTTACCCCGATTTGTGTGCTTATTTGATCACCTAAATAAGATAAATGCATGAATCAGACTATATTGCACTTACTTGTGCTTGATTTATGTGTTCTTGGTATTTATTGTCTTGAACACTAGTTGTATAATTCATGAAATATGTGGATGAAGATGAAATGTATTTGTAACTTGTAGTGTACTTGTGTATTGTATTGTATTTCGCATGGATGTATATATGAGCAATGTATTGTATTATTGTGGCTTGGATGTGTGACTTCTACTGATTCCTAACTACCTAACTTCTAACGTAAGTAATAAGTAAATTGGAATGAGTAGAAGTCCGATATAGCTTCGGCCACGCGTGAGGATGAGGAGACACAAGAGGTTGGATCCGATTCCTGGTTCTTAAACTGGTCCACGGCCCAAACCCCTTAAATTGGTAGCATCCTGGATTGGTGAACCAAGTAAATCCCGGTGGTGGGTCGGAGTAGTCCCCGGGCCGGAGGTCCCAACGACTTAACATGAGTAAGAGTAAGTAAGTAAGTGAAGTATGAGTATGTATGCGTAAGTATGGTGTAACGAGTAAAAGAGTAATCTCCACCCAATTAACCCGGGTGGACAAAAAGGAGCTAACAAGTATGGTGTATTGTGCATGTATTGCGTATGTATTGTATATGTATTGTGTATTGTGGATTTCGGGAAAGGTAAGTATGTATCTGTTGGCTTGTATGGTTTACCTTGTATGTATTGAAGTGTATGTATGTATTCCTTGCGTAAAGTAGTGTAGTATTATGCATGAAGGCATGTATGCATGTATGTATGAATAAAATGAACTGCATGTATTCGACCAAGTGGTCGGCGTACCCTCACTAGTACGCGGGGTATGCGGTTATCATGTTCAGCGAAAGCTGACCCCCTAGGGGGAACGTTTTTAGTGTGCAGGTACCCGAAGCGGATATGGTCAAGGTAAGAGACCGGTGGCTACACCTGGATAGTTAGAAGTAGAATGTAGAAGCGTACTAAGTGGTACACCCCTTGTACTTAGATTACAAGTAGTTTGTGAGGAATGGGTAGTGGTTAGACTCTTAATGAGTATGTATGAAATCAAAGGAGGTATTGTATCTGTATAAGGATCTTAGTAAACTCGGTGTATTATAATGTATTGAACTTATGGAGTATTGTAATGAATGGGAAGTTCTAGTATTTGATTTGGTAATTGGAGTATGTACTGTAAGTGTGTAGTACTCGGATATTCCGGTCCATCAGACTGATGCAGTATGTAGTGGTAGTAGTAGCCTGGTAAGTCACGTGGGTGGCTAACGGCATTGTATCACCCACCGTTGAGTATGTAAGTATCCGCTGCGTGAGTCTGGATTGTATAAGGAGATTGGACGGTAATGACAGTATTAGCGGTAGGGGTGTTACAAAAAGTGGTATCATAGCGAAGTATCGCTCTGATGACTGGAAATACCGAGTTTAGGAAATACCGAGTTAGGAATTAGAAGCTTAGGGCTAAGGGTTAAGTGATAGCATTAGAGAGATGCTAGTTAGGAACTCCCGGTGAGTACCAGATACCTACAATACCAGTCCCGCCCACCACAAACCCCACTATATAACTTGGGAAAGAGCGCTAGAGAGAAGAAAAGTCCTCTCACACTCGGGAAAACCCGATCTGGCAGTGGTGAAACCACCATTCGGTAAACAAGAACCGACATATAGTAAATTCCAAGGATTGGAAGACCCGGAGATGGATCCCGGCTAAACAACAATACCCACACTCAATAGTGGTTGAATGAGCACTCCAACCATAAGGAGGCTACAACTTACAACAGCATGGGGCGACGTGCTTAGCAGTCGCGAAACCTGGCTAGACAACCAGCAGCAGGAAAAGAAGCACTAACCGTGCAACGAAATGGAAAAGGAACAGTAATGGAACCCGAGACACAAGTCTGCGGGACAGTAGTAGTTAGATAATACCACCAGTGGTATACCAACTGACTAAGGACATAGTCAGGAGTGATTAACTCCAAACTACAACACCAAAAGGTTACAATACCTGGCCGACATAGCTTACACAGCTACAAGGATATCCACGGGATATGAACCGATAGGACTACAAGGGTAGTGCCTAAACCAGTTAAGGCTCAATCGCCACGGTAAACCAGTGGGAACGAGCAACAAGGAAAAACACAAACTAAATAAATGGGGATCTCCAAGATTTGGAGAAGTACCCTGATCAATGACAGTCATGTCAAGATCACAGAGGAACTACTTAAAAGATCAAGTATCCAAAACATAGATCAATAAGATCAAGGGAAGAGTCAACAAGACTACCCAAATACGAGTGGAAACCACACCGTGACTGGTATAGGGTTACCCAAAAACCACCAGTACCACGCACTTGCCACGGCAAGTGCAATAAGAACAGGAACATGTAGAGGAACTCTTACATACCACAGGTACATAGTAATGTACCGTGAGTGCAATGAAGCAACTACAGGAATAAACATCCTAACAACTGTAAGCATGGAACCTTGGAAGGGCTTGACGGCCTGACCATTGTAATAAGGACATACCAGACAGCAAGAAGCTGGACTTGGACAAGACCTCAGACATGGCTATGCCATGAGAGACTTCTTTTAACACCGAACCGTTATTTCAAAACCCAAAATTTTTCTTTCAAACCACAACCCTTCTTTTAAAACCTTGGATTTTTAAACAAAACCAACAAAATTACGGTGAGTATCATAGAATGATACAAGAGGAGTTGACAATACAATACTTCACCTAGGCGTGTGACGAGCACTATGAGTGTACCCAATTACGGGATGTGGGACGACTGCACTCCGAAGGAGCTTGTGGGCCTGACATATAGTTAGGTAAGTGGTAACGTATCAACACGGTACCCCACGTATGTATACATGTGGTGTACGAAACACAGGAAGTAGTTAACTCCGCTCTACGGACCAGGAGTAAGTTCAAACCCGAACAGCTGGACACCTCACATGATCAAGGAGAAGCAACTCAGCTAAGTAATTAGCATAAAAGAACTCAGAGAATCCATTTGAGGATAAGGAATAAGAATTAGATGTGCAAAAGCACAGACTAATAAGTATAGACATTGGATATGTCTCGAAGACATCAAGAAAATACATGATAGCTGGGAAGTATACCCAGACTGAACACCGTAAGGCAAATACCTAATGTGAACACCACAATGTTCAATGAACGGGACGAGGATCCCAAGAACAATTGCCAAGACTACAAAGGAGCGTAATCCTGGAGAGGATATTAAACCTAGCCTAGAACACTAGGAGAAAGTATAAACAGTCTACCCAAGAGCGGGAGACATTATAACTCAAAAAGGGAATAACTCAAATACAATACCACAAGGCGGTATAGTAGACACAACATATCGTAAACATTAGCCGGATGTAACGGCATAACTAACAGCACTCAGGAGCAATCCTTGAAGGGTGTCTGAGATAACAACAATCGAACAAAGCGTCATGAGGAGAGCACAGGAGCTAGAACGAACACTCGGTTAGGACACCGAAGGGATTTCACTTAACAGGAAATACCCTAAACTAAAAGGCACTGGTTGACACCAGATTGCCTAAAGGACCTCCTATGAACGGAAGCGTGATGTCACGACTTGCCATGGAGCCCAGTAATATCTTGCAGCAATAAGGCTTAGAAGCCATCAACCAACTATGTTATGTAAACCTTAATGGTTGCATAACCCACACCATTTGATAACAATACTTGCAAGAGATATTGCCTCATGCGACAAAGAAATCAACAACTGGACCATCAATTCAAACCCAACATCCTGAGTGGCTTGGAGTAATGGCCAACTCAGTGTCACTGTCACTAGAGCATCAGTCTAGTATACAGTTGACAAGCTTTTAATTACCTTCATGCCTTCTGTAGCAATGGTAGCACAGAGGCATAAGAATCGTGATGATGCCAACATTGGCCTAGTCCACATTTGGACACTACGGGAAACCCGAGGAAAAGTACCCCTCGTTAATCGAAGACCACCAAGGTGGTGAAGATGTGAACCCTTAGAAAAGGCTTCCATCTACTATAACAATAGAGCCTACGCATATAGATATTACCAGAGGCGATGAAACAAGGAAAAGACATTCCAAACCATCGCGACTTAAAGGAGTAAGTATACTCCATATGCAGTACATAAGCAGGTACTAACATAGTAACCTTGCTATGAGATGTATGAGTGGCGACAAACCCCTCAACAAGAACTTTCACCTATCAGTGATAAAATACTCTTCAATTAGAGAACGGGACCAGAAAACCCTTGAAGTTTCATGGGATGTCCCGGTGATATGCATACAAGTGAAACTACACAGCTAGAGCCTATAACCAATGCTCAGCACTGGGAAACTGTAATTGTCAAAAACAATCAATGTGAATACACATTGAACACCACGAATGGCTAACGCTCAAGAGAGCTTATAACCCGATGAATTATCTCATCCTTGGTCAACCAAGATACTTGGTAAACTGTATCATAAATGATGATAGAATGTGAGGTAAGCTAACCTACACATGACACCTAAGTTGAAATGAAACATCTCCACATGGGGAAATAATCACATTGCGGTATGTTACGACAACCGTCATACACACGAACAGAGGAAACCCTCAGTGTTCATGCCATAAGGAAATGGTGCCAATGACAATGGCAATAAGTAAAGAGGAACTACCACAGTAACATAAATAGTAAAAAAAAAAACAATGTTGTACAATGAGTAAGAAACGGTGCGCAACAAACGACCGCTATGAGGAAGTAGCAGATAATGACACGGAGTATAAGTATGAGATGACAGGCAGAAATATTCTTTCCTATCACATAAGTGACTTACTGTCAAGCGTTTACGCCTCTGCACTCTATATGACTGAGTGTTTTGGTATTGCACTTGTGCAACTAATGATCTAATGGGATGGCTAAGGATATGGAGAATGTAAACCGTAGTAAACCCTTCTTTTCACCAACAAACATGGCATAAGCCAGTTAAGCAAGCTTAGCAACAACCGTGCAACCTAAGGCCTAAGAAGCACGAAGAGTGTACAACACACTAACAGTCACAAAATGTGAATTCCAATGGAATAAAGAGTGAAAAGAGGAACAACGCATAGAAAAAGCAAGGTCATACAAGTACAGAACACTTGTACTGAACCAGAAGAACTGGTATAATTCAGAAGTTATTGACAACAGAGGAAGTACTACAACTAAGTTGTGACTTAACCTCGCCCAACAATAAGGCGGAGGAGCTTAGCGAATTATCGTGGAAGTACAAATAGTATGTATACTAGATTGCCTGAGAGCTAGTTATAAACCTACAACTCATCGAGTTTAAACACGGTAAAAGAATACCTCATTGTTTAGTAAACCTTATTCCCATAATAGACGGATAAAAAGGTGATGTATAGCATATTAAGGATAACACGAAGGGTAAGTAACCCAAGTTATCAGAGTCGCGCAACAGAAGCTAGTGGGCCCTAGCTAAGAGATAATATACCTAGTAAGTATAGTAGAATGGCTATTAATGCCTTGAAGCCTAATAGGCTGGAACCGAATTAATTATGAGTTAAATAAACTCACATAGGAATCCTCGGTGCAAAGACTAAACCATTGTTATGATTAGGACCCTTTGACAAGGGTACATTATGTAATAAACCGTAAAGAAGCTAAAACGCTTCAGATTGCCCAAATTGAGTAAACCAATGCTTAATAATAATAACATATGGTAGATTACGTGGGCGTAATCCCCTTTAAGGGGGGTAGAGCGAAAACCGCTTAATGTAAGTTTCATGAATAAAAAACATAAACTATAATGTGCATAGCACAAATGAGAATCGAATTAATGATTGATACTTATGTTAAATAAACATACGTACCCATTCATATTGTAATGGTGGTAGTTAGACATGAGAGATGCAAATACCATAACATGAGTCGGTATAAAACCGATGTAGAACCTAGAGGAAATCGAGTTCCCTGGGTGATTGTCTTGAAACAATTAAGAATGAGTAGTGGACGGAGCTCCACAAGTATTGTACCCCTTGAAGAAGTAGTACGAAATGATTGAGAGTAGTAGATGAATGAAGTCCATGAGTAGTGTATTCCTAGGAAAATTATTGGAAGCAAATTGAGGACGACTGAATTTCATAAGTATTGTATTTCTTAGTTAGATTATTTGAGATGATGGAGGGTAATGGATGGAAGTAGCGAAGGTTGATGAAATGAGCACTTAGGCATGGAATCTTGAAGTAAAGTATTTGGGAAGTAGATTGAGAAGGATTGATGGATTGAATTCCATCCCTTGGAGATGTATGAATTTGTAATTATGACTAGGAAGAGTAAAAAGATAGAAAATTGAAATAAATGAATTATTTGATTGTTTGAAACTGATGTGGGAAGTCGAACTTGATCCTGATCAGGTCAAGGGAAACCGAACACAAATTGGGGTGGAAAGATAGTTCAACACTGATGCTGATCACATCATGGTCGAATGATTCTTAAAGCTCCCCTCAAGTGGTCACAAGAATCACGTGTAGGATAGAAGAAATGAATATAAATTGGAATTTGGAGTTGTGTGTTTTAGAAAATTGCTAATTAGTAGTTGTACAAGGATTTTCTTAGACATGAAAATAAGGATTTGTTAGAAGCTTACACCAGAGAAGATAGTAGTGTATCATGTTGTATTATTCCAAGGGCAGCGGGACATAGAGGAGTCCTGTGTCTAGATGACCTGAGTGCCTACGGGATTGTATTGTGTATTGCATTGCTTTGGGGATAGCTTTGCACTGTATTTATGTATAAACCTTGTAGAGTAAAACCGGATGGTTGGATGTAATGCGGATTGGAGTAATTATGGTACATTGGAATGGTATGGTATGTGGTGACCTTGAGTAACGGATTTGGGAATGTGTAAGGAGGAAGAACGTATGACTTTGGCATTAGACATGTATGAATGAGTAAGTATAGTAATTCTATAACCTTGAACAACTTTGAGGACAAAGTTTCTTAAGGGGGGTAGATTGAAATACCCCGAACTTAAATATAGGGATTAAAATTATCCTACTAGGTATTTAAGGGCTTAATAGTGCCTAAGTAATTTTGGTAAGGAAAAATAAATCCAAAAGAAATGAATAAACGCTTAAAAAGCGAAAAACGCTAAATAAGTGTTAAATAACCGTAGGAGGTATGAGACCTCGTTTAGCGTATTATATGGATTCCTAAGGCTTAATAAGGACTAAATAATATAAGGAACAACTCCCGAAGAAAACGGATCCAAATAATGTATTAAAACGCTAATAGAGCTTTAGCGCACATTTTTCAAGAAAACCCGAAAACGTGACTTTTAGTGGTCAAACGAACCCGTAAAAATTATAAATCATTAAATAACTATAATTAAGCATGAATGGAAGCTTAATAACCAATAAAAATTAATTTAACGAGAAAATTCCGGAAAACGGGTTCTAGTGAGTGAATAGTGTAAAAACGAGAACTTTTGGGGTATAAATTGTAAATAGACCAAACCTTCCCTCCATTGTAAAAATAAAATGGCTCCATCCCTGTGTGTGTGTGTACACTTTTTGGTACCATCCCCCTCTCCAACACACACAAGAAAACAAAAAAAAATGAAAATAAGAAAAGGTAAATAAAGTACAAAAGGTGCTTTACTTTTCTCTCTCCTCCCATTCTACACTCTCTCACGTACTCACTCCCTCTTTTCTGAATCTTCTCTTCTTCCCGCCTAAAATGGCGATTCAACAGCTTCCACACTCCACACTTCTCTTCCATTTTTGAAGGCCTAAATCACCTCCAAAAATTACAAAAATTATACCATTGGACCCTCTCGCTTAGGAGATCAATTCCCTCTTTTCAAAATTCGAAAACCTCCACTTTCATCTCCATGGGTGTAGCCATTCTTGCTTGAAGGTGACCATTTGAAGCTCCTTCTTCCCTTGTTAATCTAAGGTAAAAAGAAACTCAAAAATTCATCTTTCTAGCTCTTTTTTTTAACCGAAAATTCCAAGTTTGTGAGACTCCTTGTTCTTTGTGTCCAGCCGGTTTATAAGCATTCAAAAAGGTGCCGGAATGTTGTTGTGGTAATGCTCAAACACTCACCTAAAGTTGGAAGGTAATCCCTCATACATGAGATTCAAAACTCTCTTGAAATTCTAGGGTTAAAATCTAGAATTAAGTATTTACTAGTGTTGTGTGTATTTTGTACTGCTGTAGCATTGGTGATAGAATCCCACTTGACCAATTTGGAATCAAGAAACGAGGAAATGGAGAACAAGAAAAAAAAGAGGAAACTAAATACTAAGGTAGGAGCTTACCTTGAACAGATTTTAATGCTTTGTAGAAGTATTTAAATTGTTTTAGTGTTGTATAATGCTACTGCAGTAGTATGAAAAATGGAGTATTTAGTGGTTTACATTGTTTGGTTAAAGGCCTTGGAGCCTACTTGAGTAAGAGTATATGTCAGGAAATGTAATATGTTGTTAGTGCTAAGATTTGTGGAAATGGGAATGTGTTGAAGAGCTAAATATGCATGTGTGGCAAAGTCAAGATTATAGGGGAGACTCTGTCGAATTGCTCGAAAATTTGATGACTTAAGTGTGTTAATAAGAAGAAAGGAACCTAGGGATAACTAGGGATTGTAGAGGTGAATTTAAGTGCTAAATTGCCTTGTTTTGGATTAGGAGAGAATGATGTACTTGGGTGAATGCGGAGATGATGAATGATGTAATTTGTTTATTGGAGTGCATTAATGTGGAACAAGGAATGGCAAAGAGAGCAAAATCTGTTAGCAAGAAGTGTAGTAATGCCTTGTAAAATCTAGGAAGAACTAGTGTGCAGGATTTGGTGAAATGAGTGTTGGACTTGTGGATGTGTTAGTTTCTTCTGGAATGAATGGAATGGTAAATGGAATTATAACAAGTACAAATGCAAAGAGAGGTGTAGGGATGCACAAGTGTGCAAAGTGTGAAAATGGAATGGAAATTTGTAGAATTTGAGCAAGAAGATGATAAGTATTGGACCATGGATTTGAGGAGTTTAGAGCATGATTAAGGAGTGTTTAAGGTGTTTAAACAGGTAGGAACATGTGGAAAGATTGTGGAATGAGTAGGAAAAGATTGGGTGATTTATTGTCCAAAATGAGTAGAAAAACACTTTTAAAAACAGGGTCTGTTGTGGACCGCCCCTGTGGGGAGGCCCAGTCGAATTCTGCTGGACGAATTCGTTTCTGTCTCGGACCGCCCCTAGGGACCGCCCCTGTGGGGATGTCCGGACCAGAAAGCAAAAAAAAAATTGTTTTAAGGCTTCTAAACATGGGGGATTGATTGGTAATGGTTTTAGAAGTTGTTAAGGCCTTGTTTGGTGACTTTTTAAGGTCCTAAGAAGTGTAAGCAAGTTTGAGAAGTAATTAAGAAAGTTGTAAGTTTAAGAACATTAAGTTAAACTGAAACAATGGATAACAGGGTAAGTATAGGAGTAGTAATTATATATGTATTGTAATACATAGTATTAATTGAACCATTTGGCATGTAGTCATTAGTTCGAGAATAAGACTCGAGAAACGAGAGTGAACCAAAGGAACAAGGGAACATCCAGTGAAGTACATTCCTGTAAAAGGTATGATTTCTTCATTCCCTGTATCCTAATATTGTTACCCCGATTTGTGTGCTTATTTGATCACCTAAATAAGATAAATGCATGAATCGGACTATATTGCACTTACTTGTGCTTGATTTATGTGTTCTTGGTATTTATTGTCTTGAACACTAGTTGTATAATTCATGAAATATATGGATGAAGATGAAGTGTATTTGTAACTTGTAGTGTACTTGTGTATTGTACTGTATTTCGCATGGATGTATATATGAGCAATGTATTGTATTATTGTGGCTTGGATGTGTGACTTCTACTGATTCCTAACTACCTAACTTCTAACGTAAGTAATAAGTAATTTGGAATGAGTAGAAGTCCGATATAGCTTCGGCCACGCGTGAGGATGAGGAGACACAAGGTTGATCCGATTCCTGGTTCTTAAACTAGTCCACGGCCCAAACCCCTTAAATGGGTAGCATCCTGGATTGGTGAACCAAGTAAATCCCGGTGGTGGGACGGAGTAGTCCCCGGGCCGGAGGTCCTGACGACTGAACATGAGTAAGAGTAAGTAAGTAAAGTATGAGTATGTATGCGTAAGTATGGTGTAACGAGTAAAAGAGTAATCTCCACCCGATTAACCCGGGTGGACAAAAAGGAGCTAACAGTATGGTGTATTGTGCATGTATTGCGTATGTATTGTATATGTATTGTGTATTGTGGATTTCGGGAAAGGTAAGTATGTATCTGTTGGCTTGTATGGTTTACCTTGTATGTATTGAAGTGTATGTATGTATTCCTTGCGTAAAGTAGTGTAGTATTATGAATGAAGGCATGTATGCATGTATGTATGAATAAAATGAACTGCATGTATTCGACCAAGTGGTCGGCGTACCCTCACTAGTACGCGGGGTATGCGGTTATCATGTTCAGCGAAAACTGACCCCCTAGGGGGAACGTTTTTAGTGTGCAGGTACCCGAAGCGGATATGGTCAAGGTAAGAGACCGGTGGCTACACCTGGATAGTTAGAAGTAGAATGTAGAAGCGTACTAAGTGGTACACCCCTTGTACTTAGATTACAAGTAGTTTGTGAGGAATGGGTAGTGGTTAGACTCTTAATGAGTATGTATGAAATCGAAGGAGATATTGTATCTGTATAAGGATCTTAGTAAACTCGGTGTATTATAATGTATTGAACTTATGGAGTATTGTAATGAATGGGAAGTTCTAGTATTTGATTTGGTAATTGGAGTATGTACTGTAAGTGTGTAGTACTCGGATATTCCGGTTCATCAGACCGATGCAGTATGTAGTGGTAGTAGTAGCCTGGTAAGTCACGTGGGTGGCTAACGGCATTGTATCACCCACCGTTGAGTATGTAAGTATCCGCTTCGTGAGTCTGGATTGTATAAGGAGATTGGACGGTAATGACAGTATTAGCGGTAGGGGTGTTACAGGAAGGATTCGTAAATCCTTCTGCTGCTCAGTACTTTCATCAATCCAAGATGAAAGGTAAGTGGGTACGGGAGAGGCGAGTGCATCCCGAGGTCTGCATACTATCTGCGATTTCAGAGCTCTTCGAGCGACATGGTTGGCTGGGGATCTTAGACATTGGCCATGGACACTTTTACCCCGGGTTGGTGTGTGAGTTTTACGCCAACTCCGAGTACCGTGGGGCCCCCCAGATGTCAGGAGTTCTGATCCGCTCATTTGTGTCTACACGTTGTATCATTATTACACCAGAGAGCATCGCACAGATCTTGGGCATCGACACTGACCCTTGACAGCGATCCTTCAGTTGACAGACTCTCGCAGATGCTCATGCCGTTATCCGCTCTCGGTTCGGATCACGCACTCGCTTTATGGATAGAGCTCATACTAAGGAGCGAGAGGTGATCCCCTTGACCTATATCACCGATCTCCAGTTGCGTGTGGCCATGGAGATTATCCGCCATAACATTCGGCCGTGCAAGCATGACGAGCTGAATGATATGGACTGCGCCTTGCTACAGTATCTTCTCGGACCAGCTCAGGGAGCAGTTGACTCGCGTTTCCCGGTCCAGAGATTGATGTTCGCGCAGTTGGTCCGCGCCATCATGCATCGAGAGGGATATCGCCCCATCTTCCCCATGCTCATTCACCAGCATATTATGCAGACGATAGGGGAGACTCAGATTCCTCGAGGCCTACATTTTCAGCCCGAGTCTGCCCCCATTGATCGTGCTCTCATTCGACGCTGGTGGTTCAGAGAGTCACCCTCAGGGGAGTTCCTTTATGTTCCCCCAGATTGGAGGTCCCGGACCCCTACTGCTCTGGACTACCCCAGTTATCAGGGGGAGGGTGCTCAGCTATTATTGCCTCCACCACCGCCGATCGCCACCGCACCACCTCCTAGCTCTACTTCAGATGCTGACCCTAGAGTGGCTACAGAGTTCGATCACTTCTGTCAGGAGCTCCAGCAGCAGCGACACTCTATGGAGGCCTTCCAGGCCGCTCAACAGGACGTGTGGGGTGATTTTGATTCCTTCCGGCAGAGTTATGAGGGTATGCGCACAGATTTGACTACCAGAGTAGACTCTGTTGTGCAGCAGCAGGCTGAGGTTGGGCAGAGACAGAGGCGTTTGAGGAGCGTATATCTCAGCGCCAGGATGAGCAGGAGAGGCGGGTTGATGATCGTCTCATGTTGGCTGTGAATCAGATGAACAAGTCAATGGTGGTCGACAGAAAGAAGGCGAGGAAGGAGATGAAGCAGAGGGTATCTTGTTCCATAGCTGCTTTGGTTAAGAGTCTTCTACGTCGGGACAAGGAGAAGAGGAAGGCGCGTCGAGAGGCGAAGAAGAAGGGGCTTCCTACCCCTAGCTCTTCTAGCCTTTCTGATGTTCCAGATGCTTCACCTGATTCTTCTTCAGACTCTCGACCACCATCCTCCATGCAGGCAGCAGTTCATTAGTTCTTTCTCTCCTTCTCTGTTTATTTTATTTTATTTTCCTTCCATTTTCTTTTATTGTCCTTTTGCCTTTCTTTTAGTTTTATTTGCTTTTATTATTCTTGTATGCCTAATGGATTCTCAGTTAACTCTCTCTTACATATTATGGAAGCTTTATATTTTAGTGAGTTTTTGGTTACAGTTGCCTTTATTTTAGTTGGCTCATGCTGTGACAATTCTGACGCCGCGGCTTACCACAAGTGTAGGGCATTTTGTGCCCTCATTCTTCCAAAGGGGGAGTATTTTTATTATTCTTTTAATTCATCTTATTTTTTTAAAAAACCATTCTTTAATTCTTTGAATTTTTTATTCTTTATTCTTTTTGAAACACTGGGGACAGTGTTCCTGCCAAGTGTAGGGCAAGGGATCCCCCCTTAAAAAAAATTATTTTTTTGCTAAAACTACTTAGTATCTAAATAATATGTTATATGCTGAGATTTTATCAATGTTCTACTAAGCTTTCGCATGTCGTTGGCAAAGTAAAAGTAGAAAAGGATGAAAGCTTGTTCTCTCAAGAGGTAACCTTTCTAATGACTTGTAGATTCTTGTTTTTAACTTCTTGATTCTCTTTATTAACATAAGTATATGACCTTACTCCTATTTCTATCTCAGATTTACTTATGGGTAATATTTTCTTTTCTTTTTCAAAATGGTGAGAATTCTTTTGGGTGAATATCTCAAATAGGGATTGTGTAAAAAAAGAAGGAAAAAAAGAGAAGCTTCGAAAAGAAAAAAAAGAAGAAAAAAAAAAGAAGAATCTTCTTTCAAAAAAAAAGAAGCATTATGAGGTTGCAAAAATTTCCTTAAAATAAAAGAAACAAACGAGAGTTTTTCCTTTTGTTTTTCTCCTAAATTCCCCGTTCTTCAAAGCAAAAGAAATCATGGTTGATTCAGAAACCCTTGAAAAATAGGGCTGAACACATAAAAAAAACCATCGATGAGTGTCTTGGCCACATTTAGAAACTCTTGGAAAATAGAGCTGAATGATGGAAACCGGAAAAAGGAGAGATTACAAAATTCCTTATGCAAAATAGCCCGAAAGTTTTTGATCGGTTTCGAAATTGTTTATTTTATACCCATTAGTATGTTTCTGGTGGAATAAGGATGATTAAGTGATACTTATGAATTAGAGTCATATGGTAAAGAATATTTATCTAATTGTCATTATAAAGTTTATCTGTTTTGTGCATAAGTATTTATTCCTTTCTAATCTTGTTTTGCTCGAGGACTAGCAAAAGGTAAGTGTAGGGCCTTGATAAGCCTCAGACTTATCATGTTTTAGTATATTTAATTATAAGATTATTAGCCAAATTAAGGTTAGAATAATTAATATTTATGCTATATTATGTATTAACTCTACTATTTGTACAAATTAATGTTTTTATATGTTTTTTCATGCAAGGGAACAATTCTGACCAAACTACCGGACATAGGGCCGGATCATACCTGCACGACATAAGCGTGGAGCAGAAAAGGACTCTATGCCGGGTGCGTTGCCGGGTATATCCAATTCGGCATACATGTGAAAAGTCGTCTCAGTTGACCAGACGATGGCAGTTAATGACCGCTGCCAAACCAACCTATGCCGGGTATGATGCCAGACATATCATGTTCGGCACTGGTACCTTTTCGCGCAGATTCGGCGGTTTCGACCGTTAGCAGTTGGGCACGTGGTTATTATATGCCGGGTGTAATTTGCACGGCATGACATACGGCACGAGAAGAATGTGATGCCTATAAATAGGACGAGGGGCTACATTTTTCAACACACTTCAACATCATATTACACTCCATTCATTACTCCATTTTTGCCTCATTCTAAGGTGTTGGTGTCCAAGGAGGCTCTATGCAACTTTCCACGCGAGGAGAAGAATCCATGGCGGGTTAAGGCTACATCCAATCTTCTAATCTCCTGTGTATTCTCTCTCTCAATTTGAGTGGATGGTGGAGTAGGAATTCCTTGTTTGTTCTTTGGTTAGGGAATGAAATTCTCTTTGTAAAACAATGTGTTCTTCTTAATATAACTTTAAGTTTATTAAGAGTAAGGTTCTTATTGAAGGAGAATTGGTTGATCTCCTATTCTCTTCATGCAAATTTTACTTGTGGAAGATGAATCCCAAGTAGAATAGGTTAGACTCTCTTAATGATCTTCCTACTCTCTTCTTAAGAATTAAGAGTTAGTAGTAAGAGTGAGAATTAACCCATCTTTCCCATTACTTTGTTCATTTCGTGGCATGATATATGCTCGAATTGTTAATAGGTAGTGAGTCTTCTGTTTTCTTCTCAGAAACTGGAATAAGAATACGCATATTGACTATGCCGGATTCATTGCCGGGTTGCCATTGTCCGGCATATTCAAAGTCTTTGAATATGCCGTGCATCTGGTATCCGGCATGACACCCGGCGCATTCAATTGTTGGTTAATTCGAAGGCTTGTGTTTATGTTTCGAGTTCATGTTGATACTTAGATGGTTTAAAGCCCTGAATAAAGAATAATCTCCTTGTAAATACCACTTAGTTTAGTTAGTTTTGATTAGGAGTAGAAAATATTTCAATTTCCCCCCTTGTCTTAGAATATGTTATTACCAGAATAGGACTAATTTTCTATAAGTCCCTTGGGTTCGATACTCTTGGTCGTAATTTGCTCATGCTATATTCCGACCGGGTTTTTATTTGCTACCCGTAGTAGAGTGTAGGTTTAGTTATTTATTTTATCCATTTTGTATATAGTTTTTCCTACAATAATTTCTGTTAGCACCCACTAGGTTTAAACCTAGTCTATATGCATCTATGGAGGGTGATTTTTCGGTATGAGGGGGGCCTATCTAAATATGATCTGGCTGATAAGTCTTGATCCTAAAAAATGCCATTCTGTGGAGGGTGTAAACCCGTTATTCTGGCATCCCTCAAATACCTACTTCATCGTCCGTCTTTCCCAGAAAGCATAAAGGGGAGTGCAAGTGTGCACTACACCCGCTCTCAATGGGCTCCACGCAGACTTATGCCCTAAGGGCAGAAATTGACTAGAGTCGCCACCTAGTTTGACCTAAGATACTAGGAAGGAAGGGAAGGAGGGTTCTAAGAACCGTTGATTGACTCTAAATTAATTGCTTATGGATGGGGCTTATCCGGTCGTACTAGAGATTCTGTGTGGGTTCGCACTGGGTTACACCCCTTAGAAGTGGCAACGACCACGACTTTGGATTGGTGCCCGAGGAAATCTTGGTCTCCAATTATCGGGATTGCCTTCTTTCAAAACCTTATTAGAGAGATTCAATTAAAGCCAGGAGATAGGATTTGAATGTGGATTGAGGAGTAGATGGTTTTGAAGAGTTGAAGAATAGGTTGGTCTTGGAGTTGGTTTGGTTGAATGTTGAGAGGTTTTGATTGTTCTGAGAGGTTTGAGGTTGTTTTGGGATTTCACGGGATTAAGAGGATGATGGGAGTTTTGAGGTGTAAAAGGGCATTATGGTCATTTTTGGTGGAGTTAAGGGGTGTTTGGATCACTTGGCAGATTTGAGGAGTTTTTTGTGTTTGTGAAGTTCGGATCTTGAAATGGCCGGGTTCGTGAGGTGTTTTGGGAAGTCGAATGTGTTGAAGAGGAATTCTGGTTTTAAGGATGATTGAGTGCAGATGAGGATATTCGGTTTGCGGGTGCTCGGATTTTGAAGATGTTTTGAGTTTAATATGGCTAAGGTTGTTCGTGATTATTCGAGAATTGGAGGTCCTATGTGACTTAGAGTTTGTTCAGAGAAGGATTAAGAAGTGCTTGTGTGACTGAAAGTTCTAATGAGAGGGTTGGATTGGTGTACTCAAAATTGTCTCTCTTAAAGTTTTTAAAACTGAAAAAATCATTTTGTTGTAAAAGGGCGGATAATTCCGAGGGATTACCCTATGTACCCCCTTGAACACGACACTTAATTAATGGTAAGTGCCGAGGCTCGAAAGATGGGGCAAAGAATTTATGAGAAACACCATGAATAAGATGTTCTCGGTAGAACCTTAATAACGTCTCTAACTCCCAGGTTTGAAAAGTTAAAAACCGAAAACATTGAAATCCAGCGGGGGGGATTTAGACAATTCTAAAATCCGGTTGTAACTAGGAAGGTCGTTACTTCCCTAGCACCCTGCCTTGTAAAAATCTAGGCTGCAGTTAGGGGAGGTTTGTCACCCTAATGCCCCGCCTAAAGAGATCCAGACTGCGACAAGGGAAGGTTATGACCCTAGTGCCCCGCCTTAGTTTTTTATTCGGAAAGGGAGACAAGTGATGTCTAGCTAGGAGGAAAGTGTTTTGAAAGTGTTAGACATTTCATGTTTCCCGAAAATGGTTTATTTAAGTTGAAAACTAAGTTTGAAAACTTTTGAAGTAGTTCGGAATTCTCAATAAAGAAACGTTGATTTTGGGAAATGTCTTTAGGAGAAAACTTTCTGTATATGTGAGAAGAACTTTCTGCATTTGAGAAGAGTTTTTTGTGATGTGAGAAGAGTTTTTCCTTTTAAAATTTCACAAAATGGTTCCTTTTTGAAAACTTGAAGAAATTTGGATGAAATGGTTGTTTGAAATCTAGGAAGATAGACTTTTTGGATTTTGGATTTTTAATGGAATTTACAAATTGAGTTTGAGTTGAAAAGAATCAGGCTTGACAAATGGGTTGGGCTTGATTTGATTTTGGTTTGACTTGTATTGGAAGAATGGTCGGGTCAAAGTTCAGGTTGAGGTGGGGTTGGTCAATGCTTGGGTCGACGTTTTTGGTCAAGGTCAACGTTTTTGGTCAAGGTCAACGTTTTTAGTCAAGGTCAACGTTTTCTGGTCAAAGTTTTGATACTTGTGGACTTGGTTTGACTTGTGTGAATTTGGGCTTGGACTTGGGCCGAATTTGGGCTTGGGTTTGGGCCGGATTCGGGCTTGGTGGGCCGAATTTGGGCTTGGACTTGGGCCGAATTTGGGCTTGGGTCAAATTTAGGCTTGGGCCGAGTGTGGGCTAAAGGGCCGAGTGTGGGCTAATGGGCCGGATTGGGCTGGCTTCTGTATTGGGCCAAGGAAAGTAATGGGCCGGGTTTGGATGGGGAGATTTTGGGTTGGTTTGGGGATATTGGGCCGGGTTGGACCTGGGCCGAGATTTGGGTTTGGGTTTTGTATTGGGCCGATAATGGTTTTGGGCTTGGGCCAAATTTGGGTTTGGGCTTGGGCCGGGATTGGTTTATGGACTTGGGCCGGGCTTGGTTTATGAACCTAGGTAATGGGCCAAATTTATGGACTTGGGCCGGGCTTGGTGGAATTGGGCTGGATTGGGCTTTGGGTCGATTTGGGACGAGTTGAGTTTAGAGATGGGCCAAGTTTGGATGGGGAGATTTTGGGCTAAGTGGGCTGAATGGGCCTTGTTAGAACTTTGGGCCGAATGGGCTTTGTTTGGGCTTTCGGGCCGAAATTGGGTTTGGGTCGAGATTGGGTTTGGGCCAAGATTTGGGCTTTGGGCCGTGGACTTGGGCTTTGGGCCGTGAGCTTGTGGATTAAAATCGATTGCCTTGAAGAAATATTCATTTTGAAGAAGCTGACAAGAAGTAGAAAATCGAGAGACAATTCATAATGGCAATGAAGGACTGAAAGGGTGGGAAGCTGCTAAGATTGGAGAAACCCTAAAATCTAAAGAGGACAATAAACCCTAAATCTTTTTCCATTCTTTTTTTTTGGGGTAAAGTTTTTTAATGAAATTATGGATGGTTTGGGATAGGCTTTTAATGTTTGGAGGGTATTGTTCCCCACAAAGCAAATAAAAATGAGCTAGCTATGGGGTACCCTCAATGGCTTAAAAGATTTTCAATGTTTTGGATGGTATTGTTCCCCACCAAGCAAATAGAAATGAGCTAGTTGTGGGGTACCTTCCAAGACTTTTGATCAAAAAGGAAAAAGGGGTAACCTAAGGGGCCATCTAGGGTTTAAATAAAGAACAAATATGCAAAACAGTAAATCAAGAGCTGAATTCAATAATATATACCAAACATATACACGTATAAACTGATAAAGGAAGCAAACAGATCCTAAAGAGTAAATCGGTAATACAGCAAATATATACATGTACATGTGCATAGCGCGCAGAGATGCATACAAGAAATAGAAACAATTAACATAAGCACCATCAAAGAAAACAAAACTGAGCTTGAAGTGAACAGTCTCCTTTTACTACTATCCGCAACTAAGAACAATCCTAAGACAACAAGGTCTTGTAGTCTAATGCTGCAAATAAATTCCGATTATCAATCAAACCTGAGTTGGGTTACTTGACAACAAATTTTACTTCCATTTTTAATGCATAAGGAGCAGTGAAGATTCAGGCAAAATATAACCTAGGTCTACGGTTAATGATCCCAGCAAAGAATAGGCCTAGACTAACTAGCCACATGAGTTTGTCAATCTGTCATTTTCATTAAACTTCATCAACTGAATCCCACAATTAAAACAATGTGCAGAAGTCGACCACAACCCTAAATCTGGTGTTATACAGTACAATACAGAACCGAAGAAATGAAACTGACTTCTTGAACAATATCTGGCAGAGTTAAATTCAAACACCAAATGTACACTTCTAATTCATCCATTCGGACTTTACTCTAAAGGGGGGCATTACAGATGATTGTACAGTCATCCTAGCTTTTATTACACTTCTCTTTTTTGGACACTAGCAAACGAAAATACTCACAAAATGAAGTCAGAAGATCACATTTAGCAGAAGATACGAATCTGTTCAGGAACTAGCTATCAAAACATGCATACATGATAGGGAAGCTAAACCACACATTGGTTCGCACAGAGGAATAAACTAATCATGTCGTTGAAGTATTACAATAGTCAAGAGTGTCTAGGTTATCTCAGTTTCAGAAGATAATACCGGGAATGGAGAAACCGAAGAAAAACTTCCTGCAAAACAGACAAGGAAATTTGCGAAGACAAAGAGAAAATCAAGTGAAGTCAGTCTCTTGCTTAACTGATAATCATAGATGAAGTGAAGATGATTACGGTACAGACTTCACCCTTGTAGATCGGGATTGTTGGTTATTAATTCCCCGAACAACATCAACCTCCTGAGTCCTAAACCCAGGCACCAATAAACCCGATAACATTTAACAGTAACACATCTGCACAGGAGAGACGTATCGATGGGTAAGGAGTTGAGTAGTTCCAACAGAGTCAAAATAATACATGAATCCAAAAGGATCGAGGCTCATGCCCTTCCACACAGATGAAGCATTAAACTGAACAAAACAACGTACTGGCGTACACCAGATGTAAATCCGAAATTATAAACCGAGGTTTACATCCTATCCCGGTACGAATCTATCTCCGAAACCAGAAGGAAACATATAAAGCAGAGCACTCATTGACACGCCGAACAAGATCGGAGTCGGTATAACGACAAAATGAAAGTATATGTGCACAAGGACTGAAATATTTCCAAGAGCAAGGTAATACAACGGTAAATAGTAGCGGGTCGAGCGCTAAACGGCCTTGATACTCGATTGTGATTGAGATACACAACAAGGTTCAAGGGTTTTGAAAGTAAAAGCAGAATAAGATGGTAATAGAACGTTGAATTAGCGGTATAATGTAGATACATACGAAACGATAGAGGTAGAATCTGAAACAAAGTCCCGACCGCGTTGGGTCTCTTCTAGCCATCATCGATTTTAAGTCGTTTGGCAGAAATACACAGAGAGTAAAACAGAAACTATGAATGTGTGCCAAACTATGGAGTTTCCACTGAATTCGATAAGCGAAGTTAAGGAACAAAAGCTTAAGCACCGAAATACATTTAGAAGCTACAAAGAAAGTGAGTAGAGAAACGGCATGCACATCAGAGAAAGAAAACTCTGGAATGCCGTGAATCTCTTTCTCGTTTTAACCGTCACCGGCCCGGGTCCTTTAGTGTTAAGTAAAAAAACAAAGCTGATGAGGAAGGTGATAGACGTATGTCGAAAATCCAGTTCACATAGAAATTGAGAGGAAGGTTACTTACTCTTTGCTTGATCGTAACGAAAGCACAAAGAGGGGTAATGTCGGGGTATGTAAATTATCTGAAGAGCAACAGTGGTGATGTCGAATGCTAGAGGGTGGAGTTCTTCCTTTTTGTGGTGACTGGAATCAGAGGGAAGAAGGAAAGACGGGAGGCAAAAGGGGAGGCAATTTCTAGGTTTTTGCTTCTCAGGTTTTGAATATGGAAAAGCGACGAACAAACAGGAAGAATGGAATGAGAATCGGGATTAGTGTCTGCGAGGTAAAAAAACGTGGTCTCAACTGTAGGGTTTTTAGAAGTTTTATAATGTAAGAATGGGGTGGGTAGACATGTGGCACACTAGGGTTTCATTTGAGTATTGGGCTCATGGACTGATTTTTTTATTTGGACTGGCTAACAGTGGGCCTCTTCTGGGGTAAAAAATGGACCAAACAGAAGGTGGAAGGAGCAAAGCGAGTTCTAGCTACTCCCCAGAGTCGAACTCGTGACCTTTGGCATATTTCCTGCATGCCTCTACCAGTTGAGCTATGACAACTTTCAGTAAGTAGTAGCAGAGAAACAAAATAACATTCATGTCACGTGCTGAAATAGATAAAGAAAACGCCTCCAGCCTATGCCAGGAATCGAACCCACGACCAACGATTTGTATGGGGAGTGCTTTGACCAGCTACACTAGGTTGACTTTCAATATATCTATGGGAGAAATAATACAAGATCTCTGATTTCGACTGGATAATTCTTCTAAAGAGCTACGAATCCAAAAGAAAGTATATACAATAAAAAGAGATGATTAATCTAATGCATGAAATTATGGAATCTAACTAAAAATAAGGTTCAAAACATAACGAGATATAAATAAACAGAAGAGCACATGTACATGAAGTAATAAAAATAATGTCCACGAAATGGTGATGCAAACGCATAAAATAAAATAAACAAACTAATAATAGTAAAGGGGGACATAAAATGATGGAAATGATAATGATAAAATAATGAGAAAGTAAGTAGGAAATAATAAAAAATGAGAGAGGTATACAATAAATAAATAAAAAAAGGTGAAATATTATAAAACAAAAGCAACAAAGTAAGTATACAAAATGAAGTTGGTTAAAAACGGATTACAATAATAAAAAACGCGTGCTCCTTTTCCATAGGAATGTGAGATTTAAAAGCCGGGAAAAGGAAATTCCTTTGGTTGAAAACGGGGACGACCGCCTTGTTTCTAGAAGCATGGTTATTTTCGTATTTTTTCATTTCAATATAAAATGGGTGAGAATTTTTGGTGTCTACAGATGGCTCCCCTTGATTCAATTCTACAATAGAAGGCTTGCAGAATTGGATCTAGGTTGACGGGGCGCCAAAAATTCTCACTATGGTTTTATGCGTGCACCGAGATGCAGTTGCCAATGGAGCACTGTATGAATGCAACAGGAAAAATTACATGATAGTGGGATGCACGAGGACTTATAACGAGCCTCGACTAGACCTCTTGACGTCTAGCTATAGGACTTATGACGAGCCTATAATGCACATTGAAAGTACGAGGACTTATGACGAGCCTCAACTAAACCTCTTAACATCTTGCTATAGGACTTATGACGAGCCTATAATACTAACAATTGATAGATTTGGATGCACGAGGACTTATGACGGGCCTCAACTAAACCTCTTGACGTCTAGCTATAGGACTTATGACGGGCCTATAATGTAAATTGAAAGTATGAGGACTTATGACGAGCCTCAACTAAACCTCTTGACGTCTAGCTATAGGACTTATGACGAGCCTATAATACTAACAATTGATAGATTTCGATGCACGAGGACTTATGACGGGCCTCAACTAAACCTCTTGACGTCTAGCTATAGGACTTATGACGAGCCTATAATGCAATTTAAAAGTACGAGGACTTATGACGAGCCTCAACTAAACCTCTTGAAGTCTAGCTATAGGACTTATGAAGAGCCTATAATACTAACAATTGATGGATTTGGGTGCACGAGGACTTATGACGGGCCTCAACTAAACCTCTTGACGTCTAGCTATAGGACTTATGACGAGCCTATATTGCAAATTGAAAGTACGAGGACTTATGATGAGCCTCAACTAAACCTCTTGAAGTCTAGCTATATGACTTATGATGAGCCTATAATACTAACAATTGATGGATTTGGGTGCATGAGGACTTATGACGGGCCTCAATTAAACCTCTTGACGTCTAGCTATAGGACTTATAACGAGCCTATAATGCAAATTGAAAGTATGAGGACTTATGATGAGCCTCAACTAAACCTCTTGACGTCTAGCTATAGGACTCGTGACGAGCCTATAATACTTTGATGGAGTTGTACGAAACTCGCTGATTTGAGTGACTGATTTGGGATTGATTTTGATTGCGGGTTGACCCGGAATTGGATGCTTTTTTATTTCCTTCATGAGGGATGCGATGGTTGAATGCTTTCTGTAGATGTCGCCTTTGACTTTGTCAGTGTAGGACTTTTGTTTTGGTATTGTTTTTGGTGGTCTTGGCCCGATGTGCACTATGGTTTCGGGATTTGGTATGACTCTTGGCTCTAGAGTTCGGGATGGCTCCGGTTTGGCTTTCGAGTTTTTGGTTTTTTGTGATTTTGTGATTGGTTTTTGAATGGATGGTTTTTTGTGAACGAGCGACTCTGAGATCTCGGTGGATTTGATATGGCCGAATGGCTTTGTTATGATCAAATGGCTTTGATATGATTGAATGGCTCCATTGCGGTCGGGTGGCTCCGGTATGGCTCTGAGATGGCTCCGGTTTGATATGCGACTCCCTTGTGAGTAACGACTCTGGGATGGTTGATGGGTTTGGCTTCGATATGATCCGAGGGCTCCGGTATGATCGGATGGCTCCTTTGTGGTCGGGTGGCTCCGGTATGGCTCTGAGATGGCTCCGGTTTGATATTGGACTCCCTTGTGAGCAACGGCTCTGTGATGGTTGATGGGTTTGGCTTCGATATGATTCGAGGGCTCCAGTATGATCAGATGGCTCCATTGTGGTCGGGTGGCTCCGGTATGACTCTGAGATGGCTCCGGATTAGCCCCGAGATGATCCTCTCGATTGAGGCGGGTTTCTTCATAGAGTGATGGCAATGGCCTTGTGGTTCGAGGGGATGAGGGTTTTTGTTTTGGGATGTGGTCGCACCCTGGGTGGGTTGCCTACATACTCAACTCCCTGTTGAGATCAGACCTTACGTAGTTCATGAATTTTAGCAAGTGAGGAGTTTGGTGGTGAGGAGGGATGTCTTGCGGGGCATTTCTTCGAACGGTGCCCGAAGACTTTTAATCCTTTGTTTTGATGGCTCCGCAGTCGCTGAGAGTGGTTGTCGTGCCGGTTGGTGAAGGAGACAGGCTCTGTGCTGTGGCTTCCCTTTCTAAAAGAGCATACTCGTCTTTCTCTTTCCGTGGTGTAGGATATTATGTCCGAACCGATGGAGGTAAATCTATTCTACATGCATTTTTTGGAATTGGATATGATTGAATGCAAAGAGGATGTCGTGTCACGGCGAGCTCAACCAAGAATTCTAGTTAAGTTAGATTAGTCATTTCTAGGTTACTTCCTTCTTGAAAAGTCTTCCCAAAAGAGGTCCTTCGGGTTCTCCTATACCTTTCCGTTTCCTTGCTTAAGGTCAGTTAGGCTTTCTTTAATCGGGGTGATGAACACTCGTTTTTTCTCTACCTTCCTGATTTCTTTAACACTCATTTGTGCACGATTGTATTGACAAGATCGGACGCGCCGTGGCCTTTCATGTTTCGAATTTGGTACTTTTCAAATCAAGCAAATACCATCTCTAAGTTGGAGGTCTTTCAATGGGTTATAACGGGGCTGCAGGGTATGTCACATGGGACTGGAGGATTTGTTTGAGGATCGTGGAGCTTTGGTGCAACGGAGGATATGATTCACCTTTGCCATGAATGGAGTGATTTTTGGACTCCTTTCGCATTTGTGCGGATTATTATGTGTTCTCATTTTTGATTTTCTACTTTCTTTGAGTAGTCTATTTGTATTTCTTCGTGTTTGACATTTCTGGTTTCATCTATTTATCAAGTGTGAAGGTATCGAGTGGTGAAACTTTCATTTCCTCTCTTTACTATTTTGAGTGTTTTGTGTTCCGTTCCTCTCGTTTTCATCCTCTTTGGGTATTTCTTTCAAGATTTCTTCCATGATTTGAATGGTGGGGGAAGGAACCATGGCTCCGGCTCTTTTCATCCTCTTTTACAGGGGTGAACGGTTGTGTGATGTGGGGTGGTATATCGTGGAGCTGTTTTCGAAAAGATTTTCAATGAAAGGCTCAGCGGGGTTCACTAAGGGATCATTTTCAGGGTCAATAAGGCTTTTGGCCTTGTGGAGGTTTTCTTCGATCCTAGGTGCCTCGTCATCCCTACTGACAGATAATTACTTCCTCTACTATTCCCAAATTTTGACATGAATGGTAACGCGCTTTTCTCATCAATATTTAGTTCCGTGAAGGGAGATCCTCTCATGGTGCTTTGAAATTTAAATGCATCAAGCGCTCTGGGTTTTACACGCTCTGTGTTTCTCTCATGCACTCGACTCTCATGGGAGGTTACAAATCCTTTCAAGACCTCTTCGGGGAAAATGATACAAGAGTTCGGCGGCCTTTGATGACTTATGTGACTTTCTTAGAATTAAAGATCGAGATACGCCTCGACACTAGGGATATGCAAATGCAATTAAGCTAAACCTAATCCAGATGATAATGATAACTTTTGTGTGGATGCATTTTTTTGTGGATGCATTTTTTTTGTGGATGCATTTTTTGGATTTTTGTGTGGATGCATTTTTTTGGATTGTTTGAATGAATGCGTTTTTTTTGGATTTTTGTGACGGTTCAAACATAATATCGTTTCAACCGGTCAAGATTGACAAGGCTTTGAAATTCTTCCCCATCCAAATCTGTCAGTAATACAACACCATGAGGGGTTATCTCTTTGACCAGATAAGGGCCCACCCAGTTCGGTCTGAACTTCCCTCGCGGGTCAGGTAAATCTTTTCTCAGCTCTTTTAGGACGAGATCACCCACTTGGATGTTTTGTTCTTTGACCCTTTTGTTGAACGCTCTAGCCATTCTCTTCTGGTAACCCTAGATGTGATATAATGCCTGTAGGCGTTTTTCATCAAGAAGAGCTAAACTATCATAGCGTTGTTGCAACCAGTCACTTTCAACAATTTTCAGTTCATTGGTGACCCAAAGAGTTGGAATTTCAAGCTCGATTGGCAAGACGCATTCCGACCCATACACCAAGGAATACGGGGTGCCTCCGGTTGCAGTTCTGACAGTAATTCGGTAACCCCAGAGAGCGTAATGTAGCTTTTCCGGCCAATCTTTGTAGGTTTCAACCATCTTTGACAGCACACTTTTTACGGCTTTATTGGCAGCCTCGACTTCTCCGTTAGTCTGAGGTCTGTATGGGGATGATCTGTGGTAACGGATGTTGTATTTCTCCATAACCCGAATAGTGTCCCCGTCGAACTGAGGGTCGTTGTCTGACACGATCTCTGAGGGGATCCCATATCGGCATATGATATCTCGCTAGATGAATTGGGCAACTTGCTTTGATCCGATGTTTGCGAACGACCGTGCCTCTACCCATTTGCTGAAATAGTCTATCGCCACAAGGATGTAGCAATGTCCATTGGAAGCTTTGGGGTGAATTTCCCCTATGATGTCAATTCCCCATATAGAGAACGGCCAAGGGGCCGCCATGGCTGTCAGGGGTAAGGGAGGCAGGTGTTGCAAGTTAGCATGCGTCTGACACTTGGCGCACTTTTTCACATTCGCGTGACAATCGGCTTCCATTGTTGTCCAGTAGTACCCTAGTCTGAGGATTTTCCGCGATAGGGAATGTCCTCCAGCATGGGTCCCACATACTCCCTCGTGGACATCCTCGATGATCTTATCAACCTCTCTTCTGGTCACACATAAGTGTTGGACCCCGCTCGGCATTCTCTTATAGACCCTGGTTCCGTAAATCACATATTGATTTGACATTCTTCTCAGAGCAATACGGTCTTGCTTAGTGGCTTCTAACGGGTACTCTCCTTTTCTGAGGAAATTCTCAATGTCCACGAACCACTCATCTTCGGTTTCTCCTGCTTCGATGGCTCCAATTTCGAATGAGGGTACATTAGTCATAGTTATCCACATGGGAAAATATAATGAGCCGCTCGGTACTTGGATTACTGAGGCCAAGGAAGCTAAAGAGTCAGCAAAGATATTTTGGCTCCAGTTCACATGCTTGAAGGTCACGTTTCAAAAGCAGGTGATTAGGTGCAAAAGGTAGTCGGTAGGGGATCAATCATTCTTCTCTGATCTCCCAAGTCTGGTTGACTTGTGAAATAACGAGATTAGAATCACCAAAGACCTCTAACTCCTCCACTTGCAATTCTAACGCCATCTCGAGTCCCAGGATGCAGGCTTCATATTCGGCCATGTTATTGGTGACTGGGTAGTTGATTTTTATTGCAGCCGGAAGAAGGTCCCCTATAGGATGGATTAGTAGGATTCCGGCCGCTTTTCCCCTGTGATTGACGGCGCCATCAAAGTACAACCTCCAACGGGTTTTCTGTAATGTCATGATTTGCTCGTCTGGGAAATCGTCTTTTCTAGAAAACTCGGATGCTACCGGACATTCTGCTAGGTGTTCGGCTATGGCAGTCCCTTTGATTGACTTCTAAATTTTGAAAGTGATATCGAATTCAGACAACAATAGGGACCATCTGGATAAGCGACCGTCAAGAATTGGCTTTTCCAACAGGTACTTTATAGGGTTCATGCGTGCAATAAGATGAACCTTGATAAGCCGCAGACTTATCATATTTTATGCACTAGATTTAGTATTATATTTATCTAAATAAAGTTATATTTATGTTATTTATGCTTATTATGTGTTAAAGTATAATATTTGTACAGATTTATGTTTTTATATGTTTTCGGTGCAAGGAATGATTTTCTAGCCAAAAGTTCATTGATGCCGGACTCCATGCCGGGTAGTTTCTGCACGCATGAGCACAAACAGAAAAGAGGCCTTGCCGGACCTAAAGCCGGGTAGATCCCATCCGGCATAAGTGAAGAGTCGCCACGGTTGACCAAGCGATGGCAGTTATTGACCGTTGGTGAAAATGATGTGTGATGCCGGGTATCTCCTACCCGGCATAGGCACTGTTTCACGGGAATTGACGGTTTCGACCGTTAACAGTTGGGCGCATTTATCACGTGTGCCGGCTATTGGTGATCCGGCACGACGCCCGGCAAGAGACATTTTGATGCCTATAAATAGACGAGGAAGGCAACAATTTGAGACATTCCAACATACATTTACACTCCATCCACGTCCTTATTTCCGCCACATTCCATTTGTTGGTGTCCATGGCGTTTTTACGGATCCATCCACAAGAAGAAGAGAAGATTTCCTTTTCGGGTTGAGGCTATGTTCAAACTCCTTCTCCCTATGTATTTCTTCCTTATTGAGTGGATGGTGAAGTAGAAATCCTTGTTATGCTTTGGCTAGGGATGAATTCCTTCTATGTAAACAATATGATTATTTCAATACAAATTCAAGCGTTCATTAAGATTCTGGTTCTTAGTGCAAGTGAATTAGTTGATCACTCATTCTCTTTATGCAAATTCTACTTGAGGAGGAATTTCCCAAGAGTATGATAGGTTAGACAAATGTTAGTGGTCTTTGATGTTTTCATCTATAATTTAGGGTTAGCATTAAAGATTGCGAGTTAATCCATCTTCCCCATCTCCTTGTTCATTTCGTGGCATGATATATGCTCGATTTGTTAATGGGTTTTGAGTTTCTTGTTCGAAGCAAGAGAATGGTTTTCACACCATATGAACGTGCCGGATGCACTGCCGGGTGCTTCCTGTCCGGCACATTCAAGACTTTGAATATGCCGTGCATCTATGTCCGGCAGGACATCCGGCGCAATCATGTTGGTTGGTTAAGTTCGTGTCTTGAAGTTGCAATGCGTGATCATGTTGGTACTTAGGATGGTTTAGTCCTAAACCTCGCATTTAGTTAGAATTATAGTTAATTAATTGTCACTTACATTTCCCCCCTCATTATTATAGAATAGGCTTTTGCCCGGATTAGGACTAGTTTTCTATAAGTCCCTTGGGTACGATACTCTCGGTCGTAATATTTTACACTATACTCCGACCGGGTTTTATTTTGCTACCCGTAGTAGAGTTGTAGGTTTAGTTATTTATTTTATTCTTTTGTATATAGTTTTTCCTACAATTTCTCGTATAGCAAATTGGCGCCGTTGTCGGGGACTTGGAATTAGTCCAAGTCCTAAATTCGGTAAAACGCCCTATTCTTTATCCCCTATTCTTTATTCTTTGATTCTTTGATTCTTTGATTCCTTGATTCTTTAATTTATTTTCGCACTTAGTTTTGCAGATTTGAATGTGCCGTGCTAAGTGCCGGGTATCTGTCACCCGGCAAACCCGGAGGAAGTCCTATGCCGGATTGGATTAGCCCGGCATTATGTCCGGCATGTTCAAATTGTTTTCAAAATTTCATACGCTGTTGAGTTTTACAAATTTAAATATATTATTGTCTACCCCTTCCGTTATTTCTCTATTATTTTAGTTCCTATACTATAATTCTTTATTTTGAATTTCGAGTTTGCATTTGCCGGGTATTGTGTCGGGTGTTCTTCACCCGGCATTTCGGAGGAAGTCCTATGCCGGACGGGGTTTATCCGGCATGTCACCCGGCATGCTCAATTTCCCTCAATATTTTTGTCGCTAATTGTAGGGACAATTAGGAGTAATCTCCTACAATCCTTTATTTACTCTTACATTTATTTTTATTTTTTTTATTATCCTTTACCTTCCAATGTCTTTTAACTAAGTTATGTTCGATTTTGGTCCCGCCGGGCGACTTGCCGGTTTGTATACACCCGGCAATCTTGAGGTAAGTCCAATGCCGGACTTCGAACACCCGGCACCACGTCCGGCATACTCAACTTTGTTTCTTCTTTTGATTTTTGCGAATTTAATTATGTTAATATCTTTTTATTTTATTATTACAAACATCTCGTTTTATCCATCTCTTCTTTCTTTTTGATTTATTTTATTTTCTCTTCGAGTTTAAATAAGCCGGGCAGGAAGCCGGGTATCACCATTCCGGCATTAATGGAAGAAGTCCATCGGATACGAGTCGCCCGACATTATGTCCGGCATTTTAAAAAAAAAAAAATTTCAAAAAAAAAAAAAAATTCTCTCTTGAATTGGTAACATTCCTGTCTTATTATTATTTTTCGTACTATAATTTGTTTAATTTATAATTTTGTGTACTCCTCCAAAGTAAATTAGGTGAATGCAGTTCAAGCACACTCCCTACACAAATACTCAAATATAGCAGGCGATTGACAAGAGCTCTCTTCCTCAGCAGGTGAAGTGGTTAGTGCACAACCACACCCTAGAGCACTGAATTCCAAGATTTTTCAACACCTGAGGAAGTGGAAATTACATGAGATCTGACCGTTCGCACGGAGCATAATCGCTGCGCAGCACCTTTTTGCTCAACCATGACCACTTGGTCAACTCCCTCTCTAACGCTAAATTTATCAATGGGAGTATGCGAGATCGTTCATAACCTCTATCGATATCTCTGATCACTCTACCAAGTAGCCAAAGGCTAAGTGTAGGGCAGCCCCACGCATCTGGTCTTCTTTCATCACAGGGGAGTCACTTCTTTTCTTTATTTCTTTATTTTTCTTTCTTTCGAACACTGGGGACAGTGTTCCTGCCAAGTGTAGGGCAGGGACCCCCCTTTAAAAAATAAGTTTTTTATAATATGCATAAGTTTTGCGTTTTATTCAATGTTTTACTAAACTTTTTGCATGTTTTTGATTGAGATAAGATTAGGAATGACTAAAAGCTTATTCTCTCAAGAGGTAAGCTCTCTAATGACTTATAGATTCCTGTTTTTAACTCTTTGATTCTTTTTGTTTAACATGAGTATATGATCTTTCTCCTAATTCTTTCCTTTATGTATTTCTGGGTATTTATTCTTTTCTTTTCAAATTGTGAAAAATCTTTTGGGTGAAAATCTTAAAAAGGGTTTTTGTGCAAAAGAAGAAGAAAAAGAAAAAAAGAAAGAAAAAAAATCTTCTTCCAAAGGAAAAGCATTATATTCCTTGAGGTTGCAGAAATGCCTCAGAATAAAAGCAAGAAACGAGAGTTTTTCCTTTTATTTTTCTCCTAAATTCCCCGTTCTTCAATGAAAAGAAAATCATGGTTTTGATCAAAAAAAAAAAAATTGATCAAAGAAAGGAAAATCATGGTTGATTCAGAAACTCTTGCAAAATAGGGCTGATTCATAAAACCATTGATGAGAGTCTTGGCCACATTCAGAAACTCTTGAAAAGTAGAGCTGAATGATGGAAACCGGAAAAAGGAGAGATTACCAATCCTTTATGCAAAAATAGCCCAAAAGTTTTTGATCGGTTTTGAAATTCCTTGTTTTATACCCATTAGTATGTTTCGATAGAATAAGGTAGATAAGTGATACTTATGAATTAGAGTCATATAGTTGGAAATATTTATCTACATTTCATTCTAGAGTTTATCTGTTTTGTGCATAAGTAATTAGTCCTTTCTAATCTTGTTTTGCTCGAGGACTAGCAAAAGGTAAGTGTAAAAATGCCTTGGACACCAACAAATGGAATGTGGCGGAAATAAGGACATGGATGGAGTGTAAATGTATGTTGGAATGTCTCAAATTGTTGCCTTCCTCGGCCTATTTATAGGCATCAAAATGTCTTGTGCCGGGCGTCATGCCGGATCACCAATAGCCGGCACACGTGATAAATGCGCCCAACTGTTAACGGTCGAAACCGTCAATTCCGCGCGAAACAGTGCCTATACCGGGTAGGAGATACCCGGCATCACACCCGGCATCATCATTTTCACCAACGGTCAATAACTGCCATCGCTTGGTCAACCGTGGCGACTCTTCACTTATGCCGGATGGGATCTACCCGGCATTAGGTCCGGCAAGGCCTCTTTTCTGTTCTGTGCTCATGCCGTGCAGAAACTACCCGGCATGGAGTCCAGCATCAATGAACTTTTGGCTAGAAAATCATTCCTTGCACCGAAAACACATAAAAACATAAATCTGTACAGATATTATACTTTAACACATAATAAGCATAAATAACATAAATATAACTTTATTTAGATAAATATAATACTAAATCTAGTGCATAAAATATGATAAGTCTGCGGCTTATCAAACCTCTTGCCCTAACAAGTAGTGCCTCAGCTTCTTCGTACCCCAGACCAAAACAGCACAAAATTTGTGGATGTCAGAGTATTGTGTTTCTGCATCGACCCATTTCTTGCTGATATGGTAAATCGAATTTTCACGCGGTGGGGATCCTTGCTCTTGGGCTAGCATGGCGCCCATGGATGTTTCCCAAGCTGTCAGGTAAAGAATCATTGGCTTACCCTCCTGGGGCAGTACCAAGACTGGCGGGTTCTGCAAATAGGTTTTGATCTTCTCGAATGCCTCTTGACACTGTTCATTCCATACCTTAGACGCATCTTTCTTCAACAGACGGAAGATAGGCTCACAGGTCTCGGTTAGCTGCATGATGAATCTTTTGATGTACTGAACTCTGCCTAAGAAACCTCTGATTTCTTTTTCGGTTTTCGGAGGAGGCATTTCTTGAATGCCTTTATCTTATCTGGGTCTACCTTGATTCCTCGGGTAGTGATCATGTAGCCCAAAAGCTTTCCTCCGGTCACTTCGAATGTACATTTCTCAGGGTTCAGCTTCATTTGGTACTTCCGCATCCGATCAAAGAACTTTCTCGGGTTTATCAAGTGGTCCTCCCGTTGGGCCGCTTTGACGATCATGTCGTCTACGTATACCTCCACTTACTTGTGAATCATATCATGCAATAAGGTAGTGGCAGCCCTTTGATACGTGGCTCCGGCATTTTTCAAGCCAAAGGGCATGTTCACGTAACAAAAGGTTCCCCACTGCGTAATAAATGATGTTTTTTCCTGGTCTTCTACGGCCATTCGGATCTGATTGTAACCTGAAAACCCATCCATGAATGACAGTAGTGCATGTTAGGCAGTATTGTCAACAAGGATATCAATGTGGGGTAAGGGAAAGCTGTCTTTGGGGCTAGCCTCGTTTAAGTCCCGAAAGTCAATACACACTCACACCTTTCCATTTTTCTTTTGGACGGCTACGATATTGGCTAGCCAATCGGGGTAATTGATGACCCGAATAAAGCCAACACGTAACAACTTCTCAACTTCCACTTTCACTTTCAATTGGTGCTCAGGTATCATTCTTCTCAAACATTGTTTCTTAGGTTTGGCATTTAGGTACAACGGTATTTGATGTTGGACAATGTCGGGGTCAATCCTCGGCATGTGTGCATAGCTCCAAGCAAAAAACATCGACATATTCAATTAACAGAGAAGTCAAGTCACGTTTTTCTGTTCCACTCAGACCCAAACCAACTTGTAAAGTTTTGGGATTATCAGGTGTTCCGACATTTATTGTTACAGTGTCCTCTACAATCTGGGTGTGGGTGGAATACTATTCTGTGGGAGGCATATTTTCCTTGTCATATTCCTCTTCTTCAGCCTAATAGTTTTGCATTGAATCAAGTGCCAAAAGAGATGAATTTTCTGTATAAACTGAACTTTCATTAATATTCGAAGAGCTGGGTAGCTCAGTGATTGTTAGAAAATTGCCACCATTTTTACAGCGGAAAATAAATGGTGGCTCCCCCTCTCTTTCTCCGCCATTGAAATTGAGACAGATATCACTCTCATCATCAGCACTACGGGAACTACTACTATCACTACTGCTACTGCTATCACTATCAACTAGACTGATTGAATATGGCTCCTGGGAAATCAGCTCCTTCCTCTTATGATAGACGACAAGACACGCTCCATGGCCATCTACCGAGGGTGAGGGGTCCTTGATGACTGGTTTGATCGAGACACTGCTCTCCGCTGCATCCTCGGGCATTCCTTGGTCACATCCCTTGTCGTCATGGTCTTCAAGGCATGAGTTGAGTGAGAATAAAGTGGTCCACCAGTTCTTCCACTCCATTGTCTCCTGATTTCCCTGAGCTTGAACTGCTTTCTCCTTATCACAACTCACAGATATATATGGTTCAAGGTTAACTGATAAGAAATAATCTGTGGGAATTCTTACAAGTGAATCTGTCAACATCATATCTGGCAATTCCGTAAATGCTAACCCGGCTCCTCGACCTCCAATATATGCTGTTAGTGGTTCCACCATGCCCTGCAGCTCCTTACCTTGCCCACTCCCCTGTTTGTAGCCCATCCGAGACATCATGTGTTGCGATGCGGGGCTATAGACACTAGGGTCGAAGTATAGAGGAGTGATGGAAGAAGTTTGACTTACCTGTGAATGTGGCCTCGCCACTATGAAGCCCCCGAGCGTCAACTCTCGACCCCCGGTGTATTAATCTCAAATAGTGGGGAATCAGCTCTGGCCTCTCCCAAAACCTCCACAATTCGTCCCCCGTGTTTGAATTTTAACTTCTGATGGACGACTGAGGGGACTCCTTTAATCTGATTGATGAACTCCCGCCCCAGCAGAAGGTTGAAGGTGGAGGATATGTCTATGACCATCACTTTGATGGTCAGGGAGACGTCCTCAATCAGGATTGGCAGTGAGATGGTTCCTAAAACCTTTCTATGGCTGTTGTCATAGGCACTCAACGTCATATCTACTGGCTTAAAGTCGTTGAGTCCCATATGACGGGCTACTCGGAGTGGGCAGACATTCACCTCATCCCCATCATCAATCAAAGTCTTGGGGACCTGGAATCCTCCAGCCTTCACAGTTATGTAGAGGGCCTTTCCCGCCTGACGAGGGATCTCGTCGTCGGTGAATGTTATGGAGAGGTCCGGAGTCCGGGATAGGTGAGCTATGATGTTTTCAACCGACGCCGGCCGCTTCTTATCCATTCCCAAGTGCCGAGCTACTGCATCCTTGTGCTCTTCTGAAATCGTTAGCAGGGACCAGATTGTGATGGGTATACTGGTAGTCTTCAATTTTCTCAACAGCTCTTCTTCTCTCACCAACTTATTTTCCGGCTCATTCAAAGTAAGGTCATGGACCTTCTGTTGCAGTGTTTCTGGCTCCTCTGTGAGCTCAGTGGGTTTGAAATGCCTTCCTGAACGGGTTAAGTGATTGATTTTTTCCAAGCCATCATCGGGTTTATCCTCATCTACTATCAGAAATGGTACTTTAACAGGGGTTATAGCCGGTGGATTTTCATCTTCATCGGTGATCATGATGACATTGCACTCAGAGATTCTCCTTCCTCGCCTTTAAGCAATCTTCCATCGGCACCATGCTTCTACCACCTCCAATGCTTTCATAGTGTTATAGAGCTCTTGTGCTTCAAAATTCAGTCCCACGAGTAACTCAAGGTTCTTCTCCATATGCCGCCCTACTATCAGTAGAGTGATTATAGACACTCTTCCTTGTCCTACCAGACGCTTGACTGTGGCTCGTATTTCATGCGTCATAGCTAGATATTCATGCATCTGTGGTTGAATATCATGCTGAATTTCTGGACGACGAACTCGGAAGGCGTCTAGCTCCGGGGATAGTACGATCGGAGGAGGTGTGCTCTGGTTGCCTGACTCAGAAGAATTCTCGATGACATTGATCCGTATGATTCTGCTAATGTCTGACTCTTCTTCTCCTTCTCGCATCAGACTCAACATATTCACATGTCTGGGGATTGAGTTTTTCTGAGTGTTCGGATTAGTTTTTGGGAATTCCACCTCTCCAGCATCGATCAAGTCCTGGATGGCATGTCGCAGGGCCCGGCAATTATCTGTGCTATGTCCCTTGATCATGTGATATTCACATAGGCTGTTGAGGTCAGATCCCATCTGAGTGACTCCCGGTTTCGGATTCGGGTGTCTCTGTAGGAATCCGCTCTTCTTCAACTTCTCATAGGCTTTGCCCATCAGCATTCCTAGACTTGTGTAATTTCTCTTTGGTTGGGATTGGTAACTGCTCGGTGGTGGAGTTGCATAATAGTTTGAGGTCGACCCACTAACTTGGGCTTGAAACACCGGTGGTTGAGATTGATTGGTTGACGGGGGAGGGACAAACTTGCTGCCCGTGTCTGTCTTAGACTACTTGTTTTGGTAGTTTGATTGTTGAGGAAACAATCCCTGGAAACTTAGACCTTTCAACTTTCCAGCTAGAGCTAGTTCTTCTGCAGCCGTGGCAGCTGCTTTCAGATGCTTAAAATCACAAATCCCCAAGGATTTGAGGTGATCCGAGTAAGGATTTTCTAGACAATCAATGATGATTCTGATTTGCTCATCTTCACTGGGGCGGTCTAACATCTGACCCGCCTTCTCTCTCCACCTAGTGATGAACTCCATCACTGTCTCATGAATTCTTGGTCTCATAGTCTCTAAGTCTCTCCGGGTGACCCCCAGGTGAGTGTTATAGCTATACTGCTCGACAAAAGCTGGGTAGACCTCTTCCAACTTTTTTCTGAGAAGTCAATCCTTGACACCCAAGTTTGGGTAGACCCTTCGAGATAACTGGGGAATCAGATTATCTTCATTTGAACAGCTAGCCCATACATAGTCATGACCCGGTCAAACTGGGCAAGATGGTGTCTAGGGTCCCCTTTCCCGGAGTATTTAGAGATTTCTGGCAGTTTCAGATTCTCGTGCAACTTGGCGTTTGGCTTCAATTGGAAATGACGAAAACCCAACATCTTGGCTCGCTCCCCGAGCTGCATTTCTGCTAGTAGCTCTTCTTTTAGGGATTTCTTCATTTGTCCAAAGTTAATTGGAAGGTGTTCAGAAGGTGGGGCTTGACTATAGCCATGAATCAAATGGTTAGAAGGTTGTGGCAGTAGTTGGGTATGGGGAATTGCTTCCTCGAAGCGGACAACATGTCCGGTGGTGGTGTACTGATATGGATTGAGTTGGATGAGGTCAGGGTGTGGTGAGTTGGGATGAATGAGTTCAGATTGTTTGGCTTGATATAGATTGGCTGTTTGGGCAGCGGCTCTAGCGGGTGGGAGCGGTGGTAGTCTGGGGAAGGTGGTTGGTGCTGTAGGAACCGTGGTCAGGATTGGAGGTGGCATGGGTGGTCCTGAAAGTAGGTCAGCTGTTTGGAACGTTGTGGTCACTGGGTGAATGATCGTACGTTCTTTCCCTATGATCGGTTGTGGTATGGTGGTGTTGAACATAGGGTTTTGATTGCTCCAGCATCGGTTGTGGTGTGGAGTGTCCTCAATATAATCATCGTTTGGGACAGTAAGGTATGGGTCCTTTCCTTTGGCCGCCCTCTTTTGGCGCAATTGCTCTTCTAGCCTTTCAACAGTCTGTTTCAGCATATTCTCGTTCCTCATGGACTGTTCCAGAATACGGTAGAGAACACTCGGATCAGGAAGACGTAAGCCACTGCCGCTAGCTCCTACGACTGCACTCGCACTCGCCTCAACGGCCGAGATGGCTGGGGCACCTTCCGAGGTGGTTGGATTAATCAGGTTTGGATCCATAGTCTCCGATGAAGTTTCGGTCGCGGTATCGCTAGCCAGCCTACCCTTGGAGTCTCTCTTCCAAAGTCGAGTAATGTTGGAAGACTGGTTCGGAATTAGACTCAAAAATCTTCACAATCTGCGGTCGACGGTACTGTACTGTGGAATAGTACGAAGATCATTAGTATGAATGCACATTTCGACAAAAAAGGTTGAAGGGGAGAAGGTCGTCCCCATGATTTACGTGAAATGTTTTGGCGAAAGAAGGTTTTCTATGTCATTCGATTGTGAAGAAAAGGCGCACAGCCTAGTTTTCATTTCCAAAACGCTTGTCATACCGATATTACTTAACCGCAGTTGCATATATGAAGAGGGAAAAGGGGGTTACAATCTGATTCAAAGGGGAAATATAATCGTCAGTCATAAAAAGGAAGTAGGTCCGCTAATTAGCTAATCACAACAGAAAAAGGGGGATACATCCGCTAGTTGGCTAGTAATTACAAAAAGGGGATTCACCTACTAGTTAGCCAATCTTTACAAAAGGGGGGATACATCCGCTAGTTGGCTAATCATTACAAAAGGGGGATACATCCGCTAGTCGGCTAATCATTACAAAAGGGCAGATACATCCACTAGTTATATAATAAACTACTGCTGCTAGAGGAATCATCCAATGATCTTCTTCCGTTTTGACTCCTCGCGTTGTTTCTTCTTTAACTGATTATTCATCAGGGCAGGCTGCAAATTGACCGCGATTGACGTGGCAGGGTCTTGATTAATCACTGGATGATCAAGGGAGTACGGAAACTTCTCTATACGGTCCACTCACTTCTCGAGCCAAATCTTGTAAGAGTTGCTTAAACTGAGATCTATCTCTCGTTCATTGAAGATAGGCCACTTGACTCCTGTGTCATAGGCTTGGGCGACATAGTTTATCGACGCATCGGTGAATCGGTGACCTTTGAATTTTGAAGCTTCCGCTCCTAGGATAGTCTGCTCGCGACCAAATTGTCGGATTGCTCTTAATGGGTAGATGGTGACAAAACGGTCCAGACCAATTAGAATCACACCATTATGCTCCGCTGATCTGACCGTTCCACCCTGGACATCCCAATCGCTCAGTACCCACATGAAATGTGAATGGAGGTGAAAATCCCGAAAATAGGCTCCTCATCCCTCTGTTGGTCTCTTAATTGCTCTTCTTGCAGCTCGGAATGTGCACATGGTGACCGTCTAGTATTTTGCCAAGTGGGGTAATCGCAGGTGGTCAAAAAGCCATATCTGCAAGAGCAAAGAACTTCTATGAAGAACTTCTCTTGGACCTCGGCTTCCTTCCAACGGTCCAGAGCTCTGATAATTTCAGCCACCACATACGTTCCGATGCTCCTGGTAGGCTTTTAACAGATAGATTATCTTCGGGTTCATCCTTAGATTACCTTGTCGGAAGAGGTGTAGCCCCATGATACAGAGATCCAGTACACGCCTTTGAGTCCTTAGTGGGCGATGAGGCTTATAGAAATGATCAAGGAGCTCTTTTAAACTCAGACTCATGCTTCCGAAATTCTCTATTTCTGTGATATCGACTTCAAGGAATCTTGCTGCAAAGACCGGTGTTTTGGTGCAATCAACTAGTATACGAGGCATCTTCCGGTGAGGCTTGACCTTCAAAAAAGCATCCATTTTGGCTGGTAATATGACCAATTCCTCGGTAGCAAATCGGTATAGATGGTCTTCTGGGTCCCAATACCTGACTGATTCATGTAGTGCTTCGTAGTCAATGTTATGCTTGACGCCTAGGTAGGCCAGGCTCACAAATAGGGGTTCACCGATGTCTTTCATTCCCATGCACTGATTCCTCAAATTTATGGTGAATTCTGTTTCTTGAACACGCTCTTGCTGGTAAAGAGAAATACGGGCTTGCTCTATTTTGGCTGCCTCGTTCCTTTGTTGTTCTAAGACATCTCTTTGTCTCTTCTTCTCTCCTGGAACAGGCACTAGTCGGTTCATCATGGCTATCCCTGCAAAAGAGAGGTAAAGAAGAGAAAAAGACGGGAAAGAAGATGATGCGTGAGATTCAGGGAGTGCAGCTTTGCAATACCAGTATGACGCCCATTTCGGAAATGAAAACGGAGAAAGAAATATTTGTAAATAGAGGGGTTTTAAAACGGTTTTAAAAGGGCTGTTTTTGAAATTTGGTTTTTACAGAAAACTCTCAAACAGTTGTACAAGTGATTCAAAAGAAATTCTGCAAGTAATTTTTGAAAGATTTTCACAAGTGGTTTTGAAGACTTTTGACGAGAGATTCCGAACAAAATTTTCTAGAAGTATGAGTTCGTTTGAAAAGAGTTTGCACATATGTATAGCATAAATAAATCGTGGCTATTGTTTGACGTGGAGCTGTAAGTGTTAGTGTTAGGATAATCACTTTCCAGGTCAACTATGATTCTGTCTCACCGGAGGAACCGTCGTCCCTTCACTTTGTGGGGCACGTTATCAAGAAAGTCTGGAGTGCTTAAGTTCGACAGGTCAGGACACCCGAGAAGATAAGGAAACATACGCCACGGCCAGTGATGATCTAACAACACGCTCACTTTTGGGGAAACTCGGGGAAGTATTGCATGGGAACGGGTCTCTCGTCACCTGCACGGTCAGGTGTGTCTAAAGTCCAAATTATTCACTGACTACGTTGTGCCATGTATGGGTATCCGGTAAATACGAGATCCTCTATGGACGTATAGCGTGACATTGGGCATTAGAGACACATGTGGTGCAGAGGAACAATGGAGAACTGATCCCATGCAATCTTCAGGGTAAGGCAGAAAGGCGGTCAGACAGGCGACATACAAGGGGGTGACATCCATAAACCCGTCTTACACACCGGACCAGGTAGCTGGACACTGAAGGCTCAAGGTTCACTACATGCTGGCTTCGACTCGGATGATAGGGGATATTTTTGGATCATGAGCTCAAGGTGTTGGTCGGAGACCGTACCACCTTGTGGGTTTGTTCATAGAGAGAGTGACCCTAGCTCATGGGGAATCAACCGTGGACCGGTTAGGGATCCCGTGACATCATGGATAAAACGGGTGACACAGAGGAATGCATGTCCTAAGCTACCCACCCAATGCACCCCACAATCATATAATGTAAATAAAGTAGAGATGTTGGCGCTAACATAATTACTAAGAGTTTTGTCTTGAGATTAGTGACTCCAAATTGGTTGTTTATTAACCTAAAAGGGAAGTTAGCTTCGTTCAGTCCTAAGTGTCTCTTTCTAATCGTGAGCTAATCATTAACCCAATTGTTGTGATTTTTGTTGAGGATCTAATATGTCCTAGCTGTCCTCATCAGATACACACTCTAAGTATGGCATAGAATTAATCCTAGTGGCTTGAAATGAATCTCTTGAAGGTTTTGAAAGAAGTGGGGAAGTCCCGGCAATTTTGAATGGAGTTCAGTATTCCTTGACCAAGTTTATGAGAAAAACATACTCAAGTTTTCCCCAGCAGAGTTGCCATTCTGTGGAGGGTGATTTTTCGGTATGAGAGGGGGTCTATCTAAATATGATCTGGCTAATAAGTCTAGATCCTAAAAAATGCCATTCTGTGGAGGGTGAAAATCCGTTATTCTGGCATCCTTCAAATACCTACTTCATCGTCCGTCTTTCCCAAAAAGCATAAAGGTGAGTGCAAGTGTGCACTACACCCGATCTCAATGGGCGCCACGTGGACTTATGCCCTAAGGGCAAAAATTGACTGGAGTCGCCACCTAGTTTGACCTAAGATACTAGGAAGGAAGGGAAAGAGGGTTCTAAGAACCGTTGATTGACTCTAAATTTATTGCTTATGGATGGGGCTTATCCGGTCGTACTAGAGATTCTGTGTGGGTTCGCACTGGGTTACACCCCTTAGAAGTGGCAACGACCATGACTTTGGACTGGTGCCCGAGGAAATCTCGGTCTCCAATTGTCGGGATTGCCTTCTTTCAAAACCTTATTAGAGAGATTCAATTAAAGCCAGGAGATAGGATTTGAGTGTAGATTGAGGAGTAGATGGTTTTTAAGTGTTAAAGAATAGGCTGGTCTTGGAGTTGGTTTGGTTGAAGTGTTGAGAGGTTTTGATTGTTTTGAGAGGTTTGAGGTTGTTTTGGGCTTTCACGGGATTAAGAGGATGATGGGAGTTTTGAGGAGTAAAAGGGCATTTTGGTCATTTTTGATGGAGTTAAGAGGTGTTTGGATCATTTGGCGGATTGGAGGAGTTTTTTGTGTTTGTGAAGTTCGGATCTTGAAATGGTCGGGTTCTTGAGGTGTTTTGGGAAGTCGAATGTGTTGAAGAGTAATTCGGGTTTTAAGGATGATTAAGTGCAGATGAGGATATTCGGTTTGCGGGTGCTCGGATTTTGAAGATCTTTTGAGTTTAATATGGCTAAGGTTGTTCGGGATTATTCGAGAATTGGAGGTCGTATGTGACTTAGAGTTTGTTCAGAGAAGGATTAAGAAGTGCTTGTGTGACTGGAAGTTCTAATGAGAGGGTTGGATTGGTCTACTCAAAATTGTCTCTCTTAAAGTTTTTAAAACTGAAAAAATCATTTTGTTGTAAAAGGGTGGATAATCCCGAGGGATTACCCTATGTACCCCCTCGAACACGACACTTAATTAATGGTAAGTGCCGAGGCTCGAAAGATGGGGCAATGAATTTATGTCGAATAATAGGATTCAGAGAGAAACACCATGAATAAGATGTTCTCGGTCGAACCCTAATAACATCTCTAACTCCCGAGTTTTAAAACGTTAAAAACCGAAAACATTGAAATCGAGCGGAAGGGAGTTAGACGATTCTAAAATCCTGGCTGCAACTAGGAAGGTCGTTACTTCCCTAGCACCCTGCCTTGTAAAAATCTAGGCTGCAATTAGGGGATGTTTGTCACCCTAATGCCCCGCCTAAAGAGATCCAGACTGCGACAAGGGAAGGTTATGACCCCAGTGCCCCGCCTCGGATTTTTATTCAGAAAGGGAGACAAGTGATGTCTAGCTAGGAGGAAAGTGTTTTGAAAGTGTTAGACATTTCAAGTTTCCCGAAAACGGTTTATTTGAGTTGAAAACTAAGTTTGAAAACTTTTGAAGTTGTTCGGAATTCTCAATAAAGAAACACTGATTTTGGGAAATGTTTTTAGGAGAAAACTTTCTATATATGTAAGAAGAACTTTCTGCATTTGAGAAGAGTTTTTTGTGATGTGAGGAGTTTTTCCTTTTAAAATTTCACAAAATGGTTCCTTTTTGAAAACTTGAAGAAATTTGGATGAAATGGTTGTTTAAAATCTAGGAAGATAGACTTTTTGGATTTTTAATGGAATTTACAAATTGAGTATGAGTGGAAAAGAATTAGGCTTGACAAATGGGTTGGGCTTGATTTGATTTTGGTTTGACTTGTACTGGAAGATGGGCCGGGTCAAAGTTCAGGTTGAGGTGGGGTTGGTCAATGCTTGGGTCGACGTTTTTAGTGAAGGTCAATGTTTTTGGTCAAGGTCAACGTTTTTAATCAAGGTCAACGTTATATGGTCAAAGTTTTGATACTTGTGGACTTGGTTTGACTTGTGTGAATTTGGGCCGAATTTGGGCTTGGACTTGGGCCGAATTTGGGCTTGGGTTCGGGCCAGATTCGGGCTTGGACTTGGGCCGAATTTGGGCTTAGGTCAAATTTAGGCTAGGGTCGAGTGTGGGCTAAAGGGCCGAGTGGGAGCTAATGGGCCGGATTGGGCTGGTTTCTGTATTGGTCCAGGGCAAGTAATGGGCCGGGATTAGATGGGGAGATTTTGGGTTGGTTTGGGGATATTGGGACGGGTTGGACCTGGGCCGAGATTTGGGCTTGGGTTCTGTATTGGGCCGAGATTGGTTTTGGGCTTGGGCCAAATTTGGGTTTGGGCTTGGGCCGGGCTTGGTTTAAGGACTTGGGTCGGACTTGGTTTATGGACTTGGGCCGGGCTTGGTTTATGAACCTGGGTAATGGGCCGAATTTATGCACTTGGGCCGGGCTTGGTGGAATTAGGCCGGATTGGGCTTTGGGTCGATTTGGGACGGGTTGAGTTTAGAGATGGGCCATGTTTGGATGGGGAGATTTTGGGCTAAGTGGGCTGAATGGGCCTTGTTTGAACTATGGGCCGAATGGCCGAAATTGGGTTTGAGCCGAGATTGGGTTTGGGCCAAGATTTGGGCTTTGGGCCGTGGACTTGGGCTTTGGGCCGTGAGCTTGTGGATTAAAATCGATTGCCTTGAAGAAATATTGATTTTGAAGAAGCAGACAAGAAGTAGAAAATCGAGAGACAATTCATAATGGCAATGAAGGACTGAAAGGGTGGGAAGCTGCTAAGATTGGAGAAACCCTAAAATCTAAAGAGGACACTAAACCCTAAATCTTTTTCCATTCTCTTTTTTTTGGGGTAAAGTTTTTTAATGAAATTAAGGATGGTTTGGGATAGGCTTTTAAAGTTTGGAGGGTATTGTTCCCCACAAAGCAAATAGAAATGAGCTAGTTGTGGGGTACCCTCAAAGGCTTAAAAGATTTTCAAAGTTTTGGATGGTATTGTTCCCCACCAAGCAAATAGAAATGAGCTAGTTGTGGGGTACCTTCCAAGACTTTGATCAAAAAGGAAAAAGGGGTAACCTAAGGGGCCATCTAGGGTTTAAATAAAGAACAAATATGCAAAACAGTAAATCAAGAGCTGAATTCAATAATATATACCAAACATATACACGTATAAACTGATAAAGGAAGCAAACAGATCCTAAAGAGTAAATCGGTAATACAGCAAATATATACATGTACATGTGCATAGCGCGCAGAGATGCATACAAGAAATAGAAACAATTAACATAAGCACCATCAAAGAAAACAAAACTGAGCTTGAAGTGAACAGTCTCCTTTTACTGCTATCCGTAACTAAGAACAATCCTAAGACAACAAGGTCTTGTAGTCTAATGCTGCAAATAAATTCCGATTATCAATCAAACCTGAGTTGGGTTACTTGACAACCAATTTTACTTCCATTTTTAATGCATAAGGAGCAGTGAAGATTCAGGCAAAATATAACCTAGGTCTATGGTTAATGATCCCAGCAAAGAATAGGCCTAGACTAACTAGCCACATGACACTAGTGGAAAAAATATCAAAAAACACGGCCTATAAAAGGCGGTTTTAGTGAAAACCGTCTTAAATTAGCTGTGGGCGCGCGCGATTAGACTTTAAAAGACGGTTCTAACAGAACCGTCTTTTATAGTACACTCTTAAAAGACGGTTTATCTGAAACCGTCATTTAAAGTGCTGCTCATACGCGCACGAAGCACTCTTAAAAGACGGTTTTAAATGAACCGTCTTTTAAAATGTACTCTTAAAAGACGGTTTACCTGAAACCGTCATTTAAAGTGCTGGCGAAACACTTTAAATGACGGTTTACTTGAAACCGTCATTTAAAGTGCTAGCGAAGCACTTTTAAAAGACGGTTTACTTGAAACCGTCATTTAAAGCGCTAAACATATATATATGTTATAAAAGCTTAGTAAATTAGTCTTTTTATAATAGTATTGTAATTATTATTGAAAAAAATATTTATTATTTATATAATTTCAAAATTAGCATTGTAACTTGGTTTTATTATATAATTTTATAATTAGCATTTATCATTTTACTAAATTAGTAGTTTAATAAGATATACGAATTAGTCTTATTTACATATATGTATAATGTTCATAAAATAAATGAACTTGATGCAGTAGTCTAGTGGTAAGGGGTGCGTGTGTGGGATCGATTTTATCATGGGTCGCGGGTTCGAATCCAGACACCACCATAGATTACAAGTTAATCTTGGCAAATGAGACTAGATTAAAAAAAATTTACATTCAGGAGCTTTTAAAAGACGGTTCGAAAAAACCGTCGCTTAATGTATCTTAAAAGACGGTTTTTGAACCGTCGCTTAAGACATATGACAAAAAACGACGGGCGTTTAAAAGACGGTTCAGAACCGTCGTTTTTGAGCAGTTTCAACCGCGTTTTCTGCTTCCGTCCGCAGCAGTGTGAGTTTGTCAATCTGTCATTTTCATTAAACTTCATCAATTGAATCCCACAAATTAAAACAATGTGCAAAAGTCGACCACAACCCTAAATCTTGTGTTATACAGTACAATACAGAACCGAAGAAATGAAACTGACTTCTTGAACAATATCTGGCAGAGTTAAATTCGAACACCAAATGTACACTTCTAATTCATCCATTCGGACTTTACTCTAAATGAGGGCATTACAGATGATTGTACAGTCATCCTAGCTTTTATTCCACTTCTCTTTTTTGGACATTAGCAAACGAAAATACTCACAAAATGAAGTAAGAAGATCACATTTAGCAGAAGATATGAATCTGTTCAGGAACTAGCAATCAAAACATGCATAAATGATAGGGAAGCTAAACCACACATTGGTTCGCACAGAGGAATAAACTAATCACGTCGTTGAAGTATTACGATATCTAAGAGTGTCTAGGTTATCTCAGTTTCAGAAGATAATACCGGGAATGAAGAAACCAAAGAAAATCTTCCTACAAAACAGACGAGGAAATTTGCGAAGACAAAGAGAAAATCAAATGAAGTCAGTCTCTTGCTTAACTGATAATCATAAATGAAGTGAAGATGATTACGGTACAGACTTCACCCTTGTAGATCGGGATTGCTGGTTATTAATTCCCCGAACAACATTAACCTCCTGAGTCCTAAACCGAGGCACCAATAAACCCGATAACATTTAACAGTAACACATCCGCTCAGGAGAGACGTATAGATGGGTAAGGAGTTGAGTAGTTCCAACAGAGTCAAAATAATACATGAATCCAAAAGGATCGAGGCTCATGCCCTTCCAAATAGATGAAGCATTAAACTGAACAAAACAACGTACAGGCGTACACCAGATGTAAATCCGAAATTATAAACCGAGGTTTACATCCTATCCCGGTACGAATCTATCTCCGCAACCAGAAGGAAACGTATAAAGCAAAGCACTCATTGACACACCAAACAAGATCGGAGTAGGTATAACGACAGAATGAAAGGATATGTGCACAAGGACTGAAATATTTCCAAGAGCAAGGTAATACAACGATAAACAGTAGCGGGTCGAGCGCTAAACTTCCTTGATACTCGACTGTGATTGAGATACACATCAAGGTTCAAGGGTTTTGAAAGTAAAAGCAGAATAAGATGGTAATAGAACGTTGAATTAGCGGTATAATGTAGATACATACGAAACGATAGAGGCAGAATCTGAAACAAAGTCCCGACCGCGTTGGGTCTCTTCTAGCCATCATCGATTTTAAGTTCGTTTGGCCAAAATACACAGAGAGTAAAACAAAAACTATGAATATGCGCCAAACTATGGAGTTTCCACTGAATTCGATAAGCGAAGTTAAGGAACAAAAGCTTAAGCACCGAAATACATTTAGAAGCTACGAAGAAAGAGAGTAGAGAAACGGCATGCACATCAGAGAATGAAAACTCTGAATGCCGTGAATATCTTTCTCGTTTTAACCATCACCGGCCCGGGTCCTTTAGTGTTAAATAAAAAAACGAAGCTGATGAGGAAGGTGATAGACGTATGACGAAAATCCAGTTCACATAGCAATTGAGAGGAAGGTTACTTACTCTTTGCTTGATCGAAATGAAAGCACAGAGAGGGGTAATGTCGGGGTATGTAAAGTTTCCGAAGAGCAACAGTGGTGATGTCGAATGCTAGAGGGTGGAGTTCTTCCTTTTTGTGGTGACTAGAATCAGAGGGAAGAAGGAAAGACGGGAGGCAAAAGGGGAGGCGATTTCTGGGTTTTTGCTTTTCAGGTTTTGAAAATGGAAAAGCGACGAACAGACGGGAAGAATGGAATGAGAATCGGGATTAGTGTCTGCGAGGTAAAAAAACGTGGTCTCAACTGTAGGGTTTTTAGAAGTTTTATAATGTAAGAATGGGGTGGGTAGACATGTGGCACACTAGGGTTTCATTTGAGTATTGGGCTCATAGACTGATTTTTTATTTGGACTGGCTAACAGAGGTGGGCCTCTTCTGGGGTAAAAAAATGGACCAAACAGGAGGTGGAAGGAGCAAAACGAGTTCTAACTACTCCCCAGAGTCGAACTCGTGACCTTTGACATATTTCCTGCATGCCTCTACCAGTTGACCTATGACAACTTTCAGTAGGTAGTAGCAGAGAAACGAAATAACATTCATGTCGCGTGCTGAAATAGATAAAGAAAACGCCTCCAGCCTATGCCAGGAATCGAACCCATGACCAACGATTTGTATGGTGAGTGATTTGACCAGCTACACTGGGTTGACTTTCGATATATCCATGGGAGAAATAATACAAGATCTCTGATTTCGACTGGATAATTCTTCTAAAGAGCTACGAATCCAAAAGAAAGTATATACAATAAAAAGAGATGATTAATCTAATGCATGAAATTATGGAATCTAACTAAAAATAAGGTTCAAAACATAACGAGATATAAATAAACCGAAGAGCACATGTACATGAAGTAATAAAAATAATGTCCACGAAATGGTGATGCAAACGCATAAAATAAAATAAACAAACTAATAGTAGTAAAGGGGGACATAAAATGATGGAAATGATGATGATAAAATAATGAGAAAATCAGCAGGAAATAATAAAAAATGAGATAGGTATACAATAAATAAATAAAAAAGGTGAAATTTTTTAATACAAAAGCAACAAAGTAAGTATACAAAATGAAGTCGGTTAAAAACGGATTACAATAATAAAAAGCTAGTGCTTTTTTTACATAGGAATGTGAGATTTAAAAGCCGGGAAAAGGAAATTCCTTTGGTTGAAAACAGGGACGACCGCCTTGTTTCTAGAAGCATGTTTATTTTCGTACTTTTTCTTTTCAATATAAAATGGGTGAGAATTTTTGGTGTCTACAGTATCATAGTTGATACAACACCAATATCATTCCACATAGCCAAGACTCATGGCACAATCTCATTCATACACAACACTAAACAAGGTGCTTAATCAATCATGTGTAGCACTAGACAAGGTGCTCAACTATAACTTTAATCGTGCATAGCACTAGACCAGGTGCTCAACAATCACAATGTACTTAACGAGGTACTTAACTCACACATAGTACTTCACAAGGTACTTAACTCACACTAATTCTCAAAGGTATTTGCAAGGGAATACTCAAAGGTATCACCTATATATGTCTGGTATCTCACGAGGATACCCACACATCACTACAGCGTGTATGTGTGTACATATATGCAACAATGGAAAATCACAGGGAAGCAGTCTTAAAGACCAGGACTTGACGGTCCCCAACCCCATGCTAACCAACGTCTATAGTTACCCGAGGGAGAACGGTCTCCGCGACGAAGGACTCTATGGTCCACGGCCCCTTGGGTAGCTAACCTCTACAGCTACCTGTGGGAGAGCGGTCTTCACGACGAAGGACTCCACAGTCCACGGCCCCGTAGGTAGTATCGCCATAAATCTCAATTTCTATTCATATCTGTGTCCATTTGTAGGAAGTTTTGAGAGTCATCCAACCCCAACATGGTCAGCGTCAGTGTTGAACTATCTTTCACCCTAATTTGTGTTCAGTCTCCCTTGATCTGAAATACCCCGTAATTAAAAAAAAGTGATTAATTAGGCTAATCAGTATTTTAGAAGCTTAATCATGCATAAATAATCATGAGGGAACAAATCCCGAAGAAAACGGATCCTTAAAACGGATTTAAAGCACAAACGAACCTTAAAGCGCGTTTTTCGAGGAAACCGGGAAAACACGACTTTAAGCGGGTCAAATAGACTCATAATAATTTTGGTCAACCAAATAGGCATTAATAAACATTAATGAAGGTCTAGAACCATTAAAATCAATTAAACGAGAAAATAGTAAAAACTGTAAAAACGGGAAGTTATGGGGTGGAAGTGTAAATAAACTAAACTAGTGTGTCGACTATTGCAAATAAAATTTTAAAACCCATGTGAGGGCTGTGTGAGCCGGCTGCCTTACTCCCCCCCCCCCTCCCTCTCTCTTTTATTTTCCTAATGCACTAGAGGACAAACTAATAAAGTAACAAGTTACTTTAGTATACTCTCTCTCCTACTCCCCCTCACTTCCTCTCATCTCTCACGTATCACTCCTCCCTCTCATTTTCTTTCTTCTCCAAGCAAGCCAACAATGGCAATTTGCATAACCCCTCCAGCACTCTCCCTTCTCTCCTCTTGTTGAGCACTCAAACCTCCACCAAAAATTACAAAATTTGTACCATTGGATTCCTCTCATCAAGGAGAGCATTTCCCTTCTTTCCAAATTCGAAAACAACAAACTTCATCTCCATGGGTGTTCTTAGTTTTGAAGATGAAGACCACCATTAGAAGCCTCTTCTTCACCTTGTTAGTCTAAGGTAAAAAGAAATCCGAAAATACTAGCATTCCTTACTCTTATGTGCAAAATAGAAATTTCTAAGCCTTGAGTTCTTCTACCTTGTTGCCCAGCTGATTTTGGCTTCTTTTGGAGGGTGTAAATCTTACTCTTGTTGCTATTCTACACTCCTTCTACATACTTGCAAGGTAATGCATTTCCTAAACCCTAAAATATACCTTAAAGCTTTAAAGATAATTTAAGGGTTAGTTTGTATTGAAATGGTGGTGTATATCAATGGGCTGTAGCTTTAGAGATTTGAATCTCCATAACCGGTGGGAAGAAAAGAAAAGAAAGGAAGGAGGAATGAAAGAAGAAAGAAGAAAGAAGGAAAAGCTAGTAAGGAAACAAGGCAAATTACACTCACTTGTGTAGCATTTGTAATGCAATGTGTAACAGATTTTTAGTAGCTTTAAATGTGTATTGTAAATGGTATTGATTATTAGTATAATGTGGAAGAGGACTAAAATGTTTTAAAGCTTTAAAAGGTGATTAAAAACTTGTATAAACCTAGATGGAAATAGATGTTGAGTGTAGGAATTAAATGGGTGTTTAATGTCTAGTGATTGTCTTGGAGGATTGTATATTGGTGTTGTTAATAAACAGGTGATATGAATGACAAAATGTGAGTGGAAATAATTTGGTGGGAATGTTAAAATATAGGGGAGACTATGTCAAATTTTACCTAGAAACTAGAACACTTAAGAGCTTTAACTAGGTAGAAAAATACCTTAAAAACAGTTTTGAAAAGGAAGTTGTGGGTAAATTAAGAGTGGTAGGTAATGCATTTTAAACCTTAGAAATGGCATTAGGAAAGGAAACCACGAGTGGTAGGAAGTAGGATCAAAATCTGTAGCATAACAAGACTAAGAAGAATTTTTACAAGTGCTGAAATGGAGTTTAGGAAAATAATGTGTGTGAATTGATATAGAAAAGAGTAATGAGTTTAGTAGATGAGTTAAGGAGTGTTTTAAGGTGTCTAAGCATGTAGAAAACTTGTGGAAATGATTAAGAAAAGATTGGGTGTGAATTGAGGTGAATTTGGAGTTCAAAATGAGAAGAAAAGCACTTTGAAAAATAGGTTCTACTGTGGACCGCCCCTAGGGACCGCCCCTGTGGGGAGGTCCAGTGAAATTTTGCAGCGTATATGGTTCTGTTGTGGACCACCCCTGGGGACCTCCCCAGAGGGGCGGTCAAGTGCAGAGAAAAAAAATTTTGGTTTCTGTCTCGGACCGCCCCAAGGGACCCCCGTGGGGAGGTCCAGTTGAAATCCCAGGCCTGATGGCTTCTATCTCGGACCGCCCCTAGGGACCGCCCCACAGGGGAGGTCCGGTCAAATATATATATATATACTTAAATAGTAAACCATAGGGAGAATGATGATGGTAAGGAGAAAATAATATGTACATAAGAACCTAAGAAAATGAGCTTAGGAAATGATGTGAAGTAAATGATTTTAGGATTAAGTAAGAAATCTAAGGAACTAGTAATGGTACATTGGGAAAACATAAAAGATGAAACGTGTTAGGTTAACCATAGAGAATTAACCGCCCGATGCTATCTATGTTATAGGACCCGTATAGTTGATTTCCAAAGAGGAGTCGAGAACCGAAAGTGACGGTAAGCGGTATGAACTTCTCATGTCCTGTATGCTACCTTGGCTACTCTGATTTGTGTGTTTGTGTGCTAATTGATCACCTAAATAAGATAAACGGATGAATCGGAATTATTATGCTTACTTGTGATTATATGATATTATTCCTTGTTGAATATTATCTTAAACCCTAGTTTATATAATTCATGAAATGTATGAATGATAATGAAGTGTATGTATGCTTGATGTACTATGTGGTGACCGAATGACATTGTGATGGACTTCTAACTAATTCCTAACAAGCTAACCAATCTAACATAATAAATTGGTAAATTGGAATGAGTAGAAGTCCGATATAGTTTTAGCCATTCGTGAGGAGGCGGAGACACAAGAGGTTGAATCCAAATCCTGGCTTTAATCTTTTCCACGGCCCAAACCCCTTAAATGGGTAGCATCCTGGATTAGTGAGCCACCTAAAGCCCGGTGGTGGGACGGGGTAGTCCCTGCCCGGAGGTCATACCGACTTAACATGAGTAAAAGTAAGTAAGTAAGAGTAAGCAGGCAAGTATGGACAAGTAAATAAGTATTGTATGAGTATGATTGCGTAAGTAATGTGTAATGAGTAAAAGAGTAATGAACATCCGATTAACCCGGATGTGTAACTGACTAACCCTTGAAGAGGTAAGTATTGTGTATGGTATTGAAATACTGTTTGGCTTGTGTATTGCCTTCAGTTGTGTGTATTGTATTGTGTATGAATGTGTTGTATATGTAAAGCATGTATGCATGTCTAAAATGAACCGCATGTATAGTCGACCAAAAATAGTCGGCGTACCCTAGATAGCACGCGGTATATGCGAAGTTTATATGCAGCGTTTTGCTGAGCCCCTTGGGGCACTGTTTTTAATTTTACATGTGCTCGTGAAGGGTGAAAATGGTAATGAGATCAAGATGATTTCTTTTTGTGTACTTATTGGACTATGAAAGGTGTACCAAGTTGTTCATGGCTATAGGCCTTTTTGTTTAGCCTGTGTACCATGGGGTACACCCTTTTGGATATTGTGACGATTATGAATTGGTATAGATGAGTAGTTTGTTAAACTCATTATTTTTGTAAACTTGAGAAGGGATGTAAGTAACTATGCTTTTGATACTCGGTAATCCAGCAATGTAAGTAAAGGGTATTTTGTATTCGGTAAGTAATGTTAGTAGCTCGGTATTCTCTAGACATCAGACCGTGACTGTAAGTAGTGTAAGCCTTGCTAGCCATATGGGCGGTTAGCAGCATTGTATCACCCGCCGTAGTAGTAGTATTTCCGCTGCGAGTAGTAGGATGAACGAGACAATTAGATGGTAAGTAAGGGATTAATTGTAGGGGTGTTACATGATCGGACCAGGATCAAGTTTGACTTCCCATGCCAATTTCAATCAATCATTTATTTATCCATTTATAATCTTATTTCCTCTTGATATCTGCCACTTGTGTTCAATAGATACACAAGTCAACTAGTATAATTAATCTAGTCATCCGTATATAGGATCATTTATCCTAACCATGAACCAAGTTCTCTCGACTTACAGTCATTCATGCCACTCATAGAGGATTTAATTCCACTAGGTAACACATCAGTCACATGCCGATTCACATCACATTTTTACCATACTCGGTTTCATACCGAGTCACCAATCACATAGTATGGAGTTTTTCTACTCCTTCTATCTTAAATCTCTCATCGGAGCTACAAGATAGACCTACTTGAATTCTCACTACAGAGCTAACAAGTTTGGCGTTTATGTGTCTAATGTTCGCATTGTTTGCGTAAATAATCAGAACTAGGGTAAGAACACTCTTATCTATTCTCCCTTTCCTATTCGCCATAACTAATGTGAACTAATATATATATATGTTCATACATATAATACATTACAATATTACATCAAGTAATATAATACAGTCATAACACTTGTACTCTACGTACAATAATCATTTGTAGCATGTGTACCATGCGCTACGTACCCATACGTACGGTATATATTAAGCGCACAAAATCGCTCTCCCCCCTTAAAAGGGATTACGCCCACGTAATCTACGAATATATTATCTTTTTAGTAATAAGTTCAAGATGTTCCACTCATGTTGAATATTCAAGCATCAATGTGCTATTATCACATTACCCCTTCTGCTCCGAGGTTGGGCTCTAGCCACTCTGGCTATACTACCTATCTTTGTTAGGTATGTGTATATTCATACACGGTTTGATCGGGAGATGTAAACACATCATTTGTTTCCCCAAACCATTTAGGTATATTAACCTAAGAAACATGGGCCCACTCACTCCGTAAGCGGTACGACCCAACTACTTTTAGGGTTGGTTTACCCTTCTAAGTAGTAGTTACATACCGGTTACAACTCCACATGACGGTGTTTTCTACACGGTCTTCCATAATTATGGGAATGGGACAAATTATATCGATGCGTGGTATTATCATTACGCATGATAGTTCTTTTATTCAGCTTCTCTGAACTTCTGTGCATGCTCATGGTATATTCCCAAGAGTTCATATTACCCTACCGAACTAACCTTCAGTGTGAGGGTTATCGAGCCATGTTCTAGCACCTTGTGCTTACATTAGTTGTGTTTCAACTTTCAAGACGAGTTTGATATGCGTGTCTAACTGGCGCCTCATGACTCCGAGTTATTTCTCTCTAGGATGAGTTCGTTAGTTTAGGTACCTTACTGGTCCTCTCTCATTGATGTGAACTCGTATCCCTCGTGTGTTGGTATATTACTACACACTTATGGTTCATCCCTACTCTCGATTAGGGGAATCCATTCATAACATCTTACGGGTCTAGTTTCATTTTACCATTTGTAAGGTTCGTAGGAACTGTCTTACACCCTCTGCATTAGCATGGACTTGCCCTTTTCTTGGCAGTTGAGACTTTCGCCCCAATGTCCATTATATCCTTTCTCATGTGGCATTTGCACATTTATATGTTTCTGAGTGGATATATATAAGGTAATAGATGTTGTACACATTTAAAGTATTCCATCGGTTTAACTCACCTTCCTCATTTTTCTTCCCACCAGTATAATTTGGTTAATAGTCATTCATAATGGTCGCCTCATTGTGCACCATGTACCAGTCAACTAGACAGTTATCCGCTATTGTGGTTTGCATGGAGTACTTAATCTCCAGCTTAAGGTATCTGCTAAATTCTTAGCTCCGCCTTTCGCCTATTGTATGTATTCAATGCGATCATGGGTTTTAACTTGGAATACGTTTTCTATTCAACTCTAATTGGTGATAACGTACTAACGCTTTATACCTTGAGCTTGTGGTTATTGTTACTCAATGTGACATCGTCGCTGCGCTCTCGGCACATAATATAACTCTCTCATGCCCTGTTCTGGGTAGCATCTATAGCATTTCAAAGGTTCCTCTCAAGGTGATTAACACTGTGCTATCACGAGAAACTCTTTCAACCTCATAAAGTACCACAAATCATCTTCTCCTTAATGGGTTATCCTAGCTCTTACCATTTAATCAGCCTTTGGCTTCTTGTTCACGAAGGTTCCCAACACTTTTATTCTAATCTCTCCTCTGTGGGTTACGACTCTCTGTCGTGTTACTATTATGATATTCTTGATTTCTCCAACCTTGTTGGTTTGATCGAGACCTTTCCCGTCAATTCACGGTTTACCTAGTCAAGATTTCCATCTCTGACTTAGACATGGAGTTGATTACCTCCTGGGTTCTTACACTACTCGTTTACATACATGGGGTACCGTACTAATACATTACTACCTACCTAACTAACTTAAAGTAAGTTTCGCCAGGCCCACAAGCTCCTAGGAGTGTGGTCGTCCCATGTCTCGTTTAGTGCACTCGTAGTGTCCGCACCCGGTGGTTATCACACTCTCAGTCCCGGTAATTTCTATTGAAATAACTAGGCTTTTAATTCTTAATTGTTAGTATTAGAATGGCCCTAGAGGGTTCACTGGGTTCTTTGCCCAAATAAGTATGTTGTTAACTTCTCTAAAATAGGTGTTTGCGACATAGCGCCTTAATATCGGGTTTCACATGCTCTTTATCTGGTATTTATGAGTGGGTATAAGTATTTGTTTGCTATCTCTTTCCCGTTCACTCTTAGGCTAATAACGCCGTTTGATATGAATTTTCAGTTTTTGAACTCCACCCGATTCATTGGGTTACACCCTCTGGTGCAGTCTGGGCTTCACGATAAGGGTTGACACATCGTGTTTTCCCCATCTTATGGTAGTCCCTTTTACAGTCTGATATTAATCAGTGTTCATGGTTTATCACCTTCGCTCTTCTAGATTTGGGTAGTTATGGTGGTATTAAATATATCCTCCCGTAGGCCTATGCCTTACGGTATTTAGGCTTAGTGCCTATTCTGATGGTTAAATAATTGTTGGTCAATGTATTTAGTTTAATCCTGGTTGGTTCTAATGCTTCCCCTTAAGGGTTACCATTGGGTACTCACAAACTTAGTGGGATCTGCTGATCATCACTCTTTGTTGTGTCGTTCCAACTCTTACTAGCTTCGTATCTCATCCTTCCTTTTCGAGGTCACGGTATCTTCCGTCCTCTTGTAAATTTATCATTCAGTTAGCATCCCGTGTCCTCCGTACTGGAGTCTAGCAGAATAATGGATTTTTACATCAATTTATATTATGTCTAGTGGCTTTCCTTTAACAAGGAATCACAACACCTCTGGTGTGTGCAGTTCGGGCATAACATTGGCCCCTTCATTATTTGTTCGCATCTGTCAACTCTTCTCTTATGACTCAAACATAGTTTGTCATAACGGCACTTGTCTATCTTCCTCATCCACTCAGTTGGATGGATTACCATTTACATCTTGGCTTGCATAGCTCACTTCTTGCTCTTAGGCAATGTTCAACGGTAGTGGTTTAACCATAAGTGTCGCGCACTCCCAAGGTATGGTTGTGCTGGTCCTGAAGACTCGACACTCCCCACCGGTATTACTTGACGTTTAATGTCTGTACCGGCACTGGGGTTAGGATCATAGGCACTAATTACAGTTGTTTTTGTTAATTCTGATTCACACTCTGCCAAACGGTGTATTCACTTAGGGTTAATGGTCAGATCATCTAGGTCTTCCCGAGGTTTTATCGACCTCCAACTCAAGGGTTTCATGACCCTGCGTTCAGAAAGGTTATGTCCTTGCTTCGCTGCATTACAGACTCACATGGAAATTTAGTATTTATTGGTAGACACAATGTCGTACCACCGGACTACCCAGTCCTTTAGGGATAGTTACAGTACCAGCACTTGCTATAGCAAGTGCGCAAGGCAGGTTGAAATTTAGTACAATGGTTACCATGGCACTTGCTTTGGCAAGTGCGCCATGCAGATTGAGCCACCGATACGGTGCGTGTCAGTTGTAGTATTATTCCCTTATCGGGTTTCTGCTCCTGCCGAGGAGTTTCTCATTACATCAATACAGTCTCGTTCCCGCACCCGTTTCCATAAGTTTACTGTGGTAATAAGGCATTTCTTCAATCCCAAGGTGCTGCATAGTAGCAGTTAGCGAGTTCTTATTTCAAACGCTCTTGTGATCTCTCGTCATGCATGTCGGGCCATCTTGAACCTTCAGTGTTGCATGGGCTCAGAGTCACTCGCTTCGGGTGAGACTTCGAAAAGGTATTCAGTTCGTACGTTACATATCTCATAAGTTAATTTCTACTCGTCATTCCACCTTCTTTCCCCTAGGCACACTCATTAGTGTTTTTTTTCCTGGACGTCGGACAGGGTTGCATTGGTTATTGCAAGCCGGCCCCATTTGTCCTACGGGAATTATCTCCTTAACTTCAGTTTAATATTAGATTCACAATTGGTATCGTAGACATACGTCATTTCTTGGACCCCCGGTCCTCCACAATTCATCACCTCACAAGTTCTCAGCTCTTACAATTATCACAACTCTCATAGCAACCACATCGGGTCTTCCCGATCAGGAGGAATTACCATCTCCGTGGTGCTTCTCATTTCATTGCCTCACTAGGCAGTACTCGAGGTGTGGGCTGCGGTGGGTGGGATACCATTGCTAATTTCTGGGATGTACTCCCATCAAGTGTGAGCGGCTCTTACCGTCTTCACGTTACTTGGGGTTGCTGGACTTCCACCATGCTTCCGCTATGCCTCGTCCTTCACTAGTACGCTTACCCGAGCCTCTCCCTGATGTCTGTCAAGAGGACGGGTTCGACTCTTACTCGGTATAACACTGCAGTCTCGGTCGTTAAACATTAAAGTGCCTCTACGGCTATTGTGTGCAAGCATTTAGCATTGCAACGACCTCGCAAGGTCACGTATCCTCACAACATTTCCCGTATACCCAAAACCTATGCTCACTGTTTAAATCCAATTATCTCTTGTCATCAGAGCGGTACTCCGCTCTGATACCACTTTTGTAACACCCCTACTCTAATCGGCTCCTAATCGTCGTACTTAACACAATAATCGCAGCGGTAATAGATAATCTCAAACTACTGGTGTTACCGTTTCTCACTCGCCCATACGAGAGATAACACAGTTAATTAAACATTCACAATACGAAACAATTTCTCGCGGTGATAACAAGAGATATATATCCAACTTTCCATTCCAATCCATAATACATTTATTAGTGAGCATCTAAGTATTCTAGTCCTATACACGTTTCTACGCTTGTATCGTAATACAACAGTACATACTTAAATAACTACAGCTAGCTACCCACGCATCCCGCTCTCTGTCAACACCGGAAGATGCATACCTGAAAGTGTTTATTTGTATGTATGGAATCAGCCACTGCTGAGTATGCTACTACATGACTATCATGCCCCCTCATACCCCCCAGTCAATTGGTCGAGAGCATGCGGTTCATTTCATGCAATTCCGTTTTAATGTAAAACTGTAAAGCAATAACATTATTGCAGTAAACTCAAATAACAATCAAGCCTCCGGCTTCTCATGACATACCAACAATAACCAACCAAAATAATCACAATGTATATATATATGAGTACAACGACTCCACTCAACCAACCCATACATATACCACTCAATTCATGTTGTTCATATAACGCATATCCACATAGCATAACCAATAAACAACAAGGTGAAAATAACGAGAATTATAAATATGTATAAGTCTCATGTTGGCATAGCCCCAATAATGTTCGCCAAATTATGAGCTAAGTAGCTGTTCGTAAGTTGTTCGTTATGCCTAATGACAACGTCTCGTTAGAACGACGCGTCTCTATATATTACCCCTATAATGGCGGGTCACCCACGGCAGTAGGCTCTCCAGCGGTAGAGTCTACGACAAAGAACCATCTTAGTTCATTGAAATTAGATACTTACGGACCCGTACACGGACATCCTGGTATCGGTTTTTGTGATCACAGCGCGCACCAAGAGCCACATCCTCCTTATACCCGACAAGTATTATAGTGGAGTATGAATTCAGCTAAATCCGACGCTCCTCGAGACACCTCTAACAATCTGATAATACGCACCACACTACATATTAGCACCTCACAATACAACATTACTCTACGGTACCCCGTACCGTCGCTAATCCCTACCGGTTTATTCCCCGTTATTATCTAATAACATCTCTTGGGTTTTCGGTTTCATTCAGGATTGGTTTTACCTAAACGTTATGTTGCATGCATGGTTTCATTCACATGCATGAGTATGTCGTAGTATATTCCTCATGTAACATTTTCTCTCGTAGTATCCTACTTCTCTTTATTGTAGGTTTAAGATGTATATATTTAACTCATACATATACATTATCACATGCATGTTATTAAACTTGTGCGTTTATATAGTTTGTTACTATATTGCATATATAACTCAATCATATGTTATACTCGTTTCTTTAGTATTTTATTACTAAAACTTAGTCAAATATGTTTGACCAAGTCAAGGTAGTTAACTTGACTCACTTATATTGTATTGGTTAATTTTACCCAAGTTTACAATATCCATATAATTCATATTTAAATACTTTGAATTATATTGCTAACCCATTATTTTATGTACACTCTTAACATTAGACTTTCCTTAACTAATGTTTATAATTCTTTTCTCCTTATCTGATATCATTTTTCTACGATATTATATGGTCACTAAACCATATCATATTTCCCACTCAATAACATATTCATTTATACATATGTTCATACCGGGTGAAAACTATCATAATTAGAGTGAAAATTAATTAAGCGTTGGTCAGACCCTAGAAACGTTGGTCAGCGGCGGTAGAACGTAAGACCGTGGTCCCGTTGTGGGTTGGTCCCGATTAATTAAACTATCCTTAATTACCATAGTCTAACCTGATATGCCCCAATAATGGCTTCGAGACTACGAAGTTGGCTAGATCGATCGAGATCTAGCAGAGAATCAATAGTAACATCACAAGAAAGTATTTAGCCAGTTGATTATTCAAACTGGACAATACCTTCTCAAGATGTTCAACAAATATATCAAGTGGGTCCTCTTGATTTCAAGACAGCTATGTCTGTCAAGACGCATGAGGAAACTCTAAGTATACAACAACAATACCACTTCTTTCAAGATCTTCAATATTTCGATATCTGCATCAAGGGTATAGATATGCCCACTATGGAATGATTCATGTAGCTGTTAAACCATTATTCAGGCAAGGTATAGATGCCCAAATATTCATGGCGCTTAGAGACAAACTTCTTAAACGCTAAAAATCTTCTCTTTTAGCCATGATTCAAACTAACGTCTGTAATGGTCCAATATTCTTTTATTGCTGTCCTACTTTCTCAGTGGATCTCTCAGATCCTCTAATTCAAGATTATTTAGTCCTTGATGTTCATTTACAAGGATATGAATTTGAAGAACTTTCCAAAATTTTTGCCATTATCTATCGAGTCTATTACCGACTCATGTCCTCTCAAATAAATCCAAGACTTAATAGGTTTCTGATCCCCATTCGAGACGAGACCATCCTTTTACAAATTGATGCTGAAAGACAAACAGTTTTTGTCCCACGAAGTTTACAATGTGATGAAATTACTATACCAGATCACTTTCAAATTGCTAATCCGTAAGTTCCAAGAAACATCTCCCGTACTACGGTAGATGATATAATCGAACAAAACGATGGAACTATTCTCCTTCGTTTCAGTTCTTTTAGAGAACGCCCGAGTTCCTCTTCCAACAGAAGCTTCATGGATGCAAGATCTTCCTTTTTAGGAGCACCCTCTACATCTAGAAACCAGCAACCATCCCAACCTGAGATTAGGGTTGATTTCCAAGCACCCTTACCAACATACGTCCCTAAGGACAACGAATCCATCAACACTGAATATCTTATGGGTAATATCAACGTTATCCATTTCGCCGATTTTGAGCTCAGAGAAGAATACATCTCTAAAAGAGAATCTGAACAAGAATACGAACCACAAAGAAAATGGTTCACAGATCTATCTCCAAATTGTCAACAAAATCTTCGTCAATATTGGCTCAAAGATTGTCACAGGTTGTGTTGTAACATGACAATCTATGATTGGTTGCCTTCATATACCTCCATTCAACTTTCTCTACCAAATCCCTTTGAAATCCCCTCAATTAATGTCCAAACAAGTCTATACAAGAAATGGACATTAGAATCAAATAATGAGCAAATAAGCTCAATTCATCCTCCATTCAATACCATCAAACTAGCTAGAGATGTCATTGCTACACCTCTAAAGAAAGGTAGTAATACCACTGTGCCAGCGCTAGCTAGTGGCCTTCAAAAAGTCCATCATCAACAAAACTGGACTAATCAAACCTTAGCCACAATAGCCGCTCAATTAGATAGCATCTCTATTAGCCTCCACTCAGTTGTACCAGTAGAGAAGTAGGTCAGATTTCCTTCTGACATTTCTTGGCCTTAGTTCCAACCATCTATTGTCGATTTCGTTCATCCAGAAACTGATTTACTTTCACGCATATCAGAAACCTTACGATTATTACTTCTTCTTCTTCTTCCACGGCCAATAATCAACAACCTCCCGAAACCAACAACAACGGTATCAATACCCTTGACACTTACCAGTGTCAGTCAAGTGATGATGAATCTTCCACATCATCTTTAAATATATCCCATATTGAAAATCAATTTACCGATCCAGAACCAAATACAATTTCCAAAATATCAACAAGAAACCTAAGACGTTCTTTTAAACGAAACAGACCCATGGATTCTTATTTCCATACCACCAAAAATTATTATCCCCGTCCAACCCTTATAACATTATAAACCATATTAAAACTTATCTTTCAAAATACCTGAAGAAACCTACTGTGTGTAAGACTTGAACTGAGACAATATAGCGACAATAGAAGAAAACGGAAACTCAGACTATAACTCAGAAACACGTATCGCACTCGATACACAATGGGCACGTAGTACGTTCACCACACAACCTATACACGAGTTCTAAACTCTCAACATGTTAAGAGTACAATCCACTCTGAACACCTACCACTTTCCTCAGCATTCAGAGTTTGCTTCGCATCACTAACAACGTTTTAGTATGATACTTACCTCACTCATGTGAATCTCTACGGCTCAACCCTATGTGGCGTAGAACCTCTTTTTCTTTTCTATATTTCTCGCTCCCGAAAACCTTTCCCTAACCCTAGAGTTACCGTCTCATATATAGATACCGAGACTTGAGATTACACCTCATAAACATAGATTTTATTTATCTTTAACAGATATATAAAATCCTATTTAAGATATTCTATCTTCTTTCTTTATTTCCTCAGTTTATGACTGGTGCGCAGCTTCCGGTATTGTTTCTGTATACTCATCAGTATGGAGCTGAGTTTGCATATCAAAATAACATCAACAATACCCATATTACCGAACAGCCACTTATAATCTCTTTTAATTACAAAAACCACCACATTGTTTATATAATGTTACATTATAGTTATATAACATATATTATGATATTTATATCATTAAATCTTTATAACCTATGGTTATATCATATTATAAAATGCCAAACAGAACCTTGTTGTTCGGTTTTTATTTTAATTTCACCAAAGTTTCAGAAATTACAAAGTGCCCCAAATATTATTATATTGTTACACTTATAATATATACCTTATATTTTAACCTTTAAAACCTTAATATAATTATAACCTATGGTTATAATTATTTATAATAGCCGAACAGACCCTATGGTCTGTTCTAATTAAATTCCCACCTCTTAACTTTCTAAATGTACCAAATCACACAATTTTATAACATATAGTTTCTAATATCATTATAACTATCTATTATACACATATCTTCTTAAAACCTCATATATATACCAAAAGGTTATAAATAACATTTCTAACCCTTATACTCTCGGTTTTTACCTTCCAACCCCATTTGTTACCCAAAATGTAACAATTTCATAAATACTATATATTGTACTTATATAATTCATTCTAACTCCAAATTTAACCAAATAAATTCCTAAAAATTTCTAATAACTCTAGGCCTGTTATAAACTTCATTTTGTACCCATAACTTTCAGAAATCACCAATTTTCCCCAATATTTATAAATCTTTTACAATTTCATACTTCACTCATTATAAGTTAGTATTTAATTCAATAAATTCCCAAGCTTGGTCAAAGTCTCCTATATAGTCAATATTGACTTCTAATTCCGTTTGAAGCCCAAACTTTCGGTAATTACAAGATCAACCCCAAAGTTTCCCATATTTACAATTTTGGCACAAAACTTTATAATATGTTCATTAACTAAGCCTGAACTAGAAAGCTCAGGTTTGTAGATAAAGACATCTTGGACAATTGAATCATGGAAATCTGCTATAATGAGAATCTACAATTATTAGAAATATGCAATTACCTCACAGATTGACTCCTCAATAAGAAAACTAGCAATAGAAAACAAGCATATTTTTGTCCTGAAGCTTAATTGAATCCTCAATCTGCTATAACCTCAGATCCAAGAAACCATAATAAACAAGAGAAGAACTAGCCACAAACCAGAAAACCAAAAGCTAGAAACCTAGCAGAAACCTAAGTTCATATCACCATCTGTGTATATAAAAAAGCACACAAACACTGAATAAAGACAGCTAAGTTCAAATCAAGACAACTAAGTTCAAGACAAAAACAATGAGAAAGTTGTCATAAGGTAACAACAAAATTGACAATTATCATAACTAGCAGCAGCAGCTAATTATTACTAGCAACAATAGTAACTCGTTTCTATAGGATTATAGTTTTGAAAAACTTTTGCAGCAACTAATTACACTACGTTCGGTCATTGGTAGAGGAAATCATTATTACTATCAGACAAATTTAATCAAATTCATATGTCTTGCAATCAATAAGATTGGGATTACAACTCAGAGTTCACACTGAAATTCTCTAATTCACACATCTTTTTTTCGATGGAGCAATGTCAATCCCGTTGAATAGCGATCCAGATTCAATAGCAACGACAATCAATCAGAGAAAGAGGAAGAAGCAAGGCTGACGTCCAAGATATGGACGGGTAAGTGACAGAGTGGATGAGAGAGAATTTGAGAGCGGGGAATAGGAAGGGCGAAACAAACCGAAGGCGTCGAGTTTATGACGAGCTTCTTGCTTGTCTCTAATTCACACATCTTTTGACAGTTAATAAAAGCCATAAGACTTCAAACAGAACATTTGGAGAAAAGGGGGGAAGTAATGGAATAACTCACAGCCCTAACAATGAAGCAAGAGGAACGAGAAGGAGGAGAAGTGGAGCCGTTCGTGGAGGTCGACTGGTTAGGAGGATGAGCCTAGTGTAGGGCTGGTCGAGGAGAACTTGAGAGGAGGGGGTGGAGGTCGACGGGTCGAGTGGAGAAGAGAAGCGGCAGAGAAATGAAGATAGAGAAATTTTAGGAGTTAGGGTTATGTTTATGTCCCGTCCCGATATAATTTTGTACTCTACTCCTACTCTTAGACTCTTCACTATTACTAACATAGAAAAAAAATTCGGGTTTCAGGTTGGAATCGGGTTGGATGGCCAAATATGAAACCGACCCGAGTTTTTACCGACCCAACCCAACCTGACCCGAAAATATTTCAGGTGGAAAATTGTAATCCAAACCCGTATTTTAACATGTCGGTTTTGGGTCGGGTTTCGGGTTCGTGTCAGGACCCTTTTTTACATAACGTGATTCCCCACATTTAGAGCAACGGTCATCCAACTCATTCTCTCTTCCAGTACAACATACACCCATTTGGACAGGCATGTATTTTTTATATTCCATACTCATCGGATACATTAACTTTTTTGCTTCATAAGTTGTTGTGGGTATAACACTGTCCTTTGGTAGTACATCCTTCAGCAGTTGTAACAGAGCTGTAAAACTGACATCGCTCCATCCATACCTTGCCTTTAGATTGAATAATTTAGGACAACACTCAATTTGTTTTGCTTCTGCGTATCACTATACAACGGTTCCTTGGATGACTGCATCAGATTTTCAAACGTTTTAGGTTTACTGGAAAAATGTTGTTCAACATCTTCCATCATTGCATTAAGGTCCTCCTCATCTAAATCACTCACTAGTGAATCTTCTTGAGTATCCCCAAATTGTGTGAAGCATCCATTTCTGATTGTTCAGCAACAACGTTATCAGCACATTCAAACACTTGTGCTGAATGTTCACCATGCAATAGTTTTATGGCTTCATAATCTTCTGTAAACCCTCTGCGAATCAGATGATCTTTAATCTTGTCCACACCTCGGTATTTGAAGTCGTTCTTGCAATCGATACAAGGACATCGAATATATCCCTTATCTCTTGGTTTAAGATTGTCAACGAGGACTTTACAAAATTTATTGACCCCTTCTAGGTACTGGATGTCCAATCTGTCACTGTACATCACCGAGCGCTCCATCTCCTTTTTCAACACACACCAGATGTCGTGAACTCATTCCATTGATCTCCTCTTTTTTTAATTTAAGATTTAACAACCTAAACCTATCCAATCACATTCAATCTCACCTTGGAACAAGTTAATAATATACAATATTTCAGTGATAATTTCGGCAACATTACCCTATAATTCTCCTACTGTAACAGACATATATATAATATCATGAATTGTTTCAATTCACATATATATATATATGTACACTAGAAGAACACTAGGGTAATTTGCCGAAATTATCACTGAAAATATTTTTATTATAACTCATTCACAACCTAGATGGTGAGATCAAAGGTCATTGCACAGTCCCAACAGGGACTATCTAAGACATACCTCTATCAGGTAAATCTCAGACAGGTAATTCTATGTTTGAAATGATTTTCCATTGTTTAATAGAAAAGCAAAAATAAATTGAAACATTTTAAATACCAACCTGATGAGTACTGATGGTCAGCTAGCGTAGACAACACAGAAGAAGGACAAGTAGGAAGATGCTCTTGCACGTCGTATGTAACACCTATTCAATGAAATTAGAATAAAGTTAAATTCTGGAAAAAATTTGGCATGACCTCTGCGTATTTTTAGATACTCCAACCTTTTTTATGCAAAAAACCACAATATCAGCACCATTCTCAGCAAAAACAAACACAATAAGCTTGTTTGTGACAATATATAAGTATCTAAGTATAGTCCAAATCTGAACTATCACGTTAGAACAAACATACAAACCAAGGTCATGGGCTGCAATAAATGCTGAAATTTTACAATTTAATTACCGGAGTGGAGATGAGGGAGTGGCTCAGGTGGTGGATGGGCTGGGATGGTGGAGGAGATGATGACGAAGCAACCTGCAGATTACAGGTTCAAAAAAATAGTTAGCGCAAAAAGCAGGTAACAACTAAAGAAAAATGTAGCAATAGATATATTAAATACAATAATCAATTGGGATGTTTTGGTTTAGGTCTAGATAATCAATTGAAAAAAGAAATTAATTGCTAGCATAATTCCAGGTTACTAATGTGGGTTCTGATCAGGCAAGCCGGTGGCAGAGGTTGACATGGCAGTAGTTAGGGCGACAACCGGTCTCGTCAGAAATTCAAGACTGCGACTTCACAAGAGAAAAAGATAAGTTCATCTTAAAAGCTATAAAAACAATCAAAATTGATATTATGCAAGAGATGAAAAAAAATTAAAACTGTAAGCACCTATCGGGTTTAATTACCAGAATTGAAGATTTGGATGAAGACAGACGCCTCTAGGTGGAGGAGGACCGACACCACGGCACGATGGTTCAAGCGCGAATGTTTCTTCACAAGGTGCCAAAAAAGAAATCATAAACTTATATTGTAAAATTACTGTGAGTTAATAGATAAGTACAATTATTTTACCGGTTTTAAATGAATATTTTCCGCCTTGCCTTCAAACCGGTGTGTGCGAGTCAACTCCGGCGATTTAATCTCTGCAGAAACGCAGACACAACCAGAATATGAAGAGAGGGGCAGAACATGTATGTTCCTAAAAAGTTTTTTTAATTCGCCGTTAGAGGTTGCAAAATTATCATGAGTTTGCTTCACAAGGTGCAACAGAAGAAATGGAAAACTTCTATTTTTCCATATAAAGAAAAAGATAAGTTCAAGTATATTAGTCGGTGTTTATAGATCGGCTAATTCGATGTACATTGAAATACCCAAACCTAGATATGGTGTTTAGATGATAAAATAAGATATAATAAGGCTAAATAATGCCATAGAACATTAGGAAACAATTTAAACCGAGGAAAACACAAGGAAACACCATAAGAGCAATTTAAGCAAAAACATGCTCTAAGCTTGGAGTAACTTGGGTTAGCACCCAAATACCATTCTTAGACCTTATTAACATCCTAATGGTCATGTTACATCAATTACCAAAGAAAACCAAGCTCAAAAACAAGTTAAAACACAAAATGTGCTTTAAGGACTCTTAAAGCACATTTTTGAAAAATTGTCTTAGAAAGGGGTTTTATGTGGCTAAATGCCCATGATTACTCCTTAATCAACTTGTGTACTACTTAGTATCACATTAGGAAGTCTAAATCAATGGGAAATCAAAAATTTCACAATATGTGCACTAATTGTGAATAGTAACCAAATAGTGCCTAGTTTAGTCTTTAGTCAACTAAGTCTAATTAAATGGTCAAACAAGACCATGACTAGCCTTAATTAATAAGGGGGCCTGTTTTCTAAGGGGATGAGTCATCACATGAGTAAGCTAGTTCATAAAATAAGAGGGAAAAGTAGTAAAGGTAATATTTACCTTCTAAGAAACAAATATCTCTTTTATGCTACCTCTCTCCTCTTTTCTTCATTTCTTCTTCTTCCCACTAATTTCTCTGCTCTCTTCTTCTTCATTCACATAAGAAGCAACTCCATGCTAGCTTCATCTTCATTTGCTTGCCAAACACTCATCTTAGCTCCAAAACCAAAACTAAGTACATATTTCTCTTAGTTAGCTCAAGCTCTTTCTTTCTATCCTTTCAAATCTCCAAGAGCTTCAATTTTGTTCCAAGGCAAACCGCCATTAGAGGAGAAAATATAAGCTTGAGGAGTCCATTAGCTTCTCCATTCTCTTAAGGTAAGGAAAATGTAAGAAAAACTAGGTTTCCATCACCTTGCGCACCATGTTCTCACTGATTCGCTAGTGTGGGTTCACATGGCATCCGCTGTTGCTAGCTTCAGCTCATGCATTTCTGTCGCCTATCCAATGGTTCCCCATGTATTTGGCAACTACAGAATATGGTATTCTTTTATTTTTCTCAGCTCCCCGAGCATCATTGGTTTTATAACCGGTTACTCCTTGGTTGTCAATAATTGCTGTTGAAGCTTATTTCACATTGCTTGGCAATAATTATATGCTCAAGCTCGACTGCATTAGTAGTTCTGAAAGGGATATATTTCCCGACAGTTACTGATGGTATCCCTTCTTGGGATCCATATGTTCACCGCTCTTGTGGTCTCACGTTTATGAGGGGCGTCCTCATTCATCGGTTGTTACCCTTTTATCGTGTCGTCCTTGACCACTTTCCATATAGTTCACAGTGGGTTTTGTAACCGTTGGGTTGTGTGTGGTAATAGTTTCATGGCCTACTAGCCATATCGCCTAGAGCTCCGCTCATCATAGGCTGTTCTCGAGTGGTTACTTCTCTGTAAGCCATTGCGGGCTTGGAGGTGATACTGGGCTCCGTGATAAGATCGTCGCATCACGCTTCCGTTGTTGGAGACCCTTCTGAATCCTGGTATTGATCGATACCATCTATTGATTTGGGTATCCCCTGTTAAGTGGGATCCCTTTGGTGTTCTAACCATGTGTTCGTTCCAACTGTGGTGTTCTTACCACGATATTTCATTCAACTGTGTTGACTTGATACCTTTATGGATTGCTCCTGGGTATTATTGTTTATGTCATTGCGTCTGGCAGATATTTATAAGGATGTCCAGTTTGTTATCCTACCTTGCGGTTCTGGATCTGAGTTATCCGTTGAGGGTTGTAACGTCTCCCGTTCTTAGGGTCGACCATTGGTATTTTCCTTGTGGTATAACGGGTTTGGTATTCCCTTCAGTGATGAATTGTATTCCTTGGTATCTTATATGATTACCCTGTGTGTTTGTGGTAGTTGTTCTGGGAATTCTATCCCGTTCATTGAACACTGAAGTGTCAATGTTAGGTGTTTGCCCTATGGTGTTTAGACTGGGTATTCTCATTATACTTCACTTCACTATCTTCGAGACATACCCGATGTCTTATTCCTTTGTTAGTGCTCCTCGCACTTTTAACTCCTAATGGTTTTCCTGGAGTGGATTTCTGACTCCTTAGCTTGTAAGCTTATCCGTGTTCCCTGTTCTCGATGGAGGTATCCATCTGTGTTGTTTGGTATTTACTTATGGTCCGTAGAACGGAGTTGACTACTTCCCGTGTTTCGTACACTACATGTATACATACGGGGGGTACCTTCTTGGCACGTTACCACTTACCCAACTATCTGTCAGGCCCGCAAGCTCTTCGGAGTGCGGTCGTCCCACATCCCGTATTTGGGTACACTCGTAGTGTTCGTCACACGCCTAGGTGAAGTATTCTATTGTCAACTCCTCTTGTATCACTCTATGATACTCACCGTAATTCCGTCTGTCTGGTTTTAAAAATCCAAGGTTTAAAAGAGAGTTTGTGATTTTGAAGAAAATTTTGGGTTTGAAATAACAGTTTGGTGTTAAAAGGAATTCTTCATGGCGTTGCCATGATTGAGGTCTTGACCAAGTTCAGCTTCTCGCTGACCGGTATACTCTTAATACCACGGTCGGGCCGTTAGGCCTTTCCGAGGTTTCATCATTTAGATACTTAGGATTGATGATCCTATCTTTGCTCCATTGTCACAGTGGTACTTTAGCAAGTATTTGCGGGTTGTTAAAAGTCTTCCAACCGCCTTGTAGTTGCTGCACTTGCCCTAGGCAAGTGCGCGGGTAGGTTGTTTTTCGGTTATCGTATACCGGTTACGGTATCGCTTTCATCCACATTTGGTGGTCTTATTAGATCTTCTTTTGATCTTGGTGATCGATCTCTTAAGTCATTTCTCAGAGTACTTGGCATGGTTGTTGTCAATCCAGGCGTCTCACACCTTCAGTGTGGTTAACGAGACTTGACTTATCCTTAGGAACCAGGTTGTGGTCCTATAGGTGTATGTGTTATGATTTCTTTCATAGTTGTCTGAACTATGTTGTTCGGTTATTGCAGCCTCTTGGCATGTAGGTTTGGTATTAATCCAACCTCGACTAACTCCTTAGTCGGGTTGTATACCGTTGTTGGTATCATCAAAGATTACGGTCCGTTGACTCTCTTGTCTCGGCTTGTTACTCCATTTTCCTTGTTTCATTGCACGACTGTGCTTCTCTTCTTGCTGGCTACACATGGTTCTCGCGACTGCGAAGCATGTTACCCCATGGTGCCATAAATTCCATTATCCTTGTGCTTAGGATCTTCATTCCTCCGCCATTAAGTGCGGTCCTTTTCATTCAACGGGAACCGTCTTCGGGACTTCCAGTTCTTGGACTCTACTGTATGACAGGTTCTTTTCTAATAAGGTTTATTTGCACTGCCAGATCGGGTTTTACCCGAGTGTGAGAGGTCTTTCCTCTCTGGCGTTCTTGTCCCTACTTACAACGGGGGACGCGGAGGGCGGGTATGGTTACTGTAGGTATCCAGATCACACTGGAAATTCCTATCTAGCGTCCTCACACACTAGCACTCAACCTTAGCCCTAAGTCTCTACTTCCAAACTCGGTATTTACCTAGACTCGGTATTTCATCCATCAGAGCGATACTTCGCTCTGATACCACTTTTTGTAACACCCCTACCGCTAATACCGTCATTACTGTACAAATACTTACCTTCGCAGCGGATACTCCTTACCCAACGGCGGGTGTACAATGCTGTTAGTCACCCACGTGACTAACAAGGCGAGTTACAATACTACATACTATCGGTCTGATGAATATGAACATACCGAGTACTCTACACAATACAATACTTCCCATCGCATACTCATCCAAAATCCAGTTACAACTCCAATACATTACTATACCGAGTATACTACAATCCTTAAATTTATCGATACAGTTTAAGCCTCCAAATTCGCATTACAATACCAGTACCAATCCCTACTATACAACTACCCATGCTTACGTAGCAGTCCCCGTCCTACTCTCTCGAACGGTGATCAGTTTCGGGTACCTGCACACTAAAAACGGTCCCCCGAGGGGGTCAGCTTACGCTGCGCATGAAATTCGCATATACCGCGTGCTAACCGCGGTACGCCGACTACTTTGGGTCGGATATACATGGAGTTCATTTAAATGCATACATACATACAAATACTACACAATGCCTTACAACAATACTTACATACACATACAAGGTACAATACTTACCGAGGAAGACAATTCAATAGTCAACCATTCGTATTAGTTACTTATTCAATACCCTTTCGTTGCTTTACTCATTACTCTACTCATGCTCACTCCTTACTCTTGTATTCTCATCACTCCATGTTCGGTATCCTACTCGTACACGATCCTTACTCTGTACTCGTTACTATACTGGTGTATACTTGCTACTCAACACTCCACACTTACTCATACGTATTCACTACTCAATACTTACTCATACGTACTCAATACTCGGTACTCATTACATACTCATACTGGCTTCTTACTCAGTACTCATTACTTTACTCATACATATGCAATACTCATTACTCATTACTTTGGTCTCTAGGCGGAGTCATACACAAGACTCACCACCGGACCTACAATACGAGGGCTATACGATTAGCTCCTCAAATACTCAAATGTCCGTTTTATTGGACTACTCAAATTCCCAACACTCTTCTCTCAGAGTATAATACAATCTCATGGATTAGCCTAGAAGTACCTCTCTCGATAACCTCTGCTAGCTTAGGGAATTACCACCGTCTAGTATCCTCAGATTTAAGGGTTTCCCCAACATATCGAATACTCTCATGATCGGGTCATACTTACATCAGTCAGGTCCTCTCATAATGGGTCGACTAATTGCTAAGGGGTTTGGAGATCCCTCATCATTCTTCACTACTCTCATGGTTCATGTCTTGCACCAAGATTGATTCCTCTATTAGGGATTACTTATGTACTTCCACTACCTATTAATAGTGGATTATTCATTTCGGTTCTCCTACCGTTATCGGGAGGTTATTACTCCCGTACACTCTCTCACATTCTGGTGAGTTCTTTTGGGTTGCGTTATCGTTTATTGATTCAATAGTTTAGTGCGTTGCTATGTTATCATTAGCTCACAATATGACTCTTACTACGAGTCGCTACACAGCAAGACTCATCTATGAGTCGTACTACGCACTAATTGAAGCCACACAATCAATCAAGAAGGGTTAGCTCACACAACATGCATCAAGACATACAATGAAGGCAATAAACCATTTTCATGCTTTAGTCTTGATTAGCCGGCATACAGCATACAAATCAACGTAACTCGGTTAGCATACGGGGCATGAGAAAATCATACCTTCACCGGAGTTAGCTCTATCATGTGTTCCCTCGTTCCTTGGTTCACACTTGTTCCACTGATAATGTTCCAACATTGTTAATTCTACACTGTTACGATACACAAAGAATTACTACTACCGTACTTACCCCGTTATCCCGGTGTTCTTAATGTTCTCATACTCTGAATTCTCTTGGTTACTTTTTATACTTACTTTCCTACTTATATACTTACTTTCTTACCATTACTACTTCATCAATGGTGTATTACTACATATATATGCATATATGGGTATAGGCATATATATATAACATATGATTAGTTGATTACTATAATCATATAATAGAACTTTTTTTTTTGACTCGACCGGACTTGCGACCGACCTTGCAAGTCCGGTCCATTCCAGTAGTTATCAGTACGGGAAATTTTCTGGCTCGACCGAACTTGCAAGTCCGGTCGCAAGTTCGGTCCATTCCAGAAGCTTCATCTGCGGAATTTTTCTGGCCGACCGAACTTGCAAGTCCGGTCGCAAGTTCGGTCCATTCCAGAAGGTTTCAGACGGGAGAATTTTTCTGGTCTGACCGAACTTGCATGTCCGGTCGCAAGTCCGGTCGATTCCAGAAGGTTTCCCGTCTTTGTAAATCTGGGCTCGACCGAACTTGCAAGTCCGGTCGCAAGTCCGGTCCGGCCCAGTGCTTCAGTTTTAAATTCTGTTTTCAGTTCTATACTTTGCCCATTGTTTCCCCAATCTTCCTACATGTAATCCCACATGTTTTAACACTACTTAGGCCCTCCAAATTGCCTTAATTCATCCACCAAATCCATCACTAAATCCATCAAATAACTTACACAATTCCATCACTTCTTTTCCAACACTTGTAACAGTTTTTGTTACACTTATGCTACAGATTTTACAATTCAATTCTCCCATCCAATGCTTTCTCAACCAATGCCATTCCTAGCATTCTAAATACCTCTCCTTACCATACCAATTCATTTCCAAGCCCTTGTACTACCTATACCCAAGTTCTAACACTCATCTTACCAAGATCCTGCACATTAAATTCTCCTAACTTCTCCAATGTGTTCCTATACACTTTGCTACAGATTTTACACTTCTTATTCCTCATACTACAATTACCATTCCATAGCTACTAAACATCTCTACTACTCCCAATACATACCTCGGTTCTCCCATTCACCAAGTCATTCCTTAATGCACATTCCTACCAAAATTTTGTCATAACTCATCTACTTTCCTTACTTATCCACACACATCCTTTCTCATCAAGTTCATCCCTATTCTAGCCAAACCACAAGGGTTCTACCATCACACATATTGAGCAATCTTAATACATCAATACCCATCAATCACAATACTAATACACATACTCATTTCACTTGGCTCCAAAGCCTTCAATTCAAATACTTGCACTTAAATACTCAAACTTCACAATTCTCAATACTAGTACAAGGTTTGGGTTCTTTAAATATTTTACCCATTCCCATTACTCTAATGCAATAGAATTTACATTAGGAAGGAGCTCTTACCTTGAGCTTATACTTCATTCTTTCTTTTCCCTTTCTTCTTCCCTCTTCCATGCACAAATCGATCACATGGGGAATGGAGTTGCCAAACTCCATTCCCATCACCCAAAGCACATCAAACGAGTATAATTAATACACTAGCCCTTAGATTTATGCCAGTTCATTGAAGTGTTCGAAATACAAATTTCTAGGGTTACCTTTAGAGTGCTTTAGAAAGGGGTTTTAGCCCTTGGTTCAAGAAGGAGAATCCACCACCATTGCTAGGTGAAATTGATGCTCAAAAAGAGAGAGAAAGAAAAGGTATTACAAAGGGCCAAAAATCGGTTTCCAAGGAAGGTGGAGGAAACTTGAATCTTTTATGGAGATTTTTACCTTGTTGGAAAGAGGAAACTCCAAGCTTCACAATGGTGTGCTTTTCTCTTCAAATGGGGAAAACCCATGGAGATGAAACTCATCCTTTTGAATTTTGGAAAGATAGAAATGTAGAGGAGGATGAGGGGATTACAAATATGTAATTTATTTTACATTTGGAGCTCATATGGAGGTAGAGCAAGGAGAGAAAGAAGAGAAGCCATGGGAGCATTCTTGAGCTCTCAAAAATCGGCTGCAAGGGGGAGAAGGAGGGAGTGCTCACGGTGGGAAGGAGAAAGAATAGGAGAGAGAGAAGAGAAATGAGAGAATAAGAGAGAGAGAGGGGGTATTTACTTTTGTACTTTTTACTTTTTGCTTTTTTGATTTACTTATTTGTTACTTGTGTGTGTGTGTGTGTGTGAGAGAGAGCTGTTTACACCAGTAAAAACCGGCCCCCTCTGTAATACTAGCTGGAGCGTTTTTCGTCTTTACAGAAAACGCTCGATATTTTACCCGGTTTTGATACTATTCACTAACCGGGCCCGTTTTCCGGAATTTTATCGTTTCTTTATTTTTATTGTTTATTAAGCTTCCATAAATGCTTAATAATTATTATTTAATGATTTATAATTTTTTACGGGTCTGTTTGACCACTTAAAATCACGTTTTCGGGTTCCCTCGAAAAACGTGCGCTAAAGCTCTTTTAGCGTTTTAATACATTTCTTGGATCCGGTTTCTTCGGGAATCGCTCCCGTATACTAATTAGGCATGGATAAGCCTTAGGAATCCTTACGATACTATAACCGAGGTCTCGTACCTCCTATGGTTATTTAACGCTCATTTTAGCGTTTTCCGCTTTCTAAGCGTTTTTCTCATTCCTTTGGATTTATTTTCTTTACCAAAAATTACTTAGGCACTATTAGGCCCTCAAATACCATATTAGAATAACATAATCACCATATTTAAGTTCGGGGTATTTCAATCTACCCCCCTTAAAGAACTTTGCCCTCAAAGTTGGTGAATCTATACTGTTACTCGTACCAATACTCTATGCTAAGGTTATGACCTCTACATATGGCTTGTCAAACTCGGTCAAACATCCAAATGTTCTGACATGATGCATACTACGCATCCAAACAGCATGTCACTGCAATGCATAGCAATCAAAAATATCCGTTTTACTCCTCTCCAAGGGGGTCCATCCGAAGACAATTAGGTACAATCCTCCCCCAATGGCGAGTGATCCCTCAGGTACCGGTCACGTTTGAACACTTACGCTTTTTGGTTCACGGCCATCATGACTTGAGCACTTACGCTTTCTGGCTCTACGGTCCTTTGGTTCTGATCAAATTCATTTGCACATATAGAGATCCTCAGGCACTTACTCATACTTACTTACTCATACTTTACTCATACTTACTCGGGACTACACTGCCCCAGTGGCCTTGGAAAAACACAAAACACCACTGTTACCGTACACCTGGTGTAGTGGTTTCAAACTACTCTACACTTCCACAGACTCAAAACTAGCTTCACCTCCTATGGTTTCGACCGGATACTCGTGCCTAGGCATGGAAGATCCACTAGCGTCCGTGGAAGCGGTTTTAAAAACGATCCTCATTCTCGAGTTTGAAGAAAAATGTTGTACCAAATTAGTTTTGGAAATTCATTTTGAAAACTTTGCATACATCTCCCAATTTCAATTTATGATGATCATTCCTATTACTAGTGTATTATTGTGGCCACTTACGGGAGCTTCCAGAGTCCTTCAACCCCAATGTGATCAGCATTGGTGTTGAATTATCCTTCCACTCCAATTTGTGTTCGGCTTCCCTTGATCGCTAGCAAATCAAGTTCCACTTCCCACCTCAATACAAACAGACAGATTGTCAAACATTATTTCGTTTTCTATCTTTTTAATCTTGCTACTCATAATCATACACATACATTTCCCAATTTATATGATTCACTTACTTACTTACTAATCATCTCATCAATTATTACTGCATCCTCTCCAACTACTATACTTAAGAAATTCATGGGTATATTATCCATTAATCTGCTATACCAAATTCATACTCATAAAATACATCGGTTTCGTGCTGATTTATCCTCATTACATACATTGGTTCCATACCGATTTATACTCCTCAAGTCTCCCATACATACTCATTCCTCATACTATTACCAATCGGGGTTCTCATTCCCCTGGAGTTTCACTACTCCTTTCCCTATACTTGCTTCTCCAAGTACCACAATTACACGATGAGTGAATACAAATGTTTATGTAACATAAGTATCAGCCATCAAAACGAATTCTCTTGCGCTATGCGCATTGTAGTTTACGCACCTATCACGTAAAACATACATTTCACGGTTTTCGCTCTACCCCCCTTAAAAGGGATTACGCCCACGTAATCTACCATGTGTCAACATTGAACATTGGTCGAAGGCATTCCACCGTCATGGAGTGGTTCAGCTTCCATGTGGTCTATTATACAATGTTCCTTGATCAACGGGTCTTAACCGTATTACCGGTTAGTCCCTGCATCAAGAATTTCCATCGGAGTTATTGAACTCTTAACCGGGTTCGGTTCTAGCCTGAATGGCTTTAAGGCATTAATGATTAACCTTTTATTCACTAGGTGTACTTCACTTAGAATTCTGGGCCCACTAGCTTCTGCTGCGCGACCCTGATAACTTAGGTTATTCGCCCTTCTTGTTATCTTAAATGTGCTATACAACACCCTTTTATCCTTCTTGCGGGCGGGAATAAGGTTTATTGACCAAGAGTGGTGTTCTCTTACCGTGCTCGAACTCGATGAGTTGTAGATTCATAACCAGCTCTCTGGCAATGTATATACATACTGTTGTGTTTGTAGTGATCTTCACTTGGTTTCTCCGACTCATTGTCGGTTGAGGTTAAGTCACTACTTAGTTGTAGTGCTTCCTCTATTGTTACCAGCTTCTGAATTATACCAGTTTCTCTGGTTCAGTACAAGTGTTCTTTTACTTGTATGACCTTGCATTTTCGATGCGTCGGTCCTTGTGACTTTCTTAAGTCTCCTTTCACTTTTATTTCAATGGAATTCACATCTTGTGATTGTTGGTGTGTTTCACACTCTCCGTGTTTCTTTGGCCTTAGGCCGCACGGTTTGTTTCTAAGCTTTTGCTTGACTGGCTTATGCCATGTTTACTGGTGAAAGGAAGGATTTACCACGATTTACCTTTCTTCATATTCCTAGCTATCCCACTCGATCATTAACTGCATAAGTGCAATACCAAAACACTCAGTCATACAGAGTGCAGAGGCGTAAACTCTTGGCAGCAAGTCTCTTATGAGGTCGCAATAGGACTGATCGTTACTCTTTCAGGTGGTGGCTTCATCATTTGGTGCAGACTTCTGGCTTGTTGCCCGGTCTGTCTACCGTCTTGTATTAACAACTCCATAGTATTAGGTGATTATTCTCATACATTGGTCGCCTGATGCGCACCATGTTCTAACTGATTCGCTAGTGTTGGTTCACATGGCATCCGCTGTTGCTAGCTTCAGCTCATGCATTTCTGTCGCCTATCCAATGGTTCCCCATGTAGTTGGCAACTACAGAATATGGTATTCTTTATTTTTCTCAGCTCCCCGAGCATCATTGGTTTTATAACTGGTTACTCCTTGGTTGTCAATAATTGCTGTTGAAGCTTATTTCACATTGCTTGGCAATAATTATATGCTCAAGCTCGACTACATTAGTAGTTCTGAAAGGGATATATTTCCCGACATTTACTGATGGTATCCCCTTCTTGGGATCCAATGTTCACCGCTCTTGCGGTCTCACGTTTATGAGGGGCGTCTCATTCATCGGTTGTTACTCTTTTATCGTGTCGTCCTTGACCACTTTCCATATAGTTCACAGTGGGTTTTGCAACTGTTGGGTTGTGTGTGGTAATAGTTTCATGGCCTACTAGCCATATCGCCTAGAGCTCCACTCATCATAGGTTGTTCTCGAGTGGTTACTTCTCTGTAAGCCATTGCTGGGCTTGGAGGTGATATTGGGCTCCGTGATAAGATCGTCGCATCACGCTTCCGTTGTTGGAGACCCTTCTGAATCCTGGTATTGATCGATACCATCTATTGATTTGGGGTATCCCCTGTTAAGGGGATCCCTTTAGTGTTCTAACCATGTGTTCGTTCCAACTGTGGTGTTCTTACCACGATATTTCATTCAACTGTGTTGACTTGATACCCTTTATGGATTGCTCCTGGGTATTATTGTTTATGTCATTGCGTCTGGCAGATATTTATAAGGATGTCCAGTTGTTATCCTACCTTGCGGTTCTGGATCTGAGTTATCCGTTGAGGGTTGTAACGTCTCCCGTTCTTAGGGTCGACCATTGGTATTTTCCTTGTGGTATAACGGGTTGGTATTCCCTTCAGTGATGAATGTATTCCTTGGTATCTTATATGATTACCCTGTGTGTTTGTGGTAGTGTTCTGGGAATTCTATCCCGTTCATTGAACACTGAAGTGTCAATGTTAGGTGTTTGCCCTATGGTGTTTAGACTGGGTATTCTCATTATACTTTACTTCACTATCTTCGAGACATACCCGATGTCTTATTCCTTTGTTAGTGCTCCTCGCACTTTTAACTCCTAATGGTTTTCCTGGAGTGGATTTCTGACTCCTTAGCTTGTAAGCTTATCCCTGTTCCCTGTTCTCGATGGAGGTATCCATCTGTGTTGTTTGGTATTTACTTATGGTCCGTAGAACGGAGTTGACTACTTCCCGTGTTTCGTACACTACATGTATACATACGTGGGGTACCTTCTTGGCACGTTACCACTTACCCAACTATCTGTCAGGCCCGCAAGCTCTTCGGAGTGCGGTCGTCCCATATCCCGTATTTGGGTACACTCGTAGTGTTCGTCACACGCCTAGGTGAAGTATTCTATTGTCAACTCCTCTTGTATCACTCTATGATACTCACCGTAATTCCGTCTGTTTGGTTTTAAAAATCCAAGGTTTAAAAGAGAGTTTGTGATTTTGAAGAAAATTTTGGGTTTGAAATAACAGTTTGGTGTTAAAGGAATTCTTCATGGCGTTGCCATGATTGAGTTCTTGACCAAGTTCAGCTTCTCGCTGACCGGTATACTCTTAATACCACGGTCGGGCCGTTAGGCCTTTCCGAGGTTTCATCATTTAGATACTTAGGATTGATGATCCTATCTTTGCTCCATTCATCACAGCGGTACTTTAGCAAGTATTTGCGGGTTGTTAAAAGTCTTCCAACCGCCTTGTAGTTGCTGCACTTGCCCTAGGCAAGTGCACGGGTAGGTTGTTTTTCGGTTATCGTATACCGGTTACGGTATCGCTTTCATCCACATTTGGTGGTCTTATTAGATCTTCTTTGATCTTTTGATCTTGGTGATCGATCTCTTGAGTCGTTTCGTAGAGTACTTGGCATGGTTGTTGTCAATCCAGGCGTCTCACCTTCAGTGTGGTTAACGAGACTTGACTTATCCTTAGGAACCAGGTTGTGGTCCTATAGGTGTATGTTATGATTTCTTTCATAGTTGTCTGAACTATGTTGTTCGGTTATTGCAGCCTCTTGGCATGTAGGTTTGGTATTAATCCAACCTCGACTAACTCCTTAGTCGGTTTGTATACCGTTGTTGGTATCATCAAAGATTACGGTCCGTAGACTCTCTTGTCTCGGCTTGTTACTCCATTTTCCTTGTTTCATTGCACGACTGTGCTTCTCTTCTTGCTGGCTACACATGGTTCTCGCGACTGCGAAGCATGTCGCCCCATGGTGCCATAATTCCATTACTTGTGCTTAGGATCTTCATTCCTCCGCCATTAAGTGTGGTCCTTTTCATTCAACGGGAACCGTCTTCGGGACTCCAGTTCTTGGACTCTACCGTATGAAGGTCTTTTCTAATAAGGTTTATTTGCACTGCCAGATCGGGTTTACCGAGTGTGAGAGGTCTTTCCATCTCTCTGGCGTTCTTGTCCAAACTTACAACGGGGGACGCGGAGGGCGGGTATGGTTACTGTAGGTATCCAGATCACACTGGAAAATCCTATCTAGCGTCCTCGCACACCACTAGTAGAAAAATGGCCATTTTCGGCCCCCCATTTTCGGCGGTTTATAAATTTTCGTCGAAAATGTGTCGGGACATGCTATTTTCGGCGGTTGTATATAGGAACCGCCGAAAATAGCCAACTAAAAAGACCATTTTCGGCGGTTGTATATAGGAACCGCCGAAAATAGTCAAGTCGAAGCCTCATTTTCGGCGGTTCCTATATACAACCGCCGAAAATGGTCTTTTTAGTTGGCTATTTTCGGCGGTTGTATATAGGAACCGCCGAAAATGAGTCTTGTTTCTAATACCCTAGCGCCCCGACTCGACATATTGTCGAAGCTCTGCTCTCTGTTCTTCCTCTCGACGCTCTCACTCCAGTTCGCCCCTCAAATCGCCCTCTCTTCTTCTCCGTCGCCGCCGCGCCTATCGCCGCCGTCACCGCCGCCGCCTCCTGCCGCCCCAGTCGCGCCACTACCCCCGCGGTCTGCTGCTGCCCAAATCCGACGCCAACAGAGAACGAGGTTAGTTGTTCTCCAATTAAAATTATGAGATTTTGTTGAATTGGGTCCTAATTTGTTGTTTATATGTAATTGTTGATTGATATATGTATTCTGGAGTGTAATTGATTGATTGGTTTGATTGGAAATACAATATGTGGGCAATTTTAGAAAATAAACTATACGCTCGCAAGGTGTTCGATGAAATGATTTAACCAATTTCAGTGATTTTTTTTGCTATCTTACCATTGTTTATGTGAATTTTGAGAAGTAAACGACCTTGGTGAATTGACGTTTCAATTGTACTGTGTTTTCTTCATTTAGATACTACACAAGATTGGCAGTAGTAGTCGTCGTTAGCTAGCTCCTCGTGTCTTCACTCGCCACCCGCTTCCGTTTGATCCTCGTCCATCCAAATACCGGTTAGTTTTTTTTTCAACCTAAATCAATTTCAATTTATCATGCATAATTGTTTGTATAATTTGTTGATTACAATATAATAGTTAGTTGCAGGATTATATATATATATATATAACACGATAGAATAACCACAAAATAATGTATATGCCAGCAAGGTGTTCTATAAAATGTTTGTGTAGTTAGTTTATTTATATTTAGTAGCTAGTTAGTTGAGTAGATGTACATATATAAATATACAAAATAAAATAACCAACTATATATATATTTTATATATATATATATATATATATATATATCATCAAGTAGTATATATATTATAGATGTGTATACACATATATATAATATGCATATAACACAACCAAGTAGTATATATAAAATAGCGTATATATATTTATATAGACTCGCCGTGTACGAACAATATCGATATATATCCTTTTCCGAAGATAGGTTAGTTATTGTTATTTTTTATATTTAATATTTTAAATGTTAGTTAAGTTATTATACATTATAACACTTTTTTCTAAATATTTTTTAAATTTTGACTGGTTGTTTGTGTAGAATGGACCGTGAATGGATGTACGGTCTGCGAGGGAATTATTTTGAATCGAAAGTGGAAAATGAATTTTGCAAAGCAGCTCTCTATCATCAGAAAAGGATGAACGACACTCACATTCCCTGTCCATGTGCACAATGCGAACTTCGCAACAAATTCCCTAACCTACATGCTATCAGATTTCATCTATCACGACGTGGATTTATGCCAAACTATAAGATATGGTTTTTGCATGGCGAGTCTTTAGAAGCTAATAGCAGGGTGCATACTTCCACCCAGCAGAACAGTGAAACAAGAAAGGTTACCGATGATACCACATTTCCTAATAATGATTGTGATCAGAGTGACACTGAAATCAACGATGATAGTGAAAAGATTGAACAACTGAACTCTATGCTGCAAGATGTTGAGGATAATTTCACAGACAAGCCCGATGAATATCAAAGATTAGTTGACGCATCACGGTCCCCTTTGTTCCCCGGATGCACCAAATTTTCAAAATTGACATCCGTGCTACACTTGTTCAATATGAAAGCAAGATTCGGCTGGAGTGATAAGAGTTTTACGGCAATACTAGAACTATTCCACGACATGCTTCCAGATGATAACAATCTTCCTACATCCACTTATGATGCAAAAAAGTTGATGTGTCCTATGGGTGTGGAGTACGAAAAGATACACGCATGTCCAAACAGTTGTGTATTATACAGAGGAGAGAATAAACATTTGAATCAGTGTCCAAAATGTCATTTGTCACGCTATAAACATAAGGACGGCCAATCATCCAATTCTAAGAAAAAAAGTCCTCCAGCAAAAGTCATTTGGTATTTACCCATAATACCAAGGTTCAAACGTCTGTTTGCAAATGTCAGAGATGCCCAAAATTTAAGATGGCACGCAGAAGGAAGGAAAAATGATGATAAGCTGAGACATCCAGCTGATTCACCACAGTGGAGGACTATCGATAGAAGATTTGAAGATTTTGCCAGTGATAATCGAAATTTGAGACTCGGGCTATGTACAGATGGGATGAATCCCTACGGCACTCTAAGTAGTCAACACAGCACTTGGCCTGTTGTATTGGTGATTTACAATCTTCCTTCGTGGTTGTGTATGAAGCGAAAATACATTGTTATCATTGTTGATTTCTGGTCCTAAACAACCCGGACATAATATCGATGTATATCTTGCACCGCTGATTGACGATTTGAAATTGCTATGGAATCAGGGGACAATGGTTTATGACAGTTACGCCAGACAAAACTTCACACTTCGTGCCATGTTGTTTTGCACAGTGAATGACTTTCCAGCGTACGGGAATTTATCTGGATACACGGTGAAAGGCACATTTGCTTGCCCAATATGTGAGGACGACACTTGTTCTGATCGTCTAAAGTTTTCTGGCAAAAACGTGTACATGTGTCATCGTAGATTGTTGCCAGCAGCACACCCTTACCGTAAAAAAAGGAAGTTATTCAACGGAAAGACTGAAACACGTGTTGCTCGTATACCTTTGAGTTCTCAAGAGATCTATGAAAAGGTGAAAGACATTGAGAATGTTTTCAGTGTTCCGTCCAAATCTACCCAAAAAACATCTGGAAAAAATGTTCAATATTTTGGGAACTTCCATATTGGAGACATTTATCTGTTAGGCATTGTCTTGATTTTATGCATATTGTCAAAAATGTTGGTGAGGCTGTTGTTGGGACTTTGCTTAACATACCTGGGAAAACAAAAGACGGAATAAAGGTTCGAAGAGACATGCAAGCTATGGGCATACGTGAGGAGTTGCATCCTCAAGAAAGAGGCAAACGAACATATTTACCTCCAGCATGTTACACTTTGTCTAAGAATGAGAAGATCAGCTTCTGCAAATGTCTTCATTCCCTTAAGGTTCCTACGGGTTATTCATCTAACTGGAAAAGTCTTGTGTCAATGAAGGACTTGAAATTGGTCGGGTTGAAATCTCATGATTATCACGTTCTGATGTTGCATCTCCTTCCTGTTGTCATTCGGGGTATATTGCCGAAGGATGTCCGAAATGCAATTACAAGACTATGTTTCTTTTTTAATGCAGTGTGCAATAAAGTCGTGGATGCTGATACACTTGACAGTCTGCAACGTGATGTTGTTGTTACGATCTGTCAACTTGAAATGTATTTTCCACCCTCTTTTTGACATCATGGTTCACTTAGTTGTTCACATTGTTAGGGAAATCAAATTATGTGGTCCAATATATTTGAGGTACATGTACCCGTTTGAGAGATACATGGGAATTTTGAAGGGAAGGATGAAGAATAGATATCGACCTGAAGGAAGTATTATAGAAGGGACAATAACCGAAGAAGTGACAGAATTTTGTACTGAATACTTAAAGGGTGCAGTTGCTATTGGAGTACCACAACCTAGACACACGGGAGGGACAGAAGGACAAGGTCAAGGGTTACTGGGAAAAAAATTGTGGCAATTGATTCATCCTCAATGGAGTTAGCACATTTGTTCGTTTTACATCACCTTGAGATTATTGAGCCATTTTTTGAGAAACACATGACTACACTAAGAGGTCAATATCCTGGGAGGAATATTGTTTGGCTGACAAAAGAGCAAAACAAGACCTTTTGTTCATGGTTTAGAGACCATGTTATGAAACTTGCATCACTAGCGCCTGATAATGTAGGTGAAGAGCTCCGTTGGTTAGCTTTGGGACCTGGTTCCACTGTTGTATCTTACGAGGGGTATGACATCAATGGGTTCACCTATTGGACAAAACGACAAGATGATAGATGTTTAAACCAGAATAGCGGGGTGAAAGTAGAGAAGCAGCAACAACTCTGTACACCCGAGCTTCAGCGATTTCAACCTCGAGGTTGTATTATGGATGTATTGAAGATATTTGGGAACTTGATTATCAGTTTCAAAAGTTTGTTATTTTCAAATGCAAGTGGGTGGATTACAGACACGGTTATCGGGTTCAGGATGGGTTTAATTTGGTTGATTTATCAAGTCTTGGTCCTACACACGATCCGTTCATATTTCCCAAGGACTGTGAACAAGTATTTTACATAGAAGATCCCATCGATTCTAGATGGTCAGTAGTTTTACCAGGGAAAAGATTTGTGATCACAAATGTTGATCAAGATGTTGATGACGATGAATTATTATTTGATGAGACACCACCCTTTTCTAACAGTGTTCCTGCAACCAACATTGTCGATATTCCAGACGATGTAGTGTATACTAGGTCTGATCATGATGAGGGTCTATGGGTCGAAAAACCATAAATGATGTGTTTGTTTGTTAGGTAATTAAATATTAATTTTTATGATATCTGATTATGTATTTTTTATTATTTGTTTTGTTGTTATTAATATCATATTGTTATCTGTGCAGACAGTCAAATGGATGATATGGACGATCCGGTCGGTGAGATTCTGTCTGATGCAGCCCGACCGAGGAAGAGGCAAACACGTGGAGGGAAGGGCCGCCAATCAAGGGCCGGACTGATGAGGGGGGTAGTGGCACCGCCGAGATTATAGTGTCTGATGTGCCAGCTGCAGACACACAAGCTGGACCTTCTGATTCGCAGATCCCAGAGAGCAGGACCGTGAAACCTCGAGGTCCTACAAAAGCTCTGAAGTCAAAAAAGATTGAGTCGAAGCCGCTGCAGTTTAATGAGTATCTACAACCGACTGGGGAATGGGCTGGAGACTTCACTACTGAGCTGGGCATCATAGTGCGAGAGTATTGTGATATCACTCTCTCCTGGCCTCAGGTTGACGAAGGATTGAAGAAGCAGATGTTTGAGATCGTACAGGTAAATAAACAATAGTTGCAGTATTTATTGATACGATTTACAAGTATGCATAACTAACATCCTTTTCATTTATGATGATATGCAGAAACGATATCGAATACCTGTAGAAACCGAGTACTACACCATGGTAAAATCGATGATGCGCAAAAAATTTTCAGATCATAAGCATGATCTGGTCAAATGGTTCATTTCCAAGAAGCTTAAGCGGCCTGACGGCGACACACGCCAGCCTTGGGAGATCTACACAGCAATAACCCAAGAGAAGTGGCAGCAGTTTTATGACAAGAAGATGGAGACGAAGGTACATACTAACTATTAAATAATTAAGTATTGTATATACATACAAATAGGTTTACATATGTATATGTTTTTAATCATCATCGTGTACTTTTGTTTACTTGATAATAGGAGTATCGTGAGGCCCAGTCAGCGAATGCGAAGAAGAATGAATATCGTCACTTGCTGGGTGCTAAAGGGGTTAACAGAAGAGTTCCTGAGTGGGTGGCAGAAGGGGAGTTGCCATCGGATGTGAGCACTCTAGATGAGCACCAGAAACGGGGTACATTTTGGAAGCTTTCACGCACTAAGAAAGACCCAAAAACTGGAGAGCGTCTGTATCCCTTCGAGAAAACGAAGGAAATTGTTGATAAGATGGTAAGTACTTTGTTTAATCCTTATTATTTTTTCAAATTCAATATTTCAATCCTATAATTTATTATAAATCCTATATGCATTTACTTCTAAAGGCTGAAATGAACGAGCAAGCAACCCAAGGGACTTGGGCTCCTGATCGACATGATGACCAGCTGTCTCGGGCGCTAGGAAGAAAGATCATCCAGGCCGAGCAGTGGGGTTGGGGGGTTAACATAGGGATAAGAAAAGTATTTGGAAACCCCGGGTCGAGGAAAGGAAGTAGTAGTCAGGAGAGGATGATCCCGTATGATGAGCATTTACGTGTCCTCACTAGCTTCAAAGATCAGTTGAGGGATGAGATCCTTGCTGAAGTGCGTCAGGGGACTGGTGCACCCCAGCCATATGCTCCTGCTTCTGATCCTTCTTATGGATATGCTCCTGCTTCTGATCCTGCTGGACTGCACACAAGCACAGAGTCTAATGATCCGTATCCTTACGCATCTGTACAGGTAAATTTTTATATCTTTAACTGTTTTATTACTTGTCATATCGTTTATTACTTATTTATCAGTTCAATCATCTACTAATCTGATTAAATTGTAGGATCCAATAAACTGCAACCTCTTGCTCCCGTACAACAATCAAAATATACCAGTTGCAGAAGGAAGAGTGTACACATCACGCTCGAATGACGTGGTCCATGGCATGCCATTACAGCCGTATCACGGGAGAGTGTCTGTGGACGAACCGATATACACGTGTCCTGATTTAGCACTCCCTGTACCTACGGAGGAGTACAGCACGGTTCGGTCCGCAAAGGGTGCATTTCTTCAATGGCCTGTTCGCCTGATTCAGAAGTGTATGAAGGTACGCCCAATACTACCTTTAATATAGTTATTGTAGTAAATTATAAGTGTGTGGATGTTCAGTTCATGATTAGTAATGTATGTCGATTGCAAATAGGCATTAAAGGAGAAATCAAAGTCTCCTGAAAAAAAGAAGTCAAAGATTACATCTTCTGGATACAGAGCATCCACCAATGTCGTTACCAAACAAAACTTGGTGGATGATTCAATATATGCACGCTTGGGGCCAAACATGAAAGTGTTGCATGATGTGATCCGTGACTTCCCAGCTGATAAAGATTCTATCCTTCTTAGCTTTGAACCTGACATTCTTCACTATGAAGAAGTTTTAGAAGTCGACTTGTGGACAAACGACTTGCAGGACATCCTGAAATCTGACTGGGTGCCTATCACTATTGTCCACTCATTCATTCTGTAAGTATTAGTCTTTTTTGGTAATTAAGTTATAAAGTGATGCCCTGAAACAATGTTAATTACTATATCTTTTAATTAATGAATAGGTTTTGCATGAGAAAATGCAAACTTTTTCACTTACCAAGTATGGATTTCTATGTCCTGAGAGAACGTCATACACTGTTGTGATGTCTGATGTACAAGGTAGTAAGCTCTACTTACAGCGTGCGATTGCTAACAGCATCAATGCGAGAAAGAAATATCTCCTGCTGCCCTACCATCAAAGGTAATAACTTGTGTTTATCATTTTAATTCCATTAAGCATGATCTACTTGTTGATTTTGACATTATAATGACATGTTAGTGTTTTGGTATTACATAGTGGTCATTGGGTCCTACTGGTGTTGTGTTTGGATCGTGCACGTATACTATATCTTGATCCGCTTCGGCATACAGTGCCGAGTAATATCAAGATAAAGCCACACCTTAACACGTAAGTACATTATAAACCACTTCTTTATGCATTTCAATTCTTTTAATTTAATTTTGTTGTGCATGGATATCCTAATTTATTAATATACATTTATGACATTTAATGTGCAGTATATATCAAAGTGTTATGACTTCACATCTTGGTATAAGGGTAAAAGGTTCTGTCCCCTGGACTGCAGTGAAGGTACATGCATCACTTGTTTTTCAATGATAGAACAAATGTCTTATGTAATTAATCCTTTTTCTTTTCTTTGTTTAAGTGTCCACGTCAACCCGGGGGTTCGGAGTGTGGGTATTATGTCATGAGATATATGCATGACATAATCACCCTTTTTGGTGAGATGCAGGATCAATTAGAAAATGTATGTTGAAGTCATATATATATATATTTTTAATTTTAATGTATTTCATTAATGATTAACTCATTTTGTATTGTTTTTTTTTCAAAAGGTTTTCTCTAATGTTGGCGAATACGACAGACAAATGATCAACGCTATGTTGGAGGATTGGGCGGAGTTTGTCTATATGAATTTAGTTTGATTTTCACTTTGTTTTTTCGATCGAATTGTTATTTAGAACGTTAATGTTTAGAAATTTATGGCTAAGCTTGTGAAAGATGACCGGTTTGAGTACAATGAATATCTTGGTAGTTGTATATCTATATGGTCATTTGTGACCATTTGAAATGGTTTGTATATGGTCATTTGTGACCATTTGAAATGTGTTGTTGGTCATTTGTGACCATTTCATCATTATTTTGATTTTTTGACAATTCTCTTAAAAAGAGTGATTGACATCCTCTACAATATGACGTAGAGAGATATTTGGATATATCTGGATGTTGTATCTGTATATTTTACAGGTTTGTTGACATATGTGGGATTGTAAACTAAAACGAAAAAAACCAAAAAAAAAATATAGAAATTTTCGGCGGTTCCTAGTAAGAACCACCGAAAATAAGTAAAAAACTGGCTATTTTCGGCGGTTCTTAGCTTAAGAACCACCGAAAATAGCCAGTTTTTACTTATTTTCGGCGGTTCTTACTAGGAACCGCCGAAAATGTCTGTTTTTTACCTCATTTTGAGCTGGGACAGCGGTCATTTTCGGCGGTTTTGGCGTTTGGAACCGCCGAAAAAGGTTGTTATTTTCGGCGGTTATAAAACCGCCGAAACTTTGGAAGGGCCTTTTTCGGCGGTGTAATATTCGGCGGTTTAAAACCGCCGAAAAAGGCCCAAAAGAACCGCCGAAAATGACCCTTTTTCTACTAGTGCACTAGCACTCAACCCATAGCCCTAAGCCTCTACTCCTAACTCGGTATTTACCTAGACTCGGATTTCATCATCAGAGCGATACTTCGCTCTGATACTACTTTTTGTAACCACCCTACCGCAATACCATCATTACTGTACAAATACTTACCTTCGCAGCGGATACTCCTTCCAATGGCGGGTGTACAATGCCGTTAGTCACCCACGTGACTAACAAGGCGAGTTACAATACTACATACTATCGGTATGATGAATATGACATACCGAGTACTCTACACAAACAATAATTCCCATCGCATACAATCCAAAATCCAGTTACAACTCCAATACATTACTATACCGGTATACTACAATCCTTAAATTTACCGATACAGTTTAAGCCTCCAAATTTGCATTACAATACCAGTACCAATCCCTACTATACAACTACCCATGCTTACGTAGCAGTCCCCGTCCTACTCTCTCGAACGGTGATCAGCTTCGGGTACCTCACACTAAAAACGGTCCCCCGAGGGGGTCAGCTTACGCTGCGCATGAAATTCGCATATACCGCGTGCTAACCGCGGTACGCCGACTACTTTGGGTCGGATATACATGGAGTTCATTTTACATGCATACATACATACAAATACTACACAATACCTTACAACAATACTTACATACACATACAAGGTACAATACTTACCGAGGAAGACAATTCAATAGTCAACCATTCATATTAGTTACTTATTCAATACCCTTTCGTTGCTTTACTCATTACTCTACTCATGCTCACTCCTTACTCTTGTATACTCATCACTCCATGTTCGGTATCCTACTCGTACACGATCCTTACTCTGTACTCGTTACTATACTGGTGTATACTGTTACTCAACACTCCATACTTACTCATACGTATTCACTACTCAATACTTACTCATACGTACTCAATACTCGGTACTCATTACATACTCATACTCGCTTCTTACTCAGTACTCATACTTTACTCATACATACGCAATACTCATTACTCATTACTTTGGTCTCTGGGCGGAGTCATACACAAGACTCGCCACCGGACCTACAATACGAGGGCTATACGATTAGCTCCTCAAATACTCAAATGTCCGTTTTATTGGACTACTCAAATTCCCAACACTCTTCTCTCAGAGTATAATACAATCTCATGGATTAGCCTAGAAGTACCTCTCTCGATAACCTCTGCTAGCTTAGGGAATTACCACCGTCTAGTATCCTCAGATTTAAGGGTTTCCCCAACATATCGAATACTCTCATGATCGGTCATACTTACATCAGTCGGGTCCTCTCATAATGGGTCGACTAATTGCTAAGGGGTTTGGAGATCCCTCATCATTCTTCACTACTCTCATGGTTCATGTCTTGCACCAAGATTGATTCCTCTATTAGGGGTTACTTATGTACTTCCACTACCTATTAGTAGTGGATTATTCATTTCGGTTCTCCTACCGTTATCGGGAGGTTATTACTCCCGTACACTCTCTCACATTCTGGTGAGTTCTTTTGGTTGCGTTATCGTTTATTGATTCGATAGTTTAGTGCGTTGCTATGTTATCATTAGCTCACAATATGACTCTTACTACGAGTCGCTACACAGCAGACTCATCTATGAGTCGTACTACGCACTAATTGAAGCCACACAATCAATCAAGAAGGGTTAGCTCACACAACATGCATCAAGACATACAATGAAGGCAATAAACCATTTTCATGCTTTAGTCTTGATTAGCCGGCATACAGCATACAAATCAACGTAACTCGGTTAGCATACGGGGCATGAGAAAATCATACCTTTCACCGGAGTTAGCTCTACCATGTGTTCCCTCTTTCCTTGGTTCACACTTGTTCCACTAATAATGTTCCAACATTATTGTTAATTCTACACTATTACGATACACAAAGAATTACTACTCTCATACTTACCCGTTATCCCGGTGTACTTAATGTTCTCATACTCTCAATTCTCTTGGTTACTTTTATACTTACTTTCCTACTTATATACTTACTTTCTTACCATTACTACTTCATCAATGGTGTATTACTACATATATATGCATATATGGGTATAGGCATATATATATATACATATGATTACTATAATCATATAATAGAACATTTTTTTTGACTCGACCGGACTTGCGACCGACCTTGCAAGTCCGGTCCATTTCCAGTAGCTATCAGTACGGGAAATTTTCTGGCTCGACCGAACTTGCAAGTCCGGTCGCAAGTTCGGTCCATTCCAGAAGCTTTCATCTACGGAATTTTCTGGCCGACCGAACTTGCAAATCCGGTCGCAAGTTCGGTCCATTCCAGAAGGTTTCAGACGGGAGAATTTTTCTGGTCCGACCGAACTTGCATGTCCGGTCGCAAGTCCGGTCGATTCCAGAAGGTTTCCCGTCTTTGTAAATCTGGGCTCGACCGAACTTGCAAGTCCGGTCGCAAGTCCGGTCCGGCCCAGTGCTTCAGTTTTAAATTCTGTTTTCAGTTCTATACTTTGCCCATTGTTTCCCCAATCTTCCTACATGTAATCCCACATGTTTTAACACTACTGGCCCTCCATTGTTCCTCCAAAATACTTAATTCCATCCAAAACTTAAATCCTTTCCCCAATCTTCCTACAGTTAATCCAAATGTTTTAACACTACTTAGGCCTCAAAATTGCCTTAATCATCCACAAAAATCCATCACTAAATCCATCAAATAACTTACACAATTCCATCACTTCTTTTCCAACACTTGTAACAGTTTTTGTTACACTTATGCTACAGATTTTACAATTCAATTCTCCCATCCAATGCTTTCTCAACCAATGCCATTCCTAGCATTCTAAATACCTCTCCTTACCATACCAATTCATTTCCAAGCCCTTGTACTACCTATACCCAAGTCTAAACACTCATCTTACCAAGATCTGCACATTAAATTCTCCTACTTCTCCAATGTGTTCCTATACACTTTGCTACAGATTTTACACTTCTTATTCCTCATACTACAATTACCATTCCATAGCTACTAAACATCTCTACTACTCCCAATACATACCTCGGTTCTCCCATTCACCAAGTCATTCCTTAATGCACAATTCCTACCAAAATTTTGTCATAACTCATCTACTTTCCTTACTTATCCAACACATCCTTTCTCATCAAGTCATCCCTATTCTAGCCAAACCACAAGGGTTCTACCATCACACATATTGAGCAATCTTAATACATCAATACCCATCAATCACAATACTAATACACATACTCATTTCACTTGGCTCCAAAGCCTTCAATTCAAATACTTGCACTTAAATACTCAAACTTCACAATTCTCAATACTAGTACAAGGTTTTGGGTTCTTTAAATTTTTACCCATTCCCATTACTCTAATGCAATAGAATTTACATTAGGAAGGAGCTCTTACCTTGAGCTTATACTTCATTCTTTCTTTTCCCTTTCTTCTTCCCTCTTCCTTGCACAAATCGATCACATGGGGTATGGAGTTGCCAAACTCCATTCCCATCACCCAAAGCACATCAAACGAGTATAATTAATACACTAGCCCTTAGATTTATGCCAGTTCATTGAAGTGTTCGAAATACAAATTTCTAGGGTTTACCTTTAGAGTGCTTTAGAAAGGGGGTTTTAGCCCTTGGTTCAAGAAGGAGAATCCACCACCATTGCTAGGTGAAATTGATGCTCAAAAAGAGAGAGAAAGACAAGGTATTACAAAGGGCCCAAAATCGGTTTCCAAGGAAGGTGGAGGAAGCTTGATTCTTTTATGGAGATTTTTACCTTGTTGGAAAGAGGAAACTCCAAGCTTCACAATGGTGTGCTTTTCTCTTCAAATGGGGAAAACCCATGGAGATGAAACTCATCCTTTTCGAATTTTGGAAAGATAGAAATGTAGAGGAGGATGAGGGGATTACAAATATGTAATTTATTTTACATTTGGAGCTCACATGGAGGTAGAGCAAGGAGAGAAAGAAGAGAAGCCATGGGAGCATCCTTGAGCTCTCAAAAATCGGCTGCAAGGGGGAGAAGGAGGGAGTGCTCACGGTGGGAAGGAGAAAGAATAGGAGAGAGAGAGAAGAGAAATGAGAGAATAAGAGGGAGAGAGTGGGTATTTACTTTTGTACTTTTTACTTTTGCTTTCTTTGATTTACTTATTTGTTACTTGTGTGTGTGTGAGAGAGAGAGAGCTGTTTACAGCAGTAAAAACCGGCCCCCTCTGTAATACTAGCTGGAGCGTTTTTGTCTTTTACAGAAAACGCTCGATATTTTACCCGGTTTTGATACTATTCACTAACCGGGCCCGTTTTCTGGAATTTTCTCGTTTCTTTATTTTATTGTTTATTAAGCTTCCATAAATGCTTAACAATTATTACTTAATGATTTATAATTTTTACGGGTCTGTTTGACCACTTACAATCACGTTTTCGGGTTCCCTCGAAAAACGTGCGCTAAAGCTCTTTTAGCGTTTTAATACATTTCTTGGATCCGGTTTCTTCGGGAATCGCTCCCGTATACTAATTAGGCATGGATAAGCCTTAGGAATCCTTATGATACTATAACCGAGGTCTCGTACCTCCTATGGTTATTTAACGCTCATTTTAGCGTTTTCCGCTTTCTAAGCGTTTTTCTCATTCCTTTGGATTTATTTCTTTACCAAAAATTACTTAGGCACTATTAGGCCCTCAAATACCATATTAGAATAATATATAATCACCATATTTAAGTTCGGGGTATTTCAAGTTTACATTTGGAAAGGGCTATAAAACCTAGGAGAAACAATGATTATATTTGAGAACTTGTGATTAAGAGGAAATGGAAAATGAGATAGTTAGACATTTAAAAGATGAATTACAAGAGCATTTATATTTCAATGGGAGCCTTGTTGTGTGTATTTGCAGGTCAAAGGCTAATATATGTGGAAATTCAGTGGTTAAGCTTTATGTCATTTAAGGGCCTAAGTGCCAAGCATTTTAAGTTTAGGCACTATATGATGATGCTGTGTAGTTTTGGTGTAATTTGAGTGTTAAGAATGTGTGGAAAGAATTTGGGTGTTTAAGATTTTTAAATGGTAAAAACCAAGTGTTAGGATGTATAAATATACTAAAGAAGCCATGTCAAAATTTGGAGAGAAAACAAGGAGTTTAAGATGTATAAATGAAGTTTGATGACCTAGAAGGTACTAGGAACTCTTAAGGCTTAAAATGGGAGAAAGAAAGTGAACTAGAGTGTTCTTGAGTGTTTAAGGGACTTAGGAGTTGTCTTGAAGGAATTAGAGTTCGAATGAGTGAGTTAGATGCTCTAGGGTTATGGTGGGAGTGTGATTAAGTCTTGTGCTAGTTTTGGAAAATAAAGGAAGAATAATGCCTCGTGAGAATCTAAGTGTAAGCTTGAGGAAAATAGAAGGGTTATGTAAGAGAGGTGTTGTGGAGCAATAATGCTTAGGAGTGGTAGTAATGTTTGTGAGATACCATTTTGGTTAGTTTGAGTTGTAGGTATGATATACCACTTAGAAAACTTAAGGAAAATATAACAAGTGTTAAGAGATTATGTGAGAAATTGGGTAATAAGTTTAAATGAGGAATTAGGCAAGTTTGGGATGTTATTTTGGTCTTAGATATTTGTAAGATCATGTATGAACTTTGGGTAAAGCGTGGATGAAGATAGCAAGTGCAATCACACTTAGAAAAATTCAAATGGTGAAAATCTGTAACTGGTCCGGGACCTAGGTCCAGGGTGAAGTCCCGGACCATGCCTAAAATAGAGCCGAGAGTACCTTCAGCACCCTGGTCCGGGACTTAACTCCTGTAAGAAGTCCCGGACCACCCCTTAATTCACCCCCGAGAGTTTCAGCCTGTAATGGTCCGGGACTTAAGTCCCATATAAAGTCCCGGACCACAATATAAAATCAGCCGAGAGATTGAACCAAGTATTGGTCCGGGACTTAAGGTAAGGACCAAGTCCCGGACCACTCTAAAAATGATGTTTAAGCTTGGAAAATGTTAGGAAATGATGGGGAATGTTAGGTATTGATGTTATAAAGTTATTTAGGACATGTTTGGATTGAGGGTGTAAATGGCTACTAAGTGGGTGAATATTGGTGTCTAGGAAGGTTAAGTAAATTGTGTTAAGTTGAGCTAAATAATAACCTAAAACTGAATAAATGTTTTAGGACTTGTGAATTGGGGCTTGGAAGGAGATTAATCAAACAATCACCGACGGTGAACGGTACAGTTTCTTGTGACCTGCTTGCTAACGAGGTGTCCCTTGGCTTGTGTGCTATCTGTTTATTTGCTATGACGTAAACTAGAAAAAGCATGCAACCGGATCATTTATTCAATTGCGTGTTTACATTGTGCTAACACACTGGGCTATGAGTTTAATTACTAACATTACTTAGTAACATTATTTGAGGTAAGAAATTCACTCCCATAATGTTGGGTGGGTTAATGCCCGAGAAAGGCTTAACCTACACTTCGTCAATGAGACTTTCTACTAACTGGTACTTGGGGGGAGTGAGGAATATTCACTAGTAGAAAAATGTTTTTAATGACGGCGTTTAAACCACGGTTAAATGGAAAACCGTGGTTTAAAGTTTATAAACCACGGTTCTAATAGAAACCGTCGTTTAAGGTGCATACAAGAGCGCATATACCACGGTTTTCCGGAACCGTCGTATATAGGTTAGTTTTATACCACGGTTTTCAGAGCAACCGTGGTATATAGTACATGCCGGAGTCAATATACCACGGTTCTTGGAGAACCGTCGTATATAGGGTTTCTATATACCACGGTTTTACATATAACCGTGGTTTATTATTGATTTCTATAGACTTTATACCACGGTTTTAAGTAAAACCGTCATTTATAATGCACTATATGCCACGGTTCAGACTCACAACCGTGGTATAAAGTCAGTGAATTTCACGGGAGAAGGGGTCTTAAACGACGGTTTCGAGAAACCGTGGTTTTTTCGCTCACTTTAAACCACGGTTACGAACCGTGGTATATCTCAATTTGTGAATATACGACGCGAGCATAAACCACGGTTCCTAACCGTGGTATATAGGCCAAATAACCGTGGTTAAAAACATTTTGTGAATATACGACGCGAGCATAAACCACGGAATGGTTTGGTCATGCATGTGTTAAGTAGGAGGTCGGTATCTGAATCAGATCCGGACTCCATTTGGGCTTGTCTTCGTACTTGGTGCCTAGAGTCGAATGTCGACTTAGCCACCCTGGGTTACAACTCAAGGTGGGAGGCCATATTAAGAAGGTATGGTGGGATCTACCTAAATCCCAACTAATTTGAGAATTATGTTCATTCAACCAACGCAGTTCTCGGCCGTTGGCTAGGGTCACCTTTGACCCAACAAAATGAGCAATGGACTTGGTGTAACCGAATCTAATTAAGAACGGTTGACTTGTTTGAGATGTGATTGTTCACTTAAGTGTGGTCAGGTGTTTATTGCACTTCTTATTTATGTTGTGTATCTAATCAACTTCCATGCTATCGACAATTAGTCATCGTAGCCCCGTTAGCTTGGGGCCACGAGAGGATCGTACCAGCAATTTTGCTGACCCCTTTGGGGGCTGTTTTTATTTTGCAGGTAAGCGTCCCATGAAGAGTCACCCTGAGAGTAGGGGTGGTTAGACTTAGACTGGGTTTGTTTTGAGCACGGGTTGTGCTTGTTCGCCCGTCTGTTAATATTTAAGCTTGTGCAGAAATATGTGGGTTGTTGAGTTACTTATAAACTCGGTTGGTATGTATATTTTGGACAAGTGATTGTAAATGTTTAAGGCTCGGTATTTCCTACTGTTCAGACCGTGGCAAGGTCCTGGTGTTGGTTTATTTCCACTGCGATGTTATATTTATGTTGTTAAGTTTGCGATAACCATGATTAGCTTAGGGCGGGGTGTTACAAAAAGTAGTATCAGAGAGTAGTTACGCTCTGATCAAGAAATACCGGACATGGGTAACCACCGAGTTAAGATATGAGTTCAGATATAAGTAATGGGTAAGGGTGTGAGAAGTTAGAGAGAGTAGAGTCAGATGACCACTGTTAAGTGTGGATCGTCTTTACCGTCTATGGACGTTATAAATCCTTAAACCAAAAATGTTATGGATACGAACCTAATGTGAGTTGTGCTTATTCAGACGTCAGGAAGGAAGGAGAGGAGGCCGAGGCTGTGGCCGAGGCGATGATGCTGTTGAGATACCGGGAGGGCATACGATCGCAGAGATCGTGGCTGCCGCATTGGGGCACATGGGCTATCAGCCTGGTGCACCCCCACCTCAACCGCCACAGCCCCGGGAACCAAACTGGATGAAGAGCCTAGCGGACCTTCGACCCGCGTCATTTCAGGGGGAGACTAATCCCGCCAAGCTTGAGGCATACATCTCCGAGCTGGAGACTGCCTTCGAGACCCTAAATGTCCCTGTTGGGATCAAGGTGCGTCTGGCTGCATTTTACCTGAAGGGAGCAGCGGGCAATTGGTGGAAGCTGGTGCAGGCCGAGCATGTGTCCAATCCAGAGTTCGGCTGGGAGCAGTACACCGCACTACTACGAGCAAAGTACTACCCCGCCCATGTCCAGACAAAAAGAAGCGCTTACAGTTGGATGCGCTAAAGCAGACGGACAAGATGACGGTAGACGGGTATTACTCAAAGTTTACCGCCTTGCTTAGTCTTCTGCCGGGTATTGGATATTCAGACCAGATTCTGGTGGACCGCTTCTATGGCGGGCTTAGCCATCGACTCGCTACGGCATGGGGCCGACAAGTTATACTACCTTGCAGGTAATGAGAATAATTGAGATATGAATAAGTGAATATGGTTTAGACTTTGAGATATAAGGGAACTAAAACTTTGGTGAGCAGGAGTGCTATCATGCCGCTGCTAAGGTTGAAATAACCGTCCAGCTGAGGGACGAGGACAATGCCTCCAAGAGGAAGAATGCCGGTGGTAAAAACGGTGAGAACCAAGGGCAAGGCGGGTACAAGAAACAGAAGTACCAGCCTCAGGCCCAGAAATATCAAAAGGGAAGGTGGAAACTGAGAAGGCCTACTGAAGAGCCGCTTAAGCTGACTTATGCAATCGCTGCTAAGCCCAAAAATGGAAAGGTGAAAACTGAGAAGGGCCTACTGAAGAGGCCGTTAAGCGAACTTATGCAATCGGATTGCTTAAGCCCTGCGCTCAAAGGGGCAAAAAGGGTAAGAGATACGTTTTAAGTGAGTTAAGAATGGTTTAACAAGCATAGAGACACAATCACTGATGTCGTGGTAAAACAGGTTATGAATCTGAGAAGGGATCGGGTGGAACCTACCAGCGTCATTACCACTGCCGCTATTGTGGCAAGGACCATCCCGGCGTTGATTGCAAGGGTAAGAAGGGCAATGCCACTTTGTGAGGGTTGGGGACACTGATCGTTCGAGTGCTTCAGAAACCGGAGAGTAGAGCTACAACCACCGGAGGTGGCGGGCAAGAGTAAGACCACTCCGAAGACTGGATCTGACGTTCCAAAGACAACACAACCAGCCGCCAACAAGAACCCACGGGTAGTCCAGAAGTTGGGACCCCACACTACACATGGTGGACCGGGACGATGAGGCTGAACCCTCATCAAGGCCAAGTACCGCTATAAACCATTAAGTAATAAAATTGCCTACTTACCGCATTTCATGCATGCTTTGGGGAATAATTGAGTTAGATGAGAATAAGATAAGATTAGAACTTGAGTAAGACATAACCTATTACCACCTTAAGAAACTTTAATATTTGCTATCCCATACCTTCAACACCTAACCCGGAAGACGCCGACATCAAAACCCGAGGCTTTCCAACTGAACAATGTCAGGTTATCCGCCCAGGTATGATTTTATTAAGGGGATACCTGACACCCGAAGCACAAATAGCCATCATCAGGAGATGCAGTCAGCTAGGAGTGGGACCGGGAGGTTTTTATACACCGGAGTACCCAGGGGGAGCAAGGATGAAGTTAAAGATGATGAGCTTAGGCAAGGATTGGAATCCGTATGCCAAGACTTACCAGACCAAGAGAGCACAAGATGGAGTCTCACCACCGGGGATACCCGAAGAGTTCCATCTGGTCATTACACAAGTCGTGGAGATCGCTCAGTAGTTGGAAGCTGACCCGATTCCAGACATACAAGCAGATTTGCATTGTGAATTTCTACGAGAAAGACGGGCGACTCGGACTACACCAGGATAAGGACGAGACAGCGGAGTCTCTCGAAAGAGGGATACCCGTAGTTTCTTGGTCCATTGGAGACGACGCTGAGTTCTTGTATGGCGAGCAGAAGCGTGCGGACCGTGCTAATAAGATAATACTTAAGTATGGGGATGTATTAGTTATGGGAGGAGAATCAAGAATGTTATACCATGGGATTAAGAGAATTAAGCTGAATACAGCACCGTCAGCAGTAATTAATGCGACGCATATGAGACCAGGGCGGTTAAACCTACCTTTAGACAATATTAGCTATGTAATGTTTTAAGTATGGAGTAAGAAGGAGATCTAAGAAAGAAGCACATGTTGTAAACAGGATGGTTATGAATAAAATAACAGTGTTGTTCATATTGATTGTTACCACTCTGTTATACCATCATTACTCATGAAGCTTGTGAATACAATTAGGATATGGACTCGGTACGGAAGGTGCGCTAAGCATACTTACAGAGGCACAGGCGACGCAAGCGGTACTATCCTCACCGGCACCTTTCCGATTAATGGGATTGAGGCATCGGTTTTCTTTGACTCAGGGGCCTCACATACCTGTATCTCGGCACCCTTTGCGAGAAGGTTGAGGCTAGACACTGATGAGCTACCCGACTTCACGGTTACGCTCCCGTCTAAGGAGAAGGTCGTTGCACTCGCTACTACCGCGGAGCCATCATCAGAATTAGGGGGAGGACTTTCCAGTCAATTTTATTGAGTTTAGGGAGTTGGTATTTGATGTTATCTTCGGGATGAACTGGTTGGAGTGACACAAGGGTCGTATCCTCTGCGCCGAGTATCGACTGCTGCTCAAGAGTCCGTCTGGGGTAACAATATCATACCGCTAAAGGCCCAGAGAGCCTTCGACCAAGATCATCTCCGCTATGGCAATGTAACACCCCATCTAACAACAAATACATATCAACAATCTGCAGCGGAATACACAACTCATCAAATAACTCAACTCGCTGGTGTTACACGCCGTTAACCACCCACGTGGCTAACAAGGCTAATACACATACATTGTACCGGTCAGGGCTAAATTCCCGAGCGACTACACATTACTATCCCTTCCATTAAAACAACAACAACGTACACCTTTCAACTATACCGAGTATTTATAACTAATGCCGATAACAATTTCGGTCTTGCTACACCTACTGTATATATACAACATAAACGATTACCCATGTACAACGACTACCCCGTCCTACTCTCGAACGGCTTCCAGCTCCTCGTACCTGAAATAGGAAAAGAAGAGAAAGGGTGGCCCCAAGGGGCTCAGCACCTTTGCTGGTATGGTAATCCCGCAGCCCACATGCTACCGGGCCACGCACAACTAATTGTCGTCTTAGCATGCGGTTGATTATTTTTAAATCATGCATGCAACGGTAAACCACATCACATAACCATTTCGCCTCAACGGGCTCAGCAAACGGATAATATATCCTTACTTAATAAGTCACTCAAGGTATTCAATATCCCTATAGTGTTCCTCCTCTAATGGAGCTACTTCCTTAACAGACGACACTTACCCTTAGATTGGGTTATCCTTAAACGCCTCTTTTCTCAAACTGGGATTCATATCCATGATCCACATACTCCACACTTTACAACATTTAACATACACTACATAACAACACATAACCACACATAACACACTTGCACGTTTCAACGTGTACATCATAACATCACAATAGATATTGCAACACAACAAAATACATAACATAGCGGGAATGGTTCTCTTAGGAACCGACCCAAACATTGTTTATACACTGTGTGAGCCTAGAGAATGTGGCCAGTCTCATGATAGGCTCGTTATACAATAACAACAACACTCATTACCGTCCTAATAGTTGGACGAGTAACTTAAGTTAAGGCGGTTCGGGTTTGGAGGCCCGAACACACCACACAAACACATGTTCCCCTAAACCGATCATAAGTCAGAATAGCTAAGCTTTGGAGTGAGCTATGGGAGATCATAACCCGTGAGGCAAACAACCATAACAAAGAGAAGGGTAAGGCTAAAAAGGATACCCCTCCCAAACAAAACGCGCGACCGGCCAAACCGGATTCCTCACTACTGTTAGTACATACTTACCTTTAGATATTAGTTAGAACCCCACTATGGAGTCTATCATAACTACACTCATACAGTATTAGAACTGGGTTAAACATACAAGGGAGATCCCTACATTCACATACACATATCACACATTTAACACACGCATAGCCGTGGTTAGTACGTCCCATAGTTCGGGTCGTTTACTCCGGATACCGAACTCTCATATGGTCCTAGACTCAGTTAACTAAGGTTAACACTTCCGAGGTTAAATGGTATCGGAGTTGCACACGCCACATAAATGAAGTACTGTAAACTCATTACATGTTTAATCTTACAACATGGCAAACATACAGAAAAACACATTGGCATACAAGCCGGTGTAATCCGGTAGGACACAGGTTGCAAGAAAACCATACCTGTCACCGGAGTCCACTTTACCACGTCCACTTATGTTCCTCGAGCAATTCTCGAACAATTGTTAACATCACATGTGTTTTTATTAACATCGGGGTTGCTTGATTATTTAATGTCTAATGCTTATAATTTTCCCCGTTAACTTAGTTAAATAACTTGACATTTTTAACTTGTTTTACTCCACATTTTTATTACAACTTTTCACCCACTTAATTGTCATTAAAATCACCTAACAAATCCTTAACACCCTCATAACATCATTAACCATCAATCCCCATAATTACACATCATTTCCATACCTTAAACAATGTTTTGGTCCATACAGCGCCTTTTCCGAACTTGTGTCCGGACTTCCCAAGTTCGGACACAAGCCGCGACCTAATACTGAAAACCATACACATGTCCGAACTTGTGTCCGGACTTCCCAAGTTCGGACACAGTTCGAGAGTAAATCCCAGATAGAAACAGTCACGTCCGAACTTGTGTCCGGACTTCCCAAGTTCGGACACAGTTCGAGAGTGAGAAAATCCTTTACCCAACAGAGCCTGTCCGAACTTCCATGTCCGGACGGAAGTTCGGACACGGCAAAACATTCAATTTCCAAGTCTTTAAACACTTAACCAATTCACCAAACTTCTCCTAAAGCCTCATAATGTTTCCTAACATCATTTGGCACATCAAACACACCTTTAGCCATGTGCTAAACTCTTTAAATCACTCACCAAAACCATCTTATCATTCACAAATTTCTTACAAAATTCCTAGCACTTGGGATGTTTTCTCCTTAAGATTTCTAAGTGGTAGTTCACCAATACTGACCACTACACCAAGGTGTTTCCTCTACACCTTAACATCGTCTCTCAACTTCTCTTACTAACTAAATCTCCTTTTTACAACTTCTTGAATTCTTTTCTCAAAACTTACTTAAACATCATTCTCTCCTTATTCATCAACATTACCCAAACCTTAACAAACTTCTCCAAGACTTAAATACATCCTAAAAACACACCTTGAATTCCTAGAACTTCCAAGGTAACACCTAAATCCTTGCGTCACTCTAAATCACCTTAATACATGTTTTCTTCCCAAGTAAAACATTGTTCCCCTTTAATACTTCCTAGTTCACCAAAACTTACTAAAACACTTAGAACTTCTCACACATTTCCCCAAATTTGGCCATAGCTTCTCTTGTATTTACTCACATCCAAACACTTAGGTTTTTACCTTATTTCATTCAAGAACACCTAAAATCCATCAAACACATTTTATACACAAGACTTCACACATTTAGCACTACATCACAATATAGTGCATAACTTAAATTGCTTGGCACTTAGGCCCTTAAACAACATGGCTCTTAGGCCCTTAAATTGCATAGCCTTAAACACTGAATTTCCCACATCAATAATGCCTTTGACCTGCAAATACATACACCAATACATATGTTCTTTACTAGTCTCCTTGAGAACACTTTACTAGGTCATTCACCATTTGCTCTTTAGGTAGTTTTAACAAGCATTATAAGCTTATTCTCCTAAGGCATTAAACCACATCAAGATAGCATATTTACCTCTTTTCCTCCCAAATTTCTTTCTTGTTTCCTTACAAAACCGGTAAGGCATTTGGTTCCTTGCCAACTACTAAACATTATACAAACAACATAATGAGTATTCAAGCTTTAAGCTCCATCTCATTGTAAACCCTAGGTTTACATTATTTCAAAACATTAATGTAGTTGTTTACCTTAACCTTTGAAGGGTGTTTGAATATCTATGAAGAGAGGACTCACCTAGTCCTTGAAAGATTCAAATGGAGCTAGAACAAAGCAACACAAGGAGCTCCATCAATGAATATTTTCGGTCACACACAAAACATGGAGGAAACTTGATTTTTCTTTGAGGTTCCTTACCTAGGAGCAAAGGAGATCAATAATATGTGAAAAGACAAGCTCAAGCCCCTTCAATGGTGGAACTCCATGGCACCGAAATGGGGATCTTGAAGTTTTGAGAAGATATGAATGAAGAGCTTGATGAGAGGAAGAGAATGGTGGTGTTTGTTTTTGATTTGGTTAAGTGAGTCATGAGATATTGACAATGGAAGATGGTGAAATGGTGGTGGTGTTGTAGCTTCACCATGAGAACAGAGAGAAGAGAGGTAGAAGAAGAAGGGAACCGTGTGAAATGAAGGGAGAAATGAGAGAAGTGAGTTTGGTTTTGTTTTTGAAGATATTTATGACTTAAAGCAAATAGTAACTTATGAGTCATCTTTATTTACTTAATAAGTTAACATGTTTGGTGACTCATTACTACAAAACACCGGCCCCCTTTAAGCCTAGGGGTAATATAGTCTTTATTGACTCATTTAATTACTTATAACATCATATGTTACAAACTAGCTTATAAAAATCACTATTCACAAAAACAAGGCACATAGAAGTGAAATTTTTGATTTCCCATTGATATAGCCACCCAAATGTGATACTATATAGTAACATGTTAATTAAAGAGTAATGATGGACATTTAGCCATTCAAAACTCATTTACAAGACAATTTTCCAAAAACGTGCTTTAAGACTCCTTAAAGCACATTTTGTGTTTTAACTTGTTTTCAAGCTTGGTTTCTTTGGTAATTGATTTAATATGTTCATTAACATATAAATAAGGCATAGGTGTGACCATTAGGTCTTATACACATTTATCCCAAGCTTAGAGCACATTTTGCTCATATTGACTTTAAGGTATTTTCTTGTGTTATTTGGTTTAACTGACTACCAAGGTTTCCTAGGGACTTAATTAGCCCTATTAAATCATAATTGAATATTATTAAGTCTTGGTAGACTCTTTGGGTCCTAACCAAGTTCACTCATAGCTTAGAGCATGTTTTTGCTCAAACTGTATCTTAGTGCTTTATTGCATTTTACTATGATCTAAATTGTTCACTGATGTTTCTAAGGCACTTTTTAGCCTTTATATAACATAGTTTGATATTTAAACCACATATCAAGGTTTGGGGTATTTCAATCTACCCCCCTTAAAAGAACTTCGTCCTCGAAGTTTACACTTTCCACACATCATTAGATTAGAACACAGGAATCACTTGGAAATAAACTTCCATAACCAAACACACTTTACATCACAACCTCGGACTCAATGGTCCGGGCAACACATTCACATCCACACACCACATAACATATCCACATGATAACCTCGGACTCTATGGTCCGGTATCTTAACAACACTTACACATACATAACAACCCTTTTGACTCACTGGTCTTGGGTAACATAACAACATTTGGACACATAGGTCTCGATAACATAACAGTCTTTAGACACATAGGTCTATGCAACACAACACATTTAGACTCATAGGCCTTGATAGTATACACTTTAGGAAATCCAAGTCAAAACAACATTCATTACACATACCACACAACATGTCAGAGCATGTATAGCAATCAAAAAATATCCTTGATATACACTGTGATCCCGCAGAACCCGGTCGCGATGGACACCTTCCGTCCCCGTGCCTTTGGGAGAATAAAACAATCACATAAATTGAAATTTTTTTTCCTGTGAGGTTAAGTAAGAAGACTTTAATTATTAGAGTATCTATCAACGTTTTATAATACCAATTGAAAATCCTTTTGAAAACACACACAACTCCAAGTCCAACTTAAGCTCTTTGCTTTTTTATTAGCGTGGTTAATTATGACCACTTATAGGGAGCTTCAAGAATCATTCAACCTAATGTGATCAGCATCAGTGTCGAACTATCCTTCCACCCCAATTTGTGTTCGGCTTCCCTTGATCACATGCAATCAAGTTCCACCTCCCACTTCATTTTCAAGCATCAATTAATCACTCATTTCCAATTTTATCTTTTTAAATCATTCTAATCATGATCATAACATCTCCAAAGGATAGAACTCTGTCTATCAGTTACCTCCATTCCTTTAATCATGTTGCCTAGGGAATCTTATTCTCACTAGGTTCTATGTCGGTATCATGCCCTTTCTTGAATCACTATATAGTGTGTATATACATATATATTTTATCAAAATACAACACACCGTTTCACATTTTACACTGTGGGGTTTTGATTCCCCGGGAGTTTTCTACTTCCTCCCCACACTTGTACTATCACACACAATTGTGAACAAATACACACACTTATCACAATGGTATTCGCATCTTCTCCGTGCGCATTACCACAATTAAACCATGATGAATGTTGTATTTTACCGTAACACAACACACCCCATCATCACAACAATAATTTTGTGCTATGCACAATATAAGTCACATACACTACGTACACTTGTACGATAATATGCACTAAGTGGTTTTGCGCTCTACCCCCCTTAAAAGGGATTACGCCCACGTATCAATCACTAAACATTGGCTTAAAATGTTCTGCCATCGTGAAGTGTTTTTAACTTCCACGCGGTCTATTACACATGGATTCTGATTAGAGGATCTTAACCATATTGGCGGTTTAGTTCCTAAACCAAGAATTCTCATTGGATTTTGTTTAAACTCTTAGTTGGTTTCGATTCTGGCCTGTTAGGCTTCTAGGCGTTAATAATTAGCATTCACTGCACTCGTGTTTCACCATGTACATTCAACACTGAATGATCACTAGCTCACTAGTTTCTGCTGCGAAACTCTAATAACTGTAGAGCTTAATTGCCCCATTTGTTATTCTTACTGTATTGTACATCCCCAATTGTCACCTTCATCTTGGTACACAATGGTTTCTCAACCGACACGTGGTATCTCTTACCGTTAGCGAATTCGGTGAGTTATAAACTTTCTATCCACTTCCATAACAATTACTGTGTATACAGTTATGTATTTCACAATGATTGACTTGTTCCCTTAATTCCGACTTACTGTCGGTTGAGATTGAGCTACTACCTAGTGTGTAGTGTAACACCCCCAAACACTGGCCTAGGAGTTAGGGGTATTACACGCCGCGTATTATTACATAATAACGCAAGGCTCTAATAACAGAATTAAACAGATAATCAAATAAAGGCCCAAACGAAATACTTCAATACAGTATTATCGAAGAGATGTTAAAACATCCCCAAAAGTCTTACAGAACCCACCAAACAGATGTCAAAGCGGAAGCTTAACAAAATATGCCCAAAGGCTCAAATTCAATACAAAGGTCTCAAAAGAAGCTAATACAAAGCAGCTAAACTCCAGAAGCTGAGGGGAGACGGTCCTCGCTAATCAATCTGCAAAAGCGTTAGAAGTAGGGGAATGAGCACACAACTATGCCCAGTAGATGACCAACTTCATCAACCAGCATGCTCAAAACATTTACAGAATATTGACAAATCAGAAGGAGTCAAGAATCCACAGATATGTCAGAAATCAGACAGAAGTCCATTTACTAAGGGACTAAACAGAGCAGAAGCAGACGGAAGCAGAAAACAGAGTGGGACACTAGCGATCACAGCATACAGACAGAACGAGCAACCAGCTCGTGAACAGAACGAGGAAACCTCACTCGTAAACAGAACAGGCGTAAACACCCGTGAACAGAACGGGGAACATCACCCGTGAACAGAAGGATCCTACATAGCGCTCGCTACGAGACAGCGTAACCAGCCATCCAAAGGCTCAGACACAGAGATAACTAGGTCCCAAAACAGAAGCTTAAATACAGATAAGCATAAGCGCACCAAAGGCACCAGAAAGCTCATAGATAGCTTGGAAATCAGAAGGGAATCCAACCCCCGCAAACAGAAGTCAAAACGGAGCTCAAACGAGCAAGTTATGGCCAAAACAGTAGCCTGTCCGAACTTGTGTCCGGACATCAATGTTCGGACACAAGTCGAGACTCAGAAGGCAAAATCAGACAGATGTCCGAACTTGTGTCCGGACTTCAAAGTTCGGACACAAGTCGAACCTTAAACAGAAGAAGACCAGAGGTGTCCGAACATCCAAGTTCGGACGGATGTTCGGACATTTTACGAAAACAGAGACGCGGAGAGTCCGAACTTGTGTCCGGACATCCAATGTTCGGACACAAGTCGAAGCCAAAACCAGAGAACGCAGAAGGCTGTGTCCGAACTTCAAAGCTCGGACGGAAGTTCGGACACAGCGAAGATTTTCAAAAGATTAAGCGCAGAAGGGCATGTCCGAACTTCAAAGCTCGGACGGAAGTTCGGACATGCCGAAAACCTCAGAAATCAGAAGCGAATTCAAACGAACAGAGCACAAAAACCAATCCAAACCAACACACACATTTACAAAACAACCTTGGGGGTTTAATCCATTGAGAAGGCATTAAACAGACATAAGACACACACCAACACAGGATCAAAACATTGAATTAACTGGTAGAATCCAAACTCCCCAAGGCTGACCACACGGATCGAATCCGAAAGCCACCTACCTCTGAATAACAGCAGAGACGAAACCCGGTCTGAACAGCAGAGAATCTCAAATCCGAAACAGAGCAACCGACCACGCCGACACAGCAAGTCAGACCAAAAGCAATTCCAGGATTCTGAATAACTACAACGCAGAACAATGCCAATTCAGAAACGCAACCCTAACCCAAAAACTGAAACTGCAGTCCAAACTGTAACGAAACCCTCACCTGAATCCAACGTCGAACACACAGACGGAGCCAATCGCAGCAGAGAAGAACGGAACTGAAGCTAACGCTGAATCACAATCAGATTGGGAAAGAAATTAGAATGAGAAGAACTCAGAACCGAGGGATTAACGAACAAAGTAATCTGACAACTCTACCTCGAAGAAACCAGCAATTCGCAAGGACTAGCAATCTGCAGTGGAACCTTGACAGCAGAATAATGAGACTTGACTGATCGAGAGAAAGAACGGCTTTGAGAGAGAAGAGAGGAGAGCAAGGAAGAGAGGAGCGTGAACGATCGTGAGAACGTGTTAGAAGTGAGGGTAATTAAGAAGGAAAGAAATAAAATAATAAGAGTTTATTAAGTTAATCTCACCAGAATTTAAATGGAAGGAAGAAAGACCTTTCTACCCATGTCTTTATTCAGAAGGACGTCCATGTCCTAAATCCAAAATGAACCAACTTAATGAACCATAGTAACTTAAATAAAATATAACCAAATCTTGGTTATAACAGTAGTGCTCTCTCAGCTATTTACAACATTTGGGGTATGTTCCATACCGATATTTGGCAGTTAGTGCTACTGTAGTCACTTACTGTTAATCATGTCTCCACATTTGGTTTTGTTCAAGTACTCTTTTATTGGTGCGGCCTTGCATTTCCTATGCATCGGCCATTATAACATTATTTCTCCACATTAACATGTTTCCAATTCTAGCTATCCCACTCGATCATTACTGCGCAAGTGCAATACCAAAACACCCAGTCATACAAAGTGCAGAGCGTAAACTCTTGACAGTAAATCTCTTATGCGATTCGCCATGGAATTCACACTGAGTTCCTCATCACATAGTACCTACCACTGGCTTACTGCCCAGTCTCTGTTTAACATCACTTACCTTGCATCTCCACTGAGTTTAACTCATAACTGGTCTTATCTGCCACATTATTATTTAACAACACTTATACAACGGTCGCTTGCTGCGTACCGTGCTTCTTGTATAACACTAACTTACATGGTATTTACTGTCACATTAACTTCCACACATATTCTTACATCATTCGTATTATGGTTCATCACTCATTTGGATGACTACTGAATGCTCCTTGAGCATTGATCATTCGAGTCACAAGCCGGCATTATTCAGCTCGGTGCTTCACTTTATACACACATACTGCTAAACTAACTGCTCTCAAATAATAATAATATTGTCCATCCTTAACATATTTCTTGAGCTTGATTCACATAACTACCGCCGCTCCTGCGGTCTCACAATATCGAGAGGTATCCCCACTCTTAATGCAGTGGTTCGTTCTCCACTCTATTCACTTATATAACATAAACTTCTGCAATCAATCTCTAATTTACATAACACATTTTATTTGTGGCCTATAAACCTTATTGCCTTGAGCTGCGCTCATTGTAGGCTGTCCACACACACATGTACTTCTCTGTACAACATTACATGGTTTGGATGTTATATTGAGCTCCATGACAAGGTCGTTGCATTCCGTTTCCTTTCATGGGATGCCCCTTAACAGGACTGTCAGTCCGTCTCCTGACACACTTATATCTAAAACTGGGTGTAGTTTCAACCCTTGTGTTTCTGTCACGTTATTTCGTGCAACAATTGTTGATGCGAACACCCTTTAAGGATTGCTCCGGGTGTTGCTAAGTCATACCATTACCATCTGGTTCGCACTTATTGGTATATTCAGTTAGACCACGCCGTTTGCGTTCTTAACTGGTTATTATCTCCTTCTGTGGAAGATCAACATTTCCTGGTAGTGTAGGTACTCATTCTGGGAGTTTCATCCCGTCTTTGCTCATTAATGTGTCCACATTAGGCATCTGCTTAGCCATGGATAGGCTGGGTCTCCGTTCCAGCAACATGTTTATCCCTGAGGATCCTTAAGAGTATACGATGTCTATACATTCAGATGTTACAGTTGCACTTCGCACCTCCTGACTCTTAAGCATTTCGTTGAAAGGAATCATTAATTCCTTTAGTCTCGTTAACTTAACTGAGTCCTTAACTTCAACCATTCATGGTAATCCTTAGTTCTTGTTTGACTTCTACTGCTGACGTAGTACGGAGTCGACTACTTCCCGTGTTCCGGACTCTACTGTATACATAGTGGGGTCCCTACTGATACATTACTACTTACCCAACTAACCCATAAGCAGGTCTGTCAGGCCCACAAGCTCCTATCGGAGTGCGGTCGTCCCACAATTCAGTTGGTACACTCGTAGTGTCCGTCACACGCCTAGGTGAAGTATTCTGTTGTCACTCCCTTATATTGTCCCGTGACAATATTCATTCCATGCTTCCCGAACTTAATCGAGGAAAAGTTATCCACTGTTGTATCTTATCATCTGCCCTTGGTTTTTTTACTGTTTGGTTAAAAGAAGGTTGGAAAGAAGTGTTGGTTTGAAAGAGAATTTGGTTTTGAAAAGAAAAGGGTTTGAATAAATCTGGGTGAAAGAAAATTCTCATGGTTCACAACATCTTCTTACCTTAACCAAGTCTAGCTTCTTGCTGATGGGTGTACTTACAATTACAGGGGTTAGGCTAACAGGCCCTTCCACTGTTATAACAATCACATTTAACTTTCTAGTACTTACTAAGTACTTGTAGTGGTTATAAGTTTCCCGAACAGCCCTGTTATAGCAGCACTTGCTATGGAAGTGCGCCATGCTAACTGGCTATCGGTTTAACACATACCAGTTGTGGTATGTTTTACCCATACGTCATCAGTGGCCTTGTGGCCCTCACTGATCTTGCTGCCTTGATAATAACTCTTCTAGGTGACTTCTCACTGTCTTCACACGAGATCATCAACTAGGGTGTTTCCCATCCTGGGAGACCCCCTTTTCTTAGTATTGTATTCTCTTTGTAGCCCGTTCAACGCATTGTCGTGGTTACTGAGACTTGTCTCTTGTGTGGGCACTACGTTGTAGTTCCTTTGTCGGTTGGTAACCGTTGGTGTATATTTATCAACTGTGGTCCGTAGACACTCGTCTCGGGTTTTATTAATCCACTTCTTGCCTGTGCATGGTCGGTGCGTTGCAAGCTGGTTATTCTCGACTGCTCGGCATGTCGACCCAGGTTGCCGGAAATTCTATTCTCTTATACACAAAATTTTCTTATTCTTCGCTATTAAATGTGGTTAACATGTTCAGATGGAAACCGTCTCCGGGATTCCCAGTTTTCGGGATCTACCGTATGACAGGTCTTCCGTACTTTAAGGTATTTAATAACAGCCAGATCGGTATTTCCAAGTAGGAGTGGACTTCCATCCTCTGGCGTTGGTTCCCAAGTTTAAAACAGGGACTGTGGAGGGTGGGATGGAGATGTAGTTCCCAGTACACACTGGTAATTCCTATTAGCGTATCTCTCACGCTATCACTCAACCCTTACCCCAAAGTACTTAAATCCTAATCGGTACTTCCTAAGCTCGGTAATTCAGTCATCAGAGCGATACTTCGCTCTGATACCACTTTTTGTAACACCCCATCTAACAACAAATACATATCAACAATCGGCAGCGGAATACACAACTCATCAAATAACTCAACGCCGCTGGTGTACACGCCGTTAACCACCCACGTGGCTAAACAAGGCTAATACACATACTTGTTACCGTCTGATGGGCTAAATTCCCGAGCGACTACACATTACTATCCCTTTCCATTAACAACAACAACAACGTACACCTTTCAACTATACCGAGTATTTATAACTAATGCCGATAACAATTTCGGTCTTACTACCACTATGTGTATATATTACAACATAAAGATTACCCATGTACAACGACTACCCCGTCCTACTCTCGACGGCTTCCAGCTCCCGTGACCTGAAATAGGAAAAGAAGAGAAAGGGTGGCCCCCAAGGGGCTCAGCACCTTTGCTGGTATGGTAATCCGCAGCCCACATGCTACCGGGCCACGCACAACTAATTGTCGTCTTAGCATGCGGTTGATTATTTAAATCATGCATGCAACGGTAAACACACATCACATAACCATTTCGCCTCACGGCTCAGCAAACGGATAATATATCCTTACTTAATAAGTCACTCAAGGTATTCAATATCCCTATAGTGTTCCCCTCTCAATGGAGCTACTTCCTTAACAGACGACACTTACCCTTAGATCGGGTATCCTAAAAGCCCTTTCTCAAACTGGGATTCTATCCATGATCCACATACTCCACACTTTACAACATTTAACATACACTACATAACAACACATAACCACACATAACAACACTTGCACGTTTCAAGTGTACATCATAAACTCACAATAGATATTGCAACACAACAAAATACATAACATAGCGGGAATGGTTCTCTTAGAAACCGACCCAAACATGTTTATACACTGGTGAGCCTAGAGAATGTGGCCAGTCTCATGATAGGCTCGTTATACAATAACAACAACACTCATTACCGTCCTAATAGTTGGACGAGTAACTTAAGTTAAGGCGGTTCGGGTTTGGAGGCCCGAACACACCACACAAAAACATGTTCCCCTAAACCGATCATAAGTCAGAATAGCTAAGCTTTGGAGTGAGCTATGGGAGATCATAACCCGTGAGGGAAACAACCATAACAAAGAGAAGGGTAAGGCTAAAAAGGATACCCTCTCCCAACACAACGCGCGACCGGCCAAACCGGATTCCTCACTACTGTTAGTACATACTTACCTTTAGATATTAGTTAGAACCCCACTATGGAGTCTATCATAACTACACTCATACAGTATTAGAAAGGGTTAAACATACAAGGGAGATCCCTACATTCACATACACATATCACACATTTAACACACGCATAGCCGTGGTTAGTACGTCCCATAGTTCGGGTCGTTTACTCCGGATACCGAACTCTCATATGGTCCTAGACTCAGTTAACTAAGGTTAACACTTCCGAGGTTAAATGGTATCGGAGTTGCACACGCAACATAAATGAATTACTGTAAACTCATTACATGTTTAATCTTACAACGTGGCAAAACATACAGAAAAAACACATTGGCATACAAAGCCGGTGTAATCCGGTAGGACACAGGTTGCAAGAAAACCATACCTGTCACCGGAGTCCACTTTACCACGTCCACTTTGTTCCTCGAGCAATTCTCGAACAACTGTTAACATCACATGTGTTTTTATTAACATCGGGGTTGCTTGATTATTTAATGTCTAATGCTTATAATTTTTCCCCATTAACTTAGTTAAATAACTTGACATTTTTAACTTGTTTTACTCTCACATTTTATTACAACTTTCACCCACTTAATTGTCATTAAAACTCACCTAAAAATCCTTAACAACCTCATAACATCATTAACCATCAATCCCCATAATGACACATCATTTCCATACCTTAAACAATGTTTTTGGTCCATACAGCGCCTTGTCCGAACTTGTGTTCGGACTTTCCCAAGTTTGGACACAAGCCGCGACCTAATACTGAAAACCATACACATGTCCGAACTTGTGTCCGGACTTCCCAAGTTCGGACACAGTTCGAGAGTAAATCCCAGATAGAAACAGTCACGTCCCGAACTTGTGTCCGGACTTCCCAAGTTCGGACACAGTTCGAGAGTGAGAAAATCCTTTACCCAACAGAGCCTGTCCGAACTTCCATGTCGGACGGAAGTTCGGACACGGCAAAACATTCAATTTCCAAGTCTTTAAACACCTTAACCAATTCACCAAACTTCTCCTAAGCCTCATAATGTTTCCTAACATCATTTGGCACATCAAACATACCTTTAGCCATGTGCTAAACTCTTTAAATCACTCACCAAAACCATCTTATCATCACAAATTTCTTACAAAATTCCTAGCACTTGGGATGTTTTCTCTTAAGATTTCTAAGTGGTAGTTCACCAATACTGACCACTACACCAAGGTGTTTCCTCTACACCTTAACATCGTCTCTCAACTTCCTTTCTTACTAACTAAATCTCTTTTTACAACTTCTTGAATTCTTTTCTCAAACCTTACTTAAACATCATTCTCTCCTTATTCATCAACATTACCCAAACCTTAAACAAACTTCTCCAAGACTTAATACATCCTAACAAACCTTCTAACAAACTTCTTCCAATGACTCTAAATACCACTCCGAAAACAACACACCTTGAATCCTTAGAACTTCCAAGGTAAACACCTAAATCAAATTGGGTCACTCTAAATCACTTAATACATGTTTTTCTTCCCAAAGTAAACATTTGTTCCCCTTTAATACTTCCTAGTCACCAAAACTTACTTAAAACACTTAGAACTTCTCACACATTTCCCCAAATTTGGCCATAGCTTCTCTTGTATTTACTCACATCCAAACACTTAGGGTTTTTACCTTATTTCATTCAAGAACACCTAAAATCCACCAAACACATTTTTTACACAAGACTTCACATTTAGCACTACATCACAATATAGTGCATAACTTAAATTGCTGGCACTTAGGCCCTTAAACAACATGGCTCTTAGGCCCTTAAATTGCATAACCTTAAACACTGAATTTCCCACATCAATAATGCCTTTGACCTGTAAAATACATACACCAATACATATGTTCTTTTACTAGTCTCCTTGAGAACACACTTTACTAGGTCATTCACCATTTGCTCTTTAGGTGTGTTAACAAGCATATAAGCTTATTTCTCCTAAGGCATTAAACCACATCAAGATAGCATATTTACCCTTTTCCTCCCAAATTTCTTCTTGTTTCCTTACAAAACCGGTAAGGCATTGGGTTCCTTGCCAACTACTAAACATTATACAAACAAATAATGAGTATTCAAGCTTTAAGCTCCATCTCTTGTAAACCCTAGGTTTACATTATTTCAAAACATAAGTAGTTTTTTACCTTAACCTTTGAAGGGTGTTTGAATATCTATGAAGAGAGGACTCCACTAGTCCTTGAAAGATTCAAATGGAGCTAGAACAAGCAACACAAGGAGCTCCATCATGAATATTTTCGGTCACACACAAAACATGGAGGAAACTTGATTTTTCTTTGAGGTTCCTTACCTAGGAGCAAAGGAGATCAATAATATGTGAAAAGACAAGCTCAAGCCCCTTCAATGGTGGAACTCCATGGCACCGAAATGGGGCTCTTGAAGGTTTGAGAAGATAGGAATGAAGAGATGTGAGAGGGAGAGAATGGTGTGTTTGTTTTGATTTGGTTAAGTGAGTCATGAGATATTGACAATGGAAGATGGTGAAATGTGTGGGTGGTGCTGTAGCTCACCGTGAGAACAGAGAGAAGAGAGGTAGAAGAAGAAGAAGGGAACCGTGTGAAATGAAGGGAGAAATGAGAGAAGTGAGTTTGGTTTTGTTTTTGAAGATATTTATGACTTAAAGCAAATAGTAACTTATGAGTCATCTTTATTTACTTAATAAGTTAACATGTTTTGGTGACTCATTACTCAAAAACCGGCCCCTTTTAAGCCTAGGGGTAAAATATGTCTTTATTGACTCATTTAATTACTTATAACATCATATGTTACAACTAGCTTATAAAAATCACTATTTACAAAAACAAGGCACATAGAAGTGAAATTTTGATTTCCCATTGATATAGCCACCCAAATGTGATACTATATAGTACAAATGTTAATTAAAGAGTAATGATGGACATTTAGCCATTCAAAACTCATTTACAAGACAATTTCCAAAAAGTGCTTTAAGACTCCTTAAAGCACATTTTGTGTTTTAACTTGTTTTCAAGCTGGTTTTCTTTGGTAATTGATTTAATATGTTCATTAACATATAAATAAGGGCATAGGGTGACCATTAGGTCTATACACATTTATCCAAGCTTAGAGCACATTTTTGCTCTATTGACTTTAAGGTATTTTCTTGTGTTTTATTTGGGTTTAACTGACTACCAAGGTTTCCTAGGGACTTAATTAGCCCTATTAAATCATAATTGAATATTATAAGTCTTGGTAGGCTCTTGGGTCCTAACCAAGTTCACTCATAGCTTAGAGCATGTTTTTGCTCAAAATGTATCTTAGTGCTTTATTGCATTTACTATGATCTAAAATGTTCACTGATGTTTCTAAGGCACTTTTTAGCCTTTATATAACATAGTTTGATATTTAAACCACATATCAAGGTTTGGGGGTATTCAGCAATGTTTATAAGAAACTGAGGAGGAAGGAAAAGTATATCTCTGCTATGTCCAGGACATAGAGAGGGACCCCGAGTTTGACCCCTACTTACGGTAGTGTCGGAGTTTCCCCGATCTCTTTCCACGGGAACTGCCCGGCATGCACCCAACCATCGGGAGGTGGAGTTCACCATCGAGTTGCTACCTGGAACCGGACCGATAGCAAGGCACCATATCGCATGGCCCTGGCAGAAAGAGAATGAAAGAATTAAAGTTGAAAGACTTGCTAGATAAGGGATTCATTAGACCGAGTGTATCACCATGGGGAGCGCCAGTTCTCTTCGTGAAGAAGAAGGATGGTAGCCTCCGCCTCTGCATCGGACTACAAAGAGTTGACACGACTAGTATCAGTGACAGAGACTGTGAAAGAATAAATACCGTCCCACCACCTTGCCCGCATTATTATTGTTCGATCAGTGAAGGGGGCATCAATGGTTTCCAAGATGATCTCAGATCGGGGTATCATCAGATAGCCATTAAGGAGGGAGATATTGAGAAGACGACATTTTGGACACGATACGGCCACTATGAGTTTACAGTGATGCCGTTCGGTTTGTCGAACACACCGGCGAAATTTATGGATCTGATGAACCGCTTATTCCGGGAGCAGATGGACAAGTCGGTGGTGGTGTTCATCGATGACATTCTAATATATCGAAATCAAGAGCTGAGCATGAGGAACATTTGAGAAAGGTATTAGAGATACTGAGGGAGAACTAGCTTTACGCTAAGTTCTCCAAGTGTGAGTTTTCGCTTGACCAGGTCTCTTTCCTGGGTCATGTCATCTCAGACGCTGGGATCTAGGTGGATCCAGCAAAGATTGATGCCGTGCGTACCTGGCCGAGACCGAAGACAGTTACCGACATTCGGAGCTTTCTTGGTTTGGCGGGTTACTATCGGAGGTTTGTTAAGGATTTCAGCAAGGTCGTGAAGCCGATGACCAGTCTGATGAAGAAAGATGCACCGTTCGTTGTGGACGGATGACTGTGTGAGAGTTCATTTCAGAGTTTGAAGGACTCACTGACCACTGGCACCGGTTCTGACCATTCCAGACGGTACGGAGGGCTTTGAGGTTTATTGTGACACATCCGGCAGAGGCTTGGGTTGCGGCTCATGCAGCATGGCAAGGTGGTGGGCTTATGCCTCACGCCAGCTGAAGAGACATGAGGAGAAACTACCCCACTCATGACTTACAATTGGGAGCAGTGGTATTTGCCTTAAAGATTTGGCGCCACTACTTTTACGGGGTTAGTGTGATGATCTACACCGATCATAAGAGTTTGAAATACATGTTCACTCAGAAGGAGTTGAATCTTCGACAGAGAAGATGGTTAGAGTTTTTGAAGGGACTATGACATTGACCTCCAATACAAAGAAGGGAAGGCCAATGTGTAGCTGACGCCCTGAGCCGCGAGCACACTCACTCCATTCGCTAGTTTCTTTCTCCAGCTTGGTTGATGAGGTACGAGAGGCTCAGAGGACAGATGAGTATATGAGAGAGGTCAGACAAAAGCTGACAGAGGGTACCTTTGAGAGTCAGAAATATGACTTTAGACTTCATGATGATGATCTGATCAGACTTAAGGGCCGGTTATGCATACCACGAGGCAGCACAGATTTAAAAGACCGTATACTAGAGAATCACAATGTTCTTCAGTTTCCATCCATCCGGGAGCCTCTAAGATGTATAAAGACATGAAGAGATACTTCTGGTGGTCGAGGATGAAGACAGATGTTACCGAGTTCGTCTTGAGGTGTCTCACATGCCAGAAGGTAAAATTCGAGCACCGACGACCGGATGGAATGGTACAGTCGATGCCAGTTCCAGAGTGGAAGTTTCATGACATCTCCATGGACTTCGTGGTCGGACTCCCGCCTACTAGGGGAGGTCTGAACATGATATGGGTGGTGGTGGATCGCCTTACCAAAGTAGCCTGATTCATACCGATGAAGGATACTTGGAAGGTAACTAAGCTAGCTGAGTTGTTGAGAAGGAAATTATGAGACATCACGGGATATCGAAGACCATAGTGTCAGATAGAGACACTAGATTCCTTTTGAGGTACTGGAGGAGAGCTACACGAGAGTGTTGGTACATAACTGAAGTTGAGTACCGCGTTCCATCCTCAGACAGATGGTCAGACTGAGCGTACGATTCAGACACTCGAGGACATGCTGAGGGCTTGTGCCTTAGACTTCCAGGGCAGTTGGATTGACAAGCTGCATCTGATCGAGTTCTCTTACAACAATAGCTATCATGCTTCGATCAAGATGGCACTTTTCAAGCGTTGTTACGGTAGACCACATTTTGTACACCGCTCTGCTGGGATGAGTCAAGTGGACGGTCATTATAGGACCAGAATACTTAGAACAAGTTCAGGCTGAAGTTAGCAAATCAGAGAGAATATGAGAGCTGCTCAAGATAGGCAGAAGTCGTATGCTGACGTTCGACGACGAGACCGAGTTCGCAGTGGGCGACCGGGTATTCTTGCGGGTTTCTCCGATGAAGGGTGTATTTAGATTTGGGCAGAATGGCAATTTGAGCCCGAAGTTGTTGGTCCTTATGAGACTACAGAGCGGGTGGGCCTAGTTGCTTACAGGTTGAATTTACCTGCTGAGCTGGGTAAAGTGCATGATGTTTTCATGTTTCACAGTGAAGAAGTACATGCACCACCCCTCCCATGTGTTAGAGCCTGATAGGTTGACGTTGGAACCAAATATGAGATCATGGAGGTTCCTCGGAGAATCTTGGATAGTAAGACTAGGGACACTCGCCATAAGTCAGTACGACTGGTGAAGGTTCTCTGGTCTAACCAGGATGTCGAAGAGGCCACGTGGGAATAGAGGAGGATAGAGATGAGATCGAAGTACCCTTCGTTGTTTACCGACTAGATTGTCTGTATAGGGTACGGGGAGTACCCCTTTTTAAGGGGGGTAGAGCTTCCTCGCTTTTGAGTTAGTAAACGAACATGTTTGTCGTTTTGTTTGGTTGGTGTAAGATGTGGTTTGTGTAAGTTATTACACTTGTGCTAAGTTTAAGATATGTATAGTACTTGTGTATAGTACTTGTGGCAGACCTTTGAGTTTTGAGTGTGTGAATGTGAATATAAGATATGGTGTTAAGACTAAGGAAATTGAGTACCGTGAATGATTAAGTACATATGTGAAATTTGGGACAAAGTGTTTAAGGGGGGTAGATTGAAATACCCCAAACCTAGATATGGGTTTAGATGATAAACTAAGATAGAGAAGGCTAAATAATGCCTTAGAAACATTAGGAAACAATTTAAACCGAAGAAAACACAAGGAAACACATAAGAGCAATTTAAACAAAAACATGCTCTAAGCTTGGAGTAACTTGGGTTAGCACCAAATACCATTTTAGACCATATTAACATCCTAATTGTCATGTTACATCAATTACCAAAGAAAACCAAGCTCTAAAACAAGTTAAAACACAAATTGTGCTTAAGGACTCTTAAAGCACATTTTGAAAAAATTGTCTTAGAAAGGGGTTTATGTGGATAAATGCCCATGATTACTCCTTAATCTTGTGTACTACTTAGTATCACATTAGGAAGTCTAACTCAATGGAAATCAAAATTTGACAAATATGTGCACTAATTATGAATAATAACCAAATAGTGCCTAGTTTAGTCTTTAGTCAACTAAGTCTAATTAATGGTCAAACAAGACCATGAATAGCCTTAATTAATAAGGGATCCGGTTTTCTAAGGGGATGAGTCACCCACATGAGTAAGCTAGTTATAAAATAAGAGGGAAAAGTAGTAAAGGTACTATTTACCTTTTAAAAAACAAATATCTCTTTTACGCTACCTCTCTCCTCCTTTCTTCATTTATTCTTCTTCCCACCGATTTCTCCTGCTCTCTTTCTTCTCATTCACATAAGAAGCAACTCCATGCTAGCTCTATCTTCATTTGCTTGCCAAACACTCATCTTAGCTCCAAAACCAAAACTAAGTACATATTTCTCTAGTTAGCTCAAGCTCTTTCTTTCTATCCTTTCAAATCTCCAAGAGCTTCAATTTGGTGCCAAGGCAAGCGCCATAGAGGAGAAAATATAAGCTTGAGGAGTCCATTAGCTTCTCCATTCTCTTAAGGTAAGGAAATGTAAGAAAAACTAGGTTTCCATCACCTTTTCTCCATTACCGAAAATTACACTCATGGGGCTTCATTTTTATGCCTTGTTCTAGCTTGTTCCTATTCTCCAAGGGCTAGAGGAGGTCCTTATTGATTCATATCCAAGCCTACCTTAAGACTTCAAGGTAAAATATTCATTTTAATACCTTAAAACACATTTTCAACCTAGGGTTTATTCCCTAAGGTTAGTGTATTATTTAGCACTCATTGGAGTCATTGGATATTGATTAGAACATTGGCAAGGAGAAATAAATTGGTGACCGAGATTGTTCAAGGAAAAACCTAAGGAGGAAAGTTTGTGAAGCTTTGTAAAAGAACAAGGTAAATTGCTTACCTTAAGGTGTTTTATTGTTTAATGGAATGGGATTTAGATATATGATAGCTTAGCTTAGAGTTTACATTAGGAAAGGGCTATAAAACCTAGGAGAAACAATGATTATATTTAATAACTTGTGATTAAAGAGCAAATGGGAAATGAGATAGTTAGACAATTAAAAGATGAATTACAAGAGCATTTATATTCAATGGGAGCCTTGTTGTGTGTATTTGCAGGTCAAAGGATAATATATTGGGAAATTCAGTGATTAAGCTTTATGTCATTGAAGGGCCTAAGATCCAAGCATTTTAAGTTTAGGCACAATATGATGCTGTGGTGTAGTTTTGGTGTAATTTGAGTGTTTAGAATGTGTGGAAAGAAATTAGGTGTTTAAGATTGTTAAATGGTAAAAACCAAGTGTTGGGATATAGAAATATATTAAAGAATCCATGTCAAAATTTGGCGAGAACAACAAGGAGTTTAGATGTATAAATGAAGTTTGATGACCTAGAAGGTATTAAGAACTCTTAAGGCTTAAAATGGTGAAAGAAAGTGAACTAGAGTGTTCTTGTGTTTTAAGGGACTTAGGAGTTGTCTTGAAGGAATTAGAGTTCGAATGAGTGAGTTAGATGCTCTAGGGTTATGGTGGGAGCGTGATTAAGTCTTGCGCAGTTTTGGTAAACAAAGGAAAAATAATGCCTCGTGAAAATCTAAGTGTAAGCTTGAGGAAAATTGAAGTGTTTATGTAAGAGAGGTGTTGTGGAGCAATAATGCTTAGGAGTGGTAGTAATGTTTGTGAGATACCATTTTGGTTAGTTTGAGTTGTAGGTATGATATACCACTTAGAAAACCTAAGGAAAATATAACAAGTTTAAGAGATTATGTGAGAAATTGGTAATAAGTTTAAATGAGGAATTAGGCAAGTATGGGATGTTATTTTGGTCTTAGAATATTCCTAAGATCATGTATGAACTTTGGGTCAATCATGGATGAAGATAGCAAGTGCAATCACACTTAGAAAAATTCAAATGGTGAAAATTTGTAGCTGGTCCGGGACCTAGGTCCAGGGTGAAGTCCCGGACCATGCCTAAATAGAGCCGAGAGTACCTTCAGGACCCTAGTCCGGGACTTAAGTCCTGTAAGAAGTCCCGGACCACCACTTAATTCACCCCGAGAGTTTCAGCCTGTAATGATCCGGGACTTAAGTCCCATATAAAGTCCCGGACCACAATATAAAATCAGCCAAGAGATTGAACCAAGTATTGGTCCGGGACTTAAGGTAAGGACCAAGTCTCGGACCACCCTAAAAATGATGTTTAAGCTTGGGAAATGTAAGGAAATGATGGGGAATGTTAGGTATTGATGTTATAAAGTTATTTAGGACATGTTTGGAGGGTGTAATGGCTACTAGTGGGTGAATATTGGTGTCTAGGAAGGTTAAGTAAATTGTGTTAAGTTGAGCTAAATAATAACCTAAAACTGAATGAATGTTTTAGGACTTGTGAATTAGGGCTTGGACGGAGATTAATCAAACAATCACCGACGGTGAACGGTACAGTTTTCTTGTGACCTGCTTGCTAACGAGGTGTCCCTCGGCTTGTGTGCTATCTTTTTATTTGCTATGACTTAAACTAGAAAAAGCATGCAACCGGATCGTTTATTCAATTGCGTGTTTACATTGTGCTAACACACTGGGCTATGAGTTTAATTACTAACATTACTTAGTAACATTGTTTGAGGTAAGAATTCACTCCCATAATGTTGGGTGGGTTAATGCCCGAGAAAGGCTTAACCTACACTTCGTCAATGAGAATTCTACTAACTGGTACTTGGGGGGAGTGAGGAATCCGGAATGGTTTGGTCATGCATGTGTTAAGTAGGAGGTCGGTATCTGAATCAGATCCGGACTCCATTTGGACATGTCTTCGGACTGGTGCCTAGAGTCGAATGTCGACTCAGCCACCCTGGGTTACAGCTCAAGGTGGGTGGCCATATTAAGAAGGTGTGGTGGGATCTACCTAAATCCCAACTAATTTGAGAATTATTGTTCATTCAACCAACGTAGTTCTCGGCCGTGGATGGATAGGGTCACCTTTGACCCGACAAAATGAGCAATGGACTTGGTGTATCCGAATCTAATTAAGAACGGTTGACTTGTTTGAGATGTGATTGTTCACTTAAGTATGGTCAGGTGTTTATTGCATTTCTTATTTATGTTGTGTATCTAATCAACTTCCATGTTATCGACAATTAGTCGTCGTAGCCCCGTTAGCTTGGGGCCACGAGAGGATCGTACCATCAATTTTGCTGACCCCCTTTGGGGGCTGTTTTTTTTTTGCAGGTAAGCGTCCCATGAAGAGTCACCCTGAGAGTAGGGGCGGTTAGAGGCTTAGATTAGACTTAGACTGGGTTTGTTTTGAGCACGGGTTGCGCTTGTGCGCCCGTCTGTTAATATTTAAGCTTGTGAAGAAAATGTGGGTTGTTGAGATACTTATAAACTCGGTTGGTATGTATATTTTGGACTAGTGATTGTAAATGTTTAAGGCTCGGTATTTCCTACTGTTCAGACCGTAGCAAGGTCCTGGTGTTGGTTTATTTCCGCTGCGATGTTATATTTATGTGTTAAGTTTGCGATAACCACGATTAGCTTAGGCGGGGTGTTACATACACACTTATAATTTTCAATAAAAATGAACAGTCAAATACCTATACTGTAACACCCCAACCCGAAACTCCACAACCTGTACAATGATAGCTCCCAAAGATAACTGGAAATGCAGTGGAATATATATACAAAACAACGGGTGGTGCTACAACGCCGTTAGTCACCCATGTGACTAACAAGGCTAACTCCAAAACAACTTACAAACGATACAGTCTGAGCACTGAATACAAACCGTTTAAAATAACAAAAGCTAATAGTAAAAGTACAGTAGTACTGTAAAATGATACAGATAGTAGTAATCCCATGTCTAATTCTACCCCACCTACACTCGGTCGGATAATCTGTTCTTTCTTCAGGTACCTGAAAAACATAGCCATCAAAATGGCTCAGCAAATAATGCTGGTATGAACCCGTGCAGCCCATAAGCTAGCGGGCCACGCAAACTACTTGGTCGTAAACATACGGTTCATTTTTATCAAACATTGGAAACATGCATCATATACAATTCACACAAGTAGTCATACAAGGTTAATAACATCACTGAAGAAACCTACTGTGTGTAAGACTTGAACTGAGACAATATAGCGACAATAGAAGAAACGGAAACTCAGACTATAACTTAAAAACACGTATCGCACTCGATACACAATGGGCACGTAGTACGTTCACCACACAACCTATACACGAGTTCTAAACTCTCAACACGTTAAGAGTACAATCCACTCTTAACACCTACCACTTTCCTCAGCATTCAGAGTTTGCTTCGCATCACTAACAATGTTTCAGTATGAAACTTACCTCACTCATGTGAATCTCTACGGCTCAACCCTATGCGGCATAGAACCTCTTTTTCTTTTCTATATTTCTCGCTCCCGAAAACCTTTCCCTAACCCTAGAGTTACCGTCTCATATATAGATACCGAGACTTGAGATTACACCTCATAAACATAGATTTTATTTATCTTTAACAGATATATAAAATCCTATTTAAGATATTCTATCTTCTTTCTTTATTTCCTCGGTTTATGACTGGTGCGCAGCTCCCGGTATTGTTTCTTTATACTCATCAGTATGGAGCTGAGTTTGCCGATCAAAATAACATCAAACAGTTTCCCCCTTTTGATGCGGCAAACTGTTGAAGTCTTGAACACTTTGTATTGATTCCCACTGAATCTTATATTACGGTAACTAGGCATGAAGTTTCAATCAACTGTCGGTTGTTCCCCCTCAATCTCACATCCCCTTCTGCTCATCCTGTACTCAGTATAAAACTCATAACCTTTTGTGCATTAAGTGTGACATGACAGCAAGTAAAAAACAATATCTAAAGAAAATGGACCAGAACCTTTACATAAGCAATTTGCATCATAAACCAACCTGAACCAGAGTATTAGCAAATAGGATAATAAAAATGTAGCTCAAACCCAAAACATTACCCGCTAGCCATAAGCAAATCACTAGTCTAAACATGCACCAATTGTTTGTGCATAAACCCATTTGTCTAAAACCAGAACGCAAGAAATTCAAAGACTTCCAAATACACTTCCCCCTTTTGCCACATCTAAAAGAGACATGACATAGCAGAATTAGTAAGTATCAAGTAGGGGAGGGGTAGGATACAATCCAACTAAAAAAAACTAGAATTTCTCTGATTGTTCAGATGAAGAGTTAGTCGCAGACAGCATAAAATTGACCTTGTCCTCCAGAATCTGCAGCCTATCCATTAATCGCTTTTCCATGGCCACCATGGAGTCTAGGACTGACTGCAACAGAGAGGAAGTGGAAGCAGTAGCATGATCAGGCTTCTCTTCATGTTGACCCGCCTGTTTGAACTGCCAGTCTGTTTCAGTTAGTTCCAAACCCATCTTGGAAAGAGTCGCAACAGCCAAATAGTTAGTCGGTTGAGCAGAAATGAAATGAAATGAGCACCATCTTGAATAAGCTTAAAATGACGAAGAACTTTTGTTATCCAGAAAGGGTAAGGAATGGAAGGCTTGGAACTATTCACAATCGACCGCAAATGTGAAATAATAATTCTTGGCAAGGAAAGACGAATCTTCTTGTCTAAGCACCACATTAACCTAGATCAACTGGAGTGACCTTGTCACGCATATCAGATCGTGGAAAGATTTTTGATAAGCAAGCAGATGGAGTAGTCTCGGTAACACACCCAGGTCCCTTGTGGATAGTGTTTCAGTCTTGAACTAGCAAGTTAACCCAAAATGCTGCACCACCTCAGAATGGGTGCCACATCCACTTTCTGAGCATTGAACTCAGCTAACCCATCAAGAGGTATGTCAAGAATCATAGCAAGCCATGCCGGAGAGATTATCATCTTGATTTCAGCGACCTCAGTCTTAAATTTGTAAGGGGAGACAAATTCTAAGTTCAGAACAAATTGAAAAAGGAGCTCTGGGTAGTATGTGGTTTCAGAGTTAAACAACTTTTCCCAACCTTGAAATTTCACAACGTCCATTAAGGATTCCAAGGAATTCTTTTCTAGCCACTCACAATCGACCAACTTGCAGGAATAATGTCAGATTCAAACATCGTACGAGTTAAAATAGGTTTCTGTGGAAAATTTTGACCTAGGTTTTGCGACCTTTCTTGATGATGAATCTCCTTGCCTTCAATGCCGACGGACGGCGTGCCACAGACTTCAGCCTCTTCGACGATCGCTGCTGCATGACTGGAGAACCATCCTCTTTGCGCTTTGGATTCGCCGAGGAAGCATCTTCGACACCCTGAACGACTTTCTTGGCAGCGGTGCGCAACCGACGACGTGACTTGGCCAGCGGAATGTCATCCTCTGTTGGAACACCAGAGGAGTCTTCGTCGCTTACAATGGTGGTTTCTTTTGGAGTTGGAGATTTTACTTCAGGTGAGGGTTTTGAAAGAGAATCAGGAACTGTAGTCTGTTGTTGTTGTTGGTGGGTGGCATAGTAGCAAGAGGGACAACATCTTCGTAGATTAGTTGTTCAAAAGAATCAATGGCCTAATTCGAAAGATGTGGAAGAAGACTCCAAGAACAAGGCTAAGGAAGAGGAAGAGTTGGCGCAGTTGAGAGACTTCGGGACAAGATGTAACCAAGTGTGAAACAGTGAAATTTCAAAAATATAAAATGTATTAGGAAAGGAAATCAGTGTTGTGTTTTTAATTTTTTGGTTTTTTTATAAATAAAACAAATCTTCGTTTGCTAAACACAATCATCAGGTCTAGACTAAGTCTGTCAGAATAAAACATTCAAGAAACCATTAAGGTAAGCACTATTGTTCACTAAGACATCAACCAATATTCCTAAGTAAACGTTGGCTCCAGCCTCCTTTCATTGATGAATTTCATAAAATGAATATACAACAAGCAGCACATGTGGATTTGTTCAGTATTTAAACTTATTCGCAACTGCAACTTTCCTTTGAAACGACAAGAGGTGAGAAGTAAAATCATATTCCATTATACCTTTCATCACCACAGACTCATACTCACAACTTATTGGAGTATAAAGATAATCTTTTCTATTCTTATAAAACAACACCTTGACTTTTTCTCTCCATCCATGTAACGACGTTGGGTCAACTTGCCCGAGTAGTTACCCTTAGGAAGTTAGATGATGAAGCATCCTATAAGACTTAATTGTTTGAAAGAGGGCCAAATACGTGTTGTTGTGTGCTGTGACAGTGGAATCTCTTGCTTTGTTCATTTCATTATCAAATGACCAATTGAATGTTATAGCATTTATTTTTATTTTATATCCAGACGTGGTGCTTGTGATACTCATCAAGGAAATTTATACGAAGAGAGATAAGAAGTTCATTCACCTAACTCGAGCATATTAGAAAGAAGTGCCCAAGAAAACAGTAGACTCATCGTAATAATTTCCATAACATTTTATTCATAGAGAGAGACTTAGTATAGAACACTATCAACCATGTATGGCAATTGGAGACAGTTTAATTGAAGTAACACAAAGGATATAAATCAAAAGAAAATTCAGTTCAGAACCGATGAGTATAAAATAGTAGGAATGAATCCAGTTTAAGGAAATGTAAAGAACTAAAAAAAACTGATCAGTCTCTCACTTGGTATCTACCATGCCAATCTCAAAACGAAGTTCTCAAAGGCTTCTCTTGGTAATGGCTTGGTGAATATGTCAGCCAACTGTTTTTCTGTGGGACAATGAATAAGAATAACGCTGCCATGTTCAACATGATCGCGCGAATGAATGATGACGGATATCAATGTGTTTGAATGTGAGTGGTGAACTGGATTTTTGTTAGCTCAATTGAGCTAGTGTTGTCACAAGTAGATAGGAATTGGAGTGAAGAATAAACGAAATCCTCAAGCTGCTGTTGAGCCATAAGATCTGAGCACAACACGCCGCCGCAGCCACATACTCAGCTTCAGTCGTAGATAGAGCAACCGAGGCTTGTTTCCTAGAAGACCAAGCTATGAGATTAGAACCCAAGAATGAGCAGTGCCTATTGTACTTTCCGATCAGTAAGAGAACCACCAAAATCTGCATCCGTATATCCAGCAAGAGTAGGTAAAGAAGTAGCCGTGTATAGAAGTCCAAGTGACGAAGTCCCTTGTAGATATCGAAAAATTCATTTGACAGCCTTTACATGGGGTGTTTTAGGATGAGATTGGAATCGAGCACAGAAACACACACTGCATAATATCAGGATGACTCGCGGTAAGATAGAGAAGAGACCCTATCATCCCCCTATAAATAGTTGGATCTGTAGACTCTACAGTGGATTCCAGTCCGAGTCTGAGAGTAGTTAACATTGGATGGACATTGGTTTACACTCATTGAACTTATACTTGGTCAAAAGCTCCAAGGTGTATTTAGTTTGGCTGACAAATGTGCCATCAGCTGTTTGGCGAATCTGCAACCAAGAACAAAGAAAGTTAACTCACCATGTTACTCATTTGGAACTTTTGTCATCATGGACTCAAATTTGTTGTCAGTTATGGACTAGTGGACCCGAAGACAATGTCATCAACATATATCTGTACCAGAAGCTTATCCATTCCACACTATTTCATAAACAATGTGCGATTAACATGTCCCCGTACAAACTGTTGGCTAACAAAAATGATCTTTCATACCATGCCCTTGGTGCTTGCTTAAGACCATATAAAGCTTTTTTCAACCGATAGACATGAGTAGGATAGGTGGGATCTTAAAGCCCGGTGGCTGAGGTGGCTGAGAAACATATACCTCTTCCTTGAGATGTCCATTTAAGAAGGCACACTTGACGTCCATCTGGTAAAGTGTGAATCTGTGTAAAGTTGCAAAGGCAATAAGCAAGCGAATAGCTTCAAGTCGCGCTACCGGAGCATAGGTTTCATCAAAGTCCAATCCCTCCTGTTGATTATACCCTTGGCAACTAGTCGAGCTTTATTCCGGGATATCTGACCATTTGAGTCCAGCTTATTACGATAAACCCACTTTGTTCCTATGACATTCTGATTTTCTGGTTCTCAACAAGTTCCCATACCTCATTTCTTACAAATTCATTCAACTCTCATGCATAGCATTTATCCAACTTTCATGTTCTAACGCCTCCTTTACAGTCTTTGGCTCTACTGTTGACACAAAACCAAAGAAGGCACAAAATGTTTGTGCATTCGACCGGGTTCGGACTCCTGAGTTTATATCTGACAAGATATTGTTAATCTCTATACCTAGGGCGTTCCGAGATGTCAGTCGATGTGTGACCCCGGCTTCCTGGTTCGCCGCTGGGGGCAAGTCGGTGGGTTCTGGTGGTGGAGCTTCTAAGTTCTGAACTGATAATGGGAGAGCTTCAGTTCTCACTACTTATACTTCGGATTCGGCTCCGGAATCATTATCCATGATTGCATCATCAGTCTTATACCGAAAGATATTCTATCTCCTGATGACTTACTCGTCCACCAAAGTTATTCTCATCAAATTTGACATTTGCGGATTCTTCAACAACCAAGGTACGTTTGTTAAAAACCCGATATGCTTTGTTGCTCATTGCATACCCGAGAAAGACCCCCTCATCACTTCTTTTATCAAACTTCCCTAGTTGATCCTTTCCGTGATTGAGAATATAACATGTACACCCAAACACTCTGAAATGTGATATAGAAGGCTTGCGGCCTTTGTACAGTTCATAGGGAGTCTTGATTAGAATTGGGCGAATCAAGGCTCTATTAAGAATATAACATGCTGTGTTTATAGCCTCTCCCCAGAAACTTGGTGCAAGACCACTACCATTCAACATTGTACGAGCCATTTCTTGGAGTGTCCTATTTTTACGTTCCACCACTCCATTTTGCTGAGGGGTTCTGGCTGTAGAGTAAGTATGAGTGATTCCATTTTCAGTACAGAACTGAGACATCTTCTGATTGATAAATTCCGTCCACTGATCAGTTCGAATGGTCTTGACCTATTCTCTATTTGAGTCTGAATCTTAGCAAACAGACCCACAATCTCACCAAAAGTTTGATCCTTACTATGAAGTAGAATCACCCATGTGTACCTTGAGAAATCATCAACAGCCACCAGTATATATCTCTCACCTGACCTGCTCTGAATCCTCATCGGCCCCATTAAATCCATATGAATCAATTCTAATGTCTTGGTACTACTGACCGCATGAGTTGGAACATGTGAAATCCTTGTTTGTTTGTTCATAGCACAATCAGCACAGATAATATCATGACCTATCCTCCTTTGTGGTAACCCGTTGACTAACTCCTTTAGTCTCAATTTGTTAATCAATCTATGATGAGCATGCCCTAACCTTCGATGCCACAACATTTCTTCATCATCTTTAACCGTAAGACAAGTAAGATCTTCCTTGTCATTCACATCTACCATGTTGAGATTTCCTACTCTGCAACCTTGTAATAGCTCCTCCTGTGTAACCTGTTACGTATTTGAAATCCATTTGAATCAAAAACCACCTCCGAGGGACCCTTGTCACACACTTGTGACACGCTTAACAGATCATGACTGAGACCCTCCACCAAACTAACCTGATCAATGCAGTTCTCTTTGCCAATCGTTCCTATTCCTATTATTCTTCCTTTGCCATTGTTTCCAAATGTTACTTTTCCTCCTCGATGTTCAACCAAAGTATTGAACTTCTTCTTGTCTCCACTCATATGTCTTGAGCACCCACTATCCATCAGCCACCAGTTCTCACATAACGAAGTAGCCAATGCCTAAACACACCCAATCACTGTTTAGCTTTAGGTACCCAAACTAGCCTAGGTTCTGTTTTATGGTTAAAGTGTGAATGGTTGTGTGTGTGTGAGCTCTAGACTGCCGTAAATTGTTAGCGAAGGATTTTCTATAGTATAAACTCCTACAAAAACCAATACTATGACCGTGTCTATGGCAGTATTGACATAAATATGCCGACTTGGTATATTTAGCATTCGAGACCTTTCTCACTGGTGTATAAACGGGTGTAAACACTTTTCTTCTTTCGGGTTAGCATCTGAGTTAAATCTGCCTTTCCAGTGTACCAAACGGGATTCCGTGGCATTGCTATTTCATTTTCTCTCTTAGCTTTAGACAGGTTATCTTCTAACACCTCATTTTGCTTTCTTAAGTTCTCATGCCTCTCTTGTAGTGCCCTAAATTCAGATTGAACCCAAGCAGGTAACATGCAACTCTCTCTTTTATCGGTTTGACAAACTTAATAGTAGATTTTTCCTTAACCTGAGATTCAGTATAAGACTCTATAGGAGTATCTATTCTTGACAGTCTAGACTCAAGCAGTTTAATCTTAGCAACATGAGTTGTTAATAAGCTAAAAAATTTCTTTCTTCGACAAGGAATGAAAGCATTTTCTATTAGTTCAAGACTACTCGTCTGCTTCTAGGCCTCTTGCCATCCGTCTTTAGCCATCATGCAGAAGTTCCTATCTGACGTCATACTGATTCTTTCATCATCTTCAACCACAGCAGTCGCACACCTATGCTGTTTCTTCTGCCTCTGAGTCCGCATCTGACTCCTCCTGTCCCCATGCTGCCGCTGCCGCCTCTGTAAACTTCTTGATTTTATCACGAAAATTGTCCTTTGACTTTTGCATACAATCCTTCACCACATGTCCAGGCTTGTTGCAACGGAAACAAATGATTTGTTCCTTCTTAGACTTGAATCTATCAGTTCTGGACCCAGACCCTCTTCTTCGCCAAAGATCTTCCTGATGATGCCGTTAGCTATCATCGTAATCTCTTCATCCTCATTTACGTCATCATCTTCTTTATCACTTGATGTCTCTTCGCCTTTAGTGCCAAATCCTTATTAATACTCAGACCGACTAGTCCACCTTTCATCTTGCCTTCGTACACTGTTAGTTCAAACCCCAGTTCTTCAAAGGATAATTTCGACAGATCCTTTGTAGACTCCAAAACGGTAGTGAAGTTCAGCCATTCTTTGTGCAAACTATCCAGAAATCTCTCGTTTATTTGAGCATTATCCAGAGTTACTCCAACTGTCTTGAGCTCACATAAAATCTTATCAAATTTTTCTATTGCCTCCGAAATCGTTTCGCCTTCATCCATCTTAAATTGTTCAAGCTGCCTCTTGAGTTGCTTTCCCTTGCTTTCTTGACTGAATCTGTCCCTGCGTAAGCCGTCTTAAGGAATTCCCATACCTCTTTTGCAGTGCGTAAACCCAAGACTTTCTGTTGGTCGGAGTCTGACAGGGAAGACATTATAACTCTCTGAGCTTGTCGATTCTTGCTAATCAGTTTGTTGTCATTCTCACCCTAGCTGACTTTGGCTTATCCTTGGTGACTCATTCTTCAACGTATTTCGGCTTCAGATCTCCTTCAGTCACCACATCCCAAAGTTGAAGATCAATGGAAATTAGTTGATCCTCCATCTGTTTCGCACCAACTATATAGTTGAACTTGGTCATCTTTGGCGGTTTGACACAGTAAGTATTCATCTCGACCTACCCTGAGAAAGTTTCCTCTGAATTTAGGGTAACCTTGCTCTGATACCAATTGAAGAAACCTACTGTTGTAAGACTTGAACTGAGACAATATAAGCGACAATAGAAGAAAACGGAAACTCAGACTATACTCAGAAACAAGTATTGCACTCGATACACATGGGCACGTAGTACGTTCACCACACAGCCTATACACGAGTTCTAAAACTCTCAACACGTTAAGAGTACAATCCACTCTTAACACCTACCACTTTCCTCAGCATTCAGAGTTTGCTTCGCATCACTAACAATGTTTCAGTATGAAACTTACCTCACTCATGTGAATCTCTACGGCTCAACCCTATGCGGCGTAGAACCCCTTTTTCTTTTCTATATTTTTCGCTCCCGAAAACCTTTCCCTAACCCTAGAGTTACCATCTCATATATAGATACCAAGACTTGAGATTACACCTCATAAACAATAGATTTTATTTATCTTTAACAGATATATTAAATCCTATTTAAGATATTCTATCTTCTTTCTTTATTTCCTCGGTTATGACTGGTGCGCAGCTCCCGGTATTGTTTCTTTATACTCATCAGTATGGAGCTGAGTTTGCCGATCAAAATAACATCAACAATCACAATGAGAAACACGATAGCAAACGTCAAGTTAGTAATTTAATTTTGGAACGAGTATGATCAACCCTTCAGAGGAGATAAACTCTCGCGTTAATGGTCAGGTAATAAATCCCGCAGGAGAGAACGTAGTCAACTCCTGTACTAAAAAGATTCGATCTCACCGAGATTAGTAGTTTACCTCTTATTATAAGTATACGGGTATTTAGCCCAACGGGAGAATGTAGTATTCTCCCACCACAATATATTACGGGTATTTAGCCTAACGGGAGAAACGTAGCCTTCCTCCCAACCTCAAGAATGTTCCGGTAAGAACCGGTGATTGGACAAAGTCTACACCCAAAACCACCGTCATGACGTATAATGTATTGAGGACGACCTGCGACAGGTACAGCCTCCATAATTTGCATGCATGGCCAGAAACATCTGGGCTCCTCGCTTCTCGGAGCATTGAATATGTTAGACATCACACAAGGACGTTAAACAAGCACACTGTTATGTATTGTCAGTTTTCACGTTTAAGGACAACGACGCTGTTTATAAAGAAGTTAGTGAGAAACTTGAGGGCAAGTTCTCGGTATAATAATACGTAGGTATTTAATCCACTAGTAATGTAGAGTTGCATGCGTGGCACATGCACGTTATAGTTAGTATCGTTCACACACATAAAATAACACAGCAGTGCATAGAATAATCACAACGATACACAAACGCTAGTGCAACTTATTACATGCAATTATCTTGGTCGTTTTATTCCACGCAACAGATAGCACACAACGCCGGTGTAATCCGTTAGCAAACAGGTTGCAAGAATCCATACCGTTCACCGTAGATTGTACTTGTTTAGTTCCCGGTCAACGTCTGGTCAAACAAAGTCCTAGAATAGGATTAACTGAGAGTGTTAATTTATGTAACTCTCGTATAAGATTTTTATTGTAACGTAAAGTGATTACGTACTCCCTCGTCATTTTGTATGAGGTCGTGAAATACCCCCGAATAATTAGCAGTTTAAAATAGTGAAGTTTAAGTTAAATCATGTACGAACAATTAAATTTGGTATATACATGTCCGGAAACATGACAACGTACTTATATATATGTACGTTTATGAAAATACATATACGCAACGTTACAATTTTACAACGTCGTAGATAATAAATAATAACGTCGCATAGTTACATAAACTAAAACGCGACAATAATAAAAGGGGGCGTATATATAGACATGTACGTATAAATAACTAACAACGTAACAAAATGAGGTAGTCGCGTATAAAATTAATAACACGACGTATATTATATGGTCTTACATATATAAATAAGCATGTATAACTTATACAAAAAAAAAAGAGAAGAAAAAAGAGCAAAGACACTCCCACTGAGGTTTGAACCCCGTACCTCTTGTATGCCCCTTGAACATCTTAACCGATTGAGCTATGCTCAAATTCAGTACTAGACACTAGTGAATTAAAACTAGTAGTACTAAAGTCACTAGAACAAAAAAAAAAGAAGAACAATACTGACGTCCTTGCCCCTTCCTGTTGGTGCGCACATGAAGAAAATTGCCACCCCTGATCTGCTCCTATTATCAATGCAATATATACAAGGTACTCAGCGCACGCCCCAAGCAGACCCACCAGCTATACCTTCTTTTCATTTGACACAAATTTCCTCGCTGCAGACAAACGCTCTTCTCTGTACGAATCCAAATTAAGCGACAACATCATTTCACTTTCACGGTAATTGGACTCCCACCATTCATGACAGCACCAGAACAACACGCGACTTTGTTAGATAGATATACATTAGTTATAGTATGCGTGTATATATATACCCGCACTTATATACCTTAGGTAGTGTGTACTGTAGCAAATATAATAGAAGTACAGAACACATACAAACGCTCACTCTGTACTATCTTCATTCGCTTCGTCTCAATACTAAATCAATAACAGAAGTCTTCTTCTTCATTCTGTCATGGTATCAGAGCTAGGCTCTGAAGAAATCGATTCCGCACATTAATGGCACAAGTCAACACAGACGGAGAAGGTTCAGAAGAAGAAGAGAGAGTGTGCGATGAAGACCCAAACCCTAATTCCGGCGAACTGGAGCGAACGAAGAAGACGACGCATCAGTAAATCAAGATCCTGCGACTTCGACCATGGCAGATATGGCTGACCCCTTCTACCTGCATCCTTCCGACCATACCAATCTTACTTTCGGGACAAAATTCAAAGGGCAGGATTTGGCAGTTGGAAACGGGCGGCGATTATCCAGCTTAAAGCCAAGAATAAGTTTGGCTTCGTCAATGGTCAAATCGCGCAACCACCCAGAACATCTGAGAGATTTCCATTGTGGGAACGTTGCAACCACACTGTGTTTGCGTGGATTATCAACTCTCTTGAGAAGGACATCGCGGACACCATACTGTATTGCGATACTGCTCATGAAGCCTGGGAAGACTTGTGTCGAAGGTACGACCTCACAACGGGCCAGAAATATACTCCATTCAACAAGAAATCAACAAGATCCAGCAAGGATGCGATGACCTGATCAGTGCTTATTTCGCTAAGTTGAAGCGGTTATGGACAGACTGAATGGAGCCAGAACCATCCCCAAATGCACCTGCGGGAATTGCACTTGCAACATCACAAAAAAATCGAAAACCAAAGGCACCAAGATTATCTCATGAAGTTTCTTGAAGGGCTTAATGAGAATTTCCGACAAGCGAAGGGCAGCATTCTACTCATGAAACCCCTTCCATCTTTGGAACAGGCGTACTCTCTCCTCACGCAGGATGAAAGACAACGCGAGAACTCAGACAACAAAGCTGAACAAGAAACTTCAATTGCTCTCTCTGGTAAGGTCAACTACGGGAGAAACCCTAATTCCAACAACAGATTCAAAACCCAAGTCAAGAAATCCCCAACATCCAGCTCGACTTCCACAAAGAAGAAATCCACTCCAAAATGTACAAATTGCGGAAAATGAGCCACACTCGGTCGGAATGTTGGTGGATAATTGGTTTCCCCAATGACCAAACATCTCAGAGACAAAATAATTCATCACAACACATCGCTGGTACCTCCCTTGGAGATAATCGACAACAACCTGACAATTCATCCCCAGTTACGGGTTTTTAGCACAGAACAACTGGAACAACTGGCCGGTTTTCTGGACAAAAGGAACATCAACAGTACCAAGAATTTTGTGAATTTGCAGGTACTATCGTTCAAACTCAACACTACTCTATGCATACTGAAACTGGTGTTATCTCTGAAAAATTGAAATCTTGTTGGATATTGGATTCCGGAGCCTCTGAACATATTACTGGAAATAAGTTGATGTTTGATAGCATGGAAAAACATAAATGGAATAGGGACATAACTTTACCCGATGGTCAGAGAAAACAAATAGAAAATGTTGGCACCGTTCCTATTTGCAAGAATTTGAAACTTCAATCTGTGATGCATGTATCTACCTTCATGTTTAATTTGCTGTCTGTCCATAAGTTTTTAAAACAACTAAACATGAACATAACTTTCTATGACGATCATGTCAACCTGCAGGACTCTAAAACTGGTTTACAGGCAAAGATAGCTCATCAACATTCTGGTTTATATTTTCTTGATGTTTTAGCATTACAGAATCTCTTAGATAAAACAGCCCTTGCTTTACCTACTGTAATGACTCCAGAATTGAGTGTTCATTCTGCTTCCCCTAGTGCAGAAGTTCTTCTTTGGCATAATCGTTTAGGACACATAGGTAGTAACAAACTGTCCAAATTGAATCTGATATGTAAACAAAAGGACATAGGAATTTTACCATGTACCATTTGTTACAAAGCCAAAGGCAAACGCCTTAGCTTTGGCAATTCTGAAATAAAGACAGTTTCTATTTTTGACATGATTCATCTTGATGTGTGTGGACCTATGCGGATTAGTTCTGAAACAGGTCACAAATATTTTTTAACTATTGTTGATGATTTCTCTCGTGCCACTTGGGTGTTTATGCTTAAGCATAAATCTGATGCTATGCAACATTTGATGAATTTTATCAACTTAGTTGATCGTCAATTCAATAAAGGAATACAAAATTATTCGTAGTGACAATGCCAAGGAACTTGGCAAGTCACACGAGGGCATCAATTATTTCAGTAAGAAAGGAATTTTACACCAGACAACCTGCTCTCACACACCCCAACAGAATGGGTGGTGGAGCGGAAACAAGTCACATAATGGAGGTTGCCCGATCTCTTTTATTCCAGTCTGGCCTTCCCCCAAAATACTGGAATTACTGTGTCGAACATGCCACTTATATTATTAACCGAATCCCATCCAAAGCCATACACAACATGACTCCTTTTGAGAAACTTTTTAACAAAAGACCAAACTATAATGAATTTCGAACCTTTGGATGCCTTTGCTACTGCACTAATATACAAGCTAACAGATCTAAACTTGATTCTTGATCTAATACATGCATTTATCTAGGCAGTTGCAAAAACACCAAAGGTCACATTCTGTTAAACATAACAACAAAAGACATTCATATTAGTAGAGATGTAACATTTTTTGAAAGTATATTTCCTCTTAGAGATCATGATTGGCAACATATTTGGCATGATGATTCTAATGATACCCCCTTTCAAACAGAAGACACATCATTCTATGATCACCCACCCCTCCTCCCACAAACATCTTCTCACACCAGACACCACCTTCCCCTCCCCACCTCACCGCCCAAACATGGACATAAACCATCTCCCCACAGAAGAAGAAATGTCCTCTCATATTCTCTCACCCGACAAACAAACAGGGGGTGTTGATGCTCCTGATGCAGTCCACACAGAACATCCTTCCCCTTCCCAAAACCTCGTCCCAGATACACACAGTCCTGAAGTCCAACTCCGCAGATCAACAAGAATCCACAAACCACCTGAAAATTACATGACTACATCTGCCTCACCAATATGGACAGTTCTGATCCATTTACCAAAATCCTCTCCCATCGACTTCTTTCTTCTACCTCTTCATCACCCAACCTTGCCACAAACACCTTCTCTTCCCAAACCTTGACCGATGTCACACCTTTTACAATTCTCAGCCTTTCCTCCCTAGACAACACAGAAACCTACTCCAAAACTCTATCTCTCACCGAACCAACCACCTATGCTGAAGCTAGCAAACAACCCCATTGGGTACAAGCTATGAAACAAGAGTTTGAAGCCTTAAAAAGAAATGACACATGGTCCATTGTTGACCTTCCCAAAGGTAAAAAAACCAATAAGTTGCAAATGGATCTATAAAACCAAATTAAAGGCTGATGGAACTCTTGAGCGGCACAAAGCTAGACTTGTGGTTAGGGGTTTCACACAAAAATATGGGCTTGACTATGAGGAGACATTCTCTCCCGTAGTTAAACTCACAACCATTAGAGCTCTTATAATCATTGCAATCAAAAGAGGTTGGATCGTTGATCAATTAGATGTGAACAACGCCTTCCTTCATGGGGATTTGCATGAGAATGTCTATATGCAAATACCTCAAGGTCTCTCTTTCAAGGAGAGAACAAAGCTTGTAAATTGCACAAATCACTATATGGCCTCAAACAAGCCTCACGGCAATGGTTTGATAAATTAAAAACATTCTTAAACAACCTTGGATACATACAATCCCAAAATGACTATTCTCTCTTCACCAAAAATAAAGGTGATCGACATACATATCTAGGTATCTATGTGGATGACCTCCTCCTTATTGGAAATGATAAAAGAGAGATAGATAGTCTCAAAGACACACTAAACAGAACCTTTCGAATAAAGGATTTGGGCAGAATTCATTATTTTCTTGGTATGGAATTTCTCCAAACAAAAACAGGGATTATCATGACCCAACGCAATTTTGCTAACCAGATTTTGAGTGATTATGATATGCAGCACACACAATCTGTTGTTTCCCCTTTACAGCTCAATCAGAAACTACAACCAGACACAGGAGAGCTCTTGCTAGATCCTACATCTTACCGCAAGCTAGTAGGGAAGTTAAATTTTCTCTCAAATACTCGACCTGATATTGCTTACACTGTCCAGCACTTGAGTCAGTTTTTTACAAAGACCTACTGATGCACACTTTCACGCTGCTTTACACACATTGTCATATATTAAGGGGACATTAGGATACGGTCTATATTTCAATAACAAAACTGATTATTCTCTTATAGCCTTTTGTGATTCAGATTGGGCCTCGTGCCCCAATACACGCAGATCCATATCCGGTTACTACTACATTTGCTTGGCGGATCCCCCTTGAGCTGGAAATCAAAGAAGCAGCTCACTGTTTCTCTCTCCTCTGCCGAAGCTGAATACCGGGCCATGCGACATGTCTCTGCAGAACTGAGTTGGTTGACGCGCTTACTTCACGAACTGGGTGTTGATGCCATACAACCTATCCCCCTAAAATGTGATAACATGGCAGCCATCTACATCGCAAAGAATCCTGTCTCACACGAACGCACCAAGCATATCGAATCGACTGCCACTACGTTCGTGACAGCATTCAGCAGGGCCTCATCAATGTTCAGTACGTTCCAGGATCAGATCAGCTAGCGGACGTTCTCACGAAGCCTTTGACGGGGAAAACATATCGCAATCTTCTTCCCAAACTGGGTATGCAGCACTGTGCAGACAAGACTTAAAATCGCTCTGCATTTGTAAATCTTGAGGGGGTGTGTTAGATAGATATACATTAGTTATAGTATGCGTGTATATATATACCCGCACTTATATACCTTAGGTAGTGTGTACTGTAGCAAATATAATAGAAGTACAGAACACATACAAACGCTCACTCTGTACTATCTTCATTCGCTTCGTCTCAATACTAAATCAATAACAGAAGTCTTCTTCTTCATTCTGTCAACTTCCCCCCTTGAATTCTTGAACTGCAACCAGAGCTAACTTTCACCAGCCTTCCATTCTTTTAACACCTTGGCACTAACTTCTTGGTGCAGTTCCCTCTCAGTGCAGTCTCCAAATCAACAAACTGGACACAACCATGGGCACTGTCTTGGAATTGCCACGCACAACCACATGTACAGATGCCTGGTCTCTTCCCCGACAACAAGATCCCTGCTTTACTTCCATAGCAGTAAGCTAGAAACACAGCGAGATAATGGGTAGCATGTTGACATCCTGGCATACAAACTCTTACCATTTTCTTTTTTTTTTCAAAACAACAACAGCAAAGCTCCTCTTCTGCTGAGTCGTGCGCACGCTCTGGAGCAAAACGGGCCATAACAGCTCACTGCATCAGTGGCAACACCAGTTCAGATACTCTGTGCCAGTTTAAAAAAATCCACAAACACCTCTTCTCTCCATCTGTATCACACACCTGTATACTTGCCTGCATCAGTAAGAAAAAAAAAACATCCTTCTCTCTGCTCAAGTTCTCGAACAGAACCAGACCCAAACTCCAAATGATTTCTCTCCTTTTATCCTTGGCACAAACTCCTTCGTGAGCAGTTCCCAACCACGACAAACTTTTTTTTCCTGTCTGGTTCATGCGCTTGAAGAAAGACGAGACCTGCACACGCAACTACAGTGGGCAACTCCCTCTTCTCCTCTTTCACGGTTCAAGCCTAGCTTCACCAAGACATTCTCTTCATCATCGCAACTTATTTCCTGCTGCATGAAATCCACAACGACAAGAGAACTACTCTCCTTCCTCTGTTTCTGAACTACAACGGCTACTGGTAACAACCTAAGAAACAGAGAAAGAAAATGGTATCATGATGCTGCTCTTCCCCTGCCATGTTACGTTTATCTCCTGAATACACAAACACCTCCCCTTATACTCACCATCGGTTAACTTGAAGAAAAATGAAACAGGAAAAAATAATACGATATCTTTTCCTTCCTTCCTGTCACAGTGTAAAACAAGGAACCTCCAAGCTTGGTTCACATGGACAGTCGCAGCAACAGCCACGACAAACCCAGTAAATTTTCCCCCCCGCAGTTCCCGTCTAGCGGCGCGGCAAGACAATAATAAAACGGTATCACTTCCAGTCCTTGCACCAGATTTTTCCCCCTGTTCATGCAATCTGCCTCAACTTCTTCTCCCTTTCCTGGAACAGGAAACATTCACCAGAAGCTGCACCAACCGGAGGGACCCCTCTTGATCTTCAACGGTGAGGAAATAACTCTAGCCAACATCCTCTCTTCTTCGCCTCTTAATTTCTTATGTCCGCAAATACTCCATTCTTCTTGACTCCTTTTCACCTCTGAATGCCCACGAACAGAGGCTTCACACTCCAGCCTTTGTCGAGCCAAGGAGACTGATGCGCAAAACCGCCATGAGGGGAGCATAAACTGAAGTTGTCCGAGAACCGCTGGGAATGCTCCACTGCGTGTAGCTAGGAAATCAGTTGAAGCTTTCAAAAAAAAGAAAACCGAGGTAACAAGTGCCATACTTCCCTCTTAGGTTTCGAAACTTGCCAAACAAATACTACATACTGAAACTGTGGAGGATGAACGTTTTTGAGTATATACATATATATATATATGCGTACGGTTAGACGTATCAATGCAAAGCGACATGGACATGCATGTATGCATGCCATTTTGAGTTGAAGATATGTAAGGAAGGTGGCTATGAGCTAGGTTAACAACCGTGAGAGTCATCTTAATGAATTTGGGGCCTGTGCTTAAATAATGCGACCTTTTATAAAATTAAATTATGTATATATAAAAAAATTACTAAATTAAATTATGTCACTCTACTCTATAAATAAATAAGTAAACATAAATATTTTGAAGATTTGTAAATATCTTAATCATAAACACTTCACTTTACTATATTTATTTAATTATTATTATAACTAACGAAACAAAATTGGGCCCCATCAATTTGGGGGCCCTGTTCCGTTGAGCGGAATGCGCCACCCTCCCAGACGGCCCTGGTGAGAGTATAGGTATACTAAAGTCAAAAGATGAGTACATGGGAGGGGGAGATGAGTCAAGAAACGGTCCTTGTATAAAATTGAAACCGTAGGCGAATTCAGGACGCCACAACGTCAGAGTAAGTTAGTATAGGAGAGATGGACATGTAACTAAAGGTGCTTGATATATGAACCAAAAATGGAAATATGCGGGAATTTGAAGTGAAATAAAATATAATATACAGACAAATGAAAAAGGACAAAATGAAAATGATAAAAAAAATAATATATATATAATAAAAATAGAAGGATGAAGGAGAAACAAAGAAATATAATAAAAAAATATATATTATATATATATATAGAAGAATATATATATATTATATTATATATATATATATATATATATATATATATATATATATACTTACTGTATATATGAAGTGGGTAATGCAGATCCGTATTTGGGCTATCGAAGTTGTGATGCGTGGTTGTGGTGTTATAAGTTAAATAGGGGAGGAAATCGAATCAAACGATTTTTGGGTATAATTCTACACAATTGTACTCATAGCAGAGATTTTGGAGACGTTATAATGTCACTATGAAAAGTATTTGTGTGTGCTATTTTTAAGGCCTTATATTTAGGCCACGTAAAGATAATTATTATGTGATCTAAATAGTCATTAATCAATTTATGGGTCGACCTATGAGGAATTATGAATTCTGATGCAAAACTATCATACTAGCAATTTGGGAACATCTTAGAAAATTCTAGACATACTTATAAACTTGTTTTGTGGCTCAAACGAATCTTTTTTTTTATACCGTATATAAATATATATAATATATATATATATATCTATAAAATAACAAAATAAAAGAGGTCAAGGTGTGATAAAAGAAACATAAGGTATAACAGTAACGATGGCCGAAAGAAATAGTCCTTGGATTTTTATAAGTACAAAATATGGATTTTATAAAATAAAAGGAGTCAAATGTAAAACTAGGAAACCACGGGGTATCTTCGTAAATACTATCAAATTAGTCAAAGAATAATCTAAGTGGTCAACCTCGACCACCTATGGAGGTTGACCAAAATAAAATGATGAGGATAATTACTCTAAGTTTTTAAATTAATATTAAGTCAAAAAGGATAACAAAATTATTATTATGGGAGTATATGTAATTATCAAAAAAAATTTGGGCATAAATGGAGATTTTAATATTTGAAGGGATTAGTATATAATCCTAAAAAGATTTTGGGAATTTACCTAATGATATAAATTAATTCAGGAGTATAATATAAGGGTTAATTTATTAAAGTGTTGGTTATAAAATAAAAAGGGGTTATGATGTAATTGTGGAAAAATACGGGTGGATGGCCGATTTGGATACATTGAGGGTTCATCCATAGCTAATATATATGGTTATAGAGAGATAATATAATGTGAGATACCTTGGGGTGATGATTAATGAGGTAAACAATATAACGAGATTATGTTACAATCAGCGGGAACGTAAATGTAACGACGATGTAAACGTCCTAGGGGTTAAATAAAAGTCTAAGGTTAATACTTGGAAAGTTTCTAAGGGACTAGTATAAGTTGAACTCCCAAAATTTGCCTAAGGAATAACACCCGATAAAATGGAAATAAACTGGGAAATATCACCACGGTCGTCGCATGCAATCATAAACTGACAAGTTGTTTAATTAACTCTAGGGCCGTAACGAACGCCAACCAGGACACCGTGTTTGAGACAACGTTTGCTTAGGAACCAGGTATGGACATGTGTGGTTCGTATGTTGCCGTGTTACACGGCTTGTTTGCTGTGTGCCTAGGGTGAAAATGACCATAAGATCAAAGCATGAAAATTGGATTGTTGCTTATCTTGCTTATATGATTGCTATATCTTTGTTGCATATTATTTGCGCGCACACAGTAGTTTAGTCCCTATCTCATTTATGAAACTTTGAGATGGAACCTTGACATGAAACACAAAGAACTATGTAAACTAGGGAACTACATAAAGGGAAAACTCCTCTCTAACTATAGAGGACCGCTAATGACACCCACTATGGTGTCGAGATTATAATGATAATTAAAAGTAAAATACCAACTGGTGAAACAAGAGAATAACCCGGGAAGACAACAGCTCGGGCCGCGCGGTATGGATGAACGGGAGTTGGTATCTGCATCAGATCCTTCGACCGACTATTGTGGAGCACATCTTGGGGTCTAAAGATGACCCCTCTTTCTCGACGTTGACGCCGGGATTGGAAGATTGGCAATTTGGAAGCATGACCTGGGGTCTAGAGATGACCCTCTTTCTCGACACGACGTCGGGATTGGAGGATCAGCTAATTGGAGAGCATAACCTGGGGTCTAAAGATGACCCCTCTTTCTCGACGGATGACGTCGAGAATGGAGGAATTTGCTATGGAGGAGACGTCCTCCAACGTGCGGTGATAAAAGAATTCACAAATAATCTTTAAAGAAACAAGGAAAGATTGGCACCTACATGATATGGTCACGGGATCTAACTATATCCCCAGACCTGGTGCAAGGAAGAAGAAAGTAAATACACATTATGAGAACATGAGAAAAGAAATAAAATCACACAACGCTCGAATGATCCCATAGTGAGGATCAGGAGGATAACGTACCTATGCACACGTTTTATTACGTACATGATGGTTGTTGCGATACTAGCAGCTGTTTATGCTTGGTTGCGCGTTTGATGTTTCTATGACACCAGCATGTTATGCTTGGTTGCTCGTTGCCTATGCTGTGCTACCCTTTGAGTGTGTATGAAACCATGATGTATTATGGCCTGCTTTACTGCTTTACTATAGCATGTAAAGTGACTTAATAATATTCGACCAAGTAGTCGTGTGGCCCGGCAACATACGGGCTACACACGTTCATACTCAGCGTTTACTGAGTCCTTTACACCCAATTTTTTTCAGGTATGGTGCCGGACGACAACGGAGCGTAGGCGGGATGGCTACCATGGGGGTTGTCCATCAGGGCATAACTTTGAATTGTGTAGTATGTTTAGTGTATGGGTTGTTACCAAACCCGAGATGAAATTCTCAGATTATGATTTGGTATCTTTATTGTAGACACTCGGTATTTGGGAATTGTACTTTATGTTGTATATGAGTTTTTGATAGAGGGTTGTTCCCAGTCATGCAGACCGTAACTTGGTGTTGGTAGTATGGTTGTGTCAACCACGTGGGTGTTGGTGTCTGTGACACCCGGATGGAGTTTATACCGCTGCGTAGTTAACCGTGATGTTGTTTAGGCGCGATGTTTGTATTACTGGATTTTTTATTCGGGAGTGTTACAGGTCGGTTTACCATAGTTATTATTTCTTTCACTTCTTAACTGTACTTATAATTAAGGAATTATTATATACCTTAAATCCTATAGTCTTTATTTACAAGACTTTTATTGCATGGTTGTATACTTTATTTATTCCCATGATTTTATGTATGTCACAATTGATCTTCTCCTCAGTTTATTTAATTCCCTTTATATATTTTTATATACATATATTTATACATGTATGTACACAATGTATTGATTATAGACATATTGTATTTGTCCAGATGACATAACACTTATAAATTCGTCAATGACATCTATTAGTCTATGTTAATTAATTCTCCTCTTAAATTCATATTTATATACTATAATTTCCAAGTATTATTGGTGTTCACACACTAATTCCTTATATCCATTTCCTTTCGATTTACTTGAAAATCTTAAATGTATTTGTTTTATACACACATGTATTATTTATGATACATGATTTTAATTGTCTAAGGAAATAACCTCTTATAAATTCTCAAATTATATTTACATGTCACGCATGGATATATTTTTCCCATATCTTTTATAATTACAAACTACACCCAATTAATATTTTCTTTTCAAATAAATTACTACTGTTCGCATAACATATAGTTTTAATTTATTAATCCTTAAATCATACTTTTCTTTTCTAAAATTCTAATATCCATATAGGACCTACAAATATTTTTTTTAATCCCAAAAATACACTATACTTTTCGGTTATTATATTATAACCTCATTTATTTCAGAAACTTTACATTATACTCCAAAATACTTATATTCCATAGTTTTATTTTCTTAATTAACTAATGTCACTAAACCACCACTATAAATTCGGTATTTAGTATTTGGACACCTCAACTTTGTAAATTACCAATTAGCCACATAAACTTTCGGCTTTAACATTCATTTTCTTATAATTACACTTTACCCCCAAAACACTTATAATAGTTACATAGTAACTTATACCTATAGTTTAATTATTTAATTCTCTTAATTACTGAAATGACACAAACAATTTTATAAATTATGATTCAACCCCAAATATCATTCGTTTTACTTATAAATTTCTATAAATTACATATTCACCCCAAAACTTTTATAACCTTAATATTTTTATGTCATAAATCATTTTACCCCAAAGTTTTCGGTCAACACTTTTGACCAAAGTCTAATTTCATACTTAATACATTAATATACTCAGAAACTTATATAATTCTCGCTTTTACACTAATCTTTCCAGAAATTACAAAATAGCCCCAAAACATTATAAATGTGTATTTAACACTTAAGCACATGTTTAATTTAACCAAAATTCATAATATTAATTCTTACACCATATTATATTATAATTATGCCAAGAACCCAATCATTCTTGGTTTTCACTTACTTTACCACACACTTTCTAAAAATCACATTTTTACCACATAACTTATTAAACTAGTCATTTAAACACTATAATTATTTTTAACATACCCAAATTCATAATATGAATTTATATACATATATAGCTCATTAAAACTTATTTTTCACCATAGTACTCGGCCATAATTATTTGGTGCCATATAATTTAAAACTTGATTTATAACTTATAATAATTATACATAAATACATATGAGCCATATATCTCATGTAAAATTATTGTAATGTCTTAGACATATTTTTTAACTCAAAATGAGCAATTTCCTCCTTGATAATTCGACCATAATATATACTCTTCATAAATAATTTTTGTGACATAAAATTATATCTTATGGTAATAACTTTAGCTTAAGTATAATTATTTTTCTGGTAAATAACCTCACTAATTTGGCTTAATTATTGGAGAGAGATGTACATATTTTTGTACAAAATTTATGAGCTTAAACAAAGCTTAGATCATTAAGAATTAACTTACTAAACTTACTCTAATCAAGGATGATTAAATCTTGAACTCCTCTTGAATTTCCCAAGCTTCCTTCAATGGAAATTGATACTCCCATTTTCGGTTTCCATAAATGAAAGGAAGGGGTTTAGGCGTTGGATCTTAACAAAGATCTTAAGTAGATTTATAAGATGTTCTCAAGGGATTTACCTTAGGTATTTTACCTTATAATTCCGGTACACCTTAGGATAGATGGAGATCCACTTTCCTTTATGAAATTTGAAGAAGAAAACATTGGTTTAGGAGGATAGAATTTTTCGGTTACATGTGTTAGAAGCTTAAGGATTTTTCAAGCATAAAAATACCTTAAGTTAACCTGAATGCTCCTTGTTTTAATGTTGATTCATGGCACTTCTTGGAGCATGAATGCTAGCCAAATTGTTGTAGTAGTATTAGGTTGATGTTTGCTTCACGACTTGATGAAGAAAGCTAGGAAATTAACATAAAAATGAAGATAGAAGTTAAAACTCCATTAATGGACTTAGGAGCTTCAAAGGAAGAAGAAGAAAGGGAGGATAGGACACTTACCAATTCGGCACAAGCAAGGGAATGAGAAGGGGAGCTTGTTGCCGTGAGTTATGCTAGAAGAAAGAGAGTATGGAATTGTTTTGTTAATTCTCCACATGATTAAGCATGGTAGGTAAGGTATTTTCTTTATTGTTTTCCTTTAGATTCTAGCTCCACAAAGTCCCCTTACAGCCCCTTAATTCGGTAATGGTGGAAGAAAAGGAGTGGCGAAATTAAACAAGGCAAGACAAGGAGATAATTAAGTTAGGTAAGGGTATTATTTAATGTTTTTCCTTTTGATAATTAAGCTCCCAAAGTCTTCATTTCAGCCTTGTAACACCCCTACTACGAACTTAACAACAACTGAAATCGCGGCGGAATTAAACAACTTAAACAATAACTAACGGGTGGTGTTACACGTCGTTATCCCACCCACATGGCTAACTAGGCAGAATACGTACAGTTGTACCGGTCTAATGATCAGACTTCCGCATAGAACTAATAACCATAAATACATAAACACAATACCGAGTATTTAATTACAAACAGCTACTGTAAACTGCCACTGTCAAATATACCGCCACTGTAATATCAACGGAACAAAATATAACGCCACGGGAGCACAGGGGCATCCCGGGCCAACATCCAAACATACCAAAAGTATTTCCTAGCCTAAGGTCTAAAGCCAATCCGCTTCTTTGATCCTCATCCTGCAAATAAATATGGAGCCCCCAAAGGCGCTCAGCACCCTTGGCTGGTATGGTTAACGCGCAGCCCATCGACTACCGGGATACGCGCAACTATTTGTCATGATAACATGGCAATGATTTTTAACATACAACATATAGCATAGCAAGAAATATTGCATAGCACAACAACACATACATCATAGGAACATTTCACTTAAGGAAAACCCAACACAGTTAGTAAAACTTGGTAAGCCTAGAGAATGTTTTCACCCTCATGTTAAGCTCGTTGCATAAAACTCGTTACCATCCTGTTGATCGAACGAGTAACTTAACACATAGGCATGTCGGATATAGTGATCCGACACACCGAACACATAATTTCCCCCTAGCCCGATTGGAAATCAGGTAGGTAAACTTTGGCTAAGCTAGTGGGTGGTCGAAATCCAAAAAGGAAGACAACCTTAACATAAGGAGAGAGCCGAATCTGATTCAGATGTCGACCCCCGTACATACACGCGTGACCGGAACGAGCGGATTCCTCACTCCCCGGTTAACACTTATTAGAAGTCCCATTGATGGAACTTAACACAATCAATCACAAAGAAGTGTTTAAGTCCAGTTAGACATACATGGGAAGTGAGATATATTTTAGTGACACATACCACAACCAACTCATACATAGCCGTGGTTAGAACGTTCCTTAGGTTGGAACGTTATTACCGGATACCGTTCTCTTGTGCCTTCCTAAGATTGGTTAACTAATAATTAGCACGCATTCGAGGTTACCGGTATCGGTACGCACACATTACAACACCAACAATGACTGTAAACTCATTTCATGATTTAATCTTACAAGGTCATAAACACACAGAAAAAAACAAACACACACAAGCCGGTGTAAACCGGTAGGCAGCAGACTGCAAGAAAACCAGACCTTGGTCCTTGCTGCGTACGAGTCCCGCTAAACGTATTTCCTAACATGATTAATAATGTCGGATAATTAACTTATTTAACTTCTGGTATACTAAGCATTTTACATGATATATGACATGTTTTAATGCTTAAACTTACCCTTGATTACCTTCATTATACCCCCCCTAGGGTTAACTACTTAAGCCACACTTGTTTGATTCGCACAACAGCATTTCGGTGATAGCGGGTACACTTGATCCGCTCTCTCGACGGGAGAGTGACTAGAAAGTCAGGCATCTTTTCACCGTCTAACCCAGCCTCCTCGCAAATTAAAGCGAGATAAATGTGTGTAAGGCTCCAGAGTCGAACAAGATCGATGCGTCCACGCCATTAACTGGAAAGGTACCGGTGAGGATAGTGCCGCTTCTGCCGGCTTCTTCTGCCTCATTGCATACTCCCAGTATACCTCCCGTTCCGAGTGCACATCCTAATTCAGTTCACAAACTCATAAGTACATAGTAACAACACGGCTGACATACTCCAAAACGCCTCTTTATTCATTAACATACCCTTTACATCATAAGTTGGTTTACATTGCCGACATAGCTAACATATATAACATCCTGAACATACAACTGGATTAACACATTACATGATTACACAAGGCTTAAAACTGCCTGAAGTGAAATTCAAACGTCCGGGTTTCATGTGTGTGGCATTGATCACTGTAGAAGGTGCGGTATTTAGTTTTGATCTTCTTCATACTGTGATATAGCATCCTTGACTGCCCACCCATGATTAGCACATCTCCTGACTTCAACACTAACTTCTTTGCGAGATCAGCACGCTTTCGCTCGCCGTACATAAACACTGCGGTATCACCGATGGACAAGACACCATGGGTACTCCCTTACTCAGAGACTCGGGTGTTTCGTCCTTATCTTGGTAAACCTAACTGTCCACCTTTTTGGTCGAAGTTCACAATACATAATCTGCTTTAACACTCGGGATTGGATCTGATTCAACTTGCTGAGCAATTCCCACAGCGTGGTTAACGACCGCAAGAAACTCCTCAGGTATCATCGGTATTGTTGCTCTGTCCTCCGCTCGCACATCTTGATATGTCTTGGTGTAAGGGTTCCAGTCCTTACCCTTGCACATCATCTTCAACTTCATTCTCGATCCGCTCGGGTACTCTGGTGTGTAGAAACCTCCAGGTGCTGCTCCTAGTTCGTTGCATCGCCTGATGATGTGGATTTGTGCTTCGGGTGTCAGGTATCCACTTAAGAGTATCATACCTGGATGGATGACCTGACATTGCTCCATTGGGTATTCGGTGATGCTGATGGTTGACTCTTCGGGGTTCGGTGTGGGTGGGATTGGATAACAAATATTGAAGGTTCCTAAGGTTTAGAATTACCTAATTTAGGTGACTTTCACATTATACTTTAACTCATTACTTATATGGTTATACATTTAGACTCACTAACACACATGCATGAAATGCGGTATGCAATCACTTATTTCACTCAACGGTTTAAGTGGTACCTGGTCTAGAAGAGGGTCTTGGTGCCTCAGACCGTCCACCACATGCAGGGCGGCCTTGCCTGATCGCGACCCTTTCCCCTTCTGGGAATCAGTGTTCCCCTGAGCTGAGGATGGCTGGTGAGTCGACTTCGGGCCCTTAGTGGTCGCGGCAGCCTTACCTTCCATTGCCCCTTAGGCCTGTAGTTTCTGCCGTTGGGGTTCTGGTAGCACTCAAAGTCACGGGCCCCATTTTCTTGCAGTAGCGACACTGCACATCTTCTCCCTTGCAGTCCTTGCCGGGGTGGTCTCCGTTACACACACTTACAGTAGTAGTGGCGCTCCGGTCCAGATCCCGTGCTGGCTGCTAACACAATACACATTCAGTACACACTTCACAATATAAATACAATCACACTGAATTCGGTAGCCGGGATTAATTAGTTACCCTTGGGCAGGTGAGAGCGTAAGGGCTTAGCCGCATAGGCATAAGTGAGCTTCAGCGGCCTCAGCGGTGGTGGTCTGGGCTCGGCCTTTGCCACCCTGTTGTGGCCGTTCTGGGCCTAGGGATAAGTTTTCTTTTTTTTCCTCCCCTGTACCCCTGCGTGCTTTGGCCCTCGCTTGAGGCCTTGCGCTTGTGCGCATTCTCCTCGTCCCTCAGACGGATGTGATCTCAACCTTAGCGGCGGCATGATAGCACTCCTGTATTTAGGATGTTAGTCATGCCCCACAAAACAAACTCACATTAACATTCACTTATGGTATACACTTATTCACATCACACTGTATTCTAATTACCTGCAAGGTAGTATATTCAGCTGGCCTGGCCCCATCCCATAGCGAAGACGGTGGCTAGGAGACCATTGTAGAAACGGTTTACCAACACCCGGTTCGAGTATCCCAGGTCCGGTAACAGGTGGATAAGCCGGTGAAAGCGGTGTAGTAGTCGTCAACCGACATTTTATCCCCCTGCCTCAGGCTATCTAGCTCTAGGCGCTTGGCCTCTTGCACATGTACAGGATAGTACTTGGCTCACATCAGAGCCGTATACTCCCTCCAACCAAACTCAGGATCAGCCATCCTGTCCTCTCTCACAAGCTTCCACCAACTCTTTGCCGAATCCTTCAGATAGTAAGCGGAAAGACGGACCTTGGCTCCAGCAGGCACATCCAAGGTCTCGTAGGCGGTCTCCAACTCGGAGATATACGCCTCCAGCTTACTAGGGTCGGTCTCCCCGTGAAACGACAGTGGTCTCAAATCTGCCAACGCCATGACTAAGTTGGTCTCGTGCGGCTGTGGTTGCGGTTGTGGCCCTTGTTGGTCTGCACCGCCTTGCTGCTGATGCATCGCAGCCACTAACTGGGGAACCATCTAGGCTACGGCGGCTGCTACTACTGCCTCAGCCATAACCTGGGCCGTAGTGTTCTCGCCCTGGTCTCCCGTATCACCAACACCACGCCCGCGGCCTCTTCCTCTTGGTCGACCTGACATCTGTATTCACATGGACATTCATTAGCATTACGCTTGCACACTTATCAGTTCCAACGGTTGTAACGTGTTCCCGACATTGAGGTATTTCCACACTTAGTTAGTGGTTAACCTTTCCATAACTGCTCATTTAAGTAATTAAGTTAGGTTTCCTAACTCGGTATGTCCCTAAGCTCGGTATTCTAGTCATCAAAGCGATACTTCGCTCTGATACTACTTTTTTGTAACCCCACTACGAACTTAACAACAACTGAAATCGCGGCGGAATTAAACAACTTAAACAATAACTAACGGGTTGGTGTTACATGCCATTAGCCACCCACATGGCTAACTAGGCAGAATACGTACAGTTGTACCGGTCTGATGATCAGACTTCCGAGCATAGAACTAATAACCATAAATACATAAACAACAATACCGAGTATTTAATTACAACCATCACTACAACTGCCACTGTCAAATATACCGCCACTGTAATATCAACGGAAACAAATATAACGCCACGCGAGCAGCCGCATCCTGGGCCAACATCCAAAACATACCAAAAGTATTCCTACCTAAGGTCTAAAGCCAATCCGCTTCTTCGATCCTCATCCTGCAAATAAATATGGCCCCCAAAGGGGGTCAGCAACCCTTGGTTGGTATGGTTAACGCGCAGCCCATCGACTACCGGGATACGCGCAACTATTGTCATGATAACATGGCATTGATTTTTAACATACAACATATATAGCATAGCAAGAAATATTGCATAGCACAACAACACATACATCATAGGAACATTTCACTTAAGGAAACGACCCAACACAGTTAGTAAACATGGTAAGCCTATATAATGTTTTCACCCTCATGTTAAGCTCGTTGCATAAAACTCGTTACCGTCCTGTTGATCGAACGAGTAACTTAACACATAGGCATGTCGGATATAGTGATCCGACACACCGAACACATAATTTCCCTAGCCCAATTGGAAGTCAGGTAGGTAAGCTTTGGCTAAGCTAGTGGGTGGTCTAAATCCAAAAAGGAAGACAACCTTAACATAAGAAGAGAGCCGAATCTGATTCAGATGTCGACCCCCACATACACCCGTGACCGGAATTACCGGATTCCTCACTCCCCGGTTAACACTTTTTAGAAGTCCCATTGATGGAACTTAACACAATCAATCACAAAGAAGTGTTTAAGTCCAGTTAGACATACAAGGGAAGTGAGATATATTTCAGTGCACATACCACACCCACTCATACATAGTCGTGGTTAGAACATTCCTTAGGTTGGAACGTTATTACCGGATACCGTTCTCTTGCGCCTTCCTAAGATTGGTTAACTAATAATTAGCACGCATTCGAGGTTACCGGTATCGGTACGCACACATTACAACAACAACAATGACTGTAAACTCATTTCATGATTTAATCTTACAAGGTCATAATCACACAGAAAAAAACAAACAACACACAAGCTGGTGTAAACCGGTAGGCAACAAACTGCAAGAAACCATACCTTGGTCCTTGCTGCGTACGAGTCCCGCCAAACGTAGTTCCTAACATGATTAATAATGTCGGTTAATTAACTTATTTAACTTCTGGTTTACTAAGCATTTTACATGATTATATGACATGTTTTAATGCTTAAACTTACCCTTGATTACCTTCATTATACCCCCCTAGGATTAACTACTTAAGCCACACTTGTTTGTTTTTTTTATAAGTTGTGGGTCGACCGACCTTACCCACAGGTCGGTCCATTCCAGTGAATTTCGGGTTGAAAAAAATTCACACTACGACCGACCTTGATAAGTCCGGTCCCAAGGTCGGTCCATTCTAGAAACATATTACCGTCAGAAAATTCTACTCCGACCGACCTTGCAAGTTCGGTCCACAAGGTCGGTCCATTCCAGAGACCTATTCCGTATACAAAATTTAAGCCCGACCGACCTTGCAAGTCTGGTCCCCAAGGTCAGTCCATTCCAGAAATTTTTCTGGCTGGGTAACTGGGCTCGACCGACCTTGCAAGTTCGGTCCCCAAGGTCGGTCTGCTCCAGACCCTTGTTTAAAAATGCACATTTGACTCCAAACTTCACCTTGCATATCCTAGTATGTTCTAACCTCATTTGGGCACTTCAACCACGCCTTAAGACATCCACTTTACTCCTTAGATCACTCACCCAAACCTTCTTAACCATTACACAAATTTCTTACAAAATCTTTTACACTACAATGTTTTTCCTTAGACTTCTAAGTGGTGTTTCTTACTTATGATAGCAACCATCCCAAGGTGTTTCCTCATCACCCACAACATCATCTCCCAAGCATCTTTCACCATGCAAGATTCCTTTTATACAACTACTTGAAGTTTCTCCACAAGCTTATACGCCTTCCTTACAAGACATTATTTTTCTCCTTGTTTACCAATATTTGCATAAGTCCTAAACACAATTCCTCCATATCTTTGGTGCATCCCAAAACACTCATTTAACTCCTAAATCATTTTCTTTCACTAATAGAACACTTAGTCATTCCTAGCACTTCCTAGTTCACCAAATCTCATTTAAACACTTAATATTCCTTGTACATTAACCATATTTTGACATGGGTTCTACTAGCACATTGTTACATTAACACACATAGATGTCCATCTTTAATCATCAAGAACACTTAAATCCTTCAAGAACATTCTCACACACAAACTTCACCCAAATTACACTACATCATAATATAGTGCATAATTTAAATCGCTTGGCACTTAGGCCCTTAAATTGCATAAACCATAAACACTGAATTTCTACATATATATTGCTTTTGACCTGCAAATACACCCAACATCACATATGTACTTTAATAATCTCTTTGAGAATAGTTTTCTAGCTCATTTGTCATTGGCTCCTTAGGTAGTTTTAATAAGCAATATAAGCTCATTTTCCTAAGACATTAAACTACATTGAGATAGTTCATTTACCTTTTCCTTGACAACTTCCACACTTGTATTTTCCTTGCTCTTTCTTGATTAAAATCGGCAAGGCTTTTGATTGCTTGTCAACCTTCTAATCAATATACAAGCAAGGCAATGAGCATTCAAGCTTCATGCTTAAACTCATTTATAAACCCTAAGTTATATATATATTGTCTTAAAACACTTAAATGCTTGTTTTACCTTGGTAATGGAAGAGAGTTGGATTAACTAGCAAGATAGGACTCCACCAAGCCCTTGGAAGATTAGAATGAAGCTAAACCAAAGCAAAAGAAGGACACCATCAATGGTGATTCTCGGCCAACACCAAAATGAAGGGAAATGTTGTTCTTCTTGGTTTTTCCTTACCTTGAAGCAAATTGATCAACAAGGCATGAAAAGATGAGCTCAAGCTCCTCCCATGAAGATTCCTCTTGGCACCGAAATGGAGCTTTTGGAATTTTGAGAAGACAAAGTTGAAGAGCTTGATGAGGCTAAGAGAATGGTGGTCTTGAATTTAATTTGGTATATGGAGCTAGGAGATAATGGCAATGGAAGATGGTGGTGTATGTGGTGCTGTAGCAAAACCGATGGAGATGGAAGAAGAGAGGTTTGAGACGGTGGGAACAAAGAGAATGAAGGGAATGAGAAGAAAAGGTTGCTTTTGGAAGATATTTAAGTTAAAGGTAAATAGTACTTACTTTATCAAATTTCTTTCTTATCAAACTAACAAGGGGATGACTCATCCCTTATAAAAAAACCGGCCCCCTTTTAGTACTTAGGGGTATTATGGTCTTTGTTGACCAATTAAATCACTTATATTGACTTATGTTATAAACTAGCACAATTTGGTTACTATTCACTAACCAAGGCACATAATTGTGAAATTTTTGATTTCCCATTGATTTAGACTTCCTAATGTGATACTAAGTAGTACACATGTTAATTAAAGAGCAATGATGGACATTTAGCCATTCAAAACCCATTTACAAGACAATTTTTCAAAAATGTGCTTTAAGACTCCTTAAAGCACATTTTGTGTTTAACTTGTTTTCAAGCTTGGTTTTCTTTGGTAATTGATTTAACACGTTCATTAACATGTAAATAAGGTCTTGGTAGGCTCCTAGAGTCTAACCCAAGGTTATCCCAAGCTTAGAGCACATTTTTGCTCTAATTGCCCTTATGGTATTTTATAGTGTTTTCTTTGGTTTAAATTGTTCACTAATGTTTCTAAGCAATTTTTTAGCCTTAATATACCATAATTTAATATTTAACAACATATAAAGGTTTGGGGTATTTCAAGCCTTGTTTTCGGCAATGACAAGACGAATGAGGCTGATTAGTTTGACATAATATTGTCTAATACAACTTGCTTATTGATGTAGATTAGATCTAGCTTTTAGTATTGTGGAGGGTGATTTTTTCGGTATGAGGGGGGTCTATCTAAATATGGTTCTTGACTGAAAAGCCTAGATCCTAAAATGCCATTCTGTGGAGGGTGAAAACCTGTCGCCTTGGCATCCCTCAAATACCTACTCTATCGTCCGTCTTTCCCAGAAAGCATAAGGGGAATGCTAGTGAGCACTACACCTGCTCTCAATGGGCCCCACGCGGACTTGTGCCTCTATAAGGCGGGGTTGACTAGAGTCGCCACCTAGTTTGACCTAAGGAACTAGGAAGGGAGGAGAAGGGTTCTAAGAACCGTTAATTGACTCTGAAATTGTGGATAGGACTAATCTGGTTATGTCAGAGATTCTATGTGGGTTCGCACTGGGTTACACCCCTTAGAAGTGGGAACGACCACGACTTCGGATTGGTGCCCGAGGAAACCTCGGTCTCCAATTATCGGGATTTCCTTCTTTCAAACCTTTTTAGAGAGATTCATTTCAGAACCAAGGATAGGATTAGGACGGAAGGAGAGAAAAACGAGTGGATGAGGCGAGCCTTTCTACCAAGCTTATAAGAAGAATTGATGAATTCGAATGAGTATAGAATGAGGATTTGGGAAACATCCGAGGTTGAGAGAAAAGACAAGATTTGGAGTCTGATGGTTTGAAGTTTGTGGGAGCCGAAGAAGGTTTGAGTGTTTCGAGAGGTATGGAGAATACCTTAGTATGGGAAAGGGTTTTTTATTTGGAGTGGGGTCGCACCCGGGATGGGCTGCCTACGTACTCAACTCTCTATTGAGATCAGACCTTACGTAGTTCACAGTTTTTGGAGGTTTGGGAGTTTTGCGGTTTTGAAGGAATTGAGGTTTTGACCTTTTGGTCTTTGAGGGGTCAAAGAGTTTTTATGGTCGTTTTGTGAGGTTTGACAAATTGTCGGGTTCATTTTGAAGTTTGAGGTGCAAAAAGTCTGTGAGACACTCAGGTCTGTGAGATATTTAAAATCTTGAGATGACGGAGTCTGTGAGACGCTCGGGTCTGTAGGATGATCAAGGCTTGAAGGGTTACAAGTTTTGAAGGTGTTCGGGTGTGAAAAGCTGAGGGTTCTTGAGGTTTTTGAGTTTGCTGAGTCTATGGAGATATTCGAGTTCGTTGAGCTGCTGAGACAGTCAAGTCTGTTGAGCTGCTGAGATGGTTGAGTCTGTTGAGCTGCTGAGACGGTCGAGTCTATTAAGCTGTTGAGACGTTCGAGTCTGTTGAGCTGCTGAGACGTTCGAGTCTGTTGAGCTGCTGAGACGTCCAAGTCTATTAAGCTGTTGAGACGTTCGAGTCTGTTGAGCTGCTGAGACGTTTGAGTCTGTTAAGCTGTTGAGACGTCCGAGTCTGTTGAGCTGTTGAGACGTTCGAGTCTGTTGAGCTGCTGAGACGTTTGAGTTTGTTGAGCTGCTGAGACGTCCGAGTCTGTTGAGCTGTTAAGACGTTCGAGTCTGTTGAGCTGCTGAGACGTTCGAGTCTGTTAAGTTGTTGAGACGTCCGAGTCTGTTGAGCTGTTAGACGTTCGAGTCTATTGAGCTGCTGAGACGTTCGAGTCTGTTGAGCTGCTGAGACGTCCGAGTCTGTTGAGCTGTTAAGACGTTCGAGTCTGTTGAGTTGTTGAGACGTTTAGAGATTCGAGATGCTTGAGTTCTAAGGAGTTTGGAGTTTCAAGGAGTTTGAGATTTATGATGTTTGGAATTATTTGGGATTGAAATGAAGTTGAATTGAATTGGGAATGAAAGGAATTTTGAATTGAATTGGATTGAAATTGAGATTGAATCTAATTGAATTAAGAATTGAATTGATTTTGAATTGGGCTTGAACTGAAATGAATCGGGTTTGGAATCGAATTTGGTTTGAGTCGAATTTGGTTGGGGTTGGAAAACAAGGCTGGTCAAAGTTAGACCAAGTCAAAATGGGATTGAGTCACAGTTGGGTCAAGGTCAACTTGGGCTGGTCAAAGTTCGGATTGGTCAAAGTTTGGGTCTTGGTCAAGGCTTGGGTCATGGTCAAAGTTTAGTCAAAGGTCACAGTTCAAGTCAAGGTTTGGTCAATGGTCAACATTCGGGTCAAGGTTTGGTCAAAGGTCAACATTCGGGTCAAGGTTTGGTCAAAGTTTGACATTCAGGTCAAGGTTTGGTCAAAGCTTGGGTCATGGTCAAAGTTTAGTCAAAGGTCAAAGTTTAGTCAAAGGTCAAGGTTTGGTCAAAGGTCAACATTCGGGTCAAGGTTTGGTCAAAGTGTTATACCCAAAATTTTGACCCCCTGGTTAGGGTCTACGAGGTACTGGTGTTGTGAGAGGCATTTTAATCAAGCGGTGAGGGATCCTGGCCCGATCGGCACGTTCCATGGCATGGGGAGCAGCTTCGTCACTTTCAGGGGCGTTTTGGTAATCTTTAAAGGCTCCTAAGACCTCTTGTAAGCTTTCTCTCTCCTCCAAAGGATGCCCAAATCAGCTTGAAACGCTTTGATATTTTAACCCATGATAGAGGATGACATTTTAAGCATAATGGCGTTGGAATTTTGATTTTTCGAATTTCCAATAATTTTCTAGCAATTTCTGACTGAATCTGACGAGAAATTCAATTAAAAATATTCCAATATTCAAAAAATTCGGTTCCACCTCAGAAAATTCATAATATCCATCCTTGACATGTGGTTAAAATCTCACAGCAAAATTCATTGGGGAAGTCACTTAATTAAAATATCAAAAAATCTTACTTTTACTAGATTTTCTTTATCTTTAAGAAAGTCTATATAAGGGGATAGGTTTTTGGATAAAAGGAGAACCTCATATGCTGAAGAACCCTAGAGAGTCAGAAAAGGCAGCCTCCTCTCTCTCTCTCACGTTTTCCAACACTCGGCCACCCAAATCATACCGAAAATCCCCCGAAATCACCATCTAAACACGTTTTCAAATTCCCAAAGCACCAACAATCATCAAAACCCCACCAAAACACCTCCAAAACGTGAAGAACAGCAAGAACAACCAACAACCAGAAGCTTGGGTCGAAATCCTTTCGGGTCTGCCATCAACGGAGCACTCGACGAATCCCGGTGTGAAGCAACGTTGTGAATCCGAAGGTAAAACAGGTAGAAACTCCACTTCCCTAGTTCTCCACGGTATTATCTGTCTTGCCTCAAATTTGAGCTCAAACTAACCTTCGTACGCTTCTGTATTGCTGTTTATTCAAGGTTCTGTCCAATAACTTGTTTACCAAGTTTCGTGCATAATTCGAATTCAAATTGAGAACTTTCGACTACTAACGTATTGTACATCTTTCAGGCTACACACCCATAAAATTTTAGCCGAAAACACCTTCTGGAACAGCCTCAAAGCCGCCGTCCGAGGGCTGTCCGCACCCACGGACGTCGTGTCCGGGGTCCCGGACTCCCTGTCCGTAAGCTCGGACACCCACGGACGGCGGCGGGATTTTTAAAATTTAAAAATTAGGTTTTTTAATAATGTCCGGGCCCATGGACAGCCTGTCCGAGGCCCCGGACTTTACGACTTCCTGTTTTCTGTTTAATTCGACTTTTACTTTTATATAGGTTAACTGGGGTCCGTGGCTTCGGACAATAGGTCCGTGGCTACGGACGGAAACAAAATTTGACCTAATTCTGCCTCCGAAACCCTAGTTTAGGTAGTTTTAATTTCCACTTTAATTTTCTGTCTAAAAATGCTAAAAAACACAAAAAACAGAAGCGCGCACCTAGGTTAAAAAGCAACTTTGTAGAAAGCCGTAATTAAACCAAGTAGAGGAAAAACGACCTAGGAGGGATAATGAAAGTAAAAATTGAACCCTAATTAAGTCGAATATCGAGCCCCCCGAACCCGAACTCTCTCCTTTCCTAATTTGATCTAGGTTAAAATTAGGTGGCGACTCATAATAGGTTCCAGTGAGCTAGCTTAGGTTTTAATATTAATTGTTATATGACATAGTTATTAATCTTAGGCTATAAGTGGACCTAAAACCCGGTTAGATTCTAATCAACTTTAATCAACATATGATAGGGTTTAAAATCGAGGCTCACACCACTGGTGGAACGGAAGCCTTTAATGACGGTGGTTTAAATCACGGCTTTAATAGAAACCGTAATTAATATGAAGGCCGGAGTTAATTAATGACGTTTATTTAAATAACCGTAAGCAATAATCGATCGGAGGTAGGCGCGCCTTTTTTTAGGACGGACTTTAGATGACGGTTATTTGTAAAACCGTAATCTAAAGTCCCGTGTTGACGCGCGCTTTTACGGTCAACGGACTTTAGATTACGGTTTTACTAATAACCGTCATCTAAAGTCCCCGCCCACTGATGGTCAACGACGTCGTCTTGACCTGAGCCAAAATTTCCCGCATTATTTGATTTTTTTGACGCCGCGCGTAATCTAAATTACAGTGAACGACGTCGTCTTACCAGCTTATTTTAGATTAAAAATAACTTTATATTAATGTGTTACATTTGTTTGATCGAATAAGACTCATGGCTCAATGGCCGTGGGTACATGAGTCAACACCATCGATCTTGAGTTCGAAACCCAGCATAGGCCAAATAATTTTCGCGCTATTTTATTAATTTCGTTACACTTTAGATTACGGTTCTTTAGGAACCGTCATGTAAAGTGTGACTTTACATTACGGTTTTCATGTAACCGTAATCTAAAGTCCTTTTAACTACAAACATTTGCCCTTTACTCTGCACACTGTACTTACAGTAACTCTTCTTCTCTTTCGCGCTATCTTCCTCACTGAAATCGCCTCCTCTCTCCCGTCACCTTGCTAACGGCCATCGCCACCATCGCTCCCACCACCTTTGTCACTCCCATCGCCGCCGGTCACCACCCATCTACCACTGTCTCACCGTCGACCTCTCTATCGCGTATTGGGTATGCGATCGATTGATTGTCGTTTTTTTCTAACTTTGTTCATATACATGCATTTCGATTGCAAGTTCTAAACTTTGTTCATATATTTGTGCCCAGATTCACAGTTAATTGCAACCTAGTTCGTGGGCTGATTTCTACATTACTTGCCCACTTCGGTGCTTAGTAACGGTAATTTTGCAAAGCAAACTGTAAACTGCTGTATTTATTTATTTATTATTCTTATCATTTAGTATTACAATTAATAAATAATAGTGTAGTTTTAAAAATGCTACTACTTAAAACTGCCACAGGAAAGAAAGTAAGTTCAAGTATATTACCGATTCCTGAAAATAGCTCATTTTCAACTGCTCAATCTGCTATGCCAGATGCTCTCTGTTTGATTCACAATCTGTGACAGGAATCAACAATGCTATTGTTATAACCACCAGAAGAATAAGATGAGTTTCGGTATTTTAATGGTTCTAGAATGACTAGTTTCAGTCCTTCAATCTGAAGTACTGCAGAGAAGGTCATAAATAAACTTCATTATAGTAAAAGAAGATAAGTTTGTATGTTACTAGTTCTAGATGGTGCGTGCAAATTTGACTTTGATAAAACTGATTTGGAGACGTTAGAAATATAGGGAGATGCTGTCGATTTTTTTCCGCGGTTTAGCTAGCATTTAACCTTGATTTTTTTGATGATTCTAATGTTGTCGTTTTTCATTTATGCATCAGGACTACGACTTTATTTTGGCCTTCCGACCTCAACCGTCTTAGCATCGGCTAATCGTCTACCAGAGGTAAGATTTACATATATACATATAATATTTGACAACTACCAAACATAGTTATCCGCCAAGATATACCTAATAGAGGTATATCTTCGGCAGTCCCTGTCGGGACTGTCCATGATTGTAAATCTCACACCTAGGGTGTGAATGTGTTTTTAATTGTACTTTATTGATTATTTCAGTAGTATCTCTTTTATTGTTCTTCGAATGCATATATTATTGATTATATCATAATATCGTGCATTTGAAGAACTGTAGGGAGATGCTGCCGAAATTTTCAATAAATTACATATTAAAAACACGTTCACCGGTGGGATTTAATACTCATGGATGGATTTAGGTTGATAAGATACAAAAGTGTAAAGACTCTGCCACGGGTGACGGTATGAAATGGCTGCCTTCATATAAATAGCTAGAAGGAGATGGAACGTTCGTGGATTTACAGCGGAAATTTGGACGACAAGTTTTTAGAAGGAGTTGATAAGTTATGCACGGTGTTGGCGAACAATCTGAAACCTACAGACAGGGATAATATTTTTGTCCGTGTATCGACTGCCAAAACAATCTGAGATATCGCGGCGTTGAAACAATTAAGGAACATCTGATCCGCCGCGGTTTTACAAAAGATTTCCAAGACATAATCCGATGGCATGGTCAGAGTGCGTTCGATGTTATTAAGCCTGACGAAGGGGATAATGGTCAGGCAAACACAGAAACAGAACTTGGAGATGATACAGTGCTGGTGACCCAGAAGACGTTACAGGGAACTTGAGCCAGATTTCTGGATGATGACATTGAGACTATGCTCGAAGATGTGGAACGACATTACTCTAACACGCCAGACAAGCATGAAAATTTGTTGGATTCATCCAAAACACCGTTGTACCCCGGGTGTGACCCTACAAAGTTAAGCATTGAGTGTCGTCCTCAAGCTATTCAACTTGAAAGCGAAACATGGCTGGAGCGACGTAAGTTTCACTGACCTCCTGGAACTATTGAAATACGTTCTTCCGGTGAGAACGTTTTAAAAACACCACGACTACGTACTCAGCCAAAAAAATGATGTGCCCAATGGGTATGGGGTACCAGAAAATTCATGCTTGTCCAAATGGTTGCATGCTGTTTTGGAAATCGGATGAATTTGCTGAAAGCTGTTCAGCATGTGGAGCGTCACGGTATAAGAAACAACAAACTCACATCAGCGGTAGTAAGAAAGGTTCACCAGCTAGGTACTGTGGTACCTGCCCATCATTCCAAGGTTCAGACGTTTGTTCTCCATTGAGAAAGACGCAGAGAATCTTCGGTGGCATTCAGTTCATAGGAAAAAGATGGCAGATTAAGACATCCCGCTGATGCACCACAGTGGAGAAACATAGACACGTAAAATTTCCGGTTGTGGTTGTAACGAACCGAAACCTAAGGCTAGGCTGTTGCACGGATGGGATGAACCCTTACGGTACTTTGAGTAGCATACACAGTACCTGGCCTGTGCTTTGTTATTCACTCTACTACCGCCGTGGTTATGCATGAAACCAAGACACATCTTGTTGTCTTTGTTTAATATCTGGTCCAAAGCCACCGGGCAACAAAATTGACGTATTCCTACAACCTTTGATAGAGGATCTACAACTCTTGTGGAATGAAGGGGCTAAACGGTTTACGACTCATTCAGTAAGAGGACTTCAATTTGCGTGCCATGTTGTACTGCACAATCAATGATTTCCCCCTCCTATGGTAATCTTTCAGGCTATTCAATCAGGGGGCGTTGGCGTTCCGATTTGTGGTGAAAACACTTGTAGCATTCGCTTGAAACATAGTGGGAAAACCGTGTATATGGGCCACCGAAAAATGCTTCCAAAGGACATAAGTATCGAAAGATGGCGAAAGAGTTCGATGGGAAAACTGATCACAGCATGGCGCGCCAGCCTTTGACAGGTACAGAGATTTACAAAAAGTTGGATAATATTTGTGAACAAACTTCGGGCCGCCAACCAAAAGTGGTGAAAAAAGTGTCTGGAAAAAGAAATCAATATTTTGGGAACTAGAGTACTGGCAGCATCTGGAGGTTAGACATTGTATCGATGGGATGCATGTTGAGAAGAACGTGGGTGAAAGTGTCACTAGCACTCTTTTGAACATAAAGGAAAGACAAAGGATCATTTGAAAGGAAGAAAAGATTTAATTGAGTTGGGCATACGCACAGAGCTTGGCCCGCAAGAACGTGGAAAACGCACATTCTTGCCTCCTGCCTGTCACACTCTGTCTAAAGAAGAGAAAACATAGTCTATGCAGTACCCTTTACACATCAAGGTGCCATCAGTTTACTCCTCAACACAAAGAAACCTAGTGTCCATGACAGATTTCAAATTAGTAGGAATGAAATCTCACGATTATCATGTCCTACTTCAAGGATGAGTATGATGCAGAAGATGAACCTCCAACTGTTCCTATTTCATTGGAAGAGGCTGAGGTCACAGGTCATCGTGAGTATATACGATCAGACCATAACGAGGGAATGTGGGTTGAGAGATAATGGTGTATGTAAGTTATTACTATAAATTTATATGAAATTAACACTCTTTTATTTATTGCTTGTTTATGACCATTATGAAATGCTTAATTTAATTCAAATTGTATTTCAATCCTTGCAGGCATGGCTGATCAGGACATGGCTGATGAAGAGTTCGATTTATTTTGTCGTGAGGAGGAGGAAAATGAGCAGCAAATGGTACCGGTCCCATCTACATCTGCCGCTGCTGCTGTTGCCCCATCCACATCTGCCGCTGCTGCTGTTGCCCTTCCATGAGTGCACCTTCTACGAGTGCTACTCAGAGACCCAGAGGTAGAGGTCCGACCCGTGGGTTGAAACTGCAGAAACCGGATCAGATTAGTCTTCTGTGGGACCAGTATGGGAGGTATGATGGGGGCAGCAGGTCAGAGTTCGCTAGTATGCTAGGGACTCTGGCCAGATCACATTGCTGCATCATCACCACACATGGAAACAAGTCCCGGAAAAAGTAAAGGAGACCATCTGGAAGAAGGTGCAAGAACGTACAAGATCCCAGAAGAAGTGAAGAAGACCGTTCTTTCTTTGTGGCCGGCAAAGCTAATCATTCCGCCACTACTTGGTTGAGCATTGGATCAACAGGGTGCCCCCACGTGAGCCTCCGCCGTATTTTTATACAATGGCATGATAACTGAAGAGGAGTGGAAGGAGTTCGTTGAGCGGCACGCCACCCCCAGTTCAGGGTATGTTTGTGTGTACTCTTTTCTTAATTAATGCTCAATAATGCTTTATCCCTGATTTTCTAATTAATTTCCTGTTGTACTTTCTTAACAGCAAGTACAAGAACAAGCACGACAAAACCGTGAAGCTATCTCTACCCCCACACCATGGGACGAAGGGGATATGTGGGCAGCCTCGAGGGATGGAAAGAAGCTGGTTTGCTGACACGGAGGAACGAGGATGGAAGTGAATGCCCGATCGAGGATGTCTCTGAGGCGAGGAGGGTGCAGATGTACATACTGGGACGCCAGAAAACGACCAGCGAAGGTCAGAGGATATTTCCTAATGCTTGCGATGGAACAACTGGCAAACCAAATTGTAAGTATTTGAAAGTAGCTGTTGAATAATTTCTTATATACTCAATGTTTGTTGATCTTAATCTCGTCATTAACTTCTTTGAAAATTGGACAGTACGATGCGCACAGAGAGGAGAAGTGACTTACACTCTCCTCCTTCTCAAGACGACGCGCTGAATCAAATGCTTGGGAAGAAGGATCACCCGGGGCGTGTTAGAGGATTTGGGGGAGAAGTACGTCAGAAGAACGTATTCCTCCCGCCATCTGCTAGTAAGGGTCAGGATGCTGCTGAAGTCGAGGCGATGGTAGAGCGTAAGTTCGCTGCTGAGCGCCAAGCTAATGACGAGAAACATGCTGCTGAGCGCCGGGCTATCGAGGAGAGGCTGCAGGAAGCGTTGAATGCGATTGCACATGCGACTACTCAGTAGCAGCAGCTAGATCCTCCTCGAATGTCTTCCTCGTCTAGTTGTGCTCCGGCCGCTGACCCGTACCTGTTTGCCAACATCCAGGTTAACTTTGTTTACTATTTTTCTTCTAAAATAAAGTTATTTAAATAGTATTAGATTGGACTCACTTATTTATTTCACGTATTATCTCTGTTTATTAAAGGAGCAAAAAATGTCGTCTCCAAATACCATTAGAGACGGGCACCCTGTAGATGCGGCCTACGGGACGGTGTTGCCATCAGGTCCACTCACGCTCATCAGTTTCGTACGTCTACCCCCATCTACTACGCGTGTGTGACCTTGGACCTGATAGTTTGATGGATTTGAGCATGCATACCTTCCGATGGCGATTGACAACAAATGCACGCTGATCGAAGCGAAGGAGACATATTGCCCTGGCCAGCATGTTATATTGTTGTCACCGATGAGGTAAGACTGTTTGACAACCATTTAGTATCTAATAAAATGCATTATTTAGCATTAAGTGTCTAATCTAATCTATTATAGATCCCTGAGCTTCCTCGCCGCGTAACCGGCCCTGACTAGAAGAGACCAGCGCGCCGGCGAATCCTGAGATCCCTGAGGTTCCTCGCCGCGTATCCCGGCCCAGAGAAGAAGAGATCAGCGCGCCGACGAATCCTGCCAGAAGGGTATGTTCTAGATAAATGTTTAATGTTACTATAATAATCAATTAGTAATTATCTTTACATTTATGCTTTACTGTTTGTGTGTGAGGGTAATAATCCAGTGAGTCGGGTGCGAAAGGTAAGAATCCAGCGCCCGTCCGGGGTCGCACCAGGACTTCTGAGGCGCCTAAAAATAAGCTCGCACTGCCACAAAAAAACTTGTTAATGTTTTGGGGGCCAAGCAGATGAATCTCTACGACAAGATCATGGTGAAGTCATCTCAAACTAACAACTTCATGATGACGCTTCCAAAGTCGATGTTTCACTACGAAGAAGATATGATGACGGCAATCAACTTTGAGGACATCAGAGAGATGATGTGTGGAGATTATCTGAACATTAACATTATTCAAGCTTATCTAAAGTAAGTGTTCTTCTTTCTCATACTGTAAAAACATATAGAATAAGTATTTATGAAGTTGCATTGGCTAACTTTTTATAGTACATGTGATATAATAGATGTCTGCTTGAGAGATGTTTGAGAAGGACATGACATGCGTTACTGCGGTGTGCCCGGAGCGTTTATCGTACGACAATGTCACTAGGGACCCTGGGAGGTTTTGTAACTACATGATTCATGTCTTCAATGTTGTTGATCAACAGAATAAATTATTCATTCTAATGCCGTATCACCAAACGTGAGTTCTAATATAAAATTACATACTATTAGCTAACTTTGTTACCTTCATTTCTCATTTCATTTTGTATTTGACATTGTAGCCACCACTGGGCTTTGTTTATATTCTGCTGCTGCCCCACCGCTACTCTGCTCGTTCTAGATCCACTAGGGCAGTGGAAAGAATTCAACACTGAAGACTTAATCAAAGAGTAAGTTTTTTATTACTATTTAATTGTTTGTAAGTTTTTTGAACCAAATTAATGTACTTGTTCATTTTGCTAAACGCTTTTGTTAATATATGTAACAGTTGTTACAAAAAACCCCTCTGGGAGAGTTTGGTGATTTGACCGTCGATTACATCAAGGTTTGGTAATTCATGTATTTCATTCGTGCTGCTATTATCTTTGTACAATTGTTTTACATTTGTGAATTTTGGTGATTTAGTGCCCTACCCAAAGGATTCTAAGAGTTGCGGGTACTACGTGATGCGGTATATGTACGAGTTCTGCGGGTACTTCCCAAGTTTTAAGAATGATATTGACAAGGTAATACGAACGCTGTCTTGTATTTAATTCTTTCGGCAGATTTTTGTGTCTTTATCTTAATCTCATTATGTGTTCCATTCCTTTTCTTGTTGCAGATTAAAAGCATTATGCCAGATTCAAGACTTATGCTCCTGCCGACTTGTTGCATGTCAGAGAGAGCATGGCAGCCATGTTTATGAGAATGGAGTGGTAGACTAGCTAGCTGCTGCTGTAACATATATTTTTTTTAGTTGCTGCTCTGATTCTGTTAGTTCTGCTGCAACAGATTATATTGTGTAACAGATTATATTTTTTGTTAGTTGCTCTGATTTTGTTTGTAATGAATTATGCTAGCTGCTGCTGTAACAGATTCTAGCTGTTGTATTGAATATTTCTGTTGCAATTGTGCGCAGAAATGAATTTGCAATTGTTATCTCTGTTGCAATTGTGTAACAGATTGAATATGTTACAGATTTTCGATCTGGTGCTTTATTAGATGTTATCTCTGTTGCAATTGTGTAACAGATTGAATATGTTACAGATTTTCGATCTGGTGCTTTATTAGAATGAATTTGTGTTGTTGGTATTTGATTCAGGTGGTTCAATTGTGCAGTTTCTGCCCTCTGTTGCTTATCTGTTACAATTCTGTCTCTGTTGCAATTGTGTAGATTTGTAAAAAAAAATAAAACAATAAAAAAAAATTACACTTTAGATTACGGTTCTAACAATAACCGTAATCTAAAGTCCTTTGGGCGCGCGCGCCAAAACACTTTAGATTACGGTTATTGTTAGAACCGTAATCTAAAGTGTCGACTTTACATTACGGTTATTTGTAAAACCGTGATCTAAAGTCCTTTGGTTCGCGCGCGCCAAAGGACTTTAGATCACAGTTTTACAAATACCGTAATGTAAAGTCAATGACACGCGGGCCGAAAAGGGCCATTAATTACGGTTTAAAACCGTAATTAAAGACGTCGCCATCTTTATTGACGCCCGCGTAGATTACGGTCCAGAACCGTAATGTAACACGGTTTTGGACCGTAATTAAAAGCTCGCGTTCCACCAGTGCACAAAGTTTGACATTCGGGTCAGGTTTGGTCAAAGTATGGCATTCGGGTCAAGGTTTGGTCAAAGTTTGGCATTCAGGTCAAGGTTTGGTCAAGTTTGACATTCGGGTCAAGGTTTGGTCAAAGGTCAGCTTTCGGGTCAAGGTTTGGTCAAAGTTTGACATTCGGGTCAAGGTTTGATTCTTGTTGACTTGCTTGGTTTTGTGGACTTTGGTCAAAGTCAAAGGTTTGGTCAACTCAAGTTTGGTCAAAGGTTCAGGTCAAGGTCAAATCGGTTTGACTTTTGTGGGCTTGGGCTGGACTGGGCCGACTTGGATTGGACCCGGAATGGGTTTGGGTCAAACTGGGCTTGAATCGGGCTTGATGAGCCAATTGTGTTTTGAAATGGGCTTTGATTTTATTTACAGGGTTGGGCCACACATGGATTGGGCCCGATGGGCTTATTGGGTTGAATGGGTCAAGCTAGAAGTGGGTCAGGCAAGAAGTGGGCCAGGTTGAGTGATTTGGGCCTGGTTTGTTATTTGGGCTTGTTGGAGAGAAAATTTGATTGGGAATGTTGGTCTATATACATATATACATATTTTAGGTGTGTGTTTTAGGGTTTAGGGGTGTCACCACCACGAGATTGGTCAATGACCCATCAGTCCAGGGGGACCCCTCTATCCTAATGGCTTGGACCTAAGGACATAGTAACTAGGGCTTCGTAAATGATATTGATACACAAAGGTCAGAAATCCAACATAAATCATCAAGCGGAAAAAGCAAATATTTCACAGAGTAAAGACAATGAAGAAGCAAAATGGAGGAAAGTAAACATTGTATACAAACAAATTTGGTGATTGAACACAAACGAAAATCCTACAAGACTTTGAACCGATTTCCGAACTCAAATCAGGGATAAAATCAATACTAGAATAATATAATCCATAACCAGATAACCATACTGTGTAACCCGGCGGTGGAAATAACACAATTTCTAGGACAAACAATCAGTGCACAGGCACCGCATGAACAATTAGTGCGCTAACAACAATATGTTAGAAACAATGAAAGTTCCAAACCAGATTCGTGCGCAAGGAGTGATAACTTATCGCCATAAAAACTGAACAATAGAGTTTCCAAACTCCCGAGAGGCCACGTTCCCAATTCATAAGCAAAGGTCCAGCCCGAGTCCAAAAGCACCGTGTACCTCAATCAAATCATCAATACAGAGTATAAGGAGCAAATATACCGAATGAATTGAACAAATAGCACAAGGAATCAGATGAAATTGAACCGCAAACCATCGAAGTTCAACAATGACATTTATTATTCCCCAGTTCAGCTATCAACAAGGAAGGTTGAGACCTTAGTCAGAATTGACGACAGAAATCTCGAAGAGTCACGAAATACTACCAACGATGAATGCATGCCTTCTTAATCACTTGGATCGATTCAAACCAGAGAAATAGACAACGTAATCAGGAGCATGAAGTCACCAAGGATTCCTTATGTTCGAATTCAAGCGGTAATGTAAAAGAAATCCAACACAACCAAAATATTACCAGAGGAATGATGAGAAACACCTGCAGAAAAATAATCAAGGGGTGCACCACCATGAACCAACATTTGCCTTCAGGTTTCACAAACGAACCAGAAACACAACTATAGACTGCGCATCTTTAGAAACAAAACAAAAACTATGCAAGGTAAGGTCATTCATTAATATGGAGCACAAAAAATCAAAATTAGTTCACCAACTCAAGATTAAGGCAAACCGGTATAGAGTCTGAAGAGATTCGAACTCAATAGTAAAGGGCTACCAAATTACATAACAGTTCATGAAAGAAAGAAGATTCAAAGCAAAAGGGAAACGAAAATGATGATTTAGCCTGCAAGCTCTGAGACCCGCAAGGTCATTTTTGTCCCAATCGACAGACAGGGATCTTTCAAAATATCAGAATCGGAGCGAAAACAGAAGAATTCGCAAAGGTAACACGAGTTTCGTCAAGGATCAAGGGGTTCACTGCCACGGTGAGTTTTAGAATACAGAGAACTGACGCCAAGGGTTATTCCCATCACAATTTTGGGTTATGGAAGAAGATACAACCGGGAATGAAGATCGATGGAGGAACCGGAGGGAAGGGATTGTGGGTATGTGATTTTCCGACATGGATTTGGAGATCAAAGAGTACAGGAGATTGTGTTTGTGCTCGCCAGTTGGGTTGTGAAATTACTGGTGAAGAGCATGAAGAAGGAGCAGAGCTAGAGCTCTTAATTCGCCAGTGAGGTTGAATTACGTGAGTGAGAGATTGAGGATTGAAGGAGATGTGTTGATTTGAGGTAGAAAGCTCGATCGAGAATGAATTTTCTGGTGTTCTTGTTTCTTCAGTTCGAGCGTAGGGAGATCGAGAGATGAAGGAGACGGCGGGTGTGTGTCGCGGTTCTGGTTTTTGGAGATGAGGAAGGGAACGATCGAGAGGTGATGATAGGAGACGGAGACGACCGGTCTTTTTGTAAAGAGTCACTAGGGTTTTTCTTTTTGTCAAGTTGAAGTGAAGCTAGGGTGTAGAATGGGCCTGGTAGATCCAATACTAGATGCTGGAATGGGTTTAAGGGCCTGGGCTAGGCCAGAGTTCAACTAAGTGTGGATTGGGTTTGAAAGATGAAAATGAGTGTGTATAAATAGAAATGAAAATAAAAATACTAATGCTAATAGTAGAATAAAATAAAATATAAGAAAAAGTGGATAGATGAATAAAAATAAAATAATTAAATAGAATATAAACAAAACAAAATAAGATAGTAAAATAAGTGAATAAACAAAAGGGGACGACCTTGAAACTGGACTGTCGATGGAAATTCATTTACGAAGAATTGTGTTTTTTTTTTTGAAATGTTTTGAAAAAGATTATAAAATGATGGTTTCATCTTAGCACGCACGTTAATATGTTTTGAAAAAAAAGAAGGCGACGACCCCTCTTATTATTTCGGAATTTGCTTTATGGGTGAGAATTTTTGGTGTCTACAAGTATTTAATTTCATGGCTTTATATAAACTAACCTTATCCCCTTTTTGGTGCAGATTTTCGGTAATGGCATGGCTGAATGGAGTGGTATTATCTTGACTTTTAAATGTTGAATTGTTGCTTTCTTTCTTGTAGGTATACGGCAGCGTAGAGAAGAGGAGCTGGATGGAGCTTTTGAATTTTAATCATGGGAGACACCTTAATGTGCTAAGTTAGGCGTGTTCTTTCTTTTTGATTATTCAATGCTAATGGTTCTTCCTTTCTCTTATAGGTGCACGGTTCCAAGGCTGAAAAGGAGCTGGTTAGACTTGTATAATCTTGTCATTATATTATACAACATGTGGAAGGATGACTCATAAAGTTTCATGTCATTTTATAAGGTATAAATATGTTTAATACCATGTATAAATCGGCCACATGAGAAATGGGCGGTGGTTGATTTTCAACTTGATTTCTGTCACATTATATTTGTAACACCCCATCCAAAGCCTATCGTGGTTATCGCAATCTGAACACTTAATCGAATATGTCGCAGCGGAAATAAACAACTCCTGAACCTTGCCACGGTCTGATCGTTAGAAGATACCGGTTAAAATACTTACAATACTTATCCAAAACAATTATCCAATTTACACGTCATCGTTCATAATACCACGACCAACCGAGTACTAGTATCTCAAACATAACCTCAACTTACAACAGTTTAATATCAACAGTCGGGTGCACAGGCGCAACCCGAACTCAAAATAAAAGTCCCCTCCTAAGCCTAACCGCTCCTACTCTCGTAGTGCGTCCTCATGGGCCTCTTACCTGCAAGTGTAAAAATAGCCCCCGAGGGGGTCAGCACGAATGCTGGTACACCCTCTCATGGCCCCCAAGCTAACGGGGCTACGACGACTAATTGTCGATAGCATGGAAATTGATTACATACACAAACATAATATGAAGTGCAATAACAATAACCACAGATGAACATATATAGTTCACAAGCAATGAACGACTCAAGCGTTCCCTTAACAAGTGGGTTAGTAACCCCCCCCTTAGTCCTCATTTCCTTAATCTCAGTTCCTTACCTTACCTTAATCTTAATCTCAATCTCAGTCTTAATCTTAATCTCAGTACACAAACCTTTCCTGGAAGGGATTGGTTGTAGCTTATTCGAACCTGGGATTTAGGTGATCCCACCGCACCATCTTAATGCCACCTACTCTGGACGGGAGTCCAGCGTAGCTGAGCCGGCAACCGGCCCTAGGCTACAAGTCCGAAGACAAGTCCTTACGGAGGGCGGATCTGATTCAGATACCGTCCCCCTTTCCACTTAGCATGCATGACCGGAGATCGGTCCCGGGTTTCCTCACTCAAGTTCCAGTTAGTAGACACCTTAAACATCATGTGCTAGCTAAGCCTTATCGGGCATTAACCAACAACCATCAACTTAACTCTTATTCTTAACTCAGTAAGTACTAAACTTGGTTAGTAACAATCTCAAGCCTCGCGGGTTAGTGTAAATGTAACACAACACAACGAGAACATATAACCGGTTGCATGCTTTATCTTGTTTTAGTCATAGCAAATAAACAGATAGCACACAAGCCGAGGGACACCTCGTTAGCAAGCAGGTCACGAAAAGGATTGTACCGTTCACCGTCGATCGATGTTTGACTAATCTTCTTCGGGGTCCCAACTCACAAACCTAAAACATTCATTCATTTTTAGGTTATTAGTTATTTGCACCTTACTTAACTCACTTAGTCCCTAAGGACTCCCATTCACTAACCTCCCATGTCTTTATCACCTAATCTTACAAACTTAGCTTTAAACATTAAAGTCTTTTCCTTACTTAGTCCCCTAGGTCTTTAGGTTTCTAATCATCATTGCCCTCTTAATGGTGTACCATTACTACCATTAGGCATTCTTAAATTTCTCTTTTTTTTTTTTTAAGTGTTAAGGGTCGACCGACCGACCCAACCTTATGGGTCGGTCCATTACCGAAACTTTCCCCTCCTTTGGAAATTCCCCGACCGACCCAAAGCTAAACCGACCGACCCAAAGCCTTCTGGGTCGGTCCTCTGCCGAGACATTTTCCTTCGTTAAACCTTGCCCGACCGACCCACGTCCGACCCACCATTCTGGGTCGGTCCATGTGCGAACATTTTCCCAACATCTAACAGAGGCTCGACCGACCCATGTCCGACCCACCCTTTTGGGTCGGACCATCATCGAACATTTTCCCAACATCTAACAGAGGCTCGACCGACCCATGTCCGACCCACCCTTTTGGGTCGGACCATCATCGAACATTTTCCCAACATCTAACAGAGGCTCGACCGACCCAATAACTGGGTCGGCCCCTGGGTCGGTCGCCTCCTAAACTTACCCAAACTTTACCAATTCTTCACCAAACTTCTCCTAAGGCCTCTTAATGTGTTCTAACATCATTTGGCACTTCAAACACTCCCTTAAGATATTCTTAAACACTCACAAAACTATTTTTCCTAACTCCTTAAACTTTTACTTATATCTCCTCAAAATTCCTAACACTTACAACGTTTTCTCCTTATGATTTCTAAGTGGCATTCACCTATAATGACCACAATACCAAGGTGTTTCCTCTACACCTTATCATCATCTCTCAACTTCTCTCACTTATCTAAACTCTTTTAAGCACTCACTTTAAGTTCCTTAACAAGTCTAAACTTCCATCATCATCACATTATTTCCTTCCTAGATGTACACAACATTTGCCTAAGTCCTAAATACCCAAATACATTCTTTTGATTCCTAAACCTTCCATGGTGTTACCTAAGTCATTATAAGTCATTAAAATACCTTAACTTCACCCTTTTCATCAAGACAACCTATAGAACATTCCTAGTACTTCCTTAGTCATTAAATTCTCTTAGGATATCTTAAACACTTAAACTCTCCTTTAAATTTTGCCATAGGTTCTCTAGTATATAGTACTTCCTAACAAATGGTTTTTCTCCATCAAACAACCAATACCACACAATTCTCATCACAACACCTTAGCACCCAATTTACACTAAAACTTCACCACATCATCATATAACGCTTGAACTTAAAAATGCTTGGCACTTAGGCCCTTAAATAACAATAATCTTAACCACTGAATTTCCACATATATATGCCTTCAACCTGCGAATACACTCAACAAGGCTCCCATTGAAATAAAAATGCTTCTTGTACTTCACCTTTATATTCTTAAACTATCTCCTTTCTCATTTGCTCCTTAGTCACAAGTTCGCAAGTATAGACATTGTTTCTCCTAGGTTTTAATAGCTCCTTCCACACATAAACTAAACACTAAGCTCATCATTTACCCACATCTCATTCCCTTAAACAACAAGACACCTTAAGGTAAGCAATTTACCTTGTTTTCTCACAAGCTTACAAGCTTTTCTCCTTAGGTTTTCTTTGTTCAATCTCGGTCGCCAATGTGATTCTCCTTGCCAATGTTCTAACCAATATACAATGACTCCAATGAGTACTAGATAACACATTAACCCTAAGGAACAAACCCTAGGTTTAAAAAATATGTTTTAAGGTATTAATGTTATTGTTTTACCTTGGTTTCTCAAGACAAACTTGGATGTGAAGCAAGAAGGACCTCCTCTCTCCTTTGAAGAGTAGAAACAAGCTAGAACAAGGCATAAACATGGAGTCCCATGAGTATATATTCTCGGTCAAGTGAAGAAAATGGTGGAAACCTAGATTTTCTTACACTTTCTTTACCTTAAGAGAATGGAGATGCCAATGGAGTCTCCAAACTTGAATTTCCTCCTCTAATGGTGGTTTGACTTGGCACCAAAATGAAGCTCTTGAAGTTTTGAAAAGATAGAAAGGAGGAGCTTGAGCTAACTAAGAAGAATATGTATTTTGTTTTGGATTTGGAGCTAAAATGAGCAAGATGTGTGCAAGAGAAGATGGAGCTAGCATGGAGGTGAGCTCTACGTGAATGGAGAAGAGAAAGAGAGCAAGAAAACCGTGTGAACAAGGAAATGAAGAAGTGAGGAGAGAGAATCACTAAAGGTGAGATATTATGTAAAAGGTGAATAGTACCTTAGGCTTTAAAAGACTTATTTGCTTCCTTAATCACTTAATGAGTCATAAAGGTGGTGACTCACCCCTTAAGAAACCGGCCCCCTTTTAGTGATGAGGGTAGTTTAGTCTTTATTGACCAAATGTCTCACTTATATAAACTTATGTTATAAACTAGCTTAATAAATTCACTATTCATCAAAACAAGGCACATTGTTGTGAAATTTTTGATTTCCCATTGATATAGACCTCCAAATGTGATACTATATAGTACACATATTAATTAGAGAGTAATGATGGACATTTAGCCATTCAAAACTCATTTACAAGACAATTTTTCAAAAACGTGCTTTAAGACTCCTTAAAGCACATTTTGTGTTTTTAACTTGTTTTCAAGCTTGGTTTTCTTTGGTAATTGATTTAAAATGACCCTTAGTATGCTACTAAGGTCTTGGAACAATATTTGGGTACTCTCCCATATCTCTCCAAGCTTAGAGCACGTTTTTGCTTAAACTGCTCTTTTGGTGTTTCCTTATATTTCTTTTTGATTAGAAATTTTCTTAATGTTTCTAAGGCATTATTTAGCCTCCTTATATCTTAGTTTATCATTTAAACACCATATCTAAGTTTGGGGTATTTCAATATTATATTAAGATCATCATATTGTAACATGTTATAGGTCACAACATTTATTTGGTGCATTTATAACAAGGTAAAAGATGAAAGTTACTAAGGTAAATGCTGAATTTATAGTACTTTCTACATGCATTTCGGCCATATTTGTGCTCATGGTTTAGACCTGTCTTTGATTGATTTATATGTTCAATCCATCCCCATTTAATATTCCCAATTCGCGGCTCCTCAAAAACTTCAAGGTAATTGCGTAAAACACGGTTTTAAGGCACCCTAAAGTGCGTTTTTGTGCTCGAAGAATTTTTGGAAAATAAATTGTCGCAACGAGTTACAAGTGTTTATAAACATTTTTATGGTCAATAATAATATATTAATGTGTTACATTGAGTTATATGGGGTTATATCAACTCATGACACAATTCTCGGGCTACCGGGACACTCCCGGACCAAAACAGGAGCATTAAGAAATTCCCCCGAGCACTTTATGTATTTTTGCAAAAGTATCTCGAGCATTCTCTTTAGAATGATGAATAATGATGGTAGGAACTCTAAGAATGAATTATATAGGAGTTCGTGCCACTTCGGCACCTCTCCGGGGCATTCCCGGGTGTTTTATGGGGCCCACAAGGGTTCCTCCGAGCACTTTGCGTTTAATTGAGAATTTGGCGTGAGAGCTTCATCTTATATGTTTAACAAAGTGTTATGGTGCATTTGTAATGAAGTGTAATGATTTATTTCATCTTATAAAGCATTTTCGGTTTTTTTCGGGGGGGGCTTTTCGGGCCTTAAGGGAGGTGTGTCGACTTTCCCGGGCTTTTTGCATTTTTACTCAGTTCTAGCTGAGGTCCTATGTTTTAAAGGTCATATAATGATCCTTAATTGACTTGGTATGAGTTTTATAGTTTATATATCATAGTTAGCTTAAGGTCCGGGTTAGCGCACGTTGTTGACCTTAAGGAGTATCGGTGCGTTATTAACGCCTACGTGTTTATGTGCTTTCTCAAGGTTTCATAATCCCCCAAATAAACTATTAATTCCCATTATTTAATTATTTAATGGTTAGGGGTATTTCATATACCCACTACAATAAAATGAACTAACACAGCTAGTAATCGATAAGCATTATCAAAATTAGCATCAATTCATCAAAGAGAAAGAAGATAAGTTCAAGTAATTACCGGTCCAGTTTTCAGCCTCAAGTGCACCTCTTCAATCTGGTATGCTTGATCGAGCTTCAGAGACCTGCAACTGCGAGGACACAAGAAGTATGAAGAGAGGGCAGAGAAGTTGATCACCAGTTTACGGTTGCAAAATTTTACCTTGAGGAATTTCAACCCCGTCTTCTAACTGGTGCGACTCAGTTCTGGCGAAGAAGGTTGAAACCGGTGGAGGAAGCAATACTGCGGTGGCGGCAGTGATTGGAAACCGGTTTTTTGTGTTTTCGGTTGGAATCGCCAAAGAGAACGTGAAGCAGAGAGCGGGAGGTAGAGGAAGAAGAAACGAGATGTAGTAACACCTAATGAAATTATGATAAGGTTTTAATTTAAAAAAAACATGAATAATTGAACAAATGAACAAACGAATAAATTTTGAACAAACCATGTTTTTGAATCATTCTTAAAATACTAACTAGGTGAGTAGTGATGGTCAACTCAGAAATGCGATGGAAGAGAAATTTTCAACCGTAGTAACACCTATCCAATAAAATTAGAATAAGGTTAAATTCTCGAAAAAATTGGGTATGACCTTTGCGTATTTTTAAAGACTCCACACTTTTTTAAAGCAGAAACAAACACAATAGCAGCATAATAGCAAGCTAAGAGGTGTATCCTACATCACACCCTTACTTCAAGGATTCACTATATACCACAACACAACTAAAGTGCAAATGATAAAACTTCACAAGTGAAGACCAAACCATATATATCATACTAAATAGCATCATTTAAGTACACTCGTATCTCTATCATCTTAATTTGTACATACCTTTAATTAAATTCATTCATTTGATTAATGAATTCCTTTGTATTTCACAAGTTCAAATTCAATTTTTCCTCACATGTATACGTGTCAGAGTAAGCTAGCTAGGTTTAAACAGATATGATTCGTTTGGACCACGGAATCAATTCTTAGTTATGTCCCATCAATATGTATCTTCTTTTGGAATTATATTCGAGCTTGGAGGGAGGACTACCACAAAAATTGCTACAAGTGAGATCTTGTTTAATTTATAAAATAAATTAAAATTAATTGATATAGGACCTATTTAAACAATTTAGCACAATGCACCTCAAAAGACAGAGATGTTGTGGGTTTTGTGGATTCCTATCTTCTGTTAATCAATGGTTATAATCGTTTATTGGCACATTTTGAGTCTATTATCTTCAAACATATTATATGGCTGATGATATAGCATAGGATTTCGTTGGACTTAGGTTGGGATTTCAGCATTGGAATTAGTTTCCAAGTAGGGTGTTCCAGCAGAAATGTTAGTTAACATTGGGTTTGTTTATCATCATTTATACGTGTGTGGGTTAGTGGTGTGACGGATGACTGTTTCACGTCTGAATTATTATCAAATTATAAACAATGTAAATTGCTTTAGGTGTCGATGATCATCAATTCATGAATGACTCTTATTTAAGGTTATATATTGTATATAACCACTCCGGTCATATTTGGGGTTTTAGCAGAGAAGCATAAAAAAAACATGGACACGCAGTTAGTCAATTGGTCATAACATTATTTGAAGGAGTTATACAGTCATCTATCTATCCATCTACCTTGTTGCTATCAACAACAACCGCCCCACTACTCGCGGACAAACCGGTACTACCCCATGGATCAACTATTTCACTCAACAATTCATCTATCAATCATCTCCACCAGAAAACAACACAGCATCACTAACCGGTACTACCGCACCTTTTTTTTATGAGGGGGCTACAACAGTAGCTAATTTTAACCAGTAGAGTGGTTTTACAGCATAGGATTTGACCTTGCCAGGTTGCTACACAGCTTACAAAAACCCAACCGAAAGCTTACATTTAGAGGACAAAATCAAGATCATAAAATACACTTGTTTCAGGAAAATTAAAGATCCCTCCGGTTCCTTGACACTTCGGATTGTTTAGTTCCTCCAATGGAAACTATCTGATTCCTTTCACCTTGCCTACGCCCTACACAGTTGCATTTCTATTTTCCGGGCACATTGCCTGTTTACTTGTCAATTTTTATTTTTATTTTTTCAACTGAATTGCCTTTACGGACATAATCATTACTTTATTAAATCTCATGATTTTTTAATTTCCAGGAGCCACAATATGTCAGACTCAAACATAAAATATTGCAGCACCATTCCCCAACCATGTCTGATTAGCAAAGAGGTCTAATTACTTGGTTTTTTTCATCTCTATCATGTTTTCTACCATATAACTGCCATCCACTAACAGTAAGAACGATAAGACCTGTAGAAATCTCAAACCTACCCCAAACTGTATTATGAGACATATATAACTACCACACCTTATTACAAAACCAGATTCGAATATATAGAGATGGAGGAAGAAACCTTACTTTTAATCGGAGGAACTGGCGGCAACAGTGGTGCGGACAGTTGGTGGCGCAGACCGCTGGAGGCTGGCGTGGTCTCGTCTGACACGGTGCTCGTCGATGGTGAACTGGACTGGTGACGGACTGGGACGCGAGCTGGGACGACAGAAGAAGCAGAGGTGGGCGACGACGGGTTAACGGTGGTAGGGCGACGACGAGTTGACGGTGGTGGGGAGCTACGGGGAATCGCCAGAAAGAAATCAGAGCAGAGAGAGGCGACGGATCGAGCGAGGAAGAAAAAGAAAGCTTGGGGGGGTTTAAGTTTAAAGAGTTTTAAACGACGGGTCATTCAACAACCGTCATTTAAAATCATACGCTGACCAGTTTTAAACCACGGTTTTTTTTATACCGTCATTTAAAATATTATGAGGCGCGATATAAACGATGCTTCCCCAGTAACCGTGTTTTATTTTATCACACCGTCAAAACTATAAACGACGGTTCCTTATAAACCGTCATTTATTAGTGACTAAAAACCACGGTTCCCTGATCAACCGTCGTATAAAGTCTCGCGGTCAGATGTTATGTGACAGTTTTCTTATAAACCGTGGCATATAATCTTTAAACCACGGTTCCAACTAAACCATGGTTTAAATGGTGTCACATAAATCTTTTTTTCTACTAGTGTTAAGTTAGAGTTTCATTGCTTAATGTTATGTGGGATTGTTTCCTTACAAATGCATTAGAGAATTGAAAGTTTGGATTCATTACCAAATTTTATAGATCCAAAAATCTATCAAATGAATATCTAATAATCCCAACATCTACCAAGCGGAACAAACCTAATATTATGCCACGAGAACTGAAATATATCAAAATGTAGAAATTTCTTACAAAAGTCATAGAATTCAAACCCCATGCGTTAGAGAAATGAAAGTGAATATCTAATAATCCAAACATCTACCAAGCGGGACAAACCTAATGATTATGTCATGAGAACTGAAATATATCCAAATGTAGAATTCCTTACAAAAGTCCTTGAATTCAAACCCCATGCATCAGAGAATTGAAATGAATATCTAATAATCCAAACATCTACCAAGCGGAACAAACCTAATGTTTATGTCACGAGATTTTAATATATCCAAATGTTGATTTTTCTTACAAAAGTCCTAGAATTCATACCCCATGCATCAGAGAATTGAAATGAATATCTAATAATCCAAAGATCTACCAAGTGAAACAAACTTAATGTTTATGCAACGAGAACTGAAATATATCCAAATGTAGAAATTCCTTGCAAAAGTCCTAGAATTCAAACCCCATACATCAGAGAATTGAAAGTGATTATCTAATAATCGAAACATCTACCAAGTGGAACAAACCTAATGTTTAGGCCACGAGGAAATGATCATGATTATTACTTCTTTTATGTAAAAATATATTTTGATTTTTTATGAGGTTTCTTAGATCCTAAAATCACTCAAGTATATAACAAAATATTGGAAATACAAAATGCCAAAACTCGTGTCAAATTAAATCATGACCTAGCTCAACTCATGAAAAATAAAATCACGAGTTGAGCTTCGTCATAATTTAATTTGACACGAATTAGCTCAATTCGTGATTTAATTTGACACGACTTTTACATGGTCATAGAAAAGTTTTATTTCCATTCCCATAGATTCATTCTCATACTCTCCTACCAAGCATAGAGGTTAATGTTTGGGTGACACTTAATCACCCACATCATGAACTTTGAAACCGGACAAAATATCAACCAAATAAATAAATACTTTATACATTTGTTGGCATGGTTTTATGTCTAAAACTATCAAAAATAAAAAAAATATTATTTTTAATATTTTGAATTTTTTTTATAATCTCAATGGTGAAAAAAAAGTCTTATAACACAGGGCTTTATACCACGGCTACGACGTAAGTGTGTTATATAATATTATATAACACGGCTATCGTGCTCATACAACACGGCTAAGAGATAGCCGTGTTATAAGATCCTCCGTCCACAATCCCGCGAAAAAATAAACAATAAAACGTCATCGTTTTGCTTTATCTTATAACACGGCTATTGTAAGCCATGTTATAAGATTAGAGAATTTGGCGCTTCAAAACCCGCCAAACAAAAAATAAAAATAATTATATCTTATAACACGGCTATGCATCAGCCGTGTTATAAGATCAAAAAATTAAATATTTTCAGCGCTAAAAAATCCCGCTTAAAGAAAAAACTATTTTTTTGCGTCTTATAACACAGCTAATGATTCAGCCGTGTTATAAAGTCCATAATTTATGGCGCCGAAAAATCCCGCTTATAAAATACAAATTTTAATATCTTATAACACGGCTAAATAGTTTGCCGTGTTATAAGATCTAAAAATGAAATATTTTCGGCGCTGAAAAATCCCGCTTTTTTTTTGCATCTTATAACACGGCTAAGCTTTTAGCCGTGTTATAAAGTCCATAATTTATGGCGCTAAAAAATCCCACTAAAAAATACAAATTTTAATTTCTTATACACGGCTATATAGTTTTCCGTGTTATAAGATCAAAAAATTAAATATTTTCGGCGCTGAAAAATCCTGATTAAAGAAACAATTTTTTTGCGTCTTATAACACGGCTAGGCTTTTAGCCTTGTTATAAAGTCCATAATTTATGGCGCTGAAAAATCCCGCTTAAAAAATACAAATTTTTATATCTTATAACACGGCTATAGTTAGCCGTGTTATAAGATCAAAAAATTAAATATTTTCGGCACGGAAAAATCGCGCTTAAAGGAAAAAAAAAACAAAATCATGCCTCCACCATTGGTTCTGTACACGTACTCCTTCATTGTATTACCTTCCATTTCCTATGCATCAGTCTTTATAGTGTTATCAATCTCTTTCCCGCCTTTATTGTGGTGAGGTTCAACTATTATGACGGTTGGTATTCACTGGTGTGTTTTGCACGACTTCCGTATCCAGTATGGGTTGGCTACTTAGTAATCGGTATTTTTGTCCCGAGGCTTTTTCCTTCACTTATCGTGTGAATTTACTAGGGTTACACTTTCATTCCTTATGCAACTGCGATAGGAATTCACATCACGTTCCAATGAGGTATTTATCACATAGTACCGGCTACTGGCTTACTGCTTAGTCTATTTACTATCACTTACCTTCCATCTCCACTAAGTTTAACTCATAACTCTGCTTGCTCTCCATATCATTGTTTTAACAATATTCGTACAATTGTCGCTTACTGCGCACCATGTTCCTACTCATTGTACAACACTAACTCAAACGGCATACACTATTATGTTAGTTGCCGCTCATGTATTTTCGCCGTTACTCGGCTGATTACTAAACATGCCATTCTTCGAGTCTTTATGCTCCTCGAGCATTATTCACTATATACTTCGCATCACACACCTATGGCGGTTGCTATCAAACTGTCTACCCTTCCGGTTTTCCATAACTGGTATAAACGCTCCTTTTTCATATTATCCTATTCAAATCATTCTTGGGAAATAACAACATGGTCAATCCTTAACACATTTCTTGAACTTTGATCACATAACTACCGCTCCCACGCGGTCTCACATATCGAGAGGTATCCCCACTCTTGAAGCGGTGGTTCGTTCTCCGCTCTATTCACTTGTACAATATAAACTTTCGTAATCAATTAAATTTACATAACACATACAGTCTGTGGCTTATAAGCCTCATCGCCTCGAGCTCTGCTCATTATAGGCTATTCACATAAATTACTTCTTCGTACGCCATCATCTTGTTTGGAGGTTGTATTGGGCTTCATGACAAGGTCATTGCATCACGCTTCCTTTCATGGGATGCCCCTTTAAACTGAGTGTTAGTTTCAACTCTTGTGTTTCTGTCACGATATTTTGTTCAACAATTTCTGACCGAAACACCCTTCAAGGATTTCTCCTAGGTGTTACTAGGTTATGCCATCACATCTAGCTTGCACTTATGGATAAGTTCAGTTAACTACATCGCTATGTTTTTTGCCAGGTTTAATATCCTCTTCCATGAGGATCGAGGTCCCCTGATAGCCTAGGTGATTATTTGGGGAATTTCATCCTGTTCGTTGTACACTAACGTATCCATATTAGGCGTCTACCTTACCATGTATAGGCTGGTTCGTCATTCCAGCTATCATGTTTAATCCCTCGTGACTCTTGAGACATATGGGACGTCTTTACTCACTTGTCAGTGCGCTTCGTATTTCCTGACTCATGTACATTTCCTTGAAATGAATTCACTAATTCCTTTAGTCTCGTTAACTTAACTGAGTCTCTTCACTTCAATCATTCGATGGTTTGTATTTTCCCTTGCTGGCCGTAGTACAGAGTCGACTACTTCCTGTGTTCCTGACTCTCCTCGTATACATATGTGGGGTACCCTACTGATACATTGCTACTTACCCGACTAACTCATGAATGAGTCTATCAGGCTCGTAAGCTCCCATCGGAGTGTCGTCCCACATTTCATTTTCGTACACTCGTAGTGTCCATCACATGCCTAGGTTATTCTGTTGTCAACTCCTCTTACATCGTCTTATAATTCATGCTTTCAGTGCTTCTCGAACTTAATCAAGGGAAGTCTATCCACTGTTTGTATTTAGTACGGACTCATTGATATCCTTGGGTTTATAGTTTTTCTAAGGTTGTTCGAAAGTTCTGAGGCCGGTGTAGGCCCTCTGGTTTGGTTTAAAAGCAATTCTGAAAAATTAGAAGTAAATATGAGTTTGGAAGAAAATTTAGCTTTGAAGAGAGTTTAAAATAAATCTGAGTTTGAAAGAAAATTCTCACGGTATTATAATGTCTTCCTGTCTTAACCGAGTCTATCTTCTCGCTGACTGGTGTATTCCCAATCACAAAGGTTAGCCTGTTAAGCCCTTCCAAGTTACGATTATCTCACTCAACTTCATGGCATTTTACTAAGTACTTCGTAGTTGTTAAAAATTTTCCGAACAGCCCTGTTATAGCAGCACTTTCCATGGCAAGTGCGCCATGTTAACTGGCTATCGGTTCCACACACACCGGTTGCGGTATTGTTTTTACCCGCACCGTAATCAGTGGCCTTGTTGGCTCTTACTTTGATAGTCTAATTTGGTAATTAATCTTCTGCACCACTTCTCATTGGTCTTCACATGGTAATCATTAGCTAGGGCGTTTCCCATTCTTGGAGACCCCTATTTACGTAGTACTGTATCTTCCTCATAGCCCGTTCCCACGCATTTGTCGTGGTTACTGAGACTTGTATCTTGTTTGGGTAATACGTTGTAGTCTTATTGAGGTATGTTTCATGTACACTCCTATAGTTGTCTGAACTATGACCACCGGGTATTACAGCCTCTTTGGCACTATAGGTTTGGAGTTACCCACTCCTGACTAGTTCCTTAGTCAGTTGGCATACCGTTGGCATATTATTTAACAATTGTGGTCCCGTAGACACTCGTCTCAGGTTTTATTACTTCACTTTTTTGCTTTGTTGCACGGTGGTGTGTGCCTTCTTGTTGGGCAAGCTGGTTGCTCTCGACTGCTAGGCATGTCGACCCAGGTTGCCGAAAATTTCATTCTCCTATGCGCAGGATTCTTCAAATTTTAATATCCCGCTTAAAAATCCCCCTTTTTTTGCGTCTTATAACACGGCTAAGCTTTTAGCCGTGTTATAAAGTCCATAGTTTATGGCGCTGAAAAATCCCGCTTAAAAAATACAAATTTTAATATCTTATAACACGGCTATATAGTTTGCCGTGTTATAGATCAAAAACTTAAATATTTTCGGCGCTGAAAATCGCGCTTAAAGGAAAAAAAAACAAAAATTTTTGCGTCTTATAACACGGCTAGGCATTCAGCCGTGTTATAAAGTCCATAATTTGGCGCTGAAAAATCCCGCTTAAAATTACAAATTTTTATATCTTATAACACGGCGTAACAATAGTTGTGGTATAAAATCTGTGGAAACATTGTCTACGCTTAAGAAAAGGGAAAAACGTCGTCGTTTTTGCTTTACTTTATAACATGACTGACTTTAGCCGTGGTATAAAGTCCTTCTAATAACCCATTTAATCTTCTTCCTACACATTCACGAACAACTGCTCCTCTCTTCCAAATCTTCGACTCTCACTCACTCACATACGACTGCGCCTCTCTTCTTCTCTTCCCTCTGCCTCACCCTCTTCTCTCTCTTCTTCATTCAACTAAATCTCTCTCTCCCTCTACAGATTAATCTCTTCTCTTGCTGAATTCGGTTGCTGCTGTGTAATTCTCCCTCAAATTCAAGGTTAGTTATGAGTTTCGTTCTCAGTTTTGTGCTCTAGCTTGAGTTCTTCGGTCTCTGATTTTGTGGCTTGATTCATTACAAATTCAGTGATTGTTTGTGCGGATCTGAGTTGTGGTTTGCTTGCTGGTTCGTTCTTCTACAATTCGGGATCGTTCGGCACTTTGAATCGAGGTAAGTGGTTATCCAATTCGACTTCGTTGTTCTGTATGGGGAGTTTAGAAATTCAGATTTTGTGGGCTTAATTCTCTATGTTTTTGAGTGATTTTACTTGTTGTTTAACCTCTTCAGACCCGCATGGATTCCCCCTATGTTTGCAAATTTCGTAACAGAGTCTACGTTGTCTGGACACTGGCTTTGAATGCGACGACGCGTCTATCAAATGTGTGGGCAAAAACAGGAAACTACAACTTTATAACACGGCTAAGCCGTAGGCATGTTATAAAGTCTAGAATTTGTGCCATTTTATACCACGGCTGATTCTGAGCCGTGGCATAAAAGCTAATTATATAACACGGCTACTCTATAACCGTGTTATATAGTGTAATTTTATGCCATGGCTCAGAAGCAGCCGTGGCATAAAATACCACCGAATTCTGGACTTTATAACACGTTCATGACTTAGCCGTGTGAAATACCCCAAACCTTAATATGTTGTTAAACATTTAAACTATGGTATGTAGAGGCTAAAAAGTGCCTTAGAAACATCAGTGAACAATTTAAACCGTAGTAAAATGCAATAAAACACTAAGACTAAGACGGTTTGAGCAAAACACTGCTCTAAGCTTGGGAGTAAACTTGGTTAGGACCCAAAGAGCCTACCAAGACTTAATAATATTCAATTATGATTTAATAAGGCTAATTAAGTCCTTAGGAAACTTTGGTAGACAGTTAAACCAAACAAAACACAAGAATATACCTTAAAGTCAATAAGAGCAAAGATGTGCTCTAAGCTTGGGATAAATTTGTATAAGACCTAATAGTCATACCTATACCTATAAATATGTTAATGAACATATTAAATCAATTACCAAAGAAAACCAAGCTTGAAAACAAGTTAAAACACAAAAAGTGCTTTAAGGAGTCTTAAAGCACGTTTTTGAAAAATTGTCTTGTAAATGAGTTTTGAATGGATAAATGTCCATCATTACTCTTTAATTAATATGTGTACTACTTTGTAACACATTTGGAAGTCTAGATCAATGGGAAATCAAAAATTTCACTTCTATGTGCCTTGTTTTTATGAATAGTAACTTTTATAAGCTAGTTTGTAACATATGTTATTATAAGTAAGTTAATTGGTCAACAAAGACCAAAACACCCTTCTTATTAAATGGGGGCCGGTTTTCATGGTGTGAGTCACCACCCTTGCTAGCACTTATCAAATAAATACATAAAGGATAAAGCAAGTTACTATTTGCTTTTAACAAATAAATATCTTAAGCTAGCTACTTACCTTCTCATTCTCTTCTTCCTTCTCATTTCACACGGTCTTCATTCTCTCTTCTTCTCTCTTCAAAAACGATGGGCTATAGTAGCCTCTCTTCTCCATCTTCATTTCCTTGCCAAATCCAACTCCATGCTCCAAATCAAATTCTAAGACCATATTTGTCTTAGTTAGACCAAGCTCCACACTTCTATCTTTTCAAATCTTCAAGAACTCAATTTTGGTGCCATGGAGATTCACCATTGATGGAGTTTGAGCTCATATTTTCACACCTTGTTGTTCTCCTTTGCTTCAAGGTAAGGAAACTCAAAGAAAATCCATGTTTCCTCCATGTTTTTATGTTGACCGAAAATCACCATTAATGGTGTAGTTACCTTGCTTTGTTCTAGCTACATTCCAATCATTCAAGGGCTAGGAGGAGTCCTCTCTTGATACTTATTCAAGCTCTCTTCTCTCAATTCCAAGGTAAAAACAATTACTTAATGTGTTAAGATAATATATGTAACTAGGGTTTACAATGAGATGAAGCTTAAAGCTTGTATACTCATTATATTATTGTATAATGTTTAGAAGTTGACAAGCAACTAAAAGCCTTGCCAATTTAGTCAAGGAACAAGAAAGAAGTTTGAGAGGGAAAGAGGTAAACAAACTATCTCAATGTAGTTTAAATGCCTTAGGAAAATGAGCTTGATTTGCTTAATAAAATACCTAAGGAGCCAAAGGTGAATGACCTAGTAAAATGTTCTTAAGGAGATTATTAAAGGGCATATGTATTGTTGGGTGTATTCGCAGGTCAAAGGCAATATATGCATGTGGAAATTCAGTGTTTAAGCTTTATGCAATTTAAGGGCCTAAGAGCCATGTTATTTAAGGGCCTAAGTGCCAAGCAATTAAGTTTATGCACTATATTGTGATGTAGTGTAAATTTGGTGAAGTTATGTGTGTGAGGAAGTCCTTAATGGATCTTAGGTGTTCTTGAGTGAAATAAGGTAAAAACCTAAGTGTTTGGATGTGGGAATATACAAGAGAAGCTATGGCAAAATTTGGAAAATGTATAAGGAGTTCTAAGTGTTTTAAATGAGTTTTGGTGAACTAGAAGTGTTAGAAATGCCTAAGCATTTTAAATGAGGAGAAATAATGTCTTAAGATTTTCTAGGTAAACAAAGGACTTAGACATCAACTAGGGTTTAGGTTGGTAAGAAATGATGCTTGGGAGATGATGTTAAAATGAGAGAGAAAGCATTTTGGGATAGTAGTTATCATAGGTGAGAAACACCATTTAGAAACCTAGTATAAATGTTACAAGTGTTGGTGTGAATTTTGAGAAAAATTGAGTAACAAGTTAGATAAGGAACTAGGTGTGTTTAAGATGAAATTTTGGCATTAGAATATCCTAAGATCATTGGCAAGTTCATACATTTAATGGGTGAGGAGAACCATTGCAACAAGACTTAGAAAAATGTTCAAAATGTAAATCTGTAGCAGTGGTCGGGACTTAGGTTCTGGATGATGTCCCGGACCATATATTAAAGGGGCCGAGGATTCTTGCAAGTCTTGGTCCGGTACTTAGGTTATGTAAAAAGTACCGGACCACCCCTTAAATACCCCGAGAGTTTTGCCTAGAATGGTCCGGGACTTAGGACTTGCATGAAGTCCCGGACCACCCCATTAAATCAGGGCCGAGAATTTTGTAAGTGTGGGTCCGGGACCTTAGTTTTGGACCAAGTCCCGGACCACTATAAAAACTTGGTTTTAGGATATTAAATGATGTCTAATGATAGGGATAAGTTAGTAATGATATTATAAGGTTATATAAGACATGTTAAGTGATTATAATGACAATTTGATGGGGGGAAAAGTTGTATTAAAAATGAGAAAGTAAAACAAGTTAAAGTGTGAAGTTATTTAACTAGATAATGGGGATGAGTTATGAGCATTAGACTTTTGAACAATCATGCTACCCCGATGTTAATAAAAGTACATGTAATGTTATCAGTTGTTCGAGAATTGCTCGAGGAACATAAGTGGACGTGATAGAGTGGACTCCGGTGACAGGTATGGTTTTCTTGCAACCTGTGTCCTACCGGATTACACCGGCTTGTATGCCAATGTGTTTTTCTGTGTGTTGCCACGTTGTTATAAGATAAATCATGAAACGAGTTTACAGTCGTATTGTTGTTTTATGTTTACGTTGCCGATACCGGTAACCTCGAATGCGCTTGAAGGGCTAGTTAACCACTATTAGGTAAACGTAAGAGAACGGTATCCGGTGATAACGTTTCCGACCTAAGGAACGTTCTGACCACGGCTATGCATGAGTTAGTCATGTGATGTTTGTGTGTGATGTTTGTGTGGAATGGATGTATGACTCTCCCTTCCCTTGTGTGTGTCTAACAAGACTTAACCCAATGGTGATTGTTTAATTAAGTTCAATGTTTGAACTTCTAACAAGTGCTAACGGGGGAAGTGAGGAGTCCGTCGTTCCGGCCACGCGTGTGAGTATGGGGTCGTTGTCATATCAGGTTCGATCCTCTCTGTATGTTATGGTTGTTTTCCAATTTGGTTTCCAACCTTCCCTTTAGCTTAACCAAGGCTATTTTACTGACTCACGTCGGGCCACAGGGGCATACTATGTTATGTTTGTTCGGTGTGCTTGGATCACTATATCCGAGACACCTTGTGTTAAGTTATCCGTTCATTTAACGAGACGGTAACGAGTTATGTAATGAGCTTATCACGAGACTGGCAACATTCTCTAGGCTACAAGTGAACTGGCTATGTTTGGGCCGGTTCATAAAAGGGAACCGTACCCGTTATGTTATGTATTGTTGTTATGATGCAATATCTATTGCGATGTTATTATGTGCACGTTGAAATGTGAAAAGTGTTGTTATGTGTTGTTATGTGATGATGTTATATGTTGTAAAATGTGGAGTATGTGGATCATGGATATGAATCCCAGTTTGTGATAAGAGGCGTTTAAGGATAACCCGATTAATGGGTAGTTGTCGTCTATTAAGGAAGTAGCTCTATTAGAGGAGAAACACTCTAGGGGTAATGAGTACCATGAGTGACCTATCAAGTATGGGTATGCTATCTGTTCGTTGAGCCCATTGAGGCGGAATGTTATGTGTTGTGTGTTTAAGTTTACATGCATGATTCAAATAAAATCAACCGCATGCTAAGACGACAAATAGTTGTGCGTGGCCCGGTAGCATGCGGGCTGCGGGATTACCATACCAGCAAAGGTGCTGAGCCCCCTGGGGGCCACCCTTTCTCTTCTTCTCCTATTTCAGGTACAAAGAGCTGGAAGCCGTTCGAGAGTAGGACGGGGTAGTCGTTGTACATGGGTAATCATTTAGTTGTATATATGCAGTAGGTGTAGTAAGACCGAAATTGTTATCGGCATCAGTTTGTAAATACTCGGTACAGTTGGAAGGTATGTGTATGTTTGTTGTAAATGGAAAGGGATAATGATGTGTAGTCGCTCGGGAATCTAGTCCATCAGACCGGTACAATGTTTATGTAATAGCCTTGTTAGCCACGTGGGTGGTTAACAGCGTGTAACACCAACGAGTTAAGTAATGTGAAGTAGTATATTTCCGCTGCAGAATGTTGTTATGTGTTTGATGTTGGATGTGTTGTACACCGTGTTAAAACACATTATATAACACCCTACGACATCCGTGTTATAAAACCTTATTTTTTACGCTTAAAGTAATTTATAACACGCTAGCCGTGTCATATAGTCGAATATAACACGGCTTGAAAGCCGTGTTATAAGTACAAATTATGACGGCCGCATATAACACGGCCTTTATCCGTGTTATAAAGCCCTTTTTAGCCGTGTTATAAAACGTTTTTTGCACTAGTGTCTTAGTTTTTGTTTTTCTTAACAAATTAAATTTATTTCTTGTACTTCAAATTCAAAAGCGATATATGTCCTTCAAAATCAGGTGTGTTTTTAGACTACATTCCCGCCGGTTCAATATTTTTGTCTCCATATTATTTTGATAGCTGGTCTGACCGCTGACAGTATAACTGGCATCAAACGAACCCAACATTTCAATTTTGACTTAGTTGCATGACTTCTAGATGCTACAGTTTATGGAGGATAAATATGATAGAAGTATGATATTAGAGGTTGGTCATGATCATGACTATATTTTTGTAAGTCATATAATCATATATAGATTAATAAAGAAACAACGTATGGTCAAGAGATCAAGTTTTTACCACCAAGCTTTGGTACCATACAACAACAAAAATCAGAATGACTCATGCACGGATATGAAGAAAAGAAACCATAACATGACATGACCACTTAGATACTAACATTAGAGGCCGTTCAACTGCGGCTTCTAATCATCATGGGATTTCTTGAGTTTAGAATAATCTGCCTATGGTTAGCAACTCAACCAATGAGAGTTGTATTTAGTCACAAAAAATATCCTCTCAAATTAGACGTGTGTGTGCTCAAATTTTAAATAAAAGAGATTAATCTAGCAATCGTGCTTATCGAACAGAACCTTAGAGCTTGTTCGCTGCTCACATACAAAAGCAGCAAATGTTGCATTTCCATAAAGACTCATGTGCTTAACCAATGTAACTCTACCAAATGAGCTATGGTCAATGTTAAACCCAGTAGAAACTTGACACGTGTTTCCTATCTTTTCTGAAATGGAGATTAATCAGGGCATCGCGGCAAGCGAACGGAGCCTTAGTCATAAAAGGTTATTAATCTAGTAATGAAAGGTTCTTTATCTACACCAGGAGATTTTCATTGATAACTTCCTGCCCCTTATCCGGGTTACCACTATCATTCTTCGAGCCTCCACAAGTTATTCTCTTCTCCTTGCTCAAACGTAGTCAACTTACTATCAATTTGTTTGGCTTTTGTTTGGGGGTTGTAATTCGTTGTACAAAATTACTAATCACCGTAGTACACATTTTTTTAAAATCATATTAATGTTGTAACATGTAATGATGTGTTCCTGTGTTTTTTTCCAGAAAATGATATTTGAAAGTAATTTAACCAAAGAAGTTTTTAGTTTATTAGTAGCGAATTTTGCTAGTTATTTCCATGTTATAATCAATACTGGAAATTTTTTTTTTTTAAAAAAAAGTGTTGGATTACATTTTTACGTGTTTACAATATTAATTTGATTTAAAATTAATTTGTACTACGAATGGAAAAAACTTTACTATTTGCAGTTGAATTTTTGTTTTCACCAAACTTAGTTCAATAAGTTGGAATGTTGTGGGGAGACACTTTTTCTGAAACAAATGAGGATTGAATGACCAAATTTGAGTCAAAATGATTATAACAACAAAGTTACAATAACTAAGTTACAACAACTAAGTTAAAGAAAAACTAAGTTACATTACTGAAATACCCCGAATAATTACTACTTCAAATTAGTGAAGACTAAATTTAATTATGGGCAATAATTACCGTAAACATTACCGTATTAACTATATAGTTCCAAATGGGCATAAGCTTAAACTTCTAAAATCAATATTACATGTACATATTAGTACACATATTAAATAATACAAGTATACCCTAATAAAGTATATAAATATTTTATATACCTAAATAAACCATAAGACACAAAGATGTACTCATGTATACATTTGTAAATCAAAATGTGACAAGTCACTAAATGACATATTAACATAATCACTTATATATATATACATAACCAATGTTACAATGTTAGGAAATTGGAAAAACAAAATTTGAATCCCCTCCAATCTAGTAACCGGCTGTCCCCTTGTCAAAAAAAAAACACATCAGTAGGAATAGATAAGTATTAATATAGTACATATAGGAGACTACCCTTACCACTCACATACTGTTAACCTTCCCTTGCAAATAGAAGTTTCTTTGCTTCCCATCACCGACAGTACAATCAACATCATCTTCCCTCTGTCACTCACGGTTCTTCCTTGCTTCCCACACCAGAAACCTTTTTCCCATCTTATACACACAATAGCCTTCTTCTCATCTCTTGCCCACGATTGGGAAACAACAACCGGTAATGAGGTCGTTTGGGGGAAGGGTCAGACACAGCGTTGGCGTCTTATTTTCTCTTCCAGTCGCTGCCTGCCGTTTGTTTGACTTGCGTTTCTATCATTTTGGGGGATTTTATGTGCGACTACCTTTTCCCTCGCGTCTGGCTATGTCTCATTTCACCCGCGGTGAATTTCTTCTGTTATGCCACTGATTCCATAACTGCTCTCACCCACCATCTGCATCAACTTTGCAATTGCAGAGGAACCTACACTATTTTTGTGCAGGGATTTTCTTATCTTCTCCTCTTCCCTCAATACTACCGGTCAAATTAATTCTCTCACCCACCATCTACGTCAAATAAATTTGCAATGGCAGAGGAATCTACACTGTTATTTGCAGCGATTTCGGAGATTCGCACTTTGGTAAGTTCAGAATTGACGATATTCGTTTTGCTTTTTGTTCGCTATATAGTGGCACCTTTTGCCTCTGAGAACAAAACCCTAATTTTGGTTCCGCTTGCGGCACCAAACTTCGCTCTTCACCCCGTCACTGAAATTGCTGTTTCAATTCTATGGTTGTGGTCCAAAAACCACTATCTATCCTCCTTGTTCCTTTGTCTATCAATTAACCAATTGTTTGGCTCTGTGTTGTTGATACTCTCTGGGCTGCTGAAACGTATGTCATTTCTTTGCCTCTGGACTAATTGTAAGTGTCATTTTGTTTATGTGTCTTCTGCTTCTTCTTCTTCTACTTCTACTACTGCTGCTATTTTTTTGGGGGACAGAAACTGATTGTGTTTGCATCTTTGCAGGTTGAACTATGGTGTACCTCCTTTGCGGTCGTTGATTGCTTGTATATGGTATCTGCGTGCTCTTTGAAATATTTGAAGGTATCTCTCTGTTTTTTTTTTTTTTGGATCTGTATGTTGTTCTTATGCAATTGGTAAGAGTTGGTGCTAGCTTTGATTTTGAGTTAATTGATTTCCATTAAAAAAATTATCATATCTGCTGCTATGTGATCATATGTATGTGAAAACATCTGCAAGAAGTAGGCAGCCCAGTAGGTAGATTCATTTACTGATATAGATGTAGTGTTGGGTTAATAATGAACTTAAGACAATGCTAAAACCCTTAACTAAGTTGGGAGGCACGTTGTGATGGTTAAAAAGGAAAACAAAACAGATTGGTGCGAAAACGTGAGTCTCAAAAATCTGTAACTTCTGTTTTGTACAAATGATTTCCAGAGGGGTTGTGAAGGTTTAACGGTAGTTGATGAACTTAAATTCTTGCTAACACACTTACCTAAGTAGTAAACAATCTAGTAGTGTTAGGAAACTAGCGAGCATATTGAAAGAGAAGTTAGAAGTAGAAGTGTGCAGGAGTTAAATTTCAGTTTCTGCAACTTTTGATTTTCTGTATACTAACTTTTCAGAGGTAATATAAAGATGGTATTGGCTTAATGATCAACTTAAAAACTTTCTAACACATTAGACTAAGTGTAAATAAGCCTGGAATGTTACAGAATCCAGGTAACACATTAAAAAGAAAGAAGAAGAAGTAGAGTGCAGAAACTTAGTTTCAGTTTTCTGCAGTTTTTAGTTCTATATAAAGAAGTTTCAGAGGTGTTATCAATGTTGTTTTGGGTTGTTTCTAAGTTCAAAATCTTCCTAATTTTATTTAGTTGGGTAAAAACTTTGGGTGGAATTAGAAACTGATTAATGGACTAAAAGAAAGCTTGAAGAGGAGCTGTACAAAACTAGAGTTTACAGTTTTCTGCAGTTTCTGGTTTCTGTATGATGAACATTCAGAGGTGTTAACAGAGTTGTTTTGAGTTGGTTTTGAGTTTAAAACCTTCCTAATACACTTATCTAGTTGGGTAAAAACTTTGGGTGGAATTAGAAACTGATTAATGGACTAAAAGAAAGCTTGAAGAGGAGCTGTACAAAACTAGAGTTTACAGTTTTCTGCAGTTTCTGGTTTCTGTATAATGAACATTCAGAGGTGTTAACAGAGTTGTTTTGAGTTGGTTTTGAGCTTAAAACTTTCCTAATACACCTAGCTAGTTGGGTAAAAACTTTGGGTGGAATTGGAGACTGATTAATAACCTAAAAGAAAACTTAAAGAGGAGCTGTACAAAATTAATGTTTACAGTTTTCTGCAGTTTTTGTTTTCTGTATAATGAACTTCAGAAGTGTCAACAATGTTGTTTGAGTTGGTTTTGAGTTTAAAACCTTCCTAATACACTTAGCTAGTTGGGTAAAACTTTGGGTGGAATTGGAGACAGATTAATGCATTAAAAGAAAGCTTAAAGAGGAGCTGTACAAAATTAATGTTTACAGTTTTCTGCAGTTTCTGTTTTCTGTATAATGACTTTTAGAAGTGTCAACAATGGTATTGGCTTAATGATCACCTTAAAAACTTTCTACACATTAGACTAAGTGTAAATAAGCCTGGAATGTTACAGAAACCAGGTAACACATTAAAAAGAGAAAGAAGAAGTAGACTGCAGAAACTTAGTTTCAGTTTTCTGCAGTTTTTTTTCAGTTCTGTAAAGAAGTTCAGAGGTGTTATCATGTGTTTTCTTGGGTGTTTTGTTTTAAGTTCAAAATCTTGCTAAGCACTTAACTAAGAGGGGAAACCTTTTGGGGGGATTAGAAGACAGATAAGTAACCTAAAAGAAGGACTGAAGAGGAGTCACACAGAATTCTGTTTGCAGTTTACTGCAGTTTTACGTTTCAGTATAAGGAAGTTTTAGAAATGTTATCAGTATTGAGCTGGCTTAATTATTGGTTTAAAACCTTGCTGGAACACCTAACTAAGTGGGTACATACTTTGGGGAAAAATGGAGGTTAGCTTAATTAACTAAAAGAATTATGTTGCCTCTGTTTGTTGTTGAAGATGCAAAATCTTCATTTGTTGGTCTGTCTACCAACTAACCTAATACAGTATACTCATCTCTGTTTGTTGCCTCTGTTTGTTGCTCTGCCCTACTGTTATAAATTGCGTTCACGTGACTTCAATGATTTTAAACACCGGCACCCTTTTTTGGTAAGATGCATATACTATATGATTATTAATGCTACGGTGGAGCTAGCACTTCGAATTAACTTATGAACCTTGGTCTCCTAAATAAAAGGAAAACCCAATACGCATAAGAGTCGTGGGAAACAACACTAGCTCTAAAACTTATGCTCAATATTATATGCTACCATCTATAATAATTGTCATAGAATAATATTTTAAATGTATTTTTTTTCAGATAAATAAGATTTCATTAAATAAATGGTAAATTGTATACAAACTTACAATTTATTAGTTAGTTTTTTTATTTTTAGAAATAAATACTTATTTGTGTACCTGATTATTGGGTGTTGCCTACATTTGGGCTGTTTATCTGCTATAGTACCTCCTGGTTCATTGGTACATGCTAAGTCCCTGGTCTACCATTCATAAGTTGTGGGTTTTAACTAAGGTAACTACTTACCTTATAGTTAATACTTGTTTTATAATTGTGTCGTGAAAACCTTATTGAGTAGCTACTTTCCTTGACCACCACGTTGTTGCCATCATCTGAATGATCATAATTCGGTTGATTTGGTTGGCATATTTGGTAAACAAGGAGGCGATGATGAAAACCATTTTATGAGAAACAATTGAAATGATTTAGAGGTGCTCCATATGTTCTGAGCCTTAAATAGTAGCTATGAAATTTGTGTATTTAGAACTCAATTATAACAACAGTGATGAAACATATTTCAAGTTAGCCTTTAATAGTAATTCTAAGGATACTGAAACCTTCTAAGTTACAGCTTCTTAGCCTCATCTTTTAAAACGATTGCCATTACTAGGATGAACTACTCTCCTAGTACTTATAGGTCGGTGGTTCTAAAACGAAGAGGTGGTTGTGATTTAAAAGTTAAACATCAGAGTGCTAATGATTAACAGATACTACATTATTATGAGCCTTAAATGAGAAGCTGTAATCTTAGTTATGTTTAGTATTTTTTTTCAACTACTAAAGCGATGATGAGAGGCTAACAAGCAGTGGCGGACCCAGGATTTCGTAACATAGGTGTCAAAATATTAGATCATTATTTTTAATGTTATAAAACATTAATCATTGTACTAATAAACAAATTGGAAAATCACATTAAATACTAAGAAGCTATAACTTATACATCAAATTAGATTTCTATGACTCCTCATGTTTTGAAACCTATTAATAATAACAACGTTAGAAATAGTAGAAAACACATTTTTCTCGATGAAGGTCACCAGAGCATCATTCATGAATTCATCGCCAATTCGGTTTCATAGACGAGTCTGCACAATTTTCATTGTAGAAAAAGCTCTCTCTACTGTTGCTAAAGTAAGAACTAAAACCAATTTTAGAAGCTATTGCAGTTAGCTTGATGTGAATAAAGTAGGGTTTATTGAATAAAAATATTGTATAAGTAGTATAAAATCCGAGTTTAAAACGCACATGTTTTAATAGCCCATTACAGTTAGATCACTAATTTAATTCTTGAGTGTCAGACTAATAAATTAATTACAATTAATTATAATAAACATGTAAAGCTTCAAAAAAATTAATGTGTGTCAATAGACACACTAAGCACTAGAGTAGATCCGCCCCTGCTAACAAGCTTTACTCTGAGCGCAATGCCAAACAAATGATGCCAGTCACACTCGTGTGGATAAAGGCTAGCGCATTCAACAATGGAAGCAGAAATGCAAGAAGAGGAAGATGATTGGTTCGGTGTTCGACAAAGCATCAGGATGCAGTTTCTTTCTCACTAAAATTAAAACTCTTGTCTTACAATTATTAGAATTATTCGCCTATTATCACTAATTATACACATCTAAAATTGTTTAAATGATTAGATGGCGTCGTCCTTGAAGAAACAAAGCAAAAGCAAGGGGAAAAAACCAGTTGTCGCTATCGATGACGAAGAAGAGCAAAATGCACAAGTAAATGCAAGTTGGACCCTTGAGCTTAATGAGCTAGATGTGAGCTATTTGCCAAACACTTGAATGTGAGTTTAGGACAATCGGGAGCTGTCCTCGGTAAGGCAGTCAATTGGAAGCCATGTGTTGCTGAATTTCAGCGTAGATCAAGCAAACCATAGGGCTTTGACAAATTGAAGAACAAGTACGACTGGTTGAAACGGAATTGGGGTCTATGGCTTCAGATGAAAGGCGAGTCCGGTCTTGGGTGGGAGCGTACGTTAGGTGCTATAGATGCACCGGATGAATGGTGGGAGGCAAAAATTAAGGTTAATACTTACCTCAATACTAAGTTTGTTAAGTAGTTATCAAAAAGTTGAATGACTAAATTTTTTTTCCTCTTTTTTGTTATGTAAGAGAAAAGACATTTAATCGGTTCAGAAAATACGGTTTCACAGAGGAGATGGAGAAGAACATACATTTTTGTTTGGTAAGGATGTAGCTCGTGGCACCTGAAAGTTCTCGACCTTGGGACATGCTAGCTCTAGCGTTGCGGCCTCCGACAAGGAAATGCCAGGGTACATACCGCACATGAATGATGTGAGCCCCAGAGACCAGTCTTCTTATGTTAACTGTATTGCCGACATGAATTTGGGGGTGGAAGAATTAGGAGATGCTACGGGATGGGGACAAGATGAATTGGGGTTCAATACCTACACCCAACCACAAGCCTGGGATACATCTCCGGTCGATGTAACACCCATCAGCAGCCCAGTTGTGACATCTAACTTCACTCCTTGCCCAAGTAATTCTTCATAGGGAAGAGAGGTTCTTCTTTTGAGGACTCGGGAGGTTGCAAAAAGACTCGAAGGATGCGACAGTACGATGAGATGGTGCTACGACTAAAGAGTATGGATGAGACCATCAAAATGACAAACAAGAGGAGCAAGGACACGGCTGCGCTAATGAGGAACGTGAGAGAAACAGCAGTAGCTGAGAAGATTGCTAAAGAGCAGACATCCATTGGTGCAGCTATGGATCGCCTCTACAACATTGAAGGGATTGACATTGACAGTAAGGAGTTCTTGTTTACGTCTTCTTTGGTATATGATGACAAGAAGCGAGAGGTGTTCCTTCGCCATAAGAAGGACTCGACTGCTTGGCATTGGATTTTATACGAGTACGAGAAGAGTCTAGGATGACTGGATTCAATGACATGTCTTGTTTAGGGTTTTCTAAAATATCCCTTGTATGCGCTTATGTAATGTTAGATTTGTAGGACTTCTTATTATGGTGCAGTGTAGTCTTATGAACGCTTATTTTAAGTCTTATTGATGGGATTTAAGTACTTGTAATATAATTTATATGATGCCATATATAATATGAATTAAACTATTTCAAATTTGTTGTATGAGTAGCATGGACAATGTAGGCAGAGAAGGAGGAAGCGTATTTGACAATGAAGATTCCTATATGGAGTTCATGGAGAACATGGCGAATTCAGTACAGGCTGATGCTGACGCGATTGCAACAGTTGGTCTTGCGGTAGTTGCAATCGTGCATAACCCTCCACCATGTGTAAGACATCACTCTGGCATATTTACCGGTCAGGATTGGATAGATGACATGTTGCATTCTTGTGATGATACAAGAATATTCAATGCATTTCGAATGAACAAATACACCTTCCGAAGTTTGTGCTCAACACTCTTTCGAAAATATGGGTTGAAGGGAACTTCTGAGTTTAGTGTGAAGACGAAGGTTGGATTGTTCTTACATATATTAGCGAAGCAACAGTCGAACAGAGATACCCAAGAACGATTTGCTTGTTCTGGTGAAACTGTATCTCGTAATTTCCATGACGTACTTAACACAATGGACTTGTTCGGTCGGGACATTGTGAAGCCACGTGACCCACTTTTTCGTGATGTGCCAGAAATTATTCAAACAAACCCACGTTACCATCCATTCAATGTACATACTTTCATTATTCCTACGAAACAACCATGATATAACATTATTTGTAATGTATGACATTAAACTTTGTTAATGGTGCAAAGGATGCGATTGGAGCTCTAGATGGTTCACATGTTAAGTTGATCGTAGACGAGCATATGCAAATGGCATGCAGAGGAAGGAAGAAGGAGACAACGATGAACATGTTAACAATTTGTGATTTTGAATGTTATTCACTTTTGTAGTCACTGGTTGGGAAGGCTCTGCCCATGATGCTCACATATTAACCGACTCAAAAAGAAGCTTTAACTACCCCACACCACCAGATGGTAATAAATAAATTTTATTGCTTTTATAATTGTTAGAAACTTCTTACGTACAAAGACTAAATTTCATTTTATGATGTAGGAAAGTATTACTTAGCCGACAAGGGATACGCAAATCGTGGAGGTGTCATCACACCTTTCTCCGCACGATATCACTCATCACAATGGAGGAGTGCTCCGCCCACTGGTCTTGAGGAGATCTTCAACAAATGTCACTCATCTTTGCGTAGCGTAATTGAAAGGGTCTTTGGTGTTCTCAAGAAGCGCTGGCGTATTTTAGACTGCGTACCACATTCCTCGCCAACGGATCAAAGTAGAATAGTTTCAGCGTGTTTTTCGTTAAACAACTACATACGACTGCTTGATCCACTTGACTCCATCTTTAATGAGTTTGAAAACGACTACGAAATGTATGCAAATGGTGAGCAAGAAGACGATGGTGGGGTTGCGGATGATGTAGAGATTGAGTATGATCCAAATGAGATGTCAATGGACGTTGTTCATGAGGCTATTGCAGATGAAGTTATGGCATCTGTGGTCATATGATGTGAGAGAGCTAAATGAGCTTAGACTAAGTTTTAATAATCTAGTTTACAAGATTAACCATGTTGGTGTGTTTGACATTACTTAATTATTTAATTTTGCTTGGTCATGTATGTTAATTACATTTATGCACAACTTAGGTATGAAACAATTATTTTGTTTAATTTTGGATATGTAGTAGTTTCTTTAATTTTGGTTTTGTAGTTAAGTAAAGTATGTGAAGTTGCATAATTCAATGAAATTCATAACAGAAAACGCTTCTAAAAAATCAAACCGTTGTAAAATCATTAACATGCGGAAGTTAACAGTTTTTAGTAAATGCAGCATACAATTTACTAAATACCATAAAAATAACATATTTTTAAAACCAACAGCAGGCTTCCACCAAACGCCCTAATTCAGCAGCTAACAGCTTTTGCAAATCCATTAGCAGTCAGCTTCTCAATTTCCAGCAGTAGTACCCAGCAGCAGCCCCAGCAGCTGTCCCCAAACGAACCCAATATCTCCTTCGTCTCCCTCCCAAACTCTCTGTGTATTCTTTTTTTTTCTCTTCCCAGTCAAGTTCATCACATCTCCTACCCTTCTCTGACTTCAGTGGCGCAACACACAGGAGAAACCATGCCCAAATGAAACTGAAATGTCCAGAGACAATATTAGCAAGAAGAAAACTGAAGGAAACCGGTATTATAGCTGCTCCTTCTCCTTCCTTTTCTTCACGCCTCCTTCAGCCTTGTTTACAAAAAATCATTCTCTCCACCTTCCATGCTCTCAGTAGCAGCATAGTAGCTCCCTTCTCCTCCTGCTACATTCACGCACTGTTAACAACAGAGAGAGGTAGCAAGGGAAATCCAACGACAAAAAAAATATGGTAAAAGCAACTTCTTCCCCCTCTTTTCTCTACGTGCCCAGTTTCTTTTTTTTACAGATTCATGCTCAGTTCTTGCTAGAGTACTACAGCTCCTCTTCTCGTAGGCGATAGTCACCAGTAACACATACTCATTACCGGTATTAACAGAGGAACAAACAACAAAAAAAAACGGTAGATACCAACTCCTTCATCTTCATGCTCCCGTTTTTTTTTTCTGGGCATGAAACCAACTGATCCTATTCATCAGTTCCCTATGTTTTCAAGGCCTAGAGCATACCCTCCATTCTCAGTAAACCAGAGAAGGAAGACAGCAGGCAGAACCGCACCAAACCACGGTATAGCACTCCTCTGCACTTCCGGTTTTCTTGGACATGGAAACGACACCTCTGCTCACCATTCTGCATGTTTGCAAGGCTGAAAGATCCACCATTGGGAGCTCTAAAAACGTAGCCAGAAGCTATACTAGCTGAAGGGAAATCTTTTGGTCTGCATCGGTAAGAAAAAAAAACATACTTGGACATTACCCTTCCATGCCTTGTTCATGACCGAAACAAGTTATTCTTTTGACTCCTTTCTCCTGTCTCTGTTTACCCACATTAGAGCTTGTCCTCAGCTCCTCCCTCAAGCCAAAAGTGCACTGAAAATACTCCATGAAAGGAGACTAAAGACAAGCTGCAGTAAACTGCTGTGTGAAGCGTTCAAAATAAAATGAGCGTGAAGGTTTAGAGCTGGTGGGGGAGTTTCTGGTCATTTAATTAAGGTAATTATACTAATACCTTGCTATGCTCTAAATCCATTATTTAATAACATGACAAAACTGGGAACACATACATGTGTGTGGTCCTGTTAAGATCTTATATGCATAGAAGAGTATTAACTGGGTGTTAGGATGGAGAGACTAGGTGTCAAGGATTTATTAAGGCCATTGTTACATGTTAAAAAAGAAAGGGAATTAGTGCCGAGAATATTGGTAGAAATAAGTAATATGTGGGGAAGTTTAGGGATAAGTACTTGATTTGTGGGACTAAATGCTAATAACTTATTTAAAATTAGTTTGCAAGTGATCTGTAAAAGAGAATGAGAGAGAATGATTTGGAAAAAAAATTAATTATAGAGTTTTGTTGCAAACCGAACATAGTTTAAAGACATTTCAAGGTCATTTAAAAGCTACTATTATGCTTTTTCTAAGGCCATATAATTAGGCTATGTTATTATGGGTATTTTGAGTCTTAAATTATTATTAGTATACTTGTAAATTGATTTTAAACAAAAATATTCATGATAATATATTCAAACATTTAAAAGTAATTACTCTACTAAATACTTAAGTGTCATACTAGAGGATTAAAAGGATTTTAAATACAAAAAAAATCTAATTATCCCCCTGTCATAATATAGTGCCGAGATATGGAGAAAGATTTTTGAAGTCTAAATATGCAAGTTTTAATCAAATTAAGCTTTAACAAACATTTAGCCAATTTGTAATTATATGTATATGGAGACCGAGAGTTGCTTGTGATTTATGGGAAAATAAGTCCCTACAAATATGTAACTAATAAAAATTATGTTTATAAGTTAAAAGGGGAAGGAAATTGATTTAAAAAGGGTTGTGTAGAAATCTGTACAAACCGTGGGTTATAAGTGAATTTGGGATATACTGATGTCAATTGATGGTTAGTGGCATGCTATGTTTAAGCCATGTATTTAGGCATATTTATTTTGCTTATTTAAAAGCTTAAAGTAATGATTATTGAGTTTTGAAGAGGGTTAAATAAATTATATGAATTCTGGTGTAAAATATAATTTGTGTGAACAAAAAACACTTAGGAGTATTTTTGATGAATATTAGTAATTTAGGTGCTACTTGAATTAAGAATAAAGTTGTAATGAGTTTTAAATCAATTATAAACTTTATAAGTATCTAGATAAACAAAAGAATTATTATTGTGGTCAATGTGTAATCAAAATATAATAGGGGTGCCAAATGGTATTAAGATTGAAAGTTAGAGTTAGAATAGTTTATAAGGTTAAATAAGAATTTTATAAGGTTGAAGGATTAAAATGTAAATATGGTGGAAGTTAAGAGTGTTACCGTTGTAACACCCCATCCAACATTAACACACTTACAATAAACTGCAGCGGAAAACAACCTCATTACTTACTTAACTCGTTGGTGTTACACGTCGTTAGCCACCCCTGTGGCAACAAGGCTAATACACATACTTTGTACCGGTCTGATGGGCTAAATTCCCGAGCAACTATACATTAGTATCCCTTTCCATTAACAACAACAACAACATACAGCTTATCAACTATACCGAGTATTATAAACTGGTGCCGACAACAATTTCGGTCTTACTACACCTACTGTATACATACACCTAAAAGTTTACCCATGTACAATGACTACCCGTCCTACTCTCGAACGGCTTCCAGCACTTCGTACCTGAAATAGGAAAAGAAGAGAAAGGGTGGCCCCCAAGGGGCTCAGCACCTTTGCTGGTATGGTAATCCCGCAGCCCACATGCTACCGGGCCACGCACAACTAATTGTCATCTTAGCATGCAGTTGATTATTTTTAAATCATGCATGCAACTGTAAACACACAACACATAATCATTTCGCCTCAACGGACTCAACAAACGGATAATATATCCTTACTTAATAAGTCACTCAAGGTATCCAATATTCCTAGAGTGTTCCTCCTCTAATGGAGCTACTTCCTTAACAGACGACACTTACCCTTAAATCGGGTTATCCTTAAACGCCTCTTATCACAAACTGGGATTCATTTCCATGATCCACATACTCCACATTTTACAACACATAACATACACCACATAACACATATCAACACTTGCACGTTTCAACGTGTACATCATAACATCACAATAGATATTGCATCACAAACAAAATACATAACATAGCGGGAATGGTTCTCTTAGGAACCGACCCAAACATTGTTTATACACTGGTGAGCCTAGAGAATGTTGCCAGTCTCATGATAAGCTCGTTATACAATAACAACAACACTCATTACCGTCCTAATAGTTGGACGAGTAACTTAAGTTAAGGCGGTTCGGGTTTGGAGGCCCGAACACACCACACAAACACATGTTCCCCCTAAACCGATCATAAGTCAGAATAGCTAAGCTTTGGAGTAAGCTAATGGGAGATCATAACCCGTGAGGGAAACAACCATAACAAAGAGAAGGGTAAGGCTAAGAAGGATACCCTCTCCCAAACAACGCGCGACCGGCCAAACCGGATTCCTCACTACTGTTAGTACATACTTACTTTAGATAATAGTTAGAACCCCACTATGGAGTCTATCACACCTACACACATACAGTATTACAACTGGGTTAAACACACAAGGGAGATCCCTACATTCACATACACATATCACACAATTAACACACGCATAGCCGTGGTTAGTACGTCTCATGGTACGGGTCGTTTACTCCGAATACCGAACTCTCATGTGATCCTAGACTCAGTTAACTAAGGTTAACACTTCCGAGGTTAAATGGTATCGGAGTTGTACACGCCACATAAATGAATTACTGTAACTCATTACATGTTTAATCTTACAACGTGGCAAACATACAGAAAAACACATTGGCATACAAGCCGGTGTAATCCGGTAGGACGCAGGTTGCAAGAAAACCATACCTGTCACCGGAGTCCACTTTACCACGTCCACTTATGTTCCTCGAGCAATTCTCGAACAACTGTTAACATCACATGTGTTTTTATTAACATTGGGGTAACATGTTGTTTAAAGTCTAACGCTTATAACTTTTCCCCGTTAACTTGGTTAAATAACTTTACATTTTAACTTGTTTTACTTTCACATTTTATTACAACCTTTCACCCACTTATTTACCATTAAAACTCACCCCTCATGTCCTTAACAACCTTATAACATCATTACCTATCAATCCCCATCATTACACATCATTTCTATACCTTAAAACAACAATTTTGGTCCATACAGTGGCCTGTCCGAACTTGTGTCCGAACGTCCAAGTTCGGACGCAAGCCGCGACCTAATACTGAAACCTATACACACGTCCGAACTTGTGTCCGGACTTCCCAAGTTCGGACACAGTTCGAGAGTAATTCCTAGATTGAAACAGTGACGTCCGAACTTGTGTCCGGACTTCCCAAGTTCGGACACAGTTCGAGAATGAGAAAATCCTTTACCCAACAGAGCCTGTCCGAACTTCCATGTCCGGACGGAAGTTCGGACGCGGCAAAATGCTCAACTTCTACACCTTTAAACACTTAGCCAAATTCCTCCAAACTTCTCCTAAAGTCTCATAATGCTTCCTAACACCATTTGGCACATCAAACACACCTTTAGCCATGTGCTAAACTCTTTAAATCACTCACCAAAACCATCTTATCATTCACAAGTTTCTTACAAAATTCCTAACACTCAGGATGTTTTCTCCTTAAGATTTCTAAGTGGTAGTTCACCAATAATGACCACTACACCAAGGTGTTTCCTCTACACCTTAACATCATCTCTCAACTCCTTTTCTTACTAACTAAATCTCCTTGTTACAACTCCTTGAATTCTTTTCTCTAAACCTTACTTAAACATCATTCTCCTTATTATCAACATCACCCAAACCTTAAACAACTTCTTCAAGACTTTTCAATACACTCTCAAGACACACATTGAATTCCTAGAACTTCCAAGATAACACCTAAATCCTTGCATCACTCTAAATCACCTTAACACATGTTTTCTTCTCAAGTAAACATTTATTCACCTATAACACTTCCTAGTTCACCAAAACCACTTAAAACACTTAGAACTTCTCACACATTTTTCCCAAATTTGGCCATAGCTTCTCTTGTATATACTCACATCCAAACACTTAGGTTTTTACCTTATTCCATTCAACACACCTAAAATCCATCAAACACATTTTTATACACAAACTTCACACATTAAGCACTACATCACAATATAGTGCATAACTTAAATTGCTTGGCACTTAGGCCCTTAAATAACATGGCTCTTAGGCCCTTAAATTGCATAACCTTAAACACTGAATTTCCCACATAAATAATGCCTTTAACCTGCAAATACATACACCATTACATATGTTCTTTTACTAGTCTCCTTGAGAACACTTTACTAGGTCATTCACCATTTGCTCTTTAGGTAGTTTTAACAAGCATTATAAGCTTATTTCTCCTAAGGCATTAAACCACATTGAGATAGTATGTTTACCTCTTTTCCACTCAAACTTCTTTCTTGTTCCCTTACAAAACCGGTAAGGCATTTGGTTCCTTTTCAACTATTAAACAATATACAAACATCATAATGAGTTTTCAAGCTTTAAGCTCCATCTCATTGTAAACCCTAGTTACATATATTATCTTAAGGTATTAAAATGATTGTTTTACCTTGGAATGGAAAGAGAGCTTGAATATTTATCAAGAGAGGACTCCACCAAGCCCTTGGGAGATTCAAATGAAGCTAAAACAAACAAGATAAATACACCATGGTGAGGTGAATTTTCGGACAACACAAAACATGAAGGAAACTTGATTTTTCTTTGAGTTTCCTTACCTTGAAGCAGAGGAGAACAAGAATATGTGAAAAGATGGGCTCAAGCTCCTTCAATGGTGAAACTCCATGGCACCGAAATGGGGCTCTTGAAGTTTTGAGAAGATAGGAATGAAGAGCTTGATGAGAGGAAGAGAATGGTGGTGTTTGTTTTTGATTTGGTTAAGTGAGTCATGAGATATTGACAATGGAAGGTGGAGCTTTGGTGAGCACTATTCCAAACCGTGAATGGAAGAAGAAGAGAGGTTGAAGAAGCCTTTCAACCGTGGGAAATGAAGAAGGAAGGGGAGAATGAGATTGGTTTTGCTTTTTGAAGATATTTATAACTTAAAGCAAATAGTAACCATTAGTCATCACTTATTACTTAATAAACTTACATGTGTGGTGACTCACACCTTGAAAAACCGGCCCCCATTTTAATAGAAGGGTAATATAGTCTTTATTGACTCATTTAATTACTTATAACATTATATGTTACAAACTAGCTTATAAAAGTTACTATTCAAACTAAGGCACATAGAAGTGAAATTTTTGATTTCCCATTAATATAGCCACCCAAATGTGATACTATATAGTACACATGTTAATTAAAGAGTAATGATGGACATTTAGCCATTCAAAACTCATTTACAAGACAATTTTTCAAAAACGTGCTTTAAGACTCCTTAAAGCACATTTTGCGTTTTAACTTGTTTTCAAGCTTGGTTTTCTTTGGTAATTGATTTAATATGTTCATTAACATATTTATAAGGTATAGGTATGACCATTAGGTCTTTTACAAATTTATCCCAAGCTTAGAGCACATTTTGCTCTTATTGACTTTAAGGTATTTCCTTGTGTTTATTTGGTTTCATTGTCTAACAAAGTTTCCTAAGGACTTAATTAGCCTTATAAAATCATAATTAAATGTTATTAAGTCTTGGTAGGCTCTTTGGGTCCTAACCAAGTTCACTCATAGCTTAGAGCATGCTTTTGCTCAGACTGTGTCTTAGTGTTTTATTGCACTATACTATATTTTAAATTGTCCACTGATGTTTCTAAGGCACTTTTAGCCTTTATATAACATGGTTTGCTATTTAAACCACATATCAAGGTTTGGGGTATTTCAACCGTAAATGATAAAACCTATGGGGGTAAGAATTGACATTATTGAAAGTTTGGGGGTTAAATGGAACTTAAATAGCCTTATGGGCTGCTTTGGGATTTTAGAGGAATTATGGGTTAATTTTGATGATTAAATAAATTAAAGAGTATAATATAGTTTAAATGTTATAATGTAACATTTACAAAACTTTAGGGGTTAATGTGCAAATAACCGAAAGTTAGGAGATGCAAAATAAATTTATGATACCTATAGGGGTTGTTCGCAAATTATGAGGATTTTAGCGGTTGATTTGGTATTTTAGATAATTAGATTGGATAATATAAAGTTTAAGGATTAAATTGTAAGTTTATGAAATTAAGGTGGGTTAAAGTGTAAATAAAGAAAGATGTGGGTGAACAATCAAACTTGAATAAGCTGAGGAGTTACCCGTAAATATAAATATACATATGTATGTAAATTAATGATAAGATGCCTTATGTTAATTAATAAGGTAAGTAATATAGCAGGTATGGAATATGGGGTGGTTTTGTAAATAAACAAAACATAGAGATGACATAGGAAGTTCCGGAAGGTATTAGGCTATTCAGAAATTATACACATTATATGTATATAATAATGTTCGAAAACCTTAGTTTATAATTTAATAAGACTAGAAATGTAATGTTATAATATATGGGTTAATCTCATTTTAATACCCCGGATCTAAAAATGGTGATTAAATTACTCTAATAAAATTATTAAGGGCCTAATGGTGCCTAAAGAGTATTGGTAAAAAGAATAAAACCAAAAGAAAAGAGAAAACGCTTGAAAAGCGAAAAACGCTAAAATGCGCGTTAAATGATGTAAGAGATATATGATCTCGAGAGGGTCCGAGATGGATTCCTAAGGCTTAGTTAGGCCTAATTAGTATACGGGAATGATTCCCGAAGAAAACGAATCCAAATAATGGATTAAAACGATAACGGAGTTTTAAAGCACGTTTTTCGAGAAAACCCGAAAACGTGACTTTAAGTGGTCAAATGGACCCGTAAAAATTATAGTTGATTAAATAACTATAATTAAGTATTAATGGAAGCTTAATGACCATTAAAAATAAAGAAACGAGCAAAATCCGAAAAACGGGTCCGGTTAGTGAATAGTGCCAAACCGGGTAAAATAACGAGCGTTTTCTGTCAGAAACCGAAAAACGCTCCAGTCTACAAGTATAAGTGGGGCCGGTTTTTATTATCCAAATAGCATCCCCTCTCTAATAATAGCTAGTTAGTAATAAAGAAAGAAAATAAAAGGGAAGGAAAAGTAAAGTAGAAAAGGTAGGCTCTTCTCTCTCCTCCCTCACTTTCTTCTTTTCTTTCCCTCTTTCCTTTCTCCTTTCCCAGACGTTCTCCCCTTCCTCCAGCCTGGGACGATTTCTTCCCCCCTCATCCATGGCTTCTTCCCACTTCCCTTCCTTGCTCAAGCTTTGTTTAAGCTCCAAACTCAAAAATAACCACATATTTGTGATCCTCTCCTCACCCTCTATCATTCTCTCTTTTCAAAACTTGAAAATGATGAGTTTCATTTTCATGGGTGTTGCCCATTTGAGGAGAAAAGCACATAATCTTGAAGCTGGAAGCTTCCTCTTTCACCCAAGGTAAAAATATCCAAAGAAAAATACATTTTTCTTCACTTCCTTGTGTTGGCCGATTTTGGCATGTGTTAATGCCTTGCTTCTCTTTGTTTTGAGCTACTCTCCAAGTCTCCAATGGTGGGTTGGAGCTCCTCCTTTGATTCTTGGCAAATCAATTCTAGGGTTTCCAAAGGTAATGTTCAAATTTAATGCCTTGAGCCCTCCTCTTGAATTCATGAGTTATTTTCATAGTTAGGAGAACTAATGAGTACTCCTTATATCCATTGGTATATTGGTCTAGAGAATTGGGCTAGTGATTTGCCTTGACCGATTTTGGGTGAAGAAAAGAGGAGAAAGAGAAGAGTATTTAAAAGGAAACTTGAGAGAATCCAAGGTAAGAAACCAACCCTTAAGTATATTCTACATGTATTAGAATTTGGGAAGGGTTAATGATTAAATGAACCCCACTTGAGTTGTGGTAGCAATGTGCTTGTACAAAATAATGCAAGTGAGAAAACATTGTGAATTTAGTGTTTGAGTAAGTGTTATGCATTTCATGAATTATGCATTGTATTGTATTTGGAGAATTGATGAGTATTGGTGAACTTGTATGTGCTGGTAGAACCCATGATGGGTTTGGTTGGTTTTAGGTTGAATAATGTGGTGAGATGAACTTTGGAAAATGTTGGAGAAGTAGCCAAGTTATGGCAAAATTTGTGGAAACCTAAGTGGTTTAAGTGATGTTTTGAGTAGAGGAAAGACCTAGAGAAACTAGGTGTTGGAGGAGATTTAATTGGCTTAGAAAATCACCATGGGAATACTTGTGTACAGGGAGAGATTTGTGCAAAATCTGTAGCAAAAGAGGTGGTTTAAATGCTTGAAGAGTTGTAGAAAACAAAGTAGATTTAAGGCCTTAAGAGTGAGTCATGGAACTTGGTAAGAGGTGTGCATTATGTTGGAAGTTTTGGAGAAATTTGGCTAAGTGTTTAAAGGCTTGGAAAGTGAGGATTTTGCCTTGTCCGAACTTCCGTCCGGACATGGAAGTTCGGACAGGCTCTGTTGGTTAGGAAATTTTTCATTCTCGAACTGTGTCCGAACTTGGGAAGTCCGGACACAAGTTCGGACGTACCTATTTCTTCCGTAGAATTATCCTCGAACTGTGTCCGAACTTGGGAAGTCCGGACACATGTTCGGACGCATGGACTTCTGTAATGAATTTCTCTCGACTCACGTCCGAACTTCCGAAGTCCGGACACAAGTTCGGACGTGTGTCTGTTTTCTGTCTAAAGTCACGGCTTGCGTCCGAACTTGGAAGTTCGGACACAAGTTCGGACAGGCCACTATACGGACCAAAAATTTGTTTTAAGTTGGGAAATGATGCCTAAAAATGGTAATTACCTAGTAAAGATGGTGTGAGGTTGTTTAAGACCAGTTAGGTGTGTTGTAAAGGTTGTAAATGATGGGGGTTTGAATGCCAATGATGTTATAAGGTGTTAAGGTTTCTTTTTCGGTGACATGTAAAGGCCCTAGGAAGTGTAAGAAAGTGTTATGATTGAGAAGTGAGAACTCAAATTGACAAGAGTAAAACCGAGTTAATGGGATAACGGGGTAAACGGGAATAGCATTTTATTATGTACCGTATGAGTTTAGTGTTAACAATAATGTTTGAAACATTATCAGAGAGTCGTGCGTGACCCGAGCATGGTGAGATGCCACGGTAAAGTAAAACCCCGGTGAAAGGTATGATTTTCTCATGCCCCGTATGCTAACCGAGTTACTCTGATTTGTGTGTTTGTGTGCCGGTTTAATCAAGATTAAAGCATGAAAATAATCCCTTGTTTGATTATGCATGCATTGTTGTATGTTGATGAGCTAACATACTTGTATGCCGGTGTGGTCTAACGTAGTGCATAGACCGACTCTTAGCGAGTACTGATTGACTAGAAACCGTTGAACGGGTAGTCACATAACCAAAGGTAATATGCAAACACACATAAGCTATCGATTAAAGTATAACGATAACGCGAACATATGAACTCCCTAGAACGTGAGGAGATGTACGGGTTGAGTAAATACCCGATAACGGTTAGAAAACCTTACTGAAACAATCCACGAAATAAATATGAGTGGAGAGATAAATGAACCTCCATCGAGAGGATTGAAGTTAATCCAATAATGTGACTTATAAGGAAGGTAAAAGAGACCTAGGGGATTAGTAACTCCCTTGAGACATGGTCGACCTCCTATAAGAGGGTTACCCGGTATAAGAATATAACCGAAAGTATGAGTATATGTATTGTAAAGGTAACCCTTAAAACCTAAGATTACCCGAATTTAAGTAAAGTTCCCAAAGTCATTAGAAACATCGAGAATGATGCTTCTAGACTAATATACATGATATTATTATAACTCCGAGAGAGGAGAGTATGGGAACGAGAGTAGTCCGAGAGTAGTCGGACCTAAGTAAAAGAGATAGGAACTAAGAGAGAGTTCCGTGAGCTAGTTGAACCTTCCCACCATGCTAGACCCAGAGTAGGGTCGAAACCGGGGAAGTAAGACTATGCTAGAGAGCCATGAGTTTTGGCTTAAGTATGTAAAGAGTAACAAGCGTGACGTAGGAGACCTGTAGTGTCTCGAGAATCTACAAGAGCTTGAGTATGAATAACCCAAGAGTGTGGGTGAGATAATGAGTATAAATAACCCGAGAGAAAGGGGTGAGTATGTGTATGAGTAACCCGAGAGAATGGGTAAGTATAAGAATGAGTAGCCCAAGAGAATGGGTGTGTATACGAATAAGTAACCCGAGAGAGAGGGTGAGGTATTGAATAAGTAAACAAGCATAGTGAGGAATAACCCTCAATGCCTAAGAGTAACCAGTTACCACTAACAACATTGTTATGTTAGTTAGGAATCGTGTTCCGTGATTGGATGTAGATTCCTTGTGTGATATACATATATATTGTATTGCCATGATGCATGTTGTTTGATTAAAATGAACTCCATGTATATCCGACCCAAAGTAGTCGGCGTACCGCGGTTAGCACGCGGTATATGCGAATTTCATGCGCAGCGTAAGCTGACCCCCTAGGGGGAACGTTTTTAGTGTGCAGGTACTTGAAGCTGACCACCGTTCGAGAGAGTAGGACGGGGACTGCTGTGAGCATGGGTAGTTAGATTGTAATTACTTATGCGTTTGAATGAGGTGTAAGTCCGAGTATGTTATCGGCATCCGTATATTGTAGACTCGGTATAGTAAAGTAAGGAATTGAGTATTGTATTTGTATGAAGTACTCGGTTGTTCCAGTTCATCAGACCGTTACGGTATGTAAGAGGCCTGGTTAGCCACATGGGTGGCTAACGGCGTTGTTTCACCCCTCGTTGTAATTAGAGTTCCGCTGCGTGAGTAGGAGTTAGTAACGTTAAGAGGTAATGACGAGATTAACGGTTGGGGTGTTACAAAAATGGTATCAGAGCGAAGTATCGCTCTGATGACTGGAAATACCGAGCTTAGGAAATACCGAGTTAGGAATTAGAGACTTAGGGCTATGGGTTGAGTGGTAGCGTGAGAGATGCGCTAGTTAGGAACTTCCAGTATGTTCTGGATACCTACGATACCAAACCCGCCCTCCACAACCCCCGCATTAAAAGCTCGGGAAAGAACACCAGAGAGATGGGAAACCCAATCTGGCAGTTATTTAATATCTCAATATGAACCAGAACCTGTTATGCGGTAGATCCCGAGAACCGGAAATCCCGGAGACGGATCCCGCTGAAATGACAAAACTGCGTGCAATGACGGAAGGTCGAGACATCCTAATCCAAGGAGACCGAATTGGCAGCCTGGGGCGACATGCTTAGCAGTCGCGAGAACCTAGCTGGCCGAGCAGTAGCAAGAAGGAAGCACTAACCGTGCAAGAAGGCGGATTAATGAGAAGCAATGATAATAACAAAAACCGGGACACATGTCTACGGACCGCCATAGCTAACTAATACCATCAATGGTATACATATTGACTGAGAATCTAGTCAAAGGTAGATGCACCCACCCTGCCACACCCAAAGAGGTTGCAATACTTAACTGATATAGCTTAGACAGCTACGAACATAACTACGGGATATACCGAATAGGACTACAGAAGTAGTACCTAAATAAGTTAAACCTCGGTAACCACAGTAAAGACGTGGGAACGAGCAACGAGGTAAGGCCTAGAGTTAAAGTAATTAAGGAACTCCGAGAGTGGAGGAGCACCTAAGGAATGACAGTCACGTCAAGATGAATGAGAATCAGCTCCAAGGAGCAGTTATCCAACTACGGGATCAAGGAAGAGCCGACTAGGCTACCAGATACAATGTGAACAATACCGTGACCGGTATGAGTTAACCTAAAAACCGCCAGTACCGCGCACTTGCCACGGCAAGTGCAGTAATAGCGGGACCAATAAGAAGAGCTTTGACAAGCGACCAGTACTTACTAAGTACCAAGACGGCAAGAGAAGCCAATATAGCACCACAAACCCTAATGAATTCGGAAACGAAACCTTGAAAAGGCCTAAAGGCCTGACCACTGTATAAAGAATATACCGGTCAGCAAGAGGCTAGACCTGGTAAGAAGCAACCGGCATTGAAATGCCGCAAAGAGTTTACTTTCAAGACTCAAACCTTTCTTCAAAACATGAAATTTACCAAAAACCCCCAAAGTTTTAAAACCAAACCAGTGAACCACGGTAAGTTATTATAGGACCATATAAGAGGAGTTGGCAACAGAATACTTCACTTAGGCGTGACCGACACTACAAGTGTACACAAACGAGACATGGAACACCGCACTCCAAAGGAGCTTGCGGGCCTGACAGACCAATTATGAGTTAGTCGGGTAGGTGGTAACGTATCAATAAGATACTCCATGTATGTACACTAGTAGAGTACGGTACACGGGAAGTAGCCCACTCTATACTACGGACGAAAGAGCCAATCCAAACCAAGACAGTTGGACACCTCGAATGATCGAAGAACACAAGGAAGCTTACCGAGTTAAGGGTCTAGAATCCAGCAAGGTCACGGACCTAAGGATAAGGCGTTAAAAGTGCGAGAAGCACAGAGTATTAAGTACAGACATTGGATATGTCTCAGGAAATACCTAATAACTGGGTGAATACCAGTGTAAATAATACGGCGAATGCCTAAATGAACTTATTAATGTACGATAAACGGGATAGAATTCCCACTTTATACCTCACTGAAGAGAATAATGACCACCTAGAAGGTATTAGAAGGTACCAAGATCTACCCAATAATGGGAGACATTACAACCCTAAACGGGATAGTCAAGGACATAGCCGCAAGGCGAAGTCACAACTGAACATAACCATGAGTACAAGCCAGATGTAATGGCGTTACTCAGTAACACCCAGGAGCAATCCGAGAAGGGTGCCGGAGTCAACATTAGTTGAACGAAACATCGTGTTGAGAACACAAGTGTTTAAGCAAACACTCGGGTAGAACCCGAAGGGATCCCTCGTAACACGGGATACCCTAAAATGCTAGAGGGCATGAATTAGTATCAAAATACTTTAAGGGTCTTCCATGTTTGGAAGCGTGATGAAACTACCATATCAAAACCCAGTAATACCTCCAAACCATTTAATGGTATACGGAGGAGCGGAAACCTGTATAAACAGCCCGCATAGAGCATGGCGAGACAATGTGGCTTATAAGCCGGTAAACTAACGGCAACTTGTAGATCTAAACGTTGTAAACCTATGCATAGAGGCATAAGAGGAACAGTGGAGAATGAACCACTACCTTAGAGTGGGGATACCACTTGTTATTATGGGGCCTATGGAGCGGCATTTGCGTGAATCCTCCAGAGAAAGGCTACCACCTAAGTATGTAATGTGAAACCGCTAGAGCGGTGTAGTAAAACTTGAGCATGTGTATATTGCCAAGGAGTATCTATAGTAGTGTAAGAGGAACCTTGATGCAGTATAAAGGAAACCGATAGAGTAATCGGATGAGTAGTGAACACTGTATGTGTACAGTATGAACTGCAGAGCAAGCAGTGCGCAAGCGCGCAGAGATTTAAAGAGTAACGTATCATTGAGCCAAGTGAATGGCAAGCCATAGTATAAATGGCGGAGTACATGAGCAGAAGCTAAAGTAGTAGCGGATGCCATGAAACAATGTTGTAACGTAGAACATGGTACGCAGTAAGCCCATTGTAAGAGTATTTTCGGATAGTGATTAAGTTGATGAAGAAATGTAGTAAAGGAGACATATCATTCCTATCTCATGAGAGATTTACTGTCAAGGGTTTACGCTTCTGCACTCTGTATGACTGAGTGTTTTGGTATTGCACTTGTGCGGTATGATCAGTGGGAGAGCCAGGAATTGAGTTGTCAACGAAGCTGTTGAGTGAGAATCTAGAGAGATAACCGTGCGGCCATTAAAGAACGTGGGCAGTAACCCACAGGGCCCAGGATCGATATGTGGAAAAACGCAGGTAGTATGAATGAAAAACTCTGGTACAGAACCAAGAAACAAACATAATCCATGAGCCACTATTAAACGAGGACACTACATGCTAAGTAGTAGCTTGACCTCAACCGACAACAAGTCGGAAAATAAGTGAATAATCACAAAGGTATACAGTGTTATACGAAGTAGATTCCCAGAGAACCGGTGAGACAATCTAAAATTCATCGAATTCGCATACGGTAAGAGATACCAAGCGACGATTGAAAAACATGGAGAATATCAAAGAGCGCATTAAGCTCTAGTTATTAGGCCACGCAGCAGAAGCTTGGGGACCGTGATTCAGGGTTAAGCATACCTATGTCATAAACCACTTGAAGCCTTAGAGGCTAAAACCGAACCCGGTTATGAGTTAATTAACCGTACTGAAGTTAAAACACTTCATAATACTCGAATTAATGAACCAATGTTCAGTGATAACATATGGTTGGTTACGCGGGCGTAACCCCTTTTAAGGGGGGTAGGGCGAGAAACCGCTTAGAGTATGTTTTACGTATTGGTGCGTAAACTACTATGTGCATAGCACAAAAAGAAATTGTTTTGATGATTGGAACTTATGTTACATAAACATAGGTACCCATTCATTGTGTAATAACGAGTATGGTGCATGAGAGATGCAAGTAATGAGAATGTAAAATTTATGAAAAGAGGAGTAGAGACTCCTAGGGAATGAGAATCCCTATAGTATATGTCTAGTGAGATTAGACATGAGTTACGATGAGTATGAATCGGCATGAAACCGATGTGTAACCTAAGAGGGAGTGAGTTCCCTAGGTGATTTTATTTGAGAATGATTGATGGAGTGAGTTCCACAAGTATGAAATGCCTAGGTTAAGTAAGCAAAGGAAATAGAGAATAATGGATGACCTAAGTTCTAAGAACTAGGGATAATTGAAACAGATTGTTTTATGAATATGACTAGAAAGAGTAAAAGATAGAAAACGAAAATGTTTGACTATCTGATTGTTTGAAACTGACGTGGGAGGTGGAACTTGGTCTGCTAGCGATCAAGGGAAACCGAACACAAATTGGGGTGGAGGGATAGTTCAACACTGATGCTGATCACATCAAGGTTGGATAATTCTTGAAGCTCCCTATAAGTGGTCACAAGTAATCACGCTAAGAAAAGATACAACTACCATGAGCCGGATTTGGAGTTGTGTGATGTTTTTAAAAAGAATTTTCAAACAGATTTTGGAAAAAGAATTTTCTTCAAGTTTGAAGATGGAAATGAAAGTTGGTTTTGAAACCGCTATCACCCGCCGATGGCTGTGGCCTTAAGTCTTGATGACCGGTAGAACGGTGGGCGTGTATTAGTTTTGAAACCATTTCACCGTACGTGCGGCGGTCCTAAGTGACCGGTTGGGGCGGTGACAGTGTGTGATTTTTTTCCAAAAGCAGCGGGACGGGGAGAGTACCCTGAGATGTTCCTGTGTTGAGTGAGTCAACCAGAGTGCCTGAGGATATGTATATGTGTAACGTTTTGATCAGAACCGAAGGGACCGTGAACCAGAAAGAGTAAGTGTTCAACGTGACCGGTACCTGAGGGATCAGTAGCATATTACTCAATATGGATTCGAGGACTGTAGTGCCTTCTTGTCTCCGGACCGATTCCATGGAGAGAGTAAAAAGAGTATTTTTGATTGCTATACATGCTGTGATATGTGTGTGGTATGTGTAGTATGAAATGAGACAGACTTGTGGAGTCTGTAAGGTTATACGTGTATTATAACCTTGGCATAGTACGCCATGAGAGTAACCATCTAGATTCACCAACTTTGAGGACAAAGTTCATAAGGGGGGTAGATTTTAATACCCCGGATCTAAAAATGGTGATTAAATTACTCTAATAAAATTATTAAGGGCCTAATGGTGCCTAAAGAGTATTGGTAAAAAGAATAAAACCAAAAGAAAAGAGAAAACGCTTGAAAAGCGAAAAACGCTAAAATGCGCGTTAAATGAGTGTAAGAGATATATGATCTCGAGAGGGTCCGAGATGGATTCCTAAGGCTTAGTTAGGCCTAATTAGTATACGGGAATGATTCCCGAAGAAAACGAATCCAAATAATGGATTAAAACGATAACGGAGTTTTAAAGCACGTTTTTCGAGAAAACCCGAAAACGTGACTTTAAGTGGTCAAATGGACCCGTAAAAATTTAGTTGATTAAATAACTATAATTAAGTATTAATGGAAGCTTAATGACCATTAAAAATAAAGAAACGAGCAAAATCCGAAAAACGGGTCCGGTTAGTGAATAGTGCCAAACCGGGTAAAATAACGACGTTTTCTGTCAGAAAGAAACCGAAAACGCTCCAGTCTACAAGTATAAGTGGGGCCGGTTTTTTATCCAAATAGCATCCCCTCTCTAATAATAGCTAGTTAGTAAATAAAGAAAAAAATAAAAGGGAAGGAAAAGTAAAGTAGAAAAGGTAGGCTCTTCTCTCTCCTCCCTCACTTTCTTCTTTTCTTTCCCTCTTTCCTTTCTCCTTTCCCAGATTTCTCCCCTTCCTCCAGCCTGGACGATTTCTTCCCCCTCATCCATGGCTTCTTCCCACTTCCCTTCCTTGCTCAAGCTTTGTTTAAGCTCCAAACTCAAAAATAACCACATATTTGTGATCCTCTCCTCACCCTCTATCATTCTCTCTTTTCAAAACTTGAAAATGAGTTTCATCATTTCGTGGGTGTTGCCCATTTGAGGAGAAAAGCACATAATCTTGAAGCTGGAAGCTTCCTCTTTCACCCAAGGTAAAAATATCCAAAGAAAAATACATTTTTCTTCACTTCCTTGTGTTGGCCGATTTTGGCATGTGTTAATGCCTTGCTTCTCTTTGTTTTGAGCTACTCTCCAAGTCTCCAATGGTGGGTTGGAGCTCCTCCTTTGATTCTTGGCAAATCAATTCTAGGGTTTCCAAAGGTAATGTTCAAATTTAATGCCTTGAGCCCTCCTCTTGAATTCATGAGTTATTTTCATAGTTAGGAGAACTAATGAGTACTCCTTATATCCATTGGTATATTGGTCTAGAGAATTGGGCTAGTGATTTGCCTTGACCGATTTTGGGTGAAGAAAAGAGGAGAAGAAGAGAAGAGTATTTAAAAGGAACTTGAGAGAATCCAAGGTAAGAAACCAACCTTAAGTATATTCTACATGTATTAGAATTTGGGAAGGGTTAATGATTAAATGAACCCCACTTGAGTTGTGGTAGCAATGTGCTTGTACAAAATAATGCAAGTGAGAAAACATTGTGAATTTAGTGTTTGAGTAAGTGTTATGCATTTCATGAATTATGCATTGTATTGTATTTGGAGAATTGATGAGTATTGGTGAACTTGTATGTGCTGGTAGAACCCATGATGGGTTTGGTTGGTTTTAGGTTGAATAATGTGGTGAGATGAACTTTGGAAAATGTTGGAGAAGTAGCCAAGTTATGGCAAAATTATGTGGAAACCTAAGTGGTTTAAGTGATGTTTTGAGTAGAGGAAAGACCTAGAGAAACTAGGTGTTGGAGGAGATTTAATTGGCTTAGAAAATCACCATGGGAATACTTGTGTACAGGGAGAGATTTGTGCAAAATCTGTAGCAAAAGAGGTGGTTTAAATGCTTGAAGAGTTGTAGAAAACAAAGTAGATTTAAGGCCTTAAGAGTGAGTCATGGAACTTGGTAAGAGGTGTGCATTATGTTGGAAGTTTTGGAGAAATTTGGCTAAGTGTTAAAGGCTTGGAAAGTGAGGATTTTGCCTTGTCCGAACTTCCGTCCGGACATGGAAGTTGGACAGGCTCTGTTGGTTAGGAAATTTTTCATTCTCGAACTGTGTCCGAACTTGGGAAGTCCGGACACAAGTTCGGACGTACCTATTTCTTCCGTAGAATTATCCTCGAACTGTGTCCGAACTTGGGAAGTCTGGACACATGTTCGGACGCATGGACTTCTGTAATGAATTTCTCTCGACTCACGTCCGAACTTCCGAAGTCCGGACACAAGTTCGGACGTGTGTCTGTTTTCTGTCTAAAGTCACGGCTTGCGTCCGAACTTGGAAGTTCGGACACAAGTTCGGACAGGCCACTATACGGACCAAAAATATTGTTTTAAGTTGGGAATGATGCCTAAAAATGGTAATTACCTAGTAAAGAGTGTGAGGTTGTTTAAGACCAGTTAGGTGTGTTATAAAGGTTGTAAATGATGGGGGTTTGAATGCCAATGATGTTATAAGGTGTTAAGGTTTCTTTTTTCGGTGACATGTAAAGGCCCTAGGAAGTGTAAGAAAGTGTTATAAGTGATTGAGAAGTGAGAACTCAAATTGACAAGAGTAAAACCGAGTTAATGGGATAACGGGGTAAATACGGGAATAGCATTTTATTATGTACCGTATGAGTTTAGTGTTAACAATAATTTTGAAACATTATCAGAGAGTCGTGCGTGACCCGAGCATGGTGAGATGCCACGGTAAAGTAAAAACCCCGGTGAAAGGTATGATTTTCTCATGCCCCGTATGCTAACCGAGTTACTCTGATTTGTGTGTTTGTGTGCCGGTTTAATCAAGATTAAAGCATGAAAATAATCCCTTGTTTGATTATGCATGCATTGTTGTATGTTGTATGAGCTAACATACTTGTATGCCGGTGTGGTCTAACGTAGTGCATAGACCGACTCTTAGCGAGTACTGATTGACTAGAAACCCGTTGAACGGGTAGTCACATAACCAAAGGTAATATGCAAACACACATAAGCTATCGATTAAAGTATAACGATAACGCGAACATATGAACTCCCTAGAACGTGAGGAGATGTACGGGTTGAGTAAATACCCGATAACGGTTAGAAAACCTTACTACTGAAACAATCCACGAAATAAATATGAGTGGAGAGATAAATGAACCTCCATCGAGAGGATTGAAGTTAATCCAATAATGTGTACTTTATAAGGAAGGTAAAAGAGACCTAGGGGATTAGTAACTCCCTTGAGACATGGTCGACCTCCTATAAGAGGGTTACCCGGTATAAGAATATAACCGAAAGTATGAGTATATGTATTGTAAAGGTAACCCTTATTAAAACCTAAGATTACCCGAATTTAAGTAAAGCTCCCAAAGTCATTAGAAACATCGAGAATGATGCTTCTAGACTAATATACATGATATTATTATAACTCCGAGAGAGGAGAGTATGGGAACGAGAGTAGTCCGAGAGTAGTCGGACCTAAGTAAAAGAGATAGGAACTAAGAGAGAGTTCCGTGAGCTAGTTGAACCTTCCCACCATGCTAGACCCAGAGTAGGGTCGAAACCGGGGAAGTAAGATTATGCTAGAGAGCGATGAGTTTTGGCTTAAGTATGTAAAGAGAGTAACAAGCGTGACGTAGGAGACCTGTAGTGTCTCGAGAATCTACAAGAGCTTGAGTATGAATAACCCAAGAGTGTGGGTGAGATAATGAGTATAAATAACCCGAGAGAAAGGGGTGAGTATGTGTATGAGTAACCCGAGAGAATGGGTAAGTATAAGAATGAGTAGCCCAAGAGAATGGGTGTGTATACGAATAAGTAACCCGAGAGAGAGGGTGAGGTATTGAATAAGTAAACGAAGCATAGTGAGGAATAACCCTCAATGCCTAAGAGTAACCAGTTACCACTAACAACATTGTTATGTTAGTTAGGAATCGTGTTCCGTGATTGGATGTAGATTCCTTGTGTGATATACATATATTGTATTGCCATGATGCATGTTGTTTGATTAAAATGAACTCCATGTATATCCGACCCAAAGTAGTCGGCGTACCGCGGTTAGCACGCGGTATATGCGAATTTCATGCGCAGCGTAAGCTGACCCCCTAGGGGGAACGTTTTTAGTGTGCAGGTACTTGAAGCTGACCACCGTTCGAGGGAGTAGGACGGGGACTGCTGTGAGCATGGGTAGTTAGATTGTAATTACTTATGCGTTTGAATGAGGTGTAAGTCCGAGTATGTTATCGGCATCCGTATATTGTAGACTCGGTATAGTAAAGTAAGGAATTGAGTATTGTGTTGTATGAAGTACTCGGTTGTTCCAGTTCATCAGACCGTTACGGTATGTAAGTTTAGCCTGGTTAGCCACATGGGTGGCTAACGGCGTTGTTTCACCCCTCGTTGTATTAGAGTTCCGCTGCGTGAGCATGTGTAATTAGTAACGGATTATGAGGTAATGATGAGATTAACGGTTGGGGTGTTACACTCATAAATAATCAAACTATGAGGGGAAAAGATTGTTGTTACCGACAATATATATATATATATATATAGGCTGTTTGGAGAATTTTAAAGTTTGAACATAATGTATATTATAAAGTCCTGGGTGACGTAATGAGACATTATATTAAGTATGAAAGAATATATTATAAGAGGGGGCTCTACAATAATTTTATCATGTGAACTCGTAACATAGCACGAGGATATAACGTGCATAACGAGCCACATACGAGATTATGCTACTACGAGTGGGAACGTAAATGTAACGACAACCGTATTGTAAATGTTTACAGTGGGGTAATATTTTACATGCACGCGAACAGTACGTCAACAATGACGTATAGTTGCAACTATAACATATACTTAATTGTTTGTATATATATGTATAGATAAGCCCGTACACCTACATAAAAATAACTACACGAACCAGTTTGTATAGCGGAATGTTTAAACGTCATGCATACAACATAACGTTATTTCCGTACGCCTGTAAACCGACAATTACACAAACAAAACGTGACCGAAACTTCCATGTGATAAGTAATATTACCGTAGCGACAACTACGCACTCGCAAACTATAACGAGTGGCTGAAATCTAAATCCTTAAGGCTAACGACCATCAAGATAAACAAACGGTCAATTAAGACTTAGACACGGGTTAGAAGTACGGATTGGTCTAGGTTAGTTAAGTAAATACGGAATACGTATATACGTACTGATATTAGAACAATGTGTATACCAGAGATACGAGTGGGTAGACGCGAGCACTATGAACGTTAGAGCCTACGCGGGGGTTATCACGCGGGCGACAACGGTGTAAGGTATGTTGGATTCTATGGTCTGAACCCTGATGGAGTCTTTGAGTTCAGACATCTGTGTGCTAATTGCTTAAGATGATATGGTTGAAAAATGCATGTGCTTATGGAATGTTATATGCTCGATTATTTAGCGTCTGATTACCGGTGCGCGAACGCCTTTGGCTATGGATATCAATTATTAATCGACTATGATACGAGCAAGGATGGTAACGCAATAAAGTACGACACTGTCTATAATGTTCAATTTACCTAAGACTTAAAACTTAGGAAGAAAGGTTCGGTAATACCAACCTTAGAGCATTGGCACAGAACATGAATATAACCTAGATCTCTCCTAGGTATGTGTAAGACCCTACGGGGCATCGAATAAATAAAAGGTATTCTCCAATGAACTCACAACTAATAATTATGAGTCGGTTAAAACACTTAACTATGGAGAAATGGTGGATGATGAGGTGGTGTGATATATGTACGGAGAAATCCTGGTCTGCATCCGTTCTAGCAGGTTGCGCAGTGTGATCACCAGAGGGGAGTCCAGGCATGGAGCCCCTAGTTGAGGAATCCGATGATCGTCTTATATCATTGGCGTTGGGTACTAACGTAGGTACACGGCTTCGGGCCACACAGACGTTTCTCACGAGACGTCGGGGAAGCCAAATGATCTCGAATCATTGGCACTGGGACTACTGTCCAAAATAACTAAAACTTGGTGAGGTGTTAATGGGGAATTGTCCATCTAACATGACACCCAAAGGTTGATGAGAGAGTTGGTGGGAGCGGGGCTCCAGACGATTGAATAACAAACTTGCGATTACGATTTCGATCTGGCGACTATTATGCATGGTTATTAATATGTTGTCTGTGGTGATTACTTGGTGAACTGTTGCGTGTTTACATTCCGCTTTTACAGTCTTTTATATATACTTGTAAACTGGAACAGCATGAAAATTGAATAGCATGCTAACCAAGACGGCTAATTAACTCATGTGGCCTAATGGCAATTAGGATCATATAGTTCAACATACTCAGCCTCGTGATGAGCCTTTTGGCAACCACATTTTTGCAGGTATACCTTGATTGATGCCGGAGTGCGGGATTGGGTATGGCTTTAAATTTGACTAGACAATATGTGTAGGAGGAATCATGGATTATGTCATTGTAATAGATATGTCAAGTGATGCCCAGTGTATAATTGAATCTTGATAGCTGCTCACTAGTTCTTGGAGTTATGTGGTTTTATTATGAGTTATATTAACCTCGTCATCACTGCGGATGGATGGTTAAGCAGATGGACGGATGGTTGTGACACCCGCCTAGTTAGTGAGAGTGTTCCGCTGCGAATGTTGCGATTAATGTATTTTTTTTATTACTGTTACGAAGTGATTACGGTGAGAGTTAGGATTAACAGATGGGGGTGTTACAATTACAAACCATCTATCTAACCTAGATTGTAAATGATGAATCCAAGTTTCAACAGTGTTTGGATTTCTATAATAAAATCCTTACGGATAGACAGGGGGAGTGGGGAATCATCAACCATACAAAACCTTACGAAATGACCCTAGGGGCAAACTCCGATGCGGATCTCTCCTCTTGGTCTATCAGGACTGGTATGATTTTCGATCGGGAGGTATGTGGCACTTTCCATACCCCCATATAAAGTAGAGTAGAAAACTACTATCGAAGTGTACTTTGCCGCGATCACGGTCCCCATTTTTGTGGTCATCCATTTCTCCAGAGGTGCTGGCCCATCCCCAGTCCAACGAAACGCTTTTAACATTTGGTTGTACATTGTTTCATTGAACATGTCCTTGTACGCATGGTTCAACGACTCTGTATTCTTCATATCCTGATACAATCCTTTACGGACTTGTTTCCACCTATCATGGTCTGAATACAGGTAATCAGCTACCCCCTGAATCCACAATTACCACCCCCATGAACATCAATATATTGATATAGGTTGGGTGGGAAATGCTGGTAGTACGGGAAGTTGTTCACGGACATGAATCGATTCAGATCTGATGATCCTCTGTTCAGTGATCTTCCAGTTGATGGTTCTCCTTCGGAATGGCTCGCACTTGGTCGGTTACGCTCCTAAGATGAAGGTTCCGGTCGGTTTGGTTTAGAGGTCCCGGTAGGTCTGCCAATCCCAAGTTGTTCTAAAGGTTCTCCTAATTAGCATGCTAGATCTGGATGAAGGAAGTTCTGGATTTCACTGTAACATCTAGACATCAAAGTCGGATCGTCCGATTGTGCTACCTCAGCAGCAATATCATGCCATATGTTTTGCTTTGCCTCCTTGTAGCCTAGCATATCAACTGTTGATTCGTGATTCTTCCAGCTCAGGGTGTACCAGAAATGTTGTACATCCCTCTTTGAGCACAGGATACCACTATCCAACATGTAGTTTAATCTACATGTACATGGTAATCCATGAGAGGTTACCTTGTCACTCCCACAAAGTGAGCTATCCATTTGAACATAGTCCCCCTACCAAGCTCTTTTACTAGCTCATCCAAGCATAGGATACTAAACTTCCTGATCAGGTCAGCAATCGGAACCCTCATGTGCTCTTTTCTATATGTCGTCCTTAACGACTCGAAGTCCTTTTCAGCTCCCTGATGCTAGTGTTCACGTGGTCATCGATTTTTGAAAAGATTACATCCAAAGTGTGTCTAGCACTCTTTAGTCTCGCCTTAAGAGCAGAATGTGCACTCTCGACCCTGTCAAATGTTTAAGTAAGTTTTTAGATCTACAATAATGGTTGTATTATCTTTCAAATTAAAAGACTAACAATCGTACCTATTTTACATTGTGTTGCCGAAGTGCAACACATTCTTGACCCAAGCCTCCACCAACCTTTCCTTGTGTTTCTCCCAAACTACAGCCACATACGTAATGAAGAGTAGATATCTTTTGTATGTATTATTGAATACTTGGATGTTGTCGTTGTACTTCTGCTCTATGCTTGAGTAGACAACCGAATTCCACATTTGGAATGCAGCTGCCGCCCTTTCTTTATTACCCATGTACGTCTCGGCCTTCCCTTGGATGTTCCTACTTATGTGCCACAGACATAGAAGATGATGAGATTCAAGAAATACCTCTTGTAAGGCATTCATCAGTGTCAGACATCAATCGGTGATAAATGTTGAGGTTGTAGTGCGACCAAGGAGCACCCTTAATTGTTTAAGTGCCCACACGTACGTGTCCGTCAATTCTAATACAAGAAAGGCTAAGGCAATGCTGAAGTTCTTGCATATACTTGTCACTCTGACGAATTGAACCAAAGGCATTTTTCTGATGTTAGTTTTGTAGGTTGCATCAATACCTATGACGTACGGAAAAGCGTGCAACAATTCTCTTGAGGTAGGGTGTGCGAAGAAGATGGAACCAAGCCGTGTTCGATCTGTTAAATTGTGAAAGTATCCAAAATCATGTTATCTATCAACTTAATATGAAACGCAAAGGATTCTATGTATTTGAAGCAACATAAGTTAACTTACTTGGTTTTGTCGTGTAATCGTGGTAGTATTTGCTTTTTATTAGATCACCCAACAAAGTCTGCACCATAGAATGACCACTTTTATTTTCGAGTTTTGTCTTTTGATCCGGTTGTATATATCTTTCCGGGTTGCTGACGGGCCGGGGTTAATCGTGGTGAGCTCTGAATAAATTACAGAAGGTGGCACACTAACTCTGGTTCTCTGATGGATCATGATCATCTCCTCTTCAGTTAGGCGTATACCCACAAAATGACCCTCTGTCCACTTAGCAAGATCATGATTATACCATTCGTTAATCACATTCAACACACACCCGTAACTTGTGTAATACTCCTTAATTTTAAAAAGGCATAAACATTTCTTCAAAATTGAAAAAAATAATATATATAATATATATATATATATATATATATATATATATATATATATATATATATATAGGGTCAAACCACAATAGGGCTCGAACCTACACAATTTCGCAAAGCATAGGGGCTCGAATTATGCAGGTCGAGCCCCATAAGGGCTCAAAACAACAATTAAAAAAATAAGGCGAGCCACAACAGGGCTCGAGTTGCTCCAGGTCGAGCACTACAGCCGCCCACGGGCTCGAATCAGAAAAAAAACAAAAAAAATGTTCGAGCCACAACGGGGCTCGAACTTGCAGAGGTAGAGCAGTGCAGCGCCTCGAGTTCCTCTAGGTCGAGCCGCACAAGAGCTCGAGGTCGAAAAAAACAGAAAAAATATGGGTCGAGCAGCATGAGGGCTCAAGTGAGCCCTGGTCGAGCTCCCTAGAATCTCGAATACGCTTAACTCAAGCCAGATCTAGGCTCGAGTTCAGACTTCTTTTGTTTCAAAATTTTCAAGTTTGTTCTGAATTTTCCATGCTAGATCTAGCTCAATTGAAGTTTAATTTGAAAAAAGTAACAGCAGATTCATACTCAGGACACCCAAATCTATAAGTTGGAAAAAACATTTGAAAAACTCACCAGAAACTTTTTTTCAGGCGATGGTGCTGCGGTGGTCGGCGGTGGCTGTGGCGGTGGTGCTAGGTGGCAGAGGGGGGAGTAGGAACAACAACAACAAAACAACAACAACAACAACAACAACAACAACAACAACAACAACAACAACAACAACAACAACAACAACAACAACAACAAGAACAACAACAACAAGAACAACAACAACAAGAACAACAACAAAAAAAAAAAAAACAACAACAACAAAACAAAACAACAAAAAAAAAAAAAAAAAACAACAACAACAAAACAAAAAAAACAACAAACAACAACAACAACAACAACAAAAAAACAACAACAACACAACAACAACAACAACAACAACAACAACAACAACAAAACAACAACAACAACAAAACAACAACAACAACAACAACAACAACAACAACAACAACAACAACAACAACAACAACAACAAACAACAACAACAACAACACAACAACAACAACCATCCCCCTCCTCCTCTTCTGATGGTAACTTGGCTAGAATGGAAGCCATGATGCAAAACATGCAAAATATGACGATGAACTTCATGACTACCCCAAACAAGTTCACCGAGCAGGAGGCCTGCAATGCCAACCAGATGACATTTAACCAGAGCCTTAAAACTCAAGTTGATCAAATCTCAGAACAACTTGCTCAGAGACAGCCTGACACCCTCCCAAGTCAACCGAAGCCTAACCCAAGGGACCAAGCTAAGGCGGTTACTTTGAGAAGCGGTAGGCTCCTAGAAGAACCCTCTCCCCAAGATGAAGTTGATGACCAAGAGAAGCAAAATCAAGAAAATCAAGAGGAAGACCGAGAGATACCTGAGGAAGTTCAATCTCCACAGAAAAATATTTCCAAGGAGAAGAAGTCTCCTGAATTACCTATCTCTCCCACTCTTGCTAAACATCTCCCTCCACTTCCTTTCCCGAATAGGCTCAAAGAAAAGAATCTAGATGAGCAATTTGGGAAGTTTTTAAGTATTTTCAAGAAATTGACAATTAACATTTCTTTTGCTGATGCTTTGAAACAGATGCCCATCTATGCAAAGTTCATGAAAGACATTCTCACAAACAAGAGATCTTTGCTAGAATCTGAAACGGTGCATCTCACTGATGAAATTTCAGCGGTCCTACTAAGGCACCCTCCTCTAAAGCTTGGAGACCCTGGTTTGCCTATCATCCCTTGTTCTATTGGTGATTTTAATTGCGGTAGTGGTCTATGTGATTTAGGAGCTAGTATAAATCTCATGCCACTTTCAACTTTTAATAAACTTGGGATTAGTGAGTGCACACCTACTACTGTGCAATTACAACTTGCTGATAGGTCTCTAGTGTTTTCGAAAGGAAAAGTTGAGGATTTGGTAGTGACTGTGGGAACCTTTGTTTTCCCCGCTGATTTCATAGTGATTGATATGGAAGAAGATGTCAAGGTTCCTTTGATTTTGGGGCGTCCATTTTTAAGAACTGCCAGGACCTTGATAGATGTGGAAAAAGGGAAGATTATTTTGCGTCTTCATGATGAAAAGCTTGAGTTTGACATGTCTAAGATAGTGAAAAGACCCGCGCATGCGGAAGCTATTTTTGCAATAGATGTTGTGACTCCATTTTGCAAAATAATCCACCCCTCACTCTAATTATGATGCTTTGAGTTTTGCTTGCTTGAGTCTGATGATGAACAGGAGATGGATCCGGAGGTGAATGAAATGGTAGCTGCTTTGGATAGAGCTCCAAGATACTTCAGAACGCATTACCCACCACCGGAACCACTAGAGAGAAGCGAGCAAAGAATACCTCCTTCGGTCGAGAAGCCTCCCACCGTGGAGATGAAACTTCTACCTTCTCATTTAAAATGTGTTTATCTGACTGAACCTTGTGATCTACCTGTCATTATCTCCTCCTCCCTCATAGGTGAACAAGAGGACAGTTTGTTGAAGGTGCTTTGAAACCACAAGGGGGCAATTGGTTGGTCAATCTCTGACATAAAGGGTATCAATCCCCATTTCTGTACTCATTGAATCTTCATGGAGGATAACTACAGGCCACTCGTTCAACCTCAAAGGCGGCTCAACCCGAATATGAAGGAGGTAGTTAAAAAGAAGGTCCTAAAGCTACTCGACTCTGGGATCATCTACCCCATATCTGATAGTCAATGGGTGAGCCCAACCCAGGTGGTACCAAAGAAAGGAGGAATCACGGTGGTGTCGAATGAAAAGGGTGAGTTGATTCCCCAAAGAACAACCGGTTGGAGAGTGTGCATCGACTACCGGAAGTTGAACACGGCTACAAGGAAAGATTACTTCCCCTTGCCCTTCATCGACCAAATGCTAGAGAGATTAGTCGGGCAAGACTTTTATTGCTTTCTTGATGGCTACTCGGGGTACTTCCAAATCCCCATAGCCCCAGAAGATCAAGAGAAGACCACATTCACATGCCCTTATGGAACATTCGCATATCGAAGAATGCCTTTCAGATTATGCAATGCTCCCGCAACGTTCCAAAGGTGTATGATGGCCATCTTCTCCAACTTTATTGAAAAAAGCATGGAAGTTTTCATGGACGATTTCTCGGTCTTTGGGCTCAACTTCGACTCTTGCCTAGAGAATTTGGACGCCATTCTCTCCCGATGTGAGGAAACCAATCTAGTACTCAATTGGGAGAAATCATTTCATGAGAGAAGGGATCGTCCTCGGGCACCAGATCTCCTCCAATGGGATTGAAGTTGACCGGGCCAAGGTCGAAGTCATCGAGAAGCTACCACCACCCACCTTGGTTAAAGACATTAGAAGCTTTCTTGGCCATGCCGGGTTCTACAGAAGGTTCATCAAGGACTTTTCCAAAATCTCTAAACCTCTGTGTGATCTCTTAGCCAAAGAGGCAAAATTTGAATTCACTGAAGACTGTCTGAAATCCTTCAACACTCTCAAGGAGTGCCTTATCTCAGCCCCGATAGTTGTGTCACCAGATTGGAGCCTCCCTTTTGAAATAATGTGTGATGCAAGCGACTATGCAGTGGGGGCAGCCCTATGTCAGAAAAGGGAGAAGATTCTGAGAACTATCTACTATGCGAGCAAGACACTCAACGATGCTCAGAAAAACTATGCCACAACCGAGAAGGAGCTTCTAGCGGTTGTCTTTGCATTAGATAAGTTTCACTCTTACCTCTTGGGAAGTAAGGTGATTATGCATACGGACCACTCAGCTTTGAAATATTTGTTTACCAAAGAGGATGTCAAGCCAAGGTTGAGATGAATTTTGTTGCTACAAGAGTTTGAGATCGAAATCCGCGACAAACCGGGTGTGCAAAATGTGATGGCCGACCACCTCTCCCGCATGGAAGTGCCCGATGAAGGTGTGCCCATCAACGAGTTCTTTCCGGATGAGATTGTTTTCGTGATCAAGGAAGCTGATGATCCTTGGTATGCTGATCTTGCAAATTACTTGGCAAGAGGAGTAGTGCCCCATAACTTGACTTACCAGCAGAGGAAGAAATTCTTCGCTGACTCGAAGCACTACTTCTGGGATGATCCTCACCTCTTCAAGACTTGTGCTGATGGGGTGATAAGGAGATGTGTGCCCCTGAGTGAAGTGAAAGACATTCTTACCCATTGCCACTCTCTTGAAGTGGGAGGGCATCATGGGCCGGCAAGGACCGCAGCGAAAGTTCTACAAGCAGGTTTCTTCTGGAAAACCTTACACAAAGATTGCCATGACTTTGTTGCTTCCTGTGACCGCTGTCAAATGATGGGAAACATCTCCCGAAAACACGAAATGCCTCTTAATGTGATGCTAGAGGTTGAACCATTTGACTTGTGGGGCATAGACTTCATGGGACCCTTCCCTTCCTCCTGCTCCAATCTCTTCATCCTTGTAGCTGTGGACTACGTCACCAAGTGGGTGGAAGCCGTTGCCTCTCCCACAAATGATGCTAAGGTGGTGACCAAGTTCCTAAGAAAGAATATCTTTACATGGTTTGGAGTACCTAGAGCAATCCTTAGTGACGGGGGTTCTCACTTCTGCAACAAACAATTCGGAGCTTTAATGGAGAAGTACGGAGTGAGACATAAGGTCGCTCTACCTTACCACCCCCAAACCAACGGACAAGCCGAGGTCACCAATAGAGAGCTGAAATGGATCTTGCAGAAAACAGTAAATTCTTCAAGAAAGGATTGGTCTCTAAAGCTCGACGATGCTCTATGGGCATACCGAACAGCCTACAAGACCCCCATTGGAATGTCCCCTTACCGTCTTGTCTACGGGAAAGCTTGTCACCTACCGGTTGAACTTGCACATAAATCGTATTGGGCTGTCAAAGCACTCAATTACGACCTCAAGAGTGCCGGAGAAAAGAGAAAGTTTCAGCTGACGGAGTTAGAAGAGATCCAGGAAGAAGCTTATGAGAACAACCGGATCTACAAAGAGAAGGCACGATAAAATGATCCTCAAGAGGGAATTCCATGAGGGAGATCGGGTCTTACTCTACAACTCTCGGTTAAAGTTATTCCCGGGTAAGCTCAAATCTCATTGGGCCGGGCCTTTCTCTATCACTAAGGTGACCCCGTATGGTGCTGTGGAGTTAAAGAACACGAAAGGTGGAACCTTCATGGTTAATGGTTCGAGGCTCAAGCATTACATGGGAGGTGACATTAAACGGGTAGAAGCTCGTCCTATCTTCCTTCGGGAACCAGGTTTCATCTAAACCTTACTATGGTCTAGCCAAAGACCTTAAAAAGAAGGGCGGCTTTTCGGGAGGCAACCCGGATTTCTTTCCTTGCCCGTTTAAGTGTTTTAACTTGTTAGTTTTCCTTATTGCTTTTGCTTGTGTTTTTGGTGCTTATGTTTAGTTTTTACTGCTGTTTTGTGATTTTGGGACTTGGAGCGTGAAATTGGATGAACTGAGGTGAAAGAAAAATGAAAATTTGGGTTTCTGATGCGGACCGCCCCTATGGATTCATCGAAAAAATTGCTCTCTGTTGCGGACCGCCCCTCAGGGGCGGTCCCATTGATTTTCACCGAAAAACGCTCTCTGTCGTGGACCGCCCATGAAGACCGCCCCTGTGGGGCGGTCCAACGAAATTTAAAAAAAAAACAAAAAAACAAAACAAAAACGCTCTCAGATGGGGACCGCCCATGGAAAAAAAATTACCCAAACGCCGTGTTTTTCCTTTCTCCCTTCCTTCTTTCCATTTCTTTCCTTCTTTCTTTCCTATCGCCCTCGACCTCACGCCCCGACTCCCTCTTCCTCTCCCTCTGTCGAGCTCGAGCAACCCAGCCACCGCACCAACACCTCCCGTCGCCAGGACTGCACCCACCTCCGACGCCGCACCGCCACACGCCCGCGCCGCCAACCTCCGACGCCGCCCTGCCACGCGACTACACCCACCCGCCATAACCAGCCAACACCTCTCCAAATCCCTAAAATTGCCCCAACCCCCAAATCGCATTTAAATTCGATTGTCCCCAAAACCTATCCATTTATGCCTCTTTTCTACTTCCATACATCAAGGTATATGTTTCTAGCACTAATTTGACACTTCTTGCAATTTTTGGGCAAAGTTACATTTTGGCTAGGTTTAGGACGAACCAAACGGGGCCTTAGGTGGGAAATTGAGATTTTTGCAAATTTGTGGATTTGGATTGTGATGAATAATTATTTAGGGAATTTGTGTGTGCTTGGAGATTGAAAATGTGCAACTTGGTGGTTCGAGCATGAATTTAGGGGTTAAATGGTCTAACTTCAATAATGCCTTATTGTACATTGTTTAGTTTTGCTTAAATCGTGCACTGCCTTGTTGGGACTTTTTGGATGATAGTGGGCATTTGATTGGTCCCATGTTTACGATAATGCACTTTTGAGGTTCAAAATTTGGATTCCAAACACTATGCTTACATTGATCAATTGTTGAATTGGTCGGTGCATTGTGAACTACTTACCTATATTATGCCATTGGATTGAATCAATATCTGAATGCTGCCTGTTTGGGTAAGGTTGTGGAGGTTCTTAGAACCAGGAAATCATAGGAAAACGGGGGAGATCATGCCAAAATTTTTGTGAATTGTTGTGTCGTTTTTCATTCTTTCTTTTTCACATGCACTTCATGAATATGTCTACAACCAACCTTTGCATTTATCTTTTCCTTATCGATCTTTAACTCTCTTTTGTTGTTTTGTATTTTGTTTTTCTTTTGTTGTTTTTCTTTTATTGTCTTTGGTTTCAGACAATGCAACCACTCGACCGAGCCACCATCCGCCGCCGCATGGCCGCCCGCCTTCCATTCGGCACCAGCTTGATCGACGGCATCTTCATCACTGAAGAGGCCAAGAATTGGTACCATCATGGGCCCCGCCGGGAGTTCATCCAGGAGCGTGACATGGACCCATCCATCGTCGAGGACCTCGACCTCCAGTCACTATTTGATTTCTACGGATGGGGTCGATTCTTGACGATGGGTGGGGGGTTTTACCCACACCTCGTCCGCCAGTTCTATGCAAATGCGGCTCGGGAGGGCGTTTCCAAGCTTATCTCATATGTCGGAGGTCGACGTATAGAGATCACACAGCAGATCTTCATCGAGGCTTTGGACATCCCTCCGGAGGACTACGAGAGCGACAGCTACCTCTAGAGCCACCGCCGCCAGTTCCTCGCCACTCTCCCGACCACGCGCAGAAAGAAGAATCAGTCGGGCACTGTTTCCCGGGTCACCATGACCCCGAATATGGTCCAGGACGCCGCTCAGCGCGTCATCCTTGCTCTCATCCGTTATAACATGCTGCCCCGGGACAGTAAGGATATGAATGCCATGGATTGTTTCCTTCTCAACAGCCTCACGGCCCCCGATCCGGACCGGCCATTCTCTATCTCAGGGCTGATGTTCGACCACCTCTGCAATATGGTCGTGAAGTGGGATACCCAGCATCTCGGCTACCCCCATTTCCTCCCCACTCAGTTCCTTGAGTGCGGAGTCGACGTTGGAGAGGCGGTCCTTGAGCCTCCCATGGCTCCCATTGACCATGCTGCCCTCCGGCGGATGGGGTTTCACCGTCCTCCAGGAGGTTGGGAGAAGATACGGCCCATCGGCAGCGCCGAGTCCTCCTCCAGCTCATCTGCTCACTCTACTGCCGCTGCCCCGCTACCAACCCTACCAGCCCCACCACCTCCCACGGTTTCCCGGGAGGAGTTCGAGGCCCACCAGCGACGCGTGGAGGAGTTGGCAACCCAGTATGAGGAGCTGTGACGCATGCTCGAGCGAGGTGGACCACCGGCCCAGTAGATGCTCATGGAGTGGTTGCTTGGAGTCTTGTGTTTTGAACCTTCTTATGTACTTCTGGATTCTCTATGTTATTGTCTTTTCTCTTTCCTTTAGTTATGCTTTTCAGTACTCTCTCTAGGCTTTCAGTTTCAAATTATAACACTGTGCACCCATTTGCTATAGGACTCACTTATGAGTCCCCTTTTGATTTCTAACCATGGGCTCTAAGCGTATTCCTCGGAATCATGTTGCGCTTAGTTTATTTTTGTCTCTGCATTGTAGCTACATACACACTGCATGCAAGCACCCTTCAACGCTGAATCGGACACATGCAAGAGGAACTCTTGCAAAATTTTCCTAGGTCTCGCGCTTCAACGACCCCGAACACTCTCCAATGTGGGGGAATCCTTTGCCCAATACACGTCTTATCAGGGGAGCACTAGTTCGCTAAATTATTACACAATTCTTTACAACTTTATTACAATATGTTTCGTGCTTCGAAAAGGTCTTCTGTTTATTTCCCTTTGGGTTTAGCTTTGACAAATGAGGACATTGTCCTACTCAAGTGTGGGGGAAACGACCTTTTCTTTTTGATGTACTTCTCCATCTCCTTATACATGTCTATTGCTGCCATGAAGAAGTTTCATTTGTATTCAGCAAGTCTTTCCATGAATGCTTAGAACTTTCCACCAAATTTTACAACATTTCTCTCTTGAGGAGCAATTAATTGCGGTGCTTCCATAAATCCCGTTCTTGGTGAATTTTTATTGCTTAGGGGTCCTTTCTAATGTTCTCATCTAGGGATTGCTAAGGGGTGTTTCCTCGTGGAAATTTTTAAAAAGAACTTGAGAGGCACCATCGGTAACCAACAAATGAGAGTTGAGTGTTCTGTAAAGCAAGGCAAAATGCCAAAATTATTTCTTCTCATCTCTTGTTGCAAAAGAAAATCAAATGCAAATCTCTATTTTTCCTTTTGTTTTTTCCTCAATGCCCATTCTTGAGAGATGTTGGTCATGGTAAAAGTTCTCCAAGTCCAAAGTTCTTTAAGCACTTGGAAACACTCTAGATCATACCCCGAAGCTCTATATTTTTATTTACCCTAAGCACACCCATGTCACCATGAGAAGGTTGGTTGCACTCCTCTTGAGATTTTTCACAATTTTGCTCACCAAAGTTCAAGAATTCATCTAAATACTTGTTTGCTATAAATGTTCCTTCTTGCTATGGGTTCCTAGCAAAATTTTGCTTGAGGACAAACAAATAGATAAGTGTGGGGGAGTTGATAAGTGGTGAAATGATGTATTTATAAGGTCTTTATTTACCTTTATTTCGTGCAACTATTGACTTATTTCACCACTTGATAGAGTATTTCGTTAATATAGTTGAACTCATGCAGTTTTAATTTAAATTTAGGTAAAAGCTCACTTGAGCTATGGTTTTTAGGAGACTCTCAAGACTTTGTAGCTGAGCTTTAATGCCCCGAGGAGTGTGTCAAAGACGAGGGGTCAAACGGGACAATTTCGGTGCAGAATAAGCACTTCTGGTGTGGACCGCCCACAGGGGCGGTCCAGTTGATTTCGAAACACTGGAATCGCCTCTGGTGTGGACCAGGGGCGGTCCCGACGGAAATTTGCCCAGAACAATCGTTTTAAAGACGGGAAAACAGAGGGGTTTGGCTCATTCTTTGCATTCTACACTTCCACACACATAAGAGAAGAGAAAGAACGAGAAGAAGGAGAAAGAAGAGGAGAAAGAAAAGGAAGAAGAGAAGAAGGAAGAGCTCACCTTCTCCAAAGCTTCCAAGCTCCAACAATGGCTTCTTCTTACTCTTTTCTAGTTTTTCTTTCCTCTATGCTTGAGTAGTACTCTATTGTGCTTTGGGATGGGTCTTTGAACCCAAACCCTAGAATGTGCTTGTGAATCTTGATTATGCTTTAATATAGTTGTTTCTCTCTTAATTATCATTCAATGTTCTCAAATTGATCTCTTGAGTGCATTTGTGGTGAACCCTAACTACAAATTGGTTTTGAGTTAGGGTTTGTGACCAAATTGAGAGAACTCTTGATTTATGCGCCTAGGATTAGTGAGTATAATTTGGGGCTTTGTTCTAGAACTTGCTTAATGCTACTTAGTGAGTTTAGTCCTAATTGATTTTGAAGGCTAAAATTAACTAAGTAAGAATTAACTCATCTTTGGTTTAGAGAGTGATTACTTTTGTTCTAAAAGACAACTATGGCATAAGAAGAGTCGCTAGCATATCTACGTAGTTTGGGTGATTGTCAAATTCCCAAAGTACTTTTCCATCCTATCCATTAAACTATCACCTTTAGTTTATTTGTTGTTCTTGCAATTACTCAACCAACACAATCAAAGTTTGCCGCCGGCTAAACCCCAATTTACTGTTTTCATTACAATTACTAAGTACCGAGACTAGGAAGTTAGGACCAATTTCCTTGTGGATACGACACTTGTTGTACTACACCGACTAGATGCACTTGCCTATTCCTTGCATTTATTTATATACCTTGTTATATAGTTTTTACACAACAATATGCCTCCGACTTCACAGACGAAAAACGTTCTTCCAAGCATCCATGTCTCTTAACAGCATTAAGCATGACATCCGGTTGCGTTCCAGCACAACAGAAAGTGTTTTCTTCAATCTATATCAAGAACTGAAAATCTTGCCAATTTAGAGCAGACACCTAAAACTAAAAGAAAAGCCTGTTTTCCATATCCACAATCAACAAGTCCTGTCATTCACAAGATCAAAGGTTCCTCCCATGCTATCAGCTTCAGATGGAATACTTCTATCAGGCAGGTTTCATCCCCATCCATGTGCAAATTGAAACATATTTGTGGTCATTGATGAGGTTCTTTCCAACAATTCGCTGCATCAATCACTGATGTGATGAAAGTGTATATGCTCAAGTTCTAAGTGACATCTGATCATAGATGATCGTACATTGTTGAACTGAATTGAACTGATCAGCAAGCCCACCAGACAGTTGAAACACGAAATCTACCCCATCTTTTCAGACCTCATCAAGTGCAAAGTTCAAGCTTGACAACGGGAATCTTCGACAGGAATCCCTTTCTTAACCATCAAATCTGTTAGTTCAAAAGCTTCCACCAAAAGATTCTCTCTAGAAAGCCCATCAAGAATAAGAGAGTACACATCTGAATCAATAGACAACAAGAATCCCTTCATTTCCAATGATTGCACTAAATCAAATGCGTCAACAAACCTTCCTTCTTCACATATTTGCCTTACCAAAGTGCTACATGCCAGCCCATCAGGCCTCACCATGCTAGTCAACATCAGACCAAAGAGCTTCTCCGCCTCCACTAACCTATTAATACCCAACAACGAAATTACAAGGGAACTGTAGCAGTTACTACTAGATACATAGCCTCCTTTAGCAACCCTATCAACCAACTTGTAAGCCTCATCGACATACCCATGTGAGCATAATCCTTTAATCAAAGTGCTGACGGTCACATGATTTGGAGCACAGCCAAAGTTCTCCATCCGATCCAAAATGCTCAATGCCTCCAAGGACAGACCCTTTTCACAAAAGCTTTGAATCAAGGATGTGTAAGTGATAACATTTGGACTGCATTCTTTACCTTCATTTTCCATAACTTCCAGCAGCTCCAATGCTCTTCCTGAGCTCCCACACCTACAAATCCCATCTAGCAGGGCCGAATACACTACTGAATTTGGAGTACAGCCATTGCTTATCATGTCTTTGATCAGATCACAGGCGTCATCCACTCTACCGATATTGCACAAACCCTTTATCATCTCAACATAGGTAATCAAATCAGGATATAGTTTCAACAAATCCATTTCCCTCAGCAATTCCATTGCTGTATCCAACTCCCCCTTCTCGCAGAACAGCCTAATAACCACATTGTACATAATCGTATCCGGCCTACACCCAAACTCTTTCATTTTCCTCAGCACCCATAGCGCTTCGTCCTTTGCCCTGGCTTCTCTACACAAGCTGAAAATAACCCAAAACATCTTAACATTGACAGCATATGCTTCTGCTCTATACCCCTCAACCAGCGCAGCAATCGTTTCCGGATTTCTATCAATACTGAACAGTTTACAGGCCTTACTGTACATGTATCCGCTGTGCCTGTAATTAGACTGCTGACCGGTCCAGACAAAGAACCTAAGACCCAGTTGAGTTTGATTCTCAGACGAGCATTTGTGAAGAACCTCGTACACACAAGCGGAATCTAATTGGGGCGCCATTGCGGTCAGAGTTGTTTCAGGTTTTTTAGAGCATGTCAGCAAGTGAGAGTAGAATTTGTCCGCCAATTGTGCAGTTGATGATGAGGATGAAAAGGAGGCTAGCGATAAGGTTGTCATGAGAGATAAGGGTAGTGGCCCGTTGGATCGGAATAAAGGGCGCAGAGAGCGCCGGAGAGATGAACTCGCCATGCGAAAATAGACGGACTGACAGCAGGGCCAGAGGAACGAGAAATAGGGTCGGCTTCGCGGTGTCGCTTCGTAGATGGGGTCGACAATTCGCGAGTCGACGGATGGGAGGTAGCAGAAATGTAGATAACTAACACAATATATAAAAGAAACACAAACAAAAATGATTCAAGATTAAAGAAAGAAAATGAAATAAAATTGCAATATATGGTTAGGCATAAAGTTATGAAGATCAAGTAGTACAAAGGAGAACTTCAATACAAAAATTTAATATTTTTTGACAAAGTATTTATTTTTCTTTTCTTTTCCAATTCTAAGAACCTTTACAATTGTTCATCAAACCCAATAAATTCAACCACTAAGTCCAACAAGCATTATCATCAATATAACGACCACCAAAGTAGAAAAGCTGAGAAATGCCTTTTAATGCCCTAAATCTGAGTTTTTTGACAGTTTCGCCTGTAGCCTTGTTTTTTGTGCCTTGAGAGCTCTCCCTATGGTAAAATTGTTGGGTATAACCACAGACAAATTGTAAAACTAAAACTTTTAGATAAGAGTACTATGTAACAAAAATGTCTGACAAAAAACTTGATCAAAATAAGATAATGAAATTTTCCAACTTTTAAAAGCAATTTCATTATTAAACCCTACCAAATAGGTGTCAGAACACTTATATCACTGATAGGAAAACATAACATGACAAAAGCACGGAAGCAAACCATAACAAAATAAACATACACCGGATTTAATGGAAAAAGATAGTCAGATACCTAGTTTAGAATCCAAGAAACTCTGGAAAATATAATAACTGCATTGAAATAAATTATTAGTTAGAACATCAAGAACAAATGAAACTAATATATCTATTTGAGAAACACTAGTGATTAGAGAGTTAAGCATTGGCAAAAATTACCAATGTTTATTGAATCACGATTATCTTTAAATATATACTTTGAACGAAGGGTCGAAATAGCACCAACACACCAAAATAGGTTCTTAGATATTAATATTCTTATCAAATTGGGTGGTAGTCATGTTTGAATTCATAAGTCTAACCCTTAAATTAATAATATCAATTCAAATCTATTATCAACAATTGTATGAATCTATCCCAAAGTTAATTTCTTCAGGAGATAAAAGAGAAAGAAAATAACAGAAGATGCGCATAGGCCATGACAGTAAATCTTGTTTCAAGTGATGGTAAACTAATCAGAGAGACTTGAGATCCGACAGAGGGCTTCACTTGATGTCGGATGATAATACACAAACATAAAAAGCAAATGCTATGGAGGAGGAGAGATGGACTTACGGACATGAAAAAGAAAGTAAATGTGAAATATAATTAAAGCAATGCACCAGATGAAAGCATAGATGAACAGACTCTACATCTTAATGAACACAACTTCTAAATATATACAAGATCATGTAGTTCAATATTGAACACGTAGGACGAGGGTATTTCCCATGGACATTGGGTTAGTGAACATAGGCAAGATTAGCATGGGGAACCTAAAGCCATAAAAGATCATGTTGATCATGAAACCACAATCAAAGATTAATTGCTGCACATAATAAGATGTACAAGCACAAAATGCCCCAAGACTGAGCACATATTTGTAAGGATACTTTCATATTAAGTTCACTTATTATGCACCTAAAAATCATTGTTCGGTACTTTCAAATGACCAACCAAATACAATAAAAATATAAGCGAGGCGAAGTCACAATGCCAATTTGTCAAACAGATATGTAGTCACATAATTAATCAAAGAATTATACAATGGATATTCTAGTACATCACATAGTAAAGAGAAAATAAAACATTACATGAAGGTGATGGCATGAAAATTAAAAGAGGAGAGAAAAGCAGCAGAGAATTCGATGATATTAAAACACACTGAGATGTTCTACAGATGAGAATTTACCGGTTGATTTGTTATGAGTTTGAGCTATCTTGCACATATTAGTTGTCACTAGTCAGTTATTTAGGTAACATTTCTGCTATTACATCAAAAAATAGTATTTGAATAAAAAAGGTAGCGGCTCAGCTGTTGAATTTAATTTATTCATGAAGATGGCATGAACTACAGTATTGTTTGCAGGTAATGTCAGCGGTGGGACTAATGTTTTTTTCTTGGTCTCAAAAAAACTGCACAAATCAAAGAAACTGCCCAAATTTTGCAAATAAGTTGTCCACAATCAACAGGTAACGTCTACAATGGAGATGCTACCAAAAACTGGAAAAAACACTGGCCGTTTGGGACAATTTTGAAAACCAGTTTGAGAATGCACATTAAAATGATTTGTTGCAATCGCGCTCAAGTAAAAGATCCAAACTGTGATCTGTGGATGATGGTTCAAAAATTGACCATAGGTCGCCATCTTCATCAAACCAGGTCCGACATTCAACCCCAACCCTAACCCTTAACATGCAGCAGATGGCAAAAAGTACGACAACAAACCAAGAGTAGAAGTGATTAACTAACCTCAGTCGCCCGAAGTTGTAATCAACCCCGAAGAGAGCTGGAGGGACTACAGGCGGGACAAGGGAAAATTTCCGGTCCAGAGGGAAATTCACAACTCAATTCCCGGTCAAGTGTGAATTTCCCTGTTATTACACCGCAGGTGTGTTTTTTTCTTTTTGCTGAGTGGGAGACGCACAACATAAGTCAGCTTGTTGGCTGACTGCTATTTGTTGTGCGCCTCCTTTGCAATTTTTTTTTTTTTCTCGATTGTGAAGGAAGCGTACACTGCAAATCAGTCATAATCTTCAAATGTGTATAACCTAGCGTGTATCTCATACACGCCGCTCATTCTTTCTTCTTCATTTCTTCTTCCTCGCCGCTTTCCTCTCTTCTTCGTCGCCGATTTCCTCCCTTCTTCATCCCCGCTTCTCTTCTTCCTCTTCCACCACCATTTCCTCCATTTTTTACTTCTCTCCCTCTCAAAATCCATTCCAATTTACATTTTACAAGTATTTCTCCTCCACACCCACAACTAGTCCACCCCCCAATCTGTCGATTAACTGATTTTGAACAAACCATGGATCCGGGGCATTATCAAGTGTTCAATGCGCAGGGACCGGTCGAGAATCAACCGTTTAGCCTGCAGACGACCCATATTTCTGCAGCTTATGCGTCTGCAGATGAGGTTAGTTTTTTTTTTGTTTTTGAATTAGTATAATTTTTAAAATTTTGTTTAGTGTTAATTACTTTATCTTAGTGTTATATTATTGATTATGTGTTAGAGATTGTGAATTATTTGAGTGAAATTAGAATGTAGTTTTGTAATGATAAATTTATTTCGTTAATATGGTAGTTTTATAATTAGAATGTAGAAATGATTAACATTGTACTATATTTAATTACAATGTAACTTTATAATTTTTAATATATTTTGTAAATTTAATGTAGATTTGTAAGTGTAATATAACATTATATTTAATATTACGAATTGATTAACATTGTAGTTTATTTAATTAGAATGTAGGTTAATAATTATATTGTAGCTTTATAATTGTAATCTAATTTCTTTATAATTATAATGTAGACATGATTAACATTTTGTAGTTTATTTAATTAGGATGTCGAGATGAGTAACGTTTATTTAATTAGAATGTAGCTTTATAATAATAATCTATATATTTTTTGTTAACCATATTGTAGTTTGTAATTATAAATTAAATTTCTTAATTATATCGTATATTTATAATTATAATCTAACCCTGATATTAGAATGTAGCTTTATAATGTAGTTTTATAATTATAAATTAATAATAATTTCTTTATATATTTTTCATAATGTAGCTTGTAATTATAAATAAATTTGTTAGTTATATCGTACATTTATAATCATAGTCTAACCTTGATATTAGAATGCAACTTTTTAATATAGTTTTATAATTATAAATTTATAATAATAATTTATATATTTTTCGTTAATGATAATGTAGGTTGTAATTATAAATAAAATTGTTAGTTATCTCGTACATTTATAATCATAATCTAACCTTGATATTAGAATGTAGCTTTATAATGTAGTTTTCTAATTATAAATTTAAAATAATAATCTATATAATTTTCGTTAACGATAATGTATCTTTGTAAGTATAAATACAATTTGTTAATTATATCGTATATTATGATGATAATCTAACCTTGATACTACAATGTAGCTTTATAATGTATTTTTATAATTATAAATGTAAGTCGTTAATTATATTGTAGCTTTATTATTGTAATCTAATTTCTTTATAATTATAATGTAGACATGATTAACATTTTGTAGTTTATTTAATTAGAATGTCGAGATGAGTAACCCAAAACGTTTATTTAATTAGAATGTAGCTTTATAATAATAATCTATATATTTTTCGTTAACCATATTGTAGTATGTAATTATAAATTAAATTTCTTAATTATATCGTATATTTATAATTATAATCTAACCTTGACATTAGAATGTAGCTTTATAATGTAGTTTTATAATTATAAATGTAATTTGTTAATTATATTGTAGTTATGTAATTGTAATCTAACTTATTTGTAAGTATAATTTAGAAATTATTAACAATGTAGTTTATTTAATTAGAATTTAGCTTTATAATAATAATGTGTATAATTTCCGTTAAAGATAATGTCTCTTTGTTATTATTAATTATAATGATAATCTAACCTTGCTACTACAATGTAGCTTATAATGTAGTTTTTTAATTATAAATGTAATTCGTTAAGTATAATTTGCTTTATAGTTTTAATTTAACTTCATTATAATTATTATATAGGCTTGATTAACAATGTAGTTAATCTAATTAGAATTTAGCTTTATAATAGTAATCTATATAATTTTGTTAATGTATCTTTGTAATTATAAATACAATTTTTTAATTATATCGTATTTTATAATGATACTTACCTTGCTACTACAATGTAGCTTTATAATGTAGTTTTATATTATAAATGTAATTCGTTAAGTATAATGTAGCTTTATTATTATTAATTTATTTGTTTTATAATGTATTGTTTTATATCTCAGAGGTACGAACCTTATAGAAACCGTACCCTAAGAACCCGATCAAATTGGAAGGCTCAGGTTCCGCATGCTTCTATTGCACCATACATTATGAGTGCTGGTTTGTTCAAAGTTTGTGTAACATCCCTACTATTAATTCAGTCATTACCGTCCAATCTCCTCGGGCTTCCCGAGTCACGCAGCGGATACATACTTACATATATCGGGTGATACAATGCCGTTAGTCACTCACGTGACTAACAAGGCTACTACTGCTACATACAGCATCGGTCTGATGGACCGGAATATCCGAGTACTACTTAATACAATACATACTCTCATTACATACTGGATACTACAATACTCCATTCGATACATTACTCCATTCAATACAATACTCCACAATTCCGTACAAGATGATACACTACGCATACCGAGTTCACTAGGTTCCAAATCAATACAATACTTCTCCCACATTCATACATACTCACTAGGAGTCAATCTACTACCCATTCCTCACAAACTAGATACTTCTAATTACAAGGCGCGTCGCCGGTCTCTTACCTTGACCGTATTCGCTCCGGGTACCTGCACACTAAAAATGTTCCCCGAGGGGGTCAGCTTACGCTGAATATGATAACCGCATACCCCGCGTACTAGCGAGGGTACGCCGACCATTTGGTCGAATACATGCAATTCATTTGCAATACATACACTCATACATACATACATACATGCTTCCATTCACGATACTACAATACTACACGAGGTATACATACATACGCACAGTACAACACATGCTTGGAAGACAATACAAGTCAACCAATGCTTACTTACCACTTTCCAGAATACACGTACACAATACATACTCATTACACATCCAATACGCAATACGGAGATACAATTCTCCAATACATACAAGGTCCAGTTAGCTTCATTACGCACCCGGGTTTATCGGGTGTTCGATACTCTTTTACTTCCGGTCGATGACTTACAATAGTCAAGACCAATACACATACAATACTTACTTCATACATACTTTACTTCCAGTTAAGTCGGTATGACCTCCGGGCAGGGATTACTACATCCCACCACCGGGCTTTAGGGTGGCCCACTAATCCAGGATGCTACCCATTCAAGGGAATTGGTCCATGGAAAAGATTACAGCCAGGATTCGGATCCAACCTCTTGTTTCCTTATCCTCACGCGTGGCCGAAACTATATCGGACTTCTACTCATTCCATTTACTCATTACTCAAGTTAGGAGTTAGAACGTTAGGAATTAGTAGAAGTCAATACTCATTTCCATACATACAATACTCAAGTACACAATACTTACACATACTTCTCAATTCCATTCATTCATTTCATGAATTATACAAACTAATTGTTCAAGAAGATACAACAAGAACAAAATAGTTCAAACACAGTTAAGTGCAGTATAAGTCCGATTCGTGCATTTATCTTATTGGTGATCACATAAGCACACAAATCGGGGTAACCAGGTTAGGATACAGAGCATGAAGAAATCATACCGTTCACCGTTGTATCCGCACTACCGGCTCCTTCGAGGATCAACTATTGGATTCCTATACATACATGAAGTAGTACGATCAATGATCTATTATTGATCTACTTACTCCTTCATTGATACTTTCAATGTATTCTTACTACTTCATTACTTTCTTACTTGGTTATAAAACCATTCTTTCCTTTACTACTTCATAACTTACTTCCTTACACATTTACTTACTTTCTTACCGTTATTACTTCATTAATGGTGTATTACTACTTTTACATGCATACCGGTGTATAGGCATATACCTATACATACATATGATTACTATAGTCGTATTATAAAAACATTTTTTTTTTGTAAGTGTTTGGGCCGTCCGACCCACCGTCCGACCCAACCCTGGGTCGGACCATTCCAGTAGGTTTTCGTCCTCTGAAATTACTCCCGTCCGACCCAGCACTATTCCGTCCGACCCATACACCTCTGGGTCGGACCATTCCAGAAGGTTTCAGTTTCGTCATCCAAGCTATGTCCGACCCACGTCCGACCCATCCTCTGGTCGGACGAAGTCAGAAACTTCGTTGAAGAAAATTTTTGCCTGTCCGACCCATGTCCGACTCACGGCCCTGGGTCGGACCATTCCAGAAAGAATTACCGTCGTTTCTCAAGGCACGTCCGACCCACGTCCGACTCACGGCTCTGGGTCGGACGGTTCCAGAAGGTTTATTTTCGTTACTCAGGCCTTGTCCGACCCAGCGTCCGATCCAGCTGTGGGTCGGACAGTAGCAGAAACTTGCTACAGGCCTTGTTTTCTTTTCCCAATTTCACCCATTGCTTCCCTATTCTTCCTACATGCATCCTAACATGTTTTAGTACTATTTAGACGCTCTAAATCATGCTAATTCGTTCCTTAATACATTACACAATCCTATGCTTATTATACTCTCAATTTCCCAAGTTTCAACTCAACACTCCCATTGTTTCTTCCCTTATACCTTATGCTACAGATTTTTCTTTTCCTCTACCCTTATACTCCAATACCTCCTCATCCAATGCCACTCTTAGCATCTTAAATACATTAGCTCACAACCTAGTTCCATCTCATTTCAATCCAACACTTATACTAGTTGTATTTCACTAATGCTACAGATTTTGCTCCTTCCTCAAAGGCTACAGATTTTGCTCCTTCCTCAAAGGCTACAGATTTTTACTCAACTTCTCCTCCATTACTTCCTCAACTAATGCCATTCCTAGCATCCAAAATACATTACTTTACATCCCATCTCTTCACCTTACTTAGATCTTCCTCAGATCTGTTTCAAGGCACTAAATACTCACTTCCAACTCTCCAAATACACCTAGTCACTACCTTGGACATTTCCTCTTCTTACACTACTAAGTCCCCAAGTTTATAGACAAAATTTGCCATAGTCTCCCCTATAATTTTAGCTTTTCCCACACACCAACTCACTCAGCTCATATATGCTCATTCACGCAACCTGTTTATACCATGCATTATATACACATTTCAACACTACTACAACAACATAAAATTCCTGCACATATACATTCAATACCCCATGTTTTCCCAAGCTTTTAAACATCATTTAAAACTTCAAAAACTGTTACATTATCTTCTCCAATACATTACTACATTACTACTACTCATACTACATACATTCCTCATTGTTAGACACTTAAAATCTGTTACAATGAAATACACAAACTAACCCAAGGTAAGAGCATTACCTTGACTTGTTAGTTTTTTTTTTCTTTTTCCTTCTTTCCTTTCCTTCTCTTCTTTTCCTCTTTCCTTCTTCCCTTGTTCTCGGTTTTTGTTCAAGAATGGCAATGCTACAGCAAGCCATACACGCCCATACTAGTTTAGCACCTTAACTTAAACTAACCCTAGAATTTAGATGTTTTAGGGTTTAGAAAAAAGTATTACCTTCCAACCAATGTGTGGAGTCCATGTCTAGCAAATGAACAAGATTCCCAGCCCAAATGAGTAGCCAAAATCGGCTGGAATGCAAGGAGTAAAACAAAGTCTCACTTAAATTTTCGTTTTACATATAAGGGCTAGAAAAAGGTAGGTTTTCAAGAATATTTTTACCTCAAAATGACAAGGAGGTGAAGGTGCTTCTAATGGTGTACTCAAGCTTCAAATGGAGAATACCCATAAGAACGAAAATGGAGTTTTTGGGTTTTTGAAAGGATGAAAATGTTCTCCTTGGCAAGGGGATTACAATGGTGTAATTTTTATTGGATTTGGAGAAGGTTTGGGTACTCAAAGAGAGGAGAGAAGTGGAGAGTTTTGTGGGGCTTCATTTCTCCATTGCCATCGCCCAAGGAGGAAGAAGAGAGGATAGAGAGAATAGAGAGGTGAGAGAAATCGTGAGAGAGAGGAGTGGGGATAGGAGAGAGAGTTTTTATTTTGCTTTTTACTTATTTCTTTTGTCCTCTAGTGTATTAGGAACAATAAAGAGATAAATAAAGAGAGTGGGGGTGAGGAGTCCATCGGTCACACACTCCCTTCTCTACAGATTTTTGACTTTATTTGCAAAGTGGACATGCTAAGTTTGTTTATTTGCATTCTCGCCCCACAACTTCCCGGTTGTTACAGTTTTTACTAACCGGTACCCGTTTTCCGGAATTTTCTCTTTTAATTAATTTTATTGGTTCTAAAGCTCCACTAATATTTATTAATGAATATTTAGTTAACCAAAACTGTTACGAGTCTAATTGACCCGCTTAAAGTCGCGTTTTCCCGGTTTCCTCGAAAAACGCGCTTTAAGGTTCGTTTACGCTTTTAATACATTATTTGGATCCGTTTTCTTCGGGAGTTGTTCCCATATATTATTTAGGTCTTATTAAACCTTTAGAATCCATATAATACGCTAACCGAGGTCTCATGCCTCCCATGGTTTTTAACGCTTATTTAGCGTTCTTCGCTTTTAAAGCGTTTATTTATTTCTTTTGGATTTATTTTTCCAATATTACTCTAGCATTATTAGGCTCTTAAATAAGGATTAGAATTATCTTAACCACTATATTTAAGTTTGGGGTATTTCAATCTACCCCCTTAAGAACTTTGTCCTCAAAGTTGCTCAAGGTTATAGGATTACAATACTTGCTCATTCTTACTTGTCTATGCCAGAGGTCGTACATTCTTCCTCTTACAATTTCTGAATTCATTACTTCTGGTTTCCACATTCCATACAATACAAGTATACCATACTTACTTCCGTCCGCGTCACGTCCCACCATCTGGTTCCACATTACAAGATTTCTACACACATACAATGCAAGGCTATTCCCAAAGCAATGCAATACACATTCCAATCCCGTAGGCGCTCAGGTCATCTAGACGCGGGACTCCTCTATGTCCCGCCGCCCTTGGAATAATACCACATACTACCTTACTATCTTCTTCGGTACTCACTTCTAACACATCCTCATTCCCATACTAAAAGAAATTCTTCCACCGCTACCAATTAAGAAATTCTAAAACATACAACTCCATATTCCAATTTATACTCATTACTTCTATCCTATGTGTGATTCTTGTGACCACTTGAGGGGAGCTTCAAGAATCATTCGACCCTGATGTGATCAGCATCAGTGTTGAACTATCTTTCCACCCCAATTTGTGTTCGGTTTCCCTTGATCTGATCAGGATCAAGTTCGACTTCCCACGTCAGTTTCAAACAAACAATTAATTAGTTGTTTTCATTTCCTATCTTTTACTCTTTCTAGTCGTGATACGAATTCATACAACTCCAAAGGATGGAATTCAGTCCATCAATCATTCTCAATCTACTTCCCAAATACTTTCCTCGGCTCGATGCCTAAATGCTCATTTCGTCAATCTTCATTACTTCCATCCATTACTCTCCATCATTTCAGTTATTCTAACTAGGGAATACAATACTTATGAAGTTCAGCTGTCCTCAATTTACTTCCAATAACATACTTACGAATACACCACTAATGGGCTACATTCCTCTGCTACTCACAATCAATCCTACTATATTTTTTTTCCAAGGTTACAATACTTGTGGAGCTCCGTCCACTACTCATTTTCAATTGTATCAAAACAATTGCCTAGGGAGTTCAATTTTCTCTAGGTTCTACATCGGTTTTATACCGACTCTTGCATTGTAGTGCCATGTCTAACTTCAAATAGACACCCACTACAGGGATTCTTATTTCCCCAAGAGTTACTCTACTCCACTTTACTAATACTTTTACACTGGGGTTACAAGATGGGTATATTCATCCTATGGTATTCGCATCTCTCGTGCCTAATTACCACAGTTACAATATGAATGAATACGTATGTTTATTTAACATCAGTACCAATCATTAAATCCATTCTCATTTGTGCTATGCGCATTATAGTTTTATGTGTTTTATTTATAAAACTTGCATTAAGCGGTTTTCGCTCTACCCCCTTAAAAGGGATTACGCCCACGTAATCTACCATATGTTACTATTAAACATTGGTTACTCGATTTGGGCAATCTGAAGCGTTTAGCTTCATTACGATATACTATACAATATGCTCTAGTCAAAGGGTCTTAACCATACCAATGGTTTAGTCTTTGCACCGAGGATTCGTACATGAGTTTATTTAACTCATAACCAATTCGGTTCTAGCCTATTAGGCTTCAAGGCATTAATAGCCATTCTTTCATACTTACTAGGTGTATTTCATTTCTTAGCTAGGGCCCACTAGCTTCTGCTGCACGACCCTGATAACTTGGGTTACTCACCCCTCATGTTATCGTTAATGTGCTATACATCACCTTTTTATTCCTCTATTGTGGAAATGAGGTTTACTAATAGTGTGGTATCTTTACCGCTGTTTGAACTCAATGAGTTTAGACTTATAACCAGCTCTCTGGTAATCTACTGCACATGCTATTTGTGCTTCCACGATTATTCGTTGAGTTCCTCCGACTTATTGTCGGGCGAGGTTAAGTCACTACTTAGTTGTAGTGCTTCCTCTGGTGTCAATAGTTTCTGCATCATACCAGTTCTTCTGGTTCAATACAAATGTTCTTACTTGTATGACCTTGCATTTCTATGCGTTGGTCCTAGTGACTTTGTTCTATCTTCCTTCACCTTATATTCCAGTGGAATTCACATCTTGTGATTACTAGTGTGTTGTACACTCTTCGTGCTTCTTGGCATTGGCCTGCATGGTTTGCTGCTAGGCTTGCTTGACTGGCTTGTGCCATGTTGTTGGTGAAAGAAAGGTTTACTACGGTTCACATTCCCATATTCCTAGCTATCGCATTAGATCATTACTGCGGAGTGCAATACCAAAACACTCAGTCATACAGAGTGCAGAGGCGTAAACGCTTGGCAGTAAATCACTTATGTGATAGGGATGAATATTTCTGCTTGTTATCTCATACTTATACTTCGTGTCATTGTCCAGCTACTTCCTCATTCCGGTCGTTTGTTGTGCACTGTATTCTTACTCACTATACAACATCGTTTTTACGGTCTCCGTTACTGTGGTAGCTTACCTTTACTCCTTGCCATTATCGTTGGCATCATTTCCTCATGGTGTACAAACACCAGGGGGTTCCTAGTCATATGTATGACAGTTGTCGTAGTATACCGCGATACTATTATCCCGTTGTGGGGATGTTTTATTCCAATTTAGGTTTCATGTGTAGGTTAGCTCACCTCACATTACTTCCTCATTCATGATATCATTTGCCAATAACTTGGTTAACCAAAGATGAAGTGGTTTATCGGGTTACAAGCTCTCTTGAGCGCCGGTCATCCATGGTGTGCAATGTGCACACTCATTGATTGTTTTTGACAATTACTGTCTCATAGTGCTGAGCATTGATCATAGGCTCTAGCTATGCGGTTTACTTTTGCATTTACATCACCGGAACATCCCAAGAAGCTTCAAGGGTTTTCTTGTCCCGTTCTCTAATTAAAGAGTGTTCTATCACTGATAGGTGAAAGTTCTCGTTGAGGGGGTGTGTTTCCACTCATGGGTCTTATGACAAGGTTTACCGTGTAAGTATTTATACAATGGTTCACCACATGATTGGGTGCATAAGGAGTATACTTACTCCTTCGAGCTTCGGTGCTCTTAAGCGATGTGCTTCTACAATCCACGGCCTCTTATGGCGTAGTGGTTTGGAAATCTCATTTCCGTATTCGTTGTCTCTTGGCAATATCTATGCATAGGTTTTGTCGTTATAGTAGATGGGAGCCTTTCTAAGGGTTCGCATCTTCACCACATTGGTGATCTTGGTTAACAAGAGGTGTCTTCCCTCGGGTTTCTCGTAGTGTCCAAGTGTGGACTAGGCCAATGTTGGCATTTATCCCGATTTCTGTGCCCCTGTGTTATCATTGCCACAGGAGGCATGAAGGTAGTTAAGGCTTGTCGACTGCATACTAGACTGATGCTCTAGTGACAGTGACGCTGAGTTGGACCATTACTCCAAGCCACTCAAGAGGTTGAGTTTGAATTGATGGTCCAGTTGTTGATTTCTTGTCATATGGGGTAATATTTCTTGCAAGTCCTATTAGTAATAGTGTGGGTTTTGCCACTGTTTGAGTTCACACAACGTAGTTGGTTGGTGGCTTTTAAGCCTTATTGCTGCAAGCTATGCTCTTTGCAAGCTGCTTATACATGTTTCTACCCCATGTATACTCCGTAAATTGGAGGTATTACTAGGCTCCATGGTAAGTCGTGACATCACGCTTCCGTTCATAGGAGACCCTTTAGGCAAGCTGATGCTAATTTAGGGTATTTCCTGTTAAGTGAAATCCCTTCGGTGTTCTAACCGAATGTTTGTTCTAGTTTCCGCGCTCTTACCAAGACACTTGTTCAACTGTTGTTATCACAGACACCCTTCAAGGATTGCTCCTGGGTGCCGTTGGATCACGCCGTTACATCCGGCTGATGGTTATGACATGTGTTGTCCTATATACCGTCTTATGGTGTTGTATTAAGCTATTCCCTTTAGGTTTATAACGCCTGCCGTTGTTGAGTAGACCGTATATACTTGCTCCTAGCGCTTGAGACTAGGTTTAATATTCCCCTCGATGATAGATTTTACTTCATGGTAATCTCGTGATTGCTCTTGGGCGTTCTATCCCATTTGCCGAGCATTATAGTGTTCATGTTTTAGGCAGTGGCCTTACTGTGTTAGGCTGGGTATACCTTCTAGCTGTCATATATTTGCTTGATGTCTTGGAGACATATCCACTGTCCATACCGACTGGTCTGTGCTCTCTACACTTCCTAGTCCTTACTCCTTATCTTCAGATGGATTTTCTGAGTTCCTTTATGCTTAATTGTCTGAGGTGTCCAGTTGTCCTGGTTTGAACTTACTGATGGTCCGTAGAACGGAGTCGACTACTTCCCGTGTTTCGTACACTACCTGTGTACATACGTGGGGTACCTTATTGATACGTTACCACTTACCCGACTATTTGTCAGGCCCACAAGCTCCTTCGGAGTGCGGTTGTCCCACATCCCGTAATTGGGTACACTCGTAGTGTTCGTCACACGCCTAGGTGAAGTATTCTGTTGTCAACTCCTCTTGTATCATTCTATGATACTCACCGTAATTCTGTTGGTTTGGTTTTAAAATCCAAGGTTTAAAGAAAGATTGTGGTTTTGAAAGAAGAATTTTGGGTTTTAAAAATTATGGTTGGTGTTAAAAGGAGTCTCTCATGGTGTAGCCATGGTTGAGGTCTTGACCAAGTCGAGCTTCTCGCCGACCGGTATGTTCTAAATACAGTGATCCGACCGTTAGGCCTTTCTAAGGTTCCATACTTCTAGTTGTTAGGATGTGTGATCCTGTAGTTGCTTCTTGTAGCCACGGTACATTACTATGTACATGTGGTGCGTTAGAGTTCCTTTACATATTCCTGCCCTTACTGCACTTGCCGTGGCAAGTGCGCGGTACTGGTGGTTTTTGGGTAATTCTATACCGATCCCATTCATAATTGGTAGTCTTGCTTACTCTTCCTTTGATCTTGTTGATCATTTACTTGGGTTAATCACTCTTCTGAGTAACTCCCCAGTGAGTCTGACATAGCTGTCATGGATCAGGGTACTTCTCCAATCCTTGGAGCTTCCCCTTTGACTTGGTTGTGTTGTTCCTTGTCGCTTATTCCACACTTTGGCTGTGGCTACTGAGCCTGATTTGGTTTAGGCACTACAGTTGTAGTTATGTCAGGTTATATCTTGTGAATATTCCTGTAGCTGTTTGAGCTATGTTGGCCAGGTTTGTAACCTTCTTGGCGTTGTAGTTTTGGAGTCAGTCACTCCAGACTATGTCCTTAGCCAGCTAGCTCACCATTGGTGGTGTGCTTGGCCATTACCGTTGTCCCGCAGACTTGTGTCTCGGGTTTCATTACTGCTCCTGTTTCCATTTCGTTGCACGGTTAGTGCTTTTTCCTGTTGCTGGTTGTTTAGCTAGGTTCTGCGACTGCTAAGCATGTCGCCCCATGCTGTTGCAAGTTATAGCCTCCTTGTGGTTGGAGTTTTATACTACCGCTATTAAGTGTGGTTATTGTTGTTCAACCGGGATCCACTTCCGGGTCTTCCATTTCTTGGAATCTACCATACGTCGGTTCTTGTTTACTGTGTGATTGCTTCACAACTGCCAGATCGGGTTTTCCCCGAGTATGAGAAGGCTTTTCTTCTCTCTGGCGTCCTTTCCCAAGTTATACAATGGGGTTTGCGGTGGGCGGGACTGGTGTTGTAGGTATCCGGTACTCACCGGTAGTTCCTAACTAGCATATCTCCAATGCTAACTCTCAGCCCTTAGCCCTAAGCTTCTAATTCCTAACTCGGTATTCCTAAACTCGGTATTTCCAGTCATCAGAGTGATACTTCGCTCTGATACCACTTTTTGTAACACCCCTACTATTAATTCAGTCATTACCGTCCAATCTCCTCGGGCTTCCCGAGTCACGCAGCGGATACATACTTACATATATCGGGTGATACAATGCCGTTAGTCACTCACGTGACTAACAAGACTACTACTGCTACATACAGCATCGGTCTGATGGACCGGAATATCCGAGTACTACTTAATACAATACATACTCTCATTACATACTGGATACTACAATACTCCATTCGATACATTACTCCATTCAATACAATACTCCACAATTCCGTACAAGATGATACACTACGCATACCGAGTTCACTAGGTTCCAAATCAATACAATACTTCTCCCACATTCATACATACTCACTAGGAGTCAATCTGAAACACCCGATAAAGCCATAGCCCTAATGACACACCTTTTGTCGTTACTTACTGTGAATTACATGTACAAGTTTCCAGTTGCTGTGAATGAGCATGAATTTACTGTGAATCGATTTATTTATTATTTACTTGGAGTCAACTGTACATTGGGATTTTGTTGTGACCCTGAGTGTTAGGACCATATAGATGTATTTATAGGACTTCTAGACATTATAGTAATCATGCTACCTTCCGTAGGAAAAAAAAAAGAATCGGCCAAAACCAGTCCATATATTACCGTGAGTTATTACATGTTCCAACATGTATTTTTGTTTTGTCACACGTTAAATAGAAGGTTAATTAACAATTTTGTCTTATATGGGTAGTAATAATATTATTATACTTGTGAATAGCCTAGCCAAACCGATTGTGTTGGGGTAGTAGTTGGAAGTTACGTACATGTGAAAAAAAAAAGAATTCAACAATGATAATCTACTATGGTGACATGTAAGGTTTCTTAATTATCTTTGTCTTTTTGTGATGATTACACTTCTAACCTTATCTCCAGCTTAAACCATCGATTTCCCTTGGCTTGTTAAGGGGGGTGTTCGTGTCACTACTTAATACAATCAGCAAGGGAGAGCCAATAGAATTGGAGAACTATACGTACTACTTGTCATGTTTTCATTAGCTGATCTGTTAAGTAATCATTTCCTCTACTCTATATATATCAACTCACTTACTGAATTCGTTTCACTCACGTAAGCCCCCTCCTGCTCTCTCACTCACGTAAGTTCCTGCATTAAAAGAGAGAATTAAGTTAGTAGTAAAACAACACTGAAAGAAGACAGGAGAAAAAAAAACGTTCTTTGGTTGCTGCTGTACCGCTGCTGTCGTGCGCAAGCTTGGGGAGGGAAGCTAGACCAGGGGCTGAGGAAATCAGAGAGGAAGAAGGTGGGATCTTTAGCTGTAACTTCCTAGAGAAAATTAACAAGAAATGGCAAGAGGAAACCAGGTAACTTCCATGTACAACAAAATAGCAAATCAGATTTTTAGTTTCTACATTTCCTTGGTTTTAAGGCTATTTGTCCTGGCTAGATTTTCTTGGGTTGTTAGGCTGAGTTCTTGATGATTTTTAGAGGCTAAACTCACCTATATATCTGGTGTAATTAGTGGCTAGGTGAAGGATACGAGATAGGTAAGCTAGAACATGTTAGGAATGGAAAGGAAAATTGCTACGTGTTTCTTGTTGTGGCCGACAGCTTGGGGTGAGGTTGTTACGATCTGATTTTTTTTGTATGTTCTAGAGGTAACTGAATTTAATATAAGATATATAAGGTTAGATGATCTATTAAATTAATTTGGTAATACGGCTTCCTTATAATAAACTGTTAAGAGAAAGGGAATAGACCGTCGCTCGGTTTCCTTTTGATCTTGTGCGTATAGGTACCGGTAATTACTTAGTGTGTGGTATGAGCTTGTACAACCTATAATCTACGCATGTACTGTATCAACTACAGATATTATATGAGTAAATGCTTTACGATAAATTTTAGGATAGTCTTGGATCAACTAAGATATTTTGAGTATATGAGTTGTACGTACTTATGTAGTTGGTCGATTTAGAGTATATTAGCCATGTAGCTATTTAATTATTATATATTCTTAGCAAGAGGTTGAGATAACATGGAACCCATTATATATTAATATTTAGATTGTGAGCCGACGTATACTAGGATGAATATATGGAAGCGTACAAATAGCTTGGCCATGCGGTATTAAACAATTACATAGTATGTTTGTTGTTAATGATATATGTACGGTTGAGTTGGTTCTGTCCAATGATTTATTCGTTGATCATTTAGGATGTGATAATGTGTGTTTAGTGTCCACAAAGGTAAGGAAAAGACGGTTGAATCCCTGGGTTAGTTGTTAAGGAAAAGTGTGGTAGTACTTATATGGGTTAAACTTTTGCTTCCTTGAGTTGGTTGATTAAATTTGGTGATCTTGCTTGAGTATACAAACGTGCATAAATTGTTACAGTGATTAACTGAAGATGCTGTTATTGTATTGTTTCCGCTCAATGAATGTTTGGCTGGTTATACTTACCTGTTGTGATATTATAACTTGTATTTAAATAATTCTGAGGTAAAGGAAGGGGCAAGGAAGTGCCTAACCAATTGGTGAAGTGTTTATGGAATATTACTCCTAACATTGTATTGGAGTTTATTTATTGCTCCTACCAATGAATTGGAGCTAAGCCATCATGATCTACTCTATGGGCGAATGACCTTTGGAGGGTGTGCACACTTAAGGACATGGGGTGAGGTGGTGAATATTATCCGAGGGGTTGAGAGTCACAGTGCTCTATGTCGAAAGACCGATTGCCCGAGGACCTATGGAAAAGAGCTATGATAAAGGGTTTGGTTTCTGTGGTATACTGACCTTGGTTGTGATAATTCTGTTATCCTTGCTGTTATGCTTAATTAATGCTTAAAGTTTTGACAAGATAAAATGTATTTTACAAGTTGTGGTGGGAGTTACTCAGTTTCACTGACTTTATTGCAACCCCTTTGTGTGTATATATGGATTTATGGTTGCAGGATGAATTCTTTGGTGAAATAATGTGGCATGAGGACACTAGGCAGGATATATTATATGTATGTGCTTATTACACTTATTGCAAGGAGTTGGGGCCTGGGATAACGGAAGTCACCTACGAAGAGTGGATTCAAAGTGTTCGTGGCTATAGGCATGCGGAGTTTGGGAGTAGTCAAGTCACAACTCACGTAGCTGAAACTATCATAGAATACTCAGGAGAAAATTAGGGAACGATGTGGTAGCGTAACCCTTTTTGATACCCCTTTATATTTTGGTTGTAAATAGTGACATAGTAGCTGGCGTAGGAGTTAGCAGGGAAGGGGTTGTTGTATAAGGTGTAAGTGGCGAAGATGGTTGTTGTTTTAATGAAGCTTGTGGAGATTGCTATCGTAGGTTGGTAGTAAGTTGGAGTGTAGTGGAAGTTTGTAGCATGCGCATCTGCTAGTAAGTAGTAGATGTGACAGTAGCCCCCGGTTTGTACTTTTGTAAACTTCTGCTGCATTATATATATATATCAGTATGTCAAAAAAAAAAAAGGTCGTAGATTCTGGGTTTAACCGGGGTGTTACAGACTAGATGCTTGATTCCATGAGATCGACTGTTTGTTGTCATATGGTTGGTATGATTTATCATCCTGCATGTAGACGTTAGGGTATTATCCCATGTGAACTACAGAATCATTTATAGCTGGATAACAGTTGTCATTGGTTCAGTTGAGTTTTTGTGATGTTGCTGAATCATTTAAGGTTAAGGAGCTTCGGGGACGAAGCTATATTTAAGGAGGGGAGAATGAAACACCCGATAAAGCCATAGCCCTAATGACACACCTTTTGTCGTTACTTACTGTGAATTACATGTACAAGTTTCCAGTTGCTGTGAATGAGCATGAATTTACTGTGAATCGATTTATTTATTATTTACTTGGAGTCAACTGTACATTGGGATTTTGTTGTGACCCTGAGTGTTAGGACCATATAGATGTATTTATAGGACTTCTAGACATTATAGTAATCATGCTACCTTCCGTAGGAAAAAAAAAGAATCGGCCAAAACCAGTCCATATATTACCGTGAGTTATTACATGTTCCAACATGTATTTTTGTTTTGTCACACGTTAAATAGAAGGTTAATTAACAATTTTGTCTTATATGGGTAGTAATAATATTATTATACTCTTGTGAATAGCCTAGCCAAACCGATTGTGTTGGGGTAGTAGTTGGAAGTTACGTACATGTGAAAAAAAAAGAATTCAGCAATGATAATCTACTATGGTGACATGTAAGGTTTCTTAATTATCTTTGTCTTTTTGTGATGATTACACTTCTAACCTTATCTCCAGCTTAAACCATCGATTTCCCTTGGCTTGTTAAGGGGGGTGTTCGTGTCACTACTTAATACAATCAGCAAGGGAGAGCCAATAGAATTGGAGAACTATACGTACTACTTGTCATGTTTTCATTAGCTGATCTGTTAAGTAATCATTTCCTCTGCTCTATATATATCAACTCACTTACTGAATTCTTTTCACTCACGTAAGCCACCCTCCTGCTCTCTCACTCACGTAAGTTCCTGCATTAAAAGAGAGAATTAAGTTAGTAGTAAAACAACACTGAAAGAAGACAGGAGAAAAAAAAAACGTTCTTTGGTTGCTGCTGTACCGCTGCTGTCGTGCGCAAGCTTGGGGAGGGAAGCTAGACCAGGGGCTGAGGAAATCAGAGAGGAAGAAGGTGGGATCTTTAGCTGTAACTTCCTAGAGAAAATTAACAAGAAATGGCAAGAGGAAACCAGGTAACTTCCATGTACAACAAAAGAGCAAATCAGATTTTTAGTTTCTACATTTCCTTGGTTTTAAGGCTATTTGTCCTGGCTAGATTTTCTTGGGTTGTTAGGCTGAGTTCTTGATGATTTTTAGAGGCTAAACTCACCTATATATCTGGTGTAATTAGTGGCTAGGTGAAGGATACGAGATAGGTAAGCTAGAACATGTTAGGAATGGAAAGGAAAATTGCTACGTGTTTCTTGTTGTGGCCGACAGCTTGGGGTGAGGTTGTTACGATCTGATTTTTTTGTATGTTCTAGAGGTAACTGAATTTAATATAAGATATATAAGGTTAGATGATCTATTAAATTAATTTGGTAACACGGCTTCCTTATAATAAACTGTTAAGAGAAAGGGAATAGACCGTCGCTCGGTTTCCTTTTGATCTTGTGCGTATAGGTACCGGTAATTAACTTAGTGTGTGGTATGAGCTTGTACAACCTATAATCTACGCATGTACTGTATCAACTACAGATATTATATGAGTAAATGCTTTACGATAAATTTTAGGATAGTCTTGGATCAACTAAGATATTTTGAGTATATGAGTTGTACGTACTTATGTAGTTGGTCGATTTAGAGTATATTAGCCATGTAGCTATTTAATTATTATATATTCTTAGCAAGAGGTTGAGATAACATGGAACCCATTATATATTAATATTTAGATTGTGAGCCGACGTATACTAGGATGAATATATGGAAGCGTACAAATAGTTTGGCCATGCGGTATTAAACAATTACATAGTATGTTTGTTGTTAATGATATATGTACGGTTGAGTTGGTTCTGTCCAATGATTTATTCGTTGATTATTTAGGATGTGATAATGTGTGTTTAGTGTCCACAAAGGTAAGGAAAAGACGGTTGAATCCCTGGGTTAGTTGTTAAGGAAAAGTGTGGTAGTACTTATATGGGTTAAACTTTTGCTTCCTTGAGTTGGTTGATTAAATTTGGTGATCTTGCTTGAGTATACAAACGTGCATAAATTGTTACAGTGATTAACTGAAGATGCTGTTATTGTATTGTTTCCGCTCAATGAATGTTTGGCTGGTTATACTTACCTGTTTGATATTATAACTTGTATTTAAATAATTCTGAGGTAAAGGAAGGGGCAAGGAAGTGCCTAACCAATTGGTGAAGTGTTTATGGAATATTACTCCTAACATTGTATTGGAGTTTATTTATTGCTCCTACCAATGAATTGGAGCTAAGCCATCATGATCTACTCTATGGGCGAATGACCTTTGGAGGGTGTGCACACTTAAGGACATGGGGTGAGGTGGTGAATATTATCCGAGGGGTTGAGAGTCACAGTGCTCTATGTCGAAAGACCGATTGCCCGAGGACCTATGGAAAAGAGCTATGATAAAGGGTTTGGTTTCTGTGGTGTATACTGACCTTGGTTGTGTTAATTCTGTTATCCTTGCTGTTATGCTTAATTAATGCTTAAAGTTTTGACAAGATAAAATGTATTTTACAAGTTGTGGTGGGAGTTACTCAGTTTCACTGACTTTATTGCAACCCCTTTGTGTGTATATATGGATTTATGGTTGCAGGATGAATTCTTTGGTGAAATAATGTGGCATGAGGACACTAGGCAGGATATATTATATGTATGTGCTTATTACACTTATTGCAAGGAGTTGGGGCCTGGGATAACGGAAGTCACCTACGAAGAGTGGATTCAAAGTGTTCGTGGCTATAGGCATGCGGAGTTTGGGAGTAGTCAAGTCACAACTCACGTAGCTGAAACTATCATAGAATACTCAGGAGAAAATTAGGGACGATGTGTAGCTAACCCTTTTTGATACCCCTTTATATTTTGGTTGTAAATAGTGACATAGTAGCTGACGTAGGAGTTAGCAGGGAAGGGGTTGTTGTATAAGGTGTAAGTGGCGAAGATGGTTGTTGTTTTAATGAAGCTTGTGGAGATTGCTATCGTAGGTTGGTAGTAAGTTGGAGTGTAGTGGAAGTTTGTAGCATGCGCATCTGCTAGTAGGTAGTAGATGTGACAGTAGCCCCCGGTTTGTACTTTTGTAAACTTCTGCTGCATTATATATATATCAGTATGTAAAAAAAAAGGTCGTAGATTCTGGGTTTAACCGGGGTGTTACAGTTTGGTATCAGAGCCATAGGTTATAGGATAGGTAGTGGATTAATGTCTGGGTGCTTGGGTGCAAAGCTTGTGTGTGAATGCTTGACTGAATGCTTAATGATTGACTACATGTGACTGCATGACTAATATATATATGTGTGTAGAATGGTGAGCATTCGAATTCAGGAAGGGAAACAGAAAGGAGCCAGCTTGAAACCCTAAGGAACCTAGCCCTCAGCATGGGTAGGATCATAGAAAAGCAAGAGGAAAGAGCTGGGGATCACAAGGATGTCACCAAACAAATTTCCGCGATGAGACCAAGTAACTTTTCTGGGGTTGAAGACCCCGTAATCCTTGAGGACTGGATTCGGGAGTTCGATAAAATATTTGATGTAGTGGAATGTCCTGAAGACAAGAGGGTCAACGGGGCAGTGTACTACTTCAGAGGAGAAGCTGATCTGTGGTGGTGTGCGGAAAAAGATAAGATGACAGAACAATCTAATTTTGGATGGAATGCACTAAAGGAAGCTATGAGGAGGAGATTTTATCCAGAGCATGTTCGAATGCAGAAATATCATGAGTTTTTGGGATTGAAGCAACTGTCAGATGATGTGAAGACGTACCACTCTAGATTTGTGGAACTGGCAAGGTTTGCATCAAATCTGGTGCCTGACGAAGCTGCAAGGGTGCAACGTTCATTGGAGGCTTGAACTGGGGATTACAGGAAGCCCTAAGTATAATACCGATTCATACCCTACAAGAAGCGTATGAGAAAGCTTCGAACCTTTATCGTGTGCAGCAAAGGAGAAAGGAGGCACAGTCGGGGCAGAAGAGGAAATTTGAGTCAAACCGGGAGGGTGAAAGCTTGGAGAGAAGAGGGAAGTATGAAGGAAATCAGAGAGGAGGTAGGAAACCTTGGATTAAACCAAACAACCCAAGGCAAGGGGCCGGTATGAATGATCCAAGTAAGAAGGCCAGATATTATTTCTGTAAGCAGTGCTCTAGGAATCATCCAGGAGTGGACTGCGAAGGGAAGCCAGTAAGATGCTATAACTGTGGAATTTTAGGTCATAGAGCCTATGAATGTAGGAGAAACAAAGAAGGTAGAGGAGGATATAGTGAGCATGGGAATCAAGCCGGGAACCAGAACTATAACAGAGGCGATAACAATCAAGCCGGAGGGCAGAGAAGTGGCTACCAAAGTTCAAGGAACAACACCAATGCACAGGGGGTTACTCAAGGGAAACAACAAGGCCATTTGGAGGAACCCAAGGAGGAGGATATAACAATCGAGGTCATATCAACGTTATAAGCAAGACTGAAGCAGAACAGGAGGGAAAAGTCATAACAGGTACCTTTTCAGTTTATGGAACCAATGCTAAAATATTGTTTGATTCTGGTGCTTCATGCTCCTTTATATCCTCGGAATTTGTGAAAAAGGTAGGAATTGCACCAAATGCTAGCATAGAATTTAATGTCTCTACACCAACGGGAAAGATAGTTAGATGTGATAAAAAGATCGAGGGAGTAAAGATGGTTATTGGGGGTAGTGAGTTTGAAACGGATGTGGTGGTATTTGGATTAAAAGATTTCGATATAATCTTAGGGATGGATTGGTTGAGTAAAAACAAAGGGCGGATAGATTGTGAAAAGGGAAAGGTGAGCATAATGGGAAAAAGGGGGAAAAGAGTGTCACATAAAAGTGAGGGAGTTAAAGGTGAAGTAAGGTTGGTTTCATCCACGAGGTTATGGAAGGATATTAGGAGGGGAGATCGGACATACTTATGCTATGTGCAGACGAGGATGCTTATGCTGTAACGGCACAGAAGACAAGCTTAGGAACCGAAAGTCTACCAGTGGTGAGGGATTTTCCTGACGTCTTTCCAGAGGAGATTCCGGGCATGCCACCAGACCGAGAAGTTGAATTCACAATTGATTTGGTCCCGGGGACAGCTCCAATCTCCAAACATCCATATAGGATGGCACCAAGTGAACTACAGGAACTGAAAGAGCAGTTAGGAGAACTGCTTAACAAGGGATATATTCGACCAAGTGTATCACCATGGGGAGCTCCAGTACTGTTTGTTAAAAAGAAAGATGGAAGTATGCGTCTCTGTATCGACTATCGGGAGCTGAACAATGTTACGATCAAGAACAAGTATCCACTGCCAAGAATCGATGACTTGTTTGATCAGCTTCAGGGGGCAAAGGTGTTCTCAAAAATTGATCTGCGGTCGCGATATCATCAGTTGAAGGTGGCAGACAAGGATATACCAAAAACAGCGTTTCGCACGAGGTATGGCCACTACGAATTTACAGTTATGCCATTTGGGTTAACCAACGCACCAGCCGTATTCATGGACTTGATGAATCGAGTTTTCAGTTCATTTTTGGATAAGTTTGTGGTGGTTTTCATCGATGACATATTAGTATATTCAAAGAGCAAGGAGGAACATGAAGATCATTTACGACAAGTCTTACAAACTCTGCGGGAAAAGAAACTGTATGCCAAACTGACGAAATGTGAGTTTTGGTTGGAGCAAATATCATTCCTTGGTCATGTTGTTACTAAGGATGGTATTTCAGTGGATCCGGCTAAGATACAAGCGGTGAAGGATTGGCCAAGACCTACCACTGTTAGGGAGGTACGTAGTTTTCTAGGACTAGCAGGGTACTATAGGAAGTTTGTCAAGGATTTTGCAAAAATTGCTCGACCTCTTACGAACTTGATGAAGAAGGTGGTACCATTCCGATGGGATGAAAAGTGTGAGGAAGCTTTCCAACGGTTAAAGGAAAGGCTGACGTCTGCGCCAGTACTTGTGCTACCCCGAGGCACAGAGGGATTTGAGGTATACAGTGACGCATCCAAATACGGTTTAGGGTGTGTTTTAATGCAGCATGGCAATGTAATTGCTTATGCCTCCAGACAGCTGAAGGAATATGAAGCGAGGTACCCTACCCATGACTTGGAGCTTGCTGCTATTGTTTTCGCATTAAAAATTTGGAGACACTATCTATATGGTACTTCCTGCAAGATATATACAGATCATAAGAGTTTGAAGTACATTTTTACGCAAAAAGAATTAAACATGAGACAAAGGAGATGGCTGGAGCTTATCAAGGATTACGATTTGGAAATCATGTACCACGAGGGCAAGGCAAATGTTGTGGCGGACGCACTGAGTCGTAAGAGGAGCCACACGGAAGAAGCCAACTGGATTTTACATGACGAACTGGTGAAAGACATTAAAAGATTACAACTAGAGGTAGTGGAGCAAGGTGTAGTGGATAAAGAAATTAAGTTGTATAGTATAAGTATATCTTCTGATATCCATAGAGAGATCTTAGAACATCAGCTGCAAGATGATAAGCTGGCAAAGATAAGTGGAAAAGTAGTGAAAGGGGAAGCGCCAGACTTTTTCATACACGAAGATGGAAGCTTGAGGTTTCGGGGCAGGTGGTGTGTGCCAAACAAGGGGACGGATGTCAAGACAAGGATAATGGAAGAAGCTCATAACTCTGGGTATTCTATTCACCCAGGAGGGGATAAATTATATAAAGACATCAAGAGGTTTTATTGGTGGCCAGGCATGAAGAAAGATATAGCAGAACATGTGGCAAAATGTTTGACATGCCAGAAAGTTAAATTTGAGCACAAGAAAACGCCAGGTATGTTACAACCCTTAGGTATACCAAGTTGGAAGTGGGACTCTATATCTATGGATTTTATAAGTGGGTTGCCAGTTACAAGAGGAGGAATGGATCAGATATGGGTGATTGTTGATAGATTAACTAAGACCGCCAGATTCATACCAATGAAGAAGACGTGGACAATGGAGCAAAGTTAATGCCTATGTCAAGAATGTCGTGAAGTATCACGGAGTACCATCGGAAATCATTTCTGACAGAGATTCAAGATTTATTTCCAGATTCTGGCAAGAATTTCAAAAGAACATGGGTACTAAACTAAACCTTAGTACCGCTTACCATCCACAAACAGATGGTCAAACTGAGAGAACCATCCAGACATTGGAAGATATGATGAGAGCATGTGCGATGGATTATCAGGGGTCCTGGATTGACACACTTCATTTGATTGAATTTTCCTACAACAACAGCTACCACGCAAGCATAAGGATGGCGCCATACGAAGCATTGTATGGAAGAAAGTGTCGTACCCCACTGTGCTGGACTGATTCGGGGGAAACAACGATGGTTGGACCACAATTAACAGAGGAAATGAGTCAGCAAGTCAAGAATATACAACAGAGAATGAAAGCCGCACAAAGTAGACAAAAATCATATGCAGACTTACATAGAAGACCAGTGGAATTCCAGGAAGGAGACAAGGTGTTTTTAAAGGTATCACCAGCCAGAAGTGTCATACGATTTGGTAAGAAAGGCAAACTAGCTCCTAAGTATATTGGGCCTTATGATGTATTGGAGAGAATAGGTAAGTTGGCCTACAGATTGGCATTACCTATGGAGCTGGAACAAGTACATAATGTTTTTCATGTCTCACAGTTAAAGAAGTACATTCCAGATGAGACTCATGTGCTTCAACCAGATGAGGTTGAGTTAGAACCCAACTTATCTTATGTCGAGCAGCCAATCAAGATACTTGACCGTAAAACAAGAGAAACCAGGGGAAAATCAGTACAGTTGGTAAAAGTGTTGTGGAATCATCATGGGATCCAAGAAGCTACCTGGGAGTTGGAGGATAAAATGAGGACACACCACCCACACCTATTTGGCTAAGGTTAGTCATAAAGTTTCGGGGGAAACTTTTTTTTTAAGGAGGGGAGAGCGTGAGGTAAATTGGGGTTGAAATGACGAGTTATAGTTTGAATAAGACATGAACTAGTAGACTAGATGCTTGATTCCATGAGATCGACTGTTTGTTGTCATATGGTTGGTATGATTTATCATCCTGCATGTAGACGTTAGGGTATTATCCCATGTGAACTACAGAATCATTTATAGCTGGATAACAGTTGTCATTGGTTCAGTTGAGTTTTTGTGATGTTGCTGAATCATTTAAGGTTAAGGAGCTTCGGGGACGAAGCTATATTTAAGGAGGGGAGAATGAAACACCCGATAAAGCCATAGCCCTAATGACACACCTTTTGTCGTTACTTACTGTGAATTACATGTACAAGTTTCCAGTTGCTGTGAATGAGCATGAATTTACTGTGAATCGATTTAGTTTATTTACTTGGAGTCAACTGTACATTGGGATTTTGTTGACCCTGAGTGTTAGGACCATATAGATGTATTTATAGGACTTTCTATACATTATAGTAATCATGCTACCTTCCGTAGGAAAAAAAAAAGAATCGGCCAAAACCAGTCCATATATTACCGTGAGTATTACATGTTCCAACATGTATTTTTGTTTTGTCACACGTTAAATAGAAGGTTAATTAACAATTTTGTCTTATATGGGTAGTAATAATATTATTATACTCTTGTGAATAGCCTAGCCAAACCGATTGTGTTGGGGTAGTAGTTGAAGTTACGTACATGTGAAAAAAAAAAGAATTCAGCAAATGATAATCTACTATGGTGACATGTAAGGTTTCTTAATTATCTTTGTCTTTTTGTGATGATTACACTTCTAACCTTATCTCCACGCTTAAACCATCGATTTCCCTTGGCTTGTTAAGGGGGGTGTTCGTGTCACTACTTAATACAATCAGCAAGGGAGAGCCAATAGAATTGGAGAACTATACGTACTACTTGTCATGTTTTCATTAGCTGATCTATTAAGTAATCATTTCCTCTGCTCTATATATATCAACTCACTTACTGAATTCGTTTCACTCACGTAAGCCACCCTCCTGCTCTCTCACTCACGTAAGTTCCTGCATTAAAAGAGAATTAAGTTAGTAGTAAACAACACTGAAAGAAGACAGGAGAAAAAAAAACGTTCTTTGGTTGCTGCTGTACCGCTGCTGTCGTGCGCAAGCTTGAGGAGGGAAGCTAGACCAGGGGCTGAGGAAATCAGAGAGGAAGAAGGTGGGATCTTTAGCTGTAACTTCCTAGAGAAAATTAACAAGAAATGGCAAGAGGAAACCAGGTAACTCCATGTACCCAAAAGAGCAAATCATTTTTAGTTTCTACATTTCCTTGGTTTTAAGGCTATTTGTCCTGGCTAGATTTTTTGGGTTGTTAGGCTGAGTTCTTGATGATTTTTAGAGGCTAAACTCACCTATATATCTGGTGTAATTAGTGGCTAGGTGAAGGATACGAGATAGGTAAGCTAGAACATGTTAGGAATGGAAAGGAAAATTGCTACGTGTTTCTTGTTGTGGCCGACAGCTTGGGGTGAGGTTGTTACGATCTGATTTTTTTTTGTATGTTCTAGAGGTAACTGAATTAATATAAGATATATAGGTTAGATGATCTATTAAATTAATTTGGTAACACGGCTTCCTTATAATAAACTGTTAAGAGAAAGGGAATATACCGTCGCTCGTTTCCTTTTGATCTTGTGCGTATAGGTACCGGTAAATAACTTAGTGTGTGGTATGAGCTGGTACAACCTATAATCTACGCATGTACTGTATCAACTACAGATATTATATGAGTAAATGCTTTACGATAAATTTTAGGATAGTCTTGGATCAACTAAGATATTTTGAGTATATGAGTTGTACGTACTTATGTAGTTGGTCGATTTAAAGTATATTAGCCATGTAGCTATTTAATTATTATATATTCTTAGCAAGAGGTTGAGATAACATGGAACCCATTATATATAATATTAGATTGTGAGCCGACGTATACTAGGATGAATATATGGAAGCGTACAAATAGCTTGGCCATGCGGTATTAACAATTACATAGTATGTTTGTTGTTAATGATATATGTACGGTTGAGTTGGTTCTGTCCAATGATTTATTCGTTGATCATTTAGGATGTGATAATGTGTGTTTAGTGTCCACAAAGGTAAGGAAAAGACGGTTGAATCCCTGGTTAGTTGTTAAGGAAAAGTGTGTAGTACTTATAGGGTTAAACTTTTGCTTCCTTGAGTTGGTTGATTAAATTTGGTGATCTTGCTTGAGTATACAAACGTGCATAAATTGTTACAGTGATTAACTGAAGATGCTGTTATTGTATTGTTTCCGCTCAATGAATGTTTGGCTGGTTATACTTACCTGTTGTGATATTATAACTTGTATTTAAATAATTCTGAGGTAAAGGAAGGGGCAAGGAAGTGCCTAACCAATTTGTGAAGTGTTTATGGAATATTACTCCTAACATTGTATTGGAGTTTATTTATTGCTCCTACCAATGAATTGGAGCTAAGCCATCATGATCTACTCTATGGGCGAATGACCTTTGGAGGGTGTGCACACTTAAGGACATGGGGTGAGGTGGTGAATATTATCCGAGGGGTTGAGAGTCACAGTGCTCTATGTCGAAAGACCGATTGCCCGAGGACCTATGGAAAAGAGCTATGATAAAGGGTTTTGGTTTCTGTGGTGTATACTGACCTTGGTTGTGATAATTCTGTATCCTTGCTGTTATGCTTAATTAATGCTTAAAGTTTTGACAAGATAAAATGTATTTTACAAGTTGTGGTGGGAGTTACTCAGTTTCACTGACTTTTGCAACCCCTTTGTGTGTATATATGGATTTATGGTTGCAGGATGAATTCTTTGGTGAAATAATGTGGCATGAGGACACTAGGCAGGATATATTATATGTATGTGCTTATTACACTTATTGCAAGGAGTTGGGGCCTGGGATAACGGAAGTCACCTACGAAGAGTGGATTCAAAGTGTTCGTGGCTATAGGCATGCGGAGTTTGGGAGTAGTCAAGTCACAACTCACGTAGCTGAAACTATCATAGAATACTCAGGAGAAAATTAGGGAACGATGTGGTAGCGTAACCCTTTTTGATACCCCTTTATATTTTGGTTGTAAATAGTGACATAGTAGCTGGCGTAGGAGTTAGCAGGGAAGGGGTTGTTGTATAAGGTGTAAGTGGCGAAGATGGTTGTTGTTTTAATGAAGCTTGTGGAGATTGCTATCGTAGGTTGGTAGTAAGTTGGAGTGTAGTGGAAGTTTGTAGCATGCGCATCTGCTAGTAGGTAGTAGATGTGACAGTAGCCCCCGGTTTGTACTTTTGTAAACTTCTGCTGCATTATATATATATCAGTATGTCAAAAAAAAAGGTCGTAGATTCTGGGTTTAACCGGGGTGTTACAGACTAGATGCTTGATTCCATGAGATCGACTGTTTGTTGTCATATGGTTGGTATGATTTATCATCCTGCATGTAGACGTTAGGGTATTATCCCATGTGAACTACAGAATCATTTATAGCTGGATAACAGTTGTCATTGGTTCAGTTGAGTTTTTGTGATGTTGCTGAATCATTTAAGGTTAAGGAGCTTCGGGGACGAAGCTATATTTAAGGAGGGGAGAATGAAACACCCGATAAAGCCATAGCCCTAATGACACACCTTTTGTCGTTACTTACTGTGAATTACATGTACAAGTTTCCAGTTGCTGTGAATGAGCATGAATTTACTGTGAATCGATTTATTTATTATTTACTTGGAGTCAACTGTACATTGGGATTTTGTTGTGACCCTGAGTGTTAGGACCATATAGATGTATTTATAGGACTTCTAGACATTTAGTAATCATGCTACCTTCCGTAGGAAAAAAAAAATCGGCCAAAACCAGTCCATATATTACCGTGAGTTATTACATGTTCCAACATGTATTTTTGTTTTGTCACACGTTAAATAGAAGGTTAATTAACAATTTTGTCTTATATGGGTAGTAATATATTATTATACTCTTGTGAATAGCCTAGCCAAACCGATTGTGTTGGGGTAGTAGTTGGAAGTTACGTACATGTGAAAAAAAAAGAATTCAGCAATGATAATCTACTATGGTGACATGTAAGGTTTCTTAATTATCTTTGTCTTTTTGTGATGATTACACTTCTAACCTTATCTCCAGCTTAAACCATCGATTTCCCTTGGCTTGTTAAGGGGGGTGTTCGTGTCACTACTTAATACAATCAGCAAGGGAGAGCCAATAGAATTGGAGAACTATACGTACTACTGTCATGTTTTCATTAGCTGATCTGTTAAGTAATCATTTCCTCTGCTCTATATATATCAACTCACTTACTGAATTCGTTTCACTCATGTAAGCCACCCTCCTGCTCTCTCACTCACGTAATTCCTGCATTAAAAGAGAATTAAGTTAGTAGTAAAACACACTGAAAGAAGACAGGAGAAAAAAAAAACGTTCTTTGGTTGCTGCTGTACCACTGCTGTCGTGCGCAAGCTTGGGGAGGGAAGCTAGACCAGGGGCTGAGGAAATCAGAGAGGAAGAAGGTGGGATCTTTAGCTGTAACTTCCTAGAGAAAATTAACAAGAAATGGCAAGAGGAAACCAGGTAACTTCCATGTACAACAAAAGAGCAAATCAGATTTTTAGTTTCTACATTTCCTTGGTTTTAAGGCTATTTGTCCTGGCTAGATTTTCTTGGGTTGTTAGGCTGAGTTCTTGATGATTTTTAGAGGCTAAACTCACCTATATATCTGGTGTAATTAGTGGCTAGGTGAAGGATACGAGATAGGTAAGCTAGAACATGTTAGGAATGGAAAGGAAAATTGCTACGTGTTTTCTTGTTGTGGCCGACAGCTTGGGGTGAGGTTGTTACGATCTGATTTTTTGTATGTTCTAGAGGTAACTGAATTTAATATAAGATATATAAGGTTAGATGATCTATTAAATTAATTTGGTAACACGGCTTCCTTATAATAAACTGTTAAGAGAAAGGGAATAGACCGTCGCTCGGTTTCCTTTTGATCTTGTGCGTATAGGTACCGGTAATTAACTTAGTGTGTGGTATGAGCTTGTACAACCTATAATCTACGCATGTACTGTATCAACTACAGATATTATATGAGTAAATGCTTTACGATAAATTTTAGGATAGTCTTGGATCAACTAAGATATTTTGAGTATATGAGTTGTACGTACTTATGTAGTTGGTCGATTTAGAGTCTGTTAGCCATGTAGCTATTTAATTATTATATTTCTTAGCAAGAGGTTGAGATAACATGGAACCCATTATATATTAATATTTAGATTGTGAGCCGACGTATACTAGGATGAATATATGGAAGCGTACAAATAGCTTGGCCATGCGTATTAAACAATTACATAGTATGTTTGTTGTTAATGATATATGTACGGTTGAGTTGGTTCTGTCCAATGATTTATTCGTTGATCATTTAGGATGTGATAATGTGTGTTTAGTGTCCACAAAGGTAAGGAAAAGACGGTTGAATCCCTGGGTTAGTTGTTAAGGAAAAGTGTGGTAGTACTTATATGGGTTAAACTTTTGCTTCCTTGAGTTGGTTGATTAAATTTGGTGATCTTGCTTGAGTATACAAACGTGCATAAATTGTTACAGTGATTAACTGAAGATGCTGTTATTGTATTGTTTCCGCTCAATGAATGTTTGGCTGGTTATACTTACCTGTTGTGATATTATAACTTGTATTTAAATAATTCTGAGGTAAAGGAAGGGCAAGGAAGTGCCTAACCAATTGTGAAGTGTTATGGAATATTACTCCTAACATTGTATTGGAGTTTATTTATTGCTCCTACCAATGAATTGGAGCTAAGCCATCATGATCTACTCTATGGGCGAATGACCTTTGGAGGGTGTGCACACTTAAGGACATGGGGTGAGGTGGTGAATATTATCCGAGGGGTTGAGAGTCACAGTGCTCTATGTCGAAAGACCGATTGCCCGAGGACCTATGGAAAAGAGCTATGATAAAGGGTTTGGTTTCTGTGGTGTATACTGACCTTGGTTGTGATAATTCTGTTATCCTTGCTGTTATGCTTAATTAATGCTTAAAGTTTTGACAAGATAAAATGTATTTTACAAGTTGTGGTGGGAGTTACTCAGTTTCACTGACTTTATTGCAACCCCTTTGTGTGTATATATGGATTTATGGTTGCAGGATGAATTCTTTGGTGAATAATGTGGCATGAGGACACTAGGCAGGATATATATATGTATGTGCTTATTACACTTATTGCAAGGAGTTGGGGCCTGGGATAACGGAAGTCACCTACGAAGAGTGGATTCAAAGTGTTCGTGGCTATAGGCATGCGGAGTTTGGGAGTAGTCAAGTCACAACTCACGTAGCTGAAACTATCATAGAATACTCAGGAGAAATTAGGGAACGATGTGGTAGCGTAACCCTTTTTGATACCCCTTTATATTTTGGTTGTAAATAGTGACATAGTAGCTGGCGTAGGAGTTAGCAGGGAAGGGGTTGTTGTATAAGGTGTAAGTGGCGAAGATGGTTGTTGTTTTAATGAAGCTTGTGGAGATTGCTATCGTAGGTTGGTAGTAAGTTGGAGTGTAGTGGAATTTGTAGCATGCGCATCTGCTAGTAGGTAGTAGATGTGACAGTAGCCCCCGGTTTGTACTTTTGTAAACTTCTGCTGCATTATATATATATCAGTATGTCAAAAAAAAAAAGGTCGTAGATTCTGGGTTTAACCGGGGTGTTACACAATCTACTACCCATTCCTCACAAACTAGATACTTCTAATTACAAGGCGCGTCGCCGGTCTCTTACCTTGACCGTATTCGCTCCGGGTACCTGCACACTAAAAATGTTCCCCCGAGGGGGTCAGCTTACGCTGAATATGATAACCGCATACCCCGCGTACTAGCGAGGGTACGCCGACCATTTGGTCGAATACATGCAATTCATTTGCAATACATACACTCATACATACATACATACATGCTTCCATTCACGATACTACAATACTACACGAGGTATACATACATACGCACATACAACACATGCTTGGAAGACAATACAAGTCAACCAATGCTTACTTACCACTTTCCAGAATACACGTACACAATACATACTCATTACACATCCAATACGCAATACGGAGATACAATTCTCCAATACATACAAGGTCCAGTTAGCTTCATTACACACCCGGGTTTATCGGGTGTTCGATACTCTTTTACTTCCGGTCGATGACTTACAATAGTCAAGACCAATACACATACAATACTTACTTCATACATACTTTACTTCCAGTTAAGTCGGTATGACCTCCGGGCAGGGATTACTACATCCCACCACCGGGCTTTAGGGTGGCCCACTAATCTAGGATGCTACCCATTCAAGGGAATTGGTCCATGGAAAAGATTACAGCCAGGATTCGGATCCAACCTCTTGTGTTTCCTTATCCTCACGCGTGGCCGAAACTATATCGGACTTCTACTCATTCCATTTACTCATTACTCAAGTTAGGAGTTAGAACGTTAGGAATTAGTAGAAGTCAATACTCCATTTCCATACATACATACAATACTCAAGTACACAATACTTACACATACTTCTCAATTCCATTCATTCATTTCATGAATTATACAAACTAATTGTTCAAGAAGATACAACAAGAACAAAATAGTTCAAACACAGTTAAGTGCAGTATAAGTCCGATTCGTGCATTTATCTTATTGGTGATCACATAAGCACACAAATCGGGGTAACCAGGTTAGGATACAGAGCATGAAAAATCATACCGTTCACCGTTGTATCCGCACTACCGGCTCCTTCGAGGATCAACTATTGGATTCCTATACATACATGAAGTAGTACGATCAATGATCTATTATTGATCTACTTACTCCTTCATGATACTTTCAATGTATTCTTACTACTTCATTACTTTCTTACTTGGTTATAAACCATTCTTTCCTTTACTACTTCATAACTTACTTCCTTACACATTTACTTTTCTTACCGTTATTACTTCATTAATGGTGTATTACCACTTTTACATGCATACCGGTGTATAGGCATATACCTATACATACATATGATTACTATAGTCGTATTATAAAAACATTTTTTTTTTGTAAGTGTTTGGGCCGTCCGACCCACCGTCCGACCCAACCCTGGGTCGGACCATTCCAGTAGGTTTTTCCTCTAAATTACTCCCGTCCGACCCAGCACTATTCCGTCCGACCCATACACCTCTGGTCGGACCATTCCAGAAGGTTTCAGTTTCGTCATCCAAGCTATGTCCGACCCACGTCCGACCCATCCTCTGGGTCGGACGAAGTCAGAAACTTCGTTGAAGAAAATTTTTGCATGTCCGACCCATGTCCGACTCACGGCCCTGGGTCGGACCATTCCAGAAAGAATTACCGTGGTTTCTCAAGGCACGTCCGACCCACGTCCGACTCACGGCTCTGGGTCGGACGGTTCCAGAAGGTTTATTTTCGTTACTCAGGCCTTGTCCGACCCAGCGTCCGATCCAGCTGTGGGTCGGACAGTAGCAGAAACTTGCTACAGGCCTTGTTTTCTTTTCCCAATTTCACCCATTGCTTCCCTATTCTTCCTACATGCATCCTAACATGTTTTAGTACTATTTAGACGCTCTAAATCATGCTAATTCGTTCCTTAATACATTACACAATCCTATGCTTATTTATACTCTCAATTTCCCAAGTTTCAACTCAACACTCCCATTGTTTCTTCCCTTATACCTTATGCTACAGATTTTTCTTTTCCTCTACCCTTATACTCCAATACCTCCTCATCCAATGCCACTCTTAGCATCTTAAATACATTAGCTCACAACCTAGTTCCATCTCATTTCAATCCAACACTTATACTAGTTGTATTCACATAATGCTACTACAGATTTTGCTCCTTCCTCAAAGGCTACAGATTTTTACTCAACTTCTACCCTCCATTACTTCCTCAACTAATGCCATTCCTAGCATCCAAAATACATTACTTTACATCCCATCTCTTCACCTTACTTAGATCTTCCTCAGATCTGTTTCAAGGCACTAAATACTCACTTCCAACTCTCCAAATACACCTAGTCACTTCCTTGGACATTTCTTCTTCTTACACTACTAAGTCCCCAAGTTTATAGACAAAATTTGCCATAGTCTCCCCTATAATTTTAGCTTTTCCCACACACCAACTCAGCTTATATGCTCATTCACGCAACCTGTTTATACCATGCATTATATACACATTTCAACACTACTACAACAACATAAAATTCCTGCACATATACATTCAATACCCCATGTTTTCCCAAGCTTTTAAACATCATTTAAAACTTCAAAAACTGTTACATTATCTTCTCCAATACATTACTACATTACTACTACTCATACTACATACATTCCTCATTGTTAGACACTTAAAATCTGTTACAATGAAATACACAAACTAACCCAAGGTAAGCATTACCTTGACTTGTTAGTTTTTTTTTTCTTTTTCCTTCTTTCCTTTCCTTCTCTTCTTTTCCTCTTTCCTTCTTCCCTTGTTCTCGGTTTTTTTCAAGAATGGCAATGCTACAGCAAGCCATACATGCCCATACTAGTTTAGCACCTTAACTTAAACTAACCCTAGAATTTAGATGTTTTAGGGTTTAGAAAAAGAGTATTACCTTCCAACCAATGTGTGGAGTCCATGTCTAGCAAATGAACAAGATTCCCAGCCCAAATGAGTAGCCAAAATCGGCTGGAATGCAAGGAGTAAAACAAAGTCTCACTTAAATTTTCGTTTTACATATAAGGGCTAGAAAAGGTAGGTTTTCAAGAATATTTTTACCTCAAAATGACAAGGAGGTGAAGGCGCTTCTAATGGTGGTACTCAAGCTTCAAATGGAGAATACCCATAAGAACGAAAATGGAGTTTTTGGGTTTTTGAAAGGATGAAAATGTTCTCCTTGGCAAGGGGATTACAATGGTGTAATTTTTTTGGATTTGGAGAAGGTTTGGGTACTCAAAGAGAGAGAGAAGTGGAGAGTTTTGTGGGGGCTTCATTTCTCCATTGCCATCGCCCAAGGAGGAAGAAGAGAGGATAGAGAGAATAGAGAGGTGAGAGAAATCGTGAGAGAGAGGAGTGGGGATAGGAGAGAGAGTTTTTATTTTGCTTTTTACTTATTTCTTTTGACCTCTAGTGTATTAGGAACAATAAAGAGATAAATAAAGAGAGTGGGGGTGAGGAGTCCATCGGTCACACACTCCCTTCTCTACAGATTTTTGACTTTTATTTGCAAAGTGGACATGCTAAGTTTGTTTATTTGCATTCTCGCCCCACAACTTCCCAGTTGTTACAGTTTTTACTAACCGGTACCCGTTTTCTGGAATTTTCTATTTTAATTAATTTTATTGGTTCTAAGCTCCACTAATATTTATTAATGAATATTTAGTTAACCAAAACTGTTACGAGTCTAATTGACCTGCTTAAAGTCGCGTTTTCCCGGTTTCCTCGAAAAACGCGCTTTAAGGTTCGTTTATGCTTTTAATACATTATTTGGATCCGTTTTCTTCGGGAGTTGTTCCCATATATTATTTAGGTCTTATTAAACCTTTAGAATTCATATAATACGCTAACCGAGGTCTCATGCCTCCCATGGTTGTTTAACGCTTATTTAGCGTTCTCCGCTTTTAAAGCGTTTATTTATTTCTTTTGGATTTATTTTTCCTTACCAATATTACTCTAGCATTATTAGGCTCTTAAATAAGGATTAGAATTATCTTAACCACTATATTTAAGTTTGGGGTATTTCAGTTTGTGCGTTGGGACTTACCACAAGTAGAGGGCTCGTTAGTGCTTTGATAGAGAGGTGGTGTCCAGAGACGCACACTTTTCTTATGCCGTTTGGTGAGGTCACCATCACACTTGCGGATGTTCATGTCCTGTTCGGGATACCGGTGGATGGCTACTCATTATGTTCTACCACGAATATACCTGATGTGAATGCAGTCTGCATGGAGCTTCTTGGGGATGTACCACCCACCCGTAGAGGCAACCAAATCCCCATAAATTGGCTTGCCTCTAGATTTGTGGAGACTGACCCAGATTTTCATCTTCTTGACCCTGTCATACACGAGCAGCATGCGAGGGCATTCATGCTTCGAATGCTTGGTGGCCTTTTGTTTCCTAATGCGAATGAAGCATGCGTAGATGTTGCATACCTATTACTCCTTAGAGACTTTGTCAGGGCTGGTACGATAAGTTAGGGCTCCGCTTTACTTGTGCATCTCTACAGAGAGATGTGCAATGCTACCAAGTATGATTCAACATGTATAAAAGGTTGTAGCAAGTTGCTGACTGTATGGGCGTATAAACGCCTACCTCATTTTCGTCCGAGAAACTTGATTGACCCACCACCTGATCTTCCCCTAGCTTACAGGTAAAAGCTTGAAACTAATTTTCCCTATATTAGTAATGTTATAGTCCTTATATTTGGATAACTTTTTTGTTCATTGCAGATACAATGGGAAGTTATGCAACATTGATTCGCACTCTGCTCGTGTGTACCTAGACACGCTGCATATTCCACCCACGCAGAGAGAGGTGAGATCTTTTTTCCTGGATAGTTTCTTTTTACTAATAAAAGTCTAATAAACATATTGTGTGCATATGTAGTGGATTTGGCAACCGTATGGTGAAAGATCACCTAATCCTCAGCAATTTGCGGTTCGTGTCTTTGTCATCCACTTCAATGTGGTGGAAGGTCATCAGGCTGATCGGGTGTTGCGACAGTTTGGGGTGGACCAACCAATACCGAATCCTCCCCTTGATTGTGATTACCTGCACGTTATTACAAGGTCCGGGAGGACCGACGCTAAGTGGTGGGAGATCATCAGCGACTACCTGCGTATGTGGTCGGAAAGACAGCAGTATCAGATTCCACTTGCACAGCTACCCCGTAGTACCCCACTCGATTTGAGGAGCGCTTACATGGTTTGGTATCGACAGCACTCGGTGGCCTGGTATACCGAGGAGAGTAGACGAAATGTGATCACTGTAAGTGTCATCTGCTCAATTGATCGTTGTATTTTTTTGGTATAATATATTCTTAACTTGATACGATGACATGCATGTATAGGCAAGCACGCTAGAGCAGTTGCAGCGAATTCCAGTAGACCAGGGTGTTAGGGATTTTGCGTCCCAGGTTTCTTAGACCCTTGATGTCGGCCACTACCATAGAGTTGGCCACATTGAGCAGGACTTGAGTAGTCAGGCACCTCCAATGATGGACATTCATTACCCTGCATATGTCATACACGATAACCCTCCTCCCCGAGCAGTCAGAAACTGGCCGTACAGTCAAAGACGAAGAGGGCCGCGTCGTCTGGTAGAACCTATGGAAGCCGAGAATCAGCAAGGTCTGGTAGTGGTGCCAGAGCATGCAGAGGAGCCACACCAGGCACAGGAGCCACCCCAGGTAGCGGACCCACAGCAGGCGGGACACCCCGACGTGGACGGATATCGGCTGGTCATACTGCCTGTGTCAAATACACTTACACTAGGTACGTACGCTCCGGTACCCTCTTCATATGTTGATACGGTGGTGGGTCAGTTGCCACATGATTTCGGGACACATTTTGATGCTGGGGCAGGGTCGTCGCACACTGCACCCACTGTGCCCACTACTCCCACTGTACCCACTCCACCCACTGCAGCCACACCCAGGACAAACCGTACCACGTATGACACTACCACTCTTCACCTTGGGCAGATGGACTGGACAAACATGCCCACACCTGGTGAGGGCCCTGCAAGGGTAATGGGTGCTCCATCGTTCGCACCTGCTGACATCATCCAGGTGACCGGGCCTTCTCAAACTCAGCCTGATCAATCCAGCACACCACCCACCACGCAAGCAAACCAAATGTGGTTGAGAGGCCAAAATTCTAGGACTAGGAACCCCCGATATTATAATGCTGATTTCACATTCGGTTCTCCTCCATAGGTTGTTACATAGTGTGTGCTTTGTTCCAGACTAATGTATTTTATTTACTTATGTGCACTGATGCAACTGAAAACGTGGACTAGGATTTACTGTTTGAACTCTACACTCGTATCATTTATTTTGTTTGAGTAAAAAGAATTCATCTCCCAACTTGAAAAGGAGTTGAAGATCTTTATTTTGTTAAAAACTGCATGCAGGTGCTAACTTTGATCATTTTTTGTACCAAGTAATCGACATCCGTTTTACATGTAATTTGTTGTGCGTGTATTCCTACAGTTTCGTGTGCTCCTGGATTTCAAACAAGACTTACAAAAAGATGCACGATGCGGAACATAGACAACCAGTAATTTATATAAAACTTCACTTCTAGTAAATGACATCCGTCATTGTTATATTGAATGACGAGTAAAAATACCTCTTCATGTTACACAACGACTTAACAACAACAATTATTTATGTAGACTATTACGTGCTTGCTATATGCAAGACCCTCACTCATAATAGGAACCATCTTCATACTAATCAGTATTTTCGCTATCATCCGAGCGGTAAACTTCACTATACTCTTCCGGCAAAGCCCTGGCCATTGGTGGTAACTGAAATGGGTCGTCTTCCTTGAACACAATGGTGACATAGAGTTCTACTCTATTATAATAATGTTGATTTAACACGAAACGTTCAATCATTCATTGAACGTCAACATCTCGTGTTATTTGCAGTGGCCCCCATAATCGGCGTGGCTGGGAGGAAAGTAGTAATCGATGAAGTATTGATTCGACCACACAATAGTAACCGTAGCGCTCTTTCAATTGAGTCTCAACAAGGTTATCAAACTCAGCAAAAGTTATTTCCATGTCGATCTCGAAATCAAAACTTTCAGTTGAATAGGTTCTTGCAAAATACAAACCTTCATCGTTGTTACTAGGCTCAACGTCCAGAAACACGGTGCAAGGGATATCCATTGGTGAAAGGTGTAGATGAAGCGCACTACGATGCAATGTTGAATTAACAAAGCTCTGTTGTGAGTTATTTGTGAAATGGAAAAGGGAAATGAAGTCTGTATTTATAGGCAGCAGATGAGTAGTAGATAATGGGAAAAGGAAATCAATAAGTCATCCCTTGGGAAGGAATCGAAATCTTATCTGCTGAACTAGTGGACTGCGGGGAAATCTTATCCATGGAATCAAATGATATGAGTGGGGGGGGGGGGGGAATCTTATCTATGGAGAACAATTAGGATTTATCTGTCGGAAATCATTTGGCATTAGAATTTGGTACCATCCTGCCACTGTGGTATTGTATTTTATTATTCGCAGGCGCAATACACTTTCGTTTTAGTTGTATGGATTTCTCCCTAGATACGCTAACTAGTTTTCTAAACAAATTACACAATAAGAAGTAACCTAATTATTGACAAACCTTTGTCTCTCTATTCGCTGTCCTATTACATTACGTCGCATCTCATAAATTCTCTCTTGTTGTTGAAAGTCATCATCATCGGACTCAATCGGATCATAGATAATAAGTAATGGAATATGTTCTATGAAATCATTATACTCCATATAATTTTCCATCATCCGGCGGACTGCAACATCAGTTCGTACATGAATGAAGGTCCACTCGTAGTCGCCCTCCAGCCCCAAATACACCATTGTTGCTATGTTTATCCTGCCAAGGAGGGACTCTAGAGCATGAACTACTCGTCGTTGTAGAGTACGCAGATTATTAGGATATGACATACTGATTTGTATACGGCTATGTTCCACCCCTCGCTCGAACTGTGCACCATGACGACCGAAAATAGGTACATAGTTAACGTGCAAACTGAAAGGAAACTCCATTGGACGTTTTGAGACTCAATTTTCGGGTTAGATGTGGAAGGTGGGAGTAGAAAGATATTGGTAGTAGGTAGTTACGGATGAATAAGTTGGAGACTAGTACCCCCTTTTATAAGACAATTTTAACGGTCACTGACACGCCCAACGGCTACATCAACGGATAGTCCAACGGCTAATTCAACATCTATTATCCAACGGGTACAAAGGTGGCCAACATACAGTAGCAACCTATTAATAACAATGGTCAAAGTCCCACCCAACGCAAAAACTACATTATAAAAAACTGCACTCGGGTGCTACTTTGCGCGTACAGTTTGGACTACCAAATGATTCCCGTTGTGTTCCAAATTTGGTGTGTATGTAGTATTACATACACACACCGTTGTGTCAAAAAATTGTGGCCAACGGACAGCAGCAACCTATGAAGAACAATGGTCAAAGTCCCACGCAACGCAAAAACTGCATTATAAAAAACTGCACTCGGGTGCTACTTTGCGCGTACATTTTGGACTACCAAATGATTCCCGTTGTGTTCCAAATTTGGTGTGTATGTAGTATTACATACACACACCGTTGTGTCAAAAAACGGTGGCCAACGGACAGCAGCAACCTATCAAGAACAATGGTCAAAGTCCCACGCAACGCAAAAACTGCATTATAAAAAACTGCACTCGGGTGCTACTTTGCGCGTACAGTTTGGACTACCAAATGATTCCCGTTGTGTTCCAAATTTGGTTTGTATGTAGTATTACATACACACACCGTTGTGTCAAAAAATGGTGGCCAGACGACAGCAGCAACCTATTAAGAACAATGGTCAAAGTCCCACCCAACGCAAAAACTGTATTATAAAAAACTGCACTCGGGTGCTACCTTGCGCGTACAGTTTGGACTATCAAATAATTCCCATTGTGTTCCAAATTTGGTGTGTATGTAGTATTACATACACACACCGTTGTGTCAAAAAATGGTGGCCAACGGACAGCAGCAACCTATTAAGAACAATGGTCAAAGTCCCACCCAACGAAAAAACTGCATTATAAAAAACTGCACTCGGGTGCTACCTTGCGCGTACAGTTTGGACTACCAAATGATTCCCATTGTGTTCCAAATTTGGTGTGTATGTAGTATTACATACACACACCGTTGTGTCAAAAAATGGTGGCCAACGGACAGCAGCAACCTATCAAGAACAATGGTCAAAGTCCCACGCAACGCAAAAACTGCATTATAAAAAACTGCACTCGGGTGCTACTTTGCGCGTACAGTTTGGACTATCAAATGATTCCCGTTGTGTTCCAAATTTGGTGTGTATGTAGTATTACATACACACACCGTTTTGTCAAAAAATGGTGGCCAGCGGACAGCAGCAACCTATCAAGAACAATGGTCAAAGTCCCACCCAACGCAAAAACTGCATTATAAAAAACTGCACTCGGGTGCTACCTTACGCGTACAGTTTGGACTACCAAATGATTCCCGTTGTGTTCCAAATTTGGTGTGTATGTAGTATTACATACACACACCGTTGTGTCAAAAAATGGTGGCCAACGGACCACAGCAACCTATTAAGAACAATGGTCAAAGTCCCACGCAACGCAAAAACTGCATTATAAAAAACTGCACTCGGGTGCTACTTTGCGCGTACAGTTTGGACTACCAAATGATTCCCGTTGTGTTCCAAATTTGGTGTGTATGAAGTATTACATACACACACCGTTGTGTAACGTAATGTTTGTTTTCTTAGTGCGTATTTGTTAAAAAACAATGATGGATATCATTTATTATAATAAGAGTTTTGTATTGTTATGTATTCGACAGTGTGTGCATTTTGCTTAAAACAAACAAATGCGTAAGCAATGACGTCCGTCGTTGCCTTATTCCAAAACTATTGATAAATAGTACAACACCATCCACAATTCGTACTTAATGATGTTGTTGCATTTTGTTCGCTCGACACTTAATGTCATTAGTCGAACTGAACTAGGATTTGAATCCTATCAATATGCTCGATGTAGTCCATGTAATTTTCCAGCATCGCCTCTACATCTGCATCTTCAGTGATATACATTAGCTCCCAGAATGGTGTAGGGAAGCTGTAGGCCAATGATAGTATATTATTGTAATCGCACGACAAGTATTGCTACTCAGACCCAGACATTGACGGATTATAGACATCAGTGCTTCAAAAGAATGAATGAATTGCAATTCAAGATCAAATATCTGCGATGTGTCTGTTGGACGGAAGTTGAAGCCGAACCTATCCACCATGTGAGTGTAATCTACGAACAATCTAATTGGTAGATTCATTTTTGGCGAGTAGACGAAATGGTAAGGAACTGATTTGTTAATGGTCGGAACTCTCGAAGGTTTGTCTTCCTTTTATAATGCTACCTTAGTTAAGGATAGCATCGATACGCCTTGTATCACATTCCTTCAATAAGATAAGATTCTATGATTGATAAGGTCCATACAAAGCTCTTTTATTGGATATGAGAAAAGGTAAGATGCTATGCTACTTGTGCTTATACGATATTGTTTCGTGTTGAATGCTTATCTTAAACTCTAGTTTGTATAATTCATGAAATGAATGAATGGAAATGAAGTGTGTGTGCTTGTTGTGTATTGTATTGACCAAGTAATGCAGTATAGGACTTCTAACTGATCTTAAACGTTTATTTGCAACTTAAAAATCTAGCAGTTACAACGGTGATGACCTTACATTCAAACACAACACATCACTAATCATCTACTTCCCCATCGTCATCTGTGTCACAACCTGAGGTGTCACTATTGCCTTCGTCTTCTACAGTCTCTTCTGTTGAAGTCTCTGAGTCTGAGTTGTTAACAAGAACTGGAGGAGCGAGCGAATAGGTTACCGAAATCTCCATTCTGTTGCCATAGACATCACGGTTACCATCAAACATTTGTAATCTGCTGTACATCATGGTCGTTCGAAATGAGGAGCGGAGTCCATGCGACATCTGGGGGAGACTCAAGCAGGAGTCTGTGCATTATGGTGTGCACGATGCAGTTCCTTGCAACACATGACCTTAAGGAATTCCCTACGCCGTTGTACAGTTGTTGGTATGTTATTGACCAGTGAATATCGAAATCAATAAAACGTGAATTTGATTGTCTTTCAAAATAAAATCCAGTCTCATCAAAAGAGGGGGTAACATGCACACACAAGATACACGGTAGATCCATTACAAAGGGTAGAAGAAGGGGAGCTAATGCAGGTTTTGTTAAGCAAGATTTCCATTATTTATAGGAAGGAGAACTGAAGCAAACGGAGTACATGGTACAGTCAAAATAGTGTTCAACAATAACATATGGAGTTGTCATTTCTCCATTTTACTGAATAACGTGTGAGCAGTGTAAAGATAAGTCACATGGTGTCCATCGAAGTACTTGTAGTGTAAATGACAGGACAACACAAAGAAGTAGAGTGTTGTAGTCCTGAAAACTCGTAAATAGAGGACTGCCTTATGAAAAGTACATGAATCAATTTCAAACTAGAGTTACAGACACACCTACAAAAGGACAATGTGAAAACCATAGGCTACCAGAAAGGAATAGGGAAGCTGTAACTCAGTGTCCTATATGTAATTGATACATGTTGATGAAGCTTATTAAAGATGCTTCGAGTAGACAGCACTTGATAAAAAAGTACACATGGAGGAGGAGCCGCGAATTGAGCACAAGATGCAACCAAAAGTTGTGGCAGTAAAAAAATATTCTCATATCTTATCCAAGGAAATCTAACAAATCTCATATGCGTCCGAAACCCACCATCAACCAGAGTCTAGCAAATTGGAACATGATAAGATGGTATCACTGTATGGGATAAGATACTACGAGAAGGTAAGATGCTATTAGACTGTATGAGGTGTATAAACTCAACCGGTCCCGACCAAAGGCCGTGCCAACGTCCATAAATAACTCAGTCGCCCTTGAAGTTTTTGATGTATAAACCATTGCCATTACACCCTCCACTTAAAGTTTTACATCTAAAATGTTTATTCCCTGTATGATGTACATGCACCACATCCCATCCTTGATGATTCTGGCTTTTACTTCGAACCAACCGACTACGGCACAACGCGTCGTCTCACGATTACAGATTTCATTGACTTCAACTATTTCAAATTCCTAGTTGAGTGTAACCTTGATTGTGGCAATGAAAAGTTTGTTCCAACATCCATTGTCTTCCGAAAAATGATGTTTCCTCTCCCAGTGCCTTTCTGGAGCCAGATGGTAATCGCAAATGACGAAGACGTGCGTCTTATGGTTGAAAACTACATAAACAACAAGCAACACATGGGTATGATTCAGCTTCTGGTGGAATATGAGCCAAAGGTAGATGGTTAATTATGGTCATAAAACAATGACAAATTATTGGCAGTTTTAAGTATGTTTGTCATATAACTCACTGTACGATGATGCTCTTCCGTAGTAATGTACCACTGTTGTGTGCTCCATTCATTGGGGCTGCTCTTCTATAATTCAATAAACATTGTACTTCCCTTAATAATAATGAATACATATAGTGATGCATGATTATTTACATGATCGAAGTAAGACCATGGTTATAACACCACCAATCACCGAAGTAGGCACACCTAATTTTATTGAAATACAATACATTCTGTTACATTCTTTTTGGGTGCTTGCTAAAGGCACGACCTGTCAAAGCAGGAGCAGTTGGTAACTAAAAAAAAGGATTGACAATAGATATTCCTTCAATCATAACTAGCATTTGGGCAGTTTCTCCTAATATGTCCCCGTTGTCGACACAACCCGCACCTTCGTCTTTCACGTTCATACGCCTCGTCCATCTCATTTGGAATACGTGAAAATGTTGGACGTCCTCTGACTGTACGCATCATATTTGGGTCAGAAACCACAGTGAGGCCGACATACGAAGGCCAGTTGCCTTGGTTACCTAAAGGAACAAATTTGTTCTCCTGATATGCCTGTATCATCGTATCAAGTCTGTAAACGCTATGAACATAGTTCTTCCAATCAAGTGTGGTGCTGGAACAAACAGCCATAACGTGTGAACAGGGGTACTTAAAGGCCTGCCACTCCCCACATTCACATAGTCTTTCGTTGATTCGGACAACGAATTTTCCTTTGTCTCGCCTTAGGGTGGCATCACCGTTGTCAACGACCTCGAATACCAAATCCATCGAATCAATGACAACCACACGGTGATAGTTCGATAGGATTTGGTTCTCGTTAACCCTTTCAAGTAGTTGCCTTGTAAAAATCGATCCGCTATTCCTTTGTGCAGTATACGTTTCCAAGTTATCTCGGAAATAATCAATAAGCTTGTACAGTGTGCTCTCCACAATTGCTGTCACGGGCAGCAAGCGAACCATCTTCAACACACCATTCATGCATTCCACCAGATTGGTGGTTGTATGACCCCACCGTCTACCGTCATCATAAGCACGGGACCATTTCTCCACTGGGAGATCATTGAAGAAGGCAGCAATCGAGGGGTGAAGATATATTAAATGACTCAATCTTTCATCAACAAATCCTTCCTAAATGAGTAACCTAACAACAAACAAAGAAAAATCAGACAGTCATAAACAATTACTACTAACTTACAGTTAATAAACAGAAGTATAAATCAAATAATTACTGGTGTTTATCAAAAACTTCTTCCATTCCTTGTTCCCATATCTGGTTTGAAAGTTCGAAGCTACGTGACGGAGACACAAGAAATGTTCTGCGTATGGTGGAAGCCAGTATTGATCCTCCCTCATAATTGACATTATAGCTGCGGCACGGTCAGTAATTACAGCGACATCACAACGTGGCCCGATAACTTTGTTACGCACACGATCGAGAAAATATTTCCAGCATCCCTGGATTCCCCGGAAACCAAGCCGAAAGCCATGGGAATAATCTTGTTATTTCCATCTTGCGCAACAGCCACTAGTAACTTACCCTTGTACTTCCCGTAAAGGTGAGTCGCATCTATTTGCAGTAGGGGTTTCATGTACTTGAAAGCAGTTATGCATGGCCCGAATGCCCAGAAGCAACGCTTAAATTGCCTAACTGATGTGGTTTGCATCTCGTTCTCAAACACAACATTAGACTCCAAATCCACAAACGAAGTAGGCATGTAATGTCTTATGGTTAAGATGTACCTGGGTAGTTCGGCATATGACTGCACCCAATCCCCGTAAACTCTTCTTATGGCTTCAGCACGACCCAACCAAGCTTTTTTATAGCTTATTTTCCTACGATACTCCTGGCGGATTAATTGAATAACCGTCTTCACTTGTAATCCCGGATTCTCCTTCACTCGGGAATCATCGCCTCGGCAATGAAATGGTAGGTTATGAACCGGTCATTATTCTCGTTCAAGACAGGAGAACACGAGTGAGGAGTGAACTTACGTACACGCCATTCAAATGCATCCTTCAACAGACATGCTCGAAAATAGAACTTGCATCCTTCATCTTGTCGACACTTTAACGCGTAGACTTTTCTGGTGTTTCTTGTGGTAGAAAATCAACATTTTTTTGCAAGTGATAATCTTTGACAGCCATAACAAGAACATTTTTGTTCAGAAACTCCTGACCTTTGACAAACTCTTGCCCTGGCCTCCAATACGGTATACCACGTCGGTCGAGATCTGAAGGCATTTGGCTTATGGCTTATACGTCTACCTGCGTTAAGAATGAAGCAATGGTGTGTGTAAGGTTCAGCTGGTGTCGAAGGACCGGCTTCGTCAACTTCATCATCATCATCATCATCATCATCAGGGAAGTCTTCCGGCTCCATCTCAGGATCATCTTCCGAACTATGTTCATCACCATCCAAATTAACGGGGTTATTCTCGAATGAAGTTGTAGCAGCAGACTCGAACTTCACTTCCACTTCCAGGTTCCTCACGATATCGGGATTCTGCAAGAAGTTGGATATCATCATCCTAACAAGAGCGTCGTTGTTGACTTGAAGAGGAACAAATGAAGGGAGTGGGTATCTGCTCTCGAGCTTCCGATAAACGATGGATGTAATCACGTAATCTCCTCCCAAATCTGAATCTAATTGATTTTTAACATGATTTTTGAAAGAACTGAATGTGGCTAATTCGGATATGTGTGTGAATATAAACCTAGAGGAAGGAGAAATATGAAAATATACTCCATGATTTCCATAACTGAGATCTATATGAAGATAGAGAGTACAAGGAATTTCCATAGTTTAGATGGTTTTGACAGAAAGGAGCAAAGGAAGAGGAATCAATATGAGTTTCTGAGTTTAGTTTGGAGAAGCAATTCGATAAGAAGAGCAGGTATTGTAATCAGAAAATAGAGATGCATATATATAGATGTTGTGAAAAAAGTAGCCGTTAATAGCCGTTGGGAGAAGAAAGAGCCGTTGATGTGTCGTTTGTAAAAGAGACTGACTTCTAGTATGCGCTTCCTAAACAAATAGCCGATTTTAAATACGGATTTGAAGATTATAAAGGTGGCGCACACTGCAAATCAGTCAGCCAGGAGGCTGACTTGCAGTGTGCGCTTCCTTCACAATCGAGAAAACAAAAAAAAAATTGCAAAGGAGGCGCACAACAGATAGCAGTCATCCAACAAGCTGACTTATGTTGTGCGTCTCTCACTCAGCAAAAAGAACAAAACACACCTGCGGTGTAATAACAGGGAAATTCACACTTGAGTGGGAATTGAGTTGTGAATTTCCCTCTGGACCAGAAATTTTCCGCGGGACAAGTGCAGTTTCCTCTCATCTATTTTCACTCCCATATTTTCTCTCCACGCATCTTAAAAACTGGAGCCGATATGTCAATGTTTAACCCGGATTTGAGAACTGTCCCGTTTAATCGAACCAATAGTCCAAACTAAAGCTTGAAAGTATTTAAATAATATTAATATCAAAACTTAGATTAACCTGAAACTTACGGAACAAAAATGATTCAAAATATTAATAACTTGAAGCTAACTTGAACCTGAATAAACAAAATAGCATTAGGGGTTCACTTCAGTAAAATGATACTCCTCCATCTTAAATTGATAGTCTTGTTTGTTTTATGACATGTTATTTCACTTTAATATTAAACATATGAGATAAAATAATTTCATAAAACTAAATTTTTTAATATATAATTTATTGTGTAATGAATCATTAATAAAACTTAAATTTTTAAAATTATTTTATCTTATATGTTAAATATTGAAATTAAACAAAATATCCAAATAACAAACAAGACGAATTACGGAGGGAGTACTACATTACACATGGCATGTTATTATTTGTAACCATAATAACATTTACATGCCTTAAAGTTTTTGCAGGTTTTTCTGCGTTAGCGCGTTCGACTGTCGCCTCCAAACGCAACTATGCCTGCGTTGGTATAGAGGTGAGTGTGATTAGCAAATAGGAGTTTAACATATCTACTATAGTTACAATTTTATACAATTACAGACTGGCACTTGTTGTTTACTTTTCTTAGAAAGAGATTAATTTTTTTTTCACCATTATCGAATGCCGCCTAAGGCCCCGTTCTGGAATCACTAGCCCCACCTAGATGAAGTTGAAAAAAATTGAAACGCTCCTCTACCTAGCGTCCGATCTGTAGATGAAGATGAGTTCATCTACAGCATTAAAATAGTGGTCCCACACACAAATCATCTTCATCTCCTAGAGATAATCTCCGGTGAGAACGGAGCCTAAGTGTGATGAGTGAACATCGCCTAAATATATAGGAACCTGAAAGTGTTCACACTCAAACGACCCTAATCAGTAAAATGATACTATCTTGTACTATTATTATGTTAGAAAGCTTGTCAAGATGCATTGCTCCCATGTTCGAATCATACTCAACGCACTTCGGTTAAAATATTCCTACTCAACGCACATTGGTTTGGGAAACCCAATGGATGACAATTGGTTGGATTCTTCAATGACAGGCAGTTGGGTTCGTCCACAATGAACTAGACACTCTATAAAATCACCTTATAACCGTAATTTACCCCTTCATGTAGCCTAAGGCATTATCGTGGGCACCCTGGTGGCCTACTAGCACCTAATATAGATACAAAAATAACAAAAATGGTAATTATGGCATTGAAAAATTGAAAAAGTTTCACGGTCGTCTTCGTTCTCTGCACTCGCTGTATTTTACACCCCTAGCTGGCGAATAAGGAACATAGCGTCCCTCTTCATTCTCTTCTTGTGTCTGCGCCTCTGAAGAGATAAATCACTGGAACTGCTGCATCTTGTAAACCAGATTGAAGACGGGCCTGAGTAGTAAAAAACCCTGGTCCCACCACCGCTCTCTCCAATTTCTTTTGCTGCCCTAAGTGCCTGTTCCGGCATCGGCGTATAGCAGCCTAATGCTTGTCACATAATTTCCACTAGCAATCTCCGCCACCTCGACGAGGATTTCTCTGTACATCGGTATCGGGGTTGGGCTGGTATGATCCCTCTACTCTACTTTGCCATGTTTTAATTTTGTGTTTGGGTTTTTCGTTTCATTTTCTCGTGGTAGACTATACTGGTCAATGGCCAATTATCAAAAAAAAAAAAAAAGACTATACTGGTCAATGCAATTACTTGGAAGCTTTTTTTTTCAGTAAAATTTCCTGTTTGTCGACCTTCTGGTGATTATTATTTAAGAAAGTAGAAACCGGAGGTGCCGCGGTGTTACCATGCCCACATTGACGTTCTTCTTGTCAAGTATCGTTTTACTTCTATTCCCCGTTATTATCCTTTTTGAATCTCTATTTCTTCTTTAAGGTTTCATGAAAAGCTGAATTTCTGTTGCAAATTTTAGTTGATGGATTAATCTCACCAAGCACCATCCCGGACAAGGCCCCGATGTCTTTCTTTCTCTACCGGAGAGCATAATTAATCTGTTTCTTCATGATGGATTGATCTCGCCAAGGGTCATGCCATCCTGTTCTTGCATGGTTTTACTCCAATGACACATGTTTGATCGTGGCTCCGAAATGAATGATTGATTAATGGCCTTAAGGTGTAATTTCAAGCTTCCATTAGTAGCGATGTCTTGGATTTTCTTGTTAAGTTAATTATAGGTTGACCGATGATGAGCTTGTGATTTCGCTGAAACTTTTCATGGAGGGAAGGAAAACTGTCTCGATAATTATATACAAGACTACGGTGCAACCAAAGAAACCGACCAAACTTCAGGCGCTTGATGACTTACAAAACCAGCCCTTTTTCAGAATGGAACCACCATTGACAGATGTAATTGAATTGCATTCGTTCTATGAAATTGATCGGTCACAGCTACCTTCTGGAACTCCTACACAACTTCAGCTGTCCACCCGCATTGTTATGGTGAGTGAAATGAGTGAAAAAATGTAAAAATTCTGTACCCCAGTGGTAAATCACTGGAAAGTTACTTTGGCAATGAAGACTACTTTGAAATAGATCCTAGGTACAGATCATATCCAGCAATGGATAAGACGTTTGTGATGGGTACACAACTAGCGGGACGGGTTCTTGTGAGGAAAATCTCTGATGAGGAAGCCACTATATGCCAAGACTCCAGGCGTTTTGGGTGGCGGATCATTTGTGCTCAAATCATCCTACTAGACCTGTTGTGACACCAGATGTACTGGAAGTCAAGAAAGATAGAAACGAGGTAGGAAGAGAGGGGAGCTCCGATCCACTAAACCATGAAAAAGGAGCTATGACTTATTGTGAGCTTCCTTTACCCCGGAAGAGAAAGAGGAGTGTTTGTAAGAGACAGGGCCAGCTAGGAGCAGTGAGAAAGTTTTTAAGGCAAAAGCTGCTGCTAAGAAGAACAACAAGGGAGATATGGGTAAATGCCGGTGGTCTACTGAGAGTTGGTAGATTGGGTTTTGATAACAAGGTATGAGAAGGCAAAGGGTGAGTTGTTTGATGTCTTGATAGCAAAAAAAGTGACGGCTGGGAATCCTATTAAACGAAGTGACCTGAAAACCGAGGCCAGTAAGCGAATTGGGACACTGGATTTTAGAACATCTTCTTTTCATGCTGTGGGTGAAGTAACATCTGATGGGCTCATCGGTTTCAAGAGGAAATTGCAATCCGGATAAGGTAATGTTGTATTGGTTGGAGAGTGCAGACCTTGATGAGATTAGGGAGATTGCTGGAGTGCATGACCCTTATTGGATTCCTCCACCCGGGTGGAAGCTCAGTGATCATGTCTGTACGCAGGACATCTGTGCTTCTGAGATTAATGCTTCGAAGGAAGAATTGGCCAAGAGTATGATGAATGCAGGCCAGGCGGCTGAGCAAGAGGAGGATTCGCTGGGTGATGCTGGAATCTTGATAATTATAAGCAAAATCCTACTTTACTTAAGGATAAGTACGATGAACTTCTGAGAAAGAGATCTGTGAAGGAGAAGGAATTGCGTAGGATCACAGAAACCTTGACGAAAATCCGTGAATTAATGAATTCATGAGCTGGGCTGTGACTGAGGTGCTAAGCGCGTATAGGAAAGTTTTGGCTCTGGTAGATGTAGATTTAGATAGAATTTTCTAGGTTTTTTTTGGAATAATTCACATTATAGTATAAATACTAAAAGCATAGTTGGAGTCTTGGTAGGAGGGAGGGTAAATGAAATGGCATTAGAATAGATGATCAGTAGAGTGTTTATGTGGAGAAAAGTGAACAGGGGTACAAAGGGCGATCCAAATATGTTGATGGCATCGGCAAGGCAAATAGGAGCGAAGTGTGTTGCCACTTCATGGCCCGGCAGTCCTTCAATAAAACAGGTGAAAACACAACGACGACATCATGGTTCAAAAAAAAGATTGAAGACGAGCCTGAAAACAGTTCATTCCGGAACTGGTAATATACTGGAACGTATTTTCTTGTCTCTGGCGATTATAACAATAGAAGTTTTTGATTTCTTCTGTCGCACCTTGTTAAGCAAAGGATAAGCATTCTAAGCCGTAGCGTCCCTGCCGTAGACTTTTAGAATAGAGAAAACCCATAACCCTCATCGTCCCATCACCATCTTCGTGCTCTACTCCAATCGCTTCAACACTCCAGTTGCTGCAACCTCCTCCTTCTGTCACCTCTGATGCAGTCAGTTGGGGCAAGGGTCCAACCAGCTTTAATTTAATTTTTTACATGCTGGCCGCTGGTGTGAATTGGCGGTGCTTATGCTGACCGTTGTTAACTAAGTCTACACTCGTGCTTCCGCTGCTATCGCAATCGGTGAGACTTCCTTCATTCTCGTTGACACTACAATAGTCATATATAATCTGCTATTGGATATCTGGCGAGACTTCTTTTATTCCCTGTGTATGTGCTGGGTGTTAGATATGGCTTTCAATTAATCAGAATTGGTGGTTCTTAATGACTACTTCTGTCGACCTACAACAGTCATAGTATGCTTTATGATTTCCTTAACCCAGCGATGGGTATTGGATAACAGCCGGCCATAATTGTTTATGATTTCCTTTGTATGGGTTCCATCGTTTATAATGAGACTTTTTCATTAAATATTTTAATATCCTTCTACTAGCTAGAGATTGTTGATCCAAGCTTGGCATTCTGTGATTTATAATCGAGGTATGATATAATCTCTGACAATCGAATAGTTTAGGGTACTGGAATTTGACGTCAGGTTTAGGCTCTCATTGTATAATAAACGAGGTTTTCTGAAGGAAATGACTCAGAATTCTTGAGTCTAGAAGTACTTCCCGTCAATTGAGATCACATTATCGAACAAGTTAAACACCAACTCCAAGATAGAGTGGAGATGCTTGAATCGACACTAGTGGTAATCTACCAGTTCTCCTTGGCCTGACGACAGTTGACACTGGTTGGGTCTTGCAGGGTCAGGAGTTCAAGAACTGGTAGAGGGAGAGAGACACTAATGGTAATCTTAATTATAACTCTTGAGTTAAGTCCAATCTATAAGGTGATATAAAACCTGTATTACTGTCTCTGCCCCTTGCAAATGTATAACGCTTCCTCCATCATCCAATAGAACGTATTTCAACAGAATTTGGCTCCGCTAATAAAAGATAGAGACGATGTTATTGGGGTAAACAGGTGCACCCAACACCGTTTACGCATCTGAACCAAATTTCTAGATTCACATTTAGGTTTGGTCACTTTTAGAGTCTTACTCTTGTTTGTAAGTAGGACCCTCTACGCATCTGAACCAAGTTCCTAGGTTCACATTTTTGGTTTGGTCACTTTTAGAGTCTTACTCTTGGTTATAACTAGGACCCTTACACATCTGAACCAAGTGTCTAGGTTCACATTATTGGTTTGGTCACTATTAGATTCTTACTCTTTTTTGTAACTAGGACCCTTACCTGTGTTATTTTCTTGGTTAAGATATAATTTCATTGCTTCACAGTATACAGCTATACATGCAAATTTTAGAAAATAGAAAAAAGTAGATTGAGCTAGGTGGAGATTCTCAATAATAAATTTGAATAGACAAACAAATCTGCTTGGGAGTTTGGGGAATGTTTTTTGGTTTCTTCACAGCTTATCCAGTCTTGAATACACAATGAATGTTTGTGTCTAATTGATCTGTTGTTTTGCCTTTGTTTTGCACTGAAAACAGTTGTAGTCTCACAGATGGACATTATCTCTCAGCTACAAGAGCAAGTGAATACAATTGCTAATCTTGCCTTCAATACCTTTGGAACTCTGCAGAGAGATGCTCCTCCTGTCCGGCTATCTCCTAACTACCCTGAACCACCTCCTAACCCTAACCCTACAGAAGACGCAGCAAACTTTGCAGAACAACCTAAGGTTATGAGTGCTGCACTCGTTAAGGCTGCTAAGCAGGTTTGTCTGTATTTAAATCCAGTAAAGAGCTTAGCTGGATTTTCTCAGTTAAAATGCTTAAAAGTGATGGTATGTTAGTCATTTCATGCCCCTGAAAATCTGTGTATATGGCGTTCATGTCAAGTCATTGTGGTCCATGGCATTCTCATTCCTATAAGATGAAACAAAACCAATATGCTGTCCGTTCCTTGTCTTCAAATGGTTAAGCGCCTGCAGCCATTTATTGATGTACAATAACATTCTAATCTAATCTAAGATGCATATGATTCTAGTTTGACGCTCTTGTGGATGCACTCCCACTGACTGAGGGAGGTGAAGAAGCTCAGCTGAAAAGGATTGCGGAACTTCAGGTATTGAAGGCTATTGTTTATCATCACATTTCCATCATCTCTATGTATCAAAACTTAATCCCCGGCATGTTTTCTAATTGGGTGACTCAGGCTGAAAATGATGCTGTTGGCCAAGAACTACAAAAACAACTTGAAACAGCTGGTAAACAAAAAATCTTAATCTGCTTCCTTTGTTAATTACGAACTCTCTACATTGCTGCGGCTGTAGCAGTTATCTAACTTGTTACTACGTTTCCTATATTCTTCATATTTCGGTCTTATCAGAGAAGGAATTGAAGCAGGTGCAGGAGCTGTTTGGCGAAGCAACTGATAACTATCTGAACTCGCGGAAAGCAGATTAATCCCATTCTATTTTTCAGTTAAAAGAGGTAGGAATAGAAGTGTGCTGCCGAAAAATACTATTGATTTGAGATTAGAGGTGTGACATAGAATACTTGTACTGAAAACTAAGTTAGCAGATGAGTAGGAGAATGGGGTCGCACCTGTGACTAATGGGATTGCCAAGGGGCAAGTAATGGAACGCTACTCGCCGCAAGGTCTTTCGCCGTACCTTCCATCCCTGGCTCTGTTTATAGTAGGCTAATACAGCTTTAGGGGGATCAAAGTGGGCAGCTAGAGAGGCTTTTCGATTGGATTTGTTGGTCAAGAAACCTGGATCTAATGTGATTTCTACGGTATGAATCTTTTTTTCTTGCAACATATCAAAGTTTTCATTTAGCGAGGATATCAACCCGCAGTCAAAACAACTTCCTTAGCCTGACAACATCAGAATGGGGATGAATATGAGATGCAATATATGGTTTTGGCCTTTTGGGAGGAGTGCTACTCCATTGTTGGTCCCTTCAATGCGCAAGTCTTTCCTTGGATATTTTACAACAGTCTTATACTTTGCACTATCAAAGTGCTTTTAGCTAGTTTCATAACATGGTCAATTGCTTTGGAGCTTGCCTTTCAGGTGGGTAGTCATAGCATTTGTTATGAATTAGCATTGGATTTGGTCAGGAAGTCTCTTGGTGGTGATGACATACGCAAAGAAAGAGCTACGGTGATGGAAAGTAGTAGACTTCATAGTCTTAAGTTTAGAAGTAGTCTTGTCGACTCCTTTTATGTTTTTATGTATTCTTATCTTATGACTAGTTTTGTGTGGATTCTAGAAGTTGGTGGTTGTTGTTCAACGTGGATTTGGGAGTATGTTCTCATCCTCCTAGTCAAACTTTTTTCCACTCAAATGAAGGGGAATTGTTCTATCCCCTTATTTGGAGTGGCGGGTTCCTTATGAATGCATATTTTAAGTTTACATCAAAAAAAAATGGCAGTGAAAACCAAATCTTTGCCAAATAACAAAGTCGGGTAGAGGGTAATGTATGCCTCATCTTTTGAACGCTAACAGCGGAATAATATGTTAGTATGTAATAAAAGAAAAAAATTCTGAAATAACACTGTTGGAAGAAACTTGTTCCCGTATTAACATCTTCCCCAAACTAATTACTGAAATAACGTTTCCGGGTGAAATCGTCTCTTCAAGAGACGATTTCATTAATTATCAAAGTTGAAATCGTCTCTTGAAGAGACGATTTCTCCTTTTGTCCGCGCCACGTTGGCGCTGATTTGGCATGGAGTCGGAGCTAAGGCAAAATCGTCGCTTCAAGAGACGATTTGTAGAAAACGTCTTCTGTAAAGACGACTTCACCCTTCTTCCGTTGCGCGCGAGAAAGTTACTAATGAAATCGTCTTCTTCAAAGACGATTTCTCTATTAAGGAAGAAATCGTCTTTTGTAAAGACGATTTCACGGGTTGTAAAATACAGACCCGATTTTTCCCTTCCCTTCCTCATTCTTTCTTCCTTCTCTGTCGATTTTCCCTCCCGAGAGCAGCAGAGCGCGAAGACCAGCGACACCACCCCACCCTCGTCTCCTGTTCGCCGGAATCCACCGCCGTTGCCGCCGTCGCCGACCACAAACTCCACCTCCGACCACCTGCATCAAATACTAGTTGTTTAGGTAATTTTCAAACCCTAAATTAGTTAGAAAGTGTTAGAAAATTAGGGGTTGTTAGAAAATTAGGGATTGTGATAGTGGGAGCTTTTTATGTGTGTTTGTGTGTTAAATTGCAGTGGTAATTGATTATTTGCTAAATTGAAGTGATAATTTGTTGTTGGTTTGTGAAATTATAGTCAAAATGAATTGTTTGTGTAATTTGGTAATATTGTGATGTAGTAGCATTTGGGAAATTTTGGATATATGTGAAATTGAAAACACAATTAATTGTTTGAAGTGTTTACATAATTATAGGCAATTGATATGGTTGAATTGTAGAATTAGTTGTTGAATGGTAGTGTTTAAACAACATTATAGTTTTTGTTTATTTTTTTCGGCTTTGTTTGTTTCCAATCAGCCAATGGTGGAACGGTTGACTAAATTTGTGAATTACGAATGGTGTATGCATTAGGTGGTATATGTCCGACGTTATCCAGTTCTTATGTCGTATTAGTGGCAAAATTGTTTATGGGCCAAACGGAGCTGATTACGAGGGTGGGAAGAAGAAGCTCCTCACGATTAGTGGCGACACCAATTATGAGCAGCTTATTGCTGAGATTGGTAGTCGTTTCGGTATCGACTTGTGCACCCATGAAGTGACGGTGTCACAAAGGATGGGAAGACAAAGAATGACGGAACCACAAAGTGGACAGTGATACCCTCGATGATGATGGGGATCTGAAAAGTGCCATGTTCTATTGTCAACATGATGGGGCACAAGATATATTCTATGAATTGTACGCTGAAGTACATGAAAAACGGCAACCACAAACACTTCTCATTTCCTCATCTTATCAACACCAAGCTCCTCCAAGCTTCACACCACCTGAAAACCTAATCCCTTTGCCTTCTTCATATCCCATACATCAAACACAAAACATCACAACACTTCTCTTGTACTTAATGCTCCTCAAGATGAAACCTACTTACATACACAAGAACATTCATCATACCCAACACCCGTTGTAGATCCTCTCGAACATGATGGTGGTGATGAACTTGGACCTTTGATGATGACGGCGACTTGCGGGAAGACTTCGAGGAGGACGAGATGGAAGGGTTTGGACACTTTGATGATGATGATATGATGATGATGATGATGAGGATGACAATGATGGTGCCGATGATTCCACCGACTAATGTTCTGCTTTTGGTCACTACCACCACGGGGAGGGCGATGCTTCTCTTGTCCATCCATACCCATTCTACAACGCCGGTGGTGGTAGTGGTATTATGAGGTGGGAGGAGGAACAAGAACTGGAACTGGGAGATTGGAGCTACAGTGATGAGTTCAAGAAGGGTATGCTGTTCCGGAGCAAAGAGGCGCTGATACATGCTGTGAAGAGGCACCACATTATTCATCATCGATCGTTTGTCGTGAACCGGTCAACCACAAGTTGTGGGACATATACTGCTCATCCAAAAACGAGTGTGGATGGAGATTGCGTGTGCGGTAACGAAGAAGCACCCTAGTTTCTTTATGATCACCATTGCTAAAGGCCCGCACACCTGTCTGAACTCGATCTTGAGTCAAGAGCATCCACATCTTGACCTGAGATTCATGGCATGCATATTCACCAAGTATGTCAAAGAGATCCTTACATCAGAGTTGGTGACCTTCAGACAGTGATAGCTGATCAGTTCCAGCATTCTGTTAAGAGAAAGAATGTTTGGGCGGCAAAGGTGAGAGCTATTGAGATGGTGTATGGTGATTGGGATGATTCTTACAGCATGTTACCACACTTGTTACGGGCAATTCAACATACAAACCATGGCACGAAGGTTGAGATTGATTGGCACGACACTGATCCCGGGTACGGTATATTCAAGAGGGTTTTCTGGGCATTCGGGCCATGCATTGATGCATTCAGACATTGCAGACCCGTGATATGTATTGACGGTACTTTCTTGTACGGAAAGTACAAGCATAAACTCCTGATTGCATGTGCAAGTGACGCTGACAAACACATAGTGCCACTTGCATTGCGCTTGTTGATGAGGAGTATACGCATCGTGGTCATGGTTTCTCTCTTGTCTCAGGGTCCACGTTATATCAGCCCGCGAGGATAGTTCTCCGATGTGTTTGATTTCCGATCGTCATGCTGGTATACTTGCAGCTGTAGAGCGATCAAACGGGGTGTGGAAACCCCCTAGTGTGCACTGGAGGTATTGTGTTCGCCACATTGTCAGCAACTTCAACAAAGTGGAAAGAAGTGCAGGGATGAAGAAGATGGCCTCCAGAGCAGTCGGCCAACGCTCACCATATTACCAGATTTGATGGGCCTAGAAAGTTATTCGAAATCACCACTGCCACCAGATCCATACCTTATGGGTTCAAGGGTGGCAATCGACACACTGTTAAGCTAAGAGAGGGGCATTGCACTTGCCAGAAATGGCAGACTTACAGGATTCCATGCTCACACGATTGCGCAGCAGCTGCTTTCATACACATGGACAGTACATCTCTTATGGGGTCGTGGTATAGTTGGCAGAAGCAGCTCAATGTGTACGGTCGACTCTTTGCCCCATTCGGGGATCAGCACTCGTGGCCTCCATCAGACTTTCCCATCATTCTTCCTGACCCATCTCGTGTGCGAGGAAAGGGAAGACCGAGATCAACCCGTATTCGTAATGAGATGGATTTGAAGGAACCCAAGAAAAAGACTAGATGCACTAGGTGTGCGCAAGAGGGTCATAACAAGACACTGGTGGAACGCGAGCTTTTAATTACGGTCCAAAACCGTGTTACATTACGGTTCTGGACCGTAATCTACGCGGGCGTCAATAAAGATGGCGACGTCTTTAATTACGGTTTTAAACCGTAATTAATGGCCCTTTTCCGGCCCGCGTGTCATTGACTTTACATTACGGTTATTTGTAAAACCGTGATCTAAAGTCCTTTGGCGCGCGCGAACCAAAGGACTTTAGATCACGGTTTTACAAATAACCGTAATGTAAAGTCGACACTTTAGATTACGGTTCTAACAATAACCGTAATCTAAAGTGTTTTGGCGCGCGCGCCCAAAGGACTTTAGATTACGGTTATTGTTAGAACCGTAATCTAAAGTGTAATTTTTTTTTATTATTTTATTTTTTTTTACAAATCTACACAATTGCAACAGAGACAGAATTGTAACAGATAAGCAACAGAGGGCAGAAACTGCACAATTGAACCACCTGAATCAAATACCAACAACACAAATTCATTCTAATAAAGCACCAGATCGAAAATCTGTAACATATTCAATCTGTTACACAATTGCAACAGAGATAACATCTAATAAAGCACCAGATCGAAAATCTGTAACATATTCAATCTGTTACACAATTGCAACAGAGATAACAATTGCAAATTCATTTCTGCGCACAATTGCAACAGAAATATTCAATACAACAGCTAGAATCTGTTACAGCAGCAGCTAGCATAATTCATTACAAACAGAATCAGAGCAACTAACAAAAAATATAATCTGTTACACAATATAATCTGTTGCAGCAGCAACTAACAGAATCAGAGCAGCAACTAAAAAAATATATGTTACAGCAGCAGCTAGCTAGTCTACCACTCCATTCTCATAAACATGGCTGCCATGCTCTCTCTGACATGCAACAAGTCGGCAGGAGCATAAGTCTTGAATCTGGCATAATGCTCTTTAATCTGCAACAAGAAAAGGAATGGAACACATAATGAGATTAAGATAAAGACACAAAAAATCTGCCGAAAGAATTAAATACAAGACAGCGTTCGTATTACCTTGTCAATATCATTCTTAAAACTTGGGAAGTACCCGCAGAACTCGTACATATACCGCATCACGTAGTACCCGCAACTCTTAGAATCCTTTTGGGTAGGGCACTAAATCACCAAAATTCACAAATGTAAAACAATTGTACAAAGATAATAGCAGCACGAATGAAATACATGAATTACCAAACCTTGATGTAATCGACGGTCAAATCACCAAACTCTCCCTGAGGGGTTTTTTTGTAACAACTGTTACATATATTAACAAAAGCGTTTAGCAAAATGAACAAGTACATTAATTTTGGTTCAAAAAACTTACAAACAATTAAATAGTAATAAAAACTTACTCTTTGATTAAGTCTTCAGTGTTGAATTCTTTCCACTGCCCTAGTGGATCTAGAACAGCAGAGTAGCGGTGGCAGCGCAGAATATAAACAAAGCCCAGTGGTGGCTACAATGTCAAATACAAAATGAAATGAGAAATGAAGGTAACAAAGTTAGCTAATTAGTATGTAATTTTATATTAGAACTCACGTTTGGTGATACGGCATTAGAATGAATAATTTATTCTGTTGTTCAACAACATTGAAGACATGAATCATGTAGTTACAAAACCTCCCAGGGTCCCTAGTGACATTGTCGTACGATAAACGCTCCGGGCACACCGCAGTAACGCATGTCATGTCCTTCTCAATCTCTCAAGCAGACATCTATTATATCACATGTACTATAAAAAGTTAGCCAATGCAACTTCATAGATACTTATTCTATATGTTTTTACAGTATGAGGAAAGAACACTTACTTTAGATAAGCTTGAATAATGTTAATGTTCAGATAATCTCCACACATCATCTCTCTGATGTCCTCAAAGTTGATTGCCGTCATCATATCTTCTTCGTAGTGAAACATCGACTTTGGAAGCGTCATCATGAAGTTGTTAGTTTGAGATGACTTCACCATGATCTTGTCGTAGAGATTCATCTGCTTGGCCCCCAAAACATTAACAAGTTTTTGTGGCAGTGCGAGCTTATTTTTAGGCGCCTCAGAAGTCCTGGTGCGACCCCGGACGGGCGCTGGATTCTTACCTTTCGCACCCCGACTCACTGGATTCTTACCCTTCACACACAAACAATAAAGCATAAATGTAAAGATAATTACTAATTGATTATTATAGTAACATTAAACATTTATCTAGAACATACCCTTCTGGCAGGATTCGTCGGCGCGCTGATCTCTTCTTCTCTGGGCCGGGATACGCGGCGAGGAACCTCAGGGATCTCAGGATTCGCCGGCGCGCTGGTCTCTTCTAGTCTGGGCCGGGTTACGCGGCGAGGAAGCTCAGGGATCTATAATAGATTAGATTAGACACTTAATGCTAAATAATGCATTTTATTAGATACTAAATGGTTGTCAAACAGTCTTACCTCATCGGTGACAACAATATAACATGCTGGCCAGGGCAATATGTCTCCCTTCGCTTCGATCAGCGTGCATTTGTTGTCAATCGCCATCGGAAGGTATGCATGCTCAAATCCATCAACTATCAGGTCCAAGGTCACACGCGCGTAGAATGGGGGTAGACGTACGAAACTGATGAGCGTGAGTGGACCTGATGGCAACACCGTCCCGTAGGCCGCATCTACAGGGTGCCCGTCTAATGGTATTTGGAGACGACATTTTTTTTGCTCCTTTAATAAACAGAGATAATACGTGAAATAAATAAGTGAGTCCAATCTAATACTATTTAAATAACTTTATTTTAGAAGAAAAATAGTTAAACAAAGTTAACCTGGATGTTGGCAAACGGGTACGGGTCAGCGGCCGGAGCACAACTAGACGAGGAAGACATTCGAGGAGGATCTAGCTGCTGCTGCTGAGTAGTCGCATGTGCAATCGCATTCAACGCTTCCTGCAGCCTCTCCTCGATAGCCCGGCGCTCAGCAGCATGTTTCTCGTCATTAGCTTGGCGCTCAGCAGCGAACTTACGCTCTACCATCGCCTCGACTTCAGCAGCACTCATCTGACCCTTCCTAGCAGATGGCGGGAATACGTTCTTCTGACGTACTTCTCCCCCAAATCCTCTAACACGCCCCGGGTGATCCTTCTTCCCAAGCATTTGATTCAGCGCGTCGTCTTGAGAAGGAGGAGCGTGTAAGTCCACTTCTCCTCTCTGTGCCGCATCGTACTGTCCAATTTTCAAAGAAGTTAATGACGAGATTTAAGATCAACAAACACTTGAGTATATAAGTAAATTATTCAACAGCTACTTTCAAATACTTACAATTTGGTTTGCCAGTTGTTCCATCGCAGCATTAGGAAATATCCTCTGACCTTCGCTGGTCGTTTTCTGGCGTCCCAGTATGTACATCTGCACCCTCCTCGCCTCAGAGACATCCTCGATCGGGCATTCACTTCCATCCTCGTTCCTCCGTGTCAGCAAACCAGCTTCTTTCCATCCCTCGAGGCTGCCCACATATCCCCTTCGTCCCATGGTGTGGGGGTAGAGATTAGCTTCACGGTTTTGTCGTGCTTGTTCTTGTACTTGCTGTTAAGAAAGTACAACAGGAAATTAATTAGAAAATCAGGGATAAAGCATTATGAGCATTAATTAAGAAAAGAGTACACACAAACATACCCTGAACTCGGGGGTGGCGTGCCGCTCAACGAACTCCTTCCACTCCTCTTCAGTTATCATGCCATTGTATACAACATACGGCGGAGGCTCACGTGGGGGCACCCTGTTGATCCAATGCTCAACCAAGTAGTGGCGGAATGATTTAGCTTTGCCGGCCACCAAAGAAAGAACGGTCTTCTTCACTTCTTCTGGGATCTTGTACCGTTCTTGCACCTTCTTCCAGATGGTCTCCTTTACTTTTTCCGGGACTTGTTTCCATGTGTGGTTGATGCAGCAATGTGATCTGGCCAGAGTCCCTAGCATACTAGCGAACTCTGACCTGCTGCCCCCACCATACCTCCCATACTGGTCCCACAGAAGACTAATCTGATCCGGTTTCTGCAGTTTCAACCCACGGGTCGGACCTCTACCTCTGGGTCTCTGAGTAGCACTCGTAGAAGGTGCACTCATGGAAGGGCCAACAGCAGCAGCGGCAGATGTGGATGGGGCAACAGCAGCAGCGGCAGATGTAGATGGGACCGGTACCATTTGCTGCTCATTTTCCTCCTCCTCACGACAAAATAAATCGAACTCTTCATCAGCCATGTCCTGATCAGCCATGCCTGCAAGGATTGAAATACAATTTGAATTAAATTAAGCATTTCATAATGGTCATAAACAAGCAATAAATAAAAGAGTGTTAATTTCATATAAATTTTTATAGTAATAACTTACATACACCATTATCTCTCAACCCACATTCCCTCGTTATGGTCTGATCGTATATACTCACGATGACCTGTGACCTCAGCCTCTTCCAATGAAATAGGAACAGTTGGAGGTTCATCTTCTGCATCATACTCATCCTCATCAACCACACCATCCACACCAACTATTCCTCTTCTCCCTTTAAGCACAACAGACCATCTAGGATTACAGGGATCAGTTACATAAAATATCTGCTTAACCTTCGTCCCAACAACGAATGGCTCAACCGTGGGAGTAGCTCTAGACAGATCAACCAGTTTCATACCATGCTCCTCCTCACGGTAGCCATGATTGTTGTTAACCCAGTTACAGCGGAAAACACACATTTCGTAGCTGTTGTAGTCCAATACCCAGATGTCTTGTATAACACCGAAATATGATTGTTGTACCGAGACAGGACTATGACCCACGACACCGATGTCATATAAGTTTTGATAAGCTTCAAGCTCTACACCACTGTTTTGATTCGTTGACTTCTGATCCTGACGTTCTGTGAAAAAGGTGAATCCGTTGACATCGTACCCCTCATAAGAAATTACATCCAGATTTGGTCCAAATGCAACTACTTTAATCAGTTCAGGCACATTCGTGGACTGATCGGACAACACTCTCTCTTTGAACCATCGGACAAATGTCCTATTCTGCTCATTTTGTAGTCTAACGTCACTCATGTTTGGATATTGTGCTCTTAAAACACACAAGTGTTCATCAAAGTATGGTTCAACATCTTCAAGATGACTTAGCACAACTAAATGAGCTTTGTTAAGAGTGTCTATGTCAATTCTTTTCAGTTTCCTTCCAACCGTGCCAACACCCTTCAATCTGCCCTCGTGTCTAGAACGTGGAAGTCCAATGGTATCGACACCTTCTAGGTAATTGGTGCAGAAGTCTACAACTTCCTCTGTGATAGTGCCCTCTATAATACTACCCTCTGGGTGACGACGGTTCTTCATTTTCTTCTTCAGGACACCCATGTACCTTTCGAACGGATACATGTAGCGAAGGTACAAAGGACCACACATCAGAATCTCTCTTACAAGATGCACGAGGAGATGTATCATTATGTCGAAGAACGATGGAGGAAAATACATCTCCAGCTGGCACATTGTCACAATAAGATCCTTTTGTAATTTAGACAGAGTGTCCACATCAAGAACCTTAGACGAAATGGATTTGAGGAAGACACTGACGTTTGTGATTGTGTGTCTGACAGCATCCGGCAAGATCCCACGTAGTGCAATTGGCAAAAATTCTTGAAGTAGGACATGATAATCGTGAGATTTCATTCCTACTAATTTGAAATCTGTCATGGACACTAGGTTTCTTATGTTTGAGGAGTAACCTGATGGTACCTTGATGTTGTAAAGGGTACTGCATAGACTATGTTTCTCTTCTTTAGACAGAGTGTGACAGGCAGGAGGCAAGAATGTGCGTTTTCCACGTTCTTGCGGGCCAAGCTCTGTGCGTATGCCCAACTCAATTAAATCTTTTCTTCCTTTCAAATGATCCTTTGTCTTTCCTTTTATGTTCAAAAGAGTGCTAGTGACACTTTCACCCACGTTCTTCTCGACATGCATCCCATCGATACAATGTCTAACCTCCAGATGCTGCCAGTACTCTAGTTCCCAAAATATTGATTTCTTTTTCCAGACACTTTTTTCACCACTTTTGGTTGGCGGCCCGAAGTTGTTCACAATATTATCCAACTTTTTGTAAATCTCTGTACCTGTCAAAGGCTGGCGCGCCATGCTGTGATCAGTTTTCCCATCGAACTCTTTCGCCATCTTTCGATACTTATGTCCTTTTGGAAGCATTTTTCGGTGGCCCATATACACGGTTTTCCCACTATGTTTCAAGCGAATGCTACAAGTGTTTTCACCACAAATCGGACACGCCAACGCCCCCTTGATTGAATAGCCTGAAAGATTACCATAGGCGGGGAAATCATTGATTGTGCAGTACAACATGGCACGCAAATTGAAGTCCTCTTTACTGAATGAGTCGTAAACCGTAGCCCCTTCATTCCACAAGAGTTGTAGATCCTCTATCAAAGGTTGTAGGAATACGTCAATCTTTTTGTTGCCCGGTTGCTTTGGACCAGATATTAACAAAGACAACAAGATGTGTCTTGGTTTCATGCATAACCATGGCGGTAGATTGTAAATAACTAAAAGCACAGGCCAGGTACTGTGTATGCTACTCAAAGTACCGTAAGGGTTCATCCCATCCGTGCACAAGCCTAGCCTTAGGTTTCTCGGTTCGTTACCAAACTCAGGAAATTTTACGTCTATGTTTCTCCACTGTGGTGCATCAGCGGGATGTCTTAATCTGCCATCCTTTTTCCTGTGAACTGAATGCCACCGAAGATTCTCTGCGTCTTTCTCAATGGAGAACAAACGTCTGAACCTTGGAATGATGGGCAGGTACCACAGTACCTTAGCTGGTGAACCTTTCTTACTACCGCTGATGTGAGTTTGTTGTTTCTTATACCGTGACGCTCCACATGCTGAACAGCTTTCAGCAAATTCATCCGATTTCCAAAACAGCATGCAACCATTTGGACAAGCATGAATTTTCTGGTACCCCATACCCATTGGGCACATCATTTTTTTGGCTGAGTACGTAGTCGTTGGTAAAACGTTGTCCACCGGAAGAACGTATTTCAATAGTTCCAGGAGGTCAGTGAAACTTACGTCGCTCCAGCCATGTTTCGCTTTCAAGTTGAATAGCTTGAGGACGACACTCAACTTGCTTAACTTTGTAGGGTCACACCCGGGGTACAACGGTGTTTTGGATGAATCCAACAAATTTTCATGCTTGTCTGGCGTGTTAGAGTAATGTCGTTCCACATCTTCGAGCATAGTCTCAATGTCATCATCCCAGAAATCTGGCTCAACGTTCCCTGTAACGTCTTCTGGGTCACCAGCAACTGTATCATCTCCAAGTTCTGTTTCTGTGTTTGCCTGACCATTATCCCCTTCGTCAGGCTTAATAACATCGAACGCACTCTGACCATGCCATCGGATTATGTCTTGGAAATCTTTTGTAAAACCGCGGCGGATCAGATGTTCCTTAATTGTTTCAACGCCGCGATATCTCAGATTGTTTTGGCAGTCGATACACGGACAAAATATGTATCCCTTGTCTGTAGGTTTCAGATTGTTCGCCAACACCGTGCATAACTTATCAACTCCTTCTAAAAACTTGTCGTCCAAATTTCCGCTGTAAATCCACGAACGTTCCATCTCCTTCTAGCTATTTATATGAAGGCAGCCATTTCATACCGTCACCCGTGGCAGAGTCTTTACACTTTTGTATCTTATCAACCTAAATCCATCCATGAGTATTAAATCCCACCGGTGAACGTGTTTTTAATATGTAATTTATTGAAAATTTCGGCAGCATCTCCCTACAGTTCTTCAAATGCACGATATTATGATATTAATCAATAATATATGCATTCGAAGAACAATAAAGAGATACTGCTGAAATAATCAATAAAGTACAATTAAAAACACATTCACACCCTAGGTGTGAGATTTAACAATCATGGACAGTCCCGACAGGGACTGCCGAAGATATACCTCTATTAGGTATATCTTGGGCGGATAACTATGTTTGGTAGTTTGTCAAATATTATATGTATATATGTAAATCTTACCTCTGGTAGACGATTAGCCGATGCTAAGACGGTTGAGGTCGGAAGCCAAAATAAAGTCGTAGTCCTGATGCATAAATGAAAAACGACAACATTAGAATTCATCAAAAAATCAAGGTTAAATGCTAGCTAAACCGCGGAAAAAAATCGACAGCATCTCCCCTATATTTCTAACGTCTCCAAATCAGTTTTATCAAAGTCAAATTTGCACGCACCATCTAGAACTAGTAACATACATAAACTTATCTTCTTCTACTATAAATGAAGTTTATTTATGACCTTCTCTGCAGTACTTCAGATTGAAGGACTGAAACTAGTCATTCTAGAACCATTAAAATACCGAAACTCATCTTATTCTTTCTGGTGGTTATAACAATAGCATTGTTGATTCCTGTCACAGATTGTGAATCAAACAGAGAGCATCTGGCATAGCAGATTGAGCAGTTGAAAATGAGCTATTTTCAGGAATCGGTAATATACTTGAACTTACTTTCTTTCCTGTGGCAGTTTTAAGTAGTAGCATTTTTAAAACTACACTATTATTTATTAATTGTAATACTAAATGCTAAGAATAAATAAATACAGCAGTTTACAGTTTGCTTTGCAAAATTACCGTTACTAAGCACCGAAGTGGGCAAGTAGTGTAGAAATCAGCCCACGAACTAGGTTGCAATTAACTGTGAATCTGGGCACAAATATATGAACAAAGTTAGAACTTGCAATCGAAATGCATGTATATGAACAAAGTTAGAAAAAAACGACAATCAATCGATCGCATACCCAATACGCGATAGAGAGGTCGACGGTGAGACCAGTGGTAGATGGGTGGTGACCGGCGGCGATGGGAGTGACAAAGGTGGTGGGAGCGATGGTGGCGATGGCCGTTAGCAAGGTGACGGGAGAGAGGAGGCGATTTCAGTGAGGAAGATAGCGCGAAAGAGAAGAAGAGTTACTGTAAGTACAGTGTGCAGAGTAAACGGGCAAATGTTGTAGTTAAAAGGACTTTAGATTACGGTTTACATGAAAACCGTAATGTAAAGTCACACTTTACATGACGGTTCCTAAAGAACCGTAATCTAAAGTGTAACGAAATTAATAAAATAGCGCGAAAATTATTTGGCCTATGCTGGGTTTCGAACTCAAGATCGATGGTGTTGACTCATGTACCCACGGCCATTGAGCCATGAGTCTTATTCGATCAAACAAATGTAACACATTAATATAAAGTTATTTTTAATCTAAAATAAGCTGGTAAGACGACGTCGTTCACTGTAATTTAGATTACGCGCGGCGTCGAAAAAAAAAATAATGCGGGAAATATTTGGCGTCAGGTCAAGACGACGTCGTTGACCATCAGTGGGCGGGGACTTTAGATGACGGTTATTAGTAAAACCGTAATCTAAAGTCCGTTGACCGTAAAGCGCGCGTCAACACGGGACTTTAGATTACGGTTTCACAAATAACCGTCATCTAAAGTCCGTCCTAAAAAAGGCGCGCCTACCTCCGATCGATTATTGCTTACGGTTAATTTAATAAACGTCATTAATTAACTCCGGCCTTCATATTATTTACGGTTTCTGTTAAAGCCGTGATTAAACCACCGTCATTAAAGGCTTCCGTTCCACCAGTGAGAGGAGATGTCCTAGTAGTAGTTCTACTTAGTGTTTGTTGTGTTGTACTATTCGATTACGTTTGTACTTGAATTCGTGTTGTTCGTAGAATATTAATGCAATATTTCTTATGTTTTAAAAAAATGCATATTCTTTTCTAAGATACAAGCTTTTGATGTGGTTGAATCTCTGTTATTTAATATTCAGTTACGCATGGATCCCGGTCCACCCCCTGGTTCCATACTTAGACATCAGCGTAGTCATAGATCTACGTCTATCTGGGATGGGAATGAGTATCAGGTGCTGCATTCGCCGCTTTGAGGCTAGCGTACGACGTGGCGGGCATGTTCGGTACGATGAGAGGATGCGCCCATACTTAGAGGCCTCTGGTTTCATTGGGTTGGCCAGTCTAGAGTTCATCTCCTTGGACTGGCATCTGATCACTGCTCTGGTCGAGAGATGGCGTCGAGAGACCCATACTTTTCACATGCCGACAGGAGAGACCACTGTTACACTGGAGGACGTTGCTGTCCTTACTGGGCTACCCATAGACGGACTGCCGGTTACGGGTACGACACATAGAGATTGGGGAGCATTGTGTGATGATCTACTTGGAGCTAGGCCGGCTGATCTTGGACATCATAGCAGGATCAAGCTCAGTTGGCTGGGTGCTACTTTTGGTCAGTTAGCTGAGCATGCAGATGAGGTGACAGTGATGAGGCACACCCGTGCGTACATACTTATGCTGTTGGGTGGGACCATTTTCGTTGATCGATCGGGGAACCAGGTCCATCTTATGTTCTTGCCGCTACTTCAGGATTTTACTCAGGCTGGACAGTATAGCTGGGGTTCCGCCTGTCTGGCATGGTTGTACAGGCAGCTGTGGCGTGCTGTGATTTGCTGGGGACAGTGGTTTTGCCGGGGCGCTGGTCGTCCTGCAGGTTTGGGCGTGGGAGAGATTTCCTTACATAGCTCCCATCCGTCGACGTGCCCATCATGCTGGTCCACTTCTTTTACTTCCTCTTGCCCATCGTTGGCATGTTGAGTTCGACGTGACCGGGCACTCCACGCATGTCCTCACTCACTACAGAGAGGCATTCGACAGACAGACACAGCATCAGGTGAGTGTCATTTTTTTGTATGTTGCATTGGTTTCATTTCACAAATATTTTGTGTCTAACTTTTAGTCTTCGTTGTTTCAGATTGTCTGGCAGCCCTACACGGATGAGGTGTTACGGTCTCTTCATCCGGCTTGTTTGGTTGGTCTGCATATTGCACGAGCTCGGGTGCCTCTTATATGCTTTCATATAGTGGAGTGGCATCTCCCGGATCGTGTGATGCGGCAGTTTGGTGCGAGACAGTTTCCACCGGATGATCCTAGGACAGACGGGGATGATGCACGGGTTGATCTCCACACATTGACTTGAGAGGCCGCACGGATTGGAACTGGGCGACTCACCATTCAGAGTACATTGCCCTGTGGAACCTGCGCGCTGAGAGAGTTGTCGATCTAAACATGGATGATCCTGGTCCTGCGTACGAAGAGTGGTACGGCCGCAACACGAGGAGATACATTGGCCGTACGGGAGCTCTATTGGGATACATGGTGAGTAATTCCGACTTTACTTGTTTTATTTTAGTATTATAACATATCATTTTGTTATATTCATGTTTTCAATTGTGGTATAGGGGGAGACCACACATGAGGTCATCGACATGCTAGATGCGATGCGTGTCGATGATGCTCTCACTAGTCTACAGGTGATGAGAGACGAGTACAACAACACGTACTACGTCCTTCCACGGCCACAGCATGTCCCAGTAGCTGCCCCAGACGAGGAAGATGCTAATGCCGCTGCGGATCAGGGTAGGAGACAAGGGCGTGGTCGTCGTCCTCGTGGTCGAGGTAGAGGAAGAGGACGTGCACGTGGTGAAGCTCCTGAGGCAGTAGATCATCAGGAGGCGTTCGACATAACTGGTAGTATGACCCTATCTCAGATCGTTGATACTACGCAGCAGGTCGACACTACTGGATTTGCATATTTTGGGAGCAGCTCAGGCTTTCCCGGGGCGTCATCCTCCGGTGCTGGGACGAGCATGGACATCACGACGCCGGCTGCAGACCTTGCATTAGCCTCTACATCTACTCCTGGAGCACCACTTAGGGATAGAGATTCCCGAGATTGTCATGATGTAGGGGATCTAAGTGGTCGTGACCTAGATCCTACTCTTGCATCAGCAGTTGAGGATCCTACACCTAGAGTGACTAGGACGTATGTACGACGTAGTAGACGTCGATGATGTAGACCTCATACTTATTACATTTTGTAAACAACTTGACATTGTGCCACTATTGTTTATGTTTTCTATTTTATAAACTATTGAATATGGTAAACATTATGATTTCTTGTGTTTCTGTAATATCACAATTGTGTTGAAGTGTTTCTGAGTATCGTGATTGTGTGGGAGTTTACAATATGTACAGGTTGTTAGAGATGGATTTGTGGTGTTCCAACACTTGGAAAATTTTCCAAGTATTGTAAACAGGTGAAATCGTCTCTTGAAGAGACGATTTCATGTATATTTCAACAGAAATCGTCTCTTCAAGAGACGATTTCACCAGTTTAAAAAAATTAGGGAGCCGGCGTCTGGAGAAGGAGAAATCGTCTTCTCAAGAGACGATTTCTAGCGCCGATGTGGCGCGTACAAAATGTTGATAATTAATGAAATCGTCTCTTGAAGAGACGATTTCTCCCGGAACGTTATTTCAGTAATAGTTTTTGTGACAAAGCTAATACAGGAACATGTTTACTCTCAAAACGTTATTTTCAAATTTTTTTTTTCTGTAATAAAAAGTATAAAACTAATGTGTTTGATATCCGTAACATATAAGTGAGTTAAATTCATTTCTATAATTATCTAAATGATGAGGCCATAGTTATCAACTTTTTGGAGTGTGGATGCCGGCAGATTCGCAGGGACGAGTTGGACAAGCCTGTGTTGCTTGGTCAAACAATCAACTCTTTTGTGCTGGATGTGAAGGTTATCGGGGTTTTAATGCGTAAGATGTAGAGGCCTTTGCAATTGAAGCAGCATTGAATATGTCTTTACCCATGGGCTCCGGACTTTCAGGGTGCTCATGGATTGCAAGTCAATAGTTCAATACCTTTAAGCTGGGGGACTAGCTCTTTAATGCCATCCACCACGACTATTATTCTACATCGAATTCTAGCAAATATAAGTAAATTTCATGATGTTATATCTGTGAGGATGAAAATATTTCGTCGCATTTCTTGCTAACCATGCCCGGTACGAGCAGCAAACGAGTTCATAAACTCTGGCTAATATTCCGGAATTCGTACTCAAACTCGTTTCTTAATATATCTCACTCTCTGGTTTAAAAAAAAAAACTTTTTGGAGTGAACCACATGGGGCAAGTCCATCTTACTAATTATAATATTGGAGAAGGGTGGGTTCTTCCTGATATCATAGAGTTAGGTATTAAATTGTTAATAATCGGGCTAAAAAAATGAAATGCTGTGTTGCATTTCTAAGTCATTCCTAATTTCTTCTTTGCGTGCAAGATCTCAAGGGGCTGACAAAAAAATTCCGAAACCGTGAAAATTAGTAGATTTTAGGAATTGTTTTATATTTTCAAATCGGGTAATCATTTGGCTAGCCATTGTTGATGTCCAGGGAATATGGTAAAAAAAACTATTCTAGAAATATACTACCTCCGTTTCACCAGGATTGTCCTGTTTGTTTTTGACATATTTTTCTACATCAATATTTAACATATTAGATAAACTAATTTTTTTAAAAGTAAAATCATCAATATATAGTTTATTATGTAATGAATCTATACATAACTTGGATTTATAAAATTAATTTATCTTATATGTTAAATATTGAAATCAAACAACATGCTCAAATAGTAAACAGGATGTTTGAAAATATTTGGGAGAGAGAGAATAAGCATAATCGACATCAATTATATTTCATCAATCAGTATGAGTACAGGGAGTGGGGTTTTTTTTATATATAACCCAGAACGTACAGCAAGTCGGATTATATACTATTCGGAAACATATGTAACCCGATTACAAGTGTGGACTATATTATATATACTATCTCAACCTCCCCCTCAAGTCATAAATCGTTGTGTTGGTTTGTGTCTTGTAGTAAATAGAGTCCAATATGCTGCAGCATGTCACGGTATGTTTTTTCCTGGCAGTGTCTTTGTAAGGAAATCAACAACTTGATGTTTATTGGAGATGTAGTCAACAGATATGAGCCCTTGCTGGATCATTTGCCGAACGTAATGGATATCAACTTCTATATGTTTAGTTCGTTGATGATGCACCGGGTTCTTGGCAATGTAGATGGGGATATGTTGTCGCACTTCAATGGGATGGGTGTAATGTTTGGAACTCTCAGCTCGCTGATTATTCTGCTTAACCATGCCAGTTCAGCCGTTACCACTTTCATTGCTCTATACTCCGCTTCAGCTGAGGAGAGGGAGACACACCCTTGTTTTTGGATTTCCATGATATTGGAGTGCCACCTAAGAACACATAAAAACCAGAAACTGAACGCCTAGTGATCGGGCAGCTTGCCCAATCACTGTCACACATGCTGTCAAAGAGTAGTCAGATGTATTATTTAACAGAATGCCATATTCAAGTGTGCCTTTGATGTATTGTAAAGTATGCATAGCAGCGGACATATGTGTTTCAGTAGGATGCTGCAAAAACTGGCTTAGCAACTGAGCAGTAAACACAGATCAGGTCTAGTGTGAGTGAGATAATTAATCTTACCAATGAGGCTGCGGTATTCTGTTGGGTTGCTGAGCAGTGTACCATCAGTATGTGTCAACTTTTGTCCAAGTTGAAGAGGAGCAGCAGTTTGTTTGGAGTGCAGAATATTATAATCATTGAGTAATTCTAAATAGAATTTTCTTTGTGACATAATAATCCCTTTTTCATGATGAAGAAATTCTATACCAAGAAAGTAATGAAGGTTTCCAAGGTCTTTAATATGAAATTCTTTGTCTAGTTGCTGTTTAACTAAAGCAATTTCATGAGAGTCATTTCCTGCTAATATAACATCTTCCACATAAAGTGCCAGAAAAGTAATGTGACTGTTCAGATGTTTTGAAAATAGAGATGGATCATTTTCAGATTTTTGATAACCGATAAACTCAAGAAAATCACTAAGTTTAGCAAACCACTGTCGTGATGCTTGCTTAAGACCATATAAAGATTTTTTGAGTTTGCAAGTGTTGAATTTTCATTGGTTATCAGACCTTTTGAAATCTGCATGTAAATTTCTTCATTTAAGTCTCCATGGATGAATGCATTGTTAACATCCAGTTGACTTAAAAACCAATTTCTCTTAACTGCTACAGCAAGAAGTGTGCGGTATTGTGGTCATGCGAACCACTAGGGAGAAGGTTTCAGTATAATCAAGCCCAATTTTTTGATTAAAACCTTTGGCAACTAGTCTTGCTTTATATCTTTCAATGGAGCCATCTGCTTTGAGCTTTGTTTTGTAGATCCATCTACAACCGATGGCCTTTTTATTTTTTGGAAGTTTTGTGAGTTCCCAAGTATTGATTTTATAAGGGCTGATCGTTCTTTATTCATGACTTCTACCCAATGATTTTTCATACAGGCTTCTTCATAAGAGGATGGTTTCTTTTGTTTCTAAGATTTGGGAGATTTGATCTTTGTTTTTGACAGAGGAGAAAGATAAAGTGTAGGTGGGGTAATATCTGTGAGAGAAAGGAAATTGAAAGATGTATGAGATTCTGGAAGTGAGGTTCTTCTTGTGATTCTATTTGTTATTATTTCAGAGAATACATCTTGTTCAGGCATGCTTGCATACACATGATAGTTTGTAAGGTGTGTGGGCATTTTTTGATTCTTGTGGACTTCCTGATATCAGGATCTATGGGATGATAAGTATTGGGGGGGGGGGGGGGGGTTGATTGAGTGTTCTTGATTGTTATCTGGTGGAGAGGTGTTAGAAGGATCTGTGTATGAAGGGAAGTCAGATTGTGTGTCAACAGATAAAGGGGGTTCATTGCCTCTGTTGTTGATTTCTGAACTGATAGGGTTTGTATCTGCGGAATTTTCTGTATTGTGAAGAAGTAGAGGATAATATTCTTCTGCAGAAGTATCATGATTCTGATGGAGAGAATCAATGTTCATATCTGCTGTTATTGTTTGGGATTTGTTGTTCTTAAAAGGAAAAACTGTTTCATGAAACACTACATGTCGAGAGACTAATAACTTATGATCTGTAAGTCTAAGAAGTTTATATCCTTTTTGATTTTTTGCAACTCCTAAATTAACACAAGCTGATGATTTAGGTTGGAATTTCCCTTTGTTATTACCCAAGTTCAGAGCATAAGCTAAGCATCCAAAAATTCTAAACTTGTGTAATCTGGTGGTGCATTATAGAGACTTTCATATGGTGTTTTTTCCTTCTAAGGAGGAACTTGGCAGTCTATTTATGATGTGTGTGGCATAAAGGATGGCTTCACCCCAAAATTCTATAGGGACACCAGATTTGAAAAAGATCAACCTGGCTGTTTCCATGAGATATCTATGTTTCCTCTCAACAATGCCATTTGTTGAGGGGTATGTGGGCAAGAAGTTTGATGTATGATTCCAAGCTTATGAAAGTATAGTTTTCCCTCATTTGATGAGCCTAATTCAAAGGCGTTATCAGATCTAATTACTTTAATAGATCTGTTAAATTGTCTTTCTGTATAAGCTATGAAATGTTTCAAAAACTCAAAAGCCTCTGATTTACTATGCAACATTTTACCCATAAAGCCCTAGTTTTATCATCCACAATACTCAGAAAGTATTTTCTGTCATCATGGGTTCTAACATGAAAGGACCACAAATATCAATGTGTATAAGGTCAAAAATTTCTTTGTTGTTAGAGATGAGCGCTGAAACGGAAGTTTATGGTCTTTTGCCTTATGACAGGAATCGCATACAAAATCTGGGGGTATTTCTTTTCTTTTTATTAAGCGAAGACTACAGAGTTTATCCAAAGGAGCATGCCCTAATCGCTCATGCCAAAGGTTTACATTGTTGGACTTACTAGTACAGGAAGAAATCTGTTCAGGCAACACATCTTGAGCCTTATCTATGCTATTATCAGACATTTTACAAAGGAAATTGTCTAATTTGCTACTATCCAGTACATATAGACCATTGTATTCAACACCAAACAGAACATTATCCTTAGTCTCAAGGTCCTGCAATAAACATTGATCATGTTGGATAAGCACACAAACAGGCAATTGCTTTAATAGTTGTCTAATGGACAGTAGATTAAAATGAAACGAGCTGACATGCAAAACGTTTCTAATAGTCAGTCTACTAGATAATTGCACACTTCCCATCCCTTGTATTATGCCACTATGACCATCAGGCATGATGACATTATAATCACATATTCTATAATCACCACAAAAAGCTGTTTATTACCACACACATGATTCGTAGCTCTTGTGTCTAGGATCCATTTATTTTTCAAGTGAATTGTGTGCTTTTTGTATAACTTGATTCAAAGGGGTAAATAAGATAGTAGGGTTTTAGGAGTACCTGCGAACTGACAATTAAAGTCAGTTTCTGTGTTATCTTGCGTACCAGACTGATTTTTCTTTGCATAAGATTAGGCAGTATTGTTGTGTTTGGGATGACGCCCTGCTCCTATCTCTTGTTCTTGAGGTACGCAACAAGAGCCTTCAGTTGAATCTCATTCATTCCAGGCATGGGTTGGTATAGTTGCTGTTTTTCAGTCATTTGAACAGATTGTTTTGTTCTGTTACAGCACCAGTGAATGCCCGTTTCTCCTTCACGTTATTGTTCTTCCAATTTGGGGGAAATTTTCCAGTCGCCCAGTAACAATCTTCTACGGTGTGGCCTTGTTTCTTGCAATGGGGGCATTTTCCTTTCCTCTTGTCACCTTTGTTCAATTTAGGGCTAATTTCTTGAGATGAGCGATTATGTGGTAGATTCGCAAAGGCCATGGAATCAGAGTCCAGTTTGTGATTCTTCTAGGCCGCTCTATGGTTCTCCTCTTCTCTCAACACGGGCGTATACTTGATCGAACGATGTAGTGGCTTCATCATCAATTAACTGCTCCGTATCGCCTTGTAGGTGTCGTTCAGCCCCATTAGGAAATCAAAAACGCGTTCATTTTCTTGAAGTTTGGAAATAGCCTCAGATGAACCGCAAGAACATGGAGGGATGTCTATCAATTCTTGTTGTTCGTTCCAAATTCTGACCCACTTGGTATAGTAATCATTGACAGAAGAGTTACCTTGTTCCAATTTGTGAGATTCCTGGCGAAGGGTGTACAATCTTGTGCCTGATGAATCGTCAAACCGTTTACACAGATTAGCCCAAATATCAGCCGCGGTCTTGAAATACATGACTGACTCTCTGATATGGTCTTCCAAAGCCGTAAACAGCCACCCGATGACCATTCCATTCGTGCTATCCCAGGTTCGTTGTTTGGCCCCTTCGTAATCAGTTCTTTTTATCGTTCCTGTCACGAACCCTAATTTTCTCTTGGAGATGAGTCCGACTGTGAACGATCTTTTCCATTTGGCAAAACCGGTGCCATTGAATTTGTGAGCTAACACAATCCCTGGATTGTCGGACGGATGTGTTTGTAATTCTTCATCTTGTAGTCTGAGCTTCGAAAGAAATTGCAGGTCGTCGAGGTCGAATGTCTTCTTGGAGTGTTCTGCATTTTCTTCTGGAGTTTTTTTTCCTTTCCTTCAGTATCTTCTGGCGTTTTTTCCTTTCCTTCAGTCATAGCGAGAAAAGAGGAATCATTTCTTGCATTTTACGGGAAGGTTATGAGTGTGGGTAGTATTTTGAGAGAAAAATATGGGTTTCCAGGATTTGCTCATGATACCATGAAAATATTTGGGAGAGAGAAAAAGCATAATCGACATCAATTATATTTCATCAATCAGTATGAGTACAGGGAGTGGGTTTTTTTATATATAACCCAGAACGTACAGCAAGTCGGTTTATATACTATTCGGAAACATATGTTTCCCGATATTACAAGTGTGGACTATATTATATATACTATCTCAACAACGTTCCGAGTGGAACGGGTAGTGTATTTTATTGTATGTTTTGTCATGTTCAATTGTTTGAGTGGATGATGATGTTGTATAATAATATTAAGAACACGAGCTTTATTAATAATTAAGGTTAACTTATAAAATCAAACTAAAAATTAACCTAGCTAAACAGAAGTAATAATATTAAATTAAAAAAATCAAAACGATTAACCAAATACTATTAATTGATTGAATCAATGAAATGGTTATATTTTTTAAAAAAAAAACTAAAGATTCAATTAACGGAGGAAAATAATTAAGAACAATCCTAATCAATGTTGAACAACTAATTAATCAGGAGTACAAGACTAGTAGATGTTTATACTAGATACGAAAACTGCGAGCTTAATGAATGAGCTCCAGTGTAGATGAAACAACAAACCTTGCATTGAGTCAACAAGCGTTTTGAGCTTCTTAAGCTAATCTGAGAATGGGGTTGCTCAAAACTACATTAATTATGAGAGAAGGTAGTTTAGATTCATTTTATCTCCTAATCTACTTCGGCTCCTTACCGAATACTGGATAAGAATGTAAGTCCTTGACTGAATCCCCTATCAAGTTGGGACTGTGAGTTGTCTTCTTTTCTTACAAACTAGAGGTGGTTTGGGTTTCCTCTATCCCAAAAAATATCTCTCGTTGTGTATAGGGAGGAGGAGAACCAATTACCAGAGCGAAACATCGCCACAAATTCTATTATATTCTATTCAGTTTATTCTTTTATTATTACAGATGTTGCCTGTATATACGGCAAGCTCTTACGGCAGTCATCTCTGAACTGCGAATAAGATCACCCCACAGCTCCACTTGCAGTAGCTCCACTGCGAATAATATCATATCACCCCTCTTGATTGCAAGCTAAAGAGTCGTCTTTTGAGCATGGAGATGATACCATTCCAACCTTATCCATGGAACTTAATCTACAACACTCGTTTCTCTCTTCTGTACAACTTAAATTATCTCCAACAATCTCCACAAAACCATGTCCATTGGACCGAAACCCCCGAGTCCCATATCTTCTCTGCTGATATCCCAGGTAATTTTAGTAGAAAGAGAAGAAAACCCATTGTTTCTAATCAATCATTTCTCATGTTAAGTGCCCAAAAGTAATTGCAGGATGTGTTTTTGTGATTCTGTTAGGTTTGAGGAAGGAGGAAATCAAAGTTGAAGTTGAAGACTCAATTTACATGATAATCCGAACAGAAGAGTCACACCCGGAATCAGATCCTGAGTCTAGTCGGAGGTTCATGCGAAAGTTTAGGCTGCCGAGCAGGGTAGATGTTGAAGGGATTTCAGCTGGGTACGAGAATGGCGTGTTGACTGTAACAGTACCCAGAAGGGGGTTTATCTTCATTGACCGGATGGATATTATGTCTAATTGCAACTCTGAGTTAACTGCCAGGGCTGCCTGAAGTTTATTTATTTTCAGGCAGGCACTGCTCTGCTTCTGATGATCCTGTTAATGCTAGTGCCGTTGCTAGATCTCTATTCTTTTGGATGAAACATGATACCATTATTTGTATCTCGGAGGTCCTTTTTTTAGGAGTGGTTTCTGGGTGATCCGAGTATCAGTTGTATTTGCTAAAAGCGTTGTTTGTTTTATGGGATCCGTTGTGTATCAAACTCTTCGTTATGGTAACAGAATGAAAACTTTGTTTCTGATGGTTAGAATTGTTGGGGATTTTGATTCATGACTGAATTTTTTAATTAATCCAAGTTTGGCGGCTAAGTTGATTGATTCGATCATGGTAGCCAGATTCTCTCGATCGCAGTGGAAACCCTAACAGAAAGAGTAGTCTATATACCAGATGTAATTAATAGATAACACATATTCTCATACAGAACGAACTAAAGTCACCGTTTACAATGGGAATTAGATCATGTAAAACTCAAAAGGAGTCCTTTCTGGATGAACATTGACCTCAAAATCTGTGACTCCAATAACCATTTGAAGATTGGGAGGAGAATAATGGACAGAATAATTTCACAACGAGCCTTCAAATTCGTAGCACAAAGAAAACGCATAAGCAATCACTATGCTCCAGACTCTTCTGGTCACATCATATCAACTCCACACGCCAATAATAACTACGAAAATGTGGGCCGTTTCTTCCATCACACTCTTCATCTCAGGAGTGTAAAGAGAGTATACAACCGCTTGCCTCCTCTCAATCTCAAGCTGTGACTTGCCTTCGGCGAATGCCTTGGCGATAACAGCGATGGATTCCGTCCGCAGCCCTTCTCTTCACTTACTCCTTATGTTATAGTCTGTGAATTTGGAACCCACTCCCAGCAGCGAGCGCAGGAGTGATAACACTACCACTTTTGTCGGCGTCGCAGCAGCCATCGCCGGGTGCACGATACAACCAAAGCAACCGATTGAAAACAACTAGCAGGGAGGAGACAGAAGATGATTGAAGTAGTGGTCGTGAACCATTGGGCTCACTTCATTTGTTAGGCCTACAAAAGAGGTTTAACTGTCCATGCTGGGTTTTATTGGGCCCTACTGTTTACAGAATATCGCCACCATATGTAAAACAAATAGTTGAAACTTGCTAGTACCGTAGTAGAATATGGGAATTGAATGCTTATACTAAACTGTCAAAGAGTATTCAAGAAAAAAGAAATTATTGATGGTTGATATATTTTCAGTATGGAGAGTATGACGCTGGTGTCATATTGTTATATAGAGACTGTCAACATGTCAACAAAGCATTGGTGGAAAAAAATTTAAAAAGAGATAATAAGAGAGAAGTCATGCCAGGAGAGGGGGAGAGGACTAGGTGAGTAGGTGGGAGAAATTGTATTTTATTTTAAAATGTTATAACTTACAAATTATAAATGCAAAATTAAAAAAACTATACCATTGTTCATCATTTTTCATGCTCTTCAAAACAAGATGCATCATGAATATGTTTTGGTAAACTTAAAATTTCATGTTTTTAGAAGGAGTATATATTACATATTTTTTAAGTGAATCATATTCATTAACAAAATGAATCTTCTTTAACAGTAAAATGAACCTTATTCATTAACAAAATGAATCTTACCCCAAACACTTTAAAAACCGCATTTTTACAAAGCTAAAGGAGTCAAGAACTCACTCTAGGAGAATGATTAAGAGTTATGAAGTGCAAGAAGCACGAGCAATTGAGTAAAGACATTGGATATGCCTCAAAAAAAATCTTAAAGCAAATACATGGAATAGCCGGAATGAATACCCGGTCTAAACATTGGAGGGCAAATGCCTAACATTAACGCATCAATGTTCAACAACGAGGTGGGATTCCCATGACGACCACCAAGACCATCAGGAAAAATATTGTTCTTCATAGAGGAAGACATTATACCCAATCGAGAATACAAGGGAGAAAATCTCAACGGTCTACCCTAGGAACGGGAGACGTTATAACCCTAAACGGGGACCATACGAAATCCAGAACCGCAAGGCGGAATACGAACTAAACATACTCAAAATGTTAGCCAGATGAAATGGCATCACTTAACAACACCCAGGAGCAATCCTTGAAGGGTGTAGAACGAAGTGTCACGATAAGAACACAAGAATTACAATGAACACTCGGTTAGAACACCGAAGGGATCCCACTTGACAGAGGATACCCTAAATTGACAAATGGTATCGATCAATATCTAGATACCTAACGGGCCTCTAACGAACGGAAGCGTGATGCAATGACTTTATCACGCCCAATATTACCTCCAACCCGATTGATGGTGTACGGAGAAATAGAAAATATGTGAACAGCCTAAGATGAGTAGAACTCTAGGCAATGTGGCTAGTAAGCCCCGAACCTACTACAATACGTAGACACTACGGTTGCAAAACTACTGAGAACAAGTGAGATTGTTTAATAACCATTGAGCAAGGACACCCCTCGTTAATGTGAGACCGCGAGAACGGTGAACACGTAGATTCCAAGAAGAGGGAAGTCAATAGTGAATGTCTGAAAGTACATCCCTTTCAGAACTACTAAGGTAGTGAAGCTGAGCAGATAATTACCGCCAAGCAGTAACTGGAACAAGATGAAATTGAAGGAAACTTTTATGGCAATTGGTAAGAACCAGAAGAGTAGTCGGTTATAAAGTGGATAACGCTCAAGGAGCTCTGAAACAGGAAGAATACTATATTCTGTAATCAACCAAGTAAATGGCGAACCATGGTATACATGGTAGAAGTACATGAGCAGAAGCTAATATAATAGCAGATGCCATGGAAACCAAAGTCGTAAGTAAATACGAACGTGGTGCGCATCAAGCGACCAGTGTATGTTAATAATCACACAATGACATGGAGATGCTCAATAAGAAATGGTGGATATACCGGACAACAAGCCGGAAATCTGTACCAAGGAATAAAAGACCTCACAGAGGAGGCAATGTCCATTCCTACTGCAGTAGCATAAGGAACTGGAAGTGTATCCTAAGAGGATCAAGAGATAAATGAAGTAATAAACTTCGGGACAAGAGTACCCAATTGATAAAGAATCAACCGCACTGGATACGGAAAGTGTTGTAAACACACCATTGAACATGGCACAAGCTAGTTAAGCGAAAGTTGAGGAACAAATCGTGCGGCCTAAGGCCAAAGAAGCACGAAGTGTGCGAAACACACCAACAATCACAAGAAGTGAATTCCATCGGAATAAAAACTGAAGGAAACCCATGAACATTTAGAAGACCGATGCATAGAAAATGCAAGGTCATACAAGTAAAGAACACTTGTATAGAATCAGATGAGTGGGCATAATTCAGAAGCCACTGACAATAGAGGAAGCACTACATACTAAGTAGTGGCTCAACCTCAACCGACAACACGTCGGAAGAATCAAGTGAATAATCGTGAAAGTATACAACAGTATGTATAATAGATTTCCAGAGAGCTAGATTGAAAATCCGAAGCTCATTGAGTTCACGCACGGTAAAGGAATACCACGCTTGATTGAGAAACCTTATTCCCAACATAAAAGGGGATAAAAAGGTGATGTGTAACACTTAAGAATAACAAGAAGGGCGAACAAACCCCAAGTTATCAGGGTCGCGCAGCAGAAGCTAGTGGGCCCAGAATTCTAACAGTAACATACCTAATGAATAAGAGTGGATGGCTAATTATCAATACCTTGAAGCCTCTTAGGCTATAACCGAACCCGGTTAAGAGTTGAACAACTCCGATGAAAATTCTTGGTGCAGGGACTAACCGACAATACGGTTAAGACCCTTTGACCAACGAACATTGTAAGATAGACCGCATGGAAGCTGAAATACTCCATGATGGCTGAATGCCTTCGAAAAATGTCCAATGTTGACACATGGTAGATTACATGGGCGTAATCCCTTTAAGGGGGGTAGAGCGAAAACCGTAAAGTGTATGTTTTACATAATAAGTGCGTGAACTACAATTCACATAGCGCAAAAGAATTTGTTTTGATGATTGGTACTTATGTTACATAAACATATGTATGAATTCACAGTGTAATTACGGTAAATTGTAAGATCAGGAAGGGAAAGGAGTAGAGGAACTCCAGGGGAATGAGGATCCCGATGGTATATGTCTATGTGAGATTAGACATAGTAATAGTATGAGATATGAGTCGGTATAAAACCGACGTTAAGAAATGAGTATGTGGTGAAATATGATGAGTATAAATCGGTATGAAACCGATGTTGAACCTAGTGGAATGGAGTCCCTAGGTGACTTGATTGATTCGACTTGAGAATGTTTGGAGGATAGGAAATTAATTGGAGAACTAACTTTTGAATTTCTTAAGTATAGTAGTTGGAGATAATGTAGTAATAATTGATGAGGCGATTAGTAAGTGAGAAAATGAATTCTAGAAATTGAAAATGTATGTCTTTGTGATTATGACTAGAAAGATTAAAAAGATAGAAGATGAAATAATGATTGACTATCTGTTTGTGTGAAATTGAGTGGGAGGTGGAACTTGATTTGCTAGCGATCAAGGGAAACTGAACACAAATTGGGGTGGAAGGATAGTTCAACACCAATGCTGATCACATTGGGGTTGAATGACTCTTGAAGCTCCCTATAAGTGGTCACAAGTAATAACGCTAGTAATAGGGTAATTATCATAAATTGGAATTTGGAGTTGTATAGAGTTTTCAAAATGAATTTCCAAACTGATTTTGGCACAAATGATTTTCTTCAAATTGAGAATGAGGACTGGTTTTGAAACCGCTTCCACGGGTGCTAGTTGGACCTTCCCATGGCTAGGCACCGGTATCGGGTCGAAACCCGGGAAGTAAGGCTAGTTGTGAGCCAGTGGAAGTGATGATTAGTTTTGAAACACACTACACCGTTCGTGCAGTGGTCCTAAGTGGTCGGTTGGGTGCAGTAATAGTGTGTGTTTTTGTATTTTTCCAAGGGCACTGGGACAGAGTAGTCCTATAGTAAGTATGAGTAATAGTGCATGAGGATCTCTAGATGTGCAAATGAATTTGATCAGAACCAAAGGACCGTAGGGCCAAAAAGCGTAAGTGCCCAATGTCATGAAGGTCATGAACCAGAAAGTGTAAGTGTTCAAACGTGACCGGTACCTGAGGGATCACTCGACATGGGAGAGGATGGTACCTTCTTTATCTGTGGATGGACCCCATGGAGAGTTTGGAAACGGATATTTTTATTGTTATGCATGCAGTGACATGTTGTTTGGATGTGTAGTATACATTGAATTAGGCTTTTGGAGTCTGACAGGTTATGCAGAGATTATAACCTTAGCATTGAGTACTTAGGTGACTAACGATATTAGATTCACCAACTTTAAGGGCAAAGTTCTTTAAGGGGGGTAGATTGAAATACCCCGAACTTAATTAGGGTGATTAAATTACTCTAATATTATATTTGAGGGCCTATTAGTGCCTCAAGAATTTTGGTAAAGAAAATAAATCCGAAAGAAAAGAGAAACGCTTAAAAAGTGAAAAACGCAAAAATGAGCGTTACGGGACCATAGGAGAAATATGACCTCGACAAGGGTCCTAGATGAATTCATAAGGCTTAGTTAGGCCTAATTAATATACAGGAACGATTCCTAAAGAAAATGGATCCAAATAATGTGTTAAAACGCTAATAAAGCTTTAGCGCACGTTTTTCGAGAAAACCCGAAAACATGACTTTGAGTGGTCAAATGGACCCGTAAAAATTATAGTCAACCAAATAACTATAATTGAACGTTAATGGAAGATTAAGAACCATTAAAATTAAAGAAACGAGAAAAATCCAGAAAACAGGCCTGGATAGTGAATAGTGACAAACCGGGTAAATTAATGAGCGTTTTCTGTAAAAGACGAAAAATGCTCAGCTTATATGTACACATTGGGGCCGGTTTTATTAAATAAGGCAGCCCCATCTACTAGTAAATAAGCTAGAAAGCAAAAAGAGAAAAAAATGAAAAAAAAAGTAAAAAGCAACTTTTTCCTTCTCTCCCCTCTCATTTCTCTTTTCCCCCTTCTTTCCTTCCTCTTCTTCCCTCCCAGCCGTCAGCTCCCTCCTTCCTCCCCAAGCTGGCGATTTTGAACTTCCATGGCTGCCCCCTCTTTCTCTCCAGCTCAAGTCACACCAAGGCTCCAAATGCAAAATAAATTACATATTCTTCTTCCTCTCATCAAGCTCTACCTATCTCTCTTTTCAAAATCCAAAAACGGTGAAGTTCATCTCCATGGGTATAGCCCATTTGAAGAGAAAATTAGAGATTCTTGAAGCTTGGAGCCTCCTCTTTCTTCTAAGGTAAAAGTTCCATAAAAAACTCATTTTCCTCCATCTTCTTTCTTGGCCGATTTTTCCCCTTTGTAATGCCTTGTTTTCTTTCTTGATTTGAGCATTGGTTCAACTCTCCAATTGTGGAGTAACCCTCCTCTTGATCCAAGGTTTAAAACCCCTCTTGGAACTCCAAAGGTAAAAACCCTAACTTATGGTGTTTTAAGCCCTTTCATTGAAATAGAATTATTCCAAGGGTTTAGGAGTTTAAGTATATTCATTTTGTGTTCCTTGGATGTTGGGATGGAGTTTGGCAACTCCATTGCCCACTTGACCGAAAATGGGAAGAGGAAGAGGAGAATTGGAAAGAAACTTGGAAGATTAAGGTAAGAAATCCACCTTAATGTTTATTTTGATTGTTTTAGAACTTGGGATGGGAAATTAAAAATGATTGAAACCAAAATGTGCTAGAAATGTGCTTGGTTGACTTTAGAGAGAAATTTGTGAACTTTGCTCGGAATGGGGGCCTTGGAGCCAAGTGATTTGAGATTGTGGTTATGTTGTTGTTTGATGGAATTTTGATTGAGTTTGTGTGCTGGTAGGACCCTTTATGGGTGTGGCTAGTTTTGGAATGATTTAGGAGAAAATGGATGAGTTTGGATATGTTATGTTTATGGGGAAGCTATGACAAAATTTTAGTAGAAATTGGGTGTTTTAGATTACTTAATGAATTGGAGAACCTAGGTGTTTGTGAGTTGAGTTGATTAATCCCCATGAAATTGTATTTGGAGAAGGGAGATTTGGGCATGCAAACTTTGTAAGCAAATTGGCAAAATGGTTTGTGAAGACCTTAGAATTTCTAGAAAAAGAGTTAGCGTTCATAATCTTGGAGATGGAGGATGGACTTGGGTATAGTTAATGCAACTGTCTATGATGAATGGGAATGGTCAAAATGGGTGAGAACAAGAGGTAAACCACCAAGAGGAATTTAGAAATGCACAAGTGTGCAAAATGTAAAAGTGAGGATGGAAATTTGTTAAATTTGAGCAAGAAGTTGAGCAAGGATTAAACCAATGATTTAAAGAGGTTTAGAGCATGTTTTAAGGTGTTTAAACATGTAGGAAACTTGTGGAAAGATTAGGGAAAGATTGAGTGTGGATTAAGGGTTGAATTGGAGTTGAAAAATTACACATGTAGTAGGTTTTAGCAGGGTCCAGGACTTGGTCCTTGGACAAAGTCCCGAACCACACCCAAAATCAGGCCGAGAATATAGAACCACCCTTGGTCCGGGACTTGGCCTAGGTACAATGTCCCAGACCATATGTTTTTTTTAGCCGAAAGTTAGGTTCTCAATTGGTCCGGGACTTAAGGTAGGAACCAGGTCCCGGACCACCCCCAGAAATTGACCGTGAATGTTTTAAAGTGTCTAAATGATGGGGGATTGATTGGTATTGGTTTTCGATGTTGTTTAGGAGTTTTTTGGTGACATATAAATGTCCTAAGAAGTTAAAACAAGATTGAGAAGTGAATGAGGAAGTTGTGAGTTAGAGCACATGAACAAAACCGAGATAACGGGACAACGGGGTAAGTACGGGAGTAGTAATTATTTATGTACCGTAACGCCTTAATGTTAATAGAACCATTTGACATGTAATCATTGGTTTGAGAGTAAGACTCGAGGAATGTGAGGTGACATGGTAAAGTTAACCCAAGGTGAAAGGTATGATTTTCTCATGCCCCGTATGCTAACCGGATTACTCTGATTTGTATGATGTGCTTGTGTGCCGACTTAATCAAGATAAAAGCATGAAAATGGTTTATTGCCTTGAGTGTATATCTTAATGCATGATGTGTGTACTATCCACCCTTGTATGGTTGTGTGGTGTAACCTAGTGATATGGACCGACTCGTAGATGAGTATTGTTTGGTTAGTGACTCGTAGAAAGAGTCGTTTGTCGAAATAACGAAAACGTGGAAACACATGAAAACTATCAAACCAAGAAACGATAACGCAACCTATGAACTCACTAGAACATGAGAGAGTGGTACGAGATTAGTAAACTCCCGATAACGGTTAGAGAACCGAATTGAAATAATCCACAAGCAAATAGTAGTGGAAGTATGTAACGAACCTCTACTTGGAGGATAATGGTTGTTCAAAGATAGGAACAGTTGAAAGAAGTAAAAGATTGATAAGGGACCATCAAACTCCCTTAGAAAAATAGTCGACCCAGAATATGAGGATCCGACCTAGTATGAGAAAATGTCCCGAACATAAAAGTATTCGAAACGTTGGGAGAAACCCTTAAATCTGAGAATACTAGACAATAAGAAATTCCCTAGATGATATCGAGAGTGATACTTCTAGGCTAATCCTTGAGATTGTAATATAACTCCGAGAGAGGAGTATTTGAGAATTGAGTAGTCTGGTAGAGAGCCGGACGTGGGTGTATTTGAGGAACTAGGTGTATAGTTCTGTTTGGTAGTTGAACCTTTCCACCGTGCTAGACCCGGTGTAGGGCCGTAGCCGGGGAAGTAAGACGAGTATTGTAAGCCCGTTGGTGAGTCTTGTGTATGACTCTGCCCGGAGGTCATGGATAATGACTTAAAAGATATCCAATTGAGAATTTGAGAATTTGGTAATTGTAGTATTTGAATTCGAGAATTGAATTGAGTATTGAGAACTTGAGAGTGGGAATCAATATTGAGGATTGTAGAACTTGAATGGATTGAGACTTGTAAGGTTTACGAACCCAAGAGAGCTTGAGTAAGAGTATCCCAAGAGAATGGGGAGGCATTGAATAAGGTATCTAAGGCATTAGTGGGGTAGAAACCCCAAGGCCTAGGAGTAGGATAAAATAAACTAACCCCTTGATGTGTGAGTTAGTGTTTGTATTCTATGTCGGATAATGTTTGGAATGTTGTACATGTATAATGTATTGATACCTCGCATGATGATTGAAATAAAATGAATCGTATGTTCTCGACAAAATAGTCGGCGTACCCCCGTTAGCACGTGGGGTATGTGAATTTCATACCAGCAAATAGCTGAGCCCCTTAGGGCACCGTTTTTATCCTACAAGTACTTAAAGCTGAACACCGTTCGAGAGTAGGACGGGGTTGCTACATAAGCGTGGGTAGATAATTAAGAACCTTTGTATTGATTTGTAATTGTAAATGTTGAATTGTAAGACCGATTTGTTATCGGCGAACTTGAGGAATTTAGATACTCGGTATAGAACGGAATTGATGCTGCATTTGTATATTATGGAATTGAAGATTGTATTTGGATTGAGATTTGATTAAGGAATGTATAGTTGGTATAGAGTACTCGGTATATTCGTTCATCAGACCGATAGCGTAATTGGATTATTGTATTTGAATTGGGATTGGCCTTGTTAGTCACGTGGGTGACTAACGGCATTGTATCACCCCCGGTTGTATTGGAATTCCGCTGCTTGAGTATTGGTAATTGAGATAGATTAGGGGATAATGACTGGATTACCGGTAGGGGTGTTACAATATGGAACATGGCCAGAGTGGTGACCTAGTGACACACCCAATGGTGAGTAAATTTTCGTTGATCTCTTAAGCTCCCTTGCCCCTCCCTACAAATTCAAGCCAAGTCAAAGAGTTACTAAAACTAATAATGAATGATGGGTCACTCTGCTCAAAATTGAAAGTTATAATATAACATCTCCCTAGCATCATAATGGGACTAGTGACACGCCCAGGAGTGAGTAAACTTTTGTTGAGTTTTCCAGCTCTCTTGGCTCTTCCTTACAAATTCAAGCCAAGTCGGAGAACTAGAAAAATTTCATTTGGATTTTACTAATGAATGATGGGTCAGCGTCATGTATAACACCCCTAGCTCTAGAATTATAGACGTTCTTAGAGCCAGCAAGGTCAACAAGATTCAGCTTTCCACATCTGACCAGTTCTTCTCCCTCTGGTATTTCTTCACGTGAATGGTGCTGGAAAAGATAGAGTGAGAACGAGTACTTTGTTTGTTCAGCAATGTTTGTGATTTTTGTCTCTTAGTAGAGCCCTTTTCAAGGATCTTGTAAATTACATCTGCAGTAGTCACTATATCTTCTTTCGACCCTCTAACAAAAACACCACCTTTCCATCTTCCATAAGGGAGGGAAACTTCTTTGATTTGTATTCAACCATAAACTTATTACAAAAGATCAGCTAATTACTCATGATACAACTCTAATAAGGAAACTTTCATGCCGAATTCTGTCTGTTTGGTATTCTACTACACTGAAATTTCACTGACTAATATAGGAATCTCTCAAGCATTAATTGGGAATTCCTCATTCTACAATAAGATGAAGGTAAACTTAAATGATAAAAAGATACATAAATTACTTAAAACAGAATAGGTGAAAATGAAGAAGATAAAGTTTAAGTGGTTCAATGAAAGAATTTAAAGATAAAACTGAACCTTTTCCTAGCTCCACCCTCCATGCATGGTGAACATTTTCTCGTTTGACCATAGGAAAGGATGGGGCTATTAAGTTGTCTGGTTGCTATGATGGTATCAAATAAGTCCTTCTGTTTAGATGTTGGACCAAAACGTGCAACACACAATAACTTAGACATTGACACCTTGTATGATTTTGAGTTTGAATCTCCAGACCTCACATTCCTTGATGATTATCAGTTGACTGAGGAGTGTGAACGGGTGAATAGATGGTGTAACACCACTGTCGTTGCCTCCTCCCCATTAAGTTCTTGATTCCCTTTCTTGAATCTACTTGATGTTCATATCCATAAATTAGCTTCAAACTCAACTAATGGTGGCCACGGTCTGGTTTCGGTTCCAGACAAGAGTATTCGGATTCAGAACCAGTCAGGATCGGTATCATGGTGGTTTCAGTTCCTAGGGGGTGTTTTCAAGTTTGGATTTGGTTATAAAAGGTTCCAACTAGTTTTTGACCGGTTCTGGTTCCGGTATCCGTTCTAGATCTGTTCCATATTTGGTTCTTGAATATTAACCCGGTCGGCTAAAATGACATCATTTTGTTCTGGTTCTGGCCAGTTCTGATTTCAGTCAGTTCCGGTTCTAGCCGATTCCAAGTTGGTTCCAGTTCCAGTCGGTTCCAAAGTAGTTCCGGTTCCAATCGGCCCGAATCTCAAAGGGTGTATTCTGATTCGATAGGTAAGTGAATGTTCCGGTTCCGGTTCAATTCCAACGTTTCCGGTTGGCCACCATTAAACTCAACAATTAACAAAAAAATGAAAAACTGCCATGACAATCCCCTTAAATGAATATTAAAAACAAACATCTACTAACAAATACTCCTAATTAGCTAGAGCTGCCAAAGCGTCAGAAAGAGCATGAAGTATGTGAAAGACTAATGCGTGGCAAATAATGGAAGCGGAGTGGTCGATGAAAAAGGTAATTGATGAATTGAAAATATAGCATAGAAGACAAATCTATCGGAGACTAGGATAAGTTAATTAAGAAGATGATCATATAGTAAATGAATTGGGAATCGACTAACTAGAGTAAAAGAACAAGAATTTCAACCACGGAAGCACTTATCAAAGGAAAAAAATAAAGAAAAAGCTCACCGGTGGGGAAGGGGGGCATACATCACCACATTGGCATAGAAAACAATGAGCAGTCCAACACAAGCCATGGGAATCTATGGACAAAAGTGTAACTAAAACTATTACTTCCTATTACAATCAGGCTAGATCTCTTTTGCCTTGGTTTCCAATGTTTCACAAGATCAGATGCTTGTACACCTGGTCAATTGTATGACTTTACGTTATCCATCAAAAGTTGGTTTCAACATCAACAAAAGTATGACACTACTTGTAACACCCCTACTCGTAAACTCGTAGTAACTATTGCACTTAACATAATTAAAAGCCAACTCATAACTGAAAATATAGCCAATTGTTCTAACTCCGGGAGCTATCGCCACTACTCACCCATGTGAGTAATGAAGCGTCTAAATACCACATAATACAAAACCATTGTGATGACGAGAGATAAATAACCAATATATACAATACTAAGTCCGTAACTAAGTGAGAAATTTAAGTATTCCAACACCGTATGCAACCGCGATATAATACAAGACCAAATAAAGTCCAAAAGTACAATAATAACGTATACTGCTAACTACCCCCAAAAATATCACGCACTCCGGCTTCTGTCTTGATCAAACACCTGTAATATGTTTGTCATAAAGGCTCAGCACAACCACTGAATAAGCTAAGGTGTAATCTTTATGAGCCCTTAAACTCCTTAAGTTAATTAGTCGAGTTATCATGCGGTTCACTTACATGCTGATCCATTTTACAGATATATGATAAAACTATAAATGCAATATTAAAACATCCAGCAGTTCATCCAATATTCACACACAATTCCACACACATTATGCACATATAATCAATACGATAAACGAGTGCATATGATAATGATAAGAGCGTTTTTTTTGAACGGTTCTCGTTTACTCGGCTCTCAAGGCTTTTGATTCATTATCCACTTTACGAGAGGTATTTGAGTCTCGTACTAATGATTATATAATGTCTAATTGTTCCATTCACTTAACTCATGATCAATGACGGTCGTCATGTTAGAAGACGACATGTCCTCAACCACTTACCCCTATTAATGGTGGGTCACCAACGGCAGTAGCCATCCCCTATACGTGGGGACTCCCATTCCTCCTTATTACTCCTATTAATGGAGGGTCACCAACGCGCGAAGCCATCCCCTTTACGTGGGGACACCGTCCAACGGTCAGTCTGATCTATCTGAATATAATATACGAGTGGACTAGTAAAAGTCATTCGCTTTATTATGATATCTATGCGCAACCAGGATTCCCTGGATTTCTCCTCATATATGATTCTTTTCACCATGTGATTAAGTTCTAATAATCTTACCTAAGATCCATTCTTAGGTTATAGTGAATATATTATCCATGTAGTTGCCTTTTAGGTCTTACATATTATCTAGGAGTCATCTAGGTCATTTTTGAATTCAAATACATGGGCTCATGAGAATGGTATTACCGTTTCTGTAACTAAGTTAATTACTTAGAATGATTATGGATAATGTGGTGTATCTCATTAATTATTTGCGAGTAGTATTTCCTTAACCAATAATCGTAACTCGATTCGAGTTCTATTTAGTATTGCCTTAGTCCGAAAGACGTTCACACATAATTAATATCGTGGGATAGTCGGCAATTTAAATCATATAAACATTTCAATATAAAAGCATACATATCACCCTTAGAAAGCATCACACACATGTCCAAACCCAAGGAAATCCTTAGGAACATTTGACCACACAATAACATACTGTTCACGGTAAGGACGCTAGCTTGAGATTTCGTGCCCGTCCTCTATCCACTTAACTCTAGAATATTTAATGCTAAGTGTTAATACTCTATAAATCATCAAACCATTCGGTATCCCTCACTGTTATTAACCCCTTGTTACTAACCCCTAATGATTAACTATTCGTTACCAATCGAGTTATTACTAAAAGCATCCCAATGCGGGATTAGTTAGTCAATCTTTTCCCATTGTTAGTAACTAAGATGTTGTGCAATTCTACAATCTTAGGATTAAACCTTTACTATATTACCTACTTTTAATCATGGGTACATATACATACTCACATGAATTATTTGATATATAGCATAATAGTATGGACCTTAGGTCTTTGAACTCGCATTTAATTACATATGAGTTTGGTCAACTCGACCTCCTTGGTCACCTTAGTGGAATTCAGTCAATGCAGTCAAGGTCAATGTATTGACTCGGTCCATGTGTTTCTATTGACCTTAGTGATTTCCATGTTATTTAATCTCCTTACTTAATCAAATCCTTAACCATTTAATTTAATGATTTACACAACTTTAAATAACCTACTAATGACTTAGGTTTTCTTCCCTAATCATTCTCATCCCACAATTTAAATCCCACCGTAATATATGATCTACAATTTGATCCAACGCCTTAATATATAACCTCACCTTTTAATTCCAACACCTTAATATATAATCTCACCACGTAATTATCTTACAATTCTTATCACCCTTAAACATCGATATTAAGATCTTTATATTTAGTGTAGTATAATGTAATTATCTCATTTACCCATACTCTTATTCCAAGCTTTCATAATCCTACTCATAATTTAATTTCCCTCAATTTTGTTTAATATTCTAATATCCCTCCAATAATATTTAGGGAAAATTCATAATATGCCACGATTTGAGTTTGTAATTCACGATATACCCCTTTTTGGAATGTTGTCCCTAAAATGCCACGATTTGAGTTTGAAATTCACAAATTGCCAATGTCCGCTAACAGACGTTAGTCTCGCCGTTTAGTGTCTCTGGTAAATGACCAAAATACCCCTGACGACAAGTTTAATTGTTTTTTAAAAAATTAATTGCGCTAATTAAACTATGCAACGACTATTTTTTTGATTTTTTTTAAAGTACACAAAATACCCTTGTTTGATTTTATAGTTTACAATATGCCACTATTTAAGTTTAGTAGTTTACAATGCCACAATTTGAGTTTTGATGTTCACAAAATTCCCCTGTTTTTCCTATAATGGCTAGTTTGAGCCCAACATCTCTTTTTTTGCCTTTATAAAGATCTTCTTACCATGTAAACAAAGCACAAACACCATACTAAAGCCATGGCCTTGTTAACAACTACAATCAATGAAAAGTTTCAAACAATTCATTGCAAATGTGAGCCCCATCAAACCTTACCCCTCCGCAAAGAAACTTCGGTTGGAAGGGCGTACTATTACTGCTGGGCATGTGATTTTTTCAAGTGGTGGGCACCGGAGATGCAAGATCGATACTCTTCTCATCCTAGGGTAAGACATGCTGGCTACACCAAATCGTACTCAACTATGATAGCCTCTACATCTACTACTACATTTGCTTGTTCTGAAGCTCCACATCAAGAAAGCATGACAGCTGATGTGTATCTTATCAATAGCATTAGGGAGTAGATAAAGAAAGAACTTAAAGAAGAGATGAGGCAAAGCATGAAGAAGATGTTTCTTTGGGGTGTAGTTGTATTTGCAACTGTAATCTGTATCCGCAAGATATGAAGTACTTTCATATATATTAATGCTCAAATAATAATGTGTTTGTAGCTATTTACACTTCTGTTTTCAATAACTTTCACATCTTTAAAAAACCAAGCAAAATCACCACTAAACAGATCTCCACACATCATAACAGATCTGTCCACTTACTAAACAACATAAAACACACATTTGTTCACAAAAACCAACCAAATCCATCACTAATCAAATTTTTCCACAACATAACAAGTTTGTCCACTTACTAAACAACATAAAAAAACAAACAACATAAAACAAACAACCGAAAACAAACAACATAAACAGATCTGTCCAACTGCACTATGAACCTCCAACTGAAGTGGAACCCTCTCGCACTTCTGGTTCTTTGCTTCTTTCTTGAAGCAGTAGCTGAACTTGAAGATGGGCCAGCATCCTGAGAAGAATGTCCCGTGGCAACAACATGTCTCTCCTCTTCCTACTCTGCAACAACTCTTTTTTCTCTCGTTGTTGGTCCACCCTTGCAAGTTCTCTTGTTGTGACCGAGAGTACCGCATTTTGTGTGCTTGCTGGTGACCCGCTTACCCTTCTTTTTCATTTTCTTCCTACCTCCTGTTTCTTCCCGCCTTCTTGAATCTTATTTTGCTTATATAATTACCATTAAGGTTCCACCAATTCTTAAGTTATGTAAATATTTACATAATCCATTATTGGGATGTATTAGCCTTAATAATTATTTAATTCTTCTTTTTAAATTATATTGTTTAATTTCATCATTTCATTGAAGGTTTAATAACCTTTTGAAATGTATAATTAATTATATGTAATTATAATCAAGGTTCCATAAATCCTTAATGAATTAAGACTCATTAGCCTTAATTAGTTATATAATTTGACTTTAATAATTACATAATTAAGCCTTAATTATTTTATAATCTTCACGGATTTTTCAATCTACCCCCTTAAAAGGACTTCATCCCGAAGTCGTATTCCTCAAATCAAATAGTCTTAGGGAATCCTGTAACACCCCTCTCCTTAAACACGTAATAATCTCTCTCGTAGGAATAAATAAATGTCTTACAGCGGAAGATAAAATAACAACAACAATACTCACTCGGGTGTCACCGGCCATTACTCGCCCATGCGAGTAACGAAACCAAACTATATCCAACATACAACAATAAAACAAACTGCTAACCGCTGTGATAACGAGAATAACTCCTATACATCATACTAAGTCCATTAACCATAAACGTCGACAAGTGAGCTTCTACCCAATCCCGAATATACATAGCCGTATCATAATACAATCCACCATCTATATTGTTATACAAACAAACTCCACGTGCGGTAATTAAAGTAAACTCTAACTACCCTGTTCCCGCACTTCGGCTTCGGCAATGATCAACAACCTGCAATGAGTGTAGTATCAGCGATAAACGGTGAGTATGTCGGGCCTGGACCCTAATGGTCACTTAGTCATTTTAACCATCTTATTATTAGATTGGTTTCATGCTTTACCATTTTACAGTTACAATCAATATTGTAATATACATGCATAAATATACATAATCATCCATCCAAACATTCATAAACACTTAACCGTCCATCCAATCCAAACATTCATTTAATAACACCAACAACAATTGTATATCGAACATATCGAATAATAGTACTGAATAAACGCCGTAGCGAACACCATCCTTTGTTAATTTAATTTTGCCTTTAAGGCCCCATCCATCCAAACCATGTTAAACAAATACCAGTTGGGCGTCATGTTGAGACAACCCGATAACCTCACCATGGACAGTAGTCCTCCCGTACACACAAAGGTGCTCATTTCGCCAGAGGTCCGGAGGCCCCTGACTATTCTCTTTGTCTCGTAAGACGTCCATATAAAGGCTGTAGCCACCTGACCCACGATCCAAATAGGGCTCGTTGGGTATAACCTGGAGCGGAACCCGATCGGGAACCCCTCAGTGATCACAAATGCGCAACCAGGTAGTTCGTAAACTACACTGGATTCCTCACCTCAACTCACACCATCTCTCTCTCATAATGTTTAAGATATGCTCTTAGTCTTATGGAGAATATAATTTATTAATTAGCTGCCCAATGGGTCTCACGCATACCGAGAAGTAATCTAGGTTATATTCATGTTCGAGATCCATGCTCTAGAGACCGACAATGTCGTGACTCGTTCCTAAGTGTTTTACTTAGGTTTACCATATACTTAATATTAATACTATGGTATTATATCAAGTAACTGTCTTGTCATCATAATAACGTATATGTATGTTTATATAAGTCGATCTATAGTCGACGTAGTGTTAGTCCCGTAGGACGCTCGTGCATAAATAATTTAATGCAGTAACACATAATCACATACATGTATCCAAAACACTTAACACACAAGTGATATCAACCAAATCCGAGCCCAAGGAATTCCTTAGGACAACTCGGATCAAACCCCTTTACATACCGTTCACCTAGACCAAGGATGCACAGTGTAGACCACTAGCTCGTCAAGCGCCTTCGTCTGAAGTATGATCTAAACGGTAATAAACTATAAGTCAGTCTCCATGACTAACTAAATCCGGTATTTCCGAATAACAGTAACCCTGACAGTTCATCCCTGGATTTCTACAGTTAGTTGTTACGGGTTTCTCTAAACCGGTCGGCTTTGTTACTAAAACTCATAAGTCGCATTATTTCGAATGTTAAGTTTAATTCGTTATATTTCTTTAATCTTATCCATCATTTATTTAGGTATATAACCTATAGTTGCATGAATACATGCATGATCTATTGTATTGTATTATTTTCCACCATCCATTTTAATACATTGTATCATATAATCCATTATCTGTAGTAAACTATATTTCCATTCAAAAACTTATAACTTATAGTTTGTAACTATTTTCATGTAATAACCACCACCATTATATTATATGGTTTCCAACCATAATATATATATCCATCCTTATATACATTATTCTTCTATATGTATATATTATATACCATATAGGTAAGTTCCATGAGTTATAAAACTCTTATATTATATGTTACATTTTATCATCTTATTTTAGATGATTATTCCCATTAGTTGTATTATATTATACAACTTATATTAAGATTATTATCCTAATATTATGTAACAATTTATGTTGTATAATTACAACTCCTAAGGTTTTAATCAATAATACCTTAGTTTATAAATCTTATTTATTTATAGTTTGTCACATTATTTAATGTGAATATCCTTACTTAAATTTATTCCATTAAAACCATTAACACCATATAATTGTTATAACATTTATAACATTGTAAACCATAGTTTAAAATTTATATTCCTATCTTTTATTCTCGGCACAGCCCTTAACTTTTCTTTAATTTGATTTTGGCCACATAACATTATGTAATGTTATACCATATACTTATATCATATAATATGATATTTTTATTTCCTTTAATTTATAACCTATAGTTTTTATACAAACTATATTATATTGTCGAGAAGGCAACATGTTATAACCTTATTTCATTCCATATCCCATAGTTTCCTTTATTTACAAATTCACCCCATTATTTATAACATGTTATACATATCATATAATATAACATTTTTAACTTATAAAATGGTATAACCTATGGTTATATTTTTGTAAAATTCCAAACAGACCATGATTCTGTTCTAAATTAATTTCCACCCTTTAAACTTTCCAAATTTATAATTTGACCCCATATATAATGTTATGTAATATATATATCATATATTATAACATTTTTAAACCTTAATATAAGTATAACCTATAGTTATATACTTATTAAATTTTCGAACAGACCCCTGGTTGTTACATATTATTTTTCTAACCCACCAAGTTTCTATAATTGTCATTTGGCCCACTTTATAACATATAGTTTTATAATATCATTAAAACTATATATTATACATATATCTTATTAAACACTCTTATATAATTCTAAAAATCGCCAAATTTTACCCAAGGGTTATAATTAACATTACTAACCCATATATACTCAGTTTTTACATTTCCACCACATATATTTATCCTAAGTGTCACAATGACATAATAACTATATATTATACATATATAGTTTATTTTAATTCCAAAACCAACCAAATAAATTCCAAAAAATTCCTAATAGCCCATGGGTGTTTATAATACCATTTTACACCCTTAATTCTCGGTAATAACATATATACCACATATGTTATAAAAATGTTACAATTAAATACTTATCTTATTATAAAACCTTAAATAAGATATTTAATTTATCTAACTTGGTCAAAACCTACCATATGGTCAAGGTTGACCTCCTTAATATTTCCTTGACCATCAACTTCCATATATTACGGTTTGTACCCTTATTTTTCAGAAATTACCATTTAACCCCAAAACTTTATATAATCTTATAATTTTTATTTAAACTCATTTAAACCTCCAATTTTCGGCTTTATTAATATATAGCCCCCAATTTAATTTAATTACATATTATACCCCAATTCCTTGCGGTAATATATTTTTACTACTTAAACTTAATTAAAACTTTATAATACATAAATAAATAAATGGCCTAAAGTACATGGCCTTATTACAAACATTAGCTTATAAATTAAATTACACATAAATGCCCAAAAATACTTTAAACTCTCGGCCTTACCCATATCTTTTCCATATTTACCAATTTTCCACATAATGTCTTAAATTTGACAATTATGTTAGTTAATTACTTATAAAATTTACTAAACCATTCCTTAATGAAATACCCCAAACTTTAATGTGTTAATTAATTGTGTAATTATGATTTTCTAAGGCTAATTAAGTCCTTAAGATCATTGGTGAAGAAATAAAAACCAAAAAGAAAAAGAAAATGCGTAAAAGACACAAAACATGAAAATGCATATTTAATTATTTTAGGAGGCATATAACCTTCACTAGGGTTATAAATATATTTTTATACCCTAACTACATACTAAGAACATGTGGGAAAAATTCCAGAAGAAAACGGATCCAAATAATGCGTTAAAACGCTAACGGAGTCTAAAGCGTGTTTTTTTTAGAAAACCCGAAAACGTGACTTTAAAAAGTTAAACGACCCCGTAAAAATTATAGTTGATCATATAACTATAATTAAACATTAATGGGAGTTTAAGAACCATTAAAATTTAAGAAACGAGAAAAATCCGGAAAACGGGCCCGGATAAGTGAATAGTGTAAAGACGGTAACTTGTGGGGTGTAAATTGTAATAAGAGTAAAATACACCCCTTCATTGTAAATAAAAAATCTGAAACTCCCTCCTTTGTATGTCCCCACGTTTTTGTTCTCCTCTTAGCCTTTTATTTGTTAGTAAAAAGACAAAAAAAACATAAAGGTAAGTAAAGTACAAAAGCTACTTTTGCTTTTCTCTCTCTTCTATTCTCATTTCCCTCCTTGCCTCTTACGATTGTTTTGCCTCTCTCCCAGCACTCTCCTTCTTCCCATTCTGTAACAATGGCGATTTTACAAACCTCCACCACCTTGCTCTTCTCCTTCCATTTTTAAGCTCTAAACAAAGGCAAAACCGAAAAATAAATACACCATAGTGTTCCCCTCATCTTGGAGCTTCTTTTGCACCTCTCAAAAGCTCCAAACTCCACACTTCACTTCCATGGCTGTAGCTCATTTTGAGGCAAAGAGCAGCTTTCCTTGATGCTAACCCATCTCCTTGTTGGTTAAGGTAAGAAAGAAACTCAAAGTCACTCTTTTCTAGCCTTTCCTTGCAAAAAAAAATTTCCAACGTGTGAACTCCCTTCTTTCTCCCTTCCAGCCGGTTTCAAGCATTCAAGAAGGGCTGGAGCTTACCTTGTTCCATTGCCAAGACATTTCATTTTGAAATGAGAAGGTAATTCCCTCATTTTGTGGTTTAAACCTTTCCTTGTAATCTAGGGTTAATCCTAGAAGTTAAGTATCCTTGTTATGCTTATTAGTTATTGGTGATTATTGGTAGTGTGGTGGCAATGATAATGCCACGACCAAAAAAAAAGTCAAGAGGAAAGAAGAAGGAGGAGTAAAAGAGAAATCTATGGGCTTAAGGTAAGAAACCTACCTTAAGAACCTTCTTAATGCTTTTAAAGGTTTGGGTTGGGTAATTTAATTAAATGAATCAAAAAAATTGTGTTGGAAATGTGTTTAGTGAATATAAGAGGAAAATGTGTGATGATGTTTAATGTTTGGTACTATGGTGAGTGGTGTTTTTGAAGTAAGGGCTTGAAGCCGAGTTGTGTGGGATTGTGTATTATGTAGTGATTGATGAGTTGTGAATGATATTGTGTGCTGTTAGAACCCACTAAGGGTTTGGTTAGTGGATTTGTAAATGCTTTTGGGATTAGGTGATGAAGATGATGAATTGGGATAAGCTAGGTTTGTAACGAAGTTATGGCGAAATTTCGGTAGAAATATAGTGGTTTAGATGGTGATGTGAGCTGGAAGAGTTTAAGTGTTAACTAGGTGTGGTGGGGAATTTATTAGGCTGGTAAATCACATTGTGGTGTTAGTTGGAAAATATGAGGAGTTATGTTAAAATCTGTAGCATGAATGGAGTTGGATGTCTTGAAATTCTTAGAAATGAACTTGAATGTATGACTTGTGAAACAAGGTGTGAATGTGGGATTTTAGAGATGCATGGTCTAGGAATGAATTAGTATGGCCATTGAGTGATTTGGTAAGTTTAATGAGAGGTAGAAACAAGCAAGAGGAAGTAAGAATGCAAATAATGTAAAGAATGCAAAATGTGATAGTTTGATTTGTGGATTTGAGCAAGAATTGGAGTAAGGGTTTAACCAATGATTTGGAGAGGTTTAAAATGCATTTTAAGGTGTTTAAACATGTAGGAAACATGTGGAAAGATTGTGGAATAAGTGGAAAAAAATTGGGATGAATTTGGAGTCCAGAATGTGTAGAAAAACGGTTTTTAAAATGGTTCTGTTCTGGACCGCCCCTAGGGACCGCCCCTGTGGGGAGGTCCAGTGCGCAGAAATGCAGAAAACGAAAAAACGGGTAGCTTCTGTTTGTGGACCGCCCCTGGGACCGCCCCTCTAGGGCGGTCCATACCAGAGAAACACAAAAAATTTGTTTAAGGCTCCTAATGATGGGGGATTGAATGGTAATGGTTTTAGGTGATGTTTAGGCCTTGTTTGGTGACATGTAAAGGCCTTAAAGTGGGTAAACAAGTGTTAGGTTTGGTGTGAGAGTTGTAAACTTAAGATCACAAGAGTAAATTAAGTATAACGGGATGACGGGGTTAACTATGGGCGCAATAGACGTTAAACAACATATTACCCCATTGTTAATGAAAGTAATTGTATTGTTACCAGTTGTTCAAGGATTGTTCGAGGAACATAGGAGGACACAATAGAGTGGACCTTGGTGACAGGTATGGTTTTCTTGCAACCTGTGTCCTACCGGGTTACACCGGCTTGTATGCCAATGTGTTTTTCTGTGTGTTTGCCACCTTGCAAGATAAAGCATGAAATGAGTTTACAGTAATTCATTATTGTGGTGTAATTAATTCCGATACCGCTTAACCTTAGTTATGTGTTAAATAATAGATAACCGACTTTAGGTTCACATAAGAGATCGGTATTCGGAATAAACGTCCCAACCCATGGGAACGTTCTAACTACGGCTATCAGTGCGTTAGTGTATGTTGTTGTTATGAGCGATGTATGTGACTTGTTGGATATGTTGTTGTTGTTATTGGATACAGTTATTCATGTTTGTTAAAGAGGGATATTACTCCCCATATGTGTCTAACCGAGTTAGTAACACTATGTGATGTATGTATGTGGTAAGTTCCATAAGGGAACCTCTAACTAATACTATATGTTATGTATGGAGAGGAATCCGGTTGTCCGGTCGCGCGTGTTGTTTGGGAGTTAATACATATATGAGAATTAACTCCCATCCTGTTATGTTAGGGTTGTTTTCCTTCATTGGATTTCGACCTCCCACTAGCTTAGCCAAAGCTTACCTACCCGACCTCCACATCGGGCTAGGAGGGAAATTATGTATAATGTTGGTAGGGTGTCGAAGCTTAAGTTCGCTTCGACTCCCTCTTTGTTATGTTACGGTTGTTCTTCCTCCTTGAATTACAACCACCACAAGCTTAACCAAGGCTTACCTACCTCATCACTATTGGAGCTAGGGGGAAATTGTGTGTTGTGTACGGTCCTATATGAGGCCGCCACTCAAGCAAAGAAAATGTATGTATGTTGTGCTCGGGCTTATATCACCCCGGCACTCCCTAAGTGAAGTTCATGTACCCTAAGAAAGTGAAATTAAGTTGTGTATGTTATAAAGTGAAGTGTGTTTATGTTGAGTGTGCTAACCTTGTGTCTGTATTCTATTAATGAATGTTTGCTTATAAGCATATATGTGTGTGAGTTTGTGCATGTTTGAAATAAATCAACCGCATGCTAAGACGACAAATAGTTGTGCGTGGCCCGGTAGCATGCGGGCTGCGGGATTACCATACCAGCAAAGGTGCTGACCCCCTTTGGGGGCTCCCATACTTTTCAGGTACAAGGAACTGGAAGCCGTTCGAGAGTAGGACGGGGTAGTTGATTGTATGTGGGTAGTCATGAAAATTGTGGATGTGTTGTAGGTGTAGTAAGACCGAAATTGTATCGGCGTTAGTTGGTAATTACTCGGTACAGTTGTAATGTAAGTGCATAAGGAATGTTGAACATGGAACGGGATTAAGTGTAGTTGCTCGGGAGTTTAGTCCATCATACCGGTACGATGTATGTATGTTAGCCTTGTTAGTCACGTGGGTGGCTAACGGCGTGTAACACCAAGGAGTTAAGTTATGTTGTGAGTTATGATTTCCGCTGCAAGTGTTGTTAAATGTGTTGTTTATAGTTGGGGTGTTACACTTAATCACCTAAGGTCAAAATAAGACCTTAATAAACTCATTCACTCACGGCATATATATACACATATGTATAAACGCATATTAATATACCAAGTGTAGGTTTAAGTGATTTATACCTTATTTTAGCCAAGATAAGGCCTTGTTTGGCCACAACATTTTAGAGGAAAATTTCCCACAGCTTCTTAGATGAGTTCTAACAGCAATATAATGATATGGTTAGGTCCCCAAACATGAACTAACCATAAGAGTAATTTAAGTCATGAAACACATGAACTTTTACCTTGAAAAATCAAAGATCTCCCAAGCTGCTCTCGGCCTAAATTTCCAACAGAAAGAAGGCATCAAAACACTCTTTAAAACTCAACTATATAACAGCCAATGATCTAGGTAGAAGAAAGCTAGGGTTTACCTTGATTAAAATGGCTTAAAATGGAGTTTAAGCTTGGAATCAGCCACCAAATGATGTGGTTGCAATTGCTACTAATCAAGCATGATAAATGGAAGATTATAAGCCAAGGGAAACAGGTTTTACAACTGGTAATGATAGGAATAAAGATATAGTGCTTAAAGCACATTTTATACCTTAAGAACAAGATTAGAATTCTCCACCTCCTTCCCTTGTTACAGCCGAGATTTGCCCTCCTTTTAACCTCCAAAACAAGCTAGAAACATGGATGGAAATGATTGATGTTTAGCTCCATGGAAAGAGGAAAGAAATGTGAAGAGAATGAACATATAAAAGCTTAATAAACTTACCTAGGTAGCGAAGTGTTCTTCTCTGAGTTTAGACAGTAGCAGGCGTCAAAGGAGGAAGAAAAGAGAGGATTAAGCTGATTGAAGTCGGCTGGAAGGAAGGCAAATGAGAAAAGAAGTTAGTTTTGCCTTTTAAGTTAATTAATGTTACTTTATGAAATAGTAAATGATGTTAATTAGATTGGATAGATATTTAGGTTGCTTAATGGGTGAGTATGCCAGCTAATATGAGGCGGCAATGCTTGGTTTGTCAATGGATGACATTTGACCATAGTTTAAGTTAAGTATTAAATGTTATTTTGGTACTATTCATCCAAAATCACTCATTTTGATTTTATTTTAAAACTTTGATTTAGACTTTATAATATAATCTATCATGTCACATAAATGATATAAAGAATGTAATCTAGTCCTTAAAGTGACAAAAAGTCATTATCTTAGAGCTCATACACAAAAACGTGCTTTAAGGTGTGTTTAGCGCACATTTTGTGTCACAAGGTGTTTCTGAGCTTAGTTTTCTTTGAGAACAGTTTTTTTGTGTTCCTTACATGATTATTGATCATAGTAATCCATTTTATATCATTTAGAGGTCATAAGACCTTTAAGGTTCCTTAGAGCACATTTTTGCCCTACTTGACCTTGAAGCATGTAAATGCTTGTTCTTTGTGTTGGAGTGTTGTCCAACGATTGTAGTATGTTTAGTAATGTGTTAATATGCTTAGGACAAAATTTTTGGTCCTAAGAAGTTCATTTGGGTATGTATTTACCCTAAACAGTCAAAGGGTGCAATATCTTACTTTGTGTTGACCATCTTTGTTCTCAATTGACTTTTAAGGCATGTTTAGGCCTTAATTAATGTGATTAGATGTTTAATCCATGTTTAATTAGTTGGGGTATTTCAAATCCAGTGTCAACTAGGTATCCTTAATCAATTCAAACTTGGGATCAAGTCCTGCTAGGTTCCATACCTAGAATGCATGTATCTATCAGATACAACACCATAATTTCATTCTCATAGCCGTGACCCATGACATCAATTATTCCACACCATAATATTTCACTATATCATACACTACCCACACTTCCACAACATTCAATTTCATAGTAGAATCTAAGCACTTTACCTATTCATAACTATGTCCACTTGAAGGGAGTTTCGGGAATCATCCAGCCCCGATGTGATCACCATTAGTGTTGAACTTTCCTTCCACCCCAATTTGTGTTCGATTCCCCTTGATCTGATCAGGATCAAGTTCTACCTCCCATGTCAATTTCTACCAATCACACAATTAAACAAATTCCCATTTATTATCTTTTCTTAATCATCATTACCTTGTGATCAATCGATACACGAGTAGCACTAGTATAATAAGTCTAGTCAGACTCATAAAGGATTAGTACATAAGACAGTCTATGGAACTAAGTTCCCTTAGATAACTCCAATCCATTATTCAGTTGCATACCAATTCACACCACAACAACATGCTCGGTTTCATACCTAGTCATGTACCACAATACCAGTTTTTCAATTTATGTCTCATAGGGAATTCAATTCCACTAGAGTTTCAAATCCTCTTACTTGTATTCTCCCATCAGAGCTAACAAGGTAGACATATCTAGTATTCACATTCTTTTGTGCGAAAATCAATTTGGTGTTCGCACCAAGGTAAGAACATTCTTTTATGTTCTGTGTTTCTATTCGATTCATTTGTCGCATATTAAAATATACCTATGTTTATGTGAACATATATGTATAAAAAAAACATCACAATCATTACTTTAAGTAATTTACCACAATCTTATGACTTGTACTATGCGTACAATGATTTACGTGTTCAGTACGTAAAACATATGTTAAATGTTTCATGCTCCACCCCCTTAAAAGGATTACACCCACGTTATCTATAATTGTATCATCCTTTAAATAACAGGTTTTAAGATGTTTAGTTCTCATGGAGTATTCTAGCTCCCATGTGATCTTTACCATATTGTGATCCAACTAGAGGGTCTTAACCATCTTGATGGTTTAGTTATGCGTTCTATTCCTTCTGTTGTGAGCTCTTGTTAGAGTTTACACATGTCCCCTAACTGGGTTAAGTTCTAGCCTCACTGGCTATAATACCTGTGTTAGGTTAGGTATATATATGTGTATATATATATTTGATTAGGAGATGTTAAATACATCATTTCCTTCCCCATTTGTTATGTATATTGTACCTATAAGATATGGGCACACTCGCTCCATAAGCTGTATAACCCAACTACTTTAGGGTTTAGTTGCCCCTTTTTGTTCTTCTTAATGCATCATATGTGCTTTTATGTATTCATGTGCTAGCAGCAAGTTCTTGCTGACCTAATTCCCATATGTCGGTGTTCTACATGGACAAGATACAGAGGGCGATACCTGTCCGCAATATAATGTCGTCCAGCCGCACGTCCGGCCAAGCCACCCGGACGTGACAAAGAGGGCGAGAGACGTTCGTATTATAATGCTGTCCATTGGGCGCGTCCGGCCACGCCACCCGGATGTGACACAGAGGGCGAGAGATGTTTGTATTATATTGCCATCCAGCCGGCTGGTTCGGATTCGGACGCACAAAAGTCTTACCGGGGCGTCTCTAGAATAGGAGTCGAATAAGTTGTAAATCGTTTCCCCGTTTTTAATTAAGAAAAGAGGTCTAAACGTTTCTTCATTCTTGAAGAACCCAATTCACAAAAAATACAATGTCTATTCCTACAAAATCTAGTTCGTTATAATATATATATATATATATTATATATATATATATATATATATATATATATATTAGAACATCACAACCCAAACTATCAGTACTTCTTTCAGATGGCCCCGCATCTGTTTGTGGTTATTCTCTCACAAGCCTACATATATATATTTCCATACTTCGCTATTATCCTCGGCTGAAACCTTGCAGCCAAAACGAAACCGATAGCTCTCAACCATGAACCATATGGGAACACACCTTCCGTTTCTATTTGATCATAATAAACGTTTTGATTCTTCCCTGGAGTTGAATACCTCATTCAAGAACTGTTTTTGATCCAATCCGTAGGATTCAATAGAAAAATTTTGTTGCATGAAGAATAAACCCACAACGAAAAAAGAATGCAGACATTATTTCATATGCAACTCTTAAAATTGCATCCATAGAAACCATTACACAACACAAAACTGGTTTATGTGTACTCAACGAAACTTTAATCCGCATATATTTTCCACCAATTCAACCATCGTCTTCTTCACATTCCAGAAAAAACAACCAAAATGGTTCCCTAAACGCTTTGCGAAGTTCTATGTTGAAAGAGGAATGGAACATCATGCACTCTAACCTAGATTGGAATGCATGATCTCTAGGAGCCCTTTTCTTATCGATCTGCTGGAAAACTAGAAGGGGGTCATCGAATGACCAGAGACCACAATTCAACATGGCATGCATCATATCCGGCTTCTCAAACTCAAAATGGAAAAGATCTTGACCAGCTATTCGAACTTTGAGTTCCACACCCAGCTGCCAAGCTCAACCAACAGCGCTCTTCATCACCTGGATGTCTACGCTTTTTGTCGGGTAGTATTTATAGAGTAAACAACAGTTGAAGGGAATAACTTAGGCCATCGTCCTCAAGGTCATCCATAGTTGTAACTTCCCCTTCTTCCTTCATAAGAGAGATCTCAGCGCAACGAGAGGACAAGTCGTCTACAGATTCATGCAAAGCCAGATTAGCTATTTATGAAAGTTGCATAGATAGTATGAAAAGGTAGAGAGAGCGGAGAAAGAAAAGGACAAGAGGGAAATAGGGGTGAGCATTTGGATTGGATAATTTGGATTTATCCAAAATCCAAATTAACCGAATTTTTTTTTGGGATTTTTAACCGAATTTGAAAACCGAATTTAAAATTTCGGTTATTCGAATATCCGAATTATAATTCGGTTTGGATTTCGGTTTTTTTTTTATCTTCGGTTTGGATTTCGGTTTTAACCCTATAAAATTTGGTTAACCGAATTATCCAAACTTTTTCGGGAAAATTCACGATATACCCCTGTTTTCTTTCGTAATTTACAATATACCCCTGTGATTTTAGTAATTTAACTTTAAACATGCTTAAATGTTGTCCAAAATTGATGAAACTTTACATGGACGATGCTAAAGTGTTATATTTTGGTCCAATATCAAATTTGAAACTTTTTAAGTTCACATGTGACCTGTGGGACCCAATGAATATGTGACTGTTCATTGGGTCCCACAGGTCACATGTGAGTTTAAAAAACTTCAAATTTGATATTGGACCAAAATATAACACTTTAGCATCGTCCATGTAAAGTTTCATCAATTTTGGACAACATTTAAGCATGTTTAAAGTTAAATTACTAAAATCACAGGGGTATATTGTGAATTACGAAAGAAAACAGGGGTATCTCGTGAATTTTCCCAACTTTTTTTTAAAGAAAATTCCTAAATATTTCCTTAATAGTTAATACTCTTTAAACATGACAAAGTGAATGTCAAAATTCGTAACCCTTTCTTGCATTGCTCCAATTTTTCAATTATATAATGTCATATTATTCTTTTTTCGTAAAATTAATTATATATAATTGTTTTTTTTGGAACATCGTTCATCGCTGCTCACCCTTAGTTTGATATAACTAGTCCAATGTTTGAGTGAGTTCTTTCTGTTTCTTTGTGATGAATTGACAACTAGAGAATTCACAATTTTCTAGCAGCTTATGGTTATTAATGCTGCTAATGATGAACATGAAACAACAAAAATGTGTTTGGTTTTTTTTAAAAATCGGTTAACTAAAATCCGATTTTAAAAATCGGTTTTCGGTTTTTTTTTAAATTTCGGTTAATTGAAATCCGAACTAAAGCAAATTTTGGATTTCAGTTCAGTTTTTGGTTTTCAACTTAAAATTTTTTTGGATTTTGGATAATTTGGATTTCAGTTAATTCAGTTTTGATCAAAATTTGGATAATTCGGTTACAAACCGAATTAACCGAAATCCAATTTTTTTTTTTACAATTTGGATTCCGATTAACCGAATTATCCAAATGCTCACCTCTAGAGGGAAAGGAAGACAAGAAGAAGAAAAAGTCAAGGAGGCTAAAAACTAATCTAACTCCCACATGCAAAACCTAATCATAAGGAATCCCATTTTCCAAAGCAAATACGCTGCTTGGAAAACCACACCAATGGAGCAATCATGAGCAAGATCGAACTGGAGACAGGGAATTGAAACAGTGGGGGCGAAGACGGGGGAGCACCTAGAACCTCCCACCGAAAAGAGTATTCTTCATTCCTAGTGTCACTCCTTACAAATGCCCTCGACATAGCATATTTTACTCCGGGTTACAGTCTTTGTTTCTTTACAACTTTAGTTGGTATTAAGTTATGTGTGTCTATAGACTAAAAACAAGGTCTTCAATTTTCAATTTTTATATTAAGTGATGGATATAGCCAAATAAAAAAGAATTGAATTTGTATATGAAATCCTAATTTATAGAATTTTCTAATCTAGCCCATCCTCTAAGGATGTATGATAATTTATCTTTAAATATTATAATTTTGTATATATGACATTAATATGGTGTTATTTTATCTTCTTTCTAAAGTATTAAAAATTTATAGAAATGGTATTAATTTGTCAACATTTTAATTTTTCTATAAATAAAAACACTCGAGAAAACTAAGTATAGATATAAATAGTTTTTTTATTTTTTATAAATAATGCACCATTTAGGCTAAAAGTTACTAGAATACGAAAAAAAGCTATAATTATTTGAAATTTTATAAAAGGATGATGACCGTAGCCTGGAAACCAAGCAACAATTGCTCATGGCTAAACTTTGGCGATGGTTATACAATATTCTTATTAGGACTGAAACTGATAGCTGATGTTAGTTGTCATTTCAAGGTGTGACGTATAGAGGGAAAAAGTGAGATGAATAAACTCGCTTGATAATGTTGTAAAAGAAAGAGGTGAAACTTGACAATATGTCTTGGCTACGCCCACATGTAGCCAAATATAGCTACATTATATGTACATGTAGTAGACGAAACGTGTACATTACACCTATTAAACATGTACGTTAAATATATAACAAATATTTTACACAAAAATAGTACTTTCAATATATTTGTTTATTGTACAGGTTTTCCTTATCCATTGTATATATTTTCATTGTTGGTTGTACAGTGAATATAGCTATCTTTGGCTACATATACATGTAGCCAAGAATTTACCGAAACTTGTTGACCGTCGTTAGGTCTAGCTTTAGGCAACTATTGTTGAGTCTGGTCATGGGTGACTTTAGTTGGCTGCGGATATTAATCCATACAAATACAATTGTCAATTTTAGGGTTTGGTTTGGGTTAACTTCACTCGAACTCGACCTGGTCGAGTATCTTATCAACCCGAATCCAACCCAAACCTGGAGCGAGTTAGGATTATCAACCCAAATTCGACCCTGGTCACATATCCTCAACCCGAACCCACCCGAAATCAATTTAACATATAGTCTGAAATTAAAAAATTGACAATAATAATAAATTTAATACAAAATTACTAGGACAACATAAACCATCAACATAGCATATAAAACCACCAAACATAAGGAGGAGAAGCCGAGGGGAGCAAAGGAGGAAATAAATAAGAGGAAAAGAATAAAAGATTAGATTAGAATAAAAATAATTGTTTGTTTTTTTTAAATATTTTTTGGATTGTGAATTGAAATCAGATACAGCTGACTCAGGTTTCAAGCACCCACCAGGGACCCGGCCCAAAAATGTGCAAATGTGACGAAAGCAAAGCATCATCCCTTACGAATAAGCACACTTCTCCATGCAACCTAAAAGATTTATATGTCGGATGGAGGAGGAGAAGCATGTTCAAACTTTGCTTTCTTTGTTTGACATATCCCGTCGAAATTGATATATTTATCAAGTGAGTGGGCTCCTTTTTCCTCGAGATCAGCATTTGCGATTCTTTAACTTTTTTTTTTTTTTTTTTTTGAAAACCAAATTTGCGATTCTTTAACAAACACTGGAAGGTTATGGCCCAAATGCGGAAAGGTAACTTTATTAGGCACTCTATCTCAAAATATGCATAAACCCATGACTGATGATGCATGATATATGATCGAGTCCACTAATTTCATAACCTACAATAGTAGTATATACTACACTCTAGGGGTATATTGGACTAGTTTGCGTTATTAATTGCCAGTAAAATATTATAACAAAATAACCCTCATCAACTACCAATCTTTCCAAAATTTTCACTTTATCACTTTATTTGTGGGGGTATATTGGGATATAAATGATGACATATTTACGGTACGGTATGTTTGAGATGGTCCATGGTTAGATGTCCTGTGTTCTACTTCAATAATATACTATCATGTATAAAAAAATTATCAAGATATTAGTAAAGTTTCAAAAATCATTTTTTTCATAGAGCTAGAAATCTGTTTAATATCAGGTGCCGTCAGATCAGTTGCTAAAATATACAGATGAAAAAATATGAGATCACACTGAAAAAGTGCTACAAAAACAACATTCACTTTTGACAACAAATACAACTTGTGGATAGAGTTAAAAAAAAGGTAGTCTTTAGAGTATAGAAGATTATATTATTATTATTTAAATGTAGATAAAACCATACATTAACAAGTATACACACCAACAATTTGAATTTCTTCTAATTTATTTATAGTGTTCCAAGAATAAAAAAGTAGAAACGACTATTTTTTTCATGATACATTAATGGTCTCCACCCCACCCACACCTATACCTTAGTTGTTTGTTCACATGCTTAGAGCTTAATTTACTTTCTCATATATGTACAATTTTATAAGCAGCAAAATAAACCACCGGTCCACCCTCCCCGCTCATGCCATTGACGTTTGGTTGTTTTCGACATCCTTGGTCATAAAAAATTTGTCGGGGAATTTATTAGCGCGCCCTACGCTATGTGAAAAGAAATAATATTTGTTGGATTCCACAATGGGGTGGATTCCACCCATAATGTTAAAAGAGAAAAAGAAAATGATGAGGAGGAGGAGAGAGGATGTGAGAGGGGTTCTTAACTAAGACACCCTCTTTTTAGATAACCTAGGTAAATATGAGAGAGATTGTGAGAGGAGATAATAAAATAATATTTGTTGGGGCCATTGTGGATGCCTTAAGTGATGCTAAGAAAAGATATTACTTGAAGGTGCTATCTCAATTGAATTGTTTAAAATGTACTTTCCTACAAATAAATTCCACTCAAGGGATAAGTGAGTTTCCCACCAGCACAGAAAGTTAATATTCTCTCGCAGCATGATGACCTTATCATCTTTGCCCGCCCACAACCACAAGTGCACTAACTGCGCACAGCTTCATCAAAAGGCTGTGCTTCCTAACACGCCCAACCCTCCTCCGCCTTTCAAGTTTCAACGGCAATTAATGATTAAGGCCCATAAGATCTGCACTCACTTCATAATTTAGTAATTTGTCCCATATTCCGTTATGGTATCATGGCCCCACCCTGCCCTAATGTTTGAATTTTGTTTTGTTTGTTGGTGTTTGACTTCATTCATTCAACAATCTCTGTTCCGCATAAGGCAGCCATTCTTTTTTCACCCTTTTATGGTAAGGCCATGTTTGGGTGGGTGGTTATAAAAACAAGCTCTTTGATAAAAAAAAAAATCAACGCACAGTTGAGTTTTCAATTCGTTCAGTCGGAAAATGACTTTTTGCTATTGTTTTAAAATGTTTTTAAAATTACAATATACCCAAAACTTTTGACATATTACAAGCGATATATTCAGAGATATTTTTTTAAGTATTTGCAATACTTTTATGTTAAATTAACATAAAAAATAGGACATAAACGGAAAAAAGATGTCAGAATCACAAAAAATGACAAATTCTACCGGGGAGGCAGACATCGATGCCTACTCAGAAGGGCCCCTCGACACCCACCTACATCGATGTCGGCCTTGTTTGTGGGCGTCAACGCCAGTTACCTCGGGTAGAATTTGTCATAATTTTGATCTTTTTGACTTTTTTTTTTCTATTCTGTTCTATTATGAGTCTAAATCTATTGAAAAATTGTAAACCGTGACGGTTTGTCCAAATTTGTTACCTAAATTTAACTTAAAAGTACGCAAATACATAAATTTATACCATTGAATGAGTCTCTCGTACGTCCTCGTCAATATTAATGTCAAATCTAGGAGGTGCTAGTTGTGTTTTTGAAAATTAATGTGTTTTTGGCAGTCTTTGTAATATATTATAAGTTTGGATAAATATTATATTTTTTGAAAGTATTTATTGAAAAATTTAAAATAAGTATAACATTGTAAAGTGTTTTAAATACCGACTATGTGAAGCGAAGTGGAAACTCGACTATATTTACTTCATTAGAGTCTAATTTTTATCGGTATTACTTATTCAATATTTTCTCTTTTCTTTTTAGATCTTTTGTTAATTCTCGTCATTTCCTCTTTCCATTGGGGAGTGTTTGTTTTTGTAGTTAGTTTTTTGGTTTCCGCAGTCAGTTTATAAAAATACAGTCAAATTCTTAAATTTCACAGTCACCAGTATACAGTCAGTATTCCAGAGTTCACAGTCGTAATTTTTTTTTTTTAAAAAAACGAGTATATATACCCCCGAGGAACCCTATCTCTCTCCACGCTCTCATTCTCATTTCGCACGAAAAAATCACATTTCATAACCTCTCAAACACTCTCCTACGGCCGAACTCCATTTCCCCTGTTTAAGGTAAAAAAAATCACGCATCTTTCATTGTTTTATGTTATTCTATGATTAGGATTAGTTTTAGTACTGATTTACGGTAATCGGAAGTCAAATCGAGCATAAAAATTTAAAAAAATGGACCCGCAGATCCGTCCGTAAAATGGACGCTAAGCCTGGTTGTAATTACCCTTGAGGTTTACCTCCCACATCGATTGGAGGGGAGAACAAACCACTCCTTATATGGGTGGGGATACTTCTCCTTGTTGTGAGGCCTTTTGGGGCTAGGAAACCCCAAGAACAAAACTGTGCGACCTGTGTGCCAGAGCGGACAATATCACAACAGTGGGAACTGGGCTGTTACAATTGGTATCAGAGCTAGACCTAGGTCGGTGTGCCAGTGTGGCCCGTGAGGGCGCTGGGCTCCCAAGGGGTGGATTGTAATACCCTTGAGGTTTACCTCCCACATCGATTGGAGGGGAGAACGAACCACTTCTTATATGGGTGGGGATACCTCTTCTTGTTGTGAGACCTTTTGGGGCTAGGAAACCCCAAGAACAAAACCGTACGACCTGCGCACTAGAGCGGACAATATCACAATAGTGGGAACTGGGTTGTTACACTAGTGCTCCATTTTACGGACGGATGCATTGGTCCGTTTTACGGATGGGCTTTTAAGGTCCGTTTTACGGACAGGTCTACAGAGTTTGTTTTGCAAACAAATCATTTCGTCCATTTTTTCGGACCAACAAATTTTGTCTGTTACGGACGGTACACTAATGGCCCGTTACGAACGGTATTTGTAATGGTTCGTTTTGGACCAGTGATTATGGGACTGATTTCATTTTTTTAGGTCATTTTTTTATAGATGAACCGAAAGGACAAACAAAAAGCGGTGACTGATTTTTCTACTTCGAAGGCTAAGAGAAAGAAGGTGACACGATCTACGAGGGAGCAAATGGAGGCAGAGAGACGGTTTAAGATGCGTGCAGACCGACCATCAGCATCACGGTCACTTGCTGCCGCTTCTCCTCACCCTACTGCTACTTCTCGTTTGTCTCCTGTTTATCAGGAGTTTGCGTCACCGAGGAGGCGGTTCGTATATGATGGTGACGATGACGCCGATGATGAAGAGATGTGGACCAGCAGACGGTCGGACATCAATTCGCCCTTCCTGTTGCACCTGATGCCGGTCGAGGAGAGGCACCAGCGGAGGGTCGGATACCCACCGACTGGTTCATCACTCCTGATTCCATCCCGATTGCTGGTGGTCCTTCAGATGCCAGCCTGCTACAAAGCTTTGGAGGACATGTTGCACTTGACGTGTGGCAAGGAGTGATATGTATCTCTAACTTTTTTAATTAATGTTATTAACCTAAATGTGTAGACTTATAAAAACGTATGAAAACATTATATTGTACATAAAAAACTTATGGAATCGATATATCTCCAGGATCGTGGATGTTTGACATTTGTTACTAGAGACCCTTTACTGGAAAAGTGGCATGCTGATCTCCTTTACCACGAGAGGACTAAGGATGTAGTGAGAGAAAGTGGGTTAGCGCTTCATCACGACTACTCCCACAGATATTTTGATTTAGCGTTGATATCTGCTTTCGTGGAGAGGTGGCAGCCGGATACCAACACCTTCCACCTACCTTTTGGTTAGATGACTATCACTCTGCATGACGTCTATCACATTATGGGCGTATCAATAGAGGGGAGAGCTGTTGCATTGGAGGCCCCTAAGGAGTTGCGTGGAGGTGCATCACTGTAGGAGCTTACTTTGGACCACACATTGGCTGCACTCGTTGAGGTGGTAGGCCTTCCTTCGGTCAATGTGGTGAGGGAGCAGGAGTACTACCACAAGGGCGTCCCCTACAGTAAGGTCAGGGATTGGTGTGGCCACGCAGATGCCACGTACGCCTACGAGGCTCATGGCTATTTGTTCTACTTGCTTGGATGCACATTATTCCCTGACATGGGTAACAACAGGATGCACCCCTACACTTGCTGGCCTCTACAGGACATCGATACCATCTTAGACTATGTGTGGGTGTTGCTACCTTGCATATCTCAACAAACAGCTCGGTGTCTCTTCTCGTGCTGAGACGAAGACCATCGCTGGGTGTCTTACCCTACTGTAGGTATAACTCGGGAACAACTTCATTTGCGAGCATGTAAAATTAAAATTGTTATTAATAGTGCTAAAAGTTTTAAAAAATTTGCAGTGCTGGATCTATGAATACCAAGGTACTTCCCTAGTATTTATCGTCGTCTGATGGTGAATACCGCCTCACCTGTCCCATCTACGGTGAGGTTTGCCAAGATTAAGGGTCAACATAGTTCGGACCACAGCCGACTCATTGAGTATCGACGACGTTTGGACGCCCTTACACCCGACCAAGTATGGTCCCATCACTTAAGAACTAAACCTTCTTTTAATTATTTAACTTGTTAGAATTAGTTGACAAATAGAGAAAATTTGAATTATAAGGTTGTGTGGACCCCATTCGAAGAGGATGCGTGTGGCGTCCAGCAGGGTCGGTCCCGATGGTTTGGGCATCTGCACATGATGGATATAGTTGAGCCCTACCATCCGAACCAGTGTATGTGGCAGTACGACATGGTCCAGATCATTCCCTCCACTCTACCCCTATGGCCATATACGGCGGTACGGAAGAGGACCACCATAGACTACATGGTTGAGCATGTTGCATCCCCGGCTATATGGAGAAGCCATCCAGCATGAATGCGACCGAGTTCGTACATGCACGACACCTTCCCCGGGTGATGATGTGGAGGCAAATTACCTCGACTGGTACCTCGCTCGGACGCATCCTAGACCCATCCCTCATGGTGGAGCTATAACCCCGCCTCCTGATCCAAATGTAAGTGGTTATATAATTTCATCTGCACAATATATCAATCAATTGTTGCATTTTAATCTACAAATGTTTCATATGTTTACATCCACAGGTCACACTCACGACTATTGCACAACTTATGGAACCGTACTACCCGGCCCCGCACCCCGATAGAGTCTAAACTAGTTGATAGAGTCTAAACTAACAAAAATATATCTTTTTAAAAAATTCCCGCTTCCATAAATATTAATTAATATGTGTTATACCCAATATTTTAACCCCCCGGAAGAGAATCTCTTGAGACATAAGTGCTAAAGTTAGCTTGGTTAAGTAGCAAGGACTCCCAGTTCGATCGACGCGTTCTAGAGCACTGGGTACAACTTAGCCATCTTCAGGGGCGTTTTTGTCATTTTTCAAGGCCTCTAAGCTCTCTATAAGCTTTCTCTCTCCTCCGAAAATGGCTAAAATCAACTCGAAATGCTTTATTTTAACCCATGATAGAGGATGACATTTTGGACATAATGGAGTTGAAATTTTGATTTTTCGAATTTTCAATAATTTTCTAGCAGTTTTTGATTGAATCTGATGAGAAATTGAATTTAAAAATATTCCAATATTCAAAAATTTTGATTCCAACTTAGAAAAATCACAATTGTCATCCTTGACACGTGGTTAAAATTTCAGAGCAAGATCCTTTTGGGAAGTCACTTAGCTAAGATTCTGAAAAATCTCGTTTTTACTAGATCTTTTCTATCTTTAAGAAAGTCTATAAAGGAGCAAATCTCTTGATAAAAACAGAATCACAAAAGCTCTAGAACCCTAAGGAGTCAGAAAGCACAGCCTCTCTTCAGCCTCTCACATTTTTCAACATCCGGCCACTAAGATCATACCGAAATTCCCCTGAAATCACCACTTAAACTCGTTTTCCAACTCCCAAAGCATCAACCATCATCAAAATCCCATAAAACACCACCAAAACGTGGGAAACATCAAGAACGACTAGTGGCCAGAAGCCTGGTTCGAAGTCCTTTCGAATCTGCCATCAACGAGGCTCCCGACGAATCCTGATGTGAAGAATCACTGTGAATTCGAAGGTAAAACAGGTGGGAATTTTACTTTTCTAACTCTTCATGACCTTATTAGTCTTATTTCAGAATTTGGGTACAAACCGACTCTTTTCGGCTTCTGTATTGCTATTTGTTTTCATTTATGCCTTATTACTTGTTTGCTAAGTTTCGTGCTTAATTCAACTTTAAACTGCAAATATTTGATTACTAACATCTTGGAAATCTTTCAGGCTACGCGTGCATAAGTTTTGAGCCAAAAACACCGTCAGGAACCACCAAAAACCCACTGTCTGTGGGTGGTCCGTGACCTCGAAATGATGGTCCGGGACCACGGATGGGTTGTCCGTGGCTACGGACACCCACAAACGGTGGTAGGATTTCTTATTTTTCAATTTTTCAAACTTTAGGGTTTTTAACAGTACATGTCCGGGCCCACGGACACCCTGTCCGTGGCCCCGGACTTTTCAAGTTTTCGTTTTTATTTTAATTCGGTTTTCACAATCATGTAGTTTAAACAGGGGTCCATGGTCTCGGAGATTAGGTCCGTGGCTACGGACATAATTAAAATTTGACCTAATTCTGCCTCCGAAACCTTAGTTTAGGTAGCTTTAATTTCCACTTTAATTTTCTGTCAAAAATATCAAAAAGGCTAAAAAAATCAGAAACTCGCGCACTTAGGTTAGAACAACTTCGTAATAAGCCGTAATTAAACTAAGTAGAGGAAAAACGACCTATGAGGGGTAATGAAAGTAATTTGAACCCTAAATAAGTCGTATACCAAGCCCCGAACCCGAACTCTCCTTTCCTAATTTAATCTAGGTCAAAATTAGGTGGCGACTCATAATAGGTTCCAGTGAGCTAACTTAGGATTTAATAATTAGTGTTATATTACATAGTTATTAATCTTAGGTTATAAGTGGACCTAGGACCCGACCAGATCCTAATCGATCTAATCAACATAGGATAGGGTTCAAAAATCGAGGCTGACAATATGATATTTCATTAGTTGATAAACTAATCTAACAAAAAGAGTATCGTTTGAAAATACTACTTTTTTTTATAGATGTTAATTAAGATTCTTGATTAGTTGATAGAGTCTAAACTAACAAAAAAAATATCTTTTTAAAAAACTCCCGCTTCCATCGGGGTGCGAGGCTGGGTAGTACGGTTCCATCAGCTGCGCAATAGGCGTGAGCACAACCTATGGATGTAAACATATGAAACATTTGTAGATTAGTATGCAACAATTGATTTATATATTGTGCAAATGAAATTATATAACCACTTACATTAGGATCAGAAGGCGGGTTGTAGCTCCATGCTAACGGAGATTTTGTAGGAAAAACTATATACAAAAGAATAAAATAAATAAACTAAACCTACAACTCTACTACGGGTAGCAAAGTAAAACCCGGTCGGAGTATAGTGTAAATATATTACGACCGAGAGTATCGTACCCAAGGGACTTATAGAAAATTAGTCCTAATCCAGGCAAAAGCCTATTCTATAACAAGGGGGAAAAGTAAGTGTAAGTATAAATTAAGAAACTATCTAAAACCTAATCTAAAATAGTATTTATAATGATCTACCCCAGATTCGAAATGGTAAACGTCATAAAGACACATATGATCACCCAGAAAAAGAATAAACTTCGAATTAACCAACTCTTGATAGTGCCGGATATCATGCCGGACAGAAGGCGCACGGCAGATTCAAAAACCTTGAACGTGCCGGACGTCTTGTTCCCGGCATTCTACCCGGCATTATCAAAATGGCAAACTACTTCTCCAGTTCGAAGCCGAACCAAGAACTCCCTAATCATTATCGAAAACTAGCAAATATTTGGTAATCAACGAACCGACAAGGGGAGAATGACATGGCTAATACTAAATCTTAGGTTTTCATCCTCTAAATTGTAGAAGACAAATGGAAAGACCACTTAGAGTTTCTCAACCTTTCTGCCTTAATAAAGTCAGAATTTGAAGTAAATGGAAGGAGAAGCAACTTCATTCCAATTGCAAGAAACACAAAACCCCAAGTTGAAACTTATATCTTTTATTGAGTGATCATAGTGCGTTTACAAAGAGAACCATTTCTAACCAGAGAAGACAAAGAATTCCTACTCAACCATCTACACCAAATGCAAGAAGAAAACACAAAAGGACTAAGGAAATGGCCATAGCCTTAACCCAAAGGAGATTCCTTCTCTTCGCGTGGATGATCGGGCAGAACTTCCTTGGACACCAACACATGGAATGGAGGGAGTGTGTATGGGTGTTGAAGTGTCCCAAATTGCAGCCTTTGGCCTATTTATAGGCATCAAAATGTCTGTTGCCGGGCGTCGTGCCGGATCATCAATTGCCGACACACGTGGGAAATGTGCCTAACTGTTAACGGTCGAAACCGTCAATTCCGCGCGAAACAGTACATATGCCGGGTAGGATATACCCGGCATCACACCCGACAGCGGTTGGAAATCACATGGAACACATGTGCTGTCGTATGGTCAACTAAAGCGACTCTATACTCATGCCGGATAGCATTTACCTGGCATCGCATCCTGCAAGGCCTCTTTTCTGTTCTGTGCTCATGCCGTGTAGGACCAACCCGGCACCGAGTCCGGCATCAATGAAATTTCTGCCTAGAGATGCGTTCCTTGTATATAAAACACATAAAACATAAGACTGTACAAATAATATATTTTAACGCATAATCTAATATAAATAACACATATATAACTATATTTAGATAAATATAATACATATAATACTAAATCTAATGCATAAAATATGATAAGTCTGTGGCTTATCAAGGCCCTACACTTACCTTTTGCTAGTTCTCGAGCAAAACAAGATTAGAAAGGACTAATTACTTATGCACAAAACAGATAAACTTTAGAATGAAAATGTAGATAAATATCTCCAACTATATGACTCTAATTCATAAGTATCACTTAATCTACCTTACCTCTCCAAACATACTAATGGGTATAAAATAAAGAATTTCAAAACCGATCAAAAACTTTTGGGCTATTTTGCATAAGGGATTTTTGTAATCTTTCCTTTTTCCAGTTTCGATCATTCAGCTCTATTTTTCAAGAGTTTCTGAATGTGGCCAAGACACTCATCGATGACGATATATTCAGCCCTATTTTGCAAGGGTTTCTGAATCAACCATGATTTTTTTTGCATTGAAGAACGGGGAATTAAGGAGAAAAATAAAAGGAAAAACTCTCGTATCTTGCTTTTATTCAGAGGCACTTTATGCAACCTCAAGGAATATATTGCTTTTCCTTTGGAAGAAGATTTTTTTCTTTCTTTTGTTTTCTTTTTCTTCTTCTTCTTTTCTTTTTTTTTTCACAAAACCCTTTTAAAGATTTTCACCCAAAAGATTTTTCACAATTTGGAAAGAAAAGAAACAAATACCCGGAAGTACATAAAGAAAAGAGTTAGGAGAAAGATCATATACTCACGTTAATAAAGAGAATCAAAAAGTTGAAAACAGAAATCTATAAGTCATTAGAAAGCTTACCTCTTGAGAGAACAAGCATTTATTCATTCCGAATCTCATCTTAATCAAAAACATGCAAAAAGTTTAGTAAAACATTGATAAAACTCACAACTTATGCATATTATAAATAAAACTTTTATTTTTTAAGGGGGGTCCCTGCCCTACACTTGGCAGGAACACTGTCCCCAGTGTTCAAAAGAAATAATAAAATTGAAAGTGTTTTTTTTAAGAAACTAAAAACAACTATAATGAACACACTTAAATAACATAAAATTAAAAGAAAAAAATTAATTGATACGATGGACTCCCCTGTTTGATAGTGAAGGCGTGAGGAGGAACCGCCCTACACTTAGCCTTTTAGGCTATTTGGCATCATTTGAGATCCTGGGCAAGATAGTGACCGAATTCGCATGCTCCCGTGGATTTGTTTGCGTTTGGGACGGGAGCTGACCTTGTTGTCGTGGTTGCGTCAGAAGTTGCTGTAATTGCAACTGCAACGATTTGTGCTCTTTGTGAATGGTCGAGATCTCGTTGTGAGTGTCCTGGGTCTTGTTCATCAGGGCGGACATCATGTCACGAAGTTCAGCCATTTCAGCCTCTGATGATGATGTAGGATGGGATGGTCTGTATTGCCTTGGACCTCCCTGGTAGCCGGTTTGACTCTGGAAGTGTTGAGGGGGCTGATTCCCCTGTTGCCATGGTTGCCGATACCCTTGGTTACTCACATAATTGACTTCCTCAACATTTTGAAAGTCTGGCATATCAGGGCTCGGAGCGTGTGGTCGTGCACTAACCACGCTCGCCTGTTGAGGAAGTTTGTTCATCGCTATTTGCTCCACCACTTTCTGTAGAGCGCTAACCTTTGTGGACGTTTGAGCATTGCTCTCCAACAACTGCTCATGACTTTGCATCAGCTTGTCAAATTTTGCATCACCTTATCCCACTTGATATAAACCAGCGGTACTACCCCTGGTTCCACCGGTGGCCCAATCCCTAATCTCTTCGCAAAGAGATTCAACTCCACTAATTAAGGAATTGATCTCCAGGCTTCTTCAGTATGTCTGCACCAAGAGAGGATAGGATCATTGTCTTGCACTGGTTGACCAATCCTTTGTAGAACAACTGAGATAGTTGTTCCTTGGTGAGGCCGTGGTGTGGACATGTGCGCAGCAACCCCTTGAATCTGTCCCAAGTCTCACAGATGTTTTCCGAGCTAGGCTGTCTGAAGTTGCAGATCTCGGCGATCATCTCCAGGGTGCGACTTGGAGGCATGAACTTATCATAAAACTTGGTTGCCATGTCCTCCCATGTGGTGATGGTACTGGGGGTTAGACTGTGGTACCACTTGCTGGCATTCCCTGTAAGGCTATGGGGGAAGAGGGAAAGTCTGGCATATTGGAGGACGTTATTTGTGGAGGTTAGGCTGTTTGTATGCTGCAAGAATTTGGTGACATGGAGCAAGGCATCGTCCGGGTTCGTACCGTCAAAAAGACCCAACTCCTTTATGCATCTAATCTGATGATATGGCTTGAGTTTTTGCCATTCATCATATTCATTTTGTGGAAGGAGAGGGAGGTCGATTGCGGGCTTTTGGCCTTGGTTAGAAGGCCGGTTTATATTTCGGACGGTAGGTGCTGCCATTGGTGTGTTGTGTAGGTTTTGTAGGTTTCTTCGTTGTTGAAGGGAGCGAAGAAAGGTCCTCTCAATTTCTGGGTCGAAATTTGCTAAATCTTCAGGGAAACTCGTGGACCGCAGAAGCATTCACCTTTTAATGATTTAGGAGGAGCAAAGTACAAAGTTATAATATTTCGTAGTAAATAAATTATAAGATAATTGCATAACTAAATTACAAAATGAAAAAGGAAGAAAAAAAAAATGAACTATGCCGGACGCGGTGCCGGGAATGAGGTACCCGGCATTGGACTTCCTCCAATGTTGCCGGGTTTATTATACCCGGCTATGCGAACGGCATGCACACTAAAAGAAAAATAAAATAAAATAAAAAAAAGAAGCGTATGTAAAAACAGAGACTAAACGAAATGCGATAAGTAAAACAATGTATGCCGGGCATCGAGCCGGACAAGCGGCGTCCGGCATAGGACTTCTTCCAGATATGCCGGGTTGATATTACCGGCATTATGCCCGGCCTCCTCAACTCGAAAATAAAATAGAAGGAAACAAAGATACGAATTATCAGCAAAAAGAGTTTAAATGAAGGGAGTAAATAGGAATAAATTAGAAATGTTAAAACCTAATACTTTACGAATTTTGAAAATAACTTGAACATGCCGGTCATCATGCCGGATTACGTCTATCCGGCCTCAGACTTCCTCCGAGTATGCCGGATATCTGATGCCCGGCATTGTGCACGGCATATTCAAATCTGCAAAACTAAGGGTGAACTAAATCAAAGAATAAAAGAATTAAAGAATAAAGAATAGGGCGTTTTACCGAATTTAGGACTTGGACTAATTCCAAGTCCCCGGCAACGGCGTCAAATTGCTAACGGAGATTTTGTAGGAAAAACTATATACAAAAGAATAAAATAAATAAACTAAACCTACAACTCTACTACGGGTAGCAAAGTAAAAACTGGTCGGAGTATAGTGTAAATATTATGACCGAGAGTATCGTACCCAAGGGACTTATAGAAAATTAGTCCTAATCTGGGCAAAAGCCTATTCTATAACAATGGGGAAAAGTAAGTGTAAGTATAAATTAAGAAACTATCTAAAACCTAATCTAAAATAGTATTTATAATGATCTACCCCAGATTCGAAATGGTAAACGTCATAAAGACACATATGATCACCCAGAAAAAGAATAAACTTCGAATTAACCAACTCTTGATAGTGCCGGATATCATGCCAGACAGAAGGCGCACGGCAGATTCAAAAACCTTGAACATGCCGGACGTCTTGTTCCCGACATTCTACCCGGCATTATCAAAATGGCAAACTACTTCTCCAGTTCGAAGCCGAACCAAGAACTCCCTAATCATTATCGAAAACTAGCAAATATTTGGTAATCAACGAACCGACAAGGGGAGAATAACATGGCTAATACTAAATCTTAGGTTTTCATCCTCTAAATTGTAGAAGACAAATGGAAAGACCACTTAGAGTTTCTCAACCTTTCTGCCTTAATAAAGTCAGAATTTGAAGTAAATGGAAGGAGAAACAACTTCATTCCAATTGCAAGAAACACAAAACCCCAAGTTGAAACTTATATCTTTTATTAAGTGATCATAGTGCGTTTACAAAGAGAACCATTTCTAACCAGAGAAGATAAAGAATTCCTACTCAACTATCTACACCAAATGCAAGAAGAAAACACAAAAGGACTAAGGAAATGGCCATAGCCTTAACCCAAAGGAGATTCCTTCTCTTCGCGTGGATGATCGGGCAGAACTTCCTTGGACACCAACACATGGAATGGAGGCGGAAATGGAATAATGAATGGAGTGTGTATGGGTGTTGAAGTGTCCCAAATTGCAGCCTTTCTCGGCCTATTTATAGGCATCAAAATGTCTGTTGCCGGGCGTCGTGCCGGATCATCAATAGCCGGCACACGTGGGAAATGTGCCTAACTGTTAACGGTCGAAACCGTCAATTCCGCGTGAAACAGTACATATGCCGGGTAGGATATACCCGGCATCACACCCGGCAGCGGTTGGAAATCACGTGGAACACATGTGCTGTCGTATGGTCAACCGAAGCGACTCTATACTCATGCCGGATAGCATTTACCCGACATCGCATCCGACAAGGCCTCTTTTCTGTTCTGTGCTCATGCCATGTAGGACCAACCCGGCACCGAGTCCGGCATCAATGGAATTTCTGCCTAGAGATGCGTTCCTTGTATATAAAACACATAAAACATAAGACTGTACAAATAATATATTTTAACGCATAATCTAACATAAATAACACATATATAACTATATTTAGATAAATATAATACATATAATACTAAATCTAATGCATAAAATATGATAAGTCTGCGGCTTATCACTCCACCAGGAGGGATGAGTCTAGGATGCGTCTGAGCGAGGTACCAGTTGAGGTAATCTGCCTTTATGTCATCACTAGGGGAAGCGTGTCGTGCGTGTACGAACTCTCTCACATACATGCTGGACTGGCTGCACCATAGCGCCGAGGATGCAACATGCTCAACCAGGTAGTCTCTGGTGGTCCTCTTCCGTACCACCGTATATGGCCATAGGGGTGGAGTGGAGGGAATGATCTGGACCATGCCGAACTGTCGCATACACCGGTTCGGATGGTAGGTGAAATACCCCTAAATTAATTTAATTAAACCTTTAATAATACTATTAAGTATTAAATTATTATATGGAATTATGAATATTAAATTATTATATGGATTATGAATATTAAATTATTATATGGAATTGTGAAATTTATTTAGGGGTTTTCTCCTATTTAACCCTAAATTATATATTATTATATAGTATTATGAATTTAATAATAAGATTTATAAGTCAATAAATCTTGGGAAAATTTCTAAACACTCCAATTATATTATAAAGATTTTAGGAAGTGATGGAACATTGTTTTGAAACATAAAAGTCAATATAAAATTCTAGAAACCTTAAAGCTTATTAAGCCTTGCTAGAGTTGACTTTTTGAGAATGGTCAAACTAGGCCATGAAACCTATACCAATAAATAGGTTATGGAAAACCATGAAGATCGATAAAAATAACGTCAAAAACGGATCATCCTAGCCAAAGTTATGCTAGATTGAAGTTTTGAATCAAAAATTTGAAAGTTGACACGTGTCAAGCTCACAGGCGCCAGGACTTAAACGATTCTGGATCCCTGAATTTCGATAACAAAATTCAATACTTTGCCCTAACTTTAGACGGTTATATCTCATTCATCTCTCCATATTTTTCAATGCCGTCTTCTTTGTTGTCTTCTCCTACATTCCCTCTAAACAACTATAACTCATACAAACCCTAACTCATTTTGAATCAACCGGAAAATCAAGTCAAAGTAGCCACCTTGCAAAAACCGAAACTGCAATTCCAGTTTTCTCTTCGAATCAGGTAAATTCGACCAGCCATAACTTCTTCGTTACTCATCCAAATTCCATGTTCTTTAGCTCGTTTTGAAGAGCTCTAATTCCTCTAAAACTTTCGTGTTTATGGTCTAAGCTAATTCTCAACCGATTGGAAGAGTAAGGCGTCTAAAGTTTCGGTTTCACCAGCACATAAAATCATACCGAAACAGAGAGGTAAACTCGTGATTTGCGACTTCAATATCTTTCTGTATGGTGTGAGTTAGGTTTAATTCTTGCTATCAATACGTAGATCTAAGTTTGCTCTTTCCAATGAGCCCTTACTCATAGCCTAACTCGTTTTGTACTGATAGTTATAGATCTTCGAAGTTGGCACCACGAACTGCTCAAAGTTCATATTTTTTTCCAGTTTCCGAATCTGAATTCACACAATTCGCACAATCCGGTGAGTCTCCGATCAAATTGCTCCGATATTGCTGTTCGTAGTCATTTTTTCGACCTAACCCATGTTCCAATTTAGTCAATTATGTGTTAGGTTAGGAGAATTTGTGAGAATTGTGATCGAATTGTACTCTGTACCCGATATGAACCCTAACTCTCGAATTAATTTCGAAACTTGATGAACTCTGCATTATAATTGGGGAAATTGACACCAATAGAACCGAAATTCGATTTCAAATCCATAGAAACAAGAATCACTCGATTTCATTCTGTAGATTTGGAGAAAAACGAGATTTAGTACTCGATATAGTTTCTGGAATCGCTGAAGAACACGGCGTTCAGGGGCCGTTGATTTCGTTTTAAAAGCTTTGGACGGTCGAGATTAGATCTGGTTAAATAAGAATGGTTATAAGTTTATTAAAATTCAGTAAATAGCTCTAACTTGTTGATTTTGTTTAATGGCCTTCCCGAAGGTATTGTGACTCGAAATTTTAACCATAGATTCCTTATTTAATCTAATTTATTTTGATGTAAATTATTATGGTTTTGGAGTTTTTAAACATAAGTTATGATTTTTACAAGTTACGGGTTTTCTTGAATTATTTGGCAAAATTAAAAAGATTTTTATGAAATAAAAATTTTATAATATGTATAAAATGTTATAGTTACTGTATATTAAATTTGGGAATTTTTGGGCAATGGTAAAAGGTTTTAAAAATTGTGTTTATGAGTTTTTCATAAGGATAACCTATAGTATATGGTTTTAATGTTACCAAAAATTAAAGTAAGGTTTGATAATTAACTTTTAAGCTGGGGAAAATAAAGGAAACTAAATTAACATTTTATAACAGTAAGTTTATAAATGTTTTTGTATTAGCTTTTAAGAGAAGTGAAATTATTTACATATAAGTATATATACTTACTCAGTAGAAACTTATATAAATTAAGGAATTTAATTATCCTACATTTTATTTACTATATTATATGGGAGTTAATATTTTTAATTAAACTAAGGAATATATATATATATATATATATATATATATATATATATATATATTTACGCATTTATAAAAAGGGAATAAAGTAGTAACTTAGAGTAAAGCAAGGAACTAATAAATTAACACTTATAATAACTAAATATTATAAGAGCTAGTATCCTAAGATATAGTTAAAGGAAATACTTTATAGAACATACATGGAATGTAGTTAGTAATAAGATAGTTTAAATATAATAAGTTACATAGGGGATGTCTTAATTAAATTCTAATACAGGTATACTTATATATATTAAAGGGAAACACTTTATTTTATAAACCGTATATCGGTTGTAGTTATGCCTAAAAGTTTTTAAACATAATTAAATACAATAAATTACATAAATAATGTTTTGAACAAATCCTGGTATATATAAATATATATATAAATAAAATTAGTTACCTTATAGGAAATATAATACGAAGGAATTAGTAAGTTAAACTAAACCTCTACATAATATTAATGGCAGATATTATATGAGGTGGTATTAGATTATAGTTATGTATTAGGCTTAAGAATTACCTTTGAGTTTCTAAGGTTTATATATAACCATATTAGAATGCATGTATAGTATTATTTGTCAGTAACCAGGATGTAAATCTAAAATTGGGATTAAGTGATTAATAAGTTAAAACTTAGGAAAAATTGTGATTAGATTACATAAAATGTTGCACAAATAGATCTTATTCTATAATTAATGATAAACAAATGTAGTATGATTACATCTAAAATTCTTAATATAAAACCATAATAAAATAAGTAAAATACTTTTACATCTAAATGTGAGGTGGATTAGTAAGTCTAGATTTAATCATTTCTTAACATTTAGGTAGTGAAATATAACTTAATGTTTTAAGATAGGATCATTAAAAAGGATTGTGATATAATCTATATTAAACGATGATTTGGGAATTTATCTAAATAATTATCCTTATGTAATACCCCAACCCGAAATCCAATAAACTGAACGGCGATCACTCCCAAATAAAATACAACTGCAGCGGAAATAAATACAACAACCGGGCGGTATTACAATGCCGTTGGCCACCCTTGTGACCAACAAGGCTAAGTCCAAATACAGTCCTCAAATGTCACGGTCTGGAATACAGATACAACCCGAGATACTAGGAATCAAACTCAAAAGTACAATACTGAAATAAAACAATTAACTAATAGTAGACTCCCAAAGCTTGGTCTACCCCACCTACACTCAGTGTGGTGATCTCCTCAACTTCAGGTACCTGAAAAATGGGGGTGCCCCCAAAGGGGCTCAGCAAACAATGCTGGTATGGAAAACGTGCAGCCCATCGTCTACCGGGCCACACCAACTACTTTGTCGAACACATGCAGTTCATTTTTTTATAAAGCTGTAAACAAGCATAATCTGATGATAACAAGTATCCAAACAAGGACAATAATGTCACATAGAACAAGACACAGAAGGTCGAGTTAGCTGAACTGAAATTCTTTACTGATAGTCGGTCCACACAATGGGACTGACAGTTATAACTGAATATCTGAAATAGTGGAGGTATAGTGACCTCGTTATAAAGAAAGGTTGGGTATAAAAACCCCAGGAGATAACTTAGTTAAACCCTGAACTGAATGGCGTGGGAAATAAGAACCCACTAGAGGAATAAAGTCTTCCTCGAACTGAAGGGCATTTGAATCCCGGAAGGAATAAAGTCTTCCTCCCAACTGAATGTTCCGTCGCGACGTAGTAGGAGACGACCTGAGACAGGTACAACTCCTGTAGCATGCATGGCCAGATCCAACTGGGCTCCTCATTCTCGAAGTATAGAATTGTTAGGTGTCATATAAAGATGTTGACAAGAACCCAATGTATAATGTCAATTATCACGTTTAGGATAATGACGTTTGTTATAAAGTGAAGTTAGTGAGAGACTTGAGTACAAGTCCTCGGTATACTGAAGCGCAGGTATTTAATCCACTGGTATAGTAGTGTTTGTATGCGTGGGACATACACGTAGTAGTCAGCATCATTCACGCACATAAAATAATACAACAGCGCACAAGAGTAAACAACATTTTACATTATTATCTTGGTCGTTATTTCAAACAACAGATAGCACACAAGCCGGTGTAATCCGTTAGAAAACAGGTTGCAAGAATCCCATACCGTTCACCGTAGACTGTACTTGTAAATTCCCGGTCAACGTCTGGTCAAACAAGGTCCTAGAATAGGATTAACTGAGAGGGTTAATTTATGTTACCCTTATATAATAATTCTATTGGATCTTTTAACAAATCTCGTATTGTTATTTCATGTGAGGTTTATTTCTTTTAATTACCTCATGATTTAATGTATAACTTATTTGTTATTCCTTTTGATTTATTTATACATCTTTTAATGCACATATGTGTTTATTGCATTTGTTGTTTATTTATTTGTCTAGGTGACATAACAACTTATAATTTCTTAACTATATTTATATGTCATACATAGACATAAAATTCTTATAGTTTTATTATTCTCCTTTTTAACCATAAGTAATATTTATTGTTTATCTTTCAATTCCTTATAACCATGTAAGCCATAGTTTTAATTCCATAATTCCTTTAATCAAAATTCTTTCTTTCTAATTCCTCCAAATATCCATGTAGGACCTATACTTATTTCAATCTAAATTCTTACTCTTATATTTCGGTTATTTACAAAACAACCACATAAATTCATAAACTTTATATTAAATTCTAATCTCTTATATTATAGAGTTTTAACTTCTTATTTAGCTAAATTGCAAAGACATCCCCTATATTTTGGTATATAGCTTTTAAATATTATAACTCTCAAAATTACAACTTAGCCCCTTAAATTCTCGGCTTTAATAATTTATTTCTTATAATCACAATCTAACCACAAAATCTTATAACTTTTACATAATGTCATGTAAACTATAGTTTTAATTTTAATTCTCCATAAATGCCGAATATATATATATAAATTCTTAAATTACCAAACTAACCCCAAAGAATTCGGCTTTGGTCTTGAACTTTCCATTAATTACATTTCACCCCAAAACTTTCTAATAGTTACTTAATAACTTATAAACTATAGTCTAAATATTTAATTCCTTAAAATTTCGAAAGTGAACCTAATAATTCTCTTAATTATGAATTCGCCCACTGATAGATTCTAAACTTTCATAACAACTTTTATAAATTACATAATAGCCCAAAACTTTATAAAAAGTTATTTCAAGGCTTGTTTAAATTATCTAAAATTCTTAAACTTAATTCCTAACCTTATATTATATTATAATTACACCAAATACCCCTTTAGCTCTCGGCTTTCACAATATTTGCACTAAACTTTGTAAAAATTACATTTAAGCCACATAACTTAATTAATTAGCCATTTAAGCTCTAATAAAATATTTTTAACTCACCAAACTTTATGATATAAGTTTATATACCTAAGTAGGTCATTAATACCTATTTAACACTTAGGTAATTCGGCCATATTTATTTAGTGACCATATAGTATATAAAAGTGGATTTATATGTCATAATAAATGTACAATTCATATGAGTCATATAACTCATGTAAAAATTATTGTAATGTCTTATATTGATTCTTAGCTTAAAATAAAGCATTTTTGCCCTAGACTTTTCGGCCTTAATTAATTTGTAACATAAACAAATTCTATGACACAAAAATGTGTCTTAAGGTAAATATTTTATATATATGTTATAGATTATATTTTTGGCATATAAAACCATATAGTTTCGGTATTATTTAGCCTAGGAGATGTACATAATTTGGTACCCAATTTTTTTTAGCCGCTTAACAACAGTCTTTCTTTTTTCTATAACTCTATAAGATTTACTTAGTAAACTACTTCTTAACAAAGGTGGTTAAGTGCTTGAACTTCTTCTTGAATCTCCAAGCTTCCTCCTAGGTAAACTTGATGCCTCTTCGGTTTTATGCAAGAGGTGAAGGTGTTTAGGAGTTAGATCTTCAACAAAGATCTTAAGTAGATTTGTAAGTAGTTTTTTCAATACTTACCTTAGACTTTTTCTCTTATAATTTTGGCTCACCAAGGGTAGATGAAGAGCAAGTTTTCCTTCATCAAAATGAAGAAGAAAAGAGACTTAGAAGAGGTAGAACTTGGTTACACAAAAATGTGTTTTAAGGATTTTCAAGCTTTAAAACCTACCTTAAGATAACCTTGAGATGCTCCTTGGTTTAATGTTGGTTTGGACAATCCCCTTGGAGAACTAATGTGGCCGAACCCACCTTGATATGCTAGGAAGAGTTTTGCTTCAAGACTTGCCAAGAAATGCTAGGAAATTACCTTAAGATGAAGATAGAAGTTAAAACTCCATTAATGGACTTAAGAGCTTCAAGGAAGAAGATGAAGCTAGAAGAGAGAGGGGAGCTTACCAAACCGTGCAAGGAGAGGGCAAGGAAGAAAGTGAAGCTCACTCACGTAAATGAAAGAAGGCATTTGGAAATTGATTTTGTTTTTTTCAAATTTTTAATGTCATTTGACAATTCTTTTCCTTAGTTTAATTCATGGTTGATTGGCTCAATAAATGATCTCTTTTCCAGCATAAAACCGGCCATGTGGAGTGACTAAGCAAGAGTTGGCAAGGCAATTATTTTGGCTAGAAGACAAGGTGAGAAATGTGAGTTTATTCCTTTCATTTTTCAATGTCAATTGACTTGTCTTCTTCTTCATGTAGGTGCACGAATTGGAGGCTTGAATGGAGCTCAAAAACCGGTGGAGAAGAGCTAAGAAACAAGCAAGGAAGGTTACTTGCTTAAGAAATCAAAGGCAAAAAGAAAAGGAATCTACTTTTTGCTTTTAGCATTTGTTTTTGTCTAGCCAACTTGGCCATGTTCTCTAGCATAATTTCGACAGCTCTCTGGTCAAATGAGTCACACATTCTTTGCCATTAGTATTATAGACATGGGATGATGAGTCATTATGTTTTATAGCCTTTTATAAACTTTTAAGGCAAATTTTATACTAGTTTTTGCCCTTAAAATCGGCCCCTATAGAGCACCTTGTTGACTAGTCACACCAAATGATTTAGAAGGTCATTTTAACCCTTTTTAAGATTACCAATTCGTGGCATGTCAAAAACTACAAGGTAATTGCGTAAAACGCATTTTCGTGACACCCGAAAGTGTGTTTTTGTGCTCTAAGGAAATTTTGGGAAACCAATTGTTCTTATGAGTTCCAAGTGTTTGTAAACACTTATTATAGTAAATAACATATACTAAGATGTTACATTGAGTGATGTGGGGTTACATCAACCCATGACAAAATTTACGGGCCATCGGACACACCCGGGCAAAAAGGAGCGTTAAGAAATCCTCCTGTGGTTTTTGTTGAATTTTGATGAACAACTTCGTGGGTTATCTTTAGAATGGTAAATAATGGTATTAGGAACTCTAGGAATTAATTTTATAGGAGTTCGTGCCACCTCGGCACTCCTCCGAGCTTTTCTTGCTTTAAGGGGCGCGCGTGAGCACTCCCGAGCGTTTTGCGTATTTGACTGAATATAGCTTAGGGAATATATTTATATATTCATATAATGAGTGTATGACCATTTGGTTTGAGTTTTAGAAGGTCATACAAGGTCATGCTTGATCACATGTTTCTAAGGCGTCTTAGCGTTTATGTGTGAAACGACTATTCTTACGTAACGCTTTCATGCATGGGTTTGCATGCGTACGTGAACTGATTTATGTTTGGATTATATTCCAATAAATAATGATTTTAATATATTATTTAGATTTGGGGTATTTCACCTTAAGTTTCTTAGAATTAGATAAGCCATATAAAATACATTTATTACCAATATTCAGGATGTGAGTTTACAGTTAAGTGAGGTATTTAGTGGTGAGAATTTATAGGAGGGTTTATAGATAGGAATTTGATACTTAAAACCTTTGAACCTTTTTATTAGATAAAACTAAGTTACATAAGATATTATATTGATATACTTTACGGTAATGGGAAATTATGAAATGTTATTTGAATATAAAATATGAGAATTTTCATAATAGATTATCTTATGAATAATTAACAATTTCACTTACGAACCAGAATTTGATTCTTTGATAAATTCTACTCTATGTTGATATATTGTCCATCCTAAATATAATAAAGGAAATTTATTTATTAGGTTATTCCTTTGAAAACTTGGGTTTTGTAAAACAATTTAAAACGTATTTAAGGCTTAAGTTTAATGAGGATTAGTACAAAGGATTATGCATAGTCTATAGAGAGAATGTGTGTAAAAATAAAACATTTAGGAAATTAAATGTAAGTAAGGATACATAAAAGGTTATACTAAACACCTTATTATATAGGTAATAATTAAGCAAATAGTGTACCTTGTGAATACTAAATGTAAGAGTTCGATAAGTCTAAGTCAACTATAATATAGTTGTTTCAAGATGAAAAGTAATTTAACATCTTATGTCAAGATTATTAGCTGGATGTAATAAAAAGTCTTTCTGGACTAAAGATAAGGTAAATGAGTTAGTAACTCAATTAGGTTATGATATAATGCGTCTACAACACTATGGTTCCAATATACAGAATGTAGATCTTAATTAAGTTAAGGGGAAAACTTAATCACAATGGATTATCTAGTAGATATTGATAAAATACATAATCATTACTGAAATACCCCAAACCTTGATATGTGGTTTAAATATCAAAATATGGTATGTAAAGGCTAAAAAGTGCCTTAGAAACATCAGTGAACAATTTAAACCATAGTAAAATGCAATAAAGCACTAAGATACAGTTTGAGCAAAAACATGCTCTAAGCTTGGAGTGAACTTGGTTAGGACCCAAAGAGCCTACCAAGACTTAATAATATTCAATTATGATTTAATAAGGCTAATTAAGTCCTTAGGAAACTTTGGTAGACAGTTAAACCAAACAAAACACAAGAAAATACCTTAAAGTCAATAAGAGCAAAAATGTGCTCTAAGCTTGGGATAAATTTGTATAAGACCTAATGGTCAGACCTATACCTTATAAATATGTTAATGAACATATTAAATCAATTACCAAAGAAAACCAAGCTTGAAAACAAGTTAAAACACAAAAAGTGCTTTAAGGAGTCTTAAAGCACGTTTTTGAAAAATTGTCTTGTAAATGAGTTTTGAATGGCTAGATGTCCATCATTACTCTTTAATTAACATGTGTACTATATAGTATCACATTTGGAAGTCTATATCAATAGGAAATCAAAAATTTCACTTCTATGTGCCTTGTTTTATGAATAATAACTTTTATAAGATAGTTTGTAACATATGTTGTTATAAGTAATTAAATTGGTCAACAAATACTATTATACCCTTCTTATTAAATGGGGGCCGGTTTTTCAAGGTGTGAGTCACCAACATGTAAAAGAAATCAAATAAGGAAAGTAAAGCTTATAAAGTAAAGTACTATTTTGCTTTATACATAAATATCTTAACAAGTGGACTCTCTCTCACCTCATTCTCTTTTTCCCTTTCATTTCACACGGTTTCTTCATCTTCTCCCAAGCTCCATTTACGATTTGCTATGGCAACCCCTCTTCTCCATCTTCATTTCTTTGCCAAATCCAACTCCATGCTCCAAATCAAATTCTAAGACCATATTTGTCTTAGTTAGACCAAGCTCTACACTTCTATCTTTTCAAATCTTCAAGAACTCAATTTTGGTGCCATGGAGATTCACCATTGAAGGAGCTTGAGCTCACCTTTTCACATATTATTGTTCTCCTTTGCTTCAAGGTAAGGAAACTCAAAGAAAATCCATGTTTCCTCCATGTTTATATGATGTCCGAAAATTCACCTCACAATGGTGTTTTCACCTTGCTTATTTTAGCTTCATTTGAATCTTCCAAGGGCTAGGAGGAGTCCTCTCTTGATACTTATTCAAGTTCTCTTCCAATTCCAAGGTAAAACAATTACCTTAATGTGTTAAAACAATATGTGTAACTAGGGTTTACAATGAGATGAAGCATAATGCTTGAATACTCATTCTATTATTTGTACATTGTTTAGACGATGACAAACAACCAAACATCCTACCGGTTTTACAAGGAAACAAGAAAGAAGTTGTGAGGAAAAAGAGGTAAACAAACTATCTCAATGTAGTTTAAATGCCTTAGGAAAATGAGCTTGATTTGCTTAATAAAATACCTAAGGAGCCAAAGGTGAATGACCTAGAGAAATGCTCTCAAGGGGTTTATTAAGGGCATATGTATTGTTGGGTGTAATTGCAGGTCAAAGGCTTTACTTATGTGGGAAATTCAGTGTTTAAGTTTAATGTATTTAAGGGCCTAAGAGCCATGTTATTTAAGGGCCTAAGTGCCAAGCAATTTAAGCTTATGCACTATATTGTGATGTAGTGCTAAATGTGTGAAGTTTGTGTATAAAAATGTGTTTGATGGATTTTAGGTGTTCTTGAATGAAATAAGGTAAAAACCTAAGTGTTTGGATGTGAGTATATACAAGAGAAGCTATGGCCAAATTTGGAAAATGTGTAAGAAGTTCTAAGTGTTTTAAATAAGTTTTGGTGAACTAGGAAGTGTTAAAGGTGAACAAATGTTTTACTAGGGAAGAAAACATGTATTAAGGTGATTTAGAGTGATACAAGGATTTAGGTATTATCTTGGAAGTTCTAGGAATTCAATATGTTTTTGAGAATGTATTAAAGTCTTGGAGAAGTTTGTTTAAGGTCTAGGAATGTTGATGTACAAGGAAGAAATGATGTTTAGGTAAGATGTGAAAAAGGAGATTTAGTTAGTAAAAAGAAGTTTGAGAGATGATGTTAAGGTGTAGAGGAAACACCTTGGTATAGTGGTCATTATAGGTGAAATACCACCTAGAAATCTTAAGGAGAAAACATTCCAAGTGCTAGGAATTTTGTAAGGAATTTGTGAATGATAAGATGGTTTTGGTGTGTGATTTAAAGAGTTTAGTACATGGCTAAAGGGTGTGTTTGATGTGCTAAATGATGTTAGAACACATTAGGAGGCTTGAGGAAAAATTTGGAGAAAGTTTGACAATGTATGGGAAGTTTCTGCAGCCGACCTACCCAGGGGACCGACCTCAGTCTGGGTCGGTCGGGCTGAAACTGTGAAGTTGGATGTTCTCTGCAGCCGACCTACCCAGGGGGTGGGTCGGTCGGACCTTAAAAAAAAATTAATTTTAAGAATGTTAAGTGGTATTAGTGGTATGCCATTAAGAGAGTATTGATGGTTAGAAAGAAAATATATGGACTTGAGAGATTAAGTTAAGTAAAATGATTTAAATGTTAAGGTTATAAAATGATATGTAATGAGGGGATTGTTAAGTAATGATGTTATAAGATTGTTAAGGACATGTTAAGTGAGTTATAATGACAATTTAGTGGAGGAAAAATTGTATTAAAATGTAAAAGTAAAACAAATTAAAATGTGAAGTTATATAACTAAATTAACGGGGATAAGTTATAAGCATTAGACTTTAAACAATCATGTTACCCCGATGTTAATAAAAGTACATGTAATGTTATCAGTTGTTCGAGAATTGCTCGAGGAACATAAGTGGACATGATAAAGTGGACTCTGGTGACATGTATGGTTTTCTTGCAACCTGTGTCCTACCGGATTACACCGGCTTGTATGCCAATGTGTTTTTCTGTATGTTTGCCACGTTGTAAGATAAAACATGTAATGAGTTTACAGCAATTCATTTATGTGGCGTGTTCAACTCCGATACCATTTAACCTCGGAAGTGTTAACCTTAGTTAACTGAGTCTAGGATCACATGAGAGTTCGGTATTCGGAGTAAACGACCCGAACCATGGGACGTTCTAACCACGGCTATGCGTGTGTTAATTGTGTGATATGTGTATGTGAATGTAGGGATCTCCCTTGTGTGTTTAACCCAGTTGTAATACTGTATGGTGTGTAGATGTGATAGACTCCATAGTGGGCTTCTAACTAATATCTTAAAGTAAGTATGTACTAACAGTGGTGAGGAATCCGGTTTGGCCGGTCGCGCGTTGTTTGGGAGTGGGTATCCTTCTTAGCCTTACCCTTCTCTCTGTTATGGTTGTTTCCCTCACGGGTTATGATCTCCCATTAGCTTATTCCAAAGCTTAGCTATTCTGACTTATGATCGGTTTAGGGGGAACATGTTTGTGTGGTGTGTTCGGGCCACAAAACCCGAACCATCTTAACTTAAGTTACTCGTCCGACTATTAGGATGGTAATGAGTGTTGTATAACGAGCTTACCATGGGGGTGACATCATTCTCTAGGCTCACCAGTGAATTAACTATGTTTGGGTCGGTTCCTAAGAGAACCGCACCCGTTATGTTATGTGTTGTTGATGTAATGCAATTTCTATTGCGATATTGTTATGTGCACGTTGAAACGTGAAAAGTGTTGTTATGTGTTGTTATGTGATGTATGTTATACGTTGTAAATTGTGGAGTATGTGGATCATGGATATGAATCCCAGTTGTGATAAGAGGCGTTTAAGGATAACCCGATTAATGGGTAGTTGTCGTCTATTAAGGAAGTAGCTCCATTAGAGGAGAAACACTCTAGGGGTAATGAATACCATGAGTGACTTATCAAGTGTGGATATGTTGTCTGTTTGTTGAGCCCATGGAGGCGGAATGATTCGTGTTGTGTGTTTTAAGTTACATGCATGATTTAAATGTAATCAACCGCATGCTAAGACGACAATTAGTTGTGCGTGGCCCGGTAGCATGTGGGCTGCGGGATTACCATACCAGCAAAGGTGCTGAGCCCCTTGGGGGCCACCCTTTCTCTTCTTTTTCCTATTTCAGGTACAAGGAGCTGGAAGCCGTTCGAGAGTAGGACGGGGTAGTCGTTGTACATGGGTAATCATGTAAGTTGTATATATACAGTAGGTGTAGTAAGACCGAAGTTGTTATCGGCATCAGTTTGTAAATACTCAGTACAGTTGGAAGGTATGTGTATGTTGTTGTTGTTGTTAATGGAACGGGTCAGTAATGTGTAGTCGCTCGGGAATCTAGTCCATCAGACCGGTACAGTGTATATGTAATAGCCTTGTTAGCCACGTGGGTGGTTAACGGCGTGTAACACCAACGAGTTAAGTGATGTGATGAAGTGGTTTTTCCACTGCAGTTTAATTGTAAGTATGTTAATGTTTGATGTGGTGTTACAAAAAGTGGTATCAGAGCGAAGTATCGCTCTGATGACTGAATTACCGAGAGCTTAGGAAGTACCGAGTTAGGATTTTAGTACTTTGGGTTAAGGGTTGAGTGATAGCGTGAGAGATACGCTAGTTAGGAACTACTAGTGACTACTGGAAACCTACTATATCCTTCCCGCCCTCCACAATCCCTGTTTTATAACTTGGGAAACAACGCCAGAGAGATGAAAGTCCTCTCATACTCGAGAATACCCGATCTGGCTGTTATTGAATACCTTTAAGGGTACGGAGAACCTGTCATATGGTAGATCCCGAAAAGTGGGAATCCCGGAGACGGTTTCCATCTAAACAATGTTAACCGCATTCATAGCGAAGAATGAAGAATTTTGTGTATAAGAGAATAGAATTTCCGGCAACCTGGGTCGACTTGCTGAGCAGTCGAGGATAACCAGCTTGCAACGCACTGACCGTGCAACAGGCAAGAAGTGAAGTAATGGAACTCGAGACAAGTGTCTACGGGACCACAGTTGATAAATAATACACCAACGGTATACCAACCGACAAAGGAACTACAACGTAGTGCCCAAACAAGAGACAAGTCTCAGTAACCACGACAAGTGCGTGGAACGGGCTATAAAGAGGATACGATACTAAGTAAAGGGGGACTCCAAGAGTGGGAGACACCCCAGTTGATAATTACCATATGGATACAGTGAGGAGTTACCCAGAGGGTTATTGTCAAGACTGTAAGATCAAGTCAGGGCCTACGAGGCCACTGATAATAGTGCGAGTAAGAACAATACCGCAACCAGTATGTGTGCTTAACCGATAGCCAGTTAGCATGGCGCACTTGCTATAGCAAGTGCTGCTATAACAGGGCTGTTCGGGAAATTTATAACCACTCCAAAGTACTTAGTAAAGTACCACGAAGTTAAGTGTGATCATTATAACCATGGAAGGGCTTAACAGCCTGACCTTTGTAGTTGGAAGTACACCAGTCAGCAAGAAGCTAGATTTGGTTAAGGCAAGAAGGCATTGAAAAACCATGAGAATTTTTCTTTTAACCCAGATTTATTCAAACTCTTTTCTTTTCAAAACCAGATTTTCTTTCAAACCAATATTTATTTCTAACCTTCTTCTAAACCAAACCAGTAAAACCAAGGGCAGTTGATAAGAATTCAACAATGGATAAACTTTCCCTCGATTAAGTTCGGGAAGCATGGAATGAATATTGTCACGGGACAATATAAGGGAGTTGACAACAGAATACTTCACCTAGGCGTGTGACGGACACTACGAGTGTACCAACTGTAATGTGGGACGACTGCACTCCGATAGGAGCTTGTGGGCCTGACAGACCTACTTATGGGTTAGTTGGGTAAGTAGCAATGTATCAGTATGGTGCCCCACATATGTATACAAGTAGAGTACAAAACACGGGAAGTAGTTGACTCCGTACTACGGTCAGCAGTATAAATCAAACAAGAGCTAAGGATTACCATGAATGGTTAAAGTTAAGGGACTCAGTTAAGTTAACGAGACTAAAGGAATTTGTGAATTCCTTTCAAGGAAATGTTTAAGAGTCAGGAGGTGTGAAGTGCACTAACTGAATGTAAAGACATCGTATATGACTTAAGGATCCTCAGGGATAAACATGATAGCTGGAATGGTGACCCAGCCTGTACATGGCAAAGCAGATGCCTAATGTGGACACATTAATGTGCAATGAACGGGATGAAACTCCCTGAATGAGTACCTACACTACCAGGAAATGTTGATCTTCACAGAAGGAGATAATAAGCCAGTTAAGAACGCAAACGGCGTGGCTAACTGAGAATACCAATAAGTGCGAACCTGATCTGATGTAATGGCATAACTTAGCAACACCCAGGAGCAATCCTTGAAGGGTGTTTGCATCAACAATTGTTGCACGAAATGGCATGACAGAAACACGAGGGTTGAAACTAACACCCGGTTTAGACATAAGTTGTCAGGAGACGGACTGACAATCCTGAGGGGCATTCCATGAAAGGAGACGGAATGCAACGACCTTGTCATGGAGCTCAATATAACATCCAAACCATGTAATGTTGTACAGAGAAGTACATGTGTGTGGACAGCCTACAATGAGCGCAGCTCAAGGCAAATAAGGCTTATAGGCCACAAATAAAATGTGTTATGTAAATTAGATTGATTGCAGAAGTTTATGTTATATAAGTGAATAGAGTGGAGAACAAACCACTGCACTAAGAGAGTAGGGATACCTCTCGACGCTGTGAAACCGCTGGAGCGGTAGTTATGTGAACCAAGCTCAATAAATATGTTAAGGATGGACAATATTATTATTATTCGAGAGCAGTTAGTTTAGTAGTATGTGTGTATAAAGTGAAGCACTGAGCTAAATAACGTCGGTTTGAGACTCGAGTGAGCAACGCTCAAGGAGCATTCGGTAGTCATCCAAATAATGACGAACCATAATGTGAATAATATAAGTATAGGTGTGGAAGTTAATGTGACCGTAAATACCATGTAAGTTATTGTTATGCAATGAGTAAGAGCACGGTTCGCAGCTGGCGACCGTTGTATCAATGTTATTGAGTAATAATGTGGCAGATAAGACCAGTTATGAGTTAAACTCAGTGGAGATGCAAGGTAAGCGATGTTAAACAGACTGGGTAATAAGCCAGTGGTAGGTACTATGTGATGAGGAACTCAGTGTAAATTCCATGGCGAGTCGCATAAGAGATTTACTGTCAAGAGTTTACGCCTCTGCACTCTGTATGACTGAGTGTTTTGGTATTGCACTTGCACCAAGTAATGATCAAGTGGGATAGCTAGGAATTGGAAACATGTTAATTGTGGAGGAATAATGTTATAATGGCCGATGCATAGGAAATGCAAGGCCGCACCAATGAAAGAATACATTATAAACCAAATGTTGAGGCATGATTAACAACAAGTGACTGTAGTAACACGGAATACAAATATCGGTATGGAATATACCCCAAATGTTGTAATAGCTGAGAGAGCACTACACACTAGGAGTAGCTCAATCTCAACCGACAGTAAGTCGGAGGGAACAAGTCAATCATTGTGAAATACATAGCTGTATACACAGTAAATCGTTATGGAAGTAGATAGAAAGTTTATAACTCACCGAATTCGCTAACGGTAAGAGATACCACGCGTCGGTTGAGAAACCATTGTTACCAAGATGAAGGTGACAATTGGGGATGTACAATACAGTAAGAATAACAAATGGGGCAATTAAGCTCTACATTATTAGAGTTTCGCAGTAGAAACTAGTGAGCCAGTGATTCAAGTGTTGAATGTACATGGTGAACATGAGTGAATGGCTAATTATTAACGCCTAGAAGCCTAACAGGCCAGAATCAAAACCAGTTAAGATTTAAAGCAAACTCCAATGAGAATTCTTGGTTTAGGAACTAAACCGCCAATATGGTTAAGATCCTCTAATCAGAATGCATTGTATAATAGACCGCGTGGAAGTTAAAACACTTCACGATGGCAGAACATTTTAAGCCAATGTTTAGTTATTGATTACGTGGGCGTAATCCCTTTTAAGGGGGGTAGAGCGCAAAACCACTTAGCGTGTATTACCGTACAAGTGTACGTGATTTATGTTGTGCATAACACAAAATAATTTGTTTTGATGATTGGTGTGTGTGTTACGTAAACATACGCATTCATTCATGGTTTAATTGTGGTAATTGCGCACAGAAGATGCGAATACCATTGTGATAAGTGTGTTTGTTTGTTAACAATTATGTGTGATAGTACAAGTGTGTGGAGTAGAGAAACTCCTGGGGAACAAAAAAAAAACCCCGACAGTGTAATAAATGAAACTGTGTGCGGTATTTTGATAAAATATATGTGTATATATACTATATAGTGATTCACGAAAGGGTATGAAACCGACATAGAACCTAGTGAGAATAAGATTCCCTAGGTAACAACATTAAGGTGAATGGAAATAACTGATAGACGAAGTTCTATCCTTGGAGATGTTATGATCATGACTAGAATGATTTAAAAGAAACAAAATTGGAAATGAGTGATTTATTTGATGCTTGAAAATGAAGTGGGAAGTGGAACTTGATTTGCATGCGATCAAGGGAAGCCGAACACAAATTGGGGTGGAAGGATAGTTCGACACTGATGCTGATCACATTAGGGTTGGATGATTCTTGAAGCTCCCTATAAGTGGTCACAATTAACCACGCTAAGAAAGGAAGCAAAGAGCATAAGTTGGACTTGGAGTTGTGTGTGTTTTCAAAAAGGATTTTGAATTGGTATTTATAAAACGTCGATAGATACTTTACATAATTAAAGTTTTCTTACTTAACCTCACAAGGGAAAATTTCAAATTTAAGTGATTGTTTTGATCTCCCAAAGGCACGGGGACGGAAGGTGTCCATCACGACCGGGTTTGCGGGATCACAGTGTATGTCAAAGATATTTTTGATTGCTATACATGCTATGACATGTTGTGTGGTATGTGTAGAAATATTATTTTGACCTTGAGTTCCTAAAGTGTATGCTATTAAGACCTATGAGTCTAAATGTGTTGTGTTACATAGACCTATGTGTCTAAAGGCTGTTATGTTATCAAGACCTGTGTGTCTAAATGTTGTTATGTTACCCAAGACCAGAGAGTCTAAGGGTTGTTATGTATGTGTAAATGTTGTTAAGATACCCGGACCATTGAGTCCGAGGTTATCTTGTGAATATGTTATGTTATGTATGGATGTGAATGTGTTACCCGGACCATTAAATCCGAGGTTGTGATGTAAAGTGTGTTTGGTTATGGAAGTTTTATTTCTATAAGTAATCCCCGTATTCTAATCCAAGATGTGTGGGAAGTGTAAACTTCGAGGACGAAGTTCTTTTAAGGGGGGTAGATTGAAATACCCCAAACCTTGATATGTGGTTTAAATATCAAACTATGGTATGTAAAGGCTAAAAAGTGCCTTAGAAACATCAGTGAACAATTTAAACCATAGTAAAATGCAATAAAGCACTAAGATACAGTTTGAGCAAAAACATGCTCTAAGCTTGGAGTGAACTTGGTTAGGACCCAAAGAGCCTACCAAGACTTAATAATATTCAATTATGATTTAATAAGGCTAATTAAGTCCTTAGGAAACTTTGGTAGACAGTTAAACCAAACAAAACACAAGAAAATACCTTAAAGTCAATAAGAGCAAAAATGTGCTATAAGCTTGGGATAAATTTGTATAAGACCTAATGGTCAGACCTATACCTTATAAATATGTTAATGAACATATTAAATCAATTACCAAAGAAAACCAAGCTTGAAAACAAGTTAAAACACAAAAAGTGCTTTAAGGAGTCTTAAAGCACGTTTTTGAAAAATTGTCTTGTAAATGAGTTTTGAATGGCTAGATGTCCATAATTACTCTTTAATTAACATGTGTACTATATAGTATCACATTTGGAAGTCTATATCAATAGGAAATCAAAAATTTCACTTCTATGTGCCTTGTTTTATGAATAGTAACTTTTATAAGCTAGTTTGTAACATATGTTGTTATAAGTAATTAAATTGGTCAACAAAGACTATTATACCCTTCTTATTAAATGGGGGCCGGTTTTTCAAGGTGTGAGTCACCAACATGTAAAAGAAATCAAATAAGGAAAGTAAAGCTTATAAAGTAAAGTACTATTTTGCTTTATACATAATATTTAACAAGTGGACTCTCTCTCACCTCATTCTCTTTTTCCCTTTCATTTCACACGGTTTCTTCATCTTCTCCCAAGCTCCATTTACGATTTGCTATGGCAACCCCTCTTCTCCATCTTCATTTCTTTGCCAAATCCAACTCCATGCTCCAAATCAAATTCTAAGACCATATTTGTCTTAGTTAGACCAAGCTCTACACTTCTATCTTTTCAAATCTTCAAGAACTCAATTTTGGTGCCATGGAGATTCACCATTGAAGGAGCTTGAGCTCACCTTTTCACATATTATTGTTCTCCTTTGCTTCAAGGTAAGGAAACTCAAAGAAAATCCATGTTTCCTCCATGTTTATATGATGTCCGAAAATTCACCTCACAATGGTGTTTTCACCTTGCTTATTTTAGCTTCATTTGAATCTTCCAAGGGCTAGGAGGAGTCCTCTCTTGATACTTATTCAAGTTCTCTTCCAATTCCAAGGTAAAACAATTACCTTAATGTGTTAAAACAATATGTGTAACTAGGGTTTACAATGAGATGAAGCATAATGCTTGAATACTCATTCTATTATTTGTACATTGTTTAGACGATGACAAACAACCAAACATCCTACCGGTTTTACAAGGAAACAAGAAAGAAGTTGTGAGGAAAAAGAGGTAAACAAACTATCTCAATGTAGTTTAAATGCCTTAGGAAAATGAGCTTGATTTTCTTAATAAAATACCTAAGGAGCCAAAGGTGAATGACCTAGAGAAATGCTCTCAAGGGGTTTATTAAGGGCATATGTATTGTTGGGTGTAACTGCAGGTCAAAGGCTTTACTTATGTGGGAAATTCAGTGTTTAAGTTTAATGTATTTAAGGGCCTAAGAGCCATGTTATTTAAGGGCCTAAGTGCCAAGCAATTTAAGCTTATGCACTATATTGTGATGTAGTGCTAAATGTGTGAAGTTTGTGTATAAAAATGTGTTTGATGGATTTTAGGTGTTCTTGAATGAAATAAGGTAAACACCTAAGTGTTTGGATGTGAGTATATACAAGAGAAGCTATGGCCAAATTTGGAAAATGTGTAAGAAGTTCTAAGTGTTTTAAATAAGTTTTGGTGAACTAGGAAGTGTTACAGGTGAACAAATGTTTTACTAGGGAAGAAAACATGTATTAAGGTGATTTAGAGTGATACAAGGATTTAGGTATTATCTTGGAAGTTCTAGGAATTCAATATGTGTTTTTGAGAATGTATTAAAGTCTTGGAGAAGTTTGTTTAAGGTCTAGGAATGTTGATGTACAAGGAAGAAATGATGTTTAGGTAAGATGTGAAAAAGGAGATTTAGTTAGTAAGAAAAGAAGTTTGAGAGATGATGTTAAGGTGTAGAGGAAACACCTTGGTATAGTGGTCATTATAGGTGAAATACCACCTAGAAATCTTAAGGAGAAAACATTCCAAGTGCTAGGAATTTTGTAAGGAATTTGTGAATGATAAGATGGTTTTGGTGTGTGATTTAAAGAGTTTAGTACATGGCTAAAGGTGTGTTTGATGTGCTAAATGATGTTAGAACACATTAGGAGGCTTGAGGAAAAATTTGGAGAAAGTTTGACAATGTATGGGAAGTTTCTGCAGCCGACCTACCCAGGGACCGACCTCAGTCTGGGTCGGTCGGGCTGAAACTGTGAAGTTGGATGTTCTCTGCAGCCGACCTACCCAGGGGGTGGGTCGGTCGGACCTTAAAAAAAAATTAATTTTAAGAATGTTAAGTGGTATTAGTGGTATGCCATTAAGAGAGTATTGATGGTTAGAAAGATAAATATATATGGACTTGAGAGATTAAGTTAAGTAAAATGATTTAAATGTTAAGGTTATAAAATGATATGTAATGAGGGGATTGTTAAGTAATGATGTTATAAGATTGTTAAGGACATGTTAAGTGAGTTATAATGACAATTTAGTGGAAAAATTGTATTAAAATGTAAAAGTAAAACAAGTTAAAATGTGAAGTTATATAACTAAATTAACGGGGATAAGTTATAAGCATTAGACTTTAAACAATCATGTTACCCCGATGTTAATAAAAGTACATGTAATGTTATCAGTTGTTCGAGAATTGCTCGAGGAACATAAGTGGACATGATAAAGTGGACTCCGGTGACAGGTATGGTTTTCTTGCAACCTGTGTCCTACCGGATTACACCGGCTTGTATGCCAATGTGTTTTTCTGTATGTTTGCCACGTTGTAAGATAAAACATGTAATGAGTTTACAGTAATTCATTTATGTGGCGTGTTCAACTCCGATACCATTTAACCTCGGAAGTGTTAACCTTAGTTAACTGAGTCTAGGATCACATGAGAGTTCGGTATTCGGAGTAAACGACCCGAACCATGGGACGTTCTAACCACGGCTATGCGTGTGTTAATTGTGTGATATGTGTATGTGAATGTAGGGATCTCCCTTGTGTGTTTAACCCAGTTGTAATACTGTATGGTGTGTAGATGTGATAGACTCCATAGTGGGGTTCTAACTAATATCTTAAAGTAAGTATGTACTAACAGTGGTGAGGAATCCGGTTTGGCCGGTCGCGCGTTGTTTGGGAGTGGGTATCCTTCTTAGCCTTACCCTTCTCTCTGTTTATGGTTGTTTTCCCTCACGGTTATGATCTCCCATTAGCTTATTCCAAAGCTTAGCTATTCTGACTTATGATCGGTTTAGGGGGAACATGTGTTTGTGTGGTGTGTTCGGGCCACAAAACCCGAACCATCTTAACTTAAGTTACTCGTCCGACTATTAGGACGGTAATGAGTGTTGTATAACGAGCTTACCATGGGGGTGTGACATCATTCTCTAGGCTCACCAGTGAATTAACTATGTTTGGGTCGGTTCCTAAGAGAACCGCACCCGTTATGTTATGTGTTGTTGATGTAATGCAATTTCTATTGCGATATTGTTATGTGCACGTTGAAACGTGAAAAGTGTTGTTATGTGTTGTTATGTGATGTATGTTATACGTTGTAAATTGTGGAGTATGTGGATCATGGATATGAATCCCAGTTGTGATAAGAGGCGTTTAAGGATAACCCGATTAATGGGTAGTTGTCGTCTATTAAGGAAGCTCCATTAGAGGAGAAACACTCTAGGGGTAATGAATACCATGAGTGACTTATCAAGTGTGGATATGTTGTCTGTTTGTTGAGCCCATGGAGGCGGAATGATTCGTGTTGTGTGTTTTAAGTTACATGCATGATTTAAATGTAATCAACCGCATGCTAAGACGACAATTAGTTGTGCGTGGCCCGGTAGCATGTGGGCTGCGGGATTACCATACCAGCAAAGGTGCTGAGCCCCTTGGGGCCCACCCTTTCTCTTCTTTTTCCTATTTCAGGTACAAGGAGCTGGAAGCCGTTCGAGAGTAGGACGGGTAGTCGTTGTACATGGGTAATCATGTAAGTTGTATATATACAGTAGGTGTGTAAGACCGAAGTTGTTATCGGCATCAGTTTGTAAATACTCAGTACAGTTGGAAGGTATGTGTATGTTGTTGTTGTTGTTAATGGAACGGGTCAGTAATGTGTAGTCGCTCGGGAATCTAGTCCATCAGACCGGTACAGTGTATATGTAATAGCCTTGTTAGCCACGTGGGTGGTTAACGGCGTGTAACACCAACGAGTTAAGTGATGTGATGAAGTGGTTTTTCCACTGCAGTTTAATTGTAAGTATGTTAATGTTTGATGTGGTGTTACAAAAAGTGGTATCAGAGCGAAGTATCGCTCTGATGACTGAATTACCGAGCTTAGGAAGTACCGAGTTAGGATTTTAGTACTTTGGGTTAAGGGTTGAGTGATAGCGTGAGAGATACGCTAGTTAGGAACTACTAGTGACTACTGGAAACCTACTATATCCTTCCCGCCCTCCACAATCCCTGTTTTATAACTTGGGAAACAACGCCAGAGAGATGAAAGTCCTCTCATACTCGAGAATACCCGATCTGGCTGTTATTGAATACCTTTAAGGGTACGGAGAACCTGTCATATGGTAGATCCCGAAAAGTGGGAATCCCGGAGACGGTTTCCATCTAACAATGTTAACCGCATTCATAGCGAAGAATGAAGAATTTTGTGTATAAGAGAATAGAATTTCCGGCAACCTGGGTCGACTTGCTGAGCAGTCGAGGATAACCAGCTTGCAACGCACTGACCGTGCAACAGGCAAGAAGTGAAGTAATGGAACTCGAGACAAGTGTCTACGGGACCACAGTTGATAAATAATACACCAACGGTATACCAACCGACAAAGGAACTACAACGTAGTGCCCAAACAAGAGACAAGTCTCAGTAACCACGACAAGTGCGTGGAACGGGCTATAAAGAGGATACGATACTAAGTAAAGGGGGACTCCAAGAGTGGGAGACACCCCAGTTGATAATTACCATATGGATACAGTGAGGAGTTACCCAGAGGGTTATTGTCAAGACTGTAAGATCAAGTCAGGGCCTACGAGGCCACTGATAATAGTGTGCGAGTAAGAACAATACCGCAACCAGTATGTGTGCTTAACCGATAGCCAGTTAGCATGGCGCACTTGCATAGCAAGTGCTGCTATAACAGGGCTGTTCGGGAAATTTATAACCACTCCAAAGTACTTAGTAAAGTACCACGAAGTTAAGGTGATCATTATAACCATGGAAGGGCTTAACAGCCTGACCTTTGTAGTTGGAAGTACACCAGTCAGCAAGAAGCTAGATTTGGTTAAGGAGAAGAGGTGAAAACCATGAGAATTTTTCTTTAACCCAGATTTATTCAAACTCTTTTCTTTTCAAACCAGATTTTCTTTCAAACCAATATTTTTCTAACCTTCTTCTAAACCAAACCAGTAAAACCAAGGGCAGTTGATAAGAATTCAACAATGGATAAACTTTCCCTCGATTAAGTTCGGGAAGCATGGAATGAATATTGTCACGGGACAATATAAGGGAGTTGACAACAGAATACTTCACCTAGGCGTGTGACGGACACTACGAGTGTACCAACTGTAATGTGGGACGACTGCACTCCGATAGGAGCTTGTGGGCCTGACAGACCTACTTATGGGTTAGTTGGGTAAGTAGCAATGTATCAGTATGGTGCCCCACATATGTATACAAGTAGAGTAAAAACACGGGAAGTAGTTGACTCCGTACTACGGTCAGCAGTATAAATCAAACAAGAGCTAAGGATTACCATGAATGGTTAAAGTTAAGGGACTCAGTTAAGTTAACGAGACTAAAGGAATTTGTGAATTCCTTTCAAGGAAATGTTTAAGAGTCAGGAGGTGTGAAGTGCACTAACTGAATGTAAAGACATCGTATATGACTTAAGGATCCTCAGGGATAAACATGATAGCTGGAATGGTGACCCAGCCTGTACATGGCAAAGCAGATGCCTAATGTGGACACATTAATGTGCAATGAACGGGATGAAACTCCCTGAATGAGTACCTACACTACCAGGAAATGTTGATCTTCACAGAAGGAGATTAAGCCAGTTAAGAACGCAAACGGCGTGGCTAACTGAGAATACCAATAAGTGCGAACCTGATCTGATGTAATGGCATAACTTAGCAACACCCATGAGCAATCCTTGAAGGGTGTTTGCATCAACAATTGTTGCACGAAATGGCATGACAGAAACACGAGGGTTGAAACTAACACCCGGTTTAGACATAAGTTGTCAGGAGACGGACTGACAATCCTGAGGGGCATTCCATGAAAGGAGACGGAATGCAACGACCTTGTCATGGAGCTCAATATAACATCCAAACCATGTAATGTTGTACAGGAAGTACATGTGTGTGGACAGCCTACAATGAGCGCAGCTCAAGGCAAATAAGGCTTATAGGCCACAAATAAAATGTGTTGTGTAAATTAGATTGATTGCAGAAGTTTATGTTTATAAGTGAATAGAGTGGAGAACAACCACTGCACTAAGAGAGTAGGGATACCTCTCGACGCTGTGAAACCGCTGGAGCGGTAGTTATGTGAACCAAGCTCATAAATATGTTAAGGATGGACAATATTATTATTATTCGAGAGCAGTTAGTTTAGTAGTATGTGTGTATAAAGTGAAGCACTGAGCTAAATAACGTCGGTTTGAGACTCGAGTGAGCAACGCTCAAGGAGCATTCGGTAGTCATCCAAATAATGACGAACCATAATGTGAATAATATAAGTATAGGTGTGGAAGTTAATGTGACCGTAAATACCATGTAAGTTATTGTTATGCAATGAGTAAGAGCACGGTTCGCAGCTGGCGACCGTTGTATCAATGTTATTGAGTAATAATGTGGCAGATAAGACCAGTTATGAGTTAAACTCAGTGGAGATGCAAGGTAAGCGATGTTAAACAGACTGGGTAATAAGCCAGTGGTAGGTACTATGTGATGAGGAACTCAGTGTAAATTCCATGGCGAGTCGCATAAGAGATTTACTGTCAAGAGTTTACGCCTCTGCACTCTGTATGACTGAGTGTTTTGGTATTGCACTTGCGCAGTAATGATCAAGTGGGATAGCTAGGAATTGGAAACATGTTAATTGTGGAGGAATAATGTTATAATGGCCGATGCATAGGAAATGCAAGGCCGCACCAATGAAAGAATACATGTATAAAACCAAATGTTGAGGCATGATTAACAACAAGTGACTGTAGTAACACGGAATACCAAATATCGGTATGGAATATACCCCAAATGTTGTAAATAGCTGAGAGAGCACTACACACTAGGTAGTAGCTCAATCTCAACCGACAGTAAGTCGGAAGGGAACAAGTCAATCATTGTGAAATACATAGCTGTATACACAGTAAATCGTTATGGAAGTAGATAGAAAGTTTATAACTCACCGAATTCGCTAACGGTAAGAGATACCACGCGTCGGTTGAGAAACCATTGTTACCAAGATGAAGGTGACAATTGGGGATGTACAATACAGTAAGAATAACAAATGGGGCAATTAAGCTCTACAGTTATTAGAGTTTCGCAGTAGAAACTAGTGAGCCAGTGATTCAAGTGTTGAATGTACATGGTGAACATGAGTGAATGGCTAATTATTAACGCCTAGAAGCCTAACAGGCCAGAATCAAAACCAGTTAAGATTTAAAGCAAACTCCAATGAGAATTCTTGGTTTAGGAACTAAACCGCCAATATGGTTAAGATCCTCTAATCAGAATGCATTGTATAATAGACCGCGTGGAAGTTAAAACACTTCACGATGGCAGAACATTTTAAGCCAATGTTTAGTTATTGATTACGTGGGCGTAATCCCTTTTAAGGGGGGTAGAGCGCAAAACCACTTAGCGTGTATTACCGTACAAGTGTACGTGATTTATGTTGTGCATAACAAAATAATTTGTTTTGATGATTGGTGTGTGTGTTACGTAAACATACGCATTCATTCATGGTTTAATTGTGGTAATTGCGCACAGAAGATGCGAATACCATTGTGATAAGTGTGTTTGTTTGTTAACAATTGTGTGTGATAGTACAAGTGTGTGGAGTAGAGAAACTCCTGGGGAACAAAAAAAAAACCCCGACAGTGTATAAATGTGAAACTGTGTGCGGTATTTTGATAAAATATATGTGTATATATACTATATAGTGATTCACGAAAGGGTATGAAACCGACATAGAACCTAGTGAGAATAAGATTCCCTAGGTAACAACATTAAGGTGAATGGAAATAACTGATAGACGAAGTTCTATCCTTGGAGATGTTATGATCATGACTAGAATGATTTAAAAGAAACAAAATTGGAAATGAGTGATTTATTTGATGCTTGAAAATGAAGTGGGAAGTGGAACTTGATTTGCATGCGATCAAGGGAAGCCGAACACAAATTGGGGTGGAAGGATAGTTCGACACTGCTGATCACATTAGGGTTGGATGATTCTTGAAGCTCCCTATAAGTGGTCACAATTAACCACGCTAAGAAAGGAAGCAAAGAGCATAAGTTGGACTTGGAGTTGTGTGTGTTTTCAAAAAGGATTTTGAATTGGTATTTATAAAACGTCGATAGATACTTTACATAATTAAAGTTTTCTTACTTAACCTCACAAGGGAAAATTTCAAATTTAAGTGATTGTTTTGATCTCCCAAAGGCACGGGGACGGAAGGTGTCCATCGCGACCGGGTTCTGCGGGATCACAGTGTATGTCAAAGATATTTTTGATTGCTATACATGCTATGACATGTTGTGTGGTATGTGTAGTAAATATTATTTTGACCTTGAGTTCCTAAAGTGTATGCTATTAAGACCTATGAGTCTAAATGTGTTGTGTTACATAGACCTATGTGTCTAAAGGCTGTTATGTTATCAAGACCTATGTGTCTAAATGTTGTTATGTTACCCAAGACCAGAGTCTAAGGGTTGTTATGTATGTGTAAATGTTGTTAAGATACCCGGACCATTGAGTCCGAGGTTACTTTGAATATGTTATGTTATGTAGGATGTGAATGTGTTACCCGGACCATTAAATCCGAGGTTGTGATGTAAAGTGTTTGGTTATGGAAGTTTTATTTCTATAAGTAATCCCCGTATTCTAATCCAAGATGTGTGGGAAGTGTAAACTTCGAGGACGAAGTTCTTTTAAGGGGGGTAGATTGAAATACCCCAAACCTTGATATGTGGTTTAAATATCAAACTATGGTATGTAAAGGCTAAAAAGTGCCTTAGAAACATCGGTGAACAATTTAAACCATAGTAAAATGCAATAAAGCACTAAGATACAGTTTGAGCAAAAACATGCTCTAAGTTGATTGAGTGAACTGGTTAGGACCAAAGAGCCTACCAAGACTTAATAATATCAATTATGATTTAATAAGGCTAATTAAGTCCTTAGAAAACTTTGGTAGACAGTTAAACCAAACAAAACACAAGAAAATACCTTAAAGTCAATAAGAGCAAAAATGTGCTCTAAGCTTGGGATAAATTTGTATAAGACCTAATGGTCAGACCTATACCTTATAAATATGTTAATGAACATATTAAATCAATTACCAAAGAAAACCAAGCTTGAAAACAAGTTAAAACACAAAAAGTGCTTTAAGGAGTCTTAAAGCACGTTTTTGAAAAATTGTCTTGTAAATGAGTTTTGAATGGCTAGATGTCCATAATTACTCTTTAATTAACATGTGTACTATAGTATCACATTTGGAAGTCTATATCAATAGGAAATCAAAAATTTCACTTCTATGTGCCTTGTTTTATGAATAGTAACTTTTATAAGCTAGTTTGTAACATATGTTGTTATAAGTAATTAAATTGGTCAACAAAGACTATTATACCCTTCTTATTAAAGGGGGCCGGTTTTTCAAGGTGTGAGTCACCAACATGTAAAAGAAATCAAATAAGGAAAGTAAAGCTTATAAAGTAAAGTACTATTTTGCTTTATACATAAATATCTTAACAAGTGGACTCTCTCTCACCTCATTCTCTTTTTCCTTTCATTTCACACGGTTTCTTCATTCTCCCAAGCTCCATTTACGATTTGCTATGGCAACCCCTCTTCTCCATCTTCATTTCTTTGCCAAATCCAACTCCATGTTCCAAATCAAATTCTAAGACCATATTTGTCTTAGTTAGACCAAGCTCTACACTTCTATCTTTTCAAATCTTCAAGAACTCAATTTTGGTGCCATGGAGATTCACCATTTAAGGAGCTTGAGCTGACCTTTTCACATATTATTGTTCTCCTTTGCTTCAAGGTAAGGAAACTCAAAGAAAATCCATGTTTCCTCCATGTTTATATGATATCCGAAAATTCACCTCACAATGGTGTTTTCACCTTGCTTGTTTTAGCTTCATTTGAATCTTCCAAGGGCTAGGAGGAGTCCTCTTTTGATACTTATTCAAGTTCTCTTCCAATTCCAAGGTAAAACAATTACCTTAATGTGTTAAAACAATATGTAACTAGGGTTTACAATGAGATGAAGCATAATGCTTGAATACTCATTCTATTATTTGTACATTGTTTAGACGATGACAAACACCAACATCAAAATCCACCGGTTTTACAAGGAAACAAGAAAGAAGTTGTGAGGAAAAAGAGGTAAACAAACTATCTCAATGTAGTTTAAATGCCTTAGGAAAATGAGCTTGATTTGCTTAATAAAATACCTAAGGAGCCAAAGGTGAATGACCTAGAGAAATGCTCTCAAGGGGTTTATTAAGGGCATATGTATTGTTGGGTGTAATTGCAGGTCAAAGGCTTTACTTATGTGGGAAATTCAGTGTTTAAGTTTAATGTATTTAAGGGCCTAAGAGCCATGTTATTTAAGGGCCTAAGTGCCAAGCAATTTAAGCTTATGCACTATATTGTGATGTAGTGCTAAATGTGTGAAGTTTGTATAAAAATGTGTTTGATGGATTTTAGGTGTTCTTGAATGAAATAAGGTAAACCTTAGTGTTTGGATGTGAGTATATACAAGAGAAGCTATGGCCAAATTTGGAAAATGTGTAAGAAGTTCTAAGTGTTTTAAATAAGTTTTGGTGAACTAGGAAGTGTTAAGGTGAACAAATGTTTTACTAGGGAAGAAAACATGTACTAAGGTGATTTAGAGTGATACAAGGATTTAGGTATTATCTTGGAAGTTCTAGGAATTCAATATGTGTTTTTGAGAATGTATTAAAGTCTTGGAGAAGTTTGTTTAAGGTCTAGGAATGTTGATGTACAAGGAAGAAATGATGTTTAGGTAAGATGTGAAAAAGGAGATTTAGTTAGTAAGAAAAGAAGTTTGAGAGATGATGTTAAGGTGTAGAGGAAACCCTTGGTATAGTGGTCATTATAGGTGAAATACCACCTAGAAATCTTAAGGAGAAAACATTCCAAGTGCTAGGAATTTTGTAAGGAATTTGTGAATGATAAGATGGTTTTGGTGTGTGATTTAAAGAGTTTAGTACATGGCTAAAGGTGTGTTTGATGTGCTAAATGATGTTAGAACACATTAGGAGGCTTGAGGAAAAATTTGGAGAAAGTTTGACAATGTATGGGAAGTTTCTGCAGCCGACCTACCCAGGGGACCGACCTCAGTTTGGGTCGGTCGGGCTGAAACTGTGAAGTTGGATGTTCTCTACAGCCGACCTACCCAGGGGGTGGGTCGTCGTCGGACCTTAAAAAAAAATAATTTTAAGAATGTTAAGTGGTATTAGTGGTATGCCATTAAGAGAGTATTGATGGTTAGAAAGATAAATATATAGGACTTGAAGATTAAGTTAAGTAAAATGATTTAAATGTTAAGGTTATAAAATGATATATAATGAGGGGATTGTTAAGTAATGATGTTATAAGATTGTTAAGGACATGTTAAGTGAGTTATAATGACAATTTAGTAAAGGAAAAATTGTATTAAAATGTAAAAGTAAAACAAGTTAAAATGTGAAGTTATATAACTAAATTAACGGGGATAAGTTATAAGCATTAGACTTTAAACAATCATGTTACCCCTGTTAATAAAAGTACATGTAATGTTATCAGTTGTTCGAGAATTGCTCGAGGAACATAAGTGGACATGATAAAGTGGACTCCGGTGACAGGTATGGTTTTCTTGCAACCTGTGTCCTACCGGATTACACCGGCTTGTATGCCAATGTGTTTTTCTGTATGTTTGCCACGTTGTAAGATAAAACATGTAATGAGTTTACAGTAATTCATTTATGTGGTGTGTTCAACTCCGATACCATTTAACCTCGGAAGTGTTAACCTTAGTTAACTGAGTCTAGGATCACATGAGAGTTCGGTATTCGGAGTAAACGACGAACCATGGGACGTTCTAACCACGGCTATCCGTGTGTTAATTGTGTGATATGTGTATGTGAATGTAGGGATCTCCCTTGTGTGTTTAACCCAGTTGTAATACTGTATGGTGTGTAGATGTGATAGACTCCATAGTGGGGTTCTAACTAATATCTTAAAGTAAGTATGTACTAACAGTGGTGAGGAATCCGGTTTGGCCGGTCGCGCGTTGTTTGGGAGTGGGTATCCTTCTTAGCCTTACCCTTCTCTCTGTTATGGTTGTTTCCCTCACGGGTTATGATCTCCCATTAGCTTATTCCAAAGCTTAGCTATTCTGACTTATGATCGGTTTAGGGGGAACATGTGTTTGTGTGGTGTGTTCGGGCCACAAAACCCGAACCATCTTAACTTAAGTTACTCGTCCGACTATTAGGACGGTAATGAGTGTTGTATAACGAGCTTACCATGGGGGTGACATCATTCTCTAGGCTCACCAGTGAATTAACTATGTTTGGGTCGGTTCCTAAGAGAACCGCACCCGTTATGTTATGTGTTGTTGATGTAATGCAATTTCTATTGCGATATTGTTATGTGCACGTTGAAACGTGAAAAGTGTTGTTATGTGTTGTTATGTGATGTATGTTATACGTTGTAAATTGTGGAGTATGTGGATCATGGATATGAATCCCAGTTGTGATAAGAGGCGTTTAAGGATAACCCGATTAATGGGTAGTTGTCGTCTATTAAGGAAGTAGCTCCATTAGAGGAGAAACACTCTAGGGGTAATGAATACCATGAGTGACTTATCAAGTGTGGATATGTTGTCTGTTTGTTGAGCCCATGGAGGCGAATGATTCGTGTTGTGTGTTTTAAGTTACATGCATGATTTAAATGTAATCAACGCATGCTAAGACGACAATTAGTTTGTGCGTGGCCCGGTAGCATGTGGGCTGCGGGATTACCATACCAGCAAAGGTGCTGAGCCCCTTGGGGGCCACCCTTTCTCTTCTTTTTCCTATTTCAGGTACAAGGAGCTGGAAGCCGTTCGAGAGTAGGACGGGGTAGTCATTGTACATGGGTAATCATGTAAGTTGTATATATACAGTAGGTGTAGTAAGACCGAAGTTGTTATCGGCATCAGTTTGTAAATACTCGGTACAGTTGGAAGGTATGTGTATGTTGTTGTTGTTGTTAATGGAAAGGGTCAGTAATGTGTAGTCGCTCGGGTCTAGTCCATCAGACCGGTACAGTGTATATGTAATAGCCTTGTTAGCCACGTGGGTGGTTAACGGCGTGTAACACCAACGAGTTAAGTGATGTGATGAAGTGGTTTTTCCGCTGCAGTTTAATTGTAAGTATGTTAATGTTGGATGGGGTGTTACAATTACATTGTGAAATAATAGTATAGTGTTATGGGATGAATCCATCATAGGTCATAATACAATGTTTATTCTAAATTAAGAATAAAGGTATTCAGCTTAAGATTACTATTGGAATTCTTAGATTTAGTTATATGTAAACACATTTGTGTTATAAAGGTCTCAAAAGTCTTGAATGTGAGGATTGTGGTTAAATATGAATAAAGTGGATAGGAGTGGTCAGTTAGCAGGTGTTAATAAGATACATTCCTTGATCTTACAACCTTGGGATATACGACGTTCTCAAATAACTCAAAATTATACATAACACATAAGTGAGGGCTTAAAAGACAATTGGGACTTTGGAATAAGAGTAAGGAGTTTATTTAAGCTTAACTTAGGCTACAAGTGATTGATGATAGACTACCTTTAATATTCTTCAGAGTACTGTTGATTGTTTGTGCAAGTTGACTAGAACTGCTACAGCGTTACCCAGGTACGATTTCTCGTACTCAGCTTGTTGTGTTTTGGACCTTATGGAATGTTTTGTACGATTTCTCGTACTCGATACTTTTGCTGATGGACTTTATGGAATGTTTTGGAACATCAACTGATCTTGAATGGATTTCAAAATGAAATTGTTGTGTGACTAACTGAGCTTGATGTGACTAACTGAGCCTGTATGTGAAACTTCCTTGGTTATTGGTTCCTCCTATCTAGTTGTTTCACTTGATATTAACTGCCTAGGGTTTACGCTTCTACACTCTGTAGGACTGAGTGTTTTGGTATTTCTCTTGTGCAGTTAATGATCTAGTGGGGTGACTGGGAATATAGGAAAATATCTGGTAGGGTAATTCTTCCTTTGGATAATGGGTAATGTTTCAACCATGAGTCGAGTTTGATCAGCCTTATTGGAAATGGATTCTTTCTATTGGAGATTAGTTGTTGAGGGTTTACGCCTCTGCACTCTGTAGGACTGAGTGTTTTGGTATTGGTCTCGTGCATTTAAAAATCTAATGGGAATATGGGAAAATATTAATCTTGGTATTGAGTATGGGTTATTTCTATTAAGTGGTGCACACTTTTCACCGATGACCGAGAACGGGTCGGTGGCAGCGCAGGTCTGCTATACCTCGTCCATCTGGACAACTGACAGCGGAGGTCTGTTTACCTCGTCCTTGTGACAACCGACAGCGGAGGTCTGTTTACCTCGTCCTTGTGACAACTGACTGGCGGTGGGGGCCATCTCTCCCAATTGGTTTATTCCACTCTTGAGTATATTTTGTCTATGGGAATCATCTTCTGAAATGGTGGAGACATGAACTGTCTACCACGGGTTATGGATATTAATGTCACTCCTAGTCCTTTGTGACTACTTAAGTCTTTCTCTTCTTAACCGGAATTGGTTCTAACATCAACAATGGATGCTTACTAACTATGTGGTGTGACTACTTAAGTGGATGACTTGGTTTGGAAGTTCTTTATCTCTATCTTTGTCTTGTCTTCTTTTCTCTTTTACTTGATTGTTTTGAAGTGCTTTATCTCTGTTTTATTTTTAAGAGTTTGTTTTCATGTTACTGTTTATTTTGAAGAGTTATGTTTTATAAGTTTGTTTTTGGAGAATTGTACTAGTTCCATTCCAGGGAACTGACTCACCCCTCTCGGGGTGGGCTGCTTGGTTTCATCTTGCGGGTACAAATTGATTTACAGGTGGCCACGACGAGCATGAGTGATTGGGATGGGATTAGGTCTATGGAGAGCGAACGTGTTTTATTTTTATGTTAAGTTTTCTCGAAGTTCAGACCGTAACTTAGTTAATTGTAAAGGTTGTAATTGGTGAGGTTGGTACCGGGTGTTTGGAGCCCGATGGTCTGTAGCACCTTTAGTTTATTTTCCGCTGTTGTTTTATTATTATAGGGGTGTTACAGTAGGTGTAACACCCCTCTCGATAAACACGTAATAATCCCTCTTGTAGCATAATTAAAAACGTCTTACAGCGGAAGTATAAAAAATATTAACAATCCTCACTCGGGTGTCACCTGCCATTACTCGCCCATGCGAGTAACGAAGTAGAAACCAAATATAATAACAACACAACCAACGATACTAACCGCAGTGATAACGAGATAAATACCTATACATCATACTAAGTCCATAACCATAACCGTCGACAAGTGAGCGTCTACCCAATCCCGAATATATACAACAGTACAATCCAAAGTCTAACATCTTTATACAAGTGAACTCCATGTGCGGTAAATAAAACAAAACCCTAACTACCCGGATCCCGCACTTCGGCTTCAACGATGATCAGCAACCTGCACAATGCCGTGGAGGCTCAGCGATAAACGTTGAGTATGCTAGGTTTGCACTCAGACCCTATTGGTCACTTAGTCATAATTAACCATCTTGCTATTAGATTGGTTACATGCCTTATCAGTTTATAGTTATAAATAATACTGTAACAATCATGTGTAAAACACAGAGCCATCCAACCAATACAAACACTACATTTCACAATCAACAGTTGCATAAACGAATGTATCGAATAATTGCAATAAAGTGTATAATCGCTTTTAGCTAACGGTTTTCATACTTAATAATGTTCGGCCTTCAAGGCCCCATCCAACATTACCATAATTACTGAAATACCAGTTGGGTGTCATGTTAAGACAACCCGAATTAACCTTACAAATGGACAGTAGTCCTCCCGTACACACAAAGGTGCTCATGTTGCCAGAGGTCCGGAGGCCCCTGGTCTTCCACTGTGCCTCGTAAGGCGTCCATATAAAGGCCGTAGCCGTGTACCAACAGCAGGTACCATCTGACCCATGATCCAATTAGGGCTCGTTGGGAAATTTCCTGGAGCGGAACCCGATCGGGTATCCCCTCAGTGATCACAAATGCGCAACCAGGTAGTTCGTAAACTACACTGGATTCCTCCCCTCATCACATACCAATTATCTCATAGGATTAAGTGTCTTAATCATTTCCTAAGATACACTCTTAGTTTTATGGAGAATACATTTTATTACTTAGTTGCCCAATGGGTCTTACGCATGCCTAGAAGTAATCTAGGTCGTATTCATGTTCGAGATCCATGCTCTAGAGACCGACATTGTCGTATCTCGTGCCTAAGTGTTTTACTTAGGTTATTATATACTTAATTATAATACTAAGGATATTATATTAAGTAACCACCGTTTCATCACATTTAACGCATATGTATGTTTATATAAGTCGATCTATCGTCGACGTAATATTAGCCCGATGGGCATTCGCGTACAGTAGTAGTAATGCGATAATAACAAGCAGATATACAGCTTAACCACACACATGCATATAAGCATTCACACAGAATTCTTAACACACACCAAATAATGTCTGGACCCGAGGGAATACTCAGGACAATCCAGATCAAAACCGTCCACATACCGTACACCACAGACCAAGGATGCGCAAAACCCTTTGCTCGTCAGGCGCCTTTGTCTGTCGTACTATCTTAACAATAATAACACTATGAGTCAGTCTCCATGACTAACTAGATCCGGTATTTCCGAATAACATTGTAACCCCGACAGTTCATCCCCGGATTTCAACAGTTAATTGTTACGGGTTTCTCTAAACCAGTCGGCTTCGTTACTTAGACTCGTAGTTCGTAATATTTCGACTGTTGAGTTTAATTCATTATATTCATTTAATCTTGTTCATTATTGAACTTAGGCATATAACCTATAGTTGTGTTATACCCAAAATTTTGACCCCCCTGGTTAGGGTCTACGAGGTTTTGGTGTTATGAGGGGCATTTCAATCAAGTAGTGAGAGATTCTGGTTCGACCGGCGTGTTCCAGGACATGAGGAGCAGCTTCGTCATTATCAGGGGTGTTTTCGTAATTTTTAAGGCTCCTGAGACCTCCTATAAGCTTTCTCTCTCCTCCAAAAGGTGCCCAAATCAGCTTGAAATGCTTTGATATTTTAACCCATGATAGGGGATGACATTTTAAGCATAATGGCGTTGGAATTTTGATTTTTCAAATTTCCAATAATTTTCTAGCAATTTCTGACTGAATCCAACAAGAAATTCAATTTAAAAATATTACAACATTTAAAAAATCTGATTCACTTCAGAAAATTCATAATTGTCATCCTTGACATGTGGTTAAAATTTCACAGCAAAATTCCTTTGGGAAGTCATTTAATTAAAATATCAAAAAATCTTACTTTTACTAGATTTTCTTTATCTTTAAGAAAGTCTATATAAGGGGATAGGTTTTTTGATAAAATCAGAATCTCATATGCTCAAGAACCCTAGGAAGACAGAAAGCACAGCCTCCTCTCTCTCTCTCTCTCAAGTTTTTCAAGACCCGGCCACCCGAATCATACCGAAAATCCCCCGAAATCACCATCTAAACTCGTTTTCCAATCCTCAAAGCACCAATAATCATCAAAACCCCACATAAACACCACCAAAACTTGAAGAACAGCAAGAACAACCAACAACCAGAAGCTTGGTTCGAAAACTTTTCGGGTCTGCCATCAACGGAGCACTCGACGAATCCCGGTGTGAAGAATCATCGTAAATCCAAAGGTAAAACAGGTAGAAACTTCACTTTCCTAACTCCCCACGATATTATCAGTCTTGCCTCAAAATTTGGGCTCAAACTAACTCTTTTTCGCTTCTGTATCGCTAATTGTTTTATCTACTGCCTTGTTACTTGTTTGCTAAGTTTTGTATTAATTTCGATTTCAAATTGAGTTCTTTCAATTACTAACGTGTTCATAATCTTTCAGGCTACACACCCATAAAATTTGAGCTCAAAACTCCTTCGGGAACCATCAAAAACTCACTGTCCGTGGGTTGTCCGTGACCCCGGACTCATTGTCCGGGACCACGGACGGGTTGTCCGTGACCACGGACACCCACGGACGGTGGCAGGATTTTATATTTTTTCAATTTTTCAAATTTTAGGGTTTCTGTCAATACATGTCCGGGCCCACGGACACCCTGTCCGTGGCCCCGGACTTTTCAAGTTTGCGTTTTTATTTTTTCTGTTTTCGAAATCATTTAATTCAATTGGGGTCCGTGGTCTCAAACATTAGGTCCGTGGCTACAGACGTAATAAAAATTTGACCTAATTCTGCCTCCGAAACCCTAGTTTAGGTAACTTTCAATTTCACTTTAATTTTCTGTCAAAAAACGCTAAAAAATAAAAAAAACAGAAGCGCACACCTAGGTTAAAAACAACTTTGTATAAAGCCGTAAATAAACCAAGTAGAGGAAAAACGACCTAGGAAGGGTAATGAAAGTAATTTGAACCCTAAATAAGTCGAATACCAAGCCCCCGAACCCGAACTCTACCTTTCCTAATTTACTCTAGGTTAAAATTAGGTGACGATTCATAATAGGTTCCAGTGAGCTAGCTTAGGTCTTAATAATTATTGTTTTATGACATAGTTGTTAATCTTAGGTTATAAGTGGACCTAAAACCCGGTTAGATCCTAATCAGCCTTAATCAACATAGGGCAGGGTTTAAAATCGAGGCTCACAAGTTGCATGCATACATGCATTATTTATCATATGGTATTATTATCCCACCATCCATTATAATACATTGTATTATATAATCCATTAATCTTGTAATAAACTACATTTGAATTCAAAACTTATAACTTATAGTTCAAAAACTATATTCATGTAATAACCTTCATCATTTATATTATATGGTTTCCAACCATAATATATACCCATCCTTATATATATAACTCTCGCATTTATATATATGTACCAATATAGGTAAGTTTCATGAATTACAAAACTCTTATATTATATGTCATATTTGATCATCTTATATGAGATGATTATTCTCATTTATTGTATTATATTGTACAACTTATATTAAGATCCTTATCTTAATACTATGTAACATTTTATGTTGTATAATTACAACTCCTAAGGTTTATTCAATATATACCTTAGTTTATAAATCTCATTTATTTATTGTTTGTCACATTATTTAATGTGAATATCCTTACTTATATTAATTCCATTTAAATCACATTAATTCCATATAATTGTTATAACATTTATAACATTGTAGACCATAGTATAAAATTCATTTTCTCAACCTTATATTTTCGGTACAGCACTATATTTTCTTTTAATTTCATTTTCACCACATAACATTATGTAATGTTATACCATATACTAATATCATATAATATGATATTTTTATCTCATATAACTTATAACCTATAGTTTTTATACAAAACTATTTTTAATTGCCGAAAATGCACAACTCAAATATTCTAGTTTTATTAACTTACCATATCTTTATGTTTATTACAATATCACCCCATAATTTATACCATGTTATATATACCATATAATATAACATTTTTAACTTTTTAAAAGTATAACCTAAGGTTATTTATATGAAAATAACCGAACAGACCTATGTCTTGTTCCTATTTATTTTCCAGCACCTTTAACTTTCCAAATTTACAATTTGACCACAAATATAATATTATGTTATATATATACATCATATATTATAACATTTAACCCTTATAATAAATATAACCTATAGTTGTATATGTTTCAAAATTACCGAACATACCTAAAATTTGTTCTAATTCATTTCTCAACCCACCAACTTTCTATAATTACAATTTGACCCAATTGATAACATATAGTTTTATAATATCATTAAAACTATATATTATACACATATCTTATTAAAACCTCTTATATTATTCTAAAAATCACCAAATTTTACCAAAGGGTTATAAATATCACCTCTAACCCATATACTTTCGGTATTTACATTTCCACCCCATATGTCATGTAATTTGTAACAATGACATAAATAACTATATATTATACATATATAATTTATTTTAACTCCAAATTCAACCCAATAAATTCCTAAAAATTCCTAATATCCCATGGGTGTTTAAAATACCATTTACACCCCTAAGTTACGGTAATCTCAATTTTACCCCATATGTTATAAAAATGTTACAATCAAATACATAACTTATTATATAGCCATAAATAAATTATTTAACTTATCTAATTTGGTCAAAACCTACCATATGGTCAAGGTTGACCTCCTTAATACTGCCTTGACCATTACTTCCCTTATTTACGATTTCAACCCCATATTTTCCAGAAATCACAATTTAACCCCAAAACTTTATAAAACCTTATAATTTTTATTTAAACTCCTTTTAACACCTAAATTTCGGCTATATTTATATTTAGCCCCCAAATTTGATTTAATTATAGTTTAAGCCCTTATACTTTTCGATAATACTTATTTATTACCTAAAACTTAATTTACATAATTAAAATGGCCTAAAGTACATGGCCTTATTACAAACATTAGCTTATAAAATAAATTACACATAAATGCTCCAAAATGCATTTAAACTCTCGACCTTACCATATATTTTCCAATAATTACCAATCTTCCACATAAAGTCTTAATTTGACATTTATGTTATTTAATCACTTAAATAAATTTACTAACTCATTTCCTTAACAACCTAAGGTCAAAATCTGACCATTTCACCTATGTTCACTCACGGAAATATATTGTACACAAACTTAAACACATCTTAACATATTAAAGTTGAGATTTAAGTGTTTTATACCTTGTTTTAGCCAAGGCAAGGCCTTGTTTGGCCACGCAAGCTTGAGGTAATTCCCGCAGCTTGTTAAACATGTTTTGGACAGCAAATTAAGATATAGTTAAGTTCATAAACTTGAACTAACCATGAGGATAATCATAAGTCATGAAAAACATGAACTTTTACCTTGAAATCTCAAGGTTCTCCCAAGCTGTTCTCGGCCTATTTTTCCAACAGAAAGGAGGTGTTAAAACACTCTTTAAACAAAGCTATACAATAGCCAATGATCAAGGTAGGAGAAGGCTAGTATTTACCTTGATTAAAATGCCAAAAATGGTGTTTTTGTCATGGATTTGGCTAGTACTTGATGATATTGATATACCAACTGAATCAACATGAAAAGGAGAAGGAAATAAGCCAAGGGAACTAAGGTTTCCAACCGGAAATGAAGAAGGCAAAGGTTTAGGTGCTTAAAGCATATTTTTACCTTAAATGATCAAACCTTGAACTTCCCTCCGTCTTCCCTTGTTTCAGCCAAGTAAACCCCCTTCTTTAATCACCAATACACTCTACATTCATGGATGGAAATTATTGAAGCTTAGTTCAATGGAAAGAGGGAAGAAAGGTGAAGAGAATGAACATAAGTATGCCTTGGAAGCTTACATAGATCAAGAGATCTTGCTAGCTGAACTTGGTGTCTCCTCACGGTCAAGAAGGAGCAGAAGGGAGGATAGGGATGAGTGTTCACGGCTGGGAAGGGAGGTAATGAAGGAAAAAGAAGAAAATTAGCTTATAAGGTAAGGTTTGATTACTTTAGTGAATAGTCATTATATGACTCATTAGTAGATATTTTAGGTTGTCAAATGGATAAAGATGAAGCCCTAGACAGGAGGAAATGGTTGGTCAAGTCAAGGGATGATCATTGACCATGGTTTAGTTTAGGAATTTAAATGTTATTTTGGGTACTATTCACCCAAAATCACCCATTTTGATTTTATTTTAAAACTTTGATTTAGAATTTATAATATAGTGTATCATGTCACATTAATGTTATAAATAATGTAATATAGTCTTTAAAGTGACATAAAACCAATACTTTTCAAGTTATACACAAAACGTGCTTTAAGGTGTTTTAGTGCACATTTTGTGACCCAAGGTGTTTCTGAGCTTGGTTTTCTTTGAGAATGGTTTTATTATGTTCATTTATGAGTTAGTATGTTTAGGAATTAAATTTGGATCCTAAGGAACTCATTTGGGCACATATTTTCCCTAAACAGCCAAAGGGGGCAATTCTTGCTTTATGTTGACCATTATTGTTTTAAATTGGGTTTAAGGCATGTTTAGGCCTTAATTAGATTTATTAGATGTTTAATCAATATTTAATTAGTTAGGGTTATTTCAGTAGGTCTCAACTATATCCATCATGTGCAGATGCCCAAACCATCGGGACCGACCCTGCTGGACGCCCCACGCACCCTGAAATACCCCAAACCTTTGTATGTTGTTTAAAGGTTAAAATATGGTATATTAAGGCTAAAAGGTGCCTTAGAAACATTAGTGAACAATTTAAAACCATAGAAAACACAAATAAATACCTTAAAGACAATATGGGCGAAAATGTGCTCTAAGCTTGGGATAAGCTTGGTTAAGACCTAATAAGCTTACCAAGACCTTATTTACATGTTAATGGACACATTAAACCAATTACCAAAGAAAACCAAGCTTGAAAACAAGTTAAAACACAAAATATGCTTTAAGGAGTCTTAAAGCACATTTTTGAAAAATTGTCTTGTAAATGGGTTTTGAATGGCTAAATGTCCATCATTACTCTTTAATTAACATGTGTACTACTTAGTATCACATTAGGAAGTCTAAATCAATGGGAAATCAAAAATGTCACAAATATGTGCTTTAATTTGTGAATAGTAACTAAATTGTACTAGTTTATAACATAAGTCAATATAAGTGTATAAAATGGTCAAAAAGCCATATAATCAGCCTAATATAAAGGAGGGGCCGATTTTTATAAGGGTGAGTCACCACCCTTGCTAGTTAAATAAGTAAGTAAAGTAATAAAGCAAGTTACTATTTACTTTTTACTTAAATATCTAAAACTAGCGTTACCTTCATTCTCTTCTTCTCTTTGCTTTCCCACCGTCTCCAACCCTTCTTCTTCCTTTCTCCATCGGCTAGCTACAGCTCACACACCATTCTCCATCTTTGAACCCTTGTAATTCCTAGCTCCATATACCAAATCAAATTCTAAGACCACCACTCTTCTAGTCTCATCAAGCTCTTCAACCTTGTCTTCTCAAAATTCCAAAACCACCATTTCGGTGCCAAGGAGAACTTCCATGGAAGAAGCTTGAGCTTATATTTTTATGCCTTGTTGATCACCTTTGCTTCAAGGTAAGGAAAAACCAAAGGAAACTCAATTTCCTTCATTTTTTGTGTTGGCCGAAAATCACCATTGATGGTGTCTTTCTCTTGCTTTGTTTTAGCTTCATTCCAATCTTCTAAGGGCTAGGTGGAGTCCTCTCTTGCTACTAATTCAAACTCTCTTCCATTTCCAAGGTAAAACAAGTATCTTAATGTTTTAAGACATTACATAACTTAGGGTTTATAAATGTGTTTAAGCATGAAGCTTGAATGCTCATTACCTTGCTTGTATATTGATTAGAAAGTTGACAAGTGATCAAACTCCTTGCTGATTTTCGGTTCAAGGAAACAAAAAAGAAGTTTGAGAGGAAAAGAGGTAAATGAACTATCTCAATGTAGTTTAAATACCTTAGGAAAATGAGCTTGATTTACTTAATAAAATACCTAAGGATCCTATGGCAAATGAGCTAGTAAAATACTCACAAGGAGATTATTAAGGGTATATTGTGATGTTGAGTGTATTTGCAGGTCAAAGGCAATAAACATATGTGGAAATTCAGTGTTTATGGTTTATGCAATTTAAGGGCCTAAGAGCCATGTTATTTAAGGGCCTAAGTGCCAAGCAATTTAAATTATGCACTATATTGTGATGTAGTGTTAAATGGGTGAAGTTTATGTGTGAGAGTGTTCTTGGATGTTTAATGGTGAAAACAATGTGTTTTGGTGTAACAATGTGCTAGTAGAACCCATGTCAAATTTGGACAATGTACAAGATGTTCTAAGTGTTTCAAATGAGTTTTGGTGAACTAGGAAGTGTTAGAAAGGAATAAGTGTTTTACTAGAGAAGAAAATATGTATCAAGGTGTTATAGAGTGCAAAAAGGATTTAGGCATTATCTTGGAGGGTTTAGAGATCAAATGAGTGTTTTGGAATACACCAAAGTCATTTTGGGAATTGTGTTAAGACTTATGCAAACTTTGGTAAACAATGAGGAAATAACGTGTTGAAAGGAGGAGGTATAAACATGTGGAGAAATTTAAGGAGTTTTGGTTAGTGAGAAAGATGCTTGGGAGATGATGTTGTAGTGGTGAGAAAACATTTTGGGATAGTTGTTATCATAGGTATGAAACACCACCTAGAAGTCTAAGGAAAAACATTATAAGTGTAAAGAACTTTGTAAGAAAAAGTAGTGTTAAGAAGTTAGAAAAATGAGTTTGGTGGTTGTTTAAGAAGGTTAATGTGCCAAATGGTGCCGGAACATATTAGGAGGGTTGAGGAAAAGTTTGGAGAAGATTTGACAAGTTTTAGACAAGTTCTGTTGTCGACCGACCTCAGGGACCGACCCTGGCTGGGTCGGTCGGTCTCTGTTAAACCAGCCGGATGAGTTTCTGGAATCGACCGACCCAGTTTTGAACACCCCTACTATTAATACAGTATTAACGTCCAATCTCCTTACTCATCAGATACTCGCAGCGGATATATACTTACATACAATGGGTGATACAATGCCGTTAGTCACCCACGTGACTAACAAGGCTACTGATTCTACATACAGCATCGGTCTGATGGACCGGAATCCCGAGTGCTACAACTCTACAATACATTCTCCATTTACCAATACTAACAATCTGCATTCAATGCAATACTCCAAGTACATACAATATAATCTACATACCGAGTTTACTAGGTTCCTTATACAAGTATAATACCTCTTCAAGTTCATACATACTCACTAAGAGACTACTTACTACCCATTCCTCACTACTACATTACTTTCTAAATACAAGGGGTGTGCTAGTTAATACACCTCTACATTCTGCTACTACTATCCAATAGTCGCCGGTCTCGTGCCTTGACCACACTCGCTTCGGGTACCTGCACACTAAAAAATGTCCCCCGAAGGGGTCAGCTTTCGCTGAGCATGATAACCGCATACCCCGCGTACTAGTGAGGGTACGCCGACCACTTGGTCGAATACATGCGGTTCGTTTTCATACAACATACATGCATACATGCTCTTATACACAATACATGAATACTTACGCAAGCATACACACATACACTTCATTACATACAAGGAGTACAATATAACCATTCAATACATACTTACCTTCTTCCGAATACATATACCCAATACATACACAATTTACAATACGGTTAGCTTCATTGGTCCACCCGGGTTAATCGGGTGGAGATTACTCTTTTACTCATTACTTCATACATACACTACATACTCATTCTCATACTCATACATACTTGCTTACTCTTACTCTTACTCATGTTAAGTCGTCGGGACCTCCGGCCCGGGGACTACTCCGTCCCACCACCGGGATTTACTTGGTTCACTAATCCAGGATGCTACCCACTTAAGGGATTTGGGCCGTGGACCAGCTTACGAACCAGGAATCGGATCCAACCTCTTGTGTCACCTCATCCTCACGCGTGGCCGAAGCTATATCGGACTTGTACTCATTCCAATTTACTCACTTAAGTTAGGAGTTAGCTAGTTAGGAATTAGCACAAGTCAACATTCAACCACATTTACAAATACAAGGCCCAATATACATTCATACGCAATATAATACAATACATAAGTACAATACAAGATTCATTTACACACATATCATCATCCATACATTTCATGAATTATACAAACTATTGTTCAAGAGAAATATACCAAGAACAATATAAACAAACACAAGTAAGTGCAATATAGTCCGATTCGTGTATTTATCTTATTAGGTGATCAGGTAAGCACACAAATCGGGGTAACCAGATTAGGATACAGGGCATGAAGAAATCATACCTTTCACCGTTGTACTTGTATCCCAATGTTCCTCCGGTATTCACAATTCAAATCCTATGATATACATACATTCAAACGATTAATCTAACTATTATTACTTAATTTGTACTTACTATGTCCTCACACTTCTTATACCTACACATTACTTATTTACTTTTCTTTACCTTAAGTTTTGCTTTCTTACTTAACTTAGGTTTACTTCCTTACATGTACATGTATATGTGGATATACATACATATACATATATATACATATATATATATATATATATATATATATATATATAATATATATATAATTCAAAATTTTTTTTTTGTCAGGACCGGACTTGCGACCGACCTTGCAAGTCCGGTCCATTCCAGTAGCTCAGGTTACGGAAATTTTTTTTGGCCGACCGGACTTGCATGTCCGGTCGCAAGTCCGGTCCATTCCAGTAGCTCGGGTTACGGAAATTTTTCTGGCCGACCGGACTTGCATGTCCGGTCGCAAGTCCGGTCCATTCCAGTAGCTCGGGTTACGGAAATTTTTCTGGCCGACCGGACTTGCATGTCCGGTCGCAAGTCCGGTCCATTCCAGTAGGTTTCATCGGGAAATTTTTCTGGTCCGACCGGACTTGCATGTCCGGTCGCAAGTCCGGTCGATTCCAGTAGCATCCTGACGGGAAAATTTTCAGCTCGACCGGACTTGCAAGTCCGGTCGCAAGTCCGGTCCAGCCCAGTATTTGCATTTTAATTTCTGTTTTCAGTCCTCTCTTTCACCCATTACTTCCCCATTGTTCCTACACTTAATCCCACATGTTATAACACTAATTAAACCTCCTAATACTCCTTAGTTCATTCACCAAATCCATTACTAGATCCATCAAACAACTTACACAATTCCTTACCTCCTTTCAACACTTACAATAGTTTCTCCAAGTAGTTTTTGCTACAGATTTTGGGTTCTTATTTCCTCCATGCATATTTCCCTCTCCTAATGCCATCTTACCATTCCAATTCATTTCCAAGCAACTACAATATCTATACCCAAGTCCAACTCTCCATTTCACCAAATCTTGTACACTCCTCCTCCTAGTTTCCACAATGCACTTGAAACTTTTTGTTACAGATTTTGTCATTTACACTCCTCTTCTATATCCCCTCTTCTATCGACATTTCTAACGTTCCTAATGCATTTAGAATACATTACCCATCTCTCTCCACTTACCCTCTATTTTCCTTAATCAAAATCTGTTACACATACACACCTTAGTCACCTAGTTTCTAACACACTAAGTGTTCCATTCCTAGGTAAATTTTGCCATAGTCTCCCTTATAATTTTATACTCTCACCACATGTTCTAGTTCACATTTCAACACTCATTTCACCTGTTTTCAACAATCAAAATACACAAGCTCCCATGTACATTACCAATACTAAAACAACACTTAAAATTCCTGCACTTAATACTCATTCCCAATCTGTTTTGACAAGTTCCAAAATGTCTTTTAAAGCTTCAAAATACTTATTCTCTTACACATTGTACTACTAATGCATTACCATTTTTCAATACCGATTTTCATTTCTAAAAATCTGTTACATACACAATTACAAGACTACACAAAGGTGAGCCTTCCTTACCTTGTTTTTCTTCTAGTTTCTTTTCTTCTTCTTTCTCCTTCCTTCTCTCTCTCTCTCTACCGGTTTTCCAACCAAACCTCCAATGCTACTGCCCATCAACATACATAGTTTCAATACTAAAACTAACCTTAAACATTGTTTGAGTTCTAATGCACATTCTAGGGTTTAGAATTTATATTACCTTACAAGGGTTCAAGTGGAGCTTGGAGTGGCTCAAGAACAACTTTTCCAACTCCACCAACAAGCCAAAATCGGCTAGAACAAGAGGAAGAACAAGGGTTTAGTTCATGAATCTCGTTTTGCCCATAAGGGCTAGAAAAAGATGGAGTTTTCGAAATATTTTTACCTTAGAAGAACAAGGAGAAGGAGGGCCTTCTAATGGTGGTGTTGAAACTCCAAATGGTGCATACCCATAAAATCGAAAGTGGGTGTTTTCGAATTTTGGAAAGATGAAAGTGTAGCTCTTGAGGAGAGGATTACAATGGTGGTGTTTTTATAATTTTTGGAAGTGTTTTGAGGGAGTTACAAAGGAGAGAAGTAGAGGTTTTGTGTGGCTTCTCTTTTCACCATGGAAATCGGTCAAGAAGGAGGAAAATAGAGAGGAGGAAGAAGATGGGTACACGTGAGAGAGGGGGAAAATGAGATAGGAGAGAGAGTGAGATAGGTGAGTGTGTTACTTTTTAGTTTTTAATTGCTTTTGTCCTTAGTGAGTAAAAGAGAGTAGAGTGTGTGTGTGTATATATGTAAAATCGGACACACACAGCAACTATGGGGGTTTTAAAATTTTATTTACAATATTGGACACATAAGTTTGTGCTATTTATACTTCTACCCCACAACTTCCCGTTTTTGACAGTTTTTACTAACTTCTCGTTTTATTGATTTTATTGGTCCCAAAGCTTCACTAATATTTATTAATGATTATTTAGTTGACCAAAATTGTTACGAGTCTATTTGACCCGCTTAAAGACACGTTTTCCCGGTTACCTCGAAAAACGTGCTTTAAGGTTCGTTAGTGGTTTTAATCCGTTTTAAGGATCCGTTTTCTTCGGGAGTTATTCCCTAATATTTATTTAGACTCAATTAAGCCTTTACAATCCTTACAACACGCTAACCGAGGTCTCATACCTCCTATGGTTATTTAACGCTTATTTAGCGTTTTTCACTTTTAAAGTGTTTCCTTATTTCTTTTGGATTTATTTTTCCTTACCAATATTAATTAGGTACCATTAGGCCTTAAATACGTATTTAATTTTAAATCCCTATATTTAAGTTCGGGGTATTTCAATCTACCCCCCTTAAGAACTTTGTCCTCAAAGTTGTTCGAGGTTATAGGATTACTATACTTACTCTCTTTACACTTGTCTAGTGCCAAAGTCATACATCCTTCCTCCTTACGATTCCCAAATCCATCCCTCAAGGTTCCTACATACCATACTATACCATATCAATAGTTACTCCAATCCGCACTACTACCAACTATCTGGTTCCTCATTACCAAGTTCATACATACATACGGTGCAAAGCTATCCCCAAAGCAATGCAATACACATACAATCCCGCAGGCACTCAGGTCATCTAGACACGGGACTCCTCTATGTCCCGCTGCCCTTGGAATAATACACATGCTACACTACTACCTTCTCCGGTATACGCTTCTAACACATCCTCATTTCCATACTAAGATACTTTTCAATACTACTAATTAGAAATTCCTAAAACACAACTCCAATTCCAATTTATATTCTTACTTCTATCCTATGTGATTCTTGTGACCACTTAAGGGGAGCTTCAAGAATCATTCGACCCTGATGTGATCAGCATCAGTGTTGAACTATCTTTCCACCCCAATTTGTGTTCGGTTTCCCTTGATCTGATCAGGATCAAGTTCGACTTCCCACATCAGTTTCAAACAAGCAAATAATTCAATTATTTTCATGTTTTATCTTTTTACTCTTCCTAGTCATTCATACATCTCCAAAGGATGGAATCAGTCCATCAATCATCCTCACTCTATTTCCCATGCTTTACTCCATGGTTCAATCCTGGTGCCCATTTCCTCAACCCTCACTACTTTCATCCATTACTCACCATCATATCCTATATTCTAACTAAGGAATACTACCTTTATAAGATTTAGTTGGCTTCAATTGTTTCACATATTTTACTTACGATTCCACTACTCATAAACTTCATTCATCTACTATCCTCATTCATTTTGTACTACTTCTTCAAAGGTTACAATACTTGTGGAGCTCCGTCCACTACTCATTACTTTCTTTTTCTACTACTCTTACGCTGGTGTTACAAGATGGGTATATTCACCCTATGGTATTTGCATGTCTAATGCTTAGTTACCACAATTCAATATGAATGAATACGTATGTTTATATAACGTAGTACCACTCATCGAATATTTCTCATTTGTGCTATGCACATTATAGTTTTATGTGTTTTATCTATAAAACTTGCATTAAGCGGTTTTCGCTCTACCCCCCTTAAAAGGGATTACGCCCACGTAATCTACCATTGTTATTATTATTAAACATTGGTTTAATCAATTTGGGCTATCTGAAGCGTTTAGCTTCACTATGGTACATTATACAATACGCTCTGGTCAAAGGTCTCAACCATACCAATGGTTTAGTCTTTGCACCAAGGATTTCTATATGAGTTTATTTAACTCATCATTAATTCGGTTCTAGCCTATTAGGCTTCGAGGCATTAATAGCCATTTTGCTATACTTACTAGCTGGGGCCCACTAGCTTCTGCTGCGCGACCCTGATAACTCGGGTTATTTACCCTTCGTGCTATCCTTAATGTACTATGCATCACCTTTTATCCGTCTATTATGGGCATAAGGTTTATTAAACAAATGCGGTATTCTTTTACCGTGTTTGAACTCAATGAGTTTAAGGTTTATAACCAGCTCTCTGGTAATCTTCTGCACATGCTATTCGTGCTTCTACGATTATTCGTTAAGCTCCTCCGACTTATTGTCGGGCGAGGTTAAGTCACTACTTAGTTGTAGTGCTTCCTCTGGTGTCACTAGCTTCTGAATTCTACCAGTTTCCCTGGTTCAGTACAAGTGTTCTTTACTTGTATGACCTTGCATTTCTATGCGTCGGTCCTAGTGACTTTCTTAAGTCTCTTTTCACTCCTCATTCCATTGGAATTCACACTTTGTGATTGTTAGTGTATTGTACACTCTTCGTGCTTCTTTGGCCTTAGGCCGCACGGTTTGTTGCTAAGCTTGCTGAACTGGCTAGTGCCATGTTTGTTGGTGAAAAGAAAGGTTTACTACGGTTTACATTCTCCATATCCCTAGCCATCCCATTAGATCATTAGCTGCACAAGTGCAATACCAAAACACTCAGTCATACAGAGTGCAGAGGCGTAAACGCTTGACAGTAAGTCACTTATGTGATAGGAAGAATATTTCTGTGTGTCATCATACTTATACTCCGTGTTATTGCTTACTACTCCCTCATAGCGGTCGCTTGTTGCGCACCGTGTTCTTACTCACTGTACAACATTGTCTTTACTGTTTCTGTTACTGTGATAGTTTCTCTTTAATTGCCATGGTCATTGGCACCATTTCCTTATGGTGTGTACACTGAGGGTTTCCCCTGTTCGTGTATGACGGTTGTCGTAGCATACCGCAATATTATTATCTTCCCATTGTGGGGATGTTTTATTTCAATTTAGGTTTCATGTGTAGGTTAGCTTACCTCACATTTTATCATCATTTATGATATAATTTACCAAGTATCTTGGTTGATAACGGATGAAGTAATTTATCGGGTTACAAGCTCTCTTGAGCGCTGGTCATTCGTGGTTTTCAATGTGTATTCACATTGATTGTTTTGACAATTACTGTCTTTCCAGTGCTGGGCACTAATGATAGGCTCTAGCTGTGTAGTTTACTCTGTCATTGATAATGAAAGTTCTTGTTGAGGGGTTGTCTCCACTCATAGGTCTCATGACAAGGTTATTATATTGAGTATTTATGTAATGGTTCACCTCATGCTTGGGTGCATGAGGAGTATACTTACTCCCTTAAGTCGTAATGGTTTGGAAATCTCATTTCCTGATCCCATCACCCCTTGGCAATATCTATTGCGTGGTTTATTGTTATAGGTGGAAGCCTTTTCTAAGGTTTCACATCTTCACACCTTGTGGTCTTTGGTTACGAGGGGTACCTTCCCTTGGGTTTCTCGTAGTGTCCAAGTGCGGGCTAGGCCACTGTTGGCATTATCATGATTCTTATGCCTCTGTGTACAATTGCTACAGAAGGCATGAGGGGTATTTAACTCCGTCAACTGTATACTAGACTGGTGCTCTAGTGACAGTGACACTGAGGTGGCCATTACTACAAGCCACTCAGGATGTTGGGTTGGATTTATGGTCCAGTTGTTGATTTCTTGTCGTATGAGGCATATTCTTACAAGTCTTGTTAATGGTGTAGGTTTTACAACCGTTTAAGGTTACAAAGCGCATCAGGTTTATGGCTTTAGAGCCATATTGCTGCAAGCTATGCTCTTTGCAAGCTGCTTATACGTGTTTCCACTCCATGTATACCGTCATAGGTTGGAGGTATTATTGGGCTCCATGGTAAGTCGTGACATCACGCTTCCGTTCATAGGAGACCCTTTAGGCAATCTATGTTAATAGTGTCCTCAGTATCTTAGGGCATTTCCTGTTAAGTGAAATCCCTTCGGTGTCCTAACCGAGTGTTTTTTAACTCTCGTGCTTTTATCATGTCGCTGTTGTTCGACTGTTGTAACGCAGACACCTTCAAGGATTGCTCCTGAGTGTTGTTGAAGCATGCCGTTACATCCGGCTAATGTTGATGACATGTTGTCCACTGTCTTCTTGTGGTGTTGTGTTTGAGTTTCCCTTTTTGGGTTGTAACGTCTCCCGTTCTTGGGTAGACTTTTACACTTGCTCCTAGTGCTTAGGACTAGGTTTGATATCCCCTTCAATGATGGAGTATACTTGTGGTAATCTTGGGGTTGCTCTTGGGAATTCTGTCCCGTTTGTTGAGCATTGTTAGGTTCACATTAGGCATTCCCTTCATGTGTTTAGGCTGGGCATTCCATCCAGCTGTCAGGTAATTGCTTGATTATTTGAGACATATCCAATGTCTATACTTTTTAGTCTGTGCCTTTGCACTTCCTAGTTCTTACTCCTCATCTTCAGATGGATTCTCTGAGTTCCTTGATCTTGATCGTCTGAGGTGTCCAGCTGTTCTGGTTTGAACTCACTGATGGTCCGTAGAACGGAGCTGACTACTTCCCGTGTGTCGTACACTACATGTATACATACGTGGGGTACCATGCTGATACGTTGCCACTTACCCACTATATGTCGGGCCCGCAAGCTCCTTCGGAGTGCGGTTGTCCCACATCCCGTAACGGGTACACTCGTAGTGTTCGTCACACGCCTAGGTGAAGTATTCTGTTGCCAACTCCTCTTGTATCATTCTATGATACTCACCATAATGTGTTGGTTGGTTTTAAAATCCAAGGTTTTTAAAAGAGGTTTGAGGTTTTGAAAAGAAAATTTTGGGTTTTAAAACAGTGGTTCGGTGTTAAAAGAAATCTCTCATGGCATAGCCATGTTTGAGGTCTTGACCAAGTCTAGCCTCTCGCTGACTGGTATGTTCTAAATACAGTGGTCGGGTTAGGCCTTTCCAAGGTTCCATTCCTTCAGTTTTAGGATGTTTGATCCTGTGGTTGTTTCGTTACTGTCACCGTACATTACTATGTACTTGTGACGTGTGGTTCCTTACATATCTCTGTCTTTACTGCACTTGCCGTGGCAAGTGCGTGGTACTGGTGGTTTTTGGGTAATCTTATACTAATCTTGGTAGGGTTTCCATTTGTGTTTGTTAGTCTTGTCGACTCTTCCTTGATCTTATTGATCTCATGGTATACTCGCTCCTTTAGGTAGCTTCTTGATCTGACATGGATTGTAGATATGGGTACTCCACTCCTTGGAGGTTCCCGTTCTATTTGGTTTTGCGTCGTCCTTGTGGCTCGTTCCCACACATTTGTGGTGGTTACTGAGCCTTCCTTGTTTAGGCACTACTCTTGTAGTCCTATTGGATTATATCTGGTTGTTTTTGTATTGTCTGAGCTATATTGGCCAGGTATTGCAACCTTATGGCGTTGTATTTGAGTTAACCGCCCGACTATCCTTAGTCGCTAGCATACCGTTGTGGTATTATTCAAGTATTACTATCCCGTAGACTTGTGTCTCGGGTTCTGTTACTGCTCCCTTTTTCCATTCGTTGTACGTTAGCGCTTCTTTCCTGCTGCTGGTTGTTTAGCTAGGTTCGCGACTGCTAAGCACGTCGCCCCATGCTGTTGTAAGTCGTAGCCTCCTTGGTTGGAGTGCTCATTCAACCGCTAGTGCGGGTATTGTTGTTCAACCGGGTCTATCTCCGGGACTTCCAGTTCTTGGAATCTACTACATGTCGGTTCTGTTTACCGTGTGATTGCTTCGCAACTACCAGATCGGGTCTTCCCCGATATGAGAAGGCTTTTCTTCTCTCTGGCGTCCTTTCCCAAGTTATATAGTAGGGTTAGTGGAGGGCGGGGTCTGGTATGTAGTATCCGGTACTCACCGGTAGTTCCTAACTAGCATCTCTCTAATGCTAACACTCAGCCCTTAGCCCTAAGCTTCTATTTCCTAACTCGGTATTCCTAAACTCGGTATTTCCAGTCATTAGAGCGATACTTCGCCTGATACCACTTTTTGTAACACCCTACTATTAATACAGTCATTAACGTCCAATCTCCTTACTCATCAGATACTCGCAGCGGATATATACTTACATACAATGGGTGATACAATGCCGTTAGTCACCCACGTGACTAACAAGGCTACTGATTCTACATACAGCATCGTCTGATGGACCGGAATCCCGAGTGCTACAACTCTACAATACATTCTCCATTACCAATACTAATACAATCTGCATTCAATGCAATACTACTCCAAGTACATACATATAATCTACATACCGAGTTTACTAGGTTCCTTATACAAGTATAATACCTCTTCAAGTTCATACATACTCACTAAGAGACTACTTACTACCCATTCCTCACTACTACATTACTTTCTAAATACAAGGGGGTGCTAGTTAATACACCTCTACATTCTGCTACTACTATCCAATATAGTCGCCGGTCTCGTGCCTTGACCACACTCGCTTCGGGTACCTGCACACTAAAAAATGTCCCCCGAAGGGGCTTTCGCTGAGCATGATAACCGCATACCCCGCGTACTAGTGAGGTACGCCGACCACTTGGTCGAATACATGCGGTTTTTTTCATACAACATACATGCATACATGCTCTTATACACAATACATGAATACTTACGCAAGCATACACATACACTTCATTACATACAAGGAGTACAATATAACCATTCAATACATACTTACCTTCTTCCGAATACATATACCCAATACATACACAATTTACAATACGGGTTAGCTTCATTGGTCCACCCGGTTAATCGGGTGGAGATTACTCTTTTACTCATTACTTCATACATACCATACATACTCATTCTCATACTCATACATACTTGCTTACTCTTACTCTTACTCATGTTAAGTCGTCGGGACCTCCGGCCCGGGACTACTCCGTCCCACCACCGGGATTTACTTGGTTCACTAATCCAGGATGCTACCCACTTAAGGGATTTTGGGCCGTGGACCAGCTTACGAACCAGGAATCGATCCCTCTTGTGTCACCTCATCCTCACGCGTGGCCGAAGCTATATCGGACTTGTACTCATTCCAATTTACTCACTTAAGTTAGGATTAGCTAGTTAGGAATTAGCACAAGTCAACATTCAACCACATTTACAAATACAATGCCCAATATACATTCATACGCAATATAATACAATACATAAGTACAATACAAGATTCATTTACACCATATCATCATCCATACAGTTTCATGAATTATACAAACTATTGTTCAAGAGAAATATACCAAGAACATATAAACAAACACAAGTAAGTGCAATATAGTCCGATTCGTGCATTTATCTTATTAGGTGATCAAGTAAGCACACAAATCGGGGTAACCAGATTAGGATACAGGGCATGAAGAAATCATACCTTTCACCGTTGTACTTGTATCCCAATGTTCCTCCGGTATTCACAATTCAAATCCTATGATTACATACATTCAAACGATTAATCTAACTATTATTACTTAATTCGTACTTACTATGTCCTCACACTTCTTATACTTACACATTACTTATTTACTTTTCTTTACCTTAAGTTTTACTTTCTTACTTAACTTAGGTTTACTTTCTTACATGTACATGTATATGGATATACATACATATATATACATATATATATATATATATATATATATATATATATATATATATATATATATATATATATATATCAATTTTCAAACATTTTTTTTTTTGTCAGGACCGGACTTGCGACCGACCTTGCAAGTCCGGTCCATTCCAGTAGCTCAGGTTACGGAAATTTTTCTGGCCGACCGGACTTGCATGTCCGGTCGCAAGTCCGGTCCATTCCAGTAGCTCGGGTTACGGAAATTTTTCTGGCCGACCGGACTTGCATGTCCGGTCGCAAGTCCGGTCCATTCCAGTAGCTCGGGTTACGGAAATTTTTCTGGCCGACCGGACTTGCATGTCCGGTCGCAAGTCCGGTCCATTCCAGTAGGTTTCATCGGGAAATTTTTCTGGTCCGACCGGACTTGCATGTCCGGTCGCAAGTCCGGTCGATTCCAGTAGCATCCTGACGGGAAAATTTTCAGCTCGACCGGACTTGCAAGTCCGGTCGCAAGTCCGTCCAGCCCAGTATTTCATTTTAATTTCTGTTTTCAGTCCTCTCTTTCACCCATTACTTCCCCATTGTTCCTACACTTAATCCCACATGTTATAACACTAATTAAACCTCCTAATACTCCTTAGTTCATTCACCAAATCCATTACTAGATCCATCAAACAACTTACACAATTCCTTACCTCCTTTCAACACTTACAATAGTTTTCCAAGTAGTTTTTTGCTACAGATTTTGGGTTCTTATTTCCTCCATGCATATTTCCCTCTCCTAATGCCATCTTACCATTCCAATTCATTTCCAAGCAACTACAATATCTATACCCAATCCAACTCTCCATTTCACCAAACTTGTACACTCCCCTCCTCCTAGTTTCCACATGCACTTGAATACTTTTTGTTACAGATTTTGTCATTTACACTCCTCTCTATATCCCCCCCCTCTTCTATCGACATTTCTAACGTTCCTAATGCATTTAGAATACATTACCCATCTCTCTCTCACTTACCCTCTATTTTCCTTAATCAAATCTGTTACACATACACACCTTAGTCACCTAGTTTCTAACACACTAAGTGTTCCATTCCTAGGTAAATTTTGCCATAGTCTCCCTTATAATTTTATACCTCACCACATGTTCTAGTTCACATTTCAACACTCATTTCACCTGTTTTCAACAATCAAAATACACAAGCTCCCATGTACATTACCAATACTAAAACAACACTTAAATTCCTGCACTTAATAACTCATTCCCAATCTGTTTTGACAAGTTCCAAAATGTCTTTTAAAGCTTCAAATACTTGTATTCTCTTACACATTGTACTACTAATGCATTACCATTTTTCAATACCGATTTTCATTTTCTAAAAATCTGTTACATACACAATTACAAGACTACACAAAGGTGAGCCTTCCTACCTTGTTTTTCTTCTAGTTTCTTTTCTTCTTCTTCTCTCTTCTTCCTCCTCTCTCTCTCTCTCTCTCTCTACCGGTTTTTCAACCATTTTTTCCAACCAACCTCCAATGCTACTGCCCATCAACATACATAGTTTCAATACTAAAACTAACCTTAAACATTGTTTGAGTTCTAATGCACATTCTAGGGTTTAGAATTTATATTACCTTACAAGGGTTCAAGTGGAGCTTGGAGTGGCTCAAGAACAACTTTTCCAACTCCACCAACAAGCCAAAATCGGCTAGAACAAGAGGAAGAACAAGGGTTTAGTTCATGAATCTCGTTTTGCCCATAAGGGCTAGAAAAAGATGGAGTTTTCGAAATATTTTTACCTTAGAAGAACAAGGAGGGCCTTCTAATGGTGGTGTTGAAACTCCAAATGGTGCATACCCATAAAATCGAAAGTGGGTGTTTTCGAATTTTGGAAAGATGAAAGTGTAGCTCTTGAGGAGAGGATTACAATGGTGGTGTTTTTATAATTTTTGGAAGTGTTTTGAGGGAGTTACAAAGGAGAGAAGTAGAGGTTTTGTGTGGCTTCTCTTTTCACCATGGAAATCGGTCAAGAAGGAGGAAAATAGAGAGGAGGAAGATGGGTACACGTGAGAGAGGGGGAAAATGAGATAGGAGAGAGAGTGAGATAGGTGAGTGTGTTACTTTTTAGTTTTTAATTGCTTTTGTCCTTAGTGAGTAAAAGAGAGTAGAGGTGTGTGTGTATATATGTAAAATCGGACACACACAGCAACTATGGGGGTTTTAAAATTTTATTTACAATATTGGACACATAAGTTTGTGCTATTTATACTTCTACCCCACAACTTCCCGTTTTTGACAGTTTTACTAACTTCTCGTTTTATTGATTTTATTGGTCCCAAAGCTTCACTAATATTTATTAATGATTATTTAGTTGACCAAAATTGTTACGAGTCTATTTGACCCGCTTAAAGACACGTTTTCCCGGTTACCTCGAAAAACGTGCTTTAAGGTTCGTTAGTGGTTTTAATCCGTTTTAAGGATCCGTTTTCTTCGGGAGTTTTCCCTAATATTTATTTAGACTCAATTAAGCCTTTACAATCCTTACAACACGCTAACCGAGGTCTCATACCTCCTATGGTTATTTAACGCTTATTTAGCGTTTTTCACTTTTAAAGTGTTTCCTTATTTCTTTTGGATTTATTTTTCCTTACCAATATTAATTAGGTACCATGAGGCCCTTAAATACGTATTAAGTTAATTTAAATCCCTATATTTAAGTTCGGGGTATTTCAATCTACCCCCCTTAAGAACTTTGTCCTCAAAGTTGTTCGAGGTTATAGGATTACTGTACTTACTCCTTTACACTTGTCTAGTGCCAAAGTCATACATCCTTCCTCCTTACGATTCCCAAATCCATCCCTCAAGGTTCCTACATACCATACTATACCCATATACAATAGTTACTCCATCCGCACTACTACCAACTATCTGGTTCCTCATTACCAAGTTCATACATACATACGGTGCAAAGCTATCCCCAAAGCAATGCAATACACATACAATCCCGCAGGCACTCAGGTCATCTAGACACGGACTCCTCTATGTCCCGCTGCCCTTGGAATAATACAACATGCTACACTACTACCTTCTCCGGTATACGCTTCTAACACATCCTCATTTTCCATACTAAGACTATCTTTTCAATACTACTAATTAGAAGTTCCTAAAACACACAACTCCGAATTCCAATTTATATTCGTTACTTCTATCCTATGTGATTCTTGTGACCACTTAAGGGGAGCTTCAAGAATCATTCGACCCTGATGTGATCAGCATCAGTGTTGAACTATCTTTCCACCCCAATTTGTGTTCGGTTTCCCTTGATCTGATCAGGATCAAGTTCGACTTCCCACATCAGTTTCAAACAAGCAAATAATTCAATTATTTTCATGTTTTATCTTTTTACTCTTCCTAGTCATTCATACATCTCCAAAGGATGGAATCAGTCCATCAATCATCCTCACTCTATTTCCCCATGCTTTACTCCATGGTTCAATCCTGGTGCCCATTTCCTCAACCCTCACTACTTTCATCCATTACTCACCATCATATCCTATATTCTAACTAAGGAATACTACCTTTATAAGATTTAGTTGGCTTCAATTGTTTCACATATTTTACTTACGATTCCACTACTCATAAACTTCATTCATCTACTATCCTCATTCATTTCGTACTACTTCTTCAAAGGTTACAATACTTGTGGAGCTCCGTCCACTACTCATTACTTTCTTTTTCTACTACTCTTACACTGGTGTTACAAGATGGGTATATTCACCCTATGGTATTTGCATGTCTAATGCTTAGTTACCACAATTCAATATAAATGAATACGTATGTTTATATAACATAGGTACCACTCATCGAATAATTTCTCATTTGTGCTATGCACATTATAGTTTTATGTGTTTTATCTATAAAACTTGCATTAAGCGGTTTTCGCTCTACCCCCCTTAAAAGGGATTACGCCCACGTAATCTACCATGTGTTATTATTATTAAACATTGGTTTAATCAATTTGGGCAATCTGAAGCGTTTAGCTTCACTATGGTACATTATACAATACTCTGGTCAAAGGTCTCAACCATACCAATGGTTTAGTCTTTGCACCAAGGATTTCTATATGAGTTTATTTAACTCATCATTAATTCGGTTCTAGCCTATTAGGCTTCGAGGCATTAATAGCCATTTTGCTATACTTACTAGCTGGGGCCCACTAGCTTCTGCTGCGCGACCCTGATAACTCGGGTTATTTACCCTTCGTGCTATCCTTAATGTACTATGCATCACCTTTTATCCGTCTATTATGGCGTAAGGTTTATTAAACAAATGCGGTATTCTTTTACCGTGTTTGAACTCAATGAGTTTAAGGTTTATAACCAGCTCTCTGGTAATCTTCTGCACATGCTATTCGTGCTTCTACGATTATTCGTTAAGCTCCTCCGACTTATTGTCGGGCGAGGTTAAGTCACTACTTAGTTGTAGTGCTTCCTCTGGTGTCACTAGCTTCTGAATTCTACCAGTTTCCCTGGTTCAGTACAAGTGTTCTTTACTTGTATGACCTTGCATTTCTATGCGTCGGTCCTAGTGACTTTCTTAAGTCTCTTTTCACTCCTCATTCCATTGGAATTCACACTTTGTGATTGTAGTGTATTGTACACTCTTCGTGCTTCTTTGGCCTTAGCCGCACGGTTTGTTGCTAAGCTTGCTTAACTGGCTAGTGCCATGTTTGTTGGTGAAAAGAAAGGTTTACTACGGTTTACATTCTCCATATCCCTAGCCATCCCATTAGATCATTAGCTGCACAAGTGCAATACCAAAACACTCAGTCATACAGAGTGCAGAGGCGTAAACGCTTGACAGTAAGTCACTTATGTGATAGGAAGAATATTTCTGTGTGTCATCTCATACTTATACTCCGTGTTATTGCTTAATTACTCCCTCATAGCGGTCGCCTGGTGCGCACCGTGTTCTTACTCACTGTACAACATTATCTTTACTGTTTCTGTTACTGTAAGTTTCTCTTTACCATTGCCATGGTCATTGGCACCATTTCCTTATGGTGTGTACACTGAGGGTTTCCCCTGTTCGTGTATGACGGTTGTCGTAGCATACCGCAATATTATTATCTTCCCATTGTGGGGATGTTTTATTTCAATTTGGTTTCATGTGTAGGTTAGCTTACCTCACATTTTATCATCATTTATGATATATTTACCAAGTATCTTGGTTGATAACGGATGAAGTAATTTATCGGGTTACAAGCTCTCTTGAGCGCTGGTCATTCGTGGTTTTCAATGTGTTTCACATTGATTGTTTTGACAATTACTGTCTTTCCAGTGCTGGGCACTAATGATAGGCTCTAGCTGTGTAGTTTACTCTGTCATTGATAATGAAAGTTCTTGTTGAGGGGTTGTCTCCACTCATAGGTCTCATGACAAGGTTATTATATTGAGTATTTATGTAATGGTTCACCTCATGCTTGGGTGCATGAGGAGTATACTTACTCCCTTAAGTCGTAATGGTTTGGAAATCTCATTTCCTGATCCCATCACCCCTTGGCAATATCTATTGCGTGGTTTCTATTGTTACAGTAGGTGGAAGCCTTTTCTAAGGTTTCACATCTTCACCGCATTAGTGGTCTTTGGTTACGAGGGGTACCTTCCCTTGGGTTTCTCGTAGTGTCCAAGTGTGGACTAGGCCAATGTCGGCATTATCATGATTCTTATGCCTCTGTGTACAATTGCTACAGAAGGCATGAGGGGTATTTAACTCCGTCAACTGTATACTAGACTGGTGCTCTAGTGACAGTGACACTGAGGTGGCCATTACTACAAGCCACTGGATGTTGGGTTGGATTTATGGTCCAGTTGTTGATTTCTTGTCGTATGAGGCGATATTTCTTACAAGTCTTGTTAGTAATGGTGTAGGTTTCACAACCGTTTAAGGTTACAAAGCGCATCAGGTTTATGGCTTTAGAGCCATATTGCTGCAAGCTATGCTCTTTGCAAGCTGCTTATACGTGTTTCCACTCCATGTATACCGTCATAGGTTGGAGGTATTATTGGGCTCCATGGTAAGTCGTGACATCACGCTTCCGTTCATAGGAGACCCTTTAGGTAATCTAATGTTAATAGGTGTCCCTCAATATCTTAGGGCATTTCCTGTTAAGTGAAATCCCTTCGGTGTTCTAACCGAGTGTTCATTTTAACTCTCGTGCTTTTATCATGTCGCTGTTGTTCGACTGTTGTAACGCAGACACTCTTCAAGGATTGCTCCTGAGTGTTGTTGAAGCATGCCGTTACATCCGGCTAATGTTGATGACATGTTGTCCACTGTGTCTTCTTGTGGTGTTGTGTTTGAGTTGTCCCTTTTTGGGTTGTAACGTCTCCCGTTCTTGGGTAGACTTTACACTTGCTCCTAGTGCTTAGGACTAGGTTTGATATCCCCTTCAATGATGGAGTATACTTGTGGTAATCTTGGGGTTGCTCTTGGGAATTCTGTCCCGTTTGTTGAGCATTGTTAGGTTCACATTAGGCATTCGCCTTCATGTGTTTAGGCTGGGCATTCCATCCAGCTGTCAGGTAATTGCTTGGATTATTTGAGACATATCCAATGTCTATACTTTTAGTCTGTGCCCTTTGCACTTCCTAGTTCTTACTCCTCATCTTCAGATGGATTCTCTGAGTCCCTTGATCCTTGATCGTTTGAGGTGTCCAGCTGTTCTGGGTTGAACTCACTGATGGTCCGTAGAACGGAGCTGACTACTTCCCGTGTGTCGTACACTACATGTATACATACGTGGGGTACCATGCTGATACGTTGCCACTTACCCAACTATATGTCGGGCCCGCAAGCTCCTTCGGAGTGCGGTTGTCCCACATCCCGTAACGGGTACACTCGTAGTGTTCGTCACACGCCTAGGTGAAGTATTCTGTTGCCAACTCCTCTTGTATCATTCTATGATACTCACCATAATGTTTTGGTTTGGTTTTAAAATCCAAGGTTTTTAAAAGAGGTTTGAGGTTTTGAAAAGAAAATTTGGGTTTTAAAACAGTGGTTCGGTGTTAAAGAAATCTCTCATGGCATAGCCATGTTTGAGGTCTTGACCAAGTCTAGCCTCTCGCTGACTGGTATGTTCTAAATACCGTGGTCGGGCTGTTAGGCCTTTCCAAGGTTCCATTCCTTCAGTTTTAGGATGTTTGATCCTGTGGTTGTTTCGTTACTGTCACCGTACATTACTATGTACTTGTGACGTGTTAGCGTTCCCTTACATATCTCTGTCTTTACTGCACTTGCCGTGGCAAGTGCGCGGTACTGGTGGTTTTTGGGTAATCTTATACTAATCTTGGTAGGGTTTCCATTTGTGTTTGTTAGTCTTGTCGACTCTTCCTTTGATCTTATTGATCTGCTGGTATACTCGCTCCTTTAGGTAGCTTCTTAATGATCTTGACGTGATGTTGATAATCGGGTATCTCCAATCCTTGGAGACTCCCGTTCTATTTGGTTTTGCGTCGTCCTTGTGGCTCGTTCCCACACATTTGTGGTGGTTACTGAGCCTACCTTGTTTAGGCACTACTCTTGTAGTCCTATCGGATTATATCTCATGGTTGTTTTTGTAATTGTCTGAGCTATATTGGCCAGGTATTGCAACCTTAGTGGTGTTGTAATTTAGTTTAACTGCTCCCACTATCCTGTCGGCTAGCATACCGTTAGTGGTATTATTCAAGTATTACTATCCCGTAGACTTGTGTCTCGGGTTCTGTTACTGCTCCCTTTTTCCATTCGTTGTACGTTTAGCGCTTCTTTTCCTGCTGCTGTTGTTTAGCTAGGTCGCGACTGCTAAGCACGTCGCCCCATGCTGTTGTAAGTCGTAGCCTCCTTATGGTTGGAGTGCTCATTCAACCGCTGCTGAGTGCGGGTATTGTTGTTCAACCGGGTCTATCTCCGGGACTTCCAGTTCTTGGAATCTACTACATGTCGGTTCTTGTTTACTTGTGATTGCTTCAACTACCAGATCGGGTTTCCCCGAGTATGAGAGGCTTTCTTCTCTCTGGCGTCCTTTCCCAAGTTATATATAGGGTTAGTGGAGGGCGGGTCTGGTATTGTAGGTATCCGGTACTCACCGGTAGTTCCTAACTAGCATCTCTCTAATGCTAACACTCAGCCCTTAGCCCTAAGCTTCTATTTCCTAACTCGGTATTCCTAAACTCGGTATTTCCAGTCATCAGAGCGATACTTCGCTCTGATACCACTTTTTGTAACACCCCTACTATTAATACAGTCATTAACGTCCAATCTCCTTACTCATCAGATACTCGCAGCGGATATATACTTACATACAATGGGTGATACAATGCCGTTAGTCACCCACGTGACTAACAAGGCTACTGATTCTACATACAGCATCGGTCTGATGGACCGGAATCCCGAGTGCTACAACTCTACAATACATTCTCCATTTACCAAATACTAATACAATCTGCATTCAATGCAATACTCCAAGTACATACAATATAATCTACATACCGAGTTTACTAGGTTCCTTATACAAGTATAATACCTCTTCAAGTTCATACATACTCACTAAGAGACTACTTACTACCCATTCCTCACTACTACATTACTTTCTAAATACAAGGGGTGTGCTAGTTAATACACCTCTACATTCTGCTACTACTATCCAATATAGTCGCCGGTCTCGTGCCTTGACCACACGCTTCGGGTACCTGCACACTAAAAAATGTCCCCCGAAGGGGTCAGCTTTCGCTGAGCATGATAACCGCATACCCCGCGTACTAGTGAGGGTACGCCGACCACTTGGTCGAATACATGCGGTTCGTTTTCATACAACATACATGCATACATGCTCTTATACACAATACATGAATACTTACGCAAGCATACACATACACTTCATTACATACAAGGAGTACAATATAACCATCAATACATACTTACCTTCTTCCGAATACATATACCCAATACATACACAATTTACAATACGGGTTAGCTTCATTGGTCCACCCGGGTTAATCGGGTGGAGATTACTCTTTTACTCATTACTTCATACATACACATACATACTCATTCTCATACTCATACATACTTGCTTACTCTTACTCTTACTCATGTTAAGTCGTCGGGACCTCCGGCCCGGGGACTACTCTCGTCCCACCACCGGGATTTACTTGGTTCACTAATCCAGGATGCTACCCACTTAAGGGATTTGGGCCGTGGACCAGCTTACGAACCAGGAATCGGATCCAACCTCTTGTGTCACCTCATCCTCACGCGTGGCCGAAGCTATATCGGACTTGTACTCATTCCAATTTACTCACTTAAGTTAGGAGTTAGCTAGTTAGGAATTAGCACAAGTCAACATTCAACCACATTTACAAATACAAGGCCCAATATACATTCATACGCAATATAATACAATACATAAGTACAATACAAGATTCATTTACACCATATCATCATCCATACATTTCATGAATTATACAAACTATTGTTCAAGAGAAATATACCAAGAACAATATAAACAAACACAAGTAAGTGCAATATAGTCCGATTCGTGTATTTATCTTATTAGGTGATCAAGTAAGCACACAAATCGGGGTAACCAGATTAGGATACAGGGCATGAAGAAATCATACCTTTCACCGTTGTACTTGTATCCCAATGTTCCTCCGGTATTCACAATTCAAATCCTATGATATACATACATTCAAACGATTAATATAAGCTAACTATTACTTAATTCGTACTTACTATGTCCTCACACTTCTTATACTTACACATTACTTATTTACTTTTCTTTACCTTAAGTTTTACTTTCTTACTTAACTTAGGTTTACTTTCTTACATGTACATGTATATGTGGATACATACATACATATACATATATATATCATATATATATATATATATATATATATATCATCATTATTCAAAACATTTTTTTTTTTGTCAGGACCGACTTGCGACCGACCTTGCAAGTCCGGTCCATTCCAGTAGCTCAGGTTACGGAAATTTTTTTTTCTGGCCGACCGGACTTGCATGTCCGGTCGCAAGTCCGGTCCATTCCAGTAGCTCGGGTTACGGAAATTTTTCTGGCCGACCGGACTTGCATGTCCGGTCGCAAGTCCGGTCCATTCCAGTAGCTCGGGTTACGGAAATTTTTCTGGCCGACCGGACTTGCATGTCCGGTCGCAAGTCCGGTCCATTCCAGTAGGTTTCATCGGGAAATTTTTCTGGTCCGACCGGACTTGCATGTCCGGTCGCAAGTCCGGTCGATTCCAGTAGCATCCTGACGGGAAAATTTTCAGCTCGACCGGACTTGCAAGTCCGGTCGCAAGTCCGGTCCAGCCCAGTATTTGCATTTTAATTTCTGTTTTCAGTCCTCTCTTTCACCCATTACTTCCCCATTGTTCCTACACTTAATCCCACATGTTATAACACTAATTAAACCTCCTAATACTCCTTAGTTCATTCACCAAATCCATTACTAGATCCATCAAACAACTTACACAATTCCTTACCTCCTTTCAACACTTACAATAGTTTCTCCAAGTAGTTTTTGCTACAGATTTTGGGTTCTTATTTCCTCCATGCATATTTCCCTCTCCTAATGCCATCTTACCATTCCAATTCATTTCCAAGCAACTACAATATCTATACCCAAGTCCAACTCTCCATTTCACCAAATCTTGTACACTCCCTCCTCCTAGTTTCCACAATGCACTTGAATACTTTTTGTTACAGATTTTGTCATTTACACTCCTCTTCTATATCCCCTCTTCTATCGACATTTCTAACGTTCCTAATGCATTTAGAATACATTACCCATCTCTCTCCACTTACCCTCTATTTTCCTTAATCAAAATCTGTTACACATACACACCTTAGTCACCTAGTTTCTAACACACTAAGTGTTCCATTCCTAGGTAAATTTTGCCATAGTCTCCCTTATAATTTTATACTCTCACCACATGTTCTAGTTCACATTTCAACACTCATTTCACCTGTTTTCAACAATCAAAATACACAAGCTCCCATGTACATTACCAATACTAAAACAACACTTAAAATTCCTGCACTTAATAACTCATTCCCAATCTGTTTTGACAAGTTCCAAAATGTCTTTTAAAGCTTCAAAATACTTGTATTCTCTTACACATTGTACTACTAATGCATTACCATTTTTCAATACCGATTTCCATTTCTAAAAATCTGTTACATACACAATTACAAGACTACACAAAGGTGAGCCTTCCTTACCTTGTTTTTCTTCTAGTTTCTTTTTCTTCTTTCTCCTTCCTTCTCTCTCTCTCTACCGGTTTTCCAACCAAACCACCAATGCTGCTGCCCATCAACATACATAGTTTCAATACTAAAACTAACCTTAAACATTGTTTGAGTTCTAATGCACATTCTAGGGTTTAGAATTTATATTACCTTACAATGTTCAAGTGGAGCTTGGAGTGGCTCAAGAACAACTTTTCCAACTCCACCAACAAGCCAAAATCGGCTAGAACAAGAGGAAGAACAAGGGTTTAGTTCATGAATCTCGTTTTGCCCATAAGGGCTAGAAAAAGATGGAGTTTTCGAAATATTTTTACCTTAGAAGAACAAGGAGAAGGAGGGCCTTCTAATGGTGGTGTTGAAACTCCAAATGGTGCATACCCATAAAATCGAAAGTGGGTGTTTTCGAATTTTGGAAAGATGAAAGTGTAGCTCTTGAGGAGAGGATTACAATGGTGGTGTTTTTATAATTTTTGGAAGTGTTTTGAGGGAGTTACAAAGGAGAGAAGTAGAGGTTTTTGTGTGGCTTCTCTTTTCACCATGGAAATCGGTCAAGAAGGAGGAAAATAGAGAGGAGGAAGAAGATGGGTACACGTGAGAGAGGGGGAAAATGAGATAGGAGAGAGAGTGAGATAGGTGAGTGTGTTACTTTTTAGTTTTTAATTGCTTTTGTCCTTAGTGAGTAAAAGAGAGTAGAGTGTGGTGTGTATATATGTAAAATCGGACACACACAGCAACTATGGGGGTTTTAAAATTTTATTTACAATATTGGACACATAAGTTTGTGCTATTTATATTCTACCCCACAACTTCCCGTTTTTGACAGTTTTACTAACTCTCGTTTTATTGATTTTATTGGTCCCAAAGCTTCACTAATATTTATTAATGATTATTTAGTTGACCAAAATTGTTACGAGTCTATTTGACCCGCTTAAAGACACGTTTTCCCGGTTACCTCGAAAAACGTGCTTTAAGGTTCGTTAGTGGTTTTAATCCGTTTTAAGGATCCGTTTTCTTCGGGAGTTATTCCCTAATATTTATTTAGACTCAATTAAGCCTTTACAATCCTTACAAACGCTAACCGAGGTCTCATACCTCCTATGGTTATTTAACGCTTATTTAGCGTTTTTCACTTTTAAAGTGTTTCCTTATTTCTTTTGGATTTATTTTTCCTTACCAATATTAATTAGGTACCATGAGGCCCTTAAATACGTATTAAGTTAATTTAAATCCCTATATTTAAGTTCGGGGTATTTCAATCTACCCCCCTTAAGAACTTTGTCCTCAAAGTTGTTCGAGGTTATAGGATTACTATACTTACTCCTTTACACTTGTCTAGTGCCAAAGTCATACGTCCTTCCTCCTTACGATTCCCAAATCCATCCCTCAAGGTTCCTACATACCATACTATACCCATATACAATAGTTACTCCAATCCGCACTACTACCAACTATCTGGTTCCTCATTACCAAGTTCATACATACATACGGTGCAAAGCTATCCCCAAAGCAATGCAATACACATACAATCCCGCAGGCACTCAGGTCATCTAGACACGGGACTCCTCTATGTCCCGCTGCCCTTGGAATAATACAACATGCTACACATACTACCTTCTCCGGTATACGCTTCTAACACATCCTCATTTTCCATACTAAGACTATCTTTTCAATACTACTAATTAGAAGTTCCTAAAACACACAACTCCGAATTCCAATTTATATTCGTTACTTCTATCCTATGTGATTCTTGTGACCACTTAAGGGGAGCTTCAAGAATCATTCGACCCTGATGTGATCAGCATCAGTGTTGAACTATCTTTCCACCCCAATTTGTGTTCGGTTTCCCTTGATCTGATCAGGATCAAGTTCGACTTCCCACATCAGTTTCAAACAAGCAAATAATTCAATTATTTTCATGTTTTATCTTTTTACTCTTCCTAGTCATTCATACATCTCCAAAGGATGGAATCAGTCCATCAATCATCCTCACTCTATTTCCCCATTGCTTTACTCCATGGTTCAATCCTGGTGCCCATTTCCTCAACCCTCACTACTTTCATCCATTACTCACCATCATATCCTATATTCTAACTAAGGAATACTACCTTTATAAGATTTAGTTGGCTTCAATTGTTTCACATATTTTACTTACGATTCCACTACTCATAAACTTCATTCATCTACTATCCTCATTCATTTTGTACTACTTCTTCAAAGGTTACAATACTTGTGGAGCTCCGTCCACTACTCATTACTTTCCTTTTTCTACTACTCTTACGCTGGTGTTACAAGATGGGTATATTCACCCTATGGTATTTGCATGTCTAATGCTTAGTTACCACAATTCAATATGAATGAATACGTATGTTTATATAACGTAGGTACCACTCATCGAATAATTTCTCATTTGTGCTATGCACATTATAGTTTTATGTGTTTTATCTATAAAACTTGCATTAAGCGGTTTTCGCTCTACCCCCCTTAAAAGGGATTACGCCCACGTAATCTACCATGTGTTATTATTATTAAACATTGGTTTAATCAATTTGGGCAATCTGAAGCGTTTAGCTTCACTATGGTACATTATACAATAACTCTGGTCAAAGGTCTCAACCATACCAATGGTTTAGTCTTTGCACCAAGGATTTCTATATGAGTTTATTTAACTCATCATTAATTCGGTTCTAGCCTATTAGGCTTCGAGGCATTAATAGCCATTTTGCTATACTTACTAGCTGGGGCCCACTAGCTTCTGCTGCGCGACCCTGATAACTCGGGTTATTTACCCTTCGTGCTATCCTTAATGTACTATGCATCACCTTTTATCCGTCTATTATGGGATAAGGTTTATTAAACAAATGCGGTATTCTTTTACCGTGTTTGAACTCAATGAGTTTAAGGTTTATAACCAGCTCTCTGGTAATCTTCTGCACATGCTATTCGTGCTTCTACGATTATTCGTTAAGCTCCTCCGACTTATTGTCGGGCGAGGTTAAGTCACTACTTAGTTGTAGTGCTTCCTCTGGTGTCACTAGCTTCTGAATTCTACCAGTTTCCCTGGTTCAGTACAAGTGTTCTTTACTTGTATGACCTTGCATTTCTATGCGTCGGTCCTAGTGACTTTCTCTCTCTTTTCACTCCTCATTCCATTGGAATTCACACTTTGTGATTGTAGTGTATTGTACACTCTTCGTGCTTCTTTGGCCTTAGGCCGCACGGTTTGTTGCTAAGCTTGCTGAACTGGCTAGTGCCATGTTTGTTGGTGAAAAGAAAGGTTTACTACGGTTTACATTCTCCATATCCCTAGCCATCCCATTAGATCATTAGCTGCACAAGTGCAATACCAAAACACTCAGTCATACAGAGTGCAGAGGCGTAAACGCTTGACAGTAAGTCACTTATGTGATAGGAAGAATATTTCTGTCTGTCATTCATACTTATACTCCGTGTTATTGCTTACTACTCCCTCATAGCGGTCGCTTGTTGCGCACCGTGTTCTTACTCACTGTACAACATTGTCTTTACTGTTTCTGTTACTGTGATAGTTTCTCTTTACTCATTGCCATGGTCATTGGCACCATTTCCTTATGGTGTGTACACTGAGGGTTTCCCCTGTTCGTGTATGACGGTTGTCGTAGCATACCGCAATATTATTATCTTCCCATTGTGGGGATGTTTTATTTCAATTTGGTTTCATGTGTAGGTTAGCTTACCTCACATTTTATCATCATTTATGATATAATTTACCAAGTATCTTGGTTGATAACGGATGAAGTAATTTATCGGGTTACAAGCTCTCTTGAGCGCTGGTCATTCGTGGTTTTCAATGTGTATTCACATTGATTGTTTTGACAATTACTGTCTTTCCAGTGCTGGGCACTAATGATAGGCTCTAGCTGTGTAGTTTACTCTGTCATTGATAATGAAAGTTCTTGTTGAGGGGTTGTCTCCACTCATAGGTCTCATGACAAGGTTATTATATTGAGTATTTATGTAATGGTTCACCTCATGCTTGGGTGCATGAGGAGTATACTTACTCCCTTAAGTCGTAATGGTTTGGAAATCTCATTTCCTGATCCCATCACCCCTTGGCAATATCTATTGCGTGGTTTCTATTGTTACAGTAGGTGGAAGCCTTTTCTAAGGTTTCACATCTTCACCGCATTAGTGGTCTTTGGTTACGAGGGGTACCTTCCCTTGGGTTTCTCGTAGTGTCCAAGTGTGGACTAGGCCAATGTCGGCATTATCATGATTCTTATGCCTCTGTGTACAATTGCTACAGAAGGCATGAGGGGTATTTAACTCCGTCAACTGTATACTAGACTGGTGCTCTAGTGACAGTGACACTGAGGTGGCCATTACTACAAGCCACTCAGGATGTTGGGTTGGATTTATGGTCCAGTTGTTGATTTCTTGTCGTATGAGGCATATTTCTTACAAGTCTTGTTAGTAATGGTGTAGGTTTTGCAACCGTTTAAGGTTACAAAGCGCATCAGGTTTGGCTTTAGAGCCATATTGCTGCAAGCTATGCTCTTTGCAAGCTGCTTATACGTGTTTCCACTCCATGTATACCGTCATAGGTTGGAGGTATTATTGGGCTCCATGGTAAGTCACATCACGCTTCCGTTCATAGGAGACCCTTTAGGTAATCTATGTTAATAGGTGTCCTCTCAATATCTTAGGGCATTTCCTGTTAAGTGAAATCCCTTCGGTGTTCTAACCGAGTGTTCATTTTAACTCTCGTGCTTTTATCATGTCGCTGTTGTTCGACTGTTGTAACGCAGACACTCTTCAAGGATTGCTCCTGAGTGTTGTTAAAGCATGCCGTTACATCCGGCTAATGTTGATGACATGTTGTCCATTGTGTCTTCTTGTGTTGTGTTTGAGTTGTCCCTTTTTGGGTTGTAACGTCTCCCGTTCTTGGTAGACCATTTACACTTGCTCCTAGTGCTTAGGACTAGGTTTGATATCCCTTCATGATGGAGTATACTTGTGGTAATCTTGGGGTTGCTCTGGGAATTCTGTCCCGTTTGTTGAGCATTGTTAGGTTCACATTAGGCATTCGCCTTCATGTGTTTAGGCTGGGCATTCCATCCAGCTGTCAGGTAATTGCTTGGATTATTTGAGACATATCCAATGTCTATACTTTTTAGTTTGTGCCCTTTGCACTTCCTAGTTCTTACTCCTCATCTTCAGATGGATTCTCTGAGTCCCTTGATCCTTGATCGTTTGAGGTGTCCAGCTGTTCTGGTTTGAACTCACTGATGGTCCGTAGAACGGAGCTGACTACTTCTCGTGTGTCGTACACTACATGTATACATACGTGGGGTACCATGCTGATACGTTGCCACTTACCCAACTATATGTCGGGCCCGCAAGCTCCTTCGGAGTGCGGTTGTCCCACATCCTGTAACGGGTACACTCGTAGTGTTCGTCACACGCCTAGGTGAAGTATTCTGTTGCCAACTCCTCTTGTATCATTCTATGATACTCACCATAATGTTGTTGGTTTGGTTTTAAAATCCAAGGTTTTTAAAAGAGGTTTGAGGTTTTGGAAAGAAAATCTTGGGTTTTAAAACAGTGGTTCGGTGTTACAAGAAATCTCTCATGGCATAGCCATGTTTGAGGTCTTGACCAAGTCTAGCCTCTCGCTGACTGGTATGTTCTAAATACCGTGGTCGGGCTGTTAGGCCTTTCCAAGGTTCCATTCCTTCAGTTTTAGGATGTTTGATCCTGTGGTTGTTTCGTTACTGTCACCGTACATTACTATGTACTTGTGACGTGTTAGCGTTCCCTTACATATCTCTGTCTTTACTGCACTTGCCGTGGCAAGTGCGCGGTACTGGTGGTTTTTGGGTAATCTTATACTAATCTTGGGAGGGTTTCCATTTGTGTTTGTTAGTCTTGTCGACTCTTCCTTTGATCTTATTGATCTGCAGTGGGTATACTCGCTCCTTTAGGTAGCTTCTTAATGATCTTGACGTGATTGTTGATAATCGGGATGTTTCTCCAATCCTTGGAGACTCCCGTTCTATTGGTTTTGCGTCGTCCCTGTGGCTCGTTCCCACACATTTGTGGTGGTTACTGAGCCTACCTTGTTTAGGCACTACTCTTGTAGTCCTATCGGATTATATCTCATGGTTGTTTTTGTAATTGTCTGAGCTATATTGGCCAGGTATTGCAACCTTAGTGGTGTTGTAATTCTAGAGTTTAACTGCTCCCGACCATATCCTTAGTCGGCTAGCATACCGTTAGTGGTATTATTCAAGTATTACTATCCCGTAGACTTGTGTCTCGGGTTTGTTACTGCTCCCTTTTTCCAATTCGTTGTACGTTTAGCGCTTCTTTTCTTGCTGCTGGTTGTTTAGCTAGGGTCTCGCGACTGCTAAGCACGTCGCCCCATGCTGTTGTAAGTCGTAGCCTCCTTATGGTTGGAGTGCTCATTCAACCGCTGCTGAGTGCGGGTTGTTGTTCGACCGGGGTCTATCTCCGGGACTTCCGTTCTTGGAATCTACTACATGTCGGTTCTTGTTTACCGTGTGATTGCTTCGCAACTACCAGATCGGGTCTTCCCCGAGTATGAGAAGGCTTTCTTCTCTCTGGCGTCTTTCCCAAGTTATATAGTAGGGTTAGTGGAGGGCGGGTCTGGTATTGTAGGTATCCGGTACTCACCGGTAGTTTCCTAACTAGCATCTCTAATGCTAACACTCAGCCCTTAGCCCTAAGCTTCTATTTCCTAACTCGGTATTCCTAAACTCGGTATTTCCAGTCATTAGAGCGATACTTCGCTCTGATACCATTTTTGTAACACCCCTACTATTAATACAGTCATTAACGTCCAATCTCCTTACTCATCAGATACGCAGCGGTATATACTTACATACAATGGGGATACAATGCCGTTAGTCACCCACGTGACTAACAAGGCTACTGATTCTACATACAGCATCGGTCTGATGGACCGGAATCCCGAGTGCTACAACTCTACAATACATTCTCCATTTACCAAATACTAATACAATCTGCATTCAATGCAATACTCCAAGTATCATACAATATAATCTACATACCGAGTTTACTAGGTTCCTTATACAAGTATAATACCTCTTCAAGTTCATACATACTCACTAAGAGACTACTTACTACCCATTCCTCACTACTACATTACTTTCTAAATACAAGGGGGTGTGCTAGTTAATACACCTCTACATTCTGCTACTACTATCCAATATAGTCGCCGGTCTCGTGCCTTGACCACACTCGCTTCGGGTACCTGCACACTAAAAAATGTCCCCGAAGGGGTCAGCTTTCGCTGAGCATGATAACCGCATACCCCGCGTACTAGTGAGGGTACGCCGACCACTTGGTCGAATACATGCGGTTCGTTTTCATACAACATACATGCATACATGCTCTTATACACAATACATGAATACTTACGCAAGCATACACACATACACTTCATTACATACAAGGAGTACAATATAACCATTCAATACAACTTACTTCTTCCGAATACATATACCCAATACATACACAATTTACAATACGGGTTAGCTTCATTGGTCCACCCGGGTTAATCGGGTGGAGATTACTCTTTTACTCATTACTTCATACATACACATACATACTCATTCTCATACTCATACATACTTGCTTACTCTTACTCTTACTCATGTTAAGTCGTCGGGACCTCCGGCCCGGGGACTACTCCGTCCCACCACCGGGATTTACTTGGTTCACTAATCCAGGATGCTACCCACTTAAGGGATTTGGGCCGTGGACCAGCTTACGAACCAGGAATCGGATCCAACCTCTTGTGTCACCTCATCCTCACGCGTGGCCGAAGCTATATCGGACTTGTACTCATTCCAATTTACTCACTTAAGTTAGGAGTTAGCTAGTTAGGAATTAGCACAAGTCAACATTCAACCACATTTACAAATACAAGGCCCAATATACATTCATACGCAATATAATACAATACATAAGTACAATACAAGATTCATTTACACCATATCATCATCCATACATTTCAAGAATTATACAAACTATTGTTCAAGAGAAATATACAAGAACAATATAAACAAACACAAGTAAGTGCAATATAGTCCGATTCGTGTATTTATCTTATTAGGTGATCAAGTAAGCACACAAATCGGGGTAACCAGATTAGGATACAGGGCATGAAGAAATCATACCTTTCACCGTTGTACTTGTATCCCAATGTTCCTCCGGTATTCACAATTCAAATCCTATGATATACATACATTCAAACGATTAATCTAACTATTATTACTTAATTCGTACTTACTATGTCCTCACACTTCTTATACTTACACATTACTTATTTACTTTCTTTACCTTAAGTTTTACTTTCTTACTTAACTTAGGTTTACTTCTTACATGTACATGTAATGTGGATATACATACATATACATATTAATATACATATATAATATATATCATAATTATTCAAAACATTTTTTTTTTTTGTCAGGACCGGACTTGCGACCGACCTTGCAAGTCCGGTCCATTCCAGTAGCTCAGGTTACGGAATTTTTTTTTCTGGCCGACCGGACTTGCATGTCCGGTCGCAAGTCCGGTCCATTCCAGTAGCTCGGGTTACGGAAATTTTTCTGGCCGACCGGACTTGCATGTCCGGTCGCAAGTCCGGTCCATTCCAGTAGCTCGGGTTACGGAAATTTTTCTGGCCGACCGGACTTGCATGTCCGGTCGCAAGTCCGGTCCATTCCAGTAGGTTTCATCGGGAAATTTTTCTGGTCCGACCGGACTTGCATGTCCGGTCGCAAGTCCGGTCGATTCCAGTAGCATCCTGACGGGAAAATTTTCAGCATCACCGAATTCCCGATGGAGCAATGTCAGATTATCCAACCAGGTATGGTACTCTTAAATGGATATCTAACACCTGAAGCATAAATCCACATCATCAGACGATGCAATGAACTAGGAGCAGCACCTGGAGGTTTCTACACACCCGAGTACCCGAGCGGATCGAGAATGAAGTTGAAGATGATGTGCATGGGTAAGGACTGGAATCCTTACACCAAGACATATCAAGATGTGCGAGCTGAAGACGGAGCAACCGTACCGAGGATACTTGAGGAGTTCCTTGCGGTCGTTAACCACGCCGTGGGAATTGCTCAGCAAGTTGAATCGGTACCGATTCCGAAAGTCAAGGCAGATTTGTGTATTGTGAACTTCTACCAGAAAGGTGGACGGTTAGGTTTACACCAAGATAAGGATGAAACACCCGAGTCTCTAAGTAAGGGAGTACCCGTGGTGTCTTGGTCCATTGGTGATACCGCAGTATGTGTGTGTGTATGGCGAGCAGAAGCGTGCTGATCTTGCAAACACGTGTTGAAGTCGGGAGATGTGTTAGTCATGGGTGGGGAGTCAAGGATGCTGTATCACGGTATCAAGAAGATCAAGCTGAATACCGCACCTCCGATAGTAATCAATGCCACACACATGAAACCCGGACGTTTGAATTTGACTTTCAGGCAGTTTTAAAGCCTTGTGTAATCATGTAATGTGTTATGACAGTTGTATAATAAGGATGCTACATATAGCTATGCCTACGATGTAAACCGACTTATGTTGTGAAGAGTATGTTAATGAATAAAGTGGAGTTGTTTTGAAGAATGTCAACCGTGTTATTACCGTGTACTTATAAGTTTGCCAATGAATTAGGCTGTGCACTCGGAACGGGAGGTATACTGAGTGTCTGCAATGAGGCAGAAGCCGGCAAGAGCGGCACTATTCTCACTGGTACCTTTCCAGTTAATGGCATGGACGCATCGATCTTGTTCGACTCCGGAGCCTCACATACATTCATTTCGCTGACATTTGCGAAGAGGCTGGGGTTAGACGGTGAAGAGATGCCTGGCTTCCTAGTCACTCTCCCGTCGAAAGAACGGATCAAGTGTACCCGCTACCACCGAGATGCTACTGTACGAATCAGAGATGAAGAGTTTCCGATCGACATGATAGAATTCAAGGGACTTGGATTTGATGTGATTGTCGGGATGAACTGGTTGGAGCGGTACAAGGGCAGAATCCTATGTGCCGAGCACCGTCTGCTTCTTCGGAGTCCGTTTGGGGTTACTATATTATACCGCCAGAGGCCCAGGGAGCCTTCGACTCAGATCATCACCGCCATGGCCATGTATCATGAGTTACGACGAGGGAATGATTTATACCTCTGCTATGTCCAAGACATAGAGAGAGACCCAGAGTTTAGCCCAGATGTGCCGGTAGTGTCGGAGTTTCCTAATGTTTTTCCTAAGGAACTACCGGGCATGCCACCAGCACGGGCAGTGGAGTTCGAGTTGGACTTGGTTCCGGGCACCGGACCAATTGCAAAGGCGCCCTATTGTATGGCTCCAGCAGAGATGACAGAGCTCAAGGAGCAGCTGAGAGACCTACTCGACAAGGGATTCATCCGCCCGAGCGTTTCACCATGGGGAGCGCTGGTTCTCTTCGTGAAGAAGAAGGACGGTAGTCTCCGCCTCTGCATCGACTACAGAGAGCTGAATGCAGTTACGGTGAAGAACCGTTATCCTTTACCATGCATCGACGATTTATTTGATCAGTTGAAAGGAGCATCAGTATTCTCCAAGATAGACTTACGATCTGGTTACCATCAGATCGCTATTCGAGAGGGTGACATTGAGAAGACCGCATTCAGAACCAGATATGGTCACTATGAGTTTACGGTTATGCCGTTTGGTTTATCAAATGCACCTGCAAAGTTTATGGACTTAATGAACCGCTTGTTCCAAGATCAGTTGGACAAGTCAGTGGTAGTCTTCATCGACGATATACTTGTGTATTCGAAATCGAAGGTTGAACACGAAAGCCACCTGAGAAGTGTGTTGCAAACATTGAGAAAGAATCAGTTGTATGCTAAATTTTCTAAGTGTGAGTTCTGGTTGAACCAAGTATCCTTTCTTGGACATGTGATTTCTGAGGCCGGGATCGCTGTTGATCCGGCAAAGATAGAAGCAGTACGCACCTGGCCTAGGCCAAAGACAGTTACCGACATCCAGAGCTTCCTCGGTCTGGCAAGATATTATATGAGGTTTGTGAAGGACTTCTCCAGTGTCTCGAAGCCGATGACTTCCTTAATGAAGAAGGATGCACCATTCGAGTGAACAGACGACTGTGAGCGTTCCTTTCAGAGTCTCAAGGATGCTCTGACATCTACACCAGTCCTGACTATACCAGACGGTCCAGATGGGTTTGAGGTCTACTGCGACACATCAGGCAAAGGTATGGGTTGTGTATTGATGCAACACGGGAAGGTCGTGGCATACGCCTCCCGACAGTTGAAGAAGCACGAAGAGAACTACCCTACCCACGACTTAGAATTGGGTGCCATTGTCTTCGCATTGAAGATATGGTGACATCATTTGTATGGGGTAAGCGTGATAATCTATTCCGACCACAAGAGTTTAAAGTACTTGTTCACTCAGAAAGAGTTGAACATGAGGCAAAGAAGGTGGGTCGAGTTCTTAAACGACTACGACATCAACCTACAGTACAAAGAGGGTAAGGCAAATGTGGTAGCTGACGCATTGAGTCGCCGAGCACACTCTCTCCATTCGCTAGTCTCTCATTCTAGCTTGGTTGAAGAGGTGCGGAGTGCTCAGATGTCGGATCAGTATATGTTGGAGATCAGGTAGAAGCTTATTGATGGCACATTCGAGGGCCAGAAGTACGACTTCCGACTCCACGATGATGACCTGATTAGGCTTAATGGCCGACTGTGTATTCCGAGGAGTAGCGCTGAGCTGAAGGAGTGCATAATGAGTGAATCCCATTGTTCCACTACTTCGATTCACCCCGGAGCTTCAAAGATGTATAAAGGTATGAAAAGATATTTTTGGTGGACTGGAATGAAGAAGGATGTAACTGATTATGTGTTGAGGTGTCTCACTTGTCAGAAGGTCAAGTTTGAGCACCGACGGCCTGGTGGTATGGTACAGCCAATGCCAGTGCCTGAGTGGAAGTTCCATGATATTTCCATGGACTTCGTAGTAGGGCTTCCGCCTACAAGGGGAGGTCTGAATATGATTTGGGTTGTTGTTGACCGACTGACCAAGGTGGCCTGATTCACTCCGATGAAGGACACTTGGAAAGTGGCAAAGCTAGCAGAGCTCTTCGACCGAGAGATTGTAAGACATCATGGGGTACCGAAAACGATTGTGTCTGACAGGGATACCAAATTCCTCTCGAGGTACTGGAAATCCACACGGGAAGCGCTGGGTACCAAGCTGAAGCTGAGTACGGCGTTCCACCCACAGACTGATGGTCAGAGTGAGCGCACCATCCAGACGCTCGAAGATATGTTACGTGCATGTGCACTTGACTTTCAGTCCAGCTGGATTGACAAGTTACATCTGATCGAGTTTAGCTATAACAACAGTGACCATGCTTCGATCAAGATGTCTCCCTTCCAGGCTTTGTACGGTAGACCATGCCGCACGCCATTATGCTGGGATGAGTCGAGTGAGATGGTCATTATAGGACCTGAGTATCTAGAACAAGTGCAAGCAGAAGTACGCCAGATCCGGGCTAACATGAAGGCAGCTCAGGATAGGCAGAAATCGTACGCCGACCTGCGCAGACGTGACCTAGAGTTCGCCGTGGGCGACCAGGTATTTCTCAGAGTATCCCCCATGAAGGGAGTGTTTTGTTTTGGCCAGAAAGGCAAGTTGAGCCCAAAATATCTGGGACCTTATGTTGTGACGGAGCGGATAGGCCCGGTAGCTTACAGGCTTGATTTACCTACTGAGCTGGGCAAGGTGCACGATGTATTTCATGTGTCCCAGTTGAAGAAATATATGTCTCATCCGTCTCATGTACTTCAGCCCGAAAGGCTAACCTTAGAGCCGACCATGCGATCAGTGGAGACTCCCGTACGGATTTTGGACACTAAGACTCGAGACACTCGCCATAAGTCTGTGAGACTGGTGAAGGTCCTCTGGTCTAACCAGGACATCGAAGAGGCCACTTGGGAGCTGGAATATAAGATGAAGGTGAAGTACCCGTCGTTGTTTACTTCTTAGTGTTTATATGTATAGGGTACGGGGCGTACCCCTATTTTAAGGGGGTAAAGCCGTTTCGGTTATGTGTGTACGACATGTATTTAAATACATTGTCTATGTTATGTTGTTTTGTTGTTATGTTACAGACCGTTGTGTCTGTAGGATGTTATGTTGTTTGGGCCTTGTGTCCGATGTTATGTGAGTATGTTTGTTGTGGAGGTATTGTTTTATAAGTATTCCCCGTGTTCTAATATTAAAGATATGTGGGAAGTGTGAACTTTGGGGACAAAGTTCTTTTAAGGGGGGTAGATTGAAATACCCCAAACCTTTGTATGTTGTTTAAAGGTTAAAATACGGTATATTAAGGCTAAAAAGTGCCTTAGAAACATTAGTGAACAATTTAAACCATAGAAAACACAAATAAATACCTTAAAGACAATATGGGCGAAAATGTGCTCTAAGCTTGGTTAAGACCTAATAAGCTTACCAAGACCTTATTTACATGTTAATGGACATATTAAACCAATTACCAAAGAAAACCAAGCTTGAAAACAAGTTAAACACAAAATGTGCTTTAAGGAGTCTTAAAGCACATTTTTGAAAAATTGTCTTGTAAATGGGTTTTGAATGGCTAAATGTCCATCATTACTCTTTAATTAACATGTGTACTACTTAGTATCACATTAGGAAGTCTAAATCAGTGGGAAATCAAAAATTTCACAAATATGTGCTTTGATTTGTGAATAGTAACTAAATTGTACTAGTTTATAACATAAGTCAATATAAGTGTATAAAATGGTCAACAAGCCATATAATCAGCCTAATATAAAGAAGGGGGCCGATTTTTATAAGGGTGAGTCACCACCCTTGCTAGTTAAATAAGTAAGTAAAGTAATAAAGCAAGTTACTATTTACTTTTTACTTAAATATCTAAAACTAGCTAGTTACCTTCATTCTCTTCATTCTCTTTTGCTTTCCCACCGTCTCCAACCCTTCTTCTTCCTTTCTCCATCGGCTAGCTACAGCTCACACACCATTCTCCATCTTTGAACCCTTGTAATTCCTAGCTCCATATACCAAATCAAATTCTAAGACCACCACTCTTCTAGTCTCATCAAGCTTTTCAACCTTGTCTTCTCAAAATTCCAAAACCACCATTTCGGTGCCAAGGAGAACTTCCATGGAAGGAGCTTGAGCTTATATTTTTATGCCTTGTTGATCACCTTTGCTTCAAGGTAAGGAAAAACCAAAGGAAACTCCATTTCCTTCATTTTTTGTGTTGGCCGAAAATCACCATTGATGGTGTCTTTCTCTTGCTTTGTTTTAGCTTCATTCCAATCTTCTAAGGGCTAGGTGGAGTCCTCTCTTGCTACTTATTCAAACTCTCTTCCATTTCCAAGGTAAAACAAGTATCTTAATGTTTTAAGACATTACATAACTTAGGGTTTATAAATGTGTTTAAGCATGAAGCTTGAATGCTCATTACCTTGCTTGTATATTGATTAGAAAGTTGACAAGTGATCAAACTCCTTGCTGATTTTCGGTTCAAGAAAACAAAAAAGAAGTTTGAGAGGAAAAGAGGTAAATGAACTATCTCAATGTAGTTTAAATACCTTAGGAAAATGAGCTTGATTTACTTAATAAAATACCTAAGGAGCCTATGGCAAATGAGCTAGTAAAATACTCACAAGGAGATTATTAAGGGTATATTGTGATGTTGAGTGTATTTGCAGGTCAAAGGCAATAAACATATGTGGAAATTCAGTGTTTATGGTTTATGCAATTTAAGGGCCTAAGAGCTATGTTATTTAAGGGCCTAAGTGCCAAGCAATTTAAATTATGCACTATATTGTGATGTAGTGTTAAATGGGTGAAGTTTGTGTGTGAGAGTGTTCTTGGATGTTTAATGGTGAAAACAATGTGTTTTGGTGTAACAATGTGCTAGTAGAACCCATGTCAAATTTGGACAATGTACAAGATGTTCTAAGTGTTTCAAATGAGTTTTGGTGAATTAGGAAGTGTTAGAAAGGAATAAGTGTTTTACTAGAGAAGAAAACATGTATCAAGGTGTTCTAGAGTGCAAAAAGGATTTAGGCATTATCTTGGAGGGTTTAGAGATCAAATGAGTGTTTTGGAATACACCAAAGTCATTTTGGGAATTGTGTTAAGACTTATGCAAACTTTGGTAAACAATGAGGAAATAACGTGTTGAAAGGAGGAGGTATAAACATGTGGAGAAATTTAAGAAGTTTTGGTTAGTGAGAAAGATTCTTGGGAGATGATGTTGTAGTGGTGAGAAAACATTTTGGGATAGTTGTTATCATAGGTATGAAACACCACCTAGAAGTATAAGGAAAAACATTATAAGTGTAAAGAACTTTGTAAGAAAAAGAGTAAGTGTTTAAGGAGTTAGAAAATGAGTTTGGTGGTTGTTGTAAGAAGGTTTAAGTGTGCCAAATGGTGTTGGAACATATTAGGAGGGTTGAGGAAAAGTTTGGAGAAGATTTGACAAGTTTTAAACAAGTTCTGTTGTCGTCTGACCTAGGGGACCGACCCTGGCTGGGTCGTTCGGTCTCTGTTAAACCAGCAGGATGAGTTTCTGGAATCGACCGACCCAGTTGGTTGGGTCGGTCGGTGGGTCGGTCAGGCTAAAAACGAAGAACAAATAAGATTCTGGAATGGACCGACCCAGAGGGCTATGGGTCAGTCGGGTAGGTTTTAAAAGACGGAAAAGTTTCTGGAATGGACCGACCCAGTGGACTTGGGTCGGACGTGGGTCGGTCGAGGTGGAATTTTTCAAACCCGAGAGCTACTGGAATGGACCGACCCAGTTGGTTGGGTAGGTCGACCCAAAACCTATAAAAAAAACAAACTAAGTATGGTTTAAGTAATTAACCCTAGGGGGTATAATGAAGGTAATCAAGAGTAAGTTTAAGCATTAAAACATGTCATATAATCATGTAAAATGCTTAGTAACCGGAAGTTAAATAAGTTAATTAACCGACATTATTAATTATGTTTAGGGACTACGTTTGGCGGGTCACGTTCGCAGCAAGGACCAAGGTATGGTTTTCTTGCAGTCTGTTGCCTACCGGTTTACACCGGCTTGTGTGTTGTTTGTTTTCTGAGTGTTTACGACTTTGTAAGATTAAAACATGAAATGAGTTTACAGTCGTTGTTGTTATTGTGGTGTGTGCGTACCGATACTGGTAACCTCCAATACGTACGACTGTTAGCTAACCAATGTTAGGGAAACGTAGGAGAACGGTATCCGGATTAACGTTGCGACCTAAGGAACGTTCTAACCACGGCTATGTATGATCTAGATGTGGTTTGTGTTGTTAAGCAATGCCTTGACTCCCTTGTGTGTGTCTAACTTGACTTAAGCACTTACTTATGGTTTAACATATTAAGTTTCAATATGAGACTTCTAACAAGTGCTAACCGGGGGATGAGGAGTCCGGTAGTTCCGGCCACGCGTGTGAGTATGGGGGTCGATATCATATCCGGTTCGATTCTCTCTGTATGTTACGGTTGTTTCCTTTTTGGGTTCCAACCTCCCTTTAGCTTAACCAAGGCTATTTTACTGACTCACGTCGGGCCATAGGGGCACACTATGTTCGGTGTGCTTGGATTACTATATCCAACGCACCTTGGGGTTAAGTTATCCGTTCAACCTAACAGGACGGTAATGAGTTATGTAACGAGCTTAGCATGGGTTTGGCAGCATTCTCTAGGCTCTCCAAGTGATCTAACAATGTTGGTTCGGTTCCTTAAGTGAATTGTTCCCGTTATGATATGTGTTGATGTTATGATGCAATTCTTGTTGCTATGTTATGTAATTTGTATGATAATAATCAATGCCATGTTATCATGACAATTAGTTGCGTGTATCCCGGTAGTCAGCGGGCTGCACGTTAACCATGCCAGCCAAGGGGTTGCTGACCCCCTCAGGAGCTCCATATTTATTTGCAGGATGAGGATCGAGGAAGCGGACTGGCTTTAGATCCTAGGTTGTTGATTACTTTTGGTTATTTTGGTTGTTGGGCCCGGGATGCGCCTGTGCTCCCGTGGCGTTAAGTATTGATATGGTTGGAGTTACAGTGACAGTACATTTGACAGTGATAGTGTATTTTGGCTATGACAGTTTACGGTGAAGGTTGTAAATATAAATACTCGGTATTGATGTTCATGTATTATGGTTTTAGTTCTATGCTCGGGAGTCTGATCATCAGACCGGTACAAATTGTATGTATTCTGCCTAGTTAGCCACGTTGGTGGCTAACGACGTGTAACACCAACCCGTTTAGTTATCGTTTTAGCTGTTTATTTCCGCTGCGAATTGTTTAAATGTTATGTGCGTAGTAGGGGTGTTACACACCCTCTCCAAATGGGGTCCGCACAACCTTATAATTGAAATTTTCTCTATTTGTCAGCTAATTCTAACAAGTTAAATAATTAAAAAAAGGTTTAGTTTTTAAGTGATGGGATCATACCTGGTCGAGTGTAAGGGCGTTCAATCGTCATCGATACTCCACGAGTCGGTTGTGGTCCGAACTATGTCGACCCTCAATCTTGGCAAACCTCACCGCAGATGGGACAGGTGAGGCGGTATTCACCATCAAACGATGACAAATACCAGGGAAGTACCCTGGTATTCATAGATCCATCACTGCAAAATTTTAAAAACTCTTAGCACTATTATTGACAATTTTAATTTTACATGCTCGCAAATGAAGTTGTTCTCAATTTATACCTGCAGTAGGGTAAGACACCCAACGATGGTCTTTGTCTCAGCCCGAGAAGAGACACCGAGCTCTCTGTAGAGATATGCGAGTGTAGCAGCACCCTACGTGTACTCTGAGATGGTGTCGATGTCCTATAGGGGCCAGCAATTGTAGGGGCGCATCCTGTCGTTCCCCTTGTCTGGGAATAATGTGCATCCAAGCAAGTAGAACAGATAGCCACGAGCCTCGCACGCGTATGTGGCATCTGCGTGGCCACACCAATCCCTGGCCTTACTTTAAGGGACGCCGCCCTTGGGGTAGAACCCCTGCTTTCTCACCATATTGACCGGAGGAAGGCCTACCACCTCATCGAGTGCAGTCAGTGCATGGTCCAAAGTCAGCTCCGGCGGTGATGCACCTCCACGCAACTCCTCAGGGGCCTCAAACGCAACAACTCTCCCCTCTATCGATACGCCCATAATGTGATAGATGTCATGCAGAGTGATTGTCATCTCACCAAAATGTAGGTGGAAGGTGTTGGTGTCCGGCTGTCACCTCTCCACGAAAGCAGATATCAACGCTAAATCAAAATATTTATGGGAGCAGTCGTGAAGACGCGCTACCCACTGTCTCTCACTACATCCTTAGTCCTCTCGTGGTAAAGGAGATCAGCATGCCACTTTTCCAGTAAAGGGCCTCTAGTAACAAATGTCAAACATCCACGATCCTAGAGATATATCGATTCTATAAGTTTTTTATGTACAATCTAATGTTTTCATACATTTTTATAAATCTACACATTTAGGCTAATAACATTAATTAAAAAGTTATAGATACATACCACTCTTTGCCACACAGCAAGTGCAACATGTCCTCTAAAGCTTTGTAGCAAGCTTACATCTGATGGACCACCGGCAATTGGGACGGACTGAGGAGTGATGAACCAATCGGTGGGTATCCAACCCTCCGCTGGTGCCTCTCCTCGACCGGCATCAGGTGCAACAGGAAGGGCTAATTGATATCCGGCCATCTGCTGGTCCACATCATCATCATCATCATCGGTCATCGTCACCATCAGATAGGAACCACCTCCTCGGTGACTGTAACACCCCATCCAACATTAACACACTTAGCAACAAACTGCAGCAGAAAACATACTTCATCACATTACTTAACTCGTTGGTGTTACACGCCGTTAACCACCCTCGTGGCTAACAAGGCTATTACATATACATTGTATCGGTCTGATGGACTAGATTTCCGAGCGACTACACATTAATATCCCTTTCCATTAACGACAGCAACATACATATACCTCCCAACTGTACCGAGTATTCACAAACTAATGCCGATAACAATTTCGGTCTTACTACACCTACTGTACATATACAACTTAAATGATTAACCACGTACAAACGACTACCCCGTCCTACTCTCAAACGGCTTCCAGCTCCTTGTACCTGAAATAGGAAAAAGAAGAGAAAGGGTGGCCCCCCAGGGGCTCAGCACCTTTGCTGGTATGGTAATCCCGCAGCCCGCATGCTACCGGGCCACACACAACTATTTGTCGTCTTAGCATGCGGTTGATTACATTTAAATCATGCATGTACTCCAATAACACAAACACATTACAATCCACAACAGAGGTCACAACAAATATAGACAACACATCTACACCTAATAAATCACTCCTTGTGTTCTTTGACCCTAGAGTGTTTCTCCCTTAATGGAGCTATTTCCTTAATAGACGACACTTACCCACTAGTCGGGTTTCATAAACGTCTCTTTTATAAACTGGGATTCATATCCATGATCCACATATTTCACATTAAAACAACACATAACATCACATCGCAAATAACATTGCAGTACATCAATAATACATAACATAACGGGCACGGATCTCTTTAGGAATCACCCCTAACATAGTTAGTTCACTGGGAGAGCCTAGAGGATGCTGTCAAACTCATGCTAAGCTCGTTTACATAACTCGTTACCGTCCTGTTAGACGAACGGATAACTTAACATAAAGATGGATCAGATTTAGTGACCCGAACACAACATACATAATCCCCAACAGACGTGAGTCAAGAGCCTTGGTTAAGCTCAGGGGTGATCGAAGACCAATGAAGGAAAACAATCAACAGAGAGGAAGCTGAAGAAACTGTATACAACAACTCCCAAACAACGCGCGACCGGAACAACCGGATTCCTCACCCCCCATAATATATAAATATTCACAGATAAAGACTCCGCTATGGAACCTATCATATCTCACACAATACAGTATTACCACTGAGTTAATCACACAAAGGCGGGTCATACATTTACGGCATCATCACACACAACATCACGCAACTAACTCACGCATAGCCGTGGTTAGAACGTTCCTTAGGTTGGGAACGTTATTACCGGATACCGTTCTCTTACGTTTACCTAATAATGGTTAACTAGCCCTTCATACGCATTCAAGGTTACCGGTATCGGTACGCAAACACACAACAACAATAACGGCTGTAAACTCGTTTCATGAATTATCTTATAACGTGGCAAACATACAGAAAAACACATTGGCATACAAGCCGGTGTAATCCGGTAGGACACAGGTTGCAAGAAAACCATACCTGTCACCGGAGTCCACTCTATCATGTCCACTTATGTTCCTCGAACAATTCTCGAACAACTGGTAATATTACATTTACTTTTATTAACATCGGGGTAACATGATTGTTTAAAGTCTAATGCTCATAACTTATCCCCGTTGACTAGTTAAATAACTTCACATTTTAACTTGTTTTATTCTTACATTTTAACACAACTTTTCACCCACTCAACTATCATTATAACTCACTTAACATGTCCTTAACAATCCCATAACATCATTACTTATCAATCCCCATCATTAGATATCATTTCCTAACCTTAAACAAAGTTTTTGGTCAAAACAGCACCTTGTCCGAACTTGCGTCCGGACTTCCTAAGTTCGGACACTGTTCGAGGCCAAACCCGAAAATAGAGATAGGTGTGTCCGAACTTCCAAATTCGGACGGTAGTTCAGACACTGGTCGAAGCTCAGAAAACTTACGCGCAACAGGGCATGTCCGAATGTCCATGTTCGGACGGTAGTTCGGACGTGCCCAAAACTTCATTTTCCATACCTTTAAACACTTACTCATTTCTTGCCAAAATGCCCAACACTTATAATATTTCCCCCTTAGGTTTATAGCATGTTCCCACACATTATTTAGCCCACCATAAATACTTTATGTCCTTCCAAGAATTTTCTCCACAAATTCACACATCTTCCTTACAACACCTTACTTCCTCATTGGTACCAAAACTTGTATAAATCCTTAACACAATCTCACCATGGCTTGAAACATCCTTAACTCTCATTTGCACTCTAAATCCTTCAAGATAACACCCAAGGCATTTTAACACCTAAGAAGACCTTATTTCACCTTCTTTCATCAATTTAAACCTTAATCATTCCTAGTTCAACCTAGGTCACCAAACATCATTTTGAATACCTAAAACTCCTTGTTCATTAACCAAATTTTGACATAGTTTCCCTTGTATCACCTTACACCAAAGCACTTATGTTTTCACCTTTTCACAACCAAAAACACTTAATCACTTAATACACATTCCTTACACACAAACATATTGTTTCTCCTCCTTTACCCATCCAAGACATTCATCTTCACAAAGAATGTTCTTTACACACATCTAAATCCTTAAACTACACTACATCACAATATAGTGCATAAACTGAAATTGCTTGACACTTAGGTCCTTAAATAACATGGCTCTTAGGCCCTTAAATTGCATTAAACTTAAACACTGAATTTCCCACATAATAATTGCCTTTAACCTGCAAATACACTCAACATCACATATGCCCTTAATAAACTCCTTGAGAGCATTTTACTAACTCATTTACCATTAGCTCCTTAAGTAGTTTTAGTGAACAACTTAAGCTCATTTTTCCTAATGCATTCAAACTACATTAGGTTAGCACATCTACCCCATTTCCTCACAAACTTCTTTCTTGTTTCCTTGTTTAAAAATTCGGAAAGGACCTTGATTGCTTGTCAACCTTCTATCCACACACACATATAAGGGTAATGAGCTTTAAGAATTTATACTTAAACTCATATACAAACCCTAGTTTAACATAAGTGTTTTAATACACTAAAATGACATTTACCTTTGGAATTGAAAGAGAACTTGATAAGAAACAAGGTAGGACTCCTCCTAGTCCTTTGAAGATTGAAATGGAGCTATGAAAGAACAAGAGAAGACACCATCAATTGGTGATTTTCGGTCACATACAAAACAAGAGGAAATGGAGTTTTCTTTGATTTTCCTTACCTTGAAGCCAAGGAGAATGACAAGGCATAAAAATATGAGCTCAAGCTCCTTCAATGGTGAATCTCCATGGCACCAAAATGGGGTTCTTGAATATTTGGAAAGATAGAAGTGAAGAGCTTGGTCTAATTAAGACAAATATGGTCTTAGAATTTGATTTGGAGCATTAATGAACATTTGGTGAGCAATTGAAGTTAGAGAAGAGAGGGGCTGTAGCAAGCTCGGTTCTGGTTGGGAGAATAGAGGAAGAACACGGTGGGAAGGCAAGGAAATGAAGAAGAGGTGAGAGGTTTCACTTTTGCAAGATATTTAAGCTTAAAAGCAAATAGTATTACTTTATTTATTTTTTTCTTTTCTTTAGTTTGACTAGGTTGGTGACTCCCCACCTTAAAAACCGTGTCCCCTTCAATATATAACATATATATGGCCTTTGTTGACCATCTAAACAACTTATGTTGACTTATAACTTAAACTAGCACTGTTTGAGCACTATTCACAAATTAAGGCACATAATTGTGAAATTTTTGATTTCCCATTGATTTAGAACTCCTAATGTGATACTAAGTAGTAAACATGTTAATTAAAGAGTAATGATGGACATTTAGCCACTCAAAACCCATTTACAAGACAATTTTTCAAAAATGTGCTTTAAGCCTTCTTAAAGCACATTTTGTGTTTTAGCTTGTTTTCAAGCTTGGTTTTCTTTGGTAATTGGTTTAATGTGTTCATTAACACATAATTAAGGTATAGGTATGACCTTTAGGTCTTATACAAACTTATCCCAAGCTTAGAGCACATTTTTGCCCATATTGACCTTAAGGTATTTATTTGTGTTTTGTTTGGTTTAGTTGTCTACCAAGGTCTCCTAAGGACTTAATTATCCTTATTAAATCATAATTGAATATTATTAAGTCTTGGTAGGCTCATTGGGTCCTAACCCAGTTCACTCCAAGCTTAGAGCATGTTTTTGCCCAAACTGTCTTTTAGTGCTTTACTGTTTTTACTATGGTTTAAATTGTACACTGATGTTTCTAAGGCACTTTTTAACCTCTAAATATCATAGTTTAGTATTTAAACACTATATCAAGGTTTGGGGTATTTCAGTGACGCAAACTCCTGATGAACAGGAGACAAACGAGACAGCAGCATGGTGAGGAGAAGAGGCAGCAAGTGATCATGATGCTGATGGTCGGTCTACACGCATCTTAGACCGTCTTTCTGCCTCCATTTGCTCCCTCACAGATCGCGTCACCTTCTTTCTCTTGGCCTTCAAAGTAAAACAATCAGTCACACACTTTTTGTTTGTCCTTTCGGTTCATTTATAAAAAAAAATGACATCAAAAAAATGAAATCAGTCCCATAATCACTGGTCCGAAACGGACCATTACAAATACCGTCTGTAACGGACCATTAGCGTACCGTCCGTAACAGAAAAAATTTGTTGGTCCGAAATACGGATGAAATGATTTGTCCGCAAAACGGACTCTCTAGGCCTATCCACAAAACGAACCTTAAAACGCGTCCATAAAAAATGCATCCATCCGTAAAATGAACCACCAGGCTCAGTGTCCGTTTCATGTAGTCCGTTACGGACCGTCTGAAACGGACGCTGAGGCTGGCGGTCTGTTTTACGAACAGATCTGTGGATCCATTTTTTTTAAAAAAAAAAAATATGCTCGATTTGACTTCCGATTACCGTAAATTAGTACTAAAACTAATCCTAATCATAGAATAACATAAAACAATGAAAGATGCATGAAATTTTTTACCTTAAAAGGGGGAAATGAAGTTCGGCCGAAGAGGAGCGTTTGAGAGGTTATGAAATGTGATTTTTTCGTGCGAAATGAGAAATGAGAGCGTGGAGAGAGATAGGGTGCCTCGGGGGTATATATACTCGTTTTTTTAAATAAAAATTTATGAATGCGAACTATGGAATACTGACTGTATACTGGTGACTGTGAAATTTAAATATTTAACTGTATTTTTTATAACCTGACAGTGGAAACCAAAAAACTGACTATTAAACACAGACGAGTAAATGGATCAAGATATCTAGATAAGTTTGTCAATCATTTGGTGTATGTTTGAACAATTAAGATAAGTTTGGCCTGACACCTCATGACATTTGTTTGGTTGTCTAGATGTTTGCTTCGATGCTTGGGTTGTGTGCTCGCTTTATTGCGTGCCATTGAACTTTTGTGTAAAAATGAGAACATAAGACATTGAGTTAAAAAAGTGATGCAATGTATCCTGTATTTTTTGCATTTATAACCTTACTAGTTAGATTTGTACGCACTCATTACCACTTAATAAGTAGTCATCAGTACTCATTACCACTAAATAAGTAGTCATCAGTTTATCAACAGACCACATAAGACTTATCCGAAACTATCTTATGAAATTTAGAGTGAACTTTTGAACAACAAAATTTCATAGAGTAGTTCAAAACAGTGTGTAACCGTCGATTTGAGTTTTGACAAATTAATCAATAATCTAATCAATTTAGCTTCCCACTCCAATGTTTATTACCGTTTCTCTCTATTTTTTAATATATTGCAAACATAAATTGAGCACAAGTTATCCTTGAAGTGATCCAATATCTCCCTTCATCTTTATCCTAGTACAAGAAGCTCTATCTTATGCTCTTTCTCATGCTGAGTCTGAAGGGTATATTCATGGGTACAAACTGTCCAGATCGGGGCCTTCTATTACTCATCTTGCCTTTGCGGACGATATCCTTTTTTTGTGGGCTGCTCAGACAAGAATGCTTATCATATGCATAAAATCATTGAAGATTTTCTCTCTTCCTCTGGTCACATAATCAATGGCCAAAAGTCTGAGATCATGTTCAGTAGGAAACTGAATCACACTATCAAAGACCAAATCTGTTCCATCTTTGGGTATTCTGAAGCTCCTTCTTTCTCTAAGTATCTTGGTCTCCCTGTTAAAGGGGGAGAAACAAAACCCAAATGTTTTAATTATCTCTTGGAGGCTGTTAGAAAAAGAGTTCACTCTTGGTCTAAACCCATGTCCCATGCAGCTAGAGGTGTTCTAATCCAGAGCGTTTCTCCAGCTATACCAAAACACCATGTCCCTCTTCTTGCTTCCAGGTACCATAGTCACCAAATTAAACTCTATCTTCTCGTCCTTTTGGTGGGGAGGGTCAGAGAATAAGAAAGGAATGCACTGGTTGAGCTGGGAGAAATCGTGTGTTATCCTCTACAAAGGAGGTATTGGGTTCAAAGATATAACCTTGTTTAACAAAGCCCTCTGTAACACCCCAACCGCTAATCCTATGCTTACCGTCCAATCATCCCATAATCCAGAGTTACTTGCAGCGGAAATACTACTTACTAGCGGGTGATACACCGCAACCGCCCATACAGCTAGCTAGGCTCATTCTACTTCCAGTCACGGTCTGATGATCATAGTATACCAGAGCTACTAAATTACTTACCAAAATACCACATACCGTATACTTACATCAATGGATCACCGAGTAGTATTTAAGTATATTCAATTACATCCAAATTCAACTCCCCAAAAGAATGAGTCTCTAATGCTACTCATCTATACCCCCAATCCAATACTTCCACTATTGAAAAAGGTGTACCCCATGGTACACCGGCTAATCAAAAAGCTACAGCCGTGTACTACTTAGTACACCATTCATCAATCATTGTTTACAATCCAAAAAGAAATCAAAGAACTAGCTACATCTCTTCATGGCCTTCATCCTTCTCTTGTACTGTGTGTAGTAAAAAATGGTGCCCAAGGGGCTCAGCAAACGCTGCGTATAAACTCCGCATATACCGAGTGCTAGCTAGGGCACGCCGACTATTTGACGTCCACTAAACATGCTGTTCATTTATTTCATACATACATGCCTTGCATACAACATACATTCGTTCACAATACGTATTCATTCCAAGGCAACAATACGATAATGCTCACAACACTTACCTTCACAAGGTTAGCCAAATTACGCATCCGGGTTAATCGGAATGCTTTTACTCTTTACTCATTTCACATTACTTACTCTTACTTACACTTACTTACTTACATTCACTTTACTTACTCATTTTACTTACTTACTTATACTCAAGTTAAGTCGTCGGGACCTCCGGCCCTGGGACTACTCCGTCCCACCTCCGGGATTTACTTGACTCACCAATCCGGGATGCTACCCACTTAAGGGATTTGGGGCCGCGGACCAGTTTAAGAGTCAGGAATCGGATCCAACCCTCTTGTGTCTCCTCATCCTCACGCGTGACCAAAACTATATCGGACTTCTACTCATTCCAATTTAATTACCAATTTAAGTTAGATTGGTTAGCTTGTTAGGAATAAGTTAGAAGTCCAAAACATCACAATCGGTCACAATACAATAATCATACATACACACATCATATTCATCCATACATTTCATAATACAAAAAAGTTTAAAGAAATTATACATCAATATATACAGCACTACATATTCACAAGTAGACATGATAACTCCGATTCGTGCATTTATCTTTTTGGTGACCAATTAGCACACAACACACAAATCAGAGTAACCAAGATAGCATACGGGGCATGAGGAATCCATACCATCACCGCGTACTTGTATCCCAACTTTCCTTCGGTGTCACAAATCAAATCCTATGATATACATACAATGAATGATTAATCTAACTATCATTAACTTAACTCATACTTGCTATGTTCTTATACTTCTTACACCTACACATTACTATATTTTTCATTACCTTAAGTTTTATTTTATTACTTAAGATTGGCATGCTTACATACATGCACATATATATATGTGGGTATACATATATATATATATATATATATTATATTTAATTCAAATACTTTTTTTTTGTATGACTCGACGACCTTACCCAGGGTCGGTCCCAAGGTCGGTCGAAGTCAGTAAGGAGTTACGCTAGAAAATTACAGGGCTAACCGACCTTGCAAGTCCGGTCCCAAGGTCGGTCCATTCCAGTGAGTTATCTGATGAAATTTTTAGCCCGACCAACCTGCAAGTCCGGTCGCAAGGTCGGTCCATTCCAGTAGCTTACTCGACGGAAAAATTTTGAGTCGACCGACCTTGCAAGTCCGGTCGCAAGGTCGGTCCATTCCAGTAGGTTACAGACGGGAGAATTTTCTGGTCCGACCGAACATGCAAGTCCGGTCGCAAGTTCGGTCCATTCCAGAAGCTTTCCCGTCTTTGTAAATCTTGGCTCGACCGAACTTGCAAGTTCGGTCCGGCCCAGTATATTGCATTTTTATTTCTGTTTTCAGTCCTCTCTTTTACCCATTACTTCCCCATTGTTCCTACACTTATTCCCACATGTTATAACACCAATTAAACCTCCTAATACACCTTAATTCATTCATTAACTCCCTATACATTTCTATGCTAATTCACTCACACAATTTTCCAAGTTTCCCTCAACACTTACACTAGTTTTCTCTAGATGCTTTGCTACAGATTTTAACACTAACACTCTCCATCTATAACTCCCTCTTCTAATGTCATTTCTAACACTCCTAATGCATTTAGGATACATTATCTATCTCTCCTACTATACCCTCTATCTATTTCCATCAAAATCTGTTACAACACGTTTTATTCACCTAGTTTCTAATTCACTAAGTGTGAATCCTATGTGAATTTTGCCATAGTCTCCCCTATAATTTATACTCTCACCACATTGTTTATCCACACACTATCAATACCACCTGTTTATACACAACAACAATATACCAAGTTCTTCAACACTATACTACCAATTAAACACTACAAGAATTCCTGCACACACATTATCCCAATCCCAACTAGGTTTCAATAAGTTTTACATATCTTTTAAAGGTTTAAGGCATTTGTTTCCTCCTACACATTACACTACCAATACATTACCATTTTACAATACCAATTCTAACTTCTAAAAATCTGTTACATACATGTATATACAAGGCTACACAAGTGAGCTTAATTACCTTGTTTCTCTTCTTCTTGCTTGCTTCTTCTTCTTCCTTCTCCCTCTCTCTCTACCGGTTATAGTCTCTCAACAAATCTAACATTACAACCCATTCATAAATACACCATTCAATACTAAAACTAACCCTAAACATTATTTAAGTTTTAATGTAGGTTTTAGGGTTTAGAAATTCCATTACCTTACAAGGGTGCAAGTGCTGTTTGGAATGGTTCAAGAACAACTTTCAACCCCTTCAAGAATGCCAAAATCGGCTATAGAACAAGAGAACCAAGCAAGACTTTAGCTAGATTTTCGTTTTTCCCTTAAGGCTAAAAAAAGATGGAGTTTTTAAGAATATTTTTACCTCAATAGAACAAGAAGAAGGAGGTGGTTCAAATGGTGGTCTTGAAGCTCCAAATGCTCCATACCCATGGAGATGAAAGTTCTTGTTTTTGAATTTTGGAAAGAGGGAAATACTCTCCTTGATGAGAGGATTCCAATGGTACAAGTTTTGTAATTTTTGGAGGAGATTTGAGGGAGTAATAAGAGGAGAGAATGTAGAGTTTGTGTGGGTTCTCTCAAACTTCCATGGCCACCGGTTGGGGAAGAAGAAAATAGAGAGGAGAAGGAGGGGGAGTTCTACGTGAGTGAGGAGAATGAAATAGAGGAGAGAGAGTAAGAGTGAGGGTGGGGGTTACTTTATTGCTTTTTAATTGTTTTTGTCTTTTGTAAATAGAGGAGATAGGTGAGTGTGTGAGGGGGGAAAAAATCGGACCACTGCACACACACACACATGTACATTTTTATTTTCAATAGTGGACACATAAGTTTTGGTTATTTATGCTTCTACCCCACAACTTCCCGTTTTTGACAGTTTTTACTAATTTCTCGTTTTATTGATTTTATTGGTTCTAAAGCTTCACTAATATTTATTAATGATTATTTTGTTGACCAAAATTGTTACGAGTCTATTTGACCCGCTTAAATTCACGTTTTCCCGGTTACCTCGAAAAACGTGCTTTAAGGTTCGTTGGTGTTTTTTAAACCGTTTTAAGGATCCGTTTTCTTCGGGATTTGTTCCCTCATGCTTATTTACGCATAATTAAGCTTCTAAATCATCCATTAGCCTAATTAATCACTATTTTTAATTACGGGGTATTTCAATCTACCCCCCTTAAGAAACTTTGCCCTCAAAGTTGCTCAAGGTTAAATAATTTTAGTAATTCTACTCATTAGGCAACCAACTGCCCTAATGTGTCTTACTAAACCTATGAGGTGTTTACTTCCTTCCACATTGCAAGCACACACACTTCAAGCATCATACACAATTCACCACTTTCAATTCATACCATTCCACAATACAACATTGCAATTCACATTACACATACATCACACATCGTACATACATATCCATACACTACTCATTACACATACATACATACACATACCAAATTCACTTGCACTACATGTGCCATACAAAAGTCTATTACAATACCTACGCACTAAGCAATGCTAACCCGAAGCAATGCAAAAGCAAAAGGCCCTACCCCCCTTAAAAGGGGTACGCCCCGTACCCGTATTGCTAAATACTAGACTCTCTAGTCTATGAATAACTGTGGGTACTTAGCCTTCATGGCATCTTCCAATTCCCATGTCGCTTCTTCGACATCATGGTTTGACCATAGGACCTTCACCATTCGTATAGACTTATGGCGAGTGTCTCTGGTCTTCCTATCAAGGATTCTCACGGGGGTTTCAACATATCGCATAGTCGGCTCAATGGATAGTCTCTCGGGCTCCAAGACATGAGAAGGATCAGCAATATACTTCTTGAGTTGTGACACATGAAATATATCATGGACACGTCCCAAGTCCTCAGGTAATGCTAACCTGTAGGCTACAGATCCAACTCTTTCGGTGATAGTGTATGGTCCTACAAATTTTGGGCTCAACTTGCCCTTCTGACCAAAACGGAAGACACCCTTCATAGGTGAAACGCGCAAGAACACTTGGTCGCCCACGGCGAACTCAAGGTCGCGTCGTCTCACATCCGCATAGAATTTCTGTCTATCTTGGGCTGCCTTCATATTCGCTCGAATCTGTTGAACTTCAGCTTGTACTTGCTCAAGGTACTCCGGTCCTATGATGACCGCTTCACTCGACTCATCCCAACACAAAGGTGTACGGCAAGGTCTACCGTGTAGGGCTTGGAAAGGCGACATCTTAATCGAGGCGTGATAGCTATTATTGTAAGAAAACTCGATAAGATGAAGCTTGTCTAACCAACTCCCCTGAAAGTCTAAGGCACATGCCCGAAGCATGTCCTCCAGTGTCTGGATGGTCCTTTCTGTCTGACCGTCGGTCTGAGGATGGAAGGTGGTACTCTGCTTCAATTCTGTACCCAGCGCTTCCCGTGTAGCTCTCCAGTATCTCGAAAGAAATCTGGTGTCGCGGTCAGATACTATTGTTTCGGGACTCCGTGATGTCTGATGATCTCCTTGTCGAATAGCTCAGCTAGCTTCACTACCTTCCAGGTGTCATCGGTATGAATCTGGCCACCTTGGTAAGGCGATCGACTACAACCCAGATCATGTTGAGTCCTCCCCTGGCAGGTGGGAGTCCTACAACAAAATCCATGGAGATATCATGAAATTTTCACTCCGGAACTGGCATCGATTGTACCATTCCGCCCGGTCTACGATGTTCAAACTTCACCTTTTGGCATGTTAAACATCTCAATACAAATTCCGTCACGTCCGATTTCATTCCAGACCACCAGAAGTACCTCTTCATGTCTTTGTACATCTTGGAGGCTCCCGGATGGACTGACAATGTGGAACTGTGTGACTCTCGCAGGATGCGATCCCTTAGCTCAGCATTGCTTCGGGGGACGCATAGCTGCCATTCAACCGAATCAAACCATCTTCATGAAGCTTGAAGTCATACTTTTTCCTCTCAAATGTACCATTCTCGATCTTTTATCTGATTTCGGTTAGGTAAGGGTCGCTCGACTGAGCATCTCACACCTCGTCAACCAGGCTAGAAGAAGCGAGTAGCGAATGGAGCGAGTGTGCTCGACGGCTCAGGGCGTCGGCTACAACGTTTGCCTTCCCTTCCTTATACTGTAAGTCGATGTCATAATCTGAAAGAAACTCCATCCATCTTCTCTGTCTTAAGTTCAGTTCTTTCTGTGTGAATACATACTGTAAGCTCTTATGGTCGGAGTAGATGGTAATGCTTACCCCATAGAGATAGTGTCGCCATATCCTCAAGGCGAAGACAATGGCTCCTAACTCTAAGTCGTGAGTCGGGTAATTCTCCTCATGCTTTTTCAGCTCGCGGGAGGCATAAGCAACAACCTTGCCATGCTGCATGAGTACGCATCCCATTCCTTTGCCTGATGCATGCAATATACCTCAAATCCCTCAGTGCCCTCTGGAAGAGTAAGGATGGGCACTGAGGTCAATGAGTCTTTTAGTTTCTGAAATGATAACTCGCACTCATCTGTCCAAAAATGGTGCATCTTTCTTCATCAGTGTAGTCATGGGCTTAGCGACTTTTGAGAAGTCCTTTATGAACCTCCGGTAGTAACCGCTAGACCAAGAAAGCTCCGAATGTCGGTAACAGTCTTGGGTCTAGGCCATGATCGTACAGCTTCTATCTTAGAGGGTCAACTGAGATACCTGCGCTCGAGATGAAATGTCCAGGAATGATACCTGATCAAGCCAAAACTCGCATTTGGAGAACTTCGCATACAGCTGGTTCTCGCGCAGTGTCTCAAGCACTTTCCTCAAATGAGTTTCATGTTCCTCTGCTGATTTTGAGTATACAAGGATGTCGTCAATGAAGACAACAACCGAAGTGTCCAACTGCTCACTGAATAGACGATTCATGAGGTCCATGAATTTAGCTGGTGCATTTGACAAACCGAATGGCATCACCGTGAATTTGTAGTGGCCATATCTGGTACGGAATGTCGTTTTCTCAATGTCTTGTTCCTTAATTGCAATTTGATGATACCCAGAACGGAGGTCAATCTTGGAGAAGACTGATGCTCCTTTCAGCTGATCAAATAGGTCGTCGATGCATGGCAATGGTATTTATTCTTGACTGTGACCGCATTCAGCTCGCGGTAGTCAATACAAAGTCGGAGGCTACCGTCCTTCTTCTTCACAAAGAGGCGGTGCTCCCCAGGGTGATACGCTCGGGCGTATAAACCCTTTGTCGAGAAGATCGCGCAACTGCTCTTTCAACTCTGTCATTTCCACAGGTGCCATGCGGTACGGTGCCCTAGCAATGGGACCGGTACCTGGCAAAAGATCAATTTCAAATTCAACCGCTCTCTGAGGTGGCATGCCGGGTAGCTCCTTAGGGAATACATCGGGAAATTCAGATACTATCGGTACATCATCACTGAACTCTGGATCTCTCTCCAGGTCTTGCACATAGCACAGATACACCTCTTGGCCCTTTCTAAGCTCCCGTACATAGCCATAGCAGATATGAGTGTGGTCGAAGGCTCTCTCGGTCTCTGGCGGTAAGATACAGTAACCCCAGAAGGACTCTTGAGCAGCAAACGATGCTCGGCGCAGAGGATTCTACCCTTGTGCCGCTCCAACCAATTCATTCCGATAATTAAGTTGAATCCCAATCCATTGAATTCGATGAAGGAAATGGGAAACGCTTCGTTTTTTATTTCGATGGTGGCTGATTGATAGTATTTAGTGCACTTTACTCGCTCCTTCGATGGGAGAGTAACCATGAAGTTCGGTAGCTCATCCGCATCTAGCTTCAACCTCTTCACAAAGGATGGTGATACGAAAGTGTGAGAGGCGCCGGAGTCGAATAATACATTGGCATCAATGCCATTTACTGGGAATGTTCCCGTTAAGATGGTGCCGCTTCTGCCGGCTTGTGCTTCGGTGAGGATGCTCAGAATGCCTTCGGTACCGAGTCCACAACCTATTGAATTCATAATTGGATAAGTATTGATGGTGGACACAAGTGGAATTAACTCAACACTGCTCTTTATTGATAAACCAACCATCATACAGATCGTGTCTCTAATACACGTTACTAATAGATTACATGATACTATGAATTTAATACTTCCTAAGGTAAGGTTCAGGCGTCCTGGTTTCATGTGTGTGGCATTGATTATTGCCGGTGGTGCCGTATTCAGCTTGATCTTGTTGATCCCGTGATACAGCATCCTAGAGTTTCCACCCATGATTAGGACATCTCCTGATCTCAATACCAGTTTCTGTGCGAGGTCCACACGCTTCTGCTCGCTATACATAAATACGGTGTCATCACCAATGGACCAAGACACTACGGGCACTCCTTGTTCAAGAGATTCTGGTCTCGTCCTTGTCTTGGTGTAACCCAAGTCGTCCTTCTTTCTCATAGAAGTTGACGATACAGAGGTCCGCTTCAAGTGCGGGGATCGGTTCATGTTCGCATTGTTGTGCAAGTTCTACTGCTTGTGTGACGAGTGTCTGAAACTCTGGTGGTATTGTCGGTGGTCGCTCCATCTTGTGTTCGTGTCTCCTGGTATGTCTTGGTATAAGGATTCCAGTCCTTTCCCAAGCACATCATTTTTAGCTTCATCTTCGCTCCACCGGGGAATTCGGGTGTGTAAAATCCACCTTGACCCGTTCCTAGCTCGTTGCATCGTCGGATGATTGAGATTTGTGCTTCGGTGTCAGGTATCCCCTTAATAAGATCATACCTGGTCGGATGACCTGACACTGTTCGTTGGTGTAGTAGTGGTTAGTGATGTCGATCTCTTCTTGATTCGAGTTTACCGGTATCGGATAATAGATACTAAAGCTTCCTATGGTTATAAATTTAATCTACGGTGAGTACTAGTTTCAACTACTTCGTTTCATGCTTATACACACTTCAATTTATTTACTCATGCATTCACTCATACAGTTACTCCAATACTTAGACATGCTTCTCAAGGATTCAAGGTTAAGATAATTACCTGGGCCGGACTTAGAACCGGACCCGTCACGGTCTATGACATGAAGGACAGGCTGCCTCTGTGGTGGCACCCCTCTGAGGTCCCCGGGATCCCTGTCCCTGTGGAGCCTGCTGGGTCGGTGCATCGCCGGATGCAACCTCCTTGCCTTCCCTCTGCCTGTAGCTTTGGTAGTTCCCTTTTGGCTTTGCATTCTCTGGGCACTTATTGGCCGTGTGTCCTGGTTTCTGACAGTTGTAGCATTTGATTTCTCTCCCATAACAGTCTTTGCCGGGATGGTCCTGGTTGCACTTTCTGCACACATAGGTGCGGCCATCTGAGAAGGTTTTGGTGACACCGGAGCCAGAACCTAAGGTTTAGGGGGTTAGCACATGTGTGCGTGGATATACTAGATATGATACTGACACGAATACGAATTAGAAATAGAAGTTTACCCTTAGGTGGGTATGATCTCAGTGGCTTTGCTGCCACCGGTGCAGATGAACCGAGTTGAAGAAGTTCAACCGGTTTGCCCTGCTCAGCATGGGCACTGCTTTCACTTGGGAATTTCTTTTGGGATTGCTGAAAGAAATTTCCCTTCTTCTTTTTCCAGCTTTTACCCTGGTTCTGCTCCTCGCCATTGGTGTTCTTGTTGTTGGCCTTGCGCTTAAGCGCGGTTTCTTCATCCCGTAATTGGCAAGTGATTTCAACGCAAGAAGCCGCGTGATAACACTCCTGAAGTTTCAGGTATTAGCCGGGATTCTTATTTAAGAAGGATAAGGAAAAGATTCAAGGAATTCAAGGATTTTAAGGAATTGATATGGTACTAAGGGTTAACCGATATTTACCTGAAGGGAGGTAAATCTGGTGTAGCCCATACCGTACCGTAGGCGATGGCTCAGACCGCCATAGAAGCGATCGACCAACACCTGGCCGGTGTACCCAAGGTCGGGTAGAAGACGGAGAATAGAAGTGAAGGTTCTGTAGTACTCATCCACAGACATCTTGTCTGTCATCTTCAAGGCGTCCAGCTCTAGCCTTTTCTTTGTCTTTACGTGCTCTGGATAGTACTTGGATCGGAGGAGAGATGTGAAAGACTCCCAATCGAATGTGGGGTCGCTGACGTGCTCATGCTTGATTAGCTTCCACCAATCCATAGCAGCATCCTTCAGATAATAAGCAGCAACTCTGACTCGAACTCCAGCAGGAGCTTCGAGGGTTTCAAAGACTGTCTCCATCTCGGAGATGTAGGCCTCTAGCTTAGCCGGATCACTCTCGCCCCTAAAGCAAGGAGGGCAGAGTTCCGCTACAGCTTTTACCCAGTTAGCTTCTCTGGGTGGCGGGGGAGGGATTGGCCCCGCTTGGTTCTGTTGGTTTTGCTGGTTCTGTTGCATAGCTTGGATTACTTGTGGTAGCATCTGCGCTACCGTGGCAGCGATGATTTCAACTATCGTCTGCGTGCCGGGTCCGTCATTGCCCCCTCCTCTAGGGTGACCTGGACCTCTTCCTGACATCTGAACATTTAGCAGTTACATTAGGCTCCGCAAGATATGACTCAAAGGTCTTGAATTTAAATAAGGTATCGCTCCTAAGAACGTCAAGGGTATCCGTTGTTAACAACGGTCGTTCCTAGTTAGGTTTCTAAGTATTCGTCTTAAGACGGTTGAAATCCTAACTCGGTAATCCCCTAGCTCGGTAACTAAGGACATCAGAGCGTTACTATGCTCTGATACCACTTTTTGTAACACCCCAACCGCTAATCCTATGCTTACCGTCCAATCATCCCATAATCTAGAGTTACTTGCAGCGGAAATACTACTTACTACGGCGGGTGATACAACGCCGCTAACCGCCCATACGGCTAGCTAGGCTCATTCTACTTACAGTCACGGTCTGATGATCATAGTATACCGAGCTACTAAATTACTTACCAAAATACCACATACCGTATACTTACATCAATGGATCACCGAGTATTTAAGTATATTCAATTACATCCAAATTCAACTCCCAAAAGAATGAGTCTCTAATGCTACTCATCTATACCCCTAATCCAATACTTCCACTATTCAAAAAGGTGTACCCCATGGTACACCGGCTAATCAAAAAGCTACAGTCGTGTACTACTTAGTACACCATTCATCAATCATTGTTTACAATCCAAAAAGAAATCAAAGAACTAGCTACATTTCTTCATGGCCTTCATCCTTCTCTTGTACCTGCGTGTAGTAAAAATGGTGCCCCAAGGGGCTCAGCAAACGCTGCGTATAAACTCCGCATATACCGAGTGCTAGCTAGGGCACGCCGACTATTTGCGTCCACTAAACATGCTGTTCATTTATTTCATACATACATGCCTTGCATACAACATACATTCGTTCACAATACGTTATTCATTCCAAGGCAACAATACGATAATGCTCACAACACTTACCTTCACAAGGTTAGCCAAATTACGCATCCGGGTTAATCGGAATGCTATTTACTCTTTTACTCATTTCACATTACTTACTCTTACTTACACTACTACTTACTTACATTCACTTACAACTCATCTTACTTACTTACTTATACTCAAGTTAAGTCGTCGGGCCTCCGGCCCTGGGGACTACTCTGTCCCACCTCCGGGATTTACTTGACTCACCAATCCGGGATGCTACCCACTTAAGGGATTTGGGCCGCGGACCAGTTTAAGAGTCAGGAATCGGATCCAACCTCTTGTGTCTCCTCATCCTCACGCGTGGCCGAAACTATATCGGACTTCTACTCATTCCAATTTAATTACCAATTTAAGTTAGATTGGTTAGCTTGTTAGGAATAAGTTAGAAGTCCAAACACATCACAATCGGTCACAATACAATACATCATACATACACACACTCATATTCATCCATACATTTCATGAATCATACAAACTAAGTTTAAAGAAATTATACATCAATATACAGCACTACATATTCACAAGTAGACATGATAACTCCGATTCGTGCATTTATCTTATTTGGTGACCAATTAGCACACAACACACAAATCAGAGTAACCAAGATAGCATACGGGGCATGAGGAATCCATACCGTTCACCGTCGTACTTGTATCCCAACTTTCCTTCGGTGTCACAAATCAAATCCTATGATATACATACAATTGAATGATTAATCTAACTATCATTAACTTAACTCATACTTGCTATGTCCTTATACTTCTTACACCTACACATTACTTACTTATATTTCATTACCTTAAGTTTTATTTTCTTACTTAAGATTGGCATGCTTACATACATGCCATATATATATGGTATAATATATATATATATATATATAATATATATATATATATATTATATATATAATATCAATTAAATTTTTTTTGGGAAAATTCATGATATACCCCTGTTTTCTTTTGTAATTCACAATATACCCCTGTGTTTTTAGTAATTCAACTTTAATATGCTTAAATGTTATCCAAAATTGATGAAATTTTACATGGACGATGCTAAAGTGTTATATTTTGGTCCAATATCAAATTTGAAGTTTTTTAAGCTCACATGTGACCTGTGGGACCCAATGAACATGTGACTACTCATTGGTCCCACAGGTCACATGTGAGCTTAAAAAACTTCAAATTTGATATTGGACCAAAATATAACACTTTAGCATCGTCCATGTAAAATTTCATCAATTTTGGATAACATTTAAGCATATTTAAAGTTGAATTACTAAAAACACAGGGGTATATTATGAATTACGAAAGAAAATAGGGGTATCTCGTGAATTTTCCATTTTTTTTTGTATGACTCGACCGACCTTACCCAGGGTCGGCCAAGGTCGGTCGAAGTCAGTAAGGAGTTACGCTGGAAAATTACAGGGCCGACCGACCTTGCAAGTCCGGTCCCAAGGTCGGTCCATTCCAGTGAGTTACCTGATGAAATTTTTATCCCGACCGACCTTGCAAGTCCGGTCTCAAGGTCGGTCCATTCCAGTAGCTTACTCGACGGAAAAATTTTGAGTCGACCGACCTTGCAAGTCCGGTCGCAAGGTCGGTCCATTCCAGTAGGTTACAGACGGGAGAATTTTCTGGTCCGACCGAACTTGCAAGTCCGGTCGCAAGTTCGGTCCATTCCAGAAGCTTTCCCGTCTTTGTAAATCTAGGCTCGACCGAACTTGCAAGTCCGGTCGCAAGTTCGGTCCGGCCCAGTATTTGCATTTTTATTTCTGTTTTCAGTTCTCTCTTTTACCCATTACTTCCCCATTGTTCCTACACTTATTCCCACATGTTATAACACCAATTAAACCTCCTAATACACCTTAATTCATTCATTAACTCCCTATACATTTCTATGCTAATTCACTCACACAATTTTCCAAGTTTCCCTCAACACTTACACTAGTTTCTTCTCTAGATGCTTTTTGCTACAAATTTTAACACTAACACTCTCCATCTATAACTCCCTCTTCTAATGTCATTTCTAACACTCCTAATGCATTTAGGATACTATCTATCTCTCCTACTATACCCTCTATCTATTTCCATCAAAATCTGTTACAACACGATTTATTCACCTAGTTTCTAATTCACTAAGTGTTCTAATCCTATGTGAATTTTGCCATAGTCTCCCCTATATTTTATACTCTCACCACATTGTTTATCCACACACTATCACCTATACCACCTGTTTATACACAACAGCAATATACCAAGTTCTTCAACACTATACTACCAATTAAACACTACAAGAATTCCTGCACACACATTATCCCAATCCCAACTAGGTTTCAATAAGTTTTACATATTTTTAAAGGTTTAAGGCATTTGTTTCCTCCTACACATTACACTACCAATACATTACCATTTTACAATACCAATTCTAACTTCTAAAAATCTGTTACATACATGTTATATACAAGGCTACACAAGTGAGCTTAATTACCTTGTTTCTCTTCTTCTTCTTGCTTCTTCTTCTTCCTTTCCCTCTCTCTCTACCGGTTATAGTCTCTCAACAAATCTAACATTACAACCCATTCATAAATACACCATTCAATACTAAAACTAACCCTAAACATTATTTAAGTTTTAATGTAGGTTTTAGGGTTTAGAAATTCCATTACCTTACAAGGGTGCAAGTGCTGTTTGGAATGGTTCAAGAACAACTTTCAACCCCTTCAAGAATGCCAAAATCGGCTATAGAACAAGAGAACCAAGCAAGACTTTAGCTAGATTTTTGTTTTTCCCTTAAGGCTAAAAAAAGATGGAGTTTTTAAGAATATTTTTACCTCAATAGAACAAGAAGAAGGAGGTGGTTCTAATGGTGGTCTTGAAGCTCCAAATGCTCCATACCCATGGAGATGAAAGTTCTTGTTTTCGAATTTTGGAAAGAGGGAAATACTCTCCTTGATGAGAGGATTCCAATGGTACAAGTTTTATAATTTTTGGAGGAGATTTGAGGGAGTAATAAGAGGAGAGAATGTAGAGTTTGTGTGGGTTCTCTCAAACTTCCATGGCCACCAGTTGGGGAAGAAGAAAATAGAGAGGGGAAGGAGGGGAGTTCTACGTGAGTGAGGAGAATGAAATAGAGGAGAGAGAGTAAGAGTGAGGGTGGGGGTTACTTTATTGCTTTTTAATTGTTTTTGTCTTTTGTAAATAGAGGAGATAGGTGAGTGTGTGAGGGGGGAAAAAAATCGGACCACTGCACACACACACACACATGTACATTTTATTTTCAATAGTGGACACATAAGTTTTGGTTATTTATACTTCTACCCCACAACTTCCCGTTTTTGACAGTTTTTACTAATTTCTCGTTTTATTGATTTTATTGGTTCTAAAGCTTCACTAATATTATTAATGATTATTTAGTTGACCAAAATGTTACGAGTCTATTTGACCCGCTTAAAGTCACGTTTTCCCGGTTACCTCGAAAAACGTGCTTTAAGGTTCGTTGGTGTGTTTTTTAAACCGTTTTAAGGATCTGTTTTCTTCGGGATTTGTTCCCTCATGCTTATTTACGCATAATTAAGCTTCTAAATCATCCATTAGCCTAATTAATCACTATTTTTAATTACGGGGTATTTCACCCTCCTAGCTAACAAACTTGGAATATTCTCCTAAACCCAGATTCTCTCATGGCCAGGACTCTCAAAGGGATCTATTTTCCCCATGATATGATCCTTGATGCTAAGATCAAAGGCCAAGTTAGCCCCATATGGAAATCTATAGTCTCAGCTATCCCTCTAGTGGCCACAGGGCTAGACTCCAAATTGGCAATGGAAGAATAGCAGAATTTTGGAATTCTCCTTGGATCCCTAGACCTACGACCTTCAAACCCATCACTCCTCTACCCCCCTCAGATTCTCAAGCAAAAGTGCATCAGTTCATTAATATGGATGATAGATCATGGAATATTCCTGCCCTCAGTAGATCAGTTTGGAACATTGATGTTGAAGTAATAAAAAACGTTCCTATCAGTCTGTTGGAAAATGATAAGTGGGTGTGGCACCACTCAAAAGATGGGGTCTTTTCTGTTAAATCTGTTTACTCCTTTGCAAAAGACACCGAAGGCAGTTGTAACTCCTCTGCTAGAGGGAATTATTTCAAGATTCTGATAAGCTTAAGCCTCATCTCTGCAGCCCAAGAGTTAAGCTTTTATTTTGGAAATTCTCTCCAACATTGTACCTTGCAAGGCTATCCTTCTCGAAGAATTGGAGGTTCAAACAAATGTTTCCTATGTGGAGGTATTGATTCTATTCTTCATATCTTCTTTGAATGTACCTTAGTGCGCCATCTCTGGAACGGTATTATCGATATTTCTGCGTTGCCTATGATTGGAGAAACCAGCCTCCAAGATTGGTTCAGTCATAATTCGAACAAGTGGTCAAAGGAGAAACTGTCAGATATTGCAAACCTCATGTGGGATATTTATGACGCAAAGAACTTTGTGAGACATAATATTAAGAAATCTTGGTTAGCAAATTGGAAGCTAATATGGCTTTCGTTGAAGCTTACAAGATGTCTATGTGTTCTCGTCACCATGCTAATACTGATAACAGATCGTGGATCCCTTCCCTACATGGTGCCTTCAAACTTAATTGTTCTTTCAAAACCACAAGAGGACTTCCCACTATTCTAAGTGGTTCCATCAGAAACCATCTAGGGGATCCTATCTTGATCTTTAACAAGAAGATGTCAGACAACTATAGCTTGCATGATGCTGAAATGGAAGGTTTGTGTTTTGGTCTGACTTGGCTGGTTGAAGAAGAGTAAGACGAGTTGAAATGGATATTAGACAAAAGAAGACATTTGATCTTCTTGTCAATCAAAATAGGATGACAAACTCTCCTGTGCTAAAGCAAATTAGAAGATTTTCTTCTTTTCTTGCTTCTTTAAGCTTTTGTAGGACGATAGTCCTGTCTATTTCCCCTCTCTTCTTATTTCGGCAATGTACAATAATTCCCCATGCTTCAAATTCTGGAAGGGTAAGGATATCCCTCTTAGAATCGCTAGTCTATGCAGTATGGATTTAGGTTTGTAATATGAATATTATTTCAATATATTGGATCCAAATTTTCTTAAAAAAAAAAAAAAAACTCTCCAACCCACTGGTTGACCGCCGCCAACTAAGCTGGCTCTTCTTTGTTACAGACACAAAATCTAATCTATGTCTCCATCTTCCTCCATAAATGCCGTCCCAACTTTCCGAACTAACCCAACTGCTTCGAAAACTTTCTCATCTGTGACCTCCCCTAAAAGTCCACTCCTAATCAATACGAAGTTACAGCAAAAAGATAAAGGCACAGAGGGACAGAGAGTGGCGAGTTGGGTGGTGTGGGTAGGGACAATTCTTCCATCAGTATTTATATGTAGGGCATCCTCTATAAAGACTCCAGGTTCACATTGACTACAGACAACAACAACAGATAAGAGAGTTCAGAGAGACAAGTAGCAGTAGAAGGCTGGAGTGGAGGCCACGAGGAGGATAAATGTCAAATATCCATGACTCCAATCCCAATTTTGACCAGATCCTTTTCTTAAGTTGACTGCTGAAATTACTCTCCCTACACTGTTATCCTTTGACACCATAAAAACCCACTCTGCTAAACAGAAAAAAAAAGAGTAAATAGACCCAGTTCTTTGGTTTCCGCTCCTGCAGACAGCCATGGCGAATTTTTGGAACGCCTACTGCGTCTTCATCGTTCTCCTTCTGACTGCCTTGCCTCCTTCTTCCCCTCTTCCCATGTGCACTGATCAAAGTACGTTTATTTCTCTCGTTTCCAACTGTTATCATCTGGGGACTGGGGCTATGTAGGTTTAACTTTACCTTTCCTTGAAACAGGGGCACCCACCATTCCAGCAAAACCGTTGGGTTTCTGTCCGTACAACGGAACCTCGTGCTGCGATTCAACCAAAGATAACCAGCTACACAAGCAGTTTCAAGCCATGAATATTTCAGAAACAGCCTGCGCTGCTCTCATGAAATCCATTCTATGTGCAGTAAGTAACAATTTTCACATTTCGTATACGATCTTGCGCACAAGTAGAAGATATGCGTTCGTGGACTGTTCCCTTAATAACTTTTACTTAAACTGTTACCTCGATCTTTTTTCGTTGTTCCAAAGGCATGCGATCCTTTCTCTGCTGAGCTATACCAAGTCGAATCGAACTCACATCCAAGCACAGTTCCAACCCTCTGTAACTCGACATCCTCAGGCTCATACTCATCTAAGGAATCAACAACCACCAGCAGCAGCAGTTTCTGCTCAACTCTGTGGGACACTTGCAAGGATGTCACAGTCTCAAATTCCCCATTCGCACCTTCACTTCAAGGCAAAGCTGGACCAGTCGTCAGCTCCAACTCCTCAACTCTTACCCAATTCTGGCAATCCAAGGATGATTTCTGCAACGCCTTTGGTGGATCTGATAATTCTTCCCTTTGTTTCTCCGGTACTCCCGTTTCCATTTCCCTCAACAACACAGCTTCCGCTGCCACTGATACTCCTCCTCCAGCTGGTCTCTGTTTGGAGAAGATTGCAAAGGATTCTTACATTAACATGGTTCCACACCCGGATGGGTCTAACAGAGCTTTTTTCTCCAACTTACCCGGTAAAATATGGATGACTGATATACCTGAACAAGGGTCCGGTGTATCCATGGACATTGATGAATCAAACCCATTCGTCGATTTAACTGATCAGGTGCTCTTTGACACTGTGTTCGGTATGATGGGTATAGCTTTCCACCCAGACTTTGCTAAGAACGGGAGGTTCTTCGCTTCTTACAACTGTGACAGGCTCAAAACTCCGTCTACCTGCAATGGCAGGTGCGCTTGTAACTCCGAAGTTGGTTGTGATCCTTCCAAGGTTAACAGTTCATCATCTTCCACTCAGCCTTGCCAGATTCAGAGTGTTGTTGCTGAGTTCTCAGCAAATAGCACTGGTGCATCAGATACTTCAGCGGTAATACTGCTGCTTTTCAATAACACCAATTCTGAAGTCAGTTTTTCTCCTCCATACAGAAAGACTTTAATTTTTTTTTGGTGTGTGTTTTGTGTTAACTACTTTAAAGGTGAAAAACATCAAACCAACAGAAATTAGACGGATATTCACTATGGGTCTCCCATTTACAAACAATCATGGAGGACAAATTCTGTTTGGACCATCAGATAATTACCTGTATTTCATGATGGGAGATGGTGGAGGTAAATTTGATCCTTACAACTTTGCCCAGAACAAGAAATCAGTGCTAGGGAAGATCTTGAGGCTTGATGTTGATAACATCCCAAGTACGTACCCAAATCATTATTACCGCTTTCGATTAGCGCATCAATGTGTTGCTGACCAGTAATTCTAATAACGAGGCCTCTTATTCTGCTACCATATATCTATAATGATGATCAGGTGAAGAGCAAATAAGCAAGCAAGGATTATGGGGTAGCTACTCAATTCCACGAGATAATCCATACTCAGAAGACAAGGATATGGAGCCTGAAATCTGGGCTATGGGATTCAGGAATCCTTGGAGGTGTAGCTTTGATGCAGAGAGGCCATCATACTTCACATGCACAGATGTTGGACAGGTAACTAAAGGCCACAAAGAAGATTAGTTCTTCATATTGGTCTTGACCAATCATCATGTTCATAATTGGTGGCGGGCTGCTTTCTTTGGTAATTAAAAGGGTTTCCTTTGCAGGATCTGTATGAAGAAGTGAATATGATCACCAAAGGTGGGAACTATGGATGGAGTATGTACGAAGGACCCATTCTCTCCAATACAGACCGAGCTTCTGCTCTGAAGAGTTCTTCCAACACTACAAGAAATTTGATATTCCCAGTTTCTGGTTATAACCACTCACAAGTCAACAAAAAGGAAGGATCAGCTGCTATATCCGGCGGGTTCTTCTACCGCTCCGATACTGATCCTGCACATATGGAAGGTAAGAGAATAAATGGATTAAGTTATAAAATTACAGCTATATATTTATATCGTGGACAAGTTAGTTTTGACAATTAATGCCACCATTGATGAATGTATTGAATCAGCTTTGTATGGAGATCTGTATGCAAAAACATCTGGGCAGCAAGGGAAACTCCTACAAAACAGTGGCAACTTCAGCACTACAAACCTACCCTTTACCTGCGCAAAGGACTCGCCAATGGAGTGCGGCGCGGTTCCAGGAAGCAGTCTCCCTGCTCTTGGTTACATATTTTCGTTTGGAGAAGATAACAGGAAAGATGTGTTCATCTTAACTAGCACAGGTCTACAGAGTCGTTCGTCCTAGTAGGTGCCACTACACTTGCTCAAAGGAGGTAGCAACTACCCCAGTGGCAGGTCCTGCTCAAAGCCCTGCCTCCAAATCAAGTAGTAGTCATTCTCTCCAGCCGTTGCAGCATTTGATGAGTTTGTTCCTTTGTTGTTGTTGTAGGGTTGATCTGGTAATAAAATAAATGGGGGTTAGCTTTATTCGGTGTTTAAGATATTTGTATGATGTTTTCCTTTTCCTTGCCTGGCAAGGAGTAGCATCTGAGATGTCCAAGCTAGAGTACTAATACCTCAGGCTAACGTTGTTGTAACTTTGGGCATATATGCACATCTTTTCAAGTCATAAAAAAGCCATGTAGCCAGAACATAAACAGAAAAGAAGCGTTGTCAATCAATGAAGAGTACAAGCTTACTGACAATATCAAGTGACAGCACTGAAGCAATCTACTAGCAAGCATTTTCTATTCAGAAAATGATTAAGGCGAGGATGTCAAACATAACTGACAACATGGTCCTTTACCTTCCCTACTGATCACCAAGAACATTCTTGGAAAGCCCAAAGAACGCCAAATTTCAAACCAGCAGCCCATAGAAGAAAACTAGTGGTAGTGTACTATTTGCTAAATAGACCAGTCTATTACACGAAAATGAGGCAATCGAAACCATCAATTACATTACATATACAATTCTTCTTGACAGTTCCATTGGCTCAGAAAAAACTTGCCCAGCCAGCTAGGGCACAAAAAAGACCAAAAAAGAAACAAAAGTTTCTGTTGAACAAAACAAATCAGTCAAGGGCATCACTAAAACGAATGGCAGATAATTCATATAACCTTCTGAACATAAATAAGGCAGAGGTTAGAGTAATGACAACGTAGATAGATAGAGGGGGAAAAAAAAGCGCAACACCAGGGATAAGGGTCAAGGAGAGTCCTCTAATATGGTCTGAGAATGATAAAACAATAACTTCACAATTCACCAATAATCTCTACAAGAGCAACTGCCATCCCTAAAATGATGAAACCTCTTCCCATCCCTAACCACAATCTCTCTAGCCACCACCTTTGACATGAACTTAAATGCAGTATGACAATCTCCACATATCCTAAGGTTCTTGAAAACCCTAACTGTTGCCCAAAGGGGAATTTCATCAACCCATATGCAACTGCCAGCTTCTCGCTATGGACAGACACACTATACTCTTTCTGATCAAACTCAACATCATGTAATGCATACTTTGTGTCAGGTACATATCCTATTTCTCTCATCCTTAAAATCAATATTTCTAGATACTGAGTACTTCTTGGATCTCTGGGTGAACTGTATCATCCACCATGAATACATTAACCTTGCTCTCAACTTGCAACCCAGCTACAGCCAGGTTCTTTCTTTACTCCTCTATCTCTCATCAACTCCTCACCTTGCAACATCCTTACCACCACCACTGGCCAGCATTAGCGTACATGTTCGATAGAAGCACATAGGTTCCGTCATTTTGTGGTGTCAGCTCAAGGAGTCTCTCTGCTGCTTCTACCCCAAGCTCTAGTTTCCCATGGATCCTACAACCACCCAAAAATGCCTCCCACACAGGAGCACCCTGGTTCTGAGGGCATTTTGGCAATCAGCTCCTTCGCCTCTGAGAACTTACCAGCACGGCATAGGAGGTCAGTCACACGAGCATAGTGGTCCTCCCCTGGTACAATCCCATATGACTCATGCATAATCTCAAAGTAGTGCTGACCTTCTTTACCAAACCAGCATGGCTACAGGCCGTGAGAATAGTTAGGAATGTGATTCGATCTGGTGGAATCTCTGCTTCCAACATTTTTTTGGAAAAGTTCCAAAGCTTCACTTCCCTCCCCATGCTGCCCCTAGGGCAGCTATCATAGCATTCCAAGAAACAGAATCGACAAAGGCATAGAGAGATAAAGAGTACGGGCGGAAGAAACAACGCCACATCTACCATACATAGTTATGAGAGCATTTCCAGATGAAAGGCTGGATTCAAATCCATACCTTATAATCTGAGCATGAAGTTGTCTTCCGTGTTCTAATGCTCCAAGTGTGGCACAAGCAATAATGGCTCCCGCAAATGAGTAATCACAAGGGGAGAATCCTTTTGATTTCATCAGGTTGAACAACTTAAGTGCATCTTCTCCACACCCTGTTTGAGCCAGAGCTGATATCATAATTGTCCATGTCAAAGCACTTTTTTCACCCATCTCAGTGAAAAATTTCCGGGCGTCACTGATGAGCCCTGCATTGACATAGCCTGACAAAACTGCATTCCATGAGACCGCATCTCTTACTTGCATCTGGTCAAATATATGTCTTGCCTTGCAAACCTCACCAATTTTGGAATACAAAGTCACAAGGGCATTGTTCACGGATGATAAAGAATCAGGTGGGAGCTTATCCCCCTTTCTAATTATATATCCATGTAGCTCTTTTCCATGTCTAGGCAAACCTGAATCAGCACATGCACTAAGAACACTCGTGTAAGTATACTCATCCAAGGGAATCCTCTAAGACGCATTCTTCTGCATAGTTCTAGTGCTTGAGTAAAAAAAACTGTGATGGACATAACCAGAAATCATTGCATTCCACACCACAACCCAGTTTTTCGCTCATCTGATTGAAAACCTCCAGAGCTGATTTGAGATTGTCGTTCCTCACATAGCCTGTGATCATTGTAGTCCAAGTCAAATCATCTCTGAGAGGCATTTCATCGAACAGCCTCCTAGCTTGCCCCATCAAATACGATGCACAACAAAAGGTGATGATGCACAGGAAACATAAAGTGCCAGCAGAGCGTTCAACACCGACGTGGAGCACCCGTACCAGACTTTAGCACAGCGCAGTGAAGCTGTTCACACTCTTGCTCATACGCCGCTACAAGCCTAAAGGCACTGAGTACAGAGGTATAAGTAAATTATCAGGACGAATCTGGTGAGCTAACATATCTTCAAACTTTAAAATAGCACTATGCCCGTCGTTATTATGAGAATAACCAGTAATCATAGCGTTGTAGCAAACCGCATCCCTTATCCTGATTGGGATCTCGTCAAAAACCTTCCTTGCTCGCTTCAAATCCCCCGAGGCAGCGTATGCTGTCAGCATAGTTGTTCCGGCTACAACGTCTGGGTGGGGAATTTCGTAGAACAGATTCTCGGCATACTTCACGTTATCAAATTTTGCATATAGGTCTATCAAGCGGTTAAGGATATGACACTGGGGCTTGAACCCAGAGAGGATCATGTGGGCGTGGACGGTTTTGGCAAGAAGGTAGGAAGTGGGCGAATGCGGAGAGCATTGCTGTAGTAGTCGGGCTGCGTACTGGTGGGCGTTGACACTGGCTTCCACAGCATGGGTTGGTGTGGTCTGCTGGTGAAGAAGGTGGTATGTCAGGCTTTGCCATGGACGAGCCACATATCTCATTTCTGCAATGTTTATAGTTACCGATCATGTTTTTTCGAATTTCAGATGGTGGAGAGATCGCAGTTTGTTCTCCAGTTTGCTTCCCGCCGGTGGACGGGTTGTTTGGTCACTCTAGATTGTTAATTAATTTCTAGAATATGATTAATGAAATGGAATTTTAAGAATAGAATATGATCTCCTTTAGTTGTTATGATGTTAATAACTGAAATTGATTTTTTTTGTTTTATTGGCAGAATAATGATAGGAATAGACTTGGAATAAAGTATGCGGTTGCGAATTATAATTGATAAGTAACATATCATTATTATTTGTTTTAAATTTTAATTATATATATTAACTTGAAAATATGTAAAAAAAATATTTATTACAGCATAATTAAAGAACAATTTTATATGCTAATATACTTTATTTTTCATTTCTTGACAAATCCACATAAAATTTAAATTTGTGTTTTTGAATTTCATTAAGTAATATTCAATAGAATATATTGGTTCAAAATAAATAAAATAATTATTTTATCAATAATTGAACATTATATAATATTGAAATATTAAGTGATAGCTATACACTCTATAATCGCTTATAATCAATTATTTTATTATTAATCAGTTGTTCTTTAAATTTCAATTGTATCATTTATTCCATTTAAAATTTTAAAAATCATAATTTAAGTATTAATATATTATATATTTTTATATTAAATACAAATGTAAATACATAATATTTTATTTTTATTATACATAACATCTAATGTATTTGCTAATAATAAAATGGTTCATTTCTTTATTTTTTAAATATATAAAAAAATAATTCATCTTTATATTAATATATATTATAAATTAATTGTAACTAAAATATTATAAAGAATAACAAATACAGAATATCTACATATATTTTAACTTCATCGAACATTTAGATAATCTGGTCATAATACAGTTAATCCCCTTGTGTATATCATAATTATTCGTAACCACCTTGAGGTTACAGTATCTTTGACTATGAGCCCCAAACTATAATTTCATTATCAAAACGTTAACCATGTGCTGACCCATCAACTTAATCACATTATTAATGACATGCTGGACAAAAAAACACTTCTTAACACTACTCAACGCTACCTCAAAAAATGCATCTGAATTGGGATGAGGGAGAGTTGAACGATGTTGATTAAGCAGTTTTGTTGTTCAGGCTGGCATTAATAATGTAATTAAGCTGATGGTCATCATGTAGTTAATGTTTTAATAACAAGTTATAGTTCGGGGGCTCATGGTCAGAGAAACCGTAATCTCAAGGTGGTTACTAATAATTATGATAAACACAAGGGGTTAACTGTATTATGCCCATTCCTGAAGGGGGTTCCGAGTAATTTACTCAAATACAAAAATACATAAGCATGCACACTTTAGGTTAATTAGACTTTATAAGAAGCCTGTAATGACATATAAGTAGAGTAAAAATAGCTTCGAGGGGTAGTGAAAGTAATTTGAACCCGGAAAAGATTTATACCAAGCCCTGAACCCATCTCAACCTTTCCTAGTTTACATAATATAAGAATAACAAATATTCTGATATATACTTATTTGACGTTGGTTGAAAACCAAAATTTAACAAATAAATATTGTTTTTATTTATTACTTAAATAAAATAACCAACAAGATCCTCTTTCAAGAGATACACATAATTTAACATGATGTACTATTTATCATTATCTTCCTTTTGAAAGTTTATAGCTTCTTTATCAAGGGTCATACACCTTTTTCAGGGGTCTACTATTTTCCACCAAAGTTCATAGCTACTTTTTTAAAGGCTAGACACCTTTCAAGGGTCTACTATCTTCCACTTTTACGTTATTACGCTCCTTTATCCAATAGAAGGAGCACGTTCATTTCTCATATCGAGGTAGATAACAACATCTCATATGAACAACATTGGTGCATCACGCGCTTGGGCGTATTTATGATTTGTCTTTATCAAGTATTGGAAGTCATATTCACACTTCCTTTGCTCTTGAAATATATCATTAATATATACATACACACGATTCCTCAATCGTATTCATGCATAGAAAAGCAACTTCATGAACCTTAAGTTCATTGAAATCTATGTATGTTGCATAATTAGCTCTTTACTCTTCCCCTATATCATTTTTGGCAGTTTCTTCCCCCTTTCGAGGGTCTGAGCTCCTCTTTCGAGAGTTCAAATCTTGAAACTCCTCATTTTTCTTCTCCTTTTCTTTATGTGTCATTTTGCATATTCATCCCCCTTCTCGAGGGATTGGACTCCTCTTTCGAGAGTTCAAGTCTTTCCTCAATTTACTTTTTTCCTCTTTATGTCATTTTTGGCATATCCATCCTCCTTTCAAGAGACTGGACTCCTCTTTCGAGGGTTCATACTCTTTTTTTGAGGGTTCAAGTCTTTGAATCCAAGGGTCAATCACGCTTCTAGTGTACTTGGGATCCACTTGCCATTTTTGTTTAGAATTTGAATTTTCTCCCGGAACTTTTAACTGAGTTGGAACTTACGCAACTGGTCTCTTCATATCTATGAAAGCATTAGGTAGCTGGTTTGCAACATTTTGCAAATGAATAATATATTCTTTGAACCCCTGGTTCATTTTCATGTCATAAAGTAGTTCATGATCTATAGTTCATTAACACTTGGTTAGGGACATTCAAGTTAGATACATACCATTCTCTAAATGGTCATTTATAAATTGATAAACAACTTTGAGACTCATACTTCCCAGAAGCATGGTTGCCGAAACACCCAATATCAAACTACTGATGTAATCTTTCAACAAGGTGTAATTGATTTTAGTTATAAGACTCTGTGCCAAATATCGAAACTTATATTCTTCACCCCCTAAAGTTGATAATGCTTAAGAACTAAAGAAGTTCAATATTCTCAACTTTCCTTTTTGTAACCCTTGTGAAATTTCTAAAAAGGGGAAGTATAGACACCAACCCAACCCAGTTTTCTAACATAATTTATTTTCTACTGTGAAATTAACGACTTAATAAGGTCATTATTAGTGGGAGTATAAGTTACTTAATAGCACTATTCTTTGGACTTTAATATTATCCATCTTAATCTCAAAGTCACGTGGATAATTTCATTATAGATTTTTCTAATCAATAGCCCAATGAATACAATTATTCATGTGACTATTATTTGATGTGGCAAATGTCATATAACATCTCCAAGGTCCACATGGTCCATATAATATCCATGATATTTCAAGGGGGTTAAAAGTTTGCATCCACTTTTTGAATGATCTTGTTATAACTTATATGAAACTATTGCCACCCGAGGAAGAACCTGAAAGTTCTTAATAGTTGAAAAAAACCAGTGATTCTATATCACTTTTCTAATGGTTGACCTAATTTTCCGTTTCATATAATGAATAATTTATCGTACACTAACTACTAGTTAGCAATCCCACATTTTTTAGGTTTTATGGGATTGAATTCTACGTTATATCAACTTATATAACTTGGCACCTGTTGTGCTTGTTTTCCCATTGATATTAGCATAGTTTATCATTGTAAAAGTGCTTCTTCAATGTTTATTCTTATTCCATCAAGGAACATAATGATGAGGTTTTATATTCAAAACTCACCCGAACAACTCACATTCGTCATCGTCTCTTATAGACTATAAAGTTGTATATAAAACATTTTTCAGTTGTACATTGTAGCACTATCGATTAAGTATGACTCTTTGTAATTCAATGACTTATAATATGCTCACGAATCTATTATAGATAGTGAAGATGGTCCAATGTACCATATTTTATTTGTTTATTCCTTTAGAGTATTAATGAATTACCAATGCCCATAGCATGGTTATTAAAAATGTAATAATTCATATACTCTAGTGCGTCTTTCACACTTTATAAACATTAATTACGGATGACACCTTATCACTTTTTCACTAATAATAATAACATCATCTCAATTATATCCATCATGTATATGTGATGGTCTGCCATGATGTCATCCATAAACATTATTTTTATTTTCATACACGGTCTAACCATGTATGAATAAACAATAATCTATCATAGATTATTTACATTTTCTCAAGATAATTCAAGCTCTTAGGTCTCTGTATTATCAAATAATATTACAGATAGCTCATGTCAAAATTAGTTTCAAGCTCGACTTCTTTCACAATCATGCAAGATACACATTAGCGTTTCAGATCTTGGGTTGGAAATTCATTGGGTAAAACTTCTAATTTTCCCATTAGTAATCCAGACATGTAACTCTTTGATGGTTACTTGAGAGACCGTCTAACTTATACCAAGTTACTTTGTATAGAGTTACTTTTAGCTCAAAACTTATCTAATAGTCCAAAGGGTTTTACAATTTAGTCCAAGCTTATACCAAATGTTGACCATTTTTAAACCAATCCACCTCAAATTCATAGTCTTGCATGAGGGAAAAAATAACTTATAATTCTCAACCTTTAATGCAATTATCTTGCATGAGGGAGCATAAGGATCTTACTACTCTCAACCTAAAGAGCATGATTTCACATGAGGGAAAAATACTATTATGTAATGCTCAACCTCTAATGCATTTATGTTATACTATTGAATAAAATTATCCCTTTGTTTTCATCCTCCGGTGCACTCATCGTGCACGAAGACGTATACGGATCTTATAGTCCTGAACCTTAAGTGCATTCATTTTTCATGAGGAAGTATTACGTCTTACATCAAGTGTACGGATCTTGCACAAGGTAGCATAATCATTAACCTCAAGTGCACCATCTTGCACGAGGTAATATTATTATTTTACAATGTCCTTTTCAATGATTACATAAGAGAATTCTTAACTTCTAGTGCAACATTTTGCACCAGGTAATATCACTTTTTTATTATCTCAAAGAAATTGCCTCGTATACGGTAATTCAAACTCATTCTTATGGCGATACTATTGTTCCAACATAAAATAAAAATTGGACGGAGGGAATCATACCATGTTAGATGGTTCACTTTTCAAGAACCAAATATGTAACGACAAATAATACTTTGAGAAAGTGGTTATGCAAAAATTATTATACCACAAAACATATAGTTCATTAGCGATTAAACTTATGGTTCTTCAAAAACTATAACAATATGTTGTCATAGCAGATCTTGCTTTCCTTTTAACGCGGTTTTTACTTTTCTCAAAGTTTCTTTTATTTAATAAAATAAAGGTGAAGCTCCATAAACATGTATCAAATTTACCTATTTTTCTTTGCAACATATCTCTTCCTCTGTTTTCCACCTATCAACGATTGTTAATTGCTTCCATAATATAACAACTCATGCAATTTGTACATGTTGTACAAATATAAAAAATATAAGTTTTTAATTTAAAAACACATTTATACACATATACAAATATATTATTTTGAGTCGTGTCTAAATTACGAGCTTGTTAATATGATTATGCCATTAAAATCGATTAAACTTACTAACACCTTTTGCATTTGGTAGAGTATACATAAAGCGCGGCTTCAACATATAAACTCTTCGGCAGTGTAGATTCTTGACAAAGCACAACGATTTCAAATAAGATTAAAGATTAGCAATAACCATCATGTAAAAAAATGGTAGTAAGGAAAGTGACTCAATATCTTTGTCAATGGTGTACGACAGAGTGAAGAATGTCTTTAAGTAAAGTCTGTCTTGCTGATAACATATTGTAAAATTGAGAGAATGAGAGAATATAGAAGATAAGAAAGGAGGAAATCGGCACACCATCTTGCATTCATTATACAACCTTATATAGTACATGATATCAACCTTTGAGTGGTAGGAATACAAAATATCAACGGTATAACAAAGAGTCTCGGGGGTTTCAACAATTACACATATGAAAGGTCTAAGGTAACCAAAAGACGTGCAGATGTACATCCATGAAATAGAGTGATTTAAATTTGTATTAGTTTGTTGTTCTTTAATCATCAAGTTCATGTTCAGATAAGTGATACAAAAAAAATCCAAAATAACCTTCTTCTCTAAAAATATTTCTTATATTAACCTCCTTCAGAAACTAATTCTTCAAATAGCACTCTCGGGAGAAATCGTCTCTTGAAGAGATGATTTCATCAATTATGAAACTAGAAATCGTCTCTTGAAGAGGCGATTTCACTTATCCTCGCGCCAGGACGGAGGGCGACGAGAGTAGGATCAATGTCACGACCACTAAGATCCCCTACATCATGACGATCTCGAGAATCTCTATCCCTAAGTGGTGCTCCAGGAGTAGAAGTAGAAGCTAAACCTAGGTCTGTAGCTGGCATTGTGATGTCAAAGTCCATGCTCTTCCCAGCAGCGGAAGATGATGCCCCGTGAAAGCCTGAGCTGCTCCCGTAGTATGCAAACCTAGTGGTGTCGACCTGCTGCGTAGGATCGACGACCTAAGACATGGTCATGCTACCGGTGATGTCGAACACCTCCTGATGATCTACTGGCTCAGCAGCTTGACCATGTGCACGTCCTCTTCCACTACCTCGACCACGCACACGACAACCAAACCCTTCTCTTCCACCCTGTTTCGTAGGGGCATTTGCATCTTCATTGGCAGGGGTAGCTGCTGGGACCTGCTGTGGCCGTGGGAGGAAGTAGTACGTGGTTTGTACTCATCTCTCATCAACTATAGACTAGTGAGAGCATCATCGACGCGCATTGCCTCTAGCATGCCGATGACCTCGTTTGTGGTCTCCCCCTGCACCACAATTCAACAAATTAAGTTAACAAAATAATATATCATGATATTAAAATAAAACAGGTAAAGTCAGGTTCACTCACCATGTATCCCAACAGAGCTCCCGTGTGGCCTATGTACCCCCCTCGTGTTCCAAACCAACCACTCCTCGTACTCAGCACCAGCATCATCCAACCGAAGATCGACTACTCTATCAGTGCACAGGTTCCATAGGGCAATGTACTCTGAATGGTGAGTTGCCCCATTCCAATCAGTCTGTCCTCTCAAGTCGATGTTGTGGAGATCTACTCGTGCATCGTCCCAGTCTGTGCGAGGATCGGCCGGTGGAAATTGAATCCCAGCAAACTGCCGCATCACACACGATCTGGGAGATGCCAATCCACTATATGAAAGCATATAAGTGGCACTCGAGATCGTGCAATGTTAAGACCAGCCACATAATACGGAGGTAGAGACAGTAACCCTCCTCCGTATAGGGCTGCCAGACAATCTGAAACAATGAAAAAAAGTTAGGGGCACTTTGTTTGTGAAATAAAATGACAACATACACAAACCAAAAAAATGACACCGTCTGATGCGGTGTCTGGCTGTCAAAGGCCTCTCTATAGTGAGTGAGTGGTCGGCCACATCAAACTCGACATGCCAATGCTGGGCAAGCGGAAGAGAGGAAGTGGACCAGCGTGACGGGCAGGGCGACAAATGGGAGCTATATAAGGAAATCACTCCCACGCCCAAACCTGTAGGATGACCAGCGCCCCAGCAATACCACTGTCCCCAGCATCAGACACCAGACACAGCTGTCGGTACAACCATGCCAGACAGGCGGAACGCCCAACTGTACTGACCAGCCACATCGAAGTCCTATAGGAGCTGCAAGAACATCAGATGGACCTGGTTCCCCGACCGATCAACAAAAATGGTGCCACCCAATAGCATCAGTCTGGGTATTAAAATGCGCGCATCAGGCGCGCCTGATGCGATGGGTGAAACGTATTGTGTGCCCGTGAGGCGGTGATATTGGGATGCGGTCGTGATGCATCCCAATGCGCTCCGATGCGAGCATGATGCGCTATTGAGGCTAAGGCGTATTTGGCTTCATTAATTTCTTTTATTTAAAACGAATCACTTATTAAAATGACGTCATTTGATTGGATACTTTGATACTTGATTACTTTAGACATGCGTTTGGATTTTTTATTCAATTATGTCAAAATATTACTTAATATCTACAAAATGTAGTCTACAAAAAATTACAAGTGATGTTTAGCATACATCACATCACAAACGAGATGCGCTCGCATCAATGCTTCATACATCACGCATCGCTACTGGAACCTCATTGCATCGGAGCGCATCACGCATTTTAAAACCAAGGCATCAGTATATAAGCTCTAGTGTGCCTCATGAATGTCACCTCATCTGCATCCTCAGGTAACTGACCGAAAGTAGAACCTAACCAACTGAGCTTAATCCTACTATGATGTCCAAGATCTGCCGGTCTAGCTCCATGGAAAACGTCGCACAACGCTCCACAATCTCTATGTGTGCTACCCGTGACTGGTAGTCCGTCTATAGGTAGCCCACTAAGCATAACAATGTCCTCCAACGTGATGGTGGTATCTCTTGACGGCATGTGGAAAGTATGTGTCTCTCTGCGCCATCTCTCCACTAGTGCGGTGATCAAATGCCAATCCAAGGAGATGAACTCTAGACTGGCTATCCCGTAGAACCCTGAAGCCTCTAAATATGGGCACATCCTATCATCGTAACGCACATGCCCGCCATGTCGTAAACTAGCCTCGAAGCGGCAACATGTAGTACCTGGTACTCATTCCCATCCCATATGGGCCTAGACCTATGACTACACTGATGTCTAAGTATAGAATCAGGGGGTGGACCGGGATCCATGTGTAACTGAATATTAAATAACAAACATTCAACTACATTAAGAGCTTGTATTTAAAAAAATATGCAACTTTTAGAACATAACAAACATTGCATTAATATTCAATGAATAATACAAACCAAAGTTGATGTCTAACAATACAAATTCAAGTACAAAGTAATTAACAAGTACTACACAACGAACACTAGGAACCTCTTCTATTAGGACATCTCCTCTTATTATGACCCTCCTGCTCACATCTAGTGCACCTAGTCTTCATCTTCGGGTCCTTTGGATCCATCTCATTACGAATACGGGTTGACCTTGGTCTTCTCTTTCCTCGCACACGAGATGGATCGAGAAGAATGATAAGAAAGTCTGATGGAGGCCACAAGTGCTGATCACCAAATGGGACGAAGAGTCAGCCGTACACATTGAGCTGCTCCTGCTAAGTGTACCACGACCCCATAAGAGTGATACTGTCAATGTGTATGAAAGCATCTGTTGTGCACGCGTGTGAGCATGGAATCCTATAAGTTTGTCATTTCTTGCAAGTACTATGACCATCTCTCAGCTTAACGGTGTGTCAGTTGCCACCCTTGAACCCATAAGCTGATGATCTGGTGGCAGTGGTGATTTTCGAACAACTTTCTAGGCCCGTCGAATCTCGTAACATGGTGAGTGTTGGCCGATTGTCTCCATCTCTGCAGTTTCTTCATTGCCCAACTAGCATACACCTCTCCTCTAGCCAAAGCTGCTGATGCTTGACCCCTTCGTGTGTCAAAGTACTTCACACAATTATAAACGTCTTCTCGACCAGCACAACAATAAGCAGGTTTCTAGCACCGAGCAAAACCGCATTGTAACTATCATTCAAATTCGTAGTCATCATGCCAAACCGATTCTCCACCATCATGTGCGAATGTCCACTGCTCCTTCGGTATAGTGTCAAAGAAATCAGGGGCAGTGACACTAGCACTCTTCAACTCTGCCATGCAAATATCAACTACCAGGGCTGTGATGCTAGGGCTTCTCTGGAGGCCATCTTCTTCATCCCTGCACTTCTTACACCTTGTTGAATTTGCTCACGATGTGGTGAACACAATATCTCTAGTGCACATTAGGGGGTGGCCATACCCCGTTTGATCGCTCTAAAACAACAAGGATCCCAACATGATGATCGGATATCAATCACATCGGAGCACTATCCTCGTGAACCGATATAACATGGACCCTGAGACAAGAGAGAAACCAGGACCACGATGCATATGACTCATCATCCACCAGTGCAAATGCAGTGGCACTATATGTTTGTCTACGTCACTTGCACATGCGATGAGCAGTTTATGCTTGTACTTCCCGTACAAAAGGTACCGTCAATGCATATCACGGGTCTGCAATGTCTTAATGCATCGATGCATATGGCCCAAACGCCCAGAACACCCTCTTGAATATATCGTATCCCAGATCAGTGTCATGCCAATCAATTTCAACCTTTGTGCCATGGTTTGTATGCTAAATTTCTTGTAACAAGTGAGGTAGCATGTTGTACGAATCATCCCAGTCACCGTACACCATCTCAATAGCTCTCACCTTTGCTGCCCAAACATTCTATATCTTGACAGAATACTGGAATTGATAAGCTATCACTGTATGAAGATCACCAACTTTGATGTAAGGATTTTCTTTGACATACTTGGTGAATATGTAAGCCATGAATCTCAAGTCAAGATGCAGATGATATTGACTCAAGATGGAGTTTAGACAAGTGTGCAGGCCTTCAGCAATGGTGGTAGATGATGAATAATATGGTGCCTCATCCACACTCGTTTTCGGCTAGGGTAGTAGATGTCCCACAACTTTGTGGTTGACCATTTCACCATAAACAATTGATGATGAATAATATGGTGCCTCTTTACTGCATGTATTAGTGCGTCTTGGCTCCGGAAAAGCATACCCTTCTTAAACTCTTCATTGTAGCTCCAATCTCCCAGTTCCAATTCTTGTTCCTCCTCCCACCTCATAATACCACTACCACCACCGGCGTTGTAGAACGGGTATGGATGGACGAGAGAAGCATCGCCATCCTCGGTGGTGGTAGTGACCACAACAGCAGCCACATCAGCTGGTGTGGCATCATCATCACCCATCATTGTCATCGTCATCATCGTCGGATGAACCACCTCCGAGCCCTTTCATCTCATCCTCCTTGAAGCTTTCCCGCAAGTCGCCTTCATCATCATAGTGTCCAAGATCATCATCAACATCATGTTGGAGATGATCTTCAACGGGTGTTGGGTATGAGGAATGGTTTTGTGTATGTAAAGAGGTTTCATCTTGAGGACGAGCATTGAGTAGACGAGAAGTGTTTGTGATGATTTGTGTTTGGTGTGGTGAATATGAAGAAGGCAAAGGGTTTGGTTTTTAGATGGCGTGAAGCTTGAAGGGGCTTGGTGTTGATAAGATGAGGAGGTGAGAAGTGTTTATGGTTGTCGGTTTTCATGTACTTCAACGTACAATTCATAGAATATATCTCATGGCCCTTCACCCCGATAGTAGAACATGACACTTTGAACCTCCTCATCGTCCTCAATGGGTATCACTATCCACTATGTAGTGTCATCATTCATTGATTGACCCATTCTCTATGACACCTTCACTTCGTGGGTGCACATGTTTATGTCGAAACGACTACCAATCTGAGCAATAAACTGCTCATGATTGGTGTTGACGCTAACCAAAATGAGCTTCTTCTTCCCACCCTCGTAACCAGCTTCGCTGTTTACCCCATGCAAGGTTTTGCCACTAACACGACATAAAAACTGGATAAAGGCAGACATATCCACCCACCATCGAATAATCAAAGATTTAATCAACATTCCAACAATTGGCTAATTGCAGACACAATTACCCAAACAAAAACTGAAAATAATAAACTAACATCATAATTAGTAAAACACTAAGATTAAGCAACTAAAACTATAATTCAACTTTATCAATTACATATAATTTCCTATAACACTTCACACAATCAAAATGTGACTTCAATTTCAAAAACAACCATAGTTTCCCAACGGTCCTTAATTTCACAAAAACCACAATTTCCTAATTTCGCAAACAATCCATATTCACTATAATTTCACAAATAGACAATCAATTATCACTACAATTTCACAAACAATCAATTACCACAACAATTTAACACAATCCACATATAATAAGTTACCAATTTAATAATTAAACCAATTTACTGGCAATCCCTAATTTTCTAATAATCCCTAACTAATTTAGGGTTAGGTATTTACCTCAATACGTAGTTATGTTGCAGGTGGTCGCCAGCAGAGCTTGGTGGTCGGCCGCGGTGACAATTAGCAGCGGCAGGCAGAGGTGATGGCAGCGGCGAAGTGCTGGGGATTTATAGAGAGCTCTGTTGTTCGCAGGGAAGAAGAGAAAGTGAGAAGAGTGGGGAGGGAAAAGATTTCGGGTGATCTTAGAACGCGTGAAATCGTCTAATAAGCGCGCCCGTCATAACAGAGGATATCGTCTCTTGTAAAGACGATTTCATGAAATCGTCTCTTCAAGAGACGATTTCACCGTTCCCTTCGTCCGCTGAGTCAGGTGTCTACGTGGCGCGGGTTTTGTGAAATCGTCTCTTCAAGAGAGGATTTTTACTTGGATAATTGATGAAATCGTCTCTTAAGAGACGATTTCTCCCGGAGTGCTATTTCAGGTATTAGTTTTGAGAGGAGGTTAATATGGGTAATATTTTTGTAAGAGGAGGTTATTTCAGATTTTTTTGTGATACTAGTTGTTCAACATTTTTTTAAGTTGTTTATACATTCAAGACTAGTTGTTCAAAGGAAATTATATAATAAAACAATGTTAATACAACTTACAGTTTTTTAATGTTTTGTTGTTAATAATCATCAATTTTGTGTCCAGATAAGCGATACTAGTTGTTCGATTTATTTTGAACCCTTGTTCAAAATCTAGTTCACAGTTCTTAAGTTTTTTATATTCAAATTTGAGACTAGTTGTTCAAGGAAAATTATACAATAAAAGAATGTTAATCAACTTACCAGCTTTTGATTGGTTATGTCGTTCTTAATAATCAAGTTCGTGTTCAAATACGTGATACTAATTGTTCAATTTTGAATCAGTTGTTCTATACGTGATACTAAACATCAAGGATAAGGACCCGAACCATTTCTACCCAAGCATTTTGCCATCCCAGGTAACCATGGAAATCATGATTCTATAATACAAAATGTTAATAAAACTTACCATTATTTTATTGGTTAGTTATTGACTTATCAATCATGTTCAAATAACTAATACTAGTTGTTCAACATTTTTTTTTGAACTATTCATCAATTCAAGACCATTTGTTCAACATAAATTATATAAAAACAACTAAGTTCATACAACTTAATTTTCCCTAATATTTTGTCGTTCTTTTATCATCAAGTCCGTGTTCAGATAAATAATACTAGTTGTTTGAATTTTGGACCCTTTGTTCGAAATTCAATTCAAATTGTGTTTAATTTTTAGGAAAATTCACGGGATACCACTAAAAATTCTTTTATTTCATAAAATAGCACATTTTAAAAAAAATTGATACCATAAAAATAATTTAATTCACCAGATACCAGATACCACTAATTACTAAATATAAACTTTTTAAGATCAAAATACCCCTACTTGTTAGTAACCATAGTTCACATTATACCACATAAATATTTTTAGTTCACTAGATACCACAAATTGAAAAAATGCATTAAAGCGGTAAAAATAATACAAATTTATGGTTATTAATATATTTGTAAAAATAGTATAAAAAGTTCCATATATATAATATAAAAATATAAAAAATTATGATATGTTATTTAAAACTTAAAAATTTGACTAAAATAAGAAAATCAAATTTGTTTTTTTTATAATTCTTGTACTCTAGGTATTTTAATAATATAAAATAATATTTTAACATTTAAAATTTATATGAAGTAATATTATAAAAAATTAAATTGTCATTTCCTTTACTTTTTTTGTCAAATTTTAATCAACTTTGTGGCTTCGCTAATATATTATAATTTTTATAATTCTTTATTCTATAGAATTTTATTTTTATTATTATATATTTTATTTTATTTTGTTCAATTTTAACCCATATAAAATGTAATTAAATTTTTACTACTTAGTTTTTTAATATATTATATAAATGTTTGTTATATTTTTTAATTAAAATATATAAAATATATTATAAAAAATTAGATTATCATACTCTCAATTATTTTTTAATTTTAAACAAATGTTTTAGCTTCTATATAAAAATTATATACAGAGAGAGATTTTATATCTAAATATATGGTATTTTTATTTTATACAATTTTAGCCAATATATTTCAAAATTAAAATTTTATTTTTTTAGTATTTAAATATATTTCATAAATTTTTGTGGTATCATGTGAATTAAAAATATTTTTGTGGTATAATGTGAACTATTTTTATTAACAAGTAGGGGTATTTTGTGTTAAAAGGTTTAGAGGTACTAATTAGTGGTATCTAATGAATTAAAGTTATTTTTTATGTGTCAGCATTTTTTTTTAAATTGTGGTATTTTTGTGAATTAACTTTTAGTGGTATTCTGTGAATTCTTCCTTAATTTTTTTATGTCAAAATTTGCTCAATATCTTGTAAGGATGAATCGATGGATACAACAAAACTACTGGGCATCAAAAAAATGAACATTATGAGTCTAAAAGTTAACAAATAATATCACAAGATCAACAATAATACATTGAACAACGTTTGTAAAGGAACAACTGGAAAATGAACATCTTCAGTAAAAATAATGAACAAGTTGTATTATCTGTTGAACATAGAACACATTTATGTCAAACTAAATATTTACCAATGAGTAACTAGGAAGGGTATGCTGCAGCCGCTGGGCAAAACCACGAACAACAATGAACGGGGTTGTATATGACTCTTGTTGGTAGGTTCTTTCTAACGTCATGTTGTTGCTGGGAAATGCACAAAGATTCTTCCATAGGTGCTAAGAATAGGTTTTGCATAACTTCAAATCTTAGCTTTGTCTAGCAGTCTCAGCAGAGAAAGTTTTCTCTTGGTACTCTCTTCTCTCACTCTGCCCTAAATATACAGACAAAACACTAGCAGATTACATGAACCTGATTTCCACCACTGTTCAATCTTCGTTTGGACGATAGTAAAGTAAGATGAGTACAAACATGATGATGGTTAGTTTGTAGTATAGAATCTTGGACTGGATGGGGAGCATGCTTGTATCTGCGTTTGTATCTCAGATTTTCCGATCATTTCAGCAGGTTGTTGAGTTCTTTTATACCAATCTTCAGACATCATGGGTAGATTTATGTAACGAATACTTCATTTAAAAATTATTTATTAATATCAAAATCAGATCAAATATTTTAATAAAATACACATATGTACACTTCAGCATTATAATACATGTGTAATCCCGGAAGCACCATCCTCACGTATTTCCAGTTGTATGATAGTATTTACCCACTCAATCTAGTTGAGAGATGACCATCTTCCATCATTAGTGACAGTCAATGTTTCAAAAGTCACCCAACACGACCCAATCCGAACAGAATATTAGACAATCCAAATCAATCCGAACCAAATCGAACCAATTGAACTCGAACTACGTTGATCTGAACTGCCAAGTCTACCTTTTGGGTCCTAATTGTTTAGGCAGTGTGTTATTTAGAAAATTGTAGCCTAATCATTTCTTTCTTAATCACTGTAGGGTTTTACAGAGAGTATTTATATTGTATGTATACGAGAGACTAGACTGCTAATGGGAAGGCCCTTGGGCCTGTTACATTGTGGACTTGATATTATTGGGCTTATTATTTTCCTTACTCTCGATGTCTCTATTAGCCCCCCTCGTTTCAAGCTCGACAGGCCGAGTTTGGAACGCAAGAGAAGATGTCGCCCACTGTCAACGGCTTCGTGAGGATATCTGCGGTTTGGTCGCGACCATGGAGAAATTCGATGCGATGCGCAACGAAGATGGCTACCTTCTCCCTTACAAAATGAAAATCGAGTTCGATGTGCTTCGCACGAGAGTGGAACACTGGATTCGCGGCAAGATAGGTAGCACCGAGATTATCGCACCACAAGGTAGGAGAGGTATGTAGTCGAATCCCTAATTCACTGAGGATATTTTGGATCCAAATTATCTCTGATGTTGCTGTAGCCATAGATCGATACTCGGCTTCGGTAGTAGATCTAGCAACGGTATGCTGTTTCTTGGACTGCCACGAAATAGGATTAAACCCTAGAAAAATGCAGTAACCCGTAGTTGATCGTCTGTCTTCCAAGCTACTAGCCCAATCAGCGTCCGCATAGGCTGTTAAAAGAGTAGGACTTTGGCTTGAAGATGAAGACAGTAACGTTGTGTTCCATTTAGGTAACGAAGCAGACGTTTTAGGGCGTGCCAGTGTGAGAGTTTAGGACAGTGCATAAACTGACATAGTCTGTTTACTGTAAAGCAAATATCAGGGCGAGTGAGTGTTAAATACTGTAAGGCACCCACAAGACTCCATATATAAGGTCTGATCTGGATAAGGGTCTGAGTCTGTCTCGGTTTGATTGAAAGTGGTTGGCATGGGGGTTTTGACAGGCTTGGACTTAGTGAAATTGGTTCGAGTAATGAGATTCTGAATATAACGTTGCTGGCTTAGATATAAACCAGTAGGGTTTCTGTGAACCTCAACGCCTAGGAAATAGTTCAGTGACCCCAAATCTTAATAGGAAAAAGGGTAGCAAGATGGGTAGTGAACTTTTGAATAGTGCTGCAAGAGTACCTGTGAGAATTAAGTCATCCACATAGACGAGCAAAGTAGAGGATGTCACCTTGTGATGATAGATAAAAAGAGAGGAATCTGCTTTGGAAGCTTTAAATCCCAAGTCCAAAAGACACCCACTGAGTTTAGAAAACCAGGCCCTAGGTGCCTGTTTGAGTCCATAGAGGGGACTTTCTCAACTTGCCACACATAGGTAGGAAAGAGAGGATTCTGAAAACCAGCAGGTTGTTCCATGTAGAGAGTTTCATTAATATCCCCATGAAGGAAAGCGTTTTGCACATCCAACTGAGTGATAGGGCCAGTTCTGAGAGACAGCAATGGAAAGAAGGAGCCTGATGGTAGTAGGTTTAATGACTGGGCTAAAGGTATCATGATAATCTATACCAGCCTCCTGTGTGTAACCCTTAGCAACTAATCGAGCTTTTCTTCTTTCAAGTTCACCATTGGCCTTTCTTTTTGTCTTAAGGACCCACTTAGCTCCCAGAATGTTAGCTCCCTTGGGACAGGGAACAAGATCCCACGTGTTGTGTTTTCTGTAAGGCAAGGAATTCTTGTAGCATGGCCTCCCTCCAAACTGGATGATTTTGAGCCTGCTTAAAGGTGGGCTCTTCTGGAATAAGGGCAGTTGATGAGGAGGGGGGCCAAGGAATGGTACCATCTGTTCTAACCAGAGGCTTGTAGATGTTCCTCTGAGACTTGTTTGCATGGGATGAGTGGGTAAAAGAGAGGTGGGGGTGTGGGGCTGAGGTCTGGTGACTGATGGATGAAGCAGTAGGGCTGGGAGTGAGGCTGTTGTGAGAATCTGAAGAAGAATGTGAGATAGTAGGGGATGGGATTGCTGGAGGTGTAGTTGGGTTTGGGAAAGGAAATGGAGAAGCTGGTGTAGGGTGTTGTGTAAGGGTGGAAGTGTATTGTGTGATTGTGACAGAGGAGGGTGGTGGGGAAGTGTGAGATTTTCATAGGAAAGGATGTCTCCTCAAATAGCACATCTCTGCTGATATAAACTTTCCTGTAGCCATGTCAAGACAAAGATAACCTTTATAGTGAGGGGCATAGCCAATGAAGATACACTGAGTGGATCTAAAAGCTAGTTTGTGCTTATTATAGGGCCTAAGATTTGGCCAACAACAGCAGCCAAAGGTTCTTAAATGAGAGAAGTCAGGGAGTTGATGAAAGAGGCACTGAAAGGGGGTTTTGTTGTGTAGGACAGGAGTTATAGTGCGGTTGATAAGATAGACTGCTGTGAGGAATGCCGTATCCCAGAACTTAAGGGGGTAGAGAGGAGTGAGCTAGAAGGGACAAACCTTTATCTACAATATGCCGGTGCCTTGTCTCAACAGACCCATTCTGGGCATGAGCATAAGGGCATGTGATCCTGTATTGAATCCCCTGAGAGACAGCCAGTTGCCTTACTGGAATAAACTCACCGCCCCCATCAAATTGCATAGCACAGAACAGTAGCACCAAAATGATTCTTAACAAACTTAAGAAACTCAGCAACAACAGAAATAACAGTAGACTTTGTGCATAACATATAAAGCCCAAATGTATTAGTAAAGTCATCAACGATGGACAGATAAAATCTAGATCCATCAGTAGCCAAAACTGGAGCTGTCCCCACACATCTAGAAAGAGCAATTCAAACGGTTTCTTTGACATAGAACCTGTTGATGGAGAAGGAAGAGCATGGGTGCTTGCCCATAATACAACCTGAACATTTGTTAAAACGAGAGCCTTGTGTAAAAGTGGGAGAGAAAACTGAGTAATCATCTGATTAGTGATCGTTGTGAGGGATGTTCCTAATCTGGTATGCCAAACATCAGAGGTGGCCCTGCAAGCAAGTGTGAGCTTGGGGTGAGGAAGAGAGAGCTGGAAATTGATATAAGCCATCCTTAGTGTCCCCTCTGAGAAGAACCTTCCCCGTTAGCTAGATCCTTCAGAAGAAAATGAGAGGCATAGAATTCAAAAACTGTGTTATTATCGTGACAAAACTTGCTAACGGACAGTAGATTTTTACTGATATGAGGAACATGAAGAAGATTGGAGAGACGAAAAGCACCAATTAGGTGTAGGTAGAAGGCCAGTTCCCTGATGAGGATTATAGGTAGTAGAGCCATTTCCAACCTAACAGCTTCTGTACCTGAGTAGGGTTTGGAGTCTAGACTGAGTTGGCCAAAGTCATGAGTGAAATGGTGGGAAGCTCCACTGTAGTCGGGCGGGGGTACAGTGAGGATCAGCAGTCAGAGAGGGAGTAGGAGCTAGCTGAGTGTTGAAATTGCTTGGGGCAGGGGCTTGATAGGATGGTAGTCAAACCTATGCCAACACTCCAGGGCAGTGTGTCCTTTTATCACAAAACTTGACAGGGGTTACGATTATCAGGTTTGCCAGAGAAAACTGTTCCCATTGTATTGAGTTCTGCCACCTCTATTTCCATTTCCACTCCCTCTAGTATTGCTGTGGTGATCTAGAATGTTTGCCTCCTCTAACCCTGTTTTATAAGAGCCACCCTTCCTCGAAAAGTGTTTTGGCTATAATTAGCCTCAAACAGTAGTGGAGTTGTTCAGAGATATCTGAGACTGAGTGGTGATAGAAGAGTTCTGATGATTGATACGTGCCTCATAAACCAGAAGATGGTTATAAACCTGTTGAGGGGATGGGGTAGAGACACTCATAGAGATATTAGTGACAACAGAGTCATAGTCAGACCCTAGACCGGTAATAAGATGAGCCACAAAGTCTCCATCAGAAATAGGAGCACAGCAGAAAGCTAGAGAGCTTGCAAAATATCTCAGTTTAGTATAATATGCAGCAATAGTATCTGAACCCTTTTTATGATTCATCATCTGGCATCTGATTTGCATAATACGAGCACGGACTGAGCAGCATACATTCCTTTAAAGCATTCCATAAATCAGCTGAAGTTGCATTATCAAAAAACTTGTCTAGTAAGGATTCTGATAGAGAGCTTGAATAACGGATAGAATTAATTGATCATACTGCTGCCATTTTGTGTATTCAGGATTAGGAAGGCCGTTTGTGAGTATGGCAGGACATGGATTTGATCCATCAATCCAACCAAAAAGGCCATGCCCTTTGAGATAGGGCTCTAATTGGCGTTTCCAGGAGGGGGTAGTTGTCAGTATGAAGTTTTTTGAAAGTGAGAAGATGTGGAAATGAGAGAAGGCAGGGAGACGAGGAGGATGAAGAAGAAGAGGAGGATCCAGATAAGATCTCACCAGACATTTGAGATGTGACCATGGTCATTGTACCAGCTGCTTCAGTCGACATGATAGAAGGAGAAGAGCGTCTCCAGAAGAAAAGAGAAGAGTCACCCAATGGAAGAAGACAGGCGGCGCTCTGATACCATGTTTAGGCAGTGTGTTATTTAGAAAATTGTAGCCTTAATCATTTCTCTTCTTAATCACTGTAGGGTTTTACAGAGTATTTATATTGTATGTATACGAGAGACTAGACTGCTAATGGAAGGCCCTTGGGCCTGTTACATTGTGGACTTGATATTATTGGGCTTATTATTTTCCTTACTCTCGATGTCTCTATTAATTAGGATTCAGGTGTCTTCATTTAAGATAGTCGTGGTTTGGATAACTTGGGTAATTTTTGATTGAATATACTTTTCGATTCAATTTAATTCAGATCATTTTTCAAATTATGTTACTCGTCATATTCCAAATGCAAGCGTTTCGTGGTTTTGACATTAAGGCTCTGTTTGACATGACTTTTTTGTGGTTGTTTTGTAGTGTTTTGGTTTGATTGTTTTGATTGGCTATTTTGCAGGTTTTTGTTGGTTTTTGTGCTGGGTATATATGTGGCTGTTTTGAAAAATATTGTTTGGCAGTGTGGTTGTTTCGTCCAGTGTTTTTGAATAAATAGTTAAGTTAGTTACGTTTGGTGCGTTTACCGATTTCTGTGATACGATTACAAATTTTATATTACATTTTAAACATAATTTATTGTTAAGTTGTAAATAAAGAAACTACTAACAAATATACAATTAATATTATTAACTAGAAAGACAATAAATTTTTGTTAACAATTTTATTAAGGTCTGTACAAATAATTTTACTATTTTAACCACAATTTTATCAATCGATAACAACAATTACAACTATACATGGTTTTAACACACCATACTACTTGTTCACATTTGAATAAAAGAAAAATATAATTATTAATTAGTGAACTTTATTTAAAGTTTACATCTTCACAAAAAATAAACATTTATCTATAAAAAAAATATGGCCTATATATTACTATATGTACATAAATTGAATATTCAGGTTTTTGTACCTTGTTTTTAATAAAATGAAATACTACTATTACCATGTGTGGTGTTGGTAAATTATTTGTAAAAACTACTGATGACATTTTATAAAACCATATAATAAGTGAATTTTTAAAAATTAGTTAATTTATTAATATCAATCGCTACAATTTCACAACCCTAACTTGAAATAATAATATGCATGATATTCTTCTCTACATAACAGTAATTTTACAAATTTACGGTATTCATTCTCTTTGCAGCATAATCTGTTGATTGTTTTGTACTGGTATATTTGTGGTTGTTTTGAAAACTGTTGTTTGATAGTGTGATTGTTTGGCATTTTTGTCAAAATACCAACTCAGCCACATATACGCCACAAAACAACCAACAAGACTAAATAGTTCAGAAAAGTGAGCTTATACGAGATTACAATACAGAACGACTATAAAGTAAAGCTGATACTAACACCAATGAGCTAACAAACATCACGGTGGAAAAACAAATGCTCAAGTCAAAGTGGACAGGGTGGGATCAAAACACTGGAGTAAGCTTCCCCGCTACTTGGAATCGATTCCTTAGTTCCCTAATTAACATAACATTGTCGTATATATGGTCTAGTGAAGAAAACAATGGATGACTTCTTTACGCATGGTGGCATCATCAACAAACAACAACATCAGATGAGGATCATTCATCAGACATACATCAAAATTAAAAAGCCAAATATTCCAACACGGCAAAGCCAACCTCATCCTCCCCATATTCTGCAGAAAAGCAATCGGAAAAAACAAACACTTCTGAGACAGGAAGAGGGCGAGGACCCTGGCCTAGCCAGTGAGACCAAAAAAAAGAAGAAAATCAAAGAAACCCCTTTTCCACTCGTTTCGAAAGCAGATGCTCTCACTTTTTTCCTTCTTCATTTGCCAACTCATCACAACAGTAAATTATCTACAAACGAACTAATCGCTCTCCCAACTCTCAATATAAACTCATCACAACAGATCGCTCTTCTTTCTCCACCATCCAGCAACATTACAGAAATGAACAAGTCAGGCCTTCTCCTCATCTTCCTTACTTCACTCCTCTGTCACCTTACTCCAACACTCTCCCAACTATGCCCCAGATATGCTGCGGCTCCATCCCTATGAAATACCCATTCGGAGTTGGACCAGGCTGTGGTGACCCACGTTTCCAGAAACACATCTACTGCGACCATAACCAGCAGCTCCTCTTCGCTACCCACACCGGTTGCTACCCAGTCACCTCCATCGACTACTCCAACCAAGTCTTCTATATCACAGACCCAACCATGTCCTCCTGCTTTGCCACTCAATCCAGTAAGGGATTCAGTCTTGACTGGGACGCTCCCTTCACTTTCTACGATGGCACAGTCTTTGCTCTGTTAGGTTGCTCCCAGACTTCCTCACCTGTCTACAAGATAAACAACCAAGGTGATGGATTTTCATCCTCCAAGTGTGAAAACTGCTCTACCAACAGCAATGTGCCACAGTGTGACAGCCAGAGTGCACCCATCTGTACCACACTAGTGTCTGGATGCCAGCCCATCACAAGTGAACGGTCAGGTCTCGACATGCTGTGTATACACACCAGTTGATCTTGGGCCTACGTTTGAGATGGACTTGGATAAGTTACACTGCAGCTCGTACACTGCAGTTTATGACTTTGATGGTAGAGATGGCGGTGGTGATCCTGAGAAATGGAAGTATGGGATAGCTATTAAGTACAAGTTTAATGTTAACAATGATTACCCTTCAAATTGTGCTGCTTGTGAGAGTACTCATGGGGCTTGTGGGTATGGAGGGCAGTACAATTCGTTTCTCTGTAACTGTCCTAGTGGGCAGAATACAACTACAGATTGTTGGTTTGAGAGTTGGGGAACCATGGATCAGAGCTACTCCCATGGAACAAAGGTAGATGAAGTTATCTTTTTTTTTCTATACTAATTCAGTTTGCGTTTCACTTTGAATTCTCATCTCCCAATAATATGCAACTGCAAAGAAAACTGATCGTACATTTATGTCCCTATCTTGTTTTCAGGGAAATGGTTGATCTTTTATCCAGCAGCATGGCTACTGGTTTGGTTAATATGGTAGATTAGGAGGGAATCCAGAGAGCATTACAGACATCCATCCAGACATAGATTACCAGATGATGTATGCTTATGGTTTGCTGTTCTTGAACTGTCACACAAAACTACTGGCAATTCAGTGATTTTAAGGTTTGTTAAGAATGTTGAAATTGTAAGATATATCATGTATGTAAACCTTTCCATTAAGAGTGAATGCTAATTTCTTTTCTAGTGATCGAGAATCTTATCTTTCTTCCCCCCACTTCCTTTTCTACCGCTTTCTATTCTTCTTCTGAGAAGAATGGGATTCTGACTAGGCAAGAAGATGAGCTTGATCGATCGTCAAACCTTTTTCATTGCTTTATATTGATTACAGCTAAGTAAGGGCACATATCTTACAGTTTAAAGGAGTTCTTAATACAGCGATGGTATAGGATTCTCTTATCCTGCGCACTATATGAAGGAATCATTTTTGTTCCCCCTCTTTCAAGTCCCTACTTCCCATTGATGCTCAATTATTCTGTTATAAATCAATTAAGTAAGCAGCTAAAAGCAAAGTTTGATTAATGTCTGAAATGGGACATATCAGCAGACCTGGCAGCACTAGCTCATAGAGAAAAAAAAAGCAGCATTATCAATCAACTAATAGAAAGCTAGCAGCCTCATCAGGCAAAATATAAAAGATGAAGATGCTAACACGTTGGATACAAGATTAAATCTAACAACTTAACATACAGGATATACATCTTAATGTAAAGTCGTCTTGCTCTGCTGTTACCTATTGCTTGTGTTTCTAATTCTTCCATTGCCGGTGAAGCAAAAGAATGCCTTCACACCTTCAAAATCCAGACGGGTAGATAACCCAGTCCTGTAGCAGCTGTTTTCCGTAGATACCTAATTCAGAAAAGAAAAAAAAAAAAAACCAGAGTCCTCGAAAGGCTATTTGCGCCCTGATTACATAAGCAATTGGGCAGTACCAAGCAATAAGCAGCATTGTTGCAGAAACATGGGGGAGAGAAGACGCCATCAACGAATCGCCGAACTATGCGGCCGCCCATCGAATTCGACATAGGTTTTGAATTTTGATAGGAAGTGGATCAAACGTGTTGAAACAGTTTATAAGTTCAATAAATTAGTGCGAGGTAGACGAATAGGTTTTAGAACATATATTGAAATTGTAAATCGGGTTAGTTCGTCGTTCCATTCCCCCCTAATATGCAGATCGCAAGCGGCCGGCATCATGGCAATTCAATGATCAGATGGTTAAGAAACTGGGTTACCGTGAGGGATTTGACGTTCATTGACCAAAGTTGCGTCGCCGTCGCTAGCTTGGAGCCTACGAGTGATCAAGATAGTTCGGGAGAGCGTTTTTAACCGCTTTTATTTTTCAACGTTCAGTAGGGGCTTTTTTAAAAAAAAAAAATTCATACCTACTACTGGTTGGTTTGATACCTGGACTCACAAGCAATCCAGATTTTTCTGGATGTATTCTTATTGGTGGAATGCCTTTTTTATTATATAAATGATTAATTGTTTTAATTATTTGGTAATGATTGACACGTTGAAAAGTCAAAAAGGTATTTCTGTCATAAATTTTTAACTATATTTAAATATCTTCACGTTTTTCAATAGTATAAAAGTAATAATTATAGATAGTTTAATAGTCACAAGATATTTGGTATATGATTGTAAAGGAATGTAGTAATTCAATATATTGTTATTTGTAATTGATATAATACTGATTTAGTATTTCAGTGTATACATTTTGGGAAACTAAAAAGTTATTTATGACATTAAAAAATATTATATTAAAAATGTTCACGTCTTTCAATATCGCACAAGAAATCATTATGTGGTAGCTTAACAGTCACCCGATATCTGGTATATGAGTGTAGAACGTGTTAGTGTTTAAAGGTATTGTTATGAGTACTTGAACTAGTACTAATTTAGTATTTTAGTGTATATATTTTGAAAAACTAAAAAGGCACTTCTGACATAAAAAATTAGTTATATTTAAATTTTTTCACATTTTCCAATATTGCAGAAGTAATAATGATGTGGTAGCTTAATAGTCAAGTGATATCTTGAAATACCCCTAACCTTAAAAACTTAATTAAATGATCTGTTAATGATCTAAGATGGTTAATAAACATCTAAATACCATTGGGGAACAATCTAAAAGATCTCAACAAGGCAAAACATGCTTTAAGATCGGTAAAGCCAAAAATGTGCTTTAAGACACCATAAAGATTGTATAACCTCAAAAAGGATCCAAAGTGGATTCCTAAGTATTATAATGAAGTAAGGAACATAACAAAACTGTTCTCAAAGAAAACTAAGCTCAGAAACACCCTGTGACACAAAATGTTCACTAAAGCACCTTAAAGCACGTTTTTGTGTATGAGCTCTAAGATAATGACTTTTTGTCATTTTAAAGACTGGAGTATATCATTTATATCATTAATTTGACATGCTAGACTATATTATAAAGTCTAAATCAAAGTTTGAAAATAAAAATCAAATATGACATTTATTGTGAATAGTAACCCAAATAGTACATTTTTAAGCAAATTGACCAAGTTTGGTCAATGGTCAAATAATTGACCCTTCTAACCTTATGGCTGTCGGCAGGCAAGGAGGAAGGAAGACAGCACACACAGCATTAATGCTAAATATCTTCCTAAAGTGATGAATCACCTTGTTACTATTCCTTTTAATACATTTTAACCATTTAAACACCTTTCCTCTCATTCTCTTGCCTCTTGTCCCATTCCAGCCGAGCCATCAACCCTTCCAAACTCTCTCAAGCTGTGTTCTTGAGTGTGGAAGACAACTCAATCTCTTAAGCACCTAAGGTAATGGTTTAAGGCATATTTTAGCTATTTTTCTTCATCTCTTCATTACCTACACTTGGAGCTCATGATCTATCACTTTCCTTGGCTCATTCTCAGTGTTTAAAGGCTAGAACAAATACCAATCTCGGCTGAAGCAAGTATAGGGACCAAGGTTTCCAAAATTTGCATTTTAAGGTAAAAACATACCTTAAGCATCTCCTTTCTTCATACGGTTTTCTTCTCTTGATTTTTATGAGTTTATACACTCATAATCTTCATATTTACATGTTCATTCAGTTGGTTAACCATTTGGAGCAAGGGTGGCCGAAATTCAAAGGAAATACCATTCTTTAAGGCATTTTGCCAAGGTAAAACCTATTACCTTAGCAGCTTGTTGTTGTCTAGCTATTTCCTATGTTTATATGATGAATTTAACACCATGTGGTGTGTTTAATTCAAGCCGAAATCATTTGGAAACTTCCTTGCATTTTTAAGGTGATTTTTGCCTTAAATCTTACATTAATTGTTCCTTATGGTTAAGCTCATGCTTGGAGTATAACCATATCTTATTTTGGTGTATTAAACATGTCTAAATGATGTGATGATTTTTCCTCCAAGCTGCCGAGTTGTTACAAGGATAAATCAAGGTATAAACACCTTAAACTTATGATTTTTTATGATTTCTTAGCATATATATTATTATGCCGAGAGTGGAGTTAAATATATGGGTTATATTAACCTAAGTATGGAAAAAATGACTAAGATAAATTAAGCTAGTCATTTAAGTGATTTAATTAACATAATGGTCAAATTATGACATTATGTGGAAAAATAAATAAACTACAGCAAGGCCGTGAGTTTATTGTATAAATTGAGCTATTTATGTGTAATTTTATGTTATAAGGCAAAGTTGTAATAAGGCCATGTCATTAGGCCATTTTAATTTAAGTTTAAAGCTTATTTAGTTTAATTTATGCTTATATAATTAAGTTTGGGGTCAAATGGTAATTACTAGTAAAATATAAAGTTGTGGGCTTATTTTAGAGGAGTTTAGGGTTTTTAAATGAATTTAATAAAAATTATAACATTTTATAAAGTTTTGGGTCAAAATTGTAAAAAAAGAAAACTATGGGGTATAACTAGTAATTACCGAAAGTTTGGTTCCCATTTGGCATTAGAAGTCAAAGTTGACTATATAGACTTTGACCAAGTTTGGAGAATTAAGAAATTAAAATACTACCTTATATTAAGATGGTTATTAAATTGTAAAAGATTTATAAGAGATGGGGTTATATTGTGATTTCCGAAAACTTGGGGTACTAAATAGAATTTAGAACATACCTTAGGTTATTAGGAATTTTTAGAAGTCTATTTGATTAAATTTGGAGTTTATATGAATTATATAAGTATAATATATGGTATTCATAACATTGTTACAAATGGGTAACATATGGGCAAAACCGAGAATTATAGAAAGATAAGGTTAGATAATATTTATAACCTTTTGGTATAGTTTGGGAATTTTTGGATTATATATAAGGTTTTACAAAGATATATGTATAATATATAGTTTTAATGACATTAGAAAACTATGTATTATAAGTTGGGTTAGATTTGTGATTATAGAAGTTTAGTGGTAGCAAATAAAAACCGAAAGTTTAATGGGTTTTGGTATTTATTAACAAAATATAACTATAAGTTATAATTGTTTCGATGACATAAATGTCATAATATATGTTATATAACTATAATATAATATATAAAATATGTGGTGGATTTTGTAAATATTTGAGAAAAGAGTGCTGTTCGGTAATATGGGCATTTGTAAATAAAAAAATTTTATAATATGGTTTTAATGTTATAAGGGTGTAACATTTATAATATAAGAAATATTCATTTAAGAGAATGAATATATTAAAGACTTACCATATAATAAATAGTCCCCATAATACATGTATATAAATAAATATATGTTTGGAGTGGAAAATGTAATATGGTTTAATAACTATATTATGATAATTAAAATGGTATAAGATAAAGAGGAAAGAGTTACTAACATTATGGAAATTCTAATGTTAGGAGTATACATGAAATAAATAAGGATGTATATATAATCCAAGGTATTTTTTACATAAGAATTATACTCCATTAAATTTGGAAAAAAACAAACCTTAGAAAATAAATGCTAAGGTGAAATGTATAATATATGATAAGAATTATACATGCAAAATAGAAACAAACTAAATAATATCAAGGGTATATTAAGTTACATGCGATGACAAAGTTCAAAACATTAGTATATTAATATACAAGACGAGACTACGCATGTAATATAACATTTTTCCAAATCCCGAGTTAAGCCGAAAACCGACAAACGTTGACAGTTAGTAACCGGGAGGTATTAGTGACGGTACGGGGTACCGTAGAGTTGTGTTGTTATACAGGATTCTAATCAGTAGCGTTATTGTAACACCCCTACCGCTAATACCGTCATTACGTACAATACTTACCTTCGCAGCGGATATTCTTACTCAACGGCGGGTGTACAAAGCCGTTAGTCACCCATGTGACTAACAAGGTGAGTTACAATCCTACATAATATCGGTCTGATGATATGAACATACCGAGTACTCTACACATTGCACTACTTTCCCTTGCATACTCAACCATAATTCAATTACAACTTCCAATACATTACTATACCGAGTCTACTACAATCCTTAAATTACCGATACAGTTTGGGACTTTCCATTTCGCAATACATTCAAATACAATCCTATTATACACTACCCATGCTTACATAGCAGTCCCCTTCTACTCCCTCGAACGGTGGTCAGCTTCGAGTACCTGCACACTAAAACGTTCCCCTAGGGGGTCAGCTTACGCTGAATATGAATTTCGCATATACCGCGTGCTAACCGCGGTACGCCGATTACTTTGGGTCGGATATACATGGAGTTCATTTTACATGCATACATACATACATACATACATACATACTCATGCTACAACAATACAATCAACAATACCTACATACACATACAAGGTTCAATACTTACTAAGGAAGACAATTCGATAGTCAACTGTTCGTATTAGTTATTTATTCATTACTCTTTCGTTGCGTTACTCACTACTCTGTTCGTACTGTGTTCAATATTCACTACTCTACTCATACTCGCTCCTTACTCCTGCATACTCATCACTCCATGTTCAGTACCTTACTCGCACACGATCCTTACTCTGTACTCGTTACTATACTTGTGCATACTCACTACTCAATACTCCATACTTACTCACACGTACTCAATACTCGATACTTACTCATACATACTCAATACTCGGTACTCATTACATACTCATACTCACTTCTTACTCAGTACTCATTACTTTACTCATACATACGCGATACTCATTACACATTACTTGGCCTCTGGGCGGAGTCATACACAAGACTCGCCACCGGACCTACAACACGAGGGCTATACGCTTAGCTCCTCAAATGCCCATTTTTACCGGACTACTCAAATTCCCAACACTCTTCTCTCAGAGTACAATACAATCTCATGGATTAGCCTAGAAGTATCTCTCTTGATAACCTCCACTAGCTTAGGGAATTGCAACCGACTAGTATCCTCAGATTTAAGGGTTTTCCCAACGTATCGAATACTCTCATGTTCGGGACATTACTTACATCAGTCGGGTCCTCTCATGATGGGGCGACTAATTACTAAGGGTTTGGAGATCCCTCGTTTTTCTTTACTACTCCCATGGTTCATATCTTGCACCAAGGTTAATTCCTCTAATAGAGGTTACTTATACTCTTCACTATATTGTTTGTGGATTACTCGTTTCGGTTCTCCTACCGTTATCGGGAGGTTATTACTCCCGTGCATTCTCTCACATTCTAGTGAGTTCGTTAGTTTGCGTTGTCGTTTATTGATTCGTTCGTTTAGTGTGTTGCTACTGTTCCATTAGTTCACAACATGACTCTTACTACGAGTCGCTACACAACAAGACTCATCTATGAGTCAGTCTACGCACTAAGTGAAGCCACACGATCAGTCAAGAAGGGTTAGCTCATACAACATACAACAAGGCATACAATGAAAGGAAATAAACCGTTTTCATGCTTTAGTCTAGATTAGCCGGCATACAGCACACAACTCAACGTAACTCGGTTAGCATACGGGGCATGAGAAAATCATACCTTTCACCGGAGTTAGCTCTACTGTGTGTTCCCTTGTTCCTTGGTTCACACTTGTTCCACTGATAATGTTTCAAACATTATTATTAATGCTATGTTCATACGGTACATTAATAATTACTACTCCTGTACTTACCCCGTTATCCCGGTATACATAATGTTCTCATACTCTCAACTTACTTGATTACTTTTCATACTTGTTTTCCTACTCATATACTTACTTTCTTACCTTTACAACTTCCTTTATTGCGTATTACTACATATGTATGCATATATGTATATAAGCATATATATATATATATATATGATTACTATAATCATATAATAAAACTTTTTTTTTGACTCGACCGACCTTGCAAGTCCGGTCCCCAAGGTCGGTCCAAGTCAGTAAGTTTCGATACGGCAAAATTCCAGACTCGACCGACCTTGCAAGTCCGGTCCATTCCAGTAGCTTTCATTACGGGGATTTTTCTGGCCGACCGATCCTGCAAGTCCGGTCGCAGGTCCGGTCTATTCCAGAAGGTTTCAGTCGGGAAAATTTTCTGGTCCGACCGAACTTGCAAGTCCGGTCCATTCCAGAAGGTTCCCGTCTTTGTGATTCGGGGCTCGACCGAACTTGCAAGTCCGGTCGCAAGTCCGGTCTGGCCCAGTACTTCAGGTTAAAAATCTGTTTTCAGTTCCCTTCTTTACCCATTGTTTCCCCAATCTTCCTACATGTAATCCCACATGTTTTAGTGCCACTTAGGCTTCCTAAAATACCTCAATTCATCCACCAAATCCATTACTAAATCCATCAATTAACTTACACAATTCCCTCACTTCTTTTCCAACACTTGTATCAGTTTTTGTTACACTTATGCTACAGATTTTGAAACTCAATTCTCACATCCAATACTTCTACTACCAATACCATTACTAGCATCCCAAATACCTTTCCACACAATTACAACATCTATACCCAAGTCCAACATTCATTTTACTAAGTCTTGCACTCTCATTCTTCCTAATTCCCCCAATGAAATCCAATACCTCCTGCTACAGATTTTTGCATGTTTCCTCCTCATTCTCCAATTACCAATCCATGGTCATTAAACATCTCTACTAACCCCAATACATCCCTTGGTTCTCCCATTCACCAAGTCATTCTTTAATGCACAATTCCTACCAAAATTTTGCCATAGTTCACCTACTTTCCTTACTTATCCACACATCTCCTTTCTCATCAAATCCATCCCTGTTCTAGCCAAACCACAAGGGTTCTACCAGCACACATACAAATCTTAATACACCGATACTTCTTCAATCACAATACTAATACATCATTACTTCCTCCAATAACAATACTAGTACACATACCCCATTCATTTGGCTCTAAGGCCTACAAATCCACACATTTGCTCGCAAATACTCAAACATTCACAACTACAATAATAGTACAATAGTTTAGGTTCTTTTATTTGTTTACCCATTCCCATTACACTAATGCATTAATTAAATAAGCATTGAGAAGGAGCTCTTACCTTGAGCTTATATTTTCCTTCTTTCTTTTCCAATCCTCCTCTTCCTCTCTTTCTTGCACCAACCGGACGAATGGGTATGGAGTTTTCAAACTCCATCCCAACACCCAAGAAACACAAAAATGCATTTTAATTATCCTTCTAAACCCTTAAAGAATTCTAATTCAAATAAAAGGGCTTAGAACACAAGTTAGGTTTTACCTTTGGAGATCTTTGAGAGGGATTCTCACCCTTGAATCAAGAAGGGGATTACTCCACCATTGGAGGGTTGAAACAATGCTCCAAAGCAAGAGAAAGAACAAGGTAAGAGAGAGAGGCAAATCGGCCATACTCAAGAGATGGAGAAAAGTGAGGTCTTTCATGGATATTTTTACCTTGTTGGAAAGAGGAGACTCCAAGCTCCATAATGGTGTGCTTTTCTCTTCAAATGGGAAAACCCATGTAGATGAAGTTGCTCATTTTCGGATTTTGAAAAGGTAGGAATGTAGAGCTTAAGAGGGGAGTTCAAATATGCAATTATTTTACATTTGGAGCTCAAAGGAGCTAGAGCATGAGGAGAAAGAGAGAAGCCATGGGAGGTGTTGAAGCTTCTCAAAATCGCCAGCAAGGGGGGAGAATGAGAGAGAAATCGGTGGGGATGGAGAAGGGTAGGAGAGAGATGAGGGAATGGGAGGAAAGAGAGTATGTGAGTGCTTTTGTACCTTAGTTACTTTTTGCTTTTTGATTTACTTATTTGTTACTTGTGTGTGTGTGAGAGAGAGAGGGCTGTTTACACCAGTAAAAACTGGCCCCCACTGTTATACTAGCTGGAGCGTTTTTCGTCTTTTACAGAAAACGCTCGTTATTTTACCCGGTTTTGATACTATTCACTAACCGGGCCCGTTTTCCGGAATTTTCTCATTTCTTTATTTTTATTGGTTATCAAGCTCCCGTTAGTGCTTAATAATAGTTACTTAATGATTTATAATTTTTACGGGTTCGTTTGACCCTTAAAATCACGTTTTCGGGTTTCCTCGAAAAACGTGCACTAAAGCTTTATTAGCGTTTTAACACATTATTCGGATCCGTTTTCTATTATTCGGATCCGTTTTCTTCGGGAATCGTTCCCGTATACTAATTGGGCATGAATAAGCCTTATGAATCCTTACGATACTATAACCGAGGTCTCGTACCTCCTATGGTTATTTAACGCTTATTTTAGCGTTTTTCTCATTTCTTTTGGATTTACTTTCCTTACCAAAATTACTTAGGCACTATTAGGCCCTTAGATACCATATTAAAAATAATCTAATCACCATAATTAAGTTCAGGGTATTTCAGTTATGTTTTATTAGACTACTAGAGACGACACGGGGAGCATCGGATCTAGCTGATTCATACTCCACTGTTATACATTCCGGGTGTACGGTATGTTGTTACGTGTAACACCCCAACCGCTAATCCTATGCTTACCGTCTAATCGTCCTATTAATCCTACGAGTTCGCAGCGGAATTATTACATACTTACTACGGCGGGTGAAACAATGCCGCTAACCGCCCATACGGCTAGCTAGGCTACTAATACTTACAGTCACGGTCTGATGAACATAACGTACCGAGCTACTAAATTACTTACCAAAATAACATATGCCAAATACTTACATCCTGGATCACCGAGTATTAAAGTATATTCAATTACAACCTTTCAAGCTTACCAAAGAATGAGTTTCTAAAGCTACTCATCTATACCCCAATCCAATACTTCCATTATCCAAAAAGGTGTACCCCATGGTACACCGGCTACTCAAAAACTACAGCCATGTACTACTCAGTACACCCATCATAAATTCATTGTTTACATTCCAAAAAGAAGATAAAAGAAATGAAACTCAATCTTCACATATTCATCCCTCGCGGGTACCTGCGTGTAGTAAAAATGGTGCCCCAAGGGGCTCAGCAAACGCTGCATATGGACTCCGCATATACCGCGTGCTAGCTAGGGCACGCCGACTATTTGACGTCCACTAAACATGCAGTTCATTATTTCATACATACATGCTTTCATACATCATACATGCTATACAATTCATTACACAATTCAAGGCAACAATATCATAGCATACATCTCACTTACCTTCACAAGGTTAGCCAAATTATGCATCCGGGTTAATCGGAATGCTTTACTCTTTACTCATTACTTACTTCTTCTTACTTACAATTACTTACTTTCAATTACTTTACTTACTCATTCTTACTTACTTATACTCAAGTTAAGTCGTCGGGACCTCCGGCCCTGGGGACTACACCGTCCCACATCCGGGATTTACTTGACTCACCAATCCGGGATGCTACCCACTTAAGGGATTTGGGCCGCGGACCAGTTTAAGAGTCAGGAATTGGAGCCAACCTCTCGTGACTCCGCATCCTCACGCGTGGCCGAAACTATATCGGACTTCTACTCATTCCAATTTAATTACCATTTTAAGTTAGGATGGTTAGCTTGTTAGGAATAAGTTAGAAGTCCAAACACAAGGATTAACGGTCACGGTACAATACAACATACATACACACATTCATATTCATCCCAAACATTTCATGAATTATACAAACTAAAAATCAAAGAGAATATACCACATCATACAACACTACATATTCACAGGTATGCATATTAACTCCGATTCGTGCATTTATCTTATTTGGTGATCAATTAGCACACAACACACAAATCAGAGTAACCAAGGTAGCATACGGGGCATGAGGAATCCATACCGTTCACCGTCGTACTTGTATCCGACGTTCCTTCGGTGTTCACAATCCAAGTCCTAGCATATACATACAATTGGGTGGTTAATTACCCTTACTTAACCTTACTAACTACTTCACTAAAATGTCCTGATTTATACTTACTAATTCATTATTGTTCAAATACATGTACTTATGTTACTTTCTTAAAATTATTTTCTAAACTTGTTTATGGCCTTAATGACCTTTAAACATCATTAATTATGTCTTAATCATCTTATAATATCATTACCCATCATTACCCATCATTACTTAAGCTTTAAAACGCATTCTGTACAAATTCTGTGGTTGGTCCGGGTTAGTGTCCGGGTTTACAAACCCGGACCAACCCACTGGAACAACTTACGGGTTAGAAATATGCATGGTCCGGGTTTACACCCTAGTTTAAAACCCGGACCAGTTGTTTGGAAAAGCTACGGGTATAAAATTGACGTGGTCCGGGTTTACTTCCTACTTTCAAACCCGGACCACAATGTAATTTGCTCTCGGGTGAAATTTTTGCATTGTCCGGGTTTGTATCCTACTTTGCAACCCGGACAAATTTATTTAGAACTTACGGGTATGATTTTGGGGTGGTCCGGGTTAGCAGCTGGGTTGTAAACCCGGACCATCCCAGTGTCAAAACCTTCTGTCGTTTTTTCCTGCTAGTCCGGGTTTGCATCCTGGTTTGCAACCCGGACTAGTTGTAGTATTTTTATTTATGTAAGTTTTTGAGTTTGTTTAAATTCTAAACTTCTACCAATCTCTTCCTTAATGTTTCTACATATAATCTAGCATGTTTTAACCTTGTTTAAGCATCTAAAATTAGCCTAAACCAACACTATACAAATCTGTTACATTAACACTCACACTGTAATTTTCCTCCTCTGTTGCATTTCTACTTCTTCTAATAATGCTACAGATTTTCCTATTCTTCTTCCCACTAACTTAATGACTCTTACCCTAGTCTAACCTAGTTTGACAACTCTCAATACACCATTTACAACTACACTCAACTACACTCTTCCTCCCTGTTACAGCACATAATATTCACCTAGTTCTAATTTTCTCAAGTGTTCCAATTCTAGATAAATTTTGACATAGCCTCCCCTAAAATTTTACACTCTCACCACACATTCTAGTTCACATTCCAACACTTATTTCACCTGTTACAATAGACATCAATATACCCATCTCTCATACACAAGTACCACACTAAAACAACATCAAAATTCCTGCACTCAACAATCCAATCCCAACTATGTTTTTACAAGTTTTAAAATGTCTTTTAAGGTTCCAAATACTTATATTCTCTTATACATTACTCTACTAATGCACTACCATTTTACAATACCTATTTTTACTAAAAATCTGTTACATATACAAATATATACAAGGCTACACAATGAGTATTCTTACCTTGTTTTCCTTCTAGATTTTCTTCTCTTCTTGTTTCTTCCTCTACCGGTTTTGTAATCTCAATCCTCTAACACTACAACCATTCACATACACCATTCAATACTAAGAACTAACCCTAACCATTAATCAAGCTTTAATCTAGGTTTTAGGGTTTAGAAAATTTATTACCTTCCAAGAGCACAAGAGCTGTTTGGGATAGCTCAAGAACAAGACTTCTCACACCACCAAAATGCCAAAATCGGCTGGGTATAAAAGAGCAAGCAAGATAAGCTTCAAATTTCGCTTTGCCCTTAAAGGCTAGAAAAAGATGGAGTTTTCGAAATATTTTTACCTTAGAAGAACAAGGAGAAGGAGGGCCTTCTAATGGTGGTGTTGAAACTCCAAATGGGGTATACCCATAAAATCGAAAGTGCTTGTTTTTGAATTTTGGAAAGATGAAAATGTAGCTCTTGAGGAGAGGATCAATGGTGGTATTTTTATAATTTTTGGAGAATGTTTGAGGGAGTTACAAGAGGAAAGAAGAGGAGTTTGTGTGTGTTTGTTCAAGCTCCCATGGCTGCCATCGGTTTGGAGAAGAAGAGAGGAAATGAGAGAGTGAGGGTGAGTGGCCTTACGTGAGTGAGGAGAATGAATTGGAGGAGAGAGAGTAAAAAGGTGAGAGGGGTTACTTTAGTTTTTTGTTGTTTTGTGAGTAAAAGGAGAGTAATAAGAGGTGTGAGGGGGGGAATAAAAATCGGACACCCCACAGAACCCACTTGTGGGTTTTGAAATTTATTTGCAATATTGGACACATAGGTTTGTGTTAATTATATTTCTACCCCACAACTTCCCGTTTTTGACAGTTTTTACTAATTTCTCGTTTTCTTGATTCTTATTGGTTCAAAAGCCTCACTAATATTTATTAATGATTATTTAGTTGACTAAAATTGTTACGAGTCTATTTGACCCGCTTAAAGACATGTTTTCCCCGGTTACCTTGAAAAACGTGCTTTAAGGTTCGGTAATGTTTTTAAACCATTTTAAAGGTCCGTTTTCTTCGGGATTTGTTCCCTTATGATTGTTTACCCTTAATTAAGCTTCTAAATTATTTATTAGCCTAATTAATCACTATTTTTAATTACGGGGTATTTCAATCTACCCCCCTTAAAAAACTTTGCCCTCAAAGTTGCTCAAGGTTAATAGTTTTATAATTCTACTCATTATGCAAACCAATTGCCATAATGTATCTTCCTACACCTATGAGGTGTTTACTTCTTTCACACTGCAAGCATACACATTTCAACATCATACGCAATTCACATACACAATGCATCATTTCCATTCATACCATACCACAATACAAAACATCATTACCATCCACAATACGCATTACACCAATACACCATACATTGCACATACACATCATTCATTACACATTACACATACATACACATCCATACTAAATTCACTTGCACTACATGTGCCATACAAAATGCAATGCTTACCCCGAAGCAATGCAAAAGCAAAAGGGCTCTACCCCCCCCTTAAAAGGGGTACGACCCGTACCCGTATACTAAATACTAGACTCTCTAGTCTATGAATAACTGCGGGTATTTAGCCTTCATGGCATCTTCCAACTCCCATGTCGCTTCTTCGACATCATGGTTAGACCATAGGACCTTCACCATTCGTATAGACTTATGGCGAGTGTCTCTGGTCTTCCTATCAAGGATTCTCACTGGGGTTTCGACATATCTCATGTTTGGCTCAATGGATAGTCTCTCGGGCTCCAACACATGAGAAGGATCAGCAATACTTCTTGAGTTGTGACACATGAAATACATCATGGACACGCCCCAAGTCCTCAGGTAGTGCTAACCTATAGGCTACGGATCCAACTCTTTCGGTGATAGTGTACGGCCCTACAAACTTTGGGCTTAGCTTGCCCTTCTGACCAAAACGGAAGACACCCTTCATAGGTGAAACTCGCAAGAACACTTGGTCGCCCACGGCGAACTCAAGGTCGCGTCGTCTCACATCCGCATAGGATTTCTGTCTATCTTGGGCTGCCTTCATGTTAGCTCGGATTTGTTGCACTTCGGCTTGCACTTGCTCAAGTACTCCGGTCCTATTATGACCGCTTCACTTGACTCATCCCAACACAAGGGTGTACGGCAAGGTCTACCGTATAGAGCTTGGAAAGGCGACATCTTAATCGAGGCGTGATAACTATTATTATACGAGAACTCGATAAGATGAAGCTTATCTAACCAACTCCCCTGAAAGTCCAAGGCACATGCCCGAAGCATGTCCTCCAGTGTCTGGATGGTCCTTTCTGTCTGACCGTCGTCTGAGGATGGAAGGCGGTACTCAACTTCAGTTCTGTACCCAACGCTTCCCTTGTAGCTCTCCAGTATCTCGAAAGAAATCTGGTGTCGCGGTCAGATACTATGGTCTTAGGGACTCCGTGGTGTCTGATAATCTCCTTATCAAAAAGCTCAGCTAGCTTTACTACCTTCCAGTGTCCTTCATCGGTATGAATCTGGCAACCTTGGTAAGGCGATCTACTACAACCCAGATCATGTTGAGTCCTCCCCTAGCAGGTGGGAGTCCTACAACAAAATCCATGGAGATATCATGAAATTTCCACTCCGGAATTGGCATCGATTGTACCATTCCGCCCGGTCTACGGTGTTCAAATTTTACCTTCTGGCATGTCAAGCATCTCAATACGAATTCTGTCACATCTGACTTCATTCCAGACCACCAGAAGTACCTCTTCATGTCTTTGTACATCTTGGAGGCTCCCGGATGGACTGATAATGTAGAACTATGTGACTCTCGCAGGATGCGATCCCTTAGCTCAGCATTGCTTCGGGGGACGCATAGCCTGCCATTCAACCGAATCAAACCATCTTCATGTAGCTTAAAATCATACTTTTTCTTCTCAAAGGTACCATTCTCGATCTTGTGTCTGATTTCGGTTAGGTAAGGGTCGCTCAACTGAGCGTCTCGCACCTCGTCAACCAAGCTAGAAGAAGCGAGTAGCGAATGGAGCGAGTGTGCTCGACGGCTCAGGGCGTCGGCTACAATGTTTGCCTTCCCTTCCTTATACTGCAGATTGATGTCGTAGTCTGAGAGAAACTCCATCCACCTTCTCTGTCTCAAGTTGAGTTCTTTCTGAGTGAATACATACTGTAAGCTCTTATGGTCGGAGTAGATGGTGATGCTTACCCCATAGAGATAGTGTCGCCATATCTTCAAGGCGAAGACAATGGCTCCTAACTCTAAATCGTGAGTCGGGTAATTCTCCTCATGTTTCTTCAGCTGGCGGGAGGCATAAGCAACCACTTTGCCATGCTGCATGAGTACGCATCCCATTCCTTTGCCTGATGCATCACAGTACACCTCAAATCCCTCTGTGCCCTCTGGAAGAGTAAGGACGGGCGCTGAGGTCAATGAGTCTTTCAGTTTCTGAAATGATAACTCGCACTCGTCTGTCCATACAAACGGTGCATCTTTCTTCATCAATGCAGTCATGGGCTTGGCGACTTTCGAGAAGTCCCTTACAAATCTCCGGTAGTAACCGGCTAGACCAAGAAAGCTCCTAATGTCGGTAACAGTCTTGGGTCTAGGCCATGATCGTACAGCTTCTACCTTAGAAGGGTCAACCGAGATACCTGCGCTCGAGATGACATGTCCAAGGAATGATACCTGATCAAGCCAAAACTCGCATTTGGAGAACTTCGCATAAAGCTGGTTCTCGCGCAGTGTCTCAAGCACTTTCCTCAAGTGGATTTCATGTTCCTCTGGTGATTTGGAATATACAAGGATGTCGTCGATGAAGACCACAACCGAAGTGTCCAACTGCTCACTGAATAGTCGATTCATGAGGTCCATGAATTTTGCCGGTGCGTTTGACAACCGAATGGCATCACTGTGAATTCATAGTGGCCATATCTGGTACGAATGCCGTTTTCTCTCGATGTCTTGCTCTTTGATTGCAATCTGATGATACCCTGAACGGAGGTCGATCTTGGAGAAGACTGAGGCTCCTTTCAACTGGTCGAATAGGTCGTCGATACGTGGTAGTGGGTATTTGTTTTTGACTGTGACCGCATTCAGCTCGCGGTAGTCAATGCATAGTCGGAGACTACCGTCCTTCTTCTTCACGAAGAGAACCGGTGCTCCCCAGGGTGATACGCTCGGGCGTATAAACCCTTTGTCTAGAAGGTCTCTCAACTGTTCTTTTAATTCGGTCATCTCAGCTGGTGCCATGCGGTACGGTGCCCTGGCAATGGGACCGGTACCTGGCAATAGATCAATTTCGAATTCCACTGCTCTCGGTGGTGGCATGCCGGGTAGCTCCTTAGGGAATACATCGGGATACTCGGATACAATTGGTACTTCATCACTGAACTCTGGATCTCGTTCCAGGTCTTGTACATAACAAAGATACACCTCTTGGCCCTTTCTGAGCTCCCGGTACATGGCCATGGCAGATATAAGTGTGGTCGAAGGCTCTTTCGGTCTCTGGCGTAAGATACGGTAACCCCAGAAGGACTCTTGAGCAGCAGACGATGCTCGGCGCAGAGGATTCTACCCTTGTGCCGCTCCAACCAATTCATCCCAATGATTACGTCGAATCCCAATCCATTGAATTCGATGAAGGAAAGGGGAAACGATTCGCCTTTGATTTGGATTGTGGCTGATTGATAATACTTGGTGCACTTTACTCGCTCCTTCGATGGGAGAGTAACCATGAAGTTCGGTAGCTCATCCGCATCTAGCTTCAACCTCTTCACAAAGGATGGTGATACGAAAGTGTGAGAGGCGCCGGAGTCGAATAACACATTGGCATCAATGCCATTTACTGGGAAGGTTCCCGTTAGAATGGTGCCGCTTCTGCCGGCTTGTGCTTCGGTGAGGATGCTCAGGTTACCTTCGGTACCGAGTCCACAACCTATTGGATTCACAATTGGATAAGTATTGATGGTGGACACAAGTGGAATTAAATCAACACTGCTCTTTATTGATAAACCAACCATCATACATGTCGTGTCTCTAATACACGTTACTAATAGATTACATGATACTAGGAATTTAATACTTTCTAAAGGTAAGGTTCAGGCGTCCCGGTTTCATGTGTGTGGCATTGATTATTGCCGGCGGTGCCGTATTCAACTTGATCTTGTTGATACCGTGATACAGCATCCTAGAGTTTCCACCCATGATTAGGACATCTCCTGATCTCAATACCAGTTTCTGTGCGAGGTCCACACGCTTCTGCTCGCTATACAGGAATACGGCGTCATCACCAATGGACCAAGACACTACGGGCACTCCTTGCTCAAGAGATTCCGCTGTCTCGTCCTTGTCTTGGTGTAACCCAAGTCGTCCTTCCTTTTCATAGAAGTTGACGATACAAAGGTCTGCTTCAAGTGCGGGGATTGGTTCAGGTTCACACTGTTGTGCAAGTTCTACTGCTTGTGTGATGAGGGTCTGAAACTCTGGTGGTATTGTCGGTGTGTCGCTCCGTCTTGTGTTCGTGTCTCCTGGTATGTCTTGGTATAAGGATTCCAGTCCTTTCCCAAGCACATCATCTTCAGCTTCATCTTCGCTCCACCGGGAATTCGGGTGTGTAAAATCCACCTTGACCCGTTCCTAGCTCGTTGCATCGTCGGATGATTGAGATTTGCGCTTCGGGTGTCAGGTATCCCTTTAATAAAATCCTACCTGGTCGGATGACCTGACACTGTTTGTTGGTGTAGTCGTGGTTGGTGATGTCGATCTCTTCTTGATTCAAGGTTACCGGTATCGGGTAACAGATACTAAAGCTTCCTATGGTTACAATTTCATCTACGGTGAGTACTAGTTTCAACTACTTCATTTCATGCTTGGTATACACTTCATTTATTTACTCATGCATTCACTCATACAGTTACTCTACTACTAGGCATGCTATTTCAAGGATTAAAGGTTTAGATGATTACCTTGGCCGGATTTCGAACCGGGTCCATCACGGTCAATCACATGCAGAACAGGCTGCCTCTGAGGTGCGCCTCTCTGAGGGCCCCGGGATCCCTGTCCCTGAGGTGCCTGCTGGGCCGGTGCATCGCCAGATGCCACCTCCTTGCCCTCTCTCTGCTTGTAGTTCTGAAGCTTCCCTTTGGCTTCGCATTCTCTGGGCATCTATTAGCTGTGTGCCCCAGCTTCTGACAGTTGTAGCATTTGATGTCTCTCCCAAAGCAGTCTTTACCAGGATGGTCCTGGTTGCACTTCCTGCACACATAAGTGCGGCCGTCGGAGAAGGTTTTGGCGGCACCGGAGCTAGAACCTGATGTTAGAGGGTTAGCACATGTGTGCGTGGATATACTAGATTTGGTACTTATACGAATACAAATTGGATTAAGAATTTACCCTTAGGTGGGTGCGATCTCAGTGGCTTAGCTGCCACCGGTGCAGAATAACCAAGCTGAAGTAACTCAGATGGTTTGCCCTGCTCAGCATGGGCACTGCTCTCACCCTGGGATTTCTTTTGGGATTGCTGAAAGAAATTCCCTTTTTTCTTTTTCCAGCTCTTCCCCTGGTTCTGCTCCTCAGTGCTGGTATTTTTGTTGTTAGCTTTGCGCTTCAGCGCGGTCTCTTCATCCCTTAGTTGGCAAGTGATCTCAACGCGAGAAGCCGCGTGATAACACTCCTGAAATTTCAGGTATTAGCCGGGATTCTCATTTGAGGAAGGATAAGGAAAAGATTCAAAGAATTCAAGGAATTTAAGGAATTGAAATGATACTAAGGGTTAACCGTTATTTACCTGAAGGGAGGTAAACCTGGTATAGCCCATACCACCGTAGGCGATGGCTCAGACCGCCATAGAAGCGATCGACCAACACCTGGCCGGTGTATCCTAAGTCAGGGAGAAGACGGAGGATGGATGTGAAAGTGCGGTAGTACTCATCCACAGACATCTTGTCTGTCATCTTTAAGGCGTCTAGCTCTAGCCTTTTCTTGGTTTTCACGTGTTCAGGATAGTATTTTGAACGGAGGAGTGAGGCGAAGAATCCCAATCGAATGTGGGGTCGCTGACATGCTCGTGCTTCACCAGCTTCCACCAGTCCATGGCTGCATCCTTCAGATAGTAGGCTGCAACTCTGACTCGGACTCCAGCAGGAGCTTCGAGTGTTTCGAAAGCCGTCTCCATCTCGGAGATGTAGGCCTCGAGCTTAGCCGGATCACTCTCGCCCCTAAAGCAGGGAGGGCGGAGTTCCGCTACAGCTTTTACCCAGTTTGCTTCTCTGGGTGGTGGGGGAGGGATTGGCCCCGCTTGAGTTTGTTGGGTTTGTTGGGATTGTTGTACAGCTTGTATTACTTGAGGTAGCATCTGCGCTACCGTGGCGGCGACGATCTCAGCTATCGTCTGCGCCCAGGTCCGTCACTGCCCCCCCTCTGGGGCGACCTGGACCTCTGCCTGACATCTGAATATTTAACAGTTACGTTAGGCTTGCAAGATATGACTCAAAGGTCTTGGAATTTAAGCAAGGTATCGCTCATAAGAACGTTAGGGGTATCCGTTGTTAACAACGGTAGTTCCTAGTTAGGTTTCTAAGTATCATCTTAAGACGGTTGAAATCCTAACTCGTAATCCCCTATTCTCGGTACTATGGACATCAGAGCGTAACTACGCTCTGATACCACTTTTTGTAACACCCCAACCGCTAATCCTATGCTTACCGTCTAATCGTCCTATTAATCCTACGAGTTTGCAGCGGAATTATTACATACTTACTACGGCGGGTGAAACAATGCCGCTAACCGCCCATACGGCTAGCTAGGCTACTAATACTTACAGTCACGGTCTGATGAACATAACGTACCGAGCTACTAATTACTTACCAAAATAACATATGCCAAATACTTACATCCTGGATCACCGAGTATTTAAAGTATATTCAATTACAACCTTTCAAGCTTACCAAAAATGAGTTTCTAAAGCTACTCATCTATACCCCAATCCAATACTTCCATTATCCAAAAGGTGTACCCCATGGTACACCGGCTACTCAAAAACTACAGCCATGTACTACTCAGTACACCCATCATAAATTCATTGTTTACATTCCAAAAAGAAGATAAAAGAAATGAAACTCAATCTTCACATCTTCATCCCTCGCGGGTACCTGCGTGTAGTAAAAATGGTGCCCCAAGGGGCTCAGCAAACGCTGCATATGGACTCCGCATATACCGCGTGCTAGCTAGGGCACGCCGACTATTTGACGTCCACTAAACATGCAGTTCATTATTTCATACATACATGCTTTTCATACATCATACATGCTATACAATTCATTACACAATTCAAGGCAACAATATCATAGCATACATCTCACTTACCTTCACAAGGTTAGCCAAATTATGCATCCGGGTTAATCGGAATGCTTTACTCTTTTACTCATTACTTACTTCTTCTTACTTACAATTACTTACTTTCAATTACTTTACTTACTCATTCTTACTTACTTACTTATACTCAAGTTAAGTCGTCGGGACCTCCGGCCCTGGGGACTACTCCGTCCCACATCCGGGATTTACTTGACTCACCAATCCGGGATGCTACCCACTTAAGGGATTTGGGCCGCGGACCAGTTTAAGAGTCAGGAATTGGAGCCAACCTCTCGTGACTCCGCATCCTCACGCGTGGCCGAAACTATATCGGACTTCTACTCATTCCAATTTAATTACCATTTTAAGTTAGGATGGTTAGCTTGTTAGGAATAAGTTAGAAGTCCAAACACAAGGAATAACGGTCACGGTACAATACAACATACATACACACATTCATATTCATCCCAAACATTTCATGAATTATACAAACTAAAATCAAAGAAATATACCACATCAACAACACTACATATTCACAGTATGCATATTAACTCCGATTCGTGCATTTATCTTATTTGGTGATCAATTAGCACACAACACACAAATCAGAGTAACCAAGATAGCATACGGGGCATGAGGAATCCATACCGTTCACCGTCGTACTTGTATCCGACGTTCCTTCGGTGTTCACAATCCAAGTCCTAGCATATACATACAATTGGGTGGTTAATTACCCTTACTTAACCTTACTAACTACTTCACTAAAATGTCCTGATTTATACTTACTAATTCATTATTGTTCAAATACATGTACTTATGTTACTTTCTTAAAATTATTTTCTAAACTTGTTTATGGCCTTAATGACCTTTAAACATCATTAATTATGTCTTAATCATCTTATAATATCATTACCCATCATTACCCATCATTACTTAAGCTTTAAAACGCATTCTGTACAAATTCTGTGTTGGTCCGGGTTAGTGTCCGGGTTTACAAACCCGGACCAACCCACTGGAACAACTTACGGGTTAGAAATATGCATGGTCCGGGTTTACACCCTAGTTTAAAACCCGGACCAGTTGTTTGGAAAAGCTACGGGTATAAAATTGACATGGTCCGGGTTTACTTCCTACTTTCAAACCCGGACCACAATGTAATTTGCTCTCGGGTGAAATTTTTGCATTGTCCGGGTTTGTATCCTACTTTGCAACCCGGACAATTTTTTTAGAACTTACGGGTATGATTTTGGGGTGGTCCGGGTTAGCAGCTGGGTTGTAAACCCGGACCATCCCAGTGTCAAAACCTTCTGTCGTTTTTTCCTGCTAGTCCGGGTTTGCATCCTGGTTTGCAACCCGGACTAGTTGCAGTATTTTTATTTATGTAAGTTTTTGAGTTTGTTTAAATTCTAAACTTCTACCAATCTCTTCCTAATGTTTCTACATATAATCTAGCATGTTTTAACTTGTTTAAGCATCTAAAATAGCCTAAACCAACACTATACAAATCTGTTACATTAACACTCACACTGTAATTTTTCCTCCTCTGTTGCATTTCTACTTCTTCTAATAATGCTACAGATTTTCCTATTCTTCTTCCCACTAACTTAATGACTCTTACCCTAGTCTAACCTAGTTTGACAACTCTCAATACACCATTTACAACTACACTCAACTACACTCTTCCCCTGTTACAAAATCTGTTACAGCACATAATATTCACCTAGTTCTAATTTTCTCAAGTGTTCCAATTCTAGATAAATTTTGACATAGCCTCCCCTAAATTTTACACTCTCACCACACATTCTAGTTCACATTCCAACACTTATTTCACCTGTTACAATAGACATCAATATACCCATCTCTCATACACAAGTACCACACTAAAACAACATCAAAATTCCTGCACTCAACAATCCAATCCCAACTATGTTTTTACAAGTTTTAAAATGTCTTTTAAGGTTCCAAATACTTATATTCTCTTATACATTACTCTACTAATACACTACCATTTTACAATACATATTTTCATTACTAAAAATCTGTTACATATACAAATATATACAAGGCTACACAATGAGTATTCTTACCTTGTTTTCCTTCTAGATTTTCTTTCTCTTCTTGTTTCTTCTTCCTCTACCTTTTGTAATCTCAATCCTCTAACACTACAACCATTCATATACACCATTCAATACTAAGAACTAACCCTAACCATTAATCAAGCTTTAATCTAGGTTTTAGGGTTTAGAAAATTTATTACCTTCCAAGAGCACAAGAGCTGTTTGGGATAGCTCAAGAACAAGACTTCTCACACCACCAAAATGCCAAAATCGGCTGGGTATAAAAGAGCAAGCAAGATAAGCTTCAAATTTCGTTTTGCCCTTAAAGGCTAGAAAAAGATGGAGTTTTCGAAATATTTTTACCTTAGAAGAACAAGGAGAAGGAGGGCCTTCTAATGGTGGTGTTGAAACTCCAAATGGGGTATACCCATAAAATCGAAAGTGCTTGTTTTTGATTTTGGAAGATGAAAATGTAGCTCTTGAGGAGAGGATACAATGGTGGTATTTTTATAATTTTTGGAGAGTTTGAGGGAGTTACAAGAGAGAAGAGGAGTTTTGTGTGTTTTTCTAGCTCCCATGGCTGATCGGTTGGAGAGAAGAGAGAAAGAGAGAGTGAGGGTGAGTGGCTTACGTGAGTGAGGAATGAATTGGAGGAGAGAGAGTAAAAAGTGATGGGGTTACTTTATGTTTTTTGTTGTTTTGTGAGTAAAAGGAGAGTAATAGAGGTGTGAGGGGGGGAATAAATCGGACACCCCACAGAACCCACTGGGGTTTTGAAATTTATTTGCAATATTGGAACATAGTTTGTGTTATTATATTTCTACCCCACAACTTCCCGTTTTTGACAGTTTTTACTAATTTCTCGTTTTCTTGATTTTATTGGTTCAAAGCTCACTAATATTTATTAATGATTATTTAGTTGACTAAAATTGTTACGAGTCTATTTGACCCGCTTAAAGACACGTTTTCCCGGTTACCTCGAAAAACGTGCTTTAAGGTTCGGTAATGTTTTTAAACCGTTTTAAAGGTCCGTTTTCTTCGGGATTTGTTCCCTTATGATTATTCCCTTAATTAAGCTTCTAAATATTTAGCCTAATTAATCACATTTAATTACGGGGTATTTCAATCTGCCCCCCTTAAAAACTTTGCCCTCAAAGTTGCTCAAGGTTAATAGTTTTATAATTCTACTCATTATGCAAACCAATTGCCATAATGTATCTTCCTACACCTATGAGGTGTTTACTTCTTTCACACTGCAAGCATACACATTTCAACATCATACGCAATTCACATACACAATGCATCATTTCCATTCATACCATACCAAATACAAAATACATCATTACCATCCACAATACGCATTACAACAATACACAATACATACATTGCCATACACATCATTCATTACACATTACACATACATACACATCCATACTAAATTCACTTGCACTACATGTGCCATACAAAATGCAATGCTTACCCCGAAGCAATGCAAAAGCAAAAGGGCTCTACCCCCCTTAAAAGGGGTACGACCCGTACCCGTATACTAAATACTAGACTCTCTAGTCTATGAATAACTGCGGGTATTTAGCCTTCATGGCATCTTCCAACTCCCATGTCGCTTCTTCGACATCATGGTTAGACCATAGGACCTTCACCATTCGTATAGACTTATGGCGAGTGTCTCTGGTCTTCCTATCAAGGATTCTCACTGGGGTTTCGACATATCTCATGTTTGGCTCAATGGATAGTCTCTCGGGCTCCAACACATGAGAAGGATCAGCAATACTTCTTGAGTTGTGACACATGAAATACATCATGGACACGCCCCAAGTCCTCAGGTAGTGCTAACCTATAGGCTACGGATCCAACTCTTTCGGTGATAGTGTACGGCCCTACAAACTTTGGGCTTAGCTTGCCCTTCTGACCAAAACGGAAGACACCCTTCATAGGTGAAACTCGCAAGAACACTTGGTCGCCCACGGCGAACTCAAGGTCGCGTCGTCTCACATCCGCATAGGATTTCTGTCTATCTTGGGCTGCCTTCATGTTAGCTCGGATTTGTTGCACTTCGGCTTGCACTTGCTCAAGGTACTCCGGTCCTATTATGACCGCTTCACTTGACTCATCCCAACACAAGGGTGTACGGCAAGGTCTACCGTATAGAGCTTGGAAAGGCGACATCTTAATCGAGGCGTGATAACTATTATTATACGAGAACTCGATAAGATGAAGCTTATCTAACCAACTCCCCTGAAAGTCCAAGGCACATGCCCGAAGCATGTCCTCCAGTGTCTGGATGGTCCTTTCTGTCTGACCGTCGGTCTGAGGATGGAAGGCGGTACTCAACTTCAGTTCTGTACCCAACGCTTCCCTTGTAGCTCTCCAGTATCTCGAAAGAAATCTGGTGTCGCGGTCAGATACTATGGTCTTAGGGACTCCGTGGTGTCTGATAATCTCCTTATCAAAAAGCTCAGCTAGCTTTACTACCTTCCAGGTGTCCTTCATCGGTATGAATCTGGCAACCTTGGTAAGGCGATCTACTACAACCCAGATCATGTTGAGTCCTCCCCTAGCAGGTGGGAGTCCTACAACAAAATCCATGGAGATATCATGAAATTTCCACTCCGGAATTGGCATCGATTGTACCATTCCGCCCGGTCTACGGTGTTCAAATTTTACCTTCTGGCATGTCAAGCATCTCAATACAATTCTGTCACATCTGACTTCATTCCAGACCACCAGAAGTACCTCTTCATGTCTTTGTACATCTTGGAGGCTCCCGGATGGACTGATAATGTAGAACTATGTGACTCTCGCAGGATGCGATCCCTTAGCTCAGCATTGCTTCGGGGGACGCATAGCCTGCCATTCAACCGAATCAAACCATCTTCATGTAGCTTAAAATCATACTTTTTCTTCTCAAAGGTACCATTCTCGATCTTGTGTCTGATTTCGGTTAGGTAAGGGTCGCTCAACTGAGCGTCTCGCACCTCGTCAACCAAGCTAGAAGAAGCGAGTAGCGAATGGAGCGAGTGTGCTCGACGGCTCAGGGCGTCGGCTACAATGTTTGCCTTCCCTTCCTTATACTGCAGATTGATGTCGTAGTCTGAGAGAAACTCCATCCACCTTCTCTGTCTCAAGTTGAGTTCTTTCTGAGTGAATACATACTGTAAGCTCTTATGGTCGGAGTAGATGGTGATGCTTACCCCATAGAGATAGTGTCGCCATATCTTCAAGGCGAAGACAATGGCTCCTAACTCTAAATCGTGAGTCGGGTAATTCTCCTCATGTTTCTTCAGCTGGCGGGAGGCATAAGCAACCACTTTGCCATGCTGCATGAGTACGCATCCCATTCCTTTGCCTGATGCATCACAGTACACCTCAAATCCCTCTGTGCCCTCTGGAAGAGTAAGGACGGGCGCTGAGGTCAATGAGTCTTTCAGTTTCTGAAATGATAACTCGCACTCGTCTGTCCATACAAACGGTGCATCTTTCTTCATCAATGCAGTCATGGGCTTGGCGACTTTCGAGAAGTCCCTTACAAATCTCCGGTAGTAACCGGCTAGACCAAGAAAGCTCCTAATGTCGGTAACAGTCTTGGGTCTAGGCCATGATCGTACAGCTTCTACCTTAGAAGGGTCAACCGAGATACCTGCGCTCGAGATGACATGTCCAAGGAATGATACCTGATCAAGCCAAAACTCGCATTTGGAGAACTTCGCATAAAGCTGGTTCTCGCGCAGTGTCTCAAGCACTTTCCTCAAGTGGATTTCATGTTCCTCTGGTGATTTGGAATATACAAGGATGTCGTCGATGAAGACCACAACCGAAGTGTCCAACTGCTCACTGAATAGTCGATTCATGAGGTCCATGAATTTTGCCGGTGCGTTTGACAAACCGAATGGCATCACTGTGAATTCATAGTGGCCATATCTGGTACGAATGCCGTTTTCTCATGTCTTGCTCTTTGATTGCAATCTGATGATACCCTGAACGGAGGTCGATCTTGGAGAAGACTGAGGCTCCTTTCAACTGGTCGAATAGGTCGTCGATACGTGGTAGTGGGTATTTGTTTTTGACTGTGACCGCATTCAGCTCGCGGTAGTCAATGCATAGTCGGAGACTACCGTCCTTCTTCTTCACGAAGAGAACCGGTGCTCCCCAGGGTGATACGCTCGGGCGTATAAACCCTTTGTCTAGAAGGTCTCTCAACTGTTCTTTTAATTCGGTCATCTCAGCTGGTGCCATGCGGTACGGTGCCCTGGCAATGGGACCGGTACCTGGCAATAGATCAATTTCGAATTCCACTGCTCTCGGTGGTGGCATGCCGGGTAGCTCCTTAGGGAATACATCGGGATACTCGGATACAATTGGTACTTTCATCACTGAACTCTGGATCTCGTTCCAGGTCTTGTACATAACAAAGATACACCTCTTGGCCCTTTCTGAGCTCCCGGTACATGGCCATGGCAGATATAAGTGTGGTCGAAGGCTCTTTCGGTCTCTGGCGGTAAGATACGGTAACCCCAGAAGGACTCTTGAGCAGCAACGATGCTCGGCGCAGAGGATTCTACCCTTGTGCCGCTCCAACCAATTCATCCCAATGATTACGTCGAATCCCAATCCATTGAATTCGATGAAGGAAAGGGGAAACGATTCGCCTTTGATTTGGATTGTGGCTGATTGATAATACTTGGTGCACTTTACTCGCTCCTCTCATGGGAGAGTAACCATGAAGTTCGGTAGCTCATCCGCATCTAGCTTCAACCTCTTCACAAAGGATGGTGATACGAAAGTGTGAGAGGCGCCGGAGTCGAATAACACATTGGCATCAATGCCATTTACTGGGAAGGTTCCCGTTAGAATGGTGCCGCTTCTGCCGGCTTGTGCTTCGGTGAGGATGCTCAGGTTACCTTCGGTACCGAGTCCACAACCTATTGGATTCACAATTGGATAAGTATTGATGGTGGACACAAGTGGAATTAAATCAACACTGCTCTTTATTGATAAACCAACCATCATACATGTCGTGTCTCTAATACACGTTACTAATAGATTACATGATACTAGGAATTTAATACTTTCTAAAGGTAAGGTTCAGGCGTCCCGGTTTCATGTGTGTGGCATTGATTATTGCCGGCGGTGCCGTATTCAACTTGATCTTGTTGATACCGTGATACAGCATCCTAGAGTTTCCACCCCCATGATTAGGACATCTCCTGATCTCAATACCAGTTTCTGTGCGAGGTCCACACGCTTCTGCTCGCTATACAGGAATACGGCGTCATCACCAATGGACCAAGACACTACGGGCACTCCTTGCTCAAGAGATTCCGCTGTCTCGTCCTTGTCTTGGTGTAACCCAAGTCGTCCTTCCTTTTCATAGAAGTTGACGATACAAAGGTCTGCTTCAAGTGCGGGGATTGGTTCAGGTTCACACTGTTGTGCAAGTTCTACTGCTTGTGTGATGAGGGTCTGAAACTCTGGTGGTATTGTCGGTGGTGTCGCTCCGTCTTGTGTTCGTGTCTCCTGGTATGTCTTGGTATAAGGATTCCAGTTTTCCCTTCACACATCTTCAGCTTCATCTTCGCTCCACCGGGAATTCGGGTGTGTAAAATCCACCTTGACCCGTTCCTAGCTCGTTGCATCGTCGGATGATTGAGATTTGCGCTTCGGGTGTCAGGTATCCCTTTAATAAAATCCTACCTGGTCGGATGACCTGACACTGTTTGTTGGTGTAGTCGTGGTTGGTGATGTCGATCTCTTCTTGATTCAAGGTTACCGGTATCGGGTAACAGATACTAAAGCTTCCTATGGTTACAATTTCATCTACGGTGAGTACTAGTTTCAACTACTTTTTCATGCTTGGTATACACTTCATTTATTTACTCATGCATTCACTCATACAGTTACTCTACTACTAGGCATGCTATTTCAAGGATTAAAGGTTTAGATGATTACCTTGGCCGGATTTCGAACCGGGTCCATCACGGTCAATCACATGCAGAACAGGCTGCCTCTGAGGTGCGCCTCTCTGAGGGCCCCGGGATCCCTGTCCCTGAGGTGCCTGCTGGGCCGGTGCATCGCCAGATGCCACCTCCTTCCTGCCCTCTCTCTGCTTGTAGTTCTGAAAGCTTCCCTTTGGCTTCGCATTCTCTGGGCATCTATTAGCTGTGTGCCCCAGCTTCTGACAGTTGTAGCATTTGATGTCTCTCCCAAAGCAGTCTTTACCAGGATGGTCCTGGTTGCACTTCCTGCACACATAAGTGCGGCCGTCGGAGAAGGTTTTGGCGGCACCGGAGCTAGAACCTGAGGTTAGAGGGTTAGCACATGTGTGCGTGGATATACTAGATTTGGTACTTATACGAATACAAATTGGATTAAGAATTTACCCTTAGGTGGGTGCGATCTCAGTGGCTTAGCTGCCACCGGTGCAGAATAACCAAGCTGAAGTAACTCAGATGGTTTGCCCTGCTCAGCATGGGCACTGCTCTCACCCTGGATTTCTTTTGGGATTGCTGAAAGAAATTCCCTTTTTTCTTTTTCCAGCTCTTCCCCTGGTTCTGCTCCTCAGTGCTGGTATTTTTGTTGTTAGCTTTGCGCTTCAGCGCGGTCTCTTCATCCCTTAGTTGGCAAGTGATCTCAACGCGAGAAGCCGCGTGATAACACTCCTGAAATTTCAGGTATTAGCCGGGATTCTCATTTAAGGAAAGGATAAGGAAAAGATTCAAAGAATTCAAGGAATTTAAGGAATTGAAATGATACTAAGGGTTAACCGTTATTTACCTGAAGGGAGGTAAACCTGGTATAGCCCATACCGTACCGTAGGCGATGGCTCAGACCGCCATAGAAGCGATCGACCAACACCTGGCCGGTGTATCCTAAGTCAGGGAGAAGACGGAGGATGGATGTGAAAGTGCGGTAGTACTCATCCACAGACATCTTGTCTGTCATCTTTAAGGCGTCTAGCTCTAGCCTTTTCTTGGTTTTCACAGTGTTCAGGATAGTATTTTGAACGGAGGAGTGAGGCGAAAGAATCCCAATCGAATGTGGGGTCGCTGACATGCTCGTGCTTCACCAGCTTCCCACCAGTCCATGGCTGCATCCTTCAGATAGTAGGCTGCAACTCTGACTCGGACTCCAGCAGGAGCTTCGAGTGTTTCGAAAGCCGTCTCCATCTCGGAGATGTAGGCCTCGAGCTTAGCCGGATCACTCTCGCCCCTAAAGCAGGGAGGGCGGAGTTCCGCTACAGCTTTTACCCAGTTTGCTTCTCTGGGTGGTGGGGGAGGGATTGGCCCCGCTTGAGTTTGTTGGGTTTGTTGGGATTGTTGTACAGCTTGTATTACTTGAGGTAGCATCTGCGCTACCGTGGCGGCGACGATCTCAGCTATCGTCTGCGCGCCAGGTCCGTCACTCCCCCTCCTCTGGGGCGACCTGGACCTCTGCCTGACATCTGAATATTTAACAGTTACGTTAGGCTTGCAAGATATGACTCAAAGGTCTTGGAATTTAAGCAAGGTATCGCTCATAAGAACGTTAGGGGTATCCGTTGTTAACAACGGTAGTTCCTAGTTAGGTTTCTAAGTATTCATCTTAAGACGGTTGAAATCCTAACTCGGTAATCCCCTATGCTCGGTACTACGGACATCAGAGCGTAGTCTGATACCACTTTTTGTAACACCCCAACCGCTAATCCTATGCTTACCGTCTAATCGTCCTATTAATCCTACGAGTTCGCAGCGGAATTATTACATACTTACTACGGCGGGTGAAACAATGCCGCTAACCGCCCATACGGCTAGCTAGGCTACTAATACTTACAGTCACGGTCTGATGAACATAACGTACCGAGCTACTAAATTACTTACCAAAATAACATATGCCAAATACTTACATCCTGGATCACCGAGTATTTAAAGTATATTCAATTACAACCTTTCAAGCTTACCAAAAGAATGAGTTTCTAAAGCTACTCATCTATACCCCAATCCAATACTTCCATTATCCAAAAAGGTGTACCCCATGGTACACCGGCTACTCACAAAACTACACCATGTACTACTCGTACACCCATCCTAAATTCATTGTTTTACATTCCAAAAGAGATAAAAGAAATGAAACTCAATCTTCACATATTCATCCCTCGCGGACCTGCGTGTAGTAAATGGTGCCCCAGGGCCTCAGCACGCTGCATATGGACTCCGCATACTACCGCGTGCTAGCTAGGCACCCGACTATTTGACGTCCCTAAACATCAGTTCATTATTTCATACATACATGCTTTTCATACATCAACCAATGCTATACATTCATTACACAATTCAAGGAACAACAATATCATAGCATACATCTCACTTACCTTCACAAGGTTAGCCAAATTAATCATCCTGGGTTAATCGGAATGCTTTACCTCTTTTACTCATTACTTACTTCTTCTTACTTACAATTACTTACTTTCAATTACTTTACTTACTCATTCTTACTTACTATTATACTCAAGTTAAGTCGTCGACCTCCGGCCCTGGGGACTACACACCGTCCCACATCCGGGATTTACTTGACTCACCAATCCGGATGCTACCCACTTAAGGGATTTGGGCCGCGGACCAGTTTAAGAGTCAGAATTGGAGCCAACGCTCTCGTGGACTCCGCATCCTCACGCGTGCCGAAACTATATCGGACTTCTACTCATTCCAATTTATTACCATTTTAAGTTAGGATGTTAGCTTGTTTAGGAATAAGTTTAGAAGTCCAACACAAGATTAACGGCACGGTACAATACAACTACATACACACATTCATATTCATCCCAACATTCATGAATTTACAAACAAAATCAAGAGAATACCACATACAACACTACATATTCACCAGGTATGCATTAACTCCGATTCGTGCATTTATCTTATTTTGGTGATCAATTAGCACACACACACAAATCAGAGTAACCAAGTAGCATACGGGGCATGAGGAATCATACCGTTCACCGTCGTACTTGTATCCGACGTTCCTTCGGTGTTCACAATCCAAGTCCTAGCATTATACATACCATTGGGGTGGTTAATTACCCTTACTTAACCTTACTAACTACTTCCTAAAATGCCTGATTATACTTACTAATTCATTATTGTTCATCATACAGTACTTATGTTACTTCTTAAAATTATTTTCTAAACTTGTTTGGCCTTACTGACCTTTAAACATCATTATTATGTCTTAATCATCTTATAATATCATTACCCATCATTACCCATTACTTAAGCTTTAAAAACGCATTCTGTACAAATTCTGTGTTGGTCCGGGTTAGTGTCCGGGTTTATACAAACCCGGACCAACCCACTGAACAACTTACGGGTTAGAAATATGCATGTCCGGGTTTACACCCTAGTTTTAAAACCCGGACCAGTTGTTTGGAAAACTACGGGTAAAAATTGACGTGGTCCGGGTTTACTTCCTACTTCAAACCCGACCACAATGTAATTTGCTCTGGGTTGAAATTTTGCATTGTCCGGGTTTTGTATCCTACTTTGCAACCCGGACAAATTTATTATTTAGAACTTACGGGTATGATTTTGGGGTGGTCCGGGTTAGCAGCTGGGTTGTAAACCCGGACCATCCCAGTGTCAAAAACCTTCTGTCGTTTTTTTTCCTGCTAGTCCGGGTTTGCATCCTGGTTTGCAACCCCGACTAGTTGCAGTATTTTATTTATGTAAGTTTTTGAGTTTGTTTAAATCTAAACTTCTACAATCTCTTCCTAATGTTTCTACATATAATCTAGCATGTTTTTAAAACCTTGTTTAAGCATCTAAAATTAGCCTAAACCACCACTATACAAATCTGTTACTTAACACTACTCCACTGTAATTTTTCCTCCTCCTGTTGCATTTCTACTTCTTCTAATAATGGCTACAGATTTTCCTATTCTTCTTCCCACTAACTTAATGACTCTTACCCTAGTCTAACCTAGTTTGACAACTCTCAATACACCATTTACAACCACTCAACTACACTCTCCTCCCTGTTACAATCACTACTATTCACACTAGTTTCTAATTTTCTCAAGTGTTTCCAATTCTAGATAAATTTTGACATAGCCTCCCCTAAAATTTTACACTCTCACCACACATTCGTCACATTCCAACACTTATTTCACCTGTTACAATAGACACAATATACCCTCTCTCATACCAAGTACCCCATACACAGTACTACAACAACACACACATCAAAACCTGCAACTCAACAATCCCACTATCGTTTTTTACAAGTTTTAAAATGTCTTTTAAGGTTCCAAATACTTATTTCTCTTATACATTACTCTACTAATGCACTACCATTTTACAATACCTATTTTTGTTACTAAAATCTGTTACATATACAAATATATACAAGGCTACACAATGAGTATTCTTACCTTGTTTTCCTTCTAGATTTTCTTTCTCTTCTTGTTTCTTCCTCTACCAGTTTTGTAATCTCAATCCTCTAGCACTACAACCATTCACATACACCATTCAATACTAGGAACTAACCCTAACCATTAATCAAGCTTTAATCTAGGTTTTAGGGTTTAGAAAATTTATTACCTTCCAAGAGCACAAGAGCTGTTTGGGATAGCTCAAGAACAAGACTTCTCACACCACCAAAATGCCAAAATCGGCTGGGTATAAAAGAGCAAGCAAGATAAGCTTCAAATTTCGTTTTGCCCTTAAAGGCTAGAAAAAGATGGAGTTTTCGAAATATTTTTACCTTAGAAGAACAAGGAGAAGGAGGGCCTTCTAATGGTGGTGTTGAAACTCCAAATGGGGTATACCCATAAAATCGAAAGTGCTTGTTTTTGAATTTTGGAAGGATGAAATGTAGCTCTTGAGGAGAGGATTCAATGGTGGTATTTTTATAATTTTTGGAGAATGTTTGAGGAGTTACAAGAGGAAAGAAGAGGAGTTTGTGTGTGTTTGTTCACTCCCATGGCTGCCATCGGTTTGAGAAGAAGAGAGAAATGAGAGAGTGAGGTGAGGGCCTTACGTGAGTGAGGAGAATGAATTGAGAGAGAGAGTAAAAAGGTGAGAGGGGGTTACTTTATGTTTTTTGTTGTTTTGTGAGTAAAAGGAGAGTAATAAGTGTGAGGGGGGGAATAAAAATCGGACACCCCACAGAACCCACTTGTGGGTTTTGAAATTTTTTGCAATATTGGACACATAGTTTGTGTTAATTATATTTCTACCCCACAACTTCCCGTTTTTGACAGTTTTTACTAATTTCTCTTTTCGTTTTTGATTTTATTGGTTCAAAGCCTCACTAATATTTATTAATGATTATTTAGTTGACTAAAATTGTTACGAGTCTATTTGACCCGCTTAAAGACACGTTTTCCCCGGTTACCTCGAAAAACGTGCTTTAAGGTTCGGTAATGTTTTTAAACCGTTTTAAAGGTCCGTTTTCTTCGGGATTTGTTCCCTTATGATTATTTACCTTAATTAAGCTTCTAAATTATTTATTAGCCTAATTAATCACTATTTTTAATTACGGGGTATTTCAATCTACCCCCTATTAAAAACTTTGCCCTCAAAGTTGCTCAAGGTTAATAGTTTTATAATTCTACTCATTATGCAAACCAATTGCCATAATGTATCTTCCTACACCTATGAGGTGTTTACTTTCTTTCACACTGCAAGCATACACATTTCAACATCATACGCAATTCACATACACAATGCATCATTTCCATTCATACCATACCACAATACAAAATACATCATTACCATCCACAATACACATTACACCAATACACCATACATTGCACATACACATCATTCATTACACATTACACATACATACACATCCATACTAAATTCACTTGCACTACATGTGCCATACAAAATGCAATGCTTACCCCGAAGCAATGCAAAGCAAAGGGCTCTACCCCCCTTAAAAGGGGTACGACCCGTACCCGTATACTAAATACTAGACTCTCTAGTCTATGAATAACTGCGGGTATTTAGCCTTCATGGCATCTTCCAACTCCCATGTCGCTTCTTCTCTTCGACATCATGGTTAGACCATAGGACCTTCACCATTCGTATAGACTTATGGCGAGTGTCTCTGGTCTTCCTATCAAGGATTCTCACTGGGGTTTCGACATATCTCATGTTTGGCTCAATGGATAGTCTCTCGGGCTCCAACACATGAGAAGGATCAGCCATATACTTCTTGAGTTGTGACACATGAAATACATCATGGACACGCCCAAGTCCTCAGGTAGTGCTAACCTGTAGGCTACTGAACCAACTCTTTCGGTGATAGTGTACGGCCCTACAAACTTTGGGCTTAGCTTGCCCTTCTGACCAAAACGAAGACACCCTTCATAGGTGAAACTCGCAAGAACACTTGGTCGCCCACGGCGAACTCAAGGTCGCGTCGTCTCACATCCGCATAGGATTTCTGTCTATCTTGGGCTGCCTTCATGTTAGCTCGGATTTGTTGCACTTCGGCTTGCACTTGCTCAAGGTACTCCGGTCCTATTATGACCGCTTCACTTGACTCATCCCAACACAAGGGTGTACGGCAAGGTCTACCGTATAGAGCTTGGAAAGGCGACATCTTAATCGAGGCGTGATAACTATTATTATACGAGAACTCGATAAGATGAAGCTTATCTAACCAACTCCCCTGAAAGTCCAAGGCACATGCCCGAAGCATGTCCTCCAGTGTCTGGATGGTCCTTTCTGTCTGACCGTCGGTCTGAGGATGGAAGGCGGTACTCAACTTCAGTTCTGTACCCAACGCTTCCCTTGTAGCTCTCCAGTATCTCGAAAGAAATCTGGTGTCGCGGTCAGATACTATGGTCTTAGGGACTCCGTGGTGTCTGATAATCTCCTTATCAAAAAGCTCAGCTAGCTTTACTACCTTCCAGGTGTCCTTCATCGGTATGAATCTGGCAACCTTGGTAAGGCGATCTACTACAACCCAGATCATGTTGAGTCCTCCCCTAGCAGGTGGGAGTCCTACAACAAAATCCATGGAGATATCATGAAATTTCCACTCCGGAATTGGCATCGATTGTACCATTCCGCCCGGTCTACGGTGTTCAAATTTTACCTTCTGGCATGTCAAGCATCTCAATACGAATTCTGTCACATCTGACTTCATTCCAGACCACCAGAAGTACCTCTTCATGTCTTTGTACATCTTGGAGGCTCCCGGATGGACTGATAATGTAGAACTATGTGACTCTCGCAGGATGCGATCCCTTAGCTCAGCATTGCTTCGGGGGACGCATAGCCTGCCATTCAACCGAATCAAACCATCTTCATGTAGCTTAAAATCATACTTTTTCTTCTCAAAGTACCATTCTCGATCTTGTGTCTGATTTCGGTTAGGTAAGGGTCGCTCAACTGAGCGTCTCGCACCTCGTCAACCAAGCTAGAAGAAGCGAGTAGCGAATGGAGCGAGTGTGCTCGACGGCTCAGGGCGTCGGCTACAATGTTTGCCTTCCCTTCCTTATACTGCAGATTGATGTCGTAGTCTGAGAGAAACTCCATCCACCTTCTCTGTCTCAAGTTGAGTTCTTTCTGAGTGAATACATACTGTAAGCTCTTATGGTCGGAGTAGATGGTGATGCTTACCCCATAGAGATAGTGTCGCCATATCTTCAAGGCGAAGACAATGGCTCCTAACTCTAAATCGTGAGTCGGGTAATTCTCCTCATGTTTCTTCAGCTGGCGGGAGGCATAAGCAACCCTTTCCATGCTGCATGAGTACGCATCCCATTCCTTTGCCTGATGCATCACAGTACACCTCAAATCCCTCTGTGCCCTCTGGAAGAGTAAGGACGGGCGCTGAGGTCAATGAGTCTTTCAGTTTCTGAAATGATAACTCGCACTCGTCTGTCCATACAAACGGTGCATCTTTCTTCATCAATGCAGTCATGGGCTTGGCGACTTTCGAGAAGTCCCTTACAAATCTCCGGTAGTAACCGGCTAGACCAAGAAAGCTCCTAATGTCGGTAACAGTCTTGGGTCTAGGCCATGATCGTACAGCTTCTACCTTAGAAGGGTCAACCGAGATACCTGCGCTCGAGATGACATGTCCAAGGAATGATACCTGATCAAGCCAAAACTCGCATTTGGAGAACTTCGCATAAAGCTGGTTCTCGCGCAGTGTCTCAAGCACTTTCCTCAAGTGGATTTCATGTTCCTCTGGTGATTTGGAATATACAAGGATGTCGTCGATGAAGACCACAACCGAAGTGTCCAACTGCTCACTGAATAGTCGATTCATGAGGTCCATGAATTTTGCCGGTGCGTTTGACAAACCGAATGGCATCACTGTGAATTCATAGTGGCCATATCTGGTACGGAATGCCGTTTTCTCGATGTCTTGCTCTTTGATTGCAATCTGATGATACCCTGAACGGAGGTCGATCTTGGAGAAGACTGAGGCTCCTTTCAACTGGTCGAATAGGTCGTCGATACGTGGTAGTGGGTATTTATTTTTGACTGTGACCGCATTCAGCTCGCGGTAGTCAATGCATAGTCGGAGACTACCGTCCTTCTTCTTCACGAAGAGAACCGGTGCTCCCCAGGGTGATACGCTCGGGCGTATAAACCCTTTGTCTAGAAGGTCTCTCAACTGTTCTTTTAATTCTGTCATCTCAGCTGGTGCCATGCGGTACGGTGCCCTGGCAATGGGACCGGTACCTGGCAATAGATCAATTTCGAATTCCACTGCTCTCGGTGGTGGCATGCCGGGTAGCTCCTTAGGGAATACATCGGGATACTCGGATACAATGGTACTTCATCACTGAACTCTGGATCTCGCTCCAGGTCTTGTACATAACAAAGATACACCTCTTGGCCCTTTCTGAGCTCCCGGTACATGGCCATGGCAGATATAAGTGTGGTCGAAGGCTCTCTCGGTCTCTGGCGGTAAGATACGGTAACCCCAGAAGGACTCTTGAGCAGCAACGATGCTCGGCGCAGAGGATTCTACCCTTGTGCCGCTCCAACCAATTCATCCCAATGATTACGTCGAATCCCAATCCATTGAATTCGATGAAGGAAAGGGAAACGATTCGCCTTTGATTTGGATTGTGGCTGATTGATAATACTTGGTGCACTTTACTCGCTCCTCTTCGATGGGAGAGTAACCATGAAGTTCGGTAGCTCATCCGCATCTAGCTTCAACCTCTTCACAAAGGATGGTGATACGAAAGTGTGAGAGGCGCCGGAGTCGAATAACACATTGGCATCAATGCCATTTACTGGGAAGGTTCCCGTTAGAATGGTGCCGCTTCTGCCGGCTTGTGCTTCGGTGAGGATGCTCAGGTTACCTTCGGTACCGAGTCCACAACCTATTGGATTCACAATTGGATAAGTATTGATGGTGGACACAAGTGGAATTAAATCAACACTGCTCTTTATTGATAAACCAACCATCATACATGTCGTGTCTCTAATACACGTTACTAATAGATTACATGATACTAGGAATTTAATACTTTCTAAAGGTAAGGTTCAGGCGTCCTGGTTTCATGTGTGTGGCATTGATTATTGCCGGCGGTGCCGTATTCAACTTGATCTTGTTGATCCGTGATACAGCATCCTAGAGTTTCCACCCATGATTAGGACATCTCCTGATCTCAATACCAGTTTCTGTGCGAGGTCCACACGCTTCTGCTCGCTATACAGGAATACGGCGTCATCACCAATGGACCAAGACACTACGGGCACTCCTTGTTCAAGAGATTCCGCTGTCTCGTCCTTGTCTTGGTGTAACCCAAGTCGTCCTTCCTTTTCATAGAAGTTGACGATACAAAGGTCCGCTTCAAGTGCGGGGATTGGTTCAGGTTCACATTGTTGTGCAAGTTCTACTGCTTGTGTGATGAGGGTCTGAAACTCTGGTGGTATTGTCGGTGTCGCTCCGTCTTGTGTTCGTGTCTCCTGGTATGTCTTGGTATAAGGATTCCAGTCCTTTCCCAAGCACATCATCTTCAGCTTCATCTTCGCTCCACCGGGGAATTCGGGTGTGTAAAATCCACCTTGACCCGTTCCTAGCTCGTTGCATCGTCGGATGATTGAGATTTGCGCTTCGGGTGTCAGGTATCCCTTTAATAAAATCATACCTGGTCGGATGACCTGACACTGTTTGTTGGTGTAGTCGTGGTTGGTGATGTCGATCTCTTCTTGATTCAAGGTTACCGGTATCGGGTAACAGATACTAAAGCTTCCTATGGTTACAATTTCATCTACGGTGAGTACTAGTTTCAACTACTTCATTTCATGCTTATCATACACTTCATTTATTTATTCATGCATTCACTCATACAATTACTCTACTACTAGGCATGCTATTTCAAGGATTAAAGGTTTAGATGATTACCTTGGCCGGATTTCGAACCGGGCCCACCACGGTCAATCACATGCAGAACAGGCTGCCTCTGAGGTGCGCCTCTCTGAGGGCCCCGGGATCCCTGTCCCTGAGGTGCCTGCTGGGCCGGTGCATCGCCAGATGCCACCTCCTTGCCCTCTCTCTGCTTGTAGTTCTGAAAGCTTCCCTTTGGCTTCGCATCTCTGGGCATCTATTAGCTGTGTGCCCCAGCTTCTGACAGTTGTAGCATTTGATGTCTCTCCCAAAGCAGTCTTTACCAGGATGGTCCTGGTTGCACTTTCTGCACACATAAGTGCGGCCGTCGGAGAAGGTTTTGGCGGCACCGGAGCTAGAACCTGAGGTTAGAGGGTTAGCACATGTGTGCGTGGATATACTAGATTTGGTACTTATACGAATACAAATTGGATTAAAATTTACCCTTAGGTGGGTGCGATCTCAGTGGCTTAGCTGCCACCGGTGCAGAATAACCAAGCTGAAGTAACTCAGATGGTTTGCCCTGCTCAGCATGGGCACTGCTCTCACCCTGGGATTTCTTTTGGGATTGCTGAAAGAAATTCCCTTTTTTCTTTTTCCAGCTCTTCCCCTGGTTCTGCTCCTCAGTGCTGGTATTTTTGTTGTTAGCTTTGCGCTTCAGCGCGGTCTCTTCATCCCTTAGTTGGCAAGTGATCTCAACGCGAGAAGCCGCGTGATAACACTCCTGAAATTTCAGGTATTAGCCGGGATTCTCATTTAAGGAAAGGATAAGGAAAAGATTCAAAGAATTCAGGGAATTTAAGGAATTGAAATGATACTAAGGGTTAACCGTTATTTACCTGAAGGGAGGTAAACCTGGTATAGCCCATACCGTACCGTAGGCGATGGCTCAGACCGCCATAGAAGCGATCGACCAACACCTGGCCGGTGTATCCTAAGTCAGGGAGAAGACGGAGGATGGTGTGAAGTGCGGTAGTACTCATCCACAGACATCTTGTCTGTCATCTTTAAGGCGTCTAGCTCTAGCCTTTTCTTGGTTTTCACGTGTTCAGGATAGTATTTTGAACGGAGGAGTGAGGCGAAGAATCCCAATCGAATGTGGGGTCGCTGACATGCTCGTGCTTCACCAGCTTCCACCAGTCCATGGCTGCATCCTTCAGATAGTAGGCTGCAACTCACTCTGACTCGACTCCAGCAGGAGCTTCGAGTGTTTCGAAAGCCGTCTCCATCTCGGAGATGTAGGCCTCGAGCTTAGCCGGATCACTCTCGCCCCTAAAGCAGGGAGGGCGGAGTTCCGCTACAGCTTTTACCCAGTTTGCTTCTCTGGTGGTGGGGGAGGGATTGGCCCCGCTTGAGTTTGTTGGGTTTGTTGGGATTGTTGTACAGCTTGTATTACTTGAGGTAGCATCTGCGCTACCGTGGCGGCGACGATCTCAGCTATCGTCTGCGCGCCGGTCCGTCACTGCCCCCTCCTCTGGGGCGACCTGGACCTCTGCCTGACATCTGAATATTTAACAGTTACGTTAGGCTTGCAAGATATGACTCAAAGGTCTTGGAATTTAAGCAAGGTATCGTTCATAAGAACGTTAGGGTATCCGTTATCAACAACGGTAGTTCCTAGTTAGGTTTCTAAGTATCCGTCTTAAGACGGTTGAAATCCTAACTCGGTAATCCCCTATGCTCGGTACTATGGACATCAGAGCGTAACTACGCTCTGATACCACTTTTTGTAACACCCCAACCGCTAATCCTATGCTTACCGTCTAATCGTCCTATTAATCCTACGAGTTCGCAGCGGAATTATTACATACTTACTACGGCGGGTGAAACAATGCCGCTAACCGCCCATACGGCTAGCTAGGCTACTAATACTTACAGTCACGGTCTGATGAACATAACGTACCGAGCTACTAAATTACTTACCAAAATAACATATGCCAAATACTTACATCCTGGATCACCGAGTATTTAAAGTATATTCAATTACAACCTTTCAAGCTTACCAAAAGAATGAGTTTCTAAAGCTACTCATCTATACCCCAATCCAATACTTCCATTATCCAAAAAGGTGTACCCCATGGTACACCGGCTACTCAAAAACTACAGCCATGTACTACTCAGTACACCCATCATAAATTCATTGTTTACATTCCAAAAAGAAGATAAAAGAAATGAAACTCAATCTTCACATCTTCATCCCTCGCGGGTACCTGCGTGTAGTAAAAATGGTGCCCCAAGGGGCTCAGCAAATGCTGCATATGGACTCCGCATATACCGCGTGCTAGCTAGGGCACGCCGACTATTTGACGTCCACTAAACATGCAGTTCATTATTTCATACATACATGCTTTTCATACATCATACATGCTATACAATTCATTACACAATTCAAGGCAACAATATCATAGCATACATCTCACTTACCTTCACAAGGTTAGCCAAATTATGCATCCGGGTTAATCGGAATGCTTTACTCTTTTACTCATTACTTACTTCTTCTTACTTACAATTACTTACTTTCAATTACTTTACTTACTCATTCTTACTTACTTACTTATACTCAAGTTAAGTCGTCGGGACCTCCGGCCTGGGGACTACACCGTCCCACATCCGGGATTTACTTGACTCACCAATCCGGGATGCTACCCACTTAAGGGATTTGGGCCGCGGACCAGTTTAAGAGTCAGGAATTGGAGCCAACCTCTCGTGACTCCGCATCCTCACGCGTGGCCGAAACTATATCGGACTTCTACTCATTCCAATTTAATTACCATTTTAAGTTAGGATGGTTAGCTTGTTAGGAATAAGTTAGAAGTCCAAACACAATTAACGGTCACGGTACAATACAACATACATACACACATTCATATTCATCCAAACATTTCATGAATTATACAAACTAAAATCAAAGAAAATATACACATCATACAACACTACATATTCACAGTATGCATATTAACTCCGATTCGTGCATTTATCTTATTTGGTGATCAATTAGCACACAACACACAAATCAGAGTAACCAAGATAGCATACGGGGCATGAGGAATCCATACCGTTCACCGTCGTACTTGTATCCGACGTTCCTTCGGTGTTCACAATCCAAGTCCTAGCATATACATACAATTGGGTGGTTAATTACCCTTACTTAACCTTACTAACTACTTCACTAAAATGTCCTGATTTATACTTACTAATTCATTATTGTTCAAATACATGTACTTATGTTACTTTCTTAAAATTATTTTCTAAACTTGTTTATGGCCTTAATGACCTTTAAACATCATTAATTATGTCTTAATCATCTTATAATATCATTACCCATCATTACCCATCATTACTTAAGCTTTAAAACGCATTCTGTACAAATTCTGTGTTGGTCCGGGTTAGTGTCCGGGTTTACAAACCCGGACCAACCCACTGGAACAACTTACGGGTTAGAAATATGCATGGTCCGGGTTTACACCCTAGTTTAAAACCCGGACCAGTTGTTTGGAAAAGCTACGGGTATAAAATTGACATGGTCCGGGTTTACTTCCTACTTTCAAACCCGGACCACAATGTAATTTGCTCTCGGGTGAAATTTTTGCATTGTCCGGGTTTGTATCCTACTTTGCAACCCGGACAAATTTATTTTAGAACTTACGGGTATGATTTTGGGGTGGTCCGGGTTAGCAGCTGGGTTGTAAACCCGGACCATCCCAGTGTCAAAACCTTCTGTCGTTTTTTCCTGCTAGTCCGGGTTTGCATCCTGGTTTGCAACCCGGACTAGTTGCAGTATTTTTATTTATGTAAGTTTTTGAGTTTGTTTAAATTCTAAACTTCTACCAATCTCTTCCTTAATGTTTCTACATATAATCTAGCACGTTTTAACCTTGTTTAAGCATCTAAAATTAGCCTAAACCAACACTATACAATCTGTTACATTAACACTCACACTGTAATTTTCCTCCTCTGTTGCATTTCTACTTCTTCTAATAATGCTACAGATTTTCCTATTCTTCTTCCCACTAACTTAATGACTCTTACCCTAGTCTAACCTAGTTTGACAACTCTCAATACACCAGTTACAACTACACTCAACTACACTCTTCCTCCCTGTTACAAAATCTGTTACAGCACATAATATTCACCTAGTTCTAATTTTCTCAAGTGTTCCAATTCTAGATAAATTTTGACATAGCCTCCCCTAAAATTTTACACTCTCACCACACATTCTAGTTCACATTCCAACACTTATTTCACCTGTTACAATAGACATCAATATACCCATCTCTCATACACAAGTACACACACTAAAACAACATCAAAATTCCTGCACTCAACAATCCAATCCCAACTATGTTTTTACAAGTTTTAAAATGTCTTTTAAGGTTCCAAATACTTATATTCTCTTATACATTACTCTACTAATGCATACCATTTACAATACCATTTTCGTTACTAAAAATCTGTTACATATACAAATATATACAAGGCTACACAATGAGTATTCTTACCTTGTTTTCCTTCTAGATTTTCTTTCTCTTCTTGTTTCTTCCTCTACCGGTTTTGTAATCTCAATCCTCTAACACTACAACCATTCACATACACCATTCAATACTAAGAACTAACCCTAACCATTAATCAAGCTTTAATCTAGGTTTTAGGGTTTAGAAAATTTATTACCTTCCAAGAGCACAAGAGCTGTTTGGGATAGCTCAAGAACAAGACTTCTCACACCACCAAAATGCCAAAATCGGCTGGGTATAAAAGAGCAAGCAAGATAAGCTTCAAATTTCGCTTTGCCCTTAAAGGCTAGAAAAAGATGGAGTTTTCGAAATATTTTTACCTTAGAAGAACAAGGAGAAGGAGGGCCTTCTAATGGTGGTGTTGAACTCCAAATGGGGTATACCCATAAAATCGAAAGTGCTTGTTTTTGATTTTGGAAGATGAAAATGTAGCTCTTGAGGAGAGGATACAATGGTGGTATTTTTATAATTTTTGGAGAATGTTTGAGGAGTTACAAGAGAAAGAAGAGGAGTTTGTTTGTGTGTTGTTCAGCCATGGCTGCCATCGGTTTGGAGAAGAAGAGAGGAAAGAGAGAGTGAGGGTGAGTGGCCTTACGTGAGTGAGGAGAATGAATTGGAGGAGAGAGAGTAAAAAGGTGAGAGGGGTTACTTTATTTTTTGTTGTTTTGTGAGTAAAAGGAGAGTAATAAGAGGTGTGAGGGGGGGGGGGAATAAAAATCGGACACCCCACAGAACCCACTTGTGGGTTTTGAAATTTATTTGCAATATTGGACACATAGTTTGTGTTAATTATATTTCTACCCCACAACTTCCCGTTTTTGACAGTTTTTACTAATTTCTCGTTTTCTTGATTCTTATTGGTTCAAAGCCTCACTAATATTTATTAATGATTATTTAGTTGACTAAAATTGTTACGAGTCTATTTGACCCGCTTAAAGACACGTTTTCCCGGTTACCTCGAAAAACGTGCTTTAAGGTTCGGTAATGTTTTTAAACCGTTTTAAAGGTCCGTTTTCTTCGGGATTTGTTCCCTTATGATTGTTTACACTTAATTAAGCTTCTAAATTATTTATTAGCCTAATTAATCACTATTTTTAATTACGGGGTATTTCAATCTACCCCCCTTAAGAAACTTTGCCCTCAAAGTTGCTCAAGGTTAATAGTTTTATAATTCTACTCATTATGCAAACCAATTGCCATAATGTATCTTCCTACACCTATGAGGTGTTTACTTCTTTCACACTGCAAGCATACACATTTCAACATCATACGCAATTCACATACACAATGCATCATTTCCATTCATACCATACCACAATACAAAATACATCATTACCATCCACAATACGCATTACACCAATACACCATACATTGCACATACACATCATTCATTACACATTACACATACATACACATCCATACTAAATTCACTTGCACTACATGTGCCATACAAAATGCAATGCTTACCCCGAAGCAATGCAAAAGCAAAAGGGCTCTACCCCCCTTAAAAAGGGGTACGACCCGTACCCGTATACTAAATACTAGACTCTCTAGTCTATGAATAACTGCGGGTATTTAGCCTTCATGGCATCTTCCAACTCCCATGTCGCTTCTTCGACATCATGGTTAGACCATAGGACCTTCACCATTCGTATAGACTTATGGCGAGTGTCTCTGGTCTTCCTATCAAGGATTCTCACTGGGGTTTCGACATATCTCATGTTTGGCTCAATGGATAGTCTCTCGGGCTCCAACACATGAGAAGGATCAGCAATATACTTCTTGAGTTGTGACACATGAAATACATCATGGACACGCCCCAAGTCCTCAGGTAGTGCTAACCTATAGGCTACGGATCCAACTCTTTCGGTGATAGTGTACGGCCCTACAAACTTTGGGCTTAGCTTGCCCTTCTGACCAAAACGGAAGACACCCTTCATAGGTGAAACTCGCAAGAACACTTGGTCCCCACGGCGAACTCAAGGTCGCGTCGTCTCACATCCGCATAGGATTTCTGTCTATCTTGGGCTGCCTTCATGTTAGCTCGGATTTGTTGCACTTCGGCTTGCACTTGCTCAAGGTACTCCGGTCCTATTATGACCGCTTCACTTGACTCATCCCAACACAAGGGTGTACGGCAAGGTCTACCGTATAGAGCTTGGAAAGGCGACATCTTAATCGAGGCGTGATAACTATTATTATACGAGAACTCGATAAGATGAAGCTTATCTAACCAACTCCCCTGAAAGTCCAAGGCACATGCCCGAAGCATGTCCTCCAGTGTCTGGATGGTCCTTTCTGTCTGACCGTCGGTCTGAGGATGGAAGGCGGTACTCAACTTCAGTTCTGTACCCAACGCTTCCCTTGTAGCTCTCCAGTATCTCGAAAGAAATCTGGTGTCGCGGTCAGATACTATGGTCTTAGGGACTCCGTGGTGTCTGATAATCTCCTTATCAAAAAGCTCAGCTAGCTTTACTACCTTCCAAGTGTCCTTCATCGGTATGAATCTGGCAACCTTGGTAAGGCGATCTACTACAACCCAGATCATGTTGAGTCCTCCCCTAGCAGGTGGGAGTCCTACAACAAAATCCATGGAGATATCATGAAATTTCCACTCCGGAATTGGCATCGATTGTACCATTCCGCCCGGTCTACGGTGTTCAAATTTTACCTTCTGGCATGTCAAGCATCTCAATACGAATTCTGTCACATCTGACTTCATTCCAGACCACCAGAAGTACCTCTTCATGTCTTTGTACATCTTGGAGGCTCCCGGATGGACTGATAATGTAGAACTATGTGACTCTCGCAGGATGCGATCCCTTAGCTCAGCATTGCTTCGGGGGACGCATAGCCTGCCATTCAACCGAATCAAACCATCTTCATGTAGCTTAAAATCATACTTTTTCTTCTCAAAGGTACCATTCTCGATCTTGTGTCTGATTTCGGTTAGGTAAGGGTCGCTCAACTGAGCGTCTCGCACCTCGTCAACCAAGCTAGAAGAAGCGAGTAGCGAATGGAGCGAGTGTGCTCGACGGCTCAGGGCGTCGGCTACAATGTTTGCCTTCCCTTCCTTATACTGCAGATTGATGTCGTAGTCTGAGAGAAACTCCATCCACCTTCTCTGTCTCAAGTTGAGTTCTTTCTGAGTGAATACATACTGTAAGCTCTTATGGTCGGAGTAGATGGTGATGCTTACCCCATAGAGATAGTGTCGCCATATCTTCAAGGCGAAGACAATGGCTCCTAACTCTAAATCGTGAGTCGGGTAATTCTCCTCATGTTTCTTCAGCTGGCGGGAGGCATAAGCAAACCACTTTGCCATGCTGCATGAGTACGCATCCCATTCCTTTGCCTGATGCATCACAGTACACCTCAAATCCCTCTGTGCCCTCTGGAAGAGTAAGGACGGGCGCTGAGGTCAATGAGTCTTTCAGTTTCTGAAATGATAACTCGCACTCGTCTGTCCATACAAACGGTGCATTTTCTTCATCAATGCAGTCATGGGCTTGGCGACTTTCGAGAAGTCCCTTACAAATCTCCGGTAGTAACCGGCTAGACCAAGAAAGCTCCTAATGTCGGTAACAGTCTTGGGTCTAGGCCATGATCGTACAGCTTCTACCTTAGAAGGGTCAACCGAGATACCTGCGCTCGAGATGACATGTCCAAGGAATGATACCTGATCAAGCCAAAACTCGCATTTGGAGAACTTCGCATAAAGCTGGTTCTCGCGCAGTGTCTCAAGCACTTTCCTCAAGTGGATTTCATGTTCCTCTGGTGATTTGGAATATACAAGGATGTCGTCGATGAAGACCACAACCGAAGTGTCCAACTGCTCACTGAATAGTCGATTCATGAGGTCCATGAATTTTGCCGGTGCGTTTGACAAACCGAATGGCATCACTGTGAATTCATAGTGGCCATATCTGGTACGAAATGCCGTTTTCTCGATGTCTTGCTCTTTGATTGCAATCTGATGATACCCTGAACGGAGGTCGATCTTGGAGAAGACTGAGGCTCCTTTCAACTGGTCGAATAGGTCGTCGATACGTGGTAGTGGGTATTTGTTTTTGACTGTGACCGCATTCAGCTCGCGGTAGTCAATGCATAGTCGGAGACTACCGTCCTTCTTCTTCACGAAGAGAACCGGTGCTCCCCAGGGTGATACGCTCGGGCGTATAAACCCTTTGTCTAGAAGGTCTCTCAACTGTTCTTTTAATTCGGTCATCTCAGCTGGTGCCATGCGGTACGGTGCCCTGGCAATGGGACCGGTACCTGGCAATAGATCAATTTCGAATTCCACTGCTCTCGGTGGTGGCATGCCGGGTAGCTCCTTAGGGAATACATCGGGATACTCGGATACAATTGGTACTTCATCACTGAACTCTGGATCTCGTTCCAGGTCTTGTACATAACAAAGATACACCTCTTGGCCCTTTCTGAGCTCCCGGTACATGGCCATGGCAGATATAAGTGTGGTCGAAGGCTCTTTCGGTCTCTGGCGGTAAGATACGGTAACCCCAGAAGGACTCTTGAGCAGCAGACGATGCTCGGCGCAGAGGATTCTACCCTTGTGCCGCTCCAACCAATTCATCCCAATGATTACGTCGAATCCCAATCCATTGAATTCGATGAAGGAAAGGGGAAACGATTCGCCTTTGATTTGGATTGTGGCTGATTGATAATACTTGGTGCACTTTACTCGCTCCTTCGATGGGAGAGTAACCATGAAGTTCGGTAGCTCATCCGCATCTAGCTTCAACCTCTTCACAAAGGATGGTGATACGAAAGTGTGAGAGGCGCCGGAGTCGAATAACACATTGGCATCAATGCCATTTACTGGGAAGGTTCCCGTTAGAATGGTGCCGCTTCTGCCGGCTTGTGCTTCGGTGAGGATGCTCAGGTTACCTTCGGTACCGAGTCCACAACCTATTGGATTCACAATTGGATAAGTATTGATGGTGGACACAAGTGGAATTAAATCAACACTGCTCTTTATTGATAAACCAACCATCATACATGTCGTGTCTCTAATACACGTTACTAATAGATTACATGATACTAGGAATTTAATACTTTCTAAAGGTAAGGTTCAGGCGTCCCGGTTTCATGTGTGTGGCATTGATTATTGCCGGCGGTGCCGTATTCAACTTGATCTTGTTGATACCGTGATACAGCATCCTAGAGTTTCCACCCATGATTAGGACATCTCCTGATCTCAATACCAGTTTCTGTGCGAGGTCCACACGCTTCTGCTCGCTGTACAGGAATACGGCGTCATCACCAATGGACTAAGACACTACGGGCACTCCTTGCTCAAGAGATTCCGCTGTCTCGTCCTTGTCTTGGTGTAACCCAAGTCGTCCTTCCTTTTCATAGAAGTTGACGATACAAAGGTCTGCTTCAAGTGCGGGGATTGGTTCAGGTTCACACTGTTGTGCAAGTTCTACTGCTTGTGTGATGAGGGTCTGAAACTCTGGTGGTATTGTCGGTGGTGTCGCTCCGTCTTGTGTTCGTGTCTCCTGGTATGTCTTGGTATAAGGATTCCAGTCCTTTCCCAAGCACATCATCTTCAGCTTCATCTTCGCTCCACCGGGGAATTCGGGTGTGTAAAATCCACCTTGACCCGTTCCTAGCTCGTTGCATCGTCGGATGATTGAGATTTGCGCTTCGGGTGTCAGGTATCCCTTTAATAAAATCCTACCTGGTCGGATGACCTGACACTGTTTGTTGGTGTAGTCGTGGTTGGTGATGTCGATCTCTTCTTGATTCAAGGTTACCGGTATCGGGTAACAGATACTAAAGCTTCCTATGGTTACAATTTCATCTACGGTGAGTACTAGTTTCAACTACTTCATTTCATGCTTGGTATACACTTCATTTATTTACTCATGCATTCACTCATACAGTTACTCTACTACTAGGCATGCTATTTCAAGGATTAAAGGTTTAGATGATTACCTTGGCCGGATTTCGAACCGGGTCCATCACGGTCAATCACATGCAGAACAGGCTGCCTCTGAGGTGCGCCTCTCTGAGGGCCCCGGGATCCCTGTCCCTGAGGTGCCTGCTGGGCCGGTGCATCGCCAGATGCCACCTCCTTGCCCTCTCTCTGCTTGTAGTTCTGAAAGCTTCCCTTTGGCTTCGCATTCTCTGGGCATCTATTAGCTGTGTGCCCCAGCTTCTGACAGTTGTAGCATTTGATGTCTCTCCCAAAGCAGTCTTTACCAGGATGGTCCTGGTTGCACTTCCTGCACACATAAGTGCGGCCGTCGGAGAAGGTTTTGGCGGCACCGGAGCTAGAACCTGAGGTTAGAGGGTTAGCACATGTGTGCGTGGATATACTAGATTTGGTACTTATACGAATACAAATTGGATTAAGAATTTACCCTTAGGTGGGTGCGATCTCAGTGGCTTAGCTGCCACCGGTGCAGAATAACCAAGCTGAAGTAACTCAGATGGTTTGCCCTGCTCAGCATGGGCACTGCTCTCACCCTGGGATTTCTTTTGGGATTGCTGAAAGAAATTCCCTTTTTTCTTTTTCCAGCTCTTCCCCTGGTTCTGCTCCTCAGTGCTGGTTTTTTGTTGTTAGCTTTGCGCTTCAGCGCGGTCTCTTCATCCCTTAGTTGGCAAGTGATCTCAACGCGAGAAGCCGCGTGATAACACTCCTGAAATTTCAGGTATTAGCCGGGATTCTCATTTAAGGAAAGGATAAGGAAAAGATTCAAAGAATTCAAGGAATTTAAGGAATTGAAATGATACTAAGGGTTAACCGTTATTTACCTGAAGGGAGGTAAACCTGGTATAGCCCATACCGTACCGTAGGCGATGGCTCAGACCGCCATAGAAGCGATCGACCAACACCTGGCCGGTGTATCCTAAGTCAGGGAGAAGACGGAGGATGGATGTGAAAGTGCGGTAGTACTCATCCACAGACATCTTGTCTGTCATCTTTAAGGCGTCTAGCTCTAGCCTTTTCTTGGTTTTCACGTGTTCAGGATAGTATTTTGAACGGAGGAGTGAGGCGAAAGAATCCCAATCGAATGTGGGGTCGCTGACATGCTCGTGCTTCACCAGCTTCCACCAGTCCATGGCTGCATCCTTCAGATAGTAGGCTGCAACTCTGACTCGGACTCCAGCAGGAGCTTCGAGTGTTTCGAAAGCCGTCTCCATCTCGGAGATGTAGGCCTCGAGCTTAGCCGGATCACTCTCGCCCCTAAAGCAGGGAGGGCGGAGTTCCGCTACAGCTTTTACCCAGTTTGCTTCTCTGGGTGGCGGGGGAGGGATTGGCCCCGCTTGAGTTTGTTGGGTTTGTTGGGATTGTTGTACAGCTTGTATTACTTGAGGTAGCATCTGCGCTACCGTGGCGGCGACGATCTCAGCTATCGTCTGCGCGCCAGGTCCGTCACTGCCCCCTCCTCTGGGGCGACCTGGACCTCTGCCTGACATCTGAATATTTAACAGTTACGTTAGGCTTGCAAGATATGACTCAAAGGTCTTGGAATTTAAGCAAGGTATCGCTCATAAGAACGTTAGGGGTATCCGTTGTTAACAACGGTAGTTCCTAGTTAGGTTTCTAAGTATTCATCTTAAGACGGTTGAAATCCTAACTCGGTAATCCCCTATGCTCGGTACTATGGACATCAGAGCGTAACTACGCTCTGATACCACTTTTTGTAACACCCCAACCGCTAATCCTATGCTTACCGTCTAATCGTCCTATTAATCCTACGAGTTCGCAGCGGAATTATTACATACTTACTACGGTGGGTGAAACAATGCCGCTAACCGCCCATACGGCTAGCTAGGCTACTAATACTTACAGTCACGGTCTGATGAACATAACGTACCGAGCTACTAAATTACTTACCAAAATAACATATGCCAAATACTTACATCCTGGATCACCGAGTATTTAAAGTATATTCAATTACAACCTTTCAAGCTTACCAAAAGAATGAGTTTCTAAAGCTACTCATCTATACCCCAATCCAATACTTCCATTATCCAAAAAGGTGTACCCCATGGTACACCGGCTACTCAAAAACTACAGCCATGTACTACTCAGTACACCCATCATAAATTCATTGTTTACATTCCAAAAAGAAGATAAAAGAAATGAAACTCAATCTTCACATCTTCATCCCTCGCGGGTACCTGCGTGTAGTAAAAATGGTGCCCCAAGGGGCTCACAAATGCTGCATATGGACTCCGCATATACCGCGTGCTAGCTAGGGCACGCCGACTATTTGACGTCCACTAAACATGCAGTTCATTATTTCATACATACATGCTTTTCATACATCATACATGCTATACAATTCATTACACAATTCAAGGCAACAATATCATAGCATACATCTCACTTACCTTCACAAGGTTAGCCAAATTATGCATCCGGGTTAATCGGAATGCTTTACTCTTTTACTCATTACTTACTTCTTCTTACTTACAATTACTTACTTTCAATTACTTTACTTACTCATTCTTACTTACTTACTTATACTCAAGTTAAGTCGTCGGGACCTCCGGCCCTGGGGACTACACCGTCCCACATCCGGGATTTACTTGACTCACCAATCCGGGATGCTACCCACTTAAGGGATTTGGGCCGCGGACCAGTTTAAGAGTCAGGAATTGGAGCCAACCTCTCGTGACTCCGCATCCTCACGCGTGGCCGAAACTATATCGGACTTCTACTCATTCCAATTTAATTACCATTTTAAGTTAGGATGGTTAGCTTGTTAGGAATAAGTTAGAAGTCCAAACACAAGGAATAACGGTCACGGTACAATACAACATACATACACACATTCATATTCATCCCAAACATTTCATGAATTATACAAACTAAAAATCAAAGAAAATATACCACATCATACAACACTACATATTCACAAGTATGCATATTAACTCCGATTCGTGCATTTATCTTATTTGGTGATCAATTAGCACACAACACACAAATCAGAGTAACCAAGATAGCATACGGGGCATGAGGAATCCATACCGTTCACCGTCGTACTTGTATCCGACGTTCCTTCGGTGTTCACAATCCAAGTCCTAGCATATACATACAATTGGGTGGTTAATTACCCTTACTTAACCTTACTAACTACTTCACTAAAATGTCCTGATTTATACTTACTAATTCATTATTGTTCAAATACATGTACTTATGTTACTTTCTTAAAATTATTTTCTAAACTTGTTTATGGCCTTAATGACCTTTAAACATCATTAATTATGTCTTAATCATCTTATAATATCATTACCCATCATTACTTAAGCTTTAAAACGCATTCTGTACAAATTCTGTGTTGGTCCGGGTTTACAAACCCGGACCAACCCACTGGAACAACTTACGGGTTAGAAATATGCATGGTCCAGGTTTACACCCTAGTTTAAAACCCGGACCAGTTGTTTGGAAAAGCTACGGGTATAAAATTGACATGGTCCGGGTTTACTTCCTACTTTCAAACCCGGACCACAATGTAATTTGCTCTCGGGGTGAAATTTTTGCATTGTCCGGGTTTGTATCCTACTTTGCAACCCGGACAAATTTATTTTAGAACTTACGGGTATGATTTTGGGGTGGTCCGGGTTAGCAGCTGGGTTGTAAACCCGGACCATCCCAGTGTCAAAACCTTCTGTCGTTTTTTCCTGCTAGTCCGGGTTTGCATCCTGGTTTGCAACCCGGACTAGTTGCAGTATTTTTATTTATGTAAGTTTTTGAGTTTGTTTAAATTCTAAACTTCTACCAATCTCTTCCTTAATGTTTCTACATATAATCTAGCATGTTTTAACCTTGTTTAAGCATCTAAAATTAGCCTAAACCAACACTATACAAATCTGTTACATTAACACTCACACTGTAATTTTTCCTCCTCTGTTGCATTTCTACTTCTTCTAATAATGCTACAGATTTTCCTATCTTCTTCCCACTAACTTAATGACTCTTACCCTAGTCTAACCTAGTTTGACAACTCTCAATACACCATTTACAACTACACTCAACTACACTCTTCCTCCCTGTTACAAAATCTGTTACAGCACATAATATTCACCTAGTTCTAATTTTCTCAAGTGTTCCAATTCTAGATAAATTTTGACATAGCCTCCCCTAAAATTTTACACTCTCACCACACATTCTAGTTCACATTCCAACACTTATTTCACCTGTTACAATAGACATCAATATACCCATCTCTCATACACAAGTACCACACTAAAACAACATCAAAATTCCTGCACTCAACAATCCAATCCCAACTATGTTTTTACAAGTTTTAAAATGTCTTTTAAGGTTCCAAATACTTATATTCTCTTATACATTACTCTACTAATGCACTACCATTTTACAATACCTATTTTCGTTACTAAAAATCTGTTACATATACAAATATATACAAGGCTACACAATGAGTATTCTTACCTTGTTTTCCTTCTAGATTTTCTTTCTCTTCTTGTTTCTTCCTCTACCGGTTTTGTAATCTCAATCCTCTAACACTACAACCATTCACATACACCATTCAATACTAAGAACTAACCCTAACCATTAATCAAGCTTTAATCTAGGTTTTAGGGTTTAGAAAATTTATTACCTTCCAAGAGCACAAGAGCTGTTTGGGATAGCTCAAGAACAAGACTTCTCACACCACCAAAATGCCAAAATCGGCTGGGTATAAAAGAGCAAGCAAGATAAGCTTCAAATTTCGCTTTGCCCTTAAAGGCTAGAAAAAGATGGAGTTTTCGAAATATTTTTACCTTAGAAGAACAAGGAGAAGGAGGGCCTTCTAATGGTGGTGTTGAAACTCCAAATGGGGTATACCCATAAAATCGATAGTGCTTGTTTTTGAATTTTGGAAGGATGAAAATGTAGCTCTTGAGGAGAGGATATCAATGGTGGTATTTTTATAATTTTTGGAGAATGTTTGAGGGAGTTACAAGAGGAAAGAAGAGGAGTTTGTGTGTGTTTGTTCTAGCTCCCATGGCTGCCATCGGTTTGGAGAAGAAGAGAGGAAATGAGAGAGTGAGGGTGAGTGGCCTTACGTGAGTGAGGAGAATGAATTGGAGGAGAGAGAGTAAAAAGGTGAGAGGGGGTTACTTTATGTTTTTTGTTGTTTTGTGAGTAAAAGGAGAGTAATAAGAGGTGTGAGGGGGGAAATAAAAATCGGACACCCCACAGAACCCACTTGTGGGTTTTGAAATTTATTTGCAATATTGGACACATAGGTTTGTGTTAATTATATTTCTACCCCACAACTTCCCGTTTTTGACAGTTTTTACTAATTTCTCGTTTTCTTGATTCTTATTGGTTCAAAAGCCTCACTAATATTTATTAATGATTATTTAGTTGACTAAAATTGTTACGAGTCTATTTGACCCGCTTAAAGACACGTTTTCCCCGGTTACCTCGAAAAACGTGCTTTAAGGTTCGGTAATGTTTTTAAACCGTTTTAAAGGTCCGTTTTCTTCGGGATTTGTTCCCTTATGATTGTTTACCCTTAATTAAGCTTCTAAATTATTTATTAGCCTAATTAATCACTATTTTTAATTACGGGGTATTTCAATCTGCCCCCCTTAAAAAACTTTGCCCTCAAAGTTGCTCAAGGTTAATAGTTTTATAATTCTACTCATTATGCAAACCAATTGCCATAATGTATCTTCCTACACCTATGAGGTGTTTACTTCTTTCACACTGCAAGCATACACATTTCAACATCATACGCAATTCACATACACAATGCATCATTTCCATTCATACCATACCACAATACAAAATACATCATTACCATCCACAATACGCATTACACCAATACACCATACATTGCACATACACATCATTCATTACACATTACACATACATACACATCCATACTAAATTCACTTGCACTACATGTGCCATACAAAATGAAATGCTTACCCCGAAGCAATGCAAAAGCAAAAGGGCTCTACCCCCCTTAAAAAGGGGTACGACCCGTACCCGTATACTAAATACTAGACTCTCTAGTCTATGAATAACTGCGGGTATTTAGCCTTCATGGCATCTTCCAACTCCCATGTCGCTTCTTCGACATCATGGTTAGACCATAGGACCTTCACCATTCGTATAGACTTATGGCGAGTGTCTCTGGTCTTCCTATCAAGGATTCTCACTGGGGTTTCGACATATCTCATGTTTGGCTCAATGGATAGTCTCTCGGGCTCCAACACATGAGAAGGATCAGCAATATACTTCTTGAGTTGTGACACATGAAATACATCATGGACACGCCCCAAGTCCTCAGGTAGTGCTAACCTATAGGCTACGGATCCAACTCTTTCGGTGATAGTGTACGGCCCTACAAACTTTGGGCTTAGCTTGCCCTTCTGACCAAAACGGAAGACACCCTTCATAGGTGAAACTCGCAAGAACACTTGGTCGCCCACGGTGAACTCAAGGTCGCGTCGTCTCACATCCGCATAGGATTTCTGTCTATCTTGGGCTGCCTTCATGTTAGCTCGGATTTGTTGCACTTCGGCTTGCACTTGCTCAAGGTACTCCGGTCCTATTATGACCGCTTCACTTGACTCATCCCAACACAAGGGTGTACGGCAAGGTCTACCGTATAGAGCTTGGAAAGGCGACATCTTAATCGAGGCGTGATAACTATTATTATATGAGAACTCGATAAGATGAAGCTTATCTAACCAACTCCCCTGAAAGTCCAAGGCACATGCCCGAAGCATGTCCTCCAGTGTCTGGATGGTCCTTTCTGTCTGACCGTCGGTCTGAGGATGGAAGGCGGTACTCAACTTCAGTTCTGTACCCAACGCTTCCCTTGTAGCTCTCCAGTATCTCGAAAGAAATCTGGTGTCGCGGTCAGATACTATGGTCTTAGGGACTCCGTGGTGTCTGATAATCTCCTTATCAAAAAGCTCAGCTAGCTTTACTACCTTCCAAGTGTCCTTCATCGGTATGAATCTGGCAACCTTGGTAAGGCGATCTACTACAACCCAGATCATGTTGAGTCCTCCCCTAGCAGGTGGGAGTCCTACAACAAAATCCATGGAGATATCATGAAATTTCCACTCCGGAATTGGCATCGATTGTACCATTCCGCCCGGTCTACGGTGTTCAAATTTTACCTTCTGGCATGTCAAGCATCTCAATACGAATTCTGTCACATCTGACTTCATTCCAGACCACCAGAAGTACCTCTTCATGTCTTTGTACATCTTGGAGGCTCCCGGATGGACTGATAATGTAGAACTATGTGACTCTCGCAGGATGCGATCCCTTAGCTCAGCATTGCTTCGGGGACGAATAGCCTGCCATTCAACCGAATCAAACCATCTTCATGTAGCTTAAAATCATATTTTTTCTCAAAGGTACCATTCTCGATCTTGTGTTGATTTCGGTAGGTAAGGTCGCTCAATGAGCGTCTCGCACCTCGTCAACCAAGCTAGATAAGAAGCGAGTAACGAATGGAGCGAGTGTGCTCGACGGCTCAGGGCGTCGGCTACAATTTGCCTTCCCTTCCTTATACTGCAGATTGATGTCGTAGTCTGAGAGAAACTCCATCCACCTTCTCTGTCTCAAGTTGAGTTCTTTCTGAGTGAATACATACTGTAAGCTCTTATGGTCGGAGTAGATGGTGATGCTTACCCCATAAGATAGTGTCGCCATATCTTCAAGGCGAAGACAATGGCTCCTAACTCTAAATCGTGAGTCGGGTAATTCTCCTCATGTTTCTTCAGCTGGCGGGAGGCATAAGCAACCACTTTGCCATGCTGCATGAGTACGCATCCCATTCCTTTGCCTGATGCATCACAGTACACCTCAAATCCCTCTGTGCCCTCTGGAAGAGTAAGGACGGGCGCTGAGGTCAATGAGTCTTTCAGTTTCTGAAATGATAACTCGCACTCGTCTGTCCATACAAACGGTGCATTTTTCTTCATCAATGCAGTCATGGGCTTGGCGACTTTCGAGAAGTCCCTTACAAATCTCCGGTAGTAACCGGCTAGACCAAGAAAGCTCCTAATGTCGGTAACAGTCTTGGGTCTAGGCCATGATCGTACAGCTTCTACCTTAGAAGGGTCAACCGAGATACCTGCGCTCGAGATGACATGTCCAAGGAATGATACCTGATCAAGCCAAAACTCGCATTTGGAGAACTTCGCATAAAGCTGGTTCTCGCGCAGTGTCTCAAGCACTTTCCTCAAGTGGATTTCATGTTCCTCTGGTGATTTGGAATATACAAGGATGTCGTCGATGAAGACCACAACCGAAGTGTCCAACTGCTCACTGAATAGTCGATTCATGAGGTCCATGAATTTTGCCGGTGCGTTTGACAAACCGAATGGCATCACTGTGAATTCATAGTGGCCATATCTGGTACGAAATGCCGTTTTCTCGATGTCTTGCTCTTTTATTACCTTCCAAGAGCACAAGAGCTGTTTGGGATAGCTCAAGAACAAGACTTCTCACACCACCAAAATGCCAAAATCGGCTGGGTATAAAAGAGCAAGCAAGATAAGCTGCAAATTTCGCTTTGCCCTTAAAGGCTAGAAAAAGATGGAGTTTTCGAAATATTTTTACCTTAGAAGAACAAGGAGAAGGAGGGCCTTCTAATGGTGGTGTTGAAACTCCAAATGGGGTATACCCATAAAATCGAAAGTGCTTGTTTTTGAATTTTGGAAGGATGAAAATGTAGCTCTTGAGGAGAGGATTCCAATGGTGGTATTTTTATAATTTTTGGAGAATGTTTGAGGGAGTTACAAGAGGAAAGAAGAGGAGTTTGTGTGTGTTTGTTCAAGCTCCCATGGCTGTCATCGGTTTGGAGAAGAAGAGAGGAAATGAGAGAGTGAGGGTGAGTGGCCTTACGTGAGTGAGGAGAATGAATTGGAGGAGAGAGAGTAAAAAGGTGAGAGGGGGTTACTTTATGTTTTTTGTTGTTTTGTGAGTAAAAGGAGAGTAATAAGAGGTGGGGGGGGGGGGGGGATAAAAATCGGACACCCCACAGAACCCACTTGTGGGTTTTGAAATTTATTTGCAATATTGGACACATAGGTTTGTGTTAATTTATTTCTACCCCACAACTTCCCGTTTTTGACAGTTTTTACTAATTTCTCGTTTTCTTGATTCTTATTGGTTCAAAAGCCTCATATTTATTAATGATTATTTAGTTGACTAAAATTGTTACGAGTCTATTTGACCCGCTTAAAGACATGTTTTCCCCGGTTACCTCGAAAAACGTGCTTTAAGGTTCGGTAATGTTTTTAAACCGTTTTAAAGGTCTGTTTTCTTCGGGATTTGTTCCCTTATGATTGTTTACCCTTAATTAAGCTTCTAAATTATTTATTAGCCTAGTTAATCACTATTTTTAATTACAGGGTATTTCATTACGTGTCTCTGATTGTCTCTGAGGGCTTCCTCAGTTCAGACTTCTGTGTGATCTGTGATAAGATTGTTTGTCTGAATGTGTGAATAAATATGCATGAACTGTATATTTACATCTACTTATTATATACTGTTGTTGCGTTAACAGTATTGGTTCGTATATATGAACCTATATATAAAACGAACTAGCGGCTGTGGTGCTATTTTATATGCAATATAAGGATCGTCAAAAAAACGTTGTAGCACTAGGATAATAAGATATACAAATTATCGAGACTTTAATACGGAGCACTGGCCTTTCTAAACACCGCTCTCGTATGGATCCCGAGTTTACAAACCCGGATTGGGCTAACGACCTTGGTCTACTGTGTGTAGAAAATTGGTAATGCGATTGCGATTGAATAATTAATTAAACATAAAAAGCCAAGAGGATGGCTCTTGTGCGCGCTTGTGATCACACAAACGATACTATGATGTCCGCGTACGGGTCGCAAGTATCAAGAAATTTCCCTTGAGCTAAGGATGCTCGTTGGTCGGAGACTCTACCGTCTGGAGTGGCTACTGCCGTGGGTGACCCGCCATAGTATATGGGTTAACTTAGAGACACGTCGTTTTAACGAGACGTTGTCACTAGGTATAAGATGCACTGAACATTTTTACAGTTAAGACTTGTACATTGGCGAACCAATATTGGGTCCTATACCAAGGACGGGAGTTAATACTTGGTTATATATGTAATATGGTGCGTTGTTTCACCTTTTTGTTCACTAGTTATGCTGTGTGGTTTATATTATTGTATTGATGGTTGTGTTATTATATGGATATATATTACTGTTAATTATTTTATAGTTAAGATATAAAAGGGTATTACATGTAACGAATCTCATGCTCTCGACCAATTAATTGAGGGGTTTGAGGCATGACGGGGCATGTGATAACATACTCAGCAAGGGCTGATTCCATACCACAAACCATTTTTATTTCAGGAGACTAGCTGGTGGGTTGACTTGGGGCACGACAGTTGTGGTTACTTTTGTTTAGACTTGGTACGATATGAGACTACTGTTGTTCTGGACTCGGGTTTGTAAACCGAGGTGTATGTTGGGTAGGCGCTCACGTGTACGGTTTGTAATAACGGTGTTGTTGGATTTGTTTTAAATTGTTTAAGCACTATCTATCTCTTGTGGTCACTGCGGGAATACGTTTCGTATGTTGATTATCATGTAACTAGTTATCACCCGTATGGGCGAGTGATAACAGTGACATCATTAGAGCGACAGTCTGTTATTTCCCGCTGCGATTTAATTAGTAGGGGTGTTACAAAAGTGGTATCAGAGCGGAGTACCGCTCTGATTACAAGAGATAGTAGTCTAAGTACCGTGAGCCTAGGTGATTCACATACCAGTACCAATGAGGAAGTTGTTAACGATTTGAGTTAGGAGATTGTCGGGGACAATGTGTTTTACGCCTTTTAGGGCTATGTGAACTTATGATTGAGAAAAGTATGGTATTTATACCGAATGTTGACTTTGATTCTGAATTCTTCAGATGTCTTCTGGAAGACGATCAGCTGGTAGAGGCAGAGGTGGAGGCGGCAGGTCTGGAGGAGGACCTCCTGAGACCCATGCCGCGGGCATTGCTGAGACGGTAGCTGTCGTCTTTGCTCAGCTAGCCCTGATGGGAGGTGGCCAGATAGGAGTACCACCCGTAGTCCCACCCGTACCCGCACCGAGAGAGCCAAACTGGCTAAAGAGCGTTACTGACATGCGAGTACCTACTTATGACGGAGTAGTTGACCCCACCGTCCTGGAGAGATACATTATTGAGCACGAGAAGGCCTTTGATGCCATTCATGTGCCTGCTGAGCACCGGGTCGGTATAGCAGCCTTTCATCTAAAGGACGCCGCCAGCACTTGGTGGAGGTCCGTGAGGGCACATTACATTGCTATAGAGGGTTTTGGTTGGACAAGTTTCGTGGAATTGTTGAGGGAAAAGTACAATCCTGCTCACTTGAAGCAGAGGAAGAGGGAGGAGTTCGAGGCTCTGAGGCAGGGTAGTCTGACAGTAGATCAGTACTACTCCTCATTCATTGGGTTGTTGGACTTTGTCCCAGGAGTTGTTTATTCTGATACTGTGAAAGTGGAGAAATTTAGAGGCGGACTGCGATATGCTATCAAGGCCGCCATGGGTGCTACTTTATACTCTACGATTCAGGAGTGCTATGATGCTGCTTCTCGGACCGAGCTGTTGGTGAACAGCCGGGAGGACAGCCAGGGGCAGAAACGTAAGGCGCCCGAGAAGGAGGCTGAGGTTGTGGCTGGAAGCGGAGGCAGCAAGGGCTGGAAGAAGAAAAAGTTCTCCTGGAGGGAGAAGAAGAAGAAGCGGGCCAGCCAGAAGGGTAAAGAGAAGGTTCCGATGCTGACCGGGCCTACCTATGATTTCCAGCCTCTCAGATCTGCACCCCCTAAGGGTAAGCGATCTAACCTTGAGAATGAGTTGTGTATTACACTATCCTTTACCGTCCTTGTATTGATCAGATTGTTGTATGATAATAGGTTCTGCACCCCAGCGCCATTTTCACTGCAAGAGTTGTGGTGAAGACCACCCGGGTGTTGATTGCACCGAGCAAGCTGTGGACTGCCACCACTGTGGGAAGAAAGGTCATAGGTCGTTCGAGTGCTTCACGAATCCGGAGAGCCGAGCGTACCGCCCACCGAAGGGGACTCAGAGTGCACCTACTGGAGGAGGTGGAGCTCGAGGTGGCCAGAGGGGGCCAGCGCCCCAAGCCCAGAGGGGGCAACAGCAGCAGCAGCAGAACCAGAGGAACCCGCCGGGCAACCGTGTGCTGAACGCAGCGGGAGCTTCGGGCGCTGGTACTAGTACCCAGCGCGATGAAGGTTAGCTTTTGAAATTTAACCATTGTATGAGGCATGACTAAGTGTTAAATGCTTTACCTTAGCATGAATGTGTGTTTTAATTACCGCTCTAGATAAACGACTTACCTAGGAAACCTTTTACCTTTTAGGAGACTTCGATATCTGCTATCCCACACTTACAAGACAAAGATCACCTAGACCCGTGGAAGAAAGACGGGAGTACCCTGGCGAGTTGTGTCATGTGGTCAGACCGGGCATGATACTTCTCAGAGAGTTCCTAACCCTAGATGAGCAAATCGCCCTAGTGAATGAGTGTAGAGCTTTGGGTAAGGGTAAGGGAGGATTTTATACCCCTGTGTTTAATAGTGGTTCTAAGATGAAATTGCACATGATGTGCTTAGGGAAAGATTGGGATCCACAAGCTAGGGTTTATCGAGAGGTGAGGATGGTAGATGGGTATCAATACCAGGATACCTGAGAGTTTCCTAACCTGGTGAGAAACGCAATGGATATTGCTCAAGACTGTGAGACTTATCCATTACCCGACATGACACCTGACGTTTGCATCATCAACTACTACGAGCAGGGAGGAAAGCTTGGGATGCACAGGACCGTGATGAGTCGACTGAGTCCATCACCAGAGGAATACCGGTTGTGTCATTCTCCATCGGCGATGATGCTGAGTTCATCTATGGAGACCAGAAGAGGATGGATCTAGCAAGCAAGATCATCCTTAAGTCTGGGGATGTGTTGGTATTTGGTGGAGAGTCGAGGCTTGTATATCATGGAATTAAGAGCATTAAGCTCAATACCGCCCCACCAACTCTAGTGAATGAGACCCACATCCAACCTGGCCGTTTAAATTTGACTTTCAGACAGTACTGATGTAATAGAAGTAGCTAAGTGGGTAACCTTGTATAAACAGTTGGATAATGAATAGGAGTTTTTGCACCATTCAAGTATATGTGTTCAGTTGTTGATACCGTTAATTCATAACTTCAGGCCACAAAAATGGAAAGGAGGGTACCATATGCATCCTAGATATGGCGCAAGCCAAGGAATCCGGTAACGTCATCACAGGTATGACAATTACAACCGACAGTAAATTAGTGATTTATTGGGACTCGATGCTAATACGAGAGGTGATCTCAGGTACCTTTCCTGTTGTTGTGTTCGTGCTTCCGTATTGTTCGACTTAGGGGCTTCGCATTCTTTTATTTCCACGGCATTTGCAAAGAAGCTGGGGGCCACCCCCAAACAGCTTTCAGACTTTTCAGTCACCCTTCCTTCGAAGGAGAAAGTAGGTTGCACCAGACAGTACACGGGGTTAGAGATCAGCATTATGACTGAGACCTTTCCCATCGATCTGATCGAGTTCAAGAACTTGGGCTTTGACATTATAGTGGGCATGGATTGGCTGCAGAAGCATAGGGGCCGCCTTCATTGTGCAGAACATCGACTACTACTGAAGGGGCCGAGCGGCAAGACAGTGTCATACCGCAGTGTGAGGAGAGAGCCGACTGTCAAGATCGTGTCAGCATTGTCCCTGATGAAGGACGTTAGGAAGGGCCGACGAGCCTTCCTCTGTTATGTACAGGACACGAGACAGAGCGACGTGATGGACGTAGACATTCCAGTCGTGGTAGATTTTCCCGACTTATTTCCTGATGAGCTGCCAGGCATGCCGCCTGTGCGCGAGGTTGAGTTCGCCGTCGACTTGTTGCCAGGTACGGGCCCTATTGCTAAGGCGCCCTACCGTATGACGCCGGCTGAGATGAGGGAGCTGAAACTACAGCTGGAGGACCTCCTCGACAAAGGATTCATTTGACCTAGTGTTTCTCCTTGGGGTGCTCCAGTACTGTTCGTCAAGAAAAAGGACGGCAGTATGCGACTCTGCATCGACTACCGCGAGCTTAATGCGGTCACGGTCAAGAACAAGTACCCGTTGCCACGGATAGATGACTTATTTGACCAGCTGAGAGGGGACAGTGTGTTCTCGAAGATAGATCTCAGATCTGGCTACCATAAGATTAGGATTGCAGAGGGTGATATAGAGAAGACAGCTTTCAGGACACGGTATGGACACTACGAGTTCACCGTTATGCCATTCGGATTAACGAATGCGCCAGCCATTTTCATGGATTTGATGAACCGTCTCTTCAGAGAACATCTTGATAGTTCAGTTGTGGTTTTCATCGACGATATCCTGATCTATTCGAAGACCAAGGAAGATCATGAGTTACATTTGAGGCAGGTTTTGAGTATCATGAGAGAGAACCAGCTGTATGCCAAGCTCTCGAAGTGTGAGTTCTGGTTGGACAACATGTCATTCCTTGGACACATCATATCAGCAAGCGGGATATCTGTAGACCCTGCTAAGATTGAGGCAGTAAAGAGTTGGCCGAGGCCGAAGACAGTCACAGACGTCCGCAGCTTTCTGGGTTTGGCCGGTTACTATCGAAGGTTCGTGAAGGACTTTTCTAAGGTGGCCAAACCGATGACAAATCATGAAGAAGGAGTCCCAGTTCTTATGGTCTGCCGAGTGTGAGCAATCCTTTCAGACACTGAAGGATCTCCTGACATCGGCGCGTTCTCACTATCCCTGAGGGCACCGATGGGTTCGAGGTATATTGTGATGCCTCTGGAACCGGTCTAGGCTGTGTGCTTATGCAGCACGGGAAGGTAGTTGCCTACACATCCCGACAGCTGAAGAAGCACGAGGTGAATTACCCCACACACGACCTCGAGTTAGGCGCAGTAGTCTTCGCTTTGAAGATCTGGCGACATTATCTTACGGTGTGACAGTCACTATCTACTCTGATCACAAGAGTCAACACATCTCTTCTCTCAGAAGGAGCTAAATATGCGACAGAGAAGATGGGTCGAGTTCTTGAAGGACTACGACATAGACCTGAAGTACAAGGAGGGCAAGGCAAATGTAGTAGCTGACGCCCTGAGCCGTAGAGCTCATTCATTGTTTACACTATTAGCGAGCAGCAGTTTGATTGATGAGATACGAGCTGCACAGGAGAGCGATCAGTATATGGAGAGCATCAGGCAGAAGATGTCAGAGGGTTATTTTGAGAGTCAGAAGTATGACTTCGAACTGTGTGATGATGGCATGATTCGACTGAATGACCGTTTGTGTATTCCGGAGTCTTCTCCTGACCTGAAGGAGAAGATACTCCAGGAGGCTCATTGTTCGTCCTTATCCGTCCACCCAGGTTCTTCGAAGATGTACAAGGACTTGAAGGTCCATTTCTGGTGGAGCGGGATGAAGAAGGATGTAGCTGACTACGTGGCTAGATGCTTGACCTGTCAGAAGGTTAAGTTTGAGCATAGGAGACCCGGAGGTTTAGTGCAGTCTATGCCTATTCCTTGCTGGAAGTTCGAGGACATCTCGATGGATTTCGTTGTCGGTCTCCCACCGACTAAGGGAGGACTGAACACGATTTGGGTCATTGTGGACCGTCTGACGAAGGTGGCGAAGTTTGTTGCTATGAAGGATATCTGGAAGGTCCCGAAGTTAGCGGACTTGTTCCAGAAGGAGGTGATCCGGCACCATGGTGTGCCAAAGACCATTGTGTCTGATAGGGACCCTCGATTTTTGTCTAGATTTTGGGGTCAGGTTCAGGAAGCCTTGGGTACGAAGTTGAAGCTTAGTACGACATTCCATCCACAGACCGACGGTCAGAGTGAGAGGACCATCCAGACACTGGAGGATGAGAGCATGTGCCTTGGATTTTCAGGGGACTTGGTTAGAGCGGCTACATCTGATAGAGTTCGCCTACAACAACAGCTACCACTCCTCGATACAGATGCCACCGTTCCAGGCACTTTATGGTAGATCGTGTAGGACTCCTTTATGTTGGGATGAGGCCAGCGAGACTACGCTTCTAGGACCAGAGTACCTAGAGCAGATTAAGGAGGATGTCCTACAGATTCGTAAGAACATGAGGGCAGCTCAGGACCGGCAGAAATCATATGCAGACACCAGGAGGAGGGACGTTGAGTTCACTACCGACGACATGGTATTCCTCAGAGTGTCACCATGAAGGGGATCTTCCGGTTCGGGCAGAAGGGCAAGTTGAGCCCGAAGTATGTTGGACCTTATGTGATTAGGGAGCGAGTGGGCCCGTTAGCCTACAGACTGGATTTACCAGCAGAGCTCGGGAGGGTGCACGACGTCTTTCACGTTTCACAGTTGAAGAGGTATGTGCCCCACCCATCGCACGTTTTACAGCCAGAGACTTTAGAGTTGGACCCCGCTCTACGATATGAGGAAGTACCACTCCGCATTCTCGATACAAAGACGAGGCAGACTAGGAACAAGACCGTTAGCATGGTCAAGGTTCTCTGGTCGAACCATGAGGTGGAGGAGGCTACATGGGAGTTAGAGGACTCCATGAGAGCAAAGTATCCAGCACTCTTCGAGTAGTAGCTGTGATACTTACTCGGGTTCGTGGTCAAACCCTTTTTAAGGGGGGTAGACACCACTTGGCTTGCACATATGTTATGCATTAGGTTTTGTTTTGTGGTGTGTTGTTGGTATGCTGCGATACATGTTGTTTGGATGATTATATGTTTGATACATCTTATGTATGTGCCTTAGTGCACCTGTTTGAATATATATATAGTACCGCTGAGTACTCTTGTTGATGAGTTGGATGTGCACCTTGTTTAGTGCTATGATACGAATGAAATTATACCATGAGTTCCGACTATTTGATATGTGCTGTATCAATCATGATACATATAGACTAGGTCTGAACCTAGTGGGAGTTACTCCCTAGCGATGGTCTGTTTGGTTACTTAATGGAACTTGATTCCTTAGGTGAACTGTACATGATCTGTTAATGATCTAAGATGGTTAATAAACATCTAAATACCATTGGGGAACAATCTAAAAGATCTCAACAAGGCAAAACATGCTTTAAGATCGGTAAAGCAAAAAATGTGCTTTAAGACACCATAAAGATTGTATGACCTCAAAAAGGATCCAAAGTGGATTCCTAAGTATTATAATGAATTAAGGAACACAACAAAACTGTTCTCAAAGAAAACTAAGCTCAGAAACACCCTGTGACACAAAATGTGAACTAAAGCACCTTAAAGCACGTTTTTGTGTATGAGCTCTAAGATAATTACTTTTTGTCATTTTAAAGACTGGAGTATATCATTTATATCATTAATTTGACATGATAGACTATATTATAAAGTCTAAATCAAAGTTTGAAAATAAAAATCAAAATATGACATTTATTTGTGAATAGTAACCCAAATAGTGCATTTTTAAGCAAATTGACCAAGTTTGGTCAATGGTCAAATAATTGACCCTTCTAACCTTATGGCTGTCGGCAGGCAAGGAGGAAGGAAGACAGCACACACAGCATTAATGCTAAATATCTTCCTAAAGTGATGAATCACCTTGTTACTATTCCTTTTAATACATTTTAACCATTTAAACACCTTTCCTCTCATTCTCTTGCCTCTTGTCCCATTCCAGCCGAGCCATCAACCCTTCCAAACTCTCTCAAGCTGTGTTCTTGAGTGTGGAATACAAATCAATCTCTTAAGCACCTAAGGTAATGGTTTAAGGCATATTTTAGCTCTTTTTCTTCATCTCTTCATTACCTACACTTGGAGCTCATGATCTATCACTTTCCTTGGCTCATTCTCAGTGTTTAAAGGCTATAACAAATACCAATCTCGGCTGAAGCAAGTATAGGGACCAAGGTTTCCAAAATTTGCATTTTAAGGTAAAAACATACCTTAAGCATCTCCTTTCTTCATACGGTTTTCTTCTCTTGATTTTTATGAGTTTATACACTCATAATCTTCATATTTACATGTTCATTCAGTTGGTTAACCATTTGGAGCAAGGGTGGCCGAAATTCAAAGGAAATACCATTCTTTAAGGCATTTTGCCAAGGTATAACCTATTACCTTAGCAGCTTGTTGTCGTCTAGCTATTTCCTATGTTTATATGATGAATTTAACACCATGTGGTGTGTTTAATTCAAGCCGAAATCATTTGGAAACTTCCTTGCATTTTTAAGGTGATTTTTGCCATAAATCTTACATTAATTGTTCCTTATGGTTAAGCTCATGCTTGGAGTATAACCATATCTTATTTTGGTGCATTAAACATGTCTAAATGATGTGATGATTTTTCCTCCAAGCTGCCGAGTTGTTACAAGGATAAATCAAGGTATAAACACCTTAAACTTATGATTTTTTATGATTTCTTAGCATATATATTTATTATGCCGAGAGTGGAGTTAAATATATGGGTTATATTAACCTATGTATGGAAAAAATGACTAAGATAAATTAAGCTATTCATTTAAGTGATTTAATTAACATAATGGTCAAATTATGACATTATGTGGAAAAATAAATAAACTACAACAAGGCCGTGAGTTTATTGTATAAATTGAGCTATTTATGTGTAATTTTATGTTATAAGGCAAAGTTGTAATAAGGCCATGTCATTAGGCCATTTTAATTTAAGTTTAAAGCTTATTTAGTTTAATTTATGCTTATATAATTAAGTTTGGGGTCAAATGGTAATTACTAGTAAAATATAAAGTTGTGGGCTTATTTTAGAGGAGTTTAGGGTTTTTAAATGAATTTAATAAAAATTATAACATTTTATAAAGTTTTGGGTCAAAATTGTAAAAATAGAAAACTATGGGGTATAACTAGTAATTACTGAAAGTTTGGTTCCCATTTGGCATTAGAAGTCAAAGTTGACTATATAGGAGACTTTGACCAAGTTTGGAGAATTTAAGAAATTAAAATACTACGTTATATTAAGATGGTTATTAAATTGTAAAAGATTTATAAGAGATGGGGTTATATTGTGATTTCCGAAAACTTGGGGTACTAAATAGAATTTAGAACAGACCTTATGTTATTAGGAATTTTTAGAACTCTATTTGATTAAATTTGGAGTTTATATGAATTATATAAGTATAATATATGGTATTTCATAACATTGTTACAAATGGGTAACATATGGGTAAAACCGAGAATTATAGAAAGTATAAGGTTAGGAATAATATTTATAACCTTTTGGTGTAGTTTGGGACTTTTTGGAGTTATATATAAGGTTTTACAAAGATATATGTATAATATATAGTTTTAATGACATTAGAAAACTATGTATTATAAGTTGGGTTAGATTTGTGATTTATAGAAGTTTAGTGGTAACAAATAAAAACCGAAAGTTTAATGGGTTGTTTGGTATTTATTAACAAAATATAACTATAAGTTATAATTGTTTTGATGACATAAATGTCATAATATATGTTATATAACTATAATATAACAATATATAAAATACGTGGTGGATTTTGTAAATATTTGAGAAAATAGGTGCTGTTCGGTAATATGGGCATTTTAAATAAAAAATTTATAATATGGTTAATGTTATAAGTGGTTTTTTGTGGTGGGTGTGTAACATTTATAATATAAGAAATATCATTTAAGAGAATGAATATATTATAAAGACTTACCATATAATAAATAGTCCCATAATACATGTATTTAAATAAATATATGTTATGGAGTGGAAAATGTAATATGGTTTAATAACTATATATTATGATAATTAAAATGGTATAAGATAAAGAGGAAAGAGTTACAAACATTAGATATGGAAATTCTAATGTTAGGAGTATACATGAAATAATAAGGATGTATATATAATCCAAGGTATTTTTTACATAAGAATTATACTCCATTAAATTTGGAAAAAAACAAACCTTAGAAAATAAATGCTAAGGTGAAATGTATAATATATGATAAGAATTATACATGCAAAATAGAAACAAACTAAATAATATACAAGGGTATATTAAGTTACATGCGATGACAAAGTTCAAACATTAAGTATATTAATATACAAGACGAGACTACGCATGTAATATAACGTTTTTCCAAATCCCGAGTTAAGCCGAAAACCGACAAACGTTGACAGTTAGTAACCGGGAGGTATTAGTGACGGTACGGGGTACCGTAGAGTTGTGTTGTTATACGGGATTCTAATCAGTAGTGTTATTGTAACACCCCTACCGCTAATACCGTCATTACCGTACAATACTTACCTTCGCAGCGGATATTACTTACTCAACGGCGGGTGTACAAAGCCGTTAGTCACCCATGTGACTAACAAGGTGAGTTACAATCCTACATAATATTGGTCTGATGAATATGAACATACCGAGTACTCTACACATTGCACTACTTTCCCTTGCATACTCAACCATAATTCAATTACAACTTCCAATACATTACTATACCGAGTCTACTACAATCCTTAAATTACCGATACAGTTTGGGACTTTCCATTTCACAATACATTACAAATACAATCCCTATTATACAACTACCCATGCTTACATAGCAGTCACCGTTCTACTCCCTCGAACGGTGGTCAGCTTTGAGTACCTGCACACTAAAAACGTTCCCCCTAGGGGGTCAGCTTACGCTGAATATGAATTTCGCATATACCGCGTGCTAACCGCGGTACGCCGACTACTTTGGGTCGGATATACATGGAGTTCATTTTACATGCATACATACATACATACATACTCATGCTACAACAATACAATCAACAATACCTACATACACATACAAGGTTCAATACTTACTAAGGAAGACAATTCGATAGTCAACCATTCGTATTAGTTATTTATTCATTACTCTTTCGTTGCGTTACTCACTACTCTGTTCGTACTGTGTTCAATATTCGCTACTCTACTCATACTCGCTCCTTACTCCTGCATACTCATCACTCCATGTTCAGTACCTTACTCGCACACGATCCTTACTCTGTACTCGTTACTATACTTGTGCATACTCACTACTCAATACTCCATACTTACTCACACGTACTCAATACTCGATACTTACTCATACATACTCAATACTCGGTACTCATTACATACTCATACTCACTTCTTACTCAGTACTCATTACTTTACTCATACATACGCGATACTCATTACTCATTACTTGGCCTCTGGGCGGAGTCATACACAAGACTCGCCACCGGACCTACAACACGAGGGCTATACGCTTAGCTCCTCAAATACTCAAATGCCCATTTTTACCGGACTACTCAAATTCCCAACACTCTTCTCTCAGAGTACAATACAATCTCGTGGATTAGCCTAGAAGTATCTCTCTTGATAACCTCCACTAGCTTAGGGAATTGCAACCGACTAGTATCCTCAGATTTAAGGGTTTTCCCAACGTATCGAATACTCTCATGTTCGGGACATTACTTACATCAGTCGGGTCCTCTCATGATGGGGCGACTAATTACTAAGGGGTTTGGAGATCCCTCGTTTTTCTTTACTACTCCCATGGTTCATATCTTGCACCAAGGTTAATTCCTCTAATAGAGGTTACTTATACTCTTCCACTACTTATTGTTTGTGGATTACTCGTTTCGGTTCTCCTACCGTTATCGGGAGGTTATTACTCCCGTGCATTCTCTCACATTCTAGTGAGTTCGTTAGTTTGCGTTGTCGTTTATTGATTCGTTCGTTTAGTGTGTTGCTACTGTTCCATTAGTTCACAACATGACTCTTACTACGAGTCGCTACACAACAAGACTCATCTATGAGTCAGTCAGTCTACGCACTAAGTGAAGCCACACAATCAGTCAAGAAGGGTTAGCTCATACAACATACAACAAGACATACAATGAAAGGCAATAAACCGTTTTCATGCTTTAGTCTAGATTAGCCGGCATACAGCACACAAATCAACGTAACTCGGTTAGCATACGGGGCATGAGAAAATCATACCTTTCACCGGAGTTAGCTCTACCGTGTGTTCCCTTGTTCCTTGGTTCACACTTGTTCCACTGATAATGTTTCAAACATTATTATTAATGCTATGTTCATACGGTACATTAATAATTACTACTCCTGTACTTACCCCGTTATCCCGGTATACTTAATGTTCTCATACTCTCAACTTACTTGATTACTTTTCATACTTGTTTTCCTACTCATATACTTACTTTCTTACCTTTACTACTTCCTTTATTGCGTATTACTACATATGTATGCATATATGTATATAAGCATATATATATATATACATATGATTACTATAACCATATAATAAAACATTTTTTTTTGTTTTTGACTCGACCTTGCAAGTCCGGTCCCCAAGGTCGGTCCAAGTCAGTAAGTTTCGATACGGCAAAATTCCAGACTCGACCGACCTTGCAAGTCCGGTCCATTCCAGTAGCTTTCATTACGGGGATTTTTCTGGCCGACCGATCCTGCAAGTCCGGTCGCAGGTCCGGTCTATTCCAGAAGGTTTCAGATGGGAAAATTTTCTGGTCCGACCGAACTTGCAAGTCCGGTCGCAAGTCCGGTCCATTCTAGAAGGTTCCCGTCTTTGTAATTCGGGGCTCGACCGAACTTGCAAGTCCGGTCGCAAGTCCGGTCCGGCCCAGTACTTCAGGTTAAAAATCTGTTTTCAGTTCCCTTCATTACCCATTGTTTCCCTAATCTTCCTACATGTAATCCCACATGTTTTAGTGCCACTTAGGCTTCCTAAAATACCTCAATTCATCCACCAAGTCCATTACTAAATCCATCAATTAACTTACACAATTCCCTCACTTCTTTTCCAAAACTTGTATCAGTTTTTGTTACACTTATGCTACAGATTTTGAAACTCAATTCTCACATCCAATACTTCTACTACCAATACCATTACTAGCATCCCAAATACCTTTCCACGCAATTACAATATCTATACCCAAGTCCAACATTCATTTTACTAAGTCTTGCACTCTCATTCTTCCTAATTCCCCCAATGAAATCCAATACCTCCTGCTATAGATTTTTGCATGTTTCCTCCTCATTCTCCAATTACCAATCCATGGTCATTAAACATCTCTACTAACCCCAATACATCCCTTGGTTCTCCCATTCACCAAGTCATTCTTTAATGCACAATTCCTACCAAAATTTTGCCATAGTTCACCTACTTTCCTTACTTATCCACACATCTCCTTTCTCATCAAATCCATCCCTATTCTAGCAAAACCACAAGGGTTCTACCAGCACACATACAAATCTTAATACACCGATACTTCTTCAATCACAATACTTATACATCATTACTTCCTCCAATAACAATACTAGTACACATACCCCATTCATTTGGCTCTAAGGCCTACAAATCCACACATTTGCTCGCAAATACTCAAACATTCACAACTACAATACTAGTACAATAGTTTAGGTTCTTTTATTTGTTTACCCATTCCCATTACACTAATGCATTAAATTAAGCATTGAGAAGGAGCTCTTACCTTGAGCTTATATTTTCCTTCTTTCTTTTCCAATCCTCCTCTTCCTCTCTTTCTTGCACCAACCGGACAAATGGGTATGGAGTTGTCAAACTCCATCCCAACACCCAAGAAACACAAAATGCATTTTAATTATCCTTCTAAACCCTTAAAGAATTCTAATTCAAATAAAAGGGCTTAGAACACAAGTTAGGGTTTTACCTTTGGAGATCTTTGAGAGGGATTCTCACCCTTGAATCAAGAAGGGGATTACTCCACCATTGGAGGGTTGAAACAATGCTCCAAAGCAAGAGAAAGAACAAGGTAAGAGAGAGAGAGGCAAAATCGGCCATACTCAAGAGATGGAGAAAAGTGAGGTCTTTCATGGAGATTTTTACCTTGTTGGAAAGAGGAGACTCCAAGCTCCATAATGGTGTGCTTTTCTCTTCAAATGGGGAAAACCCATGTAGATGAAGTTGCTCATTTTCGGATTTTGAAAAGGTAGGAATGTAGAGCTTGAAGAGGGGAGTTCAAATATGCAATTTATTTTACATTTGGAGCTCAAATGGAGCTAGAGCATGAGGAGAAAGAAGAGAAGCCATGGGAGGTGTTGAAGCTTCTCAAAATCGCCAGCAAGGGGGGAGAATGAGAGAGAAATCGGTGGGGAAGGAGAAGGGTAGGAGAGAGATGAGGGAATGGGAGGAAAGAGAGTATGTGAGTGCTTTTTGTACCTTAGTTACTTTTTGCTTTTTGATTTACTTATTTGTTACTTGTGTGTGTGTGAGAGAGAGAGGGCTGTTTACACCAGTAAAAACTGGCCCCCACTGTTATACTAGCTGGAGCGTTTTTCGTCTTTTACAGAAAACGCTCGTTATTTTACCCGGTTTTGATACTATTCACTAACCGGGCCCGTTTTCCGGAATTTTCTCATTTCTTTATTTTTATTGGTTATCAAGCTCCCGTTAGTGCTTAATAATAGTTACTTAATGATTTATAATTTTTACGGGTTCGTTTGACCCCTTAAAATCACGTTTTCGGGTTTCCTCGAAAAACGTGCGCTAAAGCTCTATTAGCGTTTTAACACATTATTCGGATCCGTTTTCTTCGGGAATTGTTCCCGTATACTAATTGGGCATGAATAAGCCTTAGGAATCCTTACGATACTATAACCGAGGTCTCGTACCTCCTATGGTTATTTAACGCTTATTTTAGCGTTTTTCTCATTTCTTTTGGATTTACTTTCCTTACCAAAATTACTTAGGCACTATTAGGCCCTTAGATACCATATTAAAAATAATCTAATCACCATAATTAAGTTTGGGGTATTTCAGTTATGTTTTATTAGACTACTAGAGACGACACGGGGAGCATCGGATCTAGCTGATTCATACTCCACGGTTATACATTCCGGGTGTACGGTATGTTGTTACGTGTCTCTGATTGTCTTTGAGGGCTTCCTCAGTTCAGACTTCTGTGTGATCTGTGATAAGAATGTTTGTCTGAATGTGTGAATAAATATGCATGAACTGTATATGTACAGCTGCTTATTATATACTGTTGTTGCGTTAACAGTATTGGTTCGTATATATGAACCTATATATAAAACGAACTAGCGGCTGTGGTGCTATCTTTATGCAATATAAGGATCGTCAGAAAAACGTTGTAGCACTAGGATAATAAGATATACATATTATCCGAGACTTTAATACGGAGCACTGGCCTTTCTAAACGCCGCTCTCGTATCTAACACTGGATCCCGAGTTTACAAACTCCGGATTGGGCTAACGACCTTGGTCTACGGTGTTAGAAAAATTGGTAATGCGATGCGATGGTATAATTAATTAAACATAACAAAGCCAAGAGGATATGGCTCTTGGTGCGCGCTGTGATCACAAAAACGATACTAGGATGTCCGCGTACGGGTCCGCAAGTATCAAGAAAATTTCCCGTGAGCTAGGATGACTCGTTGGTCGGAGACTCTACCGCTGGAGTGGCTATTGCCGTGGGTGACCCGCCATAGTATATGGGTAAATTAGAGACACGTCGTTTTAACGAGACGTTGTCACTAGGTATAACTGAACATTTATTACAGTTGAGACTTGTACATTGGCGAACAATATTGGTTCCTATACCAAGGACGGGAGTTAATACTTGTTTATTATTCTCGTTGTTTCACCTTGTTGTTCACTGGTTATGCTGTGTGGTTTATATTATGTGTATTGATGGTTGTGTTATTGTATGGATATTACTGTTAATTGTTTTACAGTTTAGATATAAAAAGGGTATTACATGTAACGAATCTCATGCTCTCGACCAATTATTTGAGGGGTTTGAGGAGGCATGACGGGGCATGTGATAACATACTCAGCAGGGGCTGATTCCATACCACAAACCATTTTTATTTCAGGAGACTAGCTGGTGGGTTGACGCGGGGCGCGACAGTTGTGGTTACTTTTGTTTAGACTTGGTACGATATGAGACTACTGTTGTTCTGGACTCGGGTTTGTAAACCGAGGTGTATGTTGGTTAGGCGCTCATGTGTACGGTTTGTAATAACGGTTGTTGTTGGATTTGTTTTAAATTGTTTAAGCACTACTATCTATCTCTTGTGGTCACTGCGGGAATAAGTTTCGTATGTTGATTATCATGTAACTAGTTATCACCCGTATGGGCGAGTGATAACAGTGACATCATTAGAGCGACAGTCTGTTATTTCCCGCTGCGATTTAATTAGTAGGGGTGTTACAAAAGTGGTATCAGAGCGGAGTACCGCTCTGATTACAAGAGATAGTAGTCTAAGTACCGTGAGCCTAGGTGATTCACATACCAGTACCAATGAGGAAGTTGTTAACGATTTGAGTTAGGAGATTGTCGGGGACAATGTGTTTTACGCCTTTTAGGGCTATGTGAACTGATGGTTGAGAAAAGTACGGTATTTATACCGAATGTTGACTTTGATTCTGAATTCTTCAGATGTCTTCTGGAAGACGATCAGCTGGTAGAGGCAGAGGTGGAGGAGGCAGGTCTGGAGGAGGACCTCCTGAGACCCATGCCGCGGGCATTGCTGAGACGGTAGCTGCCGTCTTTGCTCAGCTAGCCCTGATGGGAGGTGGCCAGATAGGAGCACCACCCGTAGTCCCACCCGTACCCGCACCGAGAGAGCCAAACTGGCTAAAGAGCGTTACTGACACGCGAGTACCTACTTATGACGGAGTAGCTGACCCCACCGTCCTGGAGAGATACATTATTGAGCACGAGAAGGCCTTTGATGCCATTCATGTGCCTGCTGAGCACCGAGTCGGTATAGCAGCCTTTCATCTGAAGGACGCCGCCAGCACTTGGTGGAGGTCCGTGAGGGCACATTACATTGCTATAGAGGGTTTTGGTTGGACAGGTTTCGTGGAATTGTTGAGGGAAAAGTACTATCCTGCTCACTTGAAGCAGAGGAAGAGGGAGGAGTTCGAGGCTCTGAGGCAGGGTAGTCTGACAGTAGATCAGTACTACTCCTCATTCATTGGGCTGTTGGACTTTGTCCCAGGAGTTGTTTATTCTGATACTGTGAAAGTGGGAAATTTAGAGGCGGACTGCGATATGCTATCAAGGCCGCCATGGGTGCTACTTTATACCCTACGATTCAGGAGTGCTATGATGCTGCTTCTCGGACCGAGCTGTTGGTGAACAGCCGGGAGGACAGCCAGGGGGGCAGAAACGTAAGGCGCCCGAGAAGGAGGCTGAGGTTGTGGCTGGAAGCGGAGGCAGCAAGGGCTGGAAGAAGAAAAAGTTCTCCTGGAGGGAGAAGAAGAAGGAGCAGGCCAGCTAGAAGGGTAAGGAGAAGGTTCCGATGTTGACCGGACCTACCTATAATGTCCAGCCTCTCAGATCTGCACCCCCTAAGGGTAAGCGATCTAACCTTGAGAATGAGTTGTGTATTACACTATCCTTACCGTCCTTGTATTGATCAGATTGTTGTATGATAATAGGTTCTGCACCCCAGCGCCATTTCACTGCAAGCGTTGTGGTAAAGACCACCCGGGTGTTGATTGCACCGGGCAAGCTGTGGACTGCCACCACTGTGGGAAGAAAGGCCATAGGTCGTTCGAGTGCTTCGCGAATCCGGAGAGCCGAGCGTACCGCCCACCGAAGGGGACTCAGAGCGCACCTACTGGAGGAGGTGGAGCTCGAGGTGGCCAGAGGGGGCCGGCGCCCCAAGCCCAGAGGGGGCAACAAGCAGCAGAACCAGAGGAACCCGCCGGGCAACCGTGTGCTAACGCAGCGGGAGCTTCGGGCGCTGGTACTAGTACCCAGCGCGATGAAGGTTAGCTTTTGAAACTTAACCATTGTATGAGGGCATGACTAAGTGTTAAACGCTTTACCTTAGCATGAATGTGTGTTTTAATTACCGCTCTAGATAAACGACTTACCTAGGAAACCTTTTACCTTTTAGGAGACTTCGATATCTGCTATCCCACACTTACAAGACAAAGATCACCTAGACCCGTGGAAGAAAGACGGGAGTACCCTGGCGAGTTGTGTCATGTGGTCAGACCGGGCATGATACTTCTCAGAGAGTTCCTAACCCTAGATGAGCAAATCCCTAGTGAATGAGTGTAGAGCTTTGGGTAAGGGAAGGGAGGATTTTATACCCCTGTATTTAATAGTGGTTCTAAGATGAAATTGCACATGATGTGCTTAGGGAAAGATTGGGATCCACAAGCTAGGGTTTATCGAGAGGTGAGGATGGTAGATGGCTTATCAATACCTAGGATACCCTGAGAGTTTCCTAACCTGGTGAGAAACGCAATGGATATTGCTCAAGACTGTGAGACTTATCCATTACCCGACATGACACCTGACGTTTGCATCATCAACTACTACGAGCAGGGAGGAAAGCTTGGGATGCACCAGGACCGTGATGAGTCGACTGAGTCCATCACCAGAGGAATACCGGTTGTGTCATTCTCCATCGGCGATGATGCTGAGTTCATCTATGGAGACCAGAAGAGGATGGATCTAGCAAGCAAGATCATCCTCAAGTCTGGGGATGTGTTGGTATTTGGTGGAGAGTCGAGGCTTGTATATCATGGAATTAAGAGCATTAAGCTCAATACCGCCCCACCAACTCTAGTGAATGAGACCCACATCCGACCTGGCCGTTTAAATTTGACTTTCAACAGTACTGATGTAATAGAAGTAGCTAAGTGTGTAACCTTGTATAAACAGTTGGATTAATGAATAGAGTTTTTGCACCATTCAGTTGTTGTGATACCGTTAATTCATAACTTCAGGCCACGAAAATGGAAAGGAGGGTACCATATGCATCCTAGATATGGCGCAAGCCAAGGAGTCCGGTAATGTCATCACAGGTATGACAATTACAACCGACAGTAAATTAGTGATTTATTGGGACTCGATGCTAATACGAGAGGTGATCTCAGGTACCTTTCCTGTTGTTGGTGTTAGTGCTTCCGTATTGTTCGACTCAGGGGCTTCGCATTCTTTTATTTCCACGGCATTTGCAAAGAAGCTGGGGGCCACCCCCGAACAGCTTTCAGACTTTTCAGTCACCCTTCCTTCGAAGGAGAAAGTAGGTTGCACCAGACAGTACACGGGGTTAGAGATCAGCATTATGACTGAGACCTTTCCCATCGATCTGATCGAGTTCAAGAACTTGGGCTTTGACATTATAGTGGGCATGGATTGGCTGCAGAAGCATAGGGGCCGCCTTCATTGTGCAGAGCATCGACTACTACTGAAGGGGCCGAGCGGCAAGACAGTGTCATACCGCAGTGTGAGGAGAGAGCCGACTGTCAAGATCGTGTCAGCATTGTCCCTGATGAAGGACGTTAGGAAGGGCCGACGAGCCTTCCTCTGTTATGTACAGGACACGAGACAGAGCGACGTGATACGTAGACACTCCAGTCGTGGTAGATTTTCCCGACTTATTTCCTGATGAGCTGCCAGGCATGCCGCCTGTGCGCGAGGTTGAGTTCGCCGTCGACTTGTTGCCAGGTACGGGCCCTATTGCTAAGGCGCCCTACCGTATGACGCCGGCTGAGATGAGGAGCTGAAACTACAGCTGGAGGACCTCCTCGACAAGGGATTCATTCAACCTAGTGTTTCTCCTTGGGGTGCTCCAGTACTGTTCGTCAAGAAAAAGGACGGCAGTATGCGACTCTGCATCGACTACCGTGAGCTTAATGCGGTCACGGTCAAGAACAAGTACCCGTTGCCACGGATAGATGACTTATTTGACCAGCTGAGAGGGGCCAATGTGTTCTCGAAGATAGATCTCAGATCTGGCTACCATCAGATTAGGATTGCAGAGGGTGATATAGGGAAGACAGCTTTCAGGACACGGTATGGACACTACGAGTTCACCGTTATGCCATTCGGATTAACGAATGCGCCAGCCATTTTCATGGATTTGATGAACCGTCTCTTCAGAGAACATCTTGATAGTTCAGTTGTGGTTTTCATCGACGATATCCTGATCTATTCAAAGACCAAGGAAGATCATGAGTTACATTTGAGGCAGGTTTTGAGTATCATGAGAGAGAACCAGTTGTATGCCAAGCTCTCGAAGTGTGAGTTCTGGTTGGACAGTGTGTCATTCCTTGGACACATTATATCAGCAAGGGGATATCTGTAGACCCTGCTAAGATTGAGGCAGTAAAGAGTTGGCCGAAGCCGAAGACAGTCACAGACGTCCGCAGCTTTCTGGGTTTGGCCAGTTACTATCGAAGGTTCGTGAAGGACTTTTCTAAGGTGGCCAAACCGATGACAAATCTCATGAAGAAGGAGTCCCAGTTCTTATGGTCTGCTGAGTGTGAGCAATCCTTTCAGACACTGAAGGATCTCCTGACATCGGCGCCCGTTCTCACTATCCCTGAGGGCACCGATGGGTTCGAGGTATATTGTGATGCCTCTGGAACCGGTCTAGGTTGTGTGCTTATGCAGCACGAGAAGGTAGTTGCCTACGCATCCCGACAGCTGAAGAAGCACGAGGTGAATTACCCCACACACGACCTCGAGTTAGGCGCAGTAGTCTTCGCTTTGAAGATCTGGCGACATTATCTATACGGTGTGACAGTCACTATCTACTCTGATCACAAGAGTCTACAGCATCTCTTCTCTCAGAAGGAGCTAAATATGCGACAGAGAAGATGGGTCGAGTTCTTGAAGGACTACGACATAGACCTGAAGTACAAGGAGAGCAAGGCGAATGTAGTAGCCGACGCCCTGAGCCGCAGAGCTCATTCATTGTTTACACTATTAGCGAGCAGCAGTTTGATTGATGAGATACGAGCTGCACAGGAGAGTGATCAGTATATGGAGAGCATCAGGCAGAAGATGTCAGAGGGTTGTTTTGAGAGTCAGAAGTATGACTTTGAACTGTGTGATGATGGCATGATTCGACTGAATGGCCGTTTGTGTATTCCGGAGTCTTCTCCTGACCTGAAGGAGAAGATACTCCAGGAGGCTCATTGTCGTCCTTATCCGTCCACCCAGGTTCTTCGAAGATGTACAAGGACTTGAAGGTCCATTTCTGGTGGAGCGGGATGAAGAAGGATGTAGCTGACTACGTGGCTAGATGCTTGACCTGTCAGAAGGTTAAGTTTGAGCATAGGAGACCCGGAGGTTTAGTGCAGTCTATGCCTATTCCTTGCTGGAAGTTCGAGGACATCTCGATGGATTTCGTTGTCGGTCTCCCACCGACTAAGGGAGGAATGAACACGATTTGGGTCATTGTGGACCGTCTGACAAAGGTGGCGAAGTTTGTTGCTATGAAGGATATCTGGAAGGTCCCGAAGTTAGCGGACTTGTTCCAGAAGGAGGTGATCCGGCACCATGGTGTGCCAAAGACCATTGTGTCTGATAGGGACCCTCGATTTTTGTCTAGATTCTGGGGTCAGGTTCAGGAAGCCTTGGGTATGAAGTTGAAGCTTAGTACGACATTCCATCCACAGACCGACGGTCAGAGTGAGAGGACCATCCAGACACTGGAGGACATGCTGAGAGCATATGCCTTGGATTTTCAGGGGACTTGGTTAGAGCGGCTACATCTGATAGAGTTCGCCTACAACAACAGCTACCACTCCTCGATACAGATGCCACCGTTCCAGGCACTTTATGGTAGATCGTGTAGGACTCCTTTATGCTGGGATGAGGCCAGCGAGACTACGCTTCTAGGGCCAGAGTACCCAGAGCACCTTGAAGTTGAAGCTTATGTATGTGCCTTAGTGCACCTGTTTGAATATATATATAGTACCGCTGAGTACTCTTGTTGATGAGTTGGATGTGCACCTTGTTTAGTGCTATGATATGAATGAAATTATACCATGAGTTCCGACAATTTGATATGTGCTGTATCAATCATGATACATATAGACTAGGTCTGAACCTAGTGGGAGGGACGTTGAGTTCACTACCGACGACATGGTATTCCTCAGAGTGTCACCCATGAAGGGGATCTTCGGGTTCGGGAAGAAGGGCAAGTTGAGCCCAAAGTATGTTGGACCTTATGTGATTAGAGAGCGAGTGGGCCCGTTAGCCTACAGACTGGATTTACCAGCAGAGCTCGGGAGGGTGCACGACGTCTTTCACGTTTCACAGTTGAAGAGGTATGTGCGCCACCCATCACACGTTTTACAGCCAGAGACTTTAGAGTTGGACCCCGCTCTACGATATGAGGAAGTACCACTCCGCATTCTCGATACAAAGACGAGGCAGACTAGGAACAAGACCGTTAGCATGGTCAAGGTTCTCTGGTCGAACCATGAGGTGGAGGAGGCTACATGGGAGTTAGAGGACTCCATGAGAGCAAAGTATCCAGCACTCTTCGAGTAGTAGCTGTGATACTTACACGGGTTCGTGGTCAAACCCTTTTTAAGGGGGGTAGACACCACTTGGCTTGCGCATATGTTATGCATTAGGTTTTGTTTTTGTGGTGTGTTTTGTTGGTATGCTGCGTCATACATGTTGTTTGGATGATTATATGTTTGATACATCTTATGTATGTGCCTTAGTGCACCTGTTTGAATATATATATAGTACCGCTGAGTACTCTTGTTGATGAGTTGGATGTGCACCTTGTTTAGTGCTATGATACGAATGAAATTATACCATGAGTTCCGACTATTTGATATGTGCTGTATCAATCATGATACATATAGACTAGGTCTGAACCTAGTGGGAGTTACTCCCTAGCGATGGTCTGTTTGGTTACTTAATGGAACTTGATTCCTTAGGTGAACTGTACATGAGTAAGGACGAAGCCTTTTTAAGGGGGGTAGACTGAAATACCCCTAACCTTAAAAACTTAATTAAATGATCTGTTAATGATCTAAGATGGTTAATAAACATCTAAATACCATTGGGGAAGAATCTAAAAGATCTCAACAAGGCAAAACATGCTTTAAGATCGGTAAAGCCAAAAATGTGCTTTAAGACACCGTAAAGATTGTATGACCTCAAAAAGGATCCAAAGTGGATTCCTAAGTATTATAATGAAGTAAGGAACACAACAAAACTATTCTCAAAGAAAACTAAGCTCAAAAACACCATGTGACACAAAATGTGCACTAAAGCACCTTAAAGCACGTTTTTGTGTATGAGCTCTAAGATAATGACTTTTTGTCATTTTAAAGACTGGAGTATATCATTTATATTATTAATTTGACATGATAGACTATATTATAAAGTCTAAATCAAAGTTTGAAAATAAAAATCAAAATATGACATTCATTTGTGAATAGTAACCCAAATAGTGCATTTTTAAGCAAATTGACCAAGTTTGGTCAATGGTCAAATAATTGACCCTTCTAACCTTATGGCTGTCGGCAGGCAAGAAGGAAGGAAGACAGCACACACAGCATTAATGCTAAATATCTTCCTAAAGTGATGAATCACCTTGTTACTATTCCTTTTAATACATTTTAACCATTTAAACACCTTTCCTCTCATTCTCTTGCCTCTTGTCCCATTCCAGCCGAGCCATCAACCCTTCCAAACTCTCTCAAGCTGTGTTCTTGAGTGTGGAAGACAAATCAATCTCTTAAGCACCTAAGGTAATGGTTTAAGGCATATTTTAGCTCTTTTTCTTCATCTCTTCATTACCTACACTTGGAGCTCATGATCTATCACTTTCCTTGGCTCATTCTCAGTGTTTTAAGGCTAGAACAAATACCAATCTCGGCTGAAGCAAGTATAGGGACCAAGCTTTCCAAAATTTGCATTTTAAGGTAAAAACATACCTTAAGCATCTCCTTTCTTCATACGGTTTTCTTCTCTTGATTTTTATGAGTTTATACACTCATAATCTTCATATTTACATGTTCATTCAGTTGGTTAACCATTTGGAGCAAGGGTGGCCGAAATTCAAAGGAAATACCATTCTTTAAGGCATTTTGCCAAGGTAAAACCTATTACCTTAGCAGCTTATTGTTGTCTAGCTATTTCACATGTTTATATGATGAATTTAACACCATGTGATGTGTTTAATTCAAGCTGAAATCATTTGGAAACTTCCTTGCATTTTTAAGGTGATTTTTGCCTTAAATCTTACATTAATTGTTCCTTATGGTTAAGCTCATGCTTGGAGTATAACCATATCTTATTTTGGTGTATTAAACATGTCTAAATGATGTGATGATTTTTCCTCTAAGCTGCCGAGTTGTTACAAGGATAAATCAAGGTATAAACACCTTAAACTTATGATTTTTTATGATTTCTTAGCATATATATTTATTATGCCGAGAGTGGAGTTAAATATATGGGTTATATTAACCTAAGTATGGAAAAAATGACTAAGATAAATTAAGCTAGTCATTTAAGTGATTTAATTAACATAATGGTCAAATTATGACATTATGTGGAAAAATAAATAAACTACAGCAAGGTCGTGAGTTTATTGTATAAATTGAGCTATTTATGTGTAATTTTATGTTATAAGGCAAAGTTGTAATAAGGCCATGTCATTAGGCCATTTTAATTTAAGTTTAAAGCTTATTTAGTTTAATTTATGCTTATATAATTAAGTTTGGGGTCAAATGGTAATTACTAGTAAAATATAAAGCCGTGGGATTATTTTAGAGGAGTTTAGGGTTTTTAAATGAATTTTATAAAAATTATAACATTTTATAAAGTTTTGGGTCAAAATTGTAAAAATAGAAAACTATGGGGTATAACTAGTAATTACTGAAAGTTTGGTTCCCATTTGGCATTAGAAGTCAAAGTTGACTATATAGGAGACTTTGACCAAGTTTGGAGAATTTAAGAAATTAAAATACTACCTTATATTAAGATGGTTATTAAATTGTAAAAGATTTATAAGAGATGGGGTTATAATGTGATTTCCGAAAACTTGGGGTACTAAATAGAATTTAGAACAGACCTTAGGTTATTAGGAATTTTTAGAACTCTATTTGATTAAATTTGGAGTTTATATGAATTATATAAGTATAATATATGATATTTCATAACATTGTTACAAATGGGTAACATATGGGCAAAACCGAGAATTATAGAAAGTATAAGGTTAGGAATAATATTTATAACCTTTTGGTATAGTTTGGGAATTTTTGGAGTTATATATAAGGTTTTACAAAGATATTTGTATAATATATAGTTTTAATGACATTAGAAAACTATGTATTATAAGTTGGGTTAGATTTGTGATTTATAGAAGTTTAGTGGTAGAAAATAAAAACCGAAAGTTTAATGGGTTGTTTGGTATTTATTAACAAAATATAACTATAAGTTATAATTGGTTTGATGACATAAATGTCATAATATATGTTATATAACTATAATATAACAATATATAAAATATGTGGTGGATTTTGTAAATATTTGAGAAAATAGGTGCTGTTCGGTAATATGGGCATTTTTAAATAAAAAAATTTATAATATGGTTTTAATGTTATAAGGGTATAACATTTATAATATAAGAAATATTCATTTAACAGAATGAATATATTATAAAGACTTACCATATAATAAATAGTCCCATAATACATGTATTTAAATAAATATATGTTATGGAGTGGAAAATGTAATATGGTTTAATAACTATATATTATGATAATTAAAATGGTATAAGATAAAGAGGAAAGAGTTACAAACATTAGATATGGAAATTCTAATGTTAGGAGTATACATGAAATAATAAGGATGTATATATAATCCAAGGTATTTTTTACATAAGAATTATACTCCATTAAATTTGGAAAAAAACAAACCTTAGAAAATAAATGCTAAGGTGAAATGTATAATATATGATAAGAATTATACATGCAAAATAGAAACAAACTAAATAATATACAAGGGTATATTAAGTTACATGCGATGACAAAGTTCAAACATTAAGTATATTAAATACAAGACGAGACTACGCATGCAATATAACGTTTTTCCGATCCCGAGTTAAGCCAAAACCGACAACGTTGACAGTTAGTAACGGGAGGTATTAGTGACTGGTACGGGGTACCGTAGAGTTGTGTTGTTATAACGGATTCTAATCATAGCATTATATGTTTATTAGACTACTAGAGACGACACGGGGAGCATCGGATCTAGCTGATTCATACTCCACGGTTATACATCCCGGTGTACGGTATGTTGTTACGTGTCCTGATGTCTCTGAGGGCTTCCTCAGTTCAGATGTGTGATCTATGATAAGATTGTTTGTCTGAATGTTGAATAAATATGCATGAACTGTATATTTACAGCTGCTTATTATATACTGTTGTTGCGTTAACAGTATTGGTTTGTATATATGAACCTATATAATAAAAACGAACTAGCGGCTGTGGTGCTATCTTATATGCAATGTAAGGATCGTCAAAAAAAACGTTGTGGCACTAGGATAAAAGATACATATTATCCGAGACTTTAATACGGAGCACTGGCCTTTCTAAACGCCGCTCTCGTATCTAACACTGGATCCCGAGTTTACAAACTCCGGATTGGGCTAACGACCTTGGTCTACTGTCTTAGAAAAATTGGTAATGCGATGCGATGGTATAATTAATTAAACATAACAAAGCCAAGAGGATGTGGCTCTTGGTGCGCGCTGCGATCACAAAAACGATACTAGGATGTCCGCGTACGGGTCCGCAAGTATCAAGAAAATTTCCCTTGAGCTAGGACGGCTCGTTGGTCGGAGACTCTACCGCTGGAGTGGCTATTGCCGTGGGTGACCCGCCATAGTATATGGGTAAATTAGAGACCGTCGTTTTAACGAGACTTGTCACTAGGTATAAACTGAACATTTATTACAGTTGAGACTTGTACATTGGCGAACAATATTGGTTCCTATACCAAGGACGGGAGTTAATACTTGATTATTATTCGTTGTTTCACCTTGTTGTTCACTGGTTATGCTGTGTGGTTTATATTATGTGTATTGATGGTTGTGTTATTGTATGGGATATTACTGTTAATTGTTTTACAGTTTAGATATAAAAAGGGTATTACATGTAACGAATCTCATGCTCTCGACCAATTAATTGAGGGGTTTGAGGAGGCATGACGGGGCATGTGATAACATACTCAGCAGGGGCTGATTCCATACCACAAACCATTTTTATTTCAGGAGACTAGCTGGTGGGTTGACGCGGGGCGCGACAGTTGTGGTTACTTTTGTTTAGACTTGGTACGATATGAGACTACTGTTGTTCTGGACTCGGGTTTGTAAACCGAGGTGTATGTTGGTTAGGCGCTCACGTGTACGGTTTGTAATAACGGTTGTTGTTGGATTTGTTTTAAATTGTTTAAGCACTACTATCTATCTCTTGTGGTCACTGCGGGAATACGTTTCGTATGTTGATTATCATGTAACTAGTTATCACCCGTATGGGCGAGTGATAACAGTGACACCATTAGAGCGACAGTCTGTTATTTCCCGCTGCGATTTAATTATTAAGTACGACGTTTATATTATAATTAGGAGCCGGATTAGTAGGGGTGTTACATATCTGGTATATGAGCGTAAAAGGCGTTAGTAATTGAATATATTGTTATAAGTATTTGATATACTACTTATTTAGTATTTGACTGTATATATTTTGAAAAACTAAAAATGTATTTTTGTTATAAATTTTTTAATATATTTATATCTTTTAACGTTTTTCAATGTTGTAGAGTAATAATTATGGGGTGGTTTAATACACTACAACAATATTGACTCGTTGGGGCAATTTTAGATTATCAATTAGTGCAATTAATAAGTTGCACCTACAAGTTATGACAAATAGAGCATATTTACATCGCACTATTTGACCATATCAAAAGGTGCACATATCAATACTTGCACTATTAGATAGCATCAACCGGAGCAATATGTGTATTGCCCTATTTGCGTATGTTACATGTAACATGCAAGAATGACCAAGCAGGGCAAAGTAAAATTTTACTCTAATAAAGAGTATCTATGGGTGCATAATACATTTTGCACTAATTGATGGACTTCTAATAGTGCAACTGCTATCAGTCGCACTAATAGTGCATAGGAGTATATGGGGCAAAGTAAAATTGTACTCTAATAAACAGTATCTATGGGTGCATTTTATATTTCGCACTAATTGATAGACTTCAAATAGGGCAACTGCTATCTGGTGCACCAATAATGCATCAATTTTCATTTTTTACTGAAATTTTGGCGGAGTAAGAAACCTTATCAATTGGTGCATCTTTCAAACATGCACTAATTGATGTCATCAAATAGGGCATTTCTTTTTCTACGCACCATTTAGTTGGCTCAATTGTTGCAAAAGTTTTATTTCGCACTAACTGCTGAAAATTTGGAACTGGTATTCTCTAACCTATCTCACGGTCGTAACTCGTAAGTACGGTCGTAACTCGTAAGTCTTCTCTTCACTCACAGTTACTACTTCCTCGCCCACCATTGAAGACGGGCTCGACCTTCATCTTCTCTTCACTCAAGGTTTTTTCCTCCCACACCAGATTGAAGACGGATCTCGACCTTCTTCTTCCTCACTCACAGTTTCTTCTGTCGCCCACCATTGAGACGGGGCTCGACCTTCTTCTTCTCTTCACTCAAGGTTTTTTCCTCCCACACCAGATTGAAGACGGTGTTAGAATTCTAGGCCCATGTCTAAGTTTCAGCCCACTACACTTCTCTTGTAACGGTCCATTATAGACTCTCCCCTAATAAGTCTTAGTCTGTATAAATACTCTTCTGTTTACTTCAATAAGATTAAGCAAGTATTATACTTTAAATGTGCAGTAATTAGTTTCTCATGGTATCAGTAGTCTAGAGACTAATCGCACATAAACATTTCGTCTTTCCGTCATCGGCTAAACAAGAAACCCAACCTATATCCCATCTTCTTCCTTCCGCAATAATGGTCGACGGCGATGACGAAAACATACCAGAAAACCCACATACACAAAAAACACCTCTCGCTTCTCCCTCCGGTGAAGCCACCAAACCTGAGAAAGACAAAATCTTATACATTCATCCTTCCGACAGTCCCAGTTCAATGTTAGCCCATAAATTCAATGGCACAAGATTTTCGACTTGGAAGAAAGCATTTCTTGTTGGCTTATCCACCAAGAGCAAGGTCGGATTTCTTACGGGAGAGGTCAGACGTGCCAACTACAACCCTAGCCAACAAATCGACTGGGACAAAGCAAACAGTATGGTTCTTGCGTGGCTATTCAGTGCGGTGAGTGATTCAATTAAAGAAAGCATCATCTATTATGCCACCGCTGCTGAAGCTTGGGCAAATTTGTGCAAACGCTGGGAGGATCCAGCAGGAACGCGCCTCTATGCTCTCCGTCAGGAGTCTACCCGCATCGAACAAGGAACCGACAACATCAACGACTACTATACTCGATGGATAAAGATTTGGAATGAGCAAGACGAGCTGGTGAATATCTCGCCGTGTACTTGTGGTTCTGCGGTCGATTTACAAAAACACCAAGAACGGGAAAAATTGTTCGATTTCATGATGGGGCTCCACGATTCGTATAAATCCCTGCGCAGCAACATTTTAATGCTCAGCCCGCTCCCCACAATCGACAGCGCATACTCGATGCTTCGGCAAGAGGAAAATCACCGCCAATCTCGCAAAACCAGACAAATTGCCAGCGACGAAGGTCTTGCATTCGCTAGTTCCAACCCTACTTCGAATAGCCGTCCAAACCCAGCAAATCGCGACTCCTCCCCACGTCAAGATTCTAAGAAGCTTAAATGTTCCCACTGCAAGAAACTTGGTCACAAATACGAGGATTGCTACTGGGTTAGCGGCAATTTTCCGAGTTATTGGCGCAATAAGAACAAGACCACCGCTTCTGCTGTCGCACCAGATGACACTACAACTCATACAGAACATACATCTCCTGTGCCTGGTTTCAACCAAGATCAATTGACGGCCTTGACCAATTATTTTCAAGACAAGAAGACTCCTGTCCCTGGCTTAAGTCCACGTCAATTAGCTTCTCTTGGTGCGTATCTGGACCAACGTTCCTCCCCAGCTAAAGAACCAGAAATTGATTTCTATAATCAATTCTCAGGTACAACTACTTCTTCCCTGAATATAAGTACTATGAATGCCTTTCATGATTGCTGGGTGATTGATTCTGGTGCAACTGACAATATATGTGGTAATATTAACTGGTTTGTGGATCATGAATTTTCGGTTTGCAATACCTCTGTTAAGATGCCAGATGGGCATTTTGGATGCATTAAGGGCTATGGCACTGTTGCCCTTACTAACACTTTTATGTTACAAAATGTTTTATATGTGCCTACTTTCAAGTTCCATTTACTATCTGTTCGTAGATTTTTGCAACAAATTCATGCAACCATGCTTATTTATCCTCAAAAATGTATATTGCAGGACCATGATATGAAGATTTATGAGTTGTTTGCTGTTGAGAAACAAGGGCTATATGTTTTAGAACCTATTTCCATTGATACTTTTTTGTACAGAAGGAAAAATTCTTGTACTGACACAACTCAACCTGTCTGTTATGAGATTTTTCCTGACAAGAATTCTACACTGAATATGAATAAAAGCAGTTTTTCTTCTTCTGTTAAATCTGATGCTCATCTTTGGCATTTAAGACTAGGACATGTGCCACTAGACAAACTTGCTAAATTGCATCTGATTAACAACAAGGATATAGATAAAAACTTTCTGTGTGACAGTTGTAACAGAGCAAAGAATCATAGATTAACTTTTCCGCGCTCTGTCACAACCAGTTCTGATTTATTTGATCTTATCCATGTTGATATTTGTGGCCCATTCAAACAACCAAGTCATGATAACAAGAAATATTTTTTGAGCATCGTTGATGACAAAAGTAGAGCTCTTTGGATAAAACTCCTTCAAACTAAATCAGAGGCGTTTTCCTTTATAAAAGATTTCATAACCTACATTGAACGGCAATTCCATAAAAAGATAAAATGTATTCGTTCTGATAACGCTTTTGAGTTAGGGAGTTCCAATCAAGGAAAACATTATTTCAATTCTCTTGGCATCATACATCAAACTTCTTGTCCACATACACCACAACAAAATGGAATCGTGGAAAGAAAACACCGGTATTTAATGGAGACTGCTCGTGCCTTGTTTCATCAATCAAAGATACCTATACAATTTTGGGGTGAGTGTTTATTAACAGCCACTGAAATCATAAATAAACTCCCCTCTTCTTCCATCAATGGCAAGACTCCATATGAAATTCTTTACAATAAAGAAGTTGATTACACCAAAATCAAAACCTTTGGTTGTCTTGCTTATGCTTTAATTCTCGGTCCCAAGGCTGGAAAATTTGCTTCTAAATCTATACCTTGTGTTCATCTTGGTTCTACAGAAACACAAAAAGGGTATAAACTCTTAAGTTTAGAAACCTATACTCTCATAATTTCTAGAGATGTTGTTTTCTATGAATCCATATTCCCTTTCAAACAACCTCATCCAGAAATCACTTATCTTCACACAGACCATGTTTCTTCTCCTCACACCTACTCACAACCTCAACTCTATGTTTCTGATGATGAATCTTCCCTACCTCCCACTCCCACACCCCAGACTTCCCATACAGATTTCACAAATACCCAACAACCATTGACAGAAACGGACTTACCCTCCACAAATACTCCAGATTCTGAACCCACACAACAAACAACCCACAACCCATCTGATATCTTACCCACAGAACCCATAAGGAGATCTTCAAGACCCAAACGTCCTCCTTCTTATCTCAGTGATTATCACACTGGTTTATCCCATGTAGACAATGATATATTCTCAGAAATTCTCAAAACCAGAATGAATTCTAGACCTGTTTCTGTTTCCTGTTTTCTCCATTCTCTAACCGATATACAACCTATCACTTCATTGGCAGCTTCCTCCATTCAAAACACAAATACAATAGCTAAGGTTCTTGAAATTAAAGAACCTCAAACATATGAAGAGGCTGTCAAATATCCCCACTGGACTCAAGCTATTGAAACTGAACTCACTGCCCTCACAAACAATGAAACCTGGGAATTAACCAAATTACCTAAACACAAAAAGGCTATTGGGTGCAAATGGGTTTTTAAAACAAAATTAAAGGCCGATGGAACTTTAGAAAGGTATAAAGCTAGACTTGTAGCTAAGGGATTCAACCAGAAATATGGCTTAGATTATACCGAGACCTTCTCTCCAGTGGTTCGAATGACAACAATCAGAACCATTCTTGCTGTAGCTGTTAAAAAGAAATGGATAATTGATCAGCTTGATGTCAACAATGCTTTTATCCATGGTACTCTACAGGAAGAAATATATATGCAAATACCAAAAGGTTTACATGTACAGGATAAACAGAATGCTTGTCGCTTGAAGAAATCCATCTATGGATTGAAACAAGCTTCAAGACAATGGTTTTCCAGGTTAAGTACTTTCTTGGAAACATTAGGGTACAAGAAATCTGAAAATGATCATTCTCTTTTCTGTAAACAACAATCAAACAATTCAACATTCCTTGCTGTGTATGTCGATGATATTTTGATCACAGGCAACAACCCAGAAGAAATCAATTCTGTAAAACAGAAACTAGACCAAGAATTCAAAATTAAAAATCTTGGTCAACTTCATTTTTTCTTGGGCATGGAGTTTCTGTACCATTCTGCAGGTATGATTATTACTCAGAGGAAGTTCTGTACAGAAATCTTGACAGAACACAACATTGAAGATAAGGACTGTTCTACTTCTCCTCTTCCCTCCACACTGAAATTGACATCAACCTCTGGTGAGATCCTTCCAAACCCTACTGTGTACAGAAGTTTAATTGGTAAACTCAATTATCTAACACATACACAACCTGATATTTGTTTCACTACACAGTTACTGAGTCAGTTTTTGCAGGCACCTACTACAAAACACATGGATGCAGCGCTACACACACTGAAGTACCTCCAAGCAACAAAGGACTATGGCATACTGCTGAACACTGCTTCTGATCTATCACTCCTCGCATATTGTGACAGCGACTGGGCGGGCTGTCAAGATACAAGGCGTTCAGTTTCAGGTTACTTCATCATGCTCGGTCAATCCCCAATATCCTGGAAGTCCAAGAAGCAAAGCAGCGTGTCTCTTTCTTCTGCAGAAGTAGAATACCGTTCCATGCGTGCAGTCACTTCAGAATTATCTTGGCTGAGCCGCCTCATCCATGAGCTAGGGGTAGAAGAAATACAACCAATACCTGTTCATTGTGACAACAAATCAGCCGTGTTCATTGCAAGAAATCCTGTCCAACACCAACGCACAAAGCACATAGAGATTGACATACACTATGTCCGGCAAAAGATTCAAGAAGGTCTGATTGCTGTTCATCACATACCCAGCAAACAGCAGCTAGCAGATTTCCTTACTAAATCTCTCGCTGGAAAGACATACAACAACATACTCAGAGACATTGGGCTCATTTTATTACAAGATATCCATGACAAACCATGTACATCTTGAGGGGGGTGTTAGAATTCTAGGCCCATGTCTAAGTTTCAGCCCACTACACTTCTCTTGTAACTGTCCATTATAGACTCTCCCCTAATAAGTCTTAGTCTGTATAAATACTCTTCCGTTTACTTCAATAAGATTAAGCAAGTATTATACATTAAATGTGCAGTAATAAGTCTCTCAGACGGGGCTCGGCCTTCTCTTCTCTTCACTCATGGTCTGATTCTTCCTCGCACACCACATTGAAGAGGGGGCTGAAAACACGTCGAACCAGTATCATTTTGGCAATCGTTCTAAGAATACGTTCAATTTCTCTTTCGTCTAAGTTGTAGCCGCCTTCACCGCATCAACATCGTTGCCACTCTGGCCACCGTAAGCCTTCCTGCCAAGTTTATCACCTTTTTTTCTCAATTTCTCTCATCAAACAAAGTCTACCACACAAACAAGAATTACATTACGACAGTTACTAATACATCAAATCTAAAGCTTAGTGCCATTTTAATCTCCTTATAAACCCTAATTTATCGATTTTAGAAGCTATGGTAACTTCACAAGTAATGACCATGACTGTTAGTACATAAATCCGTAGAGTCTGCTCCTATTTCATGTCTCTGTGTCTGAATAATTTTGTTTGGTCAAAGAGTTGTAACACAAAGTGGGAACTTTGCCTTGGTAATTCCATTTGGTTGTCGATGTTGCTCCTCCCGCTTCTACATCTGATTCACTACAACCCTGCTTGTTGCTTAAGCCTATTCTCAAGTTGTTGAATTAAAGCCCTGTAAACCTTATTATCTTAACTGATCAATCTCATGTTCTTCAGTACAGGGGCATTCTCATTGGTCTTCTGTGACAAGATACAATGTCAGATCGCTTAACTCGTATTGCTATTGTGAGCTCAGACCGGTGCAAGCCCAAAAAGTGTCGCCAAGAATGCAAGAAGAGTTGTCCGTCGTTTAAAACTGGTAGTCCATAATATCTACATGGTATGCCATAATTTTCATTTTCTTTTGTTATTAGGTAGTTGCTGAAGTTTGAGTTTTAAATTTCAGGCAAACTTTGTATTGAGGTCACTGGTGCATCAAAGTTAGCGTTCATCTCAGAGGAGCTATGTATTGGTTGTGGTATTTGTGCAAAGGGTTGCATTGTGCCTATGCCTTGGAAAGGTACTACTTTATATGTATCTGAGCCTTTGTTGTTCCTTTCTGCCGAGTGCCTGTTTGAATCTTGTTGTTGGTTAGAGGTCTATTCTTTTGGGGAAAATTGGTCTTATACTTGCTATGTTTTGCATGAAGCAGTTCATGTATTGTCTACCAATATCTGATGACATGATGATCTCAGTTTTGTTGGAATTTTACTATTACATTGTAAATGAATGGATTTGGGCATCTTTAATCCACCTAAAATTTTCAATATTTTGGTTACTGTTATTGTGGAGTTGTTTGTATCTGGGTCTATACTTTTATTGGGTCTAATCTTCTTGATGGTTGTAGCCTGCAGATATCTACTTGATTGATGAGCCAAGTGCATATCTAGACTCTGAGCAGCGTATTGTGGCCTCTAAAGTAATTAAGAGGTTTATACTTCATGATTAACCAATCTACCTATAAGATGACAAAGAGACTGGGTAGATACGGTATATCTGCACAAGTGCTAAGTTCATGAGGCGTTTATTAATTTTTTGTTATCCATTTTGCAGGGTAGCTGAAATTTGAGATATAAACACTACCAAGAACTCTCCTTGACAAATCCGTCACTACTCTTTGTGATCATTGTTATCCGAGAAAGTTAACTGGGCATGGAATTTCAATTGCCAACTGATAAACTTACTCAACTTTCAAGTACTTCAGATGTTGGGATGTCCCAGGCTACGAAGGAGTGATCATCTGTTTTTTTTTTTTAACTATTTTCTGTTTTCTTGGTTGTCTTTCAGTGGTGACCGGTGAAAAATCTTTTGATTGAATTCAGCTGATGTTTCCTGTGTATTTAGTTGTAGTCAAAGAATTCCCACAACATGCTTTTCTGGATATCTAGTCATCTGCATCTGAAGTTTGTCAATTAATTTCACAATATCTTTTCATCATTGAAGAAGTGAAGGAAAGCATTGGATTTTAAGTGTTTTGTTGGCTGGTGTCGGGGTGAAATTTTGTCAGCTAGTTGTAGCCTGTTATCAAGAAGTAGTAGTGTGCTTATTATCTGATGGTTATGTTGTGCTAGCATACACTTAGGCTGTTCTTCTGGTTTTTGGGTAACCTGGTCCTAAACGTTTTCTCACGTTCTGTTTTTCTTTGCAGAAAAGAGATACAAGTTGTCCTAGTAGCAACCGGAAGTTTCAATCCTCCAACTTACATGCACCTAAGGATGTTTGGTAAGCAAGTTACTGTCCACTTGCACACTAATTTTTCCATAGGGGGTCATGTTTGTAGGGATAATCACCTATAGCAATCATGGTCACAATGAAACGGAGAATGCTCGCTTCATCTTCTCTAGATAGGCACTGCCAGAAATGATTGCAGAAGGCAATATTGGTCACAATAAGAAGTATAATGATGTTTGTTTCTCTTTTTTGTTTGGTGTTGTTTATAGGAATTAATGCGAACAACTTATAAGGATCTATGTTTGCAAGAAGATAATCTACTTACAATAGTTTGGTAAGTTCTCTTTTCAGTTTCTGCCCGTTTTGTTTTTCTCTTTTAAGTTCCTTTGTTGCAATGCCTATTTGTTCTGCTATATGTATCATGGTCAAGTAATCGCTCTGATGGACTGCTGGCTGCTGCTACATGGCCCATTACAGATATGGTATTAGGCTGTTGTTGATGTTAATGGTTTTGAAATCTGCATGTTATGTATTGCTATCTCTGCGTAAATTGTTTGATACAAATATGTATACTTTTCTGTTTTGTTAGGCTATAGATGAGGAAAATGAATAATGGTATAGTCATCTTGTGGAGATAATCTTTTGTTGCTATGTAAAAGTATACATGACGAATGAAAAAAAAAGGGAGTAGCAGCAGCAACAACAGTTGCTTAGTGCATGGTTATGAATGTTTTGAATTAACATACATGTCCTTCTTAGCAATGAGTTTTGTTAATAGAACTTTGATTTCTCTATAAAGTCTCCAAATACTGTAAGTGTGATTGTTTCTTCCATCAGTGTGTTGAACCATGTTGAGAGGTTGATTTCTACTGTGTTTGTGTCTGCTTATGATTCTTTGGTTTTTGTGACTGTTTTCTCCAAATTCTGTAAGTGTGATTCTTTCTTACTGCTTGGTTTTTGTGACTGTTTTTAGATGTTATATCCCTCTGACGAGTTTGAGATGTTTCTTCCTTTGCATCTTCTTTGATTTTTCTTCCTTCTCGATTCCAGTGAAGACTCATCAACAATTCTGAGACATATGATGGATTCTAATGGTTTTCTCTGGACATCAGCTGCATCAACACCAGGGTTTGATCTTCTCCGATAGTTAATCTTATCCACTTGTACATGAATAGTGTTTGATCTAATGAGGTAGTTGTGCAAAACAGTTGTTATAATCAGTGGTAGTTGTTTAAAACAATTGTAATGATCAATGGTAGTTGTGTAAAACAGTGGTAGTTTGGGTGAAACTTTCTGTGGGTTGTATGACACAATTTGTAGAAAAATAATAATATATATATTTGAATCATCTTTTTGTAATTTTTATGTTTATTAAGACTTTAATTGATCAAATAATGAAATTATTAATATTATGAACAATGCAGATTTTTTTTTAAAAGCTGAAAGATCAAATAGGGCATTACTTTTTGCACCAAATGTTGTGTATGTACTCAAATGGTGCAAGTCTCAAAAGTTGCTCTAATTGTTGTATGCAAATAGTGCAATACTATCAAATGCCCTATTTGTGATGTTTACAGTTTACCCACTATGCATTGTCCCAACTTTGCTATAGATCAAATGGGGCAACATAATTATCTTGCACCAATAGAGTGGTGTCATTTAGTGCAACCGAATCACTTGCCCTATTTCTAAAACATCTAACAGTGCAATATATAGTTCATGCACTATTAGTATGCCTCAAATGGTGCATTTTTAACATTCGCCCTATTTGTGTTGTTTCTTAAGGAACCGCCGGATGAGAGTTTACTATTTATCAATTGGGGCAACATTCTCATCTTGCACTAATAGAGTAACGTCATTTGGTGCAACTTCCCTTCTTGCACTAATAGAGTAAGATCATTTAGTGCAAGTAAAAGTAGCTCTGTTTGTTGTTGATCAATTGGTGCAACTTTTATTGCACTAATAGTGCATGTCAATTAGGGCAAAATAAAAAGTTGCACTAAATTGATTATTGGTGCGAATCAACTAGTGCAACCTTGGGGCAAGATTAATTTTGCTCTAATTAGTCTATTAGAGCAATAGTATGATCTATTAGTGCAACTTTTGTTGCCCCATTTGAACCCTTATGTTGTAGTGATACTTCCAATATCTGTTATATGATTATTAGTGTACATGGTAATTTAAGTAGAACTCACTTAGTATTTGAAACGAAAAGTAGTATCTAGTAAATGAATTTAACACATACTAGTATTTGAGTAAGGCTTTTTATAGTATACGTATAACAATAGAGTCGGTATTTCTTCATTTACCACTGGACATAAAACTGAACTGAGGCATTGGTAGATGAATAGTCAAAATAATAATAAACACGACTGAGCGTACGAGTGCACCTCACTTCTCGTTGTCTCTCTCTCCCTCTTCTTCTTTTCCTTTTCCTTGACACAGCACTATCTCCCTCACCTCTTCTCTTTTTTTTTTCTCTCTATGTTTTTCCTTTCCTTTTCTTTTTCAAACTCAATCGGTTGTACTACTGGGGACTGGTTTATGTGCTGCTATCGTCCTCCTTTGGAGGTTTTACTTTTGTACTGTCTCAGTACGGAGAGATACATAGTAGATTGAGAAATGCTCCACACTCAACAAGAGACGAACGATAGAGATGGAGGAATTAGAAGCTTGTATATATTCTGCACGAATGGATGTGGGGGAAACCAAGAAGATCACGTCAATTGCTACTGGAGCTCACGGGATATTAAGGATGAATTTTGGGTAACTGATTTACACAGCAAAAAAATGCAGAATACTCAGAGATTGATTGTGGAGTTTCAAGCGTAGCACGAGCAAGAAATACAAAGATAGTCGGATATGGCTCTGATACCAAATGTTGAATTTAATCTGCCCAGGATAGAAGAGGTACGTTTGGATTTTGAAGGGATGATTTTATTCATCAGATTACAAGTCTATTTATAGGAAATCAAATACAACACAAACTAAGTACACAAATAAAACTTCTCTACTCATACGTTTATTTTCTACTATGTAGACTGCTTATTCATCAATAGCAGCTGCCTACTTCTTTTAGATGAAGTTGGTGTTGATTATTCAACACTCTTATCTCAAGTATCAGGCCCACGTTGAAGCTTAAGCTAATTGGATAATGGGAAATGAAAAAGGTCGGAGTTGGATGTGGAACATGAGACATTCTTGAAGGTTTGAAAGGATATGTATGTTGTTTTCCTGTTCTCTATCTTGATGTTTACTATGCCAATGTACACTAAGACCCCGTTCTAAACGGAGCTCGCAAGTCTAGATGAAGATTTTGTGTATGTGGGCTCCACTAAATAAATGCGGTAGATTATTTACTTCGAAGATCTAATACTTATTTTGCTAGCGCTCCACATGAAAAACTTCCATCGGAATGACTAAAGAGATTGGTAGCTAACAAGGAGCAGTTAGTTAGGGAAGGAGTTGAACACTTACTCGAGTTTTGCTTATAGTTATTTATAAGAGAATTCCAGTAAGTGTAAGAGCTCTAGAAGCTTTACCATCCTACCTAACTTGATATGACTGGCTTACTTTGAGCTTGGACTTCATGACCTAGGAGCATCATTAATCAAGCTAAAGGTGAAGTTTGACGAAGTTAAGAAAACAATGATCACTGTGCACTTGTTTGACCATTATGTAGTTCATGTGACATGAGTGGTAGAGAGCATATGGTGAGGATCGACCATCTTTCTTCCTGTGTGACTTTGTTGTCTTAGACATTGACAAGAACGTGAGTATGCAAGACACTGCTTGGCAACTGTCTACACACACATTGCAATTATTAGAGGGGAAATCACCCTTCAAACCATAATGATGAAACGTTGTTCTAGTCGGACATTAATTCAAGAGTGAGTGAGAGCTCCAATTGGTTGAATGTGAGAATCAACCAAAGGCTATGAAGAATTAATTTTCCCATGATGAAGAAGTGATGGAGGTTGAAGATGGATATTATGCATGCAATTTTTAATGAGAAGTGAAGGCACTAGGACTAGCTAAAGACGTGCGACTACCAGAGAGACAACCTAAAAGACATTGTTTTATTGTTTGGATTTATCAGTTTTTAACATTTGCTCAATCATTGACCACTTTTTATTTCCAAACATTAGTCATGCATCATGTAGCATCAATCGTACGTTAGACACCCACTTAAGTGATGAACAATATCATAGATCATAGTCTAAACTTTCTTATGGTCTTATTTGTAGATTTATAAGTGTGACTATTAGTTTATTGATGATGGTGATTTGATGTTTAGATTTAAAATAACTTTGAGTGTTAATAAATAATATCTTGTATATTGTAGAAAATTGTTTTGATAATGACAAAAAGTCTTAATTATGAGTTTAACAAATCACTAGTAGCAACTCTCAGGGACATTGTATCGAATTTTATGCATGTCTGTATGTTTTAAAAAAAATCGACATGAATTGTATGAATCTGGACATTTTCTTATAAACCAATTTCATGTTTTTTTTTGACAAAACACCTTTTATTCATGTATTGCTTTGCGGTTTAGTAGTAATTGCCTATCTGAATACTAGCATATAAAAGCTCATGTATTGCTTTTGAGATTATATATGTATAAATATTATTGGCACGGCGCTACATAAATCCGTTCAGAACTGAAATGGATTGCGCAGCCAGTGATTAGAATTAGATGGGTGCTTTTTGTTCATCATCGACACACTTCATACTCAAATAAAATCAATGCTGATTGCTATTTGCTACGTAAACAAATTATAATATATCTATTTTTAGGTACTATCCTCTGACATTGGATCCTAATCTTGCTCTATCATGGTTTGACCACCTCAACTGTTCCATTCCACTTTTCATATTCCTCCTCTGCATGGCCAAGATATGAAAACGGTAGAAACCAATATTGCAATCCCAAATCTGTAAAAAAAAAAATGAATATCAAGAAAACTCCGGCAAATTTACTGTTCGGCAACGAGACAGGAAAAACAAAGGATGAAGGAAACAAGAAGCATAACAAACATGCAAGCCTTGACAATTTGGCAATCGATTTGGCTTCGGAACAAGAACTCTCTCTCAAGGACAAGCTTAAACTCTTCAGGAGCTCCCAATTTAATTCCGAGAACTACCTTACCTCTAAATGCCAGAGCATGGGCGAAAAGGTTTGTTTATATCAATTTAATTATAATCATCATCATCTCTTTATTCTCTCTGATGCAAGCGGCCGGATAATTCCATTGATGATATCATCGAGCTTGTATTGGGAAAGATGGTGAAATTATTACTCTGTTGTTCAAACAGGAGATTCGGCATGTATGTACATACCTCAAGGACTTGAAGAAAGCTTCTGCGGAGGAGATGCGCAAAAGTGTTTACGCCAACTACCCAGCCTTTATACGGTATTCGATCAGATCTATCATCGGCAATTCTGTTTCTTCTCCTCATTAATATGATGGATTACTACTCTTTTACCTTATACGGTGAATTTCTGAGTCCGGATTCTAGTAGTTCCCATTCAATTTCAGCACTGCCAAGGAGATCTCAGCATTAGAAGGACAATTACTCTCACTACGAAACCTAATGTCAGCACAAGCCCAAGTTATCCACAGACTATCAGACGGAGCACAGCTTGACAGCTTATCAGCATCATCTCAATCCACTTCGCACGAAGACTCAGGAAAAGGTCATAACAAGGAATTACGAAAAGTGGAAGCCTGGCTCTCTGATTTCCTAGAGTCCATGGAAGTCTTTTTGGCCGAAAAAAGGGTAGAAGAAGCTTTGGATGCATTAGACCAAGCGCAAACCCGAGCACAAGAAGCCATTGATCAGAAGACACTTTCTCCCAAAATCTTACTCTCCATTGAGAAAGCAATAACAGATCAGAGACAGAAACTGGGTGATCAACTAATGGACATGGCTGGACAGCCTTCAACTCGTGGGTCGGAGCTACGTTCGGCTATCTCAGCACTGAAGAGACTCGGGGATGCTCCCAAGGCACACTCCTTACTCCTCAAAGTGCACCATCAAAGACTCCGTCTCAACATGCAGAATCTCCAGCCTATCCTTTCATCAACCGGAGGAGGCAGTGTAGGTACTGGAGGAGCGTCTTACTGTACCAGTGTTTCGCAGATTGTGTTCTCTACTATAGCACTGGCTTCGAAGGATTCGTTGGCTGGTTTCGGGGAGGATACTTGTTTCACTTCAGAGTTGGTGACTTGGGCAGTGAACGAGACAGAGAACTTGGCACTCATGGCTAAGAGACATACTCTTGCTTTAGCTGCTGGTACAGGAAACTTAAGGGTTGCTACTGAATGTGTCCATGTGTGTCTGGGTCATTGCACTTTACTCGAATCCCGTGGATTCGCTCTTTCTCCGGTGTTGCTGAAACATTTCAAGCCATTAGTTGATCAAGCGCTCACCAACAATCTAGCAAGGATTGAGAGGATCTGTTCAGCTCTGGCTGCTGATGATGATTGGTCTCTTCCCTACACTCAGCCCAGGCTTTCCAGCAGTGCGCATAGATTCATCTCAATGGTTAATGAACTAGTCGAGGATGTCGAGACACTCAACATCCTACAGCTGACTGCTCCCACACAGGAAGGAATTGTCAAGGTATTCAATTCCTATGTTAAGACAATGATAAACGCACTGCCTGCGGGAGCGATGAATGAGGGAAACCATGAAGGGACGGTGATTGTCAAGCATGCTGAGAACGAGATGCAGCAGCTGACACTGATCGCCAACGCGTTGCTGCTCGCTGACGAGCTCATCCCCCGAGCAGGTACAAGGCTGATGACAAGTGGACAGAGGGAGTGGAAGAAGAGGCTTCAGCGTTCGGTTGACAGCTTAAGGGACAGTTTCTGCAGACAGCATACACTGGATCTCATATTTACGTACGATGGAGATCTCCGCCTAAATGCGGACATGTACATCAGTATGGATAGTCATGCTCATGACATTGAATGGTTCCCGTCTGGGATTTTCCAGGTAAAACGAAACCCCAACAGCTGGAATTTATTTTCCTCAGAACTTATAACTTTCCATAAATCACCAATAAAATTCCTTTTTGCCTTAATTTATGGCTATGCTTGCAGGAGCTTTTTGCCAAAATGACACAGATAGCAAGCATTGCAGCTGATATGTTCACAGGGAAAGAAAGGTTTGCAACCATGCTGCTAATGAGGCTAACTGAAACAGTCATCCTTTGGCTCTCTGACGATCAGACCTTTTGGGCAGAGATTGAGCAAGGGCAGAAACCATTGGGTCCACTCGGCCTCCAACAGGTGATTCAAGAATATCACAAACTATCAATCTAGCAACAAACAAAAACATCAATCAATTAGACTTTACCTTAATCATCTAATACGTTTTACACTGTCAAACTGCTGCAGTTCTACTTGGATATGAATTTTGTGATACATTTCGCTTCACAAGGACGTTACCTGTCTCGAAATCTGCAACAAGTAGCCAAGAACATTATGGCTAGAGCTATAGATGCAGTTTCTGCACAAGGGATTGATCCTTACAAGTACATGATCCTACCCTTCTCCCTTTTTTTGGATCCTATGAAAATGCTAACTCTTTCTGCCTTGCATATTGATCACTGAAGGGACACTATACTGAGTTTATATGATGTTCCCTTCTCCGTGTCTTTCTGTACAGCTCCTTGCCAGATGATGAGTGGTTTAACGAGGTAGCGCATATGGCTATCAAAATGTTGACAGGAAACGCGTCATTTGACGACGTTGAGGCGGAAGCAGTCAGCCCCACAGCATCAGACAGTGTCTACTGATGACAAACTTCATTACAACTAGACATAGTTATAAGTGCTATATTAACGAACTAATTTGTCTCAGTTTTTAGGTCAAATGTCCAGTCATTTGTCTGAGTACCGGTTCACCCCCTTGAGTTCAAGGGTTGCAGTTCTGTTCTGCATATCTTTTAGAAAGTTATAGCGAAAAAAGTTTCTTCCAATCATCCTGTTTTCATAAGATGCTTTCATATCCGTCACCATTGGCCCTTTCCAATTTCTGTGCTTTCCACTGGTTACAGGAGCATAGAAGATGCCCCCAAAGAAGAGGACGAAGCTAAATGATAATAATAACAATAAAAAATACCCAAGGAACTGAGAAACAAGGGGTTGATAAAAGATTATTATTGGCTTGCATTTAATATCACAAAAGATATATATATAAAAGGCTTCTCCAATTACAAGCAATTTTTGCCGCCAATACTTCTTCAAATGGGTTCATGATTCATCCCTAACAATTGGTAGTTCCCATGGTCAATTCCATTCAACCGTACACAACAAAGGATTTGCTCCGGTAATTCTTCTGCTTTGTTCCCCTGTTCAGTCAACAGAATTGCAAAAAAAAAACAGCATGAACACAACCAAACATTAATATGTGAGCAAAATATGGGAAAGGATATATCACTCAATAAGGTGATATCTCTCTTCTCTGATGTTTTTCACCAATGAATATTACTTGCCTGTATAGTAAGCCCAAAATCAAGGGTGCAGGCCTTCATTCTGCCCAAGAATGCTTCAAACCCTTTCCTTGAGATGTAGCTGAACCTGTGCATATCCAGATCGATCTCAAAGTAATTCTCCCCCTGCAAAATAACCATATTAGATGTAACACATACAAAAAGACAGTTTCTACAGAAGGCCAGGACCACTTAAAACAGGTGCTTTTGAGTTATCATGACAACATTTTAAACCGATTCAAGAGTAGATATTACAAATAACATTTCATTGTCTAATTAGAAGTAACCACTCAGAGTACGTCTCTGGTTGGAACAAAATTAGATGACTATGGACTCACAGCATCTACGTAAGTCGCCTTACCGAATAGAATTCATGTTGAGGCCGTGAAAGAACAGGCTTTTCATTATAAGCGCCTATAAGCTTCCTCTCAGGAGCACTGAGGTGGAGATCTTCAACATTTGCCAGGCGACCCAATATCTTTAACCTTTCTCTAAAAGGTGAGATGGAATCTATGGGGAACCCCTTCACCTTCTCAACTTCATCAACCATCAACCTCTGGTGCACACAAAAACAGGTAACAAAAATTTACATAAATATCAGGTCGAGTTAATGTCGATGACCTCAAGCAGTTTGCTGGCTATGTTCTTTTGAACACTGAGCCCAAATGATTGCAAAAGAAGAAAGAAAGTTTGAACAGGGATGTAACAGTACTAAATCATACCCGTAAACTTTCTTGAAAATGGGTTGAAAGTTCCTTGGAAAAACGCTCGTTCAACTTGAAATAAAGAACTATACTCATTCCTTCTCCATCAGCTTCACCTTGAAAAAATGTGGCTGGGTATAATGGTACCTGTAGAATCACCAAGCAAGCCATGTCGAAGAGAGATTTGGCACCCTTATACCCTGTACCAATCATTCAAGAATGAAGCAGTATAATTGAGCTGTAATTGTAGTAGTTAGAGAGCTGCGTTAACTACCTGAGCATTTACAACAAGAATAGGTGGAAAATTCCCAGAAGAATTAACACTGGGGAGCTCCACAAACCGAGCAATATGTTCAACTTTGCGAGGACACAAGAATACATCAACTCCAAAGGGATAATATGCTGCACAGTTGGGAGCACATTCCTTCTTCTTATCCCTGCTCACAAAGATGACCACAAAGTCAGTAAATCGGAAACAAACCCAAGTAAATATATCCTCTTCATGCATGATCTTCCACTTATTTGAGAGCTCGGTGCAAAGCTTCTAAGTAACCTGAATTATCTCACCTTAAATAATTCGGCCCACGAACTCTGAAGGAACCAGGATCGACATGTGACCAACTATCCAAAACTTTCTTATCTACAGGACAGAAAGGTACTTGAGAGCCTGCTATTGGCCGTTGCAAGAGCACCTTTGAGGAAACTGGTATAAGACAGACAAATCAAACAAACATTAGGTTCATCTATTACTTTAACGAAACGATTTTTACCCAAAATAAAAAACCACAAATATCAGTCAAATGCCATAATGTGTTAGCAAAAATGAAACAGAAACAACAAAACGGTCAAAATACCAGATGTGTAGAGAAAGCAGGAGGTAACAAAAATGCTCACATAACGCTGCATTGCTATGGTCTTTCCATTTGAATGAAAACTTCGAAACCGCTTTCTTCCTTGCACTTGGCGGGCTAGAACTCACGGACCGTCTCTTCTCAACATGAGGGACTGTAGAAGCAAGGCAAGGCAAGCAATTATTAGGAATGATCCCGCAATTGTCCAGCAATCCCTCCTCTTTCTGGCTACTCTCATCGGCTGATGAGGCTATCTCATCAAGAAACACAGGTTGCTTCACTTCAGTCGAACTCCTACCATTCTCACTCATGGAATTTCGACCCTCTCCTCCATTGTTCAAAAGTTGCTTGTCATTGGATGAAAGGCTTGACACTGAGACCCTCTCGAATCCACTTAATGATAACGCATCTGTGATCATGAAAATGATTTGCAGTTACATCAAGCACATACAAAAGACTGAAGGTAGTTTTTACATCTTGAACTTCAAAATAGTTTTACCATCTGGGATGCTCTGGAAATCTTCCTCACCATCTGACTCAAATATCGTGACTGAATCATACCACGCCTCCTCACTGCTTCCTGTCAATGTTTATCAAGGTGCATTACAATGTAAGTGGTATTAGAGGACAGTAATATTCTCTCCAAAAAATAAACTAGGAGAAGACAGAGTAGTGGTTTAATTCCAGGACGCTATAATCTATAATGTACAAAGCCTAGGTGCAAGTACTATTATTAAGTACAGTACAGAAGATGAATATCAATCTTGGTGATGTGTAATCCTGGCAACATTTCAGACCATGAACCAACATTGTCCTGAAGTCTGATCCCTACCCAAAAAAGACTAGTTCAAACAAAACATCCTCTTAGACAAATTCAGGAAGGATACTACCACTAGAAACAAACAAAAGACGCCAACTCCAGACTTCCCTCCACCATTCCGTGGTCAGAATGAGTCCAGCGGGGACCATTCTCTGACCCACATTGGCTACACCATATGCATATTAGAGCTACTTTTGCTTTAGATTGTCAAGACAAGGTCACTTTTCCGGGACCAAACTTTTTGAAGCAGCAAATGTGAGTGAGGTAACATGCAAGGATAAGCACAAAACAGAAAAAGGAAGCGAGAGTCAACAGCTTTCGGACTGGAAACAGACATAATGGGCTAAGTGTAGCTTGACAGTATCATTTAAGGATGAATTTGGGATAAATATAGTAATTTGCTTATGAAGAACAGCCAATGATGAAATTGAAGAGTAGAAGCGGTTCTGGTTGATTAACTGAAGACCACAGAAGAAACCCAAAAGACAAAAAAAAAAAAAAACACCTGCTCTGCGCAGACACATACATCAAGAAAGAAAAGAACAGCTAACAAACACAATGTATCTGACCAATAATGGTCGCCGCAATTTGGTAACCCACCCAGAAAAGAGGGCTTTGTCACAGGTTTCTTGTTAACAGGAACAAAGCATACCGTGAGAAAATTTAAAGGTATAAACCTAATTCAGTATTTTAGAGATAGTGAGAAGAAAGACAAGCAGATTAAGAACACCTTGGAAGGTGGGATTGCTGAAGGACCGATCCGGTGCCGGTAAAGCAGACCGATCGAAGCTATAGTTGTTGTTGGTGTTAAGGTTGTGGTTGTTCTCTGTCTGCCGATCGGATAAACGAGAAGAGAGACGTTTCTTAATCGTTCTCCTTCGTCTCTTTGGAGATACCTTGCTCTTCTTTGATCGATTCCCTACGCACCCAATTCGTGTGGAAACACAAGCTCCCATCTTGTTGCACCTAACCACCACTAAACCACCCCTCTCTTTCTCTCTGTGCCGCAATTTACCCTCTTATCTATACCTCTCTGCTGTTGTTCTCGACGGGCAATCTACATCGGAAGTGAGATCCTACAATCACCTCCTCATGCCCAAAGGAACTAAAGACGAAGCTCGTTTAAAACCCACAAAAGGAGTGTGGGACTGACAGACGAGAAAAGGGAAAAGGGGGAGGAATTCTTTAGAGAGAAGGGGAGAGAGAAATAAAAGTAATAAAATTGATTAAACGGACCCGGAATCGTGAGAGAGAAGAAAAGTGAGATGAGAGAAGGAGGCGGAGCAAGGGAGGAGAGGGTCGGAGTGATTATGATGATTATAATTAAACGGAGAGAGAGAAGGATGAAGGATGGAGATGGAGATGGTGTGGGTCGGTACTTTCAGCGACAACAAACACGAACTACCAATTAATTTTCTTGCCTTCAATGGAATAAAATAAATCAAAGAAATTCCGCTCTACGAAAAGAATAGGGATAAAAATACACAAATTAAAAAGAGAAAAGAAAAAGTAAAAGGATAGATAGAGTAGTAGTCTTGGTATTATCTCTCTTTTCTTCCCTCTTTTCCCAATTCTTCTCCTTCTCTGTTTCCGTGATCGCTTTGATTTTCAGAACCCAGTTTCCTAGTTTATCGAGATAGGTAGGTGAGTCAGATAAAACCCATCTCCACACGCGCCGCGAACCGAGAATTATAAGGGTTTATTCTTCTCCGGCGGCGGTGGTTGTGGTGGAGGAGCAGAGTAAGTGGCGGAGGAGACGAGAAAGAAGCTCTATGTAGGTGAGATATAGGTGAGTGGGACCCAAACTACAGAAAGTGAAAGTGGAACACACACGTGGCTAATTATTGAGATTGTAAGCGTGTGCTATGCTGACAACCATGGCAGACGTCGACGACCTTTTTAGTTTCAACTTGTCTCTTCCTTTTTCTTCTTCTACCTCTGTGAATCTCCTCCTCTGTTTCTTCTTCAAATCAGTTCTAGGTTGTTTTATTAGGTGGAAGGAACGAAAAGATCTCGGTAATACGGGTCGGGTCGGATTGAGTTTCGTCGTTTTTCATATTTCCAGTCAGTTTCTTTCTCCTCATCTTTGTGGATGTGCGAGCAATTATTTGTCTGTTGAAGTTTTTTTGTTTCCCTTTTCTTTTCGGTTTTTGTATTTTTTTTTTCTTTCTTTCCTGGCGTGATTCAGCTGTGAAGCAGTAGCTGCTCAATCATATTCATGTATCAGCTCATCGGTCTCTCTGCCCTTTCTTTTCGTTTTTACTACCGCGAGTTTAATGGCCGGGTACAAATGGATATGAATAGAGGAATAAATATGTGTCCTAGGTCGGACCCACTTGCTTAGGACTTGTATCTAATTCTGAAGAGAAGTAATTGCTGATATTTTTATAGTATTTGAAATCATCTCGATTAGTCACCATTTTTTAGGCCCCATTTGTGAAAGGACTTTTACAACTTTTTATGCATACAATGAATTATGACTTGTTTTGACAAAAAAAAAAAAAATGAATTATGACTTGTAATATCAGTTATTTATTTTTATTTTACCTATTTTTTATTTTTCTAACTTACAATTAACATCAGTTATAAATTTATAATAAAATACTGGTTGAGGTCAGGTAGTAGTCGATGTTTATGCTCTCATTCTTTTGTTAGTTTAAAATATATAGTTGATATTAGTTGTCAACTGAAAAAGAAAAAAAAACTATCTGATCAAATAAAATCATTTGATAATATGACAAAAAAATGGAACTTATGTTATTTAGTTAATGTGATAGATATATAAATAGGTTAGTGTTTAGTTAATATCTATAACAATTTCAGATTAGTGTTTTAGTAGTTTTATATTTATTGTTATAATTATCTGTCCAAAACTTTATATAATATATAATACAGATATCTCACTATTATAATATTAAAATACATGTCATTTTCATAAATATAAACTTTAATAATTTATTCACTTGTAATATCAAGTCATGTCTATAAATAAATCATATCTCGATAAATGTGCTGAGCTAGTACTAGGGGGAATAGGTCAAATAGAGTATTCAATAGCAATAAGGTTTCGTTCTTTGTGGATGTACTTGAGTAATTGGTGACTAATGATTAAGAAAATTTTCAATGTATGAGAAGGAAGGTGAAATAATTAATACTATATATTTAACGAGTCATCTTAATAAATCATAGGTAATAGAACATGAGTCGGTCATGAAAGAACTTTTATACTATTAATCGGGAACGAAAAGAAAATGACCTCTCAAGTTGTAGTTTAATATTTATATGAGATACCTGTTAGAGAATGTAGTGAATAAAGGAAAAGATAATGACTTTGTCGGTTTTGTTTGTTTGTATTTGTTGCGGTTTAGGTTATTACTTTGGTTTCATGTCCTGTTATTTTGGTTGTTATTTTATAATATGAGTTATTCAGGTTCGTCATTTAATATTTAAAACAATGCAGGTGCTTGCGGTTAGAAGGATTTATATTAACTTATACACCTTATTATTATGTGTATGTAGACAAGAAAAGTGTTTTCCTTCTCAAATTTTTAAAATACCAACATTTTCTTCAAAAATAAAGTTAAAATACCTGACAATTTGGAATTAGCTTGTTACGTACAACTTCCAAAAAATCAGTTAATAATATGAATCTTTATTTTAGACTATCACATCTCAATATTTTATCATTTGACATTTTAGTCACTATTGTGAAATCAGTTTCAAATTAAGCAATTATCTAGTTCTTTCCCAAAATATTTCTACTATATCGATCTCAAGGTATCACATAACTGCCTCACTTGAATAGGAAAATAGAGAGTTAAATGAAATTTTAACCAAACAAATATGGATAGATGGGATATGTTCCATGGATGGTGTTACCGTACAATTTTTTTTACTCAAAACAAAAGACCGTACAAAAAATAATGTTAATAAGTTGTTGCGTTACTTTCGTACGGACATATTTTCACCCAGGGGAGTAAACAGTTTCTCCTGTCTCCATGCCATGTGACGCTATGATTGGTTCTAATTTTTCTCCTCTACCAACATCAAAAATTTGACTTGGTTTTATTTAATAATCTTATGGGTTGAGAAAATTGTGATGACATTATTTTCTTGTTATTGATTTTGCTTTAGAGTGATACGGAAGTCCTAACTACCATTAAATGTGAATGTCCTTTATTTAGAGCAAACAGCCTTAGATAATTTCTTACCTAATGTTACTAAATATGATAAAAAAATAATACTAATTTCGTACCTAACGAACAGTCGCACGTGTTCATTTGACTTGAGAGAAAAGAAAGTAGTAGAATGATGAGGAGTTTGGCAAGATTCATATGATCACCTCTGTGTATCTCTGAGAGTCGAAACATGTTCATACTTCTTTTACAATTTGACGATTGTAATGGCTTAGATGTTGGTTTGCATGGTGTGAATTACTAGTTTGCAGTTGCAGGTGATATATTTTTTAGTTAATTTTGCAAAGTCTTTTTTAATTATTATTGTAGGAGTGTCATTGTGTTTTCAAAAGTTGGGTTAATCAAATTCAATATTAAAAAACGGATATAAAAAATGGATGTGTTACGGGTGGACGAAAAGATGGACGCTCAAACGTCTCATCCATTTTTTACCTGTCAAGAATGGTGGAGCATCTGTTATTTTATTCGCCCGTGTGTGTTGGATTTGGTTTTAGAGCTGTGAGACGATCAATTTTTGTTTTTCAATTTTTATGTCTAAAATCTTTTCCTGTTCTAAAGCATGCCTATAACTATTCATAATTATACTATAACATAAAATAATTAAATTGAAATAATATTTTTTTCTAAATAACTATCTATAATTTTTATTTTATTTTTAAATAATTACTAAATATATATATCTGTAAAAATAATATTTATTAATTTTAAATAATGATTGTGTCAACTTAAGTTAAAATTTGACTACACTTATTGAAAAAAGTGAAGGATTCAAAAAGGTTAAATTAATATTGGTATGAGTAGTTTAATAGTTTTAGATAATGCTAGCTATAAAGAGCGGAATGAAAATAGAGTAGTAATCAAAACTCTATAATCCCTCTGTTCTAGAGCATAATCAGTAGCTCCTGTTGGTTGTATTGTTACTTTTTATGAATGAATGAAATCCTATTGTTTTATCAAAAAAAAAATACGGCTGAAGGATTAAATAGGTTAAATTAATACAAGTGGAGTTATGATTCATAGTTACATTTAACTAGGTAGTTTATAAAGTTAAATGAAATCAATTGTTTAAAAAAACTTGTGAGTTTTTTTAAACAATATTAGTTATCTTTGTACTAGATTAATCAAATTATACTAAATTCTAGTATTAAACTGTGGTAAAAATATAAACTAAATATGATCCATTTTTTTCCAAACACAACAAATTAGGTCATGTATCTCATTTAACTCTATATAATCTCATTCTAAACATGCTGTTAAAGGAGACGGGACTTTTGAGACATGATCAGTTAACTTCCCCCGAATGTCGATATCTTCCGTTTTCAACGTACAAACGTGTAACTTTTACCATCAAGAAGCAATGTTGGGTTGCAATCGTGTAAGTTATCTAGGAAAAAAAAGTTGCAATCGTGTAACTGTAAGCAATACTTTGGAGGCGTGGCGTGTACATGTCAAACACCTGCCAATTTTTGTTGTTTTTGCCGACGCAAAATCACTTTTGCTTTCTTTTACTACAATTTCTTTCTCCTTGTCGTCTACCAAACTTTCTTCTTCGCTAGCATCATATACCGTTCATATAATCATTGGACTTGTTGAACCGTCAAATCCCAGACAAAGTTAGGGCGATAATATTATTAATACCAACAACCATCGATCTTCATAATGATCGACAGTAGTGCACTACTGACTTATATTTTTTTTTTAAAAAAAGAGTACTGCACAAGTGACAATTAGTGCCACTATTAAACTGACCTTTTTAAAAAACTATTATGCTTAGCTGGAGTATGTAGTTTCATTACTTTTTATGTTCCATCTAAGATATAAAAATATGTATTAAATTATGTGTGATATGGAGTAGTTGTTCGTATATTATAAGATAGACCGGAGATTTAGATTGTAGTAATTGTTTAGAAGGTTGCTTGGTTGAGCAAACTTCCTTTTCATAAATGCATGCATCATACTCAATACCGAAATGGGCCTTTATTTTCTCGAACAATTCATTCTTCTGATATATGACCGTTACGAACCGTTATCTTTCAATCTTATACAACCACGTAAAACACTCTTGAAAAAAGATGAAAGTTTGTGTAAATTACTCCAAATTCCTCTTAGGTTTAGGGAATCACAATTATACTGTTATGTAACTTATGTTATTCATATACAATTTAACCATCTGTTTGCTTAGATGTTAACTCTCTTTCAACCTAAAAATTTATCATTTTACACATATTAGATTTTCACACATCACATCACATATAGCGTCACACTGGATAATACTTAACACATATCTAATTCTGGTCACAATCTCTCTCCCCTCTAAATCTCCACTTTCATGGTTTCACCTTATTGTCGTGACTACAAATCACCGTACTCCATATCTAGGCAACCAAAATTTTTGTAGGCGTCACACGCACATCGCTTTGACATAAGTAACAAGTTTGATTCAGTATATTTGCATGAAAAACATGATTGTTCCATGAAGTTGTTGCTCCGTTGGAGTCAGGTTCTTCGTTCTTGTGGTGGGAAGGGGACAACTACAAAAATATGTGTGTTTTAACACAAGAAATTCTCAATTTTCGACACATATTTGCGTCAAAAATTAGGAATCAACACAACACCAAAGTGTCGAGTTTAACACCGTTGAAAAAATAATATCAACGCAAATAGTTAAGAATTCTACAAAACAATGCGTCGAAAAGAATATTAAACTAACAGAAATTTACGTCGTAAATGACATTTTCAACTCAAATGATATTATTGATATACGACGCAAATATTGCGTCGAAAAAGTATATAATCTTTTCAAAAAAAAAAAACCTGAAATAACTATCAAAACCAACAAAGCATTGAGGATGTAGTCAGACACATGTCTACAACTTACTAATTCAATCCCATCTTCAAAATTATAAAAAAAGGTTATATAATCCCATATAACATCAAGAACATACTCGGTTACAAGAGCTATATGTCAGGTTTCTCACTTTATGTAGTGAATTCTCAACTGGCTTCCCATACGGTACAATAACACCATCGCCGAGGACCTGTGCCTGTGACGGGTCAGGCGTGATTCTGCCTACTCCTTTTGTACTGCCAAATGAAATATTTACTACCGTCATCATACTTAACAACTACACACTAATTTTCCAAAAAAATCAACATCGAGATGCTACTGCTAAAGAAATCATGCATCAGACAGTACTTAGAATTCCAAATCACAGGTTAAAAGTTGAATTGAGGAGTTCTTCATACCTCAACTTCCCCTTTGGCAATTGATCTGCATTGTAGTCCACATATAGAAGCTCTTTCATGTCACCTAGAGCGACCTGTTGAAAATTAGGAGGGTCTATCTTCATGAAGATCTTGGAAAGAATAGAGCAGGCAAATGGGGAAATACTGATTAAAAAAAAAAAAGAAACCCTCAAAGGATAGACTGCTTACCAAGTTTACTAAAATTAACCACACATGACTAGCAAATCAAAGAAGAAAATAATACATTCAAGAACTTTCTACTGCTAAAACCATTAGTTTTGTAACAGTTCGAAATGATTTCAGACTATGGGCCTGCTTGGAATTAATTGGTTGTTTACGTGTTGCCTTAGCTACTTATCAGTTCTTGTGAGACGAAACATAGTTGACCATAATAGCAGAGGAGATGGCAAAAGTTAGAACTAACCTCACATAAAAGTAGCACGCCAGCTCTAGTACTGTGACTTGCACAACAGTAATTGGTACTCTTTGAAAACATGTCAGCAAAATAAACTCCTTTCCCAAACATGTATCCCGTCACATGAGCCTCAGGCGGGGCAATTCTCAATCCTGGTAGTAAGGGAATCACAGAAATCCTAGTTATATCATATGAAAAGAGAATGGGCTTGCATAATTAAAGATGAGAGAAGAATACCATGTGATAGAATTCCCGTCCAGTTTGTAAGCCTTGAGCCATGCCATAGGAGCATTCTATTTCCCATACTAGAATACTGGTCAATGCTTGATAAGTTTAATAAAGTTGCAACGCAATGAACAAAGAGATTGGGAGAGTGCAAGAGAGGAGTAGAAGAGAGGTGAGAGATAAAGAGAAAAAAGAGGGAAATGCATACTGGAATAGTTGCATATGAAATTTTGTGTACAGATCACATATTTACCTTTTTAAATCGTTCATTTTCTCCATCTCTGGATACTCTAAATACTTGAACAACCTCCACTGTAAAATTAGTGTGCGTCTTACCGTGTGTATTTTTCAAATAATTTGCCACCTGAATGAAAATCATAGACAAAAGGCAAAAACTTAAGGTCAAGAAACAAAGTTGCCTGCTAGTAAAATCATATTAAAGCATTAAACAAAGATCTACTACGATGACATTATAGTAAATTCTACAACAGAAATATACCAGTGAGAATTCCTTGGAATCAGAGTCAACAGGTGTAAGCTCGCAGTTCAGGCGTTTGTATTGAGCATATAAGGGAACTTCCTGTAAAAATAGAGAAATACAGATTACAAATCATGAAGATCTAACATGGCTGCATGAATGACAAAATAGTAATGTTTATCTAAGTGTTGTTATCAGATACATCTATTGTATAGGTGAAAACAGGATCAAGCTCCAAATACATAAAGGTGGAAATATTCCAGGAAATTAAATAATTATAGAATGGACCGACATCCTTTTACAACCTAAGCATTCTGGTAGCCAGTAGAGCAGAGTTAAGCATAAGACCATAATGAGACTACCCACTAAATCATAGTATAACCAAGTGGTCTATAATGAGAAATGCCAGAACAAAAAAAGGCACATAATTGCCTTACCATTGCACCGTCATCATCCTCAAGCAACTTTGTCGCTACCTCAATCTCACCAAGGGCTTCAACCTTCAGCCATTATTGAAAATGTGAGTTTGAAACTAACAAAATCTATATTCATAACAGCTATCAAAACACAATGCAAATAATTAGAAAATGAACTGCAACAGTTACAAAAGATATCCCCACTTGTACAATCACAATAAAGAGAGCAGCAGATAACAGATGCATTCTGCATTTTACTGCTCATATGAACAAGTAATTTCACAAACAGTAATGATACCACTGGGTAGAATTCAATACATCATCATTTAATATTTTCTGTTTAGAAATATTTACTTGGGAGAAATGAGAAGAAAGACATCAAAGCGAGAAGTGAATGGCAAGTTAGTCTTCGCATAAAAAGAAAGCATACACAAATAAAAAAAAAGCCACATAAGTTTCGTGCCACCTGCACTAAAACTTCCTACGGGAGCACTAGTTTTATAAACTTCAAAGTTTCTATATAAGATAAATGGTCAATAGCGCATGCCACAACATGCACTATACTGGAGAGCACAAAAGTTCTATTCATGTAATAAGCTAGTGAGAGCATACCATAGCTCACTTACCATTTGTAACTTGCTTTTCAATTTTTGAGGGGTGTCAATGACTAATTCTCCGGAGAGTAATATAAAAATAAGTATAGATCGGGATAATGCAATCTCAAAATCCTAGGATAAATGAAGACAATAAATTGAGTAGACCTATTGAAAGCACGTACTCATTTTCTTGAAGCCAAAGTCATGAGGAATGACTGTGTAGAATTCTCTGCAAAACGCAGTACATTAGCAACTATATGCAAGCATAAATAGAACAACCACTTCTAATCAAAAGTGGGGTAAGATTTTGAAATGAGCTCAGTAAAATGTACGGAAAAATAAACAATAGAGTTTCAGAAAGCAGAGGCCACTCTCATAATCTGTCTTACCCACTTAATTGCTCAAGCTCTTTTATATTGTGCTGGCCCATAACGTCAGCAATCCGTTTTAGCACATCATAACCCTATAGATAAACATTTGGTTATGAATAAACAAAGAATAAGAGCATACCGACCATATTCATGCACCAAAGCCGAAACCAATATCTGCTTGCTCAATCAATGTAGTGCAAAGAAAATGATAAACCACTTTTCATAGGTCTAGTATTTGTTTCAAAAATATAAACTTTTCAGCACAACAATAGCTTTTGCAGTGTCAAAAAGGTCTCTTCAAAGACTTAGTCGGTTGTACTAACTCTAAAGAATGCTAACAAAGTAAGAACAACACTAACTAAGCATGGAAAAAATCATGAAGCCCTTTCTCAAGGCAAAAACCAAGAACGCACACACAAAAAACAATGGAAATGAGCAGAAAATTAAGGTCTATGCTTGGCATGCTATTCTCAATACAAGAAATAATGCAACTACAGCAGAATTCATTAAGAGAAATTATGCAATAACAGCAAGAAAGTGATCTGACTATTCTATCTCTCCAGACCAGACTTCATGCCTAATGCAAGGTTAAATCTACACTAGGAACAATGTCCCTATATTCAATAATGATAAAGTTCTTACAATCACACAAAAGAACTTTTGAGGAAAAAAACCATATAGATTACGTATCTGGAATTTACTCAAAGTCTAAACCCGGTAAACATAATCAAAAGCAAATTGAAGGTCACAACTATAATACATTGCTGATTATACTTAAATGAGTACCTTTGAAATTGTTGATTTGTTGAGCTTGCCAAGCGGTAACTTTTCAGCATTATAACCTGCAAGATGGAGAAGGAATTTTCATGTGCAGCCAAACCTAAGAGTCCAGTGGATCTGCTTCACGAGAAACTATATGTTGCAAGATGACGATCTCATTGCAAACCACTATGGCTTCCAGGCTCGAATCCACAACAAGAGAAGAAGAGGAAATCGCTGCTCAAAATTTCGGTGGGGTGGAAGCGAGATGAGAGAGAAGCAAAAAATGTCCGATTTGAAAAAAATTATAGTCAGATTGAGTGAACGATTACATGAAGGGGGAGTAATCGAAACGAGAATAAACTTCTAATAATCGATATATGAGGAATTGAAGATTTACCGGTTTAATTTCCTCCCGCTCCTCGTTCCTTCAATACATTGATATCTATGCTGATAGGATGAAGATTAGTGTAGCCGTATCGAATCTGGAATGACTGAATGCGTTTGTGATTTGGTGAAACAGATCGAGAGGGTAGCAGTCGGTGAGAGTGTGAATGCGTTTGAGCAGTCGGTGAGAGGAAGGAAGAGGTCGAGGGTTTTTTTCTTTTCTTTTCAGAATCATATGGTCTTTGGTAAAAAGAGGGTACGGGCTCCGTAAGTGTAAAATTAGACCACTGTAGATGAGAGTGTTAAAAAAGAAAATAAATATCCACGTTAATCAACGTTAATCAACTATGCGTGGAAAATAAAACGTTAAAAAAAAAAGAGAATTGCAAGAGAGAGATTGTGGATGACGTTAAGTGTTAACTATTATTAGTGTATCAATGTGATACAATGAGTCAAATTTTGACATGTTGAGGGATAAGTTGTCATGTCAATGGAGTTAATATCTAAGCAAACGAAGTAAGAGTATGAGGCCACTATCAAGAACCATGATACCTCACTTTTGTAGTAGTTTTTAGTGACAATAAATATCTTTATTAAAAATGATATCGACTTATGATAACATAAATAGTCATTAGGAAAGAAAACCTTCATAATGATCATTTTCATTGTAAAAGACTTCATTGGTAACAACTATCTTTAAAGAGATTGAGTGAAGCCTTTTGCTTGGACCTTTTTTTCTACTTTATGGAAATGTGTGATTTCTTCCTTCCAAGAGGAGTAGGAACTCTTTTGGAAGGGAGAAAACCATTTTCCCTTGGATGTATTTCATGCCTAGGAAACCTTCTTCTCACTTGGATAAGAATAAAGATTTTATAAATACCAGACCTCGAACCTGAACTCTCCTTTCCTAATTTACCGTAGGTCAAAATTAGATAGCGACTCTAATTAGGTTCTAGCGATCTAACTTAGGGTTTAATAATTAATGTTATTTGACTTAGTTTTTAAACTTAGGGTGTAAGTGCACCTAGAACCCGATCAGATCCTAGTCAACCCAAATCAACATAGGATAGTGGTTCAAAAACCGAGGCTCACACCTACCAATGCATGTTCATTGGTTTTATATACAATTGATGTTGTCTTGGAGGGACAAGGACATCAGATGTTGCCAATTAAAGTTAGAATTCATGGATGGGTAGACCATCACTACCGTGCCAACTCTTCTGTCTTTCATGTTGATATGACTAAAATATGAAGAGCGTGTAGAGCATTTATTCGTGTTTTGGATCATAGAGGTGGAAGTGGAGGTGAAGGTGCTGATGCTGAAGGTGTTGATGCTAGAGGTGATGATGCTGATGGTGCCTAGTTGGGACGATTGTGAGACATATGTTTCTTTTAGAAATAGACAAACTCGGATTTTAAAAGTTCTTTTCAGAAAGTTGTACAACTGTCTAACCATTGAATAAATAATCGAGATCAAAACCTACTTTGCATACTGTAGAGAGAGATAGTGTGTAATGTATTTATTTTAAAGTGCAGTTAGATTCATAGATATGGCAGCAGTTTACCAGCTAGGCTGATTAAGAAACAAAGCAATTTTGGGGACTCTATCTCTATCTTAGTTGTTATACTTTGTTCAACATGTGATTGTATTATGAGTTTTTTTTTTCATTCCCCGTTTAGTATCTCAAGGTCAAAACCATTAATGTGACAGGCCTAGTCGGGTTTAGCATTATATTCTAATAACCTGATATTTTTTAGTAAAAAACAAGAGCTTGACAGCTATTAGACAAGATCAACGAGTTGGTTGATGTTTACAATCTTAAAGTGACAAACCCCATTACAATCTTATACAAAAGGATGAATAGAAGAAACAAGGACTTCCTCAAAGACAATTCCCGTTTATCTTATTAGTGTTTAATATTCTTCTGTCTTAATATGCTTCAAATTTACAGAGTATTGAATTCAAAACTTGTGCTTTGAGTAGTTCTAACTTCTATATATGTGTATGCTCTTTCATTGAATTTGCTTCTTAAATACGCTTTTTCCTTAGTTTAAGTTTGGTTTGGATTTCATTTTGCTAGTGCGAATTGACTGAAAATGCCGATGCATGTACGCTAATCTATAAATTTTAGACTTTGAGGCTCTTAGCTATTGGATGTTTTCTTCACTTTCAAAGTGGAAACTGTGGTCATTAATATGTTGTGAAATCTGCCGACGGGCAATTATGCGTTTTCCTAAAGCTATTTTCTATGAGAGCAGGTGACAACTAAATCTGTTTAGTTGCTCATATGGAGTTAACTAGTTTAGTCTTCTAACTGATGACATACTAAGAGCTTTATGGAGCTATTGTGCACAATCTGAAGCATTTGTATGTTAGGCGAAGTATAGGTTTCTTGCATTCATGAGAAGAGTTGTGAGCTCCACCTTTTGAACATGAAGGGGGGTTCGACATTTTTTGGAGTAAAGATGATAGCACATGCCACAAAATCACTTATATTGTGTAGAATTTCCCGTGTTTATTAATGAAGAGTGTTATGTGTTGTCAACTTGCACATGATATTCTTCTAGTAACTTGTCAACCATCGCGTGCTATGTGTTAATGATTCAATTTTAGAGATAAGTGAAAATATGATGACAATTATATAGGAATTCAAGTGGACTAGGTTAAAACCAAGGAAAACATAAAATAAGGGATGAATTTAATTGGATAAATCATTTTGTAAAGTTATAATTCTCATTTGTTTAATAAAAGTTGTACGAGCTTTCTCTATAAACATGCGCATAATCTGAACCAACGAAGTCCCCCTAAAATCACTTTTTACTTGTCCACTTTTAACATACTAAATCAATTTTAATAATTTTCACCATAATCCTAAGAAAATGGACCAAAAGAACCTAATAGTAGAACCCACAAGAAACTACCATTGAATTCTTTTAATAGGGATCTAAGCCTAGGCTACTTGTTTTCACCTGTACGTGTTGGTATTTATGAAAAACAATGTTACTCCCATCTATTTAAAGTATAATTAAGTATAAGTCATTTTAAACAGGTTAGAGTACAAAATAAGAGATGTGTCCTCTACTCCAACGGAGTAGCACAACAAAAATAAAACCAAATGCGTGTAGCCAGCAAGCGATCCGCAAACCATGTGCAATGGTGCCTTGGTGGGCTGAGCATGCTCTCACGAAATGAGACATTAATTCGAAAATTAAGTGAAGATTTCAGAACTATATGCACAAACATGGAGAACGTTTCAACAAAATCCCATAGCCTAGGCTGGATAGATACACCTTTCAAGTAACCCAAACAATTAGGGAGGATAGTTCATACAAGCAACCAAACCAACTCCCACATCCCAAACTTCACATACACAACCCCCCACCTAAACACATCCCACGTCCTAAACACCACATACACAACCCCCACCTAAACACCTCTTGTTGAGCCCCCACCCACGATGGCCCTAAACACCAAAAACCTAAAAACTACCTCAACAACCAACCTACGATAGCCCGGAGGGAGATGGGAAAGTTTTGGAGGAGCAACGAGGAATATTGAAGAAAGCGTAAAAAGACGGAATGGAGGCTAATAGATAAACATAGAAAGTAAGACAAGATCGACGTTCGAGGGAGAAGGACTGCGAGAGATGAGGCGGCACAAGGGAAGTGGAGAGGGTCAAAATCTACAAATAGCCACCAACCCTACCGAACTATTGTATTCATCGACAATGTCCAAAGGCAGACATCCAACAACCAGCTAGGCCAGGTAATCAAAAGGTTCGCACAATGGGAAAGGATATTTATAAGTCAAAAGGCGAGGAGGAGAAACAACCATGCCTACGCATTTGTGGTGCTAAAGGATGTAACAGCTGCCAAAAAAGTCATAAAAGGAGTCATTGGTTAGAGCGTTAATGGGATAAAACTGAAGGCGAGAATGGAGTTCAAGTGGAGTAAGGACAAAAGAAGAAGTGGGGCAATAGACAAACGGTGGGATGAAAACCATGATCGGGGAAAAGGAAAGAGGACGACACAACATGAGTTAAGAAGGGTGGAAGGAAAACATGCGACGACAATATCCAGACTGACGGTGTGCTGGATCAAGACATGAAAATGAGACAATGTCTGGAGCGATGTGTGGTCGTTGAGCTACCCATTGAGAAAAACCCTGGGGAAGCAACAGGTTTGCTGCAACACCGATGGCCGGAACTAGCCGGAGTTCTTGCTCTATCCAGGAGGATATTTCTAATGGTCTTTAACACAAAGGATGTAGTAGAGAAAATACTTGACAACCCGGAAGAATCGAAGGACATACACTTGCGAGAATGGACGGTGAATGATCAGATGGAGACCAGAAGAATATGGATTATTATCAGGGGAATACCTCGACATGCAATGAATAGGGTTAATATTGCTCATATTGCCAAGTTGGTTGGGGAAGTATTCAGAGTAGACGAGGATGAATCAGAAATAGAAGAAAAGGCGGAGATTAAGGTGCAAGTGGAGACATAACCTTACAATGTCATTAACTGGAAGGTAAATGTTCAGGTTGACAATAACATTTGCGGTATCAATCATTGAGGTGAGTCCACCAGGGGGCGGCAGAGCTCCGGCGACGGTGCGGATAGTATTGTCCAGAACACCCAAGACCAAAGCCGGAAGCGAAACAAAAATGTCCAACACGAGGTAAACCAAACAGTTGCATCGAAACACGTAACATCGTGGCCACAGTCCGGAAAAGAAGGGGAAGGAATTAATGATGAGGTGGCAAAGAGTTACAGTAATTATGAGGAAAGGCATAACGCCCAAACGACAGATGAATAAAAAAATATGGGAAACACCCAAAAGGCAAGGAAGAATGCCACATGGGTTATGGATAAAACAACTGGGCAAGATGTTAATCAGATCCTAGGACTTGAGCCTGACCACGACAGCTGGCTCCAGGGAAATGGGGTGGTTAATAAATAATGAAGGAAGTGGGAACCACTCACCCGTGGCACCAATAAATAGTAACATGGATGGTCAAGAGACAGGCAACAGTTATATCCATGCAACGCTTCAAACCCCGAGGACAAGCAAAGAAATCATAAAGTCGGCGCTAATGTAACACCCCAACCCGAAATCTAATAACCTGAACGACGATCGCTCCCAAATAAACTTAAACTGCAGCGGAATAAATTACAATAACTGAGCGGTATTACAATGCCGTTAGTCACCCTTGTGACTTACAAGGCTAACTCCAAATACAAATCTCAAAAATCACGGTCCGAATACGAATACATTCCAAGATACTAGGAATCAAACTCAAAGGTACAATAATTAAGTAAAACAATAACTAGTAATAAACTCCCATGGCTTGAGCTACCCCACCTACACTCGGTGTGGTAATATCTGCAACTTCAGGTACCTGAAAAATGAGGGTGCCCCCAAAGGGGCTCAGCAAACAATGCTGGTATGGAAACGTGCACCCATCGGCTACCGGGCCACACCAACTACTTTGTCGAATACATGCAGTTCATTTTTATAAAGCTGTAATCAAGCATAACATGATAATAACAAGTATCCATACAAGGACAACAATGTCACATAGAACAAGACTTCAGAAGGTAAATTTCGATGAACTGTAATCATTTGATAATAGTCGGGTCCACACAGTGGGACTGACAGGTGTATAAGAGTATGTCAATATAGTGAAGGTATAGTGACCTCGTTAAAAAGAAAGGTGGGTAATTAGTCCCTCAGAAGATAACGTAGTTAACTTCTGTACTTAAAAGAGGTGGGAATCGAACCCTTGAGAGGAATGAAGTCTTCCTCCCCACTTGAACTGTTCCGGTACGCAGCCGGTGAGTGACATGGTGCACCCAAAACTCCCGTCGCGACGTAAATTGAATAGGAGACGACCTGAGACAGGTACAACTCCTGTAGCATGCATGGCCAGATCCAACTGGGCTCCTCGTTCTCGTAGTATAGAATTGTTAAGTGTCAACCAAGGACGTTAGATAGTAACACAATGTGTATTGTCAGTTATCACATTTAGGATAACGACGTCTGTTATAAAGTGAAGTTAGTGAGAAACTTGAGTACAAGTTCTCGGTATGATAAACGCAGGTATTTAATCCACTGGTAATGTAGTGTTGTATGCGTGGGACATACACGTTATAGTTAGTATCATTCACGCATATAAAGTAATACAACAGTGCATATGAGTAAAACATTATTTTACAATAATTATCTTGGCCGTTATTTCAAACAACAGATAGCACACAAGCCGGTGTAATCCGGTAGCAAACAGGTTGCAAGAATCCCATACCGTTTCACCGTAGTTTGTAGTTGAATATATCCTGGTCAACGTCTGGTCAAGTATTGCCTATATTAGGATTACTGAGAGGGTTAATTTATGTTACCCTTGTTAATAATTTTATTTGATCATTCAACAGTTTTGTATTTATTATTTTAATGTGAGTTTACTCCTTCATACTTAGATATTCTTTAACTCTACCTCATTGATAATTAAGGTATTACATATATTCCAATTTATTAGTCTTAATGATAGCTTATATTGTGTGGTAATTTCTTTTAATTACCTTATGATTTTAATGTATAACTTATTTTGTTATTTCTTCTTGATCTATTTATAAATCCTTTAATGTACACATGTATATATTTTATTCATGTACTATTTATGTTACATGTTTTTAATTGTCCCAGATTACATAATAACTTTATAATTTCTCCTCACTATATTTATATGCCATACTGACATATATTCTTATAGTTCCTATTATTCCTTGTTAACCATAGTAATATTTATGATTATCTTAATTCCTTATAACTATATATGCCATAGTTTTAATTCCATAATCCCATAAATCAAAAATTCTTTTTTCTAATTCCTCCAAATATCCACATAGGACCTATTTTATTTAAATCTAAATTCTTACCCTTATATTTGGTTATTTACAAAACAATCATAATAATTCATAAACCTTACATTAAACTCTAATCATTATATTATATAGTTTTAATTCCTTATTTAATTATACTACAAAACCACCATTAATATTTTGGTATATAACTTTTGATAATATAACTTTCGAAAATTACAACTTGGCCCCTCAAATTTTCGGCTTTAATATATTCTTTCCCATAATTACAATTTAACCTCAAATCTTATTACCTTTACATAATGTCTTATAACTATAGTTTTAATTTTAATTCTCTTAATTGCCGAATATACATATATAATTTCTTAAATTACAATCTAACCCTAAACAATTCACTTTGACAAAACTTTTCCTTATTTACATTTTCACCCAAAACTTTATAATAGTATATACTTAAACTTATAAACTATAGTATAAAATTTTTTTCCTCAAAATTTCGGAAGTGTATTTAATAATCTCTTAATTATGGATTCGCCCATATTAAACCCCAAATTTTCATAATACTTTTATAAATTACACAATAGCCAAAAACTTTATAAATTGTTGTTTTAACACTTGTTTAAATTATCTAAAATCATAAACTTAATTTAACCTTATATTATCATAGTTATGTCAATGTCACATAATACTTTCGGCCATTTACTATATATTCCCATAACTTCTAAAATATATTTTTGCCACACAACTTTTTAAACTAGTCATTTAAACACTAGTAATTATTTTCAACTTACCCAAAATTCATAATATAAGTTTATACTTTCCATTATATCAAAATTCACCTAATCTAATATATACCTCACGACTTTAATTTATTTGCCCCCAAGTTTTGGTAATTTACATATTTTAACCCTTAAACTTATAAACTTAATATCTCATGTATTAAAATACCTAATTAGCTTATCCAAATATTTTATACATCTTAATACATAGTATTAAGCTATATACACCCAAATTAATCCTTATATTTTCAGAATTATATTTTTAGCCAATTAATTACCTTAAACTCCTTAAATCAATTTTAAACCTTAATTCCATCTTTAATTTATCAAACACATAATTAAATCCTCCTTAATTTTGGATTTAATTTTATAAGATGATAATTAATGATTTAATGTATTAAAACATAGTTTAAACCATAGATCTACATATATGCTTGAATAAATTACTTACTCTCTTAGTAATTGATTTCCTCTGGTTTCTCCTTGGATCTTTGGCCACACACCATGATCTACCTCCTTGTAGGTGCCTTGAGTATTAGAACACAAGGATACTTAAGTTAAACCTTGAATTCCCAAATAAACCTTAAGGAATTTACTAAGGTATGTATATAATTTATATAAAAGATTAGGATTTACCTTGATGATTCAAAATGGAGTTCAAGAACAATTTTTTTCGGCCTTGACACAGGAGAAGGGAATTCAATTATCTCTTGAAGAGATCTAAGCTTATAACTTAGAAATAACCCTTGTAAACCTTATGAATCAAAGATTTACCTTAGGGGAATTGGTGTAGGCTCACGCCTTGATGAGTAGGGGTGAATACCTTGTCAACCATGGACGAAATGTGAAGTTAAGGAGAGAGAAAGCAAGGAGATCGGCCATGTGCTTATCTTGAAGAAGATGATGTTTTAAGGCATTTTGCTACCTTAAGCCTTCAAGAACCTTTCTTAAGTGTTCCCTTTGCTTAGCCACAAAATTCCTAGCTTGAATGATGATTGATGTTGATCTAGATCAATGGGATGAATGAAGAACTTCCGGAGCAAAGAACCGAAAATAAGCTACAAAAAGGGTTAAAGTATAACTAGAATAACTTAAGGTTTGGGAGCTCTTACCAATGGAAGCTTGAAGTTCTGTAAGGGGAGGGAGCTGGCGTGAATGAAGGAAGGGAAATGGGACAGAAATCGCCAGCTAGAAGAGGAGAAGAGACAAGGTTCACACGTTGTCAAGGATTAGGTGAAAAGAAGACATTTTAGTCAATTTAGGAGGTGGGTTAGTCAAGGCTTCAATCAGGGCTGATATTTGTTGAAAATGGAGGCCAAGAGACATGTAACAACCGGCCATATCATGTGGGGGCATCCAGGTTTGAAATTGTAACAAGTTAAGGTAAGAAATTAATGTTAAACCTTGAAAATGTGGTATTTTTGTGGTCCAGGTCGGCAGCACTAGATGGGGTGAGTCACCCTTGTTCTTTCCTGATTATTATAGTTAACTTAGGTCCTTATGATTTCCTAAATTCATAGCTAATAATTTGTACAAGTTAGATGTGTAAAACGCGACTTTTCGGTACCCGAAAAGTACGTTTTTGTGCTCTAAGAACATTTTGGGAAATAATTTGTCTTTATAAGTTCCAAGTGTTTATAAACATTTATTATGGTAAATTATGATATATTAAGGTGTTACATTGAGTTATATGGGTTTACATCAACTCATGACATAATATTCAGGCTATCGGGACACTCCCGGGGCAAAAAGGAGCGTTAAGGAATTTCCCCGAGGATTTTGTTGAATCTTGAGAAAATATCTCGTGGGTTCTCTTTAGAATGGTTATTAATGGTGTTAGGAACTCTATGAATGAATTATATAGGAGTTCGTGCCGCCTCGGCACCTCTCCGGGCTTTTCGTGCTTTAAGGGGCGTGCGTGAGCACTCCCGAGCGTTTTGCGTTTTTGACTAAATATAGCCTAGGGAATATGTTTGTATAATCATATAATGAGGGTATGACCATTTGGTTTGAGTTTTATAAGGTCATACAAGGTCATGCTTAATCGCATGTTTCTAAGGCGTTTTAGCGTTTATGGTGAAACGATTATTTTTACGTACCGTTTTCATGCATGTGTTTGCATGCGTACGTGAAATGGTTTATATTTGGATTATTTTCATTAAATAATGGTTTTATAATGTTAATTAGATTTGGGGTATTTCAGCTAATCCTTATAAATTCTGGCAATCATAGCGTCGATAGAACCTAGACGATGATATTAAACAACACCACCGTGCATGAGGATCTAATTGTTTTAGATACTCCCAACTCACAAAACGACAAAAGGAAGGATTATAAGGGTTTTTCAACAAAAGAAAATATTGATTTGTTTATGGAACTGTTCCACAATGCTCTGGTAAAGGTGGCTAAAAAAAGAACATTGCGGCAAGGGACTCGAGGGGGAGAATACTAGACGTGGGCGTGGAAATAGGAGAGTGCATGAACCTACTGAACGTTTTAGGCTGTAGTATTCCAGACCCAAAGAGTGCAGAAGCAAACCTACTGCAGAACATCCAAAGTTGCGTCATAGAGACATCACATGGGGATAGTAGTGGCAATGCAGAACATCCAAGGGATGGGCTCAAATCAAAAGGCAATGACAATATGAAGGGAGATAAAGGCGAGGAAAATAACAATAATGGGCTTGGTGGAAACACAACTGTCTCATATAACTGCCAATAAAGTCACGAGGTTTTTTTTTGGGGGGGGGGAGGGGAGAAAGTGAGTCTGACCTGGGACTCAGTGGAGACGGTAGGGAGGCATGGAGGGATTGTAATCATGTGGAATGAAGAGGAGATTGAAGTAGAAAATATTGAGAAAGTTGACCGATGGATTATGTAAGAAATAAAAGTGCAAGCTAATGGCTTCAAGGGTGCAATCCTGTTTGTTTATGGTCCATGCGACAGGAGGACGAGGAAGGAAATGTTTGAAAACATAGTGCGGGCAAAGGAAAACTGGGAGAAGCCAGTACTAGTACTCGGCGATTTTCATGCGGTACTTGAAGTTAATGACCGGCTTCATGGGTGTAACACCCCTACCGCTAATCCCGTCATTAACACATAATCACCTCATAATTCCATACATTTGCAGCGGACAATCTAATACAACCGGCGGGTGAAACAATGCCGTTAGCCACCCACGTGGCTAACAAGGCCTAACTCAATACAGCATCGGTCTGATGGACCGGAATAACCGAGTACTTTAAACAAATACAATCCATTCCATTTCTAACTGAGTCACATAATACAATTCTCATTTCAATTCACAACTATACCGAGTCTAATACATAACGGATGCCGATAACACTTTCGGTCTTACTCCTCGTTCAAATACAAAGGTAAATTAAAAATCTAACTACCCATGCTTAACCACCATCCCCGTCCTACTCTCGAACGGTAACATCTTCGGTGTACCTGAAAAAGAATGGGTGGCCCCAAAGGGGCTCAGCACCTTTGCTGGTATGGAAGTCGTGCAACCCGCTACTACCGGGCGACACTCAACTAATTCTCATCTTAACATGCGGTTGATTTAATTTAACAAAACATGAAGTACAATAAACATACAACATGCTAGCATTCATACAATTATTCAAACTAAGAATACAATCACAAAACTAACACATTACGTTAGTTAGTTTACATTTCTTACTTTCTAGGCTTGAGAATTTCTGAAATTCCCCTAATTAATTAAACATTGTTTAAACATATAATTAATTAAATTAAGGCCTAAACATGCCTTAAAAACAAATTAAAAACAACAATGTTCATCAGAAAGCAAGAATTACACCCTTTGACCTTTTAGGGTGAAAATATACCCAAATGAACTCCTTAGGACCTAACATTTTTTCCTAAGCCTTATAACTCATAAATGAACACAATAAAACCGTTTCCAAGGGAAACCAAGCTCAGAAATTTGCTAGAGCACAAAATGTGCTCTAAGCTTCCTTAAAGCACATTTTTGTGAGATTGTCTTCAAAATGAGTTTTATTTGATTTTAGGGTCTTGAATACCCTTAAATATACTAATGTGACATAATGTACCACATTAAAATGCTTAATTCAAAGTTTTTCAAAAAAATCAGAAATATGTGCATTGGTTTGTGAATAGTAACTAAACAGTGTAAAATAACACCTAAATCTCTTAATCTAGTCAATGGTCAATATTTTCCCTTGACCTTGACCCTTTATTTCCGCCTAAGGGGCTGTTTCCTTAATGTTTTCCGGTTACAAATCAAGTAAATATGACTCATCACCCTTACTTTATTAAAGTAGAAATAAGTACACTTTTATCATTTTAAACTAATCAAACTTGTCCTTTTCACCTAGCCTGATCTATTCCGCCAGTTTGGAGGTTGCTTCACTCTTAGGAAACCTCTTGAAAATATCTAAGATTAGTCATCTTATGTGTTGACCAAACCTATGACTTATTACCCTAAATAACTGGTTGCCTCTTCTTTCTTCATTACCTTTCTTCTTCTTCAACCGTAGCAGCTCCAAACCTCCCTTTGCTGTCTCCAAAACCGTGAGCTGCCCACCAACTTCCATAGCCAAGATCTCAAGCTATAGGTAAGCTTCCATGGCTTAAAAATGTGCATTCTTCTTCTCTCTTCAATGAGCTCACTCATTCTGATTTTCATCCAGCAAACTAGGCTGAGTTGGTGTGTGAACTGAAGGAGGTTTTTGGCTGAAAACAAGAGAAGAAAGGGAAGCTAGTTCTTACAACTTCTTATGGTAAAATCATGCTAGAAACAAGCCATTTCTTTCTTCTCCATTCCGGTAATATTTCTCAGTTTTCCTAAGCTCTTTCCCTTGCTTTCTTCACGTAAAAATCATTGGAGAATACCCAGCTTTGTGAAGAAACATGATCCAAGCATAAAGCCCTCCATTCTTGATCATTTCGGTAAGGTTTTACCCCTTGGTTTCCCCTTGCTCATACTGATTTTAATGTCTAAGTTAAGTGGTGGTTTAACACCTCCTTTTTGCTTGGTAAAAACAGGCGTGAATAGCCATAGTAAGCAGCTCCATAACAAGGTAAAAGTCTTGCCTTTTCATAGCTTAAACCAACCCTTAATGACCTTGCTTTACATGGCTAACATATGCTCTTGTTCTTACATGGAGTGCTGCCGAAAAATCCCATGGAAACACCCTGCACAACCATAGGAAAACAACTTCAATATAGACTTTATCAAAGTGAGTGTTTTACCCTCTAATGGTGTGTATACTCCTTAAGTAATTTGACATATTAAAAACTAATTAAATCCTGTGTATTAATTAGGCCGAGGGCCTAAGGAATTGTTTGGTGAGCTTGGTGGCTTGAGAAGCAAAAGGTAGGTGAGAAAACCTTACCTTATACTATAATATAGTTTTTATGAAATTTTATTACATATATATATATATCAGCCGTGGGGTTAAAAGGATTAAAACAACTTAATTATGTATTAATCTGCCATATAATATTTTTGGCTAGTTAGGTTGGTGTGTTAATGACCTATAAGGTCAAGGAAATGATTTTAAAGGGTTAAATATAATTTATAAAAATTTGTGGGTAGTTATGTTATAAACTGTGACATTATAATGTCATTTGAGACATTTATGTGTAATTTTATTCTATGCTAAATATTGTAATAAGGCCATGTTTTTTAGGCCATTTAATTTATGTATATTAAGTCCAAAATGAATTTGGGATAATAATTAACATTACCGTAAATATTGGGGTCTTTCTGTAATTAAAATAGTTTTAAGAGCTAACCATAGGTTATAGCCGAATTTGGGTATTAAAACCTTATTTTATGAATTATATAAAATTTAATAAAGTTTTGAGACAAAAATGTAGTTTCTGAAAAAACTATGGGGTCAAACCGTAATTATACAAACTTATGGTCAAACTGAAAGTCAATAGGACAATATAGACCATGTTAGGAGGTTTGACCAAATTTAATGTCATAAATAATTAATTTATGAACTTATAGTAACATTATAGGTTAAATGTTAAATTTATAAAACTTTTGGGGTATAGGATGTAATTACCGAAAGTTATGGTATAGATTGGTTAATATAATAGTTTATATCATAAGTATAAAGTTTGAGAATTTTTAGAGTTACTTAAATGCCTATATGAATAAAAGTATATAATATATGGTTTTGTGACAAAGTATGTACTATAAAAATGGGGTCAATATGTAAATAAGGGAAAAGACTTAGGCGGAAAAAGGATTTTAAAAACTGTATGGGTCGGTTAGGAAATAAATCATAATAAAACTATAGGTTATATAAATAACAAATATTAAACTATATAATATAACCCATATATATAACCTATGATAATATATGTCGTCATTGTGTAAATAAAGGAAATATTGTTGCTAGAAGAACTAAACCAAACAGACCCTGGGTCTGTTCGGTAATATTAGAAAATAACACATAAAAACTATATGTTATAATTGTGGTAAGATTTGGATGATATAATATATGTTATGTAAAAATATTATAAGATTTGTGTAAAAGTGTAAATATACAAAATTGAAAATGGAAACCAAACTGACCCTCAGGCATGTTCTTGAGTTTTGGAAATTTTAAAACTATATAATATACATACTATATGATTAAAATGTTATAATATATGATAGATATGGTATGTTATAAAATAAGTGGTGAAATGGTAATAATTAGAAAGTGTGGGATTTGAAAAGAAAATGAAATACAATTTATATGCCTTTCGGCAATTATAAAGAAATATTACAAAACTATAGGTTATATCTTGTTACAAGTTTTGATGTTATAAAATAAGATATTTATAACATGGTATAAGTTATGTGGTTATATTGTAATTAATGAATTATGTGTAATAAGAAATATTAAGTGTAATATATATATGTTATTTTCAGCAATATTAATAATTACCAAAACTATATGTTATAAAGTTTAATGACACACAAAATATCATACTATATGATATTATGATATAGGTATAACACTTTATAATATTATGTGGTCAAAGTATGGTTTATAAAACCAACATGCTGTAGTGCATGAATATATATATATCAAGAATGAAGACATAAACTATAGTATCCAATGACATAAAATACTATGGTTAACATATGATTTTGGAATGGTTAAATAAACCTTGAATGAGGAATAATATGTTCATAATAAAAAGTTTCATATTTCATTAAAATCAATGTGTATATATATATATATATGTATACCGGCGCGAATAATATGCATATATATTATGGTTTACAAACCATATAATAGAAAATGATAAATACTAACCTATTAGTATAACTATATATTATAAAGTCATAAGGTTTTAAATGGATACAACTTGCTACATTAATAATGAGTTGTATAATATAAGGTATATTAGAGAATAATATACCATGCAATATAAACTAACGTTGCATGGGTGCATGCAACCATAGGTTATAAAATATAACCATGCATGCAACTATAGGTTATAACACGTACCTATTCATGCAATCGAAATAGTTAAATTGATTATACGAGAACGAACTAACCTATGTAAAAGCCCAACGCTTATAACTTACTATGAGTTGGAATAATATAAACTCCTACGTACAAAAAACGTTAACTACGATGTTCTTATTTAACCGACTCCTTTGTTAAGCCGAGTATTAATATGTACAACGGGTAAGGAGATTTTAGGATAACGTTACCTTAACTAATAACAGTTGAAATCCGGAGATGTAATACTGGGGTTACTGACGTTATTTGGAAATACCGAGTCACTTTGTCATGAGGATTGACACTTAGCGTTCTTTGTATTTTTAGATCGCATTTCAGACATGCGCGCTCGACAAGCTTAGTGGTCTACACTGTGCAACCTTTGACTAGGTGTACGGTATGTAAAGGGGTTTGATCCGGGTTGGCCTGAGGAATTCCTCGGGCTCGGATTTGTTTGCTATAACGTGTGTGAAATGTGTGTGGATATGTGTATGGATGGATTACCTGTGTTTTACTGCATTATTAATTTATGCACGAATGTCCTTCTGGACTAATACTACGTCGACTATAGATCGACCTACATAAACCTACATATACGAGTAATGTGATTGTGATTGCAATTGTCTGACATAATATGCTAAGTATTATAAACTATGTAGCTATAACCTAAGTAAAATACTTAGGAAACGAGACACGACATCGTCGATCTCTAGAGCTTTGACTCGAACATGAATACTACCTAGAATAATTCTAGACATGCGTAAGACCCACAGGGCAGCCAACAAATAAGTGATGTTCTCCATATTTAAAAAGCTGTAACGGTTTAACTGACTAATTAAGTCAACAGAGGAGTGTGGATAAATGTGATGGTTTACCCTAACCCAATTAGTCATTGGCAACTGGTCGCGCGTTGAGATCTCTTGAGTTAACCCATATCGGGTTTACTCTGGTATAACCCTGGTCGAGCCTAGATAGATCGACTGGCATGATGATAACATGGGCGCCTTTAAAAAGGCAAAGTATGGACGCCTTTAAAAAGGCTAAGCGAATGGGCACCTCGTTGTGCATGGGACTACTGTCTAAGTGAGGTTATTTCAGGTTGTCCTAATTGACGCCCGACAGTGCTAACCAAATCAAGTGATATGTGAGGGTCCAGGGGGGGGGGAACCGATGTGAATGTGATATAGTTGATAAATGTTGTGCGGGTTATCGCCTCTGTTGTTATTTGGATATGTGGTGCTGTGTTGGGTGTATATTTGAAGTGACTGTTGTATGTTTACTTGCGTTTTACAGCTTTCATTATAAACTGTAAACCGGCTATGCATGTAATGAATCTAATTAAAAGACGGTTAATACGACTTAAATGACCTCTAGGGTCCAGACCCGGCATACTCAGCGTTTATCGCTGAGCCTTTATGGCATTATGTAGGTTGCTGAGCATGGATGAAGCCGGAGTGCGGGGCCGGGTAGCTAGGCTTTTGGATTTTGGATTTACCGCACGTACTCTTTAATGTTTTGAGACTGTCGTTTATTTATTGATGTTGGCGTTGTACGTATTTAGGATATAACTAGTTGCTCACTGTAAACGTTATGCTTTTGGAGACTTAGATGGTTGTTTAGGCGGTATCTCGTTATCACCGCGGGTTGTATTATTATGTTGTTGTTTTGTTAAGGTTTTTCGTATTGCTTCATCACTCGTATGGGCGAGGGATGGCAGGTAACACTCGTGTGAGTTTTAATTACCGTTCTACCTTCCGCTGTGAGACGTATTTATTACTGTTAACGTGAGTGATTATTACATTGTTACCGAGAGGCGTGTTACAATTTCTACCTCAACAATGCCTCATTCTAATTGTTCAATGTCTTATCCGTCTGTCTGGATACCTTTCTTGTTTCTCTTAATTCTGTAGACATACATGCCTCAATCTTACTTTCTCAATTACTTTTCTCTTAAATAATACTTAAGCCAATACACATGGCTTCTGGGCAGAGTCATACACAAGACTCACCACCGGGCTTTCAAGCCTAGTCTTACTTCCCCGGTTTCGACCCTACCCTGGGTCTAGCATGGTGGGAAGGTTCAACCAGCTACCGGAACTACTCTCTTAGTTCCTTACTTACACATACGTCCGTATCTCTACCGGACTTCTCACATTCCCAAATACTCCTCTCTCGGAGTCATAACGTATTTATGTATATTAGTCTAGAAGCATCACTCTCGATGTCATCTAATGACTTAGGGAATTTACTTGAATTCTCGTATTCTCAAATTTAAGGGTTGCTCCAACATTTCGTATACTTGTACGTTCGGTTCGTTTTCTCACACCGGGTCGGATCCTCGTATAGGAGGTCGACTATCTTTTATAAGGGATTTAATGGTCCCGTATATCTCTCTTTACTTTTCTTATAAGTTCATAACCTTGAACTTTCGTTGTTATCCTAATGGAGGTTCTTTATGTCTTTCCACTATTGTTCATTTCGTGAACTGTTTCGTTTCGGTTCTCTAACCCTTAAAGAGGGAGTTTATTAGTCCCGTAACTTTTCACGTTCAAGTGAGTTCGTTTAGTTTGAACTTTTGTTGTTCTCTAGTTGGTAGTTCTTATGTGTTTCCCGCGTTTAAGTTATTTCGTGGGATGACTCTTTTCTATGAGTCACTAACCATACGGTAATTGTTTATGTTTCGGTCTACGACACTATGTTAGACCACACAATCACACAAGGAAGGTTAGCACATGCAACAAGCATCAAGATATACATAACAATGCAATAAACCTTTTTCATGCATTTATCTTGTTTGGCCGGCACACAAACAAACAGCACACAAGCCGAGAGGACTCGGCAGGACACAAGTTGCAAGAAATCCATACCTTTCACCATGGAGTTACTATACCGTGTCACCTTACGTTCCTCGGGTTACTCTCGATTCACTGATAACATGTTAAGGGTTCTATCAACATCAAGACAATTACGGTATGTAAACGATTGTACACCCGTATTTAACCCCGTTATCCCGTTAGTCTTATCTTAGCTCAAGTGTTCTTAAGTTCTCAACTTCCTCATTCACTTCCCATGCTTGTTTATACTCCTAATGACCTTTACATGTCACCAAACAAGTCCTAATCATCATCTAAAACCATTACCATTCAAACCCCCACCTTTTAATGCCTTAAAAACACTCATGGCTCAATTCTGGGGGTGGTCCGGGACTTGGTCCGGCCCCAAAGTCCTGGACCAATGCATTTTCTAACTTTCGGCTCATTTTTACACCTGGTCCGGGACTTGGTCCTGGTCTTAGGTCCCGGACCAGTTGCTGGAATGACTCTCGGGGCATTTTTAAGGGTGGTCCGGGACTTGGTCCGGCCCCTAAGTCTCGGACCCTACTAAAAAGCTGCTAAAATTACATTTTTCAACCCCAATTCCAACCTTAATCCTTATTCAATCTTTTCCCAATCTTTCCACATGTTTCCAAACATGTTTAAACACCTTAAACCTCGTTAATTCATTGCTCAACTTATCACTCCATTCTTGCTTAATTCTACAAATCTCAATTCCTCATTTTCGCACTTATGCACACTAGTGCATTTCTAACCTTTCCCTTGACAGCTTACCTCTTGTTCTCACTGATTTGACCATTCCAAATCCTTTCTAACCATTTGTAAATTCATTACTCAAGTTCAACTCTTATTTTCAAAGTCTTACACTCTAGTTCTTTTCTAGCTATTCCAAGGAGCCCTTATACCATTTTGCTACAGATTTTGCATAACTCTACATCATCCTTCCATTAACACCTCAAGGTGAGTAATCAACTCAATTCAATCTCTATTAACTCCTAGTTAACCCCTAGGTCATCCAAACTCATAAAGTCACCTCAAACACTCCATTTCTACAGAAATTTCACCATAACTTGGTCACAAATCTAGCATGCCCAAATGCTTATATCTTTCACCTATTTCCAATTCAAAACTAACCAAACCCTTAATGGGTTCTACCAGCACACAAGGTTGCACCCAAAACTCATCAAACATAATACAATGCACAATATCAAATTGCATGTCACTTAGGCCCTTAAATCAAACACAATTCCAAATTCTCTCTCACATTAATCAAACACATTCCAAACTCAATTTTGGTTCATTCTTTTAATTCTCATCCCAAATTATAAAAGCACTTAGGATAGATATTAAGGTATATGGTTTACCTTTAATTCTCAAGTCTTCTTTCAATTCTCTTCCTCCTCTTCTCCATTTCTCTTGGTGCCAAATTGGTCAAGGGCAATCCAATTGCCCAATTCTCTAGACCAACACCCAAATGGGGGAATTAAACACTAAAAAATATACCTAGATTCATTAATCAAGCTAGGTTACAATGGAAGGTGCTTAAAGCACAAAGATGAAGATTTACCTTGAAACCCTAAAAAAGGCTTATGGTCATGAATCAAAGAGGAGCTCCCAACCACCATTTGAGGCTTGGAAAAATGCTCAAACAAAGAAAGAAGAGTGCCACATTAAAGGCTAAAATCGGCCAAGGTAAGGAGATGGAGAAAAATGAGTTTTTCTTGGATCTTTCTTACCTTGAATGAAAGAGGAGGCTCTCAAGCTCCATAAAATGCCATTTTCTTCTCAAATGGGGCTATACCCATGGAGGTTAATTTCCACCAATGAAGATTGCGAAAAGAGAGGAATGAAGCTCTTGATGAGAGGAGCAAGAATATGTGTTTATTTTTCCATTTTGAGCTTTGGTGTGGCTTAAGCATGAAGAGAAAGAGGAGCCGCCATGGGAGGTCTGAAAAATCGCAAGGAAGGGGGAGGAAGAAGAGAGCACCGGCTGAGGAAGAAAGAAAATGAGAGAGATAGTGGGAAATGAGAGGAGAGAGAGGAGGAACACTTTTTTACTTTTTCACTTTTTTCACTTTTCTTCCTTTTCTTTTCTAGCTAGTTAATAATAGAGAGGGGATCTATTTATTCTCTTAAAAACTGGCCCCTTATGTAATTATAAGCAGGGGGCATTTTTCGTCTTTTTACAAGAAACACTTCTAAACTCCCGATTTTGGCATTATTCACTAACCGGGTCCGTTTTCCGGATTTTTCTCATTTTCTTTAGTTTTAATGGTTCTTAAGCTCCCATTGATGTTTAATTATAGTTATATAGTCAACTATAATTTTTACGGGTTTGTTTGATCACTTAAACTCACGTTTCCGGGTTTTCTCAAAAAATGTGCTTTAAAGCTTCATTAGCGTTTTAACCCACTATATGGATCCGTTTTCTTCGGGAATTGTTCCCACTTGTTATTTAGGCATAAATAATCCTTAGGAATCCATCTAGGATCCTAGTCGAGATCACATACCTCCTAGGGTTGCGTAACACTCATTTTTACGTTTTACGCTTTTTAAGCGTTTTCTCTTTTCTTTTGGTTTTACTTTCTTCACCAAAGCTCTTTAGGCATCATTAGGCCTCTAAATTCATATTAGAATAATTTAATCACCATTTTTAAGTTCGGGGTATTTCAATGGGGAAGCAAGACAGGAGGTCGAGACGTGTAATGAGTTCAGGCAATGTGTAAGTGAATTGGAGATGGTAGAGGTGCCACTGTGAGATGCTAAATTTACATGGAGGGGGGGGGGAACGTGTAGTCGAATTGATCGGGTTTTTTTACAAGACTAATGGTGCACACAATATGCTAATATCAGTCTTACCACAGGCACATGGTGTGTATCGGATCATAGATTGAAGGTAGTGACAATGGGAAGCATACAATGGCCTAAAACTTTTAGAACTTTGGACATGTGGCTAGAACATCCTTGAAATACCCCTAAATAATTAAACATCATTTAAACATATAATTAATTAAATTATGGCCTAAACATGCCTAAAAATAAATTAAACACAACAATGTTTAACAGAAAGCAAGAAGTGCACCCTTTGACCCTTTAGGGTGATTATATGCCCAAATAAACTCCGTTTGACCTAAAATTTTGTTGTAACACCCCAACTACAAACACCATACTTAACAACATTTAGCAGCGGAACTACAACTCAACACTTAACTTAATCCATGGGTGTTACACGCCGTTAGCCACCCACGTGGCTAACAAGGCTAATACATACATACTGTACCGGTCTGATGGACAAGATTACCGAGCACTACACTTTACATTACCAACCGTTTCAAAACTGAAACAAATACATTTTACATTTACATTACAACAGTACCGAGTCTAATACATTCCATCACCAATATCACACTTCGGTCTTACATTACTTATGAACACATAAACAAATAAATAACTATCCAAGTATAAACAACTACCTCGTCCTACTCTCGAACGGCTGCCAGCTCCATTGTACCTGAAAAGTATGGGGGCCCCCCAAAGGGGCTCAGCACCTTTGCTGGTATGGTAATCATGCAGCCCATATACTACCGGGCCACGCACAACTAATTGTCGTCTAAGCATGCGGTTGATTATTTTTAAATCATACATAGAAACTGTATCTTGCTTATAGTTCACACACATACAATCAAAAGGATACAAAACATAAGGTTAACACATCACATTGGTTAGATCACATTATTGTGTTCCTTGACCCTTGAAGGTTCTACCTTAATGGAGCTATTCCTTGTTAGACGACACATACCCATTTAATCAAGTTATTCTTAATTATCTCTTTTATTAACACCGGGTTGATTTCGGTAATGAACGTACACAAACATATCAACACCCATCACATAACAACATATACACAACATAACACCGCTCTTCTTAGAGAACATAACTTTACTTAAGGTGTGTCGGACAAAATATAGGTCGGAACACACCGTACACATATACCTAGATGTGTCGGCCTTAATATAGGCCCGATCACACCATACACATATTCCCCCTAGCCCAAATAATAATGAGGTAGGTAAGCCTTGGTTAAGCTTGTGGGTGGTTGTAATCCAAGAAGGAAAAACAACCATAACATAATAGATATGGAGTTATAGCAACTGTAGACATCTACTCCCAACCACACGTGCATGACCGGGACACCCCGGATTCCTCACCCCCATAATATATACATATTAGTTAGAAGTTCCTTTATGGAACTTATCACATCATGACACCATTTGGTGTTACAAACTTGGTTAATCACACACAAGGGAGGTAACATCCCATTCGACAAACATGGACAACAACGTTCATTAAATAACGATATACTAAACAAAGGCAACACACACATCACACACAACCATAATATACAACCAACACACGGATAGCCGTAGTTAGAACGTTCCCGTAGGTTGGGACGTTTAATCCGAATACCGATCACTTATGTGATCCTAGAGTCGGTTAGCTACGGTTTAACACATAATTAAGGTTAAACGGTATCGGAATTATTTACTCCACATTAATGAATTCCTGTAAAAACATTTCATGTTTTATCTTGCAAGGTGGCAAACACACAGAAAAACAAGTTGGCATACAAGCTGGTATAACCCGGTAGGACACAGGTTGCAAGAAAACCATACCTTACACCATGGGTTACTCTACCGTGTTCCCGAGGATTTACTCCAACGCGTAATCTCACGCTCTCCGGGTAGTTTCCAAACAACTGTTATTATTATTCAAATGTTTTATTAACAACAAATCTTACGGTATGTAAACTTCTATTACTCGAGTACTTAACCCCTTTGACCCATTATCCTTAACTTATTTACATGATCTTAAGTTCACAGCTTACACATTCACTCTCACACTTGTTTATACTTCCAATGGCCTTTAAAACTCACCAAACAAGGCCTAATCATCATCTAAAACCATTACCATTCACTTCCCCACCATTATAACCCTTAAAAACACATTCTGGACACTTTTTAGACTGGTCCGGGTTTGTGTCCGGGGTTACAAACCCGGACCAATCCTGGAAATCACATTCTGTGTACAAATTAGCTTGGTCCGGGTACGTGTACTTGGATACAAACCCGGACCACATGCTGGAATGAGTTTCTGGCACGTTTTTGATGGGGTCCGGGTTTGTGTACTTGTTTACAAACCCGGACCATGTCTGTAGGTGTTTAAATTGACAGTTTTTAACCTCTTTTCAACCCCTAATTCACCTCCAATCATTTCCTAAACTTTCCACATGTTTTCTACATGTTTAAGCACACCAAAACATGTTCTAAACCTCTCCAAATCATTGGTCAAACTTACCATTTAATCCTTGTCCATTTCTACAATTTTTTTCTATTCCCTCCGTGGCATTATGCACAACAGTGCATTTAAACTTCTTCCAATGTTTCACAACCTTCCACCAACCTTACCAAATCACTTATTCACCACACCAATACATTCTCAGACCAATACACTTCTAAAACCCAAGTTCACTCCTTGTTTCACAAGTTATAAACACTAACTCTTTTCTAGCATTTCTAAGCTTCTCATATGTAAATTGCTACAGATTTTTACCCTTCTCATTCTAGTTTCCCAAATAACAATTCAAGGTTATTACTCAACTCTAACCAACCCAACTAAACTCCTAAGTTCCTCAATTTACCCAGTCACCTTAAAACACTTATTTTCTATCAAAATTTTGCCATAACCTCCCCATAAACCTTACTTGTCCACATTCACCAATTTTCACCATTTACAATCCTAATCTAACCACACCATTACAAGGGACCTACCAACACTCAATATCAATCCAAAATTCACCAAATCACAATATAGCCCCAAAATCTTAATAAACCACAATATAATCACAACCTCATAACATTTAGATCCAAGGCCCTTAATTCACAATTGATTTCACAAGTCTCTCTCTAAAATCAACTAGACACATTTCCAACATAGATTTCAATCCATAATTTGGGTCATTAGTTTGTTTACCCATCCCAAACTCTAAAATAATCAAAATAAGCATTAAGGTGAGTTTCTTACCTTAAGCTCACAAATTCTCATTCTCTTTTCCAATCTTCTCCTTCCCTCTTTCTTGATCAAAATCGGCCATAAGCGAATGGAGTTGCCATACTCCATCCCAACATTCAAGAAACATATAAATGGATTCAATTAACCATTTAAACCCTTAGGAAATTCTAATCCAAGGAAAGGGGCTTAAAGCACAAGGTTTGGGTTTTACCTTTGAGATTTTTAGGAGGGGTTTTCACCCATGTATCAAAAGGAGAGTTCCACCACCATTGGAGTGTTGAACCAATGCTCCAAAACAAGAAGAAAATGAGGTATCAAAGAGGGGTAAAATCGGTCAAGGAAGGAGAAGGAAGAAAAATAAGTTTTTCTTGGAGATTTTTACCTTAATGGAAAGAGGGGACCCCAAGCTTCAAGATGGTGCCCTTTTCTCTTCAAATGGGGGAAACCCATGGAGATGAAGTTCATCCTTTTGAAATTTTGAAAAGAGAGAAAGATAGAGGATGAGGAGAGGATGAAGAATATGTATTTAATTTTGTGATTTTAGCTTTAACAAAGCTTGGGCAAGAAGCCATGGAAGGAGGAGAAGAAAATCGTTCCAGTTGGGAGGAAGAAGAAAGCGACAGAGAGGAGGAAAAGAGAGGAAAGATAAGGGGAAAAAGAAATAAGGGAGGAGAGAGAGGGAAAAGGTATTTTAATACCTTTTTGCTTTTTGACTTATTCAACTCTCTCTTCCTTTACTAGCTAGTTTACTTGTGAGAGGGGTGCTGTCTCACTAATTAAAACTGGCCCACATATATATGTAAGCTGGAGCGTTTTTCGTCTTTTACAGAAAATGCTCGTTATTTTACCCGGTTTAGTACTATTCACTAACCGGGCCTATTTTTTGGAATTCTCTTGTTTAATTAATTTTAATGGTTATTAAGCTTCCATTAATGTTTATTTATAGTTATTTAATGAACTTTAGTTTTTTTACGGGTTTGTTTGACCACTCAAAGTCACGTTTTCAGGTTTTCTCGAAAAACGTGCGCTAAAGCTTTATTAGCGTTTTATTACGTTATTGGGATCCGTTTTCTTTGGTAATTTTTCCCACATGTTATTAGTGTGTAGTTAGGATATAAAAATATATTTATAGCCCTAGTTAAGGTTATATACCTCCTAAACTAATTAAATACGCATTTTCACGTTTTGTGACTTTTACGCATTTTATTTTTGGTTTTTTTATCTCTTCACTAATGATCTTAAGGACTTAATTAGCCTTGGAAAATCATAATTAAATAATTAATTAATATATTAAGGTTTTGGGTATTTCAATCTACCCCCCTTAAAAGAACTTTGTCTTCAAAGTTCACAACTTCACATGTATCCTTTAATTAGAATACTGGGTTTACTTTTATAACACGAATTTCACATATTACTTACACTTGACATAAACCTTCAGACCCAAGGTCTGGATAATACATCAACCTTTAGACTCATAGGTCTGGATAACATATACTACACATGTCACACAACATGTCTTAGCATGTATGACAATCAGAAATATCTTTTACATCTCTTAATGGGCTCGAGTCCCATGTTGAGTACATATAAACTGTGATCCTGTAGAACCCGGTAGTGATGGACACCTTCTGGTCCCCGTTCCTTTGGGAGATCAAAACAATCACATACACTTTTAAAATATACTTCTCATGTCACCGGTCCGAAGACAAAGGCTCATACGTCCTCAGCTCGTGAGCAAGTAATACAAAAATATTCTTTATGGGGTTAAGTAGAACGAAATCCTTTATTTGAAAATTACTAATTGAAAATCTTAGAAATATTAATTGAAGTCTTGAAAATACCCATTGAAATTTTGAAAATACCTATTGAAAATTTTACAACACCAATTTAAAATTCTTTTTGAAAACGCAATACAACTCCAGGTCCAATTTATGCTAACTGCATCTTATTCTTAACGTGATTAGTTGTGACCACTTCTAGGGAGCTTCAAGAGTCGTCCAACCCCGATGTGATCAGCATCAGTGTTGAACTATCTCTCCACCCCAATTTGTGTTTGGTTTCCCTTGATCCCCGGGAATCAAGTTTCACCTCCCACTACGATTTCAAGCAGCAACTAATTCAGACATTTACCATTTTCTATCTTTTTAATCTTTCTAATCATAATCACAAAGCAATACATCACCATACTATATATATTTTATCAAAATCACAATACACAATACTATATATATGTATGTTATATATATATATATATATATATATATTTTTTATCAAAATCACAATACACATCACTATATTTGTCTCATATAAACATATACTATCGGGGTTTTAGTTCCCCGGGAGTTTCTCTACTCCCATACACTCATATCCACACACCACTTATAACAATGGTATTTGCATCTTCTGTGCGCAATTACCACAATTAAACCATGAGTGAATACGTATGTTCATGTACCATACGCACCAATCATCAGAACAAAGTATTTTATGTTATACATCACATCATAACAAATTATTTGTGCTATGCATGACATTGTTCACGTACACTTGTACGTAAACATTCACTAAGCGTTTTTGCGCTCTACCCCCCTTAAAAGGGATTACGCCTGCGTAATCTACCATATGTTATTACTTAACATTGGTTTAAAGTGTTCTGCCATCGTGAAGTATTTTAACTTTCATGCGGTTTATTTTACAATGTGCTCCAGTCATAGGACTTAACCTTATTGGCGGTTTAATCCCTAAACCAAGAGTTCTCACTGGAGTTTATTTAACTCATAATCGGTTTCGGTTCTGGTCTGTGAGGCTTCTAGGCGTTAATAATTAGCCATTACTCGTATTCACCATACATATTCAACATTCGAGTCATTGGCTCACTAGCTTTTGTCCCATTCATGTTCATAATGTATTGTACATTTCCCATTTATCACCTTCATCTTGTGAAGAATGGTTTCTCAACCGACGCGTGGTATCTCTTACCGTGAGCGAATTCGGTGAGTTACAAACTTTCTATCCACTTCTATGATAGTCCACTGTGTATAGCGCTATGTATTTTTACGATGATTAACTTGATTTCTTCCGACTTATTGTCGGTTGAGGTTGAGCTACTACTTAATATGTAGTGCTCCCTCGGTTATTTCCAACACTTGAGGTATATTCCATACCGATATTTGGTATTTAGTGCTCCTGTAGTCACTTATTCCTAATCATGCCTCCACATTTGGTTCTGTACAAGTATTCTTTCATTTATACGACCTTGCATTTCTTATGCCTTGGTCCCTATAGCATTGTAAGTCTCTTTCTACTTCTACCACAATTAACATTTCCCCAAATTCCTAGCTATCCCACTCGATCATTACTGCGCAAGTACAATACCAAAACACTCAGTCATACAGAGTACAGAGGTGTAAACCCTTGGCAGTAAACTCTTATGCCATTGCATTAGGAATGAACATCGTTTCCTTGTTGCTCGGTCTGTCTACCATCTTTATTCATCAACTCCATGTTATTGTGTGATTTATTCACATGTATTGGTCACTTGCTGCGCACCATGTTCTCACTTCTTGTACAACACTAACTTACATGTCATCCACTTTCATATTAGCTTCCGCTCATGTACTTTCATCATTTGTATTATGGTTCTTCATTCATTGGGATGACTACTGAATACGCTATTCTTCGAGCCTTTATGCTCCTTGAGCATTGTTCACTCTACACTTAGCATCACACACCTATGGTGGTTGCTATTAAACTTACTACTCTTCCGGTCCCCACAATTCGTACAAACGCTTCTATTCGTATTATTCTTATTCAAATCATTTTTGGGTAATAACAATATGGTCAATCCTTAACATATTTCTTGAACTTGGTTCACATAACTACCGCTCCCGCGGTTTCACCCTATTGAGAGGTATCCCCACTCTTAAAGCAGTGGTTCGTACTCTCTCTATTCACTTGTACAACAGAAACTTTCGTAATCAATTAAATTTGCATAACACATTTGGTCTGTGGCTTATAAGCCTCATTTCCTCGAGCTCTGCTCATGATAGGCTATTCACATAAATTTTTACTTCTCCGTACACCATCACATGGTTCAGAGGTTATATTTGAGCTCCCTGACAAGGTCGTTGCATCATGCTTCCTTATATAGGATGCCCCTTAAGAATGTCCGTTTACCCCCTAAAGACTTATGTTTAAACCGGGTATTAGCTTCAACTCTTGTATTTCTATCACGACATTTCGTTCAACAATTGTTGAACCAAGCACCCTTCAGGACAGCTCCTGGGTGTTACTAGGTTATGCCATTACATCTGGCTTGTATATGTTTAGTTAACTACATCGCTTTGCGTTCTTTGCTGGGTTTACTATCCTCTTCTGTGAAGATCGATATTCCTTGGTAGTCTAGGTGATCATTCCAGGAGTTTCATCCCGTTCGTTGCACATTAACGTGTCCATATTAGGCATTGGCCTTACTATGTATAGACTGAGTATTTGTTCCAGCTATCATGTTTTATTCCTCGGGGTTCTTGAGACATATGTGATGTCTTTACTTACTAGTCAGTGCGCTCCACACTTCTTGACTCATAAACGTTTCCTTGAATTGAATTCACTAATTCTTTTAGTCTCGTTAACTTGACTGGGTTCATTTACTTCAACCATTCTTGGCAATTCGTTGCTCTTGTTTAACTTTTACTGCTGACCGTAGTATGGAGTGGACTACTTCCCATGTTCCTGACTCCACTCGTATACATATGTGGGGTACCCTACTGATACATTGCTACTTGCCCGACTAACCTATAAGTAGGTTTGTCAGGCCCACAGGCTCCTATCGGAGTGCGGTCGTCCCACATTTTATTTTGTACACTGGTAGTGTCCGTCACACGCCTATGTGAAGTATTCTATTGTCAACTCCTCTTATAACGTCTTATGACAATGCACATTTAGTGCCTCCCGAACTTAATCAAAGGAAATTTATCCACTATCTGTATTTAGTATGAACTGGATTCTTTCCCTCGGGTTAATACCCTCGGGTTGTAGGATTGTTCGAATTGAACTATGTATAACTTACCTACTGTGTGGGTCCTCCGGTTTGGTTTTAAGGAACATCCAAGGTTTAAGAGAAATTGGGTTTAAAAGAAGGCTTGAAATTGCATTAGTTTGGAAGAAAATTTGGTTTTGAAAGAGGGTTTGAAATAAGTATGATTTGAAAGAAAGGTTAGTTTAAAGAAATTCTTCGCGGTATTTGAAATTTCTTCATGCCTTGACCAAGTCTAGCTTCCCGCTGACTCGTGCCTCCAAATTCTTGGATTCTTAATTCTTTAATTACTTCATTCACCAATCCGATACTCTACTAAGTACTTCATAGTCATATAAAATTTTCCGAATAGCCCCGTTATAGCAGCACTTGCCATGGCAAGTGCGCCATGCTGGTTGTTTATCGGTTCAGCACATACTGGCTACGGTACTACTTTGATCCGCACCGTACTTAGTAGCCTTATTGGCTCCTTCCTTGCTCTTATAGGCTTGGTAATAAATCTTCTGAGCACTCCTCATTGTCTTAACATGATGTTCATCAGTCCGGGTGCCTCTCCACTGTCGGAGGCCCCTATTCACTTAACTCTGTGCTTTTCCTTCTGTCTCGCTCCCACACATCAACCGTGCTTGTCGAGACTTGACTCTTGTTTTGGTACTACGTTATAGTCCTATTGGGGTATGTTACATAAACATCTTCATAATGGCCTGAAGTTGTTAATCAGGTGTTGTAAACTCTTGCGAGCTGTAGGTTTGGAATCATCCAACCTCGACTCGTTTCCTTAGTCGGTTACTATACCATTGTCGGTATTATTTAACAATTGTGGTCCCGTAGACATGTGTCTCGGATTCTATTACTACACCTTTCTGCTTCATTGTACGGTTATTGTGTTCCTTCTTGATGGTTATTCATGGTTCTCTCGACTGCCAAGCATGTCGACCCATGCTGCCGGAAATTCCATTCTCCAGTAGGTAGGATTCTCAGTCCTTCGCTATTAAGTGCAGGTGATGTTGATTAAACGAGAACGTCTCCAGAATTTCCAGTTCTTGGTGTTTACCGTAAGATAGGTTTTGGTTCTTAAAGAAATAATTTGTAACAGCCAGATCGGGTTCTCTTCCCGAGTATGAGAGGGCTTTCCATCTCTCTAGCGTTCTTTCCAAGTAAAACAACGCGGGTCGTGGAGGGCAGGTATGGATGTTGTAGGTATCCCGTACACACGGGAATGCGTAACTAGCGTATCCCTCACACTATCACTCAACCCTTAACCAAAAGTCAAAAACTCCTAACTTGGTACTTCCTAAGCTCGGTAATTCCAGTCGTTAGAGCGATACTCCGCTCTGATACCACTTTTTGTAACACCCCAACTACAAACACCATACTTAACAACATTTAGTAGCGGAACTACAACTCAACACTTAACTTAATCCATGGGTGTTACATGCCGTTAGCCACCCACGTGGCTAACAAGGCTAATACATACATAGTGTACCGGTCTGATGGACAAGATTACAGAGCACTACACTTTACATTACCAACCGCTTCAAAACTGAAACAAATACATTTTACATTTACATTACAACGGTACCGAGTCTAATACATTCCATCACCAATATCACACTTCGGTCTTACATTACTTATGAACACATAAACAACTAAATAACTATCCAAGTATAAACAACTACCCCGTCCTACTCTCGAACGGCTGCCAGCTCCATTGTACCTGAAAAGTATAAGGGCCCCCAAAGGGGCTCATCACCTTTGCTGGTATGGTAATCATGCAGCCCGTATACTACCGGGCCACGCACAACTAATTGCCGTCTAAGCATACGGTTGATTATTTTTAAATCATACATAGAAACTGTAAATACATATCATGCTTATAGTTCACACACATACAATCAAAAGGATACAAAACATAAGGTTAACACATCACATTGGTTAGATCACATTATTGTGTTCCTTGACCCTTGAGGGTTCTACCTTAATGGAGCTATTCCTTGTTAGACGACACATACCCATTTAATCAAGTTATACTTAATTATCTCTTTTATTAACACCGGGTTGATTTCGGTAATGAACGTACACAAATATATCAACACCCATCACATAACAACCTATACACAACATAACACCACTCTTCTTAGAGAACGTAACTTTACTTAAGGTGTGTCGGACAAAATATAGGTCCGAACACACCGTACACATATACCTAGATATGTAGACCTTAATATAGGTCCGATCACGCCATACGCATATTCCCCCTAGCCCAAATAATAATGAGCTAGGTAAGCCTTGGTTAAGCTTGTGGGTGGTTGTAATCCAAGAAGGAAAAACAACCATAACATAACAGAGAGGGAGTTAGAGCAACTGTAGACATCTACTCCCAAACACACGTGCACGACCGGGACACCCCGGATTCCTCACCCCCCATAATATATACATATTAGTTAGAAGTTCCTTTATGGAACTTATCACATCATGACACCATTTGGTGTTACAAACTTGGTTAATCACACACATGGGAGGTAACATCCCATTCGACAAACATGGACAACAACGTTCGTTAAATAACGATATACTAAACAAAGACAACACACACATCACACACAACCATAATATACAACCAACGCACAGATAGCCTTAGTTAGAATGTTACTGTAGGTTGGGACGTTTAATCCGAATACCGATCACTTATGTGATCCCAGAGTCGGTTAGCTACGGTTTAACACATAATTAAGGTTAAACAGTATCGGAATTATTTACGCCACATTAATGAATTGTTGTAAACTCATTTCATGTTTTATCTTGCAAGGTGGCAAACACACAGAAAAAAAAGTTGGCATACAAGCCGGTGTAACCCGGTAGGACACAGGTTGCAAGAAAACCATACCTTACACCATGGGTTACTCTACCGTGTTCCCAAGGATTTACTCCAACGCGTCATCTCACGCTCTCCGGGTAGTTTCCAAACAACTGGTATTATTATTCAAATGTTTTATTAACAACAAATCTTACGGTATGTAAACTTCTATTACTCCCGTACTTAACCCCGTTGACCCGTTATCCTTAACTTGTTTATGTGATCTTAAGTTCACAACTTACACATTCACTCTCACACTTGTTTATACTTCCAATGGCCTTTAAAACTCACAAAACAAGACCTAATCATCGTCTAAAACCATTACCATTCACTTCCCCACCATTACAACCCTTAAAAACACATTCTGGACACTTTTTAGACTCGTCCGGGTTTATGTCCGGGGTTACAAACCCGGACCAATCTTGGAAATCACATTCTGTGTACAAATTAGCTTGGTCTGGGTATGTGTATTTGGATACAAACCCGGACCACATGCTGGAATGAGTTTCTGGCACGTTTTTGATGTGGTCCGGGTTTGTGTACTTGTTTACAAACCCGGACCATGTCTATAGGTGTTTAAATTGACAGTTTTTGACCTCTTTTCAACCCCTAATTCACCTCCAATCATTTCCTAAACTTTCCACATGTTTTCTACATGTTTAAACACACCAAAACATGCTCTAAACCTCTCCAAATCATTGGTCAAACTCACCATTTAATCCTTGTCCATTTCTACAATTTTTTTTCTATTCCCACTGTTGCATTATGCACAACAGTGCATTTAAACTTCTTCCAATGTTTCACAACCTTCCACCAACCTTACCAAATCACTTATTCACCGCACCAATACATTCTTAGACCAATACACTTCTAAAACCCAAGTTCACTCCTTGTTTCACAAGTTATAAACACTAACTCTTTTCTAGCATTTCTAAGCTTCTCATATGTAAATTGCTACAGATTTTTACCCTTCCCATTCTAGTTTCCCAAATACCAATTCAAGGTTATTACTCAACTCTAACCAACCCAACTAAACTCCTAAGTTCCTCAATTTACCCAATCACCTTAAAACACTTATTTTCTTCTAAAATTTTGCCATAACCTCCCCATAAACCTTACATGTCCACATTCACCAATTTTCACCATTTACAATCCTAATCTAACCACAACCTTATAAGGGTCCTACCAGCACTCAGTATCAATCCAAAATTCACCAAATCACAATATAGCTCCCAAATCTTAATAAACCATAATATAATCACAACCTCATAACATTTAGATCCAAGGCCCTCAATTCACAATTGATTTCACAAGTCTCTCTCAAAAATCAACTAAACACATTTCCAACATAGATTTCAATCCATAATTTGGGTTCATTAATTTGTTTACCCATCCCAAACTCTAAAATAATCAAAATAAGCATTAAGGTGAGTTTCTTACCTTAAGCTCACAAATTCTCCTTCTCTTTTCCAATCTCCTCCTTCCCTCTTTCTTGATCAAAATCAGCCATAAGCGAATGGAGTTGCCAAAATCCATCCCAACATTCAAGAAACATAAAAATGGATTCAATTAACCATTTAAACCCTGAGGAAATTCTAATCCAAGGAAAGGGGCTTAAAGCACAAGGTTAGGGTTTTACCTTTGAGATTTTTAGGAGGGTTTTCACCCATGTATCAAAAGGAGAGTTCCACCACCATTGGAGTGTTGAACCAATGCTCCAAAACAAGAAGAAAATGAGGTATCAAAGAGGGGTAAAATCGGTCAAGGAAGGAGAAGAAAGAAAAATGAGTTTTTCTTAGAGATTTTTACCTTAATGGAAAAAGGGGACCCCAATCTTCAAGATGGTGCCCTTTTCTCTTCAAATGGGGGAAACCCATGGAGATGAAGTTCATCCTTTTGAAATTTTGAAAAGAGAGAAAGATAGAGGATGAGGAGAGGATGAAGAATATGTATTTATTTTTGTGATTTTAGCTTTAACAAAGCTTGGGCAAGGCAAGGAATGGCAAGAAGCCATGGAAGGAGGAGAAGAAAATCATTCCAGTTGGGAGGAAGAAGAAAGCGACAGAGAGGAGGAAAAGAGAGGAAAGATAAGGGGAAAAAGAAATAAGGGAGGAGAGAGAGGGAAAAGGTATTTTAATACCTTTTTGCTTTTTGACTTATTCAACTCTCTCTTCCTTTACTAGCTAGTTTACTTGTGAGAGGGGTGCTGTCTCACTAATTAAAACCGGCCCACATATATATGTAATCTGGAGCGTTTTTCGTCTTTTACAGAAAATGTTCGTTATTTTACCCGGTTTAGCACTATTCACTAACCGGGCCTATTTTTCGGAATTCTCTTGTTTAATTAATTTTAATGGTTATTAAGCTTCCATTAATGTTTATTTATAGTTATTTAATGAACTATAGTTTTTTACGGGTTCGTTTGACCACTCAAAGTCACGTTTTCGGGTTTTCTCGAAAAATGTGCGCTAAAGCTTTATTAGCATTTTATTACGTTATTGGGATCCGTTTTCTTTGGGAATTTTTCCCACATTTTATTAGTGTGTAATTAGGATATAAAAATATATTTATAGCCCTAGTTAAGGTTATATACCTCCTAAACTAATTAAATACGCATTTTCACGTTTTGTGACTTTTACGCATTTTCTTTTTCTTTTTGGTTTTTTATCTCTTTACCAATGATCTTAAGGACTTAATTAGCCTTGGAAAATCATAATTACATAATTAATTAATATATTAAGGTTTGGGGTATTTCATTTGTCCTGAGCCTTATAACCCATAAATGAACATATTAAACTATTTTCCAAGGCAAACCAAGCTCAGAAACTCACTAGAACATATAATGTGCGCTAAGCTTTCTTAAAGCACGTTTTTGTGAGATTGTCTCCAAAATGAGTTCCGTTTGATTTTAGGGTCTTGAATACCCTTATATATACTAATGTGATATAATGTACCACATTAAAATGCCTAATTCAAGTTTTTCAAAAAAACCAAAATATGTGCATTGTTTTGTGAATAATAAACAAATAATACAAAACAACACTTAAATTTTCTAAGCTAGTCAAGGGTCAATATTTTCCTTGACTTTGACCCCCATTGCCAGTCAGTAAGGACCGTTTCTCCTTGGTGTGTGGCCGGTTACCAAACAAAAAATTGTAACCATCACCATCACCTTATCTAAAGAAAGTACTTATTATATAATATAAAACTAATGAACCTCATCCCCACCTATTCCTATCCGACAATTTCTGCCTGCCTCCTATCTTATCTGACAATAGGAAGCTTCCCAAAATAATTTTTTTGACTTTAGTACATATAGCCGATTCCTTCTCCTTCCTTGCGCTACCTTTCCTCCTTCCACCGTAAGTTACCCAGCCGTTCTTGCTGTGTCCAGACCGTGAGTTGCTCACCAACTTCCATGGTTGCTATCTCAAGATATAGGTAAGATCTCATGGCATGAGCATGCTCTTTCTTCTCCTCTCCTCTTCCTCTCTTCATTGAACTTACTCAAGCCAATTTCTATCCAGCAAACAACGCTGAGTTGGTGCCCCAAGTAGTGGTGTTTCTCGGCTGGTACAAGGAGAGGAAAGGGAAGCAAAGCAAACCAGCTTTTTAAGGTGAAAATCTACATGAATCTAGCCTAGTCTTCCCTCTCCATTTTCGTTATTAACCCCAGCTCATACTAAGCCTTTTTCTCTGCTTTCATTACGTGGGTAAACCAGAGGGATATACTCAGATTGAAGAAAAAAGAAGAAGACACAAGTTGAGCCTCTTCTTCACTAGTTCGGTAAGGTTCAACTACTACCTTTCTCCCCTTGTTTTGCCGACAATATTTCTAGCACATCCTGAGCACTTCTACTTGTTTTCTCCACGTAAAAACCAGGGGATATATGCCCAGATTTTTGTAGCATGAAGACCAAGCCAACCATACTTGTTGTTCCATTCTCGGTAGGAAAAAAATCTGCCTTTTTCCCTCTTGTCTTACCGATGACACATGCTGTTGTAACTGCTGTTATAATGCCTCTATTGCCTTGGTAAAAATAGGCGTGAGTGCCATTCTTACCAACCTCAAAAACAGGGTATGCATCACACGTTTTTTGGTTTAGAAAAAAAACACACACACAACCGTAAAGGACCTTGCTGCTCATGGCTCATCCTAGTTTTTTTTCCTTGCATGAAACGTTGCCAAACCTTCATGGAACCATGGGGAAAACTCTGCACAAATATGCAAACTGAACCGAGAGCTAAATAGAGGGTGTTGGTGAGCTTGGTGACTTAAAAATCATAAACTAAGTGAGTAATACTTACCTTGAACTATAGTATAGTTTTTATGAAATATTATTGTGTATATGTATCAACCGAGGGGCTAGCAATGATTTTATAACTTAACTATGCATTTAAATGCTTCATAACATTTTTAGTAGTTAGTTTGGAGTGTTAATGACCTACATGGTCAAAGGAATGATTTTAAAGTGTTAAACATAAATTATATAAATTTCTGGGAAGTTGTATCAAAACCGTAACCATAATATGTCCTTTGTGACATTTATTTGTAAATTTTATCCTATGATGATTATTGTATTAAGACCATGCATTTTTAGGTCATTTAAATTATGTTTACTAAGGTTAAAATGAATTTAAGAGGATAATTATCATTACCGAACTGCTTTTGGATTTTCCTATAATTAAAATAATTTTTTTAGGGGCTAGACATAGGTTATAGCTGAAAATAGAGTACTAAAACCTTATCTTAGGAATTTTATAAAATTTAATAAAGTTTTGGGACAAAAATATAATTTCTGAAAATTATGGGAGTCAAACCGTAAATAATATAGATTTCTGGTCAAACTGAGAGTTAATAGGTCAATATAGACCATATTAAGAGGTATGACAAAATTTAATGTCAAAAATAATTAATCTATGAACTTATAGTAAAGTTATAGGTTAAATATTGAATTTATTAAACATTTGGGGTATAGTGTGTAATTACTGAAAAGTTGAGGTATAGGTTGGTTAATATGATGATTTATAACCTAGGTATTAAATTTGGGAATTTTTGGAGTTATATAAGTGATTATATTAATAAAAGTGTATAATATATAGTTTTGTGACATATAACAAGTATATTATATAAAATGGGTTCAACATGTAAATTAAAAAAAATTGGGGCGGAAAAAGGAATTTGGAAACCGCTAGGGGGCTGTTTGAATTTAAATAATATAAAACCATAGGTTATACAAATAACAAATGTTAAAACCATATAATATAATCTATGTATATAAGATATGATCATGTATGTGGCCATCGTGTAATTAAAGGAAAAATTGTTGCTGGAAAAATAATAAACCAAACAGACCTAGGGTCTGTTAGGTATTAATAGAAAAAAATTACATGTAAAACTATATGTTATAAATATTATAAGGTTTGGCTGGTATAACATATATTAAGTATAAATGTTGTAAGATTTGTGGTAAAAGTATAATTACACAAAGTTGGAAATGAAACCAAACAGACCCTAAGGTCTGTTCAAGATTTCGGAATTTTTGAAACTATACAATATATATATACTATATGGTTTAAATGCTATACTATATGATGAATATGGTGTATCATAAAATAAGTGGTGAAATTGTAAAAATTAGAAAGTTAGGATTTGAAAGGGGAATGAGATAAAATATATGTGCCTTCTCGGCTATTGTAACAAGTATTGTTATACCATGGGTTATATTTTATTATAAAGTCTTGATGTTATAAGATTAGGCATTTATAACATGGTATAAGCTAAGTGACTATATGGTAATTAATGAGAATTATATAAGTAAAGAAGTACAAGTGCAATACATGTATATGTATTTTTCGGTATATATATATAGCTACCAAAACCATATGTTATAAAGTTCAATGACATATAAAATATCATACTATATGATATCATAATATAAGTGTAACAATAAATAATATTATGTGATCAAAAATATAGTTTGTTAAAACTGATATGCTAATCGCAAGCATATGTATAAATATATGTCAAGAACAAAGATATAAGCTATAGTATGCAATGACATAAAATACTATGGTTAATATATGATTTTGGTATGATGAATAAATCTTGAATGAAAAATAACATGTGAATAATATAAGGTTTCATATCCCACTAAGACCAAAGTGTATATATACACATAAGTTACCGGCGCAAGAAACATACATGAATTATGGTTTACAAACCATATAATAATAAATAATAAATGTTAACTCATTAGTATAATTATATACTATAAAATTATAAGGTTTTAAATGAATACAACTTGTTACATAATTGAGAAGTTGTATAATATAAAGTATATTAAAGAATAGCACTGTATCATGCATTAAAAACTAACGTTGCAAGGATTCATGCAACTATAGGTTATAAAATATAACCATGCATGCAACTATAGGTTGTAACACGTACCGGTGCATACGAGGTAACAGTTAAATTAAAAATACAAGAACAAACGAACTTGTATAAAGTGTAATGCTTATAAACCACTACGGGTTGGAAAATATAATTCTATGTCTGAAAACGTTAAACTGTGACGTCTTATGAAACTGACTCCATTGTAAACCGTATAATAATACATACCGCGAGTAAGGAGTGTTTAAGGATAACGGTACCTTAACTAGTAACAGTTGAAATCCGGGGATGTAATACTGGGATTATAGACGTTATTCGAAAATACCGACCGATTCATATTGTCATGAGGATTGACACTTAGCGTTCTTCGTATTTTTAGATCGTCCTTCAGACTTGCCCGCTCGATAGGCTAAGCGGTCTACACTGCACAACCTTCGACACGGTGTACGGAATGTAAAGGAGTTTGATCTGAGTTGTCCTGAGGAATTCCTCGGGCTTGGATTTGTTTGCTATAACATGTGTGATAAGTGTGTGGATGTGCGTTATGGTTGCTTACGTGTGTCTACTGCAGTATTTGTTATGCATGAATGTCCTTCGGGGCTAACACTATGTCGACTATAGATCGACTTATATAAATCGACATATACGCGTAACATGATTGTGATTGTAAAGGTCTGTTGTAATACGCTAAGTATTATAAACTATGTAGTTATATCCTAAGTAAAATACTTAGGAAACGAGACTCGACTTCGTCGGTTTCTAGGGCATTGACTCGAACATGAATGATACGTAGTCTAACCCTAGGTATGCGTAAGATCCATAGGGCGGCTAACAAAAGTAGGAGATGGTTCACCATATTTAAAACTGTAACGGTTAACGACTAACTAAGTCAACAATGGAGTGTGGTTAAAAATGATGGTTATCTAAATCCAATTAGTTATTGGCTGCTGGCCACGCGTTGAGATCTCTTGAGTTAACCCGGATCGGGCTTACTCTAATTTGACCTGGTCGAGCCTAGATAGATCGACGGGTTTGGTGATAACATGGGCGCCTTTAAAAAGGTAATATATGGACGCCTTTAAAAAGGCTAAGTGAATGGGCACCTTGTGTGCATGGGACTACTGTCCAAGCGAGGTTGATACGGGCTGTCCTAACAGATGCCCGCCAGTGCTAACAAATTAATGATTTATGCGAGGGCCCGAGGGGGGGGGGGGCGACTGGTGAAGTATGTGATGGTGTTAATCAACATGTGTGAATTGTCGCCCTGATATGTTGCTTACTGTAATGCTGTGATGGGTATATGATTGTAATGACTGTAGTATGTTTATTTGTGTTTTTATAGTTTTCATTATAACTGTAAACCAGAAATGCATGTAATGAACCTAATAACAAGACAGTTAATATGACGTATTGACCATTAGGGTCCAGACTCGGCATACTTAGCGTTTATCGCTGAGCCTTTATGGCATCATGCAGGTTGATGATCGAGGATGAAGCCGGAGAGCGGGCTGGGTAGCTAGACTTTTGATTTTTGAAATTACTGCACAAACTCTTGACGTTTTGAGACTATCATTTACCTTCGTTGTTGGTTATGTTCGTACTTGGGAAGTGGTTAGTCGCTCACTGTAAACGTTATGTTTTTGGAGAGTTAGACGGATGTATAGGCGGTATCTCGTTATCAGCGCCGAATGTATGTTTATGTTATTTATTCTGTTTTAGTTTTCGTAATGCTTCATCAACCGCATAGGCGATAGATGGCAGGTAACACCCGTGTGAGTTATAATTACAATTCTTCCTTCCGCTGTGAGACGTGTTATTTATTGTTTACGTGAGAGGATATTGCGCTTTTACTTAGTGGGGTGTTACAAAAGTGGTATCAGAGCGGAGTACCGCTCTAATGACGAGATACTAGGAATTAAGAAGTGAGCCTAGGTTGGGGAAAACACGGGTTACATCTATGAGGTACGAGATGAATTATTAGGTGAATTTAAGTTAAAACGACGCACTACGCGTGTACTTGTTAGCCTTTCAGGCAATCCAATATCTACTATGTGTGTTTGCGGTATATTTACCGGATTATAATGTGACAGTCTGTACAACAGATGGCTGGTAGGCCTAGAGGTGGTAGGGCCGGCAGAGGGGTTGGTGGCGACGCCGGTATTCCAGGCGTTAATGAAGCAGTTGCTGCTATACTTACTCAGCTCGGAGGAGCACTACCTCACCCACCGCAGCCCCGTGAGGTGAATTGGCTGAAGGCGGTGTCCAAGACGCGACCACCGACCTACTCAGGGGAGCCAGACCCCGTCGCCTTGGAGCGCTATATCGTAGAGCATGAGAAGGCCTTCGAGGCCTTATGAGTGCCAGTGGACCAGAGAGTTGTGATTGCTGCATTCAACTTGAAGAACGCAGCCAGTACCTGGTGGAGACTTGTGAAGGACCAGCACTTGGCGACGCCCGACTTCTCATGGGCTAATTTTGTGGAGATCTTGCGAGGGAAGTACTATCCTGCTCACCTCAAGCAGAAGAAGCGTCTGGAGTTTAAGACACTAACCCAGGGGAGTCTGTCCGTGGACGAGTACTACGCTCGTTTCATCGGTCTTCTTCACTTCATCCCCGGAGTCGATTACTCCGAGACCGTTACGGTCGAGAAGTTCCGGGGGGGGGGGGGTCTTTTATTCCGCATCCAGGCAGCCATGGGTGCCACTCATTATACTACCATCCAGGTATAAATAAAAACACCGTTAATTCTTATTAATGTCCTTCATATCCAATTATAGTGGAAGTGTGAAGACTTACCAATTTGATTCCAGGAATGTTATGATGCTGCCTCGAGGACGGAGCTGATGCTCCAGACTCGGGATGAGACCTTGGGCCAGAAGAAGAGGAAGAAGCCCGAGAAGGAGTCTGAGGACGGGGGAGTGGACCGAGGCGAGGGCTCAAAGAAGGGAAAGTAAGGAATCATTTCCATCTGTTGATTTATTCATTAATTGATTATTGTGTGTGCTGACCCCAAACCTGTCTTGACAGAGGCTTCTTTAAAAAGAAGGGAAAGCACGGGCAGCAGGGGCAGCAGAGCCAGCAGGGTTCCAAGGGGAAAGATCCCGTACCGAGACTGGAAAGCCCACCCATCGATTCCCAGCCACTCAGATCGGCACCTCTCAGGGGTGAGAATACCCACCTCATAATTCTATTCGTTGTATTATCATGTGTGTGTACCTTATACTAATGTGAGTTCGGTTGCAAGCAGGCATCAGGAAGCCCCAGCACCATTACTACTGTAAGTGCTGTGGGGAGATCACCCAGGCGTGGATTGTAACGGCCGCAAGGTGGAGTGCCGTTATTGCAAGAAGACGGGGCACCGCGAGTTCGAATTCTTCACCAACCCAAGCAGCCAAAATTATGGAGGACCGAAGCCTGCTCAGAAGCCCTCTACTGGAGGATCCAGAGCACCCCGGGGTGGTCAAGGAGGCCAGACGTCCGCTGACACGCGCTTCCAGAAGGGGAAATGAGTCGATCAGGGACGTGCCACTCTGAATTCAGCGGGAACCTCGGGCGCTGAGGCGGGAGCCCAGCGCGTTACATGTGATTCAAATACCCGACTGTTATTGCTTGAAACCATGTTGTGTGTTAAACGCTTTAAAAAGCATGACCTATGTGTGAGTGCCAACTTTAGAAACGACTTACCTTAGGAGAACTTCCGCATCTTAGGTAGTTTTGACATTTGCTACCCCCTATCTACAAGACCGAGATCACCAAGACCCAAAGCCGAAAGACGGGATCATCCAGAAGAGAAGAGTCAAGTCATCCGATCAGGCATGATCCTACTTAGAGAATTCCTAACCTTAGACGAGCAAGCCGACATCGTAGAAGAGTGCAGAGCCTTGGGTAGAGAACTAGGAGGGTTTTACATTCCGGGTTTTATGAGCGATTCGAAGATGAGGCTACACATGATGTGCCTAGGCGGGGATTGGGACCTGCAGACTAGGACATACCAGGAAGTGAGGAAACTGGATGGGGTGAAGGTACCTAGGATACCCGAGAGATTCAAGACCTTAGCACGGAAGGTGGTGGAGACAACGCAGCAGCTTGAAGACGAACCAGTACCCGACATTGATGCTGATGTTTGCATTGTAAACTTCTACGAACAAAATGGGCGACTGAGATTACACCAGGACCGGGATGAGACACCCGAGTCCATTGCCAAGGGCATTCCCGTAGTGTTGTTCTCCATTGGAGATGAAGCAAAATTCCTGTATGGTGACCAGAAGAGAATGGATTTAGCTAAGAAGCTAGTCCTCAGATCTGGAGATGTTTTGGTATTCGGTGGAGATTCGAGATTAGTGTATCACTGGATCAAGCGAATTAAGTTGAACACCTCACCATCAGCTTTAGTAAACGCCACCCACATCAAACCGGGGCGTCTAAACTTGAATTTTAGAGAGTATTGATGTAATGTTGGAAGCTGCTAGCTTTGCATGCAAGTATAATGTAATGTTTTGTTGAATATATAAAAATGGATTTTTGAAGTTCTTTCATACAATTGTTATTAGTCCTGTTCTTATACGACTCGTTAATCCAGGCTATGTACTAAAGGAAGGAGGAAACCTCAACATTTTGAATGCGACGCAAGCCCAGGAGATTGGCAATGCCATCACTGGTAAGGCAAGAACAAGCCAAAATAATGAATATAATCATTGAAGCCACAGAGCTAATTTAAACCGAAATGCTACAGGTACCTTCCCTGTGAATGGCACCGATGCATCAGTCTTATTTGACTCAGGGGCGTCTCACTCTTTCGTTTCCTCTTCTTTTGTAAAGAAGTTGGGACTGACCCCGGAGCACCTCTCCGACTTCACCGTCACGTTACCATCCAGGGAGAGAGTGCGATGCACGGGACGCTACTGCGACTAAAAAAAAGATACGGGACGAGACTTTCCCCGTCGACTTGATCGAGTTCAGGGGGTTGGGTTTTGACGTCATCATCGGTATGGATTGGCTGCAGAGACATAAGGGCCGGATACATTATGCTGAGCACCGACTATTACTCAGGAGCCCGGGGGCATGGCTATTTCCTACCGCAGTGTGCCGAAGGAACCCACCATCAAAATTGTATCTACTATGACTTTGATGAAGGAGGTGAGGAAGGGCCATACCGCATATATATGTTATGTTCATGATACGAGGCAAGCGGAGCAGATGGATTTGGATATACTAGTGGTATCCGAATTCCCTGATTTGTTTCCTGAGGAGTTACCAGGCATGCCACCAGTGCGAGAGGTGGAGTTTGCCATTGATCTTATGCCGGGAACGGGGCCTATTGCCAAGGCACCCTACCGAATGGCACCAACAGAGATGAAAGAGTTGAAGGTTCAGTTAGAAGATCTACTGGACAATCGCTTTATCAGACCGAGCATATCTCCAAGGGGAGCGCCGGTATTGTTTGTCAAAAAGAAAGATGGGAGCATGCGACTCTGCATCGACTACAGAGAGTTAAATGCCGTATCAGTCAAAAACAAATACCCTCTTCCACGCATCAACAACTTGTTTGATCAGCTCAGAGGTGCAGCAGTGTTCTCGAAGATCGACCTGAGATCAGGCTACCATCAGATTTGTATTGCTGAGAGAGACATAGAGAAGACGACATTCTGGACACGCTACGGTCACTACGATTTTACCGTGATGCCATTTGGATTGTCAAATGCACCTGCAGTATTCATGGACCTTATGAACCATCTATTCAGAGAGAAACTCGACTCATCAGTAGAGGTATTCATTGACGACATCCTAGTATACTCTAAGACTAAGGAGGACCACGAAGCACACCTCAGGCAAGTTCTACAGATTATGAGAGAGAACCAGCTATACGCCAAGCTCTCGAAGTGTGAGTTTTGGCTAGATAGCGTGGCATTCTTGGGGCATATCATTTCAGCCAGCGGCATATCCGTTGACCCTGCGAAGATAGAGGCAGTCAAGAGCTGCCCGAGACCGAAGACAGTGACCGATATTCACAGTTTCTTGGGGTTGGCTGGTTACTACAAGCGTTTTGTGAAAGACTTCTCCAAAGTAGCCTAGCCTGTGACAAATCTGATGAAGAAGGACGCTCAGTTTGTGTGGACTGAGGATTGCGAGCGTTCCTTTCAGACACTAAAGGACCTTCTGACGTCGGATGATGGACTGATCAGATTGAATGGCAGATTGTGCATCCTAGAGTCCAGCCCAGAGTTGAAGGAGAAGATACTTAGTGAAGCTCATTGCACTTCCTTGTCCATCCACCCGGGATCATCGAAAATGTACAAAAACCTAAAGACTCATTTTTGGTGGAGTGGTATGAAGAAGGATGTAGCAGAGTTTGTTACCCGCTGCTTGACTTGTCAGAAAGTCAAGTTTGAGCACAGGAGACCAGGAGGTTTGGTGCAGCCTATGCCCATTCCGTACTGGAAGTTTGAGGATCTATCCATGGACTTTGTTGTCGGCCTCCCACCGACTAAGGGAGGTGCGAACACCATTTGGGTGATCGTCGACAGATTAACGAAAGTGGCTAAGTTTATTCCTATCAGGAACACCTGGAAAATTCCCAAGCTAGCGGATCTTTTCCAGCGAGAGATCATCAGACACCATGGAGTGCCGAAGACGATTGTGTCAGATAGAGACCCTCGATTTCTATCACGGTTTTGGGGACAAGTTCAGGAGGCTTTGGGTACGAAGCTGAAGCTAAGTACCGTTTTTCACCCCCAGACGGATGGTCAGAGTGAGAGAACCATTCAGATATTGGAGGACATGATCCGAGCATGCGCCCTAGATTTCCAGGAGAGTTGGATTGATCGGTTACACCTGATTGAGTTTGCCTACAACAACAGCTATCACGCGTCGATTCAGATGCCACCATTCCAGGCATTGTATGGTAGACCTTGTAGGACACCTCTCTGTTGGGACGAGGCCAGCGAGAACACAATCCTTGGACCCGACTACTTAGAGCAGGTGAAAGAGGATGTCTTACAGATCCGTAGAAACATGAAGGCTGCCCAGGATAGACAGAAGTCATATGCAGACGTCCGACGGAGAGATCTCGAGTTTGCAGTCGACGACCGGGTCTTCCTCAGAGTGTCACCTATGAAGGGCATTTTTCGTTTTGGACAGAAGGGCAAGTTAAGCCCGAAGTATGTTGGTCCGTATCGTATTACGGAGCGAGTGGGCCCGTTAGCTTACAGGTTAGACTTACCTGCTGAGCTCAGGAGAGTGCATGATGTATTCCACGTGTCTCAGCTGAAGAAATACATCCCTCACCCCTCACATGTTTTGCAGCCAGAGAGGTTAGAGCTAGACCCATCTCTCAAATACGAGGAGACTCCACTCCGTATTCTGGATACGAAGACGCGGGAGACCAGAAACAAGACCGTCTGCATGGTCAAGGTTCTTTGGTTGAACCACGAGGTCGAAGAGGCCACTTGGGAGTTGGAGGATTCGATGAGAGCTAAGTATCCAGCGCTTTTCGAGTAGCGTTTGTGAGTACTTGTGGGGTACGGGGGCGTAACCCTTTTTAAGGGGGGTAGAGCCTCTAGTTTTGTGTGTTTGTATGCGGGGCATACGTTGGTTGTTTCTTTGCGCATTGCGCATATATGTATGTTGCGAACATGTATGTAAGTATCCTGTGTGATACTCGGATGTATATGTGCGTATGAATTATTTGATGATTGATATATCTATTTGTGTACTCTCTTATGAATTCAGTTCATATTGTATCATTTAGATACCGAGCATAGTATCGTTTAGATACTAAGTGAATCATATAGATGGAATGTGGAATGTTTGTCAAGGCTTGTAGAACTGATAGGATATGATGTCATACCAGAAATAACACCTCAATTGAGGGCTATGTGCAGTATTATCACAACACGTTACACTTGAATGCCACATCAAATAGATGTGCATCATGGGCTATATGGGTAGTTGTTATAAATCATTCGAGAAAGACGACTTCGGGATGAAGTCTCTTTAAGGGGGGTAGACTAAAATACCCCTAAATAATTAAACATTATTTTAACATATAATTAATAAAATTAATGCCTAAACATGCCTAAAAATAAATTAAACACAACAATGTTTAACAGAAAGCAAGAAGTGCACCCTTTGACCCTTTAGGGTGATTATATGCCCAAACGAACTCCGTTTGACCTAAACTTTTGTCCCGAGCCTTATTACCCATAAATGAACATATTAAAACTGTTTTCCAAGGTAAACCAAGCTCAGAAACTCACTAGAACATATAATGTGCGCTAAGCTTTCTTAAAGCACATTTTTGTGAGATTGTCTCCAAAATGAGTTCCATTTGATTTTAGGGACTTGAATACCCTTAAATATACTAATGTGATATAATGTACCACATTAAAATTCCTAATTCAAGTTTTTCAAAAAAAAAAACAAAACATGTGCATTGTTTTGTGAATAATAAAAAAATAATATAAAACAACACTTAAATTTTCTAAGCTAGTCAAGGGTCAATATTTTTCCTTGACTTTGACCCCTATTGCCGGTCAGTAAGGACCGTTTCTCCTTGGTGTGTGGCCAGTTACCAAACAAAAAATTGTAACCATCACCATCACCTTATCTAAAGAAAGTACTTATTATATAATATAAAACTAATGAACCTCATCCCCACCTATTCCTATCCGACAATTTCTGCCTTCCTCCTATCTTATCTGACAATAGGAAACTTCCCAAAATAATTGTCTTGACTTTAGTACATATAGCCGATTCCTTCTCCTTCCTTGCGCTACCTTTCCTCCTTCCACCGTAAGTTGCCCAGCCGTTCTTGTTGTGTCCAGACCGTGAGCTGCTCACCAACTTCCATTGTTGCTATCTCAAGATATAGGTAAGCTCTCATGGCATGAGCATGCCCTTTCTTCTCCTCTCCTCTTCCTCTCTTCATTGAACTTACTCAAGCCAATTTCTATCCAGCAAACAACGCTGAGTTGGTGCCTCAAGTAGTGGTGTTTCTCGGCTGGTACAAGGAGATGAAAGGGAAGCAAAGCAAACCAGCTCTTTAAGGTCAAAATCTACATGAATCTAGCCTAGTCTTCCCTCTCCATTTTTGGCATTAACCCCGGCTCATACTAAGCCTTTTTCTCTGCTTTCATTACGTGGGTAAACCAGAGGGATATACTCAGGTTGAAGAAAAAAAAAGAAGACACAAGTTGAGCCTCTTCTTCACCAGTTCGGTAAGGTTCAACTACTACCTTTCTCCCCTTGTTTTGCCGGCAATATTTCTAGCACATCCTGAGCACTTCTACTGGTTTTCTCCACGTAAAAACCAGGGGATATATGCCCATATTTTTGTAGCATGAAGACCAAGCCAACCATCCATGATGTACCATTCTCGGTAGGAAAAAAAATCTGCCTTTTTCCCTCTTGTCTTACCGATTACACATGTTGTTGTAACTGCTATTATAATGCCTCTGTTGCCTTGGTAAAAACAGGCGTGAGTGCCATCCTTACCAACCTCAAAAACAGGGTAAGCATCACACGTTTTATGGTTTAGAAAAAAAACACACAACCGTAAAGGACCCTGCTGCTCATGGCTCATCCTAGATTTTTTCCTTGCATGAAACGTCGCCAAACCTTCATGGAACCATGGGGAAAACTCTGCACAAATATGCAAACAGAACCGAGAGCTAAAAAGTGGGTGTTGGTGAGCTTGGTGACTTAAAAATCATAAACTAGGTGAGTAATACTTACCTTGAACTATAGTATAGTTTTTATGAAATATTATTGTGTATATGTATCAACCGAGGGGCTAGCAATGGTTTTATAACTTAACTATGCATTTAAATGCTTCATAACATTTTTAGTAGTTATTTTGGAGTGTTAATGACCTACATGGTCAAAGGAATGATTTTAAAGTGTTAAACATAAATTATATAAATTTCTGGGAAGTTGTTTGAAAAACGTAACCATAATATGTCCTTTGTGACATTTATTTGTAAATTTTATCCTATGATGATTATTGTATTAAGACCATGCATTTTTGGTCATTTAAATTATGTTTACTAAGGTTAAAATGAATTTAAGAGGATAATTATCATTACCGAACTGCTTTGGGATTTTCCTATAATTAAAATAATTTTTTTAGGGGCTAGACATAGGTTATAGCTGAAAATAGAGTACTAAAACGTTATCTTAGGAATTTTATAAAATTTAATAAAGTTTTGGGAAAAAAATATAATTTCTGAAAATTATAGGAGTCAAACCGTAAATAATATAGATTTCTGGTCAAACTGAGAGTTAATAGGTCAATATAGACCATATTAAGAGGTTTGACAAAATTTAATGTCAAAAATAATTAATCTATGAACTTATAGTAAAGTTATAGGTTAAATATTGAATTTATTAAACTTTCAGGGTATAGTGTATAATTACCAAAACGTTGAGGTATAGGTTGGTTAATATGATGATTTATAACCTAGGTATTTAATTTGGGAATTTTTGGAGTTATATAAGTGATTATATTAATAAAAGTGTATAATGTATAGTTTTGTGACATATAGCAAGTATATTATATAAAATGGGGTCAACATGTAAATAAAAAAAATTGGGGAGGAAAAAGGAATTTGGAAACCGCTAGGGGGCTGTGAGAATTTAAATAATATAAAACCATAGGTTATACAAATAACAAATGTTAAAACCATATAATTTAATCTATGTATATAAGATATGATAATGTATGTGGTCATTGTGTAATTAAAGGAAAAATTGTTGCTGGAAAAATAATAAACCAAACAGACCTAGGGTCTGTTCGGTATTAATAGAAAAAAAATAACATGTAAAACTATATGTTATAAATATTATAAGGTTTGGGTGGTATAACATATATTATGTGTAAAAGTTGTAAGATTTGTGGTAAAAGTATAATTACACAAAGTTGGAAATGAAACCAAACAGACCCTATGGTCTGTTCATGATTTCAGAATTTTTGAAACTATACAATATATATATATGTATATATATATATATACTATATGGTTTAAATGCTATTATATATGATGAATATGGTGTATCATAAAATAAATGGTTAAATTGTAAAAATTAGAATGTTGGGATTTGAAAGGGGAATGAGATAAAATATATGTGCCTTCTCGGCTATTGTAACAAGTATTGTTAAACCATGGGTTATATTTTATTATAAAGTCTTGATGTTATAAGATTAGGCATTTATAACATGGTATAAGCTAAGTGACTATATGGTAATTAATGAGAATTATATAAGTAAAGAAGTACAAGTGTAATACATGTATATGTATATTTCGGTATATATATAACTAGCAAAACCATATGTTATAAAGTTCAATGACATATAAAATATCATACTATATGATATCTGTTATACCCAAAATTTCAACCCCCCGGAAGAGAGTCTCTACTAATAGGCTAGTAGCGAGGGTTCCTAGTTCGATCGGCACATTTCAAAGTACTAGGGACAGCTTAGTCATCTCCAGGGGCATTTTTGTAACTTTTCAAGGCTCCTAAGCCCCCTATAGGCTTTCTCTCTCCTCCAAATAAGGGTCAAATCAATTCAAAATGCTTTGAAATTTTAACCCATGATAGAGGATGACATTTGAAGCATAATGGCGTTGGAATTTTGATTTTTTGAATTTCCAATAATTTTCTAGCAATTTCTGAATGAATCCGATGAGAAATTGAATTTAAAAATATTCCAATATCCAAAAAATTCGATTCCACTTTAGAAAAATCAGAAATAACATCCTTACCCATGTGTAAAATTTCATAATCAAATTCTATTTGGAAGCCCTTGAGCTAAAACGTCGGTAAATCTCAGTTTTTACCGGATTTTTCTATCTTTAAGGAAGCCTATATAAGGAACCTTATCCCATGATCAAATCAGAACCTCAAGAACCCTAGGCTCTCAAAGAAGGCAGTCATCTCTTTCTCTTCACGTTTTGAACTCCAGAGCCACAATCAAACACCAGAATCTCACCAAAATCAACACCAAAACATATTTTTCAACTCCCACAACATCATCCATCATCAAACCCTCACCAAAACAGCACCAAAACGTGAAGAACATCAAGAACAACAAGGAGTCAGAAGCTCGGTTCGAAGTTCTTCCGGATCCGCCATCAACGAGGCCTCCGAAGAATCCCGACGTGAAGAAACACCACGAATCTGAAGGTAAAACAGGTTATAACTCTACTTTTCTAACTCCCCACAACCTCATTAACTCTCTGTTAAATTTTGGGCTCAAACCAACCCTTTTCGGCTTCTGTATAGCTAATTACTTTTGCTTCTGCCTTGTTACTTGTTTATCACGTTTCGTACATAATTCGACTTCAAACTGCGATCTTTCAATTACTAACATATTGTACATCTTTCAGGCTACACGCGCATAAGTTTTGAGCCGAAAACACCTTCGGGAACCACCATAAAACCCCCGTCCGTGGGTTGTCCGGGATCTCAGACCTATGGTCCGGGACCACGGACGAGTTGTCCGTGGCCACGGACACCCACGGATGGCGGCGGGATTTTAAAATTTTATAAATTTAGGTTTTGCTAAACTATGTCCGGGCCTACGGACATCCTGTCTGTGGCCCCGGACTTTTCAAATTTTTGTTTTCTGTTTAATTTGACTTTTATTTTCACATAGGTTAACTAGGGTCCGTGGGTTCGGACATTAGGTCCGTAGCCACGGACGGAAACAAAATTTGACCTAATTCTGCCTCCGAAACCCTAGTTTAGGAATCTTTAATTTCACTTTAATTTTCTATCAAAAAATGCTAAAAAACACAAAAAACAGAAGCTTTCGCACTTAGGTTAAAACGATTTGTAATAAGCCGTAATTAAACTAAGTAGAGGAAAAACGACTTCTAGGGGTAGTGATAGTAATTGAACCCTAAATAAGTCGAATACCAAGCCCCCGAACCCGAACTCTCCTTTCCTAATTTGATCTAGGTTAAAATTAGGTGGCGACTCATAATAGGTTCCAGTGAGCTAGCTTAGGTTTTAATAGTTATTGTTATATGACATAGTTATTAATCTTAGGTTATAAGTGCACCTAAAACCCGGTTAGATCCTAATCAGCTTTAATCAACATAGGATAGGGTTTAAAATGGAGGCTCACAGACTGGCGACTCTGCTGGGGACAAAGTTCTTAATTTTAAGAAAGAGGGCTTAACTCGAAAATGTTAATTTATGGCTTTATTACATTGTTTGTTTACTTTTGTGCGCAATTTAAATTTCTGTACCTTTGCATCATATGAGAGCGGGGGTCCATGCAAACCGATTTCACCCCGGGACCCGTTTGAGGGTCCCCTGTCAGGGACTCACACCTTTTAGGTGATGTGAATAAGCGGGGGAAAAGAGGAGGATGTCGTCTAACCACATCCCCTTAATACCTGGGCTTTAGCCCCAAGCGTTTTCCGGGCAGTGCCCTTACCTAGTCCATTGTTTGGTTAGTCAAAGACCCGACCGTAGATGCACACCTTCAGGTGATGAGAAAAAAGTGGGGAAGCCCAAAGAGAATAGCGTGCAAGCCCTATTCCTTTGTGGCGACCTGGGCCCACGCCCCAAGCACCTCTCCGGATCGATTCATACCCAAATTGGATAAGTGTCAAGTGAGGACATGTAGAATTTGTATGGGCCTTGTCTGCTTGTGTGATCGGTCCACTACCCAGCCTAGGAATTGATAGGAACTTTCCCTACATCAACTCAGCCCAACCCAAATCTATGGCTTTATTGTTTGCGGCCCAGAGGCCCTGTTTGGTTCGATATGTGAAACATTTGGGCTTTGGCCCAAAAGTTTAGACTTAGGTGATTTCTCTCTTACGGCCCAATTTGAGTTATCAATTTAGCTCTAGGCCCATGAAAAAAACAAATCCACCTAAGGCGATCCATAAAAATCTCAGACCTTTCCTTTTCGAGGCCCATTCTAGTAGAGGAAGACTTTTCACTCGGGTTTTGACCCACGATCCTTGACATGGGTATCATCTTCAGGCCCAATCATAATCACCCGGCCCAAATTCCAATTCACAACCAGAACATGGTTTAGAAATCACTTCGGCCCATGCGCTTTACTTCTAGCCCAAACACATTCTGGCCCAAGCGCCCAATTCTCAGAACATTTCGGCTCAAGAACCACGCTCTTCAAACATTTCAGCCTAGGCACCAGTTCACAGCTCATGAATCATTCCGGCCCGTGTGCCTCCCGTCCAACTCATTTCGGGCCTCAGTGCCTACCCACAATCTTCGAAATATTCCAGCTCATGTGCTTCTCTTGCAGCCCAAACAAGTTTTTACCTAAAACTTCTTCACGGTCCAGAATTTTAGCTCAATCCATTTTTGTTTTCCAACAGATAAGCCCGAATCCCAAGTTTGGCAGAGGGAGGAAACCCAGTCAGTATGGAGGCCCAGTTTGCAGCCCTAGAGCAAAGGTACATGGCTGCCTTTGAAGCCATGGAACAGAAACATAGGTCCACCACTAATGACATGGAGGCTAAGTATGTCGCCATCATCTAAGAGTTGAAAAGCAAAATCAATTCCCTTGAGGTTGGTCATCAGGAAAACATTTCAGGAAAGATTGCTGACTCTGGGAACGAGCACGACTACATCGAAGTTAACTCCGTTGGGGCCCACGATGCACAAAGATTTGTAGGGGAAGCCGCCCCGGACCACCAACTAACTGCATAACTCAAGAAGGCTCTAAAAAGGATCGAGCGCATGGAAAAAGCAAGCAAGCCAGCTGGTTTTGATTACTCTTCTATGGAATCGTACCCCGAGGTTAACCTCCCTCTAAAGTTGAAGCTACCCACACTTGCTCTGTATAAGGGTTCCTCAGACCTGCAGGTCCATCTGGCGATGTTCGATAGGGAAATGTCCTTCCTCAGGTTGAATGACATGCAGAAGGCCAAGGTTTTCGCCCGTTATCTCGATGAAATACCTCAACGTTGGTACTTGACTCAGAAGTTGAACACCAAAACCTATGAAGAGGTTTGTGAGGCTTTCCTGCACCATTTCGAGTATGCTAAGAATCTTGAAGTCACCAGGTATGACCTTGCCAGCACCCGGCAGGGAAACAGTGAATCAATGTCTGACTTCATCAAACGTTGGAGGATGAAGGCCGTTGCTATGCCTACAAGAATGGATGAGCAAGAACAAATTTGAACGATTGTGGACAATATGCATGGATAATACAACAACGAGCTGAGTTGCACATACTTCCCCAATTCCGACATGCTGATGGGACAGGTAAGAGTCATGGAAGAGAAGATTCACAAAGGCAAGCTGAAGCTGGGACAACCCAAAGCCCAAGGTGCGAGTATCGAGACCTTTAAGTTAGGACCGGCCAAAGCAACTCGAGTTTCATGCCAAGTGAGCACCATACCAAAACCCAGTGCTGCAAAGTAGAGCATCAAGGCCTCACCCCGATCCAAGAGGTTCTCTACACCGAGACAGTTTACCGACATTGGCCGGCCTCTCAGTCAAGCACTCGTGAAGCTACAAGAGCTGGACTTACTACAGCCTCTCACACCTAGTCCTGGGATCACCCAAGCCGGGGAACATCTCCATCAGTTCTGCCAGTTTCATCAATTACCAGGACACAGTACTGACGACTGCAGAGCATTGAAGCACAAGATTGAGGACCTTATCGAGCAAGGACTCCAGTTTGTTGAGTAGGCAAAAGTCTAGTAGTGTTTTGTTTACTCCTTCCAATTTTGTGAGAAGTTGATCACATTTCTATTTTAATGAAGTTTAGATTTTAAAATTTCAGTTTTTCGGCTTTTTCAGTTTGTAATCACAAAAAATGATAATAAAAGAAATGTGTTCGTTCACCTTGCACCTTCAACCAAATCATCTTGCTCAAAACTAATGTTCATGAAATGGTCATTTCTTGGCAACTAGGCAAAACGACTTGTCTTTTGTTCTAAAAAGATGAACATGTCCAACCAAACACCACTACTCACCCCAAAACATCCAAACAACTCACGAAGCGGTTCAAGTCTACATTTGTCAAATTGTTGTTATAAACCCTGGATAAATACTGGGGGCAATCTGAGTTTAAGTTCGTCATCTTTCACCTTTCGTTTAAATATGCGAACAAGTCTCATAGTGAGAATTCACGAGAGTGACTTGAGCGGAAAAACCAAGAGTGAACGAGCGTGTCATTTTTACACGACTCCGGCGAGACCACATTCAAAGGTAAGGTAAATGGCATAACTCCGACCGAAGGAGATAATTTGTAAATTTACTCTTAGACCTGCGAAAAGTAACAAAGAATGGACACACAACTATTAGGGATGACGAAGCACCTAGGTACAACACCACATAGCCAAAAGCTTGTGAACCCTAAGATCAAACCCTAGGCACCGCCGCTGAGCCTTTCATATATCCCTTTTCGATGTTGCAAAGCTCCACAGAACAAGCCAGCCTGTGATGAATAACCAACCCGGTGACCAAAGGAGGCGAGGAGCCTGACTCTCAGATAACGCTTTCATCAGTCCAGAGAAGCAAAGCCGCTATCAGCATGACGAAGTGATCCGCAAATGGTCCCAAAGTGACACAGGATCCAAAGAGCTCACATCGAAACAACTCTCAAAACTCAAAAACAGGAGACACAAGAACCCCGAAGGCGAAGTCAAGAAAGGATAAAGCAAAAAGGCAAACCTGAAGTGCCTCGAAGAAATCCAAATGACAAAAAGAGAAATGGTGTAAAGGACAACTTCAAAAGTCCAGGTCCAGAAGCTCAAAAACAACGTCAACACGAAGCAGCTAGACGACTTCAAGACAAGGAAGATGAATCCGAGAGAAGACACAAGTTGCAGCTTTGGTCACCCTTTTAAGCTCCACATACCTCAAATATTCCCTCCATGATCCCGTTGTCTTTCGTTACACCCCATGGCCACGTTATAAGCTTTAAAGACTTCCGACTTGATAGTTGTGTATCTAATCACGTGAAAGTAACAGATCAAATGCGTAAATCCATCAAATGTCAAATTTAATGGTCTAGAAGTTGTGACCGTAAGTGACAAACGAGTGCAAGCACCAAACACGTCGAGTGTAGGTTAGGAAGCACCACATCAAAACATACGCCTTGACCCTGTGAGGACGAGACTTGTTCGCATGTTTAACCAAAGAAAATACTGGGGGCAATAGATCGTTCCGATCGATTGCCATGAACTCTAGCTCATATTGTCTTAAGGGAAAAATACTGGGGGCAATTGTTGGTTCCAACAATTGCTGTGACAACACCAATTAGAACCCAAAGCTCAAACATCACCACCACCATCACACACCACCGGCCTGCGTAAGCCCTTACCTTCGTACATCTCAGGCCTACATAAGCCCCTTCCTCCACACCACCACTACACAGGCCCACAAAAGCCCTTACCTCCACATCATATACCACGGGCACCTCACAAGCCTTCACCTCCACATAAATTCCATGGCCCGTCATCAGCCCTACCACCACTAAAAAAGCCCCGCAAATGGAAAAAGCCTATACTCCCACCAGCGGCACGTTCATCTTCTAAGAAACAAAGTGCAAGTCTGAAATCTTTGGTCAGGAAATGATAATTTCACTTTGCTTTTCAGTAGGAAGATTTTCCTTTAAGCATTGCCACGCTTGGCACCTTTTTCAGCAATTTCTTGTCCTGCACAATTTTCCCTCAAACACTTCGGTTTCATAAACATCATCATTGCCATGTTTGGCACTTTCATAATCAACTTTCATCATGATCATTAGCATAAAATTTACCTTGCATCAATCCATACGAGATTTCTCAGCATAAATCAGGGATACAGATTCTTTGAAATACCCCAAACCTAAGTATGCTAAGTAAACATCAAATTATGATGTAGTAAGGCTATAATATGCCTTAGAAAGATTGGCGGACAATTTAAACCAAGGAAAACATAAGAAAATGCCTTAAGGGCAATTAGGGCAAAAACATGCTCTGAGCTTGGAGTGACTTTGATTAGCACCCAAATACCATTATAAGACTTTAGTAATATGCTAATGGACATTTTAAATCAATTAGCAAAGAAAACCAAGCTTGAAAACAAGTTAAAACACAAAATGTGCTTTAAGAAGTCTTAAAGCACATTTTTGAGAAATTGTCTTAGAATTGAGTTTTGAGTGGCTAAATGTCCATCATTACTCTTTAATCAACATGTGTACTAATTAGTATCACATTAGGAAGCCTAAATCAATGGGAAATCAAAAATGTCAGAAATATGTGCACTAATTAGTGAATAGTGCCAAATAGTGACTAGTTTAAGTTTTAATCAATATAAGCTAATTAGTTGGTCAAAAAAGACCATGACTAGCCTTATTTAAGATAGGGGGCCGGTTTTCTAAAGGAGGATGAGTCACCATAAGTAGTCAAATAAGGAAGAAAAGAAGAGATAAGTAAAAGAGTACTATTTGCTTTATTAAAGCAAATATCTTACCTTTTAGCCTACCTTCTCTCCTCTTCTCCATTCATTCTCTTCTTCCACGGTTTTCTTCATGCTCTTCATCCTCTCAAACCGAGAGAACAAGCTCCATTGTTGCTTCACCTTGCCTTGTCCATAACTTGCTCATTTTAGCTCCAAATCAAAAACTAAACACATATTATTCTTAGTTAGCTCAAGCTCTAGCTTTCTATCTTTTCAAACCTTGCAAAGCTCAAGTTTGGTGCCATGAGGAAACTCCATTGATGGAGGAAAATCAAGTTTGAAGAGCTCATTAGCTTCTCCATTCTCTTAAAGTAAAGAAAATGTAAGAAAAACCAAGTTTCCATCACTTCCTTACATGGCCAAAAATTACTACTCATGGGGCCTTGTTTTTATGCCTTTTTCTAGCTTGATTTATTCACCAAGGACTAGTGGAGGTCCTATTTCATTCAATGCCCAAGTCTACTTTGAGACTTTAAAGGTAATCATCCACTTTTATGCCTTAGAACACATTTCTAACCTAAGTTTTTATTCCTTGAGGTTAGTGTATTGTTTAGTGCTCATGCGAGTCATTGAATATTAGTTAGAACATTGGCAAAGGAAGTTTAAGTGGTGGCCGAGATTCATTCAAGAAGAAGGTCTAAGGAGGAAGATAAGATAAGCTTGAGAAAACAAGGTAAATTACTTACCTAATGGTGGTTTAAGGTTTAAGGAATGAGTTTTAGATGGGTACCAATGTAGCCTAGGGCTTACATTAGGTAATGGGTTATGTAACCTAAGAAAAAGAACTTAAATAAGCTTGAGAACTTGTGACTAAGGAGCCAAAGGAAATGAGTTAGTAATATAAGTTTAAGATGAGTTTTAAGAACATTATAACTACTATGAGATTGATGGGTGTATTTGCAGGTTGAAAGCTTTTATATGTGGGAAATTCAGTGTTTAAGTTTAAGTCATTTAAGGGCCTAAGAGCCATGTCATTTAAGAGCCTTAGTGCTATGCAATTTAAGATTATTGCAATATATTGAGTTTGTTGTGAATGAGTTGGTTTGGGTGATGAGATATGATGAGAAGAACTTGATGTGTGTGAGATGGTTGAATGAGGAAAAATAATATGTTTGGGCATGATAAGATACTAGAGGAGCTATGGCAAAATTTGAGTAGAAAATAAGTGTTTAGGTGATGGTGGTGAATTAATATGACATAGGATTTACTAGGAGTCACTATGAGGAATTTGAGTGGAAATGAGTTAACTAAGGAGTTCTTGAGGTTTAGAATGACCTAGAGATGTCTATGAGGAAATTAGAGTTTAGATGGGTGCATTGAACACACCAAAGTCATGGTATGAGGAATGGTAAGACTAGTGCAAATCTGGAGGAAATGATGTGTAATGCTTTGAGATGATTTAGGTATGAACTAAGAGAAGAACAATGAGAGTTAGAGAAGCTTGTGTAAGAGGTGGTGATGTTAGTGGTGGACTAGTAAGGTTTAGTTGAAAGGTAATGTGTGGACTTGGGTGATGGAAGTGAAAATGGTAGGAGGATGTTGTAAGTCGTCAAGGAAAATGACTAGAAACGTATAAGAGGGTATGATCATGAGAATGGTGAGTAAGTTGCATAAGAGAAGTGGAAATGTCTAAGGAGGGTGTTGCATGGTTAAGGTAAATGAAGAACAATGTCAAGGTATTAAGATAATGGAAAGAAATGTATAAGCAAGCTCAAGAGTTTAGGAGTGATGAGTAACAAATGAAAAGAAGAGAAATTGTGCATGGACATGCAAGATAACCTTGGAAGGTTTAACAAGCAAGATGGAGTGCAATGATGTTAAGGAGGAGTTACATGGTTGAAAAGAAACACCTTGGATAGTTGAAGTTTTAGACATAATGTACATGTGGGAAAGAAAAGGGGTTAACTAACAAGTGTTAGGAGTTTTTGTAAGAATTGAGTAAAGGTTTGAGAAGATCTTTGGAAGTTGTTTTAATGAGTTTGGTGGAGGTTATAAGGTGGGTTTAAAGTGCCAAGATGGTGTTGGACCTATTAGGACACTTGTGGAAGAGTTTGGAATTGAAAGAGCAATTTAAGAGAAAAATCTGTAGTGGACCGACCCAGGGTCCGACCCAGTTTTGGGTCGGTCGGGCCATGTTGAGCCAGCCGGAATGTCTCTGGACTGGACCGACCCAGAGGGTTTGGGTCGGTCGGCTTAGCTTTGGGTCGGTCGGGCAAAAATTTAACGAAGGAAATGGGTTCTGTAATGGACCAACCCAGAGGGTTTGGGTCGGTCGGTGGTCGGTCGACCCTTAAGACTTAAAAAAAAAAGAAAGAAACCCTAAGAGAGTTAGTGGTATTAATGGTACCCCATTAAGGGGGCAATGATGATTAGAGGTATAAAGACCTAAGGGATTAAGTTAAGAATAAACTTAAAAGTTTAAGATTAAGTTTGTAAGATTAAGTTGTAAGACTTAAGAGGTGTTAGGTTGGAATCATTAAGGGTTAAGTAAGTTAAGTAAGATAAGTAAGTTGAATTGAGTTAAGTGATTAACAACCTAAAACTGAATGAATGTTTTAGGACTTGGAATTGGACTCCAGAAGAGATTAAGCAACCGAACGGCCAACGGTGAACGGTACAGTTCTCTTGTGACCTGCTTGCTAACGAGGTGTCCCTCGGCTTGTGTGCTATTTGTTTTGTGTGCTCACTAAACAAGATAAAACATGCAACCGAATATATTATATTTATTGTATTGTTGTGTGATGTTTGAAAACTAACACAACATACCGTGAGAACTTACTAACCAATGTTTAGTAAGGAATTGAGTGAGACTAAGGGACGCTCCCTAATAAGGGACGATATGAACCGAAAGAGGTTAACCAACAAACATGGTCTTGAGATTACTACTAACTGGAACTTGAGTGAGGAAACCCGGGACCGATCTCCGGTCATGCATGCTAAGGAAAGGGGGTCGGTATCTATAGTAGATTCGACTTCCGCTTAAGGACTTGACTTCGGACTTGTAGCCTAGGGCCGGTTGCCGGCTCAGCTACGCTGGACTCCCGTCCAGAGTAGGTGGCATTAAGATGGTGCGGTGGGATCACCTAAATCCCAGGTTGAATTAAGCTACAACCATTCCCTTCCAGGAACGGTTTGTATATTGAGATTAAGTTAATTAATTAAGATTAAGGTTAAGATAAGTTGCAACCATTCCTTTTTAAAGGATGGTTTGTATTGTTTAAGTTAAGATTAAGGTAAGGTTAAGATAAGTTGCAACCATTCCTTTTTAAAGGATGGTTTGTATTGTTAAGTTTAGATTAAGGTAAGGTTAAGAAAATTGCAACCATTCCTCTTTAAAGATGGTTTTGTAAATTAAGATTAATAAGCGACATCCACTGCATATTAAAGGATGGTTGTTTCTCTAGATTAAGATAAGACTAAGTTAAGAGGGAACATTACTTAAGGAGTTAAATAACTAACTCTCTAATTAAGGGAACGCATTTAAGTCGTTCATTGTGTGTGAACTTTGATTGTTCATATATGGATTGTTGTTTACAGCATTTACTATTATGTTGTGCATTTAATCAACCTCCATGCTATCGACAATTAGTCGTCGTAGCCACGTTAGCTTGGGGGCCATGAGAGGATCGTACCAGCATTCGTGCTGACCCCCTTTGGGGGCTGTTTTTTTACTACCAGTGTACATCAGGAGGCGGCCTTCGCAAGAGTAAGAAGAGGATACAAGTGTTAAGGATTAAGTGTGACCTACGAGTTGTGCATGTACACTCGTATGGCAATTGAGTTAGTAAGATGTATAGGATTTGAGAGATTGTAAGAAGATTATTGTATTTGTTAAGGTTGTAATGCACTATTGTTCGGTATGTTTCTGTAGTCAGACCGTGGCAAGGTCCTGGAGTGTAAAGAATTCCGCTGTGACATGTATATATATATGTTGTTAAGTTGCGAGACCACATTTGGATTGAGTTGGGGTGTTACAAAAAGTGGTATCAGAGCGTAGTTACGCTCTGAAGACAAGAAATACCCAACATAGGAGAATGTTGAGGTTGAGATAGTTATGGTTAAGGGTTGAGAGAGAAGTGAGAGGTGCGTTAGTCAGGATTTCCCGGTGTTTACCGGATATCCATAGTACCTAGACCCGCCCTCCACATCCCTAACCCTGAATATGTGGAACAAACGCTAGAGAGAAGAAAGCCTTCTCTTACTCGGGGAAACCTGATCTGGCAGTTAGCTAACAGTAAGCAATACGAGAAACATCTTGTGGCATAACAGTTAAGGAGAACTGGGAGATTTCTAATGGAGCGCATCGGCGAAACAGGCGCCACCAATGAAACCTTACCAGTAAAAGAATGGTAATTACCGGCAACATGGGTCGACATGCTACGCAGTCGAAATAACCCGCAATACCAATGGTAAGGAAAGCACTACGCGTGCAATGGATAAGGAAATGATAAGAGACATGGGTACCGGACAGCGGTCCGAGTGAGCATAACAGTGGGATAATACAAAGCATGAGGATTGAGATTACTGGAAAGTCCAGTTAGAAACGGGAACTCCAAACCCCATACAATAAAAAAAAAAGGGGGGTTTACAAACCTGCCCGACATAACACAGACAACAGTGGAAACATATATAAATTGTATACCGAAATAGGACTACGATGTATTGCCTAAAGGAGAATCATTACTGAGTAACCACAACAAAATGTGTGGAGACAGGAGTGAGGATTAAGACATAAGAAAATATTAAGGGATTCCCTCAGAAAGAGGAACGCCCTAATAGATGACAGTACTGTCAAACAACAAGGAAACTACCGGATGGTCGGTTATCCAAAATAAGAGATTATCGAAGGAGTCCCGAGGACTACCAATTACATGGAAATTAGAAGGAAGTATCACTACCAATGTACCTTGTACCAATAGCCCATCCTGCATGGCGCACTTGCCATAGCAAGTGCTACCACGGTTAAGCTACACGAAAAGCCATCACGGCAAGGTAACCGAACACTACAGTCGTAGTACGCATTAACATCGGATTGCAATCTAAAGGACAGAAAAATAGGACCTTGGAAGGGCCTGATGGCCTGACCATAATGAGATGAACCGACACATCAGTCAGCAGGGAGCTGAGCTTAGACAAAATACTAAACCATATAAATGTTAGCAACGGTATAACCTACGACAATAACAACCGACAGTGCGGTAAGAACACCAAATCCGGATCTCAAAGAGGAACCTAAGAGATCGCCCAATAATTCGAGCAAAAACACTACGTAAGTAACAACATACACGGAATGTATCAAGAGATACAATAAAGGCAGTCGACAGAACGACTCCCAACAGGGATGGGATAAAACTCCCATTTTGAACACTAAGAATACCAATAACAAACATTCCACAATGAAGATGTTGGGAAGCACAGAAAGCAAAGATAAAGGAAATAAACTTAAGATATAACCTACCAAGGGTTAAGGACATACGAATCCCACGGAGGAAAGCTCAGAGGACTACCCCCACAGAGCGGGCATAGTCGAGCCGAACAAACTGATGAATGACAGCTAATATTATTCATCTAACTCATTAACACCCAAGTATGATTGATCATCAACGGGTGGTGTAGTCAACAGAAGTTGAACGAAGCGTTGAGATGGAAGTATAAGACGACAGGATGATATCTAACTTGGACACCGTAAGGCAAACGCCTAATACGAACCTAACCTTGACTATTAAAAGACATAAGTCTAGTAATATGACAGCGTCGTCAAAGACATTAAGTAACCTCAGATCACCTGAACAACTTCCCTAGCAGGAAGCAGGATGCAGCAACTTATCATGAAACCCGATACTACATTTAGTATGTAACCTAACGGTGAATAGTGCTCAAAGAACCAGAATCTTATAGGGATGACCTGCAGATGAGTAAGAGTACAAATAATGAACTGAGACATTAAGCATTAAGAGCCTACGAGCCAAGGATGTTAACCACATCAGAGCCCGAGGCACGGTAAGTTATAAGAGAGCTTGTTTAAGCCACGAAGGGACTACAATTTGTAGATATGAACGGTTACCAAACCTATAACTTAGATTGGGAAGAACATTACCAAGAAAGGGTACCAATGAGAATATTGAGATAATGCTAAGGACAGGAGCGGAGAACGAACCATGCCTATTAGGGTGGGGATACCTCTCCTTGTTGTGAGGCCATGAGTGGGAATGAACCCCTCAAAAGGGCTTTCACATATTAGAGATAAAATACACTTTATTTAGAAAATGGAAACTATGAACCTTGAGATTACCTTAGAACATACCAGATACACTTGAGTAATAAGGAAGGTTGCACAGATAGACCCCATATCCAACACCCAGGATGTAAGAATTAGTAATGGTCAGAGATAAACATTGTGACTGCACATTATGGCACGTCAATTAATCAATGCTCAGAAGAGCTTGTGATTCAGTGGATGACTTCTTCAGTAACCAGTTAAACTATATGGTAGATAACATCACTAAGGATGAAAGAAAGCGAGAGAAATTAGCCTACTTACAAATCTGAGATTGAAGCAGAACACCTTCGTATTAAGAGTCAACTATTTTACAACACGGTAACACAACCGCTATACACCGAAATGAGAGAACTCCCAGTGTGTTTACACCAAGAAGGGATTGAGTATAAGGTAAGACATTAGAATAAGTGAATAAGAGGTTGCACCATTAATGGGCAACATGGTAAGGGCCAACTACCACGGTACTGGTGGTCGTAAGTACAATAGTTAGATAAGTGGATTAAGTCATGGCGCGGTAAAAGCGACCGTTAGGTATGAGCCGTCAAATGTTGACACTGAGGCAATTAGATTTATGAGTTAAGACCAGTATAAGTAAGGAAATAAGATGGTAGACGAACTGAGCATTGATGCCAGTAACCTGGACCTGGTTAGGTAAGATTTCACAGGAAGCACACTACCCATTCCTTAAGGAACTGGAAGTGCATTCCTAGTAGCATAAATATGAGGAACAAGATAATAGGCTCTACGTAAAGAGACCTCAATTATTAAGAGACCAAATCAGTACGGGATACAGACAGAGCTAGAGCATACGATACCAAGAACGCAGTAAATGGATTTCCCTTGGTTAACTTCAAGAAGAACAATAAGTGTTATTATGGAACGATGAAAGAGGAGATCGACAACAGAATACTTCATAATTAGCAATAGCTAAACGTGTGACGGACACTATGAGTTTACTAAAACGAGACGTGGGACGACTGCACCCCACAGGGGCTTGCAGGCCTGACACGCTCATTTATGAGTTAGTTGGGTAAGTAGTAATGTATCAGTAAGGTACCCCATGCATGTAGACGAGTGGTGTTAGGAACACGGGAGGTAGTCGACTCCGTACCACGAACAACGACACAAGATCAGACAAGAGCAGCCATTACCACAAACAATCGAAGAGAAGAATTCAGTTGAACCAGCAACGCAAGGGAATCAGAGAACAAATAATTAAGGACTATGAAGTGCGAGAAGCACGGATTGTTAAGTATAGACATAGGACATGTCTTAAGACGAATAAGATTAAACTGTAAAGTGCAATGAGCACTAAACAGTAGTTTCAGATTAGGAATCATCCTCAGACCAAAGGTCAGTTGGAGAGAACGATTTAGACATTCGAGAAAACACTAAGAGTATGAACATTAGATCTCCAGGGAGATTGGATAGACGAGCTACAACTCATCAAGGCCGTGTATATGTAAAGATAACACGTGACCATTGAGGGACCTTTAGTGCTAAACCATAAGCACGCAGGAGGAAAATATACAATACTGTAAAAGGATAAGCGAGACAGTTAAGCCCAAGATTATCAGAGTCATGCATCGGAAGCTAGCAGATCACTACCTTTGAGATTAGACCAAACTAAGTTAAGGAAACGGTATAAGTACCGTTAAGAATCCTCGATACAGAGACTAAGTCATTCCTGATCGAATTCTAAGTAAGATAGATGACATGGAAGCTAGTATGCTTGGTAAGAATTAGACATCTTGAACTTATGTTCAAAGATCATGTAATGTTGATTACGTGGGCGTAATCCATTTTAAGGGGGGTAGAGCGAAAACCGCTTAGCTTATGTTGTGTACTGAGTACATAAACTACGGTGTGCATAGCACAAAATAATTTGAGAATATGTTTTACATAAACATTTTGAGATAAATCATGGTTATTGCACACAGAAGATGTGAATGCCATACATATTAAGTACCTGTCTTGTTAACTCCGGTGTGAGTACAAGTTAAGAGAATTAAGGAAAAGGATTAAGGAGACTTAAGAAATAGGAATATATGAGGTAAGAGTCGATATGAGACTATGTGGAGATAAGAATAAGATAACATTATGAGATACAATTTGATATGATTATGAGTTAGGAAATAGTAATGCTATGTGGTATGAGACAGTGGAAGTTGGTATGGGACAGTTATAGAACTTAGTAGGAATTTAAGTCTTGAGGTAATTACTAAGAGATGAATTGGGAATGTTTGGATGGACTGAGTCCACACTTTGGAGATGTATTGATTATGATTAGAAGAACTAAAAAGATAGAAAATTAGACATGAGTGAATTATCTGATGTTTGAAAATGACGTGGGAGGTGGAACTTGATTTTCTAGGGATCAAGGGAAACCGAACACAAATTGGGGTGGAAGGATAGTTTTACACTGATGCTGATCACATCAGGGTAGGATGATTCCTGCAACTCCCTACCAGTGGTCATGATTAAATCACAATAAGGATAGAGGCCTTTGGATAAAATGAAATTGGAGTTGATTGTATTTTTAATTAGAGGAATTATTCCTCACATGACCTCGTAAAAAGGATTACCTTTTTACTGAGTCTCGCCCATGAAGTCGAGGACGCACGAGCCTTTGTCTTCGGACCGGTGACATGGGGAGAGCAGAGTGTTTTGTATTCTGGCCCATGGTGACGAGGACGAATGAGCCATTGTCTACAGACCGGTGACATGGGAGAATACGTTGGAAATTATGTGAATGTTTCAATCATCAAAAAAACAAAAAGAATTTTGAGTGCTACACATGCTTAAGCATGTTGTGTGATATTTAAGTATAAGAATATGGCGATCCAATGATCCAATGAGATTAAGTATACATAAGTATGATCTATATGATCTAAGGAATGAGGTAAGACATGTATTCTAATAAGATAAGATGCATGGGAACTTTGGGGACAAGTTCTTTTAAGGGGGGTAGATTGAAATGCCCCAAACCTAAGTATGCTAAGTAAACATCAAATTATGATGTATTAAGGCTAGAATATGCCTTATAAAGATTGGCGGACAATTTAAACCAAGGAAAACACAAGAAATGCCTTAAGGGCAATTACGGCAAAAACGTGCTCTAAGCTTGGAGTGACTTTGATTAGCACCCAAATACCATTATAAGACTTTAGTAATATGCTAATGGACATTTTAAATCAATTAGCAAAGAAAACCAAGCTTGAAAACAAGTTAAAACACAAAATGTGCTTTAAGAAGTCTTAAAGCACATTTTTGAGAAATTGTCTTAGAATTGAGTTTTGAGTGGCTAAATGTCCATCATTACTCTTTAATCAACATGTGTACTAATTAGTATCACATTAGGAAGCCTAAATCAATGGGAAATCAAAAATTTCAGAAATATGTGCACTAATTAGTGAATAGTGCCAAATAGTGACTAGTTTAAGTTTTAATCAATATAAGCTAATTAGTTGGTCAACAAAGACCATGACTAGCCTTATTTAAGATAGGGGGCCGGTTTTCTAAAGGAGGATGAGTCACCATAAGTAGTCAAATAAGGAAGAAAAGAAGAGATAAGTAAAAGAGTACTATTTGCTTTATTAAAGCAAATATCTTACCTTTTAGCCTACCTTCTCTCCTCTTCTCCATTCATTCTCTTCTTCCACGGTTTTCTTCATGCTCTTCATCCTCTCAAACCGAGAGAACAAGCTCCATTGTTGCTTCACCTTGCCTTGTCCATAACTTGCTCATTTTAGCTCCAAATCAAAAACTAAACATATATTATTCTTAGTTAGCTCAAGCTCTAGCTTTCTATCTTTCCAAACCTTGCAAAGCTCAAGTTTGGTGCCATGAGGAAACTCCATTGATGGAGGAAAATCAAGTTTGAAGAGCTCATTAGCTTCTCCATTCTCTTAAGGTAAAGAAAATGTAAGAAAAACCAAGTTTCCATCACTTCCTTACATGGCCGAAAATTACTACTCATGGGGCCTTGTTTTTATGCCTTGTTCTAGCTTGATTTATTCACCAAGGACTAGTGGAGGTCCTATTTCATTCAATGCCCAAGTCTACTTTGAGACTTTAAAGGTAATCATCCACTTTTATGCCTTAGAACACATTTCTAACCTAAGTTTTTATTCCTTGAGGTTAGTGTATTGTTTAGTGCTCATGTGAGTCATTGAATATTGGTTATAACATTGGCAAAGGAAGTTTAAGTGGTGGCCGAGATTCATTCAAGAAGAAGGTCTAAGGAGGAATATAAGATAAGCTTGAGAAAACAAGGTAAATTACTTACCTAATGGTGGTGTAAGGTTTAAGGAATGAGTTTTAGATGGGTACCAATGTAGCCTAGGGCTTACATTAGGTAATGAGTTATGTAACCTAAGAAAAAGAACTTAAATAAGCTTGAGAACTTGTGACTAAGGAGCCAAAGGAAATGAGTTAGTAATATAAGTTTAAGATGAGTTTTAAGAACATTATAACTACTATGAGATTATTGGGTGTATTTGCAGGTTGAAAGCTTTTATATGTGGGAAATTAAGTGTTTAAGTTTAAGTCATTTAAGGGCCTAAGAGCCATGTCATTTAAGAGCCTTAGTGCTATGCAATTTAAGATTATTGCAATATATTGAGTTTGTTGTGAATGAGTTGGTTTGGGTGATGAGATATGATGAGAAGAACTTGATGTGTGTGAGATGGTTGAATGAGGAAAAAATATGTTTGGGCATGATAAGATACTAGAGGAGCTATGGCGAACTTGAGTAGAAAATAAGTGTTTAGGTGATGGTGGTGAATTAATTGACCTAGGATTTACTAGGAGTCACTATGAGGAATTTGAGTGGAAATGAGTTAACTAAGGAGTTCTTGAGGTTTAGAATGACTAGAGATGTCTATGAGGAAATTAGAGTTTAGATGAGTGCATTGAACACACCAAAGTCATGGTATGAGGAATGGTAAGACTAGTGCAAATCTGGAGGAAATGATGTGTAATGCTTTGAGATGATTTAGGTATGAACTAAGAGAAGAACAATGAGAGTTCGAGAAGCTGTGTAAGAGGTGGTGATGTTAGTGGTGACTAGTAAGGTTTAGTTGAAAGGTAATGTGTGGACTTGGGTGATGGAAGTGAAAATGGTAGGAGGATGTTGTAAGTCGTCAAGGAAAATGACTAGAAACGTATAAGAGGGTATGATCATGAGAATGGTGAGTAAGTTGCATAAGAGAAGTGGAAATGTCTAAGGAGGGTGTGCATGGTTAAGGTAAATGAAGAACAATGTCAAGGTATTAAGATAATGGAAAGAAATGTATAAGCAAGCTCAAGAGTTTAGGAGTGATGAGTAACAAATGAAAGAAGAGAAATTGTGCATGGACATGCAAGATAACCTTGGAAGGTTTAACAAGCAAGATGGAGTGCAATGATGTTAAGGAGGAGTTACATGGTTGAAAAGAAACAACTTGGATAGTTGAAGTTTTAGACATAATGTACATGTGGGAAAGAAAAGGGGTTAACTAACAAGTGTTAGGAGTTTTTGTAAGAATGAGTAAGGTTTGAGAAGATCTTTGGAAGTTGTTTTAATGAGTTTGGTGGAGGTTATAAGGTGGGTTTAAAGTGCCAAGATGGTGTTGGACCTATTAGGACACTTGTGGAAGAGTTTGGAATTGAAAGAGCAATTTAAGAGAAAAATCTGTAGTGGACCGACCCAGGGTCTGACCCAGTTTTGGGTCGGTCGGGCCATGTTGAGCCAGCCGGAATGTCTCGGATGGACCGACCCAGAGGGTTTGGGTCGGTCGGCTTAGCTTTGGGTTGGTCGGGCAAAAATTTAACGAAGGAATGGGTTCTGTAATTGACCGACCCAGAGGTTTGGGTCGGTCGGGGGTCGGTCGACCCTTAAGACTTAAAAATAAAAGAGAAAGAAACCCTATGAGAGTTAGTGGTATTAATGGTACCCCATTAAGGGGCAATGATGATTAGAGGTATAAAGACCTAAGGGATTAAGTTAAGAATAAACTTAAAAGTTTAAGATTAAGTTTGTAAGATTAAGTTGTAAGACTTAAGAGGTGTTAGGTTGGAATCATTAAGGGTTAAGTAAGTTAAGTAAGATAAGTAAGTTGAATTGAGTTAAGTGATTAACAACCTAAAACTGAATGAATGTTTTAGGACTTGGAATTGGACTCCGGAAGAGATTAAGCAACCGAACGGCCAACGGTGAACGGTACAGTTCTCTTGTGACCTGCTTGCTAACGAGGTGTCCCTCGGCTTTGTGCTATTTGTTTTGTGTGCTCACTAAACAAGATAAAGCATGCAACCGGAATATATTATATTTATTGTATTGTTGTGTGATGTTTGAAAACTAACACAACATACCGTGAGAACTTACTAACCAATGTTTAGTAAGGAATTGAGTGAGACTAAGGGACGCTCCCTAATAAGGGACGATATGAACCGAAAGAGGTTAACCAACAAACATGGTCTTGAGATTACTACTAACTGGAACTTGAGTGAGGAAACCCGGGACCGATCTCCGGTCATGCATGCTAAGGAAAGGGGTCGGTATCTATAGCAGATTCGACTTCCGCTTAAGGACTTGTCTTCGGACTTGTAGCCTAGGGCCGGTTGCCGGCTCAGCTACGCTGGACTCCCGTCCAGAGTAGGTGGCATTAAGATGGTGCGGTGGGATCACCTAAATCCCAGGTTCGAATTAAGCTACAACCATTCCCTTCTAGGAACGGTTTGTATATTGAGATTAAGTTAAGATTAAGATTAAGGTAAGGTTAAGATAAGTTGCAACCATTCCTTTTTAAAGGATGGTTTGTATTGTTAAGTTTAAGATTAAGGTAAGGTTAAGATAAGTTGCAACCATTCCTTTTTAAAGGATGGTTTGTATTGTTAAGTTTAAGATTAAGGTAAGGTTAAGAAAAATTGCAACCATTCCTCTTTAAAGGATGGTTTATATAATTAAGATTAAGATAAGCGACATCCACTCCTTATTAAAGGATGGTTGTTTCTCAGATTAAGATAAGACTAAGATTAAGACGGAACATTACTTTAGGAGTTAAATAACTAACTCTCTAATTATGGGAACGCATTTAAGTCATTCATTGTGTGTGAACTTTGATTGTTCATATATGGATTGTTGTTTACAGCATTTACTATTATGTTGTGCATTTAATCAACCTCCATGCTATCGACAATTAGTCGTCGTAGCCACGTTAGCTTGGGGGCCATGAGGGGATCGTACCAGCATTCGTGCTGACCCCCTTTGGGGGCTGTTTTTACTACACAGGTGTACATCAGGAGGCGGCCTTCGCAAGAGTAAGAAGAGGATACAAGTGTTAAGGATTAAGTGTGACCTACGAGTTGTGCATGTACACTCGTATGGCAATTGAGTTAGTAAGATGTATAGGATGTGAGAGGATTGTAAGAAGATTATGTATTTGGTTAAGGTTATAATGCACTATTGTTCGGTATATTCTGTAGTCAGACCGTGGCAAGGTCCTGGAGTGTAAAGAATTCCGCTGTGACATGTATATATATATGCTGTTAAGTTGCGAGACCACATTTGGATTGAGTTGGGGTGTTACATTCTCAATCGAAGGTACAAATTCTTCAGGGATACAGATTCTCAGCCGAAGGTTCAGATTCTTCAGGGATACAGATTCTCAGCCGAAGGTACAGATTCTTCAGGGATACAGATTCTCAACCGAAGGTACAGATTCTTCAGGGATACAGATTCTCAGCCGAAGGTACAGATTCTTCAGGGATACAGATTCTCAGCCGAAGGTACAAATTCTTCAGGGATACAGATTCTCGGCCGAAGGTACAGATTCTTCAGGGATACAGATTCTCAGTCGAAGGTACAGATTCTTCAGGGATACAGATTCTCAACTGAAGGTACATATTCTTCAGAGATACAGATTCTCAGCCAAAGATACAGGGGTACAGATTCTCAGCCAAAGATTCAGACTCACCAGAGCAGCAGAACTTACCAGAATAGAAGAAATCGACCCAACACCAATCTTCATTCATTATAGGTAGCCAACGCCTTAGAATAGCTTGACATCATCTCATTCATTATAGGTAGTCAACGCCTTAGAATAGCTTGACATCATATCATCTTTATAGGTAGTCGGCGCCTGAGAACAGTCTGACATTACTTCATTATTACCTTTAGGTGGTCGACGCCTTAGAACTGCTCGACACCCTTCCACTTTACTCATAGGTAGTCAGCGCCTTAGAATAGCTCGACACAACTTGTCGGATTTCAATTGCACGTGGGGTCATTTAAGATCCAAAATTTTGGGGTATCACTCAAGCATCAACTAGCCTTTTCATTTCCATTACAAAGTCTAGTTGATGGGGGGCAATCTGTTATACCCAAAATTTCAACCCCCGGAAGAGAGTCTCTACTAATAGGCTAGTAGCGAGGGTTCCCAGTTCGATCGGCACATTTCAAAGTACTAGGGACAGCTTAGTCATCTCCAGGGGCATTTTTGTAAGTTTTCAAGGCTCCTAAGCCCCCTTTAGGCTTTCTCTCTCCTCCAAATAAGGGTCAAATCAATTCAAAATGCTTTGAAATTTTAACCCATGATAGAGGATGACATTTGAAGCATAATGGTGTTGGAATTTTGATTTTTAGAATTTCCAATAATTTTCTAGCAATTTCTGATTGAATCTGATGATAAATTGAATTTAAAAATATTCCAACATCCAAAAAATTCGATTCCACTTTAGAAAAATCAGAAATATCATTCTTTACCCATGTGTAAAATTTCATAATCAAATTCTATTTGGAAGCCCTTGAGTTAAAACGTCGGTAAATCTTGGTTTTTACCGGATTTTTCTATATTTAAGGAAGCCTATATAAGAAACCTTATCCCATGATCAAATCATAACCTCAAGAACCCTAGGCTCTCAAAGAAGGCAGCCGTCTCTTTCTCTTCACGTTTTGAACTCCAGAGCCACAATCAAACTCCGAAATCTCACCAAAATCAACACCAAAACATATTTTTCAACTCCCACAACATCATCCATCATCAAACCCTCACCAAAATAGCACCAAAACGTGAAGAACATCAAGAACAACAAGGAGTCAGAAGCTCGGTTCAAAGTTCTTCCATATCCGCCATCAACGAGGCCTCCGAAGAATCCCGACGTAAAGAAACACCACGAATCTGAAGGTAAAACAGGTTATAACTCTACTTTTCTAACTCCGCACAACCTCATGAACTCTTTGTTAAATTTTGGGCTCAAACCAACCCTTTTCGGCTTCTGTATAGCTAATTACTTTTGGTTCTGCCTTGTTACTTGTTTATCACGTTTCGTACATAATTCGACTTCAAGCTGCGATCTTTCAATTACTAACATATTGTACATCTTTCAGGCTTCACGTGCATATGTTTTGAGCCGAAAACACCTTCGGGAACCACCATAAAACCCCCGTCCGTGGGTTGTCCGGGATCTCGGACCTATGGTTCGGGACCACGGACGGGTTGTCCGTGGCCACGGACACCCACGGAAGGCGGCGGGATTTTAAAAATTTAGGTTTTGCTAAACTATGTCCGGGCCTACGGACATCCTGTCCGTGGCCCCGGACTTTTCAAATTTTTGTTTTCTGTTTAATTCGACTTTTATTTTCACATAGGTAAACTAGGGTCCGTGGGTTCGGACATTAGGTCCGTAGCCACGGACGGAAACAAAATTTGACCTAATTATGCCTCCAAAACCCTAGTTTAGGAATCTTTAATTTCACTTTAATTTTCTATCAAAAAATGCTAAAAAACATAAAAAACAGAAGCTTGCACACTTAGGTTAAAATGACTCGTAATAAGCCATAATTAAACTAAGTAGAGGAAAACGACTTCTAGGGGTAATGAAAGTAATTGAACCCTAAATAAGTTGAATACCAAGCCCCCGAACCCGAACTCTCCTTTCCTAATTTGATCTAGGTTAAAATTAGGTGGCGACTCATAATAGGTTCCAGTGAGCTAGCTTAGGTTTTAATAGTTATTGTTATATGACATAGTTATTAATCTTAGGTTATAAGTGGACCTAAAACCCGGTTAGATCCTAATCAGCTTTAATCAACATAGGATAGGGTTTAAAATGGAGGCTCACAGTATCATAATATAAGTGTAACATTAAATAATATTATGTGATCAAAAATATAGTTTGTTAAAACTGATATGCTAAGCGCAAGCATATGTATAAATATATGTCAAGAACAAAAATATAAGCTATAGTATGCAATGCCATAAAATACTATGGTTAATATATGATTTTGGTATGATGAATAAATCTTGAATGAAAAATAACATGTGAATAATATAAGGTGTCATATCCCACTAAGACCAAAGTGTATATATACACATAAGTTATCGGCGCAAGAAACGTACATGAATTATGGTTTTCAAACCATATAATAATAAATAATAAATGTTAACTCATTAGTATAATTATATACTATAAAATTATAAGGTTTTAAATGAATACAACTTGTTACATAATTGAGAAGTTGTATAATATAAAGTATATTAAAGAATAGCATTGTATCATGCATTAAAAACTAACGTTATAAGGATTCATGCAACTATAGGTTATAAAATATAACCATGCATGCAACTATAGGTTATAACACGTACCGGTGCATACGAGGTAACAGTTAAATTAAAAATACAAGAACGAGCGAACCTGTATAAAGTGTAATGCTTATAAACCACTACGGGTTGGAAAATATAATCCTATGTCTGAAAACGTTAAACTGTGACGTCTTATGAAACCGACTCCATTGTAAACCGTATAATAATACATACTGCGAGTACGGAGTGTTTAAAGATAACGGTACCTTAACTAGTAACAGTTGAAATCCGGGGATGTAATACTGGGATTATAGACGTTATTCGGAAATACCGATTCTTATTGTCATGAGGATTGACACAGCGTTCTTCGTATTTTTAGATCGTCCTTCAGACATGCGCACCCGATAGGCTAAGTGGTCTACACTACGCAATCTTCGACACGGTGTATGGTATGTAAAGGAGTTTGATCCGAGTTGTCCTGAGGAATTCCTCGGGCTTGGATTTGTTTGCTATAACATGTGTGATAAGTGTGTGGATGTGCGTTATGGTTGCTTACCTGTGTCTACTGCAGTATTTGTTATGCACGAATGTCCTTCGGGGCTAACACTACGTCAACTATAGATCGACTTATATATATCGACATATACGCGTAACATGGTTGTGATTGTAAAGGTCTGTTGTAATACGCTAAGTATTATAAACTATGTGGTTATATCTTAAGTAAAATACTTAGGAAACGAGACTCGACATCATCGGTTTCTAGGGCATTGACTCGAACATGAATGATACCTAGTCTAACCCTAGGTATGTGTAAGACCCATAGGGCGACTAACAAAAGTAAGAGATGGTTCTCCATATTTAAAACTGTGACGGTTAACGACTAACTAAGTCAACAATGGAGTGTGGTTAAAAATGATGGTTATCTGAATCCAGTTAGTTATTGGCTGCTGGTCGCGCGTTGAGATCTCTTGAGTTAACCCGGATCTGGCGTACTCTAATTTGACCTGGTCGAGCCTAGATAGATCGACGGGTTTGGTGATAACATGGGCGCCTTTAAAAAGGCAATATATGGACGCCTTTAAAAAGGCTAAGTGAATGGGCACCTTGTGTGCATGGGACTACTGTCCAAGCGAGGTTGATACGGGTTGTCCTAACTGACACCCGCCAGTGCTAACCAATTAATGATTTATGCGAGGGCCCGGGGGGGGGGCGACTGGTGAAGTATGTGATGGTGCTAATCAACATGTGCGAATTGTCGCCCTGATATGTTGCTTACTGTAATGTTGTGATGGGTATATGATTGTAATGACTGTAGTATGTTTATTTGTGTTTTTACAGTTTTTGTTATAACTGTAAACCGGCAATGCATGTAATGAACCTAATAACAAGACGGTTAATATGACGTATTGACCATTAGGGTCCAGACTCGGCATACTCAGCGTTTATCGCTAAGCCTTTATGACATCATGCAGGTTGATGATCGAGGATGAAGCCGGAGCGCCGGCTGGGTAGCTAGACTTTTGATTTTTGAAATTATTGCACAAACTCTTGACGTTTTGAGACTATCGTTTACCTTCGTTGTTGGTTATGTTCGTACTTGGGAAGTGGTTAGTCGCTCACTGTAAACGTTATATTTTTCGAGACTTAGATGGATGTATAGGCGGTATCTCGTTATCACCGCAAAATGTATGTTTATGTTATTTATTCCGTTTTCGTTTTTGTAATGCTTCATCAACCGCATGGGCGGTAGATAGCAGCTAACACCCGTGTGAGTTATAATTACTATTCTTCTTTCCGCTGTGAGACGTGTTATTTATTATTTACGTGAGAGGATATTGCGCTTTTACTGAGTGGGGTGTTACCATCCTAGCTTCGTGAAAATGGTTAGCAGAGAATGGCGACGCATGCAGCCCGAGTCGACATAATGATGGTTGAAGATGCTCAAAGGTGTGTTGAAGGAGTGGAATAGAGCTGTGTTCGGAGATATAAATGCAAAGGTGAAAATGCTGCAAAGTAAGCTAAGAGACTTTGATGCTAAATGTTGTTATACCCAAAATTTTGACCCTCGGGAAAGGGCTCAAGCGCACAAATGTGAAGACAAGGGTAAAACGGTCAAAATGCACCAAGACGAGATTTTCCAAGGACATTCTCGGGATTTTCTATTTTCATATGGCTTGTTCACCATCTCAAAATATCATAGTCATTATGAAAGGCATCTCCTAATTTCCTAGATGATATTTATTAAGGAAATTTAGCTTTTAATTCATATTATAAGCTAATTAACACATGGAATAGCCTCAAAATAGAAATAAAAGGTTTCCAAATATTAAAATAAAATTGTCACATGGTTATAATGACTACGTACAATCATAAACCTGAAATATTTTATTTGGAACCTTAGCCCAAAATTTAAAAAGAGAAATTCAAACATTCCTACAACTTTCTCTCTCCTTTGGAAAATACCCAAATCAATTACAAATGTCATGAAATTTTAACACAAGATGGAGGACAATTTTTAGCGATTAACATCATTTGAATTTGATAATTTCAAATTTCCAATCGTAAGTTATGAATTATGGGAGGTTCCAGATTGTAACATTTTTATCCAATCAATTATTTATCTAAATAACCTGATTTCAACTCCAAAAATTCCTAAAAATATTATTTTATCCTTGGTTAAAATATCAGAGTTTTTATCAACCTATAGCATATTTAAAAAATCAGATTCTCTTAGAGCATAAATCAGGGTTTTAGATAAAAAAATTTGTTCTATCAACTTGGCCTTGCTTTTTTTTTATATAAAAGGACCTCATCAAAAACTACCTAGGGCAGAGGAGAACATTCCTAAAGTCAGAAAACACAGCCGTCAACCTTCTCCCCACAATTTTGCACTCCTAACCCTCAAATCAATACCGAAACTCTACTGAAATCACCCTGAAACTACTGAAAATACAATCTTTCTTTCCCCATCTGACTTCCAAACACCAAACCACCACAAATACAGAAGCAAAACATCCTTAAAACACAAGGAAGAAGGGTCCAGAAGCTCGGGTCGAAGTTGAACCGGATCGGCCACCAACATAGCTTTCGAAGATTCCAGAAGTGAAGGAACAACAAAATTTTGAAACCAAAACAGGTTAGAAACCATATTTTCTAACTCCCCTGATCTCAATACATTCCTGCTTGAAATTTCTAATCAAATTGGCTTTTCCTTGCTTCTGAATTAAGGTTTGTTTGTGTTTCTGCCTTCTAACTTGTTAGCTAAGTTTCGTACTAATTTTGACTTCAAATTGAATTCCTTCAATTATTAACATGTTTAGAATCTTTCAGGATACGTACCCATAAAATTTAAGCAAAAAAATCACCGAGAACAGCCTCAACGCCACCGTCCGAGGGCGGTCCGCACCCACGGACGCCATGTCCGGGGTCCCGGACGCCCTGTCCATAAGCACGGACACTCTCGGACGGTGGCGGGATTTCAAATTCCAAAACTAAGGGTTTTACAAAGCATGTCCGGGCCCACGGACGTCCTGCCCGTGGCCCCGGACTTTTCAAAATTTTGTTTTCTTTTCAGTTTGACTTTCCTTCATAACTAGGTTAACTAGGGTCCGAGGGTTTGGACATTAGGTTTGTGGCCATGGACGAAAACAGAATTTGACTTAGTTCCGCCTCCGAAACCCTAGTTTAGGTAATTTCACTTTTCACTTTTAATTTATGTCAAAAAATGCTAAAAGCACAAACAAATTAGAAACTTGTGTACTTAGGTTAAATCGTCTCATAATAAGCCGTTGATAAATTAAGTAAAGGAAAAATGGCCTAGGAGGGGTGAAACTGGCAAATGCCCCCAGATACATCCCCGACTGGTAGTGGACGTGTCTCTTGTGCTGTTTGGAACAATTTGATAATTTGGAAGAGACAAGATAAACTCAAACTGGAAACCTAATTCTATTGAGAATTTACACACAGAACTTTACTCAATCTCCCTTGCCCTACCTAAGGACTCCGGGATAGTTTATGACTTTATCTTCTAAGTCCTCTACCCTCTCCTGACTGTCGGCCTACAGTTCCCTAACTGTTCCGTGACTGATCAGTCTATCAAATACACCAAGTATTAACTTTTCAGCCCACTCCTACCCAGCTCACCAACTTCCTAGTATATTACACACACTTAGTCTGACTTACTTTTGCTCTGAGTATCACTCCCTCTTTTTCGTGTATGTCACACATACGACAGAAGTTTATACATTATATTTATACACATAAGACTTGTATTAAAAAAACTATAACCTCCTATGCTCTAGGGGGTCATTTGCATCTTCATCCTTAGTAGAGTAGCCAAGTCCAGGCATAAGCTAAGCCTTAACTTGACCTGGAATCAACAAAACACGTGTCGCCATGTGATTGGACACGTTGGAGGCAAATACTAAAATGGTCGGTCACCACTAGCACTCTCCACTTGTCTGATCTTGTGGTTCATTAATGCTCATAATGCTCCTTTTTAGACTTCATTATGGCTATGTAATAAATCCTTATTAATAGCCCTTGACTTATCTTATTATCTTGCACATTAATGAGCAATACTTTTGTTGTGGGCTAGTTGCTTGTGTGGATGCCTGAATCTACATGAGTTTGTCGAGTCAATTGATGTATGTCCTTGTATTATTTCTGATGCATGAGAGATATGGTCGTGTGGTACTTGACTTCTTGTGTGTACTAGAAGTTCTAACAGAGCTCTCTCGACAGGTGCCCGACTGGTTGGGCACAAGTAATGAATGGAGCGTGCTTGCAACCTTGCGTGCTTAGCCACTCCTCTACCGGTTTATCTATATCTCAAGGCTTAACAAACATATTAGATAAACAACACAGGTTTGTTATCATCAAAACTAAAGGATCTTGACTTAACAATTTTCCCCTTTTTGATGATTGCAACCAATACAAAATCATATGTACTTGACCACTTGAAATTTAGGGATATTCCCCCTAAGGAGGATTCCCCCTGATTTCGTTAAGAGATGGAAAATAATAAACTTGTACCATATCACAAAGTAAAGAGTTTTTCATTAAGATCATGTGTGATACAAGGGAGAGGGTAGACATTTGTCACAAGTATGTATCTTTCTCTTTCTTTCCCCCTTTGCCATACAGCAAAAATAGGGAGCAACTACATGACTCACATTATTGAATAGGCCCTAACATTCCATAGATTACAGTCTGCATTTGAATGAGACAACATTAAGAGGTATGGCGCTTAGATGTGGCAGAGTCAGAGGAGTATAGGCCACGAGGGTCATCTGTAGAGTAACTTTGATATTTGGAGTCGATTGTGAAGTAATAAGTTTCCGACTGGGTTTGGCTGGTACTTACATTGGAGGACCATGCAGATGACACTTTAGGTTTTGGACGAAGATTAGAAGGAGGCAGACCTTTCCTTTGTGTCATGAATTTTTTGATGGTTGAGAAGATAGTTTTCTCATTCGAGCTAGAAGAGTTGTAGTTTTCACGACTCATGACTGCTGCGAAGAAGGTGTTTAAAGGTCGACGAAAGTTGATTGTAGGAGCGACTCTGAGTGATGGCTGAGCGATGGGTATAAGTATAGGTGAGGGACAGCTCACTGTCTGGTCGTGTGGGTCTTATATTATGGATTAATGAGTTGGCAGTCCTAGGGAATCGATGGCGTGTCATTTGATAAGCATGCATAGGTTGCATGAACGGTGGTGTCTCTAATTCAGAGGTAGTTATAATCTGGAAAGAAGCAACCAATTCAATTAAGTTCAGTCGAAAACAAGATTTACGTTCAAAGTAGACAATGTAACAGTTGCATTTCGATTAATATCAAAATATTGACACGTGAAACAGATAGTCAATGGCAGAAAAAGAAACACAAAAATCTAACTTAAAGCTACAACTTCTCACAGGATTCACTTGGGTCTCTAGGAGACTTAGAACTCTCAGGCTATAGATGTTGATCTAGAAAGTATATTGCTCCTTGAACCTTGTGATGAGCACTTGGTGCTGTGAAGACAGCCTGCACAGCTGTAAGAGTGACTCTTACACGCTAAAGAATGTCTCGAGTTAAAGTATCCAGACTGGTGCCTGACCTGTTATGGACCGGTGAGAGACTTCGCATCCTCTTGTGAGCAGACGTCTTAACGATTTGGTGAGACTCTGAGCGCTAGCCTTCACTTCTGGTGGACTTCGGCAGGACGGTGAGCTTCTCCCCTTGGGTTTTAATCTCCATTTTGGATAGCATCTCTAAGCAGATGTTATCTTGAGCGGTCCGCGAGCACTCGTGGAATCGGTTGGTGTCCATTCCAAATTGCTCTAGTGCCGCGGTGACTACTCCCCCGTGTACTAGCCCTTGGTTGACATGTCTACTCTCATCAAGGGAGAGTAGAATCATAGCTGGGAGGTCTATCTTCTCCTTCGAAGGGCGTACATGATCCTCACATCTCTGACATTGACGATGTGAGTTCGTTGATTTCTTGGGGTGATGTGTGGGTTAGAAGGTTGTCAAGGACTCTGTTGGGAATGGACATCTGCACTGCGGGGAAGTTTTTCATTGTTCCCCATTTGTTGAACATTTGTTTCATCTTGCCCCCTTTATGTCCCAAATCATTCAAAGTCATATCCTTGGGAACGACCAATCCTTCTGGCCCAGATTGAAGGTCTTGCCGATCCAAGATTTTGTGATGTTGATGTGGATTCCTTGGATTTCTAAAATGATGTAATCCTCACTGCCATCACTCTGGAGAGGGCCTAGGTGTCTCATGTGTTCCTTGAGCAGCTCTGAGTGGCAAACGATAGGCTTTTGGAAGAAGTCAATCCAACCCTGAAATTTAAGCAGCTCTATGATTTCCCCGAGACCCATTTTCTCCATCCATTCAAGATACAACGTATTTGGTAAGACGGGACAGGATTTGTCATCAATGTTTACAGCCTTGATGAGAGTTGGCTCTAGCTCTCTTAATTTCTTCAATCTCTTGAGCGATTGTTGCGGCTGAGGTTTTGGCGATCGCTTTCTTTGATTGAAAGAGCTCCTCGAGCTCTTGAACGTGTGTTGATGGAGCTATTTGTCGCTTTCCTTTTGCTTCCCTCAGATGCTCTCGTTCCTTGAGAGTTGGTATGACTGGTCAGAGAGACTCCATGTCACTATTTCCGTCTCGACTAGATCGGTGAGGTGTTGGTGACCGTTCAGCGATTGGTAGTGCAGCTTGAATAGATGATGCTTTCTTTTCCCGTAGAGTCTGGTGCTGTCAGTTCCTCCATTTGGGCTTTCTCTAGTATTGTGCCTTCTTTTGGTGACTTTTCGTCACTCAGCACTTCCTCTTCTTCTACTTCGTGAGTGACATGCCTGATGATATCGGTAGGAGTGGCTTCTTCATCATCGGTGAAGTGAAGTCGGCGAGTTGTTGGCTCCGGGGTGGATTGAGTTTGCTTGGGTAGTTCTTGTTTGCCTTGCATACGCTTGGAGGCATGAGTTGCGCGGCTGGTGGAGTCATGGGTGATGCTTTTGCCCTTTGATATTTTTGGTTTCTTGGCTTTGGATAGTTTTGTGGCAGTTTTTGAGGTGTCGGGAGATGGAGTGGCAAAGATCATAACTATAGTTTCTATGGGAGTGTGAGCCTCGATTTTTAAACCCTTATCCTATGTTGATTAGAGTTGATTGGGATCTGATCGGGTTTTAGGTCCACTTATAACCTAAGTTTAATAACTATGTCATTCAACACTAATTATTAAAACCTAAGTTAGCTCACTGGAACCTATTATGAGTCGCCACCTAATTTTAACCTAGAGTAAATTAGGAAAGGTAGAGATCGGGTTCGGGGGCTTGATATTCGACTTAGTTAGGGTTCAATTACTTTCATTACCCAAGAATTCGTTTTTCCTCTACTTAGTTTAATTACGGCTTATTACGAGTCGTTTTAACCTAAGTGTGTGAACTTCTGATTTTTTTTCTTGGATTTTAAACATTTTTTGACAGAAAATTAAAGTGAAAAGTGAAATTACCTAAAGTAGGGTTTCGGAGGCGGAATTAGGTCAAATTTTGTTTTTGTCCGTGGCCACTGACCTACTGTCCGAACCCACGGATCCCAGTTAACTCAATTTTGCAGAAAAGTCGAATTTAAAAGAAAATGAAAATTTAAAAAGTCCGGGTGTAACACCCCCAAACACTGGCCTAGGAGTTAGGGGTATTACACGCCGCGTATTATTACATAATAACGCAAGGCTCTAATAAACAGACTTAAACAGATAATCAAATAAGGCCCAAACAAATACTTGAATAAAGTATAAACCAAAATGATGTCGTAACATCCCAAAGTAATAATAGAACCCACCAAAACGAATATCAAAAGCAAGAGCTAACTGAAGAGGCCCAAAGGCTCACATTCAAATACAAAGTCTCCAAGAACGAAATAACAAATAAACTAAACTCCAGAGCTGAGCAAAGTGATCCTCGCTGATCAATCTGCAATGTTAGATAAAGTAGGGGAATGAGTACACAACTATGCCCAGTAGATGACAAACTTCATCAACCAGCATGCTCAAAACATTTTACAGAAACATTATCAAATCATAAGGAATCAAAGGAATCCATAAGCAAGCCCGAAAACAGAAACAAAAGTCCATACAGAAAAGGACTAAACAGAGTCAGAATCAGAAAACAGAGCGGGACACTAGTTGATCACAACATATAGACAGAACAAGCAACAAGCTCGTGAACAGAACGAGGAAACCTCACTCGTAAACAGAACAGGTGAAAACACCCGTGAACAGAACGGGGAACATCACCCGTGAACAGAAGGATCCTACATAGCGCGCTACGAGACAGCGAAACCAGCCATCCAAAGGCTCAGACACAGAGATAACTAGGTCCCAAAACAGAAGCTTAAATACAGATAAGCAAATGTGCACCAAAGGCACCAGAAAGCACATAGATGGCTTGGAAATCAGAAGGGGAATCCAACCCCGCAAACGGAAGTCAAAACAGAGCTCAAACGAGCCAATTATGGTCAAAACAGTACCATGTCCGAACTTGTGTCCGGACATCAATGTTCGGACACAAGTCGAGACTCAGAAGTCGAAAACAGACAGATGTCCGAACATGTGTCCGAACTACGAAGTTCGGACACAGGTCGAACCTTAAAACAGTAGTAGAGACAGAGGTGTCCGAACATCAAAGCTCGGACGGATGTTCGGACGTTCTTCGGAAATCAAACACGCGTAAGGTCCGAACTTGTGTCCGGACATCCATGTTCAGACATAAGTCGAGGCAAAATCAGAGAATACAGAAGGCTGTGTCCGAACTTCAAAGCTCGGACGGAAGTTCGGACACAGCGAAAACTTCAGAAAATTAAAAGCGCAACAGGGTATGTCCGAACGTCAAAGCTCGGACAGACATTCGGACACACCAAAATGTGCAGTTTCCAAAAACGAATTTGCAGCAACACAGAGGGTTTAACACAACAAAACAGAAGTAGAGCATTAAAACAACCTTGGGGGTTTGTAATTATTCAAACAACGCAAACGGACTGATTCACAAACACAACACAGAGGTAGTTCACACACTAGAAACTAGAATTCGAAACGCCCCAAGGCTGAACACACTAGCCGAATCCATAAGCCACCTACCTCGAATTAACAGCAGACGAACCACAATCTGAATAGCAGAGTCCAGACCAACACAGCTCCAGCAACGCAGTGCGAAACCTCTGACTAAACACAATTGCAAATCCCAAATCAGAAACGCAAACCTAAACCCTGAAACTGAAACTGCAATCTGAACTGAAATACCATTCTCACCTGAATTCTGACAACAAGACAGCGGATTTGCGGACGACGCCAACAGTAGAAGAGAATCGACAGAGCGCAAGAGCCAACGCTGAACCACAATCAGATTGCAGAGGAAATCAGAACGAGGAGACACCGGAACCAAAGGATTAAAGAAAGAAGAATCTGTCACGCCTACCTCGAATTAACCAGCAATTCCCAACGGCGGAGTAATCCACAGTAGAACTTGGATGGCAGAGCAATGTCAAAGGAGTCTTGACTGACTGAGAGCAGGAACGACACAGAAAGAAGAGAGAGAGAGAACTAAAGAGAGGAGCGTAACTGAGATCGTGAGAACGTGATTAGAAGACTGGAAAATTAAGAGGAGAAGATTAATAATAGAAAGGGAAATATTGTGGGATAAATCTCACCAGAAAAATAAAACGGATGGGGAAAAAGACCTCCTCGTCCCCGGCTTCTTAATAAGGACTTCCATGTCCTAAATATTGAAATAACTCAACATAAGGCAACGTTACACGAATTAAATTGTAACGAACTTTGGGGTTATAACACCAAGGCCACGGACAGAACGTCCGTGGGCCTGAACAATGTTTGGATATAACCTAAATTTTGAAAAAAAAATTAAAATCCCGCCGCCGTTCGAGAGTGTCCGTGGCCACGGACTGCCCGTCCGTTGGCCCGCACACAGTCTGGGGCTACGGACCACCCTCGGACGGTAGGTTTTGGGTCGTTCCTGGCGGTGTTTTAAGCTCAAATTTTATGGGCGTGTAGCCTGAAAGATGTACAAGACGTTAGTGATTGAAAGATTCCAATTTGATGTTGAATTATGCACGAAACTTAACAGACAAGTAACAAGGCAGAAGCGAAAACAATTAGCAATACAGAAGCCGAAAAGAGTCGGTTTGAACCTGAATTTTGAGATGAGACTAATAAAGTCGTGGGGAGTTAGGAAAGTAGAAGTCCCACATGTTTTACCTTCGATTTCACAACGATTCTTCACACCGGGATTCGTCGGGAGCACCGTTGATGGTAGATTCGAACGGACTTTGAACCGGGCTTCTAGTCACTGATCACTTTTGATATTCTTCACGTCTTGGTGGTGGTTTCGTGGGGCTTTGATGATTGTTGATGCTTTGGGAGTTGGAAAACAAGTTTAAGTGGTGATTTCAGGGGATTTTTGATATGATTTTGGTGGCCGGGTGTTGAAAAACGTGTGAGAGAGAGGAGGCTGTGTTTTCTGATTCCTTAGGGTTCTAGAGCTTGTGAGATTCTATTTTTATCAATTGATTTGCTCCTTTATATAGACTTTCTTAAAGATAAAGAAAATCTAGTGAAAACGAGATCTTTTGGATCTTTTAATTAAGTGACTTCCCAAAGGAATTTTGCTGTGAAATTTTAGCCACGTGTCAAGGATGGCAATTATTATTTTTCCGAGGTGGAATCTAATTTTTTAAATATTGGAATATTTTTAAATTTAATTTCTCGTCAGATTCAATTTGAAATTGGTAGAAAAATGTGGGAAATTCAAAAAATCAAAATTCCAACGCCATTATGCTCAAAATAACATCCTCTATAATGGGTTAAAATTTCAAATCATTTTGAACTGATTTGGGCCATTTTCAGAGGAGAGAGAAAGCTCACGGAGGGCTTAGGAGCCCTGAAAATTACAGAAATGCCCCTGAAGGTGACCAGACGAGACCTAAACCTGTGCCAATGCTCCTAGTTGGACCCTATGTGAACTTATTGCCATCGCCCCCCAAACCGTTGAGCAGGGATAACTCTTGGTATAAACCCTGGGGACTTGTTGCCTTCGCCCACCATTCGTCGATCCCAAAATAAGCTGACATAACTAAGGAGGATTTATTGCCATCACCTCATCAACTTCTATAGCTAGGGCTTTTGCGAGCCTGGGTTATACAAATGGTATGGAATGTTTGATGATACAGTATGCAAGGTAGGGCTTATGCGTGCATGAGGATGAAGTTTTTTATGCAAGGAAGGGCTTATGTGTGCCTCATGATGATGTTTTTATGAAAGAATGGCTTATGTATGCCTAATGATGATGTTTTTATGCAAGGAAGGGCTTATGTGTGCCTAATGATGAAGTTTTTATGCAAGGAAGGGCTTATGTGTGCTAATGATGATGTTTTTATGCAAGGAAGGGCTTATGTGTGCCTAAAGATGAAGTTTTTATGGAAGGAAGGGCTTATGGGTGCCTAAGGATGAAGTTTTTATGCAAGAAAGGGCTTATGGGTGCCTAAGGATGATGGTTTTATGCAAGGAAGGGTTTATGTGTGCCTAATGAAAATGAGAGGTATGGCAGGACGTATGGGAGACTGAGGTATTGTCTCTCGGTAGTGGAAGGGCTTATGTGTGCCTGAGAGGATTTTTTTGTGACGGTAAGGCTTACATATGCCTAAGAAGATGTCTTTGTAGTGGAAGAGCTTATGTGTGCCTGGGGGACGTCTTTGTGGTGGAAGGGCTTATGTGTGCCTTAGAGGATGTCTTTGTAGTGGTAGGGTTTATGTGCGCCTGGGAGGATTTCTTTTTGTGGTGGTAGGGCTTATGTGTGCTTGGGAGGATATCCATGTGGTGGAAGGGCTTATGTGTGCCTAGGAGGATGTCTTTGTGGTGGAAGGGCTTATGTGTGCCTGGGAGGATATCTTTGTGGCATTGGAATTTGAGCTTTTGGGTTTCAAAAAGCATTGTTCTTGCAATTGTTGGAACCAACAATTGCCCCCAGTATCTTTCCTTAAGGCAATCTGAGTTTTAAGGCTTATGGCAATCGATCGGGACGATCGATTGCCCCTAGTATTTGCCTTGATTAATTGCGCGAAAACAAGTCTTGTTCTCACGGGGTCGAGGCTTGTTTTGATGTGGTGCTTTCTATCCTACACTTAAAGTATTTTAATGCTTGTACTCATGCTCTCCCTTCGGTCAAAACGTCTCAACCATTGAATTTGAAATTTGTTGGATTTACGCGGTTCAACCTGTTACTTTCACGTGATTGGATACACAACTACTAAGTCAGAAGTCTTTAAAGCTTATAACGTGGCCATGGGGTGTGATGAATGACAATGGGACCATGGAGGAATGTTTGGGATATGTGGAGCTGTAAGGGTGACCACAACTGCAACTTGCGCCTTCTCCCAGATTTACCTTCTTTGTCTTTGAAGTTGTTTGGCTACTTCGCGTTGACCTTGCTTTTGAACATTGAATTTGGAACTTTGAAGTCATCATCCTTCTCTTCTTTTGGTTTTCCATTGGGATTTCCCTTAGGCTTTTTAGATTTGCCTTGCATTCATTTCTTTTTCGGGGTTCTTGTGATTCCGTTTTTTGAACTTCGAGAGCTGTTTTTGATGTGAGCTCTTGGGATCCTGTGTCACTTTGGGACCATTTGCGGATCATCTCATTGTCTTGGTAGCAGCATTGTCTCTTTGGACTTGTGAAGTTTTCTTCCAGGAGTCGGGCTCCTTGCTTCCTTTGGTCACCGGGTCGGTTATTCATCATTGGCTGGCTTGTTTTGTAGAGTTTGTAATGTTACAAAAGTAGAGATATGTGAAAAGCTCAGCGGGGTTGCCTAGGGTGTAATGTTAGGGTTCTCAAGCTTTTGGTTGTGTGGTGCTGTACCTAGGTGCTTCGTCATCCCTAATAGTTGTGTATCTGTTCTTTGTTACTTTTCGCAGGTTTAAGCGTAAATTTACAAAATATCTCCTTCGGTCGGAGTTATGTGGTTTACCTCACTTTTGAATGTGATATCTCTGGAGTCGTGCAAAAATGACACGCCCTTTCAATCTTGGTTTTACCGCTTAAGGCACTCTCGCAAAGTGTTCGCTCCAAGACTTATTTGCGCGCTTAAAACAAAAGAAATAAACGTTATCGATCCTTAACTCAGATTGCCCCCAGTATTGTTTTGGGGTCTTTTGACAAGCCTTTTGAATACCTAGGTTATTCGTGGAAGGTGTGATTGTGTGGAGGTAAGTGATGATGGGGTGATCTTGTGACAACAGATTTTTTTTTGTCTTTTTGTCATTTGTGCTTGGTGAAATAATGAAGAGATGGAATGGTGGGATTCGTAGGGTGCGTGTGTTGAAGGTGGTGGATGTGGGTGAAGTGATTTTCATCTTTTTTTTGGTGTTTCGGTGAAATGATGTGGTGGTGAAACATGTTCTATACACAAAGGTGAGTTTTATGCAAAGAAAGATGCGTGGTGAGCTGCTTCAGGATGCATGACAATATGTTCAACAAGACTATGTCCATAGTAACTGTATGCATGTCTCATGAAATGCCCCCCTTTTTCCTTTTCTCTCCTTGGATTTTTCCTTCTTTTTCCCTTTCCCCTTTCCTCTTTTTTTTGTTTTTTGCTTTTGACGTATGAATGAATGCATAAGTACGAGATCATGAACAGGGAGAAGAAGAAAAGAGTACTTCTTTTATTAATAAGAAAGGTAAAACAACATCAAACACTGGGTACAACTTTTATCATCACGAAAATAAAGCGAACCAAATAAACTGACTAAAAACTATAAAAAGAGAAAAAGAAAGAAAAGACACGACTTTCCTCATCAAGTAAGAAGGCTAGAAAGAGAAATAATACAACTCCTAGTGGTGTTCTGGCATGGGGTTTCCAAAGATATTTCCGTGCTCTAAGAACTGGAGCCCTTGGTCAACTAGATTCTGGATCTTGTGCTGTAATGCTCTACAATGATCAGTGTCATGACCGGACAACTAATGGTAGCTGCAGAATTGGTCAGATTTTTGCCTGCCTGGGTAACCCCTGGTTGTGGTGAGAGTGGTTGTAGGATATTCTGCTCTTGGAGCTTCTTCAAAGCTTGGCTCAAAGGTCGGCCGATGTCGGTGAACTCTCGCTGATGGTAGTCTTGTCTTGGAGGGGGAACCGCTCTATAGTTCTGACCTTGACCTCTTGGATGCTGGACTACATTCACCTCATACTACTTTGCGTACCTCTGAGGTGTGCCCTGGGTGTAAGCCGCTGTTAAGTAGGAAGCTTTTGCCGGTTCAGATTTTGGGAACTTTGGATTACCCCTAGAACCCCGAGAATATCCGAGCTTCAGATCTCCCTTGTGGATCTTTTCTTCTAGCACACCTACCTGCCTCATGAGCATGTCGAAGCTTGGGAAGTACATGTACTTTAGCTCATCATTGTACTGCTTCTGCATGTTCTCGACGATCATGGGAATTTGCTCTTGGTCATCCATTCTCGTAGGCATCCCTGCCGCCTTCCTCCTCCATCGTTTTATAAAGTCAGACATGGACTCACTCCCTGCCCGATGAGTGCTAGCGAGGTCAGACCGGGTGATCTCCAAGTTCTTTGCATATTCAAAGTGGGTCAGAAAGGCTTCACATACCTCTTCGTATGTTTTAGTGTTCATCCTTTGAGTGAGGTACCATCGTTGAAGAATCTCGTCCAGGTACCGGGTAAAAACCTTAGCCTTCTGCATGTCATTGAGTCTCAGAATAGACATCTCTTGATCAAACATAGCTAAATGGATCTGAGGATCAGTTGAACCCTTGTAGAGAGCTAAGGCTGGAAGCTTCAACTTCGAAGGTAGCTCGACGTCGGGATAGGATCGCATGGAGAAGTTATCAAAACTAGCAGGTTTGCCGGCTTTTTCCATTCGTTCAATACGCTTTACAGCCTTCTGGACTTCCGAAACCAACTGGTTTCCAGGGGCGTCTCCCCCGTATCCTCCTTGAGTCCTTCCATGGAGGTGTTGTCCATGCCGTATAAAGGGTTGACAAATCTCTGCAGGGGTCTCTCCTGCCTTGCCGCTTCCAGGGATCCAATCTTCTCATGGAGTTCATCTGTAGCCGCCACATGTCGAGGCTCCATAGCTTTAATGGCAGCCTAGTGCTTCCGTAGCAAACTAGCTATTTGTTCCTGTCCCCCTACCGAAGCTCCGGTGGTCCCACTTTGGGCTTCCATTTCTAGTGTGGCCAATTTCTCCTCTAGCTTGGTAATAATATCTACATACTTATTTTCAAGTGCTTGGATGGCCTCCTTATGCTTCAAGTCGAAAGCCTTCATGAGCTCTTCAATGGGGGCGGCTGTAACACCCTGGATTTTGCCTTAAAACATAGGTTACTAAATTACAAATCCAATGGTGAAAACGGCTTCGAAAACGGACTCCAAACGATCCCTTAAAGTGCAAAACTAGCTTGGTCCGAACTTGTGTCCGGACTTCAAAGTTCTGACACAAGTCGAGTTTCAAAGTCCGAAAATTCTTACGCGGCGTGTCCGAACATTGGTCCGAGCTTACAAGTTCGGACATAAGTCGAGACTTGCAAGTCGACCTCGTCCTCGCATGCTGTTTGAACTTCAATGTTCAGACAGAAGTTTGGACACGACAAAACAGAGAAAACTTCTTAAACTCTCGGGGCCTATCCGAACATGGATGTCCGGACGGACGTTCGGACAGGTCCTGATATGCATCCTTACATGCGAAAACATAACCAAATCAACACCAAAATAAACATAATAACTTAGCAACCAGAGAAGAATCATTGCAATAACTTAGTACCTCAAATAATAACAAAAACGCTATCGAAAGATCTCTTATACAGAAAGTAATTCTCCATCATAACCAAAACTTCCTAGAAAACAATACCAGCAAAACACTTCAACTAAATAGCAGCGGAATAGCAAAATCCAAAAAGGCATTACCGCCACACTCCAACGAAGAGTGCTCAGGCTTTAAACTACTAACCAAATACCCAAAACGTTTCCAAAACTTGTGAAACATAGAAATTCCAAAACATAACTCAACTCGAAATTTTGCGAAGTAATTATCCAGTCATCCTAAGCTATGTGGTAGCGTGTCCCAATCCCCAATTCAGCCATGAGTACCTGCGATCATAAAACAATAATGGAAAATGCGAAGGGATCGAGCAAATCAGCAAAACTGAGTAAACATTGCCTCAACTTGTAAAATACATTTTGAAACTCATTTTACATTTGCAAAACATTAACTCACACCATAACATTAACCAGTTTCACCAACAACAAGCCACCATTAGTAAAACATTTCGGGGGAGAACTTTCCAAGAATCAAATCAATGGTTTACACGGACGACCCCCAAATTGGGTCGCAACAATTAGAATCCCACCTCACTCTACGTCCTTAAGTGTGCACACCCCCCAGAAGGTAGCTTATGACCCAATGGAGTAGATCATTACAGCTTAACTGCAAGTAATGTCTGCAGGCAAAAGTAATAAGAATATCCACGGGGTACATAGTACCAATAATTACACGGAGCGCCAATAAGGCACCAACAATATACACGGAGCACCAAGAGGTACCAATCAATCCAATAACCAATTCAAAGAAAGTCTCCCAAAACATTTATTCAAACCCTTTTGCAAAACATCTCACCAGAATACACAGAGGAAATAATTCCCAAACTTCCACAATATCAAAACCACATCCAAACCAATCCACCGTTAATTCGCAAAAACACAGAGGTAGAGAATACAAGTAGAACACAATCAGATACTACCCAGATACTAGCGAATTAATCATCTAACCTTACCAATGGATTCCCCTTACCCTTCTACCAGATCCGGCACCAGAGAAGCAGCCTAAAACGACGGGGAAACAAGAACGAGAATTCAGAGAGGTTGGGAGCTTGAAGAAAGAGAGGAGCGTAGAGACGGCGTATAGAAGATGAAGAAGATCGTGATAACGATCGTGTTATTAAATAGGAAACGATGTGAAAATAATTAAGGAATTAGTAATTGACTAATAAATATACCTAGTTTAGAGGAAGGAGAATTTATAAACAATACTGTAAAATAACTTGGAAAGAGTTTATAAACCAGATTTCAATTCAAAAGTAAATGAATAACGTAAAAATCATGGAAGGTTCTAGATTCAAGATTTAGAGAGATAAACAAATATTATTTGGTTAAAGTAAAAAAAAAGAAGGGCTAACTGATCGTTAGTAAAGGATGAGAAGAATTATCTAAATGAATAGATAAAAGAATAAACACATACTAGCTGAATAAATAAGTTAGGAAGAGGAAAATATTTTAGGAAGAAATAAAAAAAATCCAGTTTGTATTCTTGGACATTATAAAGTTGTTTGAGATGAGCGTAAATATATATATATATATAGCTTCTCCGGGCCTTTATTAATCTTACTAATAACATTCTCGACTATATGCTAATTTAATCCTACGCCAAAATTCATGGGTATTTCAGCGGCGCCTCCGGATCCCCCTTCTGGTTGTTGATTGTCCTGAGGGACGTTGTTATGGGCTTCGACTGACATATCGGACAAAATGGATGCGATTTCAATTGGGTGTGGGAGAGGAGGAGGAGTAGGCTGTCGGATTAAGCGGCCAGAACTTCGGTGCCAGCGTTTATCTGAAATTTTGTCCTCCCTCTGTTTTAGAATGTAAAGTAGAAAGTGTTAGGTTGTGGGCCATCATAGATATTAAATGTTTTTGAAGGTCATTGTGCTGTAATTACAAAATGCCTCTTTTTTTTTGGTTCAGAGGAATTCATTTTGAAAGGGGTGATGTTGAGGAAATAAGAGTGTTTGGGCCACGAGATGTAACACCCCTACCGTTAATCCCTTTCTTACCGTCTAATCGTACTGTTAATCCTATCAGATCACAGCGGAAATACTACACTACTACGGCGGGTGATACAACGCCGCTAACCACCCATACGGCTAGCTAGGCTACTACTATCTACAGTGACGGTCTGATGAACATAATATACCGAGCTACTAAACATTACTTATGGAATACAAATACTATTCGCTTACATAAATGGACTACCGAGTATTCAAAGTATATTCATTTACAACCTTTCATGTTTGCCCGAAGAATGAGTTTCTACCGACTACTCATCTATACCAATTCACCATCCTATCAATATCCAAAAAGGTGTACCCCATGGTACACCGGCTAATCAAAAGCTACAACCGTGTACTACTTAGTACACCATTCACAATTCATTGTTTACAATCCAAAAAGAAACAAAGCTACATCTCTTCACAGTCTTCATCCTTCTCTTGTACCTGCGTGTAGTAAAAACATCGCCCCAAGGGGCTCAGCAAAAGCTGCGTATAAACTCCGCATATACCGCATGCTAGCTAGGGCACGCCGACTATTTGACGTCCACTAACATGCGGTTCGTTAATTTCATGCATACATGCTTTGCATACAACATACATGCATATACAATACATTACACAATCCAAGGCATCAATACAATAGGGCATACAATACTTACCTTCATAATGTTAGCCAAATTACGCATCCGGGTTAATCGGAACGCTATTTACTCTTTTACTCATCGTACATTACTTACTCTTACTTACACTTACTTATTTTCCTTTACTTACTTACTCATTCTTACTTACTTACTTTTACTCATGTTAAGTCGGTATGACCTCCGGCTCAGGGACTACACCGTCCCACCTCCGGGATTTACTTGACTCACCAATCCGGGATGCTACCCATTTAAGGGGTTTGGGCCGCGGACCAGTTTAAGAGTCAGGAATCGGATCCAACCTCTTGTGTCTCCTCATCCTCACGCGTGGCCGAAACTATATCGGACTTCTACTCATTCCAATTTAATTACCAATTTAAGTTAGATTGGTTAGCTTGTTAGGAATCAGTTAGATGTCCAATCACAAATAATATTCGGTCACAACATAATTCACCAAGCATACACACATTCATATTCATCCATACATTTCATGAATTATACAAACTAAGATTTAAAGTCAATATACAACGTTATACAACACTACATATTCACAAGTAAACATGATAACTCCGATTCGTGCATTTATCTTGTTTGGTGATCAATTAGCACACAACACACAAATCAGAGTAACCAAGATAGCATACGGGGCATGAGGAATTCATACTGTTCACCGTCGTACTCGTAATCCAACTTTCCTTTGGTGCTCAGAAATCAAGTCCTATAACATACATAGGTTCAAGGGATTAATTCAACTATCATTAACTTAACCCGTATTCCTATTACGTTTCCTAACTCTTACTTACTATGTCCTTACACTTCTTATACTTACCCATTATTTATTTACTCTTCATTACTTTAAATTTCTTTCCTTACTTAACCTTGGTACATTGATATATGTACATTTATATACGTGGGTATACATATATACATATATATATATATATCCATATATATATGTATGTAATTATTATTTAATTTACATTTTTTTTACTGAACCGAACCTGCAAGTCCGGTCGCAAGTCCGGTCGCAAGTCCGGTCCATTCCAGTAGCTTTCATTACGGAAATTTTTCTTGCCCGACCGAACATGCAAATCCGGTCGCAAGTTCGGTCCATTCCAGAAGGTTTCAAACGGGGAATTTTCTGGTCCGACCGAACTTGCGAATCCGGTCGCAAGTTCGGTCCATTCCAGAAGGTTTCAGACGAGGAATTTTTCTGGCTCGACCGAACTTGCATGTCCGGTCGCAAGTCCGGTCCATTCCAGAAGGTTTCCGTCTTTGTGATTCTGGGCTCGACCGAACTTGCAAGTCCGGTCGCAAGTCCGGTCCGGCCCAGTACTTCATTTAAAATCTGTTTTCAGTTGATTTCTTTACCCATTGTTTCCCCAATCTTTACCAATACTTCCCCACACGATTTAGCACTAATTAATCATTTTAAACCATGTTAACTCACCCATTAATCCATTACACAATCCTATACTAACTTATACACACAATTTTCCTAGTTTCAATTCAACACTTACATTGTGTTCTTCCCTCACTACATTTTGCTACAGGTTTTGACACCTACACTACCCTTCTGTAACTCCCTCTTCTAATGTCATTTCTAATACCTCTAATGCATTACAACTACGTTAACTATCTCTCCCAATCTACCCTCTATCTATCTCAACCAAAATCTGTTACAACTCATGTTTTTCACCTAGTTTCTAATTCACAAAGTGTTCTAATCCTATGTAAATTTTGCCATAGTCTCCCTTATATTTTTATGCTCTCACCACATGGTTTACACTCACATTAATGATCCACACCACCAGTTTATAGCCAATACAAATATACCCAACTCTCATACATAAATACCACACTAATCAACATTAAATTCCTGCACTCAAACATTAATTCCCATCTATGTTTTAACAAGTTTTAAGATGTCTTTTAAGGTTCAAAACACTTGTTTCCTCCTACACATTACACTACTACTACATTACCATTTTACAATACATATTTTCACTTCTAAAAATCTGTTACATTATACATTACTAAACTACACAAGAGATTGTGATTTACCTTGTTGCTTTACTAGCTTCTCCTTTCTTCTTCCTTCTTCTTTCCTTTTCTCCTCTTCCCACCGGTTACAGCACTTCACACTCTAAACTACAACCCATTCATATACACCATTTTAATACACTAACTAACCCTTAGATTACCTTAATGTTTTAATGTAGGTTTTAGGGTTTAGGAAGTCATTACCTTGCAAGGGTGTAAGTAGTGTTTGGAATGGCTCAAGAACAAGATTTCCCACTCCACCAACAATGCCAAAATCGGCTAGAGTACAAGGAACAACAAGAGTTTAGTTTCCAAATTTCGTTTTGCCCACAAGGGCTAGAAAAAGATGGAGTTTTGAGAATATTTTTACCTTAAAATAACAAGGAGAAGAAGGTGGTTCTCATGGTGGTCTTGAAGCTCCAAATACTCCATACCCATGGAGATGAAAATGCTCCTCTTCGGATTTTGAAAAGAGAGGAATGCTCTACTTGGTGAGAGGAAGGCAATGGTGTAATTTTTACAATTTTTGGAGGAGGTTTAAGCACTTAACAAGATGAGAGAAGATGGAGTTTGTGTGTGGGTCTTCAAAACTCCATGGCTGTCGCCTGCTTGGAGAAGAAGAAGGGAAAATCAGAGAGTGAGGGAGTGGGTTTACGTGAGAGAGGAGAATAGAGATAGGAGAGAGAGTGGTGAGTGAGGGGGGTTACTTTATTACTTTTAATTGCTTTTGTTGTTTTGTGTATAAGAAGAGATAGGTGAGGGTGTGAGAGGGGGTCCAAATCGGACACACACAGCACACACACACAACCTTTACTTGTTATTTTAAAAGTGGACACATAAGTTTTGGTTATTTATGTTTCTACCCCAAAACTTCCCGTTTTTGACAGTTTTTACTAATTTCTCGTTTTATTGATTTTATTGGATCTAAAGCTTCACTAATATTTATTAATGATTATTTAGTTGACCAAAATTGTTACGAGTCTATTTGACCCGCTTAAAGACACGTTTTTCCGGTTTCCTCGAAAAACGTGCTTTAAGGTTCGTTAGTGTTTTTAATCCATTTTAAGGATCCGTTTTCTTTGGGATTTGTTCCCTAATATTTATTTAGTCTTAATTAAGCTTATAAATTACTTATTAGCCTAATTAATCACTATTTTTAATTACGGGGTATTTCAATCTACCCCCCTTAAGAAACTTTACCCTCAAAGTTGCTCAAGGTTTAATGGTTTAATAATTCTACTCATTAGGCAACCAATTGCCATAATGTGTCTTACTACCACCTATGAGGTGTTTACTTCATTCCACATTGCAAGCATACACTCTTCAAGCATCATACACAATTCACATACACAATCCATCATTTTCAATTCATACCATTCCACAATACAACATTGCAATTCACAATACACATTACACACCATCACACATCGTACATACACAACACATTACACATACACACCGCACTACATGTGCCATCGAAATCTATTACAATACCTACACACTATGCAATGCTTACCCCGAAGCAATGCAAAAGCAAAAAGGCTCTACCCCCCTTAAAAGGGGTACGCCCCGTACCCGTATTACTAAACACTAGACTAGCTAGTCTATGAATAACTGTGGGTACTTCACCTTCATGGCATCTTCCAACTCCCATGTCGCTTCTTCGACATCGTGGTTTGACCATAGGACCTTCACCATTCGTATGGACTTATGGCAAGTGTCTCTGGTCTTCCTGTCAAGGATTCTCACTGGGGTTTCAACATATCTCATGGTTGGCTCAATGGATAATCTCTCGGGCTCTAAGACATGAGAAGGATCAGCAATGTACTTCTTGAGTTGTGAAACATGAAAGACATCATGTACACGTCCCAAGTCCTCAGGTAGTGCTAACCTGTAGGCTACGGCTCCAACTCTCTCGGTGATAGCATACGGCCCTACAAACTTTGGGCTCAGCTTGCCCTTCTGGCCAAATCGGAAGACACCCTTCATAGGTGAAACGCGCAAGAACACTTGGTCGCCCATGGTGAACTCAAGGTCGCGTCGTCGCACATTCGCATAGGATTTCTGTCTATCTTGGGCTGCCTTCATATTAGCTCGAATCTGCTGAACTTCAGCTTGCACTTGCTCAAGATACTCCGGTCCTATGATGACCGCTTCACTCGACTCATCCCAACACAAAGGTGTACGACAAGGTCTACCGTATAAAGCTTGGAAAGGCGACATCTTAATCGAAGCATGATAGCTATTATTGTAAGAAAACTCGATAAGATGAAGCTTATCTAACCAACTCCCCTGAAAGTCTAAGGCACATGCCCTCAGCATGTCCTCCAGTGTCTGGATGGTCCTTTCTGTCTGACCGTCGGTCTGAGGATGGAAGGTGGTACTCAGCTTCAATTCTGTACCCAGCGCTTCCCGTGTAGCTCTCCAGTATCTCGAAAGAAATCTGGTGTCGCGATCAGATACTATGGTTTTAGGGACTCCGTGATGTCTGATAATCTCCTTGTCGAATAGCTCAGCTAGCTTCACTACCTTCCAGGTGTCCTTCATCGGTATGAATCTGGCAACCTTGGTAAGGCGATCGACTACAACCCAGATCATGTTGAGTCCTCCCCTGGCAGGTGGGAGTCCCACAAAAAAATCCATGGAGATATCATGAAATTTCCACTCCGGAACTGGCATCGATTGTACCATTCCGCTCGGTCTACAATGTTCAAACTTCACTTTCTGGCATGTTAAGCATCTCAATACAAATTCCGTCACGTCCGATTTCATTCCAGACCACCAGAAGTACCTCTTCATGTCTTTGTACATCTTGGAGGCTCCTGGATGGACTGACAATGTGGAACTGTGTGACTCTCGCAGGATGCGATCCCTTAGCTCAGCATTGCTTCGGGGGACGCATAGCCTGCCATTCAACCGAATCAAACCATCTTCATGTAGCTTGAAGTCATACTTTTTATTCTCAAATGTACCATTCTCGATCTTTTGTCTGATTTCGGTTAGGTAAGGGTCGCTCAACTGAGCGTCTCGTACCTCGTCAACCAAGCTAGAAGAAGCGAGTAGCGAATGGAGCGAGTGTGCTCGACGGCTCAGGGCGTCGGCTACAATGTTTGCCTTCCCTTCCTTATACTGTAGGTCGATGCCGTAGTCTGAAAGAAACTCCATCCACCTTCTTTGTCTTAAGTTCAATTCTTTCTGTGTGAATACATACTGTAAGCTCTTGTGGTCGGAGTAGATGGTGATGCTTACCCCATAGAGATAGTGTCGCCATATCTTCAAGGTGAAGACAATGGCTCCTAACTCTAAGTCATGTGTCGGGTAATTCTCCTCATGCTTTTTCAGCTGGCGGGAGGCATAAGCTACAACCTTGCCATGCTGCATGAGTACGCATCCCATTCCTTTGCCTGATGCGTCGCAATATACCTCAAATCCTTCTGTGCCCTCTGGAAGAGTAAGGATGGGCACTGAGGTCAATGAGTCTTTTAGGCTCTGAAATGATAACTCGCACTCATCTGTCCATACAAACGGTGCATCTTTCTTCAACAGTGTAGTCATGGGCTTAGTGACTTTCGAGAAGTCCTTTACGAATCTCCAGTAGTAACCGGCTAGACCAAGAAAGCTCCGAATGTCGGTAACAGTCTTAGGTCTAGGCCATGATCGTACAACTTCTATCTTGGAAGGGTCCACTGAGGTACCTGCACTCGAGATGACATGACCGAGGAATGATACCTGAAATCATCCATGAATACTTCGATACTTTTTTCGATAAAATCAGCGAAAATTGCCTGCATGCAACGTTGGAAAGTAGCAGGTGCATTGCAGAGTCCAAAAGGCATTCGGGTATATGCAAAGGTACCGTAAGGGCAGGTGAAGGTGGTCTTCTCTTGGTCCTCAGGTGCAATTGGAATCTGAAAATACCCTGAATACCCGTCTAGAAAACAATAAAATATCCGTCTACTATCCGGCACAGACTTCCTCTGGTTTTGCCGGGTAATATACATCCGGCACTAAATCCGGCACATTCAACAATTGCAAGAAACATAAAAAAATTAACGAATGAAAGAATATAATATGGCAATTACCAGTTTAAGGACTTGGACTAATTCCAAGTCCCCGGCAACGGCGCCATTTTGCTAATATAAATTTTAGTAGGTTAAATATATACTTTTATGTACAAGAGAGTAAACAGAACATAGGAAAAGAATCAAGAATGTGCCGGGTATGAACCACCCGGCACCCTGCACGGCAGTGAATAAAAATGAAAGAAAACCTACTCAATCTATACGGGTAGCAAACAAAAACCCGGTCAAAAGTAGCAGGGAAGCAAATTAAGACCAAGCAAGTCGAACCCTAGGGACTTGAATACAAAATTAGTCCTAGCCTTGGTAATTACTAAGTAAAGAGGGGGAAAAAGGTGTATAAGTATTTCTAAACTAACTAAACTAATTATTCACAACGAACTAACCTTGATTAGGGTCAATTAACAATGTAAGAACTCATATGATCACGGATCAAAAGTGGCAAGTCTCGAAAAGGATTCTCTTTCTCGCAAAATGTATATGCCGGGTTTGATGCCGGCCACATTATACCCGGAGCATTCAAAAACTTTGAATGTGCCGGACATATTCCACCCGGCAGTCAGTCCGGCATCGTACATTTCGTAAATAATTTTTCCAGTTTCAATTATGACAAAAGGAACTCATTATCCTTATTCGCATCGTGCATAAATAATGCCGCGAATACGAACAGAACAATGGGAAATAAGAGAAACAATCCTAAATCTTAGCATTTGTTGCCTACTTCTCAAAGCAACAATATTAAAGATTACCAAAGTCATAACCTATTCTACTCTTGCTGTTGAAGCCTTAAATAGAACTTTGTGATGATAGAACAAGAGAAAATTCTTGTTCTATTGATAAGGAGATTAAAACTCGGGTTAAGAAACTTGAGAATTCCATTAATGATCAAAGAGTGTTTACAATGCAATCAATCTAATCAAAGCAACCAAAGAGTCTACCAAACCAACCAGAACATTTGAGAGAAGATATATGGAGGATCAAGAGTACAACTTGATGAGAATTCCCTTGAACTCGATAATGTCTTCTTTCTTCAGGTTGGATTCGCAGCGCTTCCTTGGCAGTAGTTCGTCGCGAATTTGAGAGATTTATGGTGTAAAGTAATATGAATGAAATCTCCTCCAAGTGCAGACTCTCGGCCCTTTTATAGACTTGAAAATCTTCAGATGCCGAGTCCCATGTCGGGTACAACTTATCCAGCATGTGAATAAAACACGTGCTTTTCAATAACGGTCAAAAACCGCCTGGCGTGAAAAGTCACATATGCCGGATAGAGTATATCCGGCACCATGTCCGGCTTTGAGGATTTTACTAACGGTAAATAACCGTTATCATTTGGCGAGTCGGTGCGACGTTTTGCTTATGCCGGATAGATCACACCCGGCAAAATGCCCGGCCTGATCTTCTTTCTGATGCGAACTGATGCCGGGTAGAAGTAACCCGGCTCCACATCCGGCATTGCTTGGTTTTTGATGTAGAACTTGCTCCTTGCAGAGAAAACACTCAAAGCATTAGTCTGATCATATAAAATGGCTTTTAATATAAAATAATGTAAATACTATCTATTATAATCTTATTTTAACTAATAATACTACAAATCTAGCTTATAAAACATGATAAGTCTACGGCTTATCACTCGCATTTGGAGAACTTCACATACAGCTGGTTCTCGCGCATTGTCTCAAGCACTTTCCTCAAGTGAATTTCATGCTCCTCTGCTGATTTTGAATATACAAGGATGTCGTCGATGAAGACAACAACCGAAGTGTCCAACTGCTCACTGAATAGACGATTCATGAGGTCCATGAATTTAGCTGGTGCATTTGACAAACCGAATGGCATCACTGTGAATTCGTAGTGGCCATATCTGGTATGGAATGCCGTTTTCTCGATGTCTTGCTCTTTGATAGCAATCTGATGATACCCTGAACGGAGGTCGATCTTGGAGAAGACTGAGGCTCCTTTCAGCTGGTCGAATAGGTCGTCGATGCGTGGTAATGGGTATTTATTTTTGACTGTAACCGCATTCAGCTCGCGGTAGTCAATACAAAGTCGGAGACTACTGTCCTTCTTCTTCACAAAGAGGACCGGTGCTCCCCAGGGTGATACGCTCGGGCGTATAAACCCTTTGTCGACTAGATCACGTAATTGCTCTTTCAATTCAGTCATTTCAGCGGGTGCCATGCTGTACGGTGCCCTAGCAATGGGACCGGTACCTGGCAAGAGGTCAATCTCGAATTCCACTGCTCTCGGTGGTGGCATGCCGGGTAGCTCCTTAGGGAATACATCAGGAAATTCAGATACAATCGGTACTTCATCATTGAACTCTGGATCTCTCTCCAGGTCTTGCACATAACATAAATACACTTCTTTGCCCTTTCTGAGCTCCCGGTACATGGCCATAGCGGAGATGACTGTGGTCGAAGGCTCTCTCGGTCTCTGGCGGTAAGATACGGTAACCTCAGAAGGACTCTTGAGCAGCAATCGATGCTCGGTGCAGAGGATTCTACCCTTGTGCCGCTCCAACCAATTCATTCCGATTATCATGTCGAATCCCAACCCATTGAATTTGATGAAGGAAATGGGAAACGCTTCATTTTTTATTTGTATCGTGGTTGATTGGTAGTACTTGGTGCACTTTACTCGCTCCTTCGATGGGAGAGTAACCACAAAATTCGGTAGCTCATCCGCATCTAGCTTCAACCTCTTCACAAAAGATGGTGATACGAAAGTGTGAGAGGCGCCGGAGTCGAATAACACATTGGCATCAATGCCATTCACTGGGAATGTTCCCGTTAAGATGGTGCCGCTTCTGTCGGCTTGTGCTTCGGTGAGGATGCTCAGGTTACCTTCGGTACCGAGTCCACAACCTATTGGATTCCAATTGGATAAGTATGATGGTGGACACAAGTGGAATTAAAAACACTGCTCTTTATTGATAAACCAACCATCATACATACCGTGTCTCTAATACACGTTACTAATAGATTACATGATACTATGAATTTAATACTTTCTAAAGGTAAGGTTCTGGCGTTCTGGTTTCATGTGTGTGGCATTTATTATTGCCGGTGGTGTCGTATTCAACTTGATCTTGTTGATCCCGTGATACATCATCCTAGAGTTTCCACCCATGATTAGGACATCTCCTGATCTCAATACTAGTTTCTGTGCGAGGTCCACACGCTTCTGCTCGCTATAAAAAATACGGCGTCATCACCAATGGACCAAGACACTACGGGCACTCCTTGTTCAAGAGATTCCGCTGTCTCGTCCTTGTCTTGGTGTAACCCAAGTCGTCCTTCTTTCTCATAGAAGTTGACGATACAGAGGTCCGCTTCCAGTGCAGGGATCGGTTCATGTTCGCATTGTCATGCAAGTTCTACTGCTTGCGTGACGAGTGTCTGAAAGTCTGGAGGTATTGTCGTTGGCGTTGCTCCGTCTCGTGTCCGTGTCTCTTGGTATGTCTTGGTATAAGGATTCCAATCCTTTCCTAAGCACATCATCTGCAGCTTCATCTTCGCTCCACCGGGGAATTCGGGTGTATAAAATCCACCTTGACCCGTCCTAGCTCGTTGCATCGTCGGATGATTGAGATTTGGGCTTCAGGTGTCAGGTATCCCTTTAATAAGATCATACCTGATCGGATGACCTGACACTGTTCACTGGTGTAGTAGTGGTTGGTGATGTCGATCTCTTCTTGATTCAGGTTTACCGGTATCGGATAACGGATACTAAAGTTTCCTATGGTTATAAATTTCATCTACGGTGAGTACTAGTTTCAACTACTTCGTTTCATGCTCAATTCGCACTTCAATTCACTTACTCATGCATTCACTCAAATGATTACTCCAATACTTAGTCATGCTTCTCAAGGATTCAAGGTTCGGATAATTACCTGGGCCGGACTTGGAACCGGACCCGTCATGATCAATCACATGCAAGACAGGCTGCCTCTGAGGTGCACCCCTCTGAGGTCCCCGGGATCCCTGTCCCTGTGGTGTCTGCTGGGTCGGTGCATTGCCAGATGCAACCTCCTTGCCTTCCCTTTGCTTGTAGCCTTGGAAGTTCCCTTTTGGCTTGGCATTCTCTGGGCATCTATTGGCTGTATGTCCCGGTTTCTGGAAATTGTAGCACTTGATTTCTCTCCCATAGCAGTCCTTGCCGGGATGGTCTTGGTTGTATTTCCTGCACACATAGGTGCGGCCGTCGGAGAAGGTTTTGGTGAAACCGGAGCCAGAACCTGAGGTTAAAGGGTTAGCACATGAAATACCCCAAACCTAAGTATACTAAGTAAACATCAAATCATGATGTATTAAGGCTAAAATATGCCTTAGAAAGATTGGTAGACAATTTAAACCAAGGAAAACATAAGAAAGTGCCTTAAAGGCAATCAGGGCAAAACGTGCTCTAAGCTTGGAGAGACTTGGGTGAGTACCCAAATATCATGATAAGACCTTAGTAATATCCTAATGGTCATTTTAAATCAATTAGCAAAGAAAACCAAACTTTAAAACAAGTTAAACACAAAATGTGCTTTAAGAAGTCTTAAAGCACATTTTGAGAAATTGTCTTAGAATTGAGTTTTGAGTGGCTAAATGTCCATCATTACTCTTTAATCAACATGTGTACTAATTAGTATCACATTAGGAGATCTAAATCAAGGGAAATCAAAAATTTCCCGATTATGTGCCTTGATTAGTGAATAGTAACTATTAGTGACTAGTTTAAGTTTTAATCAATATAAGTCAATTAATTGGTCAACAAAGACCATGTTAGCCTTATATTAAGAGGGTGGCCGGTTTTTATGTGGGGAGTCACCATATGAGTCATCAAATGAGAAAGGAAAAGAAGAGATAAGTAAAGAAGTTACTATTTGCTTTATTAAAGCAAAATATCTTATATTAGCTCACTTTTCTCCTCTTTCCTTCATTTCTTCTTCTTCACCCACGGTTTCTTCTTCTTCTCTCTGTTCCAAAACCGAGAGTGTTGCTTCTCCATGGTTCTCCATCTTCAATCACTTGCCAAATACAACTCCAAGCTCCAAATCCAAAACAATTGCATATTTGTCTTAGTTAGGTCAAGACCTATCTTTCTATCTTTTCAAATCTTTCAAAGCTACATTTTGGTGCCATGAGAAAACTCCATTGAAGGGGGAAAATCAAGTTTGAAGAGCTCATTAGCTTCTCCATTCTCTTAAGGTAAAGAATATGTAAGAAAAACCATGTTTCCACCATTTCTACACATTACCGAAAATTACTACTCATGGGGATTCATTTTTATCCATTGTTCTAGCTTGATTCTATTCTCCAAGGGCTAGAGGAGGTCCTACTTAATTCATATCCAAGCTTGCTTTGAGAATCCAAGGTAAAACATTCAGTTTAATACCTTAGAACACATTTTTAACCTAGGGTTTACTCCTTAAGGTTAGTGTATTGTTTAGTACTCATATGAGTCCTTGAATGTTGATTAGAACATTGGCAAGGGGAATTTAAGTGGTGGCCGAGATCTATGCAAGAAGAAGGCCTAAGGAGGAGATTAAGATAAGCTTGAGAAAACAAGGTAAAATGCTTACCTAATGGTGGTTTAAGATTAAGGAATGAGTTTTAGATAAATACCAATGTGGCTTAAAGCTTACATTGTGTATTGGGTTATATAACCTAAGAAAAAGAACTTAAACAAGCTAATGAACTTGTGATTAAGGAGCTAATGAGAATGAGTTAGTAATATAAGTTTAAGGTGGATTTTAAGAGCATTATAACTACTATGAGATTGATGAGTGTATTTGCAGGTTGAAAGCTTATATATGTGGGAAATTCAGTGTTTAAGTTTAAGTCATTTAAGGGCCTAAGAGCCATGTCATTTAAGAGCCTTAGTGCTATGCAATTTAAGATTATTGCAATATATATTGAGTTTGTTGTGAATGAGTTGGTTTGGGTGATGAGATATGATGAGAAGAACTTGATGTGTGTGAGATGGTTGAATGAGGAAAAATAATGTGTTTGGGCATGATAAGATACTAGAGGAGTTATGGCGAAATTTGAGTAGAAAGCAAAGTGTTTAAGTGGTAGTGGTGAGCTAATATGCCCTAGGGTTTACTAGGGAGCATGAAAAGAAAATTGGGTGGAGATGAGTTGACTAAGGAGTTCTTGAGGTTTAGGATGACCTAGAGATGTCTAGGAGAAGTTAGAGGAATGGTGAGTGTTTTGAGCACACCAAAATCATGAGATGAGGAATATAAGAAGTGTGCATAAGATTAAGGAGAAGGTATAATGATTAAGGTGATTTGAATATGTTCTAAGGGAAATTAATGACTAAGGAAGTACTAGGAAGTCTTTGAGGTTGTCTTGATGAAAAGGGGTAAGATAAAGTGTTGTAATGAGTGGTAATGATCGAGGCGTTACCTTGAAGGATTTAGGAATCAAGAGAATGTAATTGAGTATTTAGGACTTAGGCAAATGTTGGTGCACAACTAGAAAGGAAACAATGTGATGATGATGGAAGTTTAAACCTGTTAAGGAACTTTAAGTAAATGCTTAAGAGAGTTTTAGATAGTGAGAGATGCTTGGGAGATGATGTTATTGTGGTGAGGAAGACTTTTGGCATAGTGGTTACATTAGGTATGAACCACCACCTAGAAACCTAGAGGAAAAACATTACAAGTGTTAGCATCATTACAAGGAAAATGCATAATGACTAAGATGGATTTTGGTGGATGATTTAAGGTATTTTAAGGAGGGCTTAAGGTGTATTTGAGGTGCCCAAATGAGGTTATAACATATTAGGATATATGAGGAGAAGTTTGGAGTTGGAAAGGAATTTAGAAACAAGGTTCTGGAGCCGACCGACCTTAGGGACCGGACTTGCAAGGTCGGTCGGGCTCAGTTTACACTACCGGAAAATGTTTCTGGAATCGACCGAATTTGGGGACCGGACTTACAAGTTCGGTCGGACCTGTATTTTGTGAAGGAATTAAGTCTCTGGAATCGACCGAACATAGGACCGGACTCGTCAAGTTCGGTCGAGCTTAAATTTCCCTCGGGGAATCTCTCGGGAATGGACCGACCTTGGGGACCGGACTTGCAAGGTCGGTCGGGGTAGAATTTTCAAACGGTGAAGTGTTCTGGAATGGACCGACCTTAGGTAAGGTCGGTCGGTAAGTCCGGTCGAGCCTAAAAACAAAAAAAAAAAGAGAAATTTTGAATTCTAAGAATGGCAATGGGTAATAAGGTATGCCTTTGGTAGGGTAGTAATGATTGAGACCCTAAGAACTTAAGAGATTAAGTTAAGTCAAGTATAAACTTGAAAGTTTAAGAATTAAGTTTGTAAGATTAAGTGTAAGACCTAAGAGGTGTTAGGTGGGGATCATTAGGGAATTAAGTAAGTTAAACAAGTTAAGTAAGTCATATTAAGTTAAGTGATTAACAACCTAAAACTGAATGAATGTTTTAGGACTTGGGAGTTTGGACTCCGGGAGAGTAAGCAGCCGAACGACCAACGGTGAACGGTACAGTTGTTTCTTCTTGTGACCTGCTTGCTAACGAGGTGTCCCTCGGCTTGTGTGCTATTTGTTTCTGTGTGCTCACTAAACAAGATAAAGCATGCAACCGGAATAGATATACATATATATTATATTGTTGTGTGATGTTTGAAAACTAACACAACATACCGTGAGAACTTACTAACCAATGTTTAGTAAGGAATTGAGTGAGATTAAGGAACGCCCCCTAATGAGGGACGATATGAACCGAAAGAGGTTAACCAGCAAACAGGGTCTTGAGATAACTACTAACTGGAACTTGAGTGAGGAAACCCGGGACCGATCTCCGGTCATGCATGCTAAGGAAAGGGGGTCGTTATCTATAGCAGATTCGACCTCCGCTTAAGGAACTTGTCTTCGGACTTGTTGCCTAGGGCCGGTTGCCGGCTCAGCTACGCTGGACTCCCGTCCAGAGTAGGTGGCATTAAGATGGTGCGGTGGGATCACCTAAATCCCAGGTTCGAATTAGATACAGCCAATCCCCTCCAGGAAAGGTTTGTATATTGAGATTAAGATTAAGATTAAGGTAAGGTTAAGTTAAGTTACAATCATTCCTTTTTAAAGGATGATTTGTATTATTAAGATTAAGATTCAGTTAAGATTAAGTTAAGTTACAATCATTCCTTTTTAAAGGATGATTTGTATTATTAAGATTAAGATTCAGTTAAGATTAAGTTAAGTTACAATCATTCCTTTTTAAAGGATGATTTGTATTATTAAGATTAAGATTCAGTTAAGATTAAGTTAAGTTACAATCATTCCTTTTTAAAGGATGATTTGTATTATTAAGATTAAGATTCAGTTAAGATTAAGTTAAGTTACAATCATTCCTTTTTAAAGGATGATTGGTATTATTAAGATTAAGATTCAGTTAAGATTAAGTTAAGTTACAATCATTCCTTTTTAAAGGAAGGTTATTATTAAGATTAAGATAAGCTACTTCCACTCCTTATTAAAGGATGGTCGTTTCTAAGATTAAGGTAAGAATCAGATTGAGGTAAGATAAGGATGGACTAAAATTAAGAGGGATCATTACTTAAGGAGTTAAATAACTAACTCTCTAATTAAGGGAACGCATTTAAGTCGTTCATTGTGTGTGAACTTTGATTGTTCATATCTGAGTTGTTGTTTACTGCACTTTCTATTATGTTGTGCATCTAATCAACCTCCATGCTATCGACAATTAGTCGTCGTAGCCACGTTAGCTTGGGGGCCATGAGAGGATCGTACCAGCATTCGTGCTGACCCCCTCGGGGGCTTCTTTTTACTACACAGGTGAACATCAGGAGGCGGCCGTCGCGAGAGTAAGAAGGAGTGCAAGTGTTAAGGATTAAGTATGACCTACGAGTTGTGCCTGTACACTCGTACGGCAATTGAGTTAGTAAGATGTATAGGTAGTGAGAGGATTGCAAGAAGGTTATGTAAATGGTTAAGGTTGTTAGACTAATGTTCGGTATATTCTGTAGTCAGACCGTGGCAAGGTCCTGGATTGTAAAGAATTCCGCTGTGACATGTTTATGTATATACTGTTAAGTTGCGAGACCACATTTGGATTGAGATGGGGTGTTACAGCACATGTGTGCGTGGATACACTAGTTATGATACTTGTACGAATACGATTTAGGAATAGAAGTTTACCCTTAGGTGGGTATGATCTCAGTGGCTTCGCTGCCACCGGTGCAGAAGAACCAAGTTGAAGAAGTTCAACTGGTTTGCCCTGCTCAGCATGGGCACTGCTTTCACTTGGGAATTTCTTTTGGGATTGCTGAAAGAAATTTCCCTTCTTCTTTTTCCAGCTTTTACCTTGGTTCTGCTCCTCGCCACTGGTGTTCTTGTTGTTGGCTTTGCGCTTCACCGCGGTTTCTTCATCCCGTAGTTGACAAGTGATCTCAACGCGAGAAGCCACGTGATAGCACTCCTGAAGTTTCAGGTATTAGCCGGGATTCTCATTTAAAAAGGATAAAGGAGAGATTTAAGGAATTCAAGGAATTGAAATGATGCTAAGGGTTAACCGACATTTACCTGAAGGGAGGTAAATCGAGTGTAGCCCATACCGTACCGAAGGCGATGGCTCAGACCGCCATAGAAGCGATCGACCAACACCTGGCCGGTGTATCCTAGATCGGGTAGAAGACGGAGGGTAGAAGTGAAAGTGCGGTAGTACTCATCAACAGACATCTTCTCTGTCATTTTCAAGGCATCTAGCTCAAGCCTTTTCTTGGTTTTCACGTGCTCCGGGTAGTATTTGGATCGCAGGAGAGATGCAAAAGACTCCCAATCGAATGTGGGGTCATTGACATGCTCATGCTTGATTAGTTTCCACCAATCCATGGCTGCATCTTTCAGATAATAGGCTGCTACTCTAACTCGAACTCCAGCAGGAGCTTCGAGGGTTTCAAACGCCGTCTCCATCTCGAAGATAAAGGCTTCTAGCTTAGCCGGATCACTCTCGCCCCTAAAGCAAAGAGGGCGGAGTTCCGCTACAGCTTTTACCCAGTTCGCTTCTCTGGGTGGCGGGGGAGGGATTGGCCCCGCTTGAGTTTGCTGGTTTTGCTGGTTCTGTTGCATAGCGCTTATAACTTGCGGTAGCATCTGCGCTACCGTGGCGGCGACGATCTCGGCTATCGTCTGCGCGCCCGTTCCTTCAGAGGCTTCGCCTCTAGTTCAGCCTCGGCCTCGTCCTGACATCTGAACATTTAGCATTTACATTAGGCTTTGCAAGATATGACTCAAGGTCTTGGAATTTTAAGCAAGGTATCGTTCCTAAGAACATCAAGGGTATCTGTTGTTAACAACGGTAGTTCCTAGTTAGTTTTTTTAAGTATCCGCCTTAAGACGGTTGAAATCCTAACTCGATACCACTTTTTGTAACACCCCTACCGTTAATCCCTTTCTTACCGTCTAATCGTCCTATTAATCCTATCAGATCGCAGCGGAAATACTACACTACTACGGCGGGTGATACAACGTCGCTAACCGCCCATACGGCTAGCTAGGCTACTACTATCTACAGTGACGGTCTGATGAACATAATATACCGAGCTACTAAACATTACTTACGGAATACAAATACTATTCGCTTACATAAATGGACTACCGAGTATTCAAAGTATATTCATTTACAACCTTTCATGTTTGCCCAAAGAATGAGTTTCTACCGACTACTCATCTATACCAATTCACCATCCTATCAATATCCAAAAAGGTGTACCCCATGGTACACCGGCTTATCAAAAGCTACAGCCGTGTACTACTCAGTACACCATTCACAATTCATTGTTTACAATCCAAAAAGAAACAAAGCTACATCTCTTCACAGTCTTCATCCTTCTCTTGTACCTGCGTGTAGTAAAAACATCGCCCCAAGGGGCTCAGCAAAAGATGCGTATAAACTCCGCATATACCGCGTGCTAGCTAGGGAACGCCGACTATTTGACGTCCACTGACATGCGGTTCGTTAATTTCATACATACATGCTTTGCATACAACATACATGCATATACAATACATTACACAATCCAAGGCATCGATACAATAGGGCATACAATACTTACCTTCACAATGTTAGCCAAATTACGCATCCGGGTTAATCGGAACGCTATTTACTCTTTTACTCATCGTACATTACTTACTCTTACTTACACTTACTTATTTTCCTTTACTTACTTACTCATTCTTACTTACTTACTTTTACTCATGTTAAGTCGGTATGACCTCCGGCCTGGGGACTACACCGTCCCACCTCCGGGATTTACTTGACTCACCAATCTGGGATGCTACCCATTTAAGGGGTTTGGGCCACGGACCAGTTTAAGAGTCAGGAATCGGATCCAACCTCTTGTGTCTCCTCATCCTCACGTGTGGCCGAAACTATATCAGACTTCTACTCATTCCAATTTAATTACCAATTTAAGTTAGATTGGTTAGCTTGTTAGGAATCAGTTAGAAGTCCAATCACAAATAATATTCGGTCACAACATAATTCACCAAGCATACACACATTCATATTCATCCATACATTTCATGAATTATACAAACTAAGATTTAAAGACAATATACAACGTTATATAACACTACATATTCACAAGTAAACATGATAACTCCGATTCGTGCATTTATCTTGTTTGGTGATCAATTAGCACACTACACACAAATTAGAGTTACCAAGATAGCATACGGGGCATGAGGAATTCATACCGTTCACCGTCGTACTCGTAATCCGACTTTCCTTTGGTGCTCACAAATCAAGTCCTATAACATACATAGGTTCAAGGGATTAATTCAACTATCATTAACTTAACCCGTATTCCTATTACGTTTCCTAACTCTTACTTACTATGTCCTTACACTTCTTATACTTACCCATTATTTATTTACTCTTCATTACTTTAAGTTTCTTTCCTTACTTAACCTTGGTACATTGATATATGTACATTTATATACATGGGTATACATATATACATATATATATATATATATATATATCCATATATATATGTATGCTATTATTATTTAATTTACATTTTTTTTTACTGGACCGAACCTGCAAGTCCGGTCGCAAGTCCGGTCCATTCCAGTAGCTTTCATTACGGAAATTTTTCTTGCCCGACCGAACTTGCAAATCCGGTCGCAAGTTCGGTCCATTCCAGAAGGTTTTAAACGGGGAATTTTCTGGTCCGACCGAACTTGCAAATCCGGTCGCAAGTTTGGTCCATTCCAGAAGGTTTCAGATGGGGAATTTTTCTGGCTCGACCGAACTTGCATGTCCGGTCGCAAGTCCGGTCCATTCCAGAAGGTTTCCGTCTTTGTGATTCTGGGCTCGACCGAACTTGCAAGTCCGGTTGCAAGTCCGGTCCGGCCCAGTACTTCAGTTTTAAAATCTGTTTTCAGTTGATTTCTTTACCCATTGTTTCCCCAATCTTTACCAATACTTCCCCACATGATTTAGCACTAATTAATCATTTTAAACCATGTTAACTCACCCATTAATCCATTACACAATCCTATACTAACTTATACACACAATTTTCCTAGTTTCAATTCAACACTTACATTGTGTTCTTCCCTCACTACATTTTGCTACAGGTTTTGACACCTACACTACCCTTCTATAACTCCCTCTTCTAATGTCATTTCTAATACCTCTAATGCATTACAACTACGTTAACTATCTCTCCCAATCTACCCTCTATCTATCTCAACCAAAATCTGTTACAACTCATGTTTTTCACCTAGTTTCTAATTCACTAAGTGTTCTAATCCTATGTAAATTTTGCCATAGTCTCCCTTATATTTTTATGCTCTCACCACATGGTTTACACTCACATTAATGATCCATACCACCTGTTTATAGCCAATACAAATATACCCAACTCTCATACACAAATACCACACTAATCAACATTAAATTCCTGCACTCAAACATTAATTCCCAGTTATGTTTTAACAAGTTTTAAGATGTCTTTTAAGGTTCAAAACACTTGTTTCCTCCTACACATTACACTACTACTACATTACCATTTTACAATACATATTTTCACTTCTAAAAATCTGTTACATTATACATTACTAAACTACACAAGAGATTGTGATTTACCTTGTTGCTTTACTAGCTTCTCCTTTCTTCTTCCTTCTTCTTTCCTTTTCTCCTCTTCCCACTGGTTACGGCACTTAACACTCTAAACTACAACCCATTCATATACACCATTTTAATACACTAACTAACCCTTAGATTACCTTAATGTTTTATTGTAGGTTTTAGGGTTTAGGAAGTCATTACCTTGCAAGGGTGTAAGTAGTGTTTGGAATGGCTCAAGAACAAGATTTCCCACTCCACCAACAATGCCAAAATCGCCTAGAGTACAAGGAACAACAAGAGTTTAGTTTCCAAATTTCGTTTTGCCCACAAGGGCTAGAAAAAGATGGAGTTTTGAGAATATTTTTACCTTAAAATAACAAGGAGAAGAAGGTAGTTCTAATGGTGGTCTTGAAGCTCCAAATGCTCCATACCCATGGAGATGAAAATGCTCCTTTTCTGATTTTGAAAAGAGAGGAATGCTCTACTTGGTGAGAGGAAGACAATGGTGTAATTTTTACAATTTTTGGAGGAGGTTTAAGCACTTAACAAGATGAGAGAAGATGGAGTTTGTGAGTGGGTACTCAAAACTCCATGGCTGTCGCCTGCTTGGAGAAGAAGAAGGGAAAATCAGAGAGTGAGGGAGTGGGTTTACGTGAGAGAGGAGAATAGAGATAGGAGAGAGAGTGGTGAGTGATGGGGGGTTACTTTATTACTTTTAATTGCTTTTGTTGTTTTGTGTATAAGAAGAGATAGGTGAGGGTGTGAGAGGGGGTCCAAATCGGACACACACAGCACACACACACAACCTTTACTTGTTATTTTAAAAGTGGACACATAAGTTTTGGTTATTTATGTTTCTACCCCACAACTTCCCGTTTTTGACAGTTTTTACTAATTTCTCGTTTTATTGATTTTATTGGCTCTAAAGCTTCACTAATATTTATTAATGATTATTTAGTTGACCAAAATTGTTACGAGTCTATTTGACCCGCTTAAAGTCACGTTTTCCCGGTTTCCTCGAAAAACGTACTTTAAGGTTCGTTAGTGTTTTTAATCCATTTTAAGGATCCGTTTTCTTCGGGATTTGTTCCCTAATATTTATTTAGTCTTAATTAAGCTTCTAAATTACTTATTAGCCTAATTAATCACTATTTTTAATTACGGGGTATTTCACGAGAGATTTTTTATGATATCTCATTCGGGCCAAAGGTAATTGTAGACTTGAAACAAACATTGGGCCTGAGGCCCAGAAAAGATATACACATAGACAGAGATCACACAAGGAGGGTTATATAAATGTCCTCACAAAATGATTCAGTCCAATAGGTATAGAACAATCCGGAGAAGTGCTTCGGGCATGGGCCCAGGTTACCACAAAGGAATAGGGCTTACTCGCTATTCTCTTTCGGCTTCCCCACTTTTTTCGCATCACCTAAAGGTGTGCGTCTACGGTAGGGTCTTTGAATGACCAAACAGGGCTAGGTAAGGGCACTGCCAGGAAAACGCTTGGGGCTAAAGCCCAGGTATTGAGGGGATGTGGTTAGAAGACATCCTCCTCTTTTCCCCCGCTTATTCACATACCTAGAAAGGTGTGAGTCCCTGACAGGGGACCCTCAAACGGGTCCCGGGGTGACATCGGTTTGTGTGGACCCTCGCTCTCATATGATGCAGAGGTGCAGAAATTAAAGTGCGCACAAAAGTAAACAGACAATGTAATAAAGCCATAAATAAACAATTTCGAGTTAATCCCTCTTTCTTAAAATTAAACAAGTTTAAAAATTAACAATTTTGTCCCCAGCAGAGTCGCCAGTCTGTGAGCCTCTATTTTTAAACCCTTATCCTATGTTGATTAGAGTTGATTGGGATCTGATTGGGTTTTATGTCCACTTATAACCTAAGTTTAATAACTATGTCATGCAACACTAATTATTAAAACCTAAGTTAGCTCACTGGAACCTATTATGAGTCGCCACCTAATTTTAACCTAGGGTAAATTAGGAATGGTAGAGATCGGGTTCGGGGGCTTGATATTCAACTTAATTAGGGTTCAATTACTTTCATTACCCAAGAAGTCGTTTTTCCTCTACTTAGTTTAATTACGGCTTATTACGAGTCGTTTTAACTTAAGTGTGCAAACTTCTGGTTTTTTTTTTATTTTTAACATTTTTTACAAAAAAATAAAGTGAAAAGTGAAATTACCTAAACTACGGTTTCGGAGGCGGAATTAGGTCACATTTTGTTTTTGTCCGTGGCCACTGACCTACTGTCCGAACCCACGGATCCTAGTTAACTCAAATTTTGCAGAAACTTCGAATTTAAAACAAAATGAAAGTTTGAAAAGTCCTGGGCCATGGACACAACGTCCGTGGGCCCGGACACTGTTTGGAAACAACCTAAATTTTGAAATGAAATTAAAATCCCGCCGCCGTCCATGGGCCCGGACACAGAGTCTGGGGCTACGGACCACCCTCAAACGGCAGGTTTTGGGTGGTCCCCGACGGTGTTTTAAGCTCAAATATTTTGGGTGTGTAGTCTGAAAGATGTACAAGACGTTAGTGATTGAAAGATTCCAATTTGAAGTCGAATTATGCACGAAACTTAACAGACAAGTAACAAGGCTGAAGCGAAAACAATTAGCAATACAGAAGCCGAAAAGAGTCGGTTTGAACCCGAATTTTGAGATGAGACTAATAAAGTCGTGGGGAGTTAGGAAAATAGAATTCCCACCTGTTTTACCTTCTATTTCACAACAATTCTTCACACCGGGATTCGTCGGGAGTTCCGTTGATGGTAGATTCGAACGGACTTCGAACTGGGCTTCTGGTCACTGATCGCTCTTGATGTTCTTCACGTCTTGAGGGTGTTATCATGGGGTTTTGATGATTGTTGATGCTTTGGGAGTTGGAAAACAAGTTTAAGTGGTGATTTCGGGGAATTTTCGGTATGATTTTGGTGGCCGGGTGTTGAAAAACGTGAGAGAGAGAGGAGGTTGTGTTTTCTGATTCCTTAGGGTTCTAGAGCTTGTGAGATTCTGTTTTTATCAATTGATTTGCTCTTTTATATAGACTTTCTTACAGATAAAGAAAATCTAGTGAAAACGAGATCTCTTGGATTTTTTCATTAAGTGACTTCCCAAAGGAATTTTGCTGTGAAATTTTTGCCACGTGTCGAGGATGGCAATTATGATTTTTCTGAGGTGGAATCTAATTTTTTAAATATTGGAATACTTTTAAATTCAATTTCTTATCAGATTCAATCAGAAATTGCTAGAAATTATTGGAAATTCGAAAAATCAAAATTCCAACGCCATTATGCTCAAAATAACATCCTCTATCATGGGTTAAAATTTCAAAGCATTTTGAACTGATTTAGGCTGTTTTCGGAGGGAGAGAAAGCTCGCGGAGGGCTAAGGAGCCTTGAAAATTACAGAAATGCCCCTGAAGGTGACCAGACTGCCCCTAGCACTCCAGAAGGTGCCGATTGAACTGGGAATTCCTGCTACTTGACCAATCTCCCTTCTAATACCTGTGTCTCTAGATACTCTCTTCCGGGGGTTAAATTTTGGCTATAACAGGGAGTTAATGTAACACCCCTACTCTAATCGGCTCCTAATCGTCTTACTTAACATTGTAATCGCAGCGGTAATCTAAACAATTGAACTACTGGTGTCACCGTTCTCACTCGCCCATACGAGTAATAACGTGCTTACTGATATATATATATAAATACGAAACAATTTCCCACAGTGACAACAAGAGATAGATCTAACCTTCCCAAACCAATATAAAATACATTCACAGTGAGCATTCTAAGTATCCCAATCCTATACACGTTTCTAAGTTCGTATCAAAATGCAACAGTGCATATTTAAACAACTGTAACTAAACTACCCAGCGCGTCCCGCTCTTTGTCGACACCGGAAGCTGCATACTTGCAAAATGTTTGTTTGTGGTATGGAATCAGCCGCTACTGAGTATGTTACTACACGGCTGTCATGCCCCCTCGGACCCTCAGTTAATTGGTCGAGAGCATGCAATTCATTTTCATGCAAGTAGTTTAATATAAAAAACTGTAAAGCAACAACATATATTGCAGTAAACTCAATTAGCAAACAAGCCCCCGGCTTCACACATCGCATCGTGGTAAACCACTGAAAGCACTAAAACGCTTATATGAGTACAGAGACACCATTCCAACAAACACTTGATAGTTCATAATTGAGTACGGCGACTCACTTGACCAAACAATCCACAATAATCCACACACGAGCACAGCGACTCGACTCAACAGTTCACAATACAGACAAAAGTACAATTACTCAATCATACCAATTCACAACACACAATATGAGCACAATGACTCGTTTCAACAAATCCACCAACATACAACACATAACCACAAAGCATAACCACTTAGCAACAAGGCGAAACAACGAGAGTTATAAACAAGTATAATTTCCCGTCTTTGGCATAGAAGCCCAAATAATGTTTGCCTAATGTACGAGCTAATATAGTCGTTCGTAATTGTTCAGTCATGCCTAATGACAACGTCTCGTTAGAACGACATGTCTCGTTAGAATGACGCGTCTCTAAGTTACCCATCTCCTATGGCGGGTCACCCACGGCAGTAGCCACTCCAGCGGTAGAGTCTCCGACCGACGAACCATCTATAGTCCGTTGGAAATTTATCCAGATACTTACGGATGCCCACACGGCATCCTAGTATCGTTAATTTGTCACAATATACAGTAAGAGCCACAACCTCTTGATTAACTTATCTATACCATCGCATCATCTTACTATTTTTTCCTAACACAGCAGACTAAGGTCGTTAGTCCAATCCTGAGTATGTCGACTCGAGATCCAGTGTTAGATACGAGAGCGGTGTTAAAGAGGCCAATGCTCCGTATATAAGTCTCGGATAATATATATATATATCTTATTATCCTAATGCTACAATGTTTTACTTACGTTCCTTATATTACACATATAAGATAGCATCATTGCCGCTAGTTCGTTTTATAATATGTTCATATATACGAACGGTACTGTTATCGTTCAACAGTAATAATAATAAAGCAGCATTAATACACAACTCAAGCATATTAATTCACACAAGTAGACATTCAATCATAACACAGATTTTCACACAATGTCTGAACTGAGGAAATCCTCAGAGACAATCAAGCCACATAAATAACATACCGTTCACCCTGAATGTATAACCGTGGAGTATGAATCAGCTAGATCCGATGATCCCCGTGTCGTCTCTAACCGTCTAATAATACATAATGCTACTGATTAGAATCCGTATAACGACATAACCCTGCGGTACCCCGTACCGTCTCTATCACCTCCCGGTTAATCCCCCGTTATTAACTGTCAACGTTTGTCGGGTTTTCAGCTTAACTCGGGATTTGGAAAAACGCTATATTACATGCGTAGTTGCGTCTCGTATATTTAATATACTTAAAGTTTGAACTTGGTTATCGCATGTAATTCAATATACCCTTGTATATTATATAGTTTGTTTCTATATTTGCATGTATAATCCTTAATCATATATTATACATTTTTACCTTAGTATTTATTTTCCTAAGGTTTGTTTTTTTTCCAAGGTTAATGTAGTATAATTCATATGTAAAAATACTTTGAATTATATAAATCCTTATTATTCCATGCATACTCCTAACATTAGAATTTCCATATCTAATGTTTGTAATTCTTTTCTCTTTATCTTATATCATTTAAATTATGATAATATATGGTTATTGAACCATATTATATTTTTCCACACCAACATATATTTATTTATATACATGTATTATGGGACCATTATTATATGTTAAATCTTTATAATATATTCTCTTTTAATGAATATTTCTTGCATTATAAATGTTATAACCTTTATAACATTGAAAACCATATTATAAATTTTTATTCTAAAATCCCATTATTTCCGAACAGCACCCTTGTACTCTATTATTTACAAAATCCACCACATAATTTATATAATGTTAATTATAGTTATATAACATATATTATGACATTTATGTCATTAAAACAATTATAACCTATAGTTATAAATTGTTATAAAATACCAAATAGTCCTTATTCTTCTCGGTTTTTATCATATTCCACTATACTTCCATAATTTACAAATCAACTCCAAATTATATTCCATTGTCACACTTATAATATATACCTTATATTATAATCCTTAAACCTTAATATAATTATAACCTATGGTTATAAAGTCCCAAAATAACCGAATAGACCCTAGGCCTGTTTCAAATTAATTTCCAACCCTCCAACTTTCCATATTCACTAAATAACCCCATTTTATAACATATAGTTTCTAATGTCATTAAAACTATATATTATACATATATCTTAATAAAACCCTATATATAACTCCAAAAATTACCAAACTATACCAAAAGGTTATAAATATTATTCCTAACCTTATACTTTCCATATTTACGGTTTCTACCACAAATGTTACCCATATGTAACAATGATATAAAATATCATATATTATACTTATATAATCCATATTAACTCCAAATTTATCCAAATAAATTCTTAAAAATTCCTAATGACCTTATAGGTGTATAAAATACCATTTTATACCCCAAACTTTCGGTAATCTCACATATACCCATATGTTATGTAATTTTTACATTTAAATACATAACTTAGTATAATTTGATAATTAAATTAATAAATCATCAAATCTGGTCAAAGTCTTTTGCTTGGTCAATGTTTGACTTCCAAACATCATTTTGACCCCACTTTCACGGTAATTACATAGATTACCCCAAACTTTCCAATATTTGCAATTTCACCCCAAAACTTTATAAAATCTTATAATTTTTATTTAAATACATTTTAAATCCCAATTTTCGGCTATATTCACCTACAGCCCTCTAATGTTTGTTTATTTATGGCTTTGACCCCATACTTAATAGTAAGGACATAAATTAAATTAAATAACTTTTAAACTTAAATAAAATGGCCTAATGACATGGCCTTATTACAACTTTGCTTTATAACATAAAATTACACATAAAATAGCTCAAATTATACTATAAGCTCTCAGCCTTGCTATAGCTTAACTATTTTTCCACATAATGTCATAATTTGACCATTATGTTAATTAAATCACTTAAATGTCTTGCTTAATTTATCTTAGTCATTTTTTTCCATACTAAGGTTAAAATCAACCATATAAATACCTCCACTCTCGGCACATAATTTATATATGCTAAGAAATCATAAAATCATAAGTTTAAGGTGTTTATACCTTGATTTATGCACTTAAAGCCCTAATATCCATTCGGCAGCTTGGAGGAAAAATCACCACAGCACTCACACATGTTTAACACACCAAAATAAGATATGGTTACACTCCAAGCATGAGCTTACCATAAAGAACAATTAAATGTAAGATTTAAGGCAAAAATCACCTTAAAAATGCAAGGTAGTCTCCAAAGGGTTTCGGCCTGATTTAAGAACACCACATGGTGTTAAATTCACCATAAAATCATGGGGAATAGCTAGACATCAACAAGGTGCTATGGTAATAGGTTTTACCTTGGCAAAATGCCTTAAAGAATGATTTTTCCTTTGATTTTTGGCCACCCTTGCTCCAAATGGTTAACCAAATGAATCAACATGAAAATATGAAGATTATGAGTGAATAAACTCTTAGAAATCAGAAGAAGAAAAACGGATGGAGAATAGAAATCCTTAAGGTATGTTTTTACCTTATAATGTAAATTTTGACCACCATGGTCCCATAGCTTGCTTCAGACGAGAATGATTGGTGTTAAAGGTTTAAAACACTGAGAATGAGCCATGGAAAGTGATAGATCATGAGCTCCATGTGTAGGTAATGAAGAGATGAAGAAAAAGAGCTAAAATAAGCCTTCAACCATTACCTTAGGTGCAAAAGAGATTGATTTGCCTTGAATGCTCAAGAACACTGCTTGAGAGGTTCATGAACTGCCTATGGCTCGGCTGGAATGGGACAAGAGGAAAGAGAAAGAAAGAAAATGTGTTTTAATGAATGAAAAGTAGAAAATGGAATAGTAAATGGTGATTCACCAAATTGGCTAGATATTTTGTATAAAGTTGAATCTGATGTCCTCCATGCTCTAAGCTGCCACCTTAATAAGGGTAAGGATGAGTCATGTATTGACCATTGACTATACTTAGTCAATTTTGCTTAAAAATGCACTATTTGGATTACTATTCATAAATGAATGCCATATTTCTGATTTTTTTGAAATCTTGGATTTAGACCTTCTAATGTGGTACATTATAGTACATTAGTATAACAAGGTCTAATCCAATGCCTAACACCACTCAAAACCAACTCAGAAAGTCAATTTTCTCAAAAACGTGCTTTAAGGAATTTTAAAGCACATTTTGTGTTAGAACATGTTTTAGAGCTTGGTTTCCATTGAGAATGGTTTTATAATGTTCATTATTTCATTATAATACTTAGGAATCCACTTTTGATCCTACTTGAGGTCATACAATCTCTATGGTGTCTTAAAGCACATTTTTGGCTTTACCGATCTTAAGGCATGTTTTGCCTTGTTGAGATCTTTAGATTGTTCCCCAATGGTATTTAGATGTTTATTAACCATCTTAGATCATTAATAGAACATTTAATTATGTTTTTAAGGTTAGGGGTATTTCAGTTAAAGTAGGAAGACGTGTTGGTTTTAGGTGTCCTTGCTGGATGAGATTGTATAGGCGAGGGAAGTGGAAGCTCTGGTTGGTTACCTCTTCTGGTTTTATTTCTCCTTCTTCTGAAACACGACATTTTAAGTTGTTTCTTCTGCGACTGACATCGTGTTAATGCTTACACCCTTTTGAGAGGTGACAGATGTTGTCATCGGGCTGTCAGTGATCAGTTATGGATTCGATTATGGAAGGACGGTCTTTGAGGTCATAGAGCGAAGAGCATACTTGGGTGCCATTTCTTTTGGAGTGGATCTTGCTGGAGTTTAATACTTTTCGATCGAGAATTCTTAGCGAGGCTGTGTGGTGGGAATTTTTCGCACGAGGCTCACTAAAGTGTTTGTAAGAGAGAAAAGAAGTTGGTTGTACGCTTTAGAGAGTTCAAGAGATTGAGCAGTAGTGTGACAAGAGTGAACTCTCATCACCCTTTTATAGACATCGAGTAACGGTCAGCGACCGTTCCCCGTCCGCTTGCGGACAGGTTGTAACGGTACTATTCACAACTGGCATCGGTCATGACTGTCAGTCTTCGACCCGTTGTGATTTTGCCCGTTTCTATCCATTACCCCCTTCCTATTCTACTCTCTCTTTTGTGAAATGGCTGACATCTCTTCAAAAAAAAAAAGAAAAACACTCCCAAAAACTCAAAAATTCTTCCAAAATCATTCCACAAATTCTAAACAACTTTTTTTCTTCAAATCGATTCTCATCAGCAATTTCAAAATTCAAAGGAAGTATTTTGTGGAATATTAAAGGAAAAACACTTCTCAAATCATAGAAAACTCTTCTCACACATGCACAAAGTTCTTCTCACATAATAGGATATTCACTCATACAAAACTTTATTGTCACACCCTATGGTTTTAGGTATATCAAGAGTAAAACTTTCACAATCAAATATAGCTTTAAGAATATTGTAGTAACTAAATCTTATTTCCCACAAATAACCCTTCACACAGATGACCACTGGGTTATAAGATCCAAATGATTATCGTATATCCATAGTGTTATACAGTATTCCTTGGAACAACAACTATATAAAAAGAAATATAATTACTAGTTAACACCATTATATTATTTAGTTAAAAGAATAAAATTCACAAAGCAAACATAAATCTAAAAATATTTTAACCGTTCTTGAGACGGCCTTGCAAGTTTATTTTTCATATAGTTAAAGGGCGAGTGAAAAGTATCAGAGTTGATTTTGGGCAAAGTCAGAGTGTATCCTACGCTTTTCCCATTGTTGTTTCCATTAGGTTTTGGATTCCTTCTCCGTCATCTCATGCAAATTAGGCCACTTGGGTAAAGTTCATGTTTGATATCCTTGAGCATTTGGAGGACAAACGGATGGGCATGTGGATTGGGTATAGGTAGAATTGGCCATAGGCCATGAATAGTAAAAAGTTTTGCTAGCTTGATCTTTGCACTATCATCAAGTGAATTCTGAATACCAAAAGCATCTAGCCAAATGAGTGTAAGTAAGTAGAACTTCACTGGGCTAGGTGGAGGGGGGGTAGTGGTGTAGGAAGTCCCACATCGACGTCCAATATGACGTCCATGTCTAAGCGGTGGTGATAGGTAAGTTTTTTACAGGTACTTGGATGAGGATGATGGAGTTCAGTGGATGACTCCATAAATGGTGGAGAATTTACAGCTCAATATAGAGGTTCAAAACGTAGTAAATAAAAAGCTATCAGATGTTGCCAATTATAAGCTATAATTCATGGCTAGGTAGACCATCACTACAATGCCAACTCTTCTATCTTTAATGTAGATATTACTAAAATACAAAGAGCGCGTAGAGAATTTATTCATGTTTTGGATCGTAGAGTTGGAGGTGGAGGTGCTGGCATTTTTTTCACACATTTTTGTGACATATTTTTGTCATAAAATTTCCATTTTTATCACATATTTTTGTAACATTTTTCTATCACATATTAAATGGTTAATTTGGGTCAAAAAGTTTAATTATGGGGTTGACATTTATCCCACATATTGATGTCTAATGTTTAGAAATGTCACCCCCATTAATGGACTTGTATATTGGTGTTGGCATTTTTTCACACATTTTTGTCAACTACATTTTTCAGTCACGTGTTTGTGTAGCATATTTGTGTCATATATTTGTGTGACATATTTATGTCACACATTTAACGGTAAAGTAAGGGAGATAAGATCTTAAATAAGTGTGGGTGAAACTGCATCTCCCTACGGTATCTCGCTGCTGCATCTACCATTCTTTGTGTTATAACGGGTGATGTACTTTTCTTTTCTTCGCTTTGTCTCTGTACTTTACTACATCAATTTTGTGATGTTTTCAAGCATATATTCAACGTTCTGCTAGTCAAGTTTTATTGTGCTTCAACCAGTGTTTTTGTTGTATGATCTTGATTTTTGTCTGTGTTTGATCTTGTTTCACATCAGTCACTTATTCCAATCATTGTTGAACTTAGCCCAAACCGAAAACCACTTCTTAACACAAATTTGAGGCCCAGATTTGGCCCAAAACCCACCTTGGCCCATATCTGATACGGCACAAAGTCTCCTTTGACTCATTTCTGATCCGGCCCGAAGCTCATTTAGGCCCTAAACCTAGGGCCAATTTCAGCCCAATTCCAAGCCCCGCCCATAAAAACTAAAATCAGCCCAAATCCATCTTTTCAAATACAATTACACTTCCAAAACTCTTCAAAAAAAAAAAACACACCCAAAAACTCAAAAAAATTACCAAAATCATTCCACAAATTCCAAACAACTCTTTTTCTTCAAATCGATTCTCAACAGCTACTTGAAAAATACAAAGGAAATATTTTGTGAAATATTAAAGGAAAAACTCTTCTCAAATCATACTAAACTCTTCTCACACATGCACAAAGTTCTTCTCACATAATAGGATATTCACTAATACAAAACATCATTGTTACACCCTATGGTTTTAGGTATATCAAGAGTAAAACTTTCACAATCAAATATAGCTTTAGGAATATTGTAGTAATAAAATCTTATTTCCCACAAATAACCCTTCGCACAGACGACCACCGAGTTATAAGATCCAAATGACTCTCGTATATCCATAGTGTTATACAGTATCTTCCTTGGAACAATACCTATATAAAAAGAAATATAATTACTTGTTAACACCATTATATTATTTAGTTAAAAGAATAAATGAAATACCCCTAATTAATTAAATATTGATTAAATATATAATCAATTAAATTAAGGCCTAAACATGCCTCAAAATAAATTAAACACAACGATGTTTAACAAAAAGCAAAAATTACACCCTTTAACCTTTTAGGGTGAATAAATATCCAAACGACTTCCGTTTGACCTAAAATTTTAACCTGAGCTTTATAACACATAAATGAACACATTAAAACCGTTTCCAAGGGAAACCAAGCTCAGAAACTCATTGGAACACAAAATGTACACCAAACTTCCTTAAAGCACATTTTTGTGAGATTGTCTCCAAAAATGAGTTCTATTAAATTTTAGGGTCTTCAATACCCTTAAAAAAATCCTAATGTGATATAAAGTGCCACATTAAAATGTACAATTCAAAGTCTTCAAACAATCAAGAAAAAAAATGTGCATTGTTTTGTGAATAACAACCAAATAGTGCAAAAGTAACATTTTATCTTTTGATCATGTCTTTGGTCAATTTGTTTCCTTGACCTTGGCCAATATACTCCGCCAGTTAAAGCATGTAACCCAGCTAGTTACCGCCCCATATGCAATTATTTCTGTCGCACCACCTATGCTTCATTAAGGTGATATAAGTACATTACCTTTTCATATAATATAACTAAGCTACTTACCTACATCTACCCCACCTTGATATAACATTTCCGCTTGTCTTGGTATGTCATCGGTACCCAGTACCAATTCTGAACAACCAAAAAGGCCACCGAAGGGTCTCAAAAAAAACACATAGCTTATGACATGTACATATCTATCGTATAGTAACTAATCTAAGCTACCTAACTCACCCACTTTATAAACATCATTGTCTCTGTCTAATTTAAATCTGTAGCCACCTACCAACTCGCGGGACCTGCAGACCACCAAACACATGCAACAGAGATGAGCACTAGGACATATATAAATACATATTACAACACAATCACGATCACACAATTTCCTCTATTCTACTACTTTTACCATGTTGTCCGACAGCACCTGGAAAACGAGGGAGTCTATCAAGTTCCCCACTTTGACCGTTCCTATCTAATACAACAATGACCGGTCTCTTTTTTTTCTTCCTTCCTCTTCTTCCCACGTAAATCCAAATTCACCCCATACTGCTCCATAACCGAGAGCATCTCCCAGTTTCGATGCTTGCTGCTCCAACACAGAGCCGAGACAACACCCAGCTGCAGAGGAAAACTGTGGAGGAGCAGTTCCGGTTTTCTTCTTTGTTGCTCAAGAACCGTAAGGCAACATCCCAGCTTTTCCTTGCTGCTTCATTCACCGTGAACAACTCCTTTTTTTTTCCTCCATCAGTCACTTCCTTCTTCTTCAACCGAAAACTACAAACATCTATATCATTCCAGAACCGCAAGCAGAGCAGCTTTTCCTTGCTGTTTCTTCTACCCTGAACGAATGCTTACCTTCTCGACTGTAAACAAACATTCCTGCACCTCTCTTCTATCTTTCCGGAAGCGTGAACAATCCCAGCTTCATCTAAGTTGCTCTCTGGTTTCTCCAAGTACAAAACAGAGAAGCGCACCTACCCAGCTTGAGCCCTTTCTTTGTTTTCCTTCACGTCCAAGATCAGAGGAGCTCACCTTCTCCCTTTTATCCAGCAAACCGAGCTAGATGGGTGCTTGAAGTAGTAGCATGTCTCGGCTGAAAACAGGTAAGAAAAGGGAGCAGTCTTAATGTTTTGTTACGGTAAGAAAACCAAGCTCAAGTCACCATTCCATCTCTACTAGACTACCATTCTCCTTCCATTTTCTTTTTTTCCAGCTTTCCTAAGCTATCCTTCTTGTTTTCTTACATGGGAAAACCAGAGGAAGAATGTCCACGATGCATGCAGTGATAACGCCTACACAAGGAGCTTCATTTCCACCATTTCGGTAAGTTTTTTTTCCCCATTCATACCCATGTTCCACCGGTAATACATACCCAGTTTTTCCCAGCCTTTTATAAGTCTTCTCCCTGTTTTCTTCACGTACAAAAATCTGAGGAGAATACCCATCCTTGTGCGGGAAGAAGTCCATGCAAGAAGCTCCATGGCTAGCAGCTTCGGTAAGAAAAAAAAAGAAGAAAAACTCACTCTACTCTTCACTACCGGTGGTGTACCCAGATTTTTCTAGCTCATTCTTTTGTTCTCTTCATGCAAAATCTGTAGAGAAAACAACTCCTTGTAGTGCTACCTCATTTGGTGCTGGATAACACATTAAAAGTCATTTTCACAAGGTAGGAAATCTATACTCCATTGCCTTGTCCTTACCGGTTTGATTCCATGGTTCCAATGGTGTTTTAACACAACTTTTATGTGCAAAAAAAAAAAAAAACAGGCGTGAGAGCTCCATTAAAGCCTACCAATACCAAGGTAAATTAATGATAGTTTGAACTACCATCATACCTTAATTAGATTGTGAATACTACAAGGCTAACACAAGGTTGCCTTGCATGTGAGGCTGGCGCAAGGTCATCTTAACCTTGGGAAAGTTCTGTAAAATTTTCAGAAGCCAAGGGTGATTAAAAGCTAGCAAAGTAAGTATAAACCAACCTCTAAGTGCTATATTAATTAAGCTTAAGTATTAGTTTATGTTTGGAAACTAACGTAAGAATTTTACACATCAGCCGTGAGTACATGTGAAGCCTAGGCTGCTTGGGTTTGCTTAAAAACAATGTAAGCATACTTAACACTTTTAATACATGGTTTATGATATTTTGTTACATATATGCAACAGCCGTGGGTCTTATGGGAATATAGGACTTGATTAAGTGTTAAAATGTTTAATAGCATTTCTGGTGAATTAGTTTGGTATGTCAATGACCTATAAGGTCAAGGAAATTAATTATGGGTCAAAAATATAATTTATTAAGATATATGGTGGCAAGGGAAGTAAAACCGAGACCAAACATGGTCTTAAATGACTTAACTATATATAATAATGTTTCATAACATTTTTAGTTGTAACATAAGGTTTAGATGACATTTAATGTCATAGGAATTAATTAAATGATTTTGGGAGACATAAAAGAAAAACTATATATTAAACCGTAAACAATATAGTTTTTATAACATTTATGTGTAAATTTTACCCAATGTAAATTAATGTAACAAGGCCAAGCATTTTAGGCCATTTAATTTAATTGCGATGTTAAGTTAAAAATGGATTTAAAATGAATTTAGAACAAAATATATATTACCGAAATAGTTTGGGGTTGAATTGCAATTTAAATAAATTTTAGAGACCGAATATAAATAAAATCGAAAACTATATGTTAAAAGAGATATTCTATGAATTTTATTGAGTTTTATAAAATATGGGGGTCAAATGGTAATTTTTGAGAAAGTGTGGTCAAAACCGTAAATACATAAACTTATGGTCAAACTAGTGTATATTGGGTCAACATTGACCAAAATAAAAGCCTTGACCAAATTTAATATCATAAATAATTAATTTATGAACTTATGTTGACTGTATAAGTGAAATGCTGGATTTATAGAACTTATGGGGTATAGAATGAAAATACCGAAAAATAGAGGTGTAGTTTGGTTAATATAGTGATTTATAGCCTAAGTGTAAAATTTGAGAATTTTTGGAGTTATATAAGTGGGCACATTGATAAGAGAGTATAACATATGATTTTTGTGACATATAAGAGTATATAATATAAATAAGAGGAAAATGTGGGCGGAAAGAGAATTCAGAAACAACATGGGGGCTGTGTGGGAATAAGTAGCAAGAAACTATAGGTTATATCAATAATGAGTATTAAAACTATATAGTATAACACATATATGTACATTATGGTAATATATGTGGCTAATGTGTAAATAAGGAAAGTAATGTTGCTGGAAAAAAGATAAGCCAAACAGACCTTGGTCTGTTCGGTAATAATGAGGAATAATGTATGAAAACCATATGTTATAAATAATATAATGTTGGATGATATAACATATGTTATGCAAAAAAAATATTATAAGATTGTGGTGAAAGTATAAATATGGAAAGTTGGGGGTTAAAACAAAAGAAACAGAACCTAAGGGGCTGTTTGTATTTTCGGAAATTTTAAGACCCTATTATATGCATATTATATGGTTTAATTGTTATAATATATGGTAAGTTAAGTATGTTATAAAATTGTGGTGAGATTGTAATATTTGGAGAGTATGGGATTTGAAAGGAGAGGAAATATTAAATATATGCCTATTCGGCAATAAAGGGGAAATATTACAAAACTATAGATTATATCTTAATACAAGTTTTGATGTTATAAAATAAGGTATTTATAACATGGTATAAGGTATGTGGCTATATTGTAATTAATGGAAATTGTAAGAATAAAGAGGTAAATGTGTTATATATATATGCAATTTTCGGTAATAATATTAGTTGCCAAAACTATATGCTATAAAGTTTAATGACATATAAGATATCATACCATATGATATCATGATATAAGTATAACACTAAATAATGTTATGTGGTCAAAAGCATAGTTTGTAAAAGACTAACATGCTAGCGCACATATATATAATATGCACATTATGTATATCAAAATGAAAATATGAACTATGGTATACAATGACACAAAATACTATGGTTAATATAAGGTTTTGGAATGGTTAAATAAACCCTACAATAATAAGGATATATATATATATATATATATATATATATATATGCCTAATATAAAGTTCATACTACATTAGAAACTAAAGTGTATACATGTATAAAATGCTGGCGCAACGATACGCATATATAATATGGTTTACAAACCATATAGTAGTCAATAATAAATGTTAACGTGTAAGTATAATTGTATACCATAATGTCATAAAGTCTTGAATGAACACAATTTGTTACATGAATGAGAAGTTGTATAACATAAGGTATATATCAAGAGAATAACCTAACATACCTTGTGAAGTAACGCTGCATGGAATGCATACAGCCATAGGATATAAGCAATAACTATGCATGCAGCCATAAGCATAACAATACTGATGCATACAATATAACAGCTGATTTAAATATACGAGAACGAGCGGAAGTACATAAAACGCAACGCTTATAAAATACTACGAGTAGGAAAATATAATTCCTATGTTAAAAAACGTTAATGACGACGTTCGTATAGAAACCGATATCTTGGCTAAACTGAAATTTAATAATTACAACGAGTAAGGGATTTTTAAGATAACTATACGTTAATTAGTAACAGTTGAAAATCCGGGGGCGTAGTACTGGGATTATAGACATTATTCAGAAATACCGAGTCATACTGTCATGTGGATTGACATATAGCGTCCTTCGTATTGTTAGATCGCCCGTCAGACGTGAAATACCCCGAACTTAAACATAAGGATTAAAATTAATCTAATACGTATTTAAGGGCCTAATGGTACCTAATTAATATTGGTAAGGAAAAATAAATCCAGAAGAAATAAAGAAACGCTTAAAAAGCGGAAAACGCTAAATAAGCGTTAAATAACCATAGGAGGTATGAGACCTCGGTTAGAATATTATATGGATTATTAAGGCTTAATAAGGCCTAAATAAGATATGGGAACAACTCCCGAAGAAAACGGATCCAAATAATGAATTAAAACGCTAATAGAGCTTTAGAGCACGTTTTTCGAGAAAACCCGGGAAACATGACTTTAAGCGGGTCAAATAGACTCGTAACAATTTTGGTCAACTAAATAATCATTAATAAATATTAGTGAAGCTTTAGAACCAATAAAATCAATAAAACGAAAAATTAGTAAAAACTGTCAAAAACGGGAAGTTGTGGGGTAGAAACATAAATAACCAAAACTTATGTGTCCAATAATGTAAAAAGAATTTCAAAGCCCACATGGGGGCTGTGTGTGTCCGATTTTATATCCCCCACACACCCTCTTAATTCCCTTTTCATTTGCAAAAAGACAAAGAAATTAAAAAGTAAAAAGCAAACCTATACTACCCCACTCTCACACTCTCTCTCTCCTACCCTCTCATTTCTTCTCACGTACAGCACCCAACCCACTCATCCTCTCTATTCTTTTCCTTCTTCCTGCGACAACAATGGAGCTTTTGAGCAACCCACAAAAATACTCCCTTCTCTCCTCTTGTTAAGTGCCCAAACTTGCTCCAAAAATTATAAAAACTATACCATTAGAATCCTCTCATCAAGAGGAACATTTCTCTTTTCAAAAATCGAAAAGGAGAACTTTCGTTTTTATGGGTATGCCCCATTTGGAGCTTCAAGACTACCATTAGCACCACCTTCTTCTCCTTGTTCTTTTAAGGTAAAAATCTTCTTGAAACTCCATCTTTTTCTAGCCTTTAAGGGCAAAACGAAATTAAGCTAAAACCTTGTTGGTTGTTTTGGTACTCTAGCCGATTTTGGGCTTTGTTGGAGGAGAGGAAACATTGTTCTTGAGCTATCCTAAGCATCACCTACATCCTTGCAAGGTAATGAAATCTCTAAACCCTAGAATATACCTTAAGCTTCAAAGAATGGTTAAGAGTTAGTTTTAGTATTGAAATGTGTATGTAAATGGGCTGCAGTGTAAGATTGTTGAAGTTGCTAAAACCGGTGGAAAGAGGAAGGAGGAAGAAAGGAGAAGCTTGTGAAATAACAAGGTAAAATATACTTGTCCTTGTGTAATCTTGTATGTGTTTGTGTAACAGATTTTGGAAGTATAAAATGGTATTGTAAAATGGTAGTGTAGTGGTGGAGTAGTGTATAAGAGAATACAAATATTTTGAAACCTTAAAAGACATTGAAAACTTGTCAAAACAGAATTGGGAATGAGAGTTATGTGCAGGAATTTTCAAGAGTGTTTAGTAGTTGGTATTGGTGTATGAGAGCTTGTATATTATTGCTGTTTTGAAACAGGTGAAATGGGTAACAAAATGTGAATACATGATGTGGTGAGAATGTAAGATTTTAGGGGAGGTTATGTCAAAATTTACCTAGAACTAGAACACTTAAGAAACTCGAAAACTAGGTAAAAGCATGTCCTTGTAACAGATTTTAATGTGAGCTGTTTAGTTGGTAGGAATATGTGCATTTATGGATGACTTGGTGAATGGGAGAACCAAGGTGTGTATTGGAGTTAGTAGAGATGATTAGTAACTATGGAATGGTAGTAGTAGCATGTGAATAAAAGAGTGTAAAAGCTGTAGCAAGAAGTGTTAAAACACATTGGAGAAACTAGGAGGAATTAAGTGTATTTGGAAGACTTAAGGTGAGTAGTTTGATACCTTGAAACAGATTTGGAGAAGAGCTAGGAAATGGGATGGAATTAGGATGGTGAGATGATGCAATTAGAATGCTAGGAGTGGCATTGGTAGAGGAAGTATTGGAGGGTAGAAGTTGGTTTAAAAATCTGTAGCAAAAGAGAAACAAAAACTGTTGCATGTGTTGAAGAAGAAGTGAGAAAAATTGTGTAAGTTGATTTAGAAGTGAAAATGAATTTGATGGATGAACTAAGGTGAATTAGAGGATTTAATTAGTGTTTAAACATGTAAGAAACATGTGGAAATGAGTAGGAAAATATTGGGTGAGAATTGAGGTGAATTTGGAGTCCAAAGTAGATAATTAAAAGGGGTTCTGCAGCCGACCTACCCAGGCGACCTACCCGAGACTGGGTCGGTCGGGCCGAATTCTGTAACCTGGGTACTCTCTGCAGCCGACCCACCCAGGCGACCTACCCAGAGTGGGTCGGTCGGCCTTTGTAAAAAAAAAATTAATTAAAATTAAAATTTAATTAGATGAATATATATAAATACATATGTACATATATAAATACAACATATATATATATGCATGAGTAAGGCGTTAGTGCTAAGCAATGAAGGTAAGAAAGTTAAGCACACTTGAGTAAAACTAAAGTTAATGGATAACGGGGTTAATTACAGGAGTATTAGTTTTACATACCATAGTATCTTAATATTAATAGAACCACTTGAAATGTTGTCAGTGGTTCGAGAACAACCGAGGAGTATGAGGTGACATGGTAAAGTAAATTCTGGTAAAAAGGTATGATTTCTTCATGCCCTGTATCCTAATCTGGTTACCTGATTTATGTCTTATTTGACCACCTAATAAGATAAATGCATGAATCGGATTATATTGCACTTACTTGTGCTTGTTTACATTGTTCTCGATATTTGTCTTGAACAATAGTTTGTATAATTCATGAAATATATGAATGATGATGATGTGTAATTGTACCTTGTAGTGTACTTGTATATTGTATTGTATTTGTATGGATGTGTATATGAATAATGTATTTGTGTATGTGGTTGGATGTTGACTTCTACTAATTCCTAACTACCTAACTCCTAACTTAAGTGAGTAAATTGGAATGAGTAGAAGTCCGATATAGCTTTGGCCATGCGTGAGGATGCGGAGTCACAAGAGGTTGGCTGCAATTCCTGACTCTTAAACTGGTCCGCGGCCCAAATCCCTTAAGTGGGTAGCATCCCGGATTGGTGAGTCAAGTAAATCCCGGAGGTGGGGGGACGGAGTAGTCCCAGGGCCGGAGGTCCCGACGACTTAACATGAGTAATAGTAAGAGTAAGTAAGTATGAGTATGAGTATGTATGCGTATGTATGGAGTAACGAGTAAAAGAGTAATCTCCACCCGATTAACCGGTGGACCAATGAAGCTAACAAGTATTGCATATTGTGTATGAAATGAGCATGTGTATTCGGAAGAAGGTAAGTATGTATTGGATGGTTATATTGTATTCCTTGTATGTAATGAAGTGTATATATGTATGCTTGCGTAAGTATTTTATACTGTTTATAAGAGCATGTATGCATGTATGTTTGAATGAAAATGAACTACATGTATTCGACCAAGTGGTCGGCGTACCCTCACTAGTACGCGGGGTATGCGGTTATCATGCGCACCGAAAGCTGACCCCTAGGGGGAACGTTTTTAGTGTGCAGGTACCCGGAGCGGATGTGGTCAAGGTAAGAGACCGGCGGCGGTACACCCTTGTACTTAGAAAGTAAGTAGTTGTGAGGAATGGGTAGATGTAGACTCTTAGCGAGTATGTATGAACTTGGAAGAGATATTATAATTGTATAAGGATCCTAGTAGACTCGGTTAAGTATATTGTAATGTATGGATTATGGAGGAGTAAGTATTGAATGGAGCATTATTGTATTTGATTGATGAATGGAGTATGTATTAGATGTGTAGTACTCGGGATTCCGGTCCATCAGACCGATACTGTATGTAGAAGTAGTAGCCTTGTTAGTCACGTGGGTGACTAACGACATTGTATCACCCACTGTATGTAAGTATGTATCCGCTGCGTGTATCTGATGTGTAAGGAGATTGGACGGTAAGCATTGTATTAATGGTAGGGGTGTTACAAAAAGTGGTATCAGAGCGAAGTATCGCTCTGATGACTGGAAATACCGAGCTTAGGAATACCGAGTTAGGAATTAGAAGCTTAGGGCTAAGGGCTGAGTGTTAGCATTAGAGATGTGCTAGTTAGGAACCACCGGTGAGTACCGGATACCTACAATACCAGCCCCGCCCGCCGCAAACCCCATTGTATAACTTGGGAAAGGACGCCAGAGAGAAGAAAAGTCTTCTCATACTCGGGAAACCCGATCTGGCAGTTGAGAAGCAATCACGCAGTAAACAAGAACTGACAGATATTAGATTCCAAGAACTGGAAGTCCCGGAGATGGATCCCGGTTGAACTACAACACCCGCACTTAATAGCGGTAGGATGAGCACTCCAACCAAGAGGAGCGGCAGCAACTTACAACAGCATGGGGCGACGTGCTTAGCAGTCGCGAAACCTAGCTAGTCAACCAACAACAGGAAAGAAGCACTAACCGTGCAATGGAATGAAAAAGGGAGCAGTAACGGAACCCGAGACACAAGTCTACGGGATAGTAATACTTGAGTAATACCACCAACGGTATGCTAGTTGACTAAGGACATAGTCAGGAGCGGTTAACTCCAAAACTACGACGCCATTAAGGTTGCAATACCTGGCCAATATAGCTCAGACGATTACAAGAACAACCATGAGATACAATCCAATAGGACTACAAGCGTAGTAGTACCTAAACAAGGAAGGCTCAGTAACCACCACAAATGTGTGGAAACGAGCCACATGGAACGACACTAAACCAAATAGAACGGGAACCCCCAAGGAGTGGAGAAGTACCCAGATCTACGGCAGCCATGTCTAGACCACCAAGAAGCTACCTAAGGGATCAAGTATACCAATTATAGATCAATAAGATCGAGGGAAGAGTCAACGAGACTAACAAATACGAGTAGAAACCATACCGTGATCGGTATAGGATTACTCAAAAACTACCAGTACCACGCACTTGCCACGGCAAGTGCAGTAAGTAAGAACATGAATATGTGAAGGAGCACTAACACGTCACAAGTACATAGTAATGTACGGTGACCGTAATGAAACAACTATAGGATCACAAATCCTAACAACTAGAAATATGGAACCTTGGGAAGGCTTAACGGCTCGACCACTGTACTTATTACATACCAGTCAGCGAGAAACTAGACCTGGTCAAGACCTCAACATGGCTATGCCACTCAGAACATCTTTTAACACCGAACCATTATTTTCAAACGAAGTTTTCTTTCAAAACCACAAACTTCTTTTAAAACCTTGGATTCTAAAACTAAACCCACGGAATTACGGTGAGTATCATAGAATGATACAAGAGGAGTTGGCAACAGAATACTTCACCTAGGCGTGTGACGAACACTACGAGTGTACCCAATTACGGGATGTGGGACAACCGCACTCCGAAGGAGCTTGCGGGCCTGACATATAGTTGGGTAAGTGGTAACGTATCAACGTGGTACCCCACGTATGTATACATGTAGTGTACAACACACGGGAAGTAGTCAACTCCGTTCTACGGATCATGAGTGAATTCAAACCAGAACAGCTGGACACCTCAGACAATCAAGCATAAAGGAACTCAGAGAACCCATCTGAAGGTAAGGAATAAGAACTAGAAGTGCAGGGAGCACAAACTAGTAAGTATAGACATTGGATATGTCTCGAGGACATCAAACAAATACGTGATGGCTGGAAAGTATACCCAGCCTGAACACAGTAAGGCAGTTGCCTAACGTGAACACCACAATGCTCAACAAACGGGACAGAACTCCTAAGAGCAATCACAAGATTACCACGAAGCACAATCCATCATTGAAGGGAATATTAGACCTAGTCGCAAGCGCTAGAAGCAAGAATAAACGGTCTACCCAACGATGGGAGACGTTATAACCCAAAAAGGGAGTAACTCAAATACAATACCACAAGGCGGTATAGTAGACTCAACATATCACAAACGTTAGCCGGATGTAACGGCGTGAACCAATAACACCCAGGAGCAATCCTTGAAGGGTGTCTAAGTTAACAACAGTCTAATAAGGCGTCATGATAAGAGTACGGGAGCTAGAACGAACACTCGGTTAGGACATCGAAGGGATTTCGCATAACGGGAAATACCCTAAATTACTAGAAGGCACGGATTAACACTAGATTGCCTAAAGGGCCTCCTATGAACGGAAGCATGATGTCACGACTTACCATGGAGCCCAACGATACCTCCAACCTATGGGGTATACAGGGAGTGGAGACATGTATAAGCAGCTTGCAAAGAGCATAGCTTGCAACAATAAGACTTAAAAGCCATCAACCAACTATGTTATGTAAACCTTAACGGTTGTAGAACCCACACCATTGATAACAAGACTTGCAAGAGATATTGTCTCATACGACAAGAAATCAACAACTGGACCATCAGTTCAACCCGACATCCTGAGGGCTTGGAGTAATGGCCACCTCAGTGTCACTGTCACTAGAGCACCAGCCTAGTATACAGTTGACAAGCTTTTAATTACCCTTCATGCCTACTGTAGCAACAATAACACGGAGGCATAAGAATCAAGATAACGCCAAATTGGCCTAGTCCACATTTGGACACTACGAGAAACCCAAGGGAAGGTACCCCTCGTTAACCGAAGACCACCAATGCGGTGATGCGGTGATGATGTGAACCCTTAGAAAAGGCTTCCATCTACTATAACAATAAAACCACGCAATAGATATTGCCAAGGGGTGATGGAATAAGGAAATGAGATTTCCAAACCATTACGACTTAAAGGAGTAAGCATACTCCATATGCACCCAAACATATAGTGGACCATTGTGTAAACACCAACATAGCAAACCTTGTCATTAGACCTATGAGTGGAGACAACCCCTCAACAAGAACTTTCATTTATCAATGATAGAATACTCTAAATTGGAGAACGGGACCAGAAAACCCTTGAAGTTTCTTGGGATGTCCCGGTGATGTACATGCAAAAGTAAAACTACACAGCGGGAGCCTATAACCGATGCTCGGCACTGGGAAGATAATAGTTGTCAAGAGCAATCAATGTATGTGCACATTGCACACCATGAATGACCAACGCTCAAGAGAGCTTGTAACCCGATAAACCACTTCATCCTCGGTCAACCAAGATACTTGGTGAGTTGTATCATAAATGATGATGGAATGTGAGGTAAGCTAACCTACACACGAAACCTAAAATAGAAGAACATCTCCACATTGGGAAGATATTAATATTGTGGTATGCTACGACAACCGCCATACACACGAACATTGGAAACCCCAGGGTATTCATACCATAAGGGAATGGTGCCAATGACAATGGCAATGAGTAAAGAGAAACTATCACAGTAACAGAAACAGTAAAAACGGTGTTGTATAATGAGTAAGAATACGGTGCGCAACAAGCGACCGATATGAGGAAGCAGCAGATAATGATACGGAGTATAAGTATGAGATGACAGGCAGAAATATTCCTTCCTATCACATAAGTGACTTACTGTCAAGCGTTTACGCCTCTGCACTCTGTATGACTGAGTGTTTTGGTATTGCACTTGTGCAGCTAATGATCTAATGGGATGGCTAGGGATATGGAAAATGTAAACCGTAGTAAACCCTTCTTTTCACCAACGAATATGGCATAAGCCAGTTAAGCACTCTTAGCAACAAGCCGTGCGGCCTAAGGCCAAAGAAGCACGAAGAGTGTAAACACACTAGCAATCACAAGATGTGAATTCTAATGGAATAAAGGTGAAAGGAGACTGAAGGAAGTCACTAGGACCGACGCATATCAATGCAAGGTCATACAAGTAAAGAACACTTGTACTGAACCAGAAGAACTGGTGTAATCCAGAAGCTATTGACAACAGAGGAAACACTATAACTAAATAGTGGCTTAGCCTCGCCAACAATAAGTTGGAAGAACATAGCGAATAATCGTGAGAGTACGGATAGTATGTATAATAGATTACCAGGAAGCTCGTTATAGTCTAAACTCGTTGAGTTCAAAGGCGGTAAAAGAATACCACACTTGTTTGTAAACCTTATTCCCACAATAAAGGGATAGAAAGGCGATGAGTAACACATCTATAATAACCAAAGAGTGGATTAAACACTAAGGTTATCAGGGTCGCGCAGCAGAAGCTAGTGGGCCCTAGCAAAGGAATGTAATACACCCAGTAAGTATGCGAGATTGGCTATTAATGCCTTAAAGCCTAATAGGCTAGAACCAAATTGATTGTGAGTTAAATAAACTCATATAGGAATTATTGGTACAAGGACTGAACCATTGGTATGGTTAAGACCCTTGGACCAAAGTACATTAGATAATGAACCGTAATGAAGCTAAAATGCTTCAAAACGCCCGAACTTAGTAAACCGATGTTGAATATTAACATATGGGAGATTACGTGGGCGTAATCCCTTTAAGGGGGGTAGAGCAAAAAACCGCTTAATATAAGTTTTGTGAATAAAACACATAAACCGTAATGTGCATAGCACAAATGAGAACCAAATTGATGATTGATACTATGTTAAATAAACATAAGTACTCATTCATATTGTAATTATGGTAACTAGGCATTAGACAGGCAAATACCATAGGATGAATATACCCATCTTGTAACACCAATGTAAGAGTATTAGTAAAAGAAAAGTAATGAGTAGTGGACGGAACTCCACAAGTATTGTAGCCTTTGAAGAAGTAGTACGAAATGAATGAGAGTAGTAGATGAATGAAGTTTATGAGTAGTGGAATCGTAGGTAAATTATTTGAAGTAAATTGAGGACAACAAAAATTTTACAAGTATGGTAATCCCTGGTTAGAATATTGGAGAGTGATGGATGAAAGTAGTGAAGATTGATGGAAGGAGCATTTAGGTATTGAACCACGGAGTAAAGTATTTGGGAAGTAGAGTGAGGGTGATTGATGGACCAATCCCATCCTTTGGAGATGTATGAATTCGTATCACGACTAGAAAGAGTAAAAAGATAGAAAATGAAAACAACTTAATTATTTTCTTGTTTGAAACTGATGTGGGAAGTCGAACTTGATCCTGATCAGATCAAGGGAAACCGAACACAAATTGGGGTGGAAAGATAGTTCAACACTGATGCTGATCACATCAGGGTTGAACGATTCTTGAAGCTCCCCTAAGTGGTCACAAGAATCATATAGGATAGAAGTAATGAATATAAATTGGAATTTGAAGTTGTGTTTTAGAAAAATTTTAATTGGTAGTAGTGAAAGAATTTCCTTTAGTATGGAGAATGAGGATCTGCTAGAAGTGTGTACCGAAGAAGATAGTAAGGTAGTATGTTGTATTATTCCAAGGGCAGCGGGACATAGAGGAGTCCTGTGTCTAGATGACCGGTGTGCCTGCGGGATTGTATGTGTAATGCATTGCTTTGGGGATAGCTTTGCACCGTATGTAGGTATGAACTTTTTGTAATGAGGAACCGGATAATCAGTAATAGTGTGGATTGGAGTAACTATTGTATATTGGTATGGTATGGTGTGTAGGAACCTTGAGGGATGTATTTGGGAATTGTAAGGAGGAGGAACGTATAACCTTTGGCATAGACGGGTATGAATGAGTAAGTATAGTAATCCCATAACCTCGAACAACTTTGAGGACAAAGTTCTTAAGGGGGGTAGATTGAAATACCCCGAACTTAAACATAAGGATTAAAATTAATCTAATACGTATTTAAGGGCTTAATGGTACCTAATTAATATTGGTAAGGAAAAATAAATCCAGAAGAAATAAAGAAACGCTTAAAAAGCGGAAAACGCTAAATAAGCGTTAAATAACCATAGGAGGTATGAGACCTCGGTTAGAATATTATATGGATTCTTAAGGCTTAATAAGGCCTAAATAAGATATGGGAACAACTCCCGAAGAAAACGGATCCAAATAATGAATTAAAACGCTAATAGAGCTTTAGAGCGCGTTTTTCGAGAAATCCCGGGAAACATGACTTTAAGCGGGTCAAATAGACTCGTAACGATTTTGGTCAACTAAATAATCATTAATAAATATTAGTGAAGCTTTAGAACCAATAAAATCAATAAAACGAGAAATTAGTAAAAACTATCAAAAATGGGAAGTTGTGGGGTAGAAAACATAAATAACCAAAACTTATGTGTCCAATAATGTAAAAAGAATTTCAAAACCCACATGGGGGCTGTGTGTGTCCGATTTTATATCCCCCACACACCCTCTTAATTCCCTTTTCATTTGCAAAAAGACAAAGAAATTAAAAAGTAAAAAGCAAACCTATACTACCCCACTCTCACACTCTCTCTCTCCTACCCTCTCATTTCTTCTCACGTACAGCACCCAACCCACTCATCCTCTCTATTCTTTTCCTTCTTCCTGCGACAACAATGGAGCTTTTGAGCAACCCACAAAAATACTCCCTTCTCTCCTCTTGTTAAGTGCCCAAACTTGCTCCAAAAATTATAAAAACTATACCATTAGAATCCTCTCATCAAGAGGAACATTTCTCTCTTTTCAAAAATCGAAAAGGAGAACTTTCGTTTTTATGGGTATGCCCCATTGGGAGCTTCAAGACTACCATTAGCACCACCTTTCTTCTCCTTGTTCTTTTAAGGTAAAAATCTTCTTGAAACTCCATCTTTTTCTAGCCTTTAAGGGCAAAATGAAATTAAGCTAAAACCTTGTTGGTTATTTTGGTACTCTAGCCGATTTTGGGCTTTGTTGGAGGAGAGGAAACATTGTTCTTGAGCTATCCTAAGCATCACCCACATCCTTGCAAGGTAATGAAATCTCTAAACTCTAAAATATACCTTAAGCTTCAAAGAATGGTTAAGAGTTAGTTTTTTGTATTGAAATGTGTATGTAAATGGGCTGTAGTGTAAGATTGTTGAAGTTGCTAAAACCGGTGGAAAGAGGAAGGAGGAAGAAAGGAGAAGCTTGTGAAATAACAAGGTAAAATATACTTGTCCTTGTGTAATCTTGTATGTGTTTGTGTAACATATTTTGGAAGTATAAAATGGTATTGTAAAATGGTAGTGTAGTGGTGGAGTAGTATATAAGAGAATACAAATGTTTTGAAACCTTAAAAGACATTGAAAACTTGTCAAAACAGATTTGGGAATGAGAGTTATGTGCAGAAATTTTCAAGAGTGTTTAGTAGTTGGTATTGGTGTATGAGAGCTTGTATATTATTGCTGTTTTGAAACAGGTGAAATGGGTAACAAAATGTGAATACATGATGTGGTGAGAATGTAAGATTTTAGGGGAGGTTATGTTAAAATTTACCTAGAACTAGAACACTTAAGAAACTCGAAAACTAGGAAAAAGCATGTCCTTGTAACAGATTTTAATGTGAGCTGTTTAGTTGGTAGGAATATGTGCATTTATGGATAACTTGGTGAATGGGAGAACCAAGGTGTGTGTTGGAGTTAGTAGAGATGATTAGTAACTATGGAATGGTAGTAGTAGCATGTGAATAAAAGAGTGTAAAAGCTGTAGCAAGAAGTGTTAAAACACATTGGAGAAACTAGGAGGAATTAAGTGTATTTGGAAGACTTAAGGTGAGTAGTTTGATAGCTTGAAACAGATTTGGAGAAGAGCTTGGAAATGGGATGGAAGTAGGATGGTGAGATGATGCAATTAGAATGCTAGGAGTGGCATTGGTAGAGGAAGTATTGGAGGGTAGAAGTTGGTTTAAAAATCTGTAGCAAAAGAGAAACAAAAACTGTTGCATGTGTTGAAGAAGAAGTGAGAAAAATTGTGTAAGTTGATTTAGAAGTGAAAATGAATTTGATGGATGAACTAACACTAGTACAAAAAGGGCCTATTTCGGCGGTTGTAAAAGGTCTATTTCGGCGGTTCTAGAACCGCCGAAATGGAGACCGCCGAAATAGGTATGAGACCCTATCTCGGCGGTTGTACAACCGCCGAGATAGAACTCCTATGGTGGCGGTTCCCAGCTACAACCGCCGCCATAGGTGGTTGTTTTTTAAAAAAAAAAACACCTATGGCGGCGGTTGTTAGCTAGGAACCGCCGCCATAGGTGGTTTCAAAAAAAAAAAACACCTATGGCGGCGGTTCCTAGCTAACAACCGCCGCCATAGGTATTTTTTTAAAAAATAAAAAAAATTAGCTGCATCGTCTTCTTTCTCGGGAGCGAGATGCAACAGTTTTGCATCTCTGTAGAGGCGCAAACGCAAGAGAATGAACAGTGGCACAGAGCATGTAAGCTTCTTGTTCGCCTTGCAAAATCACCGTGAGTGTGAAGAGATTGTAGTGGCGCAGACACTAGAAGAGAATAAAGAGACACAAACACAAAGAAGAGAATAAATAGGCGCAAAGCATGTATGTTTCTTGTTCTCCAAAAAGAAAAATATAAGTTTGAGTATATTACCGGATCCAATGAACTACTTCAGCCCCGTCTTCAATCTATTGAGTGAGATGCAGCGGTTTCAGTGATTTGTCACTACATAGGCGTAGACACAAGAAGAGAATGAAGAGATGCGTAGACAAAACAAAGAGAATGAAAGGCGCAGAGCATGTATGTAGCTTGTTCTCCAATGAGAAAAAGATAAGTTCGAGTATATTACCGGTTCTAGAATGAACTACTTCAACCCCGTTTTCAATCTGGTGAGCGAGATGCAGAGAGGAGCGTTTAGCAAGTACATTCGCCAGTTAGAGTTGCAAAATTATCGTGAGAGGAGAGAGATGAAGAGCAGTTGCGATATATATAATGAAATAAAGTCTATTTCGGCGGTTGTTAGCTAGGAACCGCCGAAATAGACTGAAATTTTCCCGCGGTCCGAATTTTTTGAAAAAAAAACCGGGAAAACAGGCTTCCGAAAATTTTATGTCTAACAAAAGGCACCTATTTCGGCGGTTCCTAGCTAGGAACCGCCGAAATAGGCTGAAATTTTCCCGCGGTCCGAATTTTTTGAAAAAAAAAACCGGGAAAACAGGCTTCTGAAAATTTTTTGTCTAAAAAAAGGCACCTATTTCGGCGGTTCCTAGCTAGGAACCGCCGAAATAGGCTGAAATTTTCCCGCGGTCCGAATTTTTTGAAAAAAAAAACCCAGGAAAATAGGCTTCCAAAAATTTTAGTTTAAAAAAAGGCACCTATTTCGGCGGTTCCTGGCTAGGAACCGCCGAAATAGGCTGAAATTTTCCCGCCGACCCAATTTTTTGAAAAAAAAACGGGAAAAATAGGCTTCCAAAAATTTTATGTCTAAAAAAAGGCACCTATTTCGGCGGTTCCTAGCTAGGAACCGCCGAAATAGGTGCCCCGAAAATTTTATTTCAAAAAAAGGCACCTATTTCGGCGGTTCCTAGCTAGGAACCGCCGAAATAGGTGCCTTTTTTTAGACATAGAATTTTCGGGGCACCTATTTCAACGGTTGTTGTTACAACCGCCGAAATAGGGGCGCCGAAATAGGCGTTTTTTGTACTAGTGTAAGGTGAATTAGAGGATTTAATTAGTGTTTAAACATGTAAGAAACATGTGGAAATGAGTAGGAAAATATTGGGTGAGAATTGAGGTGAATTTGGAGTCCAAAGTAGATAATTAAAAGGGGTTCTGCAGCCTTCCTACCCAGGCGACCTACCCGAGACTGGGTCGGTCGGGCCGAATTCTGTAACCTGGGTACTCTCTACAGCTGACCCACCCAGGCGACCTACCCAGAGTGGGTGTGGTCGGCCTTTGTAAAAAAAAAAATTAATTAAAATTAAAATTTAATTAGATGAATATATATAAATACATATGTAACATATATATATATATATACATATATACATGTATATATATACATACATATATACATATATAAATATATACATATATATAGCATGAGTAAGGCGTTAGTGCTAAAGCAATGAAGGTAAGAAAGTTAAGCACACTTGAGTAAAACTAAAGTTAATGGATAACGGGGTTAATTACAGGAGTATTAGTTTTACATACCATAGTATCTTAATATTAATAGAACCACTTGAAATGTTGTCAGTGGTTCGAGAACAACCCGAGGAGTGTGAGGTGACATGGTAAAGTAAATTCCGGTAAAAGGTATGATTTCTTCATGCCCTGTATCCTAATCTGGTTACCCCGATTTGTGTGCTTTTTGACCACCTAATAAGATAAATGCATGAAACGGATTATATTGCACTTACTTGTGATTGTTTACATTGTTCTTGATATTTGTCTTGAACAATAGTTTGTATAATTCATGAAATATATGAAATGATGATGATGTGTAATTGTACCTTGTAGTGTACTTGTATATTGTATTGTATTTGTATGGATGTGTATATGAATAATGTATTGTGTATGTGGTTGGATGTTGACTTCTACTAATTCCTAACTACCTAACTCCTAACTTAAGTGAGTAAATGGAATGAGTAGAAGTCCGATATAGCTTCGGCCACGCGTGAGGATGCGGAGTCAAGAGTTGGTGCAATTCCTGACTCTTAAACTGGTCCGCGGCCCAAATCCCTTAAGTGGGTAGCATCCGCGGATTGATGAGTCAAGTAAATCCCGGAGGTGGGACGGAGTAGTCCCCAGGGCCGGAGGTCCCGACGACTTAACATGAGTAAGAGTAAGAGTAAGTAAGTAAGTATGAGTATGAGTATGTATGTATGTATGGAGTAACGAGTAAAAGAGTAATCTCCACCCGATTAACCCGGGTGGACCAATGAAGCTAACAAGTATTGCATATTGTGTATGAAATGAGCATGTGTATTCGGAAGAAGGTAAGTATGTATTGGATGGTTATATTGTATTCCTTGTATGTAATGAAGTGTATATATGTATTCTTGTGTAAGTATTATTGTACTGTGTATAAGAGCATGTATGCATGTATGTTTGAATGAAAATGAACTGCATGTATTCGACCAAGTGGTCGGCGTACCCTCACTAGTACGCGGGGTATGCGGTTCATCATGCGCAGTGAAAGCTGACCCCCTAGGGGGAACGTTTTTAGTGTGCAGGTACCCGGAGCGGATGTGGTCAAGGTAAGAGACCGGCGGCACACCCTTGTACTTAAAAAGTAAGTAGTTGTGAGGAATGGGTAGATGTAGACTCTTAGCGAGTATGTATGAACTTGGAAGAGATATTATAATTGTATAAGGATCCTAGTAGACTCGGTTAAGTATATTGTAATGTATGGATTATGGAGGAGTAAGTATTGAATGGAGCATTATTGTATTTGATTGATGAATGGAGTATGTATTATAGATGTGTAGTACTCGGGATTCCGGTCCATCAGACCGATGCTGTATGTAGAAGTAGTAGCCTTGTTAGTCACGTGGGAGACTAACGGCATTGTATCACCCACTGTATGTAAGTATGTATCCGCTGCGTGTATCTGATGTGTAAGGAGATTGGACGGTAAGCATTGTATTAATGGTAGGGGTGTTACAAGACATGTGCGCTCGAGAAAGCTTAGTGGTCTACACTGCGCGATCGTGACACGATGTACGGTATGTAAAGGGGTTTGATCCGAGTTGTCCTGAGGAATTCCTCGGGCTCGGATTTGTTTGATAAATAACTTGTGTGAATGTATGTATGTGATTTATATGTGTGATGGGTTGCTATGTTTACTGCAATTATTTACGCACGAACGTCCTACGGGACTAATACTACGTCGACTATAGATCGACTTATACAAAACTTGTAACACCCCTACCGTTAATACACTGCTTACCGTCCAATCTCATTACACATCAGATACACGCAGCGGATACATACTTACATACAATGGGTGATACAATGCCGTTAGTCACCCACGTGACTAACAAGGCTACTACTTCTACATACAGCAACGGTCTGATGGACCGGAATCCCGAGTACTACATCTCTACCACACATACACCATTTACTAAACAAATGCTACAATCTTCGTTCAATACAATTCTCCAAGTTCAATGCAATATAATCCACATACCGAGTTTACTAGGATCCTTGTACAAGTATAATACCTCTTCCAAGTTCATACATACTCACTAAGAGACTACTTACTACCCATTCCTCACAACTACTTACTTTCTAGATACGAGGGTGTGCCGCCGGTCTCTTACCTTGACCACATCCGCTTCGGGTACCTGCACACTAAAAACATTCCCCCTAGGGGGTCAGCTTTCGCTGCGCATGATAACCGCATACCCTGCGTACTAGTGAGGGTACGCCGACCACTTGGTCGAATACATGCAGTTCATTTTCATTCAAACATACATGCATACATGCTCTTATACACAATACAATAATACTTACGCCGGGCATACATGCATACACTTCATCACATACAAGGAATACAGCATAACCATCCAATACATACTTACCTTCTTCCGAAATACACATACTCATTACATACACAATATACAATTCTTGTTAGCTTCATTGGTCCACCCGGGTTAATCGGGTGGAGATTACTCTTTTACTCGTTACTCCATACATACGCATACATACTCATACTCATACTCATACTACTTACTACTTTACTCTTACTCTTACTCATGTTAAGTCGTCGGGACCTCCGGCCCGGGGACTACTCCGTCCCACCACCGGGATTTACTTGACTCACCAATCCGAGATGCTACCCATTTAAGGGGTTTGGGCCTCGGACCAGTTTAAGAGTCAGGAATTGCAGCCAACCTCTTGTGACTCCGCATCCTCACGCGTGGCCGAATCTATATCGGACTTCTACTCATTCCAATTTACTCACTTAAGTTAGGAGTTAGGTAGTTAGGAATTAGTAGAAGTCAACATCCAACCACATACACGAATACATTATTCATATACACATCCATACAAATACAATACAATATACAAGTGCACTACAAGGTACAATTACACATCATCAACATTCATATATTTCATGAATTATACAAACTATTGTTCAAGACAAAATATCGAGAACAATGTAAACAAGCACAAGTAAGTGCAATATAATCCGATTCATGAATTTATCTTATTAGGTGGTCAAATAAGCACACAAATCGGGGTAACCAAATTAGGATACAGGGCATGAAGAAATCATACCTTTTTACCGGAATTTACTTTACCATGTCACCTCACACTCCTCGGGTGTTCTCGAACCACTGACAACATTTCAAGTGGTTCTATTAATATTAAGATACTATGGTATGTAAAACTAATACTCCGGTAATTAACCCCGTTATCCATTAACTTTAGTTTTACTCAAGTGTGCTTAACTTTCTTACCTTCATTACTTTAGCACTAACGCCTTACTCATGCATATATATATATATATATATATATATATATATAATATATATATATATATATATATAATATGTATGTATATATGTACATATGTATTTATATATATTCATCTAATTAAATTTTAATTTTTTTACAAAGGCCGACCGACCCACTCTGGGTAGGTCGCCTGGGTAGGTCGGCTGCAGAGAGTACCCGGGTTACAGAATTCGGCCCGACCTACCCAGTCTGGGGTAGGTCGCCTGGGTAGGTCGGCTGCAGAACCCTTTTAATTATCTACTTTGAATTCCAAATTCACCTCAATTCTCACCCAATCTTTTCCTAATCATTTCCACATGTTTCCTACATGTTTAAACACTAATTAAATCCTCTAATTCACCTTAGTTCATCAATCAAATTCATCCTCAATCCTAAATCAACTTACACAATTTTTTCCTCATTTAATTCCAGCACTTATACCAATTTTCTTTCTTGTTCAAGCTACAGATTTTTAAACCAACTTCTACCATCCAATACTTCCTCTAACAATGCCACTCCTAGCATTCTAATTGCATTACCTTCCACCCAAGTGCCTTCCATTACTTAACTCTCTTCCAAATCTGTTACAAAGTGGTTAACTACACACTTTAAACTCTCTAAGTACACTTAGTTCCTCCTAGATTTTACAAGGTATTACTACTCTTCTTGCTACAGATTTTGATTCTCACTTCCCCCATCTATAGCTCCTCTTACAATGCCACGCCTAAGGCTTATAATGCATTACACACCTCTTGAAATACCCCTAAATTAATTTAAATTAATTTAGGGGATTTCTTTTATTAAACCTTTAATAATATTATTAAGTATTGAATTATTATATGGAATGAGGAATATTAAATTATTATATGTAATTATGAATATTGAATTATTATATGGAATTATGAAATTTATTTAGGGGTTTTCCCCTATTTAACCCTAATTATTATACATTATTATATAGTATTATGAATTTAATAATAAGATTTATAAGTCAATAAATCTTGGGAAAATTATTAAACACTCCAAATATATTATAAAGATTTTAGGAAGTGTTGGAACATTGTTTTGAAACATAAAAGTCAATATAAAATTCTAGAAACCTAAAGCTTATTAAGCCTTGCTAGAGTTGACTTTTTGAGAATGGTCAAACCAGGCCATGAAAACCTATACCAATAATAGGTTATGAAAAACCATGAAGATTGATAAAAGAACGTCAAAAACGGATCATCCTAGCCAAAGTTATGCTAGTTGAAGTTTAGAGCCAAAATTTTATAACTGCCAGTGTCAGCCTCTCGTGCGCCCCAACACTTAGTTGATTCTATCTCCTTTTCTCCAACAACCACCCGATTTTGACCTAACTTGTGACGGCTATATCTCACTCGTTACTTCGAATTTTCCAGTGCCGTCTTCTCTATTCTTTTCTCCTTAATCCCTCTTTACAATAATAACTCATACATACCCTAATTCATTATACATCAGCCGGAAATTTGATCCAAAGTAGCACCTTGCAAACCGAAACTGCAGTTCCAGTTCATTCGATTCAGGTAATGTTCGTCTTGCATAACTTCCTCGTCTTTCAACAAATTTCGATTTCTATAGCTCGTTGTGGTAGATCTCTAACCCATATACAACTTTCATGTTTAATCCCAAGCCTGATTCGTAACCGTTTGGAAGTTATAGTCGCCCGAAGTATCTGATTTTCAGCACATAAAATCGTAGAAAAACGACAGGTAAACTCGTAACTTTCGGGTCAAATTTCTTTCTGTATAAGGCATATTAGATTGAGTTCTTGTTATCATTGTGTAGATCTATGTCCCATCTTTCGATTGAGCCAAAGAACACGGTCTAACACAATCTGTACCGCAAGTTATAGAGTCGCAAAGTAGGCTACCCAAACGGTCAAGCTCGAACGGTTTTTCCAGTTTCCGATTTCGAATTCACCAAATTCGCACAATCCGGTGAGTCTCCGATCAAATTTTCCCGTTTTTGCTGTTCGTAATGGTATTTCCGATCTAACCCATGTGTTTAATTTAGTCAATTTCGTATTAGATTAGGAGAATTTGTAAGAATTGTAATCGATTTTAATTCTGAACCGAACTAACCCTAACATTCGAATTGATTTCGAATCTTGGTGTATACTGTATTAAAATTGGGGAAATTGGTACCAATAGAACCGAAATTGGATTACGAATCCATAGAAACAAGAATCACGCGATTCGTTCTGTAGATTGTGAGGAATCGTCGATTTAGTACTCGATCTGTTTAAGTTACTCGCTGAAGAACACGCGGTACAGGGGCCGTCCGATCTCGTTCTAAGAGATTGGACGGCCAAGATTAGATCTGGTGATTATAAGTTGTTAAAGTTTCTATAAAAATTCAGTAAATAGTCTTAACTTGTTGGGTTAATTTAAATATCTTCCCGAATGTATTTTGACTTGAAATTTTAACCATAGATTCCTTATTTAATCTAGTTTATTTTGATGTAAATTATTATGGTTTTGGAGTTTTTAAACATAAGTTATGATTTTTGCAAGTTTCGAGTTTTCTGGAATTATTTGGCTAAATTAAAAAGATATTTTTATGAAATAAAAATTTTATAATATGTCTAAAATGTTATAGTTACTGTATATTAAGTTTAGGAATTTTTGGGCAACGGGAAAAGGTTTTAAAAATTGTGTTTATGAGTTTTCATAAGAATAACCTATAATATAAGGTTTTTAATGTAATCAAAAATAAAGTATAGTTGATTAATGAACTTTATAGTTGGGGAAAATATAATAAGACTAATTAACATTTAATACAGTATGTTTATAAATATTTTGGGTATTAACTTTAAGTGAAGTAAAAATTGTTACATATATTTATATATATATTTATATGAGAGAAATAAATAGAAACTTATATTAAATCAAGGAATTTAACTAAACTACATTTTATTTATTATATAATAGGGAAGCTAATATGTTTAACTAAAATAAGGGAAATACTTTATTTTGTAAACCATAAATCAGTTGTGGATATGTCTAAAAGATATTAAATATAATTAAATACAATAGAATTTCTTAAAGAATGTTCTGGATAAATCTTAATATATGTAGATATATATTTTATATATATATAAATACAATAAAAATAGATAAAGGAAATAACATTCCTTGTGAGAAATATAATAGGAAGGATATATATATATATACGAAATTAATAAATAAAAAGGAATAAAATACCTTATAGAAAATATAATATGAAGGAATTAATGAGTTAAACTAGACCTCTACATAATACTAATAATAGAATACTATATGAGGTGGTATTGTTTTATGGTTATGAATTGAGTTTTTAGTTACCTTTGAATTTCTAAGATTTATATAAACCGTATTTAAACACACGTATTTATTTAGTCAATGACCACAATGTAAATCTATAATTTGGTTAAGAAATTAATAAGTTGAAATTTAGGAATATTTGTAATTAGTTTACATAAAGTGTTACACAAATAGATCTTATTATATAATTAATAATAAATGAATGAAATACTTTTACACTTAAATGTTCTTATTATATAAACAATAATAAAATAAATGAGTTACCTTTTACATCTAAATGTGAAGGGGATAAATAAGTCTAGATTTAATTATTTCTTAATATTTATAGTATTGAGTAATAACTTAATATTTTAAGATAAAATCATTAAAAGGGATTATGATATAAAACTACATTAAACTATGATTAGGAAATTAATCTAAATAATAGTCCCTAAGTTTCTTACAACTAGTTAAGCCATATAAATACATTTAATACCAATATTCAGGATGTGAGAATAATAGTGTATTGTATTTAGTAGTTTTTATAAGAAGGTTTGTAAATAGGAATTAGATACTTAAAATCTTTAAACCTTTAATTAGATGAAACTAGGTTACATAAGAGACTATATTGATTTACCTTTTGACACTGGAAATATTAATGTGTCATTTGAATATAAGGTATGGAGATTGTTCAGAATATATTGTCTTATTAAGTAATTGATAATTTCACTTACGAACTAGAATTTAATTCTTTGATAAATTCTACCTTATGCTAAGATATAATGTCCATCCTAAATACAATAAAGGAAATTAATTTATTAAGTTATTCTTTTGAAACCTTAGGTTTTGTAAACAATATAAAATGTATTTAAGACTTGAGTTTAATGAAGTTTAATACAAAAGGATTATACATGGTCTATAGAGAGAATGTGTGTAAAAGTAAAACAGTTAGGGGATTAAATGTAAGTAAGGATACATAAAAGGTTATCTTAAAACACCTTATTATAAAGATATGGTTAAGTAAATAATATACCTTGTGGATACTAAATGTGAGAGCTCGATAAGTTTGAGTTAACTATAATATGGTTTTTCAAGATGAAAAGTAATTTAACAACTTATGACAAGATTAATAGATGGTTGTAATTAAAGGCCATTCTGAACTAAAGATAAGATAATTGAGTTTAGTAGCTCAAATAAGTTATACTAAAATGCGTCTACAACACTACGATTTCAATATACAAGATGTAGGTCTTAATTAAGTTAAGGGAAAAACTTAATCATAATGGGTTGTCTAGTAGAAATTGTTTAAATATATAATCTTTATATTGTGAGATAATAGTATAGTATTCTAAGATAAACCCATCATTGGTCATAACACAATGTTTATTCTAAATTAAGAATAAAGGTATTGAGCTTAAGATTATTATTGAAATTCTTAGATTTAATTATATACTAAAAACACATTTATGTTATTAAGGTCTCAAAAGTCTTGAATGTGAGGATTGTGGTTAAATATGAATTAAGTGGATAGGAGGGACAGTTAGCAGGTGTTAATAAAATACATTCCTTGATCCTACAACCTTGGGCTATACAACCTTCTAAAAAGTCAAAGGTTATACATAACATTTAAGCGAGGGCTTATAAGATAATTGAGATTTGGAGATAAGAGAGAAGAATTCATTTAAGTTTTGCTTAGGGTACGGGTTATTGATAGTAAGTTATCTTTATATTCTTCAGAGTACTGTTGATTGTTTGCGCAAGTAGATTAGAACTGCTACAACGTTACCCAGGTACGATTTCTCGTACTCAGCTTGATGTGTTTTGGACTTTATGGAATGTGTTGTACGATTTCTCGTACTCAGCTTGATGTGTTTTGGACTTTATGGAATGATGTTGTACGATTTCTCGTACTCCGATATTTTAATGGTTGACTTGTGGAATGTTTTGGAAAACGCTAACTGACTTTAAGAGGATTTTCTAAGAAAAAAAAAGGTTGTGTGACTAACTCAGCTTGTGTGACAACTGAGCCTTGGACGTGGAACTCACTTGGGTATTGGTTTCTTCTACTTGGTTGCCCGTTAGACATTGGCTGCTTAGGGTTTACGCTTCTGCACTCTGTAGGACTGAGTGTTTTGGTATTGCTCTGGGTAGTTGGTGATCTAGCCGGATTTTTGGAAAAGGTCAATCTTGGAATCTTTCTTTCGACGTGCGCGCGTCTTAATGTGAACAGTAGGGGGCTGTATATCCCTCGCCCATAGGGCATTGATATTTGACAGTAGGGGGCTGTATATCCCTCGCCCATAGGGGCATTGATATTTGACAGTAGGGGGCTGTATATCCCTCACCCATAGGGGCATTGATATATTGACAGTAGGGGGCTGTATATCCCTCGCCCATAGGGGCATTGATATTAAACAGTGAGGGGCTGTATATCCCCTGTCCTAAAAGACGTGATTGGCGGTGGGGGCCATCTCTCCCAGTTGAATTATTCCACTCTCGAGTTCTTGGTTCTTGGATCTACTTTTCATTCCTAGTCCTTTGTGGCTATCTGGGTTTTTCTACTCCTAATGGGAATTGGTTCTAACATCAACAATGGATGCTTACTAACTATGTGGTGTGACTACTTAAGTGGATGACTTGTTTTGGAAGTTCTCTATCTCTATCTTTGTCTTGTTTTCTTTTCTCTTTAACTTGATTGTTTTGAGGTGCTTTCTCTGTCTTACTTTTAAGAGTTTGTTTTCATGTTACTGTTTATTTTGAAGAGTTATGTTTTATAAATTTGTTTTTGGAGAATTGTACCAGTTCCATTCCAGGGAACTGACTCACCCCTCTCGGGGTGGGCTGCTTGGTTCATCTTGCAGGTACGAATTGATTTACAGGTGGCCACGAAGAGAATGAGCGTTTTGGGATGGGACTAGGTTTTTTTGTGGAGAGAGAATATGTTTAATTTCTATTATGTTGTGTTAAGTTTTTCTCGAGTTCAGACCGTAGCTTTTGTGGATTGTAAGTTGTAAATTGGTGAGTTTGGTGCCGGGTGTTTGGAACCCGATGGTCTGTAATCGCCTTAGAGTTTTATTTCCGCTGTATTTATGGTTAATAGGGGCGTTACACCTCTCCTAAACTACCCACCTACTAGCTCCAATCAAAATCTGTTTCAAATACATGTTTTCACCTAGTTCCTAGTTCTTAAGTGCACTAGTTTCTAGGTAAATTTTGACATAGTCTCCCCTATATTTTTACATTCTCACCACATGTTTTAGCTCACAAAACATCACTCATTTCACCTACTTGTAAACAGCATTAATATACCAAGCTCTCCAACACAATACCAACACTAACATCATTAAATTCCTGCACTCAACAACAATTCCCATCTAGGTTTCAATAAGCTTTTACATGTCTTTCAAAGGTTTAAAACATTTGGATTCTCTTACACATTACACTACTACTCATTACCATTTTCAATACACCATTAAAAGCTACTAAAATCTGTTATACAATACATTTTACAAGGCTACCCAGAGAGTGCAATTTACCTTGTTCTTCTCCTAGTTTTCCTTTTCTTCTTCTTTCTTTTTCCTTCTTTCTTTCTTTCCTCTCCCACCGGTTTTGTCAAACCAAATCCTCTAACACTACAACCCATTCACATATACATTTCAATACACCATTTTAATACACTAAAACTATCCTTAACCATTCTTCAAGTTTTAATGGGTTTTAGGGTTTAGAAATTTCATTACCTTGCAAGGGTGTAGGTAGTGTGTTTGGAATGGCTCAAGAGTAAGATTTCAGCTCCACCAACAATGCCAAAATCGGCTAGATACACAAGGAGCAAGCAAGGGTTTAGCTCAAATTTCGTTTTGCCCATAAGGCTAGAAAAACAAAGAGGTTTCAAGAATATTTTTACCTCAAAACGACAAGGAGAAGGAGGAGGTGGTTCTAATGGTGGTCTTGAAACTCCAAATGCTCCATACCCATGAAAACGAAAATGCTTGTTTTCGAATTTTGAAAAGAGGCTAGTGTTCTCCTTGATGAGAGGAACACAACGGTATACTTTTTGTGATTTTTGGAGGAGATTTGATGGAGTAACAGAGGAGAGAAGTGGTGTTTTGTGTGGGTTTGTTCATTCCTCCATGGCTGTCGCTGGGAAGAAGGAGAAGAAAGAAAAGAGAGAGTGAGAGGTGGGGGGGGTTCTACGTGAGTGAAGAGAATGTGAGGTAGGAGAGAGAGTGAGATAGGTAATAAAGTAGTTACTTTATGTTTTTTATTGTTTTTGTCTTTTGCTAATAAGAAGAGAGTGTGAGGGAGTGTGAGGGGGCATGGAACCATCCCACAAAACACACACACACACACACACACACACAGTTTACATTTTAATTTTAAAAGTGGACACATAAGTTTTGGTTATTTGTTTCTACCCCACAACTTCCCGTTTTTGACAGTATTTACTAATTTCTTGTTTTATTGATTTTATTGGTTCTAATCTTTCACTAGTATTTATTAATGACTATTTAGTTGACCAAAATTGTTACGAGTCTATTTGACACGCTTAAAGATGCGTTTTCCCCGGTTACCTCGAAAAACGCGCTTTAATGTTCATTAGTGTTTTAATCCATTTTAAGGATCCGTTTTCTTCGGGATTTGTTCCCTACTATTTATTTAGACTTAATTAAGCCTTTAGAATCCTTATAATACGCTAACCGAGGTCTAATACCTCCTATGGTTAATTAACGCTTATTTAGCGTCTTTCGCTTTTTAAGCGTTTCTTTATTTCTTTTGGATTTATTTTCCCTTACCAATATTTCTTAATCATTATTAGGCTCTTAAATACATATTAGGATAATTTAATCGCTATATTTAAGGTCAGGGTATTTCAATCTACCCCCTTAAGAACTTTGTCCTCAAAGTTGTTCGAGGTTACAGGTTTACAATACTTGCTAATTCATACTCATCTATGCCAAAGGTCGTACATTCTTCCTCCTTACTGATTCTCAAATCCATTACTCAAGGTTTCTACTTTCCATACCATGCTAACGTACAATCATTACTCGAATTCGCATTACTACCAACCATCCAGTTCCTCATTACCAATTTATACATACATACAATGCAAAGCTATTCCCAAAGCAATGCCATACACATACAATCCCGCAGGCACTCAGGTCATCTAGACACAGGACTCCTTTATGTCTTGCTGCCCTTGGAATAATACAACATGCTACACTACTATCTTCTCCGGTATACGTTCCTAACAAATCCTTCATCTCCAGGCTAAGAAAATTCCTTCCAACAGCTAATTAGAAATCCTTCTAAAGCATACAACTCCAAATTTCAATTTATATTCATTACTTCTATCCTATGTGTGATTCTTGTGACCACTTGAGGGGAGCTTCAAGAATCGTTCGACCCTGATGTGATCAGCACCAGTGTTGAACTATCTTTCCACTCCAATTTGTGTTCGGTTTCCCTTGATCTGATCAGGATCAAGTTCGACTTGCCACATCAGTTTCAAACAAACAAATAATTCAATTATTTTCATATTTTATATTTTTACTCCTCCCAGTCATTCAAACATCTCCAAGGGATGGAATCAATCCATCAATCATCCTCACTCTACTTCCCGAATGCTTTACTCCATGGTTCAATACCTAAATGCTCATTTCATCAACCTTCACTACTTCCCTCCATTACTCTCCATCATTTCAATTATTCTAACTAGGGAATACAATACTTATAAAATTTTGTTATCCTCAATTTACTTCCAGTCCTTTACCATAGTATACACTACCCCTAGACTTCATTCATCTACTACTCTCAATCGTTTCATACTACTACTTCAAAGGCTACAATACTTGTGGAGCTCCGTCCACTACTCATTACTTTTCTTTTACTAATACTCTTACATGGTGTTACAGGGTAGGTATATCCATCCAATGGTATTTGCATCTCTCATGCCTAGTTACCATAATTACAATATGGATGAATACTTATGTTTATTTAACATAGTATCAATCATCAATTCGATTCTCATTTGTGCTATGCACATTATGGTTTATGTGTTTTATTTATAAAATTCACATTATGCGGTTTTCGCTCTACCCCCCTTAAAAGGGATTACGCCCATGTAATCTACCATATGTTATTATTACTAAACATTGGTTTAGTCAATTGGGCAATCTAAAGCGTTTTAGCTTCTTTACGGTTTGTTACATAATATACCCTTGTCAAAGGGTCCTAATCATAACAATGGTTTAGTCTTTGCACCAAGGATTCCTATATGAGTTTATTTAACTCGTAATTAATTCGGTTCCAGCCTATTAGGCTTCAAGGCATTAATAGCCATTCTACTATACTTACTAGGTATATTTCTCCTAGCTAGGGCCCACTAGCTTCTGCTGCGCGACCCTGATAACTTGGGTTATTCACCCTTCTTGTTATCCTTAATGTGCTATACATCACCTTTTTATCCGTCTATTATGGGAATAAGGTTTACTAAACAATTGTGGTATTCTTTTACCGTGTTTGAACTATAATTAGTTTTATATTGTAACCAGCTCTCTGGTAATCTACTGCACATGCTATTCGTGCTTCCACGATTATTCACTAGGTTCCTCCGGCTTATTGTCGGGCGAGGTTAGGTCACTACTTAGTTGTAGTGCTTCCTCTGGTGTCCATAGTTTCTGAATCCTACCAGTTCTTTCTGGTTCAGTACAAGTGTTCTTTACTTGTATGACCTTGCATTTCTATGCGTCGGTCCAAGTGACTTTGTTACGTCTCCTTTCACCTTTTATTCCAATGGAATTCACATCTTGTGATTGTTAGTGGGTTTACACTCTTCGTGCTTCTTTGGCCTTAGGCCGCACGGTTTGTTGCTAAGCTTGCTTAACTGGCTTATGCCATGTTCGTTGGTGAAAAGAAGGGTATACTACGATTTACATTTTCCATATCCCTAGCCATCCCATTAGATCATTAGCTGCACAAGTACAATACCAAAACACTCAGTCATATAGAGTGCAGAGGCGTAAACGCTTGACAGTAAGTCACTTATGTGATAGGAAAGAATATTTCTGCCTGTCATCTTACTACTCCATATCATTGTCCAACTACTTCCTCATAGCGGTCGCTTGTTGCGCACCTTATTCTTACTCATTATACAACATTGTTTTTACTGTTTCTGTTACCGTGGTAATTCCTCTTTACTTATTGCCATTGTCATTGGCACCATTTCCTTATGGTGTAAATACACTAGGAGTTTCCTGTGTTCGTGTGTATGACGGTTGTCGTAGCATACCGCAATCTGGTCATCTTCCCAATGTGGAGATGTCTTATTTAGCTTAGGTATTCTGTGTAGGTTAGCTTACCTCACATTCCATCATCATTTATGATATAATTTACCAAGTATCTTGGTTGGTAATGGATGAAGTAATTATCGGGTTGTAAGCTCTCTTGAGCGTTAGTCATTTGTGGTGTTCAATGTGTATTCACATTGATTGTTTTGACAATTATTGTCTTCCAGTGCTGAGCATTGGTTATAGGCTCTAGCTGTGCGGTTTTACTTTTGTATGTACATCACCGGAACATCCCAAGAAACTTCAAGGGTTTTCCGGTCCCGTTCTTCGATTGAAGGGTATTTCATCACTGGTAAGTGAAGGTTCTTGTTGAGGGGATTATTCCCACTCATAGGTCTCATGACGAGGTTTACCATGTTGGTGTTTATACAATGGTTCACCACATGCTTGAGTGCATATGGAGTATGCTTACTCCTTAAGTCGTAATGGTTTGGAAATCTCATTTCATCATTCCATCGCCCCTTGGCAATATTTATAGGCGTAGGCTTTACTGTTATAATAGATGGAAGCCTTCCCAAGGGTTCACATCTTCACCACATTGGTGGTCTTTGGCTAACGAGGGGTACCTTCCCTTGGGTTTCTCGTAGTGTCCAAGTGTGGACTAGGCCAGTGTTGGCATTATCATGATTCTTATGCCTCTGTGCTACCATTGCTACAGAAGGCATGAAGTGTTATACCCAAAATTTTGACCCCCCTTGTAACACCCCTGCCATTAATACATGCTTACCGTCCAATCTCCTTACACGTCAGATACACGCAGCGGATACTTACTTCATACTATGGGTGATACAATGCCGTTAACCACCCACGTGGCTAACAAGGCTACTACTACTGTTTACAGCATCGGTCTGATGGACCGGAATTTCGAGTACTACAAATCTACAATACATTCTCCATTTACCAAATACTACTACAATCTTCCTTCAATACAATACTCCAAGTACAATACAATATAATCTACATACCGAGTTTACTAAGAACCTTATACAAGTGTAATATCTCTTCCAAGTTCATACATACTCTCTAAGAGTCTACATCTACCCATTTCTCACAACTACTTACTTTCTAAGTACAAGGGTGTGCCTCCGGTCTCTTCCTTGACCATATTCGCTTCGGGTACCTGCACACTAAAAAATGTCCCCCGAAGGGGTCAGCTTTCGCCGAGCATGATAACCGCATACCCCGCGTACTAGTGAGGGTACGCCGACCACTTGGTCGAATACATGCGGTTGATTTCATTCAAACATACATGCATACATGCTCTTATACACCATACAACAATACTTACGCAAGGCATACATACATACACTACATTACATACAAGGAATACAATAAACCATCCAATACATACTTACCTTCTTCCGAAATACACATACTCATTACATACACAATATACAATTCTTGTTAGCTTCATGGTGGTCCACCCGGGTTAATCGGGTGGAGATTACTCTTTTACTCGTTACTTCATACACATACATACTCATACTCATACTTACTTACGGATCCATACTTACTTACTCTTACTCTTACTCAAGTTAAGTCGTCGGGACCTCCGGCCCTGGGGACTACACCGTCCCACCTCCGGGATTTACTTGACTCACCAATCCGGGATGCTACCCATTTATGGGATTTGGGCCGCAGACCAGTTTAAGAGTCAGGATTTGCAGCCAACCTCTCGTGACTCCGCATCCTCACGCGTGGCCGAAGCTATATCGGACTTGTACTCATTCCAATTTACTCACTTAAGTTAGGAGTTAGATAGTTAGGAATTAGCACAAGTCAACATCCAAGCCACAATAATACAATACACATATACACATACATACGTGGTACAATACATTACACAGGTACAATACGAGGTTCGAATACCATTCATCATCATTCATATATTTCATGAATTATACAAACTAGTGCTCAAGTCAATAAATATCAGGCACAACATAAGTCAAACACAGGTAAGTGCAATATAGTCCGATTCATGCATTTATCTTATTTAGGTGGTCAAATAAGCACACAAATCGGGGTAACCAGATTAGGATACAGGGCATGAAGAAATCATACCTTTCACCATTGTACTTGTATCCCAACGTTCCTCCGGTATTCACAATCCAAATCCTATGGTATACATACAACCGAATAATTAATCTAACTATCATTAACTTAATTCGGTTACCCTTACACTTCCTAACTCATACTTACTAGGTCTTCACATTCCTATGCTTACATTTTATTCACTTACTTTTAATTACTTAACAATGGTTTACTTACACATATATGCACATATGTATAGGTGGGTATACATATACATATATATATGTATATATACTAGTTATAAGCTTACTGTTTTTTTTTGTAAGTATAGGGCCGTCCGACCCACCGTCCGACCCAAGCCCTGGGTCGGACCATTCCAGTAAGGTTCGTTCCCAGAAAATTACCCTGTCCGACCCAGCACTATTCCGTCCGACCCATACTCTCTGGGTCGGACCATTCCAGAAGGTTTTGGTCCTGTCGTCCAAGCTCCGTCCGACCCACGTCCGACTCACCGTCTGGGTCGGACGAAGTCAGAAACTTCGACATTGTAAAAATTTGCATGTCCGACCCATGTCCGACTCACGGCTCTGGGTCGGACCATTCCAGAAAGTTTGGTTTTCGTTTCTCAAGCCCCGTCCGACCCACGTCCGACTCACCGTCTGGGTCGGACGGAGTCAGAACCTTGCTACAGATTTTATTTTTCTTTCCCAACTTCACCCATTGTTTCCCCAATCTTCTTACAGGTAATCTCACATGTTTAAACACTACCTAGGCCCTTCAAATTGCCTTAGTTCATCCACTTTACATACTTACTAATTCTTACTTGTACAATTTCATTTCCATTCTTTACTTACTTTTCATTCTCATTCTAGCATGTTTATACTCCTAATGACTCTCACTTATGATTACTTAAGTCTTAAGCAACTTATACAACCATCCCCCAAACAAAGCCTTAACTTACAGCCCATTAAAATTTCTCTCGAGTGAATTATGGTGTTGGTCCGGGACCTTGTCCAGGTCCTAAGTCCCGGACCAACACAGATCAGAACTCTCGAATGGTTTTTAGTTATGGTCCGGGACCTTGTACATGGGGTAAGTCCCGGACCAGGCGTTTTGGGAAACTCTCGGATTGATTTTGGATAGTGGTCCGGGACCTTATACCAGAGGTAAGTCCCGGACCGATAATGAATTTGTACTCTCGGCTACTTTGGATGGTTGGTCCGGGACTTAACACAAGGCCTAAGTCCCGGACCAGTAGTGGTCTGCTACGAATTGCATTTTTCTTCTTGCTCTGTTTCGTTCTCTTCTTCTTCTAATCACTTCCTAATGGTTTCTAATCTTAATATTACATGTTTAACTACTTATCCAAGCATCTAACTCACCTAAATCCCTCACCAAATCAATTCCCTCAACCTACTGCTATCTCACCATTTCCACTGTTTCATTCTTTTCTTCCTTTCTGTTGCAGAGTTCGAGCTGCTGCTGCTTCTGTTTCTTTTTTTCTTTCTTTCACAAATGTTACCAGCTCCTAAGCAAGATAGTTTCCTCTCTAAATTTTGACATGGTATCCCCTAAAAACTTAAGGTTTCACCACATTAGTTTGTTCACCCATCAAAGATCACCCCTGTTCAACTATACATATATGCATCAGTTCACTCACGTTCACAGCAGCAGCTCATTCATTTTTTTTTCTTTGACAGATTCTAACTCAACAATTCACTAATGCCATCGATACCATTACACTCATTTCCCCTTATATGGCTACGGTAGTTCACATTTGTTAAAGAATATACTTACACACACACACACTGCACAAACTGAACAGAGGTAATTTACCTTGTTCTTGGTTTTTTTCTTATCTCTTCTTCTCGGTTTCTTGCTCTCCTTTCCTTCTTTTTTCTTTTCTGTCCTCTTTCCCTCTCCACTGATTTAGCAATACAAGTTCTCTAACACTACAACCCATATATTCACATTTCAATACACCATACTATAACACAATTTAACCCTAACCATTATGTAAGTTCTAATGTAGGTTTTAGGGTTTAGAAATTATATTACCTTCCAAGAGTGCAAGAGCTGTTTAGGATAGCTCAAGAACAAGACTTCTCACTCTCCCAAGAAGCCAAAATCGGCTATAGCACAAAGAACCAAACGAGGTCTTAGTCTACATTTTCGTTTTGCCTTTGAGGCTAGAAAAAGATAGAGTTTTAAGGATATTTTTACCTCAATAGAACAAGGAGAAGGAGGGCCTTCTAATGGTGGTCTTGAAGCTCCAAATGGGGTATACCCATAAAAACGAAAGTTCTCCTTTTTGATTTTTGAAAAGAGAGAAATGTTCCTCTTGATGAGAGAAGTCCAATGGTGTAGTTTTTGTAATTTTTTGAGAAGGTTCAAGAAGGTTACAAGAGGAGAGAAGTGAATATTTGTGTTGGTTTCTCAAGCCCCCATGGCTGTCGCAGGAAGAAAGAACGAAGAGGGAAAATTTCAGAGAGTGAGGGAGTGGGTTACGTGAGGAAGAATGAGAATAAGGGAATTGGAGAGAGAGTGTGAGAGTAAATAAAGTAAGGTGTTACTTTATTGTTTTTGTTTGTTTGTGTATTAGAGAGGAGTGTGTGAGGGAGTGTGAGAGGGGGTCCAAATCGGACACACCAGCCCCCATGTGGGTTTTGAATTTCTTTTTACATTATTGGACACATGAGTTTTGGTTAATTATGTCTCTACCCCACAACTTCCTGGTTTTTGACAGTTTTTACTAATTTCCGTTTTATTGATTTTATTGGTTCTAAAGCTTCACTAATATTTATTAATGATTATTTAGTTGCCCAAGATTGTTACGAGTCTATTTGACCCGCTTAAAGTCACGTTTTCCGGTTACCTCGAAAAACGCGCTTTAATGTTCATTAGTGTTTTAATCCATTTTGAGGATCCGTTTTCTTCGGGATTTGTTCCCTCATATTTATTTAGACTTAATTAAGCCTTTAGAATCCTTATAATAAGCTAACCGAGGTCTCATACCTCCTACGGTTATTTAACGCTTATTTAGCGTTTTCGCTTTTTAAGCGTTTCTTTATTTCTTTTGCATTTATTTCCCTTACCAATATTCTTAATCATTATTAGGCTCTTAAATACCTATTAGGATAATTTAATCGCCAATTTAAGGTCGGGGTATTTCAATCTATCCCCTTAAGAACTTTGTCCTCAAAGTTGTTCGAGGTTATAAGTTTACAATGCTTACTCATTCTTACATGTCTAATACTACGGTTATACCATCTTCCTCTTACTAATTCCCAAATCCATTACTCAAGGTTTCTACATACCATACCAACCAAATGTTAGTTACTCCAATCCGCGCTACTACTAACTATCTGGTTCCTCATTTCAAAGTTCATACATACATACAGTGCAAAGCTATCCCAAAGCAATGCAATACACATACAATCCCGCAGGCACTCCGGTCATCTCGACGCAGGACTCCTCTATGTCCCGCTGCCTTTGGAATAATACCACATGCTACACTACTATCTTCTCCGATACAAGCTTCTCACAAATTCAACCTTCAGTCTAAGAGAAATGCTTCACTACTACCAATTAGAAATTTTCTAAAACACAACTCCAAAGTCCAATATATATACATTACCTCTATCCTATGTGTGATTTTTGTGACCACTTAAGGGGAGCTTCAAGAATCATTCGACCCTGATGTGATCAGCATCAGTGTTGAACTATCTTTCCACCCCAATTTGTGTTCGGTTTCCATTGATCTGATCAGGATCAAGTTCAACTTCCCACATCAGGTTCAACCAAACAAATAATTAATTGTTTTCATTTTCTATCTTTTTATTCTTTCTAGTCGTGATTACGAATTCATACATCTCCAAGGATGGAATCAGTCCATCAATCATCCTCACTCTATTTCCCAAATGCTTTACTCCATGGTTCAATCCTAATGCTCGTTTCATCAACCTTCACTACTTCCATCCATTACTCACCCTCATATCCTATATTCTAACTAAGGAATACTACATTTATAAGATTTAGTTGACTTCAATTGTTTCAAATATTTTACTTACGATTCCGCTACTCATGAATTTCATTCGTCTACTATCCTCATTCATTTCGTACTACTTCTTCAAAGGTTACAATACTTGTGGAGCTCCGTCCACTACTCATTACTTTTCTTTTACTAATACTCTACATTGGTGTTACAAGATGGGTATACTCCTCCTATGGTATTTGCATGTCTAATGCCTAATTACCATAGTTACAATGTGAATGAGTACTTATGTTTATTTAACATAGTATCAATCATCAATTTGGTTCTCATTTGTGCTATGCACATTATGGTTTATGTGTTTTATTCACAAAACTTACATTAAGCGGTTTTCGCTCTACCCCCCTTAAAAGGGATTACACCCACGTAATCTACCATATGTATTATTATTAAACATTGGTTTAATTAGTTTGGGTAAACTGAAGCGTTTAGCTTCACTATGGTATACTATATAATATGCTCTGGTCAAAGGGTCTTAACCATACCAATGGTTTAGTCTTTGTACCAAGAGTTCCTATATGAGTTTATTTAACTCCTCATTAATTCGGTTCTAGCCTACTCGGCTTCAAGGCATTAATAGCCATTGTATTATGCTCATTAGGTACATTAATCTCCTAGCTAGGGCCCACTAGCTTCTGCTGCGCGACCCTGATAACTTGGGTTATTCACCCTTCGTGTTATCATTAATGGCTATACATCACCTTCTTATCCATCTATTATGCGAATAAGGTTTACTACACAAATGCGGTATTCTTTTACCGTGCTTGAACTCAACGAGTTTAGGATTTATAACCAGCTCTCTGGTAATCTACTGTACATGTTATTCGTGCTTCTACGGTTATTCGTTAAGTTCCTCCGACTTATTGTCGGGCGAGGTTAAGTCACCACTTAGCTGTAGTGCTTCCTCTGTTGTCACTAGCTTTTAAATCATACCAGTTCTTCTGGTTCAGTACAAGTGTTCTTTACTTGTATGACCTTGCATTTCTATGCGTCGGTCCTAGTGACTTTCTGTATCTCCTTTCCCCTTTATTCCATTGAATTCACATCTGTGATTGTTGGTGTGTTTCGCACTCTTCGTGCTTCTTTGGCCTTAGGCCGCACGGTTGTTGCTAAGCTTGCTTAATTGGCTTGCCATGTCTGTTGGTGAAAAGAAGGATTTACTACGGTTTACATTCTCCATATCCCTAGCCATCCCATTAGATCATTAGCTGCACCAGTGCAATACCAAAACACTCAGTCATACAGAGTGCAGAGGCGTAAACGCTTGACAGTAAGTCACTTATGTGATAGGAAAGAATATTTCTGTGTGTCATCTCATACTATACTCCGTGTTATTGCTTAACTATTCCCTCATAGCGGTCGCTGTTGCGCACCGTATTCTTACTCATTGTACAACATTGCTTTACTGTTTCTGTTACTGTGGTAGTTCCTCTTTACTCATTGCCATTGTCGTTGGCACCATTTCCTTGTGGTGTAAATACACTAGGAGGTTCCTAGTGTTCGTGTGTATGACGGTTGTCGTAGAATACTGCACGTTATCATCTTCCCATTGTGGAGATGTTCTGTTCCCAATTAGGTTTCATGTGTAGGTTAGCTTACCTCACATTCTATCATCATTTGTGATACAATTTACCAAGTGTCTTGGTTGACAATGGATGAAGTAATTTATCGGGTTACTAGTTCTCTTGAGTGTTGGTCATTCATGGTTTTCAATGTGTATTCACATTGATTGTTGTGACAATTACTGTCTTTCCAGTGCTGAGCACTAATGATAGGCTCTAGCTGTGTAGTTTACTCTGTCATTGATAATGAAAGTTCTTGTTGAGGGGGGTTTGTCTCCACTCATAGGTCTAATGACAAGGTTTGCTATGTTGTGTTTTACACAATGGTCCACTATATGTTTGGGTGTATATGGAGTATGCTTACTCCCTTAAGTCGTAATGGTTGGAAATCTCATTTCCTTATCCCATCATCCCTTGGCAATATCTATTGCGTGGGTTTATTGTTATAGTAGATGTAAGCCTTTTCTAAGGGTTCACATCATCACCCATTAGTGGTCTTTGGTTAACGAGGGGTACCTTCCCTTGGGTTTCTCGTAGTGTCCAAGTGTGGACTAGGCCAATGTTGGCATTACCATGATTCTCATGCCTCTGTGCTACCATTGCTACAGAAGGCATGGCGGTAATTAAGAACTCCGTCAACTGTATACTAGGCTGATGCTCTAGTGACAGTGACATTGAGTTGGCCATTACTCCAAGCCACCAGAGTGTTGGGTTTGAATTTATGGTCCAATTGTTGATTTCTTGTCGTATGAGGCAATCCCTCTTGCAAGTCTTGTTAGTATTGGTGTGGGTTTTGCAACCGTTTAAGGTTACACACGTAGTTGGTTGATGGCTTTTAAGCCGTACTGCTGCGAGCTATGCTCTTTGCAAGCTGCTTATGCATGTTTCCACTCTTGTATACTGTCGTGGGTTGGAGGTATTATTGGACTCCATGGTAAGTCGTGGCATCACGCTTCCGTCTATAGGAGACCTTCTTAGGCAAATGATGTTAATAAGTGTCTCTCAGTATCTTAGGGCATTTCCGTTAAGTGAAATCCCTTCGGGTCCTAACCGAGTGTTCGTTCTAACTTTCGTGCTTTTATCATGTCGCTGTTGTTTGACTGGTTGCAATGCAGACACCCTTCAAGGATTGCTCCTGAGTGCTGTTGAAGCATGCCGTTACATCCGGCTAATGTTGATGACATGTTGTCCATTGTACCTTCCTGTGGTATTGTACTTGAGTTATCCCTTTTTGGGTCATGACGTCTCCCGTCCTTGGGTAGGCTTGTTTATGCTTGTTCCTAGTGTTTAAGACTAGGTTTTGGTATTCCCTTCAATGATGGAGTATACTTGTGGTAATCTTGGGGTTCTCTTGGGAATTCTGTCCCGTTTGTTGAGCGTGTTAGGTTCACGTTTAGGCATTCGCCTTAATGTTTTAGGCTGGGATTATCCAGCTGTAGGTGATTGCTGGGTTATTTGAGACATATCCATGTCTATACTTACTAGCATGTGCTCTTTGCACTTCTAGTTCTTATTCCTCATCTTCAGATGGATTCTCTGAGTTCCTTATGCTTGATCCTCTGAGGTGTCCAGCTGTATTGGGTTGAACTTACTGATGGTCCGTAGAACGGAGTTGACTACTTCCTGTGTCGTACACTACATGTATACATACGTGGGGTAACATGTTGATTACCACGTTATTACCACTTACCCAACTATATGTCGGGCCCACAAGCTCCTTCGGAGTGCGGTTGTCCCACATCCCGTAACGGGTATACTCGTAGTGTTCGTCACACGCCTAGGTGAAGTATTCTGTTGCCAACTCCTCTTGTATCATCCTATGATACTCACCATAATGCTGTTGATCTGGTTTTAAAATCCAAGGTTTTAAAAGAGGGTTGTGGTTTTGAAAAGAAAATTTTGGGTTTTAAAACGATGGTTCGGTGTTAAAAGGAATCTCCCATGGCATAGCCATGTTTGAGGTCTTGACCAAGTCTAGCTTCTCGCTGACTGGTATGTACTAAGTACAGCGGTCGGGCCGTTAGGCCTTTCCAAGGTTCCATACGTCTGGTTGTTAGGATGTGTGATCCTGTGGTTGTTTCGTTACAGTCACCGTACATTACTATGTACTTGTGACGTGTTAGTGTCCCTTTACATATCTCTGTCTTTACTGCACTTGCCGTGGCAAGTGCGTGGTACTGGTGGTTTTGAGTAATCCTATACCGATCACGGTATGATTCCACTTGTGTTTATTAGTCTTGTTGGCGCTTCCCTCGATCTTATTGATCTATAATTGGTATACTCGCTCCTTTAGGTAGCTTCTTGGTGGTCTAGACATGGCTGTCGTAGATCTGGGTACTTCTCCACTCCTTGGAGGTTCCCGTTCTATTTGGTTTAGTGTCGCTCCTTGTGGCTCGTTCCCGCACATTTGTGGTGGTTACTGAGTCTTCCTTGTTTAGGCACTACGCTTGTAGTCCTATTAGTTTATATCTCCTGGTTGTTCTTGTAGTTGTCTGAGCTATATTGGTCAGGTGTTGCAACCTTGATGGCATCGTAGTTTTGGAGTTAACCGCTTCCGACTATGTCCTTAGTCGGCTAGCATACCGTTGGTGGTATTATTCAAGTATTACTATCCCGTAGACTTGTGTCTCGGGTTCCGTTACTGCTCCCTTTTTCATTCCGTTGCACGGTTAGTGCTTCTGTCCTGCTGTTGGTTGACTAGCTAGGTTTCGCGACTGCTAAGCAGGTCGCCCCATGCTGTTGCAAGTTATAGCCTCCTCGTGGTTGGGAGTGCTCATTCTACCGCTATTACGTGGGGTGCTGTGGTTCAACCGGGATCCATCTCCGGGACTTCCAGCTTTTGGAGTCTACCATGTGTCGGTTCTTGTTTACCGTGTGATTGATTCACCACTGCCAGATCGGGTTTCCCCGAGTATGAGAAGACTTTTCTTCTCTCTGGCGTCCTTTCCCAAGTTACGCAGTGGGGTTTGCAGCAGGCGGGACTGGTATTGTAGGTATCCGGTACTCACCGGAGTTCCTAACTAGCATCTCTCTAGTGCTATCACTCAGCCCATAGCCCTACGCTTCTAATTCCTAACTCGGTATTTCCTAAACTCGGTAGTTTCCAGTCATCAGAGCGATACTTCGCTCTGATACCACTTTTTGTAACACCCCTGCCATTAATACATGCTTACCGTCCAATCTCCTTACACGTCAGATACACGCAGCGGATACTTACTTCATACTATGGGTGATACAATGCCGTTAACCACCCACGTGGCTAACAAGGCTACTACTACTGTTTACAGCATCGGTCTGATGGACCGGAATTCCGAGTACTACAAATCTACAATACATTCTCCATTTACAAAAACTACTACAATCTTCCTTCAATACAATACTCCAAGTACAATACAATATAATCTACATACCGAGTTTACTAAGAACCTTATACAAGTGTAATATCTCTTCCAAGTTCATACATACTCTCTAAGAGTCTACATCTACCCATTTTCTCACAACTACTTACTTTCTAAGTACAAGGGTGTGCCTCCGGTCTCTTCCTTGACCATATTCGCTTCGGGTACCTGCACACTAAAAAATGTCCCCCGAAGGGGTCAGCTTTCGCCGAGCATGATAACCGCATACCCCGCGTACTAGTGAGGGTACGCCGACCACTTGGTCGAATACATGCGGTTGATTTCATTCAAACATACATGCATACATGCTCTTATACACCATACAACAATACTTACGCAAGGCATACATACATACACTACATTACATACAAGGAATACAATAAACCATCCAATACATACTTACCTTCTTCCGAAATACACATACTCATTACATACACAATATACAATCTTGTTAGCTTCATTGGTCCACCCGGGTTAATCGGGTGGAGATTACTCTTTTACTCGTTACTTCATACACATACATACTCATACTCATACTTACTTACGGATCCATACTTACTTACTCTTACTCTTACTCAAGTTAAGTCGTCGGGACCTCCGGCCCTGGGGACTACACCGTCCCACCTCCGGGATTTACTTGACTCACCAATCCGGGATGCTACCCATTTAAGGATTTGGGCCGCGGACCAGTTTAAGAGTCAGGATTTGCAGCCAACCTCTCGTGACTCCGCATCCTCACGCGTGGCCGAAGCTATATCGGACTTGTACTCATTCCAATTTACTCACTTAAGTTAGGAGTTAGATAGTTAGGAATTAGCACAAGTCAACATCCAAGCCACAATAATACAATACACATATACACATACATACGTGGTACAATACATTACACAGGTACAATACGAGGTTCGAATACCATTCATCATCATTCATATATTTCATGAATTATACAAACTAGTGCTCAAGTCAATAAATATCAGGCACAACATAAGTCAAACACAGGTAAGTGCAATATAGTCCGATTCATGCATTTATCTTATTTAGGTGGGTCAAATAAGCACACAAATCGGGGTAACCAGATTAGGATACAGGGCATGAAGAAATCATACCTTTCACCGTTGTACTTGTATCCCAACGTTCCTCCGGTATTCACAATCCAAATCCTATGGTATACATACAACCGAATAATTAATCTAACTATCATTAACTTAATTCGGTTACCCTTACACTTCCTAACTCATACTTACTAGGTCTTCACATTCCTATGCTTACATTTTATTCACTTACTTTTAATACTTAACAATGGTTTACTTACACATATATGCACATATGTATAGGTGGGTATACATATACATATATATATGTATATATACTAGTTATAAGCTTACTGTTTTTTTTTGTAAGTATAGGGCTGTCCGACCCACCAGGCTTCCTCTTCTCTTTTCTAATTCTGATTTTGTATTTGGGAGGGTTCAATTCGCGGGATTATCATTTGACTGGAGATTCGGGAAGGTGATTCGTAGAGTCCGCAGAGATGGCTTAGCTACGGATGTGAGGTAGGTGGTAGATGGATTCAGTGTGTGTGTTCACCCACGGGGGTTTCGATCAATGTTTTCGTATATGTTATTTGACTCTCTGATTTGTGGTGATTTGGGTGATTTCTGATTTGTGTTTCTATGCGTTTAAAACCTCGAGGGTAGTGTTTGATTCGCGTATTTTAGTTATGTAAGTATTGCTTTGACGATGGTGAATCTACATCTGTAAATTTCCCTCTGTTTTGTAAATTCTGAGTGCCGCTGATTTGGGATTTATAAGGATTGTTCCTTGATTTGTGTGTGAGATTTAATGCAGTTTGTTTGCGTTTTGAGTGGCTAAAACCTCGTGGTTTTCTGTTTATGTCTGATTTGGTGTGGGTAATTCTTGGCAAGGTTTGGTGAAGTTGAAGTTGGATAATTTTTCTGATCTGTTCGTAGCCCTTGTTCTTCTGATTTTGTGCTGTCCCAACTTTGAAGTTCGGACAGCATGTTTTGAGCTTTTGTATTTTCAAACTCGGGTATGTCCGAACATCAGTCTGAACATTGATGTTCGGACACTCCGCGTAACTTTTTCCCGTGGAACCCGTCCGAACATCGGTCCGAGCTTCGATGTTCGGACACTCTGAAATTCCCTGTCTGTTTTCAACTCGACTTGTGTCCAAACATTGATGTCCGGACACAAGTTCGGACATTTGACAATCTCTGGTTTCTGAGTCTCGACCAGTGTCCGAACTTCGACGTCCGGACACAAGTTCGGACACCCCTCTTTTTCACCATAACTTCTTCGTTTGAGCTCCGTTTGAGTGGTTTGCGGTGTTGGTTTCCTCTTTCCGAGTTACTATCTGTTTTCATGTTTTGGCATGTGTTTAAGTGTTTCCTGATTTTAGGGTCTCTGATAAGCCTTTGATTCCTAATTTGCTCTGAAAATGTGATCCAATCTTTGACTTCAGTTTGCTTTCGTATTTACTAATCGGGTTCGACTTCTGTTTTGCTAAGGTTTTCCATGTGTAAGCTCTTCTCTGATTTTGCTAAGCTTTCGCTTTCTGTTCTGATCTGGTTAAGACTTCCGCTCTGCTCTGTATTAAGCTTCGATCTGTTTGGATTAAGCCTCTATTTTGGGACCTAGTTTACTTTGTTTCGGAGCCGTGAATGGCTGGGTCGAGTTATTCCGTGGTATACCATGTAGACGTCATCCTGAGTGTGGGTCATGCCCAATCTGTTCTGTGGGGTTGACGACCCTTTGGCCTTCGGGTCATTTCTGCGTTGTCGAGGGATCTGTTAGATCCATGGGGTCTTCGACCCTTTCTGAGTGTTATGCTTGGTGCTAGTGTCCCACTTCTGATTGTTAATAGTTCTGTTTTCCGTTAGCTCTATTTGTTTCTGATTTCTGACAGACTGCTATGTGATTTCTGTCTTCTGAAAGCCTCTGGGTTACTAAGTGATCTGTTTTTGTCTGCTCTGTCTGTTTTCAAACGTCGACGGACTGCTGTGTGCTTTCTGTCTGCTGAGTATTTCTGCTTTATAAGCGTTCTGCTTCGTCTGCACTCTATCTGTATTTGATTTGAGACGGTCTGCTGTGTGCTTACCGCCTTCTGATAAGTTCCGGATTTCGCTAAGCTTCTGATTTTGCTAAGCTTCTGATTTTGCTAAGCTTCTGATTGTGTTTAAGTTTCTGAGTTTCTTAAGCTTCTGATTTCGTCAAGCCTTCAGCTTCAGTTTGTCTTCTGTTATTGCGTACCTGTTTTGGTCACTGCTTAGCCTCTTCTGTTTTAGACTTCTGCCTATTTGAAAGTTTTCCGCTTTGACTCTGATTTTGCTCTGGCTAAGCGCTTTCGTATACGTGTAATGTATGTTCAGTATCTGTTTTGAGCATGCTCAGCTGATGAAGTTTATCACCTGCTGAGCAATAGTTTTGCTCACCCCTATCTCCGTATGATTTGCAGGTTTTAGTTCGTGCTTGGGAGATTCAGCTTTTACGTTTCGTTTTGGCATTTGAGATTTGTATTTAGTTTGTTTGGCCTTAGGGCCCAGTCGTATTTAGGATATGCTTTGTAATTCAGTTTGGCTTCCGCCTGTGTATTGTAAAGACATTTTGTAATCGTTTATCTGGTAATATATGAGCATCAGTTTCTGTTTTGGGGTTTCGATAGTGTAGCCTTGCGTGTCTTAGGAAATAAGCGCGCGGCGTGTAACGGTCTCCCAACCAGGGTGGTTTTGGGGTCTTACATGTTTCATATCAGTAACTTATTCCAATCGATGTTGAACATAGCCAAACCGAACCCACTTCTTAACACAAATTTGAGGCCCAGATTTGGCCCAAAACCCACCTTGGCCCATATCTGATTCGGCACAAATTCTCCTTTGGATCATTCTGATCCGGCCCGAAACCCATTTTGGCCCTAAACCTGAGGCCAATTTCAGCCCAATTCCAAGCCTGGCCCATAAAAACTAAAATCAGCCCAAATCTATCTTTTCAAATGCAATTACAATTCTAAAACTCTTCAAAAAAAAAATACACTCCAAAAACTCAAAAATTCTTCCAAAATTACTCCACTAATTCCAAACAATAGTTTTTCTTCAAATCGATTCTCATCAGTAATTTCAAAATTCAAAGGAAATATTTTGTGGAATATTAAAGGAAAAAACTCTTCTCAAATCATAGAAAAGTTTTCCCACACATGCACAAAGTTCTACTCATATAATAGGATATAACTCATACAAAAATTCATTGTCACACCCTATGGTTTTAGGTATATCAAGAGTAAAAATTTCACAACCAATTATAGCTTTAAGAATATTGTACTAACAAAATCTTATTTCCCACAAATAATGAAATACCCCAAACCTTGATATGTGTTTAACATTGACTATGGTATGTTAAGGCTAAAAAGTGCCTTAGAAACATTAGTGAACAATGTTAAACCATAGTAAAAACAATAAAGTACTATAAACACAGTTTAAGCAAAAACATGCTCTAAGCTTGAGTGAACTTGGTTGGTACCCAAAGAGCCTACCAAGACTTAATAATATTCAATTATGATTTGATAAGGCTAATTAAGTCCTCAGGAAACTTTTTAAACAATTAAACCAAACAAAACACAAAGAAACACCTTAAAGTCAATTAAGCAAATACTTGCTCTAGACTTGGTGTAACCTTGTGTAATGCCTAAAGGTCATTCCTAGACCTTATTACATGTTAATGAACATACTAAATCAATTACTAAAGAAACCAAGCTTGAAAACAAGTTTAAACACAAAATGTGCTTTGAGGAGTTTAGCACATTTTTGAAAAATTGTCTTGGAAATGAGTTTTGAGTGCTAAATGTCCATCATTACTCTTTAATTAACATGTGTACTACTAGTATCACATTAGGAAGTCTAAATCAAGGGGAAATAAAAAATTTCACAATTATGTGCCTTGGTTAGTGAATAGTAACCAAATAGTGCTAGTTCAAAAATTGGTCAATGTAAGTCAAACTAGATGGTCAACAAAGACCATAAAACACCCCATTTGACTAAGGGGGTCGGTTTTTCGTGTGTGACTCACCACACTTAAACAAATCAATGAGCTAGTAATAAAGCAAAAAGAACTATTTGCTTTTAAACATAAATATCTTAACAAAGAGTACTCTCTCACCTCATTCTCTTATTCTCCTTCACTCACCACCGATTTCTTCATCTTCTCCCAAGCTCCAACCGGTTTTGCTACAGCAACTATACCATCTCCAACTTCCATTGCTTGTAACTTCTAGATCCATGGTCCAAATTCAATTTCAAGACCACCATTCTTCTAGTGGAGCAAGCCCTTCATTTCCCTCTTTAAATCTTCAAAAGCCCCATTTCGGTGCCATGGAGATTCACCATGAAGGAGCTTGAGCTCATATGTTCATGCGTTGTCCTTATCATGCTTCAAGGTAAGGAAACTCAACAAGAAAAACTCCATTTCCTCTTGTTTGTTAGGTAACCAAAAATCACCATTGATGGTGTTCTTTACCTGCTTTGTTCTAGCTTCATTTCAATCTTTCAAGGACTTGGTGGAGTCTCCTCTTGCTACTTATTCAAACTCTCTTCCATTTACAAGGTAAAACAAGTATCTTAATGTTTTAAGACAATGTATAAGTTAGGGTTTATAAATGTGTGTAAGCATGAAGCTTGAATGCTCATTACCTTGTTTGTATGTTGATTAGAAAGTTGACAAGTGATCAAACTCCTTGCTGATTTCGGTTCAAGGAAACAAGAAAGAAGTTGAGAGGAAAAGAGGTAAATATGTTAACCTAATGTGGTCTAAATGCCTAGGAAAAATTGAGCTTGATTTGCTTAATAAAATACCTAAAGAGCACATGGTAAATGAGTTAGTAGTAAAATGCTCTCAAGAGTTTATTAAGGGCATATGTATTGTTGGGTGTAATTGCAGGTCAAAGGCAAATATAATGTGGGAAATTCAGTGTTTATGGTTTATGCAATTTAAGGGCCTAAGAGCCATGTTATTTAAGGGCCTAAGTGACAAGCAATTAAGTTTATGCACTATATTGTGATGTAGTGTAGTTTAAAGGTTTGTTGTGTGCAAAGAGCATTTCTTGTGAAGATGAATGTATTGGATGGTTAAAGGATGAAAAACAATATGTTTGTGTGGAAGGAATGTGTATTAAGTGTTTAGGTGTTCTTGGTTGTCAAAAAGGTGAAAATCTAAGTGTTGGGTGTGAGAATATACAAGAGAAGCTATGGCAAAATTTAGTTGATAAACAAAGGAGTTTAAATGTTGTAATGAGATTGGGTGACCTAGATTGTACTAGGAATGGTTATGTGTTAAGATGGTGAAAGAAAGAGAAATAAGGTGTTCTTAAGTGTTAAGATGCCTTGGGCATAGTCTTGGAGGATTTAGAACACAAATGGGTGTTTTAAACACATCAAGGAATTGTTATGTGAAGTGTTAAGTCTTGTTCAAGTTTTGGTAATCAAAGGAAAAATAATGCTTTTGGAGTAGTGGTAATGTTTGTGAGACAACACTTTGGTTAGTGGAGTAATAGGCATGGAACTACCACTTGGAAAACCTAAGGAAAAATATTACAAGTGTTAAGAGATGTTGTAAGGAACTTTAGTAACAAGTTTGGACAATGATTTAAGGAGGTTCAAAGTGATATTTTGGTATGAGAATGTGCCTAAGTACATGTATGAAGTTTGGGTAAACAATGGGTGAAGAGAACAAGTTGAAGAAGGCTTGAAAATGCAAGATAAGGAATTTTGTAGCTATGGTCCGGGACTTAGTTACAGGTTAAGGTCCCGGACAACATACCAAAAACAGACCGAGAGTTGCATCAATGACTTGGTCCGGGACTTGGGCTAGGTACAAGGTCCCGGACGAGTGCAGTTATTCACCTCAGAGTTTGCTTAAGTGTTGGTCCGGGACTTAAGGTAAGTACCAAGTCCCGGACCACTCAAAAAATTTTATTTAAGGTTTGAAAATGATGTGTAACGATGGGGATTGATAGATAATGATGTAATAAGGTTGTTTAGGACATGTTAGGTGAGTTATAAAGACAATCAAGTGGGTGAAAAGTTGTAATAAAATGTGAAAGTAAAACAAGTTAAAAATGTCAAGTTATTTAACTAGTTAACGGGGGTAAGTAATGAGCATTAGACTTTAAACAATCATGTTACCCCGATGTTGATAGAGGTAAATGTAATGTTACCAGTTGTTCGAGACTTTTTTTTCGAGGAACTTAAGAGGACACGTTAAAGGGGACGTTGGTGATAGGTATGGTTTTCTTACAACCTGTGTCCTACCGGATTACACCGGCTTGTATGCCAATGTGTTTTCTGAATGTTTGCCACGTTATAAGATAAAAGTTTGTAATGAGTTTACAGTAATTCATATATGTGGCGTGTCTAGTTTCCGATACCGTTTAACCTCGAAAGCGTTAAACCTTAGCTAACTGAGTCTAGGATCACATGAGAGATCGGTATTCGGATTTAACGACCCGAACCATGGGACGTTCTAACCACGGCTATGCCTGAGTTAGTGGGTGATGTTGTATGTGATGGTTGTGTGTGAATGTATGAACCTCCCTTGTGTGTCTAACCCAGTTGTAATACTATAAGGTATATGGATGTGATAGGTTCCACAATGGAGCCTTTAACTATGTTTATATATATTATGGGGGGGTGAGGAATCCGGTTGTTCCGGTCGCGCGTTGTTGGGGGTTGATGTATACAGTTTCTTCAGCTTCCTCTCTGTTGGTTGTTTTCCTTAGTTGGTCTTCAATCACCCCTGAGCTTAACCAAGGCTTTTGACTCACGTCTGTTGGGGATTATGTACGGTGTGTTCGGATCACTATATCCGATCCATCTTTAAGTTATGTTACTCGTCCGACTAACAGGACGGTAATGAGTGATGTAACGAGCTTATCATGAGGGTGTATTCATTCTCTAGGTTTCCAAGTTAACTAACTATGTTTAAGTCGGTTCGTGAAGAGAACCGTTACCCTTATGTTATGTGTTATTGTTGCGTTGCAATTCTTAGTGCGATGTGATGTTATGTGTACGTTGAAATGAGGAGTATGTGGATCATGGATATGAATCCCAGTTTATAATAAGAGACGTTTGAGGATAACCCGATTAGTGGGTAAATGTCGTCTATTAAGGAAATAGCTCCGTTAGAGGAGGAACCCTCTAGGGTGAAGGAACACAATGAGGGATCTAATGTGTGTAAATGTGTTGATTATTGTTGAGCCCCGTTGTTGTGGGTATGTATTGTGTTATATGTTTAAAGTTTACATGCATGATTTGAATATAATCAACCGTATGCTTAGACGACAATTAGTTGTGCGTGGCCCGGTAGCATGCGGGCTGCGGGATTACCATACCAGTAAAGGTGCTGAGCCCCCTGGGGGGCCACCCTTTCTTCTCTTTCCTATTTCAGGTACAAGGAGCTGGAATCCGTGCGAAGTGACCGTGCGAGGGAGTTTAGTGGTAGTTGTTTATACATGGATAGCCATTTAAATTGTATATGTATTGTAGGTGTAGTAAGACCGAAATTGTTATCGGCATTAGTTTGTAAATACTCGGTACAGTTGGGATGTATATGTATGTTGGTTGTTGTTAATAGAAAGGGATAGTAATGTGTAGTTGCTAGGGAATCTAGTCCATCAGACCGGTACAATGTAAATGTATAGCCTTGTTAGCCACATGGGTGGTTGACGGCGGTGTAACACTCATGAGTTAAGTACTGTGAAGCTTTCCGCTGCAGTTTGTTGTTAAGTGTGTTGTTGTTAGTTGGGGTGTTACAAATAACCCTTTGCACAGACGACCACCGGGTTATAAGATCCAAATGATTCTCGTATATCCATAGCATTATACAGTATCTTCCTGGTACAACACCTATATAAATAGAAATATAATTACTAGTTAACACCATTATATTATTTAGTTAAAAGAATAAAATTCACAAAGAAAAAATAAATCTGAAAATATTTTAACCGTTTCTCTTGAGACGGCCTTGCAAGTTTATTTTTTCATACAGTTGAAGGGTGAGTGAAAAGTATTAGAGTTGATTCTGTTTAAAGTTAGAGTGTATCCTATGCCTTTCCCATTGTAATTTCCAAAAGGTTTCGGCTTTCTTCTCCGTCATCTCATGCAAATTAGGCCACTTGGGTAAAAGTTCATGTTTGATATCCTTGAGCATTTGGAGGACAAACGGAAGGGCATGTGGATTGGGTGTAGGTAGAATTGGCCATAGACCAAGAATAGTAAAATGTTTTGGTAGCTTGATCTTTGCACTATCATCAAGTGAATACTGATTACCAAAACCATTTGGCCAAATGAGTGTAAGTAAGTAGAACTTCACTGCGCTAGGTGGAGGGGGTGGGGGTAGGAAGTCCTACGTCGACGTCCACTTTGACGTCCACGTCTAAGCGCTGGTGATAGATAAGTTTTTCACTAGTACATGGATGAGGATGATGGACTGCAGTGGATGACTCTATAAATGGTGGAGAATTTACAACCCAATATAGAGGTTCAAAACATAGGAAATTAAAAGCTATCAGATGTTGCCAATTAAAAGCTATAATTCATGGCTAGCTAGACCATCACTACCGTGCCAACTCTTCTGTCTTTAATGTAGATATGACTAAAATACGAAGAGCGCGTAGATAATTTATTCGTCTTTTGGATCATAGAGTTGGAGGTGAATGAGAAGGTGGAGGTGCTGATGCTGATCCTGTAGGTGCTGATGGTGGAGGTGCTGATGCTGGAGGTGCTGGCATTTTTTTCACACATTTTTGTGACCTATTTTTGTCATAAAATTTCTATTTTTATTACATATTTTGTAACATTTTTCTATCACATATTAATGGTAAATTTATGACAGAAAGTATAATTATGGGGTTGACATTATCCCACATATTGATGTATAATGTTTAGAAATGTCACCCCCTATTAATGGACTTGTATATTGTGTTGACAATTTTTCACAAATTTTGTGACATATTTTTGTCAACTACATTTTTCAGTCACGTGTTTGTGTAACATATTTGTGTCACATATTTATGTCACCCATTTAACGGTAAAATAAGTGAGACAAAATCTTTAAATAAGTGTGGGTGAAACTACATCTCCCTACTGTATCTCATTGCTGCACGTATACGTTCTTTGTGACGTAATGGGTGATGTGCGTTTCTTCTCTCCTCTTTGTCTATGTACTTTACTACATCAATTTTGTAATATTTACAAGCATATATACAACGTTCTACTAGTCAAGTTTTATTGTGCTTCAACCAATGCTTTTTTTGTATGATCTTTATTTTTGTTGTATGATCTTGATTTTTGTAAGTTTTTGATCTTGTTTAATATCAGTAACTTATTCCAATCGATGTTGAACATAGCCCAGATTTGGCCCAAAACCCACCTTGGCCCATATCTGATTCGGCACAAATTTTCCTTTGGATCATTTCTGATCCGGCCCTAAGCCCATTTTGGCCCTAAACCTGAGGTCGATTTCAGCCCAATTCCAAGCCTCGCCCATAAAAACTAAAATCAGCCAAATCTATCTTTTCAAATGCAATTACAATTCTAAAACTCTTCAAAAAAATACACTCCCAAAAACTCAAAAATTCTTCCAAAATTACTCCACTAATTCCAAACAATACTTTTTCTTCAAATCGATTCTCATCAGTAATTTCAAAATTCAAAGGAAATATTTTGTGGAATATTAAAGGAAAAACTCTTCTCAAATCATAGAAAGTTTTCCCACACATGCACAAAGTTCTACTCATATAATAGGATATTAACTCATACAAAAATTCATTGTCACACCCTATGGTTTTAGGTATATCAAGAGTAAAAATTTCACAACCAATTATAGCTTTAAGAATATTGTACTAACAAAATCTTATTTCCCAAAATAATGAAATACCCCAAACCTTGATATGTTGTTTAAACATTATACTATGGTATGTTAAGGCTAAAAAGTGCCTTAGAAACATTAGTGAACAATTTAAACCATAGTAAAAACAATAAAGTACTATAAACACAGTTTGAGGAAAAACATGCTCTAAGCTTGGAGTGAACTTGGTTGGTACCCAAAGAGCCTACCAAGACTTAATAATATTCAATTATGATTTGATAAGGCTAATTAAGTCCTTAGGAAACTTTGGTAGACAATTAAATCAAACAAACACAAAGAAACACCTTAAAGTCAATATAAGCAAATACTTGCTCTAGACTTGGTGTAACCTTGTGTAATGCCTAAAGGTCATTCCTAGACCTTATTTACATGTTAATGAACATACTAAATCAAATTACTAAGAAAACCAAGCTTGAAAACAAGATAAAACACAAAATGTGCTTTAAGGAGACTTAAAGCACATTTTTGAAAAATTGTCTTGGAAATGAGTTTTGAGTTGCTAAATGTCCATCATTACTCTTTAATTAACATGTGTACTACTTAGTATCACATTAGGAAGTCTAAATCAAGGGGAAATCAAAAATTTCACAATTATGTGCCTTGGTTAGTGAATAGTAACCAAATAGTGCTAGTTCAAGACTTTGGTCAATGTAAGTCAACTAGATGGTCAACAAAGACCATAAAACACCCCATTTGACTAAGGGGGCCGGTTTTCATGTGTGACTCACCACACTTAAACAAATAAATGAGCTAGTAATAAAGCAAAAGAACTATTTGCTTTTAAACATAAATATCTTAACAAAGAGTACTCTCTCACCTCATATCTCTTATCTCCTTCACTCCACTCACCACATTTCTTCATCTTCTCCCAAGCTCCAACCGTTTTGCTACAGCAACTATACCATCTCCAACTTCCATTGCTTGTAACTTCTAGATCCATGGTCCAAATTCAATTTCAAGACCACCATTCTTCTAGTTGGAGCAAGCCCTTCATTTCCCTCTTTTCAAATCTTCAAAAGCCCCATTTCGGTGCCATGGAGATTCACCATTGAAGGAGCTTGAGCTCATATGTTCATGCCTTGTCCTTCTCCTTTGCTTCAAGGTAAGGAAACTCAAAGAAAAACTTCATTTCCTCTTGTTTTGTTAGGTAACCGAAAATCACCATTGATGGTGTTCTTTACCTTGCTTTGTTCTAGCTTCATTTCAGTCTTTCAAGGACTTGGCGGAGTCTCCTCTTGCTACTTATTCAAACTCTCTTCCATTTACAAGGTAAAACAAGTATCTTAATGTTTTAAGACAATGTATAAGTTAGGGTTTATAAATGTGTTTGCATGAAGCTTGAATGCTCATTACCTTGTTTGTATGTTGATTAGAAAGTTGACAAGTGATCAAACTCCTTGCTGATTTTCGGTTCAAGGAAACAAGAAAGAAGTTGAGAGGAAAAGAGGTAAATATGTTAACCTAATGTGGTCTAAATGCCTAGGAAAATTGAGCTTGATTTGCTTAATAAAATACCTAAAGAGCAAATGGTAAATGAGTTAGTAAAATGCTCGCAAAGAGTTTATTAAGGGCATATGTATTGTTGGGTGTAATTGCAGGTCAAAGGCAAATATAATGTGGGAAATTCAGTGTTTATGGTTTATGCAATTTAAGGGCCTAAGAGCCATGTTATTTAAGGGCCTAAGTGACAAGCAATTTAAGTTTATGCACTATATTGTGATGTAGTGTAGTTTTAAAGGTTTTGTTGTGTGCAAAGAGCATTTCTTGTGAATGAATGATGTATTGGATGGTTAAAGGATGAAAAATAATATGTTTGTGTGGAAGGAATGTGTATTAAGTGTTTAGGTTTTCTTGGTTGTCAAAAAGGTGAAAATCTAAGTGTTTGGGGTGTGAGAATATACAAGAGAAGCTATGGCAAAATTTAGTTGATAAACAAAGGAGTTTAAATGTTGTAATGAGATTGGGTGACCTAGATTGTACTAGGAATGGTTATGTGTTAAGATGGTGAAAGAAAGAGAAATAAGGTGTTCTTAAGTGTTAAGATGCCTTGGGCATAGTGTAACACCCCTACAACGTACTTCACAACTAAATGAAATCGCAGCGGAAATAAATAACTAAACAGTAACTAACACTTCGTTGCTACAACACCGTCAACCACCCACGTGGTGACAAGGCAGAATAAATACAAGTGTACCGGTCTGATGATCAGACTCCCGAGCATAAAACTAAACCATAAATACATCATATACAATACCGAGTATTACTTACATTCCTTCACTGTAAACTGTTAATATACCACCATAGTAATTTCAACGGAATCAAAATATAATGCCACGGGAGCACAGGCGCATCCCGGGCTCAACATCCAAAAAAAACCGACATACAACTGCAGCCTAGATCCTACAGCCACTCTGCCTCCTCGATCCTCATCCTGTAGTAAAAATATGGGGCCCGAGGGGGGTCAGCAACCCTTGGCTGGTATGGTTAACGCGCAGCCCATCGGCTACCGGATACGCGCAACTAATTGTCATGATAACATGGCATTCATTTTTTTTTACATAACATAACATAACATAATATGTGGCATAGCATCAATAGTGCACAGCAAACATCACGCACACAGTGGATCTTCGTTCCACAATAACAAACCACGAAGGTCAAATAACATAAGAGCCTAGAGAATGATTCACCCTCATATTAAGCTCGTTACACACACTCATTACCGTTCTGTTATTCGAACGAGTAACTTAAGTCACAGATGGTTCGGATATAGTGACCACCGAACACACCACACAAACACATGTTCCCACTAAACCGATCATAAGTCAGAATAGGTGTTTAACACCAAAATTTCAAAACCACCCCCCACCCCCCCCCCCGGAGTAGTAGTAGTCTCTAAGGCATACATGTCATAAAGGGCCAAAATGGGTCAAAAAGCACCAAGGCGGGATTTTCCAAGGACATTCTCGGGATTTTCTATTTTCATATGACTTGTTCATTATCTCCAAAACACTTCAAATATCATAGTCATTATGAAAGGTATTCATGATTTTCTGATAATATTTTTCTAGAAATTTAGTTTTTTATAAGCTAGTTTCTTTGATAATTAACACATGAAATAGCCTCAAAATAGAAATAAAATGGTTTCCAAATTAAAATAAAATTGTCACATGGTTAGCATGACTACATACAGTCATAAACCTGAAATTATTTTATTTGGAACCTTAGCCTAAAATTAAAAGGGAAATTCAATCATTTTTGCAATTTTCTCTCTCCTATGGAAAATACCGAAATTAAAACAAAACGTCATGAAATTTTAACACAAGATAGAGGATGTTTATTAGAGACTAATGCCGTTGGAATTTCGTTATTTCAACTTTCCGATAATAAGTTATGAATTATGAGAGATTCCATATTGCAAGATTTTTATCTAATCGGTTATTTATCAAAATAACCCGATTCCAACTCTCAAAATTCTTAAAAATCATCCTTTATCTTCAGTTACAATTTCATATTTATCTCGGCCTGAAACATATTTTACAAAATCAGATTCCCTCAGAGCACAAAATCAGCGTTTTAGATAAAGATCTTGCTCTATCAATTTGACCATGCTCTTTCTATAAAAGGACCCCCCGAAAACGAACTAGGGCATAGAAGAACACCTCCAAAGTCAGAGAACACAGCCACAAACCTTCTTCCCACGTTTTTACACTTCCAAGCCTCAAATCAATACCGAAACATTGCAGCAGAAATCACCCCAAAATCACCAAAAAATCATCCTTTCTTCTCCTATTGAACTTCCAAGTACCAAAACATCACAAAAACAGAAGCAAACGTCCTTAATCATACAAGGAAGAAGAAATCAGAAACTCGGGTTGAAGCTGAACCGGATCGGCTACCAACGACGCGTTCGAAGTTTCCCGACGTGAAGGAACAACCAAATCCCGAAGCCAAAACAGGTTAGAATTCAAATTCTTTAACTCCATGATCACAATATGCTTCTGGTTGAAATTCCTATTCGAACTGACTTTCTTTGCTTCTTAATTAAGGTTTGTTTGCGTTTCTGTCCACTAACTTGTTCAATAAGTTTCGTCCTTAATTCGTAGTCAAATTGAAAACTTTTGATCACTAACATGTTTAGAATCTTTCAGGCTACGTACCCATAAATTTTGAGCCAAAAACACCGCCAACACGCTTTAACGCCGCCGTCCGAGGTCGGTCCGCACCCACGGATGCTATGTCCGGGGTCCCGGACGCTCTGTCCGAAAGCCGGACGCCCCCGGACGGTGGCGGGATATTTTATTTTCAAAAGTTAGGGTTTTATAAAACATGTCCGGGCCCACGGACGTCCTGTCTGTGGCCCCGGACTTTTCAAAATCTCGTTTCTGTTTAAATTCAACTTTTATGTTCACATAGGTTAACTAGGGTCCGTGGGTTCGGACATTAGGTCCGTGGCCACGGACGGAATAAAAATTTGACCTAATTCTGCTTCCGAAACCCTAGTTTAGGTAACTATCAATTCACTTTAATTTTCTGTCATAAAATGCTAAAAAACACAAAAAAAACAGAAGCTCGCGCACTTAGGTTAAAACGACTCGTAATAAGCCGTAAATAGACCAAGTAGAGGAAAAACGACCTAGGAAGGGTAAATGAAAGTAATTTGAACCCTATTAAGTCGAATATTAAGCCCCCGAACCCGAACTCTCTTTCCTAATTTGATCTAGGTTAAAATTAGGTGGCGACTCATAATAGGTTCCAGTGAGCTAGCTTAGGTTTTAATAATTATTGTTATATGACATAGTTATTAATCTTAGGTTATAAGTGGACCTAAAACCCGATTGGATCCTAATCAACTTTAATCAACATAGGATAGGGTTTAAAATCGAGGCTCACAGACTAGTGACTCTGCTGGGGACAAAAATTCTTAATTTTAACTTGTTTAATTTTAAGAAAGAGGGCTTAACTCGAAAATGTTTATTTATGGCTTTATTACTTTGTTTGTTTACTCTCGTGCGCACTTTAAATTTTTGCACCCTGCATCATATGAGAGCGAGGGTCCACACAAAACCAGTTTCACCCCGGGACCCATCTAGGGTCCCCTGTCAGGGACTCACACCTTTTAGGTGATGTGAATAAGCGGGGGGGAAAGAGGAGGAGTCGTCTAACCACATCCCTTAATACCTGGGCCTAGCCCCAAGCGTTTTCCTGGCAGTGTCCTTACCAAGCCCATTGTTTGGTCAGTCAAAGACCCGGCCGTAGATGCACACCTTCAGGTGATGTGAAAAAAGTGGGGAAGCCCAAAGAGAATAGCGTGCAAGCCCTATTCCTTTGTGGTGACCTGGGCCCAAGCCCCAAGCACCTCTCCGGATCGATCCATACCCGGTTGTTGAATTTAAACATCTAGTAAGGACATGTTGAATTTGTGTGAGCCTTGTTTGCTTATATGATCGGTCCATTACCTAGCCTAGAGGTTGATAGGAACTTCTCCTACATTAACCTAGCCCAACCCGAATTGGCGGCTCTACTTGTTTGCGGCCCAGAGGTCCTGTTTGGTTTAATATGTGAGTCGTTCGGGCTTCAGCCCAAAAGCTTAGACTTAGGTGATTTCTCTTCTGGCCCAATTTGAATTATCCAATTAGTTCTAGGCCCAAAAAGAAATTCACCTGAACTTGAAATAACCCACAAGTTCTGCAAATAAAAGCTTTTTCCGCTTAGCAACCATCTTCTCTGGCCCAAAGAAAGTTAGGCCCATTTGTTATTTAGGGTCCATTCCAGCCCATGAGCTTTACTCCAGGCCCAAACACATTCCTGCCCAGGGGCTCATTCTAGACTAGGTAGACTTCTTACTCGGGCCCTAGCCCCAAACCCTAGATCTAGGTGTCACCTCTCAGGCCCAATCAAAGCCATCTGTTTACGTTTCAGTCCAAATTCCAGTTCATAGCCTGAGAGATACTTCAGCCCAAGCACTCATTTTTTGGGTATCTTGGCCCACTTGCTTTCAGCCTAAGCCTATTTCGATCTACCTTGTGAAGTGTTATATCACCTTAGTGTCTTTCAACCCACTTCCTCTTGTTAGCTAATAATGGACTTCTTGGAAACAGGCAAGCCCGAATCCAGATATGGTAGAAGAAAAGAAGGAGGAAATCCGATCAACACCGAGGCCCAATTGGCCGCTGTGCTGCAAGGGTACAAGGTCTTGGAGTCCATTGTCGAGGAACTGAGGAGTAAGGCTAATCTCCAGGAGACAAATCAGCACACTCTGGAAAGGCTTGTGGATGAAAATCTTAATCGTAGTTACATCGAGATTGACTCTGTTAGGGCCCAAGATCCTCAACACGTATGGGGAAGGATGTTCCTGACAACCAGCTACTGCAGAGGTCAAAAGGGTTTTGAAAAGGATTGAGCGCATAGAGAAAACCAACAAACCAGCTGGCTTCGATTATTTCTCCACGGCGTCGTATCCCGAAGTTGATCTTCCCCTAAAGCTGAAGCTGCCTACACTCGCTTTGTACAAGGGTTCCTCGGATCCACAGATTCACTTGGCTATGTTCGACCGAGAAATGTCCATCTTGGGGCTCAACGATATGCAAAAAGCCAAAGTTTTCGCACGCTATCTAGACGAGACTCCTCAGCGTTGGTATCTCACTCAGAAGATGAATACCAAAACCTACGAGGTGGTTTGTGAGGCTTTCCTAAATCATTTCGAGTATGCTAAGAACCTCGAGGTCACCAGAATCGATCTGGCAGGAACTCGACAAAAAGACGGTGGTGAGTCCATGTCTGACTTCATCAAGCGTTGGAGGAGAAAGGCTACAGCCATGCCTACTAGAATGGACGAGCAGGAGCAAATCCGCATGATAATTGAGAACATGCGAAAACAACACAACCATGAGCTAAAATTTATGTACTTTCCGAGTTTGGACATGTGATGGGACAAGTCGGTATTCTAGAGGAAAGGATTCATAAGGAAGGTTTGGAGGCTCGAGTGCTCAAGAAAACTCCGGCAGTAGCTCCAAATTATCTAAGCCAGGACCAGAAAAGGCTTATCTTCAGACAGTAGCTTGCGCTCAAAGCAGTTTCCAGAAGTGAATATGGTTCAACGACCTAGATCTCCGCATCAAAAACTTAGGACAGTACCCTTCCACGCGACGAGACTCATCGCAAAGGGAATTCACCAAATTGGCCGAGCACCAAGTCAGGCGTTTGAAGAGCTTCAGAGAGAAACCTGCTACAACCCCTGGCCCGTCGGCCAGGAACCACTCATTTGGGGAGGATCTTAATCAATTCTGCCACTACATCAGTTGGCCTGCCCATTATGCTGACAATTGCCGAGCATTGAAGCACAAGATTCAAGACCTCCTCGAGCAAGGAGTCCAATTTTTCTAAGTGTGCAGATTGTTTTCTTGCATTTTCAAATTTTCCTAGTAGCTTATTAGTTAGTTTTCAGTCACCTCTGATTGTAATCTTTACGTTTCTTTCATGATTCATAAATAAAATCATAGTTCCATTTTCACAACTCCTGTACAAACCATTTTTCATTCATCGAAAAAAGAAGGAAACAAAATAGTTTTTTAAGGAAAAGGATCACGAAGCAATCATTTTCTGACTATGCAATGGAACGGCTTGTCTCTTGTTTCTAAAAATTTGAACATGCCTAACCAAACACCACAACTCACCCCATAATATCCAACAACCCACAAAGAGGTTCAAAGTCCACATCTATCGAATTGTTGTCACAAACCCCAAATCAATACTAGGGGCAATCTAAGTTTAAGTTCGTCGTCTTTTATCTTTTTAAATGTGCGAACGAGTTTTCAAGTGAAAATCTCACGAGAGTGTCTTGAGTGGGAAAACCATGAGTGAACGAGCGTGTCATTTTTACACGACTCTGGTAAGACCACATTCAAAGGTGAGATAAATGGCATAACTCTGACCGAAGGAGATAATTTGTAAATTTACTCTTAGATCTGCGAAAAGTAACAAAGAGCGGATACACAACTATCAGGAATGACGAAGCACCTAGGTACAGCACCACATAGCCAAAAAACTTGTGAACCCTGACATTAAACCCTAGGCACCCCCGCTGAGCCTTTAATATATCCCTTTTCGATAATATGAACACCACAAAATAACCCAGCCAATGATGAATGTCCGACCCGGTGACCAAAGGAAGCAAGGAGCCCGACTCTCGGATAATATTATCATCAGTCCGAAGAAGCAATGCCGCTATCAGCATGACGAAGTGATCCGTAAATGGCCCAGAGTGACACAGGATCAAAAGAGCTCACATCAAAACAGCTCTCGAAGCCCAAACCCGGGAAACACAAGAACCCCGAAGGCAAAGTCAAGAAAGGATAAAACAAAAGGCGAACCCGAAGTGCCTCGAAGAAGTCCAAATGACAAAAAAAAGAGAAATGGTGTAAAGGACAACTCCAAAAGTCCAGGTCCAGAAGCTCAGAACAACGTCAACATGAAGTAGCCATGCAACTTCAAAGACAATGAAGGTGAATCTGAGAGAAGACGCAAGTTGCAGCTTTGGTCACCCATTTAAGCTCCACGTACCTCAAATATCCCTCCATGATCCCTTCGTCTTTCATCACACCCTATGGCCACGTTATAAGCTTTAAAGACTTCCGACTTGATAGTTGTGTGTCCAATCACGTGAAGTAACAGATCAAATGCGTAAATCCATCAAATATCAAATTCAATGGTTTAGAAGTTATGACCATGAGCGAGAAATGAGTGCAACACCGACCACATCGAGTGTAGGTTAGGGAGCACCACATCAAAGCATAAGCCTCGACCCTGTGAGGGTGAGACTTGTTCGCATGTTTAATCAAAGAAAATACTGGGGGCAATTGATCGTCCCGATCGATTGCCATGAACTCTAGCTCAGATTGTCCTAAGGAAAAAATACTGGGGGCAATTGTTGGTTCCAACAATTGCCATGTCAGCACCAATTAAAACCCAAAGCTCGAGCACCACCATCCCACCACAGGCACACATAAGCCCTTACCACCACACCCACACTCTCAAACCCGTCATTGGCCTTACCTCCACAAAACATCAGGCCCGTCATAACCCTGACCTCCATCCAAAATCACAACCCAATCCCAGGTTTGTCACAAATCCTGAACACCGGCAAAAGCCTTCAGCACCACAACAAACACCACACACTTCCACCAATGACATGTTTCTTTTTTTTTCAAGAGGCAAATTGCAGATTTGAAATTTTTAGTCAGGAAATGATCATTTCACTTTCCCTTTTTCAGCAGGGTTTTTCTCAAGCATTGCCAAGTTCGGCACCTTTTCCAACAGTTTCCTGTTTTGAACGAGTATCTTTCATATATTTTGATTGCATACATCTTATCATCATTGCCATGTTTGGCACTCCAGTAATCAGTTTGCACGAGACCATTATCTTCCTAACTCATTTTTAGTTCGAGACCCAAAACAGTGCGAGGCCCTGCAGTTTCCTCATTCAGTACGAGACCTAGCATCTTCATTCAGTACGAGACCTAGCATCTTCATTCAGTGCGAGACCCATCTTTTCCTTCAGTGCGAGACCCACCATCTTCATCAGTGCGAGACCCATCATTTTCAAGACTTTGGTACAAACATCTTCATTCAGCGCGCGACCCAGAATCAGTGCAAAATCCAGCTTTTTCTCCATTCATTTAGTACGAGACTTCAGTGCGAGACCCATCTTTTCCTTCAGTGCGAGACCAAGCATCTTCATCAGTGCGAGACCATCAATTTCGTCAGTGCGAGACCCGTCATCTTCATCAGTGTGAGACCTATCATCTTCATCAGTGCGAGACCCATCATCATCATCCAGTACGAGACCTAGTATCATCTTCAGTGCGAGACAAGTATGAGACAGAGCGTGATCTAAGTTGGCGGGGCAGAGGCAATAAGTCCCCATCTTAATGTCAACTCTCGGGAGAAACAACTAGTGGGCAGTGGCAATAAGTCCCCTTGGTAATCTAGAAGTTATCCCAGCACCCCAGTTGGTGGGCAGAGGCAATAAGTCCCCATAGTATACCAGCCAGGAGCATTGGAACGGGTTTCGGTCCCCAGAAGCATCCGAGCATCATCAGCATCATCAGCATCGTCAGCACCATCAGCATCACTAGCATTTCAGCATTCTTGCATTTGCATACCACCGATTTTCACTTGTTAGGTTGTCAACGCCTTAGAATCGCTTGACATTATCTCAATTTCACATTTAGGTAGTCAACGCCTTAGAATAGCTTGACATCATTTCATCCTCATAGGTAGTCAACGCCTTAGAATCGCTTGACATCCCTTCCACTTTACTCATAGGTAGTCAGCGCCTTAGAACAGCTCGACACAACTCGTCGGATTTCAATTGCATATAGGGTCTTTTAAGATCCCAAAATTTTGGGGTATCACTCAGGCATAAACTAGTCTTTTCACCTTCATTACAAAGCCTAGTTGGCGGGGGGCAATCTGTATACCCAAAATTTCAACCCCCCCGGAGTAGTCTCTAAGGCATACATGTCATAAAGGGCAAAATGGGTCAAAAAGCACCAAGGCGGGATTTTCCAAGGACATTCTCGGGATTTTCTATTTTCATATGACTTGTTCATTATCTCCAAACACTTCCAAATATCATAGTCATTATGAAAGGTATTTCATGATTTTCTGATAATATTTATTCTGGAAATTTAGTTTTTTATAAACTAGTTTCTTTGATAATTAACACATGAAATAGCCTCAAAATAGAAATAGAATGGTTTCCAAAATTAAAATAAAATTGTCACATGGTTAGCATGACTACATACAGTCATAAACCTGAAATTATTTTATTTGGAACCTTAGCCTAAAATTTAAAAGGGAAATTCAATCATTTTTGCAATTTTCTCTCTCCTATGGAAAATACCGAAATTAAAACAAAACGTCATGAAATTTTAACACAAGATAGAGGATGTTTATTAGAGACTAATGCCGTTGGAATTTTGTTATTTCGACTTTCCAATAATAAGTTATGATTATGAGAGATTCCATATTGCAAGATTTTTATCTAATCGGTTATTATCAAAATAACCCGATTCCACTCTCAAAATTCTTAAAATCATCCTTTATCTTCAGTTACAATGTCAAAATTTATCTCGGCCTGAAACATATTTTACAAAATCAGATTCCCTTAGAGCACAAAATCAGCGTTTTAGATAAGATCTTGCTCTATCAATTTGACCATGCTCTTTCTATAAAAGGACCCCCCAAAAACGAACTAGGGCATAGAAGAACACCTCCAAAGTCAGAGAACACAGCCACAAACCTTCTTCCCACGTTTTTACACTTCCAAGCCTCAAATCAATACCGAAACACTGCAAAATCACCCCAAAATCACCAAAAACTCATCCTTTCTTCTCCTATTGAACTTCCAAGTACCAAAACATCACAAAAACAGAAGCAAACCGTCCTTAATCATACAAGGAAGAAGAAATCAGAAACTCGGGTCGAAGCTGAACCGGATCGGCTACCAACGACGCGTTCGAAGTTTCCCGACGTGAAGGAACAACCAAATCCCGAAGCCAAAACAGGTTAGAATTCAAATTCTTTAACTCCACTGATCACAATATGCTTCTGGTTGAAATTCCTATTCGAACTGACTTTTCTTTGCTTCTTAATTAAGGTTTGTTTTGTTTCTGTCCACTAACTTGTTCAATAAGTTTCGTCCTAATTCGTAGTCAAATTGAAAACTTTTGATCACTAACATGTTTAGAATCTTTCAGGCTACGTACCCATAAATTTTGAGCCAAAAACACCGCCAGGAACAGCCTTAACGCCGCCGTCCGAGGTCGGTCCGCACCCACGGACGCTATGTCCGGGGTCCCGACGCTCTGTCCGAAAGCCGACGCCCCCGGACGGTGGCGGGATTTTTTATTTTCAAAGTTAGGGTTTTATAAAACATGTCCGTGGCCCCGGACTTTTCAAAATCTCGTTTCTGTTTAAATTCAACTTTTATGTTCACATAGGTTAACTAGGGTCCGTGGGTTCGGACATTAGGTCCGTGGCCACGGACAGAATAAAAATTTGACCTAATTCTGCTTCCGAAACCCTAGTTTAGGTAACTTTCAATTTCACTTTAATTTTCTGTAAAAAAATGCTATAAAACAACAAAAAAACAGAAGCTCGCGCACTTAGGTTAAAACGACTCGTAATAAGCCGTAAATAGACCAAGTAGAGGAAAAACGACCTAGGAAGGGTAATGAAAGTAATTTGAACCCTAATCATAAGTCGAATATTAAGCCATTGAACCCGAACTCTCCTTTCCTAATTTGATCTAGGTTAAAATTAGGTGGCGACTCATAATAGGTTCCAGTGACTAGCTAAGGTTTTAATAATTATTGTTATATGACATAGTTATTAATCTTAGGTTATAAGTGGACCTAAAACCCGATTGGATCCTAATCAACTTTAATCAACATAGGATAGGGTTTAAAATCGAGGCTCACAATAGGTAAGCTTTGGAGGAAGCTAGCGGGAGATCGAACGCCATTAAGGAGAACAATCTTAACAACATAAGAGTCGATCTGATTCGATATCTACTCTTAACTTACAATGCATGCCCGGACAACCGGATTCCTCACTTCCCAGTTAACACTGTTAGAAGTTCATGGTGGAACTTAACACCAAAACCAATAGTGTAAGTTATGTTTAGACACACACAAGGGAAATGAGTCACCATCATAACATCTCACAATAATATGAACAACTGTAAACTCATTACATGTTTAGATCTTATAACGTCATAAACACACAGAAAAACATACAACACACAAGCTGGTGTAAACCGGTAGACAACAGACTGCAAGAAAACCATACCTTGGTCCTTCCCTCGATTGATCTCCTCCGTAGATCACTCCTATACATGATTAATAACGTCGGTAATTATTTATTTAACTTCAACTTACTAAATGTTTAACATGATTGTATGTCATGTTTTAATGTCTAACTTACCCTAGGTAACCTTCATTATACCCCCTAGGATTAACTACATAAGTCACATTCTTTTCTGTTTTTTTTTTTACAAGTTTGGTCCGACCGACCTTACCGACCGACCTTGCACATGGTCGTTCCATTCCAGAACATATTTCCGTCAAAATTTTCTACTCCGACCGACCTTGCAAGTTCGGTCGCATGGTCGGTCCATTCCAGAGAGTTCTTCCCTTTGAAAATTTAGCCCGACCGAACTTGCCAAGTCCGGTCCCATGTTCGGTCGATTCCAGTAACTCAATCCGTACACAAAATACAAGCCCGACCGACCTTGCAAGTCCGGTCCCAAGGTCAGTCCATTCCAGAGGCCAATTCTCGCAGGGTAAACTAGGCTCGACCGACCTTGCAAGTTCGGTCTGGCCCAGACCCTTGTCTTCCTTTTCACATTCAACTCCAAACTTCACCCCATATATCCTAGTACACCCTAACCTCATTTGGGCACTTCAAACACACCATAAGACATCCTTAAACACTCATAAAACTCATTTTCTAATTCCTTAAGCCTTTACTCATTTCATCCCAAAATTCCTAACACTTATGCTATTTTCATCCTTAGTTTTTCAAGTGGTGCTTCATACCTATGTTAACTACTATCCCAAAATGCTTTCTCCTCATTTTAACATCATCTCCCAAGCATCATTTCTCACAACTAACTCCTTATGTCATTCTGAAATCCTTTTCCAAGTCTACACTTTCTCCTTGTTCACCAAAGTTGCCTAAATCCTAACACAAGTCAAAATGACTCTAGTGCATCCCAAAACATTCCATTCATTATAAAATCCTCTAGAACATTTCCAAAGCCCTTCTCACATCTTAAATCGCCTTAACGCATGTTTCTTTCACAAGAAAAGCACCTAACCATTCTAAACACTTCTTAACTTATCAAACTCATTTTAAACTCTTAGAACTTCTTGTTTATTACCTAAATTTCGACATAGGTTCTCCTAGAACATTACTAAACCAAAACATATTGTTTTCACCAACAAACAATCAAGAACACTAAAATCCATCAGTACTTTCTTATACACAAACTTCACTCATATAGCACTACATCACAATATAGTGCATAATTTAAATTGCATGGCACTTAGGCCCTTAAAATGCATGGCTCTTAGGCCCTTAAAGTGCATAATTCTTAAACACTGAATTTCCACAATATATTTGCCTTTGACCTGCAAATACACTCAACAACACATATGCCTTTTACTAGTCTCTTGAGAACACTTTACTAAGTCATTCACCATTTGCTCTTTAGGTAGTTTTAACAAGCATTATAAGCCCATTTCTCCTAAGGCATTTAAACAACATTAGGTTAGTAGATTTACCTCTTTTCCACACAACTTCTTCTTGTTTCCTTATAAAACCGGTGAGGTATTTGATTCCTTGTCAACTACTAAACATTATACAAATACCATAATGAGTATTCAAGCTTTAAGCTTTATCTCATTGTAAACCCTAGGTTTACATTATTTCAAAAACATTAATGTAGTGTTTTACCTTGGTCTTTGAAGAGAGTTTGAATATATATCAAGAGAGGACTCCACCTAGTCCATGAAAGGTTGGAATGAAGCTAAAACAAAGCCATATAAAGAGCATCTTAAATGGGTATTTTCGGTCACAACGAAAACATGAAGGAAATGAAGTTTTTATTTGAGATTCCTTACCTAGAGCAAAGGAGAGTAATAATATGTAAATACAAGCTCAAGCTCCTTCAATGGTGGAACTCCATGGCACCGAAATGGGGCTCTTGAAGTTTTGAGAAGATAGGAATGAATAGCTTGATGAGAGGAAGAGAATGGTGGTGTTTGTTTTTTATTTGGTTAAGTGAGCTAGATTTTACAAGTGGTCAAAGCTAGAGTTTAATGGTGGGTGAGTATTACCGTGAAAGAGAGCAAGAAGAGAGGTTGAAGAAGAGCAGGAACCGTGTGAAATGAGAAGAAAATGAGAGAATGAGGTAAGTTTGCTTTTTAGAAGATATTTGTAGTTTATAAAGCAAATAGTACCTAGTTAGTCATCTTTCTTTACTTAACAAAATAACAAGAGAGTGGTGAGTCACCACACTTAGGAAAACCGGCCCCCATTATTACTTAGGGGTAATATAGTTTTATTTGTCAATTTAATTACTTATACAAATATATGTTACAAAATAGCTTATAAAAATCACTATTCATAAAAACAAGGCACATAGAAGTGAAATTTTTGATTTCCCATTGATATAGACTTCCAATGTGATACTATATAGTGCACATATATATTTAAGAGTAATGATGGACATCTAGCCATTCAAAACTCATTTACAAGACAATTTTCAAAAATGTGCTTTAAGACTCCTTAAAGCACATTTTGTGTTTTAACTTGTTTCCAAGCTTGGTTTTCTTTGGTAATTGGTTTAATATGTTCATTAGCATATAATTAAGATCTTGGTAAGTTCATTAAGTCTTAACCAAGCTTACCCCAAGCTTAGAGCACATTTTGGCCTTTATTGACCTTAAAGCACATTTTGTGTTTTCTTGTTTTTAAATTTGTTTACTAATGTTTCTAAGACTCTTTTTAGTCTTAATATACCATATTTAGGTGTTTAAACAATATATTAAGGTTTGGGGTATTTCAATCTACCCCCCTTAAAAGAACTTTGTCCTCAAAGTTCATACTTCCACATATCCTAAATATTAGAACACGGGAATACTTATAAACAATACTTCCATACATCATTAACAACACACTTACATAACATTGGACACAAGGTCCATAAAACATAACATCGGGTACATAACATTGGACACAAGGTCCATACAACATCATCCACAGCATTCAGACACAATGGTCTGTAACATAACAACATAACATAGACGATGTATTCAAATACACGTCGTACACACATAACCGAAACGGATCTACCCCCCTTAAAAAGGGGTACGCCCCGTACCCTATACACATAAGCACTAAGAAGTAAACAATGACGGGTACTTCGCCTTCATCTTATCTTCCAGCTCCCAAGTGGCCTCCTCAACGTCCTGGTTAGACCAAAGAACTTTCACCAGTCTCACAGACTTATGGAGAGTGTCTCGAGTCTTAGTATCCAGAATCCGTACCGGAGTCTCCACTGATCGCATGGTCGGCTCTAAGGTTAGCCTTTCAGGCTGAAGCACATGAGACGGATGAGACATATATTCTTCAACTGGGACACATGAAATACATCATGTACCTTGCCCAGCTCGGCGGGTAAATCAAGTCTATAAGCTACCGGGCGATCCGCTCCGTCACAACATAAGGCCCCACATATTTTGGGCTCAACTTGCCCATCTGGCCAAAACGAAATACTCCCTTCATGGGGATACTCTCAAAAATACCTGATCGCCCACGGCGAACTCCAGGTCACGTATGCGCACATCTGCGTACGACTTCTGTCTATCCTGAGCTGCCTTCATGTTAGCCCGGATCTGGCGAACTTCTGCCTGAACTTGTTCAAGATACTCTGGTCCTATAATGACCGTCTCACTCGACTCCCAGCATAATGGCGTGCGGCATGGTCCTACCGTACAAGGCCTGGAAGGGACATCTTGATCGAAGCATGGTAACTGTTGTTGTAACTAACTCGATCAGATGTAACTTATCAATCCAGCTAGTCTGAAAGTCAAGTGCATATGCACGTAGCATATCCTCAAGTGTCTGAATGGTGAGCTCACTCTGACCATCGATCTGTGGGTGAAACGCTGTACTCAATTTCAGTTCGGTACCAATGCTTCTCGTGTAGACTTCCAATATCTCGATAAGAATCTGGTATCTCTGTCAGATACAATTGTTTTCGGTACACCATGATGTCTTACAATTTCTCTATCAAGAGTCTGCCAGTTTTGCCACTTTCCAGGTGTCCTTCATCGGAATGAATCGGGCCACCTTGGTCAGTCGGTCAACAACAACCCATATCATATTCAGACCTCCCTTGTAGGCGGAAGCCCTACTACGAAGTCCATGGAGATATCATGGAACTTCCACTCAGGCACTGGCATTGGCTGTACCATACCACCAGGCCGTCGGTGCTCAACTTGACCTTCTGGCAAGTGAGACACCTCAACACATAATCACTTACATCTTTTTTCATTCAGTCCACCAAAATACCTTTTCATACTCTTATACATCTTTGAAGCTCCGGGGTGAATCGAAGTAGTAGAACAATGGGATTCACTCAATATGCGCTCTTCACTCAGCGCTACTCCTAGGTATATCACAATCGGCCATTCAGCCTAATCGGGCCATCATCATGGAGTCTGAAGTCGTACTTCTGACCCTCGAATGGCCATCAATAAGCTTCTGTCTGATCCTCCACCATATACTGGTCGTCATCTGAGCACTCCGCACTCTTCAACCAAGCCAGTATGAGAGACTAGGGATGGAGAGAGTGTGCCGGCGACTACTCAATGCGTCAGCTACCACATTTGCCTTACCCTCTTTATATTGCAGATTAATGTCGTAGTCATTCAGAAATTCAACCCACCTTCTTTGCCTCATGTTCAACTCCTTCTGAGTGAACAAGTACTTCAAACTTTTGTGGTCAGAATAGATTGTCACACTTACCCCATACAAATAATGTCGCCATATCTTCAATGCGAAGACAATGGCACCCAATTCTAAGTCGTGGGTAGGGTAGTTCTCCTCATGCTTCTTCAGCTGTCGGGAGGCGTATGCTACGACCTTCCCGTGTTGCATCAACACACAACCATACCTCTACCTGATGCGTCGCAATAGACCTCAAAACCATCTGGACCGTCTGGTATAGTCAGGACTGGTGCAGATGTCAGAGCATCCTTGAGACTCTGAAAGAACTCTCACAGTCGACTGTCCACTCGAATGGTGCATCCTTCTTCATTAAGGAAGTCATCGGCTTCGAGACACTGGAGAAGTCCTTCACAAACCTCCTAAATAACCTGCCAGACCGAGGAAGCTCCTGATATCGGTAACTGTCTTCGGCCTTGGCCAGGTGCGCACAGCATCAATCTTTGCCGGATCAACAGCGATCCCGGCCTCAGAAATCACATGTCCAAGAAAGGATACTTGGTTCAACCAAAATTCACATTTCGAAAACTTTGCATACAACTGATTCCTCCTCAATGTTTGTAACACATTTCTCAGGTGGCTTTCGTGCTCACCTCTTGATTTCGAATACACAAGAATATCATCGATGAAGACTACCACAGACTTGTCCAACTGATCTTGGAACAAGCGGTTCATTAAGTCCATGAACTTAGCTGGTGCATTTGATAAGCCAAACGGCATAACTGTGAACTCATAATGCCCATACCTAGTTCTGAATGCTGTCTTTTCGATATCACTGTCACGGATGGCAATCTGATGGTATCCGGAACGTAGATCTATCTTGGAGAATACTGATGCTCCCCTCAACTGATCAAATAGATCGTCGATGCGTGGTAAAGGGTAACGGTTCTTCACCGTAACAGCATTCAGCTCCCGATAGTCAATACACAGGCGGAGGCTACCGTCCTTCTTCTTCACGAAGAGGACCGGCGCTCCCCATGGTGAAACACTAGGGCGGATAAAGCCCTTGTCAAGTAGGTCTCTCAGCTGCTCCTTGAGCTCTGTCATCTCTGCTGGAGCCATACGATAAGGTGCCTTCGCAATGGGTCCAGTGCCGGAACTAAGTCAATCTCAAACTCAACCTCCGTGCTGGCGGCATGCCCGGCAGTTCCTTAGGAAATACATCAGGAAACTCCGACACTACCGGCACATCTGGGCTAAACTCTGGGTCTCTCTCTATGTCCTGGACATAGCAGAGGTATACATCACTCCCTCGTCGTAGTTCACGACACATAGCCATGGCGGTGATGATCTGAGTCGAAGGCTCCCTGGGCCTCTGGCGGTAAGATATAGTAACCCCAGATGGACTCCGAAGAAGCAGTCGATGCTCGGCACATAGGATTCTGCCCTTGTACCGCTCCAACCAGTTCATCCCGACAATCACATCAAAGCCAAGTCCGTCGAACTCTATCAAGTCGATCGGAAACTCTTCACCTCTGATTCTTACAACAGCATCTCGGTGGTAGCGGGTACACCTGATCCGCTCTTTCGACGGGAGAGTGACTAGAAAGTCTGGCATCTCATCACCGTCTAACCCCAGCCTCTTCGCAAAAGATAGCGAAATAAATGTGTGTGAGGCTCCGGAGTCGAACAAGATCGAAGCGTCCACGCCATTGACTGGAAAGGTACCGGTGAGGATTGTGCCGCTCTTGCCGGCTTCTGCCTCATTGCAGACACTCAGTGTACCTCCCGTTCCGAGTGCACAGCCTAATTCATTGGCAAACTAATAAGTACTGGGTAACAACACGGTTGATATACTTCAATAACTCCACTTTATTCATTAACACATTCTCCTTACAACATTGTTGGTTTACACGTTGACATAACTTAACACATACATAACTTCCTTAACATATACTGGCTTAACACATTACACAATTATACAAGGCTTTAAAACTGTCTGAAGGTCAAATTCAAACGTCCAGGTTTCATGTGTGTGGCATTGATCACTGCCGACGGTGCGGTATTCAGTTTGATCTTCTGATGCCATGATGATATAGCATCCTTGACTGCCCACCCATGATTAACACATCTCCTGACTTTAGTATTAGCTTCCTTGCGAGATCAGCACGCTTCTGCTCGCCATACACAAACACTGCGGTATCACCAATGGACCAAGACACCACGGGTACTCCCTTACTTAGAGACTCGGGTGACTCGTCCTTATCTTGGTGTAAACCTAATCGTCCACCTTTCTGGTAGAAGTTCACAATACACAAATCTGCTTTCACATCTGGAATTGAATCCGTTTCAACTTGTGAGCAATTCCCACGGCGTGATTAACGACCGCAGGAACTCCTCAGGTATACTTGGTACTGTTGCTCCATCTTCAGCTCGCACTTCTTGATATGACTTGGTGTAAGGTTCCAGTTACCCATGCACATCATCTTCAATTGCATTCTTGATCCTTCGGGTATTCGGGTGGTGTGTAGAAACCTCCAGGTTTTGCTCCTAGTTCATCGCATCGTCTGATGATATGGATTTGTGCTTCCGGTGTCAGGTATCCATTTAAGAGTATCATACCTGGCTGGATAACCTGACATTGCTCCATTGGAAAGTCGGTGATGTTGATGGTGGTTTCTTCAGGGTTTGGTGTGGGTGGGATTGGATAACATATATTGAAGGTTCCTTTAAGTTTAGAATTATCTAATTAGGTGACTTTCACACTATACTTTAACTTTTACTCACATGATGACACATTGGACTCACTAGTACACATGCATGAAATGCGGTATGCAATCACTTATTACATTCAAAGTTTTAGGCGGTACCTGGTCTAGAAGAGGGCCCTGGCGCCTCAGACCGGTCCACCACATTCAGGGCGGCCTTGCTAGGTCCCGACCCTTCCCCTTCTGGGAATCAGTGTGTCTCTGATCTGTGGGTGGCTGGTTAGCCGTCTTCGGGCCATCAATAGCTGCTGTGGCCTTACCCTTCCACTGCCCCTTGGGCTTGTTGACTCTGCTGTTGGGGTTCCGGTAACACTCGTAGTCACGGTGACCCCACTTCTCGCAGTAACGACACTGCACTTCATTTCCCTTGCAGTCCTTGCCGGGGTGGTCTCCATTGCACCACTTACAGTAATAGTGGCGCTCCGGTCCAGAGCCCGTGCTAGCTGCTATCACAATACACAATCAATACTTTCTCACAACTTATCAACATACACTTCAACTTATCACACAAGATTAAATAATTACCCTTAGGTGGGTAAGAGCGTAGGGGTTTCGCCGCATAAGCATATGTGAGCTTCAGTGGCTCCTCAGCTGTGGTGGTTTGGGCTTGGCCCTTGTCACCCTGGTGCTGACTCTTGGGGCTGGGGATAAGGTTTCTTCTTCTTCTTTTCCCCCGTACCCCTGCGGACTCTGGCCCTCGCTCGTGGCCTTGCGCTTGTGCGCATTCTCCTCGTCCCTCAGACGGACGGTGATCTCCACCTTAGCAGCGGCATGATAGCACTCCTGAATTTAGGATGTCAGTCATGCCCCGCAAAACATACTCACAACTCACATTAATACTCACTTGTAGACTACACAATTCACATCACTTTTATTTAAATTACCTGCAAGGTAGTATACTCAGCTGGCCCCATCCCATAGCGAAGACGGTGGCTGAGACCGTTGTAGAAAACGGTTTACCAGCACCCGGTTCGAGTATCCCAGGTCCGGTAACAGGTGGATAAGGCCGGTGAATGCAGTGTAGTACTCATCAAACCGACACCTTGTCCCCCTGCCTCAGACTATCCAGCTCCAGGCGCTTGGCCTCTTGAACATGCACAGGGTAGTATTTGGCTCGCAGTAGGAGCCGTGTACTCCCTCCATCCAAACTGAGGATCCGCCATCCGGTCCTCTCTCACAAGCTTCCACCAACTCTGTGCCGAACCTTCAGGTAGTAAGCGGCAAACGGACCTTAGCCTCTGCAGGTACAGCCAAGGTCTCGTAGGCGGTCTCCAACTCGGAGATGTACGCCTCCAGCTTACGTGGGTCGGTCTCCCCATGAAATGAAGGGGGGTCTCAAGTCTGCCAATGCCTTGACCCAGTTGGTCTCTCGTGGCGGTGGCGGGGTGGTGGTTGAACTTCGGGCGTTTGCCCCTGCTGAATCGCAGCTACAAGTTGGGGTACCATTTGGGCTACAGCGGCTGCTACAGCCTCAGCCATAACCTGGGCCGTAGTATTCTCGCCCTGGTCACCGTATCTCCAGTACGCCTCCGCGGCCTCGACCTCGCGGTCTACCTGACATCTGAATTCACATGAAACATTATTAGCATTATGCTTACACACTTATCGGTTCCAACGGTTGAAAGTTCCCGACAACAAGGTATCTCCACACTTGGTTAGTGGTTAACCTTTCATAACTGATCACTTAGGTAACTGTAGTTAGGTTTCCTAACTCGGTATATTCCTAAGCTCGGTATTCTAGTCATCAGAGCGATACTTCGCTCTGATACCACTTTTTGTAACACCCCTACAACGTACTTCACAACTAAATGAAATCGCAGCGGAAATAAATAACTAAACAGTAACTAACGCTTCGGTGCTACAACGCCGTCAACCACCCACGTGGTTGACAAGGCAGAATAAATACAAGTGTACCGGTCTGATGATCAGACTCCCGAGCATAAAACTAAACCATAAATACATCATATACAATACCGAGTATTACTTACATTCCTTCACTGTAAACTGTCAATATACCGCCATAGTAATTTCAACGGAATCAAAATATAATGCCACGGGAGCACAGGCGCATCCCGGGCTCAACATCCAAATAAACCAAAACAACTGCAGCCTAGATCCTACAGCCACTCTGCTCCTCGATCCTCATCCTGCAGTAAAAATATGGAGCCCCCGAGGGGGTCAGCAACCCTTGGCTGTATGGTTAACGCGCAGCCCATCGGCTACCGGGATACGCGCAACTAATTGTCATGATAACATGGCATTCATTTTTATACATAACATAACATAACATAAATGTGGCATAGCATCAATAGTGCACAGCACAACATCACATACACAGTGGATCTTGTTCCACAATAACAAACCACGAAGGTCAAATAACATAAGAGCCTAGAGAATGATTCACCCTCATGTTAAGCTCGTTACACACACTCATTACCGTTCTGTTATTCGAACGAGTAACTTAAGTCACAGATGGTTCGGATATAGTGACCCGAACACACCACACAAACACATGTTCCCACTAAACCGATCATAAGTCAGAATAGGTAAGCTTTGGAGGAAGCTAGCGGGGAGATCGAACGCCAAATTAAGGAGAACAATCTTAACAACATAAGAGTCGAATCTGATTCAGATATCTACTCTTAACTTACATGCATGACCGGACAACCGGATTCCTCACTTCCCAGTTACACTTGTTAGAAGTTCATGGTGGAACTTAACAACCAATACAACATAGGTGGTAGTCATGTTAGACACACACAGGGAAATGAGTCACATCATAACATCACAATAATATGAACAACTGTAAACTCATTACATGTTTAGATCTTATAACGTCATAAACACACAGAAAAACATACAACACACAAGCCGGTGTAAACCGGTAGGCAACAGACTGCAGAAAACATACCTTGGTCCTTGCCTCGATTGATTCTCCGTAGGTCACTCCTATACATGATTAATAACGTCGGTTAATTATTATTTAACTTCAACTTACTAAAGGTTTAACATGATTGTATGACATGTTTTAATGTCTAACTTACCCTAGGTTACCTTCATTATACCCCTAGGGTTAACTACATAGTCACATTCTTTTCTGTTTTTTTTTTACAAGTTTTGGTCCGACCGACCTACCGACCGACCTTGCACAAGGTCGGTCCATTCCAGAACATATTTCCGTCAAAATTTTTCTACTCCGACCGACCTTGCAAGTTCGGTCGCATGGTCGGTCCATTCCCGAGAGTTTCTTCCTTTGAAAATTTAGCCCGACCGAACTTGCCAAGTCCGGTCCATGTTCGGTCGATTCCAGTAACTCATCCGTACACAAAATACAAGCCGACCGACCTTGCAAGTCCGGTCCCCCAAGGTCGGTCCATTCCAGAGGCCAATTCTCGCAGGGTAAACTGGGCTCGACCGACCTTGCAAGTTCGGTCGCAAGTTCGGTCTGGCCCAGACCCTTGTTTTCCTTTTCACATTCAACTCCAAACTTCACCCCATATATCCTAGTACACCCTAACCTCATTTGGGCACTTCAAACACACCTTAAGACATCCTTAAACACTCATAAAACTCATTTTCTAATTCCTTAAGCCTTTACTCATTTCTTCCCAAAATTCCTAACACTTATGCTATTTCTCCTTAGTTTTTCAAGTGGTGTGCTCATACCTATGATAACTACTATCCCAAAATGCTTTCTCCTCATTTTAACATCATCTCCCAAGCATCATTTCTCACAACTAACTCCTATGTCATTCTTGAAATCCCTTTCCAAGTTTACACTTTCTCTTGTTCACCAAAGTTTGCCTAAATCCTAACACAAGTCCAAATGACTCGTGCATCCCAAAACATTCCTTGCATTATAAAATCCTCTAGAACATTTCCAAGCCCTTCTCACATCTTAAATCACCTTAATGCATGTTTCTTTCACAAGAAAAGCACCTAACCATTCAACATTCTTAACTTATCAAACTCATTTTAAAATCTTAGAACTTCTTGTTTATTACCTAAATTTCGACATAGGTTCTCCTAGAACATTACTAAACCAAAACATATGTTTTCACAACAAAACAACCAAGAACACTAAAATCCATCAAGCACTTTCTTATACACAAACTTCACTCATATAGCACTACATCACAATATAGTGCATAATTTAAATTGCATGGCACTTAGGCCCTTAAAATGCATGGCTCTTAGGCCCTTAAAGTGCATAATCTAAACACTGAATTTCCACAATATATTTGCCTTTGACCTGCAAATACACTCAACAACACATATGCCTTTACTAGTCTCTTGAGAAACCTTTACTAAGTCATTCACCATTTGCTCTTTAGGTAGTTTTAACAAGCATTATAAGCTCATTCTCCTAAGGCATTTAAACAACATTAGGTTAGTAGATTTACCTCTTTTCCACAAAACTTCTTTCTTGTTTCCTTATAAAACCGGTGAGGTATTGATTCCTTGTCAACTACTAAACATTATACAAAATAACATAATGAGTATTCAAGCTTAAGCTTATCTCATTGTAAACCCTAGGTTTACATTTTTCAAAAACATTAATGTAGTTGTTTTACTTGGTCTTTGAAGAGAGTTTGAATATATATCAAGAGAGGACTCCACCTAGTCCATGAAAGGTTGGAATGAAGCTAAAACAAAGCCATATAAAGAGCATCTTAATGGGTATTTTCGGTCACAACAAAAACATGAAGGAATGAAGTTTTTTATTTGAGATTCCTTACCTAGAAGCAAAGGAGAGTAATAATATGTAGAAATACAAGCTCAAGCTCCTTCAATGGTGGAACTCCATGGACCGAAATGGGGCTCTTGAAGTTTTGAGAAGATAGAATGAGAGCTTGATGAGAGGAGAGAAGAGAATGGTGGTGTGTTGTTTTTGATTTGGTTAAGTGAGCTAGATTTACAGAGGTCAAAGCTAGAGTTTAATGGTGGTGTGTGAGTATTACGTGAAAGAGAGAAGAAGAGAGGTTGAAGAAGAGCATGGAACCGTGTGAAATGAGAAGAAAGAGAGAATGAGGAAATTGCTTTTTAGAAGATATTTGTAGTTTATAAAAGTAAAAAGTACCTAGTTAGTCATCTTTCTTACTTAACAAAATAACAAGAGAGTGGTGAGTCACCCACTTAGGAAAACCGGCCCCCAATTAGTACTTAGGGGTAATATAGTCTTTATTTGTCAATTTAATTACTTATACAAAATATGTTACAAAATAGCTTATAAAAATCACTATTCATAAAAACAAGGCACATAGAAGTGAAATTTTGATTTCCCATTGATATAGACTTCCAAATGTGATATTATATAGTACATATATATTAAAGAGTAATGATGGACATCTAGCCACTCAAAACTCATTTACAAGACAATTTTTCAAAAATGTGCTTTAAGACTCCTTAAAGCACATTTTGTGTTTTTAACTTGTTTTCAAGCTTGGTTTCTTTGGTAATTGGTTTAATATGTTCATTAGTATATAATAAGGTCTTGGTAAGTTCATTAGGTCTTAACCAAGCTTATCCCAAGCTTAGAGCACATTTTGGCCTGATTGACCTTAAAGCACATTTGTGTTTTCTTTTGTTTAAATTTGTTACTAATGTTTCTAAGACTCTTTTTAGTCTTAATATACCATATTAGGTGTTAAAAAATATATTAAGGTTTGTGGCTTATTTCACGTAGTCTTGGAGGATTTGAACTCAAATGGGTGTGTTTAAACACATCAAGGAATTGTTATGTGAAGTATTAAGTCTGTTCAAGTTTTGGTAATCAAAGGAAAATAATGCTTTTGGAGTAGTGGTAATGGTTGTGAGAACACTTTGGTTAGTGGAAGTAATAGGCATGGAAACTACCACTTGGAAACCTAAGGAAAAATATTAAAGTGTTAAGAGATGTTGTAGGAAATTTAGTAACCAGTTGGGAAAATGATTAAGGAGGTTCAAGTGATATTTTGGTATTAGAATGTGCCTAAGTACATGTATGAAGTTGGGTAAAACAATGGGGTGAAGAGAACAAGTTGAAGAAGGCTTGAAAATGCAAGATAATGAATTTTGTAGCTATGGTCGGGGACTTAGTTACAGGTTAAGGTCCGGACCACATACCAAAAACAGACCGTAGAGTTGCATCAATGACTTGGTCCGGGACTTGGGCTAGGTACAAGGTCCCGGACCAGTGCAGTTATCACCTCAGAGTTTGCTTAAGTGTTGGTCCGGGACTTAGGTAAGTACAAGTCCCGGACCACTCAAAAAATGTTATTTAAGGTTTGAAATGTGTGTAATGATGGGGATTGATAGATATAAGTTATAAGGTTGTTTAGGACATGTTAGGTGAGTTATAAAGACAATCAAGTGGGTGAAAAGTTGTAATAAAATGTGAAAGTAAAACAAGTAAAAATGTAAAGTATTTAACTAGTTAACGGGGTAAGTAATGAGCATTAGACTTTAAAACAATCATGTTACCCCGATGTTGATAAAGGTATATGTATGTACCATTGCTCGAGACTTTTTTTCGAGGAAACTTAAGAGGACACGTTAGAGGGGACGTTGGTGACAGGTATGGTTTTCTTGTAACCTGTGTCCTACTGGATTACACCGGCTTGTATGCCAATGTGTTTTTCTGAATGTTTGCCCACTTATAAGATAAAAGTTTGTAATGAGTTTACAGTAATTCATATATGTGGAGTTCTAGTTTCCGATACAGTTTAACCTCGAAAGCGTTAAACCTGAGTCTTGAGATCGTACGGTTTAACCACCAGGGAGAAACGGTATCTCAGATAATCGTCCCCGAATGAGCGGACTTTCTAACCACGGCTATGCCTGATTTAGTTGGGTGATGTTGTATGTGATGTTGTGTGTGAATGTATGAACCTCCCTTGTGTGTCTAACCCAGTTGTAATAATAAAGGTGTATGGGATGTGATAGGTTCCATAGTGGATCCCTTAACTATGTTTATATATATTATGGGGGGGTGAGGAATCCGGTTGTTCCGGTCGCACGTTTGTTGGGGGTTGATGTATACAGTTTCTTCAGCTTCCTCTCTGTTGGTTGTTTTCCTTCGTTGTCTTCAATCACCCCTGAGCTTAACCAAGGCTTTTGACTCACGTCTGTTGGGATTATGTACGGTGGTGTGTTCGGATCACTATATCCGATCCATCTTTAAGTTATGTTACTCGTCCGACTAACAGGACGGTAATGAGTGATGTAACGAGCTTATCATGAGGGTGTATTCATTCTCTAGGTTTCCAAGTTAACTAACTATGTTTAAGTCGGTTCGTGAAGAGAACCGTTACCATTATGTTATGTGTTATTGTTGCGTTGCAATTCTTAGTGCGATGTGATGCTATGTGTACGTTGAAATGAGGAGTATGTGGATCATGGATATGAATCCCAGTTTATAATAAGAGACATTTGAGGATAACCCGATAGTGGGTAAATGTCGTCTATTAAGAAATAGCTCCGTTAGAGGAGGAACCCTCTAGGGTGAAGGAACACAATGAGGGATCTAATGAGTGTAAATGGTTGATTATTGTTTGAGCCCCGTTGTTGTGGGTATGTATTGTGTTATATGTTTAAAGTTTACATGCATGATGTGAATATAATCAACCGCATGCTTAGACGACAATTAGTTGTGCGTGGCCCGGTAGCATGCGGGCTGCGGGATTACCATACCAGCAAAGGTGCTGAGCCCCCTGGGGGGCCACCCTTTCTTCTCTTTCCTATTTCAGGTACAAGGAGCTGGAATCCGTGCGAGAGTAGGACGCGGTAGTTGTTTATACATGGATAGCCATTTAAATGTATATGTATTGTATGTAGGTGTAGTAAGACCGAAATTGTTATCGGCATTAGTTTGTAAATACTCGGTAAAGTTGGGATGTATATGTAGTTGGTTGTTGTTAATAGAAAGGGATAGTAATGTGTAGTTGCTAGGGAATCTAGTCCATCAGACCGGTACAATGTAAAATGTATTAGCCTTGTTAGCCACGTGGGTGGTTGACGGCGTGTAACACTCATGAGTTTAAGTACTGTGAAGCTTTCCGCTGCAGTTTTGTGTTAAGTGTGTTGTTGTTAGTTGGGGTGTTACAAATAACCCTTTGCACAGACGACCACCCGGGTTATAAGATCCAAATGATTCTCGTATATCCATAGCATTATACAGTATCTTCCTTGGTACAACACCTATATAAATAGAAATATAATTACTAGTTAACATCATATTATTAAGTTAAAAGAATAAAATTCACAAAGAAAACATAAATCTGAAAATATTTAACCGTTTCTCTTGAGACGGCCTTGTAAGTTTATTTTTTCATACAGTTGAAGGGTGAGTGAAAAGTATCAGAGTTGATTCTGTGTAAAGTTAGAGTGTATCCTATGCCTTTCCCATTGTAATTTCCAAAAGGTTTTGGCTTTTTCTCCGTCATCTCATGCAAATTAGGCCACTTGGGTAAAAGTTCATGTTTGATATCCTTGAGCATTTGGAGGGACAAACGGAAGGGATGTGGATTGGGTGTGTAGGTAGAATTGGCCATAGACCATGAATAGTAAAATTTTGGTAGCTTGATCTTTGCACTATCATCAAGTGAATACTGATTACCAAAACCATTTGGCCAAATGAGTGTAAGTAAGTAGAACTTCACTGCGCTAGGTGGAGGGGGGGTAGGAAGTCCTACGCCGACGTCCACTTTGACATCCCGTCTAAGCGCTGGTGATAGATAAGTTTTTCACTGGTACTGGATGTGGATGATGGACTGCAATGGATGACTCTATAAATGGTGCGAATTTACAGCCCAATATAGAGGTTCCAAAACATAGGAAATTAAAGATATCAGATGTTGCCAATTAAAAGCAATAATTCATGGCCAGCTAGACCATACCTACCGTGCCAACTCTTTTGTCTTTAATGTGGATATAACTAAAATACGAAGAGCGCGTAGAGAATTTATTCGTGTTTCGGATCGTATAGTTGGAGGTGAATGTGAAGGTGGAGGTGATGATGCAGATCCTGTAGGTGCTGATGGTAGAGGTGCTGATGCTGGAGGTGCTGGCATTTTTTCACACATTTTTGTGACATATTTTGTCATAAAATTTCCATTTTTCACATATTTTTGTAACATTTTTCTATCACATATTATATGTTAAATTTGTGACAGAAATTATAATTATGGGGTTGACATTTATCCCACATATTGATGTATAATGTTTAGAAATGTCACCCCCTATTAATGGACTTGTATACTGGGGTTGACATTTTTTCACACATTTTTGTGACATATTTTTGTCAACTACATTTTTAAGTCACGTGTTTGTGTAACATATTTGTGTCACATATTTGGGTTACATATTTATGTCACCCATTTATCGGTAAAATAAGTGAGATAAAATCTTAAAATAAGTGAGGGTGAAACTATATCTCCCTACTGTACCTCGTTGTTGTATGTACTGTTCTTTGTGCTGTAATGGGTGAGGTACTTTTCTTCTCTCTACTTTGTCTATGTACTTTACTGCATCAATTTTGTAATACTTTCAAGCATATACACAACATTCTGTTAGTCAAGTTTTATTGTGCATCAACCAATGCTTTTGTTGTTTGATCTTGATTTTTGTTGTATGATCTTGATTTTTGTCTTTTTCGATCATGTTTCATATCAGTCACTTATTCCAATCAATGTTGAACTACGCCTAAACCAAAACCCACTTGTTAACATAAATTTGAGGCCAAGATTTGGCCCAAAACTCATCTTGGCCCATATCTGATCCGGTACAAAGTCTCCTTTGGCTCATTTCCAATCCGGCCCGAAGCCCATTTTGGCCCTAAACCTGAGGCCAATTTCTGCCCAATTCTAAGCCAGGCCCATAAAAACTAAAATTAGCCCAAATCTATCTCTTCAAATGCAATTACAATTCCAAAACTCTTCAAAATAAAACACCCCCAAAAACTCAAAAGTTCTTCCATAATCATTCCACAAATTCCAAACACACTTTTCCTTCAAATCGATTATCATCAGCTATTTCAAAATTCAAAATTATTATTTTGTGGAATATTAAAGGTAAAACTCTTCTCAAATCATAGAAAACTTTTCGCACACATGCACAAAGTTCTTCTCACATTATAGGATATTCACTCATACAAAACTTCATTGTCACACCCAATGGTTTTAGGTATATCAAGAGTAAAAATTTCACAATCAAATATAGCTTTAAGAATATTGCACTAACAAAATCTTATTTCCCACAAATAACCCTTCGCACAGACGACCACCGGGTTATAAGATCCAAATGATTCTCGTGTATCCATAGCGTTATACAGTATCTTCCTTGGAACAACACCTATATAAATAGAAATTATAAAAACTAGTTAACACCATTATATTATTTAGTTAAAAGAATAAAATTCACAAAGAAAACATAAATATAAAAATATTTTAACCGTTTCTCTTGAGACGGCCTTGCAAGTTTATTTTTTCATATAGTTGAAGGGTGAGTGATAAGTATCGGAGTTGATTCTGTGTAAAGTTAGAGTGTATCTTATGCCTTTCCCATTGTAGTTTCCAAAAGGTTTTGGCTTTCTTCTTCGTCATCTCATGCAAATTAGGCCACTTGGGTAAAACTTCATGTTTGATATCCTTGAGCATTTGGAGGACAAACGGATGGGCATGTGGATTGGGTATAAGTAGAATTGGCCATAGGCCATAAATAGTAAAATGTTTTGGTAGCTTGATCTTTGCACTATCATCAAGTGAATAATGAACACCAAAACCATTTGGAAAAATGAGTGTAAGTAAGTAGAACTTCACTGCGCTAGGTGGAGGGGGGGTGGTGGTGTAGGAAGTCCTACGTCGACGTCCACTATGATGTCCATGTCTAAGCACTGGTGATAGGTAAGTTTTTCACTGGTATTGGACGAGGATGATGGACTGCAGTGGATGACTCTATAAATGGTGGAGAATTTACTGCCCAATATAGAAGTTCAAAACATAGGTAATTAAAAGCTATCAGATGTTGCCAATTAAAAGCTATAATTCATGGCCAGCTAGACCATCAATACCGTGCCAACTCTTCTGTCTTTAATGTGGATACAACCAAAATACGAAGAGCGCGTAGAGAATTTATTCTTGTTTTGGATCGTAGAGTTGGAGGTGAATGTGAAGGTGGAGGTGCTGATGCAAATCCTGTTGGTGCTGATGGTAGTGGTGCTGATGCGTTAGGTGCTGGCATTTTTTTCACACATGTTTGTGACATATTTTTGTCATAAAATTTCCATTTTTATCACATATTTTTGTAACATTATTCTCTCACATATTAAATGGTAAATTTGTGACAGGAAGTATAATTATGGGGTTGACATTTATCCCACATATTGATGTACAATGTTTAGAAATGTCACCCCCTATTAGTGGACTTGTATACTGGTGTTGACATTTTTTCACACATTTTTGTGACATATTTTTGTCAACTACATTTTTCAGTCACGTGTTTGTGTAACATATTTGTGTCACATGTTTGTGTTACATATTTATGTCACCCATTTATCGGTAAAATAAGTGAGATAAAATCTTAAAATAAGTGTGGGTGAAACTACATCTCCCTACTGTACCACATTGTTGTATGTACCGTTCTTTAGGCCGTAATGGGTGATGTACTTTTCTTCTCTCCGCTTTGTCTATGTACTTTACTGCATCAATTTTGTAATACTTTCAAGCATATACACAACATTCTGTTAGTCAAGTTTTATTATGCTTCAACCAATGCTTTTGTTGTGTGATCTTGATTTTTGTTGTATGATCATGATTTTTGTCTGTTTTTTGATCTTGTTTCATATCAGTCACATATTCCAATCAATATTGAACTAAGCCCAAACCGAAACCCACTTCTTAACACAAATTTGAGGCCAAGATTTGGCCTAAAACTCACCTTGGCCCATATCTGATCTGGCACAAAGTCTCCTTTGGCTCATTTCCAACCCGGCCCGAACCCCATTTTGGCCCTAAACCAGAGGCCAATTTCAGCCCAATTCCAAGCCTGGCCCATAAAAACTAAAATCAGCCCAAATCTATCTTTTCAAATGCAATTACAATTCCAAAACTCTTCAAAAAAAAAACACTCCCAAAAACTCAAAAATTCTTCAAAAATCATTCCACAAATTCCAAACACACTTTTTCTTCAAATCGATTCTCATAAGCTATTTCAAAATTCAAAGGAATTATTTTGTGGAATATTAAAGGAAAAACTCTTCTCAAATCATAGAAAACTTTTCTCACACATGCACAAAGTTCTTCTCACATTATAGGATATTCACTCATACAAAACTTCATTGTCACACCCTATGGTTTTAGGTATATCAAGAGTAAAAATTTCACAATCAAATATAGCTTTAAGAATATTGTACAAACAAAATCTTATATCCCATAAATAACCCTTCGCACAGACGACCACCGGGTTATAAGATCCAAATGATTCTCGTATATCCATTGCGTTATACAATATCTTCTTTGGAACAACACCTATATAATTAGAAATATAATTACTAGTTAACACCATTATATTATTTAGTTAAAAGAATAAAAATCACAAAGAAAACATAAATCTAAAAATATTTTAACCGTTTCTCTTGAGACGGCCTTGCAAGTTTATTTTTTCATATAGTTGAATGGTGAGTGATAAGTATCGGAGTTGATTCTGTGTAAAGTTAGAGTGTATCCTATGCCTTTCCCATTGTAGTTTCCAAAAGGTTTCGGCTTTCTTCTTCGTCATCTCATGCAAATTAGGCCACTTGGGTAAAACTTCATGTTTGATATCCTTGAGCATTTGGAGGACGAACGGATGGGCATGTGGATTGGGTATAAGTAGAATTGGCCATAGGCCATAAATAGTAAAATGTTTTGGTATGTAACACCCCAACTACTAACAACACACTTAACAACAGCTTGCAGCGGAAATCACAACTCACAACATAACTTAACTCCTTGGTGTTACACGTCGTTAGCCACCCACGTGGCTAACAAGGCTAACATACATACATTGTACCGGTCTGATGGACTAAACTCCCGAGCAACTACACATAAATCCCGTTCCATGTCCAACGATCATTATACACTTACATTACAATGTACCGAGTATCTTCCAACTTCGCCGATACAAATTCGGTCTTACTACACCTACGATACATCCACAATTCTCATGTCTACCACGTACAAATAACTACCCCGTCCTACTCTCGAACGGCTTCCAGCTCCTTGTACCTAAAATAGAAAAGGAAGAAAAGGGTGGCCCCCAAGGGGCTCAGCACCTTTGTTGGTATGGTAATCCCGCAGCCCGCATGCTACCGGGTCACGCACAACTATTTGTCGTCTTAGCATGCGGTTGATTTTATTTAAAACATGCACACATTACACACATACATCATGCTTAAAAGCACACATCCGTTAACAGAACACAAACTCAAGGTTAGCACACACAACATAACAACACATTTCACTTAATAACCTACACAAACTTAATTCCATTCTTCTTAGAGAACATAAACTTTACTTGGGGAGTGCCAGGGTGATATAAGCCCGAGCACAACATACATACATTTTCTTTACTTAGGTGTGGCGGCCTCATATAGGACCGATCACACCTTACACAATTTCCCCTAGCTCCAATAATGATGAGGTAGGTAAGCCTTGGTTAAGCTTGTGGGTGGTTGTAATTCAAGGAGGAAAAACAACCGTAACATAATAAAGAGGATGTCGAAGCGAAATTAGGCATCAAAACCCTACCAACATTACACATGATTTCCCCCTAACCCGATTGGAAGTTGGGTAGGTAAGCTTTGGCTAAGCTAATGGGAGGTCGAAATCCAATGAAGGAAAACAACCCTAACAAAACAGGATGGGAGTTAATTCACATATATACATCAACTCCCAAACAACACGCGCGACCGGAAGGACCGGATTCCTCACCATACATAACATATACATATTAGTTAAAGGTTCCTTTATGGAACTCATCACATACATACATCACATAGTGTTACCAACTCTGTTAGACCAGAAGGGGAGTAACATCCCTTTTTAACAAACATGGATAACTGTATCCGATAGCAACAACACACAAAACAAAGTCACATACATCACACATAGTCACAACATACACAAACACACGGATAGCCGTAGTTAGAACGTTCCCGTGGGTTGGGACGTTTATTCTGAATACCGATCTCTTATGTGAACCTAAGGTCGGTTAACTATTATTTAACACATAATTAAGGTTAAACGGTATCGGAATTAATTACGCCACAATAATGAATTACTATAAACTCATTTCATGCTTTATCTTGCAAGGTGGCAAACACATAGAAAAACACATTGGCATACAAGCCGGTGTAATCCGGTAGGACACAGGTTGCAAGAAAACCATACCTGTCACCATGGTCCACTCTAATGTGTCCTCTTATGTCCCTCGAATAACTCTCGAACAACTGGTAACATTGTAATTGCTTTCATTAACATCGGGGTAATATGATTGTTTAACATCTAATGCCCATAGTTAACCCCGTTAACTAGTTAAATAACTTCACATTTTTAACTTGTTTTACTTTCACATTTTACAACAACTTTCACTCACTTAATTGTCATTATAACACACCTAACATGTCTTAAACAACCTTATAACGTCATTACATACCAATCCTCATCATTAGGAGCCTAAAAAAAAAAAATTTTTTTTTATAAGTGGCCGACCGACCCACCCTGGGTAGGTTGCCTGGGGGGTCGGGTGCAGAGAGCATCCGAGTTACAGAATTCAACCCAACCGACCCAGCCTGGGGTAGGTCGCCTGGGTAGGTCGGCTGCAAACCCCTTTTAATTCTCTACTTTGAACTCCAAACTCACCTCAATTCTCACCCAATCTTTCCCCAATCATTTCCACATGTTTCCTACATGTTTAAACACCCATTAGGTCCCCTAAATCACCTTAGTTCATCCACCAAATTCATTACTCAATTCTAAATCAACTTACACAATTTTTCCTCATTCCATTCCAGCACTCATGCCAATTTTCATTCTTCAATGCTACAGATTTTTGTTCTAATCTTTACCATTTAATACTCCCTCTACCAATGCCACTTCTAGCATTCTAAGTACATGATCTTACCACTCTAATTCTTCTCAAACAAGTCCAAGACACTTATACACATTTCTGCTACAGATTTTGCATCACTTCACACCATTCTCCAACTACCATCTCAAGGTGACTAATACACCAAATCAATCCTTAATAACACTAGTCAACACTCAAGCTCATATCACCATCTAAACCACTATATTCCTACCGAAATTTCGCCATAACTTTGTTACTATACTAACACATCAAAATTCATCATCTTCATCACCTAAACCACAATATTCAAAACTCAACACAACTAACCAAATTCAAGCTCCACTAACCAAATCCATAGGATTCGACCAGCACACAAGGTCCAACACATTTACATAACCTCCACAAAACAACTTCAACTTAAACATCTTGGCACTTAGGCCCTTAACTCAAACCAACATTTCACAAAATCCAACTAACCACAATCAAGCACATTATTGCTCCAGATTTTATTTCATCTTTTATTTTTCCCAAACCCAGTTCTAAAACAATTAATATAGGCATTAAGGTATATTTCTTACCTTAATCCACAAGTTTCTCCTTAATCCTCCTCTTGCTCCTCATCTCCTCAAAATCGGTCAAGAGGGAATGGAGTTTCAAAACTCCATCCCAACATTCAAGAAACACAAAACATACTCAATTAATTAGCTAAACCCTTAGGAAATCTCAATCCAATCAAAGGGCTTAGAACACAAGTTAGGGTTTACCTTTTTGGGCCTTTCAAGAGAGGTTCTCACCCTTGAATAAAGAAGGAGATTATTCCACCATTGGAGAGTTGGATTGAAGCTCAAAATCAAGAAGAAAACAAGGTGTGAGAGAGGGCAAAATCGGCCAGCTCTACAAGATGGAGAAAATGAGTTTTTTCATGAAGATTTTTACCTTGTTTGAAAGAGGAGACTCCAAGCTTCCCATTGGTGCCATTTTCTCTTCAAATGGGAAAAACCCATGGAGATGAACTTCATTATTTTCGGATTTTGAAAAGAGGGAAGTGTAGAGCTTGATGAGGGGATCACAAATATGTAATTATTTTTGTGATTTAAGCTTGGAGCTAGCTTGGACAAGGAGGAGAAGTAGAGGAGGCCATAGGGCTCCATTGTCGTTCTGCACAGCGAGAGGGAGAAGAAAAAAACGATGGGAGGAAGAAAGAGAGGAAAGAGAGAAGGGAAAATAAAATAAAGGAGGAGAGAGAGTGTGGGTGGGGGTATAAGTTACTTTTTATTTTATTGCTTTTTGACTTATTTAACTAGCTAACTAGTCAAGAGTGTGAGAGAGCTAATTAACATATCAAAACCGGCCCCCCTTACAGTAACACATGCTGGAGCGTTTTTAATTTTTTTACAGAAACGCTCGTTTATTTACCCGGTTTGACACTATTCACAAACCGGGCCCGTTTTCCGGATTTTTCTCGTTTATTTAATTTTAATGGTTCTTAGGCTCCCATTAATGTTTAATTATAGTTATATAATCAACTATACATTTTTTTTACGAAGTCATTTAAGTGTTTAAAGTCACGTTTTCGGGTTTTCTCGAAAACGCGCTTTAAGACTCCGTTAGCGTTTTAACGCATTATTTGGATCCGTTTTCTTCTGGAATTTTTCCCACATTTTCTTAGTATGTAATTAGGGTATAAAAATATATTTATAACCCTAGTGAAGGTTATATGCCTCCTAAAATAACTAAATATGTGTTTTCACGCTTTGTGTCTTTTACGCATTCTCTTTTGCTTTTTGGCCTTTATTTCTTCACCAATGATCTCAAGGACTTAATTAGCCTTAGAAAATTATAAGTACATGATTAATTAACACATTAAGGTTTGGGGTATTTCATGGTAGCTTGATCTTTGCACTATCATCAAGTGAATAATGAACACCAAAACCATTTGGAAAAATGAGTGTAAGTAAGTAGAACTTCACTGCGCTAGGTGGAGGGGGGGTGGTGGTGTAGGAAGTCCTACGTCGACGTCCACTATGATGTCCACGTCTAAGCGCTGTGTGGTATAGGTAAGTTTTCACTGGTACTTGGACGAGGATGATGGACTGCAGTGGATGACTCTATAAATGGTGGAGAATTTACTGCCCAATATAGAAGTTCAAAACATAGGTAATTAAAAGCTATCAGATGTTGCCAATTAAAAGCTATAATTCATGGCCAGCTAGACCATCACTACCGTGCCAACTGTTCTGTATTTAATGTGGATATAACTAAAATACGAAGAGCGCGTAGAGAATTTATTCTTGTTTTGGATCGTAGAGTTGGAGGTGAATGTGAAGGTGGAGGTAATGATGCAGATCCTGTTGGTGCTGATGGTAGAGGTGCTGATGCGGGAGGTGCTGACATTTTTTTCACACATTTTTGTGACATATTTTTGTAACATTATTCTATCACATATTAAATGGTAAATTTGTGACAGAAAGTATAATTATGGGGTTGACATTTAACCCACATATAGATGTATAATGTTTAGAAATGTCACCCCCTATTAGTGGACTTGTATACTGGTGTTGACATTTTTTCACACATTTTTGTGATATATTTTTGTCAACTACATTTTTCAGTCACGTGTTTGTGTAACATATTGTGTCACATATTGTGTTACATATTTATGTCACCCATTTATCGGTAAAATAAGTGAGATAAAATCTTTAAATAAGTGTGGGTGAAACTACATCTCCAACTGTACCTCGTTGTTGTATGTACCGTTCTTTGTGCCGTAATGGGTGATGTACTTTTCTTCTCTCCGCTTTGTCTATGTACTTTACTACATCAATTTTGTAACACTTTCAAGCATATACATAACATTCTGTTAGTCAAGTTTTATTGTGTTTCAACCAATGCTTTTGTTGTGTGATCTTGATTTTTGTAGTATGATCTTGATTTTTTTCTGTTTTTTTATCTTGTTTCATATCAGTCACTTATTCCAATCAATATTGAACTAAGCCCAAACCGAAACCCACTTCTTAACATAAATTTGAGGCCAAGATTTGGCCTAAAACTCACCTTGGCCCATATCTGATCCGGCACAAAGTCTCCTTTGGCTCATTTCCAACCCGGCCCGAAGCCCGTTTTGGCCCTAAACCTGAGGCCAATTATAGCCCCATTCCAAGCCTGGCCCATAAAAACTAAAATCAGCCCAAATCTATATTTTCAAATGCAATTACAATTCCAAAATTCTTCAAAAAAAAACACTCCCAAAAACTCAAAATTCTTCAAAAATCATTCCACAAATTCCAAATACACTTTTTCTTCAAATCGATTCTCATAAGCTATTTCAAAATTCAAAGGAATGATTTTGTGGAATATTAAAGGAAAAACTCTTCTCAAATCATAGAAAACTTTTCTCACACATGCACAAAGTTCTTCTCACATTATAGGATATTCACTCATACAAAACTTCATTGTCACACCCTATGGTTTTAGGTATATCAAGAGTAAAAATTTCACAATCAAATATAGCTTTAAGAATATTGTACTGACAAAATCTTATTTCCCACAAATAACCCTTCGCACAGACGACCACCGGGTTATAAGATCCAAATGATTCTCGTATATCCATAGCGTTATACAGTATCTTCCTTGGAACAACACCTATATAAATAGAAATATAATTACTAGTTAACACCATTATATTATTTAGTTAAAAGAATAAAATTCACAAAGAAAACATAAATCTAAAAATATTTTAACCGTTTCTCTTGAGACGGCCTTGCAAGTTTATTTTTTCATATAGTTGAAGGGTGAGTGATAAGTATCGGAGTTGATTCTGTGTAAAGTTAGAGTGTATCCTATGCCGTTCCCATTTTAGTTTCCAAAAGGTTTCGGCTTTCTTCTCCGTCATCTCATGCAAATTAGGCCACTTGGGTAAAAGTTCATGTTTGATATCCTTGAGCATTTGGAGGACAAACGGATGGGCATGTGGATTGGGTATAGGTAGAATTGGCCATAGGCCATGAATAGTAAAATGGTTTGGTAGCTTAATCTTTGCACTATCATCAAGTGAATAATGAATACCAAAACCATTTGGAAAAATGAGTGTAAGTAAGTAGAACTTCACTACGTTAGGTGGAGGGGGGTGGTGGTGTTGGAAGTCCTACGTCGACGTCCACTATGACGTCCACGTTTAAGCGCTGGTGATAGGTAGGTTTTTCACTGGTACTTGGACAACGATGATGAACTGCAGTGGATGACTCTATAAATGGTGGAGAATTTACAGCCCAATATAGTAGTTCAAAACATAGGAAATTAAAAGCTATCAGATGTTGCCAATTAAAAGCTATAATTCATGGCCTGCTAGACCATCACTACCGTGCCAACTCTTCTATCTTTAATGTGGATATAACTAAAATACGAAGAGCGCGTAGAGAATTTATTCTTGTTTTGGATCGTAGAGTTGGAGGTGAATGTGAAGGTGGAGGTGCTGATGCAGATCCTGTTGTGCAGATGGTAGAGGTGCTGATGCGCGAGGTGCTGACATTTTTTCACACATTTTTGTGACATATTTATATCATAAAATTTCCATTTTTATCAAATATTTTTGTGACATTACTCTATCACATATTAAATGGTAAATTTGTGACAGAAAGTATAATTATGGGGTTGACATTTATCCCACATATTGATGTATAATGTTTAGAAATGTCACCCCCTATTAGTGGAATTGTATACTGGTGTTGACATTTTTTCACACATTTTTGTGACATATTTTTGTCAACTACATTTTTTAGTCACATGTTTCTGTAACATATTTGTGTTACATATTTATGTCACCCATTTATCGGTAAAATAAGTGAGATAAAATCTTAAAATAAGTGTGGGTGAAACTACATCTCCCTACTGTACCTCATTGTTGTATGTACCGTTCTTTGTGCCGTAATGGGTGATGTACTTTTCTTCTCTCCACTTTGTCTATGTACTTTACTACATCAATTTTGTAATACTTTCAAGCATATACACAACATTCTGTTAGTCAAGTTTTATTGTGCTTCAACCAATGCTTTTGTTGTGTGATCTTGATTTTTGTTGTATGATCTTGATTTTTGTCTGTTTTTTGATCTTGTTTCATATCAGTCACTTATTCCAATCAATATTGAACTAAGCCCAAACCGAAACCCACTTCTTAACACAAATTTGAGGCCAAGATTTGACCTAAAGCTCACCTTGGCCCATATCTGATCCGGCACAAAGTCTCCTTTGGCTCATTTCCAACCCGGCCCGAAGCCCATTTTGGCCATAAACCTGAGGCCAATTTCAGCCCAATTCCAAGCCTGGCCCATGAAAACTAAAATCAGCCCAAATCTATCTTTTCAAATGCAATTACAATTCCAAAACTCTTCAATAAAAAAAACTCTCCCAAAAACTCAAAAAATCTTCAAAAATCATTCCACAAATTCCAAACACACTTTTTAGTCAAATCGATTCTCATAAGCTATTTCAAAATTCAAAGGAATTATTTTATGGAATATTAAAGGAAAAATTCTCTCAAATCATAGAAAACTTTTCTCACCCATGCACAAAGTTATTCTCACATTATAGGATATTCACTCATACAAAACTTCATTGTCACACCCTGTGGTTTTAGGTATATCAAGAGTAAAAATTTCACAATCAAATATAGCTTTAAGAATATTGTACAAACAAAATCTTATATCCCATAAATAACCCTTCGCACAGACGACCACCGGGTTATAAGATCCAAATGATTCTCGTATATCCATTGCGTTATACAATATCTTCCTTGGAACAACACCTATATAAATAGAAATATAATTACTAGTTAACACCATTATATTATTTAGTTAAAAGAATAAAATTCACAAAGAAAACATAAATCTAAAAATATTTTAACCGTTTCTCTTGAGACGGCCTTGCAAGTTTATTTTTTCATATAGTTGAAGGGTGAGTGATAAGTATCGGAGTTGATTCTGTGTAAAGTTAGAGTGTATCCTATGCCTTTCCCATTGTAGTTTCCAAAAGGTTTCGGCTTTCTTCATCGTCATCTCATGCAAATTAGGCCACTTGGGTAAAAGTTCATGTTTGATATCCTTGAGCATTTGGAGGACAAACGGATGGGCATGTGGATTGGGTATAAGTAGAATTGGCCATAGGCCATAAATAGTAAAATGTTTTGGTAGCTTGATCTTTGCACTATCATCAAGTGAATAATGAACACCAAAACCATTTGGAAAAATGAGTGTAAGTAAGTAGAACTTCACTGCGCTAGGTGGAGGGGTAGTGGTGGTGTAAGAAGTCCTACGTCGACGTCCACTATGATGTCCACGTCTAAGCGCTGGTGATAGGTAAGTTTTTCACTGGTACTTGGACGAGGACGATGGACTGCAGTGGATGACTTTATAAATGGTGGAGAATTTACTGCCCAATATAGAAGTTCAAAACACAGGTAATTAAAAGCTATCAGATGTTGCCAATTAAAAGCTATAATTCATGGCCAGTAGACCATCAATACCGTGCCAACTCTTCTGTCTTTAATGTGGATACAACCAAAATACGAAGAGCGCGTAGAGAATTTATTCTTGTTTTGGATCGTAGAGTTGGAGGTGAATGTGAAGGTGGAGGTGCTGATGCAGATCCTGTTGGTGCTGAAGGTAGAGGTGCTGATGCGTTAGGTGCTGGCATTTTTTTGACACATGTTTGTGACATATTTTTGTCATAAAATTTCCATTTTTATCACATATTTTTGTAACATTATTCTCTCACATATTAAATGGTAAATTTGTGACAGAAAGTATAATTATGGGGTTGACATTTATCCCACATATTGATGTACAATGTTTAGAAATGTCACCCCCTATTAGTGGACTTGTATACTGGTGTTGACATTTTTTCACACATTTTTATGACATATTTTTGTAAACTACATTTTTCAGTCATGTGTTTGTGTAACATATTTGTGTCACATGTTTGTGTTACATATTTATGTCACCCATTTATCGGTAAAATAAGTGAGATAAAATCTTAAAATAAGTGTGGGTGAAACTACATCTCCCTACTGTACCTCGTTGTTGTATGTACCGTTCTTTGGGCCGTAATGGGTGATGTACTTTTCTTCTCTCCGCTTTGTCTATGTACTTTACTACATCAATTTTGTAATACTTTCAAGCATATACACAACATTCTGTTAGTCAAGTTTTATTATGCTTCAACCAATGCTTTTGTTGTGTGATCTTGATTTTTGTTGTATGATCATGATTTTTGTCTGTTTTTTGATCTTGTTTCATATCAGTCACTTATTCCAATCAATATTGAACTAAGCCCAAACCGAAACCCACTTCTTAACACAAATTTGAGGCCAAGATTTGGCCTAAAACTCACCTTGGCCCATATCTGATCCGGCACAAAGTCTCCTTTGGCTCATTTCCAACCCGGCCCGAAGCCCATTTTGGCCCTAAACCAGAGGCCAATTTCAGCCCAATTCCAAGCCTGGCCCATAAAAACTAAAATCAGCCCAAATCTATCTTTTCAAATGCAATTACAATTCCAAAACTCTTCAAAAAAAAAACACTCCCAAAAACTCAAAAATTCTTCAAAAATCATTCCACAAATTCCAAACACACTTTTTCTTCAAATCGATTCTCATAAGCTATTTCAAAATTCAAAGGAATTATTTTGTGGAATATTAAAGGAAAAACTCTTCTCAAATCATAGAAAACTTTTCTCACACATGCACAAAGTTCTTCGCACATTATAGGATATTCACTCATACAAAACTTCATTGTCACACCCTATGCTTTTAGGTATATCAAGAGTAAAAATTTCACAATCAAATATAGCTTTAAGAATATTGTACAAACAAAATCTTATATCCCATAAATAACCCTTCGCACAGATGACCACCGGGTTATAAGATCCAAATGATTCTCGTATATCCATTGTGTTATACAATATCTTCCTTGGAACAACACCTATATAAATAGAAATATAATTACTAGTTAACACCATTATATTATTTTGTTAAAAGAATAAAATTCACAAAGAAAACATAAATCTAAAAATATTTTAACCGTTTCTCTTGAGACGGCCTTGCAAGTTTATTTTTTCATATAGTTGAAGGGTGAGTGATAAGTATCGGAGTTGATTCTGTGTAAAGTTATAGTGTATCCTATGCCTTTCCCATTGTAGTTTCCAAAAGGTTTCGGCTTTCTTTTTCGTCATCTCATGCAAATTAGGCCACTTGGGTAAAAGTTCATGTTTGATATCCTTGAGCATTTTGAGGACAAACAGATGGGCATGTGGATTGGGTATAAGTAGAATTGGCCATAGGCCATAAATAGTAAAATGTTTTGGTAGCTTGATCTTTGCACTATCATCAAGTGAATAATGATCACCAAAACCATTTGGAAAAATGAGTGTAAGTAAGTAGAACTTCACTGCGCTAGGTGGAGGGGGGGTGGTGGTGTAGGAAGTCCTACGTCGACGTCCACTATGATGTCCACGTCTAAGCGCTGGTGATAGGTAAGTTTTTCACTGGTACTTGGACGAGGATGATGGACTGCAGTGGATGACTCTATAAATGGTGGAGAATTTACTGCCCAATATAGAAGTTCAAAACATAGGTAATTAAAAGCTATCAGATGTTGCCAATTAAAAGCTATAATTCATGGCCAGCTAGACCATCACTACCGTGCCAACTCTTCTGTATTTAATGTGGATATAACTAAAATACGAAGAGCGCGTAGAGAATTTATTCTTGTTTTGGATCGAAGAGTTGGAGGTGAATGTGAAGGTGGAGGTAATGATGCAGATCCTGTTGGTGCTAATGGTAGAGGTGCTGATGCGGGAGGTGCTGGCATTTTTTTCACACATTTTTGTGACATATTTTTGTCATAATATTTCCATTTTTATCACATATTTTTGTAAAATTATTCTATCACATATTAAATGGTAAATTTGTGACAGAAAGTATAATTATGGGGTTGACATTTATCCCACATATAGATGTATAATGTTTAGAAATGTCACCCCCTATTAGTGGACTTGTATACTGGTGTTGACATTTTTTCACACATTTTTGTGACATATTTTTGTCAACTACATTTTTCAGTCATGTGTTTGTGTAACATATTTGTGTCACATGTTTGTGTTATATTTATGTCACCCATTTATCGGTAAAATAAGTGAGATAAAATCTTAAAATAAGTGTGGGTGAAACTACATCTCCCTACTGTACCTCGTTGTTGTATGTACCGTTCTTTGGGCCGTAATGGGTGATGTACTTTTCTTCTCTCCGCTTTGTCTATGTACTTTACTACATCAATTTTGTAATACTTTCAAGCATATACACAACATTCTGTTAGTCAAGTTTTATTATGCTTCAACCAATGCTTTTGTTGTGTGATCTTGATTTTTGTTGTATGATCTTGATTTTTGTCTGTTTTTTGATCTTGTTTCATATCAGTCACTTATTCCAATCAATATTGAACTAAGCCCAAACCGAAACCCACTTCTTAACACAAATTTGAGGCCAAGATTTGGCCTAAAACTCACCTTGGCCCATATCTGATCCGGCACAAAGTCTCCTTTGGCTCATTTCTAACCCGGCCCGAAGCCCATTTTGGCCCTAAACCAGAGGCCAATTTCAGCCCAATTCCAAGCCTGGCCCATAAAAACTAAAATCAGCCCAAATCTATCTTTTCAAATGCAATTACAATTCCAAAACTCTTAAAAAAAAAAACACTCCCAAAAACTCAAAAATTCTTCAAAAATCATTCCACAAATTCCAAACACACTTTTTCTTCAAATCGATTCTCATAAGCTATTTCAAAATTCAAAGGAATTATTTTGTGGATAATAGGAAAAAATCTTCTCAAATCATAGAAAACTTTTCTCACACATGCACAAAGTTCTTCGCACATTATAGGATATTCACTCATACAAAACTTCATTGTCACACCCTATGGTTTTAGGTATATCAAGAGTAAAAATTTCACAATCAAATATAGCTTTAAGAATATTGTACAAACAAAATCTTATATCCCATAAATAACCCTTCGCACAGATGACCACCGGGTTATAAGATCCAAATGATTCTCGTATATCCATTGTGTTATACAATATCTTCCTTGGAACAACACCTATATAAATAGAAATATAATTACTAGTTAACACCATTATATTATTTTGTTAAAAGAATAAAATTCACAAAGAAAACATAAATCTAAAAATATTTTAACCGTTTCTCTTGAGACGGCCTTGCAAGTTTATTTTTTCATATAGTTGAAGGGTGAGTGATAAGTATCGGAGTTGATTCTGTGTAAAGTTAGAGTGTATCCTATGCCTTTCCCATTGTAGTTTCCAAAAGGTTTCGACTTTCTTTTTCGTCATCTCATGCAAATTAGGCCACTTGGGTAAAAGTTCATGATTGATATCCTTGAGCATTTGGAGGACAAACGGATGGGCATGTGGATTGGGTATAAGTAGAATTGGCCATAGGCCATAAATAGTAAAATGTTTTGGTAGCTTGATCTTTGCACTATCATCAAGTGAATAATGAACACCAAAACCATTTGGAAAAATGAGTGTAAGTAAGTAGAACTTCACTGCGCTAGGTGGAGGGGGGGTGGTGGTGTAGGAAGTCCTACGTCGACGTCCACTATGATGTCCACGTCTAAGCGCTGTTGATAGGTAAGTTTTTCACTGGTACTTGGACGAGGATGATGGACTGCAGTGGATGACTCTATAAATGGTGGAGAATTTACTGCCCAATATAGAAGTTCAAAACATAGGTAATTAAAAGCTATTAGATGTTGCCAATTAAAAGCTATAATTCATGGCCAGCTAGACCATCACTACCGTGCCAACTCTTCTGTATTTAATGTGGATATAACTAAAATACGAAGAGCGCGTAGAGAATTTATTCTTGTTTTGGATCGAAGAGTTGGAGGTGAATGTGAAGGTGGAGGTAATGATGCAGATCCTGTTGGTGCTAATGGTAGAGGTGCTGATGCGGGAGGTGCTGGCATTTTTTTCACACATTTTTGTGACATTTTTGTCATAATATTTCCATTTTTATCACATATTTTTGTAAAATTATTCTATCACATATTAAATGGTAAATTTGTGACAGAAAGTATAATTATGGGGTTGACATTTATCCCACATATAGATGTATAATGTTTAGAAATGTCATCCCCTATTAGTGGACTTGTATACTGGTGTTGACATTTTTTCACACATTTTTGTGACATATTTTTGTCAACTACATTTTTCAGTCATGTGTTTGTGTAACATATTTGTGTCACATGTTTGTGTTACATATTTATGTCACCCATTTATCGGTAAAATAAGTGAGATAAAATCTTAAAATAAGTGTGGGTGAAACTACAACTCCCTACTGTACCTCGTTGTTGTATGTACCGTTCTTTGGGCCGTAATGGGTGATGTACTTTTCTTCTCTCCGCTTTGTCTATGTACTTTACTACATCAATTTTGTAATACTTTCAAGCATATACACAACATTCTGTTAGTCAAGTTTTATTATGCTTCAACCAATCCTTTTGTTGTGTGATCTTGATTTTTGTTGTATGATCATGATTTTTGTCTGTTTTTTGATCTTGTTTCATATCAGTCACTTATTCCAATCAATATTGTACTAAGCCCAAACCGAAACCCACTTCTTAACACAAATTTGAGGCCAAGATTTGGCCTAAAACTCACCTTGGCCCATATCTGATCCGGCACAAAGTCTCCTTTGGCTCATTTCCAACCCGGCCCGAAGCCCATTTTGGCCCTAAACCAGAGGCCAATTTCAGCCCAATTCCAAGCCTGGCCCATAAAAACTAAAATCAGCCCAAATCTATCTTTTCAAATGCAATTACAATTCCAAAACTCTTCAAAAACAAAACACTCCCAAAAACTCAAAAATTCTTCAAAAATCATTCCAAAAATTCCAAACACACTTTTTCTTCAAATCGATTCTCATAAGCTATTTCAAAATTCAAAGGAATTATTTTGTGGAATATTAAAGGAAAAACTCTTCTCAAATCATAGAAAACTTTTCTCACACATGCACAAAGTTCTTCGCACATTATAGGATATTCTCATACAAAACTTCATTGTCACACCCTATGCTTTTAGGTATATCAAGAGTAAAAATTTCACAATCAAATATAGCTTTAAGAATATTGTACAAACAAAATCTTATATCCCATAAATAACCCTTCGCACAGATGACCACCGGGTTATAAGATCCAAATGATTCTCGTATATCCATGGTGTTATACAATATCTTCCTTGGAACAACACCTATATAAATAGAAATTACTAGTTAACACCATTATATTATTTTTTGTTAAAAGAATAAAATTCACAAAGAAAACATAAATCTAAAAATATTTTAACCGTTTCTCTTGAGACGGCCTTGCAAGTTTATTTTTTCATATAGTTGAAGGGTGAGTGATAAGTATCGGAGTTGATTCTGTGTAAAGTTAGAGTGTATCCTATGCCTTTCCCATTGTAGTTTCCAAAAGGTTTCGGCTTTCTTTTTCGTCATCTCATGCAAATTAGGCCACTTGGGTAAAAGTTCATGTTTGATATCCTTGAGCATTTGGAGGACAAACGGATGGGCATGTGGATTGGGTATAAGTAGAATTGGCCATAGGCCTGTAACACCCCAACCACCACCGTACATCTAACAACACATTGCAGCGGAAATTCGACTCATCACATTACTTATTCCAATGGTGTTACACGCCGTTAACCACCCACGTGGCTAACAAGGCTAATACATGTACTTTGTATCGGTCTGATGGACTAGACTCCCGAGCAACTACACGTTACATTTGCTTCCCTTAACAACAACCCATATACTTATTACAATCCAACCGTACCGAGTATTTACAAACTAATGCCGATAACAATTTCGGTCTTACTACGCCTACAATGCTTATGCCATTTAAATGGCTACCCATGTATAAACATCTACCCCGTCCTACTCTCGAACGGCTTCCAGCTCCTTGTACCTGAAATAGAAAAGGAGAGAAAGGGTGGCCCCCAAGGGGCTCAGCACCTTTGCTGGTATGGTAATCCCGCAGCCCACATGCTACCGGGCCACGCACAACTAATTGTCGTCTTAGCATGCAGTTGATTATATTTAAATCATGCATACAAGCCATAACCATACAACACATAACATTTCGCCTCAATGGGCTCAACCTATAACCAAAACATCCACACTTAACCAACCATCCAATGATTCCTTAAACCCTAGAGTGACTCTCCTCTAAACGGAGCTACTACCTTAACGAACGACGTGTACCCATCAATCGGGTTATCCTTTAACGCCTCTTGTCACAAACTGGGATTCATTTCCATGATCCACACATTCCATACCATACAACATATCTCATTCCTCACATAGCAAACATAACGAACCTTTCTTGTTTCGACATACACATGATAACATCACCATCATTTTAAACATCCAATATATATATATATATATATACCATAGCATAGCAAGGGAATTTGCATAGCACCATAACATTACATAACACCATAAAATCGGTTCTCACAAGGAACCTTCCACCATAGTTAGTATACCATGTGAGCCTAGGGATTTTTGCCAATCCCATGTTAAGCTCGTTACCATCCTCGTTACCGTCCGGTTATATAGAACGGTTAACTTGTACCCAAGGTGTGTCGGATATAGTAATCCCAAGCACACCGAAATAACATTCGTATGCCCCTGTGGCCCGACGTGAGTCAGTAACTAGCTTTGGATAAGCTAAGGGAAGGTAGAAACCAAATTGGAATACCACCTATACATACACCAAGAGAGCCGAACCGGATCTGATATCGACTCCCGTCCATCACACGCGTGGCCGGAACAACCGGACTCCTCACCCCCCATTAGTACACATACACTTACAAATAAGTAGTTAGAGATCCATTATGGAGCCTACCACATCCACACACCATACGGTATCATAACCGAGTTAAGCACACAAGGGAGGTTCACACACTTGCATAAAACAACAATATCCAACTAACTCACACATAGCCGTGGTTAGCACGTTCCCAAGGTTTGGGCCGTCAACTCCGAATACCGATCACTCATGTGTTCCTAGATTTGGTTAACTAAGGTTTAACACATATTTGAGGTTAAATGGTATCGGAGGCCAAATTCGCCACATAAATGAATTACTATAAACTCATTACATGTTTTAATCTTACAAGGTGGCAAACACTCAAGAAAACATATTGGCATACAAGCCGGTGTAATCCGGTAGGACATAGGTTGCAAGAAAACCATACCTGTCACCGGAGTCCACTTTACCACGTCCACTTATGTTCCTCGAGCGATTCTCGAACAACTGTTAACATCACATGTGTTTTTATTAACTTCGGGGTTTGCTTGATTATTTAAGGTCTAATGCTTAACTTTCCCCGTTAACTTAGTTACACAACTTTACACTTTAACTTGTTTTACTTTCACATTTTGATACAACTTCTCACCCACTTAATTGCCATTTAAACTCACCTAACATGTCCTCAACAACCTTATAACATCATTACCTATCAATCCCCATCTTTACATTTCATTTCATAACCTTAAACCATATTTTTGGTCCGACCGGACTTGCCGACCGGACTTGTCCATGTCCGGTCGATTCCAGAACACATTTCCGCCAAAAATTTTCCACTCCGACCGGACTTGTAAGTCCGGTCCTATGTCCGGTCCATTCCAGAGGGTTTATTCCCTTTGCAAATTTAGCCCGACCGGACTTGTCCATGTCCGGTCCTATGCCCGGTCCATTCCAGAAACTAATTCTCGCAGGGTAAACAGGTCCCGACCGAGCTTGCAAGTCCGGTCGCAAGTCCGGTCGGCCCCAAATCTATGTTTTCCTTTGTACATTCAACTCCAAACTTCACCCCATATAACCTAGTACTCCCTAACCTCATTTGGGCACTTCAAACACACCTTTAGATATCCTTAAACACTCACAAAACTCTTTTTCTAATTCCTTAAACCTTTACTTATATCTCCACAAAATTTCTAACACTTACAATGTTTTCCCTAGTTTTACAAGTGGTGTTTCATCCTTAATAACCTTTATACCAAAGTGTTTCCTCACCATCATAACATCATCTCCCAAGCATCTCCTCTTACTAACCAAATCTTTTCTTTCACAACTCCTTAAATTCCTTTCTCAAAACCTTACCTACACATCATTCTCTCCTTATTCATCAACATGACCTAAACCTTAAACAAACTTCTCCAAGACTTTAATATCTCCTAAAAACACTCATTGGACTTCTAGAACTTCCAAGACAATGCCTAAATCCTTATAGCACCTTAGAACACCTTAATGCATGTGTTCTCCCTTAGTGAAGCATGTGTCCATTCCTAACAATCCCTAGTTCACCCAAGTTCATTTAAACACCTAGAACTCCTTATTCATTTTACAAATTTCGCCATGGGTTCTCTTAGCACATCATCATTCCAAAACTCATAGTTTTCACCACTAAACATCCAAGAACACCTAGATCCATCAAAACATTATCACTCACAAAACTTCACCAAATTTACACTACATCACAATACAGTGCATATTTAAACTTGCTTGGCACTTAGGCCCTTAAATAACATGGCTCTTAGGCCCTTAAATTGCATAACCTTAAACACTGAATTTCCCACATAAATAATGCCTTTGACCTGCAAATACATACACCAATACATATGTTCTTTTACTAGTCTTCTTGAGAACACTTTACTAGGTCATTCACCATTTGCTCTTTAGGTAGTTTTAACAAGCATTATAGCTTGTTTCTCCTAAGGCATTAAACCACATTGAGATAACCCATTTACCTCTTTTCCTCACAACTTCTTTCTTGTTTCTTCATAAAACCGGTAAGGCATTTCTTTCCTTGTCAACTACTAAACAATGTACCAACATTGAAATGAGTATATAGCTTTATGCTTCATCTCATTGTAAACCCTAGGTTTACATTATTTCAAAACATTAATGTAGTTGTTTTACCTTGATCTTTGAAGGGTGTTTGAATATCTATGAAGAGAGGACTCCACCTAGTCCTTGAAAGATTCAAATGGAGCTAAAACAAAGCAACACAAGGAGCTCCATCAATGAACATTTTCGGTCACACACCAAACATGGAGGAAACTTGATTTTTCTTTGAGATTCCTTACCTAGAAGCAAAGGAGAGTAATAATGTGTAGAAAGACAAGCTCAAGCTCCATCAATGGGGAAACTCCATGGCACCGAAATGGTGATCTTCAAATTTTGAGAAGATAGGAATGAAGAGCTTGATGAGAGGAAGAGAATGGTGGTGTTTGTTTTTGGTTTGGTTAAGTGAGCTAGGTTTTACAAGTGGTCAAAGATGGACTTCCATGGTGATATTGGTGTATTACCGAGAGAGAACAGCAGAAGGGAGGAAGAAGAGATTGGAAGTGGAACCGTGTGAAATGGAGAAGGAATGAGAGAAATGAGATAAGTTTGCTTTTTAGAAGATATTTGTGTTTATAAAGCAAATAGTAACTATATTAGTCATCTTTATTCTTTAACAAGTTAACAAGTAAGTGGTGAGTCACCACACATAAGAAACCGGCCCCCTTTATTATAATGAGGGTGTTTTAGTCTTTGTTGACCAATTTAATTACTTATAACATTATATGTTACAAACTAGTTATAAAAATCACTATTCACCAAAAACAAGGCACATAGAAGTGAAATTTTTGATTTCCCATTGATATAGCCACCCAAATGTGATACTATATAGTACACATGTTAATTAAAGAGTAATGATGGACATTTAGCCATTCAAAACTCATTTACAAGACAATTTTTCAAAAACGTGCTTTAAGACTCCTTAAAGCACATTTTGCGTTTTAACTTGTTTTCAAGCTTGGTCTTCTTTAGTAATTGATTTAATATGTTCATTAACATATAAATAAAGCATAGGTATGACCATTAGGTCTTATACACCTTTATCCCAAGCTTAGAGCACATTTTAGCCCATATTGACCTTAAGGTATTTATTTGTGTTTTGTTTGGTTTCATTGCCTACCAAAGTTTCCTAAGGACTTAATTAGTCTTATAAAGTCATAATTAAATATTATCAAGTCTTGGTAGGCTCTTTGGGTCCTAGCCAAGTTCACTCCAACCTTAGAGCATGTTTTTGCTCAAACCGTGTCTTAGTGTTTTATTGTGTTTTACCATGGTTTAAATGTTTCATTTATGTTTCTAAGGCACCTCTTAGCCTTTAAACACCATAGTTTAACATTTACACAACATACTAAGGTTTGGGGTATTTCAATCTACCCCCCTTAAAAGAACTTCGTCCTCGAAGTTCACATTTCCTCGCATCATTGGATTAAAATACGGGAATTACTTATAGCCATAAAACTTCCATTACCAACCACCCTTTACATCCAACCTCGGACTTAATGGTCCGGGCAACATATCCACCTTACACATAAAATATCATACTCACATGGTAACCTCGGACTTAATGGTCCGGGTACCTTCACCACACTTGCACTAACATAATATCCCTCAGACTCTTAGGTCTGGGTGACATAACCACATTTGGACTCGTAGGCCCGTGTAACACAACACATTTAGACTCATAGGTCTTGATAGCATACACTTTAGGAGATCAAAGCCAGAATAACCTTTATCACTCACACCAAACAACATGTCATAGCATGTATATCAAACAGAAATACCTTTTCCATCTCTCCATGGGTTCGAATCCCACGTTGAGTACATATACACTGTGATCCCGCAGAACCCGGTCGCGATGGACACCTTCTGGTCCCCGTTCCTTTGGGAGATCAAAACATTCACTTAATTTTCAACATATGTACTTCTCATGTCACCGGTCCGAAGACAAGGCTCATACGTCCTCAGCTCGTGAGCAAGTACTACAAAAATACTCTTACTAGGTTAAGTATATGAGAATCCTTTATTCAAAATATTAATCGATTGTTTGAAAACACCAATTGAAAATCCTTTTGAAAACACCACACAACTCCAAGTCCAATTTATGCTCTTGTATTTTTCTTAACATAGTTATTTATGACCACTTACCGGGAGCTTCAAGAGTCATCCAACCCTGATGTGATCAGCACCAGTGTTGAACTATCTTTCCACCCCAATTTGTGTTTGGCTTCCCTTGATCTCATGATAATCAAGTTTCACCTCCCACTTCTTTTTCAACCAACAATTAATTCAAGCGTATCCCATTTTCTATCTTTAAATCCTTCTAGTCATAATCATTACATCTCCAAGGGATAGAACTCCGTCTATCAATCATCATCCAAATCCAATTTCAAGTTACCTAGGGAATTTAATTCTCACTAGGTTCTATGTCGGTCTCATACCCCTTCATAATCACAACATTGTATATATATACATATATTTTTTTTATCAAAATATGGTTTACATTTATGCACCGTCGGGGTTTTAGTTCCCCGGGAGTTTCTTTACTCCCTTCCACTTGTACTCTCACACACCACTGTTAACAAGATAAACACACTTCCCACAATGGTATTCGCATCTTCTGTGCGCAATTACCACAATTTAACCACAATAAATGCGTATGTTTATATAACACACGCGCCAACCATCATAACAAATCATTTTGTGCTATGCACAACCCCGTTCGCGTACACTTGTACGGTAGAACACACTAAGTGGTTTGCGCTCTACCCCCCTTAAAAGGGATTACGCCCACGTAATGAATCACTAAACCTTGGCTTAAAATGTTCTGCCGTCGTGAAGTGTTTTGACTTCCACGCGGTCTATTACACAATGGACTCTGATTAGAGGATCTTAACCATATTGGCGGTTTAGTCCCTAAACCAAGAATTCGCATTGGAGTTCTAACTCATAACCGGTTTCGGTCCTGGCCTGTGAGGCTTTTAGGCATTGATAACTAGTCATTTATTCATATTCACCATGTATATCCGGTATCTGACGCATGGGCTCACTGGCCTCTGCTGCGCCATTCTGTTAATTATAGGGCTAGTTTGCCCCATTCGTTATTGTTACTGTATTGTACATCTCCAATGTATTACCCTTATCTTGGGAAGGATGGTTTCTCAACCGACGCATGGTATCTCTTACCCTGAGCGAATTCGGTGAGTGTCAAAACTTTCCATCCACTTCTCCAATAGCTTACAGCGTAAACTACTATGTAATTCAGAATGAGGACTTGCTTCTACGACTTACTGTCGGTTGAGACTGAGCTACTACTTAGTGTGTAGTCTCTCTCAGCTAATTACAAATTTGGGGATATTCCATACCGATATTTGGCATTTAGTGCACTGTTATCACTTATTCCTAACCATACCTCTACCTTTGGTTTCGTACAAGTACTCTTCCATTGGTATGACCTTGCATTTCCTATGCTCGGCCACTACAACATTATTCCTCCACAATTACCACGCTTCTGATTCCTAGCTATCCCACTCGATCATACTGCGCAAGTGCAATACCAAAACAAGTCATACAGAGTGCAGAGGTGTAAACCCTTGACAGTAAATCTCTCATGCGATTGCGATAGGAATTTTCACTGTGTTTCACTGAAATCCTTATCACCTAACACTTGCCACCGGCTTACTGCTCGGTTCGTTTGATATCGTTTACTGTTGTGCTTCCACTGGGTTTAACTCATAACTCTGCTTACTCGCCATTTTATCATTTAACCATACTCACGCAACGGTCGCTTATTGCGCACCATATCCTTACTCATCATACAACATCAACTTATACTGCATCCGCTATTATTTAGCTTCTGCTATTACGCTGGGTTTATCTGGCCACTTATTTGGCTGATTTTGAATATATTACTATATTTTTTTTTTGAACCTTTATGTTTCTTGTGCGTTGTTCGCTACATATTTAGCTTCACACACCTATGGTGATTGCTATCAGACTTATTACTCTTCCTGTGTACACAACTGGCACACTTCCTTTTTGTATTATTGTTACTCCAATTATTCTAGGGTAATAACAACATGGTCAATCCCTAACATATTCCTTGAACTTGGTTCACATAGCTACCGCTCCTGCGGTCTCACCATATCGAGAGGTATCCCCACTCTTAATGCAGTGGTTCGTTTTCCGCTCTATTCCTTGTACCATATAAACTTCTACAATTAACTCAAATTTACATAACATATCTTGTTTGTGGCTTATAAGCCTTGCTGCCTTGAGCTCCTCGTCGTAGGCTGTCCACAACATGTACTTCTCTATACCATGTTACCTGGTTAGAGGTTGTATTGGCATCCATGACAAGGCTGTTGCATCACATTTCCTTTCATGGGATGCCCCTTAGGTTTGTCAGTCCGTCTCCTGACAACTTATGTCTAAACTGGGTGTTAATTTCAACCCTTGTTTCTGTCATGTCATTTGTGCAACAATTATTGATGCGAACACCCTTTAAGGATTGCTCCTGGGTGTTGCTACTGGTATATTCAGTTAGCCACGCCGTTTGCGTTCTTAACCGGTTATTATCTTCTTCCGTGAAGATCAACATTTCCTGATAGTGTATGTACTCATTCTGGGAATTTCATCCGTCCATTGCACATTAATGTGTCCACACTAGGCGTTTGCCTTTCCCTGCTTTCCCGCTATCGTGTTTATCCTTGAGGATCCTTAAGACGTATAAGATGTCTTTATATTACAGTTAGTGCACTTCGCACCTTCTGACTCTTAAACATTTCCTTGAAAGGAATTCTCTAATTCCTTTAGTCTCGTTAACTTAACTGAGTTCCTTGACTTCAAGCATTCCTTATATGTTCTAGCTCCTGTTTGATTTATACTGCTGACCGTAGACGGAGTCGACTACTTCCCGTGGTTCGGACTCTACTCGTATACATACATGGGGTATCATACTGATACATTACTACTTACCCAACTAACCTATAAGTAGGTCTGTCAGGCCCACATGCTCCTATCGGAGTGCGGTCGTCCCACAGCACAGCTGGTACACTTGTAGTGTCCGTCACACGCCTAGGTGAAGTATTCTGTTGTCAACTCCCTTATATTGTCCCGTGACAATATTCATTCTTTGCTTCCCGAACTTAATCGAGGGAAGGTTTATCCACTGTTGTATCCTTGTCAATTGCCCCTGATTTCACTGGTTGGTTTAAGGAAGGTCGGAAAGAAGTGTTGGTTTGAAAGAAAATCTGGTTTTGAAAAGAAAGGGTTTGAATAAAATTAGGTTTGAAAGAAAAATTTCCATGGTTTCACAACATCTTCTTACCTTAGCCAAGTCTAGCTTCTTGCCGACTGGTGTACTTCCAATTACAGAGGTTAGGCTAACAGGCCCTTCCACTGTTATGACAATCTCATTTAACTTTATTGCACTTCTCCAAGTATTTTGTAGAGGTTATAAATTTCCGAATAGCCCTGTTATAGCAGCACTTGCTATGGCAAGTGCGCCATGCTAACTGGCTATCGGTTCAACACATACCGGTTGTGGTATTGTTTTGACCCATATTGTTATCAGTGGCCTTGTTGGCCCTCACTGATCTTACTGCCTTGATAAATACTCCTCTAGGTAACTTCTTACTGTTTTCACCTGATAATCATTAACTAGGGTGTTTCCCATTCTGGGAGACCCCTTTGTCTTAGTATTATATTCACCTTGTAGCCCGTTCCACGTATTTGGGCACTACATTGTAGTTCCCTTGTCGGTTGATATACCGTTGGTGTATTATTTAACAACTGTGATCCCGTAGACACTCGCCTCGGGTTTTATTAATCCATTTCTTGCCTATTGCACGGTCGGTGCGTTGCAAGCTGGTTATTCTCGACTGCTCTGCATGTCGACCCAGGTTGCCAGAAATTCTATTCTTTTATACACAAATTCTTCATTCTTCGCTGTTAAATGCGGTTAACATTTTCAGATGGAGACCGTCTCTGGGGTTCCCAATTTTCGGGACCTACCGTATGACAGGCTCTCCGTACCCTAAGGGTATTTAATAACAGCCAGATCGGGTATTTCCGAGTAAGAGTGGACTTCCATCTCTCTGGCGTTCTTTCCCAAGTTATATAACAGGGTTGTGGAGGGCGGGAAGGATATAGTAGGTTTCCAGTATTCACTGGTAGTTCCTTACTAGCGTATCTCTCACGCTATCACTCAACCCTTAACCCAAAGTACCTAAATCCTAACTCGGTACTTCCTAAGCTCGGTAATTCAGTCATCAGAGCGATACTTCGCTCTGATACCACTTTTTTAACACCCCAACCACCACCGTACATCTAACAACACATTGCAGCGGAAATTCAACTCATCACATTACTTATTCCAATGGTGTTACACGCCGTTAACCACCCACGTGGCTAACAAGGCTAATACATGTACTTTGTATCGGTCTGATGGACTAGACTCCCGAGCAACTACACGTTACATTTGCTTCCCTTAACAACAACCCATATTATTACAATCCAACCGTACCGAGTATTTACAAACTAATGCCGATAACAATTTCGGTCTTACTACGCCTACAATGCTTATGCCATTTAAATGGCTACCCATGTATAAACATCTACCCCTCCTACTCTCGAACGGCTTCCAGCTCCTTGTACCTGAAATAGAAAAGGAGAGAAAGGGTGGCCCCCAAGGGGCTCAGCACCTTTGCTGGTATGGTAATCCCGCAGCCCACATGCTACCGGGCCACGCACAACTAATTGTCGTCTTAGCATGCAGTTGATTATATTTAAATCATGCATACAAAGCCATAACCATACAACACATAACATTTCGCCTCAATGGGCTCAACCTATAACCAAAAACATCCACACTTAACCAACCATCCAATGATTCCTTAAACCCTAGAGTGACTCTCCTAAACGGAGCTACTACCTTAACGACGACGTGTACCCATCAATCGGGTTATCCTTTAACGCCTCTTGTCACAAACTGGGATTCATTTCCATGATCCACACATTCCATACCATACAACATATCTCATTCCTCACATAGCAAACATAACGAACCTTTCTTGTTTCGACATACACATGATAACATCACCATCTTTTTAAACATCCAATATATATATATATATATATATACCATAGCATAGCAAGGGAATTTGCATAGCCATAACATTACATAACACCATAAAATCGGTTCTCACAAGGAACCTTCCACCATATAGTATACCATGTGAGCCTAGGGATTTTTGCCAATCCCATGTTAAGCTCGTTACCATCCTCGTTACCGTCCGGTTATATAGACGGTTAACTTGTACCCAAGGTGTGTCGGATATAGTAATCCCAAGCACACCGAAATAACATTCGTATGCCCCTGTGGCCCGACGTGAGTCAGTAACTAGCTTTGGATAAGCTAAGGGAAGGTAGAAACCAAATTGGAATACCACCTATACATACACCAAGAGAGCCGAACCGGATCTGATATCGACTCCCGTCCATCACACGCGTGGCCGGAACAACCGGACTCCTCACCCCCCATTAGTACACATACACTTACAAATAAGTAGTTAGAGATCCATTATGGAGCCTACCACATCCACACACCATACGGTATCATAACCGAGTTAAGCACACAAGGGAGGTTCACACACTTGCATAAAACAACAATATCCAACTAACTCACACATAGCCGTGGTTAGCACGTTCCCAAGGTTTGGGCCGTCAACTCCGAATACCGATCACTCATGTGTTCCTAGATTTGGTTAACTAAGGTTTAACACATATTTGAGGTTAAATGGTATCGGAGGCCAAATTCGCCACATAAAAATTACTAAACTCATTACATGTTTTAATCTTACAAGGTGGCAAACACTCAAGAAAACATATTGGCATACAAGCCGGTGTATCCGGTAGGACATAGGTTGCAAGAAAACCATACCTGTCACCGGAGTCCACTTTACCACGTCCACTTATGTTCCTCGAGCGATTCTCGAACAAACTGTTAACATCACATGTGTTTTTATTAACTTCGGGGTTTGCTTGATTATTTAAGGTCTAATGCTTAACTTTCCCCGTTAACTTAGTTACACAACTTTACACTTTAACTTGTTTTACTTTCACATTTTGATACAACTTCTCACCCACTTAATTGCCATTTAAACTCACCTAACATGTCCTCAACAACCTTATAACATCATTACCTATCAATCCCCATCTTTACATTTCATTTCATAACCTTAGACCATATTTTTGGTCCGACCGGACTTGCCGACCGGACTTGTCCATGTCCGGTCGATTCCAGAACACATTTCCGCCAAAAATTTTCCACTCCGACCGGACTTGTAAGTCCGGTCCATTCCAGAGAGTTTATTCCCTTTGTAAATTTAGCCCGACCGGACTTGTCCATGTCCGGTCCTATGCCCGGTCCATTCCAGAAACTAATTCTCGCAGGGTAAACAGGTCCCGACCGAGCTTGCAAGTCCGGTCGCAAGTCCGGTCGGCCCCAAATCTATGTTTTCCTTTGTACATTCAACTCCAAACTTCACCCCATATAACCTAGTACTCCCTAACCTCATTTGGGCACTTCAAACACACCTTTGGATATCCTTAAACACTCACAAAACTCTTTTTCTAATTCCTTAAACCTTTACTTATATCTCCACAAAATTTCTAACACTTACAATGTTTTCCCTAGTTTTACAAGTGGTGTTTCATCCTTAATAACCTTTATACCAAAGTGTTTCCTCACCATCATAACATCATCTCCCAAGCATCTCCTCTTACTAACCAAATCTTTTCTTTCACAACTCCTTAAATTCCTTTCTCAAAACCTTACCTACACATCATTCTCTCCTTATTCATCAACATGACCTAAACCTTAAACAAACTTCTCCAAGACTTTAATATCTCCTAAAAACACTCATTGGACTTCTAGAACTTCCAAGACAATGCCTAAATCCTTATAGCACCTTAGAACACCTTAATGCATGTGTTCTCCCTTAGTGAAGCATGTGTCCATTCCTAACAATCCCTAGTTCACCCAAGTTCATTTAAACACCTAGAACTCCTTATTCATTTTACAAATTTCGCCATGGGTTCTCTTAGCACATCATCATTCCAAAACTCATAGTTTTCACCACTAAACATCCAAGAACACCTAGATCCATCAAAACATTATCACTCACAAAACTTCACCAAATTTACACTACATCACAATACAGTGCATATTTAAACTTGCTTGGCACTTAGGCCTTAAATAACATGGCTCTTAGGCCCTTAAATTGCATAACCTTAAACACTGAATTTCCCACATAAATAATGCCTTTGACCTGCAAATACATACACCAATACATATGTTCTTTTACTAGTCTTCTTGAGAACACTTTACTAGGTCATTCACCATTTGCTCTTTAGGTAGTTTTAACAAGCATTATTAGCTTGTTTCTCCTAAGGCATTAAACCACATTGAGATAACCCATTTACCTCTTTTCCTCACAACTTCTTTCTTGTTTCTTCATAAAACCGGTAAGGCATTTCTTTCCTTGTCAACTACTAAACAATGTACCAACATTGAAATGAGTATATAAGCTTTATGCTTCATCTCATTGTAAACCCTAGGTTTACATTATTTCAAAACATTAATGTAGTTGTTTTACCTTGATCTTTGAAGGGTGTTTGAATATCTATGAAGAGAGGACTCCACCTAGTCCTTGAAAGATTCAAATGGAGCTAAAACAAAGCAACACAAGGAGCTCCATCAATGAACATTTTCGGTCACACACCAAACATGGAGGAAACTTGATTTTTCTTTGAGATTCCTTACCTAGAAGCAAAGGAGAGTAATAATGTGTAGAAAGACAAGCTCAAGCTCCATCAATGGGGAAACTCCATGGCACCGAAATGGTGATCTTCAAATTTTGAGAAGATAGGAATGAAGAGCTTGATGAGAGGAAGAGAATGGTGGTGTTTGTTTTTGGTTTGGTTAAGTGAGCTAGGTTTTACAAGTGGTCAAAGATGGACTTCCATGGTGATATTGGTGTATTACCGAGAGAGAACAGCAAAAGGGAGGAAGAAGAGATTGGAACCGTGTGAAATGGAGAAGGAATGAGAGAAATGAGATAAGTTTGCTTTTTAGAAGATATTTGTGTTTATAAAGCAAATAGTAACTATATTAGTCATCTTTATTTCTTTAACAAGTTAACAAGTAAGTGGTGAGTCACCACACATAAGAAACCGGCCCCCTTTATTATAATGAGGGTGTTTTAGTCTTTGTTGACCAATTTAATTACTTATAACATTATATGTTACAAACTAGTTATAAAAATCACTATTCACCAAAAACAAGGCACATAGAAGTGAAATTTTTGATTCCCATTGATATAGCCACCCAAATGTGATACTATATAGTACACATGTTAATTAAAGAGTAATGATGGACATTTAGCCATTCAAAACTCATTTACAAGACAATTTTTCAAAAACGTGCTTTAAGACTCCTTAAAGCACATTTTGCGTTTTAACTTGTTTTCAAGCTTGGTCTTCTTTAGTAATTGATTTAATATGTTCATTAACATATAAATAAAGCATAGGTATGACCATTAGGTCTTATACACCTTTATCCCAAGCTTAGAGCACATTTTAGCCCATATTGACCTTAAGGTATTTATTTGTGTTTTGTTTGGTTTCATTGCCTACCAAAGTTTCCTAAGGACTTAATTAGTCTTATAAAGTCATAATTAAATATTATCAAGTCTTGGTAGGCTCTTTGGGTCCTAGCCAAGTTCACTCCAACCTTAGAGCATGTTTTTGCTCAAACCGTGTCTTAGTGTTTTATTGTGTTTTACCATGGTTTAAATGTTTATTTATGTTTCTAAGGCACCTCTTAGCCTTTAAACACCATAGTTTAACATTTACACAACATACTAAGGTTTGGGGTATTTCAAGGCCATAAATAGTAAAATGTTTTGGTAGCTTGATCTTTGCACTATCATCAAGTGAATAATGAACACCAAAACCATTTGGAAAAATGAGTGTAAGTAAGTAGAACTTCACTGCGCTAGGTGGAGGGGGGTGGTGGGTAGGAGTCCTACGTCGACGTCCACTATGATGTCCACGTCTAAGCTGGTGATAGGTAAGTTTTTCACTGGTTTGTGATGAGGATGATGGACTGCAGTGGATGACTCTAAAATGGTGGAGAATTTACTGCCCAATATAGAAGTTCAAAACATAGGTTAATTAAAAGCTTATCAGATGTTCCCAATTAAAAGCTAACTTAATTCTGGCCAGCTAGACTATCACTACCGTGCCAACTCTTCTGTAGTAATGTGGATATAAACTAAAATACGAAGAGCGCGTAGAGAATTTATTCTTGTTTTGGATCGAAGAGTGGAGGTGAATGTGAAGGTGGAGGTAATGATGCAGATCCTGTTGGTGCTAATGGTAGAGGTGCGGATGCGGGAGGTGCTGGCATTTTTTTCACACATTTTTGTGACATATTTTTGTCATAATATTTCCATTTTTATCACATATTTTTGTAAAATTATTCTATCACATATTAAATGGTAAATTTGTGACAGAATGTATAATTATGGGGTTGACATTTATCCCACATATAGATGTATAATGTTTAGAAATGTCACCCCCTATTAGTGGACTTGTATACTGGTGTTGACATTTTTTCACACATTTTTGTGATATATTTTTGTCAACTACATTTTTCAGTCACGTGTTTGTGTAAGATATTTGTGTCACATATTTGTGTTACATATTTATGTCACCCATTTATCGGTAAAATAAGTGAGATAAAATCTTAAAATAAGTGTGGGTGAAACTACATCTCCCTACTGTACCTCGTTGTTGTATGTACCGTTCTTTGTGCCGTAATGGGTGATGTACTTTTCTTCTCTCCGCTTTGTCTATGTACTTTACTACATCATTTTGTAATACTTTCAAGCATATACACAACATTCTGTTAGTCAAGTTTTATTGTGCTTCAACCAACACTTTTGTTGTGTGATCTTGATTTTTGTTGTATGATCTTGATTTTTGTCTGTTTTTTGATCTTGTTTCATATCAGTCACTTATTCTAATCAATATTGAACTAAGCCCAAACCGAAACCCACTTCTTAACACAAATTTGAGGCCAAGATTTGACCTAAAGCTCACCTTAGCCCATATCTGATCCGGCAAAGTCTCCTTTGGCTCATTTCCAACCCGGCCCGAAGCCCATTTTGGCCATAAACCTGAGACCAATTTCAGCCTAATTCCAAGCCTGGCCCATAAAAACTAAAATCAGCCCAAATCTATCTTTTCAAATGCAATTATAATTCCAAAACTCTTAAAAAAACACTCCCAAAAACTCAAAAATTCTTCAAAAATCATTCCAAATTCCAAACACACTTTTTCATCAAATCGTTCTCATAAGCTATTTCAAAATTCAAAGGAATTATTTTGTGGAATATTAAAGGAAACCTCTTCTCAAATTGTAGAAAACTTTCTCACACATGCACAAGTTCTTCTCACATTATAGGATACTCACTCATACAAAACTTCATTGTCACACCCGATGGTTTTAGGTATATCAAGAGAAAAATTTCACAATCAAATATAGCTTTAAGAATATTGTACTAACAAAATCTTATTTCCCACAAATAACCCTTCGCATTGACGACCACCGGGTTATAAGATCCAATGATTCTCGTATATCCATAGTGTTATAGTATCTTCCTTGGAGCAACCTATATAAATAGAATATAATTACTAGTTAACACCAATCTATTATGTAAAAGAATAAAATTCACAAAGAAAAACATAAATCTAAAAATATTTTAACTGTTTCTCTTGAGACGGCCTGGCAAGTTTTTTTTCATATAGTTGAAGGGTGAGTGATAAGTATCGGAGTTGATTCTGTGTAAAGTTAGAGTGTATCCTATGCCGTTCCCATTTAGTTTCCAAAGGTTTCGGCTTTCTTCTCCGTCATCTCATACAAATTAGGCCACTTGGGTAAAAGTTCATTTGATATCCTTGAGCATTTGGAGGACAAACGGATGGGCATGTGGATTAGGTATAGGTAGAATTGGCCATAGGCCATGAATAGTAAAATTTTTTGGTAGCTTGATCTTTGCACTATCATCAAGTGAATAATGAATACCAAAACCATTTGGAAAAATGAGTGTAAGTAAGTAGAACTTCACTGCGCAAGGTGGAGGGGGGGGGTGGTGTAGGAAGTCCTAGTCGACGTCCACTATGACGTCCACGTCTAAGCGCTGGGGATAGGTAAGTTTTTTCACTGGTCTTGGACGACGATGATGGACTGCAGTGGATGACTCTATAAATGGTGGAGAATTTACAGCCCAATATAGAGGTTCAAAACATAGGAAATTAAAAGCTATTAGATGTTGCCAATTAAAGGCTATAATTCATGGCCAGCTAGACCATCACTACCGTGCCAACTCTTCTGTCTTTAATGTGGATATAACTAAAATCGAAGAGCGCGTAGAGAATTTATTCTTGTTTGGATCGTTAGTTGGAGGTGAATGTGAGGTGGAGGTAATGATGCAGATCCTGTTGGTGCTGAGGTAGAGGGCTGATGCGGGAGGTGCTGGCATTTTTTCACACATTTTTGTGACATATTTTTGTCATAAAATTTCCATTTTTATCAAATATTTTGTAACATTACTCTATCACATATTGAAATGGAAGCTTGTGACAGAAAGTATAATATGGGGTTGACATTTATCCCACATATTGATGTATAATGTTAAGAAATGTCACCCCTATTAGGGGAATTGTATACTGGTGTTGACACATTTTTTGACATTTTTGTGACATATTTTTGTCAACTACATTTTTCAGTCACATGTTTGTGTAAGATTTTTGTCAACTACATTTTTCACACATGTTTAAACTTGCTTGGCACTTAGGCCCTTAAATAACATGGCTCTTAGGCCCTTAAATTGCATAACCTTAAACACTGAATTTCCCACATAAATAATGCCTTTGACCTGCAAATACATACACCAATACATATGTTCTTTTACTAGTCTTCTTGAGAACACTTTACTAGGTCATTCACCATTTGCTCTTTAGGTAGTTTTAACAAGCATTATTAGCTTGTTTCTCCTAAGGCATTAAACCACATTGAGATAACCCATTTACCTCTTTTCCTCACAACTTCTTTCTTGTTCTTCATAAAACCGGTAAGGCATTTCTTTCCTTGTCAACTACTAAACAATGTACCAACATTGAAATGAGTATATAAGCTTTATGCTTCATCTCATTGTAAACCCTAGGTTTACATTATTTCAAAACATTAATGTAGTTGTTTTACCTTGATCTTTGAAGGGTGTTTGAATATCTATGAAGAGAGGACTCCACCTAGTCCTTGAAAGATTCAAATGGAGCTAAAACAAAGCAACACAAGGAGCTCCATCAATGAACATTTTCGGTCACACACCAAACATGGAGGAAACTTGATTTTTCTTTGAGATTCCTTACCTAGAAGCAAAGGAGAGTAATAATGTGTAGAAAGACAAGCTCAAGCTCCATCAATGGGGAAACTCCATGGCACCGAAATGGTGATCTTCAAATTTTGAGAAGATAGGAATGAAGAGCTTGATGAGAGGAAGAGAATGGTGGTGTTTGTTTTTGGTTTGGTTAAGTGAGCTAGGTTTTACAAGTGGTCAAAGATGGACTTCCATGGTGATATTGGTGTATTACCGAGAGAGAACAGCAAGAAGGGAGGAAGAAGAGATTGGAACCGTGTGAAATGGAGAAGGAATGAGAGAAATGAGATAAGTTTGCTTTTTAGAAGATATTTGTGTTTATAAAGCAAATAGTAACTATATTAGTCATCTTTATTTCTTTAACAAGTTAACAAGTAAGTGGTGAGTCACCACACATAAGAAACCGGCCCCCTTTATTATAATGAGGGGTGTTTTAGTCTTTGTTGACCAATTTAATTACTTATAACATTATATGTTACAAACTAGTTATAAAAATCACTATTCACCAAAACAAGGCACATAGAAGTGAAATTTTTGATTTCCCATTGATATAGCCACCCAAATGTGATACTATATAGTACACATGTTAATTAAAGAGTAATGATGGACATTTAGCCATTCAAAACTCATTTACAAGACAATTTTTCAAAAACGTGCTTTAAGACTCCTTAAAGCACATTTTGCGTTTTAACTTGTTTTCAAGCTTGGTCTTCTTTAGTAATTGATTTAATATGTTCATTAACATATAAATAAAGCATAGGTATGACCATTAGGTCTTATACACCTTTATCCCAAGCTTAGAGCACATTTTAGCCCATATTGACCTTAAGGTATTTTTTGTGTTTTGTTTGGTTTCATTGCCTACCAAAGTTTCTAAGGACTTAATTAGTCTTATAAAGTCATAATTAAATATTATCAAGTCTTGGTAGGCTTTGGGTCCTAGCCAAGTTCACTCCAACCTTAGAGCATGTTTTTGCTCAAACCGTGTCTTAGTGTTTTATTGTGTTTTACCATGGTTTAAATGTTTCATTTATGTTTCTAAGGCACCTCTTAGCCTTTAAACACCATAGTTTAACATTTACACAACATACTAAGGTTTGGGGTATTTCAATCTACCCCCCTTAAAAGAACTTCGTCCTCGAAGTTCACATTCCTCGCATCATTGGATTAAAATACGGGAATTACTTATAGCCATAAAACTTCCATTACCAACCACCCTTTACATCCAACCTCGGACTTAATGGTCCGGGCAACATATCCACCTTACACATAAAATATCATACTCACATGGTAACCTCGGACTTAATGGTCCGGGTACCTTCACCACACTTGCACTAACATAATATCCCTCAGACTCTTAGGTCTGGGTGACATAACCACATTTGGACTCGTAGGCCCGTGTAAACAAACACATTTAGACTCATAGGTCTTGATAGCATACACTTTAGGAGATCAAAGCCAGAATAACCTTTATCACTCACACCAAACAACATGTCATAGCATGTATATCAAACAGAAATACCTTTTCCATCTCTCCATGGGTTCGAATCCCACGTTGAGTACATATACACTGTGATCCCGCAGAACCCGGTCGCGATGGACACCTTCTGGTCCCCGTTCCTTTGGGAGATCAAAACATTCACTTAATTTTCAACATATGTACTTCTCATGTCACCGGTCCGAAGACAAGGCTCATACGTCCTCAGCTCGTGAGCAAGTACTACAAAAATACTCTTACTAGGTTAAGTATATAAGAGAATCCTTATTCAAAATATTAATCGATTGTTTGAAAACACCAATTGAAAATCCTTTTGAAAACACCACACAACTCCAAGTCCAATTTATGCTCTTGTATTTTCTTAACATAGTTATTTATGACCACTTACCGGGAGCTTCAAGAGTCATCCAACCCTGATGTGATCAGCACCAGTGTTGAACTATCTTTCCACCCCAATTTGTGTTTGGCCCTTGATCTCATGATAATCAAGTTTCACCTCCCACTTCTTTTTCAACCAACAATTAATTCAAGCGTATCCCATTTTCTATCTTTAAATCCTTCTAGTCATAATCATTACATCTCCAAGGGATAGAACTCCGTCTATCAATCATCATCCAAATCCAACTTAATTCAAGTTACCTAGGGAATTAATTCTCACTAGGTTCTATGTCGGTCTCATACCCCTTCAAATCACAACATTGTATATATATACATATATTTTTTTTATCAAAATATGGTTTACATTTATGCACCGTCGGGGTTTTAGTTCCCCGGGAGTTCTTTACTCCCTTCCACTTGTACTCTCACACACCACTGTTAACAAGATAAACACACTTCCCACAATGGTATTCGCATCTTCTGTGCGCAATTACCACAATTTAACACAAATAAATGCGTATGTTTATATAACACACGCGCCAACCATCATAACAAATCATTTTGTGCTATGCACAACCCCATTCGCGTACACTTGTACGGTAGAACACACTAAGTGGTTTGCGCTCTACCCCCCTTAAAAGGGATTACGCCCACGTAATGAATCACTAAACCTTGGCTTAAAATGTTCTGCCGTCGTGAAGTGTTTTGACTTCCACGCGGTCTATTACACAATGGACTCTGATTAGAGGATCTTAACCATATTGGCGGTTTAGTCCCTAAACCAAGAATTCGCATTGGAGTTCTAACTCATAACCGGTTTCGGTCCTGGCCTGTGAGGCTTTTAGGCATTGATAACTAGTCATTTATTCATATTCACCATGTATATCCGGTATCTGACGCATGGGCTCACTGGCCTCTGCTGCGCCATTCTGTTAATTATAGGGCTAGTTTGCCCCATTCGTTACTGTTACTGTATTGTACATCTCCAATGTATTACCCTTATCTTGGGAAGGATGGTTTCTCAACCGACGCATGGTATCTCTTACCCTGAGCGAATTCGGTGAGTGTCAAAACTTTCCATCCACTTCTCCAATAGCTTATAGCGTAAACTACTATGTAATTCACAATGATTGACTTGCTTCTACCGACTTACTGTCGGTTGAGACTGAGCTACTACTTAGTGTGTAGTGCTCTCTCAGCTAATTACAACATTTGGGGTATATTCCATACCGATATTTGGCATTTAGTGCCACTGTTATCACTTATTCCTAACCATACCTCTACCTTTGGTTTCGTACAAGTACTCTTCCATTGGTATGACCTTGCATTTCCTATGCATCGGCCACTACAACATTATTCCTCCACAATTACCACGCTTCTGATTCCTAGCTATCCCACTCGATCATTACTGCGCAAGTGCAATACCAAAACACTCAGTCATACAGAGTGCAGAGGTGTAAACCCTTGACAGTAAATCTCTCATGCGATTGCGATAGGAATTTTCACTGTGTTTCACTGAAATCCTTATCACCTAACACTTGCCACCGGCTTACTGCTCGGTTCGTTTGATATCGTTTACTGTTGTGCTTCCACTGGGTTTAACTCATAACTCTGCTTACTCGCCATTTTATCATTTAACCATACTCACGCAACGGTCGCTTATTGCGCACCATATCCTTACTCATCATACAACATCAACTTATACTGCATCCGCTATTATATTAGCTTCTGCTATTACGCTGGGTTTATCTGGCCACTTATTTGGCTGATTTTTGAATATATTACTATATATTTTTTTTTTGAACCTTTATGTTTCTTGTGCGTTGTTCGCTACATATTTAGCTTCACACACCTATGGTGATTGCTATCAGACTTATTACTCTTCCTGTGTACACAACTGGCACAACACTTCCTTTTTGTATTATTGTTACTCCAATTATTCTAGGGTAATAACAACATGGTCAATCCCTAACATATTCCTTGAACTTGGTTCACATAGCTACCGCTCCTGCGGTCTCACCATATCGAGAGGTATCCCCACTCTTAATGCAGTGGTTCGTTTTCCGCTCTATTTCCTTGTACCATATAAACTTCTACAATTAACTCAAATTTACATAACATATCTTGTTTGTGGCTTATAAGCCTTGCTGCCTTGAGCTCCGCTCGTCGTAGGCTGTCCACACACATGTACTTCTCTATACCATGTTACCTGGTTAGAGGTTGTATTGGCATCCATGACAAGGCTGTTGCATCACATTTCCTTTCATGGGATGCCCCTTAGGTTTGTCAGTCCGTCTCCTGACAACTTATGTCTAAACTGGGTGTTAATTTCAACCCTTGTGTTTCTGTCATGTCATTTTGTGCAACAATTATTGATGCGAACACCCTTTAAGGATTGCTCCTGGGTGTTGCTACTGGTATATTCAGTTAGCCACGCCGTTTGCGTTCTTAACCGGTTATTATCTTCTTCCGTGAAGATCAACATTTCCTGATAGTGTATGTACTCATTCTGGGAATTTCATCCCGTCCATTGCACATTAATGTGTCCACACTAGGCATTTGCCTTTCCCTGCTTTCCCGCTATCGTGTTTATCCTTGAGGATCCTTAAGACGTATAAGATGTCTTTATATTACAGTTAGTGCACTTCGCACCTTCTGACTCTTAAACATTTCCTTGAAAGGAATTCTCTAATTCCTTTAGTCTCGTTAACTTAACTGAGTTCCTTGACTTCAAGCATTCCTTATATGTTCTAGCTCCTGTTTGATTTATACTGCTGACCGTAGACGGAGTCGACTACTTCCCGTGGTTCGGACTCTACTCGTATACATACATGGGGTATCATACTGATACATTACTACTTACCCAACTAACCTATAAGTAGGTCTGTCAGGCCCACATGCTCCTATCGGAGTGCGGTCGTCCCACAGCACAGTTGGTACACTTGTAGTGTCCGTCACACGCCTAGGTGAAGTATTCTGTTGTCAACTCCCTTATATTGTCCGTGACAATATTCATTCTTTGCTTCCCGAACTTAATCGAGGGAAGGTTTATCCACTGTTGTATCCTTGTCAATTGCCCCTGATTTCACTGGTTTGGTTTAAGGAAGGTCGGAAAGAAGTGTTGGTTTGAAAGAAAATCTGGTTTTGAAAAGAAAGGGTTCGAATAAAATTAGGTTTGAAAGAAAAATTTCCATGGTTTCACAACATCTTCTTACCTTAGCCAAGTCTAGCTTCTTGCCGACTGGTGTACTTCCAATTACAGAGGTTAGGCTAACAGGCCTTCCACTGTTATGACAATCTCATTTAACTTTATTGCACTTCTCCAAGTATTTTGTAGAGGTTATAAATTTTCCGAATAGCCCTGTTATAGCAGCACTTGCTATGGCAAGTGCGCCATGCTAACTGGCTATCGGTTCAACACATACCGGTTGTGGTATTGTTTTGACCCATATTGTTATCAGTGGCCTTGTTGGCCCTCACTGATCTTACTGCCTTGATAAATACTCCTCTAGGTAACTTCTTACTGTTTTCACCTGATAATCATTAACTAGGGTGTTTCCCATTCTGGGAGACCCCTTTGTCTTAGTATTATATTCACCTTGTAGCCCGTTCCACGTATTTGGGCACTACATTGTAGTTCCCTTGTCGGTTGATATACCGTTGGTGTATTATTTAACAACTGTGATCCCGTAGACACTCGCCTCGGGTTTTATTAATCCATTTCTTGCCTATTGCACGGTCGGTGCGTTGCAAGCTGGTTATTCTCGACTGCTCTGCATGTCGACCCAGGTTGCCAGAAATTCTATTCTTTTATACACAAATTCTTCATTCTTCGCTGTTAAATGCGGTTAACATTGTTCAGATGGAGACCGTCTCTGGGGTTCCCAATTTTCGGGACCTACCGTATGACAGGCTCTCCGTACCCTAAGGGTATTTAATAACAGCCAGATCGGGTATTTCCGAGTAAGAGTGGACTTCCATCTCTCTGGCGTTCTTTCCCAAGTTATATAACAGGGGTTGTGGAGGGCGGGAAGGATATAGTAGGTTTCCAGTATTCACTGGTAGTTCCTTACTAGCGTATCTCTCACGCTATCACTCAACCCTTAACCCAAAGTACCTAAATCCTAACTCGGTACTTCCTAAGCTCGGTAATTCAGTCATCAGAGCGATACTTCGCTCTGATACCACTTTTTGTAACACCCCAACCACCACCGTACATCTAACAACACATTGCAGCGGAAATTCAACTCATCACATTACTTATTCCAATGGTGTTACACGCCGTTAACCACCCACGTGGCTAACAAGGCTAATACATGTACTTTGTATCGGTCTGATGGACTAGACTCCCGAGCAACTACACGTTACATTTGCTTCCCTTAACAACAACCCATATACTTATTACAATCCAACCGTACCGAGTATTTACAAACTAATGCCGATAACAATTTCGGTCTTACTACGCCTACAATGCTTATGCCATTTAAATGGCTACCCATGTAAAACATCTACCCCGTCTACTCTCGAACGGCTTCCAGCTCCTTGTACCTGAAATAGAAAAGGAGAGAAAGGGTGGCCCCCAAGGGGCTCAGCACCTTTGCTGGTATGGTAATCCCGCAGCCCACATGCTACCGGGCCACGCACAACTAATTGTCGTCTTAGCATGCAGTTGACTATATTTAAATCATGCATACAAGCCATAACCATACAACACATAACATTTCGCCTCAATGGGCTCAACCTATAACCAAAACATCCACACTTAACCAACCATCCAATGATTCCTTAAACCCTAGAGTGACTCTCCTCTAACGGAGCTACTACCTTAACGAACGACGTGTACCCATCAATCGGGTTATCCTTAACGCCTCTTGTCACAAACTGGGATTCATTTCCATGATCCACACATTCCATACCATACAACATATCTCATTCCTCACATAGCAAAATAACGAACCTTTCTTGTTTCGACATACACATGATAACATCACCATCTTTTTAAACATCCAATATATTATATATATATACCATAGCATAGCAAGGGAATTTGCATAGCACCATAACATTACATAACACCATAAAATCGGTTCTCACAAGGAACCTTCCACCATAGTTAGTATACCATGTGAGCCTAGGGATTTTTGCCAATCCCATGTTAAGCTCGTTACCATCCTCGTTACCGTCCGGTTATATAGAACGGTTAACTTGTACCCAAGGTGTGTCGGATATAGTAATCCCAAGCACACCGAAATAACATTCGTATGCCCTGTGGCCCGACGTGAGTCAGTAACTAGCTTTGGATAAGCTAAGGGAAGGTAGAAACCAAATTGGAATACCACCTATATACAACACCAAGAGAGCCGAACCGGATCTGATATCGACTCCCGTCCATCACACGCGTGGCCGGAACAACCGGACTCCTCACCCCCCATTAGTACACATACACTTACAAATAAGTAGTTAGAGATCCATTATGGAGCCTACCACATCCACACACCATACGGTATCATAACCGAGTAAGCACACAAGGGAGGTTCACACACTTGCATAAAACAACAATATCCAACTAACTCACACATAGCCGTGGTTAGCACGTTCCCAAGGTTTGGGCCGTCAACTCCGAATACCGATCACTCATGTGTTCCTAGATTTGGTTAACTAAGGTTTAACACATATTTGAGGTTAAATGGTATCGGAGGCCAAATTCGCCACATAAATGAATTACTATAAACTCATTACATGTTTTAATCTTACAAGGTGGCAAACACTCAAGAAAACATATTGGCATACAAGCCGGTGGTAATCCGGTAGGACATAGGTTGCAAGAAAACCATACCTGTCACCGGAGTCCACTTTACCACGTCCACTTATGTTCCTCGAGCGATTCTCGAAAACTGTTAACATCACATGTTTTTATTAACTTCGGGGTTTGCTTGATTATTTAAGGTCTAATGCTTAACTTTCCCCGTTAACTTAGTTACACAACTTTACACTTTAACTTGTTTTACTTTCACATTTTGATACAACTTCTCACCCACTTAATTGCCATTTAAACTCACTAACATGTCCTCAACAACCTTATAATCATTACCTATCAATCCCCATCTTTACATTTCATTTCATAACCTTAGACCATTTTTGGTCCGACCGGACTTGCCGACCGGACTTGTCCATGTCCGGTCGATTCCAGAACACATTTCCGCCAAAAATTTTCCACTGACCGGACTTGTAAGTCCGGTCCATTCCAGAGAGTTTATTCCCTTTGTAAATTTAGCCCGACCGGACTTGTCCATGTCCGGTCCTATGCCCGGTCCATTCCAGAAACTAATCGCAGGGTAAACAGGTCCCGACCGAGCTTGCAAGTCGGTCGCAAGTCCGGTCGGCCCCAAATCTATGTTTTCCTTTGTACATTCAACTCCAAACTTCACCCCATATAACCTAGTACTCCCTAACCTCATTTGGGCACTTCAAACACACCTTTGGATATCCTTAAACACTCACAAACTCTTTCTAATTCCTTAAACCTTTACTTATATCTCCACAAAATTTCTAACACTTACAATGTTTTCCCTAGTTTACAAGTGGTGTTTCATCCTTAATAACCTTTATACCAAAGTGTTTCCTCACCATCATAACATCATCTCCCAAGCATCTTCTCTTACTAACCAAATCTTTTCTTTCACAACTCCTTAAATTCCTTTCTCAAAACCTTACCTAAACATTCTCTCCTTATTCATCAACATGACCTAAACCTTAAACAAACTTCTCCAAGACTTTAATATCTCCTAAAAAACACTCATTGGATTTCTAGAACTTCCAAGGCAATGCCTAAATCCTTATAGCACCTTAAACACCTTAATGCATGTGTTCTCCCTTAGTGAAGCATGTGTCCATTCCTAACAATTCCTAGTTCACCCAAGTTCATTTAAACACCTAGAACTCCTTATTCATTTTACAAATTTCGCCATGGGTTCTCTTAGCACATCATCATTCCAAAACTCATAGTTTTCACCACTAAACATCCAAGAAAACCTAGATCCATCAAAACATTATCACTCACAAAACTTCACCAAATTTACACTACATCACAATACAGTGCATATTTAAACTTGCTTGGCACTTAGGCCCTTAAATAACATGGCTCTTAGGCCCTTAAATTGCATAACCTTAAACACTGAATTTCCCACATAAATAATGCCTTTGACCTGCAAATACATACACCACACATATGTTCTTTTACTAGTTCTTGAGAACACTTTACTAGGTCATTCACCATTTGCCTTTAGGTAGTTTTAACAAGCATTATTAGCTTGTTTCTCCTAAGGCATTAAACCACATTGAGATAACCCATTTACCTCTTTTCCTCACAACTTCTTTTGTTTCTTCATAAAACGGTAAGGCATTTCTTTCCTTGTCAACTACTAAACAATGTACCAACATTGAAATGAGTATATAAGCTTATGCTTCATCTCATTGTAAACCCTAGGTTTACATTATTTCAAAACATTAATGTAGTTGTTTACCTTGATCTTTGAAGGGTGTTTGAATATCTATGAAGAGAGGACTCCACCTAGTCCTTGAAAGATTCAAATGGAGCTAAAACAAAGCAACACAAGGAGCTCCATCAATGAACATTTTCGGTCACACACCAAACATGGAGGAAACTTGATTTTTCTTTGAGATTCCTTACCTAGAAGCAAAGGAGAGTAATAATGTGTAGAAAGACAAGCTCAAGCTCCATCAATGGGGAAACTCCATGGCACCGAAATGGTGATCTTCAAAATTTTGAGAAGATAGGAATGAAGAGCTTGATGAGAGGAAGAGAATGGTGGTGTTTGTTTTTGGTTTGGTTAAGTGAGCTAGGTTTTACAAGTGGTCAAAGATGGACTTCCATGGTGATATTGGTGTATTACCGAGAGAGAACAGCAAGAAGGGAGGAGAAGAAGAGATTGGAACCGTGTGAAATGGAGAAGGAATGAGAGAGAAATGAGATAAGTTTGCTTTTTAGAAGATATTTGTGTTTATAAAGCAAATAGTAACTATATTAGTCATCTTTATTTCTTTAACAAGTTAACAAGTAAGTGGTGAGTCACCACATAAGAAACCGGCCCCCTTTATTATAATGAGGGTGTTTTAGTCTTTGTTGACCAATTTAATTACTTATAACATTATATGTACAAACTAGTTATAAAAATCACTATTCACCAAAAACAAGGCACATAGAAGTGAAATTTTTGATTTCCCATTGATATAGCCACCCAAAATGTGATACTATATAGTACACATGTTAATTAAAGAGTAATGATGGACATTTAGCCATTCAAACTCATTTACAAGACAATTTTTCAAAAAACGTGCTTTAAGACTCCTTAAAGCACATTTTGCGTTTTAACTTGTTTTCAAGCTTGGTCTTCTTAGTAATTGATTTAATATGTTCATTAACATATAAATAAAGCATAGGTATGACCATTAGGTCTTATACACCTTTATCCCAAGCTAGAGCACATTTTAGCCCATATTGACCTTAAGGTATTTATTTGTGTTTTGTTTGGTTTCATTGCCTACCAAAGTTTCCTAAGGACTTAATTAGTCTTATAAAGTCATAATTAAATATTATCAAGTCTTGGTAGGCTCTTTGGGTCCTAGCCAAGTTCACTCCAACCTTAGAGCATGTTTTTTTGCTCAAACCGGTCTTAGTGTTTTATTGTGTTTTACCATGGTTTAAATGTTTCATTTATGTTTCTAAGGCACCTCTTAGCCTTTAAACACCATAGTTTAACATTTACACAACATACTAAGGTTTGGGGTATTTCAAGGCCATAAATAGTAAAATGTTTTGGTAGCTTGATTTGCACTATCATCAAGTGAATAATGAACACCAAAACCATTTGGAAAAATGAGTGTAAGTAAGTAGAACTTCACTGCGCTAGGTGGAGGGGGGGGGTGGTGGTGTAGGAAGTCCTACGTCGACGTCCACTATGATGTCCACGTCTAAGCGCTGGTGATAGGTAAGTTTTTCACTGGTACTTGGATGAGGATGATGGACTGCAGTGGATGACTCTATAAATGGTGGAGAATTTACTCCCAATATAGAAGTTCAAAACATAGGTAATTAAAAGCTATCAGATGTTGCCATTAAAAAGCTATAATTCATGGCCAGCTAGACTATCACTACCGTGCCAACTCTTCTGTATTTAATGTGGATATAACTAAAATACGAAGAGCGCGTAGAGAATTTATTCTTGTTTTGGATCGAAGAGTTGGAGGTGAATGTGAAGGTGGAGGTAATGATGCAGATCCTGTTGGTGCTAATGGTAGAGGTGCGGATGCGGGAGGTGCTGGCATTTTTTTCACACATTTTTGTGACATATTTTTGTCATAATATTTCCATTTTTATCACATTTTTTGTAAAATTATTCTATCACATATTAAATGGTAAATTTGTGACAGAATGTATAATTATGGGGTTGACATTTATCCCACATATAGATGTATAATGTTTAGAAATGTCACCCCCTATTAGTGGACTTGTATACTGGTGTTGACATTTTTTCACACATTTTTGTGATATATTTTTGTCAACTACATTTTTCAGTCACGTGTTTGTGTAAGATATTTGTGTCACATATTTGTGTTACATATTTATGTCACCCATTTATCGGTAAAATAAGTGAGTAAAATCTTAAAATAAGTGTGGGTGAAACTAATCTCCCTACTGTACCTCGTTGTTGTATGTACCGTTCTTTGTGCCGTAATGGGTGATGTACTTTTCTTCTCTCCGCTTTGTCTATGTACTTTACTACATCAATTTTGTAATACTTTCAAGCATATACACAACATTCTGTTAGTCAAGTTTTATTGTGCTTCAACCAACACTTTTGTTGTGTGATCTTGATTTTTGTTGTATGATCTTGATTTTTGTCTGTTTTTGATCTTGTTTCATATCAGTCACTTATTCTAATCAATATTGAACTAAGCCCAAACCGAAACCCACTTCTTAACACAAATTTGAGGCCAAGATTTGACCTAAAGCTCACCTTAGCCCATATCTGATCCGGCACAAAGTCTCCTTTGGCTCATTTCCAACCCGGCCCGAAGCCCATTTTGGCCATAAACCTGAGACCAATTTCAGCCTAATTCCAAGCCTGGCCCATAAAAACTAAAATCAGCCCAAATCTATCTTTTCAAATGCAATTACAATTCCAAAACTCTTAAAAAAACACTCCCAAAAACTCAAAAATTCTTCAAAAATCATTCCACAAATTCCAAACACACTTTTTCATCAAATCGATTCTCATAAGCTATTTCAAAATTCAAAGGAATTATTTTGTGGAATATTAAAGGAAACACTCTTCTCAAATTGTAGAAAACTTTTCTCACACATGCACAAAGTTCTTCTCACATTATAGGATACTCACTCATACAAAACTTCATTGTCACACCCGATGGTTTTAGGTATATCAAGAGTAAAAATTTCACAATCAAATATAGCTTTAAGAATATTGTACTAACAAAATCTTATTTCCCACAAATAACCCTTCGCATTGACGACCACCGGGTTATAAGATCCAAATGATTCTCGTATATCCATAGTGTTATATAGTATCTTCCTTGGAACAACACCTATATAAATAGAAATATAATTACTAGTTAACACCAATATATTATTTAGTTAAAAGAATAAAATTCACAAAGAAAACATAAATCTAAAAATATTTTAACTGTTTCTCTTGAGACGGCCTGGCAAGTTTATTTTTTCATATAGTTGAAGGGTGAGTGATAAGTATCGGAGTTGATTCTGTGTAAAGTTAGAGTGTATCCTATGCCGTTCCCATTTTAGTTTCCAAAAGGTTTCGGCTTTCTTCTCCGTCATCGCATACAAATTAGGCCACTTGGGTAAAAGTTCATGTTTGATATCCTTGAGCATTTGGAGGACAAACGGATGGGCATGTGGATTAGGTATAGGTAGAATTGGCCATAGGCCATGAATAGTAAAATTTTTTGGTAGCTTGATCTTTGCACTATCATCAAGTGAATAATGAATACCAAAACCATTTGGAAAAATGAGTGTAAGTAAGTAGAACTTCACTGCGCTAGGTGGAGGGGGGGGGGGTGGTGTAGGAAGTCCTAAGTCGACGTCCACTATGACGTCCACGTCTAAGCGCTGGGGATAGGTAAGTTTTTCACTGGTACTTGGACGACGATGATGGACTGCAGTGGATGACTCTATAAATGGTGGAGAATTTACAGCCCAATATAGAGGTTCAAAACATAGGAAATTAAAAGCTATTAGATGTTGCCAATTAAAAGCTATAATTCATGGCCAGCTAGACCATCACTACCGTGCCAACTCTTCTGTCTTTAATGTGGATATAACTAAAATACGAAGAGCGCGTAGAGAATTTATTCTTGTTTTGGATCGTAGAGTTGGAGGTGAATGTGAAGGTGGAGGTAATGATGCAGATCCTGTTGGTGCTGATGGTAGAGGTGCTGATGCGGGAGGTGCTGGCATTTTTTCACACATTTTTGTGACATATTTTTGTCATAAAATTTCCATTTTTATCAAATATTTTTGTAACATTACTCTATCACATATTAAATGGTAAGCTTGTGACAGAAAGTATAATTATGGGGTTGACATTTATCCCACATATTGATGTATAATGTTAAGAAATGTCACCCCCTATTAGTGGAATTGTATACTGGTGTTGACATTTTTTCACACATTTTTGTGACATTTTTGTCAACTACATTTTTCAGTCACATGTTTGTGTAAGATATTTGTGTTACATATTTATGTCACCCATTTATCGGTAAAATAAGTGAGATAAAATCTTTAAATAAGTGTGGGTGAAACTACATCCCCCAACTGCACCTCGTTGTTGTATGTACCGTTTTGTGCCGTCGTAATGGGTGATGTACTTTTCTTCTCTCCGCTTTGTCTATGTACTTTACTACATCAATTTTGTAACACTTTCAAGCATATACACAACATTCTGTTAGTCAAGTTTTATTGTGTTTCAACCAATACTTTTGTTGTGTGATCTTGATTTTTGTAGTATGATCTTGATTTTTGTCTGTTTTTTTTATCTTGCTTCATATCAGTCACTTGTTCCAATCAATATTGAACTAAGCCCAAACCGAAACCCACTTCTTAACATAAATTTGAGGCCAAGATTTTGCCTAAAACTCACCTTGGCCCATATCTGATCCGGCACAAAGTCTCCTTTGGCTCATTTCCAACCCGGCCCGAAGCCAGTTTTGGCCCTAAACCTGAGGGCCAATTATAGCCCCATTCCAAGCCTGGCCCAGAAAAACTAAAATCAGCCCAAATCGATATGCAAGGGCAAGGACAAGCCAAAATGCTTCAAAAAAAAACACTCCCAAAAAATTCAAAAAAGCTTCAAAAATCCCACAAGGCCAAAAACACCTTTTTCATCAAATCGATTCTCATAAGCTATTTCAAAATTCAAAGGAATTATTTGTGGAATATTAAAGGAAACACTCTTCTCAAATCGTAGAAAACTTTTCTCACACATGCACAAAGTTCTTCTCACATTATAGGATATTCACTCACACAAACTTCTTGTCCACCCGATGGTTTAGGTATATCAAGAGTAAAAATTTCACAATCAAATATAGCTTTAAGAATATTGTACTCACAAAATCTTATTTCCCACAAATAACCCTTCGCATTGACGACACCGGGTTATAAGATCCAAATGATTCTCGTATATCCATAGCGTTATACAGTATCTTCCTTGGAACAAACCTATATAAATAGAAATATAATTAATAGTTAACACCATTATATTATTTAGTTAAAAGAATAAAATTCACAAGAAAACATAAATCTAAAATATTTTAACCGTTCTTTGAGACGGCCTGGCAAGTTTTTTTTTCATATAGTTGAAGGGTGAGTGATAAGTATCGGAGTTGATTCTGTGTAAAGTTAGAGTGTATCCTATGCGTTCCCATTTTAGTTTCCAAAAGGTTTCGGCTTTCTTCTCCGTCATCTCATACAAATTAGGCCACTTGGGTAAAAGTTCATGTTTGATATCCTTGAGCATTTGGAGGACAAACGGATGGGCATGTGGATTAGGTATAGGTAGAATTGGCCATAGGCCATGAATAGTAAAATTTTTGGTAGCTTGATCTTTGCACTATCATCAAGTGAATAATGAATACCAAAACCATTTGGAAAAATGAGTGTAAGTAAGTAGAACTTCACTGCGTAGGTGGGGGGGGGTGGTGTAGGAAGTCCTAAGTCGACGTCCACTATGACGTCCACGTCTAAGCGCTGGGGATAGGTAAGTTTTTCACTGGTACTTGGACGACGATGATGGACTGCAGTGGATGACTCTATAAATGGTGGGTGGAGAATTACAGCCCAATATAGTAGTTCAAAATATAGGAAATTAAAAAGCTATCAGATGTTGCCAATTAAAAGCTATAATTCATGGCCAGCTAGACCATCACTACCGTGCCAACTCTTCTATCTTTAATGTGGATATACTAAAATACGAAGAGCGCGTAGAGAATTTATTCTTGTTTGGATCGTAGTGTTGGAGGTGAATGTGAAGGTGGAGGTGCTGATGCAGATCCTGTTGTGCTGATGGTAGAGGTGCTGATGGCGAGGTGCTGACATTTTTTCACACATTTTTGTGACATATTTTTATCATAAAATTTCCATTTTTATCAAAATTTTTGTAACATTACTCTATCAATATTAAATGGTAAATTTGTGACAGAAAGTATAATTATGGGGTTGACATTTATCCCACATATTGATGTATAGTTTAGAAATGTCACCCCCTATTAGTGGAATTGTATACTGGTGTTGACATTTTTTCACACATTTTTGTGACATATTTTTGTCAACTACATTTTTCAGTCACATGTTTCTGTAACATATTTGTGTTACATATTTATGTCACCCATTTATCGGTAAAATAAGTGAGATAAAACCTTAAAATAAGTGTGGGTGAAACTACATCTCCCTACTGTACCTCGTTGTTGTATGTACCGTTCTTTGTGCTGTAATGGGTGATGTACTTTTCTTCTCTCCGCTTTGTCTATGTACTTTACTACATCAATTTTGTAATACTTTCAAGCATATACACAACATTCTGTTAGTCAAGTTTTATTGTGCTTCAACCAATGCTTTTGTTGTGTGATCTTGATTTTTGTTGTATGATCTTGATTTTTGTTTGTTTTTTGATCTTGTTTCATATCAGTCACTTATTCCAATCAATATTGAACTAAGCCCAAACCGAAACCCACTTCTTAACACAAATTTGAGGCCAAGATTTGACCTAAAGCTCACCTTGGCCCATATCTGATCCGGCACAAAGTCTCCTTTGGCTCATTTCCAACCTGGCCCGAAGCCCATTTTGGCCATAAACCTGAGGCCAATTTCTGCCAATTCCAAGCCTGGCCCATAAAAACTAAAATCAGCCCAAATCTCTCTTTTCAAATGCAATTACAATTCCAAAACTCTTCAATAAAAAAAACACTCCCAAAAACTCATAAAATCTTCAAAAATCATTCCACAAATTCCAAACACACTTTTTCTTCAAATCGATTCCCATAAGCTATTTCAAAATTCAAAGGAATTATTTTGTGGAATATTAAAGGAAAAATCTTCTCAAATCATAGAAAACTTTTCTCACACATGCACAAAGTTCTTCTCACATTATAGGATATTCTGTAACACCCCATCCAACATTAACACACTTACAATAAACTGCAGCAGAATAACAACCTCGTCATTACTTAACTCGTTGGTGTTACACGCCGTTAGCCACCCACGTGGCTAACAAGGCTAATACATACACATTGTACCGGTCTGATGGGCTAAATTCCCGAGCGACTACACATTACTATACCTTTCCATTAACACAACAACAACATACACCTTCCAACTATACCGAGATTTATAACTAATGCCGATAACAATTTCGGTCTTACTACACCTACTGTATATACAACATAAACAATTACCCATGTACAATGACTACCCCGTCCTACTCTCGGCGGCTTCCAGCTCCTTGTACCTGAAATAGGAAAAGAAGAGAAAGGGTGGCCCCAAGGGGCTCAGCACCTTTGCTGGTATGGTAATCCCGCAGCCCACATGCTACCGGGCCACGCACAACTAATTGTCGTCTTAGCATGCGGTTGATTATATTTAAATCATGCATGTAACAGTAAACACACATCACATAACATTTCGCCTCAATGGGCTCAAAACGGATAATATATCCTTACTTAATAAGTCACTCTTGGTATTCATTATCCCTAGAGTGTTCCTCCTCTAATGGAGCTACTTCCTTAATAGACAACACTTACCCTTAAATCGGGTTATTCTTAAACGCCTCTTTTCTCAAACTGGGATTCATACCCATATCCACATACTCCACATTATACAACATATAACATACACTACATAACAACACATAACCACACTTTGCACGTTTCCACGTGTACAACATAACACCGCAATAGATATTGCATCACAACAAAATACATAACATAACGGGAATGGTTCTCTTAGGAACCGACCCAACATTGCTTATACACTGGTGAGCCTAGAGAATGTTGCCAGTCTCATGATAAGCTCGTTATACAATAACAACAACACTCATTACCGTCCTAATAGTCGGACGAGTAACTTAAGTTAAGGCGGTTCGGGTTTGGAGGCCCAAACACACCACACAAAACATGTTCCCCCTAAACCGATCATAAGTCAGAATAGCTAAGCTTTGGAGTGAGCTATGGAGATCATAACCCGTGAGGGAAACAACCATAACAAAGAGAAGGGTAAAGCTAAGAAGGATACCCTCTCCCAAAAACGCGCGACCGGCCAAACCGGATTCCTCACTACTGTTAGTACATACTTACTTTAGATATTGGCTAGAATCCCACTGTGGAGTTTGTCACAACTACACACCATACAGTATTACAACTGGGTTAAACACACAAGGGAGATCCCTACATTCACATACACATATCACACAATTAACACACGCATAGCGGTGGTTAGTACGTCCCATGGTTCGGGTCGTTTAATTCGAATACCGAACTCTCATGTGATCCTAGACTCAGTTAACTAAGGTTAACACTTCCGAGGTTAAATGGTATCGGAGTTGAACATGCCACATAAATGAATTACTGTAAACTCATTACATGTTTTATCTTACAACGTGGCAAACATACAGAAAAACACATTGGCATACAAGCCGGTGTAATCCGGTAGGACACAGGTTGCAAGAAAACCATACCTGTCACCGGAGTCCACTTTATCATGTCCACTTATGTTCCTCGAGCAATTCTCGAACAACTGATAACATTACATGTACTTTTATTAACATCGGGGTAACATGATTGTTTAAAGTTTAATGCTTATAACTTATCCCCGTTAATTTAGTTATATAACTTCACATTTAACTTGTTTTACTTTTACATTTTAATCCAACTTTCCACCTACTTAATTGTCCTTATAACTTACCTAACATGTCTTAAACAACCTTATAACATCATTACTAATCAATCCCCATCATTACATATCATTTTATAACCTTAACATTTAAATCATCTCACTTAACTTAATCTCTCAAGTCCATATATATTTATCTTTCTAACCATCAATACTCTCTTAATGGCATACCACTAATACCACTTAACGTTCTTTAAAATTAATTTTTTTTTTTAAAGGTCCGACCGACCCACCGACCGACCCACCCCTGGGTAGGTCGGCTGCAGAGAACATCCAACTTCACAGTTTCAGCCCGACCGACCCAGACTGTGGTCGGTCCCTGGGTAGGTCGGCTGCAGAAACTCTCCTAAAAATGCCTATCTTATTCCAAACTCCTCCACAAGTTCCCTTATATTTCTAACACCATTTGACACTTCAAACACACCTTTAGCCATGTACTAAACTCTTTAAATCACACACCAAAACCATCTTATCATTCATAAATTCCTTACAAATTCTTAGCACTTGGAATGTTTCCTCCTTAAGATTTCTAAGTGGTATTTCACCAATATTGACCACTTTACCAAGGTGTTTCTCTACACCTTACATCATCTCTCAAATTTCTTTTCTTACAAACTAAATCTCCTTTTTCACATCTTACCTAAACATCACTTCTTCCTTGTACATCAACATTCCTAAACCTTAAACAAACTTCTCCAAGACTTGAATACACTCTCAAAAACACACATTGAATTCCTAGAACTTCCAAGATAATACCTAAATCCTTGCATCACCCTAAATCACCTTAATACATGTTTTCTTCACTAGAAAAACACTTGTTCACCTTTAACACTTCCTAGTTCACCAAAACTTATTTAAATCACTTAGAACTTCTTATACATTTTCCAAATTTGGCCACAGCTTCTCTTGTATATACTCACATCCAAACACTTAGGTTTTTACCTTATTTCATTCAAGAACACCTAAAATCCATCAAACACATTTTATACACAAACTTCACACATTTAGCACTACATCACAATATAGTGCATAAGCTTAAATTGCTTGGCACTTAGGCCCTTAAATAACATGGCTCTTAGGCCCTTAAATTGCATAAACCTTAAACACTGAATTTCCCACATAAGTAATGCCTTTGACCTGCAAATACACCTAACAATACATATGCCCTTAATAAACTCCTTGAGAGCATTTCTCTAGGTCATTCACCATTGGCTCCTTTGGTATTTTCCATAAGAAACACAAGCTCATTTCTTCTAAGGCTTTTAAACCACATTAGGTTAACACATTTATTTTCTTTCAAGACTTCCCACTTGTTTTTCTTTGTTCTTCCTTGATAGAAAATCGGCAAGGGCTTTTTATCACTTGTCAATCTTCTAATCAATACACATAAGGGTTATGAGCATTAAGTTTAATACTCCAACTCATAGTTAAACCCTAGGTTTACATATGTGTCTTAAACACCAAAATTTGATGATTACCTTTGGAATTCGGAAGAGAGCTTGGTTAAGTAGCCAGATAGGACTCCTCCTAGTCCTTTGAAGTTTGAATTAAGCTATGAAGAGAGCAAGAAAAAGCACCATTGTGAGGTGAATTTTCGGACACATACAAAAATGCGAGGAAACTTAGATTTTCTTTGGTTTTTGTTACCTTGAAACAAAGGAGAATGACAATATGAAGAAGATGAGCTTTTCCCCCTTCAATGGAGATTCTTCATGGCACCAAAATGGAGTTCTTAAAGATTTGAAAAGATAGAAGTGAAGAGCTTGGTCTAACTAAGACAAATATGGTCTTAGAATTTGATTTGGAGCATTAATGAACATTTGGTGAGCAATTGAAGTTGAGAAGAGAGGTGCTGCACCATGAACGGTTTTGGTTGGGAGAATGGAGGAAGATGACGGTGGGAACAAGAGGAAATGAAGAAAGGTGAGGAGAGAGGCAAAGTTTGAAGATATATATTTATATAAAGCAAATAGTAACTTTACTTTATTTTCTTTTACTTTTCTTAGTTGGATGGCCAAGTATGGTGACTCAACCACTAAAACCGTTCCCCCTTACATATTAGAAGGGTATAATAGTCTTTGTTGACCAATTTAATTACTTATAACACTATGTTACAAACTAGCTTATAAAAGTTACTATTCATAAAACAAGGCACTTAGAAGTGAAATTTTTGATTTCCCATTGTATAGACTTCCAAATGTGATACTATATAAAACATGTTGATTAAAGAGTAATGATGGACATTTAGCCATTCAAAACTCATTTACAAGACAATTTTTCAAAAACGTGCTTTAAGACTCCTTAAAGCACTTTTTGTGTTTAACTTGTTTTCAAGCTTGGTTTTCTTTGGTAATTGATTAATATGTTCATTAACATATTTATAAGGTATAGGTATGACCATTAGGTCTTATACAAATTTTCCCAAGCTTAGAGCACATTTTTGCTCTTATTGACTTTAAGGTATTTATTTGTGTTTTGTTTGGTTCCAATGTCTACCAAGGTTCCTAAGGACTTAATTAGCCCTATTAAATCATAATTGAATATTATTAAGTCTTGGTAGGATCTTTGGGTCCTAACCAAGTTCACTCATAGCTTAGAGCATGTTTTTGCTCCAACTGTCTTAGTGCTTTATTGCATTTTACTATGATTTAAATTGTTCACTGATGTTTCTAAGGCACTTTTAGCCTTTACATACCATAGTTTTGATATTTAAACCACATATCAAGGTTTGGGGTATTTCATATTCACTCATACAAAACTTCATTGTCACACCCTATGGTTTTAGTATATCAAGAGTAAAAATTCACAATCAAATATAGCTTTAAGAATATTGTACTAACAAATCTTATTTCCCACAAATAACCCTTCGCACAGATGACCACCGGTTGTAAGATCCAAATGATTTTCGTATATCCTAGCGTTATACAGTAACTTCCTTGGAACAACAACCTATATAAATAGAAATATAATTACTAGTTAACACCATTATATTATTTAGTTAAAGAATAAAATTCACAAAGAAAACATAAATTTAAAAATATTTTAACCGTTTCTCTGAGACGGCCTTCCAAGTTTATTTTTTCATATAGTTGAAGGGTGAGTGATAAGTTCGGAGTTGATCTGTGTAAAGTTAGAGTGTATCCTATGCCATTCCCATTTTAGTTTCCAAAAGTTTTCGGCTTTCTTCTCCGTCATCTCATGCAAATTAGGCCACTTGGGTAAAAGTTCATGTTTGATATCCTTGGCATTTGGAGGACAAACGGATGGGCTGGATTGGGTCTAGTAGAATTGGCCATAGGCCATGAATAGTAAAATGTTTTGGTAGCTTGATCTTTGCACTATCAGCAAGTGAATAATGAATACCAAAACCATTTGGAAAAATGAGTGTAAGTAAGTAGAACTTCACTACGTTAGGTGGAGGGGGGTGGTGGTGTAGGAAGTCCTACGTTGACGTCCACTATGACGTCCACCTCTAGCGCTGGTGATAGGTAGGTTTTTCACGGGTACTTGGACGACGATGATGGACTGCAGTGGATGACTTATAATGGTGGAGAATTTACAGCCCAATAGTAGTTCAAAACATAGGAAATTAAAACTATCAGATGTTGCCAATTAAAAGCTATAATTCATGGCCAGCTAGACCATCACTACCGTGCCAACTCTTCTATCTTTAATGTGGATATAACTAAAATACGAAGAGCGCGTAGAGAATTTATTCTTGTTTTGGATCGTAGAGTTGGAGGTGAATGTGAAGGTGGAGGTGCTGATGCAGATCCTGTTGTGCTGATGGTAGAGGTGCTGATGCGCGAGGTGCTGACATTTTTTCACACATTTTTGTGACATTTTATCATAAATTTCCATTTTTATCAAATATTTTGTAACATTACTCTATCACATATAAATGGTAAATTTGTGACAAAAAGTATAATTATGGGGTTGACATTTATCCCACATATTGATGTAATGTTAGAAATGTCACCCCTATTAGTGGAATTGTATACTGGTGTGACATTTTTTCAACATTTTTTGAATATATTTTTGTCAACTACATTTCAGTCACATGTTTCTGTACATATTTGTTTACATATTTATGTCACCCATTTATCGGTAAATAAGTGAGATAAAACCTAAAAATAAGTGTGGGTGAAACTACATCTCCCTACCGTACCTCGTTGTTGTATGTACCGTTCTTTGTGCTGTAATGGGTGATGTACTTTTCTTCTCTCCGCTTTGTCTATGTACTTTACTACATCAATTTTGTAATACTTTCAAGCATATACACAACATTATGTTAGTCAAGTTTTATTGTGCTTCAACCAATGCTTTTGTTGTGTGATCTTGATTTTTGTTGTATGATCTTGATTTTTGTCTGTTTTTTGATCTTGTTTCATATCAGTCACTTATTCCAATCAATATTGAACTAAGCCCAAACCGAAACCCACTTCTTAACACAAATTTGAGGCCAAGATTTGACCTAAAGCTCACCTTGGCCCATATCTGATCCGGCACAAAGTCTCCTTTGGCTCATTTCCAACCTGGCCCGAAGCCCATTTTGGCCATAAACCTGAGGCCAATTTCTGCCCAATTCCAAGCCTGGCCCATAAAAACTAAAATCAGCCCAAATCTATCTTTTCAAATGCAATTACAATTCCAAAACTCTTCAATAAAAAAAACACTCCCAAAAACTTAAAAATCATTCCACAAATTCCAAACACACCTTTTCTTCAAATCGATTCTCATAAGATATTTCAAAATTCAAAGGAATTATTTTGTGGAATATTAAAGGAAAAACTCTTCTCAAACCATAGAAAACTTTTCTCACACATGCACAAAGTTCTTCTCACATTATAGGATATTCACTCCTACAAAACTTCATTGTCACACCCTATGGTTTTAGGTATATCAAGAGTAAAAATTTCACAATCAAATATAGCTTTAAGAGTATTGTACTAACAAAATCTTATTTCCCACAAATAACCCTTCGCACAAACGACCACCGGGTTATAAGATCCAAATGATTTTCGTATATCCATAGCGTTATACAGTATCTTCCTTGGAACAACACCTATATAAATAGAAATATAATTACTAGTTAACACCATTATATTATTTAGTTAAAAGATAAAATTCACAAAGAAAACATAAATCTAAAAATATTTTAACCGTTTCTCTTGAGACGGCCTGGCAAGTTTTTTTTCATATAGTTGAAGGGTGAGTGATAAGTATCAGAGTTGATTCTGTGTAAAGTTAGAGTGTATCCTATGCCGTTCCCATTTTAGTTTCCAAAAGGTTTCGGCTTTCTTCTCCGTCATCTCATGCAAATTAGGCCACTTGGGTAAAAGTTCATGTTTGATATCCTTGAGCATTTGGAGGACAAACGGATGGGCATGTGGATTGGGTATAGGTAGAATTGGCCATAGGCCATGATTAGTAAAATGTTTTGGTAGCTTGATCTTTGCACTATCATCAAGTGAATAATGAATACCAAAACCATTTGGAAAAATGAGTGTAAGTAAGTAGAACTTCACTACGTTAGGTGGAGGGGGGTGGTGGTGTAGGAAGTCCTACGTTGACGTCCACTATGACGTCCACGTCTAAGCGCTGGTGATAGGTAGGTTTTTCACTGGTACTTGGACGACGATGATGGACTGCAGTGGATGACTCTATAAATGGTGGAGAATTTACAGCCCAATATAGTAGTTCAAAACATATGAAATTAAAAGCTATCAGATGTTGCCAATTAAAAGCTATAATTCATGGCCAGCTAGACCATCACTACCGTGCCAACTCTTTTCTCTTTAATGTGGATATAACTAAAATACGAAGAGCGCGTAGAGAATTTATTCTTGTTTTGGATCTTAGAGTTGGAGGTGAATGTGAAGGTGGAGGTGCTGATGCAGATCCTGTTGGTGCTGATGGTAGAGGTGCTGATGCGGGAGGTGCTGGCATTTTTTCACATATTTGTACATATTTTTGTCATAAAATTTCCATTTTTATCAAATATTTTTGTAACATTACTCTATCACATATTAAATGGTAAATTTGTGACAGAAAGTATAATTATGGGGTTGACATTTATCCCACATATTGATGTATAATGTTTAGAAATGTCACCCCCTATTAGTGGAATTGTATACTGGTGTTGACATTTTTTCACACATTTTTGTGACATATTTTTGTCAACTACATTTTTCAGTCACGTGTTTGTGTAAGATATTTGTGTTACATATTTATGTCACCCATTTATCGGTAAAAAGTGAGATAAATCTTTAAATAGTGTGGGTGAAACTACATCTCCCAACTGTACCTCGTTGTTGTATGTACCGTTCTTTGTGCCGTAATGGGTGATGTACTTTTCTTCACTCCGCTTTGTCTATGTACTTTACTACATCAATTTTGTAACACTTTCAAGCATATACACATTCTATTTCAGTTTTATTGTGTTTCAACCAATGCTTTTGTGTGTGATCTTGATTTTTGTAGTATTCTTGATTTTTGTCTGTTGTTTTATCTGTTTCATATCAGTCACTTATTCCAATCAATATTGAACTAAGCCCAAACCGAAACCAACTTCTTAACATAAATTTGAGGCCAAGATTTGGCCTAAAACTCACCTTGGCCCATATCTGAAATACCCCAAACCTAGTTATGTTGTTTAAACATTAAATATGGTATATTAAGACTAAAAATAATCTTAGAAATATTGGTAAACAAATTTAAACAATAGGAAACAAGAAATGTGCTTTAAGGTCAATAAAGGCCAAAATGTGCTCTAAGCTTGGGATAAGCTTGGTTAAGACCTAATGAACTTACCAGGACCTTATTTATATACTAATGAACATATTAAACCAATTACCAAAGAAAACCAAGCTTGAAAACAAGTTAAAACACAAAATGTGCTTTAAGGAGTCTTAAAGCACATTTTCGAAAAATTGTCATGTAAATTGGTTTTGAATGGCTAAATGTCCATCATTACTCTTTAATTAACATGTGTACTAAATAGTATCACATTTGGAAGTCTATATCAATGGGAAATCAAAAATTTCACTTCTAAGTGCCTTGTTTTTATGAATAGTGATTTAATAAGCTAGTTTGTAACATATGTTTGTATAATAATTAAATTGACAAATAAAGACTATAATACCCCTAAGTACTATTGGGGGCCGGTTTTCTTAAGTGTGGTGACTCACCACTCTCTGTTAACATATTAAGTAAATAAAGATAACTAATTAAAGTACTTTTTACTTTAAAACTACAAATATCTTCAAAAAGTAAGTTCACCTTCATTTCTCCTTCTTCCTTGTATTCACACGGTTCCATGCTCTCTTCAACCTCTCTTCTTCATTCTCTTCCACGGTAATACCACACCACCACCATTAAACTCCATCTTTAATCTCTTGTAAAATCTAGCTCACTTAACCAAATCAAAAAAACACACCACCATTCTCTTAGTCTCATCAAGCTCTTCATTCCTATCTTCTCAAAACTTCAAGACCACCATTTCGGTGCCATGGAGTTCCACCATTGAAGGAGCTTGAGCTTGTATTTCTACATATTATTACTCTCCTTTGCTTCTAGGTAAGGAATCTCAAATAAAAACTTCATTTCCTCCATGTTTTGTTGTTGACCGAAAATACCCATTGAAGGTGCTCTTTATATGGCTTTGTTTTAGCTTCATTCCAACCTTTCAAGGACTAGGTGGAGTCCTCTCTTGATAGATATTCAAACTCTCTTCAAAGACCAAGGTAAAACAACTACATTGATGTTTTTGAAACAATGTAAAAACTAGGGTTTACAATGAGATGAAGCATTAAGCTTGTATACTCATTTCATTGCTTGTATATTGTTTAGTAGTTGACAAGGAATCAAGTACCTAGCCGATTTCTAAACAAGAAAGAAGTTGTGTGGAAAAGAGGTAAATATGCTAACCTAATGTAGTTTAATGCCTTAGGAGAAATGAGCTTATAATGCTTGTTAAAACTACCTAAAGAGCAAATGGTAAATAACCTAGCGAAATGTTCTCAAGGAGACTAGTGAACATATGTCTTGTTGTATGTATTTGCAGGTCAAAGGCATATATATTGTGGAAATTCAGTGTTTAAGAGTTATGCACTTGAAGGGCCTAAGAGCCATGCATTTTAAGGGCCTAAGTGCCATGCAATTTAAATTATGCACTATATTGTGATGTAGTGTAAATTTGGTGAAACCTTGTGTGTGAGAGTGTTCTTGGTGAATTAAGGTGTTCTTGTGTACTTGATGGAGAAAACAATGTGTTTTGGCTTAGTAATGTTCTAGGAGAATCCATGTCAAAATTTAGGTAAGAAGCAAGAAATTCTAAGTGTTTATATAAGGCTTGGTGAACTAGAAATGTTGGAAATGCTTAAGTATTTTACAAGAGGAGGAATAATGTCTTAAGGTGTTCTAGGTAAACAAAGGGACTTAGACATCAACTAGGGTTTAAGTGGTAAGAAAAGATGCTTGGGAGATGATGTTAAAAATGAGGAGAAAGCATTTTGGGATAGTAGTTATCATAGGTATGAAACACCACTTGAAAAACTAAGGAGGAAATAGCATAAGTGTTAGGAATTTTGGGAAGAAATGAGTAAGTGTTTAAGGTGATAGATAATGAGTTTCATGGATGTTGTATGTGAATATAAGTGTACCAAATGTTGTTAGGAAACATTAAGAGGCTTTAGGAAGTTTGGTGAAGATTGACAAAGTTTGGGCAAGTTTAGATGGCGTCCGACCCAAGTTTGGGTCGGACAGCCTCTGTTAGATGTCAGGAAATTCATCTGGGACGGTCCGACCCAGAGGACTTGGGTCGGACATGGGTCGGACGGTCATGTTTTGAAGGACGGAAAATGTTCTGGAATGGTCCGACCCAGTCGAGTGAGTCGGACGTGGGTCGGACGGTCATGTTTTGTAAGGTGGTAAAAGTTCTGTAATGGTCCGACCCAGTTGAGTGAGTCGGACATGGGTCGGACATGTATGTTCTAAGGTCGATAAAATTCTCTGGAATGGTCCGACCCAGAAGGTTGGGTCGGACATGGGTCGGACAAGGTAAGTTTTTCAAACCCGAAAACCACTGGAAGGGTCCGACCCAGTTGTGGGTCGGACGGTGGGTCGGACAGACCAAAACTTATAAAAAAATAAACAAATAGTGTGACAAATGTAGTTAACCCTAGGGGGTATAATGAAGGTAACCTAGGGTAAGTTAGACATTAAAAACATGTCATACAATCATGTTAAACATATGGTAAGTTTGAAGTTAAATAAATAATTAACCGACGTTATTAATCGTGTATAGGAGTGACCTACGGAGGAAATCAATCGAGGCAAGGACCAAGGTATGGTTTTCTTGCAGTCTGTTGCCTACCGGTTTACACCGGCTTGTGTGTTGTTTGTTTTCTATGTGTTTATGACTTTGTAAGATTAAACCATGTAAAGAGTTTACAGTTGTTAAATATTATTATGTTTTTAAGTATGACTCTCTCTTCCCTTGTGTGTGTCTAACAAGACTTGACCTATTATTGTGATTTATGCATTGAGTTCAATAATGAACTGCTGACAAGTGCTAACGGGGGAAGTGAGGAGTCCGGTCTGTTCCGGCCGCGTGTGAGTATGGGAGTCGATGTCATAACCGGTTCGATTCTCTTTGTATGTTATGGTTTTTTCCAATTTGGTTTTCAACCTTCCCTTTAGCTTAACCAAGACTATTTTACTGACTCACGTCGGGCCACAGGGCATACTATGTGTTATTTCGGTGGGCTTGGATCACTATATCCGAGGCACCTTGTGTTAAGTTATCCGTTCAATCTAACAGGACGGTAACGAGTTATGTAACGAGCTTAGCATGAGCATGGCAACATTCTCTAGGCTCTCTATGTGGACTAACTGTGTTGGTTCTCTTCATAAAGGAATTGTTCTTGTGTGTTGTGTGTGATGTTGTGTATAATACCCATGTTATGATATATATGTATAAGTTGTGTGTTTTAAAATGAATGCCATGTCATCATGACAATTAGTTTGCGCGCATCCCGGTAGCCGATGGGCTGCGCGTTAACCATACCAGCCAAGGGTTGCTGACCCCCTCGGGGGCTCCATATTTCTTTTCTGCAGGATGAGGATCGAAGAAGCGGAATGGCTTTAGATTCTAGGATGCAGGTTTACTTTTTATTACCTTTGGATGTTGGCCCGGGATGCGCCTGTGCTCCCGTGGCGTTATGTATTTTGGTTGTGAACAGCTTACAGTGACAGTATACAGTAAAGGATGTAAGTAAACACTCGGTATTATGTTAATGTATATATGGTTATTAGTTCTATGCTCGGGAGTCTGATCATCAGACCGGTACACTTGTATTTATTCAGCCTTGTTAACCACGTGGGTGGTTGACGGCGTTGTAGCACCAATCGTTTAGTTACTGTTTAGTTGTTAAAATTCCGCTGCGATTTCAAGTAATGTTATGTGCGTAGTAGGGGTGTTACAAAAAAGTGGTATCAGAGCGAAGTATCGCTCTGATGACTAGAATACCGAGCTTAGGGATATACCGAGTTAGGAAACCTAACTACAGTTACCTAAGTGAACAGTTATGGAAAGGTTAACCACTAACTAAGTGTGGAATACCTTATGGTCGAGAAAAACGTTACAACCGTTGGACCGATAAGTGTGCAAGCACAGTGCTAATAAATGTTCATGTGAATTCAGATGGCAGGTAGACCGCGAGGTAGAGGCCGCGGAAGCGGTACTGGAGATACGGGTGACCAGGGCGAGAATACTACGGCTCAGGTTATGGCTGAGGCAGTAGCAGCCGTCGTAGCCCAAATGGTACCCCAACTTGTAGCTGCGATTCAGCAGGGCCAAACGCCCGGAGTTCAACCACCACCACCGCCACCGCCACGAGAGACCAACTGGGTCAAGGCGTTGGCTGATCTGAGGCCACCCTCATTCAGTGGGGAGACCGATCCCCGTAAGCTGGAGGCGTACATCTCCGAAATGGAGACCGCCTTCGAAACCTTAGCAGTACCTGAGGAGGTAAAAGTTCGACTTGCCGCATATTACTTGAAGGGTTCGGCACAAAGCTGGTGGAAGCTGGTACGGGAGGGCAGAGTTGCTGACCCGACTTTTCAGTGGAGGGAGTACACGGCTCTGCTGCGAGCCAAGTACTACCCGATACACGTGCAAGAGGCCAAGCGCCTGGAGCTGGACAATTTGAGCCAAGGGGATAAGATGACGGTAGATGAGTACTACTCAGCCTTCATCGGACTTATCCACCTGCTACCGGATCTGGGTTACTCAGACCGGATTCTTGTGAACCGTTTCTACAACGGACTGAACTACCACCTACGCTATGGCATGGGGCCAACTGGATATACCACTTTGCAGGAGTGCTACCATGCCGCTGCAATTGTGGAGATCACCGTCCGTCTGAGGGACGAGGAGAGTGCGCTCAAGCGCAAGGCTATGAACGAGGGCCAAGGCACGCAAGGGCAATGGGGAGGAAAGAAGAATAAGTCATACCCCAGTCCCAGAAAGGACAGCAACAGGGTGGCAAGGGCCAGACCCAGACCACCACTGCTGAGGAGCCTCTGCAGCTCACCTATGCGTATGCGGCCAAGCCCCTACGTTCTTACCCACCCAAGGGTAAATAACAATTTCAATACCAAAATCTAGTGTGTGTTATTAACTTGTGAAGTGTGTACTGAGTGTGTGATGTGTTAACAGCTAGCACGGGCTCTGGACCTGAGCGCCACTATTACTGCAAGTGGTGTAACGGAGACCACCCCGGCAAGGACTGCAAGGGTAATGATGTGCAGTGCCGATACTGCAAGAAGATGGGTCACCGCGATTATGAATGCTGGCAGAACCCAAACAGTAGAAACTACAGGCCCAAGGGGCAATGGAAGGGTAAGACCACTGTGACCACCAATGGCCCGAAGACGGCGAATCAGCCACCCCCAGATCAGAGGTACACAGATTCCCAGAAGGGGAAGGGGTCGGGGTCCAACAAGGCCGCCCTGAATGTGGTGGACCGGTCTGAGGCGCCAGGGCCCTCTTCTAGACTAGGTACCGCCTATACTGTTGAATGTAATAAGTGTTTGCATACCGCATTCCATGCATGTGTGTTAGTGAGTTTAAGTGAACAACCATGTGAATAAATAATTAAAGTGTAGTGTGAAAGTCACCTAATTAGAGTACTCTAAACTTAAAGGAACCTTCAATATATGTTATTCAATCCCACCCACACCAAACCCTGAAGAAACCACCATCAACATCACCGACTTTCCAATGGAGCAATGTCAGGTTATCCAGCCAGGTATGATACTCTTAAATGGATACCTGACACCGGAAGCACAAATCCATATCATCAGACGATGCGACGAACTTGGAGCAAAACCAGGAGGTTTCTACACACCCGAATACCCGAACGGATCAAGAATGCAATTGAAGATGATGTGCGTGGGTAAGGACTAGAACCCTTACACCAAGACATATCAAGAAGTGTGAGCTGAAGATAGAGCAACAGTACCAAGTATACCTGAGGAGTTCCTTGCGGTCGTTAACCACGCCGTGGGAATTGCTCAACAAGTTGAAACAGATTCAATTCCAAGTGTGAAAGCAGATCTATGCATTGTGAACTTCTACCAAAGGTGGACGGTTAGGTTTACACCAAGACAAGGACGAGTCACCCGAGTCTCTAAGTAAGGGAGTACCCGTGGTGTCTTGGTCCATTGGTGATACCGCAGTGTTTGTGTATGGCGAGCAGAAGCGTACTGATCTCGCAAAGAAGCTAGTGTTGAAATCAGAAGATGTGTTAATCATGGGTGGGCAGTCAAGGATGCTGTATCATGGCATCAGGAAGATCAAACTGAATACCGCACCATCGGCAGTGATCAATGCCACACACATGAAACCCGGACGTTTGAATTTGACCTTCAGACAATTTTAAGCCTTGTATATTATGTGATGTGATAAACCAGTGTATGTTAAGAATGTTGTAAGTGTTAATCATGGCGACAGTATAAGCCAACGAATGTTGTAAAAAGAGTGTGTTCATGAATAAAGTGGAGTTGTTTGAAGCATCTAAACCGTGTTGTTACCCAATACTTATTAGTTTGCCAATGAATTAGGCTGTGCACTCGGAACGGGAGGTATACTGAGTGTCTGCAATGAGGCAGAAGCCGGCAGGAGCGGCACAATCCTCACCGGTACCTTTCCAGTCAATGGCGTGGACGCTTCGATCTTGTTCGACTCCAGAGCCTCACACACATTTATTTCGCTATCTTTTGCGAAGAGGCTGGGGTTAGACGGTGATGAGATGCCAGACTTCTTAGTCACTCTCCCGTCAAAAGAACGGATCAGGTGTACCCGCTACCACCGAGATGTTGTTGTGCGAATCAGAGGTGAAGAGTTTCCGATCAACTTGATAGAGTTCGACGGACTTGGTTTTGATGTGATTGTCGGGATGAACTGGTTGGAGCGGTATAAGGGCAGAATCCTGTGTGCCGAGCATCGTCTACTTCTTCGGAGTCCATCTGGGGTTACCATATCTTACCGCCAGAGGCCCAGGGATCCTTCGACTCAGATCATCACCGCCATGGCTATGTATCGTGAATTACGACGAGGGAGTGATGTATACTGCTATGTCCAGGACATAGAGAGAGATCCAGAGTTTAGTCCTGATGTGCCGGTAGTGTCGGAGTTTCCTGATGTATTTCCTAAGGAACTGCCGGGCATGCCGCCAGCACGGGAAGTGGAATTTGAGATTGATTTGGTTCCAGGCACCGGACCAATTGCGAAGGCGCCCTATCGTATGGCTCCAGCAGAGATGACTGAGCTCAAGGAGTAGCTGAGAGACCTACTCGACAAGGGGTTTCATCCGTCCTAGCGTTTCACCATGGGGAGCGCCGGTCCTCTTCGTGAAGAAGAAGGACGGTAGCCTCCGCCTGTGTATTAACTATCGAGAGCTGAATGCAGTTACGGTGAAGAACCGTTACCCTTTACCACGCATCGACGATCTATTTGATCAGCTGAGGGGAGCATCAGTATTCTCCAAGATAGACCTACGATCCGGATACCATCAGATCGCCATCCGTGACAGTGATATTGAAAAGACAGCATTCAGAACTAGGTATGGGCATTATGAGTTCACAGTTATGCCGTTTGGCTTATCAAATGCACCAGCTAAGTTCATGGACTTAATGAACCACTTGTTCCAAGATCAGTTGGACAAGTCAGTGGTAGTCTTCATCGACGATATACTTGTGTACTTGAAATCAAGAGGTGAGCATGAAAGCCACCTGAGAAGTGTATTACAAACATTGAGGAAGAACCAGTTGTATGCGAAATTTTCGAAGTGTGAGTTTTGGTTGAACCAAGTATCCTTTCTTGGTCATGTGATTTCTGAGGCCGGGATCGCTGTTGATCCGACAAAGATTGATGCTGTGCGCACCTGGCCTAGGCCAAAGACAGTTACCGATATCAGGAGCTTCCTCGGTCTGGCAGGTTATTATAGGAGGTTTGTAAAGGACTTCTCCAGTGTCCCGAAGCCGATGACTTCCTTAATGAAAAAGGATGCACCATTCGAGTGGACAGTCGACTGTGAGAGTTCTTTTAAGAGTCTCAAAGATGCTCTGACATCTGCACCGGTCCTGACATTACCAGACGGTCCAGATGGTTTTGAGGTCTATTGCGACGCATCAGGCAGGGGTATGGGTTGTGTGTTGATGCAACACGGGAAGGTCGTAGCCTACGCCTCCCGACAGCTGAAGAAGCATGAAGAGAACTACCCTACCCACGACTTAGAATTGGGGGCCATTGTCTTCGCACTGAAGATATGGCGACATCACTTGTATGGGGTAAGTGTGACGATTTATTCTGACCACAAGAGTTTAAAGTACTTGTTCACTCAGAAGGAGTTGAACATGAGACAAAGAAGGTGGGTTGAATTTCTGAATGATTATGACATTAATCTGCAATACAAGGAGGGTAAGGCAAATGTGGTAGCTGACGCACTGAGTCGCCGAGCACACTCTCTCCATTCGCTAGTCTCTCATTCTAGCTTGGTTGAAGAGGTGTGGAGTGCTCAGATGACGGATCAGTACATGTTGGAGATTAGACAGAAGCTTATTGATGGCACATTCGAGGGTCAGAAGTACGACTTCAGACTCCACGATGATGACCTGATTAGGCTTAATGGCCGATTGTGTATACCGAGGAGTAGCGCTGAGTTGAAGGAGCGCATATTGAGTGAATCCCATTGTTCTACTACTTCGATTCACCCCGGAGCTTCAAAGATGTATAAAGGTATGAAAAGATATTTTTGGTGGACTGGAATGAAAAAGGATGTGAATGACTTGTGTGAGGTGTCTCACTTGTCAGAAGGTCAAGTTTGAGCACCGACGGCCTGGTGGTGGTACAGCCAATGCCAGTGCCTGAGTGGAAGTTCCATGACATTTCTATGGACTTCGTAGTAGGGCTTCAGCCTGCTAGGGGAGGTCTGAATATGATTTGGGTTGTTGTTGACTGACTGACCAAGGTGGCTCGATTCATACCGATGAAGGACACCTGGAAAGTGGCAAAATTGGCAGAACTCTTCGACAGAGAGATTGTAAGACATCATGGGGTACCGAAAACGATTGTATCTGACAGAGATACCAGATTCTTATCGAGATATTGGAAGTCTACACGAGAAGCATTGGGTACCGAACTGAAATTGAGTACAGCGTTTCACCCGCAGACCGATGGTCAGAGTGAGCGCACCATTCAGACACTTGAGGATATGCTACGTGCATGTGCACTTGACCTTCAGACCAGCTGGATTGATAAGTTACATCTGATCGAGTTTAGCTACAACAACAGTTACCATGCTTCGATCAAGATGTCTCCCTTCCAGGCTTTGTACGGTAGACCATGCCGCATGCCATTATGCTGGGATGAGTCGAGTGAGACGGTCATTATAGGACCAGAGTATCTAGAGCAAGTTTAGGCAGAAGTTCGCCAGATCCAGGCTAACATGAAAACAGCTGGGGATAGACAGAAGTCGTACGCAGATGTGCGCAGACGTGACCTGGAGTTCGCCGTTGGCGATCAGGTATTTTTGAGAGTATCCCCATGAAGGGAGTGTTTCGTTTTGGCCAGAAAGGCAAGTTGAGCCCGAAATATGTGGGGCCATATGTTGTGACGGAGCGGATCGGCCCGGTAGCTTACAGACTTGATTTACCCGCCGAGCTGGGCAAGGTACATGATGTATTTCATGTGTCCCAGTTGAAGAAATATATGTCTCATCCGTCTCATGTACTTCAGCCTGAGAGGCTAACCTTAGAGCCGACCATGCGATCAGTGGAGACTCCGGTACGGATTCTGGATACTAAGACTCGAGACACTCCCCATAAGTCTGTGAGACTGGTGAAGGTTCTCTAGTCTAACCAGGACGTTGAGGAGGCCACTTGGGAGCTGGAAGATAAGATGAAGGCGAAGTACCCGTCATTATTTACTTCTTAGTGTTTGTATGTATAGGGTACGGGGCGTACCCCTATTTAAGGGGGGTAGAGCCGTTTCGGTTATGTGCATGACATGTATTTGGATACATAGTCTGTGTTGTGTTGATATGTGTTACCCTGTTATGTTAAGACCGCTGAGTCTGAATGTTGTTGTGACGTTTTGTTGTTTGGACCTTGTGTCCGATGTGATGTAAAGATGTGTTAATGTTGTTATGGAAGTGTTGTTGATATGTGTTCCCGTGTTCTAATATTTAGGATATGTGGAAGTATGAACTTTGGGGACAAAGTTATTTTAAGGGGGGTAGATTGAAATACCCCAAACCTACTTATGTTGTTTAAACATTAAATATGGTATTTAAGACTAAAAAGAGTCTTAGAAAATTGGTAATAAATTTAAACAATAGGAAACAAGAAATGTGCTTTAAGGTCAATAAAGGCCAAAATGTGCTCTAAGCTTGGGATAAGCTTGGTTAAGACCTAATGAACTTACCAGGACCTTATTTATATACTAATGAACATATTAAACCAATTACCAAAGAAAACCAAGCTTGAAAACAAGTTAAAACACAAAATGTTGCTTTAAGGAGTCTTAAAGCACATTTTCGAAAATTGTCTTGTAAAGGGTTTGAATGGCTAAATGTCCATCATTACTCTTTAATTAACATGTGTACTATATAGTATCACATTTGGAAGTCTATATCAATGGGAAATCAAAAATTTCACTTCTAAGTGCCGTGTTTTTATGAATAGTGATTTTAATAAGCTAGTTTGTAACATATGTTTGTATAAGTAATTAAATTGACAAATAAAGACTAATACCCCTAAGTACTATTGGGGGCCGGTTTTCTTAAGTGTGGTGACTCACCACTCTCTTGTTAACATATTAAGTAAATAAAGATAACTAATTAAAGTACTTTTTACTTTAAAACTACAAATATCTTCAAAAAGAAGTTCACCTTCATTTCTCCTTCTTCCTGTATTCACACGGTTCCATGCTCTCTTCAACCTCTCTTCTTCATTCTCTTCCACGGTAATACCACACCACCACCATTAAACTCCATCTTTAATCTCTTGTAAAATCTAGCTCACTTAACCAAATCAAAACAAACACCACCATTCTCTTAGTTCCATCAAGCTCTTCATTCCTATCTCTTAAACTTCAAGACCACCATTTCGGTGCCATGGAGTGCCACCATTGAAGGAGCTTGAGCTGTATTTCTACATATTATTACTTCCTTTGCTTCTAGGTAAGAATCTCAAATAAAACTTCATTTCTCCATGTTTTGTGTGACTGAAAATACCCATTGAAGGTGCTCCTTATTATTGGCTTTGTTTTAGCTTCATTCCAACCTTTCAAGGACTAGGTGGGTCTCTCTTGAAGATATTCAAACTCTCTTCAAAGACCAAGGTAAAACAACTAATTGATGTTTTAAACATATGTAAAAACTAGGGTTACAATGAGATCAAAGCTTAAGCTTGTATACTCATTTCATGCTTGTATATTGTTTAGTAGTTGACAAGGAATCAAAGTACCTAGCCGATTTTAAACAAGAAAGAAGTTGTGTGGAAAAGAGGTAAATATGCTAACCTAATGTAGTTTAATGCCTTAGGAGAAATGAGCTTATAATGCTTGTTAAAACTACCTAAAGAGCAAATGGTAAATGACCTAGTGAAATGTTCTCAAGGAGACTAGTAAAAAACATATGTTGTGTTGTATGTTTGCAGGTCAAAGGCATACATATTGTGGAAATTCAGTGTTTAAGAGTTATGCACTTTAAGGGCCTAAGAGCCATGCATTTTAAGGGCCTAAGTGCCATGCAATTTAAATTATGCACTATATTGTGATGTAGTGTAAATTTGGTGAAACTTTGTGTGAGAGTGTTCTTGGTGAATTAGGTGTTCTTGTGTACTTGATGGAGAAAACAATGTGTTTTGGCTTAGTAATGTTCTAGGAGAATCCATGTCAAAATTTAGGTAAGAAGCAAGAAGTTCTAAGTGTTTATATAAGGCTTGGTGAACTAGAAATGTTGAAAATGCTTAAGTGTTTTACAAGAGGAGAATAATGTCTTAAGGTGTTCTAGGTAAACAAAGGGACTTAGACATCAACTAGGGTTTAAGTGGTAAGAAAAGATGCTTGGGAGATGATGTTAAAAATGAGGAGAAAGCATTTTGGGATAGTAGTTATCATAGGTATGAAACACCACTTGAAAAACTAAGGAGGAAATAGCATAAGTGTTAGGAATTTGGGAAGAAATGAGTAAGTGTTTAAGGTGATAGATAATGAGTTTCATGGATGATGTATGTGGATATAAGTGTACCAAATGTTGTTAGGAAACATTAAGAGGCTTTAGGAGAAGTTTGGTGAAGATTTGACAAAGTTTGGGCAAGTTTAGATGGCGTCCGACCCAGGGGTCCGACCCAAGTTTGGGTCGGACAGCCTCTGTTAGACGTCAGGAAATTGTTCTGGAACGGTCCGACCCAGAGGACTTGGGTCGGACATGGGTGACGGTCATGTTTTGAAGGACGGAAAATGTTCTGGAATGGTCCGACCCAGTCGAGTGAGTCGGAGTGGGTGGACGGAGTGTTTTGTAAGGCGGTAAAGTTCTGTAATGGTCCGACCCAGTCGAGTGAGTCGGACATGGGTCGGACATGTATGTTCAAAGGTCGATAAAATTCTCTGGAATGGTCCGACCCAGAAGGTTGGGTCGGACATGGGTCGGACAAGGTTAAGTTTTTCAAACCCGAAAACCACTGGAAGGGGTCCGACCAGTGTGGGTCGGACGGTGGGTCGGACAGACCAAAACTTATAAAAAAAATAAACAAAGAGTGTGACAAATGTAGTTAACCCTAGGGGTATAATGAAGGTAACCTAGGGTAAGTTAGACATTAAAAACATGTCATACAATCATGTTAAACATATGGTAGTTTGAAGTTAAATAAATAATTAACCGACGTTATTAATCGTGTATAGGAGTGACTACGGAGGAAATCAATCGAGGCAAGGACCAAGGTATGGTTTTCTTGCAGTCTGTTGCCTACCGGTTTACACCGGCTTGTGGTTGTTTGTTTTCTGTGTTTATGACTTTGTAAGATTAAACCATGTAAAGAGTTTACAGTTGTTAAATATTATTATGTTGTTAAGTATGATCTCTCTTCCCTTGTGGTGTCTAACAAGACTTGACCTATTATTGTGATTTGTGCATTGAGTTCAATAATGAACTGCTGACAAGTGCTAACGGGGGAAGTGAGGAGTCCGGTCTGTTCCGGCCACGCATGTGAGTATGGGAGTCGATGTCATAACCGGTTCGATTCTCTTTGTATGTTATGGTTGTTTTCCAATTTGGTTTTCAAAATTCCCTTTAGCTTAACCAAGGCTATTTTACTGACTCACGTCGGGCCACAAAGGCATACTATGTGTTATTTCGGTGGGCTTGGATCACTATATCCGAGGCACCTTGTGTTAAGTTATCCGTTCAATCTAACAGGACGGTAACGAGTTATGTAACGAGCTTAGCATGAGCATGGCAACATTCTCTAGGCTCTCTATGGGGACTAACTGTGTTGGTTCTCTTCCTAAAAGGAATTGTTCTTGTGTGTTGTGTGTGATATTGTGTACAATACCCATGTTATGATATATATATATAAGTTGTGTGTTTTAAAATGAATGCCATGTCATCATGACAATTAGTTTGCGCGCATCCCGGTAGCCGATGGGCTGCGCGTTAACCATACCAGCCAAGGGTTGCTGACCCCTCGGGGGCTCCATATTTCTTTTACTGCAGGATGAGGATCGAAGAAGCGGAATGGCTTTAGATTCTAGGATGCAGGTTTACTTTTGATTACCTTTGGATGTTGGCCCGGGATGCGCCTGTGCTCCCGTGGCGTTATGTATTTTGGTTGTGAACAGTTACAGTGACAGTATACAGTAAAGGATGTAAGTAAACACTCGGTATTATGTTAATGTATATATGGTTATTAGTTCTATGCTCGGGAGTCTGATCATCAGACCGGTACACTTGTATTTATTCAGCTTGTTAACCACGTGGGTGGTGACGGTGTTGTAGCACCAATCGTTTAGTTATGTTTAGTTGTTAAAATTCCGCTGCAATTTCAAGTAATGTTATGTGCGTAGTAGGGGTGTTACAATATCTGCGGCACAAAGTTCCTTTGGCTCATTTCCAACCCGGCCCGAAGCCCGTTTTGGCCCTAAACTGAGGCCAATTCTAGCCTCATTCCAAGCCTGGCCCATAAAAACTAAAATCAGCCCAAATCTATATTTCAAATGCAATTACAATTCCAAAATCTTCAAAAAAAAAACACTCCCAAAAACTCAAAAATTCTTCAAAAATCATTCCACAAATTCCAAATACACTTTTTCTTCAAATCGATTCTCATAAGCTATTTCAAAATTCAAAGGAATGATTTGTGGAATATTAAAGGAAAAACTTCTTCAAATCATAGAAAACTTTTCTCACACATGCACAAAGTTCTTCTCACATTATAGGATATTCACTCATACAAAACTTCATTGTCAACCCTATGGTTTTAGGTATATCAAGAGTAAAAATTTCACAATCAAATATAGCTTTAAGAATATGTACTGACAAAATCTTATTTCCCACAAATAACCCTTCGCACAGACGACCACGGGTTATAAGATCCAAATGATTCTCGTATATCCAAGCGTTATCAGTATCTTCCTTGGAACAACACCTATATAAATAAAATATAATAAGTAGTTAACACCATTTATTATTTAGTTAAAAGAATAAAATTCACAAAGAAAACATAAATCTAAAAATATTTTAACCGTTTCTCTTGAGACGGCCTGGCAAGTTTATTTTTTCATATAGTTGAAGGTTGAGTGATAAGTATCGGAGTTGATTCTGTGTAAAGTTAGAGTGTATCCTATGCCGTTCCCATTTTAGTTTCCAAAAGGTTTTGGCTTTCTTCTCCGTCATCTCATGCAAATTAGGCCACTTGGGTAAAAGTTCATGTTTGATATCCTTGAGCATTTGGAGGACAAACGGATGGGCATGTGGATTGGGTATAGGTAGAATTGGCCATAGGCCATGAATAGTAAAATGTTTTGGTAGCTTGATCTTTGCACTATCATCAAGTGAATAATGAATACCAAAACCATTTGGAAAAATGAGTGTAAGTAATTAGAACTTCACTGCGCTAGGTGGAGGGGGGGTGGTGCTGTAGGAAGTCCTACGCCGACGTCCACTATGACGTCCACGTCTAAGCGCTGGTGATAGGTAAGTTTTTCACTGGTACTTGTACGACGATGATGGACTGCAGTGGATGACTCTATAAATGGTGGAGAATTTACAGCCCAATATAGTAGTTCAAAACATAGGAAATTAAAAGCTATCAGATGTTGCCAATTAAAAGCTATAATTCATGGCCAGCTAGACCATCACTACCGTGCCAACTCTTCTATCTTTAATGTGGATATAACTAAAATACGAAGAGCGCGTAGAGAATTTATTCTTGTTTTGGATCGTAGAGTTGGAGGTGAATGTGAAGGTGGAGGTGCTGATGCAGATCCTGTTGTGCTGATGGTAGAGGTGCTGATGCGCGAGGTGCTGACATTTTTTCACACATTTTTGTGACATATTTTTATCATAAAATTTCCATTTTTATCAAATATTTTTGTAACATTACTCTATCACATATTAAATGGTAAATTTGTGACAGAAAGTATAATTATGGGGTTGACATTTATCCCACATATTGATGTATAATGTTTAGAAATGTCACCCCCTATTAGTGGAATTGTATACTGGTGTTGACATTTTTTCACACATTTTTGTGACATATTTTTGTCAACTACATTTTTCAGTCACATGTTTCTGTAACATATTTGTGTTACATATTTATGTCACCCATTTATCGGTAAAATAAGTGAGATAAAATCTTAAAATAAGTGTGGGTGAAACTACATCTCCCTACTGTACCTCGTTGTTGTATGTACCGTTCTTTGTGCCGTAATGGGTGATGTACTTTTCTTCTCTCCGCTTTGTCTATGTACTTTACTACATCAATTTTGTAATACTTTCAAGCATATACACAACATTTTGTTAGTCAAGTTTTATTGTGCTTCAATCAATGCTTTGTTGTGTGATCATGATTTTTGTTGTATGATCTGATTTTGTCTGTTTTTTGATCTTGTTTCATATCAGTCACTTATTCGAATCAATATTGAACTAAGCCCAAACCGAAACCCACTTCACACAAATTTGAGGCCAAGATTTGACCTAAAGCTCACCTTGGCCCATATCTGATCCGGCACAAAGTCTCCTTTGGCTCATTTCCAACCCGGCCCGAAGCCCATTTTGGCCATAAACCTGAGGCCAATTTCAGCCCAATTCCAAGCCGGCCCAAAAAACTAAAATCAGCCCAAATCTATCTTTTCAAATGCAATTACAATTCCAAAACTCTTCAATAAAAAAAAACACTCCCAAAAACTCAAAAAATCTTCAAAAATCATTCCACAAATTCCAAACACACTTTTTCTTCAAATCGATTCCCATAAGCTATTTCAAAATTCAAAGGAATTATTTTGTGGAATATTAAAGGAAAAACTCTTCTCAAATCATAGAAAACTTTTCTCACACATGCACAAAGTTCTTCTCACATTATAGGATATTCACTCATACAAAACTTCATTGTCACACCCTATGGTTTTAGGTATATCAAGAGTAAAAATTTCACAATCAAATATAGCTTTAAGAATATTGTACTAACAAAATCTTATTTCCCACAAATAACCCTTCGCACAGACGACCACCGGGTTATAAGATCCAAATGATTTTCGTATATCCATAGCGTTATACAGTATCTTCCTTGGAACAACAACTGTATAAATAGAAATATAATTACTAGTTAACACCATTATATTATTTAGTTAAAAGAATAAAATTCACAAAGAAAACATAAATCTAAAAATATTTTAACCGTTTCTCTTGAGACGGCCTTCCAAGTTTATTTTTTCATATAGTTGAAGGGTGAGTGATAAGTATCGGAGTTGATTCTGTGTAAAGTTAGAGTGTATCCTATGCCGTTCCCATTTTAGTTTCCAAAAGGTTTCGGCTTTCTTCTCCGTCATCTCATGCAAATTAGGCCACTTGGGTAAAAGTTCATGTTTGATATCCTTGGCATTTGGAGGACAAACGGATGGGCATGTGGATTGGGTATAGGTAGAATTGGCCGTAGGCCATGAATAGTAAAATGTTTTTGTAGCTTGATCTTTGCACTATCAGCAAGTGAATAATGAATACCAAAACCATTTGGAAAAATGAGTGTAAGTAAGTAGAACTTCACTGCGCTAGTTGGAGGGGGGTGGTGGTGTAGGAAGTCCTACGCTGACGTCCACTATGACGTCCACGTCTAAGCGCTGGTGATAGGTAAGTTTTTCACTGGTACTTGGACGACGATGATGGACTACAGTGGATGACTCTATAAATGGTGGAGAATTTACAGCCCAATATAGAGGTTCAAAACATAGGAAATTAAAAGCTATCAGATGTTGCCAATTAAAAGCTATAATTCATGGCCAGCTAGACCATCACTACCGTGCCAACTCTTTTCTCTTTAATATGGATATAACTAAAATATGAAGAGCGCGTAGAGAATTTATTCTTGTTTTGGATCGTAGAGTTGGAGGTGAATGTGAAGGTGGAGGTGCTGATGCAGATCCTGTTGTGCAGATGGTAGAGGTGCTGATGCGGGAGGTGCTGGCATTTTTTTCACACATTTTTGTGACATATTTTGGTCATAAAATTTCCATTTTTATCAAATATTTTTGTAACATTACTCTATCACATATTAAATGGTAAATTTGTGACAGAAAGTATAATTATAGGGTTGACATTTATCCCACATATTGATGTATAATGTTTAGAAATGCCACCCCAATTAGTGGACTTGTATACTGGTGTTGACATTTTTTCACACAATTTTGTGACATATTTTTGTCAACTACATTTTTCAGTCATGTGTTTGTGTAAGATATTTGTATTACATATTTATGTCACCCATTTAACGGTAAAATAAGTGAGATAAAATCTTTAAATAAGTGTGGGTGAAACTACATCTCCCTACTGTACCTTGTTGTTGTATGTACCGTTCTTTGTGCCGTAATTGGTGATGTACTTTTTTTCTCTCCGCTTTGTCTATGTACTTTACTACATCAATTTTGTAGTACTTTCAAGCATATACACAACATTCTGTTAGTCAAGTTTTATTGTGTTTCAACCAATGCTTTTGTTGTGTGATCTTGATTTTTGTTGTATGATCTTGATTTTTGTCTGTTTTTTATCTTGTTTCATATCAGTCACTTATTCCAATCAATATTGAACTAAGCCCAAACGTATCCCACTTCTTAACATAAATTGAGGCCAAGATTGGCCTAAAACTCACCTTGGCCCATATCTGATCCGGCACAAAGTCTCCTTTGGCTCATTTCCAAACCCGGCCCGAAGCCCATTTTGCCCTAAACCTGAGGCCAATTTCAGCCCAATTCCAAGCCTGGCCATAAAAACTAAAATCAGCCTAAATCTATCTTTTCACATGCAAATACAATTCCAAAACTCTTCAATAAAAAAAACACTCCCAAAAACTCAAAAATCATTCCACAAATTCCAAACACACTTTTTCTTCAAATCGATTCTCATAAGCTATTTCAAAATTCAAAGGAATTTTTTGTGGAATATTAAAGGAAAAAACTCTTTCAAACCATAGAAACTTTCTCACACATGCACAAAGTTCTTCTCACATTATAGGATATTCACTCATACAAAACTTCATTGTCACACCCTATGGTTTTAGGTATATCAAGAGTAAAAATTTCACAATCAAATATAGCTTTAAGAATATTGTACTAACAAAATCTTATTTCCCACAAATAACCCTTCGCACAGACGACCACCAGGTTATAAGATCCAAATGATTCTCGTATATCCATTGCGTTATACAGTCTTCCTTGGAAAACACCTATATAAATAGAAATAATTACTAGTTAACACCATTATATTATTTAGTTAAAAGAATAAAATTCACAAAGAAAACATAAATCTAAAAATATTTTTAACGTTTCTCTTGAGACGGCCTTGCAAGTTTATTTTTTCATATAGGTTGAAGGGTGAGTGATAAGTATCGGAGTTGATTCTGTTAAAGTTAGAGTGTATCCTTGCCTTTCCCATTGAAGTTTCCAAAAGGTTTTGGCTTTCTTCTGCGTATCTCATGCAAATTAGGCCACTTGGGTAAAAGTTCATGTTTGATATCCTTGAGCATTTGAAGGACAAACGGATGGGCATGTGGATTGGGTATAGGTACAATTGGCCATAGGCCATAAATAGTAAAATGTTTTGGTAGCTTGATCTTTGCACTATCATCAAGTGAATAATGAATACCAAAACCATTTGGAAAAATGGGTGTAAGTAATTAGAACTTCACTGTGCTAGGTGGACGGGGGGTGGTGGTGTAGGAAGTCCTACGCCGACGTCCACTATGACGTCCACGTCTAAGCACTGGTGATAGGTAAGTTTTTCACTGGTACTTGGACGACGATGATGGACTGCAGTGGATGACTCTATAAATGGTGGAGAATTTACAGCCCAATATAGAGGTTCAAAACATAGGAAATTAAAAGCTATCAGATGTTGCCAATTAAAAGCTATAATTTATGGCCAGCTAGACCATCACTACCGTGCCAACTCTTCTGTCTTTAATGTGGATATAACTAAAATACGAAGAGCGCGTATGAAATACCCCAAACTTATTAAACATGGATTAAATACCTAATCACATTAATTAAGGCCTAAACATGCCTTAAAAGTCAACTGAGAACAACAGTGGTCAACACAAAACAAGATGTTGCACCCTTTGATTGTTTTGGGTAAATAAATACCCAAATGAACTACTTAGGACCTAATAATTTCTCCTAAGCATATTAACACATTACTAAACACATTACAATCGTTGGGAAACACTCCAACACAAAGAACAAGCATTTTCATGCTTCAAGGTCAAGTAGGGCAAGAATATGCTCTAAGAAAACCTTAAAGGTATAATGACCTCTAAATGATATAAGATTGGACACCATGATCAAATATCATGTAATGAACACAACAAAACCTTTCTCAAAGAAAACCAAGCTCAGAAACACCTTGGAACACAAAATGTGCACTAAAACACCTTAAAGCACGTTTTTGTGTAATTGCCTTCTAAATTGGTTTTTAATGGGCTTAAAAGTTATAATTACCTTTAAATTGATAATATATCATATTATATCATTTAGGAATTTAATTCCAGAAATTTACAAATTTTTACAAATTTATAGTTAAAATATTAATAAAACCCTATAAGGGGACCCATTTGAGTCAACATTGACTAAGAATGTCAAGAGGTCAAAGTTTGACCCCTTGGACCACATGAGGTCGACAGTCACAGGCTGGGGGAGTTTGAATTCGCCACTTGCAACACAAGACAAGGTCCAACACCTTTCCATGATTTGGGACCACTTTTACCTTTAGTACAATAAGTAATATTCAACTTGGCTCCTGATTTGATTGATCCGCTTCAAAAACGTGTGAGGCTCACTTAGAGGCTCCAGCCCTCCAATTATCAATACCATTCAGACAGGTGACTCATCAAACACTAAATACATAAACAAGTCAAAAACGAGTATTAAGGCAAATTTGACCTACCTTTCTCACTTGCCTTGCTTCCCAGCTGACACAAGGCCTCCTAACCATCTCTTTGGCTTCTCCAAACCGTGGCTAACTCACCAAGAACTGAGAAGAACACCTTGCTACATAGGTAAGCTTAATTAGTCATTTTATGTTCATTTTCTTCACAAATCTTTCCTCTTTCGGTGGATCTAAGCATCAACCACTTCCATCCATGGATCTAGGTTGTTTTGGAGGTTAAATGAAGGGAAATTTTCGGCCAAAACAAGGGAAGAAGGTGGAGAAACCCTATCTTGTTCTTAAGGTACAAAAATGTGCTTTAAGCACTTATCTTTTGATTCTCTTTAGATCCGGTTGTAAAACCTGTTCTCCTAGCCTTATAATCTTTTTCTTAACATACTTATTCAGTGGATCTATCAAGAGCTTCAAGGTATAGCCAGATCCAAGCCAAAAACACCATTTTTGGCATTTTAAACAAGGTAAAAATTATCCATCTTCGAATCTAAGTTATACCGGTTTTAAACCTTGGTTTAGTAGCTCTTTTGATGCTCTTTACCTTCTGTATATTTAGGCCGAAGACAACCCTTGGCTACCTTGGTATTCTAAGGTAAATTCTACCTTGAAAATTGACATTAAACACTTCTTATGGTTAGATCTTGCTTGGAGACTAACTATGTCCTATTTGCTGTTTGAAAACATGTAAAAGAACCTTTGGAAAAATAATCCTAAGCTGGCCGAAATCAAACAAGGCCTAAACTAGGCAAAAACAAGGTATAAATCACTTAAACCTTCACTCGGTGTATTAATATGTAATTATACATATGTATATGTATATGCCGTGAGTGAACATGGTTAATAAGGTCTTATTTTGACCTTAGGTGATTAAGGAATGCTTTAATAAATTTTATAACTAATTAAACAAACATAATTGTCAAATTTAAGACATTATGTGGAAAATTGGTAATTAATGGAAAGATATGGTGAAGGCCGAAAGTTTAGTGCATTTTTGGACATTTATGTGTAATTTATTTTGTAAGCCAATGTTTGTAATAAGGCCATGTACTTTAGGCCATTTTATTTATGCATTTATAAGCTTTTATTTAAGTTTTGGTGATATATAATTATTACCACAAGGAATTGGGGTCTTAGGTGAAATTAAATTAAATTTGGGGGCTATAAAAGGATATAGCCGAAAATTGGAGGTTTAAATGAGTTTATATAAAAATTATAAGATTATATAAAGTGTTGGGGTTAAATGGTAATTTCTGAAAAGTATGGGTGTAAACCGTAATTTATGGAAATTAATGGTCAAGGAAATATTAAGGAGGTCAACCTTGACCATATGGTAGGTCTTGACCAAATTAGATAAGTTAAATAACTTATTTAAGGTTTTATAATATGATAAGTATTTTATTGTAACAATTTTATAACATATGTGGTAAATATGTTATTACCGAAAATTAAGGGTGTAAAATGGTATTATAAACACCCATGGGCTATTAAGAATTTTTAGGAATTTATTGGGTTGATTTTGGAATTAAGATAAACTATATATGTATAATATATAGTTATTATGTCATTATGACACTTTGGAATAAAAGATGGGGTGGTATGGTAAATACCGATTATATATGGGTTAATAAGGATATTTATAACCCTTTAGTGAAGTTTGGAGATTTTTAGAATTATATAAGAGTATTTATTAAGATATGTGTATAATATATAGTTTTAATGATATTATAAAACTATATGTTATAAATAGGGCCAAATGGCAACTATAGAACAGTTTGGGGTCTGTTCGGAATTTACAAAAAATATAACCATAGGTTATACCCTTTTTATAAGTTAGAAATGTTATATTAAATGGTATATATAACATGGTATAAATAATGGGGTGATTTTGTAAATAAAGGAAACTATGGTTTATGGAAAAGAATAAGGTTTAATATATGTGCCTATGCGGCAATATATAATAGTTTTGTATAAAAACTATAGGTTATAAATTAAAGGAAATAAAAATATCATATTATATGATATTAGTATATGGTATAACATTACATAATGTTATGTGGTCAAAATAGAATTTAAATAAATTCAAGGGTTGTACCGAAATATTAAAGGTTGGAAAATGAATTTTAGACTAAGGTCTATAATGTTATAGAAGTTATAGCAATTATATGGTATTAATGTGGTTTAGATGGGATTAATATAAGTAAGGATATTCACATTAAATAATGTGACAAACTATAAATAAATGAGATTTATAAACTAAGGTATTTATTAAACCTTAGGAGTTGTAAATATACAACATAAAATGTTACGTAATATTGGGATAATAATCTTAATATAAGTTGTATAATATAATACAACTAATGGGAATAATCATCTAATATAAGATGAAAAAATGTAGCATAGAATATAAGAGTTTATTAAACTCATGAAAATTACCTACGTGGTAAATATATACATACACAAGAGTAATGTATATAAGGATGGATAAATATATTATGGTTGGAAACCATATAATATAATGGTGGTGGTTATTACAAGAAAAAAATATAGTTACAAACTATAAGTTATGAGTTTTTGAATGCAAATATAATTTGCTAAGATAATGGATTATGTAATACAATGTATTATAATGGATGGTGAGAAAATAATACAATATAATATAGTCATGCATGCATACATGCAACTATAGGTCATGTACCTATATTAATGGTGGATAAGATTTAAAGAAATATAATGAATTAAACTTAACAGTCAAAATGTTTTGGACATTTGAGTTTTAGTAACAAAGCCGACCGGTTTAGAGAAACCCGTAACAAACAACTGTAGAAAACAAGGATGAACTGTCGGGGTTACTTGTTATTCGGGAATACCGGATGTAGTTAGTCATGGAGACTGACTTATAGTTTATTACCGTTTAGATCATACTTCGGACGAGGACGCTTGACGAGCTAGTGGTCTACACTGCGCATCCTAGGTCTTGGTGAACGGTATGTAAAGGGGTTTGATCCGAGTTGTCCTAAGGAAGCTCCTTGGGCTCGGATTTGGTTGATATAACTTGTGTGTTTGTGTGTGGATACATGTATGTGATTAAGTGTTACTGCATTATTTATTTATGCACGAGCGTCCTACGGGACTAACACTACGTCGACTATAGATCGACTTATATAAACATACATATACGTTATTGTGATGACATGACGGTTACTTGATATAATACCATAGTATTAATATTAAGTATATGGGAACCTAAGTAAAACACTTAGGTATGAGTCACGACATTGTCGGTCTCTAGAGCATGGATCTCGAACATGAATATAACCTAGATTACTTCTAGGTATGCGTGAGACCCATTGGGCAGCTAACTAATAAATATATTCTTCATAAGACTAAGAGAAGATCTTAAACATTATGAGAGAGAGATGGTATGAGTTGTGGTGAGGAATCCCGGTAGTTTACGAACTACTTGGTTGCGCATTTGTGATCACTGAGGGGTACCCGATTGGGTTCCGCTCCAGGTTATACCCAACGAGCCCAAACTGGATCGTGGGTCAGGTGGCTACGGCCTTTATATGGACGTCTTACGAGACATAAGAGAATATTCAGGGGCCTCCGGACCTCTGGTGAAATGAGCACCTTTGTGTGTACGGGAGGACTACTGTCCATGGTGAGGTTATCGGGTTGTCCTAACATGACGCCCAACTGATATTAATAATTAAACATGGTTTGGATGGGGCCTTAAAAGCCAAATTAAAGTAACTATGGAAACTGTACGCTACGGCGAATGTACATTGTACATATGGATGGGGCCTTGAAGGCCAAATTAAATTAAATTAATAAAGGATGACATACGCTACGGCGATTGTACATTGTACATTATACTGTTATTGCTCGATACGTTCGATAAACAATTGTTGTTTGAGATATTAAATGAATGTTTGGATTGGATGGATGATTAAATGTTTATGAATATTTGGATGGATGATTATGTATATTATACATTTATATTACAGTATTGATTATAACTGTAAAATGGTAAAGCATGAAACCAATCTAATAATAAGATGGTTAAAATGACTAAGTGACCATTAGGGTCCAGGCCCGGCATACTCAGCGTCTATCGCTAATACTACACCATATGCAGGTTGTTGATTATCGCCGAAGTGCGGGAACAGGGTAATTAGAGTTTATTTGATTACCGCACAGGGAGTTTATTTGTATAAAGATATCAGACAGGTAAAGGTATTATGGTAAGGTTATGTATATTCAGGATTGGGTAGATGCTCACTTGTCGATGTTTATGATTTATGGACTTAGTATGATGTATAGGAGTTTCTCGTTATCACGGCGGTTAGCAGTTTGTTTATGTTGGAAGTTGGATGTAGTTTGGCTTCGTTGCTCGCATGGGCGAGTAATGGCTGGTGACACCCGAGTGAGTATTGTTGTTGTTATTAATTCTTCCGCTGTAAGTGTAACACCCCAACCCGAAATCCAATAACCTGAACGATGGTACAAAAATAACTAGAAATACAGCGGAAATATATACATAACAACGGGTGGTGCTACAACGCCGCTAGTCACCCATGTGACTAACAAGGCTTCTCCAACTTAATTTACAAATGATGCGGTCTGAGTACTGAATACAAACCTCTTAAAACAGCTGAAGATAATAATAAAAGTATAATACTGTAAGATGACACCGGTGGTAGTAACCCATGTCTTAATTCTACCCCACCTACACTCGGTCGGGCAATCTCTTCATTCTTCAGGTACCTGGAATTATTTAGCCATGAAACGGCTCAGCAAAATAATTTGCCGGTATGAAATCGTGCAGCCCACAAGCTACTGGGCCACACCAACTAATTGTCGAATACATGCAGTTCATTTATATAGCTGTAAATAAGCATAGCATGATAATATCAAGTATCCACACAAGGACAATAATGTCACAAAGAACAAGACTTCAGAAGGTCATGTTAGCTGAACTGAAATTCTTTAATGATAGTCGGTCCACACAATGGGACTGACAGGTATAACTGAATATCCTAAATAGTGGAGGTATAGTGACCTCGTTAAGATTGAAAGGTTGGGTATAAAAACCCCAGGAGATAACGTAGTTAAACCCTGAACTGAGAGACGTGGGAAATAGAATCCCACTAGAGGAATGAAGTCTTCCTCAAACTGAAGGGCATTAGAAACCCGAAAGGAATAGAGTCTTCCTCCCAACTGAAAGTTCCGTCGCGACGTAGATAGGAGACGACCTGAGACAGGTACAGCTCCTGTAGCATGCATGGCCAGATCCAACTGGGCTCCTCGTTCTCGTAATATAGAGTTGTTAAGTGTCATATAAAGACGTTAAACAAGAACACAATGTGTATTGTCAATTATCACGTTTAGGATAATGACGTTTGTTATAAAGTGAAGTTAGTGAGAGACTTGAGTACAAGTCCTCGGTATACTGAAGCGCAGGTATTTAATCCACTGGTATAGTAGTGTTTGTATGCGTGGGACATACACGTAGTAGTCAGCATCATTCGCGCACATAAAATAATACAACAGCGCACAAGAGTAAACAACATTTTTCATTAATTATCTTGGTCGTTAATTCAAACAACAGATAGCACACAAGCCGGTGTAATCCGGTAGAAAGCAGACTGCAAGAATTCCATACCGTTCACTGTAGACTGTACTTGTTTAATTCCCGGTCAACGTCTGGTCAAACAAAGTCCTAGAATAGGATTAACTGAGAGGGTTAATTTATGTTACCCTTATATAATGATTTCTGAATCTTTTAACAAATCTCGTATTTGTTATTTCATGTGAGGTCTACTTCTTTTAGGTACCTCATGATTTCATGTACAACTTATTTGTTATGCCTTTTTATTCATTTATAATTCCTTTAATGTACAAATATGTATTTATTTATTCATGTACTATATTTGTTGTTTGTTTTGAGTGTCTAGGTGACATAACAACTTATAATTCCTTAACTATATTTATATGTCATATATGGACATAACATTCTTATAGTTTTTATTATTCCTCCTTTAACCTTAAATTATAATTACTGGTTACCTTTAATTTCCTTATACTACATAAGTCATAGTTTTATCTTCATAATTCCTTGAATCAAAATTCTTTCTTCTAATTCCTCCAAATATCCATACAGGACCTATGTTTATTTAAATCTAAATTATTACCCTTATATTTCGGTTATTTACAAAACAACCATATTAATTCATAAACTTTACATTTAAATTCTAATCTCTTTATATAACATAGTTTTAATTCCTTATTTAATTAAATCACAAAACTACCATTAATATTTTGGTATATACTTTTAAATATTGTAACTTTTGAAAATTACAACTTAGCCCCTCAAACTTTCGGCTTTAATATATTCTTTCCTTTATTTACATTTCCACCCCCAAAACTTTATAATAGTTACTTAATAACTTATAAACTATAGTTTAATTATTTAATTCCTCAAAATTTCGGAAGTGAACTTAATAATTTTCTTAATTATGGATTCGCCCCATATTAATCTCCAAATTTTCATAATAACTTTTATAAATTACATAATAGCCCAAACTTAATAAATTGTTATTTTAACTTCTAAGCACCTATTTAATTCACCCAAAATCCATAATATTAATTCTCACACTATATTATATTATAATTATGCCATGGACACACTTTATTCTCGGTAATCACATAACTTACCCCAAACTTCCTAAAAATTATATTTTTACCACATAACTTATTAAACTAGTCATTTAAACACTAGTAATTATTTTTAACTTACCCAAAATTCTTAATATAAGTTTATATACTTATATAGCTCATCAAAATCTATTCTTAACCTTTTGAATTCGGCCATGATAATTTATCACCTTATAATTGCTAAAACTTGATTTAAACCTTATAATAAATACATATAATTGTATATAAGCCATATAACATTTCCAAAAACTATGCTAATGACTTAAAATGATTATAAACTCAAAATAGAGCAAATAATCCTTAAATATTTCGGTTTGAATATATGTGTATCCTAATTAATTTTTTGTGACACATATTTTATACCTTAAAGTAATAATCTTACCTTATATGTTATAAATTATTTTCTTGACATTATAATCCATATATTCTCGGCCTTAATTTATTTAAAGGTTACACTAAATTTTTATATCAAAGTTTGAAACTTAAATCAACCTTAAACTTAATAAACCTTAATTATATACACTTACTTCTTAATTCAAGACAATTCTTGTACTTGATTTCTCCTTGAATTCCAAGCTCTCCAAATGCTATTTTGATGAAGGTATTTTCGGCCTCCTTATACACATGTTGGAGATCTATTTGTTAGACTTCTAACAAGATTTATAAATAATATTTGGAGTAGTTTTATAAGAGTTTACCTTAGGAATTTTTCAAGGAATTTTTGGTAGACCTTGAGGGGATTGTAGATCCAAGTTTCCTTCATGAAATAATGAAGAGAACATAGGTTTAGAAACTTTAGAATTCGTCACTAATTATAGACACCATATGGAGGAAGATAAGGATCACCTCATCTTACCGAATTTTCCAGATTGCGCACTCTCTGCGGTTTTTGTCACCTAGAGCTGAAATGACCACGAAAATTGATGATCCTTATATGCCTGGAAAGCTAACTCAAAGAGGAACAACTTTGGTGTTGAGAAGTTTTTGAGATAACTTACTGAAAATTCATAATATCTCCCGAACTGAGACCTATTGAACAGATTTCTGCTGTGAACCACTTCGACTTCTTTTGTTCACCCAGAACTGAATACACCATGAAAATTTATGTTCTTTATATGTATGGAAAGCTAATTCGAAGAGGAACAAGTTTGATGTTGGGAATATTTCGAGATAACTTACTGAAAACTACAGAATCTCTCCCGAAGTCAGACCTCTTGAACAGATCTGCTACTTGACTCTTGCTTGTAGAATTAGCTAGGAATTAAGAGCTCTTACCAATGGAAGCTTACCAGATCTGGGAGGTAGGAAGGAAAACGTGAAGGAGGGAAGGAATAAGGACCAGATAGGCAGCTTAGAAGAGGAAGGAAGGGACAAGCTTTGGTGTTTGTCAAAGTTAGGTGGAAATTAGGTGGTTCTAGTCAATTTAGGAGGTGAGTTAGTCAATTTAGGAGGTGGGTTAGTCAAGGCTTCAATCAGGGCTGATATTTGTTGACAATGGAGGCCAGGAGACATGGAAAAACCGTCCATATCATGTGGAGGCAGCCAGGTTTGAAATTGTGACAAGATAAGGTAAGAAAATAATGTTAAACTTTGAAAATATGGTATCTTTTTGTGGTCCAGGTCGGCAGCCTTAGATGGGGTGAGTCACCCTTGTTCTTTCCTGATTATTATAGTTAACTTAGGTCCTTTTGATGTCCTAAATTCGTAGCTAATAATTTGTACAAGTTAAATGTGTAAAACGCGACTTTTCGGTACCCGAAAAGTGCGTTTTTGTGCTCTAACAACATTTTGGAAAACAATTTGTCGCTATGGGTTCCAAGTGTTTATAAGCATTATTTATAGTCAATAATGATATATTAAGGTGTTACATTGAGTTATATGGGGTTATATCAACCCATGACATAATTTACGGGTCATCGGGACACTCCCGAGCAAAAGGAGCGCTAAGAAGTCCTCCTGTGGTTTTTGGTTGAATTTTGAGAAACCACTTCGTGGGTTCTCTTTAGAATGGTTAATAATGATATTAGGAACTCAAATAATTAATTTTATAGGAGTTCGTGCCACCTCGGCACTCCTCCGGACTTTTCGTGCTTTAAGGGGCGTGCGTGAGCACTCCCGAGCGTTTTGCGTTTTTGACTAAATATAGCTTTGGGAATATGTTTATATATTCATATAATAAGTGTATGACCATTTGGTTTAAGTTTATAAGGTCATACAAGGTCATGCTTGACCATATATTTCTAAGGCGTTTTAGCGTTTATGGAGAAACGACTATTTTTACGTAACGTTCTCATGCATGGGTTTGCATGCGTACGTGCAATGATTTATATTTGGATTATTTTCCATTAAATAATGGTTTAATAATATTAATTAGATTTGGGGTATTTCAGTAAGACGTTTTATTTATCGCTACGTGAGAGATTATTACGTGATTATGGAGAGGGGTGTTACAAAAGTGGTATCAGAGCGGTACTCCGCTCTGATGATGAGAAAGTAGGTTAAGACAATGATCTTAGGACTTGGGAAATTATGGGAAATGTTTGGGAGGTACGAGACGATTCATCTTAAGAGATATTGTGTCTAGTAACGCAAATTGCGTGATAGGATAGCCTTTAAGGCAATTCAATATCTACTGGTTGTGTACGGTAAATTACCGAGTATTTATGTGACATACTGTACTACAGATGTCTGGGGGAACTAGAGGGCGTGGTACTGGTAGAGGTGGAGGCGGTGACCCCGTGGTTCCGGACGTTGCTGAGACGATTGCTGCTGTTCTTGCACAGCTGGGTACTCAAATAGGAGGAGCACCAGCCCACCCGCCACAGCCCAGGGAAACGAACTGGCTGAAGTCAGTTTCCGAGACCCGACCACCAACATATTCTGGGGAGCCAGACCCCGTAGCTTTGGAGCGTTACATTGTTGAACATGAGAAGGCCTATGAAGCTTTACAAGTACCTGACGACCATAAGGTTGTCATTGTTGCTTTCCATCTGAAGGATGCAACCAGCACATGGTGGAGGTTGGTCAAGGACCATCACCTGGCTACGCCCGACTTTTCGTGGGCTTCCTTTGTCAAGTTACTGAGGGGGAAGTACTACCCAGCGCATCTCAAACAGAAGAAGCGCCATGAGTTTGAGACATTGACCCAGGGAGGTCTGACCGTGGATGAGTACTACGCTCGATTCATTGGTCTGCTGGACTTCATCCCCGGTGTGGATTACTCAGAGACCGTGAAGGTCGAGAAGTTCCGGGGAGGACTATTATTTCGCATCCAGATGGCGATGGGTGCTACCCTCTACACTACCATCCAGGTATTAACATGAAAGCCATAAATTCTTTACTTACTACATTACCGATTAACGTTGTGAGAACTTACCAATGAGATTCCAGGAGTGTTATGATGCTGCCTCGAGGACGGAGCTAATGCTCCAGACTTGGGAAGAGACTCTCGGGGCCAAGAAGAGAAAGAACCCTGAGGGAGAGTCCGAGGGTGGAGGAGCATCTTCAGGCGATAGCCAGAAGAAGGGAAAGTAAGGACTTATCCCACTCTAAATTGTTTACCATATTAAATGCCTTATGAATGCTGACCCGAAACCTTAAGCAGGAAATTCTTTCAAAAGAAAGGGCAGCAGGGTCACCAAGGAGCGAAGGGGAAAGAACCCGTCCTTCGGTTGACCGGCCCAGCTATAGATGCTCAGCCTCTAAGATCTGCACCTCCTAAGGGTGAGAACACCTACCTCTTAAATTCAAATGCAATCTTAACCTTTATATCAACAGATTGTAACTTAAACTAAATGCTACCTTTAGGCACCGGACAACCCCAGCGCCATTTCTATTGTAAGCGTTGTGGGAAGGACCATCCTGGGGTCGACTGCGAAGGCCGCAAAGTCGAGTGTCGGTGCTGCCACAAAGAGGGCCACAGGGAATTCGAGTGCTGGATGAACCCTGAGAGCCGTAACTACAGGCCACCAAGGAATACTCAGAAGACCTCAGCTAGAGGATCTGGAGTACCACGAGGCGGTCAGGATGGCCAGACATCTACTGATGCTGGAGCCCAGAAGGGCAAGGGAGTAGATAGGGCATGAGTACCCTGAACTCCGTGAGACCGCTGGTGGAAGACTGTTGCTTACTGTGTTGTGTATTTACCTTGGATGTTAGACAAAGACTTGTTATAAATATGTGGGAGTGTGTCATTGACCACTTACCTTTTGTGTATGATTTTTGAGACTAGTTTTGTGGACTCGATGCGAGTAACCTTGAAACCTTGACGGATTATATATATGAACAGGATGTTAACGCTTACATTATCATGTAGCCCATACTCGAAGACACAGAGTCAATGAGACCGGTGATTACTAAACCAAAGTTTCTACCTGCATGGCGCACTTGCTATTGCAAGTGCTATGACAATTTAACCACTGAAATTTGCATCTACCTTGCACACTTGATACAGCAAGTGCAGCAAGAGCAGCAACAACAACAGCAACTGCAAATGCAACTACAACAGCTACTACTTTTTAATCTTTTTATTATATATAAAAAAAAATCTATTTTCATATTTTTCATACAAACCTTGAGATTAGAAATCTATGCAACTTTGGAAGGACTGTTAGTCCAACCACTACAACTGGAGAAATTATACAGCCACTGTGACTGTAAAACCACACCAGTTTAAACGTTCGAGGAAGTTTCAGACAAGGCTATTAGCCGAATACCATCAGAGTATACCTGCATTTAATGCTAATCACTACTAGTGATACATGTTTAGTCCTTATGGACAAGCATACCCTTTGTAGATGCACCACCGTCAGTGAGGATGGTTGGGAAGTGAGGAGCCAAGTTGCTCAAGCTGTTATGTAATCTGCAATGCATCCAATTACATGGATGAAGGGATGAATATGAATTATGGATGAGTTATGATCATGGTAAACAGAAAAAAAAAAAGAATATGAGATGTACTCAATGAGATCAAATAAGGAGAACCAAGTTTGCTAAAAATAGCACAGATTTTACTTACAAGCCGGCGTTATGGCTTATGACTTATGGCATAAATTACCACTGATGCCACCAGTGCAATAACTCTTACGACAAGATAACTGATAACATGAAAAAAAAAAAAAAAAAGAGGATATCCATCAAAGGGAGATTGAAAACAGAATACTTCACAATACCCGTGTGACCGACATTACCAGTTTACTAAAAGAGACATGGGACGACCGCACTCTGATAGGAGCATGTGGGCCTGACAGACTTATTTATGAGTTAGTTGGGTAAGTAGTAATGTATCAGTACGGTACCCCATGCAAGTAGACAAGTAGTATTAGGAACACGAGAAGTAGTCAACTCCGTACTAAGGACAGTAAGACAGGTTACCTCGAAGATGGATGAGAAGAGCTGCAGTTAAACCAACGGGCTAGAGAAATCAAGAACTTTCAACACAAGAGAGCAGTGGACAGTATACAGTGAAGACAGGGAAACCTTTCAAGGACGTGAACACTAAGGAAAGAAACATGGAAACCCATTATGGACGAATAATATGTAGAACCCTCATAAGGATCAAGCAAATTCTTGCAATCCAGAGGAAATCTACCAGATGATATGGACATAAACGCGTGACTACGCAATGTTGGGAGATAAAGCTAATATACTAGCAGTTACCTTATGCAAGGAACAGTGGATTTGGAATGTACCACTCACAGGATAATTCGCACATCTTAGCCGTTGGACTCATGAGGTATTAGCTGCTGAGAGTTTACGCCTCTGCACTCTGTAGGACTGAGTGTTTTGGTATTGCACTTGTGCAGTTATTAATCTAGTGGGAATATGGGAAGATGTAATGGATATCAACACGAGTGTGTATTAAAAAAAAAGAACTACAACAGTATGTTACTCCGGAACAAAACCACCAGGAGACTTGGATGACAAACATCATCTTTGTGGACATATAGGCTGGTACGTCTTAGTATTACAAAGACAAGTGCAAAGAGCACTAAGTACTACCAATAGCCAATGTCATATTACACCTCAAGCTGAATGTCAGTGAGACAAGACACACGCATGTATGCTAGTGATCCAAACGAGAGGATACACAGCAATGGAAAGAGGTAAATTGAGCTTATGTTCATGGGTCTGCACCTCAACGGAGCGAGTGGGCCCATTAGAACGAACTTGGGGGAGAGCACAAATAGTTTAGTGCCACATACTTTATGTATTATGGAGCCCTGAAGGGATAGAGTCATACCCGACTCTCTGATATGAGGGTAATTCACGAGTTGGTGAACTCTACGAAAGCCAAGTATCCAGCGCTCCTTGTTGAGCGGCTGTTGTATACTTGTGGGGTACGAGGGCGTAACCCTTTTTAAGGGGGGTAGAGCCTCTTGGCTGTGCACATGTGTGCACTAAGTTTTGTTGGTTTCGTATGCATTGCATACAAAAAATTAGTGGTGTGCAGGGCATACGAGGTTTGTTTGTTTAGTATGCATGGCATACAGTGATTTGTTTCGTATGCATGGCATACAGTGAATTGGTTTTGTTGGTTATGGTTGGTACACGGGGCGTGCGTTGTGTGGTTTGTTTGTGTGTGATGTACACTTGTATGTATGTATCTTATGAGATACCTGTATGAATGTTGTGGGTAACACTTTTCTTATGCTATTTGTGATATGTATTCATATTGCTTTATAGAATGATTACATATGGTATCACCTAGATATGGAATGTGGAACGATGGTATGTTATGGACACCTTAGGGAGGTTGTCAGGACTTGTAGAACTGATAGGAAATAATGGTGCTGATGGATCACCTATATCCATATATGATTGAACTAATGCCATAAAGTGATGGCTATGTGCTGTATAAGCACAATACGATGTGTGTAAATGATATATCACATAGATATACATTATGGGAATAATTGGTAGTTATACATTTATATACTTACCTATTTGATTGAGAGACTTCGGGACGAAGCCTTTTTAGGGGGGGTAGATTGAAATACCCCAAACTTATTAAACATGGATTAAATACATAATCACATTAATTAAGGCCTAAACATGCCTTAAAAGTCCACTGAGAACAACAGTGGTCAACACAAAACAAGATGTTGCACCCTTTGACTGTTTTGGGTAAATAAATACCCAAATGAACTACTTAGGACCTAAAAATTTTTCCTAAGCATATTAACACACTACTAAACACATTACAATTGTTGTGCAACTCTCCAACACAAAGAACAAGCATTTTCATGCTTCAAGGTCAAGTAGGGCAAGAATGTGCTCTAAGAAAACCTTAAAGGTCTAATGACCTCTAAATGATATGAGATTGGACACCATGATCAAATATCATGTAAGGAACACAACAAAACCATTCTCAAAGAAAACCAAGCTCAGAAACACCTTGCAACACAAAATGTGCACTAAAACACCTTAAAGCACGTTTTTGTGTAATTGCCTTCTAAATTGGTTTTTAATGGGCTTAAAGGTTATAATTACCTTTAAATATGATAATATATCATATTAGGAATTTAATTCCAGAATTTTACAAATTTTTACAAATTTAATATTAAAATATTAATAAAACCCTAAAAGAGGGCCCGTTTGAGTCAACATTGACTAAGAATGGTCAAGAGGTCAAAGTTTGACCCCTTGGACCACATGAGGTCGACAGTCACAGGCTGGGGGAGTTTGAATTCGCCACTTGCAACACAAGACAAGGTTCCAACACCTTTCCATGATTTAAGGGACCACTTTTACCTTTATGATACAATAATGTAAATATTCAACTTTGGCTCCATATTTGATTGATCCAGCCTTCAAAAAACGTGTGAGGCTCCACTTGAGAGGCTCCAGCCCCTCCAATTATCAATGCCAATCAGACATGGTGACTCATCAAACACTAAATACAATAAACAAGTCAAAAATGAGTATTAAGGCAAATTTGACCTACCTTTCTCACTTGCCTTGCTTCCCAGCCGACACAAGGCCTCCTAACTCTCTCTTTGGCTTCTCCAAACCGTGGCTAACTCACCAAGAACAGAGAAGAACACCTTGCTACCTAGGTAAGCTTAATTAGTCATTTTATGTTCATTTTCTTCACAAATCTTTCCTCTTTCGGTGGATCTAAGCATCAACCACTTCCATCCATGGATCTAGGTTGTTTTGGAGGTTAAATGAAGGGAAAATCTCGGCCATAACAAGGGAAGAAGGTGGAGAAACCCAATCTTGTTCTTAAGGTACAAAAATGTGCTTTAAGCACTTATCTTTTGATTCTCTTTAGATCCGGTTGTAAAACCTGTTCTCCTAGCCTTATAATCTTCTTCTTAACATACTTATTCAGTGGATCTATCAATAGCTTCAAGGTATAGCCAGATCCAAGCCAAAAACACCATTTTTGGCATTTTAAACAAGGTAAAAATTAGCCATCTTCAAATCTAAGTTATACTGGTTTTAAACCTTGGTTTAGTAGCTCTTTTGATGCTCTTTACCTTCTGTATATTTAGGCCAAAGACAACCCTTGGCTACCTTGGTATTCTAAGGTAAATTCTACCTTGAAAATTGACATTAAACACTTCTTATGGTTAGATCTTGCTTGGAGACTAACTATGTCCTATTTGCTGTTTGAAAACATGTAAAAGAAGCTTTGGAAAAATAATCCTAAGCTGGGCAAAATCAAACAAGGCCTAAACTAGGCAAAAACAAGGTATAAATCACTTAAACCTTCACTTGGTATATTAATATGTAATTATACATATGTATGTATTATATGCCATGAGTGAACATGGTTAATAAGGTCTTATTTTGACCTTAGGTGATTAAGGAATGGTTTAATAAATTTTATAACTAATTAAACAAGCATAATTGTCAAATTTAAGACATTATGTGGAAAATTGGTAATTAATGGAAAGATATGGTGAGGGCCGAAAGTTTAGTGCATTTTTGGACATTTATGTGTAATTTATTTTGTAAGCCAATGTTTGTAATAAGGCCATGTACTTAGGCCATTTTATTTATGCATTTATAAGCTTTTATTTATGTTTTGGTGATATATAATTATTACCACAAGGAATTGGGGTCTTAGGTGAAATTAAATTAAATTTGGGGGCTATAAAAGGATATAGCCGAAAATTGGAGGTTTAAATGAGTTTATATAAAATTATATTATAAAGTTTTGGGGTTAATGGTAATTTCTGAAAAGTATGGGTGTAAACCGTAATTTATGGAAATTAATGGTCAAGGAAATATTAAGGAGGTCAACCTTGACCATATGGTAGGTCTTGACCAAATAGATAAGTTAAATAACTTATTTAAGGTTTTATAATAAGATAAGTATTTTATTGTAACAATTTTATAACATATGTGGTAAATATATTATTACCGAAAATTAAGGGTGTAAAATGGTATTATAAACACCCGTGGGCTATTAGGAATTTATAGGAATTTATTGGGTTGATTTTGGAATTAAGATAAACTATATGTATAATATATAGTTATTATGTCATTATGACACTTTGGAATAAAAGATGGGGTGGTATGGTAAATACCGATTATATATGGGTTAATAAGGATATTTATAACCCTTTGGTGAAGTTTGGAGATTTTTAGAATTATATAAGAGTATTTATTAAGATATGTGTATAATATATAGTTTTAATGATATTATAAAACTATATGTTATAATAGGGCCAAATGGCAACTATAGAACAGTTTGGGGTCTGTTCGGAATTTACAAAAAATATAACCATAGGTTATACCCTTTTTATAAGTTAGAAATGTTATATTAAATGGTATATAACATGGTATAAATAATGGGGTGATTTTGTAAAAAAAGGAAACTATGGTTTATGGAAAAGAATAAGGTTAATATATGTGCCTATGCGGCAATATATAATAGTTTTGTATAAAAACTATAGGTTATAAATTAAAGGAAATAAAAATATCATATTATATGATATTAGTATTATTATAACATTACATAATGTTATGTGGTCAAATAGAATATAAATAAATTCAAGGGCTGTACTGAAATATTAAAGGTTGGAAATGAATTTTAGACTAAGGTCTATAATGTTATAGAAGTTATAGCAATTAAATGGTATTAATGTGGTTTAGATGGGATTAATATAAGTAAGGATATTCATATTAAATAATGTGACAAACTATAAATAAATGAGATTTATAAACTAAGATATTTATTAAACCTTAGGAGTTGTAAATATACAACATAAAATGTTACGTAATATTGGGATAATATCTTAATATAAGTTGTATAATATAATACAACTAATGGAATAATCATCTAATATAGATGAAAAAATGTAGCATAGAATATAAGAGTTTATTAAACTCATGAAAATTACCTACGTGGTAAATATATACATACACAAGAGTAATGTATATAAGGATGGATAAATATATTATGGTTGGAAACCATATAATATAATGGTGGTGGTTATTACAAGAAAAATATAGTTACAAACTATAAGTTATGAGTTTTTGAATGCAAATATAATTTGCTAAGATAATGGATTATGTAATACAATGTATTATAATGGATGGTGAGAAAATAATACAATATAATATAGTCATGCATGCATACATGCAACTTAAGGTCATGTACCTATATTAATGGTGGATAAGATTTAAAGAAATATAATGAATTAAACTTAACAGTCAAAATGTTTTGGACATATGAGTTTTAGTAACAAAGCCGACCGGTTTAGAGAAACCCGTAACAAACAACTGTAGAAAACAGGGATGAACTGTCGGGGTTACTTGTTATTCGGGAATACCGGATGTAGTTAGTCATGGAGACTGACTTATAGTTTATTACCGTTTAGATCATACTTCGGACGAGGACGCTTGACGAGCTAGTGGTCTACACTGCGCATCCTAGGTCTTGGTGAACGGTATGTTAAGGGGTTTGATCCGAGTTGTCCTAAGGAAGCTCCTTGGGCTCGGATTTGGTTGATATAACTTGTGTGTTATGTGTGTGGATACATGTATGTGATTAAGTGTTACTGCATGTAACACCCCTACTACGCACATAACTTTACTTGGAATCGCAGCGGAAAATAAACAACTAAACAGTAACTAAACGATTGGTGCTACAATGCCGTCAACCACCCACGTGGCTAACAAGGCTGAATAAATACAATTGTACCGGTCTGATGATCAGACTCCCGAGCATAGAACTAATAACCATATATATACATCAACATAATACCGAGTGTTTACATAAATCCTTCATTGTATACTTCACTGTAAACCATCATAAACAAGTATATAATACGCCACGGGAGCACAGGCGCATCCCGGGCACATCCAAAAGTACTCCAAAAGTACTCAAAAGTAACTACACCCTAGGATCTAGAGCCACTCCGCTTCTTCGATCCTCATCCTGCAGTAAAAGAAATATGGATCCCCCGAGGGGGTCAGCAACCCTTGGCTGGCATGGTTAACGCGCAGCCCATCGACTACCGGAATGCGCGCAACTATTTGTCATGATGACATGGTATTTATTTTAAACACACAACTCATACATACATAACATAATATGGGTATTGTACACATCATAACACACTTCACAACATACAATTCCTTTTAGGAAGAGAACCAACACAATTAGTCCCCATTGAGAGCCTAGAGAATGTTGCCACGCTCATACTTAGCTCGTTACATAACTCGTTACCGTCCGGTTAGATTGAACGGTTAACTTAACACGAGGTGCCTCGGATATAGTGATCCAAGCACACCGAAATAACACATAGTATGCCCCTGTGGCCCGACGTGAGTCAGTAAAATAGCCTTGGTTAAGCTAAAGGGAAGGTTAGAAACCAAATTGGAAACTTAACCATAACATACAGAGAGAATCGAACCGGTTATGACAGCGACTCCCATACTCACACGCGTGGCCGGAACAGACCGGACTCCTCACTTCCCCCGTTAGCCCTTGTTAGTAGTACATCATTGAACTCAACAAACAATCCACGATAATAGGTCAAGTCTTGTTAGACACACACAAGGGAAGAGAGAGTCATACTTAACAACATAATAATATTTAACAACTGTAAACTCTTTACATGGTTTAATCTTACAAAGTTATAAACACACAGAAAAACAAACAACACACAAGCCGGTGTAAACCGGTAGGCAACAGACTGCAAAAAACCATACCTTGGTCCTTGCCTCGACTGATTTCCACCTTGAGAGAATCCTAAACACATTAGTAACGTCGGTTAATTATTTATTTAACTTCAAACTTACTAAGTATTTAACATGATTGTATGACATGTTTTAATGTCTATCTTACCCTAGGTTATCTTCATTATACACCCTAGGGTTAACCACATAAGTCACATTCTTTTCTGTTTTTTTTACTAGTTTAGGTCCGACCGGACTTGCCGACCGGACTTGTCCATGTCCGGTCGATTCCAGAGAGTTTCTCCTCTTCGGAAATTTAGCCCGACCGGACTTGCCAAGTCCGGTCCTATGTCCGGTCGATTCCAGTAACTCAATCCGTACACAAATTACAGGCCCGACCGACCTTGCAAGTCCGGTCCCAAGGTCGGTCCATTCCAGAAGCCAATTCTCGCAGGGTAAACTGGGCCCGACCGAACTTGCAGTCCGGTCGCAAGTCCGGTCTGCCCCAAATCTTTGTTTTCCTTTTTACATTCAACTCCAAACTTCACCCCATATAACCTAGTACCCCCTAACCTCATTTGGGCACTTCAAACACACAACTTAAGACATCCTTAAACACACATAAAACTCATTTTCTAATTCCTTAATCCTTTACTTATTTCTTCACAAAATTCCTAACACTTACAATATTTTCTCCTAGTTTTTCAAGTGGTGTTTCATACCTATGATAACTACTATCCCAAAATGTTTTCTCCTTATTTTAAATCATCTCCCAAGCATCATCTCTCACAACTAATTCCTTATATCCTTCCTGAAACTCTTTTCCTAGTGTACACTTCTCCTTATTTTACCAAAATTTGCCTAGGTATTTACCTAAGTCCCAAAGTGACTTTGGTACTTACTAAATCTCAAGATCAATGCCTAAGTCCTTATCACACTCTAGAGTACTTCCTAGTTCACCAAAATTCCTTTAAAACATCATGAACTCCTTATTCATTTCCTAAGTTTTCTAACTTACCAAACCTTATGTAAACACTTAGAACTTCTTGCTTCTTACCTAAATTTTGACATGGATTCCCCTAGAACATTACTAAGCCTAAACACTTTGCTTTCTCCATTAAACACACAAGAACATCTAAAATCACCAAGAACACTCTCATACACAACTTCACCAAATTTACACTACATCACAATATAGTGCATAACTTAAATTGCATGGCACTTAGGCCCTTAAAATGCATGGCTCTTAGGCCCTTAAAGTGCTTAAATCTTAAACACTGAATTTCCACATAATATGCCTTTAACCTGCGATTACACACAACAAGACATATGGTATTTTACTACTCCTTGAGAACATTTACTAGGTCATTTACCATTTGCTCTTTAGGTAGTTTTAATAAGCAATTATAGGCTCATTTCTCCTAAGGCATTAAACAACATTAAGTTAGTAGATTTACCTCTTTTTCCAAAACACTTCCTTCTTGTTTCCTTACAAAACCGTATGGTATTTTGATTCCTTGTCAAGTTCTAGACAATATACAAACATTATAATGAGTATTCAAGCTATAAGCTTCATCTCATTGCAAACCCTAATGTTACATTGTTTCAAAAACATTAATGTAGTTGTTTTACCTTGATCTTTGAAGAGAGTTTGAATATATAACAAGAGAGGACTCCACCTAGTCCATGAAGAGTTGAAATGAAGCTAGAACAAAGTCACACAAAGAGCTATATCAATGTGTATTTTCGGTCAAGGTAAGAACATGGAGGAAACATGATTTTTTCTTTGAGATTCCTTACCTAGAAGCAAAGGAGATCAACAATATGTCAAAATACAAGCTCAAGCTCCTTCAATGGTGGAACACCTTGGCACCGAAATGGGGCTCTTGGAGTTTTGAGAAGATAGGAATAAAGAGCTTGATGAGAGGAAGAGATTGGTGGTCTTAGAATTTGATTTGGACAAGTGAACAAGATTTTACAAGAGGTCAAAGTGGGAGTTCTAATGGTGGTAGTGGTATTACCGAGAGAGAGCAAAGAAGAGAGGTAGAAGATGGTGTTTGGAAACCGTGGGAATGAAGGAAAGAAATGAGAATGAGATAGGATTTGCTTTTAAGAAGATATTTATGCTTATAAAGTAAAAAGTAAGTTTAATTAATTTTCTTTACTTACTTATTTTATCAACTAAAGAGTGGTGAGTCACCACACTTAGAAAACCGGCCCCCTTTATTAGTGTGAGGGTGTTTTAGTCTTTGTTTGTCAATTTAGTTACTTAATACAACATAAGTTATAAACTAGCTTATAAAAGTACTATTCACCTAAACAAGGACTTAGAAGTGAAATTTTTGATTTCCCATTAATATAGCCACCCAAATGTGATACTATATAGTACACATATATATTTAAGAGTAATGATGGACATTTAGCCATTCAAAACTCATTTACAAGACAATTTTTCAAAAATGTGCTTTAAGACTCCTTAAAGCACATTTTGTGTTTAAACTTGTTTTCAAGCTTGGTTTTCTTTGGTAATTGGTTTAATATGTTCATTAGTGTATAAATGAGGTCTTGGTAAGTTCATTAGGTCTTAACCAAGTTTATCCCAAGCTTAGAGCACATTTTGGCTCTTATTGACTTTAAAGCACATTTTGTGTTTTCTTTAGTTTAAATTTATTTACTAAGGTTTCTAAGACTCTTTTTAGTCTTATTACACCATATTTAGGTGTTTAGACAACATAACTAGGTTTGGGGTATTTCACTGCATTATTTATTTATGCACGAGCGTCCTACGGGACTAACACTACGTCGACTATAGATCGACTTATATAAACATACATATACGTTATTGTGATGACATGACGGTTACTTGATATAATACCATAGTATTAATATTAAGTATATGGGAACCTAAGTAAAACACTTAGGTATGAGTCACGACATTGTCGGTCTCTAGAGCATGGATCTCGAACATGAATATAACCTAGATTACTTCTAGGTATGCGTGAGACCCATTGGGCAGCTAACTAATAAATATATTCTCCTTAAGACAAAGAGCAGATCTTAAACATTATGATAGAGAGATGGTATGAGTTGAGGTGAGGAATCCCGGTAGTTTACGAACTACTTGGTTGCGCATTTGTGATCACTGAGGGGTACCCGATTGGGTTCCGCTCCAGGTTATACCCAATGAGCCCAAACTGGATCGTGGGTCAGGTGGCTACGACCTTTATATGGACGTCTTACGAGACATAAGAGAATAGTCAGGGGCCTCCGGACCTCTGGCGAAATGAGCACCTTTGTGTGTACGGGAGGACTACTGTCCATGGTGAGGTTATCGGGTTGTCCTAACATGACGCCCAACTGATATTAATAATTAAACATGGTTTGGATGGATGGGGCCTTAAAGGCCAAATTAAAGTAACTATGGAAGCTGTACGCTACAGCGAATTTACATTGTACATATGGATGAGGCCTTGAAGGCCAAATTAAATTAAATTAATAAAGGATGGCATACGCTACGACGATTGTACATTGTACATTATACTGTTATAGCTCGATACGTTCGATAAACAATTGTTGTTTGAGATATTAAATGAATGTTTGGATTGGATGGATGATTAAATGTTTATGAATATTTGGATGGATGATTATGTATATTATACATTTATATTACAGTATTGATTATAACTGTAAAATGGTAAAGCATGAAACCAATCTAATAATAAGATGGTTAAAATGACTAAGTGACCATTAGGGTCCAGGCCCGGCATACTCAGCGTCTATTGCTAATACTACACCATATGCAGGTTGTTCATTATCGCCGAAGCCGAAGTGCGGGAACAGGGTAATTAGAGTTTATTTGATTACCGCACAGGGAGTTTATTTGTATAAAGATATCAGACAGGTAAAGGTATTATGGTAAGGTTATGTATATTCCGGATTGGGTAGACGCTCACTTGTCGATGTTTATGATTTATGGACTTAGTATGATGTATAGGAGTTTCTCATTATCTCGGCGGTTAGCAGTTTGTTTATGTTGGAAGTTGGATGTAGTTTGGCTTCGTTGCTCGCATGGGCGAGTAATGGCCGGTGACACCCGAGTGAGTATTGTTGTTGTTATTAATTCTTCCGCTGTAAGACGTATTATTTATCGCTACGTGAGAGATTATTACGTGATTATGGAGAGGGGTGTTACAGCGTAGAGAATTTATTCTTGTTTTGGATCGTAGAGTTGGAGGTGAATGTGAAGGTGGAGGTGCTGATGCAGATCCTGTTGGTGCTGATGGTAGAGGTGCTGATGCAGGAGGTGCTAGCATTTTTTTCACAAATTTTTGTGACATATTTTTGTCATAAAATTTCCATTTTTATCACATATTTTTGTAACATTATTCTATCACATATTAAATGGTAAATTTGTGACAGAAAGTATAATTATGGGGTTGACATTTATCCCACATATTTGGTATAATGTTTAGAAATGGTCACCCCCTATTAGTGGACTTGTATACTGGTGTTGACATTTTTTCACACATTTTTGTGACATATTTTTGTCAACTACATTTTTCAGTCACGTGTTTGTGTAACATATTTGTGTCACATATTTGTGTTACATATTTATGTCACCCATTTATCGGTAAAATAAGTGAGATAAAATCTTAAAATAAGTGTGGGTGAAACTACATCTCCCTACTGTACCTCGTTGTTGTATGTACCGTTATTTGTGCTGTAATAGGTGATGTAGTTTTCTTCTCTCCGCTTTGTCTATGTACTTTACTGCATCTATTTTGTAATACTTTCTAGCATATACACAACATTCTGGTTAGTCAAGTTTTATTGTGCTTCAACCAATGCTTTTGTTGTGTGATCTTGATTTTTGTTGTATGATCTTGATTTTTGTTTGTTTTTTTATCTTGTTTCATATCAGTCACTTATTCCAATCAATATTGAACTAAGCCCAAACCGAAACCCACTTCTTAACACAAATTTGAGGCCAAGATTTGGCCTAAAACTCACCTTGGCCCATATCTGATCCGGCACAAAGTCTCCTTTGGCTCATTTCCAACCCGGCCAGAAGCCCATTTTGGCCCTAAACCTGAGGCCAATTTCAGCCCAATTCCAATCCTGGCCCATAAAAACTAAAATCAGCCCAAAAATATCTTTTCAAATGCAATTACAATTCCAAAACTCTTCAAAAAAATACACTCCCAAAAACTCAAAAATTCTTCAAAAATCATTCCACAAATTCCAAACACACTTTTTCTTCAAATCGATTCTCATAAGCTATTTCAAAATTCAAAGGAATTATTTTGTGGAATATTAAAGGAAAAACTCTTCTCAAATCATAGAAAACTTTTCTCACACATGCACAAAGTTCTTCTTACATATAGGATATCACTCATACAAAACTTCATTGTCACACCCTATGGTTTTAGGTATATCAAGAGTAAAAATTTCACAATCAAATATAGCTTTAAGAATATTGTACTAACAAAATCTTATTTCCCAAAAATAACCCTTCACATAGACGACCACCGGGTTATAAGATTCAAATGATTCTCGTATATCCATAGTGTTATACAGTATCTTCCTTGGAATAACACCTATATAAAAAGAAATATAATTACTAGTTAACACCATTATATTATTTAGTTAAAAGAATAAAATTCGCAAAGAAAACATAAATCTAAAAATATTTTAACCGTTTCTCTTGAGACGGCCTTGCAAGTTTATTTTTTCATATAGTTGAAGGGTGAGTGATAAGTATCGGAGTTGATTCTGTGTAAAGTTATAGTGTATCCTATGCCTTTCCCATTGTAGTTTCCAAAAGGTTTCGGCTTTCTTCTCCGTCATCTCATGCAAATTAGGCCACTTGGGTAAAAGTTCATGTTTGATATCCTTGAGCATTTGGAGGACAAACGGATGGGCATGTGGATTGGGTATAGGTAGAATTGGCCATAGGCCATGAATAGTAAAATGTTTTGGTAGCTTGATCTTTGCACTATCATCAAGTGAATAATGAATACCAAAACCATTTGGAAAAATGAGTGTAAGTAAGTAGAACTTCACTGCGCTAGGTGGAGGGGGGGTGGTGGTGTAGGAAGTCCTACGTCGACGTCCACTATGACGTCCACGTCTAAGCGCTGGTGATAGGTAAGTTTTTCACTGGTACTTGGACTAGGATGATGGACTGCAGTGGATGACTCTATAAATGGTGAAGAATTTACAGCCCAATATAGAGGTTCAAAACATAGGAAATTAAAAGCTATCAGATGTTGCCAATTAAAAGCTATAATTCATGGCCAGCTAGACCATCACTACCGTGCTAACTCTTCTGTCTTTAATGTGGATATAACTAAAATACGAAGAGTGCGTACAGAATTTATTCTTGTTTTGGATCGCAGAGTTGGAGGTGAATGTGAAGGTGGAGGTGCTGATGCAGATCCTGTAGGTGCTGATGGTAGAGGTGCTTATGCTGGAGGTGCGGGCATTTTTTTCACACATTTTTGTGACATATTTTTGTCATAAAATTTTCATTTTTATCACATATTTTTGTAACATTTTTCTACTCATTTTTCTATCACATATTTAATAGTAAATTTGTGACAGAAATTATAATTATGGGGTTAACATTTATCCCCCATATTGATGTATAATGTTTAGTAATGTCACCCCTATTAATGGACTTGTATATTTGTGTTGACAATTTTTCACACATTTTTGTGACATATTTTTGTCAACTACATTTTTCAGTCACGTGTTTGTGTAACATATTTGTGTGACATATTTATGTCACCCATTTAACGGTAAAATAAGTGAGATAAAATCTTAAAATAAGTGTGGGTGAAACTACATCTCCCTACTGTACCTTGTTGTTGCATGTACCGTTCTTTGTGTTTAATGGGTGATGTACTTTTCTTCTCTCCGCTTTGTCTATGTACTTTACTGCATCAATTTTGTAATATTTTCAAGCATATACACAACATTCTGCTAGTCAAGTTTTATTGTGCTTCAACCAATGCTTTTGTTGTGTGATCTTGATTTTTGTTGTATGATCTTGATTTTTGTCTGTTTTTGATCTTGTTTCATATCATTCACTTATTCCAATCAATGTTGAACTAAGCCCAAACCGAAACCCACTTCATAACACAAATTTGAGGCCCAGATTTGGCCCAAAACCCACCTTGGCCCATATATGATCCGACACAAAGTCTCCTTTGGCTCATTTCCGATCCTGCCCGAATCCCATTTTGGCCCTAAACCTGAGGCCAATTTTAGCCCAATTCCAAGCCTGGCCCATTAAAACTAAAATCAGCCCAAATCTATCTTTTCAAATGCAAGTACAATTCCAAAATTCTTCAAAAAAAAAACACTCCCAAAAGCTCATAAATTCTTCGAAAGTCATTCCACTAATTCCAAACAACACTATTTCTTCAAATCGATTCTCATCAGCAATTTCAAAATTCAAAGGAATTATTTTGTGGAATATTAAAGGAAAAACTATTCTCAAATCATAGAAAACTTTTCTCACACATGCTCAAAGTTCTTCTCACATTATAGGATACTCACTCATACAAAACTTCTTTGTCACACCCTATGGTTTAAGGTATATCAAGAGTAAAAATTTCACAATCGAATATAGCTTTAAGAATATTGTACTAACAAAATCTTATTTCCCAAAAATAACCCTTCACATAGACGACCACCGGGTTATAAGATTCAAATGATTCTCGTATATCCATAGTGTTATACAGTATCTTCCTTGGAATAACACCTATATAAAAAGAAATATAATTACTAGTTAACACCATTATATTATTAAGTTAAAAGAATAAAATTCACAAAGAAAACATAAATCTAAAAATATTTTGACCGTTTCTTTTGAGACGGCCTTACAAGTTTATTTTTTCATATAGTTGAAGGGCGAGTGAAAAGTATCATTGTTGATTCTGTTTAAAGTTAGAGTATATCCTATGCTTTTCCCATTGTTGTTTCCAAATGGTTACGGCTTTCTTCTCCGTCATCTCATGCAAATTAGGCGACTTGGGTAAAAGTTCATGTTTAATATCCTTGAGCATTTGGAGGACAAACAGATGGCATATGGATTGGGTATAGGTAGAATTGGCCATCGGCCATGAATAGTAAAATGTTTTGGTAGCTTGATCTTTGCACTATCACCAAGTGAATACTGAATACTAAAACCATTTGGCCAAATGAGTGTAAGTAAGTAGAATTCACTGCACTAGGTGGAGGGGGGGTGATTGAAATACCCCAAACCTTGACATGTTTTTTAAATATTAAACTATGGTATATTAAGGCTAAAAAGTTCCTTAGAAGCATTAGTGAACAATTTAAATCCATAGTAAAAAAATAAAGTACTATTAAGACAATTTGGGCAAAAACATGCTCTAAACTTGGAATGAACTTGGTTAGGACCCAAAGAGCCTACCAAGACTTTATTAACATGAAATTATGATTTTATAAGGCTAATTAAGTCCTTAAGAAACATTGGTTGACCACTTAAGCAAAAGAAAACACAAGAAAACACCATAAAGTCAATTTAAGCAAATACTTGCTCGAGACTTGGTGTAACTTTGTATGTAACACCCCAACCGTTAATCCTATGCTTACCGTCTAATCGTCCTGTTAATCCTACGAGTTCGCAGCGGAAATATTACTACTTACTACGGCGGGTGGTACAACGCCGCTAACCGCCCATACGGCTAGCTAGGCTTACCTTACTTACAGTCACGGTCTGATGCACATAGTGTACCGAGCTACTAAATTACTTACCAAAATATCATATTCCAATTACTTACATTCTGGATCACCGAGTATTAAAGCATATTAGATTACATCTTTTCTAAATTCCAAAAGAATGATTTTACCAACTACTCATCTATACTAATTCCCATTCTATCAAAATCCAAAAAGGTGTACCCCATGGTACACCGGCTAATCAAAAGCTATAGCCATGTACTACTTAGTACACCATCATGTTTCATTGTTCACAATCCAAAAAGAAGATAAAGAAATAAAATTAAGTCTTCGCATCTTCATCAATCTCGAGTACCTGCGTGTAGTAAAAATGGTCCCCCAAGGGGCTCAGCAAACGCTGCGTATAAACTCCGCATATACCGCGTGCTAGCTAGGGCACGCCGACTATTTGACGTCCACTAAACATGCTGTTCATTTATTTCATACATACATGCTTGCATATAACATACATTCACTCACCATACATTATTCATTCCAAGGCAACAATACAATAATGCACACCATACTTACCTTCACAAGGTTAGCCAAATTATGCATCCGGGTTAATCGGAATGCTTTTACTCTTTTACCCATTACTTACTTTTTCTTACTTACACTTACTTACTTTCATTTACTTTACTTACTCATTCTTACTTACTTACTTATACTCAAGTTAAGTCGTCGGGACCTCCGGCCCTGGGACTACGCCGTCCCACCTCCGGGATTTACTTGACTCACCAATCCGGGATGCTACCCACTTAAGGGATTTGGGCCGCGGACCAGTTTAAGAGTCAGGAATTGGAGCCAACCTCTCGTGACTCCGCATCCTCACACGTGGCCGAAACTATATCGGACTTCTACTCATTCCAATTTAATTACCAATTTAAGTTAGATTGGTTAGCTTGTTAGGAATAAGTTAGAAGCCCAAACACATTCACAATCGGTCACAGTACATTGCAACATTCATACAAGCATTCATATTCATTCATACATTTCATGAATTATACAAACTAAGATTTAAGAAAAATATTCACAACATACAACACTACATGTTCACAAGTATGCATATTAACTCCGATTCGTGCATTTATCTTATTTGGTGATCAATTAGCACACAACACACAAATCAGAGTAACCAAGATAGCATACGGGGCATGAGGAATCCATACCGTTCACCGTTGTACGTGTTTCCAAACGTCCTTCGGTGTCACAAATCAAGTCCTATTATATACATACAATTGAATGATTAATATACCTATCATCAACTTAACTCCTACTTACTATGTCTTCATACTTCTTACACTTACACTCTACTTACTTATTTTTCATTACTTAAGTTTTACTTTCTTACTTAATGTTGGCATACTTTCGTACATGTACATATATATATATATACATATTATTTAATTTAAATAATTTTTTTTTACTGGACCGGACTTGCGACCGACCTTGCAAGTCCGGTCCATTCCAGTAGCTTAGTTTAGGGAAATTCTTCTGGCCGACCGACCTTGCAAGTCCGGTCCCAAGGTCGGTCCATTCCAGTAAGTTTTGGTTTTGAAATTCTGGAGTCGACCGACCTTGCATGTCCGGTCCCAAGGTCGGTCCATTCCAGTAAGTTTCGTTACAGGCGAATTTTAGCCCGACGGACCTTGCAAGTCCGGTCGCAAGGTCGGTCCATTCCAGTAGCTTACTCGACGGAAAAATTTTGAGTCGACCGACCTTGCAAGTCCGGTCGCAAGGTTGGTCCATTCCAGTAGCTTACTCGATGGAAAATTTTTGAGTCGACCGACCTTGCAAGTCCGGTCGCAAGGTCGGTCCATTCCAGTAGCTTACTCGATGGAAAATTTTTGAGTCGACCGACCTTGCAAGTCCGGTCGCAAGGTCGGTCCATTCCAGTAGCTTACTCAATGGAAAATATTTGAGTCGACCGACCTTGCAAGTCCGGTCGCAAGGTCGGTCCATTCCAGTAGGTTACAGACGGGAGAATTTTCTAGTCCGACCGAACATGCAAGTCCGGTCGCAAGTCCGGTCGATTCCATAAGCTTTCCCGTCTTTGTAAATCTGGGCTCGACCGAACTTGCAAGTCCGGTCGCAAGTTCGGTCCGCCCCAGTATTTGCATTTTAATTTCTGTTTCCAGTCCTCTCTTTTACCCATCACTTCCCCATTGTTCCTACACTTAATCCCACATGTTATAACACTAATTAAACCTCATAATGCACCTTAATTCATTCATTAACTCTTTACACATTTCTATACTCATTCACTCACATAATTTTCCAAGTTTCATACAACACTCACCTAGCTTCTTCTCTAGTTGCATAATGCTACAGATTTTAACACTTACACTCCTCTTCTACATCTCCCTCTTCTATTGGCATTTCTAGCACCTCTAATACATTATAACTACATCAACTATCTCTCTCAACTTACCCTCTACCTATCTTAATCAAAATCTGTTACAACATACATTATTCACCTAGTTTCTAGTTTTCTTAAGTGTTCTAATTCTAGATAAATTTTGACATAACCTCCCCTAAAATCTTACATTCTCACCACATCATGTATTAACATTTTGTTACCCATTTCACCTGTTTCAAAACAGCAATAATATCCAAGCTCTCATACACCAATATCAACTACTAAACACTCATAAAAATTTCTGCACATAACCTCTTATTCCCAACTAGGTTTCAATCAGCTTTACATGTCTTTTAAGGTTTCAAAACATTTGTATGCTCTTATACACTACACTACTAATACACTATCATTTTACAATACCAATTTGTGCTACTAAAAATCTGTTACGTTATACATGTAACACCCCTACCGCTAATACCGTCATTACTGTACAAATACTTACCTTCGCAGCGGATACTCCATACACAACGGCGGGTGTACAATGCCGTTAGTCACCCACGTGACTAACAAGGCGAGTTACAATACTACATACTATCGGTCTGATGAAAATGAACATACCGAGTGCTCTACACAATACAACAATTTCCCTTGCATACTCAACCATAATACATATACAACTCCAATACGATACTATACCGAGTATACTACAATCCTTAAATTACTGATACAGTTTAAACTTCCAAATTCGCATTACAATACAAGTACCAATCCCTACTATACAACTACCCATGCTTACGTAGCAGTCCCCGTCCTACTCTCTCGAACGGTGATCAGCTTCGGGTACCTGCACACTAAAAACGGTCCCCCGAAGGGGTCAGCTTACGCTGAATATGACTTTCGCATATACCGCGTGCTAACCGCGGTACATCGACTACTTTGGGTCGGATATACATGGAGTTCATTTTACATGCATACATACATACTATTACTACACAATACATTCATCAATACTTACATTCACATACAAGGTTCAATATCTACTAAGGAAGACAATTCGATAGTTGACCGTTCGTATTAGTTACTTACTCGTTACTACTTCGGGGTTGTTCGATATTCATTACTCTACTCGTACCTGCTCCTTTCTTGTTACTCATTACTTTACTCTTACATACTCCTCACTCCATGCTCATACCCTTACTCGTACACACTCCTTATTCCATACTCGTTACTATACTTGTACATACTCACTGCTCAATACTCTGTACTTACTCATACGCACTCATTACTCAATACTTACTCATACGTACTCTATACTCAATACTCAGTACTTACTCATACATACTCAATACTCGGTACTCATTACATACTCGTACTTACGCAATACTCAATACTCATTACTCGGTCTCTGGGCGGAGTCATACACAAGACTCGCCACCGGGCTTACAATCCGAAGGCTATGCACTTAGCTCCTCAAATATACAATTGTCCATTTCTGCCGGACTACTCAAATTCCCAACACTCCTCTCATGGAGTATCTTACAATCTCTTGGATTAGCCTAGAAGTATCTCTCTTGATAACCTCCACTAGCTTAGGGAATTACTACCGTCTAGTATTCTCAGGTTTAAGGGTTTCCCCAACATATCAAATACTCTCATGTTCGGGTCATTACTTACATCAGTCGGGTCCTCTCACAGTGGGTCGACTAATTGCTAAGGGGTTTGGAGGTCCCTCATCATTCTTTACTACTCTCATGGTTCATGTCTTGCACCAGGATTAATTCCTCTACTAGGGGTTACTTAAATACTTCCACTACTTATTATTTGTGGATTATTCATTTCGGTTCTCCTACCGTTATCGGGAGGTTATTACTCCCGTACACTCTCTCACATTCTAGTGAGTTCATTGGGTTGTGTTATCGTTTATTGATTTGATAGTTTAGTGCGTTACTACGTTTCCATTAGTTCACACCATGACTCTTACTACGAGTCACTACACAACAAGACTCATTTATGAGTCGTACTACGCACTAAATGAAGCCACACAATCAATCAGGAAGGGTTAGCTCACACAACATACATCAAGACATACAATGAAGGCAATAAATCATTTTCATGCTTTAGTCTTGATTAGCCGGCATACAGCACACAAATCAACGTAACTCGGTTAGCATACGGGGCATGAGAAAATCATACCTTTCACCGGGGTTAGCTTTACCGTGTGTTCCCTTGTTCCTTGGTTCAAACTTGTTCCACTGATAATGTTTCAAACATGTTATTAATACTATGTTCATACGGTACGCAAAGAATTACTACTCCCGTACTTACCCCGTTATCCCGGTATACTTAGTTTTACTCATGTCAAACTATGTCCTTACTTCTCATTCATTTCCTACACTTGTTTACACTTCTTAGGGTCTTTAAATATCACCAAACAAGGCCTTAACAACTTCTAAACCCATTACCAATCAATCCCCCATGTTTAGAGCTCTTTAAAACACTCACGGCTAAATTTTGGGGGTGGTCCGGGACTTGGTCCGGACCCAAAGTCCCGGACCAATACTTCGGCGCACTCTCGGCTACATTTTCTACCTGGTCCTGGACTTGGTCCTGGACTTAAGTCCCGGACCAACTGCTGTATCAACTCTCGGGGCATTTTTAAGGGCGGTCCGGGACCTTATACAAGGGCTAGGTCCCAGACCCTGCTAAAACCTGCAACTAAGGTGATTTTTCAACCCCAAATCAACCCTTAATCCACCCCTAATCATTCCATAAACTTTCCACATGTTTCCTACATGTTTAAACACCTTAAAACACTCCTTAAACCACCTCAAATCATTGGTCCAATCCTTGCTCAATTCTTGCTTAAGTTCTACATTCTCATCCTTGCATTTTTACACTTTGCACACTTGTGCATTCCTAACTTCCTCTTGGTGGGTTACTACCCTCTACCAACTTCACCAAATTGCTTATTGACCATTACAATTCCATCTTAGACAAATGCACTACCTATACCCAAGTCAAATCTCCATCTTCAAGGTTACAAACACTAACTCTTTCTCTTGTTTTTCCAATGCATTTTCACATGCTATTTGCTACAGATTTTGCATTCTTATATCCTCATATCACCACTACCATTCCATGGTTACTAAGTATCTCTACTAACACCAATACATACCTTGGCTCTCCCATTCACCAAGTCATTCTTTAATGCACAATTCCTACCAAAATTTTGCCATAGTTCACCTACTTTTCTTACATCCTCAAATACACATTCTCTCATCAAATTCAACCTAAAGCTAGCCACACCCAACAAGGGTCCTACCAGCACACAAGGTTCATACAACATTCCTCCAAAGCATATACACAATTCTCCAAATCCAATACAATGCATTAACATAAATACATGGCACTTTGGCCCTTACTTTGCAATTCAATTTCACAACTCCCTCCTATACTAAGCAAGCAAATTTTCTCACATGTTTTGGGTTCATTGATTCATTTACCCATCCCATTATCCTAATACATATAGATAGTGTATTAAGATAGGTTTTTCTTACCTTGAGATCACAATTCTCCTTTTAAGTTCTCCACCTCTCCTCTTCTTCATTCTCGGTCAAGTTGAGCCATGGGGTTACCAAACCCCAAGCCAACATTCAAGAACACAAAATAGATACAATTATAATCCTTAACCCATTGGATAACTCTAATTCATTGTAAGGCTTAAATGTCATTAGTTAGGGTTTTACCTTGGAGCTTCAAGAGAGGTTTTTAAGCCTTGGATACAAAAGAGAGTTCCTCCACCATTGGAGAGTTGAACCAAGCTCAAACAAAGAAGAAACAAGGCATTACAAGAAGGGGCAAAAATCGGCCAAGGCATGGAAATGGAGAAAATGAGTTTTTCTCTTGAATCTTTTTACCTTAAGTGGAAGAGGAGACTCCATGCTTCGATTTGGTACCATTTCCCCTTCAAATGGGCAAAACCCATGGAGATGAAGTTGCTCATTTTCGGATTTTGAAAAGATAGAAATGTAGAGCTTGAAGAGGGGAGTTCAAATATGTATTTTGTTTTACATTTGGAGCTCAAGTGAAGCTAGAGCATGAGGTAGAAGATGGAGTTGCCATGGAAGCCATGAGAGGGCTTCAAAATCGCTGCAAGGGGAAGAAGAAGAGGGGTATCACGATGGGGGAAGGAAAGAATAGAAGAGAGAGAAGAAAAGTGAGGAAAGAGAGTGCTCTTTTTGCTTTTGTATTCTTTTTTCTTTCTTCTTTCTTTTTCTTCTTCCTTTATTTATTTATTTATTGTGTGAGAGGGAAGGGGGGAATCGGTTGACACACAGCCCCTTGGGGGTTTTAAAATTTTTATTTACAATAGTGGACACACTAGTTTGGTTTATTTATGCTTTTACCCCACAACTTCCCGTTTTTGATAGTTTTACTAACCGGAACCCGTTTTCCGGAATTTTCTCGTTTTATTATTTTCATTGGTTATTAAGCTTCCATAAATGCTTAATAATTTTTATTTAATGATTTATAATTTTTACGGGTCTGTTTGACCACTTAAAGTCGCATTTTCGGGTTCCCTCGAAAAACGTGCGCTAAAGCTCTTTTGGCGTTTTAATACATTTCTTGGATCCGTTTTCTTCGGGAATCATTCCCGTATACTAATTAGGCATGAATAAGCCTTAAGAATCCTTACAATACTCTAACCAAGGTCTCGTACCTCCTATGGTTATTTAACGCTCATTTTAGCGTTTTCCGCTTTCTAAGCGTTTTCTCATTTCTTTGGATTTATTTTCTTTACCAAAAATTACTTAGGCACTATTAGGCCCTTAAATACTGTATTAAAATATTCTAATCACCATATTTAAGTTTGGGGTATTTCAATACATTACTAACTACACAAGAGAATGTGATTTACCTTCTTTTTCTTCTAATTATTTTTCTCTTCTTGCTTCTTCCTTCTCGCTCCTTCTTCCTTTTCTCCACCGGTTTAGCAACCCAACTCCTCTAACACTATAACCCATACATTTACATGTTTCAATACTTAAAACTATCATTAAACATTATTTGAGTTCTAATACACATTCTAGGGTTTAGGAGTTCATTACCTCACAAGGGTGCAGATGAAGCTTGTAGTGGCTCAAGAACAAGATTTCCAACTCCACCAACAAGCCAAAATCGGCTATAGAACAAGAGAACCAAACAAGAGTTTAGCTAGATTTTCGTTTTGCCCTTAAGGCTAGAAAAAGATGGAGTTTTTAAGAATATTTTTACCTCAATAGGACAAGGAGAATGAGGTGGTTCTAGTGGTGGTCTTGAAGCTCCAAATGCTCCATACCCATGGAGATGAAAGTTGTTGTTTTCGATTTTTGAAAAGATAGGAATGTAGCTCTTGAGGAGAGGATTCCAATGGTACAAGTTTTGTAATTTTTGGAGGAGATTTGAGGGAGTTACAAGAGGAAAGAAGATGGAGTTTGTGAGTGGTCTTCAAAACTCCATAGATGTCGCTGGGAAGGAGAAGGAAGAAAGAAAAGAGAGTGAGGGGGATGGGGTTTACGTGAGTGAGAGGAAAAGAGGGTAGGAGAGAGAGTGGTAAAGTGAGTGGGGGTTTACTTTATTATTTTTGTTTGTTTGTAAATAAGAGAGTGTGAGTGAGTGTGTGAGAGAGGGGAAATGGGGGGCGGCTGGCACTACACACACACACACAATTTTTGCTTTTTATTTTAAAAGTGGACACATAAGTTTGGTCTATTTATATTTCTACCCCGCGACTTCCCGTTGTTGACAGTTTTTACTAATCTCTCGTTTTCTTGATTTTATTGGTCCTAAGACTTCACTAATATTTATTAATGATTATTTAGTTGACCAAAATTGTTACGAGTCTATTTGACCCGCTTAAAGTCACGTTTTCCCGGTTACCTCGAAAAACGCGCTTTAAGGTTCGTTAGTGATTTTAATCCATTTTAAGGATCCATTTTCTTCGGGATTTGTTCCCTCATGATTATTTATACTTAATTAAGCTTCTAAATTATTTATTAGCCTAATTAATCACTATTTTTAATTACGGGGTATTTCAATCTACCCGCCTTAAGAAACTTTGCCCTCAAAGTTGCTCAAGGTTAATGGTTTAGGTAATTCTACTCATTAGGCAACCAATTGCACTAATGTGTCTTACTACACCTATGAGGTGTTTACTTCCTTCCACATTGCAAACATACATACTTCAAGCATCATACTCAATTCACATACACAATTCAACCTTTTCCATACATACCATTCCACAATACACCATTACAATCCACAATACACATTACACAAACATCATCCATCATACATACACTACACATTACACATACATACACATACCAATTCACTTACACTACATGTGCCATACAAACATTTATTACAATACCTACACACTAAGCAATGCTTACCCCAATGCAATGCAAAAGCAAAAGGGCTCTACCCCCCTTAAAAGGGGTACGACCCGTACCCGTATTGCTAAATACTAGACTCTCTAGTCTATGAACAGCTGTGGGTACTTAGCCTTCATGGCATCCTCCAATTCCCATGTCGCTTCTTCAACATTATGGTTTGACCATAGGACCTTCACCATTCGTATAGACTTATGGCGAGTGTCTCTGGTCTTCCTATCGAGGATTCTCACTAGGGTTTCAACATATCTCATATTTGGCTCAATGGATAAGTGCTCGGGCTCTAACACATGAGAAGGATCAGCAATATACTTCTTGAGTTGTGACACATGAAATACATCATGGACACGCCCCAAGTCCTCAGGTAGTGCTAACCTGTAGGCTACAGATCCAACTCTTTCGGTGATAGTGTACGGCCCTACAAACTTTGGGCTTAGCTTGCCCTTCTGACCAAAACGGAAGACACCCTTCATAGGTGAAACGCGCAAGAACACTTGGTCGCCCACGGCGAACTCAAGGTCGCGTCGTCTCACATCCGCATAGGATTTCTGTCTATCTTGGGCTGCCTTCATGTTAGCTCTAATCTGCTGCACTTCAGCTTGCACTTGCTCAAGATACTCCGGTCCTATTATGACCGCTTCACTTGACTCATCCCAACACAAGGGTGTACGGCAAGGTCTACCGTATAGAGCTTGGAAAGGCGACATCTTAATCGAGGCGTGATAACTATTATTATACGAGAACTCGATAAGATGAAGCTTATCTAACCAACTCCCCTGAAAGTCCAAGGCACATGCCCGAAGCATGTCCTCTAGTGTCTGGATGGTCCTTTTTGTCTGACCGTCGGTCTGAGGATGGAAGGCGGTACTCAACTTCAGTTCTGTACCCAACGCTTCCCGTGTAGCTCTCCAGTATCTTGAAAGAAATCTGGTGTCGCGGTCAGATACTATAGTCTTTGGGACTCCGTGATGTCTGATGATCTCCTTATCGAAAAGCTCAGCTAGCTTTACTACCTTCCAGGTGTCCTTCATCGGTATGAATCTAGCAACCTTGGTAAGGCGATCGACTACAACCCAGATCATGTTGAGTCCTCCCCTGGCAGGTGGGAGTCCTACAACAAAATCCATGGAGATATCATGAAATTTCCACTCCGGAAATGGCATAGTTTGTACCATTCCGCCCCGTCTACGGTGTTCAAATTTTACCTTTTGGCATGTTAGGCATCTCAATACAAATTCTGTCACATCTGATTTCATTCCAGACCACCAGAAGTACCTCTTCATGTCTTTGTACATCTTGGAGGCTCCCGGATGGACTGCCAATGTGGAACAGTGTGACTCTCGCAGGATGCGATCCCTTAGCTCAGCATTGCTTCGGGGGATGCATAGCCTGCCATTTAACCGAATCAAACCATCTTCATGCAGCTTGAAGTCATACTTCTTCTTCTCAAATGTACCATTCTCGATCTTGTGTCTGATTTCGGTTAAGTAAGGGTCGCTCAACTGAGCGTCTCGCACCTCGTCAACCAAGCTAGATGAAGCGAGTAGCGAATGGAGCGAGTGTGCTCGACGACTCAGGGAGTCGGCTACAATGTTTGCCTTCCCTTCCTTATACTGCAGATTGATGTCATAGTCTGAAAGAAATTCCATCCATCCTCTCTATCTCAAGTTCAATTCTTTCTGAGTGAATACATACTGTAAGCTCTTGTGGTCGGAGTAGATGGTGATGCTTACCCCATAGAGATAGTGTCACCATATCTTCAAGGCGAAGACAATGGCTCCTAACTCTAAATCGTGAGTCGGGTAATTCTCCTCATGCTTTTTCAGCTGGCGGGAGGCATAAGCAACAACCTTGCCATGCTGCATGAGTACGCATCCCATTCCTTTGCCTGATGCATCACAATATACCTCAAATCCCTCTGTGCCCTCTGGAAGAGTAAGGACGGGCGCTGAGGTCAATGAGTCTTTTAGTTTCTGAAATGATAACTCGCACTCGTGTATCCATACAAACGGTGCATCTTTCTTCATCAATGTAGTCATGGGCTTAGCGACTTTCGAGAAGTCCTTTACAAATCTCCGGTAGTAACCGGCTAGACCAAGAAAGCTCCTAATGTCGGTAACAGTCTTGGGTCTAGGCCATGATCGTACAGCTTCTATCCTAGAAGGGTCAACCGAGATACCTGCACTCGAGATGACATGTCCAAGGAATGATACCTGATCAAGCCAAAACTCGCATTTGGAGAACTTCGCATACAGCTGGTTCTCGCGCAGTGTCTCAACCACTTTCCTCAAGTGAGTTTCATGTTCCTCTGCTGATTTTGAATATACAAGTATGTCGTCGATGAAGACAACCACTGAAGTGTCCAACTGCTCACTGAATAGACGGTTCATGAGGTCCATGAATTTAGCTGGTGCATTTGACAAACCGAATGGCATCACTGTGAATTTGTAGTGGCCATATCTGGTACGGAATGCCGTTTTCTCAATGTCTTGTTCCTTGATGGCAATTTGATGATACCCTGAACGGAGGTCGATCTTGGAGAAGACTGAAGCTCCTTTCAACTGGTCGAATAGGTCGTCGATGCGTGGCAATGGGTATTTGTTTTTGATTGTGACCGCATTCAGCTCGCGGTAGTCAATACATAGTCGGAGGCTACCATCCTTCTTCTTCACAAAGAGGACCGGTGCTCCCCAGGGTGATACGCTCGGGCGTATAAACCCTTTGTCTAGAAGGTCTCTTAACTGTTCTTTCAATTCGGTCATTTCTGCAGGTGCCATGCAGTACGGTGCCCTAGCAATGGGACCGGTACCTGGCAATAGATCAATTTCAAATTCCACTGCTCTCGGTGGTGGCATGCCGGGTAGCTCCTTAGGGAATACATCGGGATATTCGGATACAATGGGTACTTCATCACTGAACTCTGGATCTCGCTCCAGGTCTTGTACATAACACAGGTACACTTCTTGGCCCTTTCTGAGCTCCCGGTACATAGCCATGGCAGATATGAGTGTGGTCGAAGGCTCTCTCGGTCTCTGGCGGTAAGATACAGTAACCCCAGAAGGACTCTTGAGCAGCAAACGATGCTCGGCGCAGAGGATTCTACCCTTGTGCCGCTCCAACCAATTCATTCCAATGATTAAGTCGAATCCCAATCCATTGAATTCGATGAAGGAAATGGGAAACAATTCGCCTTTGATTTGGATTGTGGCTGATTGATAGTACTTGGTGCACTTTACTCGCTCCTTCGATGGGAGAGTAACCATGAAATTCGGTAGCTCATCCGCATCTAGCTTCAACCTCTTCGTGAAAGATGGTGATACGAAGGTGTGAGAGGCGCCGGAGTCGAATAACACATTGGCATCAATGCAATTTACTGGGAATGTTACTGTTAAGATGGAGCCGCTTCTGCCGGCTTGTGCTTCAGTGAGGATGCTCAGGTTACCTTCGGTACCGAGTCCACAACCTATTGGATTCACAATTGGATAAGTATTGATGGTGGACATAAGTGGAATTGAATAAACACTGCTCTTTATTGATAAACCAACCATCATACAAACCGTGTCTCTAATACACGTTACTAATGGATTACATGATACTTTAAAGTTAATACTTTCTAAAGGTAAGGTTCAGGCGTCCTGGTTTCATGTGTGTGGCATTGACTATTGCCGGCGGCGCCGTATTCAACTTGATCTTGTTGATCCCGTGATACAGCATCCTAGAGTTTCCACCCATGATTAGGACATCTCCTGATCTCAATACCAGTTTCTGCGCGAGGTCCACACGCTTCTGCTCGCTATACAGGAATACGGCGTCATCACCAATGGACCAAGACACTACGGGCACTCCTTGTTCAAGAGATTCTGCTGTCTCGTCCTTGTCTTGGTGTAACCCAAGTCGTCCTTCTTTCTCGTAGAAGTTGACGATACAGAGATCCGCTTCAAGTGCAGGGACCGGTTCAGGTTCACATTGTTGTGCAAGTTCTACTGCTTGTGTGATGAGTGTCTGAAACTCTGGAGGTATTGTCGGTGGCGTCGCTCCATCTTGTGTTCGTGTCTCCTGGTATGTCTTGGTATAAGGATTCCAGTACTTTCCCAAGCACATCATTTTTAGCTTCATCTTCGCTCCAGCGGGGAATTCGGGTGTGTAAAATCCACCTTGACCCGTTCCTAGCTCGTTGCATCGTCGGATGATTGAGATTTGTGCTTCGGGTGTCAGGTATCCCCTTAATAAGATCATACCTGGTCGGATAACCTGACACTGTTCGTTGGTGTAGTCGTGGTTGGTGATTTCGATCTCTTCTTGATTCAAGTTTACCGGTATCGGGTAACAGATACTAAAGCTTCCTATGGTTACAAATTTCGTCTACGGTGAGTACTAGTTTCAACTACTTCATTTCATGCTTAATACATACTTCAATTTATTTATTCATGCATTCACTCAAACAGTTACTCTACTACATGCTATTTCAAGGATTAAAGGTTTAGATTACTACCTAGGCCGGATTTAGAACCGGACCCATCACGGTCAATCACGTGAAGGACAGGCTGCCTCTGAGGTGCACCCCGCGGAGGTCCCCGGGATCCCTGTCCCTGTGGTGCCTTCTGGGTCGGTGCATCGCCAGATGCAACCTCCTTGCCTTCCCTCTGCCTGTAGCTTTGGTAGTTCCCCTTTGGCTTCCCATTCTCTGGGCATTTATTGGCTGTGTGACCGGGTTTTTGGCAGCTATAGCACTTGATGTCCCTCCCATAACAGTCCTTACCAGGATGGTCCTGGTTGCACTTTCTGCACACATAGGTGCGGCCATCGGAGAAGGTTTTGTCGACACCGGAGCTAGAACCTGAGGTTAGAGGGTTAGCACATGAGTGCGTGGATATATTAGATACATTACTTGTACGATTACGATTTAGAGATAGAAGTTTACCCTTTGGTGGGTGTGATCTCAGTGGCTTTGCTGCCAGCGGTGCAGAATAACCAAGCTGAAGAAGCTCAACTGGTTTGCCCTGCTCACCATGGGCACTGCTCTCACCTGGGGATTTCTTTTGGGATTGCTGAAAGAAATTCCCCTTCTTCTTTTCCAACTCTTCCCCTGGTTCTGCTCCTCAGTACTAGTGTTATTGTTGTTGGCTTTGCGCTTCAGCGGGTTCTTCATCCCTTAACTGGCAAGTGATTTCGACGCGAGAAGCCGCGGATAACACTCCTGAATTCAGGTATTAGCCGGGATTCTATTTAAGAAAGGATAAGGAAAATTCAAAGAATTCAAGGAATTTAAGGAATTGAAATGTACTAAGGGTTAACTGATATTTACCTGAAGGAGGTAAATCTCGTGTAGCCCATACCGTACCGTAGGCGATGGCTCAGACCGCCATAGAAGCGATCGACCAACACCTGGCCGGTGTATCCTAGATCAGGGAGGAGACGGAGGATGGAGGTAAAGGTGCGGTAGTACTCGTCGACAGACATCTTGTCTGTCATCTTTAAGGCATCTAGCTCTAGCCTTTTCTTAGTTTTACATGCTCCGGATAGTACTTGGATCGGAGGAGTGATGCAAAGAATCCCAATCGAATGTGGGGTCACTGACGTGCTCGTGCTTAACTAGCTTCCACCAATCCATGGCTGCATCTTTCAGGTAGTAAGCAGCAACTCTGACTCGAACTCCAGCAGGAGCTTCGAGGGTTTCGAAAGCCGTCTCCATCTCGGAGATGTAGGCCTCGAGCTTAGCCGGATCACTCTCGCCCCTAAAACAGGGAGGGCAGAGTTCCGCTACAGCTTTTACCCAGTTGCTTCTCTGGGTGGCGGGGGAGGGATTGGTCCCGCTTGGTTCTATTGGTTTTGCTGAGTTTGTTGCACAGCTTGGATTACTTGTGGTAGCATCTGCGCTACCGTGGCGGCGACGATCTCAGCTATCGTCTGCGCGCCGGGTCCGTCATTGCCCCTCCTCTAGGGCGACCTGGACCTCTTCCTGACATCTGAATATTTAACAGTTACATTAGGTTGCAAGATATGACTCAAAGGTCTTGGAATTTAAGCAAGATATCGTTCCTAAGAACGTCAAGGGTATCCGTTGTTAACAACGGTAGTTCCTAGTTAGGTTTCTAAGTATCCGTCTTAAGACGGTTGAAATCCTAACTCGGTAATCCCCTATGCTCGGTACTATGGACATCAGAGCGTAACTACGCTCTGATACCACTTTTTGTAACACCCCAACCGCTAATCCTATGTTTACCGTCTAATCGTCCTGTTAATCCTACGAGTTCGCAGCGGAAATATTACTACTTACTACGGCGGGTGGTACAACGCCGCTAACCGCCCATACGGCTAGCTAGGCTTACCTTACTTACAGTCACGGTCTGATGCACATAGTGTACCGAGCTAAAATTACTTACCAAAATATCATATCCAAATACTTACATTCTGGATCACCGAGTATTAAAGCATATTAGATTACATCTTTCTAAGTTCCAAAAGAATGAGTTTACCAACTACTCATCTATACCAATTCCCATTCTATCAAAATCCAAAAAGGTGTACCCCATGGTACACCGGCTAATCAAAAGCTATAGCCATGTACTACTTAGTACACCATCATTCATTGTTTACAATCCAAAAGAAGATAAAGAAATAAAATTAAGTCTTCGCATCTTCATCAATCTCGAGTACCTGCGTGTAGTAAAAATGGTGCCCCAAGGGGCTCAGCAAACGCTGCGTATAAACTCCGCATATACCGCGTGCTAGCTAGGGCACGCCGACTATTTGACGTCCACTAAACATGTGTTCATTTATTTCATACATACATGCTTGCATACAACATACATTCATCACAATACATTATTCATTCCAAGGCAACAATACAATAATGCACACCATACTTACCTTCACAAGGTTAGCCAAATTATGCATCCGGGTTAATCGGAATGCTTTTACTCTTTTACTCATTACTTACTTTTTCTTACTTACACTTACTTACTTTCATTTACTTTACTTACTCATTCTTACTTACTTACTTATACTCAAGTTAAGTCGTCGGGACCTCCGGCCCTGGGGACTACGCCGTCCCACCTCCGGGATTTACTTGACTCACCAATCCGGGATGCTACCCACTTAAGGGATTTGGGCCGCGGACCAGTTTAAGAGTCAGGAATTGGAGCCAACCTCTCGTGACTCCGCATCCTCACGCGTGGCCGAAACTATATCGGACTTCTACTCATTCCAATTTAATTACCAATTTAAGTTAGATTGGTTAGCTTGTTAGGAATAAGTTAGAAGCCCAAACACATTCACAATCGGTCACAGTACATTGCAACATTCATACAAGCATTCATATTCATCATACATTTCATGAATTATACAAACTAAGATTTAAGAAATATTACAACATACAACACTACATGTTCACAAGTATGCATATAACTCCGATTCGTGCATTTATCTTATTTGGTGATCAATTAGCACACAACACACAAATCAGAGTAACCAAGATAGCATACGGGGCATGAGGAATCCATACCGTTCACCGTTGTACGTGTTTCCAAACGTCCTTCGGTGTCACAAATCAAGTCCTATTATATACATACAATTGAATGATTAATATACCTATCATCAACTTAACTCCTACTTACTATGTCCTTATACTTCTTACACTTACACTCTACTTACTTATTTTCATTACTTAAGTTTTACTTTCTTACTTAATATTGGCATGCTTACATACATGTACATATATATATATATGTAGGTATATATATATATATATATATATATATATATATATATATATATATATATATATATATTATATACATATTATTTAATTTAAATAATTTTTTTTACTGGACCGGACTTGCGACCGACCTTGCAAGTCCGGTCCATTCCAGTAGCTCAGTTTACGGAAATTTCTGGCCGACCGACCTTGCAAGTCCGGTCCCAAGGCCGGTCCATTCCAGTATGTTTTGGTTTCGAAATTCTGGAGTCGACCGACCTTGCATGTCCGGTCCCAAGGTCGGTCCATTCCAGTAAGTTTCGTTACAGGCGAATTTTAGCCCGACCGACCTTGCAAGTCCGGTCGCAAGGTCGGTCCATTCCAGTAGCTTACTCGACGGAAAATTTTGAGTCGACTGACCTTGCAAGTCCGGTCGCAAGGTCGGTCCATTCCAGTAGCTTACTCGATGGAAAATTTTTGAGTCGACCGACCTTGCAAGTCCGGTCGCAAGGTCGGTCCATTCCAGTAGCTTACTCGATGGAAAATTTTTGAGTCGACCGACCTTGCAAGTCCGGTCGCAAGGTCGGTCCATTCCAGTAGCTTACTCGATGGAAATTTTTTGAGTCGACCGACCTTGCAAGTCCGGTCGCAAGGTCGGTCCATTCCAGTAGGTTACAGACGGGAGAATTTTCTAGTCCGACCGAACTTGCAAGTCCGGTCGCAAGTCCGGTCGATTCCCAGAAGCTTTTCCGTCTTTGTAAATCTGGGCTCGACCGAACTTGCAAGTCCAGTCGCAAGTTCGGTCCGCCCCAGTATTTGCATTTTAATTTCTGTTTCCAGTCCTCTCTTTTACCCATCACCTCCATTGTTCCTACACTTAATCCCACTTGTTATAACACTAATTAAACCTCATAATGCACCTTAATTCATTCATTAACTCTTTACACATTTCTATACTCATTCACTCACATAATTTTCCAAGTTTCATACAACACTCACCTAGCTTCTTCTCTAGTTGCATAATGCTACAGATTTTAACACTTACACTCCTCTTCTACATCTCCCTCTTCTATTGGCATTTCTAGCACCTCTAATACATTATAACTACATCAACTATCTCTCTCAACTTACCCTCTACCTATCTTAATCAAAATCTGTTACAACATACATTATTCACCTAGTTTCTAGTTTTCTTAAGTGTTCTAATTCTAGATAAATTTTGACATAACCTCCCCTAAAATCTTACATTCTCACCACATCATGTATTAACATTTTGTTACCCATTTCACCTGTTTCAAAACAGCAATAATATCCAAGCTCTCATACACCAATATCAACTACTAAACACTCATAAAAATTTCTGCACATAACCTCTTATTCCCAACTAGGTTTCAATCAGCTTTACATGTCTTTTAAGGTTTCAAAACATTTGTATGCTCTTATACACTACACTACTAATACACTATCATTTTACAATACCAATTTGTGCTACTAAAAATCTGTTACGTTATACATTACTAACTACACAAGAGAATGTGATTTACCTTCTTCTTCTAATTGTTTTTCTCTTCTTGCTTCTTCCTTCTCTCTCCTTCTTCCTTTTCTCTACCGGTTTACCAAACCAACTCCTCTAACACTATAACCCATACATTTACATGTTTCAATACTTATAACTATCATTAAACACTATTTGAGTTCTAATACACATTCTAGGGTTTAGGAGTTCATTACCTCACAAGGGTGCAGATGAAGCTTGTAGTGGCTCCAGAACAAGATTTCCAACTCCACCAACAAGCCAAAATCGGCTATAGAACAAGAGAACCAAACAAGAGTTTAGCTAGATTTTCGTTTTGCCCTTGAGGCTAGAAAAAGATGGAGTTTTTAAGAATATTTTTACCTCAATATGACAAGGAGAATGAGGTGGTTCTAGTGGTGGTCTTGAAGCTCCAAATGCTCCTTACCCATGGAGATGAAAGTTGTTGTTTTCGATTTTTGAAAAGATAGGAATGTAGCTCTTGAGGAGAGGATTCCAATGGTACAAGTTTTGTAATTTTTGGAGGAGATTTGAGGGAGTTACAAGAGGAAAGAAGATGGAGTTTGTGAGTGGTCTTCAAAACTCCATAGATGTCGCTGGGAAGGAGAAGGAAGAAAGAAAAGAGAGTGAGGGGGATGGGGTTTACGTGAGTGAGAGGAAAAGAGGGTAGGAGAGAGAGTGGTAAAGTGAGTGGGGGTTTACTTTATTATTTTTGTTTGTTTGTAAATAAGAGAGTGTGAGTGAGTGTGTGAGAGAGGGGAAATGGGGGGCCGGCTGGCACTACACACACACACACAATTTTTGCTTTTTATTTAAAAGTGGACACATAAGTTTGGTCTATTTATATTTCTACCCCGCGACTTCCCGTTGTTGACAGTTTATACTAATCTCTCGTTTTCTTGATTTTATTGGTCCTAATACTTCACTAATATTTATTAATGATTATTTAGTTGACCAAAATTGTTACGAGTCTATTTGACCCGCTTAAAGTCACGTTTTCCCGGTTACCTCGAAAAACGCGCTTTAAGGTTCGTTAGTGATTTTAATCCATTTTAAGGGCATATGTGATGTTGTGTGTATTTACAGGTTAAAGGCATTTAATGTGTGGAAATTCAACGTTTAAGATTAATGCAATTTAAGGGCCTAAGAGCCATGTTATTTAAGGGTCTAAGTGACAATAAATTTAAGTTTATGCACTATATTGTGATGTAGTGTAGTTTAAAGGTTTAGTTGTGTGTAAAGAACATCTTTTTTGAAGATGAATGTCTTTGATGGTTAAAGGATGAAAAAAACCATGTGTTTGTGTGTAAGAGTGTGTATTAAGGGATTGAGTGTTCTTGGATTGTTTAAAAGTGAAAAACTATGTGTTTTGGTGTAAGGTGATACAAGAGAAGCTGTGTCAAAATTTGGAGACTAAACAAGGAGTTCTAAATGTTTAAAAGAAATTTGGTAACCTAGGTTGTACTAGGGATGGTTAAGGTTTAAATTGGAGAAAGAAAGTGAGTTAAGGTGTTGTTAGGTGTTAAAATGTCTTGGGCATTGTCTTTGAGGTTTAGTGAGCAAAAAGGATGTTTTCAAATACACCTAAGTCATGATGAGTGTGTTGTTGAGACTTGTGCAAAGTTTGATGAACAATGGAAGTATAATGCCTTGTGAAGGTTTAAATAAGAACTTGTGGGAAAGACTTGGAAGTTAGTGTAAAGGGGATGATTGTATTGCAAAATGTTTTAAGGAGTGGTAATAATGTATTGAAGGAATACTTTGGTTAGTTGAGGAATACTTTGTCTTAGGCAAGATTACAAGTTACAAGTGTAAGGAAAAATGTTCTAACTGTTAAGGATTTGGTAAAAGTTTGAGTAAATGTTTAAGGAGTTTAAGGGATGATTAGAGATGGTTTTAGTGTGCCAAAAAGGTGTTAAAACATGTGGAATGATTAGGAAAAAATTGGGTTGAATTTGGAGTTCAAAATAAGGAGAAAAGCACTTTGAAAAATGGGGTCTGTTGTGGACCGCCCCTATGGGGAGGTCCAGTGGAATTTTGCAAAACCGGGTAGTTTCTGTTGTGGACCGCCTCTGGGACCTCCCCAGAGGGGCGGTCCAGACCAGAGAAAGAAAAAAAATTGTTTTAAGGCTTCTAATGATGGCGGAGTGGATGGTAATGGTTTTAGATGATGTTTAGGCCTTGTTTGGTGACATGTAAAAGCCTTAAAAAGTATAAACAAGTGTTAGGTTGGATGTGAGAGTTGTGAACTTTAGATCACAAGTGTTACTTAATAAGAAACCTTGAAATAAGGTGAGTAATAAGTGTGAGGTTAATGGAATGTAAGAAATGACAAGAGGACGTCATACGTTATGACAAGTAGTCAAAGTTAATACAAAAATTGACCGTTCCGACTGAATTAATTATAGGAACGAAAACTTGTCGAGATGGCAGCCGGGACTAAGGGGTTGCCATGAAAGGCTAGCCATCCTCAAGGTGACAGGTATGGTTTTCTTGCAACATGAGTCCTACCGGATTACACCGGCTAGTGTATTGTTTGTTTTTCTGGATGTTTATTACTTTTGTAAGACTTAAACCATGAAATGAGTTTACGGTCATTGTTATTATTGTGTCGTGTGTGTACTGGTACCGTTAACCATGAATACGTGCTAACCCGTTAGTCAACCAAACTAGGATACGTAAGAGAGCGGTACCCGGTTTTTAACGTTTTCAACCTAAGGAACGTTCTAACTACGGCTATCCTTGTGTTAGGTGTGTGTTGTTGTTGTGTGCAAATGTGTTTACCTCCCTTGTGTGTTTAACCATGTAGTAACACCAAGTGGTGTATGGTGATAGGTTCCATAATGGGGCTCTTAACTATATATATACATTATGGGGGTGAGTAATCCGGTCATTCCGGTCGCGCGTTGTTTGGGAGTTGGTATCCATATTTGCTTTACCTTCCTCTCTGTTATGTTTTGGTTGTTTTCCTTCTTGGATTGCAATCACAGGTAAGCTTAACCAAAGCTTACCTACCTTGATTATTGTTCGAGGCTAGGGGAATATGTGTATAGTGCGAACGGTTCTATATTAAGACCGAAATATCTAAGTAAGTAAATGTGTACGGTGTGTTCGGAACTATAGTATATCCGACACATCTTAAGTAAGTATACGTTCTCTAAGTAAAACAATAAGTTATTGTGTAATGAGCTTAACATGGGAATAGAAAGATTCTCTAGGCTCCAAAGAGATAACTAACTCTCGTCTTAGGGTACGAGCCCTCACGTGACTCTCCCCGAGTTATGTTGTATGTTCGTTAACGTGTGATATGGGTTGTTATGTTGAGTATGTTGATCATGGGTATCAACCCTATGCTATAATATGAAGGATTAAGTATTAAGTATAACCCGATTAAATGTGTAAGTGTCGTCTAGTAAGGGGTTAGCTCCATTAAGGTAGAAACCCTCAAAAGTTAAAGAAAGCAATAATGTGACCTAACAAGGGTTGATGTGCTGATTGAACTGTGTGGATCCTATTGCTTGGATGTGTGTTATGTGTTTATAGTTTTCATGCATGATCTAAATATAATCAACTGCATGCCTAGACGACAATTAGTTGTGCGTGGCCTGGTAGTATGCGAGCTGCAGGATTACCATACCAACAAAGGTGCTGAGTCCCTTGTGGGCCACTCTTTTTCCTTTTCATGTACAATGGTACTGGAGCCGTTCGATAGTTGGACGGGGTAGTTATTTGTGCATGGGTAGTTATTTAAACTGCTTATAAATTGTAGGCGGAGTAAGACTGAAACTGTTATCGGCATTAGTTGTAAATACTCGGTAAAGTTGGAATGTAAATTTTTATTGATTGATAGAAATGGAATGGGATTGTATTGTGTAAGTGCCCGGGAATCTAGTCCATCAGACCGATACAATGTATAAGTATTAGCCTTGTTAGCCACGTGGGTGGTTAACGGCGTGTAACACCAATGAAATAAGAAAATGTTGAGTTGGTATACTCCGCTGCAATCTTTGATTAATGTTTGTGTTGTAGTTGGGTGTTACAGTGGTGGGTGTAGGAAGTTCCAACGTCGATGTCCACTATGACGTCCACGTCTAAGCACTGGTGATAGGTAAGTTTTTCACTATTACTTGGATGAGGATGGTGTACTCTAGTGGATGACTCTATAAATGGTGGAGAATTCACAGCCCAATATAGAGGTTCAAAACATAGGAAATTAAAAGCTATCAGATGTTGCCAATTAAAAGCTATAATTCATGGCTAGCTAGACCAACACTGCCGTGCCAACTCTTCTGTCTTAATGTGGATATGACTAAAATACGAAGAGCGCGTACAAATTTATTCGTGTTTGGATCGTAGAGTTGGAGGCGAATGTGAAGGTGGAGGTGCTGATGCAGATCCTGTAGGTGCTGATGGTGGAGGTGCTGATGCTGAAGGTGATCACATTTTTTTCACACATTTTTGTGACATATTTTTGTCATAAAATTTCCATTTTTATCACATATTTTTGTAACATTCTTATATCACATATTAAATGGTAAATTTGTGACAGAAAGTATAATTATGGGGTTAACATTTATCCCACATATTGATGTATAATGTTTAGAAATGTCACCCCCTATTAATGGACTTGTATATTGTTGTTGACATTTTTTTACACATTTTTGTTACATATTTTTGTCAACTACATTTTTCAGTCAGGTGTTTGAGTAACATATTGTGTCACATATTTGTGTGACATATTTATGTCACCCATTTAACGGTAAAATAAGTGAGATAAAATCTTAAAACAAGTGTGGGTGAAACTACATCTCCCAACTGTACCTCGTTGTTGCATGTACCGTTCTTTGTGCCGTAATGAATGATGTACTTTTCTTCTCTCCGCTTTGTCTATATGCTTTACTGCATCAATTTTGTAATATTTTCAAGCATATACACAACATTCTACTAGTCAAGTTTTATTGTGCTTCAACCACTGCTTTTGTTGTGTGATCTTGATTTTTGTTGTATGATCTTGATTTTTTCAGTTTTTGATCTTGTTTCATATCAGTCACTTATTCAAATCAATGTTACTAAGCCCAAACCGAAACCCACTTCTTAACACAAATTTGAGGCCCAGATTTGGCCCAAAACCCACCTTGGCCCATATCTGATCCGGCACAAAGTCTCCTTTGGCTCATTTCCGATCCTGCCCGAAGCCCATTTTGGCCCAAATCCTGAGGCCAATTTCAGCCCAATTCCAAGCCTGGCCCATAAAAACTAAAATCAGCCCAAATCTATCTTTTCAAATGCAATTACAATTCCAAAACTCTTCAAAAAAAAAACACTCCCAAAAACTCAAAAATTCTTCCAAAATCATTCCACTAATTTCAAACAACACTTTTTCTTCAAATCGATTCTCATCAGCAGTTTCAAATTAAAGGGAATTATTTCGTGGAATATTAAAGGAAAAAACTCTTCTCAAATCAATGAAAACTTTTCTCACATATGCACAAAGTTCTTCTCACATTATAGGATATTCACTCATAGAAAAGTTCATTGTCACACCCTATGGTTTTAGGTGTATCAATAGTCAAAATTTCACAATCAAATATATCTTTAAGAATATTGTACTAACAAAATCTTATTTCCCACAAATAACCCTTCGCACAGACGACCACCGGGTTATAAGAACCAAATAATTCTCGTATATCCATTGTGTTATACAGTATCTTCCTTGGAACAACACCTATATAAAATGAAATATAATTACTAGTTAACACCATTATATTATTTAGTTTAAAGAATAAAATTCACAAAGAAAAAAAAATCTAAAAATATTTTAACCGTTTCTCTTGAGACGGCCTTGCAAGTTTATTTTTTCATATAGTTGTAGGCGAGTGAAAAGTATTAGAGTTGATTCTGTCTAAAGTTAGAGTGTATCCTATGCTTTTCCCATTGTTGTTTCCAAATGGTTTCAGCTTTCTTCTCCGTCATCTCATGCAAATTAGGCGACTTGGGTAAAAGTTCATGTTTAAAATCCTTGAGCATTTGGAGGACAAACGGATGGCATGCGGATTGGGTATAGGTAGAATTGGCCATAGGCCATGAATAGTAAAATGTTTTGGTAGCTTGATCTTTGCACTATCATCAAGTGAATAATGAATACCAAAACCATTTGGAAAAATGAGTGTAAGTAAGTAGAACTTCACTGCGCTAGGTGGAGGGGGGGGGTGATGTAGGAAGTCCTACGTCGACGTCCACTATGACGTCCACGTCTAAGCGCTGGTGATTGGTAAGTTTTTCACTGGTACTTGGACTAGGATGATGGACTGCAGTGGATGACTCTATAATGGTGAAGAATTTACAGCCCAATATAGAGTTTCAAAACATAGGAAATTAAAAGCTATCAGATGTTGCCAATTAAAAGCTATTATTCATGGCCAGCTAGACCATCACTACGTGCTAACTCTTCTGTCTTTAATGTGGATATAACTAAAATACGAAGAGCGCGTAGAGAATTTATTCTTGTTTTGGATCGCAGAGTTGGAGGTGAATGTGAAGGTGGAGCTGCTGATGCAGATCCTGTAGGTGCTGATGGTAGAGGTGCTTATGCTGGAGGTGCGGGCATTTTTTCACACATTTTTGTGACATATTTTTGTCATAAAATTTTTCATTTTTTCACATATTTTTGTAACATTTTTATACTCATTTTTCTATCACATATTTAACAGTAAATTTGTGACAGAAATTATAATTATGGGGTTGACATTTAACCCCCATATTGATGTATAATGTTTAGTAATGTCACCCCTATTAATGGACTTGTATATTTGTGTTGACAATTTTTCACACATTTTCGTGACATATTTTTGTCAACTACATTTTTCAGTCACGTGTTTGTGTAACATATTTGGGTCACATATTTGTGTTACATATTTATGTCACCCATTTAACCGTAAAATAAGTGAGATAAAATCTTAAAATAAGTGTGGGTGAAACTACATCTCCCTACTGTACCTTGTTGTTGCATGTACCGTTCTTTGTGTCGTAATGGGTGATGTACTTTTCTTCTCTCCGCTTTGTCTATGTACTTTACTGCATCAATTTTGTAATATTTCAAGCATATACACAACATTCTGCTAGTCAAGTTTTATTGTGTTTCAACCAATGCTTTGTTGTGTGATCTTGATTTTTGTTCTATGTTCTTGATTTTTGTCTGTTTTTGATCTTGTTTCATATCATTCACTTATTCCAATCAATGTTGAACTAAGCCCAAACCGAAACCCACTTCATAACACAAATTTGAGGTCCAGATTTGGCCCAAAACCTACCTTGGCCCATATATGATCCGACACAAAGTCTCCTTTGGCTCATTTCCGATCCTGCCCGAAGCCCATTTTGGCCCTAAACCTGAGGCCAATTTTAGCCCAATTCCAAGTCTGGCCCATTAAAACTAAAATCAGCCCAAATCTATCTTTTCAAATGCAAGTACAATTCCAAAACTCTTCAAAAAAAAAAAAAACACTCCAAAAGCTCATAAATTCTTTGAAAATCATTCCACTAATTCCAAACAACACTATTTCTTCAAATCGATTCTCATCAGCAGTTTCAAAATTCAAAGGAATTATTTTGTGGAATATTAAAGGAAAAACTCTTCTCAAATCATAGAAAACTTTTCTCACACATGCTCAAAGTTCTTCTCACATTATAGGATACTCACTCATACAAAACCTCTTTGTCACACCCTATGGTTTAAGGTATATCAAGAGTAAAAATTTCACAATCGAATATAGCTTTAAGAATATTGTACTAATAAAATCTTATTTCCCAAAATAACCTTTCACATAGACGACCACCGGGTTATAAGATTCAAATGATTCTCGTATATCCATAGTGTTATACAGTATCTTCCTTGGAATAACACCTATATAAAAAGAAATATAATTACTAGTTAACACCATTATATTATTAAGTTAAAGAATAAAATTCACAAAGAAACATAAATCTAAAAATATTTTGACCGTTTCTTTTGAGACGGCCTTGCAAGTTTATTTTTTCATATAGTTGAAGGGCGAGTGAAAAGTATCATTGTTGATTCTGTTTAAAGTTAGAGTGTATCCTATGCTTTTCCCATTGTTGTTTCCAAATGGTTTCGGCTTTCTTCTCCGTCATCTCATGCAAATTAGGCGACTTGGGTAAAAGTTCATGTTTAAAATCCTTGAGCATTTGGAGGACAAACGGATGGCATGTAGATTGGGTATAGGTAGAATTGGCCATCGGCCATGAATAGTAAAATGTTTTGGTAGCTTGATCTTTGCACTATCATCAAGTGAATACTGAATACTAAAACCATTTGGCCAAATGAGTGTAAGTAAGTAGAATTCACTGCACTAGGTGGAGGGGGGGTGATTGAAATACCCCAAACCTTGACATGTTTTTTAAATATTAAACTATGGTATATTAAGGCTAAAAAGTTCCTTAGAAGCATTAGTGAACAATTTAAAACCATAGTAAAAAAAATAAAGTACTATTAAGACAATTTGGGCAAAAACATGCTCTAAACTTGGAATGAACTTGGTTAGGACCCAAAGAGCCTACCAAGACTTTATTAACATGAAATTATGATTTTATAAGGCTAATTAAGTCCTTAAGAAACATTGGTTGACCACTTAAGCAAAAGAATCACAAGAAAAAACCATAAAGTCAATTTAAGCAAATACTTGCTCGAGACTGGTGTAACTTTGTACAAGACCTAAAGGTCATTCCTAGTCCTTATTAAAATATAAATTAACATGTTAAATCAATTACTAAAGAAAACCAAGCTTGAAAACAAGTTAAAACACAAAATGTGCTTTAAGGAGTCTTAAAGCACATTTTTGAAAAATTGTGTTGGAAATGGGTTTTTAGTGGCGAAATGCCCACCATTACTTCTTAATCAAATGTGTACTACTTAGTATCACATTAGGAAGCCTAAATCAAGGGGAAACCAAAATTTCACAAATATGTGCACTAATTATGAATAGTGCCCAAATAGTGCCCATTTAAAGCTTTAGTCAACTTTAATTAGTTAAATGGTCAAACAAGGCCCTATATATGTTATCTACAGGAGGGGGACGGTTTTTAGAGGAGGTGACTCACCTTACCAAGCCAGCCAACTAAAGAAAGAACAGGAAACTAAAGTAAAGTTACTATTTACCTTTATAACATAAATATCTTCTAAAACTCCCTCCTTCATCACCTTTCTTCATTTCCTGTTGTTCCCACTGTCATCTTCCTCCATTCTCCCAACCAAAACTGTTCATGCTACAGCACCTCTCTTCTCCAACTTCATTTGCTCACCAAATGTTCAATATTGCTCCAAATCAAATTCTAAGAGCATATTTGTGCTAGTTAGACCAAGCCCTTCATTTCTCTCTTTTCAAATCTTCAATAACTCCATTTCGGTGCCATGAGGAATCTCCATTTAAGGAGGAAAAGCTCCACTTCTTGCACCATGTTGTTCTTCCATTTTCTATGGTAAGAAAAATCAAAGAAAGTTCACATTTCCTTTCATTTCTGAACATGGCCAAAAATCACCATTAGTGATGCATTATTTTATTCATTTTAGTAGCTTGATTCAATCTCCAAAGGATTATAATGAGTCCTACCTTACTTCCTAGTCAAGCTCTCATTCCAATTCCAAGGTAAACTTCCGTTTTAGTGTTTTAAAACACTTATGTAACCTAGGGTTTATTTATGAGTTTAAGTATGAAGCTTAATGCTCATTACCCTTATATGTGTATTGGTTAGAAGATTGACAAGTGATAAAAGTTCCTTGCCAATTTTCAATCAAGAAAGAACAAGAGAAAACAAGTGAGAAAATCTTGAAGAGAAGAGGTAAATGACCTCTCTTGATGTAGTCTTTGTGCTTTAGGAGAGTGAGCTTAAATTGCCTTATCAAAACAACCTAAAGAGCCAATGGGAAATGAGTTAGTAGATACCCACAAGGAGGTTATGAAGGGCATATGTGATGTTGTGTGTATTTACAGGTTAAAGGCATTTAATGTGTGGAAATTCAACATTTAAGATTAATGCAATTTAAGGGCCTAAGAGCCATGTTATTTAAGGGTCTAAGTGCCAATAAATTTAAGTTTATGCACTATATTGTGATGTAGTGTAGTTTAAAGGTTTAGTTGTGTGTAAAGAACATCTTTTTGAAGATGAATGTCTTTCATGGTTAAAGGATGAAAAAAAACCATGTGTTTGTGTAAGAGTGTGTATTAAGGGATTGAGTGTTCTTGGATTGTTTAAAAGTGAAAAACTATGTGTTTTGGTGTAAGGTGATACAAGAGAAGCTGTGTCAAAATTTGGAGACTAAACAAGGAGTTCTAAGTGTTTAAAAGAAATTTGGTAACCTAGGTTGTACTAGGGATGGTTAATGTTTAAATTGGAGAAAGAAAGTGAGTTAAGGTGTTGTTAGGTGTTAAAATGTCTTGGGCATTGTCTTGAGGTTTAGTAAGCAAAAAGGATGTTTTCAAATACACCTAAGTCATGATGAGTGTGTTGTTGAGACTTGTGCAAAGTTTGATGAACAATGGAAGTATAATGCCTTGTGAAGGTTTAAATAAGAACTTGTGGGAAAGACTTGGAGTTAGTGTAAAGGGGATGATTGTAATGCAAAATGTTTTAAGGAGTGGTTATAATGTATTGAAGGAATACTTTGGTTAGTTGAGGAATACTTTGTCTTAGGCAAGATTACAAGTTACAAGTGTAAGGAAAAATGTTCTAACTGTTAAGGATTTGGTAAAAGTTTGAGTAATGTTTAAGGAGTTTAAGGGATGATTAGAGATGGTTTTAGTGTGCCAAAAAGGTGTTAAAACATGTGGGAAAACATGTGGAATGATTAGGAAAAAATTGGGTTGAATTTGGAGTTCAAAATAAGGAGAAAAGCACTTTGAAAAATGGGGTCTATTGTGGACCGCCCCTATGGGGAGGTCCAGTGGAATTTTGCAAAACCGGGTAGTTTCTGTTGTGGACCGCCTCTGGGACCTCCCAGAGGGGGGTTGACCGAGACAGACAGAGAAAGAAAAAAAATTGTTTTAAGGCTTCTAATGATGGCGGATTGGATGGTAATGGTTTTAGATGATGTTTAGGCCTTGTTTGGTGACATGTAAAAGCCTTAAAAAGTGTAAACAAGTGTTAGGTTGGATGTGAGAGTTGTGAGCTTTAGATCACAAGTGTTACTTAATAAGAACCCTTGAAATAAGGTGAGTAATAAGTGTGAGGTTAATGGAATGTAAGAAATGACAAGAGGACGTCATACGTTATGACAAGTAGTCAAAGTTAATACAAAAATTGACCGTTCCGACTGAATTAATTATAGGAACGAAAACTTGTTGAGATGGTAGCCGGGACTAAGGGGTTTCCATGTAAGGCTAGCCATCCTCAAGGTGACAGGTATGGTTTTCTTGCAACATGAGTCCTACCGGATTACACCGACTTGTGTATTGTTTGTTTTTCTGGATGTTTATTACTTTTGTAAGACTTAAACCATGAAATGAGTTTACGGTCATTGTTATTATTGTGTCATGTGTGTACCGGTACCGTTAACCTCGAATACGTGCTAACCCGTTAGTCAGCCAAACTAGGATACGTAAGAGAGCGGTACCCAGTTTTTAACGTTTTCAACCTAAGGAACGTTCTAACTACGGCTATCCTTGTGTTAGGTGTGTGTGTTGTTGTGTGCAAATGTGTTTACCTCCCTTGTGTGTTTAACCAAGTAGTAACACCAAGTGGTGTATGGTGATAGGTTCCATAATGGGGCTCTTAACTATATATATATACATTATGGGGGTGAGGAATCCGGTCATTCCGGTCGCGCGTTGTTTGGGAGTTGGTATCCATATTTGCTTTACCTTCCTCTCTTTATGTTATGGTTGTTTTCCTTCTTGGGTTGCAATCACAGGTAAGCTTAACCAAAGCTTACCTACCTTGATTATTGTTCGAGGCTAGGGGAATATGTGTATAGTGCGAACGGTTCTATATTAAGACCGAAATATCCAAGTAAGTAAATGTGTACGGTGTGTTCGGAACTATAGTATATCCGACACATCTTAAGTAAGTATACGTTCTCTAAGTAAAACAACAAGTTATTGTGTAATGAGCTTAACATGGGAATAGAAAGATTCTCTAGGCTCCAAAGAGATAACTAACTCTCGTCTTAGGGTACGAGCCCTCACGTGACTCTGCCCGAGTTAGTTGTGTATATTCGTTAACGTGTGATATGGGTTGTTATGTTGAGTATGTTGATCATGGGTATCAACCCTACGCTATAATATGATGGATTAAGTATTAAGTATAACCCGATTAAATGGGTAAGTGTCGTCTAGTAAGGGGTTAGCTCCATTAAGGTAGAAACCCTCAAAAGTTAAAGAAAGCAATAATGTCCTAACAAGGGTTGATGTGCTGATTGAGCTGTGTGGATCCTATTGCTGGATGTGTGTTATGTGTTTATAGTTTTATGCATGATCTATAAATATAATCAACTGCATGCCTAGACGACAATTAGTTGTGCGTGGCCTGGTAGTATGCGAGCTGCACGATTACCATACCAACAAAGGTGCTGAGTCCCTTGTGGGCCACTCTTTTTCCTTTTCATGTACAATGGAACTGGAGCCGTTCGAGAGTTGGACGGGGTAGTTATTTGTGCATGGGTAGTTAATTAAACTGCTTATAAATTGTAGGCGGAGTAAGATCGAAACTGTTATCGGCATTAGTTGTAAATACTCGGTAAAGTTGGAATGTAAATTTTTATTGATTGATAGAAATGGAATGGGATTGTATTGTGTAAGTGCCCGGGAATCTGGTCCATCAGACCGATACAATGTATAAGTATTAGCCTTGTTAGCCACGTGGGTGGTTAACGGCGTGTGTAACACCAATGAAATAAGTAAATGTTGAGTTGTATACTCCGCTGCAATCTTTCATTAAATGTTGTGTTTGTAGTTGGGGTGTTACAGTGGTGGTGTAGGAAGTCCAACGTCGATGTCCACTATGACGTCCACGTCTAAGCACTGGTGATAGGTAAGTTTTTCACTATTACTTGGATGAGGATGATGTACTCTAGTGGATGACTCTATAAATGGTGGAGAATTCACACCCAATATAGAGGTTCAAAACATAGGAAATTAAAAGCTATCAGATGTTGCCAATTAAAAGCTATAATTCATGGCTAGCTAGACCAACACTACCGTGCCAACTCTTCTGTCTTTAATGTGGATATGACTAATATACGAAGAGCACGTACAAAATTTATTCATGTTTTGGATCGTCGTAGAGTTGGAGGCGAATGTGAAGGTGGAGGGCTGATGATGCAGATCCTGTAGGTGCTGTGATGGTGGAGGTGATGTGGTGGAGGTGATAACATTTTTTTCACACATTTTTGTGACATATTTTTGTCATAAAAATTCCATTTTTATCACATATTTTTGTAACATTCTTATATCACATATTAAATGGTAAATTTGTGACAGAAATTATAATTATGGGGTTAACATTTATCCCACATATTGATGTATAATGTTTAGAAATGTCACCCCCTATTAATGGACTTGTATATTGGTGTTGACATTTTTTACATATTTTTGTCAACTACATTTTTCAGTCAGGTGTTTGAGTAACATATTTGTGTCAAATATTTGTGTGACATATTTATGTCACCCATTTAACGGTAATAAGTGAGATAAAATCTTAAAAAAGTGTGGGGTGAAACTACATCTCCCTACTGTACCTCGTTGCTGCATGTACCGTTCTTTGTGCCGTAATGAATGATGTACTTTTCTTCTCTCCGCTTTGTCTATATGCTTTACAACATCATTTTGTAATATTTTCAAGCATATACACAACATTCTACTAGTCAAGTTTTATTGTGCTTCAACCACTGCTTTTGTTGTGTGATCTTGATTTTTGTTGTATGATCTTGATTTTTTCAGTTTTTAATCTTGTTTCATATCAGTCACTTATTCAAATCAATGTTACTAAGCCCAAACCGAAACCCACTTCTTAACACAAATTTGAGGCCCAGATTTGGCCCAAAACCCACCTTGGCCCATATCTGATCCGGCACAAAGTGTCCTTTGGCTCATTTCTGATCCTGCCCGAAGCCCATTTTGGCCCAAATCCTGAGGCCAATTTCAGCCCAATTCCAAGCCTGGCCCATAAAAACTAAAATCAGCCCAAATCTATCTTTTCAAATGCAATTACAATTCCAAAACTCTTAAAAAAAAAACACACCAAAAACTCAAAAATTCTTCCAAAATCATTCCACTAATTCTAAACAACACTTTTTCTTCAAATCGATTCTCATCAGCAGTTTCAAAATTAAAGGGAATTATTTCGTGGAATATTAAAGGAAAAACTCTTCTCAAATCAATGAAAACTTTTCTCACATATGCACAAAGTTCTTCTCAAATTATAGGACATTCACTCATACAAAAGTTCATTGTCACACCCTATGGTTTTAGGTGTATCAATAGTCAAAATTTCACAATCAAATATATCTTTAAGAATATTGTACTAAAAAAATCTTATTTCCCACAAATAACCCTTCGCACAGACGACCACCGGGTTATAAGATCCAAATGATTCTCGTATATCCATTGTGTTATACAGTATCTTCCTTGGAACAACACCTATATAAAATGAAATATAATTACTAGTTAAACCATTATATTATTTAGTTAAAAGAATAAAATTCACAAAAAGAAAACAAAAATCTAAAAATATTTTAACCGTTTCTCTTGAGACGGCCTTGCAAGTTTATTTTTTCATAATTGTAGGCGAGTGAAAAGTATTAGAGTTGATTCTGTGTAAAGTTAGAGTGTATCCTATGCTTTTCCCATTGTTGTTTCCAAATGGTTTCAGCTTTCTTCTCCGTCATCTCATGCAAATTAGGCCACTTGGGTAAAAGTTCATGTTTGATATCCTTGAGCATTTGGAGGACAAACGGATGGGCATGTGGATTGGGTATAGGTAGAATTGGCCATAGGCCATGTATAATAAAATTTTTTGGTAGCTTGATCTTTGCACTATCATCAAGTGAATACTGAATACCAAAACCATTTGGCCAAATGAGTGTAAGTAAGTAGAACTTCACTGCGCTAGGTGGGGGGGGGGGGGGGGGGTGGTGGTGTAGGAAGTCCAACGTCGACGTCCACTATGACATCCACGTCTAAGCGCTGGTGATCGGTAAGTTTTTCACCGGTACTTCGATGAGCTTGATGGACTGCAGTGGATGACTCTATAAATGGTGGAGAATTTACAGCCCAATATAGAGGATCAAAACATAGGAAATTAAAAGCTATCAGATGTTGCCAACTAAAAGCTATATTCATGGCTAGCTAGACCAATACTACCGCGCCAACTCTTCTGTCTTTAATGTGGATACGACTAAAAACGTAGACGCGTGCGTAGAGAATTTATACTTGTTTTGGAGTGTAGAGTTGGGGGGTGAATGTGATGGTAGACGTACTGATGTAGATCCTGTAGGTGCTGATGGTGGAGGTGCTGATGCTGGAGGTGCTGACATTTTTTTCACACATTTTTGTGACATATTTTTGTCATAAAATTTCCATTTTTATCACATATTTTTGTAACATTTTCTATCACATATTAAATGGTAAATTTGTGTCAAAAAGTATAATTATGGGTTGACATTTATCCCATATATTGATGTCAAATGTTTAGAAATGTCACCCCATTAATGGACTTGTATATTGGTGTTGACATTTTTTCTCACATTTTTGTGACATATTTTTGTCAACTACATTTTTCAGTCACGTGTTTGTGTAACATATTTGTGTCACATATTTATGTCACACATTTAACGGTAAAATAAGTGAGATAAAATCTTCAAATAAGTGTGGGTGAAACTGCATCTCCCTATTGTATCTTGTTGCTGCATGTATCGTTCTTTGTGCCGTAACGAGTGATGTACTTTTCTCCTCTCCGTTTTGTCTCTGTACATTACTTCATCAAATTTGTAATCTTTTCAAGCATATATACAACGTACTGGTAGTCAAGTTTTATTGTGCTTCAACCAATGCTTTTGTTGTATGTTCTTGATTTTTGTCTGTTTTTGATCTTGTTTCATATCAGTCACTTATTCCATTAAATGTTGAACTTAGCCCAAACCAAAAACCACTTCTTAACGTAAATTTGAGGCCCAGATTTGGCCCAAAACCCTCCTTGGCCCATATCTGATCCAGCACAAAGTCTCCTTTGGCTCATTTCCAATCCGGCTCGAAGCTCATTTTGGCCCTAAACTTGAGGCCAATTTCAGTCCATTTCCAAGCTCGGCCCTTAGAAACTAAAAATAAAATCACCCAAATCCATCTTCCAAAATCATCCCACTAATTCCAAAAAAGTCTTTTCTTCAAATCGATTATCATTAGCAATTTCAAAATTCAAAGGAAATATTTTATGGAATATTAAAGGAAAAACTCTTCTCAAATCATAGAAAACTTTTCTCACACATGCACAAAGTTCTTCTCACATAATAGGATATTCACTCATACAAAATTTCATACTAGAGTTAACCATTATATTATTTAGTTAACAGAATAAATTCACAAATAAAACATAAATCTAAATAATTTTAACTGTTTTTCTTGAGACGGCCTTGCAAGTTTATTTTTTTCATATAGTTGAAGGGCGAGTGAAAAGTATCTGAGTTGATTCTGTGCAAAGTTAGAGTATATCCTATGCTTTTCCCATTGTTGTTTCCAAAAGGTTTTGGCTTTCTTCTCCATCATCTCATGCAAATTAGGCCACTTGGGTAAAAGTTCATATTTGATATCCTTGAGCATTTGGAGGACAAAAGGATGGGCATGTGGATTGGGTATAGGAAGAATTGGCCATAGGCCATGAATAGTAAATGTTTTGGTAGCTTGATCTTTGCACTATCATCAAGTGAATACTGAATACCAAAACCATTTGGACTAATGAGTGTAAGTAAGTAGAACTTCACTGCGCTAGGTGGAGGGTGGTGGTGGTGGTGTAGGAAGTCCTACGTCGACGTCCACTATGACGTCCACGTCTAAGCGGTGGTGATAGGTAAGTTTTTCACTGGTACTTGGATGAGGATGATGGACTGCAGTGGCTGACTATATAAATGGTGGAGAATTTACAGCCCAATAAGAGGTTCAAAACATAGGAAATTAAAAGATGTCAGATGTTGCCAATTAAAAGCTATAATTCATGGCTAGCCAGACCATCAATACCGTGCCAACTCTTCTATCTTTAATGTAGATATGACTAAAATACGAAGAGCGCGTAGAGAATTTATTCGGTTTTGGATCATAGAGTTGGAGGTGAATGTGATGGTGGAGGTGCTGATGCAGATCCTGTAGGTGCTGATGGTGGAGGTAGGGGTGTGCAAACGGGGCTGTTAGAACGGATATCCATAATAACCGGTTTTTTTTGGGTTCGATCACCGTAGTTTTTTAACCGTTTTACAAAAGTTTGGTTAATTCTGTTAAAACAGATATCCGTATTAAAGTTCAATTCGGTTAACGGATATTAAACTTCATAATTCGGTTATCCGTAATAACCGAAGTTTTTTTTTAAAGAAAAATATGTTTTCAGACTTCAGTCCGGCAAGTAAACTTTAGTCCCGCGCGAGCGACTCTCAACCCCAAAAAGTAATTAGGTTTTCTAACTTTCAAGTTTAAACTTTGGGGTTCCCACGGGTCCTACTCCTCCCTAGACCTTGCGGCGAAAAAATTTTGAGTTTCGGGCGCAAGGAGAATGACCCGGCGGCGGCGACGAGAGGTCTGAGTCCCGGCAGTGGGCGGTGAACATCAGTCTCCCTATGTCAAGTCTTCCAGGTAGCATATATCTGACTATATCCCTGCTATTGACTATTTCCTCTTCTCATTCTTCTTTCTGTCCATTTTTTTCTTCTTGTTATTTGAGACAACTAAGAAGGGGATATCAACAAAGATTCCACATACGTTGAGGGATTGGGGAAGGGAAAATATCTTTAATTAATTAAGAAGGGGCTAATTTATTTCATAAGCTTAATCGATCAGTTCTACACGTTGAGCTCGTTGATTGATAATTTTTTGTGAAAGTGTCGTCTTGAATACCGATGGGATCTTTGATTGAGATTAACCTGTCAATGCCTTCTATCTTTGAGGTTAGTTGTTGTACTGTCAGTATTGAAGTTAAGCTGGTGGTGTAGCTTGAGTTTGTGATCAGTACAACGAACAGCCAGATTGTAAGGACCACGCGGCCAAGGGTAGACACTGTGTTCTCCCCTGTTTAGCAAATGAAGAAAGATGATGACTGTTTTTTTTATTGTTTTGTTCGTAGCTATGGAAGAAGTTTTAATGGATTTGCAGTTAAACTCACCCAGAAAGGAAAGCAGAAGCTGGCTAGTGAAATCCCACCTTTCCTTTTACACAAAATTATATTCATGCGAATCAATGTATTTCTGTCATGACTATATATAGTTGTCAATCAATTATGCAGAAATGAAAGGCGTGACTATATATAGTTGTCAATCAATGTTTGAGCTCAACCTTATTTGATTTGCAAATCCTAGTAGTTTATTATCATCTTTTTGCTATGCATCAATTCATGCTACTTTACATAGCATCTAATGTGTAGTTGATTTTGGAGCCTATATAACAATTATAGACTAAATATCAGAGTGAGTAAACCTTGTTACTAAGATTGTATTGCTGCTTCCAAAAGTACTTTCATTATTGGCTCAATCTTTGTATCCAATAAGATAGGTTCATATCCACCACATATTGCACTTATAATATATCTTGTTTATAACCTCTAATTTTGATTCTCCTACTGGTACTAATAATAACCTCTATTTTGCTTACAGGAATTGCTATTTGTGTAGAAAAACTATAATCGATTAAGTACCTTGCTGGCGACTTCCACCATTTACTTACAAATTGTTTTATTTTTCCTTTTTTCACTCCGAATACTTCCATCATTGTTGTTGCTTTTGTTCTTTCAATTTATGTTGTGGTTTGTATGTAAAGATTCAAATATGCTCTTTATTTTAGATTCCTAGTTTACGTTGTCAGTAATTTCATAAAGTATGAATCAATCCAGAAAATTTGGTTATTATGGTTATTTTGGTTATTTCGGTTATTCGGTTATTCAGTTATTTCGGTTATGTTTGAAAGTTTGTTTAAGCAAGTTTGGTTAACGGGGCGGTTAACGGTTACTAATATGGTATGTAAAACGGTTATCGGTTAAAACGGATATTACTTTTAATTTCGGTTAATTCAGTTATAACCGAAATAACCGAACACCGATTTTTTTTTCGAACTTCGGTAATCGGATATCCATTTTAACCGTTTGCACACCCTTGCTGGAGGTGCTGGCATTTTTTTCACACATTTTGTGACATATTTTTGTCATAAAATTCCATTTTTATCACATATGTTTGAGACATTTTTCTATCACATATTAAATGGTAAATTTGTGAAAGAAAGTATAATTATGGGGTTGTGAGATACCCCAAACCTTGATATGTTGTTTAATATTAAACTATGGTGTATTAAGGCTAAAAGTGCCTTAGAAACATTAGTGAACAATTTAAACCATAGAAATCACAATAAAGTATCATAAAGACAATTTGAGCAAAAATATGCTCTAAGCTTGGGATAAGCATGGTTAAGACTCAAAGAGCTTACCAAGACTTAATTACATGCTAATGAACATGTTAAACCAATTACTAAAGAAAACCTAGCTAGAAACAAGTTAAAAACAAAATGTGCTTTAAGAAGTCTTAAAGCACATATTAGAAAAATGTCTTAGAAATGCGTTTTGAGTGGCTAAATGCTCATCATTACTCTTTAATCAACATATGTACTACTAAGTATCACATTAGGAAGTCTAAATCAATAGGAAATCAAAAAGTTCACAATTATGTGCATTAGTTTGTGAATAGTGCTCAAAATAGTGCTAGTTTAAGACATAAGTCAACATAAGTTAATTAAGTGGTCAACAAAGCCATAAAATATCCCATCTTATGAAGGGGGCCGGTTTTTAAGTGTGAGTCATCACACTTGGCTATTTTAACAAGGAAGAAAGAATTGATAGAGCAAAAGACTATTTATTTTAGCTTAAATATCTTAATAAAACAATACCTCTCACCTCATTCTCTCATTTCCCTCCATCCTCACCATCACCCTCTTCATCGTCTCAAGCTCCAACCAGTTTTGCTACAGCACACCATACCATCTCCATCTTCTTTTGCTTGTAATTCCTAGCTCCACGCTCCAAATTCAATTTCAAGACCACCATACTTCTAGTTAGACTAAGCTCTACAATCTCCTATTTTCAAATCTTCAAGAGCTCCATTTTGGTGCCATGAAGAATCACCATTGAAGGAGCAAGAACTCATCTCTTTATACCTTGTCATTCTCCTTTGCTTCAAGGTAAGGAAAATCAAAGAAAAACTATATTTCCTCTCATTTTTGTATATGGCCGAGAATCACCTCTTATGGTGTCTTCTCTTGCTCTTTTCTTAGCTTCATTTCAAACTTCAAAGGACAAGGAGGAGTCCTCTCTTGATACTTAATCAAACTCTCATTCAAATCCAAGGTAAACTTCCATTTTAGTGTTTTAAGACACTTATATAACCTAGGGTTTAAAAATGAGTTTAAGCATGAAACTTAATGCTCATTACCTTTACTTGTGTATTGATTAGAAGATTGACAAGTGATCAAGTTCCTTGCGGATTTTCAATCAAGAAAGAACAAGGAAAAAACAAGTGAGAAAGTTTTGAAGAAGAAGTAGAAGAGGTAATTAAATGAACTATTTAATGTAGTTTATGCCTTAGGAAAATGAGCTTGAATTGCTTATTAAAACTACCTAAAGAGCCAATGGGAAATGAGATAGAAAAATACCCACAAGAAGGTTATTAAGGGCATATGTGATGTTATGTTATTTGCAGGTTAAAGTCAATTAATATGTGGGAAATTCGGTGTTTAAGATTAATGCAATTTAAGGGCCTAAGTGCCATGTTATTTATGGGCCTAAGTGCCAAGCAATTTAAGTTTATGCACTATATTGTGATGTAGTGTAGTTTATGGTATAGTTGTGTGTAAAGAACATTCCTTGTGTGGGATGAATGTCTTTGTTTGTTCAAAGGAGAAAACTATGTGTTTTGGTGTAAGAAAGTGCTAGTGAAGCTATGTCAAAATTTGGTGAGTAAATAAGGAATTTTAGGTGTTTAAAAGAAGTTTGGTGACCTAGGTTGTACTAGGAATTGTTAAGGGTTGATTTGGTGAAAGAAAGGGGAATTAAGGTGTTCATAAGTATTAGAATGACTTAGGCATTGTTCATGGAAGTTTAGAGTTCAAAGGAGTGATTTTAGGTACACCAAAGTAATGGTAAGAGTGTGGTTTAGTCTTGTGCAAAGTTTGGTGACAAAGGAAGTATAATGCCTTGTGAGGGTTTAAACTAGAACTTGTGAGGGTTTAAACTAGAACTTGTGAGGAAGACTTGAGAAGTTTGTGTAAAGGGGATGATTGTGATGCAAAATGATGTTTGAAGTGGTTAAAATGATTGTGGAGAACACTTTGATTAGTTTATTTTGTAGGCATAAACAAACACTTAGAAACCAAAGGAAAAAATGTTACAAGTGTTAGGAATTTTGTAAGAATGGAGAAAAAGTTTGAGGAGAGTTTAGAAGTGAGCTAGAAAATGAGTTTTGGTGGATGATTTATAAATGTTTTAGAGTGCCTAATGATGTTAGAACATATTAGGAAACTTGTGGAGAAGTTTGGAGCAAGTTAGGCAATTTTGGGGAGGTTCTGCAGTCGACCAACCTAGGGGACCGACCCTAGCTGGGTCAGTCAGACTGTAATAAGGCAGCAGGAAAGTTTCTGGAATGGACCGACCCTGAGGGCTTTGGGTCGGTCGGGTTGGAGTGAGCTTTGGTCGGTCGGGTGAGAAATTACCAAACCAAAATGTTTCTGGAATGGACCGACCCAGAGGGCCTAGGGTCGGTTGTGGGTCAGTCTGGAGGAATTTTTCAAACCCAGATGTTACTGGGATGGACCGACCCAGGGGTTTGGTCGGTCGGTGGGTCGGTCGACCCATAATTATAATTATATATATGTAACGACCCCAAAACCGGCCTAGGAGTTAGGGCCGTTACACGCCGCGAGTCTACTACCTAACGTCGCAAGGCTCTAAGCAAACGAATCCCAAAACCGAATAAGAAACTTGTATAAAAACCAAAAGAGTTTACAAGATCCAAAGGCTTACAAGACAAGTACAAAGCGAAAGGCCCAAAGGCTACACAAAGAACTAAAGCGTCCAAAGCGCAAGAAAACAAAGTCTAAAGGCACATAAAATAAACAGGCTCCAGAAGGGGACGAGGAGAGAAGATCCCACGAGCTCAATCTGCAACAAAGTAAAGGGGTGAGCTAAACAGCCCAGCAAGCAGAAGACTTCCTCAAGGAAGCCTACTCAAAACAGAAGCAGAAGAATACTTATAAACAGAGAGGATAGCGGAGTCAATATAAATAGACTGAATGAAACCACAAAACAGAAGCAGAGCAGAACGGAATATCATTTCAAAACACAGTCGGACCTTCAGAACAGAACAGAGGGATGGGACACTAGAAACAAGCTAACACAACAGAAGGACACCCATAAGGTCCTATGGATCCGAGGATCCCACAACAGAAGCCGTAGAGACAGCTAACAGACCCGTCGGTCAAAACATTCCAAGGGAGACCCTAAGGAATATAAACAGAAGGAATTCCTGCGCAGCATGCTACGGGACAGCCCGACCCGACTATCCAAGGCTCAGAAGCAAAGTACAAACTAGGTCCCAAAACCAAAAGCTCACAAAACAGATCTTAAGTGCATAACAATGCATATAAACAAGCATAGGAAGCTTGTACACAGATAGGGGAATCCAACCCGCAAACGGAACTCAAAAACGGAGCACAAAACGGAGAAGTTATGCTAAACAGTGGCATGTCCGAACTTGCGGTCCGACCTGCAAGTTCGGACAGAGGCGAGGAGGAACAGAAGTCACGGATATACCAATGTCCGAACTTACGTCCGAACATCGAAGTTCGGACGTAAGTCGAGAGTTAAAAGCCAGAATCATCTTAGTGTCCGAACTTGCGTCCGACCTTGCAAGTTCGGACACACATCGAGACTTTTACGAAAACCATCCTCGCGTCAGGTCGAACTTCGAAGTTCGGACCGACGTTCGGACACGCCAAAACCTTCAAAAACAAAACGCGCCCGATGCACTGTCCAACTTCCAAGTTCGGACAGATGTTCGGACAGCGCGAACCTGACGAAAAACAGAGCGAACAAACGCACAGAAATCCAACCAAAATCAAAGCCAAACTCACACAAATCCACGGAATGGTAAACCAGTACCCTCGGGGGTTTAGCCACGCGATGAACAACACAAAATTCAAGGAGAAAACACACAAAACAACACCATTCACAAAACAGAGAACGAAATCAAAATCCATCCCCGAGGGTGAGCAAACTACCCCGATTCCATCCCCCACTTACTTCGAATTGCCGAGCAGAAGCGATCCCAACGATGCCCGCAATCAGACGAACAACCGCAGCAGAGAAGACGGACAAAGCACTACTGAATTCGCAGAGACAAGCCCCAAAATCAGAAACTGTTCTCTCCAAATAGAAGCGAAAAACCATCGGAATCGAAGGAAAATCAAACCTGGTTTGCAGAAGAGAAGAACCGAACAGATGCAGCAGAAGAAAGCCGACGACGGAACCAGCAACAATTCACACCAGATGACCAAGTTCTCACCAAGGAAGAAGAGAGAGGAGAGCGCAGAAAACTGTCGAGATGAAGAACGCACGATTGAAAACTGATCGTGGATTGAGAATGAGAAATAAAAGTGACTTAATTACCTTAATAAGTCTCACAAAATAAAGAGAGGGGGAAATGACCTCCTTGTCCCTCGTCTTTTAAACAAATGCCTCGGACGTCCCATTTGCTAAAAAGGTACCACATATCATCAGCAAAGTAATAAAAACGGAATGTTTGTAACGAAATCTGAAAAACGAAAATACGGAGTATTACACCACTCCCCCCCTTAAAAGGAATTTCGTCCTCGAAATTCAACATACCTCACTGGTCGAAGAGGGAAGGGAACTTGGCCCGCAACTCTCCTCGAGGTCCCATGTCGCCTCACGCTCGGACTGACCCGACCACTGCACCTTAACCATAGGCAAAGTCTTGCTACGAAGCCGACGAACATCCGTGCTAGAATACGGACCGGAACTGCCTCATAGGTGAAATCATCTCGGAGTCGAAGCTGACCATAGTCAATCACATGCGAAGGATCATGTAGATACTTCCTGAGCATCGACACATGGAACACGTCATGCACTCCTGCTAGAGCTGGTGGCAATGCCAATCTGTAAGCCACCGGCCCAACCTTCCCAAGCACCTCAAAAGGCCCTACGAACCGAGGGCTCACTTGCCACGCTTACCAAAACGGACTACACCCGAACTGGAGAAATCTTCAAATACACGTGATCCCCAACCTAAAACTCAAGCGGACGGCGTCTCTGATCTGCATAACTCTTCTGCCGGCTCTGGGCAACCAACAAACGCTCCCTGATAGTCTTAACTTTGTCCACGCTCCCTGAACTAACTCAGGACCTACAATCGCCCTCTCTCGTAGGTCGTCCCAACAAATGGGAGATCTACAGCGCCTACCGTACAGCGCCTCAAATGGGGCCATCCCAATACTCGATTGGAAACTATTATTGTAGGCGAACTCGATCAATGTCACATGCTGATCCCAAGCTGCCCCCGAAGTCGAGCACACAAGCCCTCAAACATGTCCTCCAAAATCTGATTCGTCCTCTCCGTCTGCCCATCGGTCTGAGGATGATAAGCCGAACTGAAAGCCAAATTCGTCCCTAACGCCTTATGCAGGCTACGCCAGAAGCGAGATACAAATCTCGGATCTCTGTCCGAACGATCGTCGCCGGCACACCATGCAATCTCACAATCTCATCAACATACAGCCGAGCCAGGCGCTCAGGCTGAAAGTCTTCCTCACCGGCAAGAAATGAGCTGACTTCGTCAAACGGTCTACAATCACCCATAGCGCATCGTACCCAGAAGATGTCCTAGGCAGCCCCAGAATGAAATCCATACCAACGCTCTCCCACTTCCACTCAGGAACGGGAAGAGGCTGCAGAAGACCCGCAGGTCGCTGATGCTCAGCCTTCACCTGCTGACAGGTTTGGCAACGAGCCACAAAGTCGGAAATCTCCCTCTTCATGTTCGCCCACCAAAGGATTCCCGGAGATCCCGGTACATCTTCACCCCTCCTGGGTGCACCGAATAAGGAGCTCCATGAGCCTCCTGCATAATCTCCCGCCTAAGATCGCCTCCACTAGGCACACAAACTGCCTCTGAAGCGTAGACAATCATCACTGGACACAGAAAACTCTGACTCCTGATCATCTGACAACTTCTCTCTGATCTTACCCAACTCAGCATCCGCCTTCTGACCCTCTCTGATCCGCTCAATCAAAGTAGATGGACCTGAATCGAAGCAATCATCCCAGCACGGTCAGACCGAACGACCCAAATCCCCATACCCGAAGCTCAATAGCAGACCTCTGAACCCCTGTCAACGAACAAGCTAGTCCAGGAGCACCCCTACGGCTCAAGGCATCAGCCACCACATTCGCCTACCCGGATGGTAGAGGATCTCCAGGTCGTAGTCATGCACAACTCCAACCAGCGCCGCTGTCTCAAATTCAATTCCTTCTGCGTGAACAGATATTTGAGACTCTTGTGATCCGTGTAGACCTTACACGTCACCCCATACAAATAGTGCCGCCAGATCTTCAAGGCGAAGACCACAACAGCTAACTCCAAATCATGGGTAGGATAGTTCTTCTCGTACGGCTTCAACGGTCGTGACCCATATGCTACCACCTTTCCCTGCTGCATCAGAACACACCCCAACCCTCTGTGGGAAGCGTCACAGAACACCTCGAAGCCCTCTGTCCCAGAAGGCAACGTCAAAATCGGAGCCGAAGTCAACCTCTTCTTCAACTCCTGGAAACTCTCCTGGCACGCCTCACTCCAATCAAACGTGACATCCTTCCTAAGAAGACGAGTCAAGGGGGATACAATCTTAGAAAAGCCCTCCACGAACTTCCTATAATACCCAGCCAATCCCAGAAAACTGCGCACCTCAGAACACTGGGCTTCGCCCACTCCATAACTGCCTTAATCTTCTCTGGATCTACTGAAATGCCATCCTTTGACACCACATGGCCAAGGAACACGACTCTATCCAACCAAAACTCACACTTCTTCAATTTAGCATACAACTCTTTCTCCTTCAACGTCTGCAGCACCATCCTCAAATGCTCCTCATGCTCCTCAGCACTCTTGGAGTACACCAAGATATCGTCAATGAACACAACTACGAAAGAATCCAAGAAAGGTTTGAAGACTCTGTTCATCATATCCATGAAGAACGACGGGGCATTGGTCAAACCAAAAGGCATGACCAAGAACTCATAATGCCCATACCGGGTCCTAAATGCAGACTTAGACACATCCTCGGCCTTAATCTTCAGCTGATGATATCCAGAACGCAAGTCGATCTTCGAGAAGACTGTCGCTCCCGCTAACTGGTCGAAGAGATCATCAATGCGGGGAAGAGGATACCGATTCTTGATGGTAACCTTATTCAATTCCCTATAATCAATGCACAATCTGAAGGAGCCATCCTTCTCTTCACAAACAACACTGGTGCTCCCCATGGAGACACGCTAGGGCGAATGAAGCCCTTATCCAGAAGATCCTGCAGCTGCACCTTCAGCTCCTTAAGCTCTGCCGGACTCATGCGATAGGGAGCCTTAGAGATAGGCTGAGTCCCTGGCGCTAACTCAATAGAAAACTCCACCTCACGATCAGGTGGTAGTCCTGGCACATCGTCCTGGAACACCTCAGGAAACTCACACACAATGGGGATCTCCTCCAACCGGGATCCCTCCTTAACCTCAGGCACAAAGCAAAGAAACCCCTGGCAGCCCTTCCTCAAGGAACGGACTGCCTGCATAGCGGACACCAACACAGGAGCACAAGGAATGGAATTCCCCACAAAAGCAAAACGGGTCTCACCCGGTCTATCAAACACAACTCTCCTAGCTGCACAATCTATCTGGGCATGGTGCTCTGCTAGCCAGTCCATGCCCAAAATCACATCGAAGCAGGACATATTCATGGGAATCAAATTAGCAGGCAAGTTCCTATCCATAATCACTACCGGAACTGACTTACACACAGAATCAAGTACACAAGCAGGTACGCCACTCAGCGGGCTAGAAATACACAAATCCACATCACAGGGCACAGCAGACAACCCGAGACTACCCACTAAATCAGCAGACACAAAGGAGTGGGTAGCTCCTGAATCAAACAAGCAGAAAACTGGCTGAGAAGAGATCTGAAGAATACCTGACACAACTCGGCCTGAGTCACGGTCTCGCTCACCAGCTAGAGCGTACACGCGAGCCTGGGTCTGGGGCTTCTTCTGCTCAGCCTTCTGCCCGGACCTGAACCAGCTCCTCGGCTCTCAGAACCACCACTGCTACCTCCACCTCTAGCCTGTGGACACTGGGCAATGCGATGGTCTAGCGAACCACACTTGAAACATGCCCCGGACTTCCTGTAGCACTCCGCCCAGGATGGAAACGGTCACACTCCGCACACTTCTCCACAGCAGGGGATGCTGATGAAGAAGAACCCCGGTCTCCTCTATACTTCTTCTTCTGAGAAGAAGTCTGCTCACGTCTCTCGGGCTCCTCCACGCGACCCTTCCTCTTCTGGTCCTTGCCCTTATCGGGCCTCTGGTCCCTCTTCTCATACCGCTGCCTAGCCTGCAGCTCAGACTCCACCACCAACGCCACATCGGCCACATCCCGAAAGTTTGTGGCGGAAAGGTGCCACAGCAGCTCGAATGTCACCCCTCAAACCAGCCTCAAACTTCCTAGCCTTCCGGTTATCATCCGGCTCAGGCACAAACTTAGAAAGGGAGATAAACTTCCTCACATAGTCATCTACTGACATCTCCTTCGTCTGGCGAAGCCTCCCATACTCCACAATCTTCTGATCCCTGAAGACATCGGGATAGAACTGCTGATTGAAGCAGCCCCTGAACTGCTCCCATGTCCATGGGTGGGGGTACTTCCCTTCAACCGATTTCCACCACTCTTTCGCCTCCGACTGGAACATAAAAGTAGCGAACCCGACCTTCTGGTCCTCCTCACATCCCATGACTCTCAGCAAATCCTCAATGGCAGTGATCCAGTGGCTCGCCTCCTGTGGGTCGCCACTAGCATCAAAAGAAGGCGGCTTCAGCTTCAGGAACTCCTGAAGCGCCTTCACATTATTGCCCCCCGCGTTACCGGCTCCTGCCGCTGACCAGCAGTGGCCCCTACAGTCTGCAGCACCTGGGTCACCACCTGCTGCACAATCTCTGCAATGTCCCCCTGGGGAGCATCGCCTGAAGCTGCACCACGTCCTACTCGTCGGGGGAGGCATACTAAAAATACAAACACCAAATTCGATCAGAGAAACCGTCAATCATCAAACAGCAAACCTTTCAGACACTCACACATGCAGACAAACCCCACAAACACCAAAGAACGAGCAACCTGTCTCTGATACCACTAAATGTAACGACCCCAAAACCGGCCTAGGAGTTAGGGCCGTTACACGCGCGAGTCTACTACCTAACGTCGCAAGGCTCTAAGCAAACGAATCCCAAAACCGAATAAGAAACTTGTATAAAAACCAAAAGAGTTTACAAGATCCAAAGGCTTACAAGACAAGTACAAAGCGAAGGCCCAAAGGCTACACAAAGAACTAAAGCGTCCAAAGCGCAAGAAAACAAAGTCTAAAGGCACATAAAATAAACAGGCTCCAGAAGGGGACGAGGAGAGAAGATCCCACGAGCTCAATCTGCAACAAAGTAAAGGGGTGAGCTAAACAGCCCAGCAAGCAGAAGACTTCCTCAAGGAAGCCTACTCAAAACAAGAAGCAGAAGAATACTTATAAACAGAGGATAGCGGAGTCAATATAAATAGACTGAATGAAACCACAAAACAGAAGCAGAGCAGAACGGAATATCATTTCAAAACACAGTCGGACTTCAGAACAGAACAGAGGGATGGGACACTAGAAACAAGCTAACACAACAGAAGGACACCCATAAGGTCCTATGGATCCGAGGATCCCACAACAGAAGCCGTAGAGACAGCTAACAGACCCGTCGGTCAAATAACACCAAGGGAGACCCTAAGGAATATAAACAGAAGGAATTCCTGCGCAGCATGCTACGGGACAGCCCGACCCGACTATCCAAGGCTCAGAAGCAAAGTAACTAGGTCCCAAAACCAAAAGCTCACAAAACAGATCTTAAGTGCATAACAATGCATATAAACAGCATAGGAAGCTTGTACACAGATAGGGGAATCCAACCCCGCAAACGGAACTCAAAACGGAGCTAAAACGGAGAAGTTATGCTCAAAACAGTGGCATGTCCGAACTTGCGTCCGACCTTGCAAGTTCGGACAGAGGCCGAGGAACAGAAGTCACGGAGATACCAATGTCCGAACTTACGTCCGAACATCGAAGTTCGGACGTAAGTCGAGAGTTAAAAGCCAGAATCATCTTAGTGTCCGAACTTGCGTCCGACCTTGCAAGTTCGGACACACATCGACTTTTACGAAAAACCATCCTCGCGTCAGGTCCGAACTTCGAAGTTCGGACCGACGTTCGGACACGCCAAAACCTTCAAAAACAAAACGCGCCCGATGCACTGTCCGAACTTCCAAGTTCGGACAGATGTTCGGACAGCGCGAACCTGACGAAAAACAGAGCGAACAAACGCACAGAAATCCAACCAAAATCAAAGCCAAACTCACACAAATCCACGGAATGGTAAACTAGTACCCTCGGGGGTTAGCCACGCGATGAACAACACAAAATTCAAGGAGAAACACACAAAACAACACCATTCACAAAACAGAGAACGAAATCAAAATCCATCCCGAGGGTGAGCAAACTACCCCGATTCCATCCCCCACTTACTTCGAATTGCCGAGCAGAAGCGATCCCAACGATGCCCGCAATCAGACGAACAACCGCAGCAGAGAAGACGGACAAAGCACTACTGAATTCGCAGAGACAAGCCCCAAAATCAGAAAACTGTTCTCTCCAAACAAAAAGCGAAAAAACCATCGGAATCGAAGGAAAATCAAACCTGGTTTGCAGAAGAGAAGAACCCGAACAGATGCAGCAGAAGAAGAGAAACCGACCGGAACCAGCAACAATTCACACCAGATGACCAAGTTCTCACCAAGGAAGAAGAAGAGAGGAGAGCGCAGAAACTGTCGAGATGAAGAACGCACGATTTGAAAACTGATCGTGGATTGAGAATGAGAAATAAAAGTGACTTAATTACCTTAATAAGTCTCACCAAAATAAAGAGAGGGGAAATGACCTCCTTGTCCCTCGTCTTTTAAACAAATGCCTCGGACGTCCCATTTGCTAAACAAGGTACCACATATCATCAGCAAAGTAATAAAACCGGAATGTTTGTAACGAAATCTGAAAAAACGAAAATACGGAGTATTACAATATATATAATAAAAAAATGTGTGGCTTAAGTAGTAAACCTAGTGGGTATAACTAGTATAATAAAGTGAAAGTTAAATGAGAAGACATGCCATATAATCATGTAAAATGCTTAGTAAATCAGAAGTTAAACAAGTTAGTTAACCAACATTATTAACCATGCATAGGAACTACGTTCGGAGGAACTCGTACGCAGCAAGGACCAGGTATGGTTTTCTTGCAGTGTTTGCTACCGGTTTACACCGGCTTGTATGTGTTTGTTTTTCTGGATCTTTGCGACTTTGTAAGATTTAAATCATGAAATGAGTTACAGTCATTGTTATTATTAGGTGTGGTGTGTACCGGTACCGTTAACCTCGAATACGTGCTGACCCGTTAGTTGACCAAACTAGGAAACGTAAGAGAGCGGTACCCGGTTTTAACGTTCGACTTAAGGAACGTTCTAACTACAGCTAGGTATGAGCTAGTTGTGGTATGTGTTGTTTAAGTTTATTCCATCTCCCTTGTGTTCCTAACTGGGCCTAAACACTTACTTGTGATTTAATGTGTTAAGTTCCATCAATGGCACTTCTAACAAGTGATTAACCGGGGAGTGAGAAATCCGATCATTTCGGTCACGCGTGTATGTATGGGAGTCATATCTGGATCAGATTCGACCCTTTTATGTTATGGTTGTTTTTCCTTCTTGGACTACAATCACCCACAAGCTTAACCAAGGCTTACCTATATGACTATTGATCGGACTAGGGGAAAATAGGTACGGTGTGCTTGGATCACTATATTCGACACATCTTGGGTTAAGTTAATCGTTTGACAAACAGAACAGTAATGTAACGCCCCATTTTCTACCAACTGTTATCACGTGGTGTGATAGACAGAGTGCACAAATAAAACGCGGAAGCAAATAAAAGTCTTACAAGAGCGTTACCACCACACTGACAACCTCTGTGAGTGCCTAGGCTTATTACAACAATCCAAACCCAAAATAAAAGTCTGAATAATAAAAATTCCTGAAAACCTTAAACAAACTAGGTGGAAGTCTCTAATCTCCAAGTCTTCCCCACGCTCTCGTGCAGCTCCAAAGCTTCACTAGTATTCTTCATCTACGGTCATTGGAAAACAACACAAAGAAGGGACCGCAGGGCAAAGCCATAAAACGTCAGCAAAACGCTGAGTAAATCCAAGTCAAGATCAAGAAAATAGGATATCAAAGTAGATATAGATACATCATCAACTCAAGCATTTAACAACTGCAAAATAAGTTCAGAACGTAAAGAGTTCATAAATCACCTTGTGGTAACAAGACCACTGTTAATCTTTTCTCACCATTTAATTCATAACGTGGGACAAATCCCAATCATAAAGGCGATCCAACCTATCCTTCCACCACATAAGGACCCTAAAAGATGTGCACACCCCCTATAGTACCTTTAAACTATAGAGTAGAAATCCTGACGCAAACTCAAGGAGCTCACAGCATACAAGAGTTAAAACGGGCAAACGTACCCAATCATCATACATTTATATCTCTCATAAACCAAGTTTGAATAAGTCAAGTATCCAATAATACTTTTCCACAAATGAACAATAAATCAATTCAACCACAAAGTTCTTAAATAAAGAACACAAACAAGCACAAGGCTTAAATCACTTTCACCACTTAGAAGATCCACTTAGTACAAAGGTAAAGTTTTATCAAAACACCAAGGTACTTTCAATGAGTATCATCCAAGCATCACTTCAACTTATATACTGAAGATTAAAACAACCAAAATATAAGTTACAAGTTGGGCCATAGCCATAAGACCACAAAACATATTTGTCACCATAAAAAGCTTAGAACTCATTTCGACTTCTTAAAGACGTGACCAATTCGCTAACCAAATGACTTCTAAAAAAGAGCGAATAGGTGCAATAGATAGAAGGTTCTAATCAGTAGAGATTGATATATAATAACAGAAATTTGGATGAGTAAAACTCCCTAAACACATGATACAAGTTAGGGTATCACAAATTACGTTTTTCCACCTTTAAGGCTAGTTGGTTGAAATACTCAGTTCGACACCTCTTAAGGCGTAGCGAATTTAACTATCCAAATGATGTCAAAAAATAGAGCGAATAGGTTCATTGGATAGAGGATTCAAATACCTACAGATTGATAGGTATTAATAGAGAAATGGATGAGTATAGCCTTCTAAATCCTTCTCACAAGTTAGGGGATCTTAAAGCACGTGTTTCCCCCTTACGTCTAACTTTCACCAAGATTTAGGGTACCTACGAACCCAAATAAATTGTATAGCTTGAAAGGGATCATAGACAATGGAATTACCTTGAATATTATTGGCTCAAACTCCCAAAAGAGCCTTGGCAACTTGCTAGATGGCACAAACTCCACAAGGCTCCTCAAATTGCCTTTCCTGGCACACAGAAATCTATTATTATAACAAGAGCTTTCGATAAGGTTTTTGAATGGGGTTAGCCCAAAATGAAGAGGATTCAATGAATATTAATTTGGGATTGGTTTTACCTGAAGATAGGTTCGAAGAACAAGCTTACTAGATCAAACTTTCTCGAACTCAGAAACTGTCTTTTGTGACTTCTTCACCTTCCCTTGCACTTTCCTTTGACCCTAGGCTCTCTTAGTGATTGTAAAAGGACTTGGGAATGTCCAGAGAGTAAGTGTAAGTGTTAGAGGTCGTGGCTCATGGTTTATATAGGGAAGATATGGAGTAGACAAGCCTTAGAGTGCTAGACATCAATTCTGGCCAGATTTGTTTCTTTGCAATGATGCTTGCTTTAGACAGCATTATAGTGCTCCATTAATTCCTCCACTTGAATACATTATTAGTCCACCATCAGGGACTTTAGAATATGCTCAATCAATTCATAAACTAGCTAAAGTAAGGCAGAACAAGAGGTGGAAAACAAAAGAAGATAATTTGTGCTTTATGAAAAGTTGTAATGGCACATGTGGCTGGCTACTTGATTTCCTTGCTGCTACTTTCTCTTCTTATATTTTATGTAATTGGCATGTTCTATGTCTGATAATGGAGGTTACCTAACATGTAAGGGACCCAAAGATACTAAAGGAAGAAGAAATTATATAAGCTAAAGACATGAGGTGTTGCAAAGTAGTGCTGAAATGGTGGGAGAGGTGGGTATGGACGAATTTTGTATGCCATTTACCTCTCTTTTTTTGCTTTGTCAACACATGAAACTTGGTATATTGATGTGGTAACTAAGGTAGGTAATTACCATGAAGAGATAATGGGTAAAAACTACAAATTGGAATCATATAAAACAACCTTTCTTAGGTAACTTTCATCGGTAAATTTCCAAGTTATCTTGCCAAGAGATTTCACCTTCTATACTACTACCATCTCATGGCTATATTTAGGACTTCTAATAGCCTTAAATAATATAAGACAATCTAGCTTAATTCACCTTAAAGAGTACTTTAAGGGGTTAATAAGTTAATACCTCTTTTAGTGTAAAAAGTGACCGAGGTAAAAACCGGATTTTTACTGAGGTAAGTTCTCGGCCAAAACTTGAGCTTTTGTGAAGGCTATTATTCTAAGGAGTGAAATCTATTTACTAGACCATTAATGCCTAGTAAAAGTCAAGGTTATACTAAGGTAAAAATTCTAAGGAACGATTAACCTTTACTAAGCCGTTAATGCCTAGTAAAATCTCCTCGTAAAAAACGTAACTTTGGGGTATTTCATTCGCCTCCCTTAAAAACAAACTTCGCCCTCGAAGTTTCTTATCTCTATAGATTTCTACCGAAGCTAACAGTAGCTAAATCCGTTCTCAAATATCAACTTCATTCATAGCAGATTAATTTCCTGATAATAAGCATGTAATACCTGTACTAAGTGATAGACACGAAGGAATGGTCAGTGGACTCACCCTCCCTTAAATTTTAAGTCACGACCCCGTGACTTCTATACCAAACTTAAGGCTCACCAAAAAGTTTGGGGTATCACTTCCTCATTGAGTCTTCCGTTTCCAAGTAGCTTCTTCTACCTTGTTGTTCCTCCAAAGCACTTTTACCATCTTGATGGCTTTTGTTCTAGTTTCTCTAACTTTGGAGTCTAGTATCTCGATTGGAACCTCCTTGTATGTCAGAGATGGGTCCATTTGCACTGCCTCTGGTTGAATGACGTGCGAAGGATCGTGGACGTACTTCTTCAGTTGAGATACGTGAAAAAACATTATGTACCTTGTCCAATCCATAGGTAATGCTAAACGATATGCCAAGGATCCAACTTTTTCCAGAATGTCGTAAGGTCCAATGAATTTTGGGCTCAGCTTCCTTTCCTCCCGAACCTCATTACTCCTCTGGTTGGTGATACTTTCAGAAATACCTTTTCACCAACTTCAAACTCTAAAGGTTTCCTCTTTAAGTTGGCATAGGACTTTTGTCGATCCTGAGCTGCTTTCTTCCTCTGCTGAATCAGTCGAACTTGGCTGACCATTTCTTCAATCATATCCAGGCCCAATGTTACCGTTTCTTAGATGTCGTTCCAACACAATGGAGTCCTACACTACCTTCGTACAATGCTTCATACGGTGCCATCCCTATACTACTGTGATAGCTATAGTTGTAAGAGAATTCAATCAGGTGTAGGTGGTCAATCCATGCTCCCTGATAGTCCATCATGCAGGATCTTAACATGTCTTCTAACGTCTGAATGGTTCTTTCAGTCTGTCCTTCTGTCACTGGGTGGAATGCAATACTTAGTTTCAGCTTTGATCCCATTGCTTTCTAGAAACTCTGCCAGAATCTACTAAGGAATCTCAAGTCTCTGTCGGATACGATGCTAGAAGGCACTCCATGATATCTGACGATCTCCTTGATGTATGCATCAACTAGCTTCTCCATCGTCCAAGTGTCTTTCATTGTAATGAATCTGGCGGTCTTAGTCAAACGGTCGACCACAACCAAGATCTGGTTCATTCCCGACCTTGTCAGTGGTAGTCCAACTATGAAGTCCATGGATATTGAATCCCATTTCCAAGTCGGAACTTCTAGTGGTTGTACTAGTCCTCCTGGTCGACTGTGCTCGAATTTCACCTTTTGGCAAGTGAGACATCGTGCCACAAATTCAGCTATTTCTCTTTTCATCCCTGGCCACCAAAAATGTTGTTTTAGGTCTTTGTACAGTTTATTTCCTCCTGGATGTACTGAATATGGGGTTTGGTGTGCCTCCCTCATTAGCATGGTTTGATATCGTTACAACTCTTGGGAATACACCATCGTCCCATGAATCTCAAGCTTCCATCCTCGTGTAGCTTGAAGTCTGGAGCGTCTCCTTCTGCCATTTTCTTCTTATATGATCGAGCTTCTCATCGCCTACTTGCCTTGCTCGAATTTCTTTGAACAAGTCTGGCGAGACAGTCATCTGGTATAACCCATTTGTTTGATTTGTCCTTCTATCAATCATTTCAATGTTCAGCTTCCGAAAGTCTCTGCATAAGTCATCGGGAAGGATCCACATAGCCTGAGCTGCATGACTTCTCTTTCGACTCAATGCATCTGCCACGAGGTTAGCTTTTCCTTCGTAGTATTGGATCTCCAGGTCGTAGTCCTTGACAAACTCTAACCACCTTCTTTGCCTTATATCCAGCTCCTTCTGAGTGAACATGTACCTTAAGCTCTTGTGATCCGTGAATATCTTGCAGGTGACTCCGTACAAGTAGTGCCTCCAAATTTTCAAGGCAAAAAACTACTGCTGCTAGTTCAGGTCGTGTGTTGGGTAGTTTTGCTCGTGCGTCTTTAATTGTCTTGAAGCATAGGCTATCACCCTTTTATCTGCATCAAGACACATCCCAAGCCATTCTTCGATGCATCGTAATAAACCTCCAGTCCCTTGGTTCCTTCTGGTAGAGTCAATATTGGGGCTGACGTCAACCTGTCCTTCAGCTGCTAGAATGATTGTTCGCAACTATCATCCCACTCGAATCCTACTGCTTTTTCATCAGGTTCATCATGGGTCTGGCAATCTTTGAGAAATCTTTCACGAACTTCCTATAATAGCCTGCGAGTCCTAAGAAGCTTATGACTTCTGTAACATTCGTAGGGCGAGGCCAACTTTTTACTGCTTCAATTTTTGAGGGATCTACTGCAATACCTTCACTTGAGATGATGTGGCCTAAAAATGCAACTTTCCTCGGCCAAAATTCGCATTTTGACAGCTTGGCATACAACTTGTGCGCTCTTAGGACTTCCAACACTTTCCTCAGGTGTTCTGCATGGTCCCCTTGGTCCTTGGAGTATATCAGGATGTCGTCGATGAATACAACGATGAAGTTGTCCAAATACTGGCTGAATATCCTGTTCATTAAATCCATGAACACTACTGGTGCATTGGTCAAGCCGAATGGCATCACGGTAAACTCGTAATGGCCGTATCGTGATCGAAAAGCTGTCTTCGGTATATCTTCCTCCGCCACTCTGATCTGGTGGTATCCCGACCTCAGGTCTATCTTAGAGAAAACACTTGCTCCCTTCAATTGGTCGAATAAATCATCGATCCTGGGCAGTGGGTACTTGTTTTTCACTGTTACCTTGTTCAATTCTCGGTTGTCGATGCATAGACGGAGTCTTCCGTCTTTCTTCTTCACGAATAACACCAGTGCTCCCCAGGGCGTTACGCTTGGCCTGATGTAGCCCTTCTCCAGTAATTCTTCCAATTGGGTCTTTAACTCCCTCATCTCGATTGGAGCCATCCAGTATGGTGCCTTCAATAGGTCCGGTCCCCGGCACCAAGTCGATGTAGAATTCTACTTCCCTTCTTGGAGGCATTCCAGGTATTTCTTCTGGGAACACGTCCGGGTACTCAGCAATAACTGGAATCTTGGCAAGCTCGTTCTCTTCCTCCTTCGTGTCTTGTACATAACAAAGGAAGACCTGTTTTCCTTTTCTGATCTCCGCCGCCATGGTCATAGCCGAAATGATCTTTGCTCCTGGCTGTCTGGCCACCCTCTTGTATGACACCCTTTGTCCTGAGGGACCCTTCAAGATATATTTCTGCTCGAAGCAATTTAGGCGTGCCTTGTACCGTTGCATCCAATCCATTCCCAATATAATGTCGAACTCTAGCCCCTTGAATACTATCAAGTCTACTCGGAATTCTACCTCCTTAATAGTTATGTTCAAGTTTTCTACTACTTCCGAACATCTAATCTTTTCCCCCGAGGGTATAGTCACACATACGTCCAAACAAATACTCTTAGGCAGATTATCTTCTCCATAAATGTAGTAGATACGAAAGAGTATGTAGCACCCGAGTCGAATAAAATATATGCTTCAAGTCCATGAACAGGGAATGTACCTGTGATAACATTTCCTTGAGCACGGGCCTCCGACTCGTTCATCACGTTCATCGTGCCCATTTTCCTGTACTGGTTCCCTTCAGTAGGTTTGCTGGTCTGACCTCCTCCACCTCCGTAGGTTGTCTTGGGGTTGCTCTGGTTTGATTGTTTGCTGGGGGCATACCCCTTTTGAAGGATTTGGACTCCGGGTTTCGGAAACACTCGAACGACCTGTGTCCCAGCTTTCCGCAGTAAAAACAAGTAATTTGTTTACCTTCACAGTCTGTTCCCGGGTGGTTCTTTTGCACTTCCTGCAGAAGAAAGTCCTCCCGTTCGGGGCCATAGGAGCCTTCCCTTTCCCCTGGTTTTGTTTTTGGTCGTAGTTTGGCTTCTTCGCTTCTGGCTCTTCTCTGTTTCCTTATGAAGTCTTTTCTTAGCTCCCTCCTGGAACTCTCTCTTCTCGATTTGGATCATCTCAATGCTGGCAGCCTTCTCGTATGCTTGCTGCATGGTCTCAAAGTTGAATCCTGCCATAAGTTCACTGATTCGGAAGTTGAGTCCTATCCTGAACTTTCTGGCCTTGGTCCCTTCGTCTGGAACCATGAATGGAGCGAACCTTGCAAGCTCCAGAAACTTGGTCCTGTATTCTGACACAGTCATGGACCGTTGTTGCAGGTTCAAGAATTCTTGTTGCTTCTTCCCTTTAGGTGGTCAGGGTAGAACCGCGTCCTCATGAGCTCCTTCAACTCGGCCCATCCGAAGTCTGGTTGCTCGCCGTGAACATCTTGTACCGCTCCCCACCATAGGTCCGCCTCTTCCTTGAAGTAGTAGGTAGCACATCCCACTCTTCTGTCAGCTGGGCAGTTCGCTGCCTTGAACACCTTGTCGAACTGTCGAATCCAGCTCTCTAGTTTTTGGGGATCCTCCTCCCCATGGTAGTACTCGGGCCTCATTGCAGCGATTTGTCTCATGATGTTGTTCCCTCCATTGTGCCCCTCGTTTTGGATTTGGGCCATTGTTGCTGCCATAGCTTGGGCCATTTCTTGGATGCGTCCTCCCATCTTGAAGATTTAAGAATATCGGTTTCTTAGTACCCTAGGTACTCTAGTTTAACTTTAAACCTCTACTTGTTCTAGAAAGCAAAGGTATCACATAATTCTAGAACTTTTAAGCAATCACCCAGTAGGACATACCTGATTCTGTTCCATGTCCGTGCAGGTTAGTCACAGATATCACAGTAGCTAAAGTGACGATCCTCACATACGTCCTAGTTACCCATCCTAGGTTCATTTTAGATCCTAGTTCTTTTTAATCAGAGCGTCCAAGCTCTGATACCACTTTGTAATGCCCCATTTCTACCAACTGTTATCACGTGGTGTGATAGACAGAGTGCACAAATAAAACGCGGAAGCAAATAAAGTCTTATGAGAGCGTTACCGCCACACTCACAACCTCTGTGAGTGCCTAGGCTTATTACAACAATCCAAACCCAAAATAAAAGTCTGAATAATAAACATTCCTGAAAACCTTAAACAAACTAGGTGGAAGTCTAATCTCCATGTCTTCCCCACGCTCTCGTGCAGCTCCAAAGCTTCACTAGTATTCTTCATCTACGGTCATTGGAAAACAACACAAAGAAGGGACCGCAGGGCAAAGCCATAAAACGTCAGCAAAACGCTGAGTAAATCCAAGTCAAGATCAAGAAAATAGGATATCAAAGTAGATATAGATACATCATCAACTCAAGCATTTAACAACTGCAAAATAAGTTCAAAACGTAAAGAGTTCATAAATCACCTTGTGGTAACAAGACCACTGTTAATCTTTTCTCACCATTTAATTCATAACGTGGGACAAATCCCGATCATAAAGGCGATCCAACCTATCCTTCCACCACGTAAGGACCCTAAAAGATGTGCACACCCCCTATAGTACCTTTAAACTATAGAGTAGAAATCCTGACGCAAACTCAAGGAGCTCACAGCATACCAAGAGTTAAAACGGGCAAACGTACCCACATCATCATATATTTATATCTCTCATAAAACCAAGTTTGAATAAGTCAAGTATCCAATAATCTTTTCCACAAATGAACAATAAATCAATTCAACCACCAAGTTCTTATAAAGAACACAACAAAGCACAAGGCTTAAATCACTTTCACCACTTAGAAGATCCACTTAGTACAAAGGTAAAGTTTTATCAAAACACCAAGGTACTTTCAATGAGTATCATCCAAGCATCACTTCAACTCATATACTTAAGATTAAAACAACCAAAATATAAGTTACAAGTTAGGCCATAGTCATAAGACCGCAAAACATATTTGTCACCATAAAAGCTTAGAACTCATTTCGACTTCTTAAAGACGTGACCAATTCGCTAACCAAATGATGTCTAAAATAGAGCGAATAGGTGCAATAGATAGAAGATTCAAATCTGTAGAGGTTTATATATATAATAGAAATTTGGATGAGTAAAACTCCCTAAACACATGTTACAAGTTAGGGTATCACAAATTACGTTTGTCCACCATTAAGGCTAGTTGGTTGAAATACTCAGTTCGACACCTCTTAAGGCGTAGCGAATTTAACTATCCAATGATGTCTAAAAATTGAGAAATAGTTCATTGGATAGAGGATTCAAATACCTACAGATTGATAGGTATTAATAGAAATATGGATGAGTATAGCCTTCTAAATCCTTCTCGCAAGTTAGAGGATCTTAAAGCACGTTTTTCCCCCTTACGTCTAACGTTCACAAGATTTAGGGTACCTACGAACCCAAATAATTTTATAGCATGGAAGGGATCATAGACAATGGAATTACCTTGAATATTATTGGCTCAAACTCCCAAAAGAGCCTTGGCAACTTGCTAGATGGCACAAACTCCACAAGGCTCCTCAAATTGCCTTTCCTTGCGCACAGAAATCTATTGCCTTATAACAAGAGCTTTCGGTAAGGTTTTTGAATGGGGTTTTAGCCCAAAATGAAGAGGATTCAATGAATATTAATTTGGGATTGGTTTTACCTAAAGATAGGTTCGAAGAACAAGCTTACTCAAACTTTCTCGAACTCAGAAACTGTCTTTTGTGACTTCTTCACCTTCCCTTGCACTTTCCTTTGACCCTAGGCTCTCTTAGTGATTGTAAAAGGACTTGGGAATGTCCAGAGAGTAAGGGTGAGTGTTAGAGGTCGTGGCTCATGGTTTATATAGCGAAGATATGAGTAGACAAGCCTTAGAGTGCTAGACATCAATTCTGGCCAGATTTATTTCGTTGCAATGATGCTTGCTTTAGACAGCATTATAGTGCTCCATTATTCCTCCACTTGAATACATTATTAGTCCACCATCAGGGACTTTAGAAGATGATCAATCCAATTCATGAAATAGCTAAAGTAAGGCAGAACAAGAGGTGGAAAACAAAGAAGATAATTTGTGCTTTATGAAAAGTTGTAATGGCACATGTGGCTGGCTACTTGATTGCCTTGCTGCTACTTTCTCTTCTTATATTTTATGTAATGGGCATGTTCTATGTCTGATAATGGAGGTTACCTAACATGTAAGGGACCCAAAGATGCTAAAGGAAGAAATATATAAGCTAAAGACATGATGTGTTGGAAAGTAGTGCTGAAATGGTGGGAGAGGTGGGTATGGACGAATTTTGTATGCCATTTACCTCTCTTTTTTTTGATTTGTCACACATGAAACTTGGTAATTGATGTGGTAACTAAGGTAGGTAATTACCATGAGGAGATAATGGGTAAAAACTACAAATTGGAATCATATAAAACAACTTTCTTAGGTAACTTTCTTCGGTAAATTTCCAAGTTATCTTGCCAAGAGATTTCACCTTCTATACTACTACCATCTCATGGCTAATATTAGGACTTCTATAGCCTTAAATAATATAAGACAATCTAGCTTAATTCACCTTAAAGAGTACTTTAAGGGTTAATAAGTTAATACCTCTTTTTAGTGTCAAAAATGACCGAGGTAAAAACCGGATTTTTACTGAGGTAAGTTCTCGGCCAAACTTGAGCTTTGTGCTGGCTATAATTCTAAGGAGTGAAATCTATTTACTAGACCATTAATGCCTAGTAAAAGTCAAGGTTATACTAAGGTAAAAATTCTAAGGAACGATTAACCTTTTACTAAGCCGTTAATGCCTAGTAAAATCTCGTCGTAAAAACTTTCGTAACTTTGGGGTATTTCAGGTAACGAGTTATGTAACATGCTTAACATGAGATTGAGTTCATTCTCTAGGCTTACCAAGTTTGACTAACTAACGTTTGGTTTTGTTTCCTAAAGAGAAACATCCTGTTATGTTATAAGTTGTTGTTGTTATGCATTGTTTATCGCTTGCCTTGTATGTGTATGTTAAAATGAATGCCATGTTATCATGACAATTGGTTGCGTGTATCCCAGTAGCCGACGGGCTGCACGTTAACCATACCAGCCATGGGTTGCTGAGCCTCTTTGGGGCACCATATTTTATTTTGTAGGATGAGGATCGAGGAAGCGGAGTGGCTTTAGATCCTAGGCGTATGAAATACTTTTTGTAGTTACGGATGTTGGACCCGGGATGCGCCTGTGCTCCCGTGGTGTTTATATTTTGGTAGTACCGGATTATTGTGATGGTCGTAAATATTTATACTTGGTAAAGTTGGTTGTATTTTTTGATATTGGTACTATGCTCGAGAGTTTGTGCATTAGACCGATACAAACGTATGTATTCAGCCTTGTTTAGCCACGTGGGTGGCTAACGGCATGTAACACCAACTCGTTTAGTTACCGTTTAAGTTTAAGTTTCCGCTATGGTTTTGGCTTATTTGTTAAGTTTACAGTAGGAAGTTACAAAAAAGTTGTATCAGAGCGAAGTATCGCTCTAATGACCGGAATACCGAGCTTAAGAACATACCGAGTTAGGAAATCTAACCATAGGTACCTGAGTGAGCAGTTGTGGAAAGGTTAACCACTAACTAAGTGTATAAATACCGTGTTATCCGAAAGGCGTTACAACCGTTGGAACGATCGATAAGTTTGTAAGCACAATGCTAATGAATGTTTGTGTAATTCAGACGTCAGGTCGACCAAAAGGAAGAGGCCGCGGGCGCGGTATTGGAGACCCGGGGGAGAACCCTACGGCACAAGTAATGGCCGAGGCAGTGGCGGCCGCCGTAGCCCAAATGGTCTCACAGTTAGTAGCTACGATGCAACAGGGCAATAGCAGCAAGACGGTCTGGACCAACAAGGTCCACAACCGCAACCGCAGCCACGTGAGACCAACTGGGTCAAGGCGTTGGCAGATCTAAGACCACTGTCTTTTCATGGGGAGACCGACCCTAGTAAGCTGGAGGCATACATCTTTGAGCTGGAAACCGCCTACGAAACCTTGGATGTTCCTGCTCGTGCCAAGGTTCGTCTTGCCGCTTACTACCTGAAGGGTTTGGCAAGAAATTGGTGGAAGCTAGTGCGGATGACAAGATGGCTGATTCTACTTTTGGATGGAGGGAGTACACGGCTCTGCTACGAGCCAAGTACTATTTGGTGCATGTACAAAAGGCTAAGTACCTTGAGCTGGATAGTCTGAGGCAAGGGGACAAGATGTCGGTTGACGAGTACTATACCGCCTTCACCGACCTTATCCACCTGCTACCGGACCAGGGTTACTCGAACCGGGTTCTGATAAACCATTTCTACAACACTCAACCACCGCCTACGCTACGGGATGGGGCCAGCTGAATATACCACCTTGCAGGTAATTAAAATACCGCTTGATGTGAATAAGTGTATACAATAAGTAAGTGTGAATGTGAGTTTGATTTACGGGGCATGACTGACATCCTAAATTCAGGAGTGCTATCATGCCGTTGCTAAGGTAGAGATCACCGTCTGACTGAGGGACGAGGAGAATGTGCACAAGCGCAAGGCTTCGAGCGAGGGCCAAAGTACGCAAGGGTACGGGGGAGGAAAGAAGAACCTTACCCAGTCCCCCGAAAGGGCAGCAATAGGGCGGCAAGGGCCAAGCCCAGACCACCGCTGTTGTGGAGCCACTGCAGCTCACCTATGCCTCGCGGTTAAGCCCCTACTTTCTCACCCGCCTAAGGGTAACTACTTAATTCCGAGTATCAAGTTAAAGTGTGAGTTGTTAAGTTATGAAGTGTGTATTAACGGTGTAATGTGATAGTAGCTAGCGCGGGCTCTGGATCTGAGCACCACTACTACTGCAAGTGGTGCAACGGTGACCACCCCGGCAAGGACTACAAGGGTAATTAATGATGTGCAATGCCGCTACTACAAGAAGATTAGGCATCGGGACTTCGAGTGCTACCAGAACCCCAACGGCAGAAACTATAGGCCTAAGGGGCAATGGAAGGGAAAGGCCGCTGCGACCAATGAAGGCCCGAAGGTGACTAGTCAGCCATCCTCGGATCAGGGAAACGCTAACTCCCAGAAGGGGAAAGGGTCGGGAGCTGGCAAGGCCACCCTGAATGTGCTAGACCAGGTACTACTTGAACCGTTGAGTGAAATAATTACTGCTTACCGCATTTCATGCAAGGAGTGTTAGCAAGTCTAAATGTACAACTACATAAGTAATGAGTTAAAGTATAATGTATAATTTACCTAAGTTAGATAATTCTAAACCTTAGGAACCTTCAATATTTGCTATCCAATCCCTCCCACATCAAACCCCGAAGAGACCACCATCAGCATCACCGAATTCCCGATGGAGCAATGTCAGGTTATCCAGCGAGGTATGATATTATTAAATGGATACCTAACACCGAAGCGCAAATCCACATCATCCGACGCTGCGATGAACTGGGAGCAGCACCTGGAGGTTTCTACACACCCGAATACCCTAGTGGGTAAAAATGAAGTTGAAGATGATGTGCATGGGTAAGGACTGGAACCCACACCAAGACATATGAAGACAAGCAAGCGGAAGACGAAGCAACAGTACTGAGGATACTTGAAGAATTCCTTGCGGTCGTTAACCACGCCGTGGGAATTGCTCAACGAGTTGAACCGGATCCAATTCCGAGTGTTGAAGCAGATCTGTGTATTGTGAACTTCTACCAGAAAGGTGGACGATTGGGTTTACACCAAGATAGGACGAAACACCCGAGACTCTGAGTAAAGGAGTACCCGTGGTGTCTTAGTCCATTGGTGATACCGTAGTGTTTATGTATGGCAAGAAGAAGCGTGCTGATTTCACAAAGAAGTTGGTGTTGAAGTTAGGTGATGTATTAATCATGGGTGCACAGTCAAGGATGCTATATCACGGTATCATGAAGATCAAACTGAATACAGCACCTCCGACAGTAATCAATGCCACACACATGAAATCCGGATGTTTGAATTTGACATTTAGACAGTTCTAAAGCCTTGTATAACTGTGTAATGTGTGAAACCAGTTGTATGATAAGGATGCTATATATTTAGCTATGTCGACACAATGTAACCAACTTATGATGTAAAGAGTGTTTAATGAATAAAACGATGTTGCTATGAAGCATATCAACCGTGTTGTTACCATTGTACTTATGAAGTTTATGAACTAAATTAGGTTGTGCACTTGGAACTGGAGGTACACTGAGTGTGTGTAATGAGGTAGAAGCCGGCAAAAGCGCACTATCCTCACCGGTAACTTCCAGTTAATGGCGTGGATGCATCAATCTTGTTCGCCTCTGGAGCCTCGCACACGTTTATCTCGCTTTCATTTGCGAGGAGGCTGGGGTTAGACGGTGAAGAGATGTCTGACTTCCTAGTCACTCTCCTGTCAAAAGAGCGGATCAAGTGTACCCGCTATCACTGAGATGCCATTGCACAAATCAGAGATGAAGAGTTTCCGATCGACATGATAGATTTCAAGGGACTCGGATTTGATGTGATTGTGGGGATGAATTGGTTGGAGTGGTACAAGGGTCGAATCCTATGTGTCGAGCATCATCTGCTTCTTCGGAGTCCAACTGGGGTTACCATTTATACCGCCAGAGGCCCAGGGAGCATTCGATTCAGATCATCACAGCCATGTCTATGTATCGTGAGTTGCGAAGAAAGAGTGATGTGTACCTCTGCTATGTCCAGGACATAGAGAGAGATCCAGAGTTTAGCCCAGATGTGGAGGTAGTGTCGGAGTTTCCTGATGTCTTCCCTAAGGAACTGTCGGGCATGCCGCCAGCACGGGCAGTGGAGTTTGAGATTGAATTGGTGCCGGGTATCGGACCAATAGCGAAGGTGCCCTACCTTATGGCTCCAGCTGAGATGACTGAGCTCAAAGAGCAACTGCGAGACCTACTCGACAAGGGATTTATACGCCCAAGTTTTTCACCATGGGAGCGCCGGTCCTCTTCATGAAAAGAAGGACGGTAGCCTCCGCCTTTGCATCGACTACAGAGAGCTGAACGCTGTTACGGTGAAGAACCGTTATCCTTTACCACGTATTGATGATCTATTCGACCAATTGAAAGGAGCATCAGTATTCTCCAAGACCGACTTGCGATCTGGTTACCACCAAATCGCTATTCGAGAGGGTGACATTGAGAAGACCGCATTCCGAACCAGATATGATCACTATGAATTCACGGTTATGCCGTTTGGTTTATCCAATGCACCAGCCAAGTTTATGGACTTAATGAACCGCTTGTTCCAAGACCAGTTGGACAAGTCAGTGGTAGTCTTCATCGACGACATTCTTGTATATTCGAAGTCGAAAGGTGAGCATGAAAGCCACCTGAGAAGTTTGTTGCAAACATTAAGGGAGAACCAGCTGTATGCAAAATTCTCCAAGTGTGAATTTTGGTTGAACCAAGTTTCATTTCTTGGTCATGTTACTTCTGAGGCTGGGATCACTATTGATCCGGCCAAGATAGATGCAGTGCGCACTTGGCCTAGGCCGAAGACGGTTACCGACATCCGGAGCTTCCTCGGTCTGGCAGGATATTACAGGAGGTTTGTGAAGAACTCCAATGTCTCGAAGCCGATGACTTCCTTGACGTAGAAGGATGCACCATTCGAGTGGACAGACGACTATGAGAGTTCCTTCTAGCGCCTCAAGAACGCTCTGACATCTGCACCAGTGCTGACAATACCAGACGGTACAGATGGTTTTGAGGTCTACTGTGTCACATCAGGCAGAGGTATGGATTGTGAGTTGATGCAACACGGGAAGGTCGTAGCATACGCCTCCCGACAGCTGAAGAAGCATGAAGAAAACTACCCTACCCACGACTTAGAATTGGGTGCCATTGTCTTCGCCTTGAAGATATGGCGACATCATTGTATGGGGTAAGCGTGCCAATTTATTCGGATCATAAAAGTTTGAAGTATCTATTCACTCAGAAAGAGTTGAACATGAGGCAAAGAAGGTGGGTCGAGTTCCTAAACGACTACGACATCAACCTTCAGTACAAGGAGGGTAAGGCAAATGTGGTAGCTGACGCATTGAGTCACCGAGCAAACTCTCTCCATTCGCTAGTCTCTCACTCTAGCTTGGTTGAAGAGGTACGGAGTGCTCAGATGTCGGATCAGTACATGCAAGAAATCAGGCAGAAGCTTATTGACGGCACATTCGAGAGTCAGAAGTACGACTTTCGACTACAGAATGATGACCTAATTAGGCTGAATGGCCGACTGTGTATTCCGAGGAATAGCGCTGAGCTGAAGGAGCGCATACTGAGTGAATTCCATTATTCTACTACTTCGATTCACCCCGGAGCTTCAAAGATGTATAAGGGTATGAAACGGTATTTTTGGTGGACTGGAATGAAAAAGGATGTGAATGACTATGTTGTTAGGTGTCTCACTTGTCAGAAAGTCAAGTTTGAGCACCGACAGCCTGGTGGTATGGTGCAGCCAATGCCAGTGCCAGAATGGATGTTCCATGACATTTCCATGGACTTCGTAGTCGGGCTTCCGCCTACAAGGGGAGGTCTGAACATGATATGGGTAGTTGTTGACCGGCTGACCAAGGTGGCCCGATTTATACCGATGAAGGACACTTGGAAAGTGGCAAAGCTAGCAGAGCTCTTTGACCGAGAGATTGTACGGCATCATGGGGTACCGAAGACTATTGTGTTTGATAGGGATACCAGATTCCTCTCGAGGTACTGGAGATCTACACGAGAAGCGCTTAGTACCGAGCTGAAGCTGAGTACAACGTTCCACCCTCAGAGAGATGGTCAGAGTCAGCGCACCATCTAGACGCTCGAGGATATGTTACGTGCATGTGCACTTGACTTTTAGACCAGCTGGATTGATAAGTTGCACTTGATCGAGTTTAGTTACAACAATAGTTACCATGCTTCGATCAAGATGTCTCCATTCCAGGCTTTGTACGGTAGACCATGCTGCACGCTTTTATGCTGGGATGAGTCGAGTGAGTCGGTCATTATAGGACCTGAATATATGGAACAAGTACAAGCAGAAGTACGCCAGATACGAGCTAACATGAAGGCACCTCAAGATAGGCAGAAATCTTATGCCGGTGTGCGCCGACGTGACCTGGAGTTCGCCGTGGGCGACCAGCTATTTCTTAGAGTTTCCCCCATGAAGGGAGTATTTCGCTTTGGCCAGAAAGGCAAGTTGAGCCCGAAATATGTGGGGTCTTATGTTTTGACGAAGCGGATAGGCCCGGTAGCTTACAGGCTTGCTGAGCTGGGCAAGGTACATGATGTATTTCATGTGTCACAGTTGAAGAAATATATGTCTCATTCGTCTCATGTACTTCAGCCCGAAAGGCTAACGTTAGAGCTGACCATGTGATCAGTGGAGACTCCCGTACGGATTCTGGACACTAAGACTCGAGACACTCACCATAAGTCTATTCGACTGGTGAAGGTCCTCTGGTCTAACCAAGAAGTCGAGGAGGCCACTTGGGAGCTGGAAGATAGAATGAGGGTGAAGTACCCGTCATTGTTTACTCATTAGTTTTCATATGTATAGGGTACGGGGCGTACCCCTTTTAAGGGGGGTAGTGTCGTTTCGGTTATGTATGTACTACATGTATTGAAATACATTGTCTATGTTGTTATGTTATATACCTTTGAGTCTGAATGTGGTTATGTTACTCGGACCTTGAGTCCGAGGGTTGTTATGTAAAGTATGTTTGTTATGGAAGTTTTATCTTGCAAATAATCCCCGTGTTCTAATTTAAAAGATGCAAGGGAAGTGTGAACTTTGGGGACAAAGTTCCTTTAAGGGGGGTAGATTGAAATACCCGCAAACTTGATGTAATGTTTAAATATTAAACTCTGGTATATTAAGGCTAGAAAGTGCCTTAGAAACATTAGTGAACAATTTAAACCATAGAAAACACAATAAAGTATCATAAAGACAATTTGAGCAAAAATATGCTCTAAGCTTGGGATAAGCATGGTTAAGACTCAAAGAGCTTACCAAGACTTTATTAACATGCTAATGAACATGTTAAACCAATTACTAAAGTAAACCAAGCTTGAAAACAAGTTAAAACATAAAATGTGCTTTAAGAAATCTTAAAGCATATTTTTGAAAAATTGTCTTTGAAATGGGTTTTGAGTGGCTAAATGCCCATCATTACTCATTAATAAACATGTGTACTACTTAGTATCACATTGGGAAGTCTAAATCAATAGGAAATCAAAAATTTCACAATTATGTGGATTAGTTTGTGAATAGTGCTCAAAATAGTGCTAGTTTAAGACATAAGTCAACATAAGTTATTTAAGTGGTCAACAAAGCCATAAAATATCCCGTCTTATGAAGGGGTCAAGTTTTTAAGTGTGAGTCATCACACTTGGCTAGTTTAATAAGGAAGAAAGAATTGATAAAGCAAAAGACTATTTGCTTTTAGCATAAATATCTAAACAAAACTATACCTCTCACCTCATTCTCTCATTTCCCTCCATCCTCACCGTCACCCTCTTCATCCTCTCAAGCTCCAACCGGTTTTGCTACAGCACACCATACCATCTCCAACTTCTTTTGCATGTAATTCCTAGCTCCATGCTCCAAATTCAATTTCAAGACCACCATTCTTCTAGTTAGACTAAGCTCTAGAATTTTGTCTTTTCAAATCTTCAAGAGATCCATTTCGGTGCCATGAAGAATCAGCATTGAAGGAGCAAGAACTCATCTCTTTATACCTTGTCATTCTCCTATGCTTCAAGGTAAGGAAAATCAAAGAAAAACTATATTTCCTCTCGTTTTTGTATATGGCCGAGAATCACCTCTTATGGTGTCTTCTCTTGCTCTTTTCTTAGCTTCATTTCAAACTTCAAAGGACAAGGAGGAGTCCTCTCTTGCTACTTAATCAAACTCTCATTCAAATCCAAGGTAAACTTCCATTTTAGTGTTTTAAGACACTTATATAACCTAGGGTTTATTAATGAGTTTAAGCATGAAGCTTAATGCTCATTACCGATGTTCAATCAAGAAAGAGCAAGGAAAAACAAGTGAGAAAGTCTTGAAGAAGAAGAGGTAAATGAACTATCTTAATGTAGTTTTGTGCCTTAGGAAAATGAGCTTGAATTGCTTAATAAAACTACCTAAAGATCCAATGGGAAATGAGATAGAAAAATACCCACAAGGAGGTTATTAAGGGCATATGTGATGTTGTGTGTATTTGCAGGTTAAAGGCAATTAATATGTGGGAAATTTGGTGTTTAAGATTAATGCAATTTAAGGGCCTAAGAGCCATGTTATTTAAGGGCCTGAGTGCCAAGCAATTTAAGTTTATGCACTATATTATGATGTAGTGTAGTTTATGGTATAGTTGTGTGTAAAGAACATTCCTTGTGTGGATGAATGTCTTTGTTTGTTCAAAGGAGAAAAACTATGTGTTTTGGTGTAAGAAAGTGCTAGTGAAGCTATGTCAAACTTTGGTGAGTAAATAAGGAATTTTAGGTGTTTAAAAGAAGTTTGGTGACCTAGGTTGTACTAGGAATTGTTAAGGGTTGATTTGGTGAAAGAAAGGGGAATTAAGGTGTTCATAAGTATTAGAATGACTTAGGCATTGTTCATGGAAGTTTAGAGTTCAAAGGAGTGATTTTAGGTACACCAAAGTAATGGTAAGAGTGTGGTTTAGTCTTGTGCAAAGTTTGGTGAACAAAGGAAGTATAATGCCTTGTGAGGGTTTAAACTAGAACTTGTGAGGGTTTAAACTAGAACTTGTGAGGAAGACTTGAGAAGTTTGTGTAAAGGGGATGATTGTGATGCAAAATGATGTTTGAAGTGGTTAAAATGATTGTGGAGAACACTTTGATTAGTTGATTTTGTAGGCATAAACAAACACTTAGAAACCTAAGGAAAAAATGTTACAAGTGTTAGGAATTTTGTAAGAATGGAGAAAGAGTTTGAGGAGTTTAGAAGTGAGCTAGAAAATGAGTTTGGTGGATGATTTATAAAGGTTTTAGAGTGCCTAATGATGTTAGAACATATTAGGAAACTTGTGGAGAAGTTTGGAGCAAGTTAGGCAATTTTTGGGGAGGTTCTGCAGTCGACCGACCCAGGGGACCGACCCTGGCTGGGTCGGTCGGACTGTAATAAGGCAGCAGGAAAGTTTCTGGAATGGACCGACCCAGAGGGCTTTGGGTCGGTCGGAGTGAGCTTGGGTCGGTCGGGTGAAATTTAACGAACCAAAATGTTTCTGGAATGGACCGACCCAGAGGGCCTAGGGTCGGTCGTGGGTCAGTCTGGAGGAATTTTTCAAACCCGGATGTTACTGGGATGGACCGACCCAGGGGTTTGGGTTGGCCGGTGGGTCGGTCGGCCCATAATTGTAAAATATATAAATATATATAATAAAAAAATGTGTGGCTTAAGTAGTAAACCTAGTGGGTATAACAAGTATAATCAAGTGTAAGTTAAATGAGAAGACATGTCATATAATCATGTAAAATGCTTAGTAAATCGGAAGTTAAATAAGTTAATTAACCGACATTATTAACCATGTATAGGAACTACGTTCGGAGGAACTCGTACGCAGCAAGGACCAAGGTATGGTTTTCTTGCAGTCTGTTTGCTACCGGTTTACACCGGCTTGTATGTTTGTTTGTTTTTCTGGATCTTTACGACTTTGTAAGACTTAAATCATGAAATGAGTTTACAGTCATTGTTATTATTAGGGTGTGGGTGTACCGGTACCGTTAACCTCGAATACGTGCTGACCCGTTAGTTGACCAAACTAGGAAACGTAAGAGAGCGGTACCCGGTTTTAACGTTCGACTTAAGGAACGTTCTAACTACAGCTAGGTATGAGCTAGTTGTGGTATGTGTTGTTTAAGTGTATTCCATCTCCCTTGTGTGCCTAACTGGGCCTAAACACTTATTTGTGATTTAATGTGTTAAGTTCCATCAATGGCACTTCTAACAAGTGATTAACCGGGGAGTGAGGAATCCGATCGTTCCGGTCACGCGTGTATGTATGGGAGTCGATATCTGGATCAGATTCGACCCTCTTTATGTTATGGTTGTTTTTCCTTCTTGGACTACAATCACCCACAAGCTTAACCAAGGCTTACCTATATGACTATTGATCGGACTAGGGGGAAAATATGTACGGTGTGCTTGGATCACTATATTCGACACATCTTTGGGTTAAGTTATTCGTTCGACAAACAGAACGGTAACGAGTTATGTAACAAGCTTAACATGAGATTGAGTTCATTCTCTAGGCTTACCAAGTTTGACTAACTAACGTTTGGTTTTGTTTCCTAAAGAGAAACATTCCTGTTATATTATGTGTTGTTGTTGCTATGCATTGTTTATCGCTTGTCTTGTATGCTGTATGTTAAAATGAATGCCATGTTATCATGACAATTGGTTGCATGTATCCCGGTAGCCGACGGGGTGCACGTTAACCATACCAGCCATGGGTTGCTGAGCCCCTTCGGGGCACCATATTTTATTTTGCAGGATGAGGATCGAGGAAGCGGAGTGGCTTTAGATCCTAGGCGTATGAAATACTTTTGGTAGTTATGGATGTTGGACCCGGGATGCGCCTGTGCTCCCATGGTGTTATATTTTGGTAGTACCGGATTACAGTGATGGTTGTAAATATTTATACTCGGTAAAGTTGGTTGTATTTATGGATGTTAGTACTATACTCGAGAATTTGTGCATCAGACCGATACAAACGTATGTATTCAGCCTTATTAGCCACGTGGGTGGCTAACAGCGTGTAACACTTACTCGTTTAGTTACCGTTTAAGTTATAAGTTTCCGCTGTGGTTTTGGTTTATTGTTAAGTTTATAGTTTGGGTGTTACAGGTTGACATTTATCCCACATATTGATGTCTAATGTTTAGAAATGTCACCCCCAATTAATGTTGAACTTAGCCCAAACTGAAACCTACTGCTTAGCACAAATTTCAGGCCCAGATTTGGCCCAAAACCCACCTTGGCCCATATCTGATCCGGCACATAGTCTCCTTTGGCTCATTTCCGATCCGACCCGAAGCCCATTTTGGCCCTAAACCTGAGGCCAATTTCAGCCCAATTCCAAGCCCGGCCCATAGAAACTAAAATCAGCCCAAACGCATCTTTTCAAATGTAATTACTATTCCAAAACTCTTAAAAAACACTTCCAAACACTAAAAAATTCTTCTAAAATCATTCCACTAATTCCAAACATCACTTTTTCTTCAAATCGATTCTCATTAGCAATTTCAAAATTCAAAGGTAATATTTGGTGGAATATTAAAGGAAAAACTGTTCTCAAATCATAGAAAACTTTTCTCACACATGCACAAAGTTCTTCTCACATAATAGGATATTCACTCATACAAAACTTCATTGTCAGACCCTATGGTTTTAGGTATGTCAATAGTAAAACTTTCACAATCAAATATAGCTTTAAGAATATTGTAGTAACAAAATCTTATTTCCCACATATAACCCTTCGCACAGACGACTTCCGGGTTATAAGATCCAAATGATTCTCGTAGATCCATAGTGTTATACAGTATCTACCTTGGAACAACACCTATCTAAAAAGAAATATAATTACTAGTTAACACCATAATATTATTTAGTTAAAAGAATAAAATTCACAAAGAAAACATTAATCTAAAAATATTTTAACCGTTTTTCTGGAGACAACCTTGCAAGTTTATTTTTTCATATAGTAGAAGGGCGAGTGAAAAGTATCAGAGTTGATTTTGTGCAAAGTTAGAGTGTATCCTATGCTTTTCCCATTGTTGTTTTCAAAAGGTTTCAGCTTTCTTCTCCGTCATCTCATGCAAATTAGGCCACTTGGGTAAAAGTTCATGTATGATATCCTTGAGCATTTGGAGGACAAACGGATGGGCATGTGGATTGGGTATAGGCAGAATTGGTCGTAGACCATGAATAGTAAAAATATTTGGTAGCTTGATCTTTGCAATATCATCAAGTGAATACTGAATACTAAAACCATTTAGCCAAATGAGTGTAAGTAAGTAGAACTTCACAACGCTAGGTGGAGGGGGGTGGTGGTGTAGGAAGTCCCACGTCGACGTCCACTATGATGTCCATGTCTAAGCGATGGTGATAGGTAAATTTTGTACTAGTACTTGGATGAGGATGATGGACTGCAGTGGATGACTCTATAAATGGTGGAGAATTCAAAGCCCAATATAGAGGTTCAAAACATAGGAAAGTAAAAGCTATCAGATGTTGCCAATTAAAAGCTATAATTCATGGCTAGGTAGACCATCACTATCGTGCCAACTCTTCTGTCTTTAATGTAGATATGACTAAATTACGAAGAGCGCGTAGAGAATTTATTCGTGTTTTTGGATCGTAGAGTTGGAGGTGAATGTGAAGTGGAGGTGCTGGTGCTGATCCTGTAGGTGCTGATGGTGGAGATGCTTATGCAGGAGGTGCTGACATTTTTTTCACGTATTTTTGTGACATATTTTTGTCATTAAATTTCCATTTTTATCACATATTTTTGTAACATTTTTCTATCACATATTTCTGTCACATATTAAATGGTAAATTTGTGATATAAATTATAATTATGGGGTTGACATTTATCCCACATATTGATGTCTAATGTTTAGAAATGTCGACCCCATTAATAGACTTGTACATTGGTGTTGACATTTTTTCACACATTTTTGTGACATATCTTTGTCAACCACATTTTTCAGTCACGTATTTGTGTAACATATTTGTGTGACATATTTATGTCATACTTTTAACGGTAAAATATTTGACATAAAATGTTTAAATAAGTGTGGGTGAAATTGCATCTCCCTATTGTATCTCGTTGCTGCACCTGTCGTTCTTTATGGCGTAACGGGTGAAGTATTTTTCTTCTCCTTGCTTTGTCTCTGTACCTTACTACATCAATTGTATAATGTTTTCTAGCATATATTCATCATTTTGCTAGTCAAATGTTGTTGTGCTACAACCAGTGCTTTTGTTGTATGATCTTGATTTTTTATATGATCGTGACTTTTGTATGATCTTGATTTTTGTCTGTTTTGATCTTGTTTTATATCAATGAAATACCCCGGCCTTAATTAGGGTGATTAAATTACTCTAATACGATATTGAGGGCCTATTAGTGCCTAATGAACTTTGGTAAAAAGAATAAATCCAAAAGAAACAAGAAAAATGCTTAGAAAGCGAAAAACGCTTAGAAAGCGAAAAACGCTAAATCGAGTGTTAAGTGACCCTAAGAGGAATACAACCTCAACAAGAGTATTAAATGAATTTAAAAGGCTTAATAAGACCTAAATAATATATGGGAACAATTCCCGAAGAATACGGATCTATAAAATGAATTAAAACGCTAATAAAGCTTTAGTGCACGTTTTTCGAGAAAACCCAAAAATGTGACTTTGAGTGGTCAAATGAACCCGTAAAAATTATAGTTCATTAAATAACTATAATTAAACATTAATGGAAGCTTAATAACCATTCAAATTAAAGAAACGAGAAAATTCCGGAAAACGGGCCCGGTTAGTGAATAGTGCTAAACCGGGTAAATTAACGGGCGTTTTCTGTAAAAGACAAAAAATGCTCCAGCTCATATGTACACATGTGGGGCCGGCTTTAATATTTAAATTAGCCCTCACACACTCACACACACCTAACTAGAAAATAAAAGAAGAAAGAAAAAAACAAAAGCACATAAAGCACTTTTCACACTCTCTCTCCTCTCATTTTCTTTCTTCCTCACGTACTACTCTCTCATTCTCCCCTCTGATTTCTCTCTTCTTCTTCCTTGCGACAGCTCCCTTCTCCTATGGCTACTCAAGCCTTCTTTGTCTTGCCCAAGCTCAATTAGAGCTCAAATCACAAAAATAAACACATATTCTTCATCCTCTCACCAAGCTCTACACTTCCCTCTTTTCAAAATCCGAAAACGAAGAACTTCATCTCCATGGGTATATCCCATTTGTAGAGAAAAGGGCACCAAAGTGAAGCTTAGAGTCTCCTCTCTCACCTAAGGTAAAAAGTTTTCAAGAAAAACTCGTTTTTTCTTCACCCTCTTTTCTTGACCGATTTTGCCCCTCTTTGATACTTCATTTTCTCCTTGTTTTGGAGCTTTGTTTCTACACTCCAATGGTGGTGGAACTCCCTTCTTGATTCAAGGGTTAAAACCCCTCCAAAACACCCCAAAGGTAAAACCCTAACTTTGTACTCTAAGCCCCTTTTGTTGAATTAGAATTCCTAAGGGTTTAGAAGATTAATTGAATCAATTTTGTGTTCTTTGAATGTTGGGATGGAGTTTGGCAACTCCATTCCCACTTGACAGAATTTGAGAAAAGGAAGAGTAAGAGGAAAGTTAAAAGAGGAACTTGTCAAATTAAGGTAAGAAATGTACCTTAACGCTTGTTTTAATTGTTTTAGAGTTTGGGATGGGTAAATAAATTTATGAACCCAAATTATGGATTGCAAACTATGTTGGTAAATGTGTTTGGTTGATTTTAGAGAGATTTGTGAACTTGTGTTGATTTAAGGGCCTAAGTGCCATTGCTTTTGGATTTGGAGCTATATTGTTAATGTAGTGAATTTTTGGTTGAGCTTATGTGCTGGTAGGACCCTTGTAAGGCTGTGGCTAGATTAGGAATGAAAAAGGATGAGAATTTATGAAGTTGTGGATGTTAGGTTTATGGGGAGGTTATGGCAAAATTTTAGTAGAAAAATAAGTGTTTTAGGTGACTTTGGCAATGGAAGAACTTAGGTGTTCATTTGGGTTGAGTAGAGATGTTTGGTAACCTTGGAATGGTAGTTTGAGGATGGATTAAGGGGATGCAAAAATCTGTAGCATAACTGATGGTGGTAACTTAGAATTGCTTGAAAAGAGTAAGTGTGAAAAACTTGGAAAGGAGAGTTGGACTTGGGTGTAGATAATGCATTTGTCTAGGAATGAATTGGTATGATCAAATTGAGTTAGAACAAAGTGCAAAGTGCTAAGGGAAGTTAGAAAATGCACAAGGGTGCAAAAACTGTAACAGGAAGAAAACAATTGTGGAAGTTGAGCAAGGATTTGAGTAGGGATTAAACCAATGATTTGAAGAGGTTTAGGACATGTTTTAGGGTGTTTAAACATGTAGGAAACATGTGGAAAGGTTAGGAAATGATTAGGGGCTGAAAACTGGTGGAAAATTGTAAATTTTGACAGTTCCAGAGGTGGTCCGGGTTTACAAATCGGTACGCAAACCCGGACCATAGCAAAAACATGCCAGAAAGTGATTTCAGGGGGTGGTTCGGGTTTGTAAACCTGGACACAAACCCGGACCACATCTAAAAATGACCAGAAACGCATTTCAGTGTCTGGTCCGGATTTGTAGACCCGGACCACTATAAAAACTCAACATAAAGTGTTTTAAAGCCTTCTAAACATGGGGGATTGAATGGTATTGGTTTTAGGTGATGTTTAGGGGTTTTTCGGTGACCTTTAAAGGTCCTAAGAAGTATAAACAAAGTTTAAAAGTGAATAAGAAAGTTGTGAGTTTAAGAACACATGAACAAACTAAGGAATAACGGGATAACGGGGTTAAGTACGGGAGTATAAGTTTACATACCGTGACACCTTAATGCTAATAGAATCACTTGATACATGATTAGTGATTCGGAAGTGAGATCCGAGGAACATGATGCCACATGGTAAAGTTAACCCCGGTGAAAGGTATGATTTCTGCATGCTCTGTATCCTAACTTGGTTACCCCGATTTGTGTGCTTGTTTGATTGCGTGATCACCTAACAAGATAAATGCACGAATCGGATTGTGTAAACTTAATAGTGCTTGTATTGTATCGTTGCTTGTTGGATTGAATTTAAACTAAGTTTGTATAATTCATGAAATGGATGAATGGTAAATGAGTTGCTTGGATGTGATTGTGTACTGTAGTGCGACGCAAAGTTGAGTCTTGTTTGACTATAGACTCGAAGAAAGAGCCAAGTTGTGCAATAATGAAAACGAGGTAACACACGACAACCATCGATTAGTGAGCAACGATAAACCAAACCTATAAATTTACTCGAAATGAGAACAAGCGACGCATGAGACTAGTGAACGTCCTTAATATCAATAGTCGACCTCCTATGCAAGGATGTGACTCAATGTTAGAAAACGAACGTAGTTCCTAAGTAATGGAAGTGTAGAGGCGACCCTTAATTCGGTGGATACGACGAAATAGGAAAATCTCCTAAGTTGTATGATAGCATCGAGAGAGATGCGGCTGACTGATATCTATATATGTATTTATATATAAGTACCTATTATTACTAACCCGAGAGTTGGGTTAGGGGGGTTGAGAGTCACGCGTGCAAGGAAGAGGAAACAACAGAGCGTTTGTTTCCGAATCCGTGGTCAAACTCCCTTGTTACCGGGCCGTATGCCACATAGTGGTGCCCTGCGGGACCATGTGCCACATAGTGGTGCCCGATTGGGGTAAGACCGGCAGAGCTTACCCGTCTAAAGAGGTAAGCTGGGTATTATGGATAGGAAAGAGAGAACACAAGAGAGTGTTTCTAATCCCGTATCGAGTTTATAAAAGCCCGGTGGTGAGACCTATATATATGTCTCTGCCTGGAGGCCTATGAGGCTTAACCTAAAATTATTCAAGAGTAGAATAATTAAGAAACTAGATCAGGACCGAGAGAGCCTGAGGATCTAGAAGACAAGTAAACTACCCGGTTGGGATGGAAAGTTGGTGATTAACAAGAATGGAACTCACTTGAGATACGGTCTCTCAAGGTTTAAGAATAAGGTAAATGAATTTACAAAGATGGATGTGATATCTCTGTGGATTGTATTTCCTGGTTGTATATCTTTAAATGTGTGCATGATTAATGTATAGTTATTGAGCATGCTTGTTTGAATTAAAAATGAATCGCATGCTCTCGACCAAATAGTCGGCGTACCCTCGCTAGTACGCGGGGTATGCGGAAGTCATATGCAGCAATTTTACTAAGCCCCTTGGGGCGCTGTTTTTATTTTCCAGGTACAAAGAAGCCGTCAACCGTTCGAGAGTTGGATGGGGTTGTTATTGATATGGGTAGTTGGTTAAGAAATTGTATTTGTGTATTGTGGATTTGTAAGACCGAAAGGTCATGGATAGACTTGGGAATTATAGATACTCGGTATGGTATTGAATGGGTATTGTATTCGTATATTAAGGAATTGAAGTTGTAATTGTTTTAAGTATTGTTCAAGGAATGTATTGTATAGTTTGGTTTGTAGTACTCGGTATATAAGACCCATCAGACCGGTATTGTATCTGTTGTTTTGAGTTTGGATTGGCCTTGTTAGTCACGTGGGTGACTAACGGCATTGTTTCACCCCCGGTTGTATTGGAATTTCCGCTCCTGGTGTATTGATAATGGAGATGGGTTGGGAGTCAATTGTATGATTACCGGTAGGGGTGTTACAATCAATCACTTATTCCAATCAAAATTCTGGGCTTACCTATCCCAGATTGAGGAAAACATAGAAAAGGACATGAGTTTTGTTTTATTTTCAGTCATTTTTGTTTGCTCCTAATCTACTGGACTTCTGAAACTTATTATTATATGTTCATTATTCAGAGAATGGCTTTTGTCTGGACTCATGATCCTAATGTTTGATTGGTGATTGCTCGGCTTCAATCTTATTGTTGGAGATTCACTACTCTTTGGGTTGAAAATGGGGTAACTGTGGATCAATGCATACGCAGGGCTGTGTAGCTCAAGCTTTATGATTAAGATGATGATGAGTTGGAAATTCTACATACCGAGATTAGATGTGCAGTCGTGAACAACTGCCAAAGCATGTTCATTGGTTTTATATACAATTGATGTTGTCTCGTAGGGTCAAGGACATAAGATGTTGCCAATTAAAAGTTATAATTCGTGGCTGGGTAGACCATCACTACCGTGCCAACTCTGCTGTCTTTAATGTAGATATAACAAAAATACTAAAAGCACGGAGAGCATTTATTTGTGTTTTGGATCATAGAGGTGGAGATGTAGGTGAAAATGGAGGTGTTGATGCAGATCCTAGAGGTGTTGATGCATTGTGCTTCAACCAGTGCTTTTGTTGTACGATCTTGATTTTTGTATGATCATGGTTTTTGTCTGTTTTGATCTTGTTTCATATCTGTCACTTATTCCAATCAAACTTTCGGTCCCAGATTGAGGACAATGTAAAAAAGGCACTGGCTAGGCATTACCCATGTGTCTTAATCTTTTATTTGATAATAGAAGACATGAGTTTTGTTTTGTTTTCAGTCAGCTTTGTTAACTCCTAACCTGCCGGGCTTCTGAAACTTATATTATATTCTTATTGTTTAGCCAAGGCTTTTGTCTAGTATCATGATCATGATGTTTGTTTGGCGATTGCTCGACTTCATCTAATTGTTCAAGATTCCCTGCTCTTTGGGTTGGAAAAGGGATCACTATGTATTAGTGCATATCCAAGGCATGCAATTCAAACTTTATGAGTGGGATGATTATGAGTAGAAATTTTGCTTACTGAGATTAGACGTGCAGTCGTGAACAACCTGTGGACTCATGTTCATTGGTTATATACAATTGATGTTTCATGGAGGGACAAGGACATCAGATGTTGCCAATTAAATGCTATAATTCATGATTGGGTAGACCATCATTGTAGTGCCCACTCTTCTGTCTTAAATGTAGATGTGACTAAAATACGAAGAACGCGTGTAACATTTGGTCGTGTTTATGTTCGTAAAAAGGGAGGTGGAGGTGAAGGCAGAGTTACTGATGCATTGTGCATCAACATGTTGTTTTGTTGTATGTTCTTGATTTCTGTATGATCTTGATTTTTGTTTGTTTTGATCTTGTTTCACATCAATCACTTATTTTAATCAAACATCCTTACTTCTTGACCCAGATTGAGGACAACGTAGAAAAGACACTGGCTTGGCAATACCCATTTGTCTTAATCTTTTTCTTGATAACAGAAGGACATGAGTTTTGTTTTGTTTTCAGTCAGTTTTGTTAACTCCTAATCTACTGGGCTTCTGAAAATTATATTATATTTTTATTGTTCAGCAAAGGCTTTTGTCTAGACTCATGATCTTGATGTTTGCTTGGCGATTGCTCGGACTCAATCTAATTCTTTGAGATTCATTGCTCTTTGGGTTGGAAATGGGATCACTATGAAACAGTGTATATCAAGGGCTTTGCAGTTCAAAATTTATGATTAGGATGATGATGAGTTTTGAATTTTGCTTACCGAGATTAGACGTGTAATCGTGAACAACCTGCCAACGAATGTTCATAGGTCGTTTTTCACATTTTTGCTATCAGATGTTGCCAATTAAATGCTATAATTCATTACTAGATAGACCATCACTATCGTTCCAACTCTTCTGTCTTTAATGTAGATATGACTAAAATACGAAGAGCACGTAGAGAATTTATTCGTTGTTTGGATCGTAGAGTTGGAGGTGAATGTGGAGGTTGAAGTGCTAATGCTGATCCTATAGGTGCTGATGGTGGAGGTGCTGATGCTGGAGGTGTTGACATTTTTTTCACACATTTTTGTGACATATTTTTGTCATAAAAGTTTCATTTTTATCACATATTTTTGTAACATTTTTCTATCCCATATTAAATGGTAAATTTGTGACAGAAAGTATAATTATGTGGTTGACATTTGTCCCACATATTGATGTCTAATGTTTAGAAATGTCACCCCAATTAATGGACTTGTATATTGGTGTTGACATTTTTTCACACATTTTTGTGACATATTTTTGTCAACTACATTTTTCAATCACGTATTTATGTAATATATTTCTGTCACATATTTGTGCGACATATTTATATCACACATTTAACGGTAAAATAAGTGACATAAAATCTTAAAATAAGTGTGGGTGAAACTGCATCTCCCTACTGTATCCCGCTACTGCATCTGCCATTATTTGTGCCGTAACGGATGATGTACTTTTTCTTCTCTCGCTTTGTCTCTGTACTTTACTGCATCAATTTTGTAATCTTTTCAAGCATATATTCAATGTTCTGCTAGTAAAGTTTTATTGTGCTTCAACCAGTGCTTTTGTTGTATGATCTTGATTTTTGTCTGCTTTTGATCTTGTTTCAAATCAGTCACTTATTTCAATCAATGTTGAACTTAGTCCAAACCGAAAACCACTTCTTAACACAAACTTGAGACCCAGATTTGGACAAAAACCCACCTTGGCTCATATCTGATCCGGCACAAAGTCTCCTTTGGCTCATTTCCGACCCGCCCCGAAGCCTATTATGGCACTAAACCTAAGGCCAATTCCAGCCCAATTCCAAGCCCGGCCCATAAAACTAAAATCAGCCTAAATCCATCTTTTCAAATGCAATTACAATTCAAAAACTCTTCAAAAAAAAAACACTCCTAAAAACTCAAAAATTCTTCCAAAATCATTCCATAAATTCCAAACAACTCTTTTTCTTCAAATCGATTCTCATCAGCAATTTCAAAATTCAAAGGAAATATTTTATGGAATATTAAAGGAAAAACTCTTCTTAAATCACAGAAAACTCTTCTCACACTTGCACAAAGTTCTTCTCACATAATAGGATATTCACTCATACAAAACTTCATTGTCACACCCTATGGTTTTAGGTATATCAAGAGTAAAACTTTCACAATCAAATATAGCTTTAAGAATATTGTAGTAACAAAATCTTATTTCCCACAAATAACCCTTCGCACAGACAACGACCGGGTTATAAGATCCAATTGATTCTCGTATATCCATAGTGTTATACAGTATCTTCCTTGGAATAACACCTATATAAAAAGAAAAACAATTACTAGTTAACACCATTATATTATTTAGTTAAAAGAATAAAATTCGCCAATAAATCATAAATCTAAAAATATTTTTACCATTTTTCTTGAGACGGCCTTGCAAGTTTATTTTTTCATATAGTTGAAGGGCGAGTGAAAAGTATCAGAGTGGATTTTGTGCAAAGTTAGAGTGTATCTTATGCTTTTCTCATTGTTGTTTCCAAAAGGTTTCGGCTTTCTTCTCCGTCATCTCATGCAAATTAGGCAACTTGGGTAAAAGTTCATGTTTGATATCCTTGAGCATTTGGAGGACAAATAGATGTTCATTGATTTTATATACAATTGATGTTGTCTCGTAGGGTCAAGGTCATAGGATGTTGCCAATTTAAAGCTATAATTCATGACTGGGTAGATTATCACTACCGTGCCAACTCTTCTGTCTTTAATGTAGATATAACAAAAATACTAAGAGCACGGAGAGCATTTATTTGTGTTTTGGATCATAGCGGTGGAGATGAAGGTGAAAGTGGAGGTGTTGATGCTGATCCTAGAGGTGCTGATGCATTGTGCTTCAACCAGTGCTTTTGTTGTACGATCTTGATTTTTGTATGATCATGGTTTTTGTCTATTTTGATCTTGTTTTGTATCTGTCACTTATTCCAATCAAACTTTCGGACCCAGATTAAGGACAATGTAAAAAAGGCATTGGCTAAGCATTACCCATTTTTCTTAATCTTTTTCTTGGTAATAGAAGGACATGATTTTTGTTTTGGTTTTAGTCAGTTTTGTTAACTCCTAACCTACTGGGCTTCTGAAACTTATATTATATTTGTATTGTTCAGCAAAGGCTTTTGTCTAGAATCATGATCATGATGTTTGTTTGGCAATTGCTTGGCTTCATCTAATTGTTCAAGATTCACTGCTCTTTGGGTTGGAAATGGGATCACTATGGATTTGTTATACCCAAAATTTCAACCCCATCGGAGTAGTCTCTAAGGCATACGTGTTACAAAGGGCAAAATGATCAAAATGCACCAATGCAGGATTTTCCAAGGACATTCTCAGGAATTTCTATTTTCATATGACTTGTTCACTATCTCCAAACACTTCCAAATACCATAGTCATTATGAACGGAATTTCCTAATTTCCTAGATGATATTTATTTAGGAAAATTAGCTTTTAATTCATATTATAAGCTAATTAACACATGAAATAACCTTGAAATAGAAATAAAAAAAGGTTTCAAAAAACTAAAATAAAATTGTCACTTGGTTATCATGATTACATGTAGTCATGAACCTAAAATTATTTTATTTGGAACATCAGGCCAAAATTTAAAAGAGAAATTTAAACATTTTTGCAATTTTCTCTCTCCTTTGAAAGATATCGAAATCGAGTTCAAATGTCATGATATTTTAAAACAAGATATAGGATGATTTTTATAGACTAACAACGTTGGAATTTGTAATTTTGATTTTCCAATTGTAAGTTATGAATTATGAGAGGTTCCAGATTGAAAGATTTTTATCTAATCGGTTATTTATCAAAATAACCTAATTCCAACTCTCAAAACTCCTAAAAATCGTCTTTTATCTTTGGTTAAAATTTCAGAATTTTTATCCACCTATAGCACATTCTAAAAAATCATATTCTCTTAGAGTACAAAATCAGGGTTTTGGATAAAAATTTTGTTCTATCAATTTGGCCATGCTCTTTCTATAAAAGTCCTTCCTAAAAATGACCTAGGGCAGAGGAGAACATTACAAAAATCATAGAACACAGCCATCAATCTTCTCCCCACGTTTTTATACTTCCAAGCCTCAAATCAATACCAAATCCCTGTCGAAATCACCCCGAAATCACCAAAAACTCATCCTTTCTTCTCCCATCGAACATCCAAGCACCAAAACACCAAACGTACAGAACCAAAATGTGGTTAACAACCCAAGGAAGAAGGGGTCAGAAGCTCGGGTCGAATTCAATCCGGAACTAATCCCGTCGAGGCACCGAAAGATTCCCGACGTGAAGAATCTTCCATAATTCGAAGGTAAAATAGGCAGAAATCTTTACTTCCTAACTCCCCACGAATTGTTTAATATTGTGCTGAAATTTGAGTTCGAACAGACTCTTTACGGTATCTAAATTGTCGTCTGCTTTCGTTTCTGTTCATTAACTTGTGCACTAAGTTTCGTCAGTAATTCAATTTCAAATTGAACACTTTTTCTTACTAACATATTATACATCTTTCAGGCTACGCGCCCATAAAATTTAAGCTAAAAACACCACCGGGAACCACCAGATCTCCTCTGTTCGTGGCTAGTCCGTGCCCTCGGCCGGCCTGTCCGGAATCCTGGGCAGCATGTCCGTGGCCACGGACAGCCTCGGACGGCGGCGAGATTTAATTTTTTGAACTTTTAAGGTTTCAATGGTTTATGTTCGGGCCCACGAACGCCCTGTCCGTGGCCCCTGACGTTTTCAAAATTCATTTTTTTGCAAAATTGATTTTTCTGCATTGTTGTTTTAACGTGGTCTCGGACATTAGGTCCGTGGCTACGGACAAGATTAAAGTCTGACCTAATTCTGCCCCCGAAACCCTAGTTTAGGTCGTTTCAATGTCTATTTTAATTTTTAGTCAAAAACTATCAATAATACAAAAAATCAGAAAAATTTGCACTTAGGTAAAACAAATTCGTAAATAGCCGTAAATAACCTAAGTAGAGGAAAACGACCTAGGAGGGGTAATGAAAGTCATTTGAACCCTAAATAAGTCGAATACCAACCCTTCGAACCTGAACTCTCCTTTCCTAATTTAATCTAGGTTAAAGTTAGGTGGCGACTCTAATTAGGTTCCAGTGAGCTAACTTAGGACTTAGTAATTATTGTTTTATGACATAGTTATTAAGCTTGGGTTATAAGTGGACCTAGAACCCGACCAGATCCTAATCAACTTGAATCAACATAGGATATGGTTCAAAAATCGAGGCTCACAGAATGGCGACTCCGCTGGTGTAACACCCCTACCGCTAATCTCGTCGTTAACCCTTAATCTCCTCGATAACCAATTCAAAAGCAGCGGATAATCCATACACAACGGTGGGTGAATATATAATCTAACTACCCATGCTCACGACCCCGTCCTACTCTCGAACAATTATCAGCTCCGGGTACCTGAAAAGTAATAGGTGACCCCAAAGGGGCTCAGCACCTTTGCTGGTATGGAAGTCGTGCAACCCGCTACTACTGGGCCTCACTCAACTAATTCTCATCTTAACATGCGGTTGATTTTATTTAAAAACAACATGAAGTACAATAAACATACAACATGCTCGCATTCATACAAGTACTCAAACCAAGAATACAATCACAAAACTAACACATTAAGTTAGTTAGTTTACATTTCCTTGCTCTTTAGGCTTTAAGGGTTTCTACCTCACTAACGCCTCATTCTTATTATTCAATACTTATCCGTTCTCTTCGGATACCTTACTTATTCTATTAGTTCTTTAGACACTACGGGTGTCATACTTATTTATCGATTATTCATCTCTTAAACAATTATTAAGCCAAATACATGGCCTCTGGGCAGAGTCATACACAAGACTCACCAACGAGCTTTCAAGCCTAGTCTTACTTCCCCGGTTTCGACCCTACTCTGGGTCTAGCATGGTGGAAGGCTCAACTAGTAATTGGAACTCTCTCTTAGTTCATACTTCTTTACATAGGTCCGAATTGCTCTCGGGCTTCTCACATTCCCAAACACTCCTCTCTCAGAGTTATAATATAATTATGTATATTAGTATAGAAGCACCACTCTCAGTGTCATCTAATGACTTAGGGAATTTTCTCAAGTTATCGTATCTTGGTATTTAAGGGTTGCCCCAACATTTCGAATACTTATACATTCGCGTATCTTCTCTTACCGGGTCGGATCCTCATATAGGAGGTCGACTATCTCTTATGAGGGATTTGGTGGTCTCGTATATTTCTTTTTACTTTTCTCTTAAGTTCATAACTTTGAACTATCTTTGTTCTCTTAATAGAGGTACTCTATATACTTCCACTACTAATTATTTCGTGGGTTATTTCGTTTCGGTTCTCTAACCCTTAGCGGGGTTTACTAATCCCGTACAACTCTCTCACATTCTAGTGAGTTCATAAGGTTACGTTAATGTTAAACTCTAATTGATAGTTTTCAAGGGTTTCCCATGTTACATTATTTCGCGGGACGACTCTTTTCTATGAGTCACTAACCATACGGTAATTGTTTATGTTTGGTCTACCACACTATGTTAGACCACACAACCACACAAGGGAGGTTAGCACTTGCAACAAGCTTCAAGATTCATAACAATGCAATAAACATTGTTCATGCATTTATCATTTTTTAGGCCGGCACACAAGTAAACAGCACACAAGCCGAGAGGACTCGGCAGGACACAAGTTGCAAGAAATCCATACCTTTCACCAAAGAATTACTTTAGTGCGTCGTCTCACGCTCCTTAGTTAATTCTCGCGTCACTGATAACATTTCAAATGTTTTTATCAACATCAAGACTATACGGTATGTGAACGACTAGTACACCTGTATTTAACCCCGTTGTCCCGTTATTCCTTAACTTTGTTCATGTGCTCTTAAGTTCACAACTTTCTCATTCACTCCTAGCACTTGTTTATACTTCTTAGGACCTTTACAACATCTAAAACTAATACCATTCAATCCCCCATCATTTAAGCACTTTAAAACACACACGGTACAATTCTGGGGGTGCTCCGGACCCAAAGTCCCGGACCAATTCATTTGGTGACTCTCGGCTCCTTTTCTACACTGGTCTGGGACTTGGTCCTGGACTTAAGTCTCGGACCACCTACAAATTTCTATTCTCGGCCTATTTTTAAGTGTGGTCCGGGACTTTGTCCAAGGACTAAGTCCCAGACGCTGCTAAAAAGCTGCTATGAGGTCATTTTTTAACCCCTATTCCCACCTTAATCCACACTCAATCTCTTCCCAATCATTCCACATGTTTCCAAACATGTTAAAACACCTTAAACACTCTTAAAACATCCTTAAATCATTGCTCAAACTCATTGTTCAATTCTTGCTCAATTCTACAATTTAAATTCTTCTTTCCAACACTTATGCACACTAGTGCATTACCAAACTCTCTTGGTGTTTCACAACCTTCTACCAACATTACCAATTCACTTATTGACCATTCCAAATCCTTCTTAAGCATTTGCACTCCTAATAACAAGCTCGTTCCTTGTTTCTCAAGCTTAACACTCTTGTTCATCTCTAGCCAAATCCATGACTTTTTCTACCACTTGTGCTACAGATTTTTGCACTACCCTTTTTAGTTCTCCAACTACCATTTCAAGATGGTTAGCTAACCAAATCAATCACCATTAATTTCCTAGTTTCTCCATTTCATAAAGTCACCTAAAACGCTCCATTTCTACCGAAATTTTGCCATAACTTACCTATAATTCTAACACTCCCAAATGCATCGATTCTCAATTCCTAATCAATTCAACTAGCCACATCCCTAAGGGATCCAACCAGCACACAATACTCATCCAAAATTCACCAATCAACAATATAAGCATTAATCACGTAGTGCATGGCTCTTAGGCCCTTAAAACATCAAGTCACAAATTGTCTCTTCTAGTTCCAACACATTTTAAGCTCAATTTTGGGTCCATCCTTTCAGTTTTCCCATCCCTAATTCTAAAATCATTAAGAACATACATTAAGGTAGATTATCATACCTTAAGATCATATGTTTGCCTTTCTCTTCTCCTCTTCTCTTTTCCTCTTCCCATTATCGGTCAAGGTTCAATGTAATTGCCCAATTCCAACCCAACATTAAACAAAAGAAATGATACTAAGTAAAACACTTAACTCATTAATTAATGGGGCTTAAAGCATTAGAGTTGGGCATTACCTTGGAAACCGTAGAATCAGATCTTGATCAACAATCATGGGGAGGTTCCAACTACACTCTTGGAGCTTGATTCAAGGCTCATACAAAACAAGAAACCACCCACCATAAGAAGCCAAAATCGGCTGAAAGAAGAAGTGGGAGAAATGGTGGATTTTTGTGACTTTTCTTACCTTAAATGAAAGGGGAGACTCCAAGCTTCAAGAAACTCCAGCTTTCTCTTCAAATGGGCTATACCCATGGAGATGAACTTCATACTTTTGAGGTTTTGAAAAGAGGGAAGTGTAGCCCTTGGTGGGAGGAGGTCAAATATGCAATTTATTTTTGATTTGAAGCTTTAAAGTGACTTGGGCAAGCTTGGAGGTGTGAGCTGCCATGGAGGGGCTGAAGAAATCGCATGGAGGAAGAAGAAGGGAGGGCAGCCGGCTGGGAAGAAGAGAGGGAGGAGAGAGAAAAGAGAAATGAGAGGAAAGAGAGGGAAAAGATCTTTTGTACTTTTTCCTCACTTTTCTACTTTTCTTCTTCTTTTACTTTTCTAATTAGTTACTTATAGAGAGGCTGATTTATCTCTTAAAAACCGGCCCCCACATGTACACATAAGCTGGGGTGTTTTCATCTTTTTACAAGAAACACTCCTAAACTCCCGGTTTTGGCACTATTCACTAACCGGGCCCGTTTTCCGGATTTTTCTTGTTTCTTTAATTTTAATGGTTCTTAAGCTTCCATTATTATTTAATTATAGTTATATAGTCAACTATAATTTTTATGGGTCTGTTTGACCACTTAAAGTCACGTTTTGGGTTTTCTCGAAAAACGTGCTTTAAGGCTCGTTTGCGTTTTTAATCCACTATATGGATCCGTTTTCTTCGGGAATTGTTCCCACATATTATTTAGGCATAATTAAGCCTGAGGAATCCATCTCGGACCCTATCCGAGGTCATATATCTCCTATAGTTGTGTAACGCTTATTTTGACGTTTTATGTTTTTTAAGTGTTTTCTCTTTCCTTTTGGCTTTATTTTCTTCACCAATATTCTTTAGGCACTATTAGGCCCTTAAATACCATATTAGAATTATTTAATCACCATATTTAAGTTCGAGGTATTTCAATCTACCCCCCTTAAGAACTTTGCCCTCAAAGTTGGTGAATCTAATATTGTTGGTCACATAGGTATTATATGTTAAGGTCATAATCTCTATATGACCTTACAGACTCCATAGGTCTGTTTCTATATACGCTACACATACCACACACATACCACATCATGTATAGCAGTCAAAAATACTCTTTTGTATTCTCTCCATGGGGTCGGTTCGAAGACAAGAAGGCATTATAGTCCTCGAATCCCATATCGAGTAATACACTGCCGATCCCTCAGGTACCGGTCACGTTGAACACTTCCGCTTTCTGGTTCACGGCCGTTTCATGACAAATGGGCACTTACTCTCTTTGGCCACGGTCCCATTGGTTCTGATCAAAACTGTAACACCTCATCCATAACCTTCACACTTAATCAATAATCGCAGCGGAAATCATAAACTTAACCATATACCAAAAGGGCGGTGTTACACGCCGTTAGCCACCCACGTGGCTAACAAGGCTGTTACTTACAATGTATTGGTCTGATTACGAGAATGCCGAGCATAATTACAACCTTACAAAAATCACCTATCCAAAAGAATGACAATATACCGAGTGTAACTGTACAAAAATCACCAACTAGCTTTACATCCGCCAAAATATAAGACCTCGAGTGTACAGATACTACTTTGGTTCAATATCCAAAAGTAACAAAAGTATCATCAATCTAGGTCCTAAAGCCATTCTGCTTCCTCGATCCTCATCCTGCAATAAACATAGCCCCCAAAGGGGGTCAGCAACCTTTTGCTGGCATGGTTAACGTGCAGCTCGCTGACTACCGGGATACACGCAACTATTTGTCATGATAACATGGCGTTGATTTTAACATACAACGTGCATAAACTAACAGGAATTATTGCCGAACAATAACAACATACATAGTGAAGACAACTCACTTTAGAAAACAACCAACATGGTTAGTCAACTTTGAAGCCTAGAGAATGACTTCATTCTCATGTTAAGCGTAACACATATCACATTACTGTTTGTTAGTCAAATGAACAACTTACTTAAAAGATGAGGCGGGTGTAATTACCCTACACATCAACACATAATTTCCCCCTAGCCCGAGTGGAAGTCAGGTAGGCAAGCTTTGGCTAAGCTAACGGAGGTCGAATTCCCAAGAAGGGAAAACTACCATAACATAAGGATAGAGCCGAATCTGATTCAGATGTCGACACCCATACATACCGCGTGACCGGAACGACCGGGTTCCTCACTCCCAGGTTAGCACTCGTTAGAAGTCCCACAATGGGAGCTCAACAATATCTCACACAAGTAAGTGTTTAAGTCAGTTAGACATACAAGGGAAGCAAGGCATGATTCAGCAAATACAACGACAACTATACACCCATAGCCGCGGTTAGAACGTTCCTTAGGTTGGAAGCGTTATTACCGGATACCGTTCTCTTACGTTCCTAGCTTTGGTTAACTAACAGTTAGCATGCATACGAGGTCACCGGTATCGGTACGCACACATCACAATAATAACAAGAACTGTAAACTCGTTTCATGATTTAATCTTACAAGGTTGTAACACACGGAAAAATAAACAACATACAAGCCGGTGTAAACCGGTAGGCAACAGACTGCAAGAAAACCATACCTTGGTCCTTGCCGCTCTAGTGTTCCACCGTACGTTGATCCTAAACATGATTGATAATGTCGGTTAATTAACTTATTTGACTTCCGAATTTACTAAACACATTACATGTTTATATGGCATTTTTTATGCTTGAACTTACACTTGGTTATCTTTATTATACCCCTAGGGTTTACTACCTAAGCCACACTTGTTTGTTTGTTTTTTTTTTATAGATTTTGGGCCGACCGAACTTACCCAAGTTTGGTCCATTCCATAGCGTCCCAGTTCAAAAATTTCACACCGACCGACCTTGCAAGTCTGGTCCCAAGGTCGGTCCGTTCCAGAAGACTTCCCGTTTGAAAATTTTACCCCACCGACCTTGCATGTCCGGTCCCAAGGTCGGCCCATCCCAGAAAGATTTCCGCGCACAAAATTTTGAGTCCGACCGACCTTGGAAGTCCGGTCCCAAGGTCGGTCGGTTCCAGAAAGGTTTCCGACGGGTTAAACTGGGCTCGACCGACCTTGTAAGTCCGGTCCCAAGGTCGGTCGGCTCCAGACCCTTGTTTCTAAATGCCCATTTAACTCCAACTTCTTCCCATTGTTGCCCCAAGGTTCCCACATGTAATTAGACATAGTTTAACACTAATATAACATCTTAAACTTGCCTAAGTCATCATCTAAACTTGTTGCTCAATTCTTGATTAAATTCACCCAAGTTTCCCCACTCTCCTCTCAAAACACTTGTAGTTCACTAGTTTGCTCCCTCCTAGAAATGTATTTAAACCATCACATTTCTACACAATTTTTGACATGATCTCCCCATAATTTTAACATATTCCCACACATTTTTTAACCCTCTAAAACACTCCAACCTCAATTCATCCAAGGCACCAAAACACACTTAAAATTCACCATTTGAACCACAATAGCCCTCAATATTCATAACCCTTAAAGGCTTGGCTCTTAGGCCCTTAAAGAACATTAAATTAAACACTGAATTTCCTCATATTATTAGCAACACCTGCATTTCAGTGAGCATTTATATTTGCACCAAGATAAAACACAAAGTCCTTAAAACACCACATAGCTTAAGGTAAGTTATTTACCTTGGATTTCTTTCAACTTTCTCTCCTCCTCACTTCTTGTTCCTCAACCGATTTACAATGGGGTTATTTGTTACACTAATGACCAAATACCATAAATGGCAATGAGCATCCAGAATTTAATGAAGCTCTTACAACAACCCTAAAACAAGAGGGTGTTTAAGCATAGAAATGTAGAGATTCTTACCTTCTACTTCACAATGGGCTGTTAGGAAACAAAGATGGGTAATCTCCAGCACTTAATGAGGCTTCAAATGGGCTAAAACAAACAGCAAAACTGGAGCTCAAAACAAAGCAATAACCGGCCAAGGAAGATGGAGAAAAAGAGGGATTTTCGAGTTCTTTCTTACCTTGGAACAACAAGAAGATAGTTGGCTTCAAGAATATGAAGTTTCCTCTTCAAAATGTGGTACACCCATGGAGATGAAGTATGGAGTTTTGAGATTTTGAAAGGTACAAAATAATCCCCAAGATGTGAGGAGTATTTTGGTGTAAAAATTTCTTGATTTGGAGCTAGGATGAAGAAGCTACAAGGAAGTGAAGTTGGGGTTGTTATTTGGCTAGTAAAATCGCCATTAGAGGAGCAAAATGAAGAAGGAGGTGCTGGGAATGGGAGAGAGAAACCGATAGAGAAGAGAATGGAGGAAAGAGAAAATAAAGGGGTAAGTTGTACTTGTTTGCTTTTATGGTTTTGTCTTTTAGTTAATAGAGTGGAATAAGTAAATGAGAGGGAGGGGTTCAAAACGTGAGACACACAAGAGAGAGAGGGCAATCAAGACCGAAACTTTGACCAAGACCCAAATGTTGACTTGGACCCAGACGTTGACTTTGACTTAAATGTTGACTTTGACCTAATTTTGACCTGACCCGTTTTCCAAGCCCGATTCAATTCAATCCAATTCAAACTCGATCCCATTCGAACCCAAATTGTAGATTCCATCCAAACATCAAAAATCCAAAAACATTCCTCGTTACTGAGTTTTAATTCAAGAGTCCTAAAAATCTCTTTTCTCAAAATTTTCAAACAATCATTTTATTCAAACTTCAATAAGTTTTCAAAAGTAACCATTTTGTGAATTTTAAAGGAAAAACTCTTCTCACATCACAGAAAACTCTTCTCAAATGCAGAAAGTTCTTCTCACATATAAAGGAAGTTTTCTCCTAAAACATTTCTCAAAATCAGTGTTTCTTCATCGAGAATTCAGAACAACTTCAAAAGTTTTCCAATTTAGTTTTTAAACTCAAAACTAAACCGTTTTCGGGGAACATGAGATGTCTAACACCTTCAAAGATTGTTTTCTTCCTAGTTAGACATCACTTGTCTCTCTTCTAGAATAAAAATCCGAGGCAGGCACTGGGGTCGTAACCTCCCTTGTCGCAGTCTGGATCTCTTTAGGCGGGGCATTAGGGTGACAAACCTCCCCTAATTGTAGCCTAGATTTTTACAAGGCGGGGTGCTAGGGAAGGAACGACCTTCCTAGTCGCAGCCAGGATTTTAGAATCGTCTAACTCCCTTCCACTCGATTTGGTATTTTCGGCTTTTGATGTTTTAAAACCCGGGAGTTATAGACGTTATTAGGGTTTGACCGAACATCTCATTCATGGTGTTTCTCTGAATCCTATTTTTCGACATAAATTCATTGCCTCATCTTTCGAGCCTCGGCACTTACCATTAATTAAGTGTCGTGTTCGAGGGGGTACATAGGGTAATCCCTTGTGATTATCCGCCCTTTTACAACAAAAATGATTGTTCGGTTTTAAAACTTTAAGAGAGACAATTTTGACAATCATTCCTCCAAATAATTCAGTCCACCATCATCTCACTCTAAATTCGAAATATCCCAAACATCAACCCTTTCAGAATCTTAAATCTGAAAAACCCGGGATCTCCCCCAACTTCTAATTGCCTCACTTACTCAAATCATCTTCAAACTCTCAAACTCAAATCACTTCATACTCAAATCATCATTCAAACTTCGGATCACCTCAAACTCGAATCCTCTCCCTAATCCCAGCTTCTCTCAAACCTCCAAAGTCCCACAGGCCCGAGCGCCTCACAGATTCGAACATCTCAACCTCTCTACCATATCAAAATTCAATGTCTCACAGACCCGAGTGTATCACAGATTTTGATATCCCATACCTCCCACTACATGAACATCTCAATTGTCTCATAGACCCGAGCGTCTCACAGACTAACCTCTCAAACATCTCAAAACCTTCGCAACCCCAAGATCTCCAAAAACCCAAAAACCCTGAACTACGTAAGGTCTGATCTCAACAGGGAGTTGAGTACGTAGGCAGCCCATCTAGGGTGCGACCCCATTCCAAACAAAAAACCCCTTTCCTCCTCTAAGGTGTTCTTCATACCTCTCAAAACACTCAAATCTTCTTTGGCTCCCACAGACTTCAAACCATCAGATACTAAGTCTTGTCTATTCACTTAACCTCGGACTTTTCCCAATTCTCATTCTATACTCATCTGAATTCACCCATTCGTCTTCTTGGCGTTAGCTTGGCAGAAAAGCTCGCCTCATCCACTCTCTTTCTCTCTTCCCGTCCTAATCCTATCCTTTGGCTTTAATTGAATCTCTCTAATAAGGTTTTGAAAGAAGGCAATCCCGACAATTGGAGACCGAGGTTTCCTCGGGCACCAATCCGAAGTCGTGGTCGTTGCCACTTCTAAGGGGTGTAACCCAGTGCGAACCCACACATAATCTCTAGTATGATCAGATAAGTCCTATCCATAAGCAACAATTTCAGAGTCAACTAACGGTTCCTAGAACCCTCTTCCTCCCTTCCTAGTTCCTTAGGTCAAACTAGGTGGCGACTCTAGTCAATTTCCGTCCTTAGGGCATAAGTCCGCGTGGAGCCCATTGAGAGCGGGTGTAGTGCTCACTAGCATTCCCTTTATGCTTTCTGGGAAAGACGGACGATGTAGTAGGTATTTGAGGGATGCCAGAATAACGGGTCTTCACCCTCCACAGAATGGCAATTTCTAGGATCTAGGCTTCTCAGTCATGACCATATTTAGATAGACCCCCCTCATACTGAAAAATCACCCTCCACAGAATGGCGACTCTGCTGGGGAAAACTTGAGTAAGTTTTTCTCTAACTCGAGGAAGACTGAACTCCATTCAAAATTGTCGGGACTTCCCACCTCTTTCAAAACCTTCAAGAGATTCTTTTCAAAGCCTTTAGGATTATTCTACTCCACACTTTGAGTGTGTATCTGATGAGGACAAATAAGACTTATTAGATCCTCAACAAACATGACAACAATTGGGTTAATCATTAGCTCACGATTAGAAAGAGACACTTAGGACTGAATGAAGCTAACTTCCCTTTAGGTTAATAAATAACCAATTTAGAATCACTAATCTCAAGATAAAACACTTAGTAACATAGGTTGGTGCTAACTTCATTTGGTTTATTTACTGCTTTCATATTTATATTGCCATTGTGGGGTGCATGGGTGGGTAGCTTAGGACATGCATTCCTCTGTGTCACCCGATTTACCCACGATGTCATGGGATCCCGAACGGTTCACGGTTGATTCCCCATGAGCTAGGGTCACTCTCTCAGTGAACAAACCCACGAGGCGGTACGGTCTCCGACCAACACCTCGGGCTCATGATCCAAAAATATCCTCCATTATCCGAGTCAAAGCCAGCATATAGTGAACTTTGAGCCTTCAGTGTCCAGCTACCTGATCCGGTGTCTAAGACGGGTTTATGGGAGTCCCCCCCTTGTATGCCGCCTGTCTGACCGTCCTTCTGCCTTACCCTGAAGATTGTATGGGCTCAGTTCTCCATTGTTCACCTGCACCACGAGTGTCTCTAAAGCCCAATGTCACGCTACACGTCCATAGAGGTTCCCGTATTTACCGGATACCCATACATGGCACAACGTAGTCAGTGAATAATTTGGACTTAAGACACACTTGACCGTGCAGGTGACGAGAGACCCGTTCCCATACAATACTTCCCCGAGTTTTCCGAAAAGTGGGGTGTTGTCGGATCATCACTGGCCATGGCGTATGTTTCCTTATCATCTCGGGTGTCCTGACCTTTCGAACTTACGCACTCCGGACTTTCTTGATAACGTGCCCCGCAAAGGCATAACAGAGAAAAAACCCGAGAGATGAACAGTGAAGGGACGATGGTTCCCTCGGTGAAACAGAATCATAATTGACCTGGAAAGTGATTATCCCAACATTAACACTTACAACTCCACATCAAATATAGCCACGATTTACTTTATGCTATACATGTGTGCAAACCACTCTTTCAAACCAATCTGTTTTAAAATGTTCGGAATTCTCTTTCACATATCTTTTAAAGAGGTTTTACGAACTCGTTCAATTTAGAGCCCCACCTTAGTTTTGCTCATAAACGTTCACTTCATCTATAAAAAACTTTCTTTCACTAAATGTTATCTCCAAAACGATTTTCAAAAATAGATTTCGAAAACCTACTTTCTACAAACGAATTTCAAACAACATTTTTCACCAACATTATTTTAAAATAATTTCTGAAAGCAGTTTTCAAAGTTGATTTTCATAAACGTATTTCGAAATAAATGATTTAGTCCCCATGTCGTGACCTGCTATTTTTGAAGTTCTGCCCACCTTCAAGAGCAGCGGTCATTACTGTGGAGCGTACTAGTCATTTCGTGTTTTCACAAAAGTGGCGGATTTTCACATAAAATTCTGCGCTCGATCATTCACCTTTCCTTTCTCAAAAACATCCCCCATTTCTCTCGTCAGAGCAAGTGAAGCAGCATGAAGATCGACTACGCGGATCGAGTTGAAGGCCAGAGGTGCATCAACCCGTGGAGCTAGCCGAGCGACATTAAGACCAACACCAACTGTTCAAATACAAAATCGGAGTCGTACCAACCCGAGTCAAGTGCAATGAAGACTATCAACGACTGTTCGAGTTCAAGCTGTTGAAAGTTAGACGAACACCAGCTTGTATTGCTTGATGGCAGTACCACTTCGCTGCGAAAGCCCGAAGACGAGCGAGCATCCGGTCAAGAGCTCGAAGACGAGTGAGCAGCCAACCAGCTGCCCAAGCGTGAGCAGCCAGTCAGAAGCCCGAAGGCGGACCAGAAGAGTTCAGAAGAAGTTTAGCTCAAAATTCCCCTTTTTAATGACTTTTTAGAATGATGTATAGGTTTTCCCTATGATTCTTTTCTCGCTTGTCCATTTCTCAATAGAGTACATGTATAGGTTTATACATTCCCTTTGAATTTGTTTAGATCAATGTGTATAGGGTTCCCCACTCCCTATTTTCTTTACGAATGACCGAGCGTCAAAATTCATATTGAGAAAATCCGCCACTTTGAAAACACGGTTTTTTTAAAAAAATTGTTTTCCAAAATCTCGGTTTCTTTTGGCATGCACGTCTTGTTTAAAGAAGGGAACCAACGTGACGACCCTTCACGTTTTATCTATCGCTCTCAAAACTTTGCTTTATGGGGTGAAGTTTGCGGTGTCTACGGATACGTCCCCTTTAAAAAATTGATGGAAAAAGTGACACCATCTCACAACATTTTCAAGATAAATAAAAATCATTTCGCACTAACAATCATTTACATTCATCACACAACAAAATTTTGTTTAACAAAACATACTGATATTATCGCTTCTTCTTCATTCTAATCCTTGTGCATGCAGGTGTTCGTGACAGTTGGCAACTGGAAAGAAAGAAGACCAGTCTACCTATAGCAATGGTAGAAAAGATGGAGCGAGCCCCTCGACACGATCAAACAGTTGAAGATCGACTTGTTCACGAAAGATTGATCCATGACCTTGCTGATGACTTGGAGAAAAACCTGAAGATAGAAGAATTTGTCCAAAGAAGAATAACTAGGGTCTATGCGGGGTCGGATAGCAGTTACAAGGAGTCTCCAACTTGCTCTGCATACGATGCCTATGAGTTTCATCAAGCAATGATCATCACACTCTTTCTGTCCAATCCCGAACAACACCAAATGCCTTCTTCACCTATATACAGTGCAACTCTGAGAACCCCAACCATCACCAGAGGAAGTTGGCAATCACATATGGTCTGTGATATGGAAAAGATCCAAGGCCCAGCTTCCCCCATGGTGCGTTCCGGCTTAAACCTCTCTTTGCCCACACAAAAATATGCTCTTCCCTTGGCAAATACCTCATCACTCGTCAAATTCAAGCCAACACCTTCACCAGGAACAATACTGCCCTCTCAATCTCTTGACACCGGCTACCCTGAGAAAGCCATTTCAATCCAAACCTTGATCTCAGAGCGAGTCCAATGAAAGAATTAGTGAAAGAACTGAAGGCGGAACTAGAGCTAGCCCAACATTTTAAGTCTGCAGGTTGGGAGCCAGCTAACCCGTATCCTGATGCTCGTCTGCAAAAGGCATGAGTCTGCCTGAAATGAAGAAGTATGAAGGGATTGGAAACCCAAGGCATCACGTTGATAGGTATGATAAGCTCATGGATCTACATGGTCTATCCGATGAGCTGAAGGCCGCGTGCTTTAGATTCTACTAGAGGGGCCTGCTTATTCTTGGATTATGGGTCTGGAGTTGAAAGGAAAGTCAAGCAAAGACCTGTACCTTGAATTTCTCACTCAATACGGTGGTAACTTTCATCATGAAGTTACACCAGAGATTTAGAAATCACCCGTCAAACCATGGCGAAACTGTGAGGGAATTCATAGAAAGATGGAGGGTGAAGGCTGGGCAAATGGAATAATCGACCAAATGAGGAAGAACAGATACAATGGTGATTTCTGGCCTGAGAGAAGAGTACCAATGCCAGTTGAGATACCTGGGCATTTACGACTTCAAACGATTGATGGTGGCCGTGATTGCTTTGGAGGATACTGAAATCAAATTGACAGAGCAACCTGAAATCATGGAAAAAAGGGAACGTACACTCGGACAAAGCTCACAGGGACAACTTTCGAGCCTCGAAATGTCGCTCAGCGAAGTATTGAAAATATTAGTCGAGGGAGGTCATCTAGCACTTTTCAATACAAGGTCAAGAATTAGGAAACTTGGGCCACATTTGCATGAATACTGCGACTATCATAGAATCCGGGGGCACACCACCGATGAGTGTACCACACTAAAGAACGCAATCCAAGAGCTGATAGACAGAGGAGAAGTATCTTCTTTAGAGCTAAGACGTTCATCCTAGACCACGAAGGCGCACTTTCCTGAGGCATCACCGAGCCATGCAGGACCATGTGTTAATCCATGACGATAGTGACAGAAAATAGTTGAGTCATGTTTTATTGTAATGAAAGCGTTTGAAGGGTTGCATCCCATCCCTCCCCCTTTTTTGTTTGACCTATCCAGGAATCACAAGAAGAACAAGACAGTTTTATCATGTTGACTGGCGCAGTATAGGGATTACCACTCCTTAAGCGGTCAAGGTTCGATTTACAGCTAAAACATATGGGGGTCACGTTCCTTCCGGGACCCACTCAGCAACCGACCGCCTAAAGAACCATTGTTAGCGAGATGAACATCGTGGATCCTCAACTGAAACCGACTCAAGCGAGATTAGGTGTAGCCTTACCACGCATGCATTACATCCAAAAAGAAAACCACAGAACAAAAAAAGCATTCGGTCGAAATCCAAAGTCAACCATCTCCATTCATCGTTTTTCAGCGTTTCATGCATCTTATACATAGTAATTCCATATTACCAAAATAAATTGCATTGTAGATAGTTGCATTCGCATATATTCGTATCGAAGCGACATTTTTGGCGAAAATCTTGAGAGATTGATTGAATAGAGTGCGTGAACCATTAAACTCTCGACCCGTCAATGAACACAAGGGTCTAGTCAAAACCAGCACCACAAACCGAATGTGTGGCATGCGAAGAGCGGTATTTTCCCTGGAATTTTAGTTGAGTGTATTGGACAATCCACTAAGCGATGAGGGAAGATAGAGCGAGTCCATGGAGGTAAAACCACGAGCGACTTGTGCTTTCCTTCAGCACATGGAAAGGCGCAATTCATAGCGAGATCAATGTCGATAAACAGGATACGAACTATGATTCATGCAAAGATCCGAGAATAGTAAGAAAAAATCATCGACTAATGAGAATGACGAGGCACTTAGGAATAAAAATCTCCACAAAACCAAAAAGCTTTGACTCCCTTATACATAATCCCCTAGTGAGCCCCGCTGAGCCTTTCACGATAAACCTTTTTCTGCGGACTCCACAACATGCCACCTGACATATGCATACTTACCCTTGCAATAAAGGAACTCGAAAGAGCCGGAGCCATGGCCCCTCCCCACCATCTTTCACAAAAACACAAATGAAATGTTCAAAGAAATCAGAGAGTCAATGCCACTCCAAAGCCAAAGAAAGAGCACCAAAAATGTTCAATCAAAATACAAAGCAAAGAAAGCTTGAGAAAGTCAATGAGACAAATGCAATTTCAAAAAAACAAAAATAAGGAGGAAGTCCAAACCATACATAAAAAAGGCAAGAATGAGGAAACCAAATCCAACGGACCAATGATGTCCCACAGAAACCGAAAAAAGGTTATCAAAGCCCGTCTAATTATTCCACCCATGCGCGAAGGTGAAACATATCCTCTATTGCACAAAGCTCCACAACTCCCAAATAAATCCCACAGTCCCGTGTGACACACATCATACCCCAGCCCCGTTATAACCCAACAAAGACCTCTGACTCATAAGTCGATGAGCGTTAACTGAAAGTACCGGATCTGAAACATGAATCATAAGTTTCATACTTGTTATCAACATGTCCCATCATACCAAAGGGACCATGAGCGAATGAGTGTGACCTTACACCACAAGGTCTTATGAGTGCGAGTGAATCCTCATTCTAAACACCAAGACATAAACAGCCTACCCCATTAAAAGGTGAGAAATTTGTAAGGATTGGAAAGTCCAGAACCTCAAAAGGAATTCTAAGGAAACTACTGCTCCGACCATCGAGAGTATCATCACACCATTTAGCACACACGGCCATATTCACGAGAGATTGACCCGCATCCCACCATGAGAGGAAAGTGATTCACACATTCCAATTCAACAATCACTCAAGATCGAGCCGAAGATGTTTTATATTCGTAAACCTCATATTATTAAAGATAGGGTCACACCTTTTCTCCAAAAAAATTGCATACGTGTTCTGCATCGTAACTAGCATTTAACTCTACATGCATCATGACCTCCATCATCAGCATCCGACCGGTAAGAACTCTGCCTAGTCTCGCTGAAAGTTGACTTCAGTTGCAGTTGTTGAAACGTAACTTCCGATCAAAAGATGCCAACTGGAGCCATCCCAGACCATCACCAAGCTACATCGAACCATCTCGGAGCCATCCTGGGCTATCCTTGAGCTACATCAAACCAAACTAAAGCCATCCGAGGCCATACGAAGACAATTCCGGAGCCATCCAACATCATGCTCGAGCCTCATCAACACCATATCAAGAACCAAACTGGAGCCATGCGGGAGCCATCATCCGACATTGAAACCATCCTTGGAATTACACAGGGGTCATCCCAACAGTCCGAGAACAATACGGGAGCCACCTCAAATCCATTCCATCACCAGGGCCTTGCCTACAAAGATTCGAACTACGTATGGTTTGATCTCAATACGGAATTGAGTACGTAGGCAGCCCGCTCAGGGTGCGACCACCTCACAGGCGAAAGTTCACCTTTCTTCCTCGTCATCACCAATGGAGCCATCCCGTAGCCTCCCCGGAGCCATCCCGAGCTATCCCGGAGCCATCTCGAAGAACCTGAAGGCGTAACTGACCATACCAAAGCCATTCATCTACAACCAAAAAAAAAACTGTCAACCACAAATCACATCGACCCGCCACTCAACCCAAAATCTCAATCCAAATCGAAACCCGCCACTCAACCCAAAATCTCAATCCAAATCGAAACCCACCAACCATCCTGAAAATCTCAATCCAAATCGAAACCCACCAACCATCCCAGAGCCGTTGCTCACAAGGGAATCACAAATCAAACCGGAGCCATCTCGAAACTCTGGAGCCAAGAATCCTACCAAATCCCGAGACTATAGTGCACATCGGGTGAGACCGTCAAAACAAACCGAAAATACAAGCCCCACACTGACAAAGTCAAGGGCCACATCAACAAAGAACACTCGACTATCACATCCCTCAGGAGAACAATAAAAAAACATCCAATCCCGGACCAATCCACAGCCAAAATCATCCTCAAATCAACCACTCAAAGCAGTGATTTTCGTACAACTCCGTTAAAAAAATATAAATTATAGGCACTTCTAAGTCCTCGTACCTTCAATCGCATTCTAGGCCCGTCATAAGCCCTAGGACTGGATATCAAGAGGTCCAGTTGAGGCACTCCTAAGCCCTCGTGCACAAACAGGGAGTTTGATTCAATTAATACATTTATTCTTGAACACCTTACATCGCAGATCATTTGCATATACCCACAAAGTTCGTTCACAATCAAATACTCACAACCTGCTAGGCAGCTATTACGCTACTAGTACGGTCCCACATTTTCCTCCACTAGGCAAGCTATTACGCTACTAGTGCGAGATCATTTCACATCCGCCTGCTAGGCAGCTATTACGCTACTAGTACGGTCCCACATTCTCCTCCACTAGGCAAGCTATTACGCTACTAGTGCGAGATCATTTCACATCCGCCTGCTAGGCAGCTATTACGCTACTAGTACGGTCCCACCTTTTCCTCCACTAGGCAAGCTATTACGCTACTAGTGCGAGATCGTTTCATATCCGCCTGCTAGGCAGCTATTACGCTACTAGTACGGTCCCACATTTTCCTCCACTAGGCAAGCTATTACGCTACTAGTGCGAAATCGTTTCATATCCGCCTGCTAGGCAGCTATTACGCTACTAGTACGGTCCCACATTTTCCTCCACTAGGCAAGCTATTACGCTACTAGTGCGAGATCGTTTCATATCCGCCTGCTAGGCAGCTATTACGCTACTAGTACGGTCCCACATTTTCCTCCACTAGGCAAGCTATTACGCTACTAGTGCGAGATCGTTTCATATCCGCCTGCTAGGCAGCTATTACGCTACTAGTACGGTCCCACCACTTTTCCTCCACTAGGCAAGCTATTACGCTACTAGTGCGAGATTGTTTAACATCCGTCTGCTAGGCAGCTATTACGCTACTAGTACGGTCCCACATTTTCCTCCACTAGGCAGCTATTACGCTACTAGTGCGAGATCGTTCATTTCATAACCCACTAGGCAGCTATTACGCTACTAGTGCGGTCCCGCCGTTTTTCCTTCGCTAGGCAGCTATTACGCTACTAGCGCAAGATCGTTTCACATCCACCCGCTAGGCAGCTATTACGCTACTAGTACGGTACCCCATTAAAGTATTATAGGCTCGTCATAAGTCCTATAGCTAGATGTCAAGAGGTCTAGTTGAGGCTCGTCATAAGTCCTCGTACTTTCAGTTGCATTATAGGCTCGTCATAAGTCCTATAGCTAGTTGTCAAGAGGTCTAGTTGAGGCTCGTCATAAGTCCTCGTGCCCCCCAAGAAATCTAATTGTTAGTATCATAGGCTCGTCATAAGTCCTCATACTTTCAATTGCATTATAGGCTCGTCATAAGTCCTATAGCTAGATGTCAAGAGGTCTAGTTGAGGCTCGTCATAAGTCCTCGGGCACCCGCACCTATAAGAACACATCATAAACCGCAGTGAGAATTTTTGGTGCCCCGTCAACCTTGATCCAATTCTGCAAGGGCTTGCAAAATTGAATCAAGGGGAGCCATCTGTAGACACCAAAAATTCTCACCCCATAAAGCAAATTCCAGAATAAGAAACACAATAAGAGGGGTCCGCCTTTCTCTGTCAAAACGTATCAACGCGCGTGCCAAAACAAAACCATCGTTTTACAGTCTTTTTCAAAGCATTTCATGAAAACACGATTTTTCAAAAACAAATTTCCAAACGACAATCCGATTTTAAACCCATCCCTTTTGTCTCATTACCTATTTGCTTACCTATCAGTGTCTTTTATTTTGTTACTTCTTTATCTTATTTATTGCTACTTTTAATTATTCCACGTATTCGTTTCGATTATTTTATTATGTTTCGTACTTTATTATTCACGTTCCATAATTTCATGACTCATAGAAAGAAAAACAACTTATTTTGTTAGATCAAATTATTTTGTAACATTAGCATTTCTTTTTAGGATTACTCTGTTCAAATGAGGATATCTGTTTTATTTCTTACATTCATTTGTGCAGTTAACTTGGTAGCTCAGTTGGTTTGTGTATGTATGGTGGATGAAAACAACCTTGGTTCGAATCCTCATATGAACAAGCTGGTTTTAAATTTTTCATTGCCTAACTCAGGTCTTGACCCGTAGACCTGTTTGACCCGTTTGACCCGACCCACTAAACTAAACCCTAACCCATATCTGTCCAAAACCCTAATGCTTTCTCTATAAGACCGCATCAAACAAACCCTAAAGTTTTTCGGTCTTCGGTAGCCGCCTCCCATCTACATTCATGACATTCATCTCCTTCCTGCTAAAAACCCAGCTGACGAATTCACTCGAAAAAAACCTTCCTCGCCACCTTCTTCTTCAACAGCAAAAGAAAAATCTCATCTCCCAGCCGGACTTGATCTTATCTTCTGCTCTTCATTTTTATCCGAAGCCATCAATCACATTTCAGAGGAAGCTCTCGAACTCCCTCTTCTCCTCAACGTTCTGTCGGAAACTCCATCTCCACCTCCGACATTCGCCATCGCAGGTGATTCCCGATCCACCACAAACCACCATGATTCCCAGTCGAACAACCGTTAACACTCAACACACAAAAAAAAACACCAGAAATCCACGGTAAAACCACCCCGACGCCACTCATCTCCTTCATCCCGTCAGAAATCGTTCCACCACCATCACCAACGCCTTACTCTTCCACCTTTGTTTCTCGACAGAAAGCTCTAATTCAAATCGCCCACCCTCTTCACTTTATCATGCATAGCAAGTTACTTTTTGGTTTAAAGAAGCGTTCCGGCCTTCGAGCTCCCGTTTTGCATGTCTCTGGTTTCATGAGAAGCGAAGCCCATTTCTGCGATTTTGTGTTGTCATTTCGAATTTCCTGATATAATGAGGCTAATGGGATGTCATTTGAGTTTCGATTTCATCAGCACCTTCTCTCCGTTCGTTTTTTTCTTTTATCATTAACTATCTCTTGCACAAAACTTCGGGGGATTTTTGAGCCTGGTATGGACATGGAAGTTCACGAACATGGCGAGGAGCCGAGGCAAGCGTCTGAACCTCGGTCCTCCTCCCTCATTCTTCGAGTTATTTTTTTTTACACTCGGTTCTCACCTTTCATTTTTTCTGTCGATCTCGGACTCGGGTTTTGAACATACACTTGAATACCGAGTCCACTGTGGGTCTCTGGGTTCGAGAAACGGTGCTAAGAAATGGAATTCCTGGTTCACATGTATGCCGGGAGTTTGATTCGGTTTACTAGCGCCTGCTATTTGAGATATTTTCATTCTATTGACTGGTGGGTTCATCCCGTTTATGTTTGGTTATATTGTTCTTGTGTGCCCTCGATTTCTTCATAACCCTGAAGTGGGTTTTCGTTTCAGAATAAGTTTCGATTGTATTTAACGTTGTATATTCAACCTTGCGTCTCAAACTTAGTAATTTTACAAGTAAGACTCTGTCCTGGACGTCTCCTCGTTCGCACTATGTATTGTTGCTCGAAACTAACCTTGTAGGAGCCTTGAACTCCCGAAGAATGTCTATTTGGTTAGGGTACCGTTTCTGAATCCTTGCCCGAAACAAGTTCATGGCCACCGTGAGACCACCACAATCTGTTTGAGCTTATGCTATCTCTAGCATCTTTGGTTTCCGCTTTTGCTTGCTTCATTTTGTCTGATTGTTTACAACAGAAAACTAATGTAAAGTTCATCTGCTTGTTTTTGTGTCCGTATATTGATTCTCTTACAGGAAAAATTGTGTTTATCTTCATCCGGTATTTACATTCACGAACTCTGTTTTGCTCACTGCGTTGTTATTGCTCTCGTAGGGCATTGAATAAGAGTTAATCAGTTTGATCTGCAACTAACAATTAAGGTTTAGAATCCTAAACTCCAAGCTTTGTTGATTTCTGAGAAATAAAATGATGGTTCATGTAGATAGCAATAAAACAAGACTTATTTTGCTGAAAATCATTACGCTTCCGTGTTATTCATCATCTGTCGCATGGCCTGTTCTTTGATAGCTTATATTATGCCGTATGTGTATACACTTGGTATGTTACAGTTCGTTAACTCCATTGTTCTTCATATATGTTCGTTGCTTGAAACCTAGATTGCCTTCTAGTTACCCACTTGTTATGATAAGTCTTGGACGGTACCCCACAACTAGCTCATTTCTATTTGCTTGGTGGGGAACAATACCATCCAAAACTTTGAAAATCTTTCAAGCTTTGAGGGTACCCCACAACTAGCTCATTTCTATTTGCTTGGTGGGGGACAATACCCTCCAAACTTTTAAAGCCTATCCCAAACCACCCCCTAATTTCATTAAAAAACTTTACCCAAAAAAATATAAAAAACCTAGGGTTTTAGCATTCCCCTTTGATATTGGAATTCCTCAAATCGTAGCATCTTTCCCGTACTTTCAATTCCTCGTTGCCAGTGTGAATTGTCTCCCAAACTTTCTATTTAAAATTATTGTTTCTTCAAAGTCCAAATCTCTTCAAAGAAATCAATCTTGACTTAGAGCCCACGTTCTAAAAGAACCTGACCCAACCTCCTAAAGATGGCCCATTCAGACCCGGCCCCAAATAATCAGCCCGGCCCAAACACTCGAAACCGGCCCATTAACACAAACTGACCCATCAGTCCAAAATGGCCTATCGGCCAATAAGCCCCATCTTTGGCCCATTTCTCAAAAGCCCATCACCAAAAGCCCAAATCAACTCAAAATTAAACCTCATTTTGACCTCACAACAAACAAGGCCCAATTTTGGCCTAACTCCAAACAAGACCCAATTCGGGCCTAAACCCACTATGGCCCATTAAGCCCAACTCGGCCCATATCATATCCAAGCCCAATTCGACCCAAATCCATTCCAAGCCTGAACCAGTCCCATTCGGCCTAAAAGCCCAAACAAGATCCATTCGGCCTAAAAGCCCAAACAAGGCCCATTCGGCCTAAAAGCCCAAACAAGGCCCACTCGGCCTAAAAGCCCAAACAAGGCCCATTCGGCCTAAAAACCCAAACAAGGCCATCAAGCCCACATGACCCATAAGGCCCACTTGGCCCATCAGGCCCATCCGATCCAACTTTGACCAATCAAACTTTGGACCAACCCAAACGTTGACCAAGACCGAAACTTTGACCAAGACCCAAATGTTGACTTGGACCCAGACGTTGACTTTGACTTAAATGTTGACTTTGACCTAATTTTGACCTGACCCGTTTTCCAAGCCCGATTCAATTCAATCCAATTCAAACTCGATCCCATTCGAACCCAAATTGTAGATTCCATCCAAACATCAAAAATCCAAAAACATTCCTCGTTACTGAGTTTTAATTCAAGAGTCCTGAAAATCTCTTTTCTCAAAATTTTCAAACAATCATTTTATTCAAACTTCAATAAGTTTTCAAAAGTAACCATTTTGTGGAATTTTAAAGGAAAAACTCTTCTCACATCACAGAAAACTCTTCTCAAATGCAGAAAGTTCTTCTCACATATACAGGAAGTTTTCTCCTAAAACATTTCTCAAAATCAGTGTTTCTTCATCGAGAATTCCGAACAACTTCAAAAGTTTTCCAACTCAGCTTTTAAATTCAAGACTAAACCGTTTTCGGGGAACATGAGATGTCTAACACCTTCAAAGATCGTTTTCTTCCTAGTTAGACATCACTTGTCTCTCTTCTAGAATAAAAATCCGAGGCAGGGCACTGGGGTCGTAACCTCCCTTGTCGCAGTCTGGATCTCTTTAGGCGGGGCATTAGGGTGACAAACCTCCCCTAATTGTAGCCTAGATTTTTACAAGGCGGGGTGCTAGGGAAGGAACGACCTTCCTAGTCGCAGCCGGGATTTTAGAATCGTCTAACTCCCTTCCACTCGATTTTGGTATTTTCGGCTTTTGATGTTTTAAAACCCGGGAGTTAGAGACGTTATTAGGGTTTGACCGAGAACATCTCATTCATGGTGTTTCTCTCTGAATCCTATTTTTCGACATAAATTCATTGCCTCATCTTTCGAGCCTCGGCACTTACCATTAATTAAGTGTCGTGTTCGAGGGGGTACATAGGGTAATCCCTTGGGATTATCCGCCCTTTTACAACAAAAATGATTGTTCGGTTTTAAAACTTTAAGAGAGACAATTTTGACAATCATTCCTCCAAATAATTCAGTCCACCATCATCTCACTCTAAATTCGAAATATCCCAAACATCAACCCTTTCAGAATCTTAAATCCGAAAAACCCGGGATCTCCCCCAACTTCTAATTGCCTCACTTACTCAAATCATCTTCAAAACTCCAAATCACTTCATACTCAAATCATCATTCAAACTTCGGATCACCTCAAACTCGAATCCTCTCCCTAATCCCAGCTTCTCTCAAACCTCCAAAGTCCCACAGGCCCGAGCGCCTCACAGATTCGAACATCTCAACCTCTCTACCATATCAAAATTCAAATGTCTCACAGACCCGAGTGTCTCACAGATTTTGATATCCCATACCTCCCACTACATGAACATCTCAATTGTCTCATAGACCCGAGCGTCTCACAGACTAACCTCTCAAACATCTCAAAAACCTTCGCAACCCCAAGATCTCCAAAAACCCCAAAAACCCTGAACTACGTAAGGTCTGATCTCAACAGGGAGTTGAGTACGTAGGCAGCCCATCTAGGGTGCGACCCCATTCCAAACAAAAAACCCCTTTCCTCCTCTAAGGTGTTCTTCATTCCTCTCAAAACACTCAAATCTTCTTTGGCTCCCACAGACTTCAAACCATCAGATACTAAGTCTTGTCTATTCACTTAACCTCGGACTTTTCCCAATTCTCATTCTATACTCATCCGAATTCACCCATTCGTCTTCTTGGCGTTAGCTTGGCAGAAAAGCTCGCCTCATCCACTCTCTTTCTCTCTTCCCGTCCTAATCCTATCCTTTGGCTTTAATTGAATCTCTCTAATAAGGTTTTGAAAGAAGGCAATCCCGACAATTGGAGACCGAGGTTTCCTCGGGCACCAATCAGAAGTCGTGGTCGTTGCCACTTCTAAGGGGTGTAACCCAGTGCGAACCCACACATAATCTCTAGTATGATCAGATAAGTCCTATCCATAAGCAACAATTTCAGAGTCAACTAACGGTTCCTAGAACCCTCTTCCTCCCTTCCTAGTTCCTTAGGTCAAACTAGGTGGCGACTCTAGTCAATTTCCGTCCTTAGGGCATAAGTCCGCGTGGAGCCCATTGAGAGCGGGTGTAGTGCTCACTAGCATTCCCTTTATGCTTTCTGGGAAAGACGGACGATGTAGTAGGTATTTGAGGGATGCCAGAATAACGGGTCTTCACCCTCCACAGAATGGCAATTTCTAGGATCTAGGCTTCTCAGTCATGACCATATTTAGATAGACCCCCCTCATACTGAAAAATCACCCTCCACACAACTTACTGCGCCTTGAGCTCTGATGTGGTTAACATCCTTGGCTCGTAGGCTCTTAGTGTTTAATATCTCCATTCGTTACTTGTACTCTTACTCATCAGTAGGCCATCCTTATAGGTTTTTGTTTCTTTGAACATTATTCATCGTTAGGTTACATATTAAATGTAGTATCATGTTTCACGGTAAGTTGCTGCATCCTGCTTCCCGCTATGGAAATTTATTCAGGTGATCTGAGGTTACTTAGTGTCTTTGACGATACTGCCATTTCACTAGACTTATGTCTTTTAGCAAATAAGGCTAAGTTTGTATTATGTGTTTGTCTCACGGTGTCCAAGTCGGATATCATCCTGTCATCTTATACTTTCGTTTCAACGCTTCGTTCAACTTCTATTGACTACGCCACCCGTTGATGATTAATCATACTTGGGTGTTAATGAGTTAGACAAACAGTATTAACTGTCATTCATCAGTTATTTGGCTCGACTATACCCGCTCTGTGTGGGTAGTCCTCTGAGCTTCCCTCAGTCGGGATTGTATATTTTTAATCCTTAGTAGATTACTGCTTAAGTTAATTCCTTTTATCCCTGTTTCAGGGGTTCACCAAAATCTTCATTGTAGAATGTTTGTTATTGGTGTTCTTAACGGTCACTCTGGGAGTCTTATCTCGCTCTTCTTGGAAGACGTTATGTCAACGGTCTCAATGGTATCTTATTATACATTTCTTGTATGTTGTTGCTTACGTAGTGTTTTGCTCGGATCGTTGAGTGATCTCTTAGGTTTTCCTCTTGGAGTTCGGGATTGGTGTTCTTACCGTACTGTCGGTTGTTGTTGTAGTAGTTATACCGTTGCTAATATTTATATCGTTTAGTACTCTGTCCAAGTTCAGCTCCCTGCTGACTGGTGTATACACTCATCTCATCATGGTCAGGTCGTCAGGCCCTTCCAAGGTTTCATTCTGCCGTTCTTATAGATTTGCAATCCGGTATTAGTATGTTCTACATCTGTAGCGTTCTATTACCTCGCCATGTTGGCTTTTCGTGTAGCTTAACTGTGGTAGCACTTGCTACGGCAAGTGCGCTATGCAAGATGAGCTTCCGGTATCGTGTGCATTGGTAGTGGTACTTCCACCTAGTTCCATATCTTTGGCAGTCCTCGGGACTTCTTCAATAATCTCTTATTTTGGATAACTGACCATCCGGCAGTTTCCTGGTTGTTTTGGCAGTACTGTCATTTATCAGGGCATTCCTCTTTCCGAGGGAACCCCTCATTATTTCCTTACGTCTTAGTCCTTAATCCCGTTTCCACATATTTTGTCGTGGTTACTAAGTAATGATTCTCCTTTAGGCACTACATCGTAGTCCTATTCCGGTATACAATTGTTTGTATTTCCACCGTCGTCCGCGTTATGTCGGCCAGGTTTGCAACCTTCTTCATTGTATGGGGTTTGGAGTTCCCACTACTATGCTCATTCGGACCACCGTCCGGACTCACGTTGCTTATCTTTCCTTATCCATTGCACTCGTAGTGCTTTCCTTATCATTGGTATTGCGGGTTATTTCGACTGCATAGCATGTCGACCCATGTTGCCGGTAATTAACGTCCTTTTACTGGTAAAATTCCATTGGTAGCGCTTGTTCCTCTGTTGCGCTCCTTTAATAACCTCCAAGTTCTCCGTAACTGTTGTGCAACAAGATGTTTTTCTTATTGCTTACTGTTAACTAACTGCCAGATCGGGTTTTCCCGAGTAAGAGATGGCTTTCTTCTCTCTGGCGTTTGCTCCACGTATTCAGGGTTAGGGATGTGGAGGGCGGGTCTAGGTACTATGGATATCCGGTAAATACGGGGAAGTCCTAACTAGCGCACCTCTCACTCTACCACTCAACCCTTAACCCATAACTCAAACTCAACCTCAGTATTCACCTAAGTTCGGTATTTCCTTTTCTTCAGAGCGTAACTACACTCTGATACCACTTTTTGTAACACCCCATCTCAATCCAAATGTGGTTTCTCAACTTATCAACATTTATAAATATATATCACAGCGGAACTCAATACACTCCAGGACCTTGCCACGGTCTGACTACAGAATATACCGAACATTAGTACATATAAATCTTAACCAAGTACATATCCTTCTTACAATCCCCTCACATCCTATACATCTTACTAACTCAAATTGCCTTACGAGTGTACATGCACAACTCGTAGGCCTCACTTAACCCGTAACGCTTGTACCCCTTCTTACTCTCGCGACGGCCGCCTCCTGACGTTCACCTGTGTAGTAAAAACAGCCCCCAAAGGGGGTCAGCACGAATGCTGGTACGATCCTCTCATGGCCCCCAAGCTAATGTGGCTACGACGACTAATTGTCGATAGCATGGAGGTTGATTAGATGCACAACATAATAATAAATGCTGTAAACAACAATCCAAATATGAACAATCAAAGTTCAAACAATTGAACGACTTAGATGCGTTCCCTTAATTAGAGAGTTAATTACTTAACTCCTCAAGTTACATTTCCTCTTAATCTTAGTCCATCCTTATCTTACCTCAATCTTAGTCTCATCTTAGCCTTAGAAACAACCATCCTTTAAAAAGGAATGGATGTAGCTTATCTTAGTCTTATAATACAAACCATCCTTAAAAGGAATGGTTGCAACTTATCTCAAACCTTATCTTAATCTTAGAATACAAACCACTCTTTAAATAGAAATGATTGTATCTTACATCAATGTTTATTTTTGTCGGGTCAAAAGCAACCCTAGCCAATGAGCTATTAACTCCATTGGTTGAATAAACAACTTATCTTATAATTTAGGATTTAGGTGATCCTACCGCACCATCTTAATGCCACCTACCTTGGACTGTATGCCCAATGTAGCTGAGCCGGCAACCGACCCTAGGCAACAAGTCCGTAGACAAGTCCTTAAGCGGAAGTCGGTTCTGCTATAGATACCGACCCCCTTTTTCCTTAGCATGCATGACCGGAGTCAGTCCCGGGTTCCTCACCCCCCCTTAAGTTCCAGTTAGTAGAAGTCTCAAGACAATGTTTGTTGATTAAACCTCTTTCGGTTGTTAACAAACTATATTAGGGAGCGTTCCTTAGTCTCACTCAGTTCCTTACTAAACGTTGGTTAGTAAGTTCTCACGGTAAGTTGTGTTAGTTTTCAAACATCACACAACAATACAATAAGCATAATGTTCCGGTTGCATGCTTTATCTTGTTTAGTGAGCACACAAAAACAAATAGCACACAAGCCGAGGGACACCTCATTAGCAAACAGGTCACAAGAAGAACTGTACCGTTCACTTTGGTCGTTCGGTTGCTTACTCTCTTCCGGAGTCCAAATTCCAAGTCCTAAAACATTCATTCAGTTTTAGGTTGTTAATAACTTATCTCAATTCAACTTACTTAACTTACTAAACCCTTAATGATCCCCACCTAACACCTCTTAAGTTTTACAACTTAATCTTACAAACTTAACCTTAAACTTTTAAGTTTATTCTTAACTTAATCCCTTAGGTCTTTATACCTCTAATCATCATTGCCCTCTTAATGGGGTACCAGTAATACCACTAAACTCTCTAGTTTTTTTTAAGCCTTAAGGGTCGTCCAACCCACCGTCCGACCCAACCAACTGGGTCGGACCATTCCAGAAATTTTCCCGTCTTTTAAAACTCTCCCGTCCGACCCACCGTCCGACCCAACCAACTGGGTCGGACCATTCCAGAACATTTACGGTGGCTTAACAGAGGTCCGTCCGACCCAGAACTGGGTCGGACCCTGGGTCGGACCACTACAGACTTCACTCTTAAGTTGTTCTTTCAATTCCAAATTTTTCCCCAAACCTCCTAATGTGTTCTAACATCATTTAGACCCTTAAACCCACCTTTAATCATCCTCCAAACTCATTAAAATAACCTCCAAAGATCTTCTTAGACATTTACTAAATTCTTGCAAAAACTTCCTAACCCTTGTTAATTAATTCCTTATGTTTCCAACATGTACATTTTGTTAAAACTTCAACTAACCAAAGTGTTTCTTTTCAACCGATATAACTCCTCCTTAACATCATTACATTCCATCTTTGCTTTGTTAAACCCTCAAGGTCATCTTGCATGTCCATGCACAACTTCTCTTCTTTTCATCTGTTACTCATCACTCCTAAACTCTTGAGCTTACTTATACATTTCTTTCCATTACCTTAACACCTTGCCATTGTTCTTCATTTACCTTGACCATGCAACACCCTCCTTAGACATTTCCACCTCTTTTATGCAACTTACTCACCATTCTATGATCATACACTCTTATACGTCTCTAGTCATTTTCCTTGACGACTTACAACATTCTCCTACAATTTTCACTTCCATCACTCAAGTCCACACATTACCATTTAAACTAAACCTTACTAGTCCACTACTAACATCACCACCTCTTACGCAAACTTCCCGAAACTCTCATTGTTTTTCTCTCTAGTTCATACCTAAATCATCTCAAAGCATTATACATCATTTCCTCCAGATTTTTGCACAAGTCTTACATTCTTCATACCATGATTTTGGTGTGTTTAATACACTCACCAGTCCTCTAATTCCTCCTAGACATCTCTAGGTCATTCTCATCCTCAAGAACTTCTTATCTAACTCATTTCCACTCAAATTCCTCATAATGATCCCTAGTGAATCCTAGGGCATATTAACTCACCACTACCACTTAAACACTTTGTTTTCTACTCAAATTTCGCCATAGCTTCTCTAGTACATTATCATGCCCAAATGCATTGCTTTCCTCATTCAACCATCTCACACACATCAAGTCCTTTCTCATCTTATTTTCTCACCCAAATCAACTCATTCACAACAAACTCAACATGATGCAATAATCTTAAATTGCATAGCACCAAGGCTCTTAAATGACATGGCTCTTAGGCCCTTAAATAACTTAAACTTAAACACTGAATTTCCCACATATAAAAGCTTTCAACCTGCAAACACACCCATCAATCTCATAGTAATTATAATGCTCTTAAAATCCACCTTAAACTTATATTACTAACTCATTCCCATTGGCTCCTTAATCACAAGTTCATAAGCTTGTTCAAATTGTTTTTCCTAGGTTATATAACCCATTACATAGTGTAAGCTCTAGGCTACATTGGTACCCATCTAAAACTCATTCCTTAAAACTTAAACCACCCTTAGGTAAGCAATTTACCTTGTTTTTCTCAAGTTTCTCTCAACTTTCTCCTTAGGCTTCTCCCCTTGGAAATCTCGGCCACCATTTAAATTTCCCTTGCCAATGTTCTAATCAATATACATTGGCTCTCATGAGTGCTAAATAATACATTAACCTTAAGGAGTAAACCCTAGGTTAAAAATGTGTTCTAGGGTATTGAAATGAATGTTTTACCTTGGAGTCTTAAGATAGGCTTGGATATGAATCAAGAAGGACCTCCTCTAGCCCTTGGAGAATAGATTCAAGCTAGAACAATGGATAAAACAAGGCTCCATGAGAAGGCAATTTTCGGTCATGGTGAGGAAGTGATGGAAACATGATTTTTCTTACATTTTCCTTACCTTAAGAGAGTGGAGAAGCTAATGAACTCTTCAAACTTGATTTTCCTCCATCAATGGAGTTTTCTCTTGGCACCGAAATGGAGCTTTGAATGATTTGAAAAGATAGAAAGGAGGGCCTTGACTTAACTAAGAATAATCTATGCTCATTTTTGGATTTGGAGCTTAAATGAAGGTTTGGTGAGCATTTGAAGATGGAGCTTCCATGGAGGCAGCCCTCTCAGTTTTGGAGCAGGAGAGGAGAAGAAGAAACCGTGGAAGAAGAGAATGAATGAAGAGGAGTAGAGAAGGTAAGCTAAAGGTAAGATATTTACTTTTTAAAAGCAAATAGTAAATTTCTCTTATTTCTCTTTTCTCTTCTTAGGTTAAATGACTCATGTGGTGACTCACCACCTAAAAACCGGCCACCCCCTTAATAATCAAGACATTTATGGTCTTGGTTGACCAATTGATTAGCTTATATTGACTTAATGCTAAACTAGCACCATTTGGTTACTATTCACAAATTAGTGCACATATTTCTGAAATTTTTGATTTCCCATTGATTTAGACTTCCTAATGTGATACTAATTAGTACACATGTTGATTAAGATGTAATCATGGGCATTTAGCCACTCAAAACTCAATTCTAAGACAATTTCTCAAAAAGGTGCTTTAAGGAGTCTTAAAGCACATTTTGTGTTTAAGCTTGTTTTTGAGCTTGGTTTTCTTTGCTAATTGATTTAAAATGTCCATTAGCATATTACTAAAGTCTTATAATGGTATTTGGGTGCTAATCAAAGTCACTCCAAGCTTAGAGCACGTTTTTGCCCAAATTACCCTTAAGGTGTTTTCTTGTGTTTTCCTTGGTTTAAATTGTCTACCAATCTTTCTAAGGCATATTCTAGCCTCACTACATCATAAATTGATGTTTACTCATCATACTTAGGTTTGGGGTATTTCACAGACTTATTAATAAGTTAGTCAGGTAAGTAGTAATGTATCAGTACGGTACCCCATGTATGTAGACAAGTAGTGTAAGAAACACGAGAAGTAGTCAACTCCGTGCCAAGGTCAGTGATGCAGTTACCTCAAAGATGGACGAGAAGAGCCGCAGTTAAACAAACGGGCTAGAGGAACCAAGAACTTTCAACATAGAGTAGCAGAAAATACACAGTGAAGACAAAGGAAACCTTTCGAAGACGTGAACGCTGATGACAGAAACAGGAAAAACCCATTATATGTACGAATAATATGTAGAACCCTCATAAGGATCAAGCAAATTCTTGCAATCCAGAGGAATCTACCAAACAATGTGAACATAAACGTTATGAGAACTAACAACCGACGAATCAACTGGGATATGGTGCGCGCAGAAGTGACCAAAAGGAACAGCCATAAATAATAAATACGTGGGCGAACTTAGATGAGTAAAACTCGCAGAGAAAAATGTGAAATGAAAGATGAAGATGCAGAACTCTAATACGAGCACAACATATGGATTCCCCTGTCAGAAAGCAGGAAGAACCATACGAGCGTTGTTGCTAGCCCGACACACGGGAAGATGTAATATACATCAACACGAAGTAAGTATCAAAGAACTACAATCGTGTGTTACTCCGGAACAAAACCACTTGGAGGCACGAATGACAAGCCTTATCTCCGTGGACATGAAGGCTAGTACGTATCAATACTACGGAGACAAGTGCAAAGAGCACTAAGTACAAACAATAGCCAATGTCATATTGCACCTCAAGCTGAATATCAGTGAGAAAAGACAAGCATGTACACTAGTAATCCAAACGATAGGATATACGACAAAGTTCATGGGTCTGCACCTCAGTACGGAGCGAGTGGGCCCATTAGAATGAATTCGGGAGAGAGCACAAATAGTTACGTGCCTTACCCTTTATATATGTTGAAGCCCGGAAGGGCTAGAGTCATACCCGTCTCTCTGATATGAGGATAATCCACTCCAAAGGTGGAAATGCCACATGGGAGTTGGAGAACTCTATGAGAGCCAGGTATCCAGTGCTTCTTGTTGAGCGGCTGTTGTATACTTGTGGGGTACGGGGGCGTAGCCCTTTTTAAGGGGGTAGAGCCTCTTGGCTGTGCACGTGTGTGCACTGAGTTTTGTTTGTTTCATATGCGGGGCATACAGTAGTTTATTGGTATGCGGGGCATACGATGTTTGTTTGTTTGTTTCGTATGCGGGGCATACAGTGAATTGGTGGTATGCGGGGCATACGATGTTTGGTTTGTGTGTTGTTTGGTATGCGGGGCGTACGTTGCTGATTTGTTCGTGTGTAGTGTGCACTTATATGTATGTATCCTACAAGATACCTGTTTGAATGATGTGTATACACCCATGTGTGTAGTATCTTTTATGATACTTATGATATATATATATATATATTTATATTACTTTGTAGATTGATTACATATGGTATCTCTTAGATACGAAATGAATCATTAGATATGGAATGTGGAATGATGGTATGGTGTGGACACCTCGAGGAGGTTGTCAGGGTTTGTAGAACTGATAGGAAATAATGGTGCTGATGGATCGCCTATATCCATATATGATTGAATTAACTCTACAAATGATGGCTATGTGCTGTATAAGCACAATATGATGTGTGTAAATGATATATCACATAGATATACGTTATGGGGTTATATGGGTAGTTATTAATATACATATTTGAGAAAGATGACTTCGGGACGAAGTCTTTTTAAGGGGGGTAGATTGAAATACCCCTAACTAATAAAACATTGATTAAACATCTAATCAAATGAATTAAGGCCTAAACATGCCTTAAAAACCAATTTAAAACAATAATGGTCAACATAAAGCAAGAATTGCACCCTTTGACCGTTTAGGGAAAATATGTGCCCAAATGAGTTCCTTAGGATCCAAATTTAATTCCTAAGCATACTAACTCATAAATGAACATAATAAAACCATTCTCAAAGAAAACCAAGCTTAGAAACACCTCGAGACACAAAATGTGCTTTAAAACTCCTTAAAGCACGTTTTTGTGAGATTGTCTTCTAAATGAGTTTTGATTTGGTTTTAGGGCCTTAATTACCCTTAAATATACCAATGTGACATAATGTACCACATTAGAATGTCTAATTCAAAGTTTTTCAAAAAAATCAGAAATATGTGCAAATTAAGTCTTAATTGACTAAGTTGGTCAATGTTGACCATTGACCTCCCTTGGACTGACAAGAGGCGGCCTAAAGGAATGGATGAGAGTGCCACCATGCACTTATATCAAAATATCTTCTTAAAGTGATGAATCACCATTTATTATACATTAAAGTAATAAAACTTTCCTTAAAAGCCAAAATCAGCCTTTCTCTTTCATTACCCCATGTAGCAACGAGTTATCCAGCTTCCAAAAGCTCCCTTCCAGCCTTGGTAAGTGCATGAACCAGCCAACTTCAAAGAGCAACTCCCATGGCATAAGGTAAACATTCAAAACATGTAATATGTCATTCTCTTCATCTTTCCTTCCTCTTTCCATTGATCTAACTTCCAACCAATTCCATCCACTAATCTAGCACGAGTTGGTGTTCAAAGGGAAGGTCCAAACTCGGCTGAAACTCAAAAGAAAGGGGGGAAGAAAGCTTAAGACCTAATTAAGGGAAAAATGTGCTTTAAGCACTTAATTACTTCTCTACTTCAAATCCGGTTGACATATGTTGTTACCTTGGCTTATGATATTCCATTTATCATGCTTGATCAGTAGCAAGGGCAACCACTTCATTTGGTGGCTGATTTCAAGCTTAAACTCTATTTTAAGCCATTTTAATCAAGGTAAACCCTAGCTTTCTTCTACCTTGATCATTGGCTGTTATATAGCTTAGTTTAAGGAGTGTTTTGATGACTTCTATCTGTTGGAAATAGGGCCGAGAACATCTTGGGAGATCCTTAAGATTTTGAGGTAAAAATCTAGGTTTTAATGACTTATGATTATCCTTATGGTTAGTTCAAGTTTGGAACCTAACCATTTCATTATATTGTTGTTAGAACATATTTTAGAAGTAGTGGGAATTTCCCTCTAAAGTGTCGTGGCCAAACAAGGCCTTACCTTTGCTAAAACAAGGTATAAAACACCTTAAACTCATCTTTGATATGTTAATATGTGTTTAAGCATATGTGCAATATATTGCCGTGAATGAACCTAGTGAAACGGTCAGATTTGACCTTATGTTAACTAGGAAATGAGTTAGTAAATTTATCTAAGTGATTTAATTAACATAATTGTCAAATTTAAGACATTATGTGGAAAATTGGTAAATATGGAGAACATGTGGGCAAGGCCGAGAGTTTAATGCATTTTGAAGCATTTATGTGTAATTTATTTTATAAGCTAATGTTTGTAATAAGGCCATGCACTTTAGGCCATTTTAATTATGTATATTAAGTTTCAATTAAGTTTTAGGTAATAAATAAATATTACCGCAAGGAATAGGGGTTAAACTATAATTAAATCAAATTTGGGGGCTAAATATAAATATAGCCGAAATTTAGGTGTTAAAATGAGTTTAAATAAAAATTATAAGATTTTATAAAGTTTTGGGGTTAAATGGTAATTTATGGAAAATTATGGGTAGAAACCGTAAATAAGGGAAAGTAATGGTCAAGGCAATATTAATGAGGTCAACCTTGACCATATGGTAGGTTTTGACCAAATTAGATAAGTTTAATAATTTATTTATGGTTATATAAGAAGTTATGTATTTAATTGTAACATTTTTATAACATATGGGGTATATATGATATTACCGAAACTTAGGGGTGTAAAATGATACTTTTAAATACCCATGGGCTATTAGGAATTTTTAGGAATTTATTGTGTAACACCCCGTCCTAAGCCAATCGTGGTTATCCCAACTTAACAAATAATACATAAACGTCGCAGCGGAAATAAACTATCGCCAGGACCTTGCCACGGTCTAATCAACAAGAAATACCGTTACTTAAATATTTACAACCGTATATCCATAATACATACACCAACCGAGTTTTAAGTATCTCCAAAACCACACAATATTTCTCAAGTTCAACTATCAACAGACGGGTGCACAGGCGCTACCCGTACTCAAAGTAAAGTCCCACCTAGGGCTACCCGCTCCTACTCTCGTGGTATGACTTCATGGGCCGCTTACCTGCAAGTGTAAAAACATCCCCCAAAGGGGGTCAGCACGAATGCTGGTACGACCCTCCCGTGGCCCCCAAGCTAACGGGGCTATGACGACTAATTGTCAATAGCATGAAAGTTGATTAGCATCACAATCACAATATGAAATGCAATAAAACAACAAACCACAAAGAACATAAATAGCTCATATGCAAATGAACGACTCAGGTGTTCCCTTAATAAGTGAGTTAGTTCTTAACTCCTTAGATCCACAATCTCCTTAACCTCAGAATTGCCAACCGTTCCACTATTAGATTGGTTAGCCCTTAATTGGTTGCTTATTTTTGTAGGGCTTGGTTAACCCTAGCCAGTAGCAGTGCACTATCCAGCAATAAGCAACCTTCCTTAATTTGTTGGGGATGTAGGCTTGATCCCCCCACGCCAATCTTAATGTGCCTCCCACCTCAAACAGTAGTCCGGGTGGTCGGGTCGGTTTGTTGACCCTAGGCGACGAGTCCGAGGACAAGTCTTATTCGGAAGTCGGATCTGATTCAGATACCAACCTCCCCCAATACACATGTGCCTGTACCATTCCGGATTCCTCACTCCCACCCCAAGTTACGGTTAGTGAAAGTCTTAAATACCATGTGTTAGTTAAACCTTGACGGGTATTAACCAACAATCACCAATGTACAAATCCTCTCCTTAACTCAATAAGTATCAAGCTTAGTTAGTAGCTATCCTTAAGCCTCGTGGGTTAGTGTAAAGAAAACACATACACAACGAGAACATTAATATCCGGTTGCATGCTTTATCTTGTCTTAGTCATAGCAAATAAACAGATAGCACACAAGCTAAGGGACACCTCGTTAGCAAGCAGGTCACAAGAAAGACTGTACCATTCACCGTCGACTGTCATTTGTTTAACCTTCTTCGGGGTCCCAATTCACAAACCTAAAACATTCATTCATTTTTAGGCCATTAGCTATTTGCACCTTACTTAAGACACTTAATCCCTAAAGATTCCCATTCGATACCCTTAAGTCTTTACCACTTAACCATATTAACTTTACTTTAAACTTAAGGTTTATACTTAACTTAACTTAATTCCTTAGGTTCTTAGGTCCCTAATCATTATTACCCTACCAATGGCATACCTTACTACCAATTATCATCTTTAGAATTTAAAATTTCTTTTTTTTTGTGTTTTTGGCTCGACCGATCTTACCGACCGACCTTACCCAAGGTCGGTCCATTCCAGGACGTATTACCGTTTGAAAATTTACCCCGACCGACCTTGCAAGTCCGGTCCCCAAGGTCGGTCCATTCCCGAGGGTTTTCCCCGTGGGAAATTTAAGCCCGACTGACCTTGCCAAGGTCGGTCCCAAGTCCGGTCGATTCCAGAGACCAATTCCCGTACAAAATTCTAGGCATGACCGACCTTGTAAGTCCGGTCCCTAGGTCGGTCCATTCCAGAGACTCAATCCGTACACAAAATACAAGCCCGACCGACCTTGTAAGTCCGGTCCCCAAGTCGGTCGATTCCAGAAACTCTTTCCGGTAGTGTAAACTGAGCTCGACCGACCTTGCAGGTCCGGTCCCTAAGGTCGGTCGACTCCAGGACTTTGTTTCTAAATTCCCATTTAACTTCAAACTTCACCTCTTACATCCTAGTATGTTCTAACCTCATTTGGGCACTTCAAATACACCTTAAGCCCTCCACAAAACTCATTAAACCACTCACCAACATCCACCTTAGTCATTATGCATTTTTCTTATAATAATGCCAACACTTGTAATGTTTTTCACTAGGTTTTTAAGTGGTGGTTCATACCTAATACAGCCACTATGCCAAGTGCTTCCTCACCACTATAACATCATCTCCCGAGCATCTTTCACCAACTAAAATTCCTTTATGCAACTACTTAAAGTTTCTACACAAGTTTATGCCTCCATCCATCAACACATTATTTTCTCCTACTTGTTTACCAATGTTTGCCTAAGTCCTAAATACACTAGTACATTCTTTTGATTCCTAAATCCTCCATGGTGACGCCTAAGTCATTATAACTCATTAAAACACCTTAAACTCACCCTTTTTCATCAAAACAACCCATAAAGTTTCCTAGTACTACCTTAGTCATGAAATCTCCTTAGAACATCTTAAACAATTAGGTTCTTCACTAAATTTTGCCATGGGTTCTCTAGTATATTGTTACCCAAAACATTTAGCTTCTCACCATTAAATAGCTATCAACATTCAAATTTTCACCAAACCTCCTTAGCACACATAAAACATCAAAACTACACTACATCACAATATAGTGCATAAACTTAAATTGCTTGGCACTTAGGCCCTTAAATGCATAAATCTTAAACACTGAATTTCCTCATTATATATAGCCTTTGACCTGCAAATACACACTGTAACACCCCATATGGGTAACTGTCCAACAACCTAGCTCTCAAACCATCCAGGCTTGAAAACTAGCCACTTTAGGCCCTCAATCCTAACTTGGGCTTAAAAGTGGAAGGCCTGTTGTTGTAGTCAACCCATGTGTTTGCATATAAGGAACTCACAATACTACTCATATCCCGATGTGGGATGGGGGTATTACATACTCCCCCACTCAAAGAATGCAACGTCCTCATCGCAAGCCTAATATCCAAGTCCGATGGACCTCCTCGGTAGGTGTCGGGTTACCCATCCCAACACGGTCCCGAGTCCGCTCTGATACCATTTGTAACACCCCATATGGGTAACTGTCCAACAACCTAGCTCTCAAACCATCCCGGCTTGAAAACTAGCCACTTTAGGCCCTCAATCCTAACTTGGGCTTAAAAGTGGAAGGCCTGTTGTTGTAGTCAACCCATGTGTTTGCATATAAGGAACTCACAATACTACTCATATCCCGATGTGGGATGGGGGTATTACACACACAACAAGGCTCCCATTGCAATTTAAATGCTCTTATAATTCACCTTGACATTCTTAAACTATCTCCTCATTTGCTCCTTAGTCACAAGTTCACAAGTATAATCATTGTTCTTTCTCCTAGGTTGTATATAGCCCTTTTCAAATGTAAGCCCTAAGCTACACTCATCATATACCTAAGTCCCATCCCTTAATGCATTAAACACCTTAAGGTAAGTAATTTACCTTGTTCTTTTACAAGCTCACAAACTTTCCTCCTCAGACTTTTTCCTTGAACAATCTCGGTCACCAACCAAGTTCTCCTTGCCAATGTTCTAACCAATATTCAATGACTCCAATGAGTACTAAACAACACACTAACCTTAAGGAATAAAAACCTAGGTTAAAAATGTGTTTTAAGGTATTAAATTGATTGTTTTACCTTGGTTTCTCAAGACAAGCTTGGATATGAGTAAAGAAGGACCTCATTTATCCTTTGGAGAGTAGAAAACAAGCTAGAAAAAGGCATAAAAATGGAACCCCATGAGTAATAATTTTCGGACATGGAGAAAAATGGTGGGAACCTAGATTTTCTTACATATTCTTTACCTTAAGAGAAAGGAGAAGCTAATGGAGTCTCCAAGCTTGAGTTTCCTCCTCTAATGGCGGTTTGCCTTGGCTCCAAAATAAGGCTCTTGAAGTTTTGAAAAGATAGAAAGGAAGAGCTTGAGCTAACTAAGAGATATATGTGCTTGGTTTTGATTTTGGAGCTTAAATGAGCAAGATGTGGGCAAAAGAAGATGGAGCTAGCATGGAGGTTGCTTCTTACGTGAAAGAGAAGAAAGAGAGCAAGAGAAACCGATGGGGAAGATGAAGAATGAAGAAAGGAGGAGAGAGGGAAGATTTTATTTAAAAGGTAAATAGTACTATTTGCCTTATCTCTTCTCTTTTTTCTTTATTTGATGAGTCAAGTGGTGACTCCCCACATCAAAACCGGCCACCCCCTTAATAAACAATATATTTATGGTCTTGATTGACCAATTAATTAGCTTATATTGACTTAATGCTAAACTAGTCCAATTTGAGCACTATTCACAAATTAGTGCACATATTTGTGAAATTTTTGATTTCCCATTGATTTGGACTTCCTAATGTGATACTAAATAGTACACAAGTTAATTAAGGAGTAATCATGGGCATTTAGCCACTTAAACCCCTTTCTAAGACAATTTTTCAAAAATGTGCTTTAAGAGTCCTTAAAGCACAATTTGTGTTTTGACTTGTTTTTGCGCTTGGTTTTCTTTGGTAATTGACTTAAAATGACCCTTAGGATATTACTAAGGTATTAGGATGATATTTGGGTGCTCACCCAAGTCTCCCCAAGCTTAGAGCACGTTTTTGCTTAAACTGCTCCTTTGGTGTTTCCTTATGTTTTCTTTGATTAAAATGGTTTCTTAATGTTTCTAAGGCATTATTTAGCCTTCGTATACCTTAGTTTATCATTTAAATACCATATCTTGGTTTGGGGTATTTCAATCTACCCCCCTTAAAAGAACTTTGTCCCCAAAGTTCACACGTGTACTAAACTATTCACGGTACTCAATTTCTTAATCTTAATACCACATCTTATATTCTCATTCACACATCTCCAGACTCAAAGGTCAATCACAAATACAATATGTAAAAACCTACTGTGTGTGAGACTAGAACTGTGAAAATACGGTGACAATAAAAGAACTCAGAGACTCAGATTATTACTCAGAATCACGTATCACACTCGATACACAATGGGCACGTAGTATGTTCACCACACTACCTTTACACGAAATTTAAACTCTCAACACGTTAAGAGTACAATCCACTCTTAACACCTCACACTCAAAGTATACTACGCATTACTAATGACGTTTCAGTATGAAACTGACCTCACTCGTGTAATTCTCTACCACTTAAGACCTATGCGGCGTATTGCCTTTTTGTTTTCTGATTCTTTCTCTTTTCCCTCCTGAAACCCCACAACTAACCCTAGAGTTACCGTCTCATATATAGATGTCGAGACTATAGATTACAGCTCATAAAACATAGATCGTATTTATCTTTATCTTTAACAGATAGATAAAATCCCATTTAAGATATTCTATCCGCTTTGTTTGTTTCCTCGGTTTTGGACTGGCACGCGGATCTCGATATTACATCAACAATTTCCCCCTTTTTGATGCGGCAAACTGTTGAAGTCTTGAACCCCTTGTATTGATTCCCCCTGAATCTTGTATTACCGTAACTCCGCATGAAAGTTCTATCAACTGTCGGCATTCCCCCTCAATCTCACATGCCCTTCTGCTAACATGTACTCAGTGTAAAACTCACAACCTCTTATGCATTAAGTGTGATATGATAGTAACTGGAGATATTTGAAAGACAATAAACCAGAAACTCTATACAGGCAGTTCGCATCATAAACCCAATTAAACAAGAGTATTTACAGAACAGATAGGGAAAACATATATATATTTCAAACCCAAAAATATTAGTCTAAATATGCACCAACTATTTGTGCATCAAGCCATATGTCTAAAACCAGATTATGAGAAATTTTAAAGACTTCCAACCATACTTCCCCCTTTTGCCACATCAAAAAGAGATCCGTCATTCCAAAAAAAAATTGTAAGTATCAAATCAGGAAGGGGTAGGATTCAATCCATCTAAAACTAGAATTTTTCAGACTGTTCATCTGAAGAGTTAGCCGCAGACATCAAAAAGTTTATCTTGTCCTCCAGGAGCTGTAGCCTATCCATCAATCGCTTTTCCATCGCCTCCATTGAGTCTAGGACTAACTGCAACATAGAAGAGGTGGAAGCGGTAGCATGGTCAGTCTTCTCTTCTTGTTGACGAGCCTGTTTGAACTGCCAGCCTGTTTCAGTTAATTCCAAGCCCATCTTGGAAAGAGTCGCAACAGCCAGAAAGTTAGTCGGTTGTGCAGATATGAGGAAGGCATCTTCTTGAATAAGCTTGAAATGTCGAAGAACTTTTGTTATCCAGAAAGGATAAGGAATGGAAGGCTTGGAACTATTAACAATCGACCGCAAATGTGAGATAATAATTCTTGGCAAGGAAAGACGAATCTTTTTATCTAAGCACCACATTAACCCTAGATCAACTGGAGTGACCTTGTCACGCATATCAGAATGGGGAAAGATGGTTTGATAAGCAAGCAGATGGAGTAGCCTCGGTAGCACACCCAGGTCCCGTTGTGGATAGTGTTTCAGTCTTGAACTCGCACGAGTTAACCCAAAATGTTGTACCACCTCATAGTGCTGTGCTACATCCACTTTCTGAGCATTGAACTCAGCTAACCCATCAAGAGGAATCTCAAGAATCATAGCAAGCCATGCTGGAGAAATTATCATCTGGACTCCAGCGACCTTAGTCTTAAACTCGTAAGGAGAGACAAATTCTAGGTTTAGAACAAACGGAAAGAGAAGCTTCGGGTAGTAAGAGGTTTCGGAATTAAACAACTTGTCCCAACCTTGAAATTTCACAATGTCCATTAATGAACTCAAGGAATTCTTTTCTAGCCATTCACAATCTACCAACTTGCCAGGAATAATGTCGGATTCATACATTGTACGAGTGAAAATAGGTTTCTGGGGAAAATTACGACCTGGGTTTTGCGACCTTTCATGACGAGTGTCCTTGGCCTTCAATGTGGACGTACGGCATGACACAGACTTCAGCCTCTTCGACGATCGTTGTTGCATGACTGGCGAATCATCTTCCTTGCGCTTTGGATTCGCCGAGGAAGCATCTTCGACTCCTTGAACTACTTTCTTGGCAGGTGTGCGCAACCGACGACGTGATTTGGCCGGTGGAATATCGTCCTCTGTTGGAACAGCAGAGGAGTCTTCGTCGCTGACTATGGTGGTTTCTTTCGGAGTTGGAGATTTTACTTCAGGTGAGGGTTTTGAAAGAGAATCTGGGACGGTGGTCTGTTGGCTATTGTCAGTGGGGTGCACAGTAGCAAGAGGGACAGCTTCTTCGTAGATTAGCTGTTCGAAAGAATCCATCGCCGAATTTGAAGGATGTTGAAGGAAAGCTCAAGAACAAGGCTGAGGAGGAGAGAGTGTGGGGCGACTGAGAAACTTCAGGAGAAGACGTAACCAAGTGAGAATGACAGTGAAATTTTGTAAATGTGATAAAGGGGAAACAGTGATGTGTTGTTGTGTTTATGTTTATTTGTTAACAAAAATCAAGATTAAAGAAAATAGAACTTCTCCGGTTGCAAAGCACAGTTGAGAGATCTAGACTGAGACTATCAGAATAAAACATTCAGGAAATGAGGAAGTTAAGCATAATTATCTACATAGACATCGACCAATATACTGTAGTAGATTATGGCTTCAGTCTCCTTTCATTGATAAGTCTCCTAAAGTGGGCATACAACCAGTAGTACATGTGGATTGTTTTTTTTTAGGCTTATGCACAATCACAACTTTCCTTTGAAACGACAAGAGGTGAGAAGTACAATCATATTCCATTATACCTTTCATCACCACAGACTCATACTCACAGCTTAGAAAGGTAATATTTGCAATATTTAAGAAACAACACCTTGACTGTTACTCTTCATCCATGTAACGACTTTGGGTCAACTTGTCCAGAGTAGTTACCCTTAGAAAGTTAGATGATGAGGCATCCTATAAGACTTAATTGTCGGATGAAAGAGGCTAAATACGTGTTGTTTGTGCTGTGAGCAGTGGAGTCTCTTGCCTTGTTCATTCCGTTATATTAGATAACCAATTTTAATATCATATCATTGATCTTTATGGCAAATCCAGGCATGATGCTTGTGAGACACACTCAGGAGATTTATACGAAAGGAGATAAGAAGTGCATTCATCGATCTTAGGTATATTTGGTAGACATGCTGAAGTAAACAATAGTCTCATCTCACTAACCTCCGTAACATTTTATTCATGAAAAGACTTAGGATAGAATACTATCATCCATGTAGAACAACCGGAGACGTTTGAATTGAAATGACATAAAGAATAAAGATAAATTGAAAACTATCCAAGAGGACAAAACAGCAAAAACAACAAAAAAAAACTGAAGAGAAAAAAAATCTGATCCGTCTCTCACTTGGTATCTACCATGCCAATCTCAAAACGAAGTCTCTCAAAGGTTTCTCTGGGTAATGGCTTGGTGAATATGTCGGCCAACTGTTTTTCTGTGGACAATGAATAAGAATAACATGTCCATGTTCAACATGATCGCGAATGAAATGATGACGGATGTCAATGTGTTTAGAACGTGAGTGATGAACTGGATTTTTGGTTAGCTCAATTGCGCTAGTATTATCGCAATAGATGGGAATTGGAATGAAGAATAGACCATAATCCTCAAGCTGCTGATGAAGCCATAAGATCTGGGCACAGCACGCCGCCGCAGCCACATACTCAGCTTCAGTCGTGGACAGAGCAACCGATGCTTGTTTCCTAGAAGACCAAGCTATGAGATTAGAGCCTAAGAATTGAGCCGTGCCCGTTGTACTCTTCCTATCAGTAAGAGAACCACCAAAATCTGCATCAGTATACCCAGAAAGTGTAACGAAGTAGCCGTGTATAGAAGTCCAAGAGACGATGTCCCTTGTAGATACCGGAAAATTCGTTTGACAACTTTGACATGAGGTGTTTTGGGATTAGATTGGAATCGAGCACAGAAACACACACTTTGCATAATATCAAGACGACTTGCGGTAAGATAGAGAAGAGACCCTATCATCCCCCTATAAATGGAAGGATCTGTAGACTCTACAGTGGGTTCCAGTCCAAGTTTGAGAGTAGTAGACATCAGAGTAGACATTGGTTTACACTCATTGAACTTATACTTAGTCAAAAGCTCCAAAGTATATTTAGTTTGGCTGACAAAAGTGCCATCAGCTGTTTGGCGAATCTGTAAACCAAGAAAATAGGTTAACTCACCCATGTTACTCATTTGGAACTCTTTTGTCATCATGGTCTCAAATTCCGTTGTCAGTTGTGGACTGGTGGACCCGAAGACAATGTCATCCACATATATCTGAACCAGAAGCTTGTCCGTCCCACACTGTTTGATAAACAACGTGCGATCAACATGTCCACGTACAAACTGTTGGCTAACAACAAATGTGGTCAATCTGTCATACCACGCCCTCGGTGCTTGTTTAAGACCATACAACGCTTTTTTCAACCGATAGACATGAGTAGGATAGATAGGATCTTCAAATCCCGGTGGCTGAGTAACATATACCTCTTCCTTGAGGTGTCCATTTAGGAAGGCACATTTGACATCCATCTGGTAGAGTGTAAACCTATGTAAAGTGGCAAAGGCTATGAGCAGTCGAATAGCCTCAAGTCGTGCTACAGGAGCATAGGTTTCATCAAAATCCAAATCCTCCGGTTGGTTATATCCTTTGGCAACTAGTCGAGCTTTATTTCTGGATATTTGACCATTTGAGTCCAGCTTATTACGAAACACCCACTTTGTTCCTATGAAATTTTGATTTTCGGGTTTCTCAACAAGTTCCCATACCTCATTTCGTACAAATTCATTCAACTCCTCATGCATAGCATTTATCCAACTTTCATGTTCTAACGCTTCCTTCACAATTTTCGGCTCTACTGTTGATACAAAGCCAAAGTAAGCACAAAACGTTTATGCATTCGACCTAGTTTGGACTCCTGAGTTCAGATCTGACAAAATATTGTTAATCTCTATACCCGGGGCATTACGGGGTGTCAGACGAAGCATGACTCCGGCTTCCTGGTTTACTGCTGGTGGCAAGACGGTGTGTTCTGGTGGTGTAGCTTCTGAGATCGGAACTGATAATGGAAGAACGTCAGTTCGCACAGCTTCTACTTCTGATTCAGCTTCTGAATCAGTATCCATGGGTACATCGTCAGCCTTATACTGAAAGAGATCTTTCATCTCCTGATGACTCACCCGTCCACCAAAGTTATTCTCGTCAAACTTGACATTTGCGGATTCTTCAACCACCAAGGTGCGCTTGTTAAAAACCCGATAAGCTTTGCTGCTCATTGCATAACCGAGAAATACGCCTTCATCACTTCTTTTATCAAACTTCCCTAGTTGATCCTTTCCATGATTAAGAATGTAACATGTACACCCAAACACCCTGAAATGTGATATAGATGGCTTGCGCCCTTTGTACAGTTCATAGGGAGTCTTGATTAGAATTGGGCGAATCAAAGCTCTATTGAGAATGTAACATGCTGTGTTTATCGCCTCCCCCCAGAAACTTGGTGCAAGTCCACTACTGTTCAACATGTGCGAGCCATTTCTTGAAGAGTCCTATTTTTACGTTCCACCACTCCATTTTGCTGAGGAGTTCTGGCTGCGGAATAGGTATGTGTGATTCCGTTTTCAGTACAGAACTGAGACATCTTCTGATTTATGAATTCCGTCCCCTGATCAGTTCTAATGGTCTTGACCTTATTCTCCGTTTGAGTCTGAATCTTAGCAAACAGACCCACAATCTCACCAAATGTTTGATCCTTACTATGAAGTAGAATCACCCATGTGAACCTTGAGAAATCATCAACGACCACCAGTATATATCTCTTGCCAGACCTGCTCTGAATCCTCATCGGTCCCATTAAATCCATATGAATTAATTCTAAAGTCTTGGTACTACTGACCGCATGAGTCGGAGAATGTGAAATCCTTGTTTGTTTGTTCAGAGCACAATCAGCACAGATAACATCGTGACCTATCCTCCTTTGTGGTAACCCGTTGACTAACTCCTTTAGTCTCAATTTGTTAATCAACCTGTGATGAGCATGCCCTAACCTTCGATGCCACAATATTTCTTCATCATCTTTAACCGTAAGACAGGTCAAATCTTCCTGGTCATTCACATCTACCATGTAAAGATTTCCTACTCTACAACCTTGTAACATTACCTCCTGTGTAACCTTGTTGCGTATTTGAAACCCATTGAATCAAAAACAACCTCCGAGGGACCCTTGTCGCACACTTGTGACACGCTTAACAGATCATGACTGAGACCCTCTACCAAACTAACTTGATCAATGCAGTTCTCTTTGCCAATCGTCCTATCCCTATAATTCTCCCTTTGCCATTGTTTCCGAATGTAACTTTTCCTCCTCGATGTTCAACTAAGGTATTGAACTTCTTTTTGTCTCCACTCATATGTCTTGAGCACCCACTGTCCATCAGCCACCAGTTCTCACATAACGAGGTAGCCAATGCCTAAACACATCAATCACTGTTTAGCTTTAGGTACCCAAACTAGCCTAGGTCCTGTTTTATGATGAAGTGCGAATGATTGTTGTTTGTATTGGCTCTAGACTGACGCGAATTGTCAATGAAGATTTTAAAGTATAAACTCCTACAAAAACCAATACTATGACCGTGTTTATGGCAATATCGACAGAAAAATGTCGACTTGGAATATTTGCATTTGAGACCTTCCTCACTGGTGTATGAACAGGTGTGGCATTTTTTCTTCTTCCCGGTTAGCATCTGAGTTAAATCTGCCTTCCAGTGTACCAAGCGGGATTTCGTGGCATAGCTATTTCTTTTCTCTCCTAGCTCTAGACAGATTATCCTCTAACACCTCATTTTGCTTTCTTAAGTTCTCATGCCTTTCTTGTAATGTCTTGAATTCAGACTGAACCCAAGCAGGTAAACATGCAACTCTCTCTTTTCTTGGTTTGACAAACTTAATAGTAGATTTTTCTTTAGCCAGAGATTCAGTTTTAGACTCTATGGGACTATCTATTCTTGACAATTTAGACTCAAGCAGTTTTATCTTAGCGACGGCAGTTGTTAATAGACTAAAAATTTCTTTCTTTGACAAAGAATTAAAAGCATCTTCTATGAGTTCAGGACTTACCTCGTCTGCTTCTAGGACCTCTTGCCATCCGTCTTTTGCCATCATGCAGAAGTTCCTATCTGACATCATATTGATTCTTTCATCCATCATCTCAACCACAGCGGTCATGCACACCTGTGCTGTTTCTTCTGCCTCTGAGTCCTCATCTGACTCCTCCTGTCCCCACGCTGCTGCTGCCGCCTCAGTAAACTTCTTGATTTTGTCACGAAAATCATCCTTTGATTTTAACATACAGTCCTTCACCACATGTCCAGGTTTGTTACAACGGAAGCAAATGATTTGTTCCTTCTTAGACTTGAATCTATCAGTTCTGGACCCAGACCCTCTTCTTCCGCCGAATATCTTCCTGATTCCGTTAGCTATCATGGTAATCTCTTCATCCTCGTTTGCGTCATCATCTTCTTTATCACTTGATATCTTCTTCGCCTTTAGTGCCAAATCCTTATTAACATCAGACCAACTAGTCCACCTTTCATCTTGCCTTCGTACACGTTAGTTCAGATCCCAGTTCTTCAAAGGACAATTTCGACAGATCCTTTGTAGACTCCAAAACGGTAGTGAAGTTCAGCCATTCTTTGCACAAACTATCCAGAAACCTCTCGTTTATTTGAGCATTATCCAGAGTTACTCCGACAGCCTTGAGCTCACATAAAATCTTATCAAATTTTTCTATTGCCTCCGAAATCGTTTCGCCCTCATCCATCTTAAAATTATCAAGTTGCTCTTGAGTTGCTTTCCCTTTGCTTTCTTGACTGAGTCTGTCCCTGCGTAAGCCGTCTTAAGGAATTCCCAGACCTCTTTTGCAGTGCGTAAACCCAAGACTTTCTGTTGGTCTGAGTCTGACAGGGAGGACATTATAACTCTCCGAGCTTGTCGATTCTTGCTTATCAACTTGTTATCATTCTCACCCCAGCTTGACTTTGGCTTATCCTTGGTGACTCCTTCTTCACATATTTCGGTTTTAGGTCTCCTTCAGTCATACATCCCAAAGCTGAAGATCGATGGAAATTAGTTGATCCTCCATCTGTTCACACCAACTAGTATAGTTGAACTTGGTCAACTTAGGCGGTTTGACACTGTAGTATTCATCTCGACCTACCCTGAGAAAGTTTTCTCTGAATTTAGGGTAACCTTGCTCTGATACCAATTGTAAAACCTACTGTGTGTGAGACTAGAACTGAGAAATACGGTGACAATAAAAGAACTCGAGACTCAGATATTACTCAGAATCACGTATCACACTCGATACACAATGGGCACGTAGTATGTTCACCACACCCTTTACACGAGATTTAAACCTCAACACGTTAAGAGTACAATCCACTCTTAACACCTCACACTCAAAGTATACTACGCATTACTAATGACGTTTCAGTATGAAACTGACCTCACTCGTGTAATTCTCTACCACTCAAGACCTATGCGGCGTATTGCCTTTTTGTTTTCTGATTCTTTCTCTTTTCCCTCTAAACCCACACTAACCCTAGAGTTACCGTCTCATATATAGATGCCGAGACTATAGATTACAGCTCATAAAACATAGATCGTATTTATCTTTATCTTTAACAGATAGATAAAATCCCATTTAAGATATTCTATCCGCTTTGTTTGTTTCCTCAGTTTTGGACTGGCACAGGGATCTCGATATTGCTTCTTCACGCTCATCAGTTTGAAGCTGAGTTTGCTGATCAAAATTACATCAACACAATACATAAGTATTATACATATCTCAAGCTTATCACCAAAGTGTAGCAACTTACACAAAATCACGTCTTACACAACCAAACAAATGACAAACATGTTCGTTTCCTAACTCAAAAGCGAGGAAGCTCTACCCCCCTTAAAAAGGGGTACACCCCGTACCCTATACAGACGATCTAGTCAGTAAACAAAGAAGGGTACTTCGCCTTCATCTTATCCTCTAATTCCTACGTGGCGTCTTCGACATCTTGGTTAGACCAGAGAACCTTCACCAGTCGCACTGACTTATGGCGAGTGTCCCTAGTCTTACTATCCAAGATTCTCTGAGGAATCTCCACTGATCTCATATTCGGTTCTAATGTCAACCTCTCAGGTTCCAACACATGGGAGGGGTGGTGCATGTATATCTTTAGCTGTGAAACATGAAAAACATCATGCACTTTACCCAGTTCAGCAGGTAAATTCAACCTGTAAGCAACCAGGCCCACCCGCTCCGTTATCTCATAAGGACCAACAAATTTCGGGCTTAATTTGCCCTTCTTCCCAAATCTGAATACACCCTTCATCGGTGAAACTCGCAGAAATACCCGGTCGCCCACTGCGAACTCCAGGTCTCGTCGTCGAACATCAGCATACGACTTCTGCCTATCTTGAGCAGCTTTCATGTTCTCCCTGATTTGCTGAACGTCAACCTTAACTTGTTCTAAATATTCTGGTCCTATAATGACCGTCTCACTCGACTCTTCCCAGCAGAGCGGTGTACGACATGGTCTACCGTACAACCCTTGAAAAGGTGCCATCTTGATCGAAGCGTGATAGCTGTTGTTGTACGAAAACTCGATCAGATGTAATTTGTCAATCCAACTGCCCTGGAAGTCTAAGGCACATGCCCTCAGCATGTCCTCGAGTGTCTGAATCGTACGCTCAGTCTGACCATCTGTCTGAGGATGGAACGCGGTACTTAGCTTCAGTTCTGTACCCAACGCTTCTCTAGTAGCTCTCCAGTACCTCGAAAGGAATCTGGTATCTCTATCTGACACTATGGTCTTTGGTATCCCGTGATGTCTCATAATTTCTTTCTCAAACAACTCAGCTAATTTGGTCACCTTCCAAGTATCCTTCATCGGTATGAATCGGGCTACTTTGGTAAGGCGATCCACCACCACCACCCATATCATGTTGAGACCTCCCCTAGCAGGTGGGAGTCCAACTACAAAGTCCATGGAGATATCATGGAACTTCCACTCCGGAACTGGCATCGGCTGTACCATTCCGCCCGGTCGTCGGTGCTCGAATTTTACCTTTTGGCATGTGAGACACCTCAAGACGAACTCGGTAACATCTGTCTTCATTCCCGACCACCAGAAGTATCTCTTCATGTCTTTATACATCTTAGAGGCTCTCGGATGGATGGAAACTAAAGAACAGTGTAATTCCCTAAGTATACGGTCTTTCAAATCTGTGTTGCCTCGTGGTATGCATAACCAGCCCTTAAGTCTGATCAGATCATCGTCGTGAAGTCTGAAGTCATATTTCTGACTCTCAAAGGTGCCATCTGTCAGCTTCTGTCTGACCTCTCTCATATGCTCATCTGTCCTCTAAGCCTCTCGCACCTCATCAACCAAGCTGGAGAAAGAGACGAGCGAATAGAGTGAGTGTGCTCGACGGCTCAGGGCGTCTGCTACAACATTGGCCTTCCCCTCTTTGTATTGGAGGTCAATATCATAGTCTTTCCGGAACTCCAACCATCTCCTTTGTCTGAGATTCAACTCCTTTTGAGTGAATATGTATTTCAAGCTCTTGTAATCGGTGTAGATCGTCAGACTAACCCCGTATAAGTAATGTCGCCATATCTTCAAAGCGAAGACTACAGCTCCCAGCTCTAAATCATGTGTGAGGTAATTCTCCTCATGTTTCTTCAACTGGCGTGAGGCATATGCCACCACCTTGCCATGTTGCATGAGCACGCAACCCAGCCCTCTGCTGGATGCATCACAGTAAACCTCAAAGCCCTCCGTACCGTCTGGAATGGTCAGAACCGGTGCAGTGGTCAGTGAGTCTTTCAAACTCTGAAATGACCTCTCACAGTCAGCCGTCCATAAGAACGGTGCATCTTTCTTCATCAGACTGGTCATCGGTTTCACGACCTTGCTGAAATCCTTAACAAACCTCCGGTAGTAACCTGCTAGACCGAGAAAGCTCCGGATGTCGGTAACAGTCTTCAGTCTTGGCCAAGTACGCACGGCATCAATCTTCGCTGGATCCACCGAGATCCCAACATCCGAAATGACATGACCTAGGAAAGAGACCTGGTCAGGCCAAAACTCACATTTGGAGAACTTAGCATATAGCTGGTTCTCCCTCAGTATCTCTAATACCCTCCTCAGATGTTCCTCATGTTCAACCTTCGATCTCGAATATATCAATATGTCTTCGATGAATACCACAACCGACTTGTCCAGCTGCTCCCGGAACAAGCGGTTCATTAGGCCCATAAATTTCGCCGGTGCGTTCGACAAACCGAACGGCATCACTGTAAACTCATAGTGGCCATATCGTGTCCGGAATGCCGTCTTCTCAATATCTCCCTCCTTAATGGCTATCTGATGATACCCCGATCTGAGATCAATCTTGGAAAACACGGATGCCCCCTTCAACTGATCGAACAGATCATCAATGCGGGGTAGTGGGTACTTATTCTTCACTGTCACTGCATTCAACTCTCTGTAGTCGATGTAGAGGCGGAGACTACCATCCTTCTTCTTCACGAAGAGGACTGGCGCTCCCCATGGTGATACACTGGGTCTTATGAACCCTTTGTCTAACAAGTCCTTCAATTGTTCCTTTAACTCATTCATCACTGCCGGAGCCATGCGGTATGGTGCCTTGGCTATAGGGCCGGTACCAGGTAGCAGCTCGATGGTGAACTCTACCTCCCGAGTGGGTGGCATGCCGGGCAGTTCCCGTGGAAATAGGTCAGGGAACTCCGACACTACCGGTAAGTCGGGGTCAAACTCGGGGTCTCTCTCTATGTCTTGTACATAGCAGATGTACACTTCTTCCTTTCTCCTCAACTCCTTATACATTGCCATGGCGGTGATGATCTTAGTCGAAGGCTCTCTGGGCCTCTGGCGGTATGATATCGTTACCCCAAACGGGCTTCTGAGCAGCAATCTATGCTCGGCGCAGAGGATACGTCCCTTGTGCCGCTCCAACCAGTTCATCCCGAAAATAACATCAAATCCCAACTCCTTGAACTCAATAAAGCTAACTGGAAAATCTTCCCCCTTAATTCTGACGATGGCTCCTCAGTAGTAGCGAGTGCAACGAATCTTCTCCTTAGACGGGAGCGTAACCGTGAAGTCGGGTAGCTCATCAGCGTCTAGCCCCAACCTTCTCGCAAAAGATGTCGAGACAAAGGTATGCGAGGCCCCTGAGTCAAAGAGAACTGATGTCTCAATCCCATTAATCGGAAAGGTGCCAGTGAGGATAGTACCGCTGGCGTCGGCCTGTGCTTCTGTAAGTATGCTTAGCACACCTTCCGTACCGAGTCCATGACCTAATTGTATTCATAAGCTTCATGAGTATTGATGGTATAACAAGCGTCGTAACAATTTATTTGAACAACACTGTTATTTTATTCATAACCATCCTGTTTACAACATGTGCTTTAATTTTACATCTCATTCCTTATCCCATACTAACATTACATGGCTAATATTGTCTAAGGGTTAGGTTTAACCGTCCTGGTTTCATATGCGTCGCATTGATTACTGCTGACGGTGCTGTATTCAGCTTGATTCTCTTAATCCCATGGTACAACATCCTTGATTCTCCTCACATAACTAACATATCTCCTGATTTAAGTATTAACTTATTAGCACGGTCCGCACACTTCTGCTCGCCGTATAAAAATTCTGCCTCATCTCCAATGGACCAAGACACTACGGGTATCCCTCTTTCGAGAGACTCCATTGTCTCGTCCTTATCCAGGTGTAGTCCAAGTCGCCCATCTTTCTCGTAGAAGTTCACAATGCAAATGTCTGCTTGTATGTCTGGAATCGGTTCAGCTTCCAACTGCTGAGCGATCTCCAAGACTTGTGTATTAACCGGATGGAACTCTTCGGGTATCCCTGGCGGTGAGACTCCATCTTGCATTCTCGTGATCTGGTAGGTCTTGGCATACGGATTCCAATCCTTGCCTAAGCTCATCATCTTTAGCTTCATTCTTGCTCCCCCTGGGTACTCCGGTGTATAAAAACCTCCCGGTCCCATTCCTAGTTGACTGCATTTCCTGATGATGGCTATTTGCGCTGCTGGTGTTAGGTATCTCCTTAATAAAATCATACCTGGGCGGATAACCTGACATTTTCGGGTGGAAAGTCTGTGGTTTCGATGTCGGTGTACTCCGGGTTAGGTGTAGAAGGCATTGGATAGCAGATGTTGAAGCTTCCTAAGGTGGTAATAAGTCATATCTTACTTAAGTTCTAATCTTATCTCATTCTCACTTAATTCATTCATTTACCAAACATGCATGATAATGCGGTAAGCAGGCAATTTTATTACTAAGTGGTTATAGCGGTACCTGGCCTCGATGAGGGTTCAGGCTCATCGTCCCGGTCCACTAGGTGTAGTGTGGGTCCTGACTTCTGGGCTACCCGTGGATTCTTGCTCGCCGATTGCTGCGCCCCCTTCTGACCGTCAGAACCAGCTCCCTGATCGGTCTTAGTCTTAATCTTAAAACTGGGTCTGTAGTTCTTACTCTCCGGGTTCCTATAGCACTCATACGCCCGGTGCCCGAGTACACCGCAAAAATTACACTCCACCTTATTCCCCCTACAGTCAACTCCGGGGTGGTCCCCCTTACACCTCTGACAATAGTAGTGTCATTGGTAGCCACCACCGGTTTCCTTCCCAGTCTCAGTACCTGATTACGCATCGTATCAGTAATTGTGTCTCAATGTTGTCAACCATTCTTATTTACTCAAGATGTATTTCCTTACCCTTTGGCGCCCTGGAGCGCAGGGGCTTAGCAGCATAAGCATATGTCAACTTCAGTGGCTCTTCTGGAGCCTTCTCCTTTTCCTCCTTTCCTTTTTGGTTCTGGTTCTTTTGGGCTTGAGGCTGGTACTTCTGTTTCTTGTACCCACCTTGCCCTTGGTGCTCTGTACTCTTCCCAACATTCTTCCTCTTAGCATTGTCCTCGTCCCTCAGCTGGACGGTTATCTCAACCTTAGCAGCGGCATGATAGCACTCCTGCTTTCCAAAGTATTAGTTACTCTTATTTTTCATAATCTAAATCTTATTCTCTTAATTATATCTTACTCATTCTTATTACCTGCAAGGTAGTATAGCTCGTCGGCCCCATGCCGTAGCGAAGTCGATGGCTAAGCCCGCCATAGAAGCGGTCCACCAGTATCTGGTTTGAATACCCAAGACCTGGCAGAAGACGGAGCAAGGCGGTGAACTCTGTGTAATACTCGTCCACCGTCATCTTGTCGGTCTGCTTGAGCGTATCCAACTGTAAGCGCTTCTTCGTCTAGACATGGGCGGGATAGTACTTTGCTCGTAGCAATGTTGTGTACTGGTCCCAGCCGAACTCTGGATTGGCCACATGCTCGGCCCTCACCAGCTTCCACCAATCGCCTGCTGCCCCCTTCAAGTAGAACGCAGCTAGACGCACCTTGATCCCAGCAGGGACGTCAAGGGTCTCGAAGGCGGTCTCCAACTCGGAGATGTACGCCTCAAGCTTGGCGGGGTCTGTCTCCCCCTTGAAGTGTGCGGGTCGAAGGTCGGCTATACTCTTCACCCAGTTCGGTTCCCGGGGTTGTGGCAGTGGGGGTGGTGCACCGACACCAGGCTGATAGCCCATGTGCCCTAATGCTGCAGCCACGATCTCTGCGATCGTCTGCCCCTCTGGTATCTCTGAAGCATCGTCGCCCCTACCACGGCCTCGGCCTCTCCTTCCTGACATCTGAACAATCACAGCTCACATTAGATTCGTATCCACTACTGTTTCGGTTAACGAATTTATAACGCCCGTAGACGGTAAAGACGATCCACACTTAATAGTGGTCATCTGACTCTACTCACACTAACTTCTAACACCCTTAACCCATTACTTATATCTTAACTCATAACCTAACTCAGTGGTTACTTATGCCCGGTATTTCTTGATCAGAGCGTAACTACGCTCTGATACCACTTTTTGTAACACCCCGTCCTAAGCCAATCGTGGTTATCGCAACTTAACAAATAATACATAAACGTCGCAGTGGAAATAAACTATCGCCAGGACCTTGCCACGGTCTAATCAACAAGAAATACCGTTACTTAAATATTTACAACCGTATATCCATAATACATACACCAACCGAGTTTTAAGTATCTCCAAAACCACACAATATTTCTCAAGTTCAACTATCAACAGACGGGTGCACAGGCGCTACCCGTACTCAAAGTAAAGTCCCACCTAGGGCTACCCGCTCCTACTCTCGTGGTGTGACTTCATGGGCCGCTTACCTGCAAGTGTAAAAACAGCCCCTAAAGGGGGTCAACACGAATGCTGGTACGACCCTCCCGTAGCCCCCAAGCTAACGGGGCTACGATGACTAATTGTCGATAGCATGAAAGTTGATTAGCATCACAATCACAATATGAAATGCAATAAAACAACAAACCACAAAGAACATAAATAGCTCATATGCAAATGAACGACTCAGGCGTTCCCTTAATAAGTGAGTTAGTTCTTAACTCCTTAGATCCACAATCTCCTTAACCTCAGAATTGCCAACCGTTCCACTATTAGATTGGTTAGCCCTTAATTAGTTGCTTATTTTTGTAGGGCTTGGTTAACCCTAGCCAGTAGCAGTGCACTATCCAGCAATAAGCAACCTTCCTTAATTTGTTGGGGATGTAGGCTTGATCCCCCCACGCCAATCTTAATGTGCCTCCCACCTCAAACTGTAGTCCAGGTGGTCGGGTCGGTTTGTTGACCCTAGGCGACGATTTTGAGGACAAGTCTTATTCGGAAGTCGGATCTGATTCAGATACCGACCTCCCCCGATACACATGTGCCGGTACCATTCCGGATTCCTCACTCCCACCCCAAGTTACGGTTAGTGAAAGTCTTAAATACCATGTGTTAGTTAAACCTTGACGGGTATTAACCAACAATCACCAATGTACAAATCCTCTCTTTAACTCAATAAGTATCAAGCTTAGTTAGTAGCTATCCTTAAGCCTCGTGGGTTAGTGTAAAGAAAACACATACACAACGAGAACATTAATATCCGGTTGCATGCTTAACTTGTCTTAGTCATAGCAAATAAACAGATATCACACAAGTCGAGGGACACCTCGTTAGCAAGTAGGTCACAAGAAAGACTGTACCGTTCACTGTCGACTGTCATTTGTTTAACCTTCTTCGGGGTCCCAATTCACAAACCTAAAACATTCATTCATTTTTAGGCCATTAGCTATTTGCACCTTACTTAAGACACTTAATCCCTAAAGATTCCCATTCGATACCCTCTTAAGTCTTTACCACTTAACCATATTAACTTAACTTTAAACTTAAGGTTTATACTTAACTTAACTTAATTCCTTAGGTTCTTAGGTCCCTAATCATTATTACCCAACCAATGGCATACCTTACTACCAATTATCATCTTTAGAATTTAAAATTTCTTTTTTTTTTATGTTTTTGGCTCGACCGATCTTACCGACCGACCTTACCCAAGGTCGGTCCATTCCAGGACGTATTACCGTTTGAAAATTTTACCCCGAACAAGCTTGCAAGTCTGGTCCCCAAGGTCGGTCAATTCCCGAGGGTTTTCCCCGTGGGAAATTTAAGCCCGACCGACCTTGCCAAGGTCGGTCCCAAGTCCGGTCGATTCCAGAGACCAATTCCCGTACAAAATTCTAGGCATGACCGACCTTGTAAGTCCGGTCCCAAGGTCGGTCCATTCCAGAGACTCAATTCGTACACAAAATACAAGCCCGACCGACCTGTAAGTCGGTCCCCAAGGTCGGTCGATTCCAAACTCTTTCCGGTAGTGTAAACTGAGCTCGACCGACCTTGCAGGTCCGGTCCCTAAGGTCGGTCGACTCCAGGACTTTGTTTCTAAATTCCCATTTAACTCCAAACTTCACCTCTTACATCCTAGTATGTTCTAACCTCATTTGGGCACTTCAAATACACCTTAAGCCCTCCACAAAACTCATTAAACCACTCACCAACATCCACCTTAGTCATTATGCATTTTTCTTATAATAATGCCAACACTTGTAATGTTTTTCACTAGGTTTTTAAGTGGTGGTTCATACCTAATACAGCCACTATGCCAAGTGCTTCCTCACCACTATAACATCATCTCCCAAGCATCTTTCACCAACTAAAACTCCTTTATGCAACTACTTAAAGTTTCTACACAAGTTTATGCCTCCATCCATCAACACATTATTTTCTCCTACTTGTTTACCAATGTTTGCCTAAGTCCTAAATACACTAGTACATTCTTTTGATTCCTAAATCCTCCATGCTGATGCCTAAGTCATTATAACATATTAAAACACCTTAAACTCACCCTTTTTCATCAAAACAACCCCTAAAGTTTCCTAGTACTACCTTAGCCATGAAATCTCCTTAGAACATCTTAAACACTTAGGTTCTTCACTAAATTTTGCCATGGGTTCTCTAGTATATTGTTACCCAAAACATTTAGCTTCTTACCATTAAATAGCTATCAACATTCAAATTTTCACCAAACCTCCTTAGCACACATAAAACATCAAAACTACACTACATCACAATATAGTGCATAAACTTAAATTGCTTGGCACTTAGGCCCTTAAATGCATAAATCTTAAACACTGAATTTCCTCATTATATATAGCCTTTGACCTGCAAATACACACAACAAGGCTCTCATTGCAATTTAAATGCTCTTATAATTCACCTTGACATTCTTAAAATATCTCCTCATTTGCTCCTTAGTCACAAGTTCACAAGTACAATCATTGTTCTTTCTCCTAGGTTGTATATAGCCCTTTTCAAATGTAAGCCCTAAGCTACACTCATCATACCTAAGTCCCACCTTAATGCATTAAACACCTTAAGGTAAGTAATTTACCTTGTTCTTTTACAAGCTCACAAACTTTCCTCCTCAAACTTTTTCCTTGAACAATCTCGGTCACCAACCAAGTTCTCCTTGCCAATGTTCTAACCAATATTCAATGACTCCAATGAGTACTAAACAACACACTAACCTTAAGGAATAAAAACCTAGGTTAAAAATGTGTTTTAAGGTATTAAATTGATTGTTTTTACCTTGGTTTCTCAAGACAAGCTTGGATATGAGTAAAGAAGGACCTCCTTTATCCTTTGGAGAGTAGAAAACAAGCTAGAACAAGGCATAAAAATGGAACCCCATGAGTAATAATTTTCGGACATGGAGAAAAATGGTGGGAACCTAGATTTTCTTACATATTCTTTACCTTAAGAGAAAGGAGAAGCTAATGGAGTCTCCAAGCTTGTGTTTCCTCCTCTAATGGCGGTTTGCCTTGGCTCCAAAATAAGGCTCTTGAAGTTTTGAAAAGATAGAAAGGAAGAGCTTGAGCTAACTAAGAGATATATGTGCTTGGTTTTGATTTTGGAGCTTAAATGAGCAAGATGTGGGCAAAAGAAGATGGAGCTAGCATGGAGGTTGCTTCTTACGTGAAAGAGAAGAAAGAGAGCAAGAGAAACCGATGGGGAAGATGAAGAATGAAGAAAGGAGGAGAGAGGGAAGTTAAAGTAAGATTTTATTTAAAAGGTAAATAGTACTGTTTTCCTTATCTTCTCTTTTCTTTTTTATGAGTCAAGTGGTGACTCCCCACATCAAAACCGGCTACCCCCTTAATAAACAAGATATTTATGGTCTTGATTGACCAATTAATTAGCTTATATTGACTTAATGCTAAACTAGTCCAATTTGAGCACTATTCACAAATTAGTGCACATATTTGTGAAATTTTTGATTTCCCATTGATTTGGACTTCCTAATGTGATACTAATTACTACACAAGTTAATTAAGGAGTAATCATGGGCATTTAGCCACTTAATCCCCCTTCTAAGTCAATTTTTCAAAAATGTGCTTTAAGAGTCCTTAAAGCACAATTTGTGTTTTGACTTGTTTTTGAGCTTGGTTTTCATTGGTAATTGACTTAAAATGACCCTTAGGATATTACTAAGGTCTTAGGATGATATTTGGGTGCTCACCCAAGTCTCTCCAAGTTAGAGCACGTTTTGTTAAAATGCTCCTTTGGTGTTTATATGTTTGTTTGATTAAAATGGTTTCTTAATGTTTCTAAAGCATTATTTAGCCATCTTATACCTTAGTTTATCATTTAAATACCATATATAGGTTTGGGGTATTTCATATTGGGTGGAATTTGGAATTAAAATAAGTTATATATGTATAATATATAGTTATTATGTCATTGTTATACTTTGGAAAAGTAAATGGGGTGGATGTAAATACCGAGAGTTTAGGGGTTAGGAATGATATTATACCTTTGGTGGAATTTGGTGATTTTTAGAATAATATAAGAGTATTAAATAAGATATGTGTATAATATATAGTTTTTATGATATTATAAAACTATATGTTATAAACTGGGTCAAATTATTATAGAAAGTTGGTGGGTTGAGAAAAATAAATTAGAACAAATTTAGGGTATGTTCGGTTATTTCATATAAATAACCATAGGTTATACCTTTTTATAAAGTTAAAAATGTTATATTATATGATATATATATAACATGGTATAAATTATGGGGTGTTATTGTAATAAACATAAAGATATGGTGAGTTAATAAAACTAGAATATTTGAGTTGTGCCTTTTCGGCAATTAAAAATAGTTTTGCATAAAAAACTATATGTTATAAGTTATATGAGATAAAAATATCATATTATATGATATTATTATATGGTATAACATTACATGATGTTATGTGGTCAAAATGAAATTAAAATAAAATATAGTGCTGTACCGAATTTATAAAGGTTGGAAAATGAATTTTAGACTATGGTCTTTGATGGGATCGGGGTGCTGACCGAGTAGGTCTGAGGTGTTAATCTCAGATCAATTCTGCTTGAAGAATAAAGGTGTGTAAAAGTAACGCGGAAGCTTTTGTTTAAACTTAACAAGATAGGATTCTGCTTGTATTGAAACTCAATGTGAATTACAACCTAGCTTCCTATCTTGGGATTCGACAGAAGTATTCTGTCTCATCCAACACTCGCTCTACTCTCGGCTTTGATCAATGCGTCACAAGGAGTAAAGGGGAATGTTCTTATGTGTGCTCTCTAGGTAATAAATACCTAAGCTAATTGACACTATCTCACTAAGATCTCTCAAGAATATTTTCTCTCTCAAGGACGGTGTATCTCTCTGAATAATCTCGAATGCACACATTAACTAATTACATTCGCATGCTTATATACTTGTCAACTATCTCCTAAATCTTCGGTGGAGTCTTCAAGTGTAACGACTCCTTGGGTTGGTTCCGCAAGTATCGGAGTTATGGTCCTCCTTGTGCGTCACGATCTCACGTCTTGCTACTGCTCCAACGATGCGAGATTTCCGCAACTACTTCAGCAACGTCGCGCTTCTTGGCATACAGGAGATCGTGGACAGATGCTTCTGCAGAGGTACTCGAGCTGGAACATCTTTCTGTATCGCGCCTAGTATCTCTGCATCGCTACTTTCACTGAGGAGGCAATCATCTGCAAAACCTAAGTCTTCAACAAATTCCCCCTTTTTGCTGATGATGGCAAACTCAGTGTATCCAGCGTAACCTTGAGGTTTTGTATAGGATGTACCTGCAAAAGAACAGACAACAAAGCGGAGCAACTATCTTGGGAGAACAACTTACTGTTTGTTCCCCCTTAAACATATATTCCCCCTTAAGATAATGCAGTTGATAAGAACAGATAAAAAACCATAGTACGTAAACTACTTCAAATATCACGTTGCAGAAATAAACGACCAAGCAAAAACAGATGAGGCCTTCAGAGGCACTCATTATCCACACATAGTTACCCGCAGACACCAGCCGCGGGATACACCGCTTCCCCCGTTTGCCAACATCAGGGGAAACGCACAAAAATATCCAAAAAAACCATTATCTGAAACAGTTAGTTAAACAAACCACCAGCGTAAGTCAAAAGTATTCAAGAATCACTACTGCCTAAGGCTTAAAGGGGTGGGGTAACAAAGTTAGTCATCTCCTCCATCCATTCCTGTGTCCTCATCCCGTGCTCCATCTTCCCCCGAAGTCCCAGCACCATCCAATCGCTTAGCCGCTTCCAGAGTTTCAGCAAATGTTTCCCGGAACTCCTCTGCCAGCTTCTCGACTCCCCCTGCAATGATGTTCATCGTCTGTTTGTGGTTCTTGTTGAGGACGTCGATGAGCATGCCTATCTTCTTGGATAGAGTGGCGAGGTTGTTCTCTACCGCTGCTACCCTTTCAGATAAAGAGACGGAGTCAGGGGTGATGCGGGTTTTGGTGGGGCTAGCTTTTTGGAGGGAGGGCTTGTCTTGGAGACCGATTTGATCTGGAAAGACGGGGTTTTGTTGTACAGGATCTGACCAAGTATGTCGGTATCCATTATCCGACTGGCTTTGGAGGGATCGAGGACAACATCACAGTGGGTAAAGATTTTTGGGAGCCAGAATACGTACCCCAGGCTGTGTCGGGGTGAGGAGATGGTTGAGGCAATGTGGTTGAGGATTAACTTTGAGAGGTTTATCTTTTGGTGGTGGATCAGACAGTACATAATAGCAAGATCAAGCGGACGAACAAAATTTCCTTCCTTTCTAGGGACTAAGTTTTTGATCACCAATGTATGGAGCATTTGGTGGGTATTGGACAGAGCTGGTCGCTCAAAGGAGTGACCGACTCTGCTGTTTGGTAGGAAGAAGTCATAGACTTCTTTTGCACTTATAAACCCTAGATCAGGAAAACCAGCCCTATCATAAAATTCTAATCCGCTAGTTGGAATTTCTAGATGGGTTGCTATTGAGTTTGAGTCGAGAAGGATGGGTTTGCCGTGTACCTCTGTCATTATCTTCCCCTTGCGAATGACGCAATTTTGGTAGAACTCATACGCCTCTGCCTCATGGTAGGTCTGAATGCCGTGGAAGAGATGGATCCAGTTTTGGAAGCGGAGCATCTCCTCGAACATGTCGAAGGCCATCGATTGGAGCCAGTCCAGGTCGAGTAGCTTTCCCTTTACCAAGTGTCGTGATTCAGCAGAATCGTCAGCTGGTAAGGAGTAGACGGCAGAGTGGGTGTCGATCAGACCTAGTCGAGTAGCAGGTGTAGGTGGGACAGACTCGGAGCGAGGACGGAGTCGCTTTCTGGTGGAAGTCGTTGCCGTGTCGGAGTCTGCCTGGGTTGAAGAGTTGGTGGTACTGCGCGGCTTTTCTTCAGTAGTTGGTGCCGTGACGACAGGAGATGGTGCAGGAACAGGAGCATCAGAAGTGGGTTTTGAGGATGACTGAGGGTTTTTGGCTCGAGAACGAAGAGTTCGAGTAGCTGGAGGGCGGGGGACGTTGGATTTAGCACGGCGGGTTTTCTTGGGTGGTGGTGAACACTCAGGAGCAGGTTGCTGGGCTTCGAGGTCAAGTACCTCAGTGGGTTCTTTAGCAGGAGAGTTGGGTTGTTGATCTTTTGCTTCTTCATCAGCGGGTGGAAGAGATCCGAACTGAAGTTTAGTCGGAGATTTTGTGATAGTGTCGGGAGTGGGTATGATCGGGGTGGTGGGAGGGATGTTTGTTTGGTTGGTGATGGGGTATCTTCCGATTTTGTGGATGCCGTAGTGTGAACTATGGCGGTTGTTTCAGTTGTGACGGTGGGTAGTGTGGTGGTGATGGGTTGAGTGTCGACGGACATTGCAGGGGCTACGGCGGTTGAGTCAGAGGTGGAGGTAGGGGTTTGTTTGGCTTGGAGGATGGTGAGTTTGTTGATGAGAGCTTGGAGGAGCAAAGGGTCGTTGGGTAATTCGGCGTCGGAAAACATGGTGTTAGGGTTAGGGTTGGAAGCCATGGAGATCGGAGGTTGATCGAAGTGGACAAGCGAGTGTAGAAGACGAAGAGAAGAAAAGAAATCGGGCTTTGGTGTGATTGGACGTGGGGGGTGAGAGATATTGACGTCGGAATATAGGCAGACGTCGTGTCAGGGTAATGTGAGTGTGATTGGTTGAGCTGGGGTGTTGCGGATAGTAGGGCGAGAATTTCGCGGGTTTAGTTATCAGAAACTGAACACTGTTGTTTTTACGCTGGTGTTTTGTTACTTAAACAGACAGACTAGGTCATCAGACATATTCATACATTTCACCCCGAAATTAACAAAACACGAGAAGGAGATACGACCTTAGCTAGGTCATACGGGTCATACCTAGTTGTGAACGTAGTGCTTCAAAAGGACCTCGTTGCAGTGGCTTGGTGAATATGTCTGCAAGTTGCTCTGAAGTAGGAACATACTCTAGTTGTATCTGTCCTTTTTCAACGCAATCCCTTAAGAAATGGTGACGAATTTCAATGTGCTTTGTCCTGGAATGATGAACAGGATTTTTAGATAAGTCAATAGCACTATTATTGTCACAAAAAATTGTAGTACAAGTCGGAGGAATGAGATAGTCCTGTAGTTGTTGTTGTATCCAGAGAATCTGTGCACAGCAAGCAGCGGCGGAGACATATTCGGCCTCGGCGGATGACAGTGCTACTGTGTTTTGCTTCTTTGAACTCCAAGCGACAAGACATAGTCCTAAAAATTGTGCAGTACCAGACGTGCTTTTCCTGTCTAATAAGGAGCTTGCAAAATCAGAATCACTATAACCCATTAGAGTGAAATCAGGAGTACTTGGGTACCAGAGGTACAAGTCTTGGGTACTTTTCAGATAGCGAAAAATTCGCTTTACGCCTTGTAGGTGTGATTCTTTTGGGTTTGCCTGAAATCTTGCACAGAGACATACAGCATATAGAATGTCAGGCCTACTTGCTGTTAGATAAAGAAGGGAACCTATCATACCTCTGTATAGCGTAGCATCAACCGCAATTCCTTTTTCATCCATATGTAGCTTCTCTGTTGTTGTCATTGGAGTGGGTGTGGCTTTTGAATCCTGCATCTTGTATTTGATTAACAGCTCGTGAATGTATTTCTGTTGATGAATTTGAGTCCCGTTTTCCTGTTGGGTGACTTGTAGACCTAGAAAGAATTTCAATTCTCCAAGAGCACTCATTTCAAATTCTTTACTCATGAGATCAGAAAAGAATGAGCATAGTTCAGGAATAGTGGATCCATAAACTATGTCATCCACGTATATTTGCACAATGAGTATGTCTTCACCTTTGGTGAGAGTAAAAAGAGTTTTGTCAACTTTACCTCGAATGAATCCATGGGACAATAAGTAAGATGAAAGACGTTCATACCATGCCCGAGGTGCCTGCTTCAGGCCATATAATGCTTTATCTAACTTGTAGACATACTCTGGGTGATGTGGATCTTCGAAACCCGGAGGTTGAGCAACATATACATCTCTGTCGATGTATCCATGTAGAAAGGCAGTTTTTACATCCATTTGGTAGAGTTTTATACCTCGATGTGCTGCGTAGGCCACGAGTATTCGAATTGCCTCAATTCGAGCTACTGGAGCATAAGTTTCATCGTAATCAATTCCTTCAGCTTGAGCATATCCCTGGACTACCAGTCTGGCTTTGTTGCGAGAGATATTTCCTTGATCATCTAACTTGTTGCGGAACACCCATTTTGTACCAATTGGTTTATGATTGGTTGGGCATGGAACAAGTCGCCAGACAGAGTGTCTTTGTAGAGAATGTAATTCTTCTTGCATGGCGAGTATCCAGTCATGATCCTGTAGAGCTTGGTTGACATTCTTAGGTTCGATTTTGGATAGAAAGGCATTGAAGGCACATAGATTCTGATGCAGTTCACTACGTGTTTGCACGCCTTTGGATGGATCACTCAGGATTTGAGAAATGGGGTGAGCGGAGGCTTGTTGAAATTTTCTTGCGGAGGATGATGGAATACTATTGGAGTGATCTGGTGTTGGGTGATCGTTAGGTGTGGGTGTGGTTGTGTTTTGTGGAGGAGGTAGTGGTTCCTGTGTGGGAGTAGGTGAGGCATCTTTAAATGAGTCATCAGGGTCGTCGTCGCTGTCAGAGGATGAGTCTGTTGCAAGAGGTGTTTGTGGTGCAGGGATAGTAGCTACTGGTATTTCAATGAAGGTAGTATCTGCGGCATCTTCGTGTGGTTCATTTTGTGTGTGGTCACAGTCACTGGAGTTAGAGAGCTCTTCAAAACGAATATGAGGGCTTTCTTCAAGACAGGCTGTACGCTTATTGAATACTCTGTAAGCTCGACTTTGTGATGAGTAGCCAAGGAATATTCCTTCATCACTCTTAGATGCAAACTTGCCGAGATTATCTTTTCCATTGTTGTGTATGAAACACTTGCATCCGAAGCGCCGTAGATGTGTGACTGAAGGAGGACGGCCTTTGATAATTTCATATGGGGTTTTGCCGATGAAGGGATGAATTGATGCTCGATTTAGAATGTATGCTGCAGTGTTGATAGCTTCTGCCCAGTATGTGGCTGGAAGGTTACTATCGATGAGCATTGTTCTTGCCATTTCTACAAGCGTGCGATTCTTTCGTTCTACAACTCCATTTTGTTGTGGAGTACGAGCAGCTGATGTTTGATGCATGATTCCCTTTTCCCTGCAGAATTCTGAAAACTGAATATTGCAAAATTCTGTACCGTTGTCAGATCGAATTGTCTTGACAGAGGTGGACATTTTGTTAGTGATCAGTTTAAATAAGGTTTCGAATTCGGAAAAAGTTTCCGACTTGCTCTTAAGAAATAGTACCCATGTCCAGCGCGAATAGTCATCGACGATGACTAGAGCGTACTTCTTACCACTTTTGCTTTGAACACGCATTGGCCCACATAGATCCATGTGTAGCATGTCCAGTGAAGATGATGTAGACATATCTGTTTTACCTGGAAAGCTTGATCTAGAATGTTTCCCTTGTACGCACGCAGGACAGAGGATGTCGGTCTGGAAGAAGTTCGTCTGAGGAAGTCCCACTACAAGATTTCTGTTTTTGATTTTGTTTAGTAGTTTGCCGTGTGCATGACCTAGGCGAAAATGCCATAAGGAGATATTCTTGTCCTGTACACTAAGACAGAGAGTACCATCTAGGTTAGGGTTTTCAAGAGATAGCTTAAAGATTGTTCACCCTTATACCAGTGGCTTTCAGAAGACCTGTTTGCTCGTCAAAAATTTTGCAGTCAGAGGCCGAGAAAAGAACAACATTAGAGAGATCACAGATTTGAGAGATACTTAGAAGGCTGTGTCCAAGTCCATTTACTAAATTAACATTTTCTATTTTAAAGAGAGAGGGATTACCGACGGTTCCAATACCAATGATTTCACCATGAGCATTGTCGCCAAAAGTGACTTTCCCCCCGTTGTGTTGAGAGAGAGTCGTGAACTTGTCAGGGTCTCCTGTCATATGTCGTGAGCATCCACTATCCAGAAACCAAGAGTCATTGTCCACGGTCTCTCCCTACAAGATAATCAAAAGTTAGACTTGGGAACCCAGGCGAACTTGGGTTCCCTCTTTGAAAGAGAGCTATAACCATCTCGTGCTTTAGACAGAGTATGTAAACGTTGCATATTAAAAGACAAATCTTTGCCAAGCTTATGACACGAGGAGTGAATATGCCCGTCGTAACCACAGTAACCACAAATTAATAAAGAAGGTAGATGAACGTACTTCTTTTGCCAACGGAATTTGTTTTCAAATTTTTCTTTTTGGAGTTTCCTTCTTTGAAGATCATTGGGTTTTGTGGCTATTTTTGGTAGGTTTACTTTGCCTTTATTTCTCAGCCAACGAGGAGGATTAGATGATGAGACCGATTCCATCCGTGCCTTTTTAAGAGCGATGTTCAGGGAATCGACCTCTTTCTCAAGTCGAACTTGTCTTTCTTTTGACTCACGGAGTTCGTTTTCAAAGAATTTTGGCTTTTGCATTGCAGCAACCTCACGAACAAAGGTGATTGGTTTGAAGAATTTTTGTGGAATTTTGGAACGATTTTTCTGTAGAGAAGAGACTTGATTTTGTAAGGAGTTGATGGGTTGTGAGCATCTTTTAGCTCTTTTTCAAGTCGTTCGGCCTTTTCTTCAGATTTTTGCAATTTTAGACGATCGTTGTTGACATGACCTTTTAGCACATGGATTTCTTCATAAAGAGAGGCTATCTGTCTTGTTCTTCAGTTAATTCAAATTCAGGATGATTTGGGTCGATGTAGTAAGTAGATAAATCTAAAGAGGGAATAGCACATGAATCTGAGAAATATTCAGTTACCTCTGAAGAGGGACTCTTGCATACCTGACTTTTGTGAGCCATGAGGCATATTAGGCTTGACGTTCCTATCTCAGGTTCTTCTGAGTCAGAGTCTCCCCATGCTGAATTTGCCATTAGTGATGATTGCTCGCGATCATCTTTCTTCTTGAGAGGACAGTTGTTGGCGTAGTGCCCCGGCTTCAGGCATTTGAAGCATACTCGGTCTCCAGTTCCCGTAGTACCTTGCTGATTACGATTGTAGGATTGATATTGTCGGTTTTGATTTTGACTGAACCTGTTTGGATTGTTCCCTTCTGATCGATCTCGCATGAATCTCTTAAAGTTCTTGACCAGCATGGCCATGTCTTCGAAGGTGTTCGCTGATCCTTCTTCTATTATGCCGTCAATCAGAGTGTCCCGAAGCTGCTGGATTAACTCCTGATTTGGAGAGTTAGCGTCATAGTGGAATGACTCATTCTGGTGAGCTGCTATCTGGCTGGGCGTAGTCTTTACCTGCAAAGCTTGATTCACATTGGAAAACGAAACAGCATGGTTTGGGTGAGAATTATTACCTCTGTTTTTGATATTCATCTTGTACTTGTTGATGGACTGAAGATAGGATCCCAAGTCGGTCAGAGTCCATTTCTCTAGACTTTTGGACGCCTTCGTGGAGATAACGCTCTCGGTCCATTCCTCACCCAGACTGTCCAGAAATTTGTTGTTGATGTTTTCATTTGACTCTCCAATCTGTAGCTCTTCCATAGTAGCGGTGAGTTCAGTAAATCGAGCGAGCATGTCGCTGAGGGATTCTCCAGGCTTTCCTACGAAGTTTTCGTAGTCCATCTTCAGTTCTTGTATCTTTGATTTTCGAAGCTCAGTATTTCCTTCGTGAACAGCTCGAAGGTGATCCCAGATGTCTTTGGCTACTTTGATGTGATACACTCTTCTTCTTTCAGGTGGAGAGAGACTGGTGTAGATGACTCGTACGGCTTGGGCATTTAGCTCAACGCATCTGCGCTCCTCAGCAGTATAGGAGCTAGGATCTTTCCCTTCAGGTACTGGGAAGTTGCCTTTCGTCACTACCGTCCAGAGTTGTTGATTCAAGGACTGGAGGTGTGACTCCATCTCGTTTTTCCACATGTTGTAGTTTGTGGAAGTTAGCTTTGGATTCTCCACTTGCATTCTGTTGTTGTTGTTGGTGTTTGAGATTTCCGCCATTTTGAGAGATTTGTCAGCCAACGCAGGCTCTGATACCACTTGATGGGATCGGGGTGCTGACCGAGTAGGTCTGAGGTGTTAATCTCAGATCAACTCTGCTTGAAGAATAAAGGTGTGTAAAAGTAACGCGGAAGCTTTTGTTTAAACTTAACAAGATAGGATTCTGCTTGTATTGAAACTCAATGTGAATTACAACCTAGCTTCCTATCTTGGGATTCGACAGAAGTATTCTGTCTCATCCAACACTCGCTCTACTCTCGGCTTTGATCAATGCGTCACAAGGAGTAAAGGGGAATGTTCTTATGTGTGCTCTCTAGGTAATAAATACCTAAGCTAATTGACACTATCTCACTAAGATCTCTCAAGAATATTTTCTCTCTCAAGGACGGTGTATCTCTCTGAATAATCTCGAATGCACACTTAACTAATTACATTCGCATGCTTATATACTTGTCAACTATCTCCTAAATCTTCGGTGGAGTCTTCAAGTGTAACGACTCCTTGGGTTGGTTCCGCAAGTATCGGAGTTATGGTCCTCCTTGTGCGTCACGATCTCACGTCTTGCTACTGCTCCAACGATGCGAGATTTCCGCAACTACTTCAGCAACGTCGCGCTTCTTGGCATACAGGAGATCGTGGACAGATGCTTCTGCAGAGGTACTCGAGCTGGAACATCTTTCTGTATCGCGCCTAGTATCTCTGCATCGCTACTTTCACTGAGGAGGCAATCATCTGCAAAACCTAGGTCTTCAACAGTCTTGTAACACCCCTAATCCTAAACCTGTAATAACGTCGCAAGTCGTAGCATAATAAATAATAATTTGCAGCGGAAAATAAAACTAACTACCTTGGTGTTACACGCCGTTACCCACCCTTGCAAGTAACAAGGCATCCATCCAATAACCTTAACTCTACGCGCTGTGATGAACAGATACCGAGCACTCCTAATTATTACAAACCAAATCCAACTAGATGAGCAACTAACTGAATACAACAATCTCTTTATTACAATACAAAATAAACCAAAGGTGTTTGCTGCAAACACATCAGCTACCCCCGTGTCCCGCACTCCAGCCTGAGTCTTCTTCAACAACCTGGAATGTTTGGCCCATTGAAGGGCCCAGCAATCGAAATGCTGGTATGCTAAATGTGATCTTAAGTCATCTAGATTCCTTAAGTCGTTTTAGCCATCTTGATATTAGATTCTTTACATGAATTACCGGTTTACAATAATAACAGTAATAACTGTAAACATTAAACACTCACAAAACAATTCACCTGTAAACATCAGTGTACTATAGTACACAACACCAATAACCACACAACAATAATCAATAGCTATAACCAATAGTCACGCATCAGTAATCCATAACAATATCCAAACAAGATACGCGTATTAAACTATACTTGTTAGTTGGCCATCTGACCCTTATCCTTTTAAACCAAATCATTTAACCTTTTCCAATTAAATTCCACCTCAGGCGTCATGATAAGACAAACCTTAATAACTTATTAATGGACGTTAGTCCCCTGGGTTCCAATGGAACCGTTACCAGCTGACCTTATAGCCCTGGACAAATATATATATTGACCGATCCGGTCGAACCTGTGCACCAACGGCAGTGCCTTCCGCCATCCCCGAATGTGGCTGATGGATTTCCTATGAGTGACTCCCCATTGAAGTCTCTCGTAGTGATCACGATGCGCAACCAGAAAGTCGAAACAGTCTGGATTCCTCTCTTTATAAGTTAGCCCTTTTGTCAGTGGTACAATAACCAATATTTGAATTAAGACCTTAGCTGTTGACCTTTGTTAGGTTCAATATTACCTAAAGGCCAGTTAGTCTTTTCCAGTTTAAATGTATAAACTCCCAGTCATAAGACGTTCGTGTATAAAACACAACGCAACAGTTTAAGCAATACAGTACACCACATCACATACATAAAATCACAGATATCGCTCTTGATAATTAAACATATAATGTCTGGACCTTAGGATAATCCTTAGGACATTCAGACCACACAATTAACATACCGTTCACCGTGATAACAGCTAGCTTGTTAATTCACGCTTTAACAGTCCTTCCCCGTACGTTGTTATATTTACAAGCAATACCGGGTAATATTAATATAACTATTCATTAAACATTACAGGACTGTCACTGTAGAACTAATACTTGTAATATACTAATCCTGTAAGTTCTTTATTTCCCCCTGTTATTTTACAGTGACTCTAGATAGTTCAACAGTTCATTATTTTATGTGATATTCACATGTGATAATGAATTTCTACCTTGTAGTATATTTCTACTTCCTTAATTGTATACTCATAATTGTTTCCACTTATTCTTTATATTATATCCCTTGGTCATTTTTATTATAACCACAATTATTTTATAAACTTTATATTATACTCCATAATACATTATATTACCTAGTTTTACTTCCTTTCCTTATTAAATTACGAAACCAATCTTATTATTTCGGTATTCATATTTTATACCCAACAACTTTATAAATTACTAGATAACCACATATAATTTCTGGTAACCATAATTTGAACCCATTAACCTTTACAATTTTGCAAACAACCATATACTTTTATAATTTACTAAATACCCATATTAATTCTCGGAAATTATAAAACAATTATATTAACTTCTATAAATTTCCAAATAACCTTATAACTTTTATAATTCACTAATTACTCACATTAACCTTTGTAATTATTAACCATCTGTAACACCCCTACCGCTAATCCTGTGCTTACCGTCCAATCATCCATTAATTCTCTCAGTTCGCAACGGAATACTACTACTTACTACGGCGGGTGGTACAACGCCGCTAACCGCCCATACTGCTAGCTAGGCTTACCTTACTTACAGTAACGGTCTGATGATCAAAGTATACCGAGCTACTACAATTACTTACCCATTCCAAAAGCATAACATACTTACAATCCTGGATCACCGAGTATTTCAACGTATATTCGATTACAACATTTCGAAGTTACCAAAAGAATGAGCTTTCTACAAGCTACTCATCTATACCAATTCGCCATCTTTTCTATATCCAAAAAGGTGTACCCCATGGTACACCGGCTATCAAAAGCTAAAGTCGTGTACTACTTAGTACACCATTCATAATTCATTGTTTACAATCGAAAAAGAAGACAAAAGGAACTAGCTACTTCTCTTCACAGCCGTCATCCTTCTCTTGTACTTGCGTGTAGTAAAAACATCACCCCAAGGAGCTTAGCAAAAGCTGCGCATGAACTCCGCATATACCGCGTGCTAGCTAGGGCACGCCGACTATTTGACGTCCACTAAACATGCGGTTCATTAATTTCATACATACATGCTTTACATACAACATACATACATATACAATACATTATAAAATTCAAGATAACAATACAGTGGCACACACACATACTTACCTTCACCGTGTTAGCCAAATTACGCATCCGGGTTAATCGGAATGCTTATTACTCTTTTACTCATTACATGTTACTTATTCTTACTTTACTTACTTACTTCCATTTACTTTACTTACTCATTCTTACTTACTTACTTATACTCAAGTTAAGTCGGTATGACCTTCGGCCCGGGGACTACTCCGTCCCACCACCGGGATTTACTTGACTCACCAATCTGGGATGCTACCCACTTAAGGGATTTGGGCCGCGGACCAGTTTAAGAGTCAGGAATTGGAGCCAACCTCTCGTGACTCCGCATCCTCACGCGTGGCCGAAACTATATCGGACTTCTTCTCATTCCAATTTAATTACCAATTTAAGTTAGATTGGTTAGCTTGTTAGGAATCAGTTAGAAGTCCAAAGTCAACACATTCGGTCACAATACAATATATCATACATACACACATTCATCATCATCCATACATTTCATGAATTATACAAACTGAAATTTAAAGAGAAACATTCACAACATACAATACGACATATTCACAAGTAAGCATGATAACTCCGTTTCGTGCATTTATCTTGTTTGGTGATCAATTAGCACACAACACATAAATCAAAGTAACCAAGATAGCATACGGGGCATGAGGAATTCATACCGTTCACCGTTGTACTTGTATCCCAACGTTCCTTCGGTGCTCACAAATCAAGTCCTATAACATACATATGTTCGAGTGATTAATTTAACTATCATTAACTTAATTCGATTACTCTTGCGTTTACTAACTCATACTCACTAAGTCTTTACATTCCTATACTTACATTTTATTTACTTACTTTTAATTTGCTTCCTTACTTAACATTGGCATTCTTATGCATACATGTACATATGTATATGTGGGTATACATATGTATATATACATACTTACTATAGTTATACATTTTTTTTGTAAGTTATGGGTCGTCGACCCACGGTCCGACCCAAGCCCTGGGTCGGCCCATTCCAGTAGGTTTTCGTTCTCTGAAATTCCTCCCGTCCGACCCAGAACTGTTCCGTCCGACCCATACACCTCTGGGTCGGACCATCCCATAAAGTTTCGGTCCTGTTATCCAAGCTCCGTCCGACCCATGTCCGACTCACGGCTCCTGGGTCGGACCGTTCCAGAATGTTTACATTTCGTTGTTTAAGCCTTGTCCGACCCACGGTCCGATCCAGGCTCTGGGTCGGACGGTAGCAGAACACTGCTACAGACTTTGTTTTTCAATCCCTTTCTTACCCATTTCTTCCCCAATCTTCCTACACACATTCTAACATGTTTTAGCACTACTTAAACACTCTAAATCATGTTATACAAATAATCTTCCTAGTTTCAATTCAACACTTACATAGTTTTCTTCCTTAATGCCTTTGCTACAGATTTTTACTCTAACACTCCCCATCTTTAGTTCCCTCTTCTAATGTCATTTCTAGCACCCCTAATGCATTACAACTACATTAACCATCTCTCCCGATATGCCCTCTATCTATCTCCTTCAAAATCTGTTACAACACATATTAGTCACCTAGTTTCTAGTTCACTAAGTGTTCTAATCCTATGTAAATTTTGCCATAGTCTCCCCTATATTTTTGTACTCTCACCACATTGTTTCACTCACATATATGATCATACCACCTGTTTATAACCAATATCAATATACCCAATTCTCATACACAAATACTACACTAAACAACATTAAATTCCTGCACTCAAGCATTAACTCCCATCTATGTTTTAACAAGTTTTAAAATGTCTTTTAAAGGTTTGAAACCTTGTTTCCTCCTACACATTACACTACCACTACACTACCATTTTACAATACATATTTTAACTTCTAAAAATCTGTTACATACCTATACATAGGACTACACAAGGGTGAGCTTAATTACCTTGTTTTTCCTTCTTCTAGTTTCTTTTCTTCTTCTTGCTTCTTCCTTCTTCTTTCCTTTCCTCTTTCTCTACCGGTTTGTAATTTCAATTCTCCAACACTACAACCATTCATATACATACTTCAATACTAGAAACTAACCCTAATCAATATTTAAGCTTTTAATGCAAGTTTTAGGGTTTAGAAGTATATTACCTTCCAAGGGAGTAGATGAAGCTTAGAGGGGCTTAAGAACAATGTTTCTACTCCTTCAAAGAAGCCAAAATCGGTTGGGTACAAAAGGAGCAAGGAGTTCAAAACTTGGAAATCTTTATTTTGCAAATGAGAGCAAGAAAAGGAAGTGGTTTTGGATTTCTTTTTACCTTAAACCAAAGAGGAGAAGGAGGGCCCTCTAATGGTGGTCTTGAAGCTCCAAAACAAGAATACCCATGGAGGTGAAAGTTCTTGTTTTCGAATTTTGGAAAGAGGGAAATACTCTCCTCGATGAGAGGATTCCAATGGTGCAAGTTTTGTAATTTTTGGAGGAGATTTGAGGGAGTAACAAGAGGAGAGAAGTAGTGTTTTGTGTGGGTTCTCTCAAATCTCCATGGATGTCGGTTGGAGAAGGAAAGAAATCAGAGAGGAGGGAGATGGGTGTGTACACGTGAGAGAGGAGAATGAGTAGGGGAGAGAGAGTGTGAGAGTGTGAGGTAGTAAAAGTTAGGTTACTTTTTGCTTTTTTAATTCTTTTTGTCTTTTGTAAATAAAAGAGAATAAAGAGTGTGTGTGAGAGAGCATAAATCGTGACACACACACAGCCCATGTGGTTTTAAAATTCTATTTGTAAATTGGACACACTAGTTTTAGTTATTTATGTTTCTATCCCACAACTTCCCGTTTTTGACAGTTTTTACTAATTTCCCATTTTATTGATTTTATTGGTTCTAAAGCTTCACTAATATTTATTAATGATTATTTAGTTGACCAAGATTATTACGGGTCTATTTGACCCGCTTAAAGTCACGTTTTCCCGGTTACCTCGAAAAACGTGCTTTAAGGTTCGTTAGTGTTTTTAATCCGTTTTAAGGATCCGTTTTCTTCGGGATTTGTTCCCTCATGATTATTTACACTTAATTAAGCTTCTAAATTATTCATTAGCCTAATTAATCACTATTTTTAATTACGGGGTATTTCACCATCCACATTACCTTTTTAAATTACCAAACGTCCACCTTAATTTTCGTAAATTACAATCTCATTATACCAACATTTATAAATTACAAATAAACCCCTTAATTTCCAGTTTTTCTTATATTTTCCTTTATTCACTTTTAAACCCCAAAACTTCATATAAGTTACATATTATCTTATAAACTATAGTTTAAATATTTTATTTCTTTAAATAACCGAAGTAACCCATATATTTTCTTAAATTATGATTCCGCCCCAAACCAATTCGGTTTTACATAGAATCTTCCATAAATTACATATTCACCCTTAAACTTTTATAAACTTAATATTTTATGTCATAAATCATTTTAACCCAAAGTTTTTGGTCAACACTTTGACCAAGACTTAATTTCATAATTAATACTTTAATAAACCCATAAAATCATAAGTAATTCTCGGCCATACACTATATTTTCCAATAATTACAAAATAGCCCCAAAACTTAATAAAATGTTATTTTAACACTTAAACACTTATTTAAATTCACCAAAATTCATAATATTAATTCCTACCTTATATTATAACATAAATATACCAAATCACCCCTTTGATTCTCGGTAATTATAATTAACACACCGAACCTTTCAAAATTTACATTTTAACCACATAACTTATTAAACTAGTCATCTAAATACTTGTAACTATTTTTAAAAATCCCAAAATTTATAATATAAGCTAATACACTTATATATATCTCAAAAATCATCAAATGAAATACTTTCCTCTCGGTTTTAATATTCCTTTACCATATAGTTTTAAAACTTGATTTAAACCTTATAGTAAATACATATAAATGTATATAAGCCATATAACACTTCTAAAAATTATGCTAATGACTTAGAATGATTATAAACTCAAAATAGAACATTTAATCCCTAGATAATTCGGTTTGACCATTCATACCTCATAGTTTTATAAATTTGTTATTTAACCCATGATTTTAACATAAGGTTAAATTTAAATCACTTATGTAATTAACTTTGGTCAAGGCACCTAGTATGGTCAAGGTTGACCTATCTATTACTGGTTTGACCAAGAGTCTACCTATTTACGGTTTTGACCCAACATTACCAAAATTTACATTTTTGACCCCAATTTTGTAAAACTTTATAAAATTCACTTTAATAACCTTTTATTATATGGTTTGCTGCTAAATTGTTACTTAGCCTCCTAAATTTGTTTTAATTACAAAAAAAACCCCAACTTCATTTCGGTAAAATTAATTTAATCCTAAACTTTGGTTTAAACTTAATAAAACATAAGCTTGCATAGCCTAAAATACATGGCTTGTTACAACCTTAATATATAATATAAATTACTTATAAATGTCATTATAGCTTACGGTTTTGGTTTATATTGTAACAATATTTTATAAATTGTGTTTAAAATCATTTAATTAATATCTATGACATTATATGTCACATAAACATTAGGTTAACTTACCAAATATGTTATACCACATTATAATATATAGTTTGGTTAAATATAACCATAAGATCTCTCGGTTATGTTACACTTGACTATATATTTTTATAAATTATGTTTTAACCCCCTTAAATTCCTTCCTTGACCTTATAGGTCATTCAAACACCAAACTTACTGACCAAAAATGTTATTAAACATTTTAACACATAGTTAGGTCCTATGGCACCCATATAACGTATAACCCACGGTTTCCATCAAATATGTAAAGAATGATATAAAACTTTATACTAAATATATGTAATATACTTACTTGATTTTTTTCAAGCAAATAAATCTGCCACACTCTTCCAAAAGCCCACGACTGGTTAATCAAATTTCTTAGGTTAGTTTTGAACATAACCCAATATATAAGCTTAGTTAGAAATAGCATCTAGGTGGTATAATCTCTTACTTTGCTATCTTTTATATTAAGCTTAGCTCCCACAATTTTTCTTGGAGAAGTTCCAGCAACCATGTGCACCATATATGCCAAGAAAACATTAGCATTAGTCTAATGATATTAGTAGTTGATTTAGGTATAATTTTAGTTTGACTTAGGCATAAATTTACCTTGTTATTGTGGCTTAAAGTAGGATGTTTACGCCTAGAATTTGAAGACAAATGAAGTGTTAAAACACCACACAACGCAAAGTATACAACCGGTAGTATTAAGTAGAAAAAGACCACCACTTACCATGCTATTATTATTACCGTGAGTACATGTATGGCATGGTCTTGACAGGTCTCTCACATGTGGTTTTGTCCACCGAAATACCATGAAAAGAACAAGGAAATATGTTTGTGAAGCTGGAAAAAAAATCGGAAATAGAGAAGGAAGAGGTAAGCATGTTAATGCATGATTTTACCATAGAAATGGCTTATGTTTCATTCCCCCTTCTTTCTAATTTCCAGTCGTAAATACCCCATTTCTTAGCAGCATATACCATCTAGATTAAGAGGGATCTTCCCTTGAAGTTGGAGTGTTCATACGGTAAAAAAAAAAAGAAGAAGAAAGGGAGGGTTGCTGTAGGTGTTCTCGGCTGAGAAGACTTCTTGGGCAGGCGGAAGTAAGTGATGAAGGTGGGAAAGATTTAATTCATCGTTAATGAGGTTGGTATCAAAATGTAATAAAATTCATAGTCTAAGGAGTAGTAGTTGCCGACTCATTAGTGGGTACCTTGAGTCTGGAAACAGATAAGGATCACTCAATGAACGGTGGGAGTAGGTAGTTACGGTGGGAGAAGGTATGTTTAATTTAGTTTATTATAAGCATCATGTATAATGACATACATATCTATAATATAATGACTCCTTTTGTAGGTCTTCACGTCTGCTACTGGATAGGAATTGTTAATCAAAGCAGGCGGTGGGAAACTCCTAAAGCTGCCGGAAGGGACAAAGCAAGGTGGGCAAATTCCTTTTTACTTGTCAAATTAATTACGTAGTAAAAAGTTTACTTATAATAAAGGCATTTCTAAGCCATAATGCATACATGTATGACCGGCTATTTAACAAGGAAAAAGGCCTTATGTTTGCGGCAATAAAAGGTCAAGGTCGAATGGTAATAGTTGGCCATTGACTAGATTAAAGGTTTACAAGTTATGAAAGTACTATTCACAACCAAGGCACATATTTTTGGTTTTTGAAAAACTTTGAATTATACATTCTAATGTGGTACATCATGTCACACTAGTTTATTTAAGGGTATACCAGACTCTAAAGTCAAACAAAACCCATTTTGAAGACAATCTCACAAAAATGTGCTTTAAGGAAGCTTAGTGCACATTTTGTGTTAAAGCGTGTTTTTTAGCTTGGTTTTCCTTGGTAACTGATTAATTACATCCATTAGATGACTACTAAACCTAGGAATTTGATTTGGAATCAAACGGAGGTCACATGACCTTTAAAACTTGTTTAGAGCACATTTTGCTCTAAGTGGCTTTTAAGCATGTTAATGCTGGTCCTTGATGTTGGAGTACTTTCCAACAGCTTCATTGCATTAATTAATGTGTTAAAATGCTTAGGAAAAAATTTTAGGTCCTAAGGAGTTCATTTGGGTATTCATTTACCCTAAACGGTCAGAGGGTGCAATATTTGCTTTATGTTGACCATTGTTGTTTTTAAATTGATTTTAAGGCATGTTTAGGCCTTAATTTAATTGATTAAATGTTTAATCAATGTTTAATTTAATTAGGGGTATTTCAGTCTACCCCCCTTAAAAGGACTTCGTCCCGAAGTCATAACTTTTACTTATCCATCCTATGGAATCAAGTTCCTCATATCTATTCCCTGTATACTTCCCTAAATTCCATCACAATCCGGGTGTATGTAACTCGAATAACCACATATCCTTTGTTCGTGATAATTAATGTAATCACAGCATAAATAACTTGATAAATTCTGTAAGGCAACCAAGTGTCCCAACTTCCTAGCTATCCCACTAGGTCCTCACTACACATGTGCAATACCAAATCCTCAGTCCTACAGAGTGCAGAGGCGTAAACCCTTGGCAGTAATTCTCTTGTGTGATTGTAGGAATGAACATACTACAAGATAATTAAGTGCTTCCATAAACATCCAAGTGTTACATAGAACACAAGTAATCATACAAGTGTTACATAGAACACATCCCTAACTTATTCAAGTGTCACATAGGACACAACAATAACCATACAAGTGTCTCATAGGACATATCATCAATAACCAACCATTGTCACAAAGGACATATCAATAACCATTCAACCAATTACACACATGCGCAATAATCAAACACGAATAACCATACACAAAACCAATATAGACTGCAGATATGCAAGTCGCATGTGGTGCTCTACCCCCTTAAAAAGGGTTACGCCCACGTACCCCCACAAGTATACACAAAATGAAGAGAGAAGTGTTGGATACTTGTCTCGCATGGAGTCTTCTAACTCCTATGTGCCTCCTCAATGTCGTGGTTTGACCACAGAACCTTGACCATTCTAATGGTCTTGTTCTTCGTCTCCCTAGTCTTGGAGTCTAAGATGCGAACTGGGGTTTCCTCATATCTAAGTGTAGGATCTAGTTCGAGTGTCTCGGGCTCTAAAGTATATGATGGATGAGGCACAAACTGCTTTAGCTGTGAAATGTGGAACACATTGTGCACTCTCCCAAGCTCAACAGGTAAATCTAGCCTGTAATCTAATGGGCCCACTCGCTCCGTAATAAGGTACGGTCCTACATGCTTTGGGCTAAGCTTGCCCTTCTGCCCTACTCTAAAAATTCCCTACATAAGTGGAGCTCTAAGGAAGACTCGATCGCCTACTACTATTCGAGATCTCTCCTACGGACATTAGTATGTGACTTCTGTCTGTTTACGGGGTATAGTCCCCAAGAATTTATGCATTCCCTGATATGTTCCATAGTGCATTAGTATGCTTTTATATTTGAATCCCGTATGTATGGGTGAAGGTGATCTACCATCTTGTATGTTGCCAATATTATCTTTTGGCTTATTTACTATCGTGTGTAACACACTTCCATTAATCGCCTCTTGTAGTTGTAATCATTGATGCTCGGGTCTTATATTAATATTGGGGCATACTTAAAATTTCTCTCTTTGATCTACAGATCATCCTCTTGCGATTCTGGTATTTAAGTTTACTGTCACCATATTCGGTTTTCATTTTAATGTAAGGTATGAGCTATGGTCGAGCCATGCATTTTATGTATAATATACAAGGATTGCTTGATATTATTGATTTCCAATTGTCGGTAGTACATTCACGATTTCCATCGTCTGTTCGTCAGTTATACCACAGTGGGGTTCCTGTTAAGGTTTCTAACAAGATGCAATTTTCTCTTAATTGAACATGTTCTTGCGGTTTGAATCAACTCATGTGAGCATTAGTATGATGTTTCTACTCTTTATATTCTACCATGTTTATAGGTAGGTTCTCATTTAATATATTGGGTTTGAATTCATAAAGAAAGACATGAAAGTTGATCTTTTCTTTCCAGATGGCAATATGGCCATAACTTAGAAGTTAGCTTGAGAATACTCTTATTATAGGTAATTATCTCTTGATCTCTTATTTAATTTATTAACAGGGTTCATGGAATAATAATAGTTAATATTTTCCTCACAATTGATTATTTTCCCGACATGTGCGGAGTTGTTTTGGCTATTTAATTTCCCCAGGGTAACCTGGACAACCTAACTCTTATTTTACACCTTCTACATCACATATACTTATTAGTCAAATTTTATATTAGATTTAAGAATAAATATTTACGTATCACAGAAATATTTGTGACCACTTGTAAGGAGTCTCAGGAATCATCCAACCCTGACGGGGTCAGCATCAGTATTGAACTATCCTTCCACACCATTTTGTGTTTGGTTTTCCCTTGATCTGACCAGGATCAAGTTCGACCTCCCACGTCAAAATTCAAACAACCACATAATTATCATTTTCTAGATTTTATCTTATCGAATTTTGTGACGTGGTGATTACTACCTGTACATTTTCCTTGACTGTTATACAACTTTCCCAATAATTGTTGTAACCTATACTTGAATCTAGTGTATTCCTTAATCCCCGGACCATATTCCTTTCATCAAATCATCAAGCGGGGAAGCCAGTTTTCCTCTTGGCATCAAAGATAAATTCTTATTAAAGCATCTAGGCTCGTACTGTCTAATAATTATACTCAACAATCATTTGGTTCTTAAATCCATCATCCAAGTAATACATTCAGCTATGGACTTGGATACCTTTGAATACCCTCTTTTCTTAAAAGGCTTATCTAATATTTATTATCATGGCTTGATTATTGCCTATACTTAGTTATCATTACATAGAACAAAGGCAGTCACAGTTAGACTTCCAAGTAAATATTTTCATAACTCGATTGACAATTACAGTTCTATAAAGTATTATTTCCTTCCACCTTAAAGCTTATCTTTCTCCTTATTCCATCTAAACTCCATCAATCAGGTGAACCATGTGTTCAGCCTAGGTTAAGTTCCTCTTAATATTAGTATTATCTCCAACTAAGGGTTTCCAGTTTGTATTCTACGGTTTGGTAACTGGACAATCAATGCTTATTGTTTGTTCACCATGTGTAAATTGCTTTTAAATTCACTATTCCAACTACTTAGACTTTCATTAATTGCCAAAGCATCTTGTCCCCTTAGTGAATCATTAATCAGACTCTTACCTGTCAAATGAGAGCTCCCAAGGTCGTAGTTCATCCTCTCTTTGAAGAAACAACACAAAACAATTCCAATGTTCTTAGTTTTGAGCCTTAAAGAACACCTAGCCTTGTAGAAATCATAACTTTCTCGTCCTAACTCCAAATCACAAGCTTGATAGCTCGTTGGAATCCTCTTTTCAAGAGATTTACAACTATAGCTCATGAGCCCCCAGATTCTCCGGAAAAACCACAAAGAAGTGCCTTTGATTCTCGAGGTAAAACATTGCCTTCTTGAAAACTTCTCGTTCTTTGGTTTTTGTTACAGCCAATTGGCATGGGATACTAACCCATATTATTCTTCATCTTATTCAATATTTTTGGAGCCAATCTCTCTAGGAAATTGCTGACAAAATTTCTAAGGAAATCAAGCTTAAATATCAAGCTAATGGTTAATATACAAGGTAAATCCTACAACTACCTATTTCAAGGTTCTAATTTTTGATCTATATATGATCTAACATATTGTTCATCTTATTATTTATTGCCGAAATTTTGGTGATTAATATTCAGTTTTTAGCTTATTAAAAGTTAATGTTTATTAAATCTAAGAATAGATTTATATTCCTTGTGATATAAGCTTCAATATAAGCTATCATAATATACATGAAAAATTCATAAACTATGGTTTATATTGTGGCTGAAAATTAAGGGTATTAATTGAGTTAGAAAAAAATATCTAACTTAGTTGAATTAAAGGAATTAGTATATTTAAGAGTAATATGTAAAATTTGAGAAGTTTTGGCTATATATAATAATTGCCGAAAATATATATGAGTTATTATGAAATTTATGAAGTTTAGATGATGGGAAAATAATTGTAGAATTAAGTTTACAATTTATAAAGAGTTTATAAGTATTACTAGAATTTATAAGGTTTTGATATATTTAAAGTTAATAAAAGATAGTATATGTATACTACAACTTTAGATAATTAAATCTGGTGGTTTAGAGATGTTTAAAATGATTTTTGATGTTCAAAAATCTGTAGGAAAATTAGTTACGAAAATTAGAAATTAATTAGAGTAAAATTGGTTAATAAATGACTTAGGATAAAAGAAAAGACCACAAGGGTAAAATGGTAATTTCCCTGGTCAAACTTGGTCAATGACAGTTTGTAAAATGTTTAGAGGAGCTAGAATAAAATTTGTAGCAAAAGATTAGATATTAAAAGGATAAAGGAGTAAAAAGTTAAGTTAAATTAACTTTAGGGGTGTTATTGTAAATAATGGAAGGTTAGGGGGTTTGACCATAAAAGACTGGTCAAACTTGGATATATTTTGGTAATTGACCAAAAGTATTAAAGAAATTAATTAAGTAAGACTTTGGAAGAAATTAGAAATAAAAATAACAAGTTTAGAACTTATTAAGAGTAAAATGGAGATTAAGAGAAAACTATGGGTAAGTAATATAAATAACACATTTTTATGTGTTTAAGAAGGTTAAGGAAATTAAATAAAGAATTTAGAAACAAGTTGTAAAAGAAACAGAGTTAAGACGGGTTTAAACGAGACCCGTATATAAATTAAGGTATACGAGGGGTATACCCGTAATTTAATAAGTATAGGAGAAATCAATACTTAAAATATTTTAATGAAAATACAAGTTATATTGGAAAAAGAAATAAATACGTATGATACGGAGTATCATACAGACGTATACGAAAATTTTGGTGTACATGAATAGTAAATACGTATACATGAATAGTGAATATGTATACATGAATAGTGAATACATATACATGAATAGTAACTACGTATATATGAATAGTCAAGTACGAGACGTATACGTGAATAGTAAAATACGTATACGTGAATAGTGAAATACGGTGAATAGTAAAATACGAGGCCGTATAAATGAATAGTAGAATACGAGACCGTATAAATGAATAGTGAAATATGGATGAATAGTGAAAAATACGAAAATCTAATACAAGGTCCGTATGAGTCTAAAGTTGCTAACTGTGCAACTAAATAACTGCTAACGACGTTAGTGTGTTAATGAATTGGAATTGAGCTCGAAAACGCTCCTAAATGAATGAACCCGTTTAACGGTATACTATTATACCCGGGTTAACCTAGGAAGAGGTTTAAGTTGAAAAGAGAACCAAATTAGTTCTAAGACACAAGATACTAATACTAGTTCTGGTTACAGATCTAGATAGTCAGAGGCGTTCGGCGGATTAGGCGAACGTGGGATTAAGAGCTAGCCAATCTCCGGTGTACGGTATGGGATTCTTGTAGCTTGTTTGCTAACGAGGTATACCTCGGTTTGTGTGCTATGTGTTATTGTGATACGACCAAACATGATTAAGCATAAAACCGATTTATTGTATTGTTATTGTGCGTACATTGCACACTAACACGACTTGATTCAGAGCTTGTTCATTAACTATGTTTAGTAAACAATTGTATAAGGTTGTAAATACTCTCTGTTGTTAGTTGGTTAATACCGAGAGAGGTTTAACTAACAAATTGTTAATGAGACTTCAACTAACTGGAACTTGGGAGGAGAGGAATTCGGGACTGACTCCGGTCATGCATGTTTAGGTTAGGAGGTCGGCATCTGTATCAGATATGTCTTCCGCATATGGCTCGTCTACGACTTGTCGCCTAGGGTCGACAAACAGACCCGACCAGCTCGAGTGAACAGTTCGAGGTGGGAGGCAAATTCAGGAGGCGCGGGAAGGTCAAGCCTACACCCCTCATAACTCAAGAATTTATGTTTATTAATCTAATAGAGCTAATAACTCATTGGCTAGGGTTACCTTGACCCGACAAAAATAAATAATTCAGTTAGAGAACAACCAATTCTACTAGGAGAATGGTTGACACTTATAAGGTATGGTCAAACACGAGAACTAAACAATTCTCAGGCCTCAGGAGTTAGGGATCTAACTTACTCATTAATGGGCGTCCATTACGACGTTCGATTTATTTGAGCTGTGAATGTTTCACATGAGTGTGTTGTTTGTTATCATACTTCTTATTATTATTTGTATGAATAAACAATTGCATGTATACGACAAAGTAGTCGTGTGTAACCCTGCTAGCTTGTGGGCTGCACGTTTTCTGTACCAGCCCTGTGCTGAGCCCCTTGGGGCCTGTGATTTAAACTTTGCAGGTAGGTACCAGACCAAGACTCAACCTGAGAGTAGGAGCGGGTAGAGTACTACGGGTTGCTTTTACATTTGTTACACGAGTTGTGCATGTACACTCGTTTAGTGTATTACTGAGATGTTAGTATGATGTATTAGGACATGAGATACTCGGTATAAGTTGTGGTTTATGAATTGTAATGTTTTAGATGCTCGAGTAACTATCCGGTTAGTCAGACCGTGACTTGTTAAGAGAATAGGCCTAGTTAGTCACGTGGGTGACTAACGGCGGTAACACCAATTTAGTAGAACTTTTCCGCTGCGTTGTTAATGAATGAGATGGACTTAGGGCGACGATCATTGTATTTGGAGTTGGGGTGTTACAAAAAGTGGTATCAGAGCGTAGTTACGCTCTGATGACTGGAAAATACCGAGCTTATGAATTACCGAGTTAGGAACTTTAGACTTTGGGATAAGGGTTGAGTATTAGTGCGAGAGGTGCGTTAGTTAGGATTCCCCGATGTGTATCGGATATCTATAATACCTGACCCGCCCTCCGCGCCCCTGGTTCTAAGATACCAGAAATGAACGCCAGAGAGAAGACAAGCTTTCTCTTACTCGGGAAAACCCGATCTGGCAATTACTTAGCATTATGCAATACGAGAAGCACCTCGTTATGCAATAGTCTTTCAAGACTTGAAGGTCCTAAATTGGAGCGCAACGTTGAAACAGGCGCTACCCATGGAATCCTACCAATGAGAGAATAATAATTACCGGCAACTTGGGTCGACATGCTACGCAGTCGATATAACCCCGCCATACCAGTAAGAAGGAAAGCACTACGAGTGCAATGGGAGGACAAGAGAAGCAACAAAAACACCGGACAACAGTCCAAGGGAGCAATAACAGTGGAATAATACAGCGCAAGAGCATATGGACTACCTAAAAGTCAATTATGCAGCGGGTAACTCCGAACCTACAAAAAGGGGGTTGAAAAGACCTAACTGTAATAGCCCAGACGACTACGAATGCATATGCAAGTCATACTCCAAGATAGGACGACGACATAGTGCCTAAACAGAGTCAATACTCGATAACCAGGACGAAGGTGTGGAAATGAGAGTGAGAACCATGGCGAAAGCAAAAGAAAAAGGGTTCCCGCAGAAAGAAGAATACCCTGATAAGTAACTATACTAACAAAAGCAGTCAGAAGCTGCCCAGATAATCAATTAACCAAAGCCAAACAGGGCAAGAATGAGTCTCATGGACTACCACCTACATGGAGTTTAGGAGAATGTACCATTACCGACGTACACAGTACCGATAGCCCATCTTGCATGGCGCACTTGCCTTGGCAAGTGCTGCCACAATGAAGCTGTACGGGAAGCCGTTAAGACCAAATGGTAAAAACCACAGATATAATACAAATTAGCACCGGATTACAAATCCTTAAGACTGAAGAGTGAAACATTGGGAGGACCTGACGGCCTGACCATGAAAACTAAATCAATACCTAGTCAGTAGGGAACTGGACCTGGTCAGGAAACTAAATGAAATACCCCTAACATTTAAATAATTAAATATAAGTAAATAAATATTATTTGGGGGTTTATTAAACCCTAAGAAAGCATATAAACACTTGGGCGTTAAAACGCACCAAAACTCCTTAAGGTCAAAAACGAGCGTTAAAGCCCAACCTTAAGATAAACAAGTTATATAAGCTATAAACTTCACATGAAGTTAACCAAGCATCATTATATGATCTTTAGAATGCAAGACCTCATCTAAAACTGAGTAAAGATACCAAATGCTCGGGAGTTCCCTTAAAGGCCCCTTAAGGCCCGAAAGTCCCGAAAATACCTTATAAAATAAAGTAAAGCGTTACACGTCATTCTAAATGCACAATAACACTTTAATAAACATTTAAGATGAGGTTCTCAAGATAAACCCTCAGTTAAAGACAAAGTGTTCGGAGGTTCCCGATGAGGGCCCCATAAACCCACGGGAGTGCCTCGGAGAGGTACCGAAGTGGCACGAACTCCAATATAAATCATTCTAAGAGTTCCTATCATCTATATTCATTATTCCAAAGAGGGTTCTCGAGCTACTTTCACAAAAATTAACAAAGTGCTCGGATGAATTTCTTAACGCAACTTTTTGCCCCGGGAGTGTCCCGTTAGCCCGAAAATTGAGTTACAAGTTTATATAACCCCATATAACTCAATGTAACACCTTAACATATTATTATTGACTATATACAATGTCAATAAACACTTAGAACTCATAGCGACTAATTGTTTCCTAGAAAAATCCTTAAAGCACAAAAACGCACCTTCGGGTGTCATAAAAATGCGTTTTACGCAATTGCCTTGAAGTTTTTGAGGAGCCACGAGTTGATAATATTAAAAGTGGATAAATTGACCATCTAAATCAATTGATGGCAGTACTAAATTCATATCACAAGTAGGGCCGATTTTACCATCAAAAAGGTACCTAAAATCAGCATTTTTACCTTAAAACTTTCATCTTTTTCCATCATATAAATGTACCAAATAAATGCTGGAACCTATTACACACATTAGTATGATCTTAGTACAATAGTGTAACAAAAATCAAATGAAAAATCATTCCCATTTGACCACCAATTTGGGCGAGATTTCTAGTCATTTTTACTAGTTTTGATTCAAAAATATTGTCTTATACAAGTGTGACTCGTCCAGCATGTGTTACATTATAATGTATCAAATAAATACTATCAATCTAGATCTCCTTAACCGTATAACCTGCAAGAGAAAAGCAAGAAGATTAGTATAAGATTAAGAAAAGAAATGAAAAGCAATTAATTATAACAACTAGAATCTACTTTTACAAGTTGCAAGAATCAAACAAAATACCCATGTTACTCTTCATGTGCTGCACGATTTGATAAGGGAAAGAAGGGGCTGGATTTCTATACTTTAGACTAAATTATACAGCACCTAACTAGCATGATTCCTTGCCTAACACAAACAAAAATTCAATGAATCCAAACAGCACTATATTACCGAATTATTGCAAGAAAGGAGCTCCATTGCTGTCTTGAATGCTACCGATTTCTATACTGAAAATATGGAGTAAGATTGTCTTATATTAATCAAAAGAAACTACCATTAACTTCCATGATTGCCTTGCTTGCAATTAACAAACTAAGCTAGCTTCCTAAGACCCCATTTAGCCGTAAGACTACATGAGTAGGAGCTGCCCATTTGCTCCATTACAGCCGCCCACCTACAAGAAGAAAGACAAGATTAGTATAATAATTAAGCTAAATGGACATTAAAGAACTACCTTGCCCTTGTCTTATAGTTACAATTAGCAATCAAAGGCTCCATAATTCTTCCACCCAGCTGTATGACTATGCTAAATGGAGTGACTTTAGTAGTCAATAATGAGATCAAATAAGCAAAACAAATCATAGAATAATGACAATAATTTCCAAGTTGATTCCCTTCTTTCTTTCCTTATGTCCATACGTGAGCTCTCACTTCCTTCTTGCCTTCACTTCTGCCGAATGGTAAGCACCCTCTTCTCCTCTCTTTTCTTCTTCCATTGTTAGCTAATTCCTTAGAGCTCTAAGCTCCATTAATGGTGAATTAAATCCTAACACCATTTCTATGTAAATTCCTAGTTAAATCTACTAAGTCTTGAAGCAAGAAATCATCCTAGCAAACCTACAAGAAATCGCCAAGCATATATGCTCCAAGGAGGTTCCTAGATTCAACAACAACTCAAGGAACAACAAGATCAAGTTAAGGTATATTTTCATGTTGAAAAATCCTAAGTAGCTACCTAAATCATTTACGAAAATTTAGAACCTCTAAACCTATGTTCTCTTCATTATTTCATGAAGGAAACTTGGATCTACAATCATCACAAGGTGTATCAAAATACCTTGATAAATTCCTAAGGTAAACTCTTGTAAAACTACTCCAAATCTTATTTATAATTTTTGTTAGAAGTCTAACAAATAGATCTCCTAAATATGTATAAGGAGGCCAAAATCTCTACATCAAACTAGCATTTGGAGAGCTTGGAATTCAAGGAGAAATCAAGTACAAGAATTGTCTTGATTTAAGGAGTAGTAAGTATATATAATTAAGGTTTATTAAGTTTAAGCTTGATTTAAGCTTCAAACTTTGGTATAAAAATTATATATAACCCCTAAATAAATTAAGGCCAAAATTATATGGGTTATAATACCAAGAAAATAATTTATAACATATAAGGCAAGGTTATTACATTAAGGTATAAATTTGTGTCACAAAAATTAATAAGGGTACATAGATATTCAAACCGAATTATCTAAGGATTATTTGTTCTATTTTGAGACTATAATCATTCTAAGTCATTAGCATAATTTTTAGAAGTGTTATATGGCTTATATACATTTATATGTATTTATTATAAGGTTTAAATCAAGTTTTAAAACCATATGGAAAAATGAAATTAAAGCCGAGAGCTTAATGTATTATTTGGGTGATTTTCGAAATATATAAGTATATTAACTTATATTATGAATTTTGGAAACATTAAAAATAGCTACAAGTATTTAAATGGCTTGTTTATAAAGTTATGTGGCCAAAATGTAAATTTTGAAAAGATTGGTGTGCTAAATATAAAAACCGAGAGTTTAAGGATTAATTTGGTATATTTATGATGTAAATAAGGTAGGAATTAATATTAGGAATTTTGGTGAATTTAAATAAGAGTTTAAGTGTTGAAATAACAATTTATAAAGTTTTTGGGCTATTTTGTAATTATTGAGAAGTTTGAGAGTGAAACCGAATTACATGTGATTTTATGGGTATATTAAAGTATTAATTGTGAAATTAAGTCTTGGTCAAAGTGTTGACCAAAAACCTTGGGTTAAAATGATTTATGACATATAATATTAAGTTTATAAAAGTTTTGGGTGAATATGTAATTTATGGAAGTATATATGAAAAATAGAATTTAATATGGGGCGGAAATGTAAATTGAAGAAAGTTATGGATTGTTTTGGTTATTTTAGTGAATTAAATATTAAAACTATAATTTATAAGTTAATATGTAACTTATATAAAGTTTTGGGATTAAAATGTAAATATAAGGAAAGTATATGTCAAGACCGAAAATTAATGAGGTCATTTGGTAATTTATAAAAATTAGAATATCCATTCTGGAATTACCGAAATATTAAGTGGCTAATTAGTAAATTAAAAAGGTAGTATGGTTAATTAATAATTACAAAGGTTAATGTGGGTAATTAGTGAATTATAAAAGTTATAAGGTTATTTGGCAATTTATTGAAGTTAATATAATTGTTTTACAATTTCCGAAAATTAATATGGGTATCTAGTAATTATAAAAGTATATGGTTGTTTGGTAAGTTGTAAAAGTTAATGGGTTCAAATTATGATTACCGAAAACTATATGTAGTTATTAGTAATTTATTAAGTTGTTGGGTATAATATATAAATACCGAATTAATAAAGTTGGTTTTGTAATTTGATAACGAAAGGGAGTAAAACTAGGTAATATATTGTATTATGGTATATTAAGGAGTATAATATAAAGTTTATAGAATAATTGTGGTTATAATAAAAATGACCAAGGGATATAATATAAAGAATAAGTGGAAACAATTATGAGTATATAATTAAGGAAGTAGAAATATACTACAAGGTGAAAATTCATTATCACATGTGAATATCACATAAAATAACGAACTGTTAAACTACCTAGAACCTCTGTTAAAATAACAGGGGCAACTAAAGAACATACGGAGTTAGTATATTACGTAAATAAACTCTACAGTGACAGTACTGTAATATTTAATGAATAGTTATATTAATAATACCCGGTATTGCATGTTTACATAACAGCGTACGGGAAGGAACTACTGAACAGGAATTTGTCAAGCTAGCAGTTACTTGGTGAACGGTATGTTAATTATGTGGTCTGAATGTCCTAAGGATTATCCTAAGGTCCAGACATTATATGTTTGATTGTCAAGAGCGATATCTGTGATTTTTTTGTATATGATATGGTGTACTGTATTGCTTTAACTGTTGCGTTGTATTTTATACGCGAACGTCTTATGACTGGAAGTTTATACATCTAAACTGGAACAAGACTAACTGACCTAAAGGTATTATTGAACCTAACTGATGGTCAACTGTTATAGTCTTAACTCAAGGATTGGTTATTATGTCACTGACAAAAAGGGCTAACTTATAAAGAGAGGAATCCAGATTGTTTCGACTTTCTGGTTGCGCATTGTGATCACTACGAGAGACTTCAATGGAGAGTCACTCAAAGGAAATCCATCAGCCACATTCGGGGATGGCGGAAGGCACTACCGTTGGTGCACAGGTTCGACCGGATCGGTCAATTAACCAGGGCCATAGGGTCAGCTGGTAAACAGTTCCAATGGAACACAGGGGACATTCGTCCATTAAAAAGTTATTAAGGTTTGACTTAACATGACACTTGAGGTGGAAATTAATTGGAGAAGGTTAAATGCTTGGCTTAAAGGATAAGGGTCAGGTGGCCAACTAACAAGTACAGATTAATACGCGTATCTTGTTTGGTGATTGTTTTGGATTATTGATGTGTGATTATTGGTTATTGTTATGGATTATTGTTGTGTGGTTATTGGTGTTGTGTACTGTTGTACACTGATGTTTACAGGTGAATTGTTATATGATTGTTAAATGTTTACAGTTATTACTGTTATCATTGTAAACCGGTATTTTATGTAATGAATCTAATATCAAGATGGCTAAAACGACTTAAGGAATCCAAATGATTTAAGACTACATTTAGCATACCAGCATTTCGATTGCTGAGCCCTTCAATGGGCCAAACATTCCAGGTTAGTGAAGAAGACTCAAGCCGGAGTGCGGGACACGGGGGTAGCTGAAGTGCTTTCAACAAACACCGTTGGTTTTATTATGTATTGTATTAAGAAGCTTGTTGTAATCAGTTAGTTGCTCATTTAGTTGGATTTGGGTTGTAATAATTAGAGTGCTCAGTATCTGTTCATCACAGCGTGAGGAGTTGTATTGTTGGAAAGAGTAAGGTTGCCTTGTTGCTCACAAGGGTGAGTGACGGCGTGTAACACCAAGGTAGATAGTTTTATTTTCCGCTGCGATTTGTTATTCATTATGCCACGACTTGCGACGTTATTACAGGTTTAGGATTAGGGGTGTTACAAAAAGTGGTATCAGAGCGGAGTACCGCTCTAATGAAAAGATACTGAGTCTAGGACAATGAGCATAGGAATATTGGGATACGGGAAACGTCCGTGAGGATTCGTGACTTAGAAAAACCCTAGGGATATTTTATTGCTAGTAGTTAGCTTACTTACATGACTGTGATTGTGTATGACGGTGTAGCAACCGAGTAGAAATAATAGTATATTGTTATAGATGTCGACTAGAGAAAGACCACGTTGAGGCAGCAGTGGACGTGATGACGAGACACCGGCGGATGTTCCAGCAGTGCCAAACCTAGCGGCGGCCATGGCAGACTTCGCGAAGCAACTAGGAGCTCAACTTACGGGAGCCATACCCCACCCGCCGCAGCCCAGGGAAATCAACTGGCTGAAGAGCGTTGCAGACGCGAGAGTACCAATTTATTCAGGGGAACCGGACCCCGCCGCACTGGAGAAATTCATAGTGGAGCACCAGAAGGTGTTCAAAGCTGTTGGGGTTCCAGAAGACCAGAAGGTCGACATCGCCGTGTACAACCTGAAGGACGCAGCTGAGATTTGGTGGCGGTCTGTGGAGGGCCACCGTAGAGCTACACCGGACTTTGGATGGACAGTATTTGTGGAAGTGTTGCGGGAGAAATTCTACCCCGAACACCTGAAGCAGAGGAAAAGGCAAGAGATCGAGACCTTAATCCAAGGGAGTCAAACAGTTGACCAATACTACGCACGGTGCACCAGGTTGTTGGACTATATACCAGGAGTCGACTACTCCGACGCAGAAAGAAAGAAGAGAAAGAGTACCGAAGGAGATGATGGTGGAGCAACCTTGGAGGTTACTGCAAGAAGGGGAAGAAATTCTTTGAAAATAAGAAGGGGCGGAAGGATTTCCATGGTCAGAAGACGAAGGAGCAGGTCCTTCGTCTAACCGGCCCAGCTATTAAAGCTCAGCCACTAAGAACAGCACCACCTAGAGGCAAAAAGAACCGAGTCACTATTACTGTAAACATGTGGAAATGATCACCCAGGCGTAGATTGCGCGGGAAGGAAGGTGGAGTGCCGCTATTGCAAAAAGGAAGTTCACGGGGAGTATGAATGCTTTTCCAATCCAGGGAGCCGAGTATACAAGGAAGCTAGAGGTTCATAGAAAACACCAGCTAATGAGGCCGGAGGACCAAGAGGAGGCCAGGCGCCGCAGAACATCACCTGTACTAGTGGACCGGCAGGACAGCCATCCTCATCCGGGAGTTGGAAGGGAAAGGAGAAAGTTCCATGAAGAAATACCCTGTACACAGTGGGAACTTTTGGCGCTGAGGCTAGCGCTCAGCGCGAAACCGGTAAGCCTAGAACTTAAACCTAATGCATGATGCATAAATGTGTGTTTATATTTATGAAATACCCCAAACCTTAATATATTGTTTAAACACTTAAATATGGTGTATTAAGACTAAAAAGAGTCTTAGAAACATTAGTAAATAAATTTAAACAAAAGAAAACACAAGATGTGCTTTAAGGTCAATAAAGGCCAAAATGTGCTCTAAGCTTGGGATAAACTTGGTTAAGACCTAATGAACTTACCAAGACCTCATTTATACACTAATGAACATATTAAACCAATTACCAAAGAAAACCAAGCGTGAAAACAAGTTTAAACACAAAATGTGCTTTAAGGAGTCTTAAAGCACATTTTTGAAAAAGTGTCTTGTAAATGAGTTTTGAGTGGCTAGATGTCCATCATTACTCTTAAATATATATATGTGTACTATATAATATCACATTTGGATGTCTATATCAATGGGAAATCAAAAATTTCACTTCTATGTGCCTTGTTTTCATGAATAGTGATTTTTATAAGCTATTTTGTAACATATGTTGTATAAGTAATTAAATTGACAAATAAAGACTATAATACCCTCACACTACTATTGGGGGCGGTTTTTAAGGTTGGTGACACACCACCCTTGTTAGCTTGTTAAGAAAATAAATAAGACTACTTAAGTACCTTTTACTTTATAAAGTATAAATATCTTCAAAAGCAAATTCTATCTCATTCTCTCATTTCTTTCCTTGTATTCACACGGCTCCACACTCTCTTCTTCCTTCTCTTCCACGGTAATACCACACCACCACCATTAAACCTCTTCTTTGATCTCTTGTAAAATCTAGCTCACTTGTCCAAATCAAAAACAAACACCACCAATCTCTTTCTCTCATCAAGCTCTTCATTTCTATCTTCTTAAAATTCCAAGACCACCATTTCGGTGCCAAGGAGTTCCACCATTGAAGGAGCTTGAGCTTGTATTTTTACATATTGTTACCTCCTTTGCTTCTAGGTAAGGAATCTCAAATAAAAACTTCATTTCCTTCATGTTTTTGTTGTAACCGAAAATACATATTGAAGGAGCTCTTTGTGTGACTTTGTTCTAGCTTCATTCCAACTCTTCATGGACTAGGTGGAGTCCTCTCTTGTTAGATATTCAAACTCTCTTCAAAGATCAAGGTAAAACAACTACATTAATGTTTTTGAAACAATGTAAAATTAGGGTTTACAATGGGATGAAGCTTATAGCTTGAATACTCATTATAATGTTTGTATATTGTTTAGAACTTGTCAAAGAATCAAATACCCTACCGGTTTTTAAAGGAAACAAGAAAGAAGTTATTTGGAAAAAGAGGTAAATCTACTAACCTAATGTTGTTTAATGCCTTAGGAGAAATGAGCTTATAATGCTTGTTAAAACTACCTAAAGAGCAAATGGTGAATGACTTAGTAAAGTGTTCTCAAGAGCTAGTAAAAGGCATATGTGTTGTTGAGTGTATTTGCAGGTTAAAGGCAAATATATTGTGGAAATTCAGTGTTTATGATTTATGCATCTTAAGGGCCTAAGAGCCATGTCATTTAAGGGCCTAAGTGCCATGCAATTTAAATTATGCACTATATTGTGATGTAGTGCTTTATGAGTGGAGTTTGTGTCTAATAAGTGCTTGATGGATTTTTGGTGTTCTTGGTTGTTTGTTGGTAAAAACAATGTGTTTTGGTTTAGTAATGTTCTAGGAGAACCTATGTCGAAATTTAGGTGATAAATGTGAAGTTCTAGGAGTTTAAAATGAGTTTGATAAGTTAAGGAGTATTTAGAATGGTTAAGTGTTTTCCTTGTGAAAGAAACATGCATTAAGGTGATTTAAGATGTGAGAAGGACTTAGGCATGAGCTTGAGGTTTTAGTATGTACCAAGTCATTTTGGACTTAGGTAAAGACTTAGGCAAACTTTGGTAAAATAAGGAGAAAGTGTGAACTTGGAAAAGGATTTCAAGAAATGACATAAGGAGTTGATGGTAAGAAATGATGCTTGAAAGATGATGTTAAAATGAAGAGAAAGTATTTTGAGATAGTAGTTATCCTAGGTATGAGACACCACTTGGAGACTAGGAGAAAACATTGTAAGTGTTAGGAATTTTGTGAAGATATAAGTAAAGGCTTAAGGAATTAGAAAATGAGTTTTATGAGTGTTTAAGGATGTCTTAAGGTGTGTTGAAGTGCCCAAATGAGGTTAGGGGGTACTAGGTTATAAGGGGTGAAGTTTGGAGTTGAATGTGAAAAGGAAAACAAGGGTCTGGGCCAGACCGAACTTGCGACCGAACTTGCAAGATCGGTCGAGCCCAGTTTACCCTGCGGAAATTGGCTTCTGGAATGGACCGACCTTGGGGACCGGACTTGCAAGGTCGGTCGGGCTTGTATTTTGTGTACGGATTGAGTTACTGGAATCGACCGAACATGGGACCGGACTTGGCAAGTTCGGTCGGGCTAAATTTTCAAAGGGAAGAAACTCTCGGGAATAGACCAACATGCGACCGAACTTACAAGGTCGGTCGGAGTAGAAAATTTTGACGTAAATGTGTTCTGGAATCGACCGAACTTGGGTAAGTTCGTCGGTAAGGTCGGTCGGACCAAAACTTGTAAAAAAAAAAACAGAAAAAATGTGACTTATGTAGTTAACCCTAGGGGGTATAATGAAGGTAACCTAGGGTAAGATAGACATTAAAACATGTCATACAATCATGTTAAATACTTAGTAAGTTTGAAGTTAAATAAATAATTAACCGACGTTATTAACTATGTATAGGAGTGACCTACGGAGGAAACCAAACGAGGCAAGGACCAAGGTATGGTTTTCTTGCAGTCTGTTGCCTACCGGTTTACACCGGCTTGTGTGTTGTATGTTTTTCTGTGTGTTTATGACGTTATAAGATTTAAACATGTAACGAGTTTACAGTTGTTCATATTATTGTGATGTTATGTTGTGACTCATTTCCCTTGTGTGTGTCTAACATGGCTTACCACCTATTGTGTATTGGTTGTTAAGTTCCACTATGAACTTCTAACAAGTGTTAACTGGGAAGTGAGGAATCCGGTTGTCCGGTCATGCATGTAAGTTAAGAGTAGATATCTGAATCAGATTCGACTCTTATGTTGTTAAGATTGTTCTCCTTAATTTGGCGTTCGATCTCCCGCTAGCTTCTTCCAAGCTTACCTATTCTGACTTATGATCAGTTAGTGGGAACATGTGTTTGTGGTGTGTTCGGGTCACTAAATCCGAACCATCTGTGACTTAAGTTCTCGTTCGAATAACAGAACGGTAATGAGTGTGTGTAACGAGCTAACATGAGGGTGAACTTCTCTAGGCTCTTGTGTTATTTGACCCTTGTGGTTTGTTATTGTGGAACGAAGATCCACTGGTATGTGATGTTGTGTTGTGCACTGATGATGCTATGCCACATATTATGTTTTGTTATGTGTAAAAATGAATGCCATGCTATCATGACAATTAGTTGCGCGTATCCCGGTAGCCGATGGGCTGCGCGTTAACCATACCAGCCAAGGGTTGCTGACCCCCTCGGGGGATCCATATTTCTTATACTGCAGGATGAGGATCGATGAAGCGGAGTGGCTCTAGATCCTTGGAGGGGTTTACTTTTGTATACTTTTGGATGTTGGCCCGGGATGCGCCTGTGCTCCCGTGGCGTGATATATACTTGGTTGTGACAGTTAACAGTGGTGTGACACAGTGAAGGACTTATGTAAACACTCGGTATTGTATACAATGTATTTATGGTTTAGTTTTATGCTCGGGAGTCTGATCATCAGACCGGTACACTTGTATTTATTCTGCCTTGTCAACCACATGGGTGGTTGACGGCGTTGTAGCACCGAGGCGTTAGTTGCTGTTTAGTTATTTTTCCGCTGCGATTTCGTTTAGTGTCATGTGCGTAGTAGGGGTGTTACAAAAAGTGGTATCAGAGCGAAGTATCGCTCTGATGACTAGAATACCGAGCTTAGGGATATACCGAGTTAGGAAACCTAACTATTACTTCAGTGAACGTTACGGAAAGGTTAACCACTAACTAAGTGTGGAGATACCTTATTGTCGGGAAGCGTTACAACCGTTGGACCGATAATGTGCAAGCATATTGCTAATGAATATTCATGTGAATACAGATGGCAGGTAGACCGCGAGTAGAGGCCGCGGAAGCGGTACTAGTGATGCGGGTGACCAGGGCGAGAACACTACGCTCAGGTTATGGCTGAGGCTGTAGCAGCCGCTGTAGCCCAGATGGTACCCCAGCTTGTAGCTGCGATACAGCAGGGGCAGATGCCCGGAGTTCAACCACCACCGCCACCGCCACGAGAGACCAATTGGGTCAAGGCATTGGCGACCTGAGACCCCCTTCATTTCATGGGGAGACCGACCCACGTAAGCTGGAGGCGTACATCTCCAGTTGGAGACCGCCTACGAGACCTTGGCTGTACCTGCAGAGGCTAAGGTCCGTCTTGCCGCTTACTACCTGAAGGGTTCGGCACAGAACTGGTGGAAGCTTGTAGAGAGGACCGGATGGCGGATCCTCAGTTTGGATGGAGGGAGTACACGGCTCTGCTGCGAGCCAAATACTACCCTGTGCACGTTCAAGAGGCCAAGCGCCTGGAGCTGGATAGTCTGAGATAGGGGGACAAGGTGTCGTTGATGAGTATTACACTGCATTCACCGGCCTTGTCCACCTGTTACCGGACCTGGGATACTCGAACCGGGTGCTGGTAAACCGTTTCTATAACGGTCTCAGCCACCGTCTCGCTATGGGATGGGGCCAGTGAGTATACTACCTTGCAGGTAATTAAAATAAAGAGTGATGTGAATATGTGTCTACAAGTGAGTATTAATGTGAGTTTGTGAGTATGTATTGCGGGGCATGACTGACCATCCTAAATTCAGGAGTGCTATCATGCCGCTGCTAAGTGGAGATCACCGTCCGTCTGAGGGACGAGGAGAATGCGCACAAGCGCAAGGCCACGAGCGAGGGCCAGAGTCCGCAGGGGTACGGGGAGGAAAGAAGAAGAAGAACCTTATCCCCAGCCCCAGAAGAGTCAGCACCAGGGGTGACAAGGGCCAAGCCCAAACCACCACAGCTGAGGAGCCACTGAAGCTCACATATGCTTATGCGGCGAAGCCCTACGCCTTACCCACCTAAGGGTAATTATTTGTCTTGTGTGATAAGTTGAAGTGTATGTTGATAAGTTGTGAGACAAGTATTGATTGTGTGTTGTGATAGCAGCTAGCACGGGCTCTGGACCGGAGCGCCACTATTACTGTAAGTGGTGCAATGGAGACCACCCCGGCAAGGACTGCAAGGGAAATAGGTGCAGTGTTGCTACTGCGAGAAGTGGGGTCACCGTGACCACGAGTGTTACCGGAACCCCAACAGCAAGTTAACAAGCCCAGAGGGCAGTGGAAGGGTAAGGCCACAACAGCTATTGATGGCCCGAAGACGGCTAACCAGCCACCCACAGATCAGAGGCATACTGATTCCCAGAAGGGGAAGGGTCGGGACCTAGCAAGGCCGCCCTGAATGTGGTGGACCGGTCTGAGCGCCAGGGCCCTCTTCTAGACCAGGTAACCGCCTAAACTGTTGAATGTAATAAGTGATTGCATACCGCATTTCATGCATGTGTGTATTAATGAGTCCAAGTATTATCATGTAAGTAAAGAGTTAAAGTATAGTGTGAAAGACACCTAATTAGATAATTCTAAACTTAAGGAACCTTCAATATATTTATCCAATCCCACCCACACCAAACCCTGAAGAAACCACCATCAACATCACCGACTTTCCAATGGAGCAAGTCAGGTTATCCAGCCAGGTATGATACTTTAAATGGATACCTGACACCGGAACACAAATCCATGTCATCAAGATGCGACGAACTTGGAGCTAAACCTGGAGGTTTTCTACACACTGAATATCCGACGGATCAAGAATGCAATTGAAGATGATGTGCATGGGTAGGACTGGAACCCTACACCAGTCCTATCAAGAAGTGCGAGCTGAAGATGGAGCAACAGTACCAAGTATACCTGAGGAGTTCCGTGCGGTCGTTAATTACGCCGTGGGAATTGCTCAACAAGTTGAAACGGATTCAATTCCAAATGTGAAAGCAGATTTGTGTATTGTGAACTTCTACCAGAAAGGTGGACGGTTAGTTTACACCAAGATAAGGACGAGTCACCCGAGTCTCTAAGTAAGGGAGTACCCGTGGTGTCTTGGTCCATTGGTGATACCGCAGTGTTGTGTATGGCGAGCAGAAGCGTGCTGATCTCGCAAGGAAGTTAATACTAAAGTCAGGAGATGTGCTAGTTATGGGTGGGCAGCAAGGATGCTATACCATGGCATCAGGAAGATCAAACTGAATACCGCACCGTCGGCAGTGATCAATGCCACACACATGAAACCCGGACGTTTGAATTTGACCTTCAGACAATTCTAAAGCCTTGTATAATTCTGTAATGTGTTAAGCCAGTATATGTTAAGGAAGTTATGTATGTGTTAAGTATATCAACCATGTAAACCAACAATGTTGTAAAGAGAAGGTGTTAATGAATAAAGTGGAGTTATTGAAGTATATCAACCGTGTTGTTACCCAGTACTTATTAGTTTGCCAATGAATTAGGCTGTGCACTCGGAACGGGAGGTACACTGAGTGTCTGCAATGAGGCAGAAGCGGCAAGGCGGCACAATCCTCAGGTACCTTTCCAGTGAATGGCGTGGATGCATCGATCTTGTTCGACTCTGGAGCCTCACACACATTTATTTCGCTATCTTTTGCGAAGAGGCTGGGGTTAGATGGAGATGAGATGCCAGACTTCTTGGTCACTCTCCCATCGAAAGAGCGGATCAGGTGTACCCGCTACCACCGAGATGCTGTTGTACGAATCAGAGGTGAAGAGTTTCCGATCGACTTGATAGAGTTCGACGGACTTGGATTTGATGTGATTGTCGGGATGAACTGGTTGGAGCGGTACAAGGGCAGAATCCTGTGTGCCGAGCATCGACTGCTTCTTCGGAGTCCATCTGGGGTTACCATATCATACCGCCAGAGGCCCAGGGAGCCTTCGACTCAGATCATCACCGCCATGGCCATGTATCGTGAGTTACGACGAGGGAGTGATGTATACCTCTGCTATGTCCAGGACATAGAGAGAGACCCTGAGTTTAGCCCAGATGTGCCGGTAGTGTCGGAGTTTCCTGATGTATTTCCTAAGGAACTGCCGGGCATGCCGCCAGCACGAGAGGTTGAGTTTGAGATCGACTTAGTTCCGGGCACTGGACCCATTGCGAAAGCACCTTATCGTATGGCTCCAGCAGAGATGACAGAGCTCAAGGAGCAGCTGAGAGACCTACTTGACAAGGGCTTTATCCGCCCTAGTGTTTCACCATGGGGAGCGCCGGTCTCTTCGTGAAGAAGAAGGACGGTAGCCTCCGCCTGTGTATTGATTATCGGGAGCTGAATGCTGTTACGGTGAAGAACCGTTACCCTTTACCACGCATCGACGATCTATTTGATCAGCTGAGGGGAGCATCAGTATTCTCCAAGATAGACTTACGTTCCGGATACCATCAGATTGCCATCCGTGACAGTGATATCGAAAAGACAGCATTCAGAACGAGGTATGGGCATTATGAGTTCACAGTTATGCCGTTTGGCTTATCAAATGCACCAGCTAAGTTCATGGACTTAATGAACCGCTTGTTCCAAGATCAGTTGGACAAGTCTGTGGTAGTCTTCATCGATGATATTCTTGTGTATTCTAAATCAAGAGGTGAGCACGAAAGCCACCTGAGAAATGTGTTACAAACATTGAGGAGGAATCAGTTGTATGCAAAGTTTTCGAAATGTGAATTTTGGTTGAACCAAGTGTCCTTTCTTGGACATGTGATTTCTGAGGCCGGGATCGCTGTTGATCCGGCAAAGATAGATGCAGTGCGCACCTGGCCTAGGCCGAAGACAGTCACTGATATCAGGAGCTTCCTCGGTCTAGCAGGTTATTATAGGAGGTTTGTGAAGGACTTCTCCAGTGTCTCGAAGCCGATGACTTCCTTAATGAAGAAGGATGCACCATTCGAGTGGACAGTCGACTGTGAGAGTTCTTTCACGAGTCTCAAGGATGCTCTGACATCTGCACCAGTCCTGACTATACCAGACGGTCCAGATGGTTTTGAGGTCTACTGCGACGCATCAGGTAGAGGTATGGGTTGTGTATTGATGCAACACGGGAAGGTCGTAGCATACGCCTCCCGTCAGCTGAAGAAGCATGAGGAGAACTACCCTACCCACGACTTAGAATTGGGTGCCATTGTCTTCGCATTGAAGATATGGCGACATTATTTGTATGGGGTAAGTGTGACAATCTATTCTGACCACAAAAGCTTAAAGTACTTGTTCACTCAGAAAGAGTTGAACATGAGGCAAAGAAGGTGGGTTGAATTTCTGAATGACTACGATATTAATCTGCAATATAAAGAGGGTAAGGCAAATGTGGTAGCTGACGCATTGAGTCGCCGAGCACACTCTCTCCATTCGCTAGTCTCTCATACTGGCTTGGTTGAAGAGGTGCGGAGTGCTCAGATGACGGATCAGTATATGCTGGAGATCCGGCAGAAGCTTATTGACGGCACATTCGAGGGTCAGAAGTACGACTTCAGACTCCACGATGATGACCTGATTAGGCTGAATGGCCGATTGTGTATACCTAGGAGTGGCGCTGAGTTGAAGGAGCGCATATTGAGTGAATCCCATTGTTCTACTACTTCGATTCACCCGGAGCTTCAAAGATGTATAAGAGTATGAAAAGGTATTTTTGGTGGACTGGAATGAAGAAAGATGTAAGTGATTATGTGTTGAGGTGTCTCACTTGCCAGAAGGTCAAGTTTGAGCACCGACGGCCTGGTGGTATGGTACAGCCAATGCCAGTGCCTGAGTGGAAGTTCCATGATATCTCCATGGACTTCGTAGTAGGGCTTCCGCCTACAAGGGGAGGTCTGAATATGATATGGGTTGTAGTTGACCGACTGACCAAGGTGGCCCGATTCATTCCGATGAAGGACACTTGGAAAGTGGCAAGATTGGCAGAACTCTTTGATAAAGAAATTGTAAGACATCATGGTGTACCGAAAACGATTGTATCTGACAGAGATACCAGATTCTTATCCAGATATTGGAAGTCTACACGAGAGGCATTGGGTACTGAACTGAAATTGAGTACAGCGTTTCACCCACAGACCGATGGTCAGAGTGAGCGCACCATTCAGACACTTGAGGATATGCTACGTGCTTGTGCACTTGACTTTCAGACCAGCTGGATTGATAAGTTACATCTGATCGAGTTTAGTTACAACAACAGTTACCACGCTTCGATCAAGATGTCTCCCTTCCAGGCCTTGTACGGTAGACCATGCCGCACGCCATTATGCTGGGATGAGTCGAGTGAGACGGTCATTATAGGACCAGAGTATCTTGAACAAGTTCAGGCAGAAGTTCGCCAGATCCGGGCTAACATGAAGGCAGCTCAGGATAGACAAAAGTCGTACGCAGATGTGCGCAGACGTGACCTGGAGTTCGCCGTGGGCGATCAGGTATTTTTGAGAGTATCCCCCATGAAGGGAGTATTTCGTTTTGGCCAGAAGGGCAAGTTGAGCCCAAAATATGTGGGGCCTTATGTTGTGACGGAGCGGATCGGCCCGGTAGCCTATAGACTAGACCTACCCGCCGAGCTGGGCAAGGTACATGATGTATTTCATGTGTCCCAGTTGAAGAAGTATATGTCTCATCCGTCTCATGTGCTTCAGCCTGAAAGGCTAACCTTAGAGCCGACCATGCGATCAGTGGAGACTCCGGTACGGATTCTGGATACTAAGACTCGAGACACTCGCCATAAGTCGTGAGACTGGTGAAAGTTCTTTGGTCTAACCAGGACGTTGAGGAGGCCACTTGGGAGCTGGAAGATAAGATGAAGGCGAAGTACCCGTCATTGTTTACTTCTTAGTTATGTGTATAGGGTACGGGGCGTACCCCTTTTAAGGGGGGTAGAGCCGTTTCGGTTATGTGTGTACGACGTGTATTTGAATACATCGTCTATGTTATGTTGTTATGTTACAGACCGTTGTGTCTGAATGATGTGAATGATGTTGTATGGACCTTGTGTCCAATGTTATGTAAGTATGTTGTTAATGATGTATGGAAGTATTGTTTATAAGTATTCCCGTGTTCTAATATTTAGGATATGTGGAAGTATGAACTTTGAGGGCAAAGTTCTTTTAAGGGGGGTAGATTGAAATACCCCAAACCTTAATATATTGTTTAAACACTTAAATATGGTGTATTAAGACTAAAAAGAGTCTTAGAAACATTAGTAAATAAATTTAAACAAAAGAAAACACAAGATGTGCTTTAAGGTCAATAAAGGCCAAAATGTGCTCTAAGCTTGGGATAAACTTGGTTAAGACCTAATGAACTTACCAAGACCTCATTTATACACTAATGAACATATTAAACCAATTACCAAAGAAAACCAAGCTTGAAAACAAGTTTAAACACAAAATGTGCTTTAAGGAGTCTTAAAGCACATTTTTGAAAAATTGTCTTGTAAATGAGTTTTGAGTGGCTAGATGTCCATCATTACTCTTAAATATATATGTGTACTATATAATATCACATTTGGATGTCTATATCAATGGGAAATCAAAAATTTCACTTCTATGTGCCTTGTTTTCATGAATAGTGATTTTTATAAGCTATTTTGTAACATATGTTGTATAAGTAATTAAATTGACAAATAAAGACTATAATACCCTCACACTACTATTGGGGGCCGGTTTTTAAGGTTGGTGACACACCACCCTTGTTAGCTTGTTAAGAAAATAAATAAGACTACTTAAGTACCTTTTTACTTTATAAAGTATAAATATCTTCAAAAGCAAATTCTATCTCATTCTCTCATTTCTTTCCTTGTATTCACACGGCTCCACACTCTCTTCTTCCTTCTCTTCCACGGTAATACCACACCACCACCATTAAACCTCTTCTTTGATCTCTTGTAAAATCTAGCTCACTTGTCCAAATCAAAAACAAACACCACCAATCTCTTCTCTCATCAAGCTCTTCATTTCTATCTTCTTAAAATTCCAAGACCACCATTTCGGTGCCAGGAGTTCCACCATTGAAGGAGCTTGAGCTTGTATTTTTACATATTGTTACTCTCCTTTGCTTCTAGGTAAGGAATCTCAAATAAAAACTTCATTTCCTTCATGTTTTGTTGTGACCGAAAATACATATTGAAGGAGCTCTTTGTGTGACTTTGTTCTAGCTTCATTCCAACTCTTCATGGACTAGGTGGAGTCCTCTCTTGTTAGATATTCAAACTCTCTTCAAAGATCAAGGTAAAACAACTACATTAATGTTTTTGAAACAATGTAAAATTAGGGTTTACAATGGATGAAGCTTATAGCTTGAATACTCATTATAATGTTTGTATATTGTTTAGAACTTGTCAAAGAATCAAATACCCTACCGGTTTTTAAAGGAAACAAGAAAGAAGTTATTTGGAAAAAGAGGTAAATCTACTAACCTAATGTTGTTTAATGCCTTAGGAGAAATGAGCTTATAATGCTTGTTAAAACTACCTAAAGAGCAAATGGTGAATGACTTAGTAAAGTGTTCTCAAGAGCTTAGTAAAAGGCATATGTGTTGTTGAGTGTATTTGCAGGTTAAAGGCAAATATATTGTGGAAATTCAGTGTTTATGATTTATGCATCTTAAGGGCCTAAGAGCCATGTCATTTAAGGGCCTAAGTGCCATGCAATTTAAATTATGCACTATATTGTGATGTAGTGCTTTATGAGTGGAGTTTGTGTCTAATAAGTGCTTGATGGATTTTTAGTGTTCTTGGTTGTTTGTTGGTAAAAACAATGTGTTTTGGTTTAGTAATGTTCTAGGAGAACCTATGTCGAAATTTAGGTAATAAATGTGAAGTTCTAGGAGTTTAAAATGAGTTTGATAAGTTAAGGAGTATTTAGAATGGTTAAGTGTTTTCCTTGTGAAAGAAACATGCATTAAGGTGATTTAAGATGTGAGAAGGACTTAGGCATGAGCTTGAGGTTTTAGTATGTACCAAGTCATTTTGGACTTAGGTAAAGACTTAGGCAAACTTTGGTAAAATAAGGAGAAAGTGTGAACTTGGAAAAGGATTTCAAGAAATGACATAAGGAGTTGATGGTAAGAAATGATGCTTGAAAGATGATGTTAAAATGAAGAGAAAGTATTTTGAGATAGTAGTTATCCTAGGTATGAGACACCACTTGGAGACTAGGAGAAAACATTGTAAGTGTTAGGAATTTTGTGAAGATATAAGTAAAGGCTTAAGGAATTAGAAAATGAGTTTTATGAGTGTTTAAGGATGTCTTAAGGTGTGTTGAAGTGCCCAAATGAGGTTAGGGGGTACTAGGTTATAAGGGGTGAAGTTTGGAGTTGAATGTGAAAAGGAAAACAAGGGTCTGGGCCAGACCGAACTTGCGACCGAACTTGCAAGATCGGTCGAGCCCAGTTTACCCTGCGGAAATTGGCTTCTGGAATGGACCGACCTTGGGGACCGGACTTGCAAGGTCGGTCGGGCTTGTATTTTGTGTACGGATTGAGTTACTGGAATCGACCGAACATGGGACCGGACTTGGCAAGTTCGGTCGGGCTAAATTTTCAAAGGGAAGAAACTCTCGGGAATAGACCGAACATGCGACCGAACTTACAAGGTCGGTCGGAGTAGAAAATTTTGACGGAAATGTGTTCTGGAATCGACCGAACTTGGGTAAGTTCGGTCGGTAAGGTCGGTCGGACCAAAACTTGTAAAAAAAAAACAGAAAAGAATGTGACTTATGTAGTTAACCCTAGGGGGTATAATGAAGGTAACCTAGGGTAAGATAGACATTAAAACATGTCATACAATCATGTTAAATACTTAGTAAGTTTGAAGTTAAATAAATAATTAACCGACGTTATTAACTATGTATAGGAGTGACCTACGGAGGAAACCAAACGAGGCAAGGACCAAGGTATGGTTTTCTTGCAGTCTGTTGTCTACCGGTTTACACCGGCTTGTGTGTTGTATGTTTTTCTGTGTGTTTATGACGTTATAAGATTTAAACATGTAACGAGTTTACAGTTGTTCATATTATTGTGATGTTATGTTGTGACTCATTTCCCTTGTGTGTGTCTAACATGGCTTACCACCTATTGTGTATTGGTTGTTAAGTTCCACTATGAACTTCTAACAAGTGTTAACTGGGAAGTGAGGGGTTGTCCGGTCATGCATGTAAGTTAAGAGTAGATATCTGAATCAGATTCGACTCTTATGTTGTTAAGATTGTTCTCCTTAATTTGGCGTTCGATCTCCCGCTAGCTTCTTCCAAAGCTTACCTATTCTGACTTATGATCGGTTTAGTGGGAACATGTGTTTGTGTGGTGTGTTCGGGTCACTAAATCCGAACCATCTGTGACTTAAGTTACTCGTTCGAATAACAGAACGGTAATGAGTGTGTGTAACGAGCTTAACATGAGGGTGAATCATTCTCTAGGCTCTTGTGTTATTTGACCCTTGTGGTTTGTTATTGTGGAACGAAGATCCACTGTGTATGTGATGTTGTGCTGTGCACTGATGATGCTATGCCACATATTATGTTATGTTATGTGTAAAAATGAATGCCATGTTATCATGACAATTAGTTGCGCGTATCCCGGTAGCCGATGGGCTGCGCGTTAACCATACCAGCCAAGGGTTGCTGACCCCCTCGGGGGATCCATATTTCTTATACTGCAGGATGAGGATCGATGAAGCGGAGTGGCTCTAGATCCTTGGAGGTGGTTTACTTTTGTATACTTTTGGATGTTGGCCCGGGATGCGCCTGTGCTCCCGTGGCGTGATTATACTTGGTTGTGACAGTTAACAGTGGTGAACAGTGAAGGACTTATGTAAACACTCGGTATTGTATATAATGTATTTATGGTTTAGTTTTATGCTCAGGAGTCTGATCATCAGACCGGTACACTTGTATTTATTCTGCCTTGTCAACCACGTGGGTGGTTGACGGCGTTGTAGCACCGAGGCGGTAGTTGCTGTTTAGTTATTTATTTCCGCTGCGATTTCGTTTAGTGTCATGTGCGTAGTAGGGGTGTTACAATTTATCAATTTAGAGAGACCTAACTTAGGTAACCTCTCACCTAATAGGATACTTCGATATTTGTTTTCCCTTACCTAAGAGACCGTGGTCACCTGAGCCTATGAGCGAAGGTCGGGGATACCCAGAGGCATAATGCCAAGTAATTTGACCCGACATGATCCTACTTAAATAATATTTAATTATGGGTGAACAAATAAAATAGAATGTGGAACTTTGGGGATAGGCCTTGGAGGATTTTATATTCCAGGATATGGGAGTGGGTCAAAACTTAAATTATATATGATGAGTATGGGTAAGGATTGGGATACCAGCTGCATCATTCTCTATAGAAGATGATGCTGAGTTTTTATGGTGATAAGAAGAGTATGATAAGGCGAAGAAGATTATTTTGAAGTCAGGAGACATGTTGATATTTGGTGGAGAATCCAGATTAGTGTACCATGAGATTAAGAGTATTAAACAAAAAAAAACTAACCTTGGGATACGTGGTGCGAGATAGTACAGTGAGGATTAGTAAGTTAGTTTTTGCTTGATCCGCCAAAGGGCGTTATCAACTGTCCAATCTTACAGTAACTACAAATTATGACCTGCCTAAACGACGAGCAGATGTCATGAAAAAGGAGTACATTAATTATATAAAATACATAAGACTAAATGAATTGTCAAAAAGGTCGGATGAAGACCTGCACGTATAGAGCAAACACTAAAATTTTATGAGATACCCAGGCACCGAGCTTACCGCTCAGTGCGAGACTGGAAAATTTTACAATCCCTTATTAACTCCGAGAGAAAAATAGTGCAAAACCTTGAAAGATGACAATAGAGAAACAGGATCTCAAAATATATAACTAAACATCCATCATGGATAAGTACGAGTTTTAAAATACCTGAACAAATACCAAGGGTCTCAGCTAGTACCAATATATAACAGTGCTGGACTCCTAATTAATGAAGGGGAGAGAACAAATTTTGAATATATATTTTCTGAAGTCGGGAGAACTACCTAATGAGCAATACCAGATGCCACATACATACATATAATTTGGAGGTTGTAAGCCTAAACGTTGAGGAATATTGATATATTTCAGAGGGTTAAATATTAGAAAATATACCTACCCTATTATGAGGCATATGTCCTACACTACCTTTATGGTTCTATACGAGCGTATGTCTTCTATGACAGCTCAATTGATGAATGCAAAAAAAAAAAGAGCGCAAGAAATCAAATAAGGTTAACCCCTATGTAATATAAATTCTTATCATAAACTTGGTAACGAATAACTCTCCTTGACACTTGCAATGAAGGCAGTATAAGTTATATAAGAGTTTGAATTAATATATACAAAAAAAAAAGAGTGGGAGTTAACATTAAAAGTAGGGAAAACATACCCCTTGGCTTGTAACAACTGTTTTACATATAAACTCTACTAACGTTATATATTAATCCCTGTGATACTAAATTCTTTATTTGATACACCTAATTGACCTATTTCTGGAAGCCATTAAGCTTGTGGATTAACCACGTTTCTAAGAGATAGGAACAAACAATAGGCTGGATTTTCCTATTACCAAACCGTAGGATTCAAACTGGAAACCCTTAGTTTGAGATGGTACTAATATTAAGAGATACTAAACCTAGGCTGAACATATGGTTCACCTGATTTATGGATTTTAGATGGAGTAAGAAAAAGCCAAGCTTTAAGGCGGAGGAAATAGTACTTTATGGAACTGTAATTGTGGATGGAGTTATGAAAACTTTTCTTGAAGTCTAACTGTGACTGTCTTTGCTCCAAGTGATGGTAATCAAAGTATAGGCAATAATCAAGCCCTAGTAAGTGAAATATTAGATAAGCCTTTTAAATAGAAGAGAGTATTCTAAGGTATGCAAGTCCATGACGGAACTTATTACTTGTATGATGGATTTAAGAGTTGAAATGATTGATGGATATAATTATTAGACAGTATGAGCCTGGATGTGTTAATAAGAATTTACCTTTTATGCCAAGAGGAAAAACTGGCTTCCCCGCTTGATGATTTGATCAAGGGAATATGGTACCGGGGATTTGGGAATACACTAGATTCGAGTATGAATTAACAGATATTGGATTAATAGTATAGTGGTCAAGAGAAAATGTAGTACTCACCACGTCACAAAGTTTGAAAAGATAAAAATTTGAAAATGACAATTATGTGATTGTTTGATAATTGACGTGGGAGGTCCAACTTGATCCTGGTCAGATCAAGGGAAAACCAAACACAAAATGGTGTGGAAGGATAGTTCAATACTGACGCAGACCCCGTCAGGGTTGGATGATTCCTGAGACTCCTTACAAGTGGTCACAAATATTTCAGTAATACGTAAGTATATTCTTAAGTCTAATAAAATTTGACTAATAAGCATATGAGATATAGAGGGTGTAAATTAGAGTTATGTTGTCCAGGTTTACCCTGAGGAGATTAAATAGCTAGAACAAACTCCACGTATGTCGGAAAATAATCAATATGAGGGAGATACTAACCATTATTATCCCATGAACTTTGTTAATAAATTAAATACGAGATCAAGAGAAAATTACCTATAATAGTATTCTCAAGCTACCTTCTAAATTATGGCCAAATTGCCATTTGGAAGGAAAGATCGACTTCCATGTCTTTCTTTATGAATTCAACCCAATATATTAAATGGGAACCTACCTATAAACATGGTAGAATATAAAGAATAGAAACATTAAACTAATACTCACATGAGTTGATTCGAACCGCAGGAACATGTTTAATTGAGAGGAAACTATACCTTGTTAGAAACCTTAACAGGAACCCTACTGTGGTATACCTGATGAACAGACGATAATAATCGTGTATGTACTACCGATAATTGGTGAATCAATAATATCAAGAAAAACTTTCTATAATTTACATAAGATGCACGACTTGACCATAGCTCATATTCTACAATGAAATGAAAACCGAATATGGTGACAGTAAACTCAAATACCAGAATCACAAGATGATGATCTGAAGATCACCTTCATACATACATAAGGGATTCAAATATGAAAACATACAAATACACTATAGAACATGTCAGGGAATGCGTAGATTCTTGGGAGTCATACCTCATAAACGAACAGAAGTCATATGCTAACGTCAATAGGAGAGATCTCGAATTCGCAGTAGGCGATCGAGTCTTCCTTAGAGTGTCACCTATGAAGGAAACTTTTGGATTTGGGCAGAAAGGCAAGCTTAGCCGAAATATGTAGGACCGTACCTTATTACGGAGCGAGTGGGCCCATTAGCTTACTGATTAGATTTATCTTAGAGCCCGAGACACTCGAGCTAGATCCTACATTTAGATATGAGGAAATCCCAGTTCGCATTTTAGATTCTAAGACTAGGGAGACCAGGAACAAGACCATTAGAATGGTCAAGGTTCTGTGGTCAAACAACGATATTGAGAAGGCGACAGGGGAGTTAGCAAACTCCATGCGAGACAAGTATACGTCACTTTTTCTTTTAGTTTATGTACACTTGTGGGGTACGTGGGCGTAACCCTTTTAAGGGGGGTAGAGCACCACATGCGACTTGCATATCTGCAGTCTATACTGGTTTTGTGTATGGTTATTTGTGTTTGATTGTTGCGCATGTGTGCAATTGGTTGGTTATTGGTATGTCCTATGTGACAATTGGATGGTTAGTGTTGTGTCCTATGTGACACTTGAATAGGTTATGGTTGTGTTCTATGTAACACTTGGATGATTAACAAAAGTACACTTATGTGCTTTACAGTATTTATCAAGCTAATTGTGCTACGATTATATTGAATGTCATGAGTAAGGTTATGTAAATGAACAAATTGCATAGACTTGGATTACAAATAGAACGTAGAAGTGTCAATATAGTATTGACACCAAATAATGATAAGTATACAGGGAATAGATAAGGAGGAACCTGATTCCATAGGATGAACAGGTATAAGTTATGACTTCGGGACGAAGTCCTTTTAAGGGGGGTAGACTGAAATATCCCTAACATTTAAATAATTAAATATAAGTAAATAAATATTATTTGGGGGTTTATTAAACCCTAAGAAGCATATAAACACTTGGGCGTTAAAACGCACCAAAAGTCCTTAAGGTCAAAAACGAGCGTTAAAGCCCGACCTTAAGATAAACAAGTTATATAAGCTATAAACTTCACATGAAGTTAACCAAGCATCATTATATGATCTTTAGAATGCAGGACATCATCTAAAACTGAGTAAAAATACAAAATGCTCGGGAGTTCCCTTAAAGGCCCCTTAAGGCCCGAAAGTCCCGGAAATACCTTATAAAATAAAGTAAAGGGTTACACGTCATTCTAAATGCACAATAACACTTTAATAAACATTTAAGATGAGGTTCTCAAGATAAACCCTCAGTTAAAGACAAAGTGTTCGGAGGTTCCCGATGAGGGCCCCATAAACCCACGGGAGTGCCTCGGAGAGGTACCGAAGTGGCACGAACTCCAATATAAATCATTCTAAGAGTTCCTATCATCTATATTAATTATTCCAAAGAGGGTTCTCGAGCTACTTTCATAAAAATTAACAAAGTGCTCGGATGAATTTCTTAACGCTCCTTTTTGCCCCGGGAGTGTCCCGTTAGCCCGAAAATTGAGTTACAAGTTTATATAACCCCATATAACTCAATATAACACCTTAACATATTATTATTGACTATAAAAAATGTCAATAAACACTTGGAACTCATAGCGACTAATTGTTTCCTAGAAAAATCCTTAAAGCACAAAAACACACCTTCGGGTGTCATAAAAATGCGGTTTACGCAATTGCCTTGAAGTTTTTGAGGAGCCACGAGTTGATAATCTTCAAAGTGGATAAATTGACCATCTAAATCAATTGATTGAAGTACTAAATTCATAGCACAAGTAGGGCCGATTTTACCATCAAAAAGGTACCTAAAATCAGCATTTTTACCTTAAAACTTTCATCTTTTTCCATCATATAAATGTACCAAATAAATGCTGGAACCTATTACACATATTAGTATGATCTTATTACAATATAGTGTAACAAAAATCAAATGAAAAGTCAGTCCCATTTGACCACCAATTTGGGCGAGATTTCTAGTCATTTTTGACTAGTTTTGATTCAAAAATATTGTCTTATACAAGTGTGACTCATCCAGCATGTGTTACATTATAATGTATCAAATAAATACTATCAATATAGATCTCCTTAACCGTATAACCTGCAAGAGAAAAGCAAGAAGATTAGTACAAGATTAAGAAAAGAAATGAAAAACAATTAATTATAACAACTAGAATCTATTTTTACAAGTTGCAAGAATCAAACAAAATACCCATGTTACTCTTCATGTGCTGCACGATTTGATAAGGGAAAGAAGGGGCTGGATTTCTATACTTTAGACTAAATTATACAGCACCTAACTAGCATGATTCCTTGCCAAACACAAACAAAAATTAAATGAATCCAAACAGCACTATATTACCGAATTATTGCAAGAAAGGAGGTCCATTGCTGTCTTGAATGCTACCGATTTCTATACTGAAAATATGGAGTAAGATTGTCTTATATTAATCAAAAGAAACTACCATTAACTTCCATGATTGCCTTGCTTGCAATTAACAAACTAAGCTAGCTTCCTAAGACCCCATTTAGCCGTAAGACTACATGAGTAGGAGCTGCCCATTTGCTCCATTACAGCCGCCCACCTACAAGAAGAAAGACAAGATTAGTATAATAATTAAGCTAAATGGACATTAAAGAACTACCTTGCCCCTTGTCTTATAGTTACAACTAGCAATCAAAGGCTTCATAATTCTTCCACCCAGTCGTATGACTATGCTAAATGGAGTGACTTTAGTAGTCAATAATGAGATCAAATAAGCAAAACAAATCATAGAATAATGACAATAATTTCCAAGTTGATTCCCTTCTTTCTTTCCTTATGTCCATACGTGAGCTCTCACTTCCTTCTTGCCTTCACTTCAGCCGAATGGTAAGCACCCTCTTCTCCTCTCTTTTCTTCTTCCATTGTTAGCTAATTCCTTAGAGCTCTAAGCTCCATTAATGGTGAATTAAATCCTAACAGCATTTCTATGTAAATTCCTAGATAAATCTACTAAGTCTTGAAGCAAGAAATCATCCTAGCAAACCTTCAAGAAATTGCCAAGCATATATGCTCCAAGGAGGTTCCTAGATTCAACAACAACTCAAGGAACAACAAGATCAAGTTAAGGTATATTTTCATGTTGAAAAATCCTAAGTAGCTACCTAAATCATTTACGAAAATTTAGAACCTCTAAACCTATGTTCTCTTCTATATTCATGAAGGAAACTTGGATCTACAATCATCACAAGGTGTATCAAAATACCTTGATAAATTCCTAAGGTAAACTCTTGTAAAACTACTCCAAATCTTATTTATAATTTTTGTTAGAAGTCTAACAAATGGATCTCCTAAATATGTATATGGAGGCTGAAATCTCTACATCAAACTAGCATTTGGAGAGCTTGGAATTCAAGGAGAAATCAAGTACAAGAATTGTCTTGATTTAAGGAGTAAGTATATATAATTAAGGTTTATTAAGTTTAAGCTTGATTTAAGCTTCAAACTTTGGTATAAAATTATATATAACCCCTAAATAAATTAAGGCCGAAATTATATGGGTTATAATACCAAGAAAATAATTTATAACATATAAGGCAAGGTTATTACATTAAGGTATAAATTTGTGTCACAAAAATTAATTAGGGTACATAGATATTCAAACCGAATTATCTAAGGATTATTTGTTCTATTTTGAGACTATAATCATTCTAAGTCATTAGCATAATTTTTAGAAGTGTTATATGGGTTATAATACCAAGAAAATAATTTATAACATATAAGGCAAGGTTATTACATTAAGGTATAAATTTGTGTCACAAAAATTAATTAGGGTACATAGATATTCAAACCGAATTATCTAAGGATTATTTGTTCTATTTTGAGACTATAATCATTCTAAGTCATTAGCATAATTTTTAGAAGTGTTAATGAGGTCATTTGGTAATTTATAAAAATTAGAATATCCATTCTGGAATTACCGAAATATTAAGTGGCTAATTAGTAAATTAAAAAGGTAGTATGGTTAATTAATAATTACAAAGGTTAATGTGGGTAACTAGTGAATTATAAAAGTTATAAGGTTATTTGGCAATTTATTGAAGTTAATATAATTGTTTACAATTTTCGAAAATTAATATGGGTATCTCGTAATTATAAAAGTATATGGTTGTTTGGTAAGTTGTAAAAGTTAATGGGTTCAAATTATGATTACCAGAAACTATATGTAGTTATTAGTAATTTATTAAGTTGTTGGGTATAATATATAAATACCGAATTAATAAGGTTGGTTTTGTAATTTGATAAGGAAAGAGAGTAAAACTAGGTAATATATTGTATTATGGTATATTAAGGAGTATAATATAAAGTTTATAGAATAATTGTGGTTATAATAAAAATGACCAAGGGATATAATATAAAGAATAAGTGGAAACAATTATGAGTATATAATTAAGGAAGTAGAAATATACTACAAGGTGAAAATTCATTATCACATGTGAATATCACATAAAATAACGAACTGTTAAACTACCTAGAACCGCTGTTAAAATAACAGGGGCAACTAAAGAACATACGGGGTTAGTATACTACGTAAGTAAACTCTACGGTGACAGTACTGTAATATTTAATGAATAGTTATATTAATAATACCCGGTATTGCATGTTTATATAACAGCGTAGGGAAGGAACTGCTGAACAGAAATTTGTCAAGCTAGCAGTTACTTGGTGAACGGTATGTTAATTGTGTGGTCTGAATGTCCTAAGGATTATCCTAAGGTCCAGACATTATATGTTTGATTGTCAAGAGCGATATCTGTGATTTTTTTGTATATGATATGGTGTACTGTATTGCTTTAACTGTTGCGTTGTATTTTATACGCGAACGTCTTATGACTGGAAGTTTATACATCTAAACTAGAACAAGACTAACTGACCTAAAGTGAAATACCCCAAACCTTAATATGTTAATTAACTATATAATTATAATTTTCTAAGGCTAATTAAGTCCTTAAGATTATTGGTGAAGAAATAAAAACCAAAAAGAATAAGAAAATGCGTAAAAGTCACAAAACGTGAAACCCCGTATTTAATTATTTTAGGAGGTACATAACCTTCGTTAGAGTGATAAATGTATTTTATACCTTAATTACACATTAATAACATGTGGGAAAATTCCGGAAGAAACGGATTCAAACCATGCGTAAAAACGCTAACGGAGTCCTAAAACGCGTTTTTCGAGAAAATCCGAAAACGTGATTTTAAATAGTTAAATGACCCCGTAAAAATAATAGTTGATTATGTAACAATAATTAAACATTAATGGGATTAATAACCATTAAAATTAAATAAACGAGAAAATTTCAGAAAACGGACCCGGTTAGTGAATAGTACTAAAACCGGGTAAATTAATGGGCGTTTTCTGTAAAAGACGAAAAACGACCCGGGCTATTATTTAATGTGGGCCGGTTTTAATTAATATGTATACACTCATTAATACCTTGCTAGCTATTAAGTAATGAGAGGACAAATAAGTAATAGTATAAAGTAAAAAGGTAAGTTAAATTACTTACCTCTCACCTCCCTTTCTTCTTCATTCCACGTTCTTTTTCCCCAGCTCCCTGTTAACATCTTCTTCCTCCTCTGTATATTACGATTCGAGAGGGAGACTCACAAGCCCCATCTTCAATCTCTCCTCTCTTGCTCATTTCTTCACCGAATCGCACAAAAATAGTACCGTTAGATTCGTATCGGCGAGGGCTACGTTTTCCACCCCTCAAAGTCTTGATTCCTCCACCTTCACTTCCATGGGTGTTATGCCTTTTGAAGCTTAAGGAGTTGATTTTGACTCTCCTTCACCACCTTGATGCTCTAAGGTAAAAATACAAGCAAAAGTTCATCATTCCTAGCTTGTTCTTGCAATTTGGAAAAATTTTCCCACGTTGAAAATTTTCTTCCATTTCAGTCGGTTTCTTCATGTCCTTGTGGAGTGGTGGAACTTCATCATTTTGATTGCCAAGCTCTCCTTTGGATACTCTAAGGTAATATCTAAGCTAGAGCCTAAAAACTAGTTCTTGAAATACTAGTTTTTGTGTGGAGAACTTGAATTAATTAGGTTGTTATGTGTGTATGGGATATGGTTGTAGTTGGCAATCTAGACCCCCTAGTGTTGTGAAAACAAGAAGAGAAGATGGAGAAAAGAGGAAGAAGAGAAGAAAAAACAGAAAACAAAAAGGTAAAGCTCACCTTGAGTTAGTTTTTATTTGACTTGTGAATCATATGTTAGGTTGAATTAGAACCTTGATTGTGGTAGTCTTGATACTATAATGTTGGTGGCTGAATGAGAGTGTCTCAATGGGTTTAAGAGTGCAAAATGAACCTAGGAACCCAAGCTAGTTTATATGTGAACAAGTGGGAATTTAATGTGATTGTTAATGTCTAAACCAAACAGGTGTGAAGAAGTGTTTGTGAGCATATATGGTGGGTGAATATGCTAGAGAAGTAGGCAAGTGCTGTCAAATTTGCCTAGGAATGGATAGATTTGGGTGTTTATTATAAGGATGAAACTAGGTGTTTAAGAGGTGTTAAGTGAGTGGTTAAGGATTTGGAAACCAAACTAAGGAGAAGTGTGTATGAGGAGTAGAAATAATGTCAACTGAAGTGTTGGAAATGGCATTATTTGAATGGTAAAAGAGGGAGCCAAATCTGTTACAAGAAGTGAAGGAAACAAGAAAACTAGTTATGAAAGTGTAAATGAATTTTAAGTGAAAATTAACTAGAGCTTGTGAGTGCACTTGGTGCTTGGTTTAAGGAGGTTTAGGTGGGTAATTAAGTGCTTCAACATGTGGATTTAAAGTGGGGAAGATTGGTTAATCAAAGGGCTGAGTAAGGATCTGTAACAGAGTTAGAAAATGTCAATTTTGCAAAATCTGTAGCAGGGTCCGGGACTTAGGTCCAGGACCAAGTCCCGGACCACCCCTGATTTTACCCCCGAGACTTCAATACCAGCTTGGTCCGGGACTTAAGTCCTTGCCCAAGTCCCGGACCACATGTAATTTTAAGCCGAGAGATTTGCCTGCATTATGGTCCGGGACCTAACTCCTGCGTGAAGTCCCGGACCAAGTGAAATAAACGGCCGAGAGTTATACCTTGTAATGGTCTGGGGCTTAGGATAGGGACCAAGTCCCGGACCACCCCCAGAATCATGCCGTGAGTGTTTTAAAGGTTGTAAATGATGGGGGTTTAAATGTTAATGATGTTATAAGATGTTAAGGAGTTGTTTGGTGACTTATAAAGGTCCTGTGAAGTATAAACAAGTGTTGGAAGTGAGTGAGTAAGTTAAGGAATTATGTACACTAAGTTAAACCGAACCAACGGGATAACGGGGTGAGTACGGGAATATTAGAAGTTAACATACCGTAAAACTTTGTTGTTAATAAAACATTTGCATTACTATCAGTTGTTCAAAAACTACCCGGGGAGCGTGAGATGACGCGTTGGAGTGAACCCTCGGGAACACGGTAGAGTAACCCACGGTGACAGGTATGGTTTTCTTGCAACCTGTGTCCTACCGGATTACACCGGCTTGTATGCCAATGTGTTTTTCTGTGTGTTTGCCACCTTGCAAGATAAAGCATGAAATGAGTTTACAGTAATTCATTATTGTGGCGTGATTAATTCCGATACCGCTTAACCTTAGTTATGTGTTAAATAATAGTTAGCCGACTTTAGGTTCACATAAGAGATCGGTATTCGGAATAAACGTCCCAACCCATGGGAACGTTCTAACTACGGCTATCCGTGCGTTAGTGTATGTTGTTATTATGAGTGATGTATGTGACTTGTTGGATATGTTGTTGTTGTTATTGGATACAGTTATTCATGTTTGTTAAAAAGGGATATTGCTCCTCATATGTGTCTAACCGAGTTAGTAACTCTATGTGATGTATGTATGTGGTAAGTTCCATAAGGGAACCTCTAACTAATAAGTATATGTTATGTATGGAGAGGAATCCGGTTGTTCCGGTCGCGCGTGTTGTTTGGGAGTTAATACATATATGAGAATTAACTCCCATCCTGGTATGTTAGGGTTGTTTTCCTTCATTGGATTTCGACCTCCCACTAGCTTAGCCAAAGCTTACCTACCCGACCTCCACATCGGGCTAGGAGGGAAATTATGTATAATGTTGGTAGGGTGTCGATGCCTAAGTTCGCTTCGACTCCCTCTTTGCTATGTTACGGTTGTTATTCCTCCTTGAATTACAACCACCCACAAGCTTAACCAAGGCTTACCTACCTCATCACTATTGGAGCTAGGGGGAAATTGTGTATGTTGTGTACGGTCCTATATGAGGCCGCCACTCAAGTAAAGAAAGTGTATGTATGTTGTGCTCGGGCTTATATCACCCCGGCACTCTCTAAGTGAAGTTCATGTACTCTAAGAAGAGTGAAATTAAGTTGTGTATGTTACAAAGTGAAGTATGTTGTTATGTTGAGTGTGCTAACCTTATGTCTGTATTCTATTAATGGATGTTTGCTTATAAGCATGATATGTGTGTGAGTTTGTGCATGTTTGAAATAAATCAACCGCATGCTAAGACGACAAATAGTTGTGCGTGGCCCGGTAGCATGCGGGCTGCGGGATTACCATACCAGCAAAGGTGCTGACCCCCTTTGGGGGCTCCCATACTTTTTAGGTACAAGGAACTGGAAGCCGTTCGAGAGTAGGACGGGGTAGTGTTTGTATGTGGTAGTCATGAGAATTGTGGATGTATTATAGGAGTAGTAAGACCGAAAATGTATCGGCGTTAGTTGGTAATTACTCGGTACAGTTGTAATGTAAGTGTATAATGATTGTTGGACATGGAACGGGATTTATGTGTAGTTGCTCGGGAGTTTAGTCCATCAGACCGGTACAATGTATGTACGTTAGCCTTGTTAGCCACGTGGGTGGCTAACGGCGTGTAACACCAAAGAGTTGAGTTATGTGGTGAGTTGTGATTTCCGCTGCAAAGTGTTGTTAAGGGTGTTATTTGTAGTTAGGGTGTTACAAAAAGTGGTATCAGAGCGAAGTATCGCTCTGATGACTGGAATACTGAGCTTAGGAAGTACCGAGTTAAGAGTTTAGTACTATGGGTTAAGGGTTGAGTGATAGCGTGAGAAGTACGCTAGTTAGGGAAATACCAGTGTGTACTGGATACCTACAGTATCCATCCCGCCCTCCACAAACCCTATTATATAACTTGGAAAGAATGCCAGAGAGATGAAAGTCCTCTCTTACTTGGGAATACCCGATCTGGCTGTTACTAAGTATCCTTATAAGTACGGAGAACCTGTCACACGGTAGATCCCGAAAGGTGTGAATCCCGAAGACGGTCTCCATTTTAACAATATTAACCGCTCTTGTTAGCGAAAAGTGAAGAATCTTATGCACAAGAGAATGGAATTTCTAGCACCCTGGGTCGACATGCGGAGCAGTCGAGGACAACCAGCTTGCAACGCACCAAGCGTGCAACAGGCAAGGAGCGAGATAATGAGACCCGAGACGAGTGTCTACGGGACTACAAATGTTAACTAATACACCAACGGTATACCAACCGATTAAGGAACCACAAAATAGTTCGAGGAGGATACGATACTAAGAAAAGGGGGGTCTCCCAGGATGGGAAACACCCTAGTTAGTGGTTAACATGTGAAGACAGTATGATGTACCCAGAAAATTGTTGTTAGGACTGTAAGATCAAGTAAGGGTCAGCAAGGCCATTGATGTTGGTGCGGAAGTAAACAATGCCACAACCAGTGTGTATTGAACCGAAAACCAGTAAGCATGGCGCACTTGCCATGGCAAGTGCTGCTATAACAAGGCTGTATGGAAAATTTTAAACAACTACCGGTACTTAGTAAAGTACCATGAAGTTAAGTGGGATTATCATAACTGTGGAAGGGCTTAATAGCCTGACCTCTGTACTTGGAAATACACCAGTCAGCAAGAAGCTAGACTGGGATAAGGCAAAAACGTTGTGAAACCAACAGAATTTTTCTTTCAACTTAAATTCATTTTCAAAACCGTTTTCAAACCAAATTTTCTTTCAAACCCATTTTATCTCTAACTTTCTTTAAACCAAACCAGAAGACCTACACAAGCCTTAGTGCCACATAGTAGGTAAGTTTTACCCAGTTACTTTTTTTAAAACAACCGGATGGAAACCGGTAAACCCAAGGGTAACAACCCGGGGAATGGATTGAGTTCATAATAATACAACAGTGGATACATTTCCCTTGATTAAGTTCGGGAAGCATGGAATGCATATTATCACAGGATAATATAAGAGGAGTTGACAACAGAATACTTCACCTAGGCGTGTGACGGACACTACGAGTATACCAACTGTAATGTGGGATGACCGCACTCCGATAGGAGCTTGTGGGCCTAACAAACCTTCTTATAGGTTAATCGGGTAAGTAGCAATGTATCAGCAGGATACCCCACGTATGTATACGAGTGGAGTCTAGAACACGGGAAGTAGTCGACTCCATACTACGGTCTGAAGAAAAAGTCAAGCAAGAGCAATGGATTACATCAAATGGTTGAAGTAAAGGAACCCAGTCAAGTCAAGGAAGACTAAGGGAAATTAGTAAATTCATTTTAAGGAAATGTTAAAGGTGAACAAGTGCGAAGTGCACTGGTTAGTAAGTAAACACGTGGGATATGTCATAAGGAACCGGAAGGACGAAACATATAGCTGGAGTAAGTACCCAGCCTAAGTATGGTGAGGCAGATGCCTACTATGGATACGTTGATGTGCAATGAACGGGATGACTCCCGAGGTGATCACTAGAGATATCAATCTCACTAAGAACGCGGGGGGAAGTAGTAAATTAAACGTACCAATAGGTGCAAGCCAAATGTAATAGCACAACCTAGTAACACCCAGGAACTATCCTTAGAAGGGTGGTTGGATCAACAATGGTTGAACGAGATAACGTGACAGAAACGCGAGGGTTGAAACTAACACCTAGTTTAAACATAAGTCGTCAGGAGGAAGTCTGACATCCTTGAAGGAGCATACCATGAAAGGAACAACGACCTTGTCATGGGGCTCAATGCAACCTATAAACCATGTAATGTTGTACAGAGAAGTAAATGTGTGTGCATAGCCTGCAAAGAGCAAAGCTCGAGGCAATAAGGCTTATGAGCCACAAGTAGAATGTGTTAAGAAAATGTTATTGATCACAGAAGTTTATGTAATATAAGTAAGTAAAGCGGATAACGAACCACTGCTTTAAGAGTGGGGATACCTCGTGATATGTGAAACCGCAACAGCGGTAGTTATGTGAACTAAGTTCAGGGAATATGTTAAGAGTTGACTATGTTGCTATTACCCAAGAATGATGTGAGTAGGAATAATACGAAAGGAAGTGTTGCACCAGTTGTGGAGACCAGAAGAGTAATAAGTCTGATAGCAATCACCATAGGTGTGTGATGCTAAATGTGTAATGAACAACGCTCAAGGAGCATAAAGACTCGTAGAATAGCGTATTCAACAACCAGCCAAATAAATGGCGAAACACAGTGAAATGGCAGAAGCTAATATAATAGCGGATGCAGTGTAAGTTAATGTTATACAATGAGTAAGAGCACGGTGCGCAGTAAGCGACCGTTGCATAAGTGTTGTTAAATAATAATGTGGCAATAAGACCAGTTATGAGTGAAACTCAATGGACATACAAATAAGTGATGATACACAGACTGAGCAATACGCCAGTTGTTGATGCTACGTGATAAGGAACACAGTATGAATTCCTATTGCTATCTCATAAGAGACTTACTGCCAAGAGTTTACGCCTCTGCACTCTGTATGACTGAGTGTTTTGGTATTGCGCTTGCGCGGTAATGATCAAGTGAGATAGCTAGGAAGTCTGAAAATGTTAAATGTGATAGAATAACAGGACTTATGATGTGATAAAATCGATGCATAAGATAAGCACGGTATGTGGAGGGTGATTTTTCGGTATGAGGGGGGGTCCATCTAAAAGCCTAGAAACTGCCATTCTGTGGAGGGTGAAAACCCGTTATTCATGGCATCCCTCAAATACCTACTAAATCGTCCGTCTTTCCCAGAAAGCATAAAGGGGAGTGCAAGTGTGCACTACACCCGCTCTCAATGGGCTCCACGCGGACTTATGCCTCTATAAGGCAGAATTGACTAGAGTCGCCACCTAGTTTGACCTAAGAACTAGGAAAGGAAGAGAAGGGTGGGTTCTAAGAAACCATTGGTTGACTCTGAGATTGTTCCCTATGGATAGGGCTGATCTGGTCGCGTTGGAGATTCTATTGTGGGTTCGTACTGGGTTACACCCCTTAGAAGTGGCAACGACCACGACTTTGGATTGGTGCCCGAGGAAATCTCGGTCTCCAATTGTCGGGATTGCCCTCTTTCAAAACCTTTTTAGAGAGATTCAATTTAAATCCAAAGGATAGGATCGAGTGTGGATAGAGGAACAGATGATTTCGAAGAGTTTGGAGAAATATACTGGTCTTGAGACATTGATTGGTGAAGTTCGTTTGAATGCTGAGAGGTTCGAGGTTGTTTCGACTTTCACGAGGTTAAAAGGACGCTGGAAGTTTTGAGGAGCCAAAGGGTACTTTGGTTATTATATTTTTTGAGTCTAGGGATGTCCGGATCATTCGCTGGAACTACGGAGCTTCTTGGTCATTTTGTAGGGCTTAGGGGTATTTCGGTCATTTTATAGAGCTGAGGGGTATTTTGGTCATTTTGTAGAGCTGAGGGGTATTTTGGTTATTTTGTGAAGTTGAGAGGTATTCGGATTCTTTGGTGAAATTGAGGGGTGTTTCGTGTTTATAAAGCTTGGATTTTTGAATAGTCAAATCTTGAGGTATGAGAGCGGATATTTGGTTTACCGGTGTATGGATTTTGAGAATGTTTCAGATTTCTGATCACTAGGGTTGTTCGGGAGTATCTAAGAATAAAGGGTCACATGTTAGTGAGACTTAAAACTCCGAGTTTGCTTAGGAAAGGACTGGAGAATGTCTATGGGTTAAAGCTCTAATGGAAGGATGGGATGGATTTGTTTAGAATTGTCTCTCTTAATATTTTAAGACCGAAAATCATTTTTTGTTGTAAAGGGTGGATAATCCCGAGGGATTACCCTATGTACCCCCTCGAACACGACACTTAACTAATAATAAGTGCCGAGGCTCGAAAGATGGGGCAATGAATTTATGTCGAAAAGTTGGGTTCAGAGAGAAACATCATGAAGGAGATGTTCTCGGTCGAACCCTAATAACGTTTCTAACTCCCGGGTTTTTAAAACATTAAAAATCAAAACATTGAAATCGAGTGGAAGGGAGCTAGACGATTCTAAAATCCCGGCTGCAACTAGGAAGGTCGTTACTTCCCTAGCGCCCCGCCTCGTAGAAATCTAGGCTACAATTAGGGGAGGTTTGTCACCCTAATGCCCCGCCTAAAGAGATCCAGACTGCGACAAGGGAGATTATGACCCCAGTGCCCCGCCTCGGATTTTTATTCTTGGGAAGGGAGACAAGCGATGTTCTAACCATGGAGGAAATGTTTTGAAGGGGTTAGACATTTCTTACTCCCTGAAAACGGTTTATTTGAGTTGGAAACTGAGTTGGAAAACTTTTGAAGTTGTTCGGAATTCTCGGTAAAGAAACACTGATTTTGAAAAATGTTTTTAGGAGAAAACTTTCTGCATGTGAGAAGAACTTTCTGTGTTTGAGAAGAGTTTTCTGTGATGTGAGAAGAGTTTTTCCTTTAAAATTCCACAAATTGGTTTCTTTGATAAAATGATATTTTGAAATTCTTTTTAGGTTTTTTTTTTGGATTTTGAAAAGAATTTATAAGTCGGGTTTGAAGTGAATGCGTCGAAATTGAGTTGAGATTGAAAATGAATTGGATTTGAATTGGATTGGGTTTGAATTGAATTGGGCTTGGAAACGGGCCAAGTCAAAGTTAGGCTTGGTCAAAGTCAAAGTTTAGGGTTGGTCAAAGTTGGACCAGGTTGGGCCTTGGTCAAGGTTTAGACCGGGTTGGGACTTGGTGGATCGAGTAGTCTTTTGAGTCCAAATGAGTTTTGGGATGAAATGGGCTTGGGCCGAATTAGGCCTTGGTTGGAGTTTTGGACCAAGTTGGGCTTTGATTGGGCGTGTGGGCCGATTTGGGCCTTGGTTGGTTTTTTTGTAAGCTTGGGCCTATTTGATTTGGGGGGGTCAGTTTGGGGGGGTGGGTGCTTTTGTGGGCTTGGGCCTTTGTTGGGCTCGGTATGGGCCAGGTTGAGTAGTGGGCTTGGGCCGCGGGTTTTTTGTGGGCTTGGGCACAGGTTTTATGGGCCTTGATTTGGTCTTATGGGCCTTGGTTTGGTTTTATGGGCCTTGGTTTGGTTTTATGGGCCTTGATTTGGTTTTATGGGCCTTGATTTGGTTTTATGGGCCTTGATTTGGGTTTGGGCCGATGGGCCAGTTTGGGTAATGGGCTGATGGACTGATGGGCCGGTTTGGGTAATGGGCTGATGGACTGATGGGCCAGTTTGGGTAATGGGCTGATGGACTGATGGGCCGGTTTGGGTAATGGGCTGATGGACTGATGGGCCGGTTTGGGTAATGGGCTGATGGACTGATTGGGTTAGTGGGCCGATTTTGAGTGTTTGGGCCAGGTCTGAATGGGCCATCTTTAGAAGGTTGGGTCGGGTTCTTTTAGAACGTGGGCTCTGAGTCAAAATTGATTTCTTTGAAGGGATTTGAATTTTGAAGAAACAATAATTTTAAATAGAAAGTTGAGAGACAATTCACACTGGTAACGAGGAAATGAGAGTACGGGAAAGCTGCTACGATTTGAGGAATTCCAATATCAAAGGAGAGTGCTAAAACCCTAGGTCTTTTCTATTTATTCATTTTTTTTTGGGTAAAGTTTTTTAATGAAATTAAAGGTAGTTTGGGATAGGCTTTAAAAGTATGGAAGGTATTGTTCCCCACCAAGCAAATAGAAATGAGCTAGTTGTGGGGTACCCTCAAAGGCTTAAAAGAAATTCAAAGTTTTGGATGGTATTGCTCCCCACCAAGCAAATAGAAATGAGCTAGTTGTGGGGTACCTTCCAAGACTTTGATAAAAAAAAGAGGGTGACCTAGGGGGCTACCTAGGGCTTAATAATAAATACCAGAATAGAGAAGAAATACGATAGACAGAGATACAACATTATATACATGATTGAAAGAACAAGTTAGCAATCAGGATAAACAACAGATCAAAATGATAATCAAATATATAATAGAACGTTGCTGGCCAAGTTCTAAGAGGGTTCTCTTGTTTTTTTTTTATTACGACCAATGACCAAACAAAGTTGCTAATTCGACACAGAAATGATAACAAAAACCACAAAGTACTCTTAATTCTCATCTTTTTTCAAGTTTGCTCCTGGTTATTTTCTAGTACTTTCCCTTTACTAACTTCATTTGATAAACATGCCTCAAACCCGTAAAGGAAATGACCCTATAAACTAGTTATCAAGTCAACAGAACATGCTCCGAAACCTTAGTGCATCAAGTGACGTAGCAGATTCATATACATCATTTACTTCCCCTTTAGGACTGAAGCAAACTGGCGTGGCTAATTAGACATGGACGAAGTTCTGCTTTTAAAGTACTTAGTCCATCATTTCTGTTCACGTTTTCCTGGTTTTGCAAGACAGAACTACACAGAAGAGGTTCTACATCAGTTTTAATGCATTATCCTTACACTGGGACGAGGCAATTAGCAAAAGGAAATACTACGTTGAAAGATTCTCTTTTTTTTTTCTTACGTACTAGCACTAAATCACATGTGTATAACAAGATTGCTTTCGGATACATAGAGTCTAACACACAGGAAGAGCTAGCAAAGAACGAAAACAGATGATAAATCACCAACGTCTAATATGAACATGCTAACTCACGAATAAGAGGCAGATAGATTATAGCATTCAGGCATTTCTATCGAAAAAGGGTCACGACAATAATCTGAGTTCAGGCCAAATACCAGGAAGGAAGTGACTGAGTGTTTTCCTGCAGACAGACGTAATGATATCAATCGAACCTCAATTGGGTTAGTGAGTGTAAACCAGAAATGTCATAACAAGCAAAATGTAAACCACAGATCAAAATAGTGAGTGTCCCTGACATATGCGGTGAGCATCGTTCGCATCAGGGGAGGTTATACTACCTGTTCATCAGGAAAACAAACATGCAAGAGACATATATAATGCTTGGCGCACAGGCTGATGTCGTCACAATATGGAGGGGGAGACTTCGAATTGGATTTCTTTACAAAACAGTCGCACATTAGTTCCTCAACCGTGAGCAAAGTCAGTCCAGATATAGCAAATATTCATGTAGCCAGTGTCATGCTGAATATCAAAATGATGTTCACCAGAGGAAAGAACAGAACCAACGAACGGGGCAGAGAACCGAGATCAACCGAGACAGACTAAACATTAATGAGGGCGAGCACTACTCATTGGGGCCTCAAGGGTTAACATGAATTCCAGAAATCATAAGAATAGTAGCTTATAGGAGTGTTCGAAAACGACATTTAAAACAAAGAACAGAGAACGGAGAGTAGAAGCGAAAATCGAAAGAGAAAGAGGGATTCTTCGATACCAGCACCGGCGTTAGCGCGGTGAAATCGCAGACATGTATTATCCCTTTGTTAAAGATTCATTTGCGAACCACGAACGGAGGGGAGAAGATGTAATGGAAGTACGTTTTCGGAAATGACTTCAGTGAGAAGAAGGATGAGATGGCATTCCACTTACTCTGCTAGCAAACCGAAGAAGAACCACACGACGATGATGCCAAGGGAGTCGGGGAAGTCCGACTATACTGAGACCGGTATGGAGTATCTTATTTTTTTTGAAGTTGTGGAAGGGAAGGTGATTACCAGTGGTGATTATTGGTTAACGGAGATGATTCGGGTTGGCAGACAATGAAAGTGGATTTCTGGCGAAGATGGAAACGTGGTCTGTGGAGAATGATGGTGATGAGGTGAAGATTGGATAGGAAGACTGAGATCAGTTTGAGGCGGACGAGAGAAGGAATCGAAGAGGAAAGGAAAAAAAACGGAGCGAAGAAGTTGGCCGCCGGCTGGGTTGGGATCGAGAGAAATTTCGAGCTCAGAGGAGATGATGATTTGCCGATGGAAGAGGATCTTCAGTCCGTTCTCCTCTGCCCCAGGATGAAGGTGGCTCGGCGCTTTTTGAAGGGAGTCCGCCCTCTTCAACTTTCGATACCGAGGGAGCATGCAGGGATGGGGTGGATTTGGCTCTTCCCTTCTTGGTTTCTCCATTCTCAGGCGTGGGTAAGGTATATTCAAAGCGAAGTCGGGACGTTTTCCCAGGAACATCAAAAACAACGAAAAATATCGGGGACTTCAAATGATGGGTAAAAAGAATTAAGAATGTTCCAAAACAAGAACAAAAAAAACGGGCCCGTAAGTCTGCTACTAGTGGGGGTATATTTTGAATGGTTGGGCTAAAAACAGGTCCAAACTAGGGTGGGCTACATCAGATCCAAAATCGGATACCACACAAAAGGAGAAAGGAGCATCTACTGGGTTTCGAACTCGTGACCTCCGCCCTCCTCACCCACACTCCACCAATTAAGCTGTGGTAACTTTCGATAAGTAGTGGGAGGAAAACCAAATAACATCTATGCCTCGTGCTGAGATAAATAAAGAAAACGATTTCAGCTTGTACCAGGAATCGAACCCACAATCTATGGGTTGCATGGTGGGCACCTTAACCAGCTGCGCTATGTCGGATTTCAGTATGTTCATGCGAGAAATAATACAAGAGCCCTAATTTCAACTGGATAACTCCTCTAAAAATGCTACGAGTTTAAAAGAAAGTATACAAGGAAAAAAGAGAAGACTAATCAAATGGAATGAAATTATGGAATGTAAATAATAAGATAAGTAAATAAAACAAGATGAATGGGTTTAAAACCGGATTATTGTTTGAAAATTCATTTTTTGGAAGATCGTGTTTTATGAAATGCTTTGAAAAAGGTTATAAAATGACGGTTTCGTTATGGCACGCATGCTAATATGTTTTGAAAAAGAAAGGCGACGACCCCTCTTATTACTTCGAAATTTGCTTTATGGGGTGAGAATTTTTGGTGTCTACAGATGGCTCCCCTTGATTCAATTCTACAAGCCCTTGTAGAATTGGATCAAGGTTGACGGGGCGCCAAAAATTTCACAATGGTTTAGTGGTGCATAGGGATGCGACTGTGAGTGTATGAATGTGATTGAAAGCACAAGGACTTATGACGAGCCTAGGATACTAACAATCTGATTTGGTTTAGGGTGCACGAGGGCTTAGGAGTGCCTCAACTGGACCTCTTGATATCCAGTCCTAGGGCTTATGACGGGCCTAGAATGCGATTGAGAGTACGAGGACTTAGGAGTGCCTCAACTAGACCTCTTGATATCTAGCTATAGGACTTATGACGAGCCTATAATACTAACAACCCGATTTGATTTAAGGCTCACGAGGGCTTAGGAGTGCCTCAACTGGACCTCTTGATATCCAGTCCTAGGGCTTATGACGGGCCTAGAATGCGATTGAAAGTACGAGGACTTAGGAGTGCCTCAACTAAACCTCTTGATATCTAGCTATAGGACTTATGACGAGCCTATAATACTTTGAATGGGTACCATACTAGTAGTGTAATAGCTGCCTAGCTGATGGATGTGAAACGATTTCGCACTAGTAGCGTAATAGCTTGCCTAGTGAAGGAAAATGTGGGACCGTACTAGTAGCGTAATAGCTGCCTAGTAGGCGGATGTGAAATGATCTCGCACTAGTAGCGTAATAGCTTGCCTAGTGGAGGAAAATATGGGACCATACTAGTAGCGTAATAGCTGCCTAGCAGGCGGACGTGAAATGACCTCGCACTAGTAGCGTAATAGCTTGCCTAGTGGAGGAAGATGTGGGACCGTACTAGTAGCGTAATAGCTGCCTAGCAGGCGGATATGAAACGATCTCGCACTAGTAGCGTAATAGCTTGCCTAGTGGAGGAAGAGTGGTGGGACCGTACTAGTAGCGTAATAGCTGCCTAGCAGGTGGATGTGAAACGATTTCGCACTAGTAGCGTAATAGCTTGCCTAGTGGAGGAAGATGTGGGACCGTACTAGTAGCGTAATAGCTGCCTAGCAGGCGAATATGAAACGATCTCGCACTAGTAGCGTAATAGCTTGCCTAGTGGAGGAAGAGTGGTGGGACCGTACTAGTAGCGTAATAGCTACCTAGCAGGTGGATGTGAAACGATTTCACACTAGTAGCGTAATAGCTTGCCTAGTGGAGGAAAATGTGGGACCGTACTAGTAGTGTAATAGCTGCCTAGCAGGCGGATATGAAACGATCTCGCACTAGTAGTGTAATAGCTGCCTAGTGGAGGAAAATGTGGGACCGTACTAGTAGCGTAATAGCTGCCTAGCAGGCGGATATGAAACGATCTCGCACTAGTAGTGTAATAGCTGCCTAGTGGAGGAAAATGTGGGACCGTACTAGTAGCGTAATAGCTGCCTAGCAGGCGGATGTGAAACGATCTTGCACTAGTAGCGTAATAGCTTGCCTAGTGGAGGAAAAGTGGTGGTACCGTACTAGTAGCGTAATAGCTGCCTAGCAGGTTGTGAGTATTTGATTGTGAACGAACTTTGTGGGTACATGCAAATGATCTCCGATGTAAGATGTTCAAGAATAAATGTATTAATTGAATCAAACTCCCTGTTTGTGGATGTAGATTTCTGTGTGAGCAGACGGCTCCAGAGTTGTTTCAAATTTTGAGATGACTTTGGCATGTGGTGATGGCTCCGGTATGAACTGATGGCTCCAGATTACGTTGATGGCCCCGGTGCGGTCGGGTGGCTTCAGTGTGGTCGGAGGGCTCCGACATGATTCATGACCCCATTATGAGCAACGGCTCTGGGGTGGTTGGTGGGTTTCGATTTGAATTGAGATTTTGAGTCGAATGGTGGGTTGATGTGTGATTGGTGGACTGTGTCGTGTTTGACGTATTTTGATGTGGTAGATAAATTCTTGGTCATGTATGGACGGCTTCGGCCTGGTTATGACTTCAGGGTTCTCTCTTGATGGCTCCAGGATAGCTCGGGATGGCTCCGGAAAGGGCTACAAGATGGCTCAATTTGGTGATAGCGAGGAAGAAAGGGGCATTTTTCCTTTGAGGTGGTCGCACCCTGGGCGGGCTGCCTACGTACTCAATTCCGTATTGAGATCAGACCTGACGTAGTTCAAAACTCTGTGGGCAAGACCCTAGTGACGAAATGGCTTTGGCGTGGATTTGAGGTGGCTCTCATATTGTTCTCGGACTGTTGGGATGACCCCTGCGTAATTCCAAGGATGGTTTCAATGTCAGATAATGGCTCCCGTATGGCTCCAGCTTGGTTCTGGATATGGTGTTGATGAGGTTCAAGCATGACACTGGATGGCTCCGAGATTGTCTTCGTACGGCTTAGGATGGCCTTATTTTGGTTCGATGTAGCTCAAAGGTAGCCTGGGATGGCTCTGAATGCTTCGATGTAGTTCGAGGATGGCCCCGGGTGGCTTCATAATGATTCGACGTAGCTCAAACATAGCCCGGAATGGCTTCAACTTGATTTCCTTTGATAGGAAGTTTTACTTCAACTGCAGCAACTGAAGTCGACACTCTCAGCGAAACTAGGCAGAGTTCTTACCAATTAGATGTTGACGATGGAGTGCTTATGATGCATGCAAATATTAAATGCTAGATACGATGCAAAATGCATATGCAGTTTTTATAGAGAAGGTACGGTCCTATCTCTATTAATATGAGGTTTACGAATATAAGACATCTTCGATTCGATCTTGAATGATTGTTGAATTGGAAGGCGTGAATCATTTTCCTCTCATGCAGGGATACGGGTCAATCTCTCGTGAGTTTGGCTGTGTGTGCAAAGCGGTGTGATGATACTCTCGATGCTTAGGGCAGTATTTTCCTGAGAATTTCCTTTTTGAGGTTATGGACTTTCCGTTCCTCACAAATTCCTCTCCTGCAATGGGGTAGGCTGATTATGATTTGGTGGTTTAGTCGAAGAGTCACTCGCACTCTAAAGACCTTGTGAAGTAAGGTCGCACTCATTCACTCATAGTCCCTGTATTGTGAGGTGGGACATGTTGATAACAAGCATGAAGCTTATGATTCATGTTTCAGATCCGATACTTTCAGTTAACGTTCACCAACTAACGAGTCGGAGGTCTTTCATTGGGTTATAACGGGGTTGTGAGGTGTGATGTACGTCACTTGGGACTGGAGGGTTTATTTGAGAATTGTGGAGCTTTTGTACAATAGAGGACATGTTTCACCTTTACCATGGGTGGAATGATTAGACGGGTTTTGATAACCCCTTATCGGTTTCTTCGAAACATCAACGGTCCTTTTGATTTGTTCTCCTCATTCTTGCCTCTTCTGGTGTTCGATTTGAACTTTCTTCTCATTTTGTTTTTTGAAATTGCATTTGGCTCATCAACTTTCTCAAGCATTCTCCACTTTGTATTTTGGCTTTCACCTTTGGAGTTGCATTGACTCGTCGATCTTCTTGAACATTTTCAGAGTTATTTTTTTGGTGTTTGGCTTTGAAGTTGCATTGACTCATTGATTTCTTCAAACATTTCATTTGTTGTTTTCGTGAAAGATGGTGGGGAGGGGCCATGGCTCCGGCTCCTTCGAGATCCTCTATTGCAGGGGTAAGTGTGTATATATGGGGTGGCATGTTGTGGAGTTTCTTTTTTGTAGAAAGAGTTTTTCATGAAAGGCTCAGCGGGGCTCACTAAGGGATTATGTACAGGACAATCAAGGCTTTTTTGGTTTTGTGAAGGTTTTTATTCCTAAGTGCCTCGTCATTCTCATTAGTCAATGATTGTTTTCTTACTATTCTCGGATCTTTGCATGAATCACAGTTCGTGTCTTGTTATCAACATTGATCTCGCTATGAATTGTGTCTCTCCATGTGCTGAAGGAATGCACAAGTCGCTCATGGTTTTACCTTTATGGACTCGCCCTATCTTCCCTCATCGCTCGGTGGATGGTCCAATACCCTCTTTTGGAATTCAAGAGAAAATACCGCTCTTCGCACACTACTCACTTGGTTTGTGGTGCTGATTTTGATAAGACCCTTGTGTTCGTTGATGGGTCGAGTGTTTAGCGGTTCACGCACTCTATTCAAACAATCAATCAAGATTTTCGCCAAAGACGTCGTTTCGATACGGGAGTATGCAAATGCAACGATCTACCATGCAATGTGTCGTGATAACATGGAGTTACTATGTATAGGATGTGTCAAATGCTGAAAATGATGAATAAAGATGGTTGACTTCAAGTTTTGACTGAATGTTTTTTTTTTTGATGCAATGCATGCGTGGTAAGGCTACATCTAGTCTCGCTTGAGTCGGTTCCAGTTGATGGTCCATGAAATTCATCCCGTCAGTGTCGGTCCTGGATATGGTCTAACAGTTGGGGTTGCTCGAGCGAGGTCGGGTTGGTGATTGACTCCTGGATTTTGGATTTTAGGGAGTGACAACTCCCGCATGGTAATCCCACGGTATGACACGCTCTTTCCCTTTTAGTCACTGACGTGCATGGTGATCCTGAGTGGAAGAGGTTTGAACTCGGTTTTCTTTTCTATCCCTCTAAGATCGGGCTCTAGCGGTCGAGATATTGGGATGAAAGTGTGTGTGGTGTGGTGACAATGAAACACATGACTATAAAATTTTTCTGAAGTGGACAGGACTTGTACGTGTTTGACGAATTTGAACTGACTGAGAATGCATAACACTTTTGTAGTAAATGCAATGCATGTAGTTTGCTTAGTGCTCGGTTGTATTTGTTGGTGGTGTTTATTTAGGGGATGCCTCCTGTAGATACCGTGAATTTTCACCCCATAAAGCAAAGTTGATGAATGACATATAACTGTGAGGGGTCATCCTTCATTCATTTTTTTATTATACGTGCATGCCAAAAGAAACCAAGCTTTAGAAAACAATTTCGAAAACGCGTGTTTTCAAAGTGGTGGATTTTCTCAATATAAATTTTTGACGCTCGGTCGTTCGCAAATAAAATAGGGAGTGGGGAACCCTATACACATTGATCTAAATAAATTCGAAGGGACTGTATACACCTATACATGTACTCTATTTAGAAATGGACAAGAGAGAAAAGAAATCATAGGGGAAAACCTATACATCATCAATTCTAAAAAGTCATTAAAATGGGAGTTTTAAGCTAAACTTCTTCTGAACTCTTCCGGTCCGTCTTCGGCCTTCTGAATGACTGCTAACGCTCGGCCTCCTGGTTGGCCGCTCGCTCGCCTTTGGGTTCTTGACCGGCTGCTCGCTCATTCTTCGGGCTCTTGACCGACTGCTCGCTCGTCTTCGGGCTTTTGCAGCGAAGCAAAACGGTGATCAAACAAAACGGGTTGGTGTTCTTCTGATTTTCAACAATTTGAACTCGAACCGGTGTCGCTAGTCTTTATGTCACTTGACTCGGGTTGGTGCAACTCTGATTTTATATTTGAACGGTTGGTGTTGGCCTTCCTGTTGCTCGGCTAGCTCCACGGGATGGTGCGCCTCTGATTTCTGGCTCGATCCGCGTAGTTGGTCTTCATGCTGCCTCGTTTGCTCCGTCGTGGGGAATGAGGGATATTTTTGAGAAAGGAAAGGTGAATGATTGAGCACAAAATCATTGTGAAAATCCACCACTTTTGTGAAAACACCAAATGACTAGTACGCTCCACGGTAATGGCCGCTGCTCTTGAAGGTGGGATGAACTTCAAAAATAGCGGGTCACAACATGGGGACTAAATCATTTATTTTGAAATACGTTTGTGAAAAACAACTTGAAAAGTGTTTTCAAAACAATTTTGAAAGAATGTTGGTGAAGAGTGTTGTTTTAAAAATCATTTGTAGAAAGTAGGTTTTTCAAAATCAATTTTTTTGAAAATTGTTTCGGAAATATCATTTTAGTGAAATAAACTTTTTAAAGAAGAATTGACAAATTTTGAAAACCCCATTTATGAGTAAATATTTTGTGGAACTTTAAATTAAACGAGCTCGTAAAACAGCTTTTAGGGACATGCAAACGAGAATTCTGAACATTTTAAAACGGATTGGTCTGAAAAAGTGGTTTGCACACATGTATAGCATAAAGTAAATCGTGGCTATATTCAATGTGGAGCTGTAAGTGTTAATGTTGGGATAATCACTTTCCAGGTCAATTATGTTTCCTTTTCACCGGGGGAACCATCGTCCCTTCACTGTCATCTCTCGGGGTTCTTCTCTGCTATGCCCCTTGCGAGGCACGTTATCAAGAAAGTCCGGAGTGCTTAAGTTCGAAAGGTCAGGATACCCGAAGTGATAAGGAAACATACGCCACGGCCAGTGATGATCCGACAACACGCTCACTTTTCGGGAAACTCGGGGAAGTACTGCATGGGAACGGGTCTCTCGTCATCTGCACGGTCAGGTGTGTCTAAAGTCAAAATTATTCACTGACTACGTTGTGCCATGTATGGGTATCCGGTAAATACGGGATCCTCTATGGACGTGTAGCGTGACATCGGGCTTTAGAGACACCCGTGGTGCAGAGGAACAATGGAGAACTGAGCCCATGCAATCTTTAGGGTAGGGCAGAAGGGTGGTCAGACAGGCGGCATACAAGGGGGTGACTTCCACAAACCCGTCTTAGACACCGGACCAGGTAGCTGGACACTGAAGGCTCAGAGTTCACTATATGCTGGCTTCGACTCGGATAATAGAGGATATTTTTGGATCATGAGCTCAAGGTGTTGGTCGGAGACCGTACCGCCTCGTGGGCTTGTTCACTGAGAGAGTGACCCTAGCTCATGGGGAATCAACCGTGGACCGATTGGGGATCCCATGACATCGTGGATAAAATGGGTGACACAGAGGAATGCATGTCCTAAACTACCCACCCCATGCACCCCACAATCGCAATATAAATATGAAAGCAGTAAATAAACCAAATGAAGTTAGCACCAACCTATGTACTAAGTGTTTTATCTTGAGATTAGTGATTCCAAATTGGTTGTTTATTACCCTAAAGGGAAGTTAGCCTCATTCACACCTAAGTGTCTCTTTCTAATCGTGAGCTAATTATTAACCCAATTGTTACAATGTTTGTTGAGGATCTAATAAGTCATATTTGTCCTCATCAGATACACACTCTTAGTGTGGAGTAGAGTAATCCTAACAGTTTGAAATGAATCCCTTGAAGGTTTTGAAAGAAGTGGGGAATCCCGACAATTTTGGATGGAGTTCAGTCTTCCCCAGCGGAGTCGCCATTCTGTGGAGGGTGATTTTTCGGTATGAGGGGGGGTCTATCTAAAAGCCTAGAAACTGCCATTCTGTGGAGGGCGAAAACCCGTTATTCATGGCATCCCTCAAATACCTACTAAATCGTCCGTCTTTCCCAGAAAGCATAAAGGGGAGTGCAAGTGTGCACTACACCCGCTCTCAATGGGCTCCACGCGGACTTATGCCTCTATAAGGCGGAATTGACTAGAGTCGCCACCTAGTTTGACCTAAGAACTAGGAAAGGAAGAGAAGGGTGGGTTCTAAGAAACCATTGGTTGACTCTGAGATTGTTCCCTATGGATAGGGCTTATCTGGTCGCGTCAGAGATTCTATTGTGGGTTCGTACTGGGTTACACCCCTTAGAAGTGGCAACGACCACGACTTCGGATTGGTGCCCGAGGAAATCTCGGTCTCCAATTGTCGGGATTGCCCTCTTTCAAAACCTTTTTAGAGAGATTCAATTTAAAGCCAAAGGATAGGATCGAGTATGGATTGAGGAACAGATGATTTCGAAGAGTTTGGAGAAATATACTGGTCTTGAGACATTGATTGGTGAAGTTCGTTTGAATGCTGAGAGGTTCGAGGTTGTTTCGACTTTCACGAGGTTAAAAGGACGCTGGAAGTTTTGAGGAGCCAAAGGGTACTTTGGTTATTATATTTTTTGAGTCTAGGGATGTCCGGATCATTCGCTGGAACTACGGAGCTTCTTGGTCATTTTGTAGGGCTTAGGAGTATTTCGGTCATTTTATAGAGCTGAGGGGTATTTTGGTCATTTTGTAGAGCTGAGGGGTATTTTGGTTATTTTGTGAAGTTGAGAGGTATTCGGATTCTTTGGTGAAATTGAGGGGTGTTTCGTGTTTATAAAGCTTGGATTTTTGAATAGTCAAATCTTGAGGTATGCGAGCGGATATTTGGTTTACCGGTGTATGGATTTTGAGAATGTTTCAGATTTCTGATCACTAGGGTTGTTCGGGAGTATCTAAGAATAAAGGGTCACATGTTAGTGAGACTTAAAACTCCGAGTTTGCTTAGGAAAGGACTGGAGAATGTCTATGGGTTAAAGCTCTAATGGAAGGATGGGATGGATTTGTTTAGAATTGTCTCTCTTAATATTTTAAGACCAAAAATCATTTTTTGTTGTAAAGGGTGGATAATCCCGAGGGATTACCCTATGTACCCCCTCGAACACGACACTTAACTAATAATAAGTGCCGAGGCTCGAAAGATGGGGCAATGAATTTATGTCGAAAAGTTGGGTTCAGAGAGAAACATCATGAAGGAGATGTTCTCAGTCGAACCCTAATAACGTTTCTAACTCCCGGGTTTTTAAAACATTAAAAATCAAAACATTGAAATCGAGTGGAAGGGAGCTAGACGATTCTAAAATCCCGGCTGCAACTAGGAAGGTCGTTACTTCCCTAGCGCCCCGCCTCGTAGAAATCTAGGCTGCAATTAGGGGAGGTTTGTCACCCTAATGCCCCGCCTAATGAGATCCAGACTGCGACAAGGGAGATTATGACCCCAGTGCCCCGCCTCGGATTTTTATTCTTGGGAAGGGAGACAAGCGATGTTCTAACCATGGAGGAAATGTTTTGAAGGGGTTAGACATTTCTTACTCCCTGAAAACGGTTTATTTGAGTTGGAAACTGAGTTGGAAAACTTTTGAAGTTGTTCGGAATTCTCGGTAAAGAAACACTGATTTTGAGAAATGTTTTTAGGAGAAAACTTTCTGCATGTGAGAAGAACTTTCTGCGTTTGAGAAGAGTTTTCTGTGATGTGAGAAGAGTTTTTCCTTTAAAATTCCACAAATTGGTTTCTTTGATAAAATGATGGTTTGAAATTCTTTTTAGGTTTTTTTTTTGGATTTTGAAAAGAATTTATAAGTCGGGTTTGAAGTGAATGCGTCGAAATTGAGTTGAGATTGAAAACGAATTGGATTTGAATTGGATTGGGTTTGAATTGAATTGGGCTTGGAAACGGGCCAAGTCAAAGTTAGGCTTGGTCAAAGTCAAAGTTTAGGGTTGGTCAAAGTTGGACCAGGTTGGGCCTTGGTCAAGGTTTAGACCGGGTTGGGACTTGGTGGATCGAGTAGTCTTTGAGTCCAAATGAGTTTGGGGATGAAATGGGCTTGGGCCGAATTAGGCCTTGGTTAGAGTTTTGGACCAAGTTGGGCTTTGATTGGGCTTGTGGGCCGATTTGGGCCTTGATTGGTTTTTTTGTAAGCTTGGGCCAATTTGATTTGGGTCGTGGGTCAGTTTGGGACTTGGGTTCTTTTGTGGGCTTGGGCCTTTGTTGGGCTCGGTATGGGCCAGGTTGAGTAGTGGGCTTGGGCCGCGGGTTTTTTGTGGGCTTGGGCTACAGGTTTAATGGGCCTTGATTTGGTCTTATGGGCCTTGGTTTGGTTTTATGGGCCTTGGTTTGGTTTTATGGGCCTTGATTTGGTTTTATGGGCCTTGATTTGGGTTTGGGCCGATGGGCCAGTTTGGGTAATGGGCTGATGGACTGATGGGCCGGTTTGGGTAATGGGCTGATGGACTGATGGGCCGGTTTGGGTAATGGGCTGATGGACTGATGGGCCGGTTTGGGTAATGGGCTGATGGACTGACTGGGTTAGTGGGCCGATTTTTAGTGTTTGGGCCAGGTCTGAATGGTCCATCTTTAGAAGGTTGGGTCGGGTTCTTTTAGAACGTGGGCTCTGAGTCAAAATTGATTTCTTTGAAGGGATTTGGATTTTGAAGAAACAATAATTTTAAATAGAAAGTTGAGAGACAATTCACACTGGTAACGAGGAAATGAGAGTACGGGAAAGCTGCTACGATTTGAGGAATTCCAATATCAAAGTAGAGTGCTAAAACCCTAGGTCTTTTCTATTTATTCATTTTTTTTTTGGGTAAAGTTTTTTAATGAAATTAAAGGTAGTTTGGGATAGGCTTTAAAAGTATGGAAGGTATTGTTCCCCACCAAGCAAATAGAAATGAGCTAGTTGTGGGGTACCCTCAAAGGCTTAAAAGAAATTCAAAGTTTTGGATGGTATTGCTCCCCACCAAGCAAATAGAAATGAGCTAGTTGTGGGGTACCTTCCAAGACTTTGATAAAAAAAAGAGGGCGACCTAGGGGGCTACCTAGGGCTTAATAATAAATACCAGAATAGAGAAGAAATACGATAGACAGAGATACAACATTATATACATGATTGAAAGAACAAGTTAGCAATCAAGATAAACAACAGATCAAAATGATAATCAAATATAATAGAACGTTGCTGGCCAAGTTCTAAGAGGGTTCTCTTGTTTTTTTTTTTATTACGACCAATGACCAAACAAAGTTGCTAATTCGACACAGAAATGATAACAAAAACCACAAAGTACTCTTAATTCTCATCTTTTTTCAAGTTTGCTCCTGGTTATTTTCTAGTACTTTCCCTTTACTAACTTCATTTGATAAACATGCCTCAAACCCGTAAAGGAAATGACCCTATAAACTAGTTATCAAGTCAACAGAACATGCTCCGAAACCTTAGTGCATCAAGTGACGTGCAGCATATTCATATACATCATTTACTTCCCCTTTAGGACTAAAGCAAACTGGCGTGGCTAATTAGACATGGACGAAGTTCTGCTTTTAAAGTACTTAGTCCATCATTTCTGTTCACGTTTTCCTGGTTTTGCAAGACAGAACTACACAGAAGAGGTTCTACATCAGTTTTAATGCATTATCCTTACACTGGGACGAGGCAATTAGCAAAAGGAAATACTACGTTGAAAGATTCTCTTTTTTTTTCTTACGTACTAGCACTAAATCACATGTGTATAACAAGATTGCTTTCGGATACATAGAGAACACACAGGAAGAGCTAGCAAAGAATGAAAACAGATGATAAATCACCAACGTCTAATATGAACATGCTAACTCACGAATAAGAGGCAGATAGATTATAGCATTCAGGCATTTCTATCGAAAAAGGGTCACGACAATAATCTGAGTTCAGGCCAAATACCAGGAAGGAAGTGACTGAGTGTTTTCCTGCAGACAGACGTAATGATATCAATCGAACCTCAATTGGGTTAGTGAGTGTAAACCAGAAATGTCATAACAAGCAAAATGTAAACCACAGATCAAAATAGTGAGTGTCCCTGACATATGCGGTGAGCATCGTTCGCATCAGGGGAGGTTATACTACCTGTTCATCGGGAAAACAAACATGCAAGAGACATATATAATGCTTGGCGCACAGGCTGATGTCGTCACAATATGGAGGGGGAGACTTCGAATTGGATTTCTTTACAAAACAGTCGCACATTAGTTCCTCAACCCTGAGCAAAGTCAGTCCAGATATAGCAAATATTCATGTAGCCAGTGTCATGCTCGAATATCAAAATGATGTTCACCAGAGGAAAGAACAGAACCAACGAACGGGGCAGGAGAACCGAGATCAACCGAGACAGACTAAACATTAATGAGGGCGAGCACTACTCATTGGGGCCTCAAGGGTTAACATGAATTCCAGAAATCATAAGAATAGTAGCTTATAGGAGTGTTCGAAAACGACATTTAAAACAAAGAACAGAGAACGGAGAGTAGAAGCGAAAATCGAAAGAGAAAGAGGGATTCTTCGATACCAGCACCGGCGTTAGCGCGGTGAAATCGCAGACATGTATTATCCCTTTGTTAAAGATTCGTTTGCGAACCACGAACGGAGGGGAGAAGATGTAATGGAAGTACGTTTTCGGAAATGACTTCAGTGAGAAGAAGGATGAGATGGCATGCCACTTACTCTGCTAGCGAACCGAAGAAGAACCACACGACGATGATGCCAAGGGAGTCGGGGAAGTCCGACTATACTGAGACCGGTATGGAGTATCTTATTTTTTTTGAAGTTGTGGAAGGGAAGGTGATTACCAGTGGTGATTATTGGTTAACGGAGACGATTCAGGTTGGCAGACAATGAAAGTGGATTTCTGGCGAAGATGGAAACGTGGTCTGTGGAGAATGATGGTGGTGAGGTGAAGATTGGATAGGAAGACTGAGATCAGTTTGAGGCGGACGAGAGAAGGAATCGAAGAGGAAAGGAAAAAAATGGAGCGAAGAAGTTGGCCGCCGGCTGGGTTGGGATCGAGAGAAATTTCGAGCTCAGAGGAGATGACGATTTGCCGATGGAAGAGGATCTTCAGTCCGTTCTCCTCTGCCCCAGGATGAAGGTGGCTCGGCACTTTTTGAAGGGAGTCCGCCCTCTTCAACTTTCGATACCGAGGGAGCATGCAGGGATGGGGTGGATTTGGCTCTTCCCTTCTTGGTTTCTCCATTCTCAGGCGTGGGTAAGGTATATTCAAAGCGAAGTCGGGACGTTTTCCCAGGAACATCAAAACAACGAAAAATATCGGGGACTTCAAATGATGGGTAAAAAGAATGAAGAATGTTCCAAAACAAGAACAAAAAAACGGGCCCGTAAGTCTGCTACTAGTGGGGGTATATTTTGAATGGTTGGGCTAAAAACAGGTCCAAACTAGGGTGGGCTACATCAGATCCAAAATCGGATACCACACAAAAGGAGAAAGGAGCATCTACTGGGTTTCAAACTCGTGACCTCCGCCCTCCTCACCCACACACTCCACCAATTAAGCTGTGGTAACTTTCGATAAGTAGTGGGAGGAAAACCAAATAACATCTATGCCTCGTGCTGAGATAAATAAAGAAAACGATTTCAGCTTGTACCAGGAATCAAACCCACAATCTATGGGTTGCATGGTGGGCACCTTAACCAGCTGCGCTATGCCGGATTTCAGTATGTTCATGCGAGAAATAATACAAGAGCCCTAATTTCAACTGGATAACTCCTCTAAAAATGCTACGAGTTTAAAAGAAAGTATACAAGGAAAAAAGAGAAGACTAATCTAATGGAATGAAATTATGGAATGTAAATAATAAGATAAGTAAATAAAACAAGATGAATGGGTTTAAAACCGGATTATTGTTTGAAAATTCATTTTTTGGAAGATCGTGTTTATGAAATGCTTTGAAAAAGGTTATAAAATGACGGTTTCGTTATGGCACGCATGCTAATATGTTTTGAAAAAGAAAGGCGACGACCCCTCTTATTACTTCGAAATTTGCTTTATGGGGTGAGAATTTTTGGTGTCTACACGGTAGTACCAATCAAAGGGTACTTGGTTGACATAAGTGGCTACAGTAGCACGATTGTTGAATATCGGTATGGAACATACCTCAAGTGTTGGAAATAACCGACAGAGTACTACACAAAAGGTAGTAGCTCAAACTTAACCGACAGTAAGTCGGAAGAAACCAAGGAAATCATTGTAGAATACAATAGATTATCGTGGAAATGAATAGAAAGTTTGTAACTCACCGAATTTGCTCACGGCAAGAAATACCACGCGTCGGTTGAGAAACCGTTATTACCAAGATAAAGGTGATAATCGGGGATGCATAATACAGTAAGGATAATGTATGGAGCAAACTAAGCTCTAAATTATCAAGAGTTGCGCAGCAGAAACTGGTGAACCAGTGAGTCAAACGATGAATGTGAATAGTGAACATGAGTGAATGGCAAACTAATGATGCCTAAAAGCCTCACAGGCCAGGAGCAAAACCAGTTAAGAGTTAAAATAAACTCTAATGAGAATTCTTGGTTAGGGGCTAAACCGCCAATATGGCTAAGATCCTCAAACCAGAACACATTGTGTAATAAACCGCGTGGAGATAAACACTTCACGACGGTAGAATGTTCTAAACCAGTGATTAACTGATTGATTACGTGGGCGTAATCCTTTTTAAGGGGGGTAGAGCGCAGAACCACTTAGTGTCTTTTACCGTACAAGTGTACGTGAACTATGATGTGCATAGCACAAAATGATTTGTTTTGATTATTGGTGTGTGTGTTACATAAACATACACATTCATTCATGGTTAATTGTGGTAATTACACACGGAAGATGCGAATACCCTTGCGATAAGTGTGTTTATTGTGTCAACAAATGTGTGTGAAAGTATAAGTATAAGGGAGTAGAAAAACTCCCGGGGAACTAAAACCCCGACAGTGTATGTTCATATGATACCAAATGTAATATTGTGTATTATATTTTGATAAAAATATATATATTGGATATATGTATATACAGTATTGTGATTTATGAAGAGGTATGACACCAACGTAGAACCTAGTGAGAATTAAATTCCCTAGGTAACTTGATTTAAAATAAATCGGGAAGATGATTGATGGACATAGTTCCACCCTTGGAGATGTAATGATTACGACTAGATGGATTAGAAGATAGAAAATGGTACATGCTTGAATTAGTTGTTGTTTGAAATTAAAGTGGGAGGTGAAACTTGATTATCATGATCAAGGGAAGCCGAACACAAATTGGGGTGGAGAGATAGTTCAACACTGATGCTGATCACATCAAGAATAAGATGCAGTTAACAATAATTGGACTTGGAGTTGTATGGAGCTTTCAAAAGAATTTTAAATTGGGTCTCAAATTTGCAATTGGTATTTTCTAGACTTCAATAAATATTTTAAGATTCTTAGGTGGTATTTTCAAAGGAAGGACTACCTTTATGTGACCTCGTAGAGGATTTTCAACTTGTATCCTTCCAATAAAGGATTTCATTATACTTAACCTCATAGAGGGTATTTTCCTACTACTTGCTCACGAGCTGAGGACGTATGATCCTTTGTCTTAGGACCGGTGACATGAGAAGTATATTTTAAAGATGTATGCAATTGTTTTGATATCCCAAGGGAACGGGGACCAGAGTGTCCATCGCGACCGGTTCTGCGGGATCACAGAGTATATGTACTCAACATGGGTCTCGAACCCATGAAGAGATGGAAAAGGAATTTCTGGTTGATATACATGCTATGACATGTTGTGTGGTATGTGTAATAATTATTATTTTGGACCTTGAGTCCTAATTTGATTGAATTCCGGAAGTGTTATGTTATCAAGACCTATGTGTCTAAAGGATGTTGTGTTATCAAGACCACGAATCTAAATGTTGTTATGTTACCCAGACCAAGAGTCAAAGGGTTGTTATACATGTGCAAATGTTGTTAAGGTAGCCGGATCATCAAGTCCGAGATTACTATGTAAGTATGTTATATATATATATTATGGAGGTGGATGTGTTACCCGGACCGTCAAGTCCGAGGTTGTAATGTAAAGTATGTTTGTTATGGAAGTTTATGTTGCAAGTAATCCCGGTGTTCTAATTCAAATGATGCTAGGGAAGTGTGAACTTCGAGGGCGAAGTTCTTTTAAGGGGGGTAGATTGAAATACCCCAAACCTTAATTGTTAATTACTATGTAATTATAATTTTCTAAGGCTAATTAAGTCCTTAAGATTATTGGTGAAGAAATAAAAACCAAAAAGAATAAGAAAATGCGTAAAAGTCACAAACGTGAACCCCGTATTTAATTATTTTAGGAGGTACATAACCTTCGTTAGAGTGATAAATGTATTTTTATACCTTAATTACACATTAATAACATGTGGGAAAATTCCGGAAGAAAACGGATTCAAACCATGCGTAAAAACGCTAACGGAGTCCTAAAACGTGTTTTTCGAGAAAATCCGAAAACGTGATTTTAAACAGTTAAATGACCCCGTAAAAATAATAGTTGATTATGTAACAATAATTAAACATTAATGGAGTATAATAACCATTAAAATTAAATAAACGAGAAAATTCCGGAAAACGGACCCGGTTAGTGAATAGTACTAAAACCGGGTAAATTAATGGGCGTTTTCTGTAAAAGACGAAAAACGACCCGGGCTATTATTTAATGTAGGCCGGTTTTAATTATGTATACACTCATTAATACCTTGCTAGCTATTAAGTAATGAGAGGACAAATAAGTAAATAAAGCAAATAGTATAAAGTAAAAAGGTAACTTAAATACTTACCTCTCACCTCCCTTCCTTCTTCATTCCACGTTCTTTTTCCCCAGCTCCCTGTTAACATCTTCTTCCTCCTCTGTATATTACGATTCGAGAGGGAGACTCACAAGCCCCATCTTCAATCTCTCCTCTCTTGCTCATTTCTTCACCGAATCGCACAAAAATAGTACCGTTAGATTCGTATCGGTGAGGGCTACGTTTTCCACCCCTCAAAGTCTTGATTCCTCCACCTTCACTTCCATGGGTGTTATGCCTTTTGAAGCTTAAGGAGTTGATTTTGACTCTCCTTCACCACCTTGATGCTCTAAGGTAAAAATACAAGCAAAAGTTCATCATTCCTAGCTTGTTCTTGCAATTTGGAAAAATTTTCCCACGTTGAAAATTTTCTTCCATTTCAGTCGGTTTCTTCATGTCCTTGTGGAGTGGTGGAACTTCATCATTTTTATTGCCAAGCTCTCCTTTGGATACTCTTAAGGTAATATCTAAGCTAGAGCCTAAAATAGTTCTTGAAATACTAGTTTTTGTGTGGAGAACTTGAATTAATTAGGTGTTATGTGTGTATGGGGATATGGTTGTAGTGGCAATCTAGACCCCCTAGTGTGTTGTGAAAACAAGAAGAGAAAGATGGAGAAAGGAAGAGGAAGATGAGAAAGAAAAACAGAAAACAAACAAGGTAAAAGCTCACCTTGAGTTAGTTTTTATTTGACTGTGAATCATATGTTAGGTTGAATTAAGAACCTTGAATTGTGGTAGTCTTGATACTATAATGTGGTGGCTGAATGAGAGTGTCTCAATGGGTTTAAGAGTGCAAAATGAACCTAGGAACCCAAGCTAGTTTATATGTGAACAAGTGGGAATTTAATGTGATTGTTAATGTCTAAACCAAACAGGTGTGAAGAAGTGTTTGTGAGCATATATGGTGTGGTGAATATGCTAGAGAAGTAGGCAAGTGCTGTCAAAATTTGCCTAGGAATGGATAGATTTGGGTGTTTTATTATAAGGATGAAACTAGGTGTTTAAGAGGTGTTAAGTGAGTGGTTAAGGATTTGGAAACCAACTAAGGGAAGTGTGTACAGGAGTAGAAATAATGTCAACTGAAGTGTTGGAAATGGCATTATTTGAATGGTAAAAGAGGGAGCCAAATCTGTTACAAGAAGTGAAGGAAACAAGAAAACTAGTTATGAAAGTGTAAATGATTTTAAGTGAAAATTAACTAGAGCTTGTGAGTGCACTTGGTGCTTGGTTTAAGGAGGTTTAGGTGGGTAATTAAGTGCTTCAACATGTGGATTTAAAGTGGGGAAGATTGGTTAATCAAAGGGCTGAGTAAGGATCTGTAACAGAGTTAGAAAATGTCAATTTTGCAAAATCTGTAGCAGGGTCCGGGACTTAGGTCCAGGACCAAGTCCCGGACTACCCCTGATTTTACCCCCAAGACTTCAATACCAGCTTGGTCCGGGACTTAAGTCCTTGCCCAAGTCCCGGACCACATGTAATTTTAAGCCGAGAGATTTGCCTGCATTATGGTCCGAGACCTAACTCCTGCATGAAGTCCCGGACCAAGTGAAATAAACGGCCGAGAGTTATACCTTGTAATGGTCCGGGACTTAGGATAGGGACCAAGTCCCGGACCACCCCCAGAATCATGCCGTGAGTGTTTTAAAGGTTGTAAATGATGGGGGTTTAAATGTTAATGATGTTTAAGATGTTAAGGAGTTGTTTGGTGACTTATAAAGGTCCTGTGAAGTATAAACAAGTGTTGGAAGTGAGTGAGTTAAGGAATTATGTACACTAAGTTAAACCGAACCAACGGGATAACGGGGTGAGTACGGGAATATTAGAAGTTAACATACCGTAAAACTTTGTTGTTAATAAAACATTTGCATTACTATCAGTTGTTCAAAAACTACCCGGGGAGCGTGAGATGACACGTTGGAGTGAACCCTCGGGAACACGGTAGAGTAACCCACGGTGACAGGTATGGTTTTCTTGCAACCTGTGTCCTACCGGATTACACCGGCTTGTATGCCAATGTGTTTTTCTGTGTGTTTGCCACCTTGCAAGATAAAGCATGAAATGAGTTTACAGTAATTCATTATTGTGGCGTGATTAATTCCGATACCGCTTAACCTTAGTTATGTGTTAAATAATAGTTAGCCGACTTTAGGTTCACATAAGAGATCGGTATTCGGAATAAACGTCCCAACCCATGGGAACGTTCTAACTACGGCTATCCGTGCGTTAGTGTATGTTGTTATTATGAGTGATGTATGTGACTTGTTGGATATGTTGTTGTTGTTATTGGATACAGTTATTCATGTTTGTTAAAAAGGGATATTACTCCCCATATGTGTCTAACCGAGTTAGTAACACTATGTGATGTATGTATGTGGTAAGTTCCATAAGGGAACCTCTAACTAATAAGTATATGTTATGTATGGAGAGGAATCCGGTTGTTCCGGTCGCGCGTGTTGTTTGGGAGTTAATACATATATGAGAATTAACTCCCATCCTGGTATGTTAGGGTTGTTTTCCTTCATTGGATTTCGACCTCCCACTAGCTTAGCCAAAGCTTACCTACCCGACCTCCACATCGGGCTAGGAGGGAAATTATGTATAATGTTGGTAGGGTGTCGATGCCTAAGTTCGCTTCGACTCCCTCTTTGCTATGTTACGGTTGTTATTCCTCCTTAAATTACAACCACCCACAAGCTTAACCAAGGCTTACCTACCTCATCACTATTGGAGCTAGGGGAAATTGTGTATGTTGTGTACGATCCTATATGAGGCTGCCACTCAAGTAAAGAAAGTGTATGTATGTTGTGCTCGGGCTTATATCACCCCGGCACTCTCTAAGTGAAGTTCATGTACTCTAAGAAGAGTGAAATTAAGTTGTGTATGTTACAAAGTGAAGTATGTTGTTATGTTGAGTGTGCTAACCTTATGTCTGTATTCTATTAATGGATGTTTGCTTATAAGCATGATATGTGTGTGAGTTTGTGCATGTTTGAAATAAATCAACCGCATGCTAAGACGACAAATAGTTGTGCGTGGCCCGGTAGCATGCGGGTTGCGGGATTACCATACCAGCAAAGGTGCTGACCCCCTTTGGGGGCTCCCATACTTTTCAGGTACAAGGAACTGGAAGCCGTTCGAGAGTAGGACGGGGTAGTGTTTGTATGTGGTAGTCATGAGAATTGTGGATGTATTATAGGAGTAGTAAGACCGAAAATGTATCGGCGTTAGTTGGTAATTACTCGGTACAGTTGTAATGTAAGTGTATAATGATTGTTGGACATGGAACGGGATTTATGTGTAGTTGCTCGGGAGTTTAGTCCATCAGACCGGTACAATGTATGTAGGTTAGCCTTGTTAGCCACGTGGGTGGCTAACGGCGTGTAACACCAAAGAGTTGAGTTATGTGGTGAGTTGTGATTTCCGCTGCAAAGTGTTGTTAAGGGTGTTATTTGTAGTTGGGGTGTTACAAAAAGGTATTATTGAACCTAACTGATGGTCAACTGTTATAGTCTTAACTCAAGGATTGGTTATTATGTCACTGTCAAAAAAGGGCTAACTTATAAAGAGAGGAATCCATATTGTTTCGACTTTCTGGTTGCGCATTGTGATCACTACGAGAGACTTCAATGGAGAGTCACTCAAAGGAAATCCATCAGCCACATTCGGAGATGGCGGAAGGCACTGCCGTTGGTGCACAGGTTTGACCGGATCGGTCAATTAGCCAGGGCCATAGGGTCAGCTGGTAAACAGTTCCAATGGAACACAGGGGACATTCGTCCATTAAAAATTTATTAAGGTTTGACTTAACATGACACTTGAGGTGGAAATTAATTGGAGAAGGTTAAATGCTTGGCTTAAAGGATAAGGGTCAGGTGGCCAACTAACAAGTACAGATTAATACTCGTATCTTGTTTGGTGATTGTTTTGGATTATTGATGTGTGATTATTGGTTATTGTTATGGATTATTGTTGTGTGGTTATTGGTGTTGTGTACTATTGTACACTGATGTTTACAAGTGAATTGTTATGTGATTGTTAAATAATTACAGTTATTACTGTTATCATTGTAAACCGGTATTTTATGTAATGAATCTAATATCAAGATGGCTAAAATGACTTAAGGAATCCAAATGATTTAAGACTACATTTAGCATACCAGCATTTCGATTGCTGAGCCCTTCAATGGGCCAAACATTCCAGGTTATTGAAGAAGACTCAAGCCGGAGTGCGGGACACGGGGGTAGCTGAAGTGCTTTCAACAAACACCGTTGGTTTTATTATGTATTGTATTAAGAAGGTTGTTGTAATCAGTTAGTTGCTCATTTAGTTGGATTTGGGTTGTAATAATTAGAGTGCTCAGTATCTGTTCGTCATAGTGTGAGGAGTTGTATTGTTGGAAAGAGTAAGGTTGCGTTGTTGCTCACAAGGGTGAGTGACAGCGTGTAACACCAAGGTAGATAGTTTTATTTTCCGCTGCGATTTGTTATTCATTATGCCACGACTTGCGACGTTATTACAGGTTTAGGATTAGGGGTGTTACACTAAACGACATGGGCATTAGCAACAGACAACTGTCACTACAGGTAAGAACATCAACCCAAAACCAAGCCTAACCTTGAATGGAAGAACCAAAGAGGTTACTCAACAATGTGAGTGGACCAGATGTAAGTAATAACCTACAAGGAAGGTATTACGACATACAATGAAGATGGAGGACATAACAACTTTCAATAATAACGGGATGAACTCCCAGAATAATACAATTAATAGCACTCTTCATTGAAGATGTTGATAAACCCCAGAAACTGAATCAGAGAAAACAAATTTAAACAATGAACCTCAAAAGGACTACACCATAGAGTTGGTATAATTGAACAGAAAAAGACCCATAAACGATGGTTAGTATTGCTTGCCTAACTCATTAACACCCAAGTATGATTAGTCATTAACGGGTGGCGTAGCAACGGAAGTTGAACAAAGTATTGACATGGCAGCACATGATACCCAGGGTAAATATCCGACTTAGACACCTGAGGGCAGATGCCTAATAAAAATGAATCCTTAATTGCTAAAAGACGCAAGTCTATGAGAGCGAAGGTATTGTCACAACACTGATTAACATCGGATTACCTAAGTGAACTTCCACAGCAGGAAGCGAGATACATCAACTTATTGTGAAACCCAATATTACATCCAATGATGTGACCCAACATTGACAGAGCTCAGAGAACAAGAGAATTACGTGGATAACCTACAGATGATTAAGAATACAACAATGAACCGAACACCGGCTATCACTTGAGACTAATCAAGCATTAAGGGCCTACGAGCCAAGGATGTTAAATACATCAGAGCTCGAGGCGCAGGAAAACATAGAAGGCTTATCTAGGCCGTGAATGAACTACAACTCGTACATACGAGTGGTTATGAAAACCTATACTAAATTGAGGAAGAATTGCCAGGAAAGGGCACCAATGAGAATGTTGAAATAGTGCTATTGACAGGGGCGGAGAACGAACCATTCCTTTTAGGGTGGGGATACCTCTCCTTGTTGTGAGGCCATGAGTGGGAATAAACCCCTCAAAAAGGGCTTTCACTTCTTAGAGATTGAATACTCTCTATTGGAGAATGGGAACCGTAGACCTTGAAATTACCTTAGAACATTCCAGTTACACATGAATAATATGGAAGGCTTTAGAGACAGACCTCATATTCAACACCCAGGATTTAAGAATCAGCAATCGTCAGAGATAAATATTGTGAGTGCGTAGTATGGCACGTCAAGTGACCAACGCTCAAAAGAGCTTGTGTTCAATGGATGACTTCTTCAGTAACCGGTTAAATTACATGGTAAATAACATCATAAAGGATGAAAGAATGTGAGAGAAATTAGCCTACTTATGAACCTGAGATTGAAGCAGAACATCTTCATATTAAGAGATAACCATTTTACAACACGATACGGCAACCGCCAAACACCGAAATTAGAGAACTCCCAGTGTGTTTACACCATGAAAGGGATTGAATATAAGATGAGTCGTTGAAGTAAAACGACCAAAGAATCACGCCATCAATGGGCAATATGAGAAAGCTAAAGCTACTTCGATAGTGGAGGCCATGAGAATAATACCTGTCGGGTGAATTAAGTTATGGTGCACAGCAAAGCAACCACTATATATAAGCTACCAAATATTGACACGAAAGCAATCAGATTTATGAATTAAAACACGATGTAAGTAAGGTGATGAAATGGGAGATAGACTGTGCAATAACGCCAGTAGCCTGGACCATGTGATGAAAGGTTGCACAGGAAGCACATTGTTCATTCCGTAAGGAGCTGGAAGTGCATTCCTAGTGGATCGACTTGAGAAATGAGATAAGAGGCTCTAAGGAAAGAGACCGCAAATTACTAAGGGATCGAGTCCGTACTAAATACAGAAGGCATAATGCAGTTATGAACCCAGTTGATGGATATTCCTTGATTAAGTTCAAGAAGAACGACATGTGCGTTATCATAGAATGATGAAAGAAGAGATCGACAATAGAATACTTCACAAATTAGCTATAACCAAGCGTGTGACGAACACTACGAGTATACTTAAACGAGATGTGGGATGACCGCACTCCAAAGGAGCTTGTGGGCCTGATGGACATATTTATAAGATAATCGGGTGAGTGACAATGTATCAGTAAGATACCCCATATATGTAAACAAGTAGTGTAAGAAACGTGAGAAGTAGTCGACTTCGTACGACAGTCAGCGATGCAAACTCACGCCAGAACAGCAATTTACCATGAACAATGGAGGAGGAAGAACTCAGTTAAACCAATGAGATTAAAAGAGTCAAAGAACTCATTACAGGAGGAAACAATTAAGATTTATGAAGTGCGAGAAGCACTGACTAGTAAGTATAAACAGTTTATATGTCTCAAGATTTTCGAGGAAACTGTGAAGAGCAATAAGCACTGAACAGTAACTCCAGAGTATACAAAAATCTCAGACTGAGGGTCAGTTAGTGGGAAACAATTCAGACGCTGGAACACGTAATAACAGCATGAACATCAGATCTCCAGAGAACTGGATAGACAAGCTATAACTCATAGAGACCGTGTATAGATAAAGATACCACGCGTCCATTAAGAGACCTTTATTCCTAAATTATAAGGATACAAAGGAGCTGTAAAAGATATTGAAGAGGATAGGAAGGGCAAACTAAGCTCCAAGATTATCAGAGTCACACAGCAGAAGCTAGTGGACCGTATCTTAAAAAGGTTCGATATACCTAACAAAAGAGAAAAAGGAATGATGTGTCTCACATCTTCCAGTCGAATAAAATATACGACATATCTACCAAATACTTTGGAGCCTTAGAGGCTACACTGGAACACAGTTGTAAGATTGGTATAAACACCAATAAGAATCCTTGATACAGAGACTAAGCCATTACCTTGGTGAAGATCCTCTGACCCAATCATAATGTGAGATAGACTACATATAAACATCATGAACCTATGTTCAAGGATGATATAATGTTGATTATGTGGGCATAATCCATTTTAAGGGGGGTAGAGCGTACAATCGCTTAGCCTATATTTTACGTATTGAGTACGTAACCTACAGTGTGCATAGCACAATATAATTAGTTGTGATGTTTGATACGTATGTTATATAAACACATGTATTCATTCTTACATGGTTGTGGTCATTACGCACAATTAGATGCGAATACCAGATCTGTTAGAGGCTTATCTCGTTAACTTCGGTGCGAGAATTCAGGAAAAGAGGAGTAGAAACTCCAGGGGAATTAAAATCCCTACGATATGTATTGATGTGAGACCAAATATGGTAATGTATGAGGTATGAATCAGTATGAGACCGATATAAAACCTGGTAGGAATTAAATTCTCTAAGTAATTGCTGAGAGGTGAATTAAGAATGACTGATGGACTGAGTTCCATAATTTGGAGATGTATTGATTTATGATTATGACTAGAAGGACTAAAAAATATAAAATGCTACATGAATAATTAATTGGTTGTTTGAAGTTGACGTGGGAGGTAGAACTTGATCTTGGCCAGATCAAGGAAAACTGAACACAAATTGGGGTGAAAGGATAGTTCAACACTGATGCTGATCACATCAGGGTCGGATGATTCCTGAAACTCCCTACAAGTGGTCACAATTAACCACGTTAAGAGTAGGTGCAGTAGCATAATGTGGAATTGGAGTTGACATGTATTTTTGGTATTACTCGCTCATGAACTCGAGGACAAGAAAACCTTTGTCTCCGGACCGGTTACTTGAGGAGTATACAACAAAGAATATACAAAGAGTATTTTGATTACTAAAACATGCAAAAGACATGTTGTGTGACAAGTGTGGTAAATATATATATATATATATGGTAGACCTTATGAGTCAGAATGCCTATACAGATATTGAGTGATCTATATGATCTTTTAGTGTGAAGTTACCTGTGTTCTAAGAGATATAGATATATAGGAACTTTGGGGACAAAGTTCTTTTAAGGGGGGGTAGATTGAAATACCCCAAACCTTAATATATTAATGAACTATCTAATTAGGATATACTAAGGCTAGAACGCGCCTTAGAAACATTAGAAGAAGTGTTAAACAACAATTTACACCAAAACATGCTTTAGGAACAATTAGAGCAAAAGGTGTTTTAAAGAGTATAAATAAATTAGGGAACTACCAATAAGTTCCCAAGAGATTTCAAATGTGAAATACCTCTAAGATTAGTAATACACATTAAGCGGAATTAGCGTTTAAACCGAAAACGCACCTTAGAGCACAAAAATGTGCTTTAAAGGAAAATGTGCTTTAAGCATGTATACATGTAAAGAAAAGGCTAATGAGCCTAAATACCACAAATAAATATGGGAACAACAATTAAATGGTCAAAGGAGCCATAGCGTATACACACAAATTAAGTATACAAAGTCCACAGTAAACAGGTACTAAACTGACGAAAGTCAAGGAGAAACCACTAAACGACTTGGTTTAAATTGGAATTAGCAATATGCTATTTCATGAACAAAGTTTCTAGAGGTTGTAAATATATTAAGGAAACATTTAAACTAGCCAAAACAAATTGCATAATCAATGTGAACCCGGAAGCAAATAAAATGGTGTTTTAAGGCATTTTTGGCTATGTAACATACCTAACACATGGTATAAGTCATTATGAACGAAATTAATTCATAAAATGTTACATAAATACAAGGTAAAACAAAAAAAATCAGATCAAATGAGGCTTAGGCTGGTCAACATGAGAGGGATGAGTCACCATGTGTAAATTGCTTTTAAATTCACTATTCCAACTACTTAGACTTTCATTAATTGCCAAAGCATCTTGTCCTGTAACACCCCATCCAACAACAAACACATAATAACAATCTGCAGCGGAAACTCAACTCATCACATTACTTATTCCAATGGTGTTACACGCCGTTAACCACCCACGTGGCTAACAAGGCTATTACATGTACATTTGTATCGGTCTGATGGACTAGATTCCTGAGCAACTACACAATACAATCCTCATTCCATCTTCAACATTTATTATATACATACACTCCCCCTGTACCGAGTATTTACAAACTACTGCCGATAACAACTTCGGTCTACTACGCCTATCATACTCACGCCATTTAAATGGCTACCCATGTATAAACATCTGCCCCGTCCTACTCTCGAACGGTTTCCAGCTCCTTGTACCTGAAATAGAAAAGGAGAGAAAGGGTGGCCCCCAAGGGGCTCAGCACCTTTGCTGGTATGGTAATCCCGCAGCCCACATGCTACCGGGCCACGCACAACTAATTGTCGTCTTAGCATGCAGTTGATTATATTTAAATCATGCATACAAACCATAGACATACAACACATAACATTTCGCCTCAACGGGCTCAACCTATAACCAACACATCCACACTTAACCAACCATCCAATGATTCCTTAAACCCTAGAGTGGCTCTCCTCTAGAACGGAGCTACTTCCTTAACGAACGACGTGTACCCATTAATCGGGTTATCCTTAAACGCCTCTTGTCACAACTGGGATTCATTTCCATGATCCACACACTCCATATCCTACAACATATCTCATTCTTCATATAACATAACATAACAAACCTTTCCTGTTTCGACAGACACATGATAACATCACCATCATTTTAAACGTCCAATACATATATATATATATACCATATCATAGCAAGGGAATTTGCATAGCACCATAACATTACATAACACCATAAAATCGGTTCACACAAGGAACCTTCCACCATAGTTAGTATACCTGTGAGCCTAGGGATTTTTTGCCAATCCCATGTTAAGCTCGTTACCATCCTCGTTACCGTCCGGTTATATAGAACGGTGAACTTATACCCAAGGTGTGTCGGATATAGTAATCCCAAGCACACCGAAATAACATTCGTATGCCCCTGTGGCCCGACGTGAGTCAGTAACTAGCTTTGGATAAGCTAAGGGAAGGTAGAAACCAAATTGGAATACCACCTATACATACACCAAGAGAGCCGAACCGGATATGATATCGACTCCCGTCCATCACACGCGTGGCCGGAACAACCGGACTCCTCACCCCCCCATTAGTACATATACACTTATAAATAAGTAGTTAGAGATCCATTATGGAGCCTACCACATCCACACACCATACGGTATCATAACCGAGTTAAGCACACAAGGGAGGTTCACACACTTGCATACAACAATAATATCCAACTAACTCACACATAGCCGTGGTTAGCACGTTCCCAAGGTTTGGGCCGTCAACTCCGAATACCGATCACTCATGTGTTCCTAGTTTTGGTTAACTAAGGTTTAACACATACTTGAGGTTACATGGTATCGGAGGCCAAATTCGCCACATAAATGAATTACTATAAACTCATTACATGTTTTAATTTTACAAGGTGGCAAACACTCAGAAAAACACTTTGGCATACAAGCCGGTGTAATCCGGTAGGACACAGGTTGCAAGAAAACCATACCTGTCACCGGAGTCCACTTTACCACGTCCACTTATGTTCCTCGAGCGATTCTCGAACAACTGTTAACATCACATGCGTTGTTATTAACATCGGGGTTTGCTTGATTATTTAATGTCTAATGTTTAACTTTCCCCGTTAACTTAGTTACATAGCTTTACATTTTTAACTTGTTTTACTTTTACATTTTGATACAACTTTTCACCCACTTAATTGCCATTTAAACTCACCTAACATGTCCTTAACAACCTTATAACATCATTACCTATCAATCCCCATCATCTCATATCGTTTCATAACCTTAAACAACATTTTTGGTCCGACCGACCTTACCGACCGAACTTGTCCAAGTTCGGTCCATTCCAGAACACATTTCCGTCAAAATTTTCTACTCCGACCGAACTTATCAAGTCCGGTCCTATGTTCGGCCTTTTCCCGAGAGTTTCTCCCCTTTGTAAATTTAGCCCGACCGAACTTACCAGGTTCGGTCCCGGTACCTGTTCGGTTCGGTTCCAGTAACTCAATCCGTACACAGAATACAAGCCCGACGACCTTGCAGTCCGGTCCCCAGGTCGGCCTTTTCCAGAAGCCAATTCTCGCAGGGTAAACTGGGCTCGACCGAACTTGCAAGTTCGGTCGAAAGTTCGGTCTGCCCCAGACCTTTGTTTTCCTTTTCTCATTCAACTCCAAACTTCACCCTTTATCTCCATAGACTCCATAACCTCATTGGGCACTTCAAACACACCTTAGCCATGTTTAAACTCTTTAAATCACTCACCGAAAAACCATCTTATCATCACAATTTCTTACAAGATTCCTAGCACTTGGGATGTTTCTCCTTAGATTTCTAAGTGTAATTCACCAATAATGACCACTACACCAAGGTGTTCCCTCTACACCTTAACATCATCTCCCAAGCATCTCCTTTACTAACAAATTCTCTTTCATAACTCCTTAAAGTGATCGATAACTCAACACGCCTACCTAACATCTTCTCGTCTCTATTCCATCAACATGACCTAAACTTAAACAAAACTTCTCACAAGACTTTAATATCTCCTAAAAAACACTCATTGGATTTCTAGAACCCAAGAAATGCAGCCTATATCCATTATAGCACCTTAGAAAACCTTAATGCATGTGTCTCCCTTAGTGAAGCATGTGTCCAATTCTAACAATTCCTAGTTCACCCAAGTTCATTTAAGCACTTAGAATTCCTTATACATTTACCAATTTCGCCATGGGTTTCTTAGCACATCATCATTCCTAAAACTCATAGTTTCACCATTAAGCACTCAAGAGCACCTAAATCCATCAAGAACATTATCACTCACAAAAATTCACCAACTTACAACATCACAATATAGTGCATAATAAACTGGCTTGGCACTTAGGCCCTTAAATAACAGGGCTCTTAGGCCCTTAAATTGCATAATCCGTAAACACTGAATTTCCCACATAAATAATGCTTTGACCTGCAAATACAACACCAATACATATGTTATTTTATAGTTCTTGAGAACACTTACTAGGTCATGCACCATTTGCTCTTTAGGTAGTTTAAAAGCATTATAAGTTATTTCCTAAGGGCATTAAACCACATTGAGATAGCTTGTTTACCTCTTTTCCTCACAAATTTCTTTCTTGTTTCCTTGTAAAACCGGTAAGGCATTTGGTTCCTTGCCAACAACTAAACAATATACCAACATTGAAATGAGTATATAAGCTTTAAGCTTTATCTCATTGTAAACCCTAGTTACATATATTATCTTAAGGTATTAACATGATTGTTTTACCTTGGAATGGAAAGAGAGCTTGAATATATATCAAGAGAGAACTCCTCCTAGCCCTTGGAAGACTCAAATGAAGCTAAAACAAGCAAGGTAAAGACACCATGGTGAGGTTAATTTTCGGCCATGTACTAAAAAGAGAGGAAATGGAGTTTTCTTTGGTTTTTCCTTACCTTGAAGCAAAGGTGATCAACAAGGCATAAAAATATTAGCTCAAGCCCCTTCCATGGAAGTTCTCCTTGGCACCAAAATGGTGGTTTTGAGGATTTGAAAGGACAAGGTTGTAGAGCTTGCTCCAACTAAGAGAACGGTAGTCTCGGAATTAAATTCGGAGCATGGAGTCATAAGTTACAAGTGAGGAAGGATGAGAATGGCATGGTTCTGTTTGGAAACCGATGGAGAGAGGAGGAAGAAGAAGACCACCGTGGGAAATGAAGGGAAGAAGAGAATGAGAAGATAAGTTTGCTTTTGTTAAGATATTTATCCTTATAAAGTAAATAGTATACTAATTAGTCATTCTTTCTTTTCTTAGTAAACTAACAAGGGTGGTGAGTCACAACACCTTAAAAACCGGCCCCAAATAGTACCTAGGGGTACTTTAGACTTTATTAGTCAATTGTCTCACTTATAACATTATATGTTACAAACTAGTTATAAAAATCACTATTCACCAAAAACAAGGCACATAGAAGTGAAATTTTTGATTTCCCATTGATATAGCCACCCAAATGTGATACTATAGTACACATGTTAATTAAAGAGTAATGATGGACATTTAGCCATTCAAAACTCATTTACAAGACAATTTTTCAAAAACGTGCTTTAAGACTTCTTAAAGCACATTTTGTGTTTTAACTTGTTTCCAAGCTTGGTTTTCTTTGGTAATTGATCTAATATGTTCATTAACATATAAATATGGCATAGGTATGACCATTAGGTCCTATACACATTTACCCCAAGCTTAGAGCACATTTTTGCCCATATTGACCTTAAGGTATTTATTTGTGTTTTGTTTGGTTTCATTGTCTACCAAAGTTTCCTAAGGACTTAATTAGCCCTGTAAGATCATAATTAAACATTATCAAGTCTTGGTAGGCTCTTTGGGTCCTAACCAAGTTCACTCCAACCTTAGAGCATGTTTTTGCTCAAACCGTGTCTTAGTGTTTTATTGTGTTTTACCGTGGTTTAAATGATTCATTTATGTTTCTAAGGCACTTTTTAGCCTTTAAATACCATAGTTTAACATTTACACAATATACCAAGGTTTGGGGTATTTCATGTCCCCTTAGTGAATCATTAATCAGAATCTTACCTGTCAAATGAGAGCTCCCAGGGTCATAGCTCATCCTCTCTTTGAAGAAACAACACAAAACAATTCCAATGTTCTTAGTTTTGAGCCTTAAAGAACACCTTGCCTTGTAGAAATCATAACTTTCTCATCCTAACTCCAAATCACAAGCTTGATAGCTTGTTGGAATCCTCCTTTCAAGCAACCATAGCTCATGAGCCCCCAGATTCTCAGGAAAAACCACAAAGAAGTGCCTTTGATTCTCGAGGTAAAACATTGCCTTCTTGAAAACTTCTTGTTCTTTGGTTTTTGTTACAGCCGATTGGCATGGGATACTAACCCATATTATTCTTCATCTTATTCTATATTTTTGGAGCCAATCTCTCTAGCAAATTGCTGTCAAAATTTCTAAGGAAATCAAGCTTAAATATCAAGCTAATGGTTAATATACAAGGTAAATCCTACAACTACATATTTCAAGGTTCTAATTGTTGATCTATATATGATCTAACATATTGTTCATCTTATTATTTATTGCCGAAATTTTGGTGATTAATATTCAGTTTTTAGCTTATTCAAAGTAAATGTTTATTAAATCTAAGAATAGATTTATATTCCTTGTGATATAAGCTTCAATATAAGCTATCATAAAATACAAGAAAAATTCATAAACTATGGTTTATATTGTGGCCGAAAATTAAGGGTATTAATTGAGTTAGAAAAAAATATCTAACTTAGTTAAATTAAAGGAATTAGTATATTTAAGAGTAATATGTAAAATTTGAGAAGTTTTGGCTATATATTATAATTGCTGAAAATATATATGAGTTATTATGAAATTTATGAAGTTTAGATGATGGGAAAATATTTGTAGAATTAAGTTTACAATTTATAAAGAGTTTATAAGTATTACTAGAATTTATAAGGTTTTTGATATATTTAAAGTTAATAAAAGATAGTATATGTAAACTGCAACTTTAGATAATTAAATCTGGTGGTTTAGAGATAATTAAAATGATTTTTGATGTTCAAAAATCTGTAGGAAAATTAGTTACGAAAATTAGAAATTAATTAGAGTTAAATTGGTTAATAAATGACTTAGGATAAAAGAAAAGACCACACGGGTAAAATGGTAATTTCCCTGGTCAAACTTGGTCAATGACAGTTTGTAAAATGTTTAGAGGAGCTAGAATAAAATTTGTAGCAAAAGATTAGATATTAAAAGGATAAAGGAATAAAAAGTTAAGTTAAATTAACTTTAGGGGTAATGTTGTAAATAATGGAAGGTTAGGGGGTTTGACCGTAAAAGACTGGTCAAACTTGGGTATATTTTGGTAATTGACCAAAAGTATTAAATAAATTAATTAAGTAAGACTTTGGAAGAAATTAGAAATAAAAATAACAAGTTTAGAACTTATTAAGAGTAAAATGGAGATTAAGAGAAAACTATGGGTAAGTAATATAAATAACACATTTTTATGTGTTTTAGAAGGTTAAGGAAATTAAATAAAGAATTTAGAAACAAGTTGTAAAAGAAACAGAGTTAAGACGGGTTTAAACGAGACCCGTATATAAATTAAGGTATATGAGGGGTATAGCCGTAATTTAATAAGTATAGGAGAAATCAATACTTAAAGTATTTTAATGAAAATACAAGTTATATTGGAAAAAGAAATAAATACGTATGACACAGAGTATCATACGGACGTATACGAAAATTTTGGTGTACATGAATAGTAAATACGTATACATGAATAGTGAATACGTATACATGAATAGTAACTACGTATATATGAATAATCAAATACGAGACGTATACGTGAATAGTAAAATACGTATACGTGAATAGTGAAATATGGTGAATAGTAAAATACGAGGCCGTATAAATGAATAGTAGAATATGAGACCGTATAAATGAATAGTGAAATGCGGATGAATAGTGAAAAATACGAAAATCTAATTCAAGGTCCGTATGAGTCTAAAGTTGCTAACTGTGCAACTAAATAACTGCTAACGACGTTAGTGTGTTAATGAATTGGAATTGAGCTCGAAAACGCTCCTAAATGAACGAACCCGTTTAACAGTATACTATTATACCCGGGTTAACCTAGGAAGAGGTTTAAGTTGAAAAGAGAACCAAATTAGTTCTAAGACACAGGATACTAATACTAGTTCTGGTTACAGATCTAGATAGTCAGAGGCATTCGGTGGATTAGGCGAACGTGGGATTAAGAGCTAGCCAATCTCCGGTGTACGGTATGGGATTCTTGTAGCTTGTTTGCTAACGAGGTCTACCTCGGTTTGTGTGCTATGTGTTATTGTGATACGACCAAACAGGATTAAGCATAAAACCGATTTATTGTATTGTTATTGTGCGTACATTGCACACTAACACGACTTGATTCAGAGCTTGTTCATTAACTATGTTTAGTAAACAATTGTATAAGGTTATAAATACTCCCTGTTGTTAGTTGGTTAATACCGAGAGAGGTTTAACTAGCAAATTGTCAATGAGACTTCAACTAACTGGAATTTGGGAGGAGAGGAATCCGGGACTGACTCCGGTCATGCATGTTTAGGTTAGGAGATTGGCATCTGTATCAGATCTGTCTTCCGCATATGGCTCGTCTACGACTTGTCGCCTAGGGTCGACAAACAGACCCGACCAGCTCGAGTGAACAGTTCGAGGTGAGAGGCAAATTCAGGAGGCGCGGGAGGGTCAAGCCTACACCCCTCATAACTCAAGAATTTATGTTTATTAACCCAATGGAGCTAATAACTCATTGGCTAGGGTTACCTTGACCCGACAAAAATAAATAATTCAGTTAGAGAACAACCAATTCTACTAGGAGAATGGTTGACACTTATAAGGTATGGTCAAACACGAGAACTAAACAATTCTCAGGCCTCAGGAGTTAGGGATCTAACTTACTCATTAATGGGCGTCCATTACGACGTTCGATTTATTTGAGCTGTGAATGTTTCACATGAGTGTGTTGTTTGTTATCATACTTCTTATTATTATTTGTATGAGTAAACAATTGCATGTATACAACAAAGTAGTCGTGTGTAACCCTGCTAGCTTGTGGGCTTCACGTTTTCTGTACCAGCCATGTGCTGAGCCCCTTGAGGCCTGTGATTTAAACTTTGCAGGTAGGTACCAGACCAAGACTCAACCTGAGAGTAGGAGCGGGTAGAGTACTACAGGTTGCTTTTACATTTGTTACACGAGTTGTGCATGTACACTCGTTTAGTGTATTACTGAGATGTTAGTATGATGTATTAGGATATGAGATACTCGGTATAAGTGGTGGTTTATGAATTGTAATGTTTTAGATGCTCGAGTAACTATCCAGTTAGTCAGACCGTGACTTGTTAAGAGAATAGGCCTAGTTAGTCACGTGGGTGACTAACGGCAGTAACACCAATTTAGTAGAACTTTTCCGCTGCGTTGTTCATGAATGAGATGGACTTAGGGCGACGATCATTGTATTTGGAGTTGCGGTGTTACAATTTATTTATGCATGAGCGTCCTACGGGACTAACACTACGTTGACTATAGATCGACTTATATAAACATACATATGCGTTTAATGTGATGACATGACGGTTACTTATATAATACCCTTAGTATTATAACTAAGTATATAATAACCTAAGTAAAACACTTAGGTATGAGATACGACATTGTCGGTCTCTAAAACATGGATCTCGAACATGAATACGATCTAGACTACTTCTAGGCATGCGTAAGACCCACTGGGCAGCTAAGTAATAAATTGTATTCTCCATGAAACTAAGAGTATATCTTAGGAAATGATTAAGACATTTAATTCTATGAGAGAATTGTTATGTGATGAGGGGAGGAATCCAGTGTAGTTTACGAACTACCTGGTTGCGCATTTGTGATCACTGAGGGGATACCCGATCGGGTTCCGCTCCAGGAAATTTCCCAACGAGCCCTAATTGGATAGTGGGTCAGATGGTACCTGCTGTTGGTACACGGCTACGGCCTTTATATGGACGCCTTATGAGGCAAAGTGAACGACCAGGGGCCTCCGGACCTCTGGCAACATGAACACCTTTGTGTGTACGGGAGGACTACTGTCCATTGGTAAGGTTAAAATCGGGTTGTCCTAACATGACACCCAACTGGTAAATAATTAAACATGGTTTGGTTGGATGGGGCCTTGAAGGCCGAATATTAATAAGTATGGAAACCGTTCGCTACAAGCGATTATGCACTTTATTGAAATTATTCGATACGTTCGTTTATGCAACTGTTGTTTGTGAAATGTAATGACTGTATTGGTTGGATGGATGACTACGTGTCTATGCATGATTTTTACAGTATTATTTATATCTGTAAACTGGTAAAGCATGAAACCGATCCAATATCAAGATGGTTAAAATGACTAAGTGACCAATAGGGTCTGAGTGCAAACCTAGCATACTCAGCGTTTATCGCTGAGCCTCCACGGCATTGTGTAGTTGCTGATCATCGTCGAAGCCGAAGTGCGGGACCCGAGTAGTTAGGGTTTTGTTTTATTTACCGCACATGGAATATTCTTGTATAGTTATGTTGGGCTTCGGGTTGTAAGATGGTATTGTTGTATATAATCAAGGATGGGTAGACGCTCACTTGTCATCGGTTATGGTTATGGATTTAGTATGATGTATAGGATTTATCTCGTTATCACAGCGGTTTAGTAGCATTGTTTATTCTGTTGTTGGATTTAGTTTCTGCTTCGTTACTCGCATGGGCGAGTAATGGCAGGTGACACCCGAGTGAGAATTAATATTATTGTTTGTATTTCCGTTGTAAGACGTTTTTAATTATGCTACGTGAGGGATTATTACGTATTTATCGAGAGGGGTGTTACATGCTTTCTCTACATATATAACTAACATCAAAACCTTGAAAAAGAGGACATCTACGGCCGCCTCCCACTCGACTTCCCAAAAAAAATAAACATTTGACTATTCTATTCTTCCTCATTTTCCTCACCCGGTGCCTTCACTCTTCTTCTTCAAAACATTTTTTTACGTCGAACAAGGAACAACGATGCTCCAGCCATCTTCATTCTCTCCCTCTCATCTGCCGAACACAGGAGCAAACCTGCTCTATTTTCATTCCCTTCATTCACGATCAACAGAAAATGCATATACTCCATCTTCATTATGCTCATTCATGGTGAACCAGAAGCGTACATACAACTTCACCCTCTTCTTCACGGTACTGAGCAACCCAGTGAGCAAAACTTAGGCCACTTTCCTTTCTCTTCCCCACGGTAATTTACAACTCAAAACTGGCGAGGAGTAGCCACCACTTCCTTCCACTCTCATTCTCTTCTTCACGCAAGCAAGGAAGGAACACACCTGCTCTGCCTCTTCACCGAAAATGGCAACAAGGAACATACCATACTCTCTTCATTTCTTATATACCCAGCAGTCAACAAGGAGCATCATGCTCACTGTCTTCTTCATTTTCTCACTCACGGTAATCTGGCAACCTGGTTGGTGAAACAAGGAACATTTGCTCTACGCCATCTTCATTCTCTTCACTTTTGAGTAATTTTGCAACCTCACTGTCAAACAAGGAAGCACCTGCTTCTTCAACCTCTTCACTATGGTCACGGTAATGTGCTACCCAAAATTGGCAATAAGGAATCCATGCCAACTTCATTCTCTTATTTCCTCACGTTAATCACAATCCAAACTGCCCACAAAGGGCATACAACTCTACACTCTTCATTCTCCTCACTCCCTGTAATTTTGCTCCCCTAAACTGATGAAATAAGAACATACATGCCCTACCCTCTTTTTATTTCTCTCTCACGGTAATTTTGCTACTCCAACTGGTGAATGAAGGAACATACATACTCTGCCCACTTTTTGTCCCTCTCTCACGGTATTTTGTACCCAAACTGGCAACAATGAGCATACAGCTCTGTCCTCTCTTCATTTCACTTCCTCGCGGTAAATTTACACCCAACTTGCAAACAAGTGACACACAGCTCTGTCCTATCTTCATTTCACTTCGGTATTTTGCAACCTCACTGGCGAACGGGAACATACATGTTCTCTGCCTCTCAACCATTCTCTACACTATCGGTAAATTTGCAGAACTGACGAAGAAGGATATGCATGCTCTACGACTTTTCTCTCCCTTCACTCATGAGAAGTCTGCAACCCAAACTGGCGGACAACAAACCAACAATATTCCACACCTCTAGCTCTTCACCAATTTATTCTGTTCGAAAACCCAAGCCAGGGACCTACACTCTCCATGTTGATTCCTCTGGAAAAAACCCCAGATGTTGTTTGACACACTATTTCACTCCGATCTCCATCGATGGTTACCGATCTCCTTCTCCGTCTTCAATAACCGACAACAGAACTCACTGGCTTTAATTGTTTCACCAACACATGACACATGGTGGTCGCTCGATCCCATCACAACATCCATACACTGTTGACGACCATAATCATGCTGCTAGTGCTACCATCGTTGCCCTTTTCCTCTCACCCTGCTCACACCAGTACCATCCATTCCCCTCTCACCATGTTTCTCTTAAGCTTCAATCTCCTCACGATCCAGCTAGACTTAACAGAGAGTCTCAACATGAACACTTCTAGCTCGGAGGGACCACCACTACCGACGTAGAGCCTTCGCCACTGCAACACCCACTAATCGAAGCAGCTGCTTCATGGCGTATGTTTTCCCTTTTACCGAGCCCGCTAAAGGATCTAGATGCTACAATGTCATGCGGTGGTCAACATTCAATGATGGAAGAATGTCGTGGAAGCCGGGAAGACCAAGCACGGCACAAAATGGGACTCAAGCTTCGACGTTCTCCCTTTCCTGATCCGGTATTGACCTCTTCTAGCTTTTCTCTGATAGTGCCATGGCTCTGTTATTCTCTGTGTATGTTGATGTTTTGTAAATATCTTAAGTTGACTCATCTCTGTGTAGGTAAGGTTTCTCAACTTTTTTCTTTCTTACTTTTGTTCATATAATCGTTTATTTCATAATTTCATTTCCATGCACCAGGAAACATATGTGCTTGGGGAATAAAACAAAAATGTGTAGTTTAATATGTATTATTGAGTTTATTTGTTCACTTCATGTTGTAACCAATTCAATGAATTCGGGATCAGGTACTAATCTTCACCGTGGGTACTTGTACTTAAAAATCTGTGAGGATTTGGTTTGGGGTAAATAAAAGAATATAAATGATTGGCGTCCCTAAATTTAGGAGTCACAATTCATTAATACGTATTTCTATCTTTTGATTTATTTTTTCTTCTTTATTAATTAATCTGTTAGGATGCTACTAATGTTCAAATGTTCCCCGTTAATTCAGTTTTCTTAAGACCAATCGGGAAGCCTTGTAGCTTTTAATTTAGCACTTTTTAATTTGTCACTTTTATTAATGAGATTTTGTTAGAATGTTGATAATTTTCGATTCTATTTTATTGCATTTCTTAATATTTGACTTGTAAGTAATGTTCCATACGTTTATGAATTCAGCTTGTTTGGGGTGATGCAATCAAATTCTCAACCCAAATTCAATCAAACCCTCACTAATAACAAGTAGAAATGAATAAACTTGGATTAAAGTTTTAAGCTTAGGCCTGATTATCATTTAAGCTATTACTTGGGTTTATCTTCTCTGTTTAACTCATATTTGCAATATGAAACTGATTGGGAATTAAACTTCGGCATGCTTTCCCTCTTGGTTGCGTCCTGTGATTCACTTATGTCTAATTGCTCCATGCTGTATATATTCATGTTTTTGCATTCGATCTTGTTTTTCTCCTGAGATTTCATTGTATTTTGATCATCTTTATCTAAGCCTTAGTTATCACCCTTTAAGACCTTTTCACTAACAGAAAAGCTTGGGATAAAATACTGCCCCACATCTAGCGTATTTCTGATTCGTTTCGTGGGATAGTATTTTCCTATAGCTTCACAAAACATCCAAACCACCCCTATATATAAGAACAAAATCTTTAAACAAACATGCCCTTAAGGCCATTGTAGGAAAGCTTAGGATGTGAAACCACCCCACGCCTAACGTATTTCTGATTCGTTTTGTGCGGGTGGGAACCTCCTTTGCTTTTAATTCACCCAATAACAAAGGATAATTCAAATCCAAATTCAGTCCACAATTCAATTTCACCTTCAACACAAAAAAGGCCCGAATGCGGTTCAAATCCAGTACACAAATAAGGCCCGTTTCAGACCTGATATGGCCCAAAATAAAAAGATAGATCCGGCCTCATAAGGCCCATCCGGCCCAATTTTCAAAGATCCAAAGCAAGAACCCAAAATAAAGGCCCATTTCGAGGCCCAATCTAGCCAATCTTCCAAGGCCCAATTTGGCCCATCTTCCCAGGCCCAACCCGGCCCATTTTTCATGGTCCAACCCGGCCCTCTTTCAAGGCCCAAACCAGGCCCATTAGCTCAAATTTAGCCCACAACTTCAATTCCATCCCAATTCTTCTCAATTCCAATCCAAAATCGATTTAATTTCAATTCAAATTCAATTCCGATTTCAATTCAAGTTCAATTACGATTCCAATAAAAATTCAATCCAATTTAAATTAAATTCCAATTCATTCAAAAAAAAATTCATTCAATTCTTAATTTGATTCAATTCAAAATTCATTTCAATCCAATTCATTCTAACTTCAATTCAATTCAAAACTTCATTCAGTTCAAATTCATCTCAATTCCAATTCAATTCGATTCCAAACTTATTTAAATTCAATTCAATTCCAAATTCATTCAAACTCAATTCCAATTCAAATTCAATTTCAAATCAATTCTAATTCAATTTCAAATTCATTTTCAATTCAATTTCAACTTCCATTCCGGTTCGATTTCAATTCCAATTCTAATAAAAAATCAATCCATCTTATTCGTCGATCTCAATCTCTATTCAATTCCAATTCAAATCAGAAATCATTCAACTCCAATTCAACATCCATTTCAATTCAATTTCATTTCAATTTCCCCTACACTCTAAATGTCTCGTAGACCCAAGCGTCTCACAGACTTTGTCATTCCAATGATTCGAATGTCTCGCAGACCCGAGTGTCTCACAGACTTTGTCATTCCAATGATTCGAATGTTTCGCAGACCCAAGCGTCTCATAGACTTTGTCATTCCAATGATTCGAATGTCTTACAGACATGAGCGTCTCACAGACCCGAGCGTCTCACAGACCCTAGCATCTCACAGACTTCGACATCTCAAGGTTTCAAACGTCTCACAGACCCGAGCGTCTCACAGACTAGTATTCTAAACCTGAAACTTCTCAAAACCCCGAACCCTTTAAAAACTCAAACACCTCAAATATCTTCAAACTCCACAAACATCAAAACTTCAAAAACCCCAAAACAGTGAACTACGTAAGGTCTGATCTCAACAGAGAGTTGAGTACGTAGGCAGCCCACTTAGGGTGCGACCCCATTCCAAACAAAAAAACCCTTTTCCTCTTCTAAGGTGGCTCTCATGTCTCTCAACACATTTATACTTTCTTTGGCTTCCACAAACTTCAAACCATCAGACTCCAATTTTTGTCTATCTACTCAACCTCAGACTTTTCCCAAATCCTCATACTATACTAATCAGAATTCACCAATTCCTCTTCTTGGCACTAGCTTGGCAGAAAAGCTCATCTCATCCACTCTCTTTCTCTCTTCATGTCCTAATCCTATCCTTGTGGCCCTTTGAAATGAATCTCTCAAAAAGGTTTTGAAAGAAGGCAATCCCGACAATTGGAGACCGTGGTTTCCTCGGGCACCAATCCTCGGGCACCATAGAATCTTTGGCTTGATCAGACAAGTCATATCCGTAGGCAATAAATCATCAGAGTCAATTAACGGTTCTTAGAACCCTTCTCATCCCTTCCTAGTTCCTTTGGTCAAACTAGGTGGCGACTCTAGTCAATTTCCGCCTTTTACATATATATGGAGTTCATCATAAGGTAGCACTCCCCTATCATCCACAAAGTAATGGGCAGGCTGAAGTTTCCAACGGTGAATTGAAATGGATCCTCCAGAAAACAGTCAGCTCATCCAGGCGATATTGGTCCCAGAAGCTAGATGATGCCTTGTAGGCCTATAGGACTGCCTTCAAAACTCCTATTGGGACCACTCTCTTTCGTCTGGTGTTTGGTAAAGCCTGTCATCTGTTAGTAGAGCTTGAACACAAAGCCTACTGGTCCCTCAAGGCTTTAAATTTTGACATGACAGCTGCTGGCATAAAAAGAAACTTCCAACTTTCAGAACTCGAAGAATTGTGCCACAATGCTTACGAGAATGCCCACCTTTATAAAGAAATAACCAAGAAGATCCATGATCAAGCTATCCTTACTCGCAATTTTCAAGTTGGTGATAATGTCCTCCTCTATAATTCCCGACGTTGACTTTTTTCCTGGGAAGTTGAAATCTCATTGGGCTGGACCTTTCACCATCACTTCCACAAATGACTTTGGTACTTTTGAACTTGAGAATTCCAAAGACGAGCACTTCAAAGTCAATGGATCGAGGCTGAAGAAATATTTGAGTAGTGATCCTGACAAAACAATTACAACCTTCATTTGTTTTCAAGATAGCTTCCAGATACCTTCTCCATTCAAGAAAGTGAAAAAGAAACCTGCATGGTGTCGTCGCTCCACACACAACCAAGATCCGGCCAAAGACCAAGTGTAGGGCCTTCTCCCTTCGAGCATCTACATTCCAGGGGAGTTTTCTCTCATATTCTTTTTCTTTATTACTCTTTATTTATTTCTTTCTTTTTTTGCTTAGAACACTACGGACATTGTTCCTGCCAAGTGTAGGGCAGGGGACCCCCTTTCAAAAAATATATATGTATATATATATATATATTTCTAGTTTATTCAATATAATAAGTTTAAAGTTTATTGACCTTCTACTAAGCTTTTTGCATGTCCTTGATAAAGAGAGATTAGGAAGAATAAATGGTTGTTCTCTCAAGAGGTAAGCTTTCTAATGACTTTTAGATTTCGATTTTCACTTCTTGATTCTTTTTATTAACATGAGTATATGACCTTACTCTTGTTTTTATCTTTAATCTACTTCTGGGTACTGTTTCCTCCCTTCTCTTTCAAAAACTGTGAAAAGTCTTTTGGGTGAAAATCTTAAATAGGGTTTTGTGAAAAAAAGAAGAAGAAGAGAAAAGAATCTTCTTGCGAGAAAAAAAAAGCATTATATTCGATGAGGTTGCATAAATTGCCTCAGAATAAAGAAACAACCGAGAGTTTTTCCTTTTGTTTTTTTCCTCAATTCCCCATTCTTAATGAAAAAAATCATGGTTAGATTCAGAAACCCTTGAAAAATAGGGCTGAATCATAAAAGCCATTTATGAGGGTCTTGGCCACTTTCAGAAACCCTTGAAAAATAGGGCTGAATGTTGGAAACCGGAAAAAGGAAAGACTACAAATCCCATATGCAAAATAGCCCAAAAGTTTTTGATCGGTTTTGAAATTCTTTATTTTTGTTTTTACCCATTGGTATGTTTTTGGATGGAATAAGGAAATGAAGTGATTCTTATTAATCAGAGTCAGGTAGTTGAGAAAGAATTATCTAATTGTCATTATTATGGTTATCTGTTCTGTGCACAAGTATTTACTCTTTTCTGATTTAGTTTTGCTCGAGGACTAGCAAAAGGTAAGTGTAGGGCCTTGATAAGCCCCAGACTTATCATATTTTATAGGCTATACTGATAATAATCTTAGTCAAATAAGGAATAGAACAATTAGTATTTACGTTATTTTATATATAAAGTCATTTTATATGTTCAGACTTAGGCTTTGTATGCTTTTTCATGCAATAAGCGAATTTCTAATCAAAAGATGAGCTTTGTCGGGTATGAAGCCGGATACACCACTCATGGCAGAAAAATGGAGCAGAAAAGAGTTATTGCCGGGCATAGTGTAGGGTATCCTATATCCGGCACAAGTAAAGAGTCGCCACTGTTCGCCAAAAGTTAGCGGTTAATTACCGTTAACCAAATGACTGATGTCGGGTATGGTGCCGGACATCCCTGTCCGGCACAAGTAAATTTTCGCTCATATAACAGTTACGCACGTGTTTTATAAGGTGCTGGATCACATTGACCGGCATACCACCCGGCACATGAAGATTTTGAGGCTTATAAAAAGAGGCTGAGTGTTTACACTTTCATCATCATCTTCACTTCACATTCCACACTCCAAACTCCACAAAATCGTCTCGCATTGCTGCCAAGGAAGATCTTTGCATCATTTACGAAGAAGAAGGAATCACCATCGGGTTAAGGCTAAGACCATTCCTCTTCTCCTCTTGTATTTCTTCCTTCATTTATGTAGATGATGTAGTATAATCCTTGGTAGTCCTTGATTAGGAATGATACTCTTTGTAATTGCACTTATGATCATATAATAAAGGTTACAAGTTTCAACTTAGAATTTCGATCTTCTTGCAAAATGGAATGAAGTTGCTACTCTTTCCCTTTACTTCAAAAAATTTCCCTTGTTCAACAAAACAAAGGCAGAATGGTTAAGGAATTCTAAGTGGTCTTTTCCTTTGTCTTTTACAATTTAGAAGATGAAAATTAAGATTTAGAATTAATCATTTTATTCTCCACTTTCCTGTTCGTTAATTGGCATTAGATTTGTTGATTTTGATAATGGATTGAGAGTGTTTTGTTTCAAATTCGGAACTGGAAAAAAAACCTTGGCATTTTGAACATGCCAGGTAGACTGTCGGATGTCGGGTGCCCGGCACATTCAAAGTTCTTAGATGTGCCGTGCAACCCATGTCCGGCAAGGCATCCGGCACATTCAAAAGATGATTAATTCGAAACTTATTACTTTTCTTTGTGATCAAACTTGTTTTTATGTCGATTATTATTCCGAATTGAGGGCGAATCATTGTAAATATCATTTAGATTAGTTAGATAGTTTCCTTATATTGAATTAATATCCAATTTCCCCCTTTTTATTTATAATGGACAATTACTAGGCGTAGGACTAATTTTCTACTAAGTCCTTTGGGTTCGATACTCTTGGTCGTTGTAACACCCCAACTCTTAAAACCGGGATCATCTCATAAACCTCCAATTATTTACATTAACAACACAACGGAAATTTCTACAAAGTTGGTGTTACCGCCGTTAGTCACTCACGTGACTAACTAGACATACTAAACTCTTCAAGACCTAGCTACGGTCTGATGGACCCGAATATACCGAACATAAGTATAACAGAACCTTAACTAATAATACATATCCTGAATACCAAATATCTCATATCCTAATACATCTTACTACAACTTCTACCATCTACAAACGAGTGTACAGGCACATCTCGTATAACGAAAAGGAAAAACATCCCGAAGTAATTCTACCCGCTCCTACTCTCAGGTTGGGTCGTCTTCTGTTGTTTACCTGAAAAATATAATATGGATGCCCCGAGGGGCTCAGCACCTTTACTGGTACGGTTAACGTGTAGCCCTCAAGCTAACGGGGCTACGCACGACTAGTTTGTCGTATACATGCGATTGATTATTCATACAAAAATAATAAGAAGTATAATAAAACACAACGCAATCATGTGAACAATAACAGCTCAAACACATTGAACAACTTAATAAGCGTTCCTTAAGTAAGTGAGTTAGCTTTTTAACTCCTTAAGTTGCGAATTCTTTGATTCTCATATTCATCCTTATCTCAAATATATCAACCGTTCTTTAATTAGTTTTGGTTGTTCCTTATTCCATTGTTTATCTTTGTCGGGTCAAAAGTAACCCCAGCCAATAAGCTATCAACTCCATTAGGTTAAATAAACAATATTTCTTAAATTTGGGATTTAGGAGATCCCATCGCACCATCTTAAACTGGCCTCCCACCTTGAACTGTAATTCAAAGTGGCCGGGTCTGTTTGTCGACCCTAGGCGAACAAGTCATAGACAAGTCCCAAACGGAAGTCGGATCTGAAACAGATACCGACCTCCTACTTAATACATGCATGACCGGACCATTCTGGATTCCTCACCCCCCCCCCCAAGTTCCAGTCAGTAGAAGTCTCGAAGACAATGTTTGTTGGTTAAACCTCTTTCGTTTAGTAACAAACTAACATTAGGGAGTATCTTATGTTAAGTTAGTAAGTCCTCAAAGGTAAGTTGTGTTAGTTTAATACAACACACAAAAAATACAATAAACCGGTTGCATGCTTTATCTTGTTTAATCGGAACATATAAACAAACAGCACACAAGCCGAGGGCCACCTCATTAGCAAGCAAGCTACAAGAAAACCATACCGTTCACCGTTGTCGTCGGTTGTCTACTCTCTTCCGGAGTCCACTTACTCAAACCCTATAACATTCATCGAATTGGGTGGTCAATTTCTTTTAATTAACCTAACTTATATCATCACTAACGATTTCCGACTAATAACCTCTAAGTCATTGTACTTCAAACTTAATTACATAAGTTGTTTACTTCTCATTATTCCTCACACTTGATCACACCCCTAATGACCATAAAATGTCACCAAACAACCCCTAACAATCATATAATATCATTACCAAACAAGCCTCCTTCATTCCCCTTCAAAAACTAACGTTTTATGTACATTTTATGCTGGTCCGAGACATGGTTCTGATCTAAGGTCCCGAACCAATGTCTAACATAAGTTTCGGCAATAAAAATGGGGTGGTCCGGGACTTGGTACCTATCTTAGGTCCCGGACTAATGCTAGAGTGAATTTTGGCATGTTTTTGGTGCTGGTCCGGGACTTTATCCAAGGACCAAGTCCTGGACCATACATTAAACTATTGAATTTTACAGTTTTGAACTTCATTGTCCACTTGTTCTTTTGCCCAATCTTATTCTAATCTTTCCTCATGTATAATAACATGTTCTAACATCATTTTAGCCCCTTAAACCCTCTCATCCTTGGGTTACAACTCCATTACACATTCACCCAAGTATTGTAATTTGTTTACACTTAAAACCTTGAACATTCTTGCATTATTTCCTTGCAACTCATCTCCAATCCTCGTTTCAAGTGGTACTACTTACCAATTCTCTCCACAACTCTTCCTAGAGTGTGCTAACCTCATTTCTTCAATCCTAACTCCATATCTCATTGTTTACCAGCCTATTTATACTAGACTTAGCCTCATTGCATCTCCTTGCACAATTTCCTTTCCTTTACTCTTTCTACTCATCATTCCCAAACTTGCACATACATATGCATCTCTAGTCATACTCTTAACACCTTACATTGTTTTTCACCCAACCTTATACAATCACTTAACCTTTTACACATCTTACATCTTACTCTTCATCATCTTGACCATACCACATCCTCTTAGACAGTTTTCACCTCCATCACCCAAGTCCGCCATTACTAACAAGGTTATACTTATTAATGCACTACTAGACAATCCCTTAACATCTCACAACATTTTTTCCTCAAATTTCACATTAACCTTAACAATCCTTCCCTTGTTGTTTAAAGGTGACTATCACTCCCATTTAACCTCTAATTCCTCCACTCTAAGTCATTCTAATTCCTAAGAACACCTTTAGTTAACTCATTTCTACTCAAATTTCCTTTAATGCATCCTAGTAAGTCCTAGGTCATAGTAATTCACAAATACCCTTAAAATACTTGGTTTCAACCTAAATGTTGCCATAGCCTCTCTACTATATTATCATGCCCAAATGCATAGTCTTTCCCATTCAATCAACCCTCACTAATCAAATCTTTATCTCATGGTATTTCTCACCTAATTCAAGCCATTCATAATAAACACAATATGGTGCAATAATCTTAAATTGCATAGCACTAAGGCTCTTAAATGACATGGCTCCTAGGCCCTTAAATGACATGGCACTTAGGCCCTTAAATGACATGAATTTAAACACTGAATTTCCATCATTGCCACCTGCACACAACAATAATCCCATGACAATACTTAAAAGCCCTTGTAATTCACCTTGTGATTGTTTTTCTAACTCATATACCATTAGCTCTTGTTATACCCAAAATTTTAACTCCCCGGTATAGGTTTTGTAATACTTTAGTGTTGCGAGAGACACTTTGATCAAGTAATAAGGAATCCCGGTTCAATCGGCGCATTCCGAGGAACCAGGGATAGCTTAGTCATCGGCAGAGGCATTTTCATAATTTTGAGGCTCCTAAGACCTCCTATAGGCTTTCTCTCTCCTGCGAAAGTGGCTCAAATCAACTCGGAACGCTTTGAAACTTTAACCAGTGCTAGAGGATGACATTCTAAGCATAATGGCTTTAGAATTTTGATTTTTTGAATTTCTAATAATTTTCTAGTAATTTTCTGATTGAATCTGATGAGAAATTGAATTTAAAATATTCCAAAATCCAAAATATTCGATTCCACCTTGGAAAAATCATAAATATCATCATTTACACATGGTTAAAATTTCATAGTCAAATTCCTTTTGGAAGCCCTTAAGCTAAAACATCAGTAAATCTCGGTTTTTACTGGATTTTTTCTATCTTTAACGAAGCCTATATAAGGGACCTTAACTCTTGATCAAACCAGACCTCCAAGAACCCTAGAAAGTCAGAAAACATAGCCGTCACAAGTCCCCCACGTTTTTACACATCCGAGCACCGAAATCACATTAAAAACCCCCTGAAATCACCACCTAAACACACTTTTCAACACCCAACACTTCAACAATCATCAAACATCAACCAAACCACCTCCAAAACGTGAAGAACATCATCAACAATCAACAACCAGAAGCTCGGGTTGAACTCAATCTGGAACCGGCATCATCGGAGCCTCCAAAGAATACTAACGTGAAAAATCATCTTGAATTCGAAGGTAAAACAGGTTAGAATTCTAATTTTCTAACTCCCCACAACCTTATTAACTCATTGTTAAATTTTGGGATCGAACTGACTTTTTTTCGGCCCCCGAATTACCGTTTGTTTGCATTTTTAGTAAATAACTTGATCACCAAGTTTCCCTTAAAATTCAAACTCAAAACTGATATTTGAAGTTATCAACAGGTTTAGAATAACACTAGGAGCATACGGTCAACATTTGAGCAAAAAACTCCACCCGGATCCCTAAAAACAAGCCCGTCCGGTAGGCGTCCGCAGCCGTGGACACCCTATCCGAGGCCCCGGACGGGGTGTCCGTGGCCACGAACGGGAAATAATATTTTTTGAAATTTGATGATTTTAACTCTGTAGATGATGTCCGGGGTCCCGGACACAAAAAATTTTGTGTTTTTGCTATTTTCGTGTTCCTGATGTTATTTTATGTTATAAGTCTGTGGTCACGGACAACAAGTCCGGGGTCACGGATAGAAAAACTTTTGACCTAAACCAAAACATGCACACTTAGGTAAAACGAACTCGTAAAAAGTCGTAAATAACCTAAGTAGAGGAAAAATGACCTAGGAAGGGTAATGAAAGTAATTTGAACCCTATATAAGTCGAATACCAAGCCCCTGAACCCGAACTCTCCTTTCCTAATTTAATCTAGATTAAAATTAGGTGGCGACTCATAATAGGTTCCAGTGAGCTAACTTAGGATTTAATAATTAGTGTTATATGACATAGTTATTAATCTTAGGTTATAAGTGGACCTAGAACCCGATCAGATCCTAATCAATTTAATCAACATAGGATAGGGTTCAAAAATCGAGGCTCACAGATTGGCGACTCTGCTGGGGACAAATTCTTAAATTAAACTTGTTTAATTTTAAGAAAGAGGGCTTAACTCGAAATTGTTTATTTACGGCATTTATTACATTGTTTGTTTACTTTCGTGCGCAATTTAATTTCTTCACCTTTGCATCATATGAGAGCGAGGGTCCACGCAAACCGATTTCACCCAGGGACCCGCTTTAGGGTCCCCTGTTAGGGACTCACACCTTTTTAGGTGATGTGAATAAATGGGGGAAAAGAGGAGGATGTCGTCTAACCACGTCTCCTTAATACCTGGGCTTTAGCCCCAAGCATTTTCCTGGTAGTGTCCTTAGCTAGCCTTGTTTGGTCATTCAAAGACCCGACCATAGACGCACACCTTTAGGTGATGTGAAAAAAGTGGGGAAGCCTAAAGAGAATAGCGTGCAAGCCCTATTCCTTTGTGGTAACTTGGGCCTACGCCCCTAGCACCTCTCCGTATCGATCCATACCCTGTTTGATTTAAGCGTCTAGTGAGGACATGTTGAATTTTTGTGGGCCTTGTTTGCTTGTATGATCGGCCCACTACCCAGCCAGAAATTGATAGAAATTTTTCCTACATTAACTCAGCCTAACCCGCATTTACGGCTTTATTATTTGTGGCCCAAAGGCCCTGTTTGGTTTAATATGTGAGTCATTGGGCTTCGGCCCAAAAGTTTAGACTTAGGTGATTTTTATATTTCGGCCCAATTTGAATTGTCAATTTAGTTCTAGGCCCATGAAAAACAAATCCACCTAAAGCAATCCATGAAAATCCATCAAGCCTTTCCATTTCAAGGCCCATTCTGGTCTAGGAAAACTTTTCACTCAGGCTTTAGCCCAAAATCCTAGATATAGGTGTCATCTTTTAGGCCTAATCAGAATTACGCGGCCCAAATTCCAATTCACATATAGAACATGGTTTAGAAATCATTTCGGCCCATGCGCTTTACTTCTAGCCCAAACACATTCTGGCCCAAGTTCCCAATTCTTAGAACATTCTGGCCCAAGATCCACATTCTTTAAACATTTCGGCCTAGGCGCCAGTTCACAGCTTATGAATCATTCCGGCCCATGTGCCTCTCTTCCAACTCATTCGGGCCTTAGTACCTACCTACAATATTCAAAACATTCCAGCTCATGTGTTTTTCTCGCAGCCCACAAGTTCTAACCTAAAACTTCTTTGCGGCCCTTTCAGCCTAGTCCTCTTTTGTTTTCTGACAGACAACACTTTGAAAATAGGTAGGCCTGAATCCCAAGTATGGCAGAAGGGAATCCAATCAATACGAATGCCCAGTTAGCCGTAGAATTCAATGGGATGCTGAAAAAGATTGAGCGCATGGAGAAGGCCAACAAGCCATCCGGTTGTGACTACTTTTCCACTGGATTGTATCCCGAGGTTGATCTCCCTCCAAATATGAAGTTGCCAACACTTCTTCTGTACAAGGGTTCCTCCGACCCACAGCTTCATTTGTCAATGTTCGATAGAGAAATGTCCATCCTTATGCTAAACGACATGCAAAAGGCCAAGGTATTTGCTCGCTATCTTGATGAGACTCCTCAGCGTTGGTACATAACTTGAAGGATGAATACCAAGACCTATGTGGAGGTCTGTGAAGCTTTTCTACATCATTTTGAGTACGCTAAAAGTTTTGGAGTCACCAGGGTTGATCTTGCAAGCACGCGACAAACAGAAGGTGAATCAATGTCCGACTTCGTCAAGCGTTGGAGGATGAAGGCAGCCGCTATGCTCACAAAGATGGATGAACAGGAGCAAATCCGAATGGTAATCGAGAATATGCAGAAGCAATTCAATGAAAAGCTGAAATTCACATACTTTCCTAATTTTGACATGCTGATGGGACAAGTTGGTGTCCTAGAGGAAATGATCCATAAGGGAGAATTAAAGCTTGGGAACTCAGAAAACACCGAATATGGTTCAAGGATAGCAGCTTGCATCCAAAGTGGCATCCAAAAGAGAACTAGGCAGCATGAGGTAAACACCGTTCGGCGGCTAAGAGAGTCAGGTTGGGCCATTGGAGCAATAGAGCCACCTAGAAAGAAACTTCGTCAGAGAGAGTTCACAGACATCGGCCAGCCGTTGAGCCAGGCATTTAAAAACCTCCAAGAGCGAAACATGCTACAACCTCTCACCCCTGGCCCGGGTCCCTAAAAAAGGAAGGAACCTAAGTGAGTTCTGTCAGTACCACCAATTACCTGGCCATGATACCGATGATTGCAAGGCTTTGAGGCACACGATCCAAGACCTCTTTGACCAGGGGTTTCAATGCGACGATATTTAAGAGAATGTTCTTGTTAGAAATCACTTTAAATTCATAGTTCTTAGTTTAGACTTTAGGATGTTTTGTTTCCATCCAATTTTCCCCTTTTAGTATACTTTGAGCAGCTTTTTCAATGTATGTACTTAGCATTGTTGAATATATTTTCCATTAATAAAGCTTTTGCATTATTCACATCTTTAAGAAAGTCATGTACAAATGCTTTGAAAATAAATGCTCTTTCTCCAACAAAATGAAAAAAAATGAAAACAAATGGTTTGAGTATGTCTTTTGATAAAGGCGCATGAAATAATCATCTCCTGGCAATAGAACAAAACGATTCGTCTTTTTGCTTCCAAAAGGGTGAACATGCCCGTCCAAACACCATACACAGAGAACATCCCACTACCCTGTTTACTTTCATCACTACATCACTCCACCAAAACAGCAAAACTCCATCATCACTTACCACCACACACACAATCACCCTTCACACATAACCTGGGTATTCAAAAGGCTTGTCAAAAGACCCCGAAACAATAATGGGGGCAATCTGAGTTAAGGATTGATAATGTTTATTTCTTTTGTTTGAAGCACGTAAACAAGTCTCTGAGTGAACATTACGCGAGAGTTCCTTGAGCGGTAAAACCAAGAGTGAAAGAGTGTGTCATTCTTACACGACTCCAGAGAGGTCACATTCAAAGGTGAGGTAAACGGCATAACTCCGACCGAAGGAGACACTTTGTAAATTTACGCTTAAACCTGTGAAAAGTAACAAGGAACGGATACACAACTATCAGGGATGACGGAGCACCTAGGTGCAGCACCACACAGCCAAAAGCTTGTGAACCCTGACATTAAACCCTAGGCACCCCCGCTGAGCCTTTCACATATATCCTCTTTTACAATATAGCAACCTTCACAAAACAAGCCAGCCAATGATGAATAACCGACCTGGTGACCAAAGGAAGCAAGAAGCCAGCTCTCGGACACAACTTCACAAGTCCAAAGAAGCAACGCCACTACCAAAATGATGAAATGATCTGCAAATGGTCCCAAAACGACACAGGATCCAAAGAACTCACATCAAAAAACAGCTCTCGAAGTTCAAAAACGGGAACCACAAGAACCCCGAAAAAAGAAAAGGATGCAAGACAAATCTGAAATGCCTGAAAGAAATCTCAATCTAAAACAAAAAAAAAAGAGATGATAGCTTCAAAGTTCCGAGTCCAGCGTCCACAAGCAAGATCAACGCGAAGTAGTCAAACGACTTCAAAGACCAAGAAGGAAAGTCCAAAAGAAGGCGCGAGTTGCTGCTTTGGTCACCCTTATAGCTCCACATATCCCAAACATTCGTCCATAGTCCCGTTGTCATTCATCACACCCCATGGCCATGTTATAAACTTTAACGACTTCTGACTTAGTAGTTGTGTATCCAATCACATGAAAGTAACAGGTTGAACGTGGAAATCTAACAAATGTCAAATTCAATGGTTGAGATGTTTTGACCAAAAGGAGAGCATCAGTGGAAGCACTAAACACTTCGAGTGTAGGATAGATAGCACCACATCAAGATAAACCTTGACCTTGTGAGAGCGAGACTTGTTTTTGCGTAATTAATCAAAGAAAATACTAGGGGCAATCGATCATCCCGATCGATTGCCACAAAATCCTAAAACTCAGATTGCCTTAAGGAAAGATACTAGGGGCAATTGTTGGTTCCAACAATTGCAAGAACAACGCCAATTGGAACCCAAAACTCAAGCACCAACATCACCACCACATAGGCCCATATAAGTCTTAACCTCCACACAAACACTCTCAGGCCCGTCATTAGTCTTACCTCCACAAAACATCAGGCTCATCATAATTCTGATCACCATTCAGAATCACACCCCAATTCAAGGCTTGTCATAAATCCTGAACATCAGCAAAAGCTTCCAGTACCACAACAAACACCACACACTTCCACCAGTGTCATGTTCATCCTCTAAGAAACAAATTGCAGATCTAGAACTCTTGGTCACGAAATGATTATTTCACTTTCCTTTCTCAGCAGAGTTTTTTTCAAGCATTGCCATGTTTTACACTTTTTCAGCTATTTCTTGCTTTGTGCAAATTTTCAGTTTTCACAAGCACTTCAATTTCACTTTGCAATACTCGGGTAAACCTTATCATTTCCATGTTTGGAACTTTGACAATTTGATTTTTATCACAATCACAATCATTTGCATAAAACATGTTTTGCATCCTCACATCATCAAACATAATGCATTCCTCAATTAGCCTGGTCGAGTTTAGAACGAGTCTCGGCCTCCGTAAGCAACCTAGTAGAACGGGTCTCAGTCTCCATAAGCAACTGAGTTAGACGGATCTCAGTCTCCATAAGCAACTGAGTTAGATGGATCTCAGTCTCCATAAGCAACTGAGTTAGATGGATCTTAGTCTCCATAAGCAACTGAGTTATTCGGATCTCAGTCTCCATAAGCAACTGAGTTAGACGGATCTCAGGCTCCATAAGCAACTGAGTTAGTCAGATCTCAGTCTCCATAAGAAATTGAGTTAGACGAATGTCAGTCTCCACAAGCAACTAAGTTAAACGGATCTCAGTCTCCATAGGCAACTGAGTTAGACAGATCTCAATCTCCATAAGCAACTGAGTTTGACGGATCTCAGTCTCCATAAGCAACTGAGTTAGTCGGATCTCAGTCTCCATGAGCATCTGAGTTAGTTGCATCTTAGTCTCCATACGTAACTGGGTAAGATGGATCTCAGTTTCCATAAGCAACTGAGTTAGTCGGATCTCAATCTTCATAAGCAACTGAGTTTGATGGGTCTCGGTCTTCATAAGAAACTAAGTTAGGATGGGTTTCACTCCCAAACCTTAGGCACACAAAAGTCATATCACCACAAAAACAACCTTAGGAACACATAAGACCTACCTTACATTCATACGCTTTAGGCACACATAAGACCTACCTAACATTTAATCCTTTCAGGCACCCATAAGACCTCCCTTACATTCATTCACTTTAGGCACACATAAGACCTACCTTACATTCAATCTTTTCTGGCACACATAAGCCCTATCATTCACACCCTTTCTCTCTCATTTTAGGTTCCTGACACCTTAGATGCTTGGCATGGTTCATTCACTTTTAGTTTAGTCCTCCTTTCACATTTTAGGCAATTTGGCGCCTCATAATAGCCCAATAATGTTAAAAATTCTCTCCTAGGTAGCTAGCGCCTCATAATAGCTCAGCACGATCATTAGACTTTCAGCAGAAATCTAATTCATTCCTCACTCCTGGTCAAAAATTTGGGGCATCACTCAGGCATCAACCAGTCTTTTCATTCCCATTACAAAGACAAGTTGATGGGGGGCAATCTGTTATACCCAAAATTTTAACTCCCCGGTATAGGTTTTGTAATACTTTAGTGTTGCGAGAGACACTTTGATCAAGTAATAAGGAATCCCGGTTCAATCGGCGCATTCCGAGGCACCAGGGACAGCTTAGTCATCGTCAGGGGCATTTTCATAATTTTTTAGGCTTCTAAGACCTCCTATAGGCTTTCTCTCTCCTCCGAAAGTGGCTCAAATCAACTCGGAACGCTTTGAAACTTCAACCCGTGATAGAGGATGACATTCTAAGCATAATGGATTTAGAATTTTGATTTTTTGAATTTCTAATAATTTTCTAGTAATTTCTGATTGAATCTAATGAGAAATTGAGTTTAAAAATATTACAATATCCAAAAAATTTGATTCCACCTTGGAAAAATCAGAAATATCATCATTTACACATGGTTACAATTTCATAGTCAAATTGCTTTTGGAAGCTCTTAAGCTAAAACATCAGTAAATCTTAGTTTTTACCGGATTTTTTCTATATTTAAGGAAGCCTATATAAGGGACCTTAACTCTTGATCAAACCAGACCTCCAAGAACCCTAGAACGTTAGAAAACATAGCCGTCACATGTCCCCCACGTTTTTACACATCCGGGCACCGAAATCACATTAAAAACCCCCTGAAATCACCACCTAAACACACTTTTCAACTCCCAACACTTCAACAATCATCAAACATCAACCAAACCACCTCTAAAACGTGAAGAACATCATCAACAATCAACAACCAGAAGCTCGGGTCGAACTCAATCTGAAATCGGCATCATCGGAGCCTCCAAAGAATCCCAACGTGAAGAATCGTCTTGAATTCGAAGGTAAAACAGGTAAGAATTCTACTTTTCTAACTCCCCACAACCTTATTAACTCTCTGTTAAATTTTGGGATCAAACTGACTTTTTTTCAGCCCCCGAATTACCATTTGTTTGTGTTTTTAGTCAATAACTTGCTCACCAAGTTTCCCCTAAAATGCAACCTCAAAACTGAAATTTGAAGTCGCCAACAGGTTTAGAATAACACTAGGAGCATACGCTCAAAATGTGAGCAAAAACCTCCACCCAGATCCCTAAAAACGAGCCCGTCCGGTAGGCGTCTGCAGTCGTGGACACCGTGTCCGAGGCCCTGGACGGTGTGTCCGTGGCCACGGACGGGAAATAATATTTTTTGAAATTTGATGATTTTAACTCTGTAGATGATGTCCGGGGTCACAGACTTTATGTCTAGGGTCCCGGACACAATTTTTTTTAATGTTTTTGCTATTTTCCTATTTCTGATGTAATTTTATGTTATAAGTCTGTGGTCACGGACAACAAGTCCGGGGTCATGGACATAAAAACGTTTGACCTAATCTGAGTCCCGAAGCCCTTATTTAGGTTAGTTTAATTTACTCTTCCAATTTCTGTCAAAAGATGTTAAAAATACAAAAAAATCAGAAACATGCACACTTAGCTAAAACGAACTCGTAAAAAGTCATAAATAACCTAAGTAGAGGAAAAACAACTTAGGAGGGGTAATGAACGTAATTTGAACCCTAAATAAGTCGAATACCAAGCCCCCAAACCCGAACTCTCCTTTCCTAATTTAATCTAGGTTAAATTTAGGTGGCGACTCATAATAGGTTCCGGTGAGCTAACTTAGGATTTAATAATTAGTGTTATATGCATAGTTATTAATCTTAGGTTATAAGTGAACCTAGAACCCGATCAGATCCTAATCAATCTAATCAACATAGGATAGGGTTCAAAAATCGAGGCTCACAGCTCTTTAGTCACAAGTTCACAAAAGTGATCATGTTATTTCCTAGGTTATATAACCCATAGTATAATGTAAGCTCTAGGCTACATTTTGTATCAATATAGACACAATTCCTTAAGGCATTAAACTACATTAAGGGAATTCATTTACCTTAAGATTTCAAGCCTTTTCCTTTCTCCTTTCCTCTCTGTTTCTTGATTGAAATTCGGCCAAGAGTTTGTTCCCTTGCTAAAGTTCTAACCAAGATTCAAAGTAAGCTAATGAGTGCTAGGTAACACCCTTAAACTCATTGAAACAACCTTAGAATTCAAAGAGAGTGCTGAATGCACCAAAATGAATGATTACCTTGTGAAACCTAAGAAGGTTTTTCCGTAGAGAATCAAAGCAAGGCTTGAACTAAGCTCTTGAAGATTTAATTAATGCTAAAACAATGAATAGAACAAGGCCTCATGAGAAGTCAAAATCGGCCATGTATAAAAAATGGAAGAAAATATGACTTTTGAAAGCTTTTCTTACCTTAAACCAAAGAGAGTGCTAACTAGCTCTTGAATATGAATTTTCCTTGTCAAATGGAGCTCCTTCAATGGATTCAAACTTCAGCTTTGGGGGATTTGAAAAGAGCACTTTGAAGCCCTTGACTCAACTAGCACAAATATGTGTTTTGTTTTGGATTTGGAGTTTTGTGTTGGATTTGGCAAGCAAAAGAATATGAAGAAGCCATGGTGCTGTATCTTCTATGGTATGGGAGCAGAGAGAATGAAGAAAATGCTGGGGAGAAAGGAAGGAGAAGAGAGGAAAGAGGAGGGAGGAAAGTAAGGCGAGATATTTGTTAGTAAAATGCAAATAGTACTTTTCCCTCTTTCCTTCTTCTTTTCTAGCAAGTGCTGGCACTTAAAGTGGTGAATCACCCCTTACAAAACCGTGCCCCCTTATATTTAGGGAGTGGTTTGACCATTGACCAATTAAGGAAGTCTTATGACTTAAATTGTTACTATTTGGGCACTATTCATAATTACTGCACAAATTTGTGAAAATTTTGTATTTTTATTTAGGCTTCCTAATGTGATACTAAGTAGTCCACATGTTGATTGAGGTGTATAATTGTTCAACTATCCACTCAAAACTCATTTCTAAGACAATTTTTCAAAAATGTGCTTTAAGAAGTCTTAAAGCACAATTTGTGTTTTAACTTGTTTATGAGCTTGGTTTTCTTTGATAATTGCTTTAAAATGTTCTTTAGAATGTTAATATGGTCTAGGAATGACCTTTGGGTCCTAACCAAGGTTACACAAGGTCTAGAGCAAGTATTTGCCTAAATTGTCTTTATGGTGATTTCTTGTGTTTCCTATGGTTTAAATTGTCTACCAATGTTTCTAAGGCATGTGTTAGCCTTATTAAATCATAACTTGATGTTTAATTACCATATTTAGGTTTGGGGTATTTCAGTCGTAATCTACTTACACTATATTCAGACCGGGATTTTTGCTACCCGTATAGAGTTGTAGGATTATTTTATTCTTTTATTATTTCATTCTTTTGTACATCCTTTACCCCTACAAATTCCATTGTTAGCAGATTTCTTGGAAACACCCTTGTTCTTTCGGTCGTCCATGATCTCTTTATCACTGTAATATGCAGTCTTAAGTGTTATGTGATAGTTTATGGAATGTGAAGGAAATTTTGGTTGTATTTATAGGCGGATGTAAAGGGTGACTTCGCTGTCGTAAGAGGCCATGCGAAAAAGAACCGCATTAGCCAAACGCGGTTCCTGGTGATTGTAAAATTGAAAATGTGTCACAGTCATATATATTTGTACTATCACGTTAGAACTTTCTGTAGAGACAGAAAAAGAACCGCATTAGTCAAACACGGTTCTTGGAGATTGTAAAGTTGAAAAACATGTCACAATCATATGTATTTGTACTCTCACGTCATAACTTTCTACAGAGACAGAAAAAGAACCGCATTAGCCAAACGCAGTTCGTTGTATTACCGAAAAGAGTTGTTGCACTAGCCATTGGGGAGGACGCTATAAAAGGGCATATGCATGCACTAAGTGACACATCCCATTCGCACATTATACGCAACACTATTTACTCATTTCCATAAGTGAGACCGTAAACTCTAAACCAAAGTCGCACCGCACCTAGATAATATGGCATCTTCAAATGATTTGTCGATTGCAAAAAGGAAATCAAACAAGGGGAAGCAAGTGCGCACCGCACCTCAGTGCTCCAATTCCAATTGTCCTTCACAAAAGCACCATCGCAACAAAAATAAAGTGACCCGCACTCCTACTAAATTTTTTAGCACCTCGAAGAACCAAAGCAAAGATTTAATGTCCGATGCAGAATCTTTAGCAAGGATGGAGTTCATAGACACACTTCTCATAAACAGTGATCCCTCAACATGTAAATTGTCGGAGGAAACACATGCTCTCACTGACTTTATTGAACCTTCGCACATACATTCTGAATGCTCTCAGACTTTGTTGAACATTCATTGGTACATTCGGAACGTGCAGACGCTCTTACGGACTTCATCGAAGAACGTTATGAACAATCAGAGTGCACGAACGTACAGACACACTTTAATGAGGAATCAAATGCATTAGCACACGAAGGATCGTACCCCGTAATCCCTTATGGAAGACCCCCTTCATACAACACATATTCGAGCAGTCATTCGGATGACAATGGAGACACTACAAATATGATAAAACGTACACAGGAAAAATGGCTACGGGGATCTTGCCACTACGACCGCAACTGGTACAATTAAATGTCTGTTTACTGTACTTTAAAGTTAGTGAAATATGTAGCTCCTGCTATGTCAGGCCGTGCCTTAAGCAAGCACCCCAAAAAACTGTAGGTTATGTTTATGTTTATGTTGTTGGTGTGGAAATGTTAATGTTGGAATTGTTTTTAATTTACTAACTACAGCAAGAGGAGTAAGTGCAATTAATGTTCAACAATAATTATGGTATTATTAATAACCAAAACAGAACAAATTATCAGAAAAACATACAACCAAATAAAAAGTTTAATGAAAAAATCTAAAAAACTACAAAAAGAATGCATAACAATAATGACAGGCGTGGCAGAACTGTTCACTTTTTATTGTTTTCGGTCTATACGTATGTGAGTACAAAGAATTGTGTTTCCCTTATGCGGTTCTTTTGATATGTGGTGTCCGTCTAGTACACATATACACATACGTGGCAGACTGTAAGAAGAGTCTGACCTTGCGAGGCTCTTTTTACTGTTTTCCGTCAAACAACTGTGTTTCCCTAATGCAGTTCTTTCAAACAGGAGAGTGCAAAGAATTGCATTTGCCAAATGCAGCTTCTATGCATTCTCCTTTTGGGCTCGCTTGCCTATATAGATCCGCATAATCTCCAGGTGGTTGTCCATTGTGTAGACTTCCTCTCAAACCATCCACAATCTCAATGTTATTCAAACCAGCATTACCAAAAAAATTCTACTTCATATCTTTCCTCCCTCTAAACATCTTTTACATTTGCGGCTGATATCAAAAATACATTCGAAGAATGAATTACCATTTATTTTATCTCATATATCTTAATCGTCAGAATTTACCCTCAGGCGATGAAGATGATAACTCTTACGTGCCTGGAGAAGCCTTGGAGGAAGAAGATCTCGAGGATCTGGATCTGGAGCCAGAAAATCTTCCAGATGACCCAGATATTATGGATGAGGGCACCGGTCCGTCTAACCCACATTGCGGTGCTGGTTCGTCATGATCATTCATGGGTGCTGGTTCATCAAATGCCCAGACGCAGGTTCTGTCATTCATAAGCTATATCGATTGAAGTGTTGTGAATAGTATGTAGTCCGACATATACCTTACTGGAGCGCGGGTCAAGAATTTGTTGAAAATCAGTTGTTCGAGTCTAAAGAAGAGCTTGTAACTGCAGTGCGTACCACATCCGTAAAAATTTGGATTTCACCTCGGTTAAAAGTTCGAGTAATATTTTCTGCATAAGTTCTAAGAACGAACAAGGTGACTGTCCATTTTATCTATGTGTTGTGGCCTCCAAATACACATTGGAGTGGAAGTTAAAAAAATATGTTGCACACACATGTCACCATAATCTGGGTAGTCAAGATCATCGTAGCTTAAGTATCATTTTATCGCATCATTTATCCTCCCTTCTATCAGAACAGATCCGACCATAAGCATCAAGAACGTTATACAGCTCGTTCAGAACGAGTTCAGCAGACGAATATCATACAGAAAGGCTTGGCTAGCCAAGTGTGAGGCAATCGAGCAAATTTATGGAAATTGGAAGGACTCTTTTTCCCAGTTACCCAGGTACCTTCTTGCAATTCAAAATTTTGTGCCTAACACCGTGGTGGACATGAAGTCTTGTGTGAAGACGGATGAGAATGGTGTTACGATTAGGAGGTTTGTTCAGTGTTTTTGGGCATTCGGACCATGCATTACAGCTTTTCATTATTTTAAGCCCCTACTTCAAGTACATGGTACCCACTTGTATGGTAAATTTAAGGGTAAATTGTTAGTAGCATGTGCTCAGGATGGTAATAACAAAGTTATCCCAGTTGCATTTGCAATAGTCAAAGGGGAAACCAATGAAGTGTGGCAGTACTTCATGTACCATGTGTGTGGTCATGTAGTTGGCTTACGAAGTGGTGTTTCTATCATATCTAATCGTTGTCAAGGAATCATCAAGACAATGCAGGAGGAGGTTTATTGGCGACCACCGTTTAGCTACCACTACTACTGTATCCGACACATTGCTTCAAACTTTAATGCAAGATTCAAAAACAAGGAGTTGAAGGACTATTTGATAAACACTGGTACTAATCCAGGACCTTCTTATTTTTTTACAGTTCAATCCGTCATTATTTTTTGATGCTAACAACGGTACACTTATACCATATTGGAAATGTAGCTTACATTTTTCAAGGGATAAAGTGGAACATAGGATACTGCATTTAAAGACTGTGAAGCCAGAGATTGCAACTTTCCTTGACCAACTACCTCTGGAAAAGTGGTGTAGAGCTTAAGACGATGGTAGACGGTGGGGCCATATGACATCTAATTTAGTGGAGTGCTTTAATGGAGTGATGAAGGGTGCTCGCATGCTACCGGTGAAATCAATAGTAGAGGCCACACTTTACAAATTAATGGGTTATTTTGTGCAGAATATTCAGACATATACTGTGCAGAGAAATTCAAACGCGATGTTTACACAACATTTGGTCAACACAATGAACATAAACGGCCAGTACGTAAGGAGGCATGGGGTTGTACTCTGTGACCCAGTTACACCTATTTTTGAAGTTGATGACCAAGGCGATAGTACTCCAAGACGTCCTCGTGGTAAGTTTAGGGGTGTCAATGATTGACAAAACTTGCGAATGCGGAGAGTGGCAAGCATTCAAGTACCCTTGCTCTCATGTCATAGCCGTGTGTGCGAACTCAGGAACTCATTGTCAAGACTATGTTGATGTGTACAAGTTGGATACGATGATTAAGTGTTTGGCAAAGTTCGTTTTAATACCATAGGAAACGAGAGCAACTGGCCAGAGTACAATGGTCCTGTCCTTGTACCAAACCCAATGCTGGAAAGAAAGATCAGAGGATGCCCATCTCACTCTCGAATCCGTACAGAGATAGATGAAACACAAGATAGGGAGCCTAGACATTGCTTAACTTGTAGATAGTCGGGGCACTCAAAAAAGTCATATCCGTTAAGAGGTAGTAACTGTAACACCCTGGATTTTACCTCAAATGATAGCTTATAAAAATACAAATCTAACGGCGCAAACGGAATCAAAAATGGACTTCAAACGAGTCCTAAAAGTGCAAAATAAAGTTGGTCCGAACTTGTGTCCGGACATTGGAAGTTCGGACACAAGCCGAGAAGACTGAACTGAGAAATACCAATTGTCCGAACTTGTGTCCAGACATTGATGTTCGGTCATAAGTCGAGAGTTAGAAAACTGAAAAGTGACAACGTCCGAACTTGTGTCCGGACTTCGAAGTTCGGACACAAGTCGAGTTTCAAACTTCGGAAAATCCCTTACGTGGTCTGAACATTGGTCCGAACTTGCAAGTTTGGACATAAGTCGAGACTTGCAAGCTGGACCCGTCCTCGCATGCTGTTCGAACGTTGATGCTCGGACAGATGTTCAGACACAACCAAATAACGAAAACCTTTGAAATCTTTCGGGGCCTGTCCGAACATTGATGTCCGGACGGACAATCGGACAGGTCCTTAAGTGCAGTTTCCAACGCGTAAACAGAAACCAAAACCACCAAAAACATTGATGTCCGGACGGACGTTCGGATAGGTCCTTAAGTGCAGTTTCCAACGCGTAAACAGAAACCAAAACCACCAAAAACACATAGGTAAATCATAATAACAATATGAGAAACACTTAAATGGATAAAGTCATTAACAAGTACCTCAGTACAAAGCTCAAACTTCATAAAGCCGATTCATAAACTGTCAAGAATTACTAGTAGTAAATACTCAAATAAGCACAACCTTAAAACAGCAGCGGATTTCAAAACATCCAGGGCTTTGCCGCCACACCCAATTCCCATGGGTGCTCAGGCTAATGAACTAAATAACATTAAGAACAAAGGTTAACTCAAGTTATGTGGAAGCCGAAATAAACATTCAATGTGTAAAACCTTGGAAAACACCACAACATCTCTTAACCATTGTAATTCAAAACATTGCCTTAATAATTCGTAATTCCTAAACTATGTGATTCGCCGTCCCAATCCCCACACTTAGTCATCCATACCTGTGATCATAAAACATAGACAAAACATAGAAAAGATCGCACAAATCAGAAAAACTGAGTAAAGACTATCTCAACCTGTAAAATACGTTTTAGAACCTCATTTGCCATTTGTCAATCAGAGAGGAATAATTTGGTGAACATTAGACGAACTTCCAGAATCCAAAACAACATTTAAAATCACAGTAGGGAGCTTTCAACAGGAGATCACCACGAACCAAACACGAGGTCACCTATGGGACCCCAAACAATAGGACAGTCACCTATGGGACCGTCAAACAACCACCTCACCCTAAGTCCTTAAGTGTGCACACCCCCTATGATACAACAGTAACATAGAGTAGATCAGAGGGCTTAACTGCAACAATGTGTGCAGCGCAAATAATAACAACCATGGGGAGCACCTATGGGCTCCCAAACAACAGAATACAACCTGCGAAAGACTCCCAAAATCCAGAACCAAAATCCACAGCACAATCCAATTCCTCAATTCCAAAACGTGGGAACAATCCCCAATTTCCAAACACAACCGAGAACTCATAAAAACACAGCGAAACCTTTCCAATTGTTTTACAAAACATCAGTCAAACAATCATTGAGCATAGAATTTTCCTAGATCTACTAAAACCCTCAAGAGCCCAAGTGCTCCGGACTATCGATAGTGCTTGTCGATGTAATCGGCGTCTAGGTAATCAAAATCAACAATCAGGAATCGCTGAACAATGCGTAAAATAATTATACAACCTAGTTAGAATACATTACCCCACAATTCACTAACTGGCACCAGAGAATTGATTAGACCTTAACGGAACTAGCATGAAATCACCAAGAGTTGAAGAAGAGAGCGTGAAGTTTGTGTAGAGTGCAAGCGCAGGAACGACGTATTGAGGATGAAGAAGAATGAGTTAACTGATGTTTTAAATAGAAAGATAATTGTAAGGCAAGAAAGAATATTACTAATTTAGTAATTAAAAGTCTATGTTTAAGGAGAGAAGATATTAAATATCAAAAGAGAAATCAGTGTTGCAAATATTTAAAAAAGGTATAGAACTTATAATTAAATTAATGAATCAGTAATTTGAAATAGAAGAACGTGGTTAACCGCTGCAACAAGATAAGGATGAGAAATAAAATATCTAGGGAGGTTAATTAATAAACATTTACTTGGAAGGAAGTAGTTTAGAGATAAATAGATATATACTGTAAATGGTTTCAAAGAAAGAGGAGAGTTAATAAATATTATATTAAGTAGTCAATTAGGATTTGAACTCTTGAAATCAAATAACTACAAGGAGAAAGCCAAATTGAATTTGAACTCTAAGTATTTAAAATTAATAAGTTTGGAAGGAAAATTCTAGAATGGTGTTTTAAAGCTTAAATAACAAAATGAGGTTAGGAGGATAACGTAGTATTTAAATAGTGTAATATCCGAAATATACCTAAAGTCAAATAAGGCCAAATGTTACAAATAATTGTAAACACTTTAAGGAGAAGGATTAATTTAGGAATAGATGTCGTTTAATTCTCTGGGCCACCCTAATACTAACCTCAGTCACATTAATCAAACTATATACTATATCGTTCCTAACTTGCAAATCCCGGGTATTTCATCTCATCCCCCTTAAAAGAAAGCTTCGCCCTCGAAGCTAAAACTTATCCATGAGGCGAAAAACTACTAAACGAAGTACGGACTTGAGTGGTTACCTGATCGAAGAGTTGTGGGTACTTCTTCCTCATCTCCTCCTCTACCCCCACGTAGCCTCTTCGGTTCCATGATTAGACCATAAGACTTTGACCATGCGGATGGACTTCGATCGTGTCTCCCTGGTTTAGTGTCCATTACTCTAATGGGATACTCCTCATAGGACAGATTCTGCTCTAGCTCCAAGACCTCTGGTTGGAGTACATGTAAAGGGTCGGGAATGTATGTCTTCATCTGGGACACATGGAACACGTTGTGAACTTTCTCCAGCTCACTAGGGAGTGCTAGACGGTACGCCACCTCTCCAATTCTTTCCAAGATCTCATAGGGTCCAACGAATTTGGGGCTGAGCTTCCCCTTCTCCAGAACCTGGTTACTCCTCTGACAGGAGATACCTTCAGGAAGACTCTGTCTCCCACCTCGAATTCAACTGGTTTGTGCTTGAGATCGGCATAGGACTTCTGCCTGTCCTGAGCTGCCTTCATTCGACTCTAGATCACCCGGACCTGCTCCATATTCTCCATAATCAATTGGGCCCCAAAACAATAGTCTCACTGATTCGCTCCAACATAACGGTGTTCTCCACTTTCTCCCATACAAAGCCTCATAGGGAGCCATCTTGATGTTGGTGTGGTAACTATTGTTGTACGAAAATTCCACTAAGTGCAGCATATCAGCCCATGAACCCTGGAAGTCCATCACACATGCTCGAAGCATGTCCTCCAAGGTCTGGATGGTTCTCTCGGTCTGGCCATCAGTGGCTGGATGAAAAGCAGTGATCAACTTCAGCTTGGTGCCCATCGCCTTCTGAAATTGCTGCCAGAAATGGGCTAAAAATCTCAAGTCTCTGTCTGATATGATGGTCTCAGGTACTCCATGATATCTCACCACATTCCTGATGTAGGCATCTACTAATTGACTCATGGACCACGTCTTCTTCATGGGTATGAATCGTGCAGACTTAGTGAGGCGGTCCACTATCACCTAAATCTGATCGACTCCTCCTCTCACCGGTGGTAAACCCATCACGAAGTCCTTGGAAATGGAGTCCCATTTCCACTTTGGGACCTCTAGCGGCTGCAGCAAACCTCCCATCCTCTTATGCTCGAATTTGACCTTCTGACAGGTAAGGCACTTCGATATGAACTCCGCCACTTCTCTTTCATCTTAAGCCACCAAAACATCTTCTTCAAGTCCTTATACAATTTTCACCACCAGGATGAACCGAATAGGGAGTATTATGGGCCTCCCTCATCAGTCTATTTACCTCCGCACACTCTTGGGCACACACCATCTGCCTCTGAATCTCAGGCTACCGTCGATGTGGATCTCGAACCCCTCAGCTTTCCCTTCCTTCATCTTCCCCTTGATACGCTCTAGCTTCGCATCACCAGGCTGCCCTTTGAGTATCTCCCCATAGATGTCGGAAGAAATACTCATGTGGTACAACCTCACCTTGCGCTCCACTCCCCAGACTCTATCACCTCCAGGTTCAGTCTCTGAAAGTCACGAACTAGTTCGTCTGGAAGGACCCACATTGAATTCACAGAATGGCTCTTCTTCCTGCTCAGAGCATCGGCCACCAGATTAGACTTCCCTTCATGATACAAAATCTCCAAGTCGTAATCCTTGATCAATTCCAGCCATCTCCTCTGCCTCATGTTAAGTTCCTTCTGGGTAAAGATGTACTTGAGGCTCTTGTGGTCGGTGTAGATCTTTCAGGAGACACCGTAGAGGTAGTGCCTCCAGATCTTAAGGGCGAAGACTACCGCTGCAAGCTCCAAGTCGTGCGTCGGGTATCGGGTCTCATACTCCTTCAGCTGTCTCGATGCGTAGGCTATGACTTTCCCGTGCTGCATCAAGACACATCCCAAGCCATACTTGGAAGCGTCACTGAAAACCTCGAATCCGTCTGTCCCTGAGGGCAAGGTTAACACTGGGGTTGTGGTCAACCTATCCTTCAACATCTGGAACGCCTTCTCGCAATCGTCGTCCCACTGAAATTTGGCTACCTTCTTCATGAGGTTTGTGAGGGGTCTGGCTATCTTTGAGAAATCCTTCACAAATCTCCTATAGTAACCTACTAGACCCAGGAAGCTACGAACCTCTGTCAGGTTGCTCGGTCTTGGCCACTCTTTCACTGCTTGGATCTTGGCCGGATCCACTGAGATTCCCTTCTTGGTAACAATGTGGCCCAGGAATGTCACTCGGTCCAACCAAAAGTCGCACTTAGACAACTTGGCGTAAAGCTGATGCTCTCTAGAATCTGCAGGACTGATCTCAGGTGCTCCTCATGCTCTTCCTCATCCTTGGAGTAGATGAGGATGTCATCTATAAATACCACCACAAACCGGTCTAAATAGGGATTAAAGATCCGGTTCATGAGGTTCATGAAGACTGCCGGCGCGTTTGTCAATCCAAAGGCATCACCAGGAACTTGAAGTGCCCATATCTGGTCCTGAAAGCAGTCTTCGGGATGTCCTTCTCTGCAACACGTAGCTGGTGGTATCCCGACCTCAGGTCTATCTTGGAGAAGACTTCTGCACCTTGAAGTAGGTCGAAAAGGTCGTCGATTCTGGGCAAGGGATACCGGTTCTTCACAGTGATCTGATTCAACTCCCGGTAGTCTATGCACAGCCTCATGCTCCCATCCTTCTTCTTTACAAACAAGACAGGAGCTCCCCAAGGCGATACACTCGGGCGAATGTATCCCTTCTCCAAGAGGTCCTCCAACTGAACCTTCAGTTCCTTCAATTATGATGGCACCATACGGTATGGGGCCTTGGAAATAGTGCTTCTCCTGGCACGAGGTCGACACTAAACTCCACCTCCCTGTTTGGCGGCATGCCAGGAATCTCATCTGGAAAGACGTCAGGGAACTCCTTGACCACTCGAATCTCTTCTAATGGGTTAGGCTCTCGGCTCAGGTCCTGGACATGGCAAAGGTATGCTTGCTGTCCCTTCCTCACTTGGGAGAGAATTGACATGGCTGAGACTATCTTTACTCCCGGTTTCTTCTCCACGCTACTATAGGAGACTCTTCGGCCCGATGGTCCTCTCAAGATGATATTCTGCTCTCCACAATCGATCTTCCCTTTATACTTGCTTAGCCAGTCCATCCCAGGATGATGTCGAAGTCGGGGAGGATGAAATGGATCAGGTCAGTTACAAATGTTTCCCCCTTTATGTCTACCCCCACCTCTTTCAATACATGATTACAAGAAATAACTTGCCCTGAGGGTATAGATACTGCTATGGTAAGAGACTTACAAGTTTCTAGACCCAGTTTCTTAACAAAATTCTCAGAAATAAACGAGTACAAAGCTCCAGTATCAAACAAAATACAAGCAGGAGTACCATGAACAGAGAAGGTACCTGCTAACACCTCTGCTTCGGCCTCAGCTTCGGCCGACTCATGACGTTGATCCTCCCTGGAGCTCGACTGTTGTCTCGGTTCTCCCCTTGACCTCTATTGCCTCAATTTCCACCCCCGCCATTACCACGTTGGGGAGCATCCCCGCGCTGATTCTGACCCTGGTGCTGATCTCTGCCTCGAGGCTGGGAGTCTGCTGGTCTGTAGGCCCGATCTCCGCCATTCTTCTTCTGCTGAGCGCCTCCCTGAGGCCTCTGGAAGCACTCAAAAGCTCTATGGCCCTTCCTGCCGCACCGGAAGCACGCCACCAGGTTTCCTTCACAGTCTTTCCCCGGGTGGTCCTTGTGGCATCTCCTGCAGTGGAAGTGCCTATCTCGCCCGGTCTCTCCCCCCTGTACCTGCCCCTGGGGTCTATCATTCCTCCTATGGTCATTCCTCTGGTTCCCATCGAACCTCCTCCTATCACCTGAGTTAGGCCTCCACCTCTTGTCCTGGTTGGGCCTCTGATGTCGGCCGTCTCGACTCCAGGACTCCTACCCATCCTCCACCTTCCTCTTTTGGCCCGCCTGGACTTCCCTCCTCTTCTGCTACACCCTGTACAGGTTAGCAGCCTTTCCATAAGCGTCCTGGAGGGTAGGTATCGTCAGTACGCTCAAAGCCTCCTGGAGACTCCAGTTGAGTCCCCCCACAAATCTCTGCACCTTCGACGCCTCGTCAGGGACCATCATCGGTGCTAACCTTGCCAGCTCTAGGAACTTAGAGTGGTACTCCTTCACACTCCGGGCCTGCTGCTTGAGGTGAGAGAACTCCAGGTATTTCTACATCCGGACATGCTCAGGATAGAATCGCCTTCGCATGGCCTCCTTCAATGCCTCCCATCCAAAATCAGGTCCCGCCAGAAGAGCATCCTTGTTAGCAGACCACCAGATGTCAGCCTCGCTGTTGAAGTAGTAAACAACGGCATTGACTCTCCTGTCAGCAGGGCAGTTGACTGCCTCAAAGATTTTGTTGAACTCTCGCAGCCAATCCTCCAACAGTACTGGGTCCTCCTCCCCCTTGAATGCAGTCGGCTTCAGGTGGGCAATCCTCTTCGTGTAGTCTTCTGGCACATTGTCTCGCTGGGCTTGGCGTTGTACAATCTGGCCCAGGTTCAAAGCAAGCTCCTGGAGTTGTCTCATTGGGTCGTTGGCTGCCATGATAGTGCTTTTGCTTCGACTTCTGGTGTTGTAGGAGAAATTCAGTCGGTCTGCCAGTCTACTCTACTCAAGATGGACTCTTGATTACGAGTCACGAATTCAAGGAATTTAAATTCCTACAAATATTCCCCTAAGTTCTACTACGTTCATACTACCCAATCCTCAGGTGGACAATTCAAATATGTATATAAACAAGTATATGTACCATTATATAATACACATATATGTGCAACCAGTAAGCAATATTCCCTGTATGATCTTCAAGCACCACATAGAGGTGTCCAACTTAACTCAACAGAACAATATAACTTATAATTCAACATAACTTCCCCAAACGGCTTATCCCCAAGTTTTTAATCCTGTTTACTCAAGTTTTTATCTTATTTTGAAAAAACAGGCTCTGATACCACCTTGTAACACCCTGGATTTTACGTCAAATGATATCTTATAAAAATACAAATCTAACGGCGTAAACGGAATCAAAAACGGACTTCAAACGAGTCCTAAAAGTGCAAAATAAAGTTGGTCTGAACTTGTGTCCGGACATTGGAAGTTCGGACACAAGCCGAGAAGACTGAACTGAGAAATACCAATTGTCCGAACTTGTGTCCGGACGTTGATGTTCGGACACAAGTCAAGAGTTAGAAAACTGAAAAGCGACAACGTCCGAACTTAGAAGTTCGGACACAAGTTGAGTTTCAAACTTTGGAAAATCCCTTACGTGGTCCGAACATTGGTCCGAACTTGCAAGTTCAGACATAAGTCGAGACTTGCAAGCTGGACCCGTCCTCGCATGCTGTCCGAACGTTGATGCTCGGACAGATGTTCGGACACAGCCAAATAACGAAACCTTTGAAATCTTTCAAGGCCTATCCGAACATTGATGTCCGGACGGACGTTGGACAGGTCCTTAAGTGCAGTTTCCAACGCGTAAACAGAAACCAAAACCATCAAAAACACATAGGTAAATCATAATAACAATATGAGAAACACTTAAATGGATAAAGTAATTAACAAGTACCTCAGTACAAAGCTCAAACTTCATAAAGCCGATTCATAAACTGTCAAGAATTACTAGTAGTAAATACTCAAATAAGCATAACCTTAAAACAGTAGCGGATTTCAAAACATCGAGGGCATTACCGCCACACCCAATTCCCATGGGTGCTCAGGCTAATGAACTAAATAACATTAAGAACGAAGGTTAACTCAAGTTATGCGGAAGCCGAAATAAACATTCAATGTGTAAAACCTTGGAAAACAACACAACATCTCTTAACCATTTTAATTCAAAACATCGCCTTAATAATTCATAATTCCTAAACTATGTGATTCGCCGTCCCGATCCCCACACTTAGTCATCCATACCTGCGATCATAAAACATAGACAAAACATAGAAAGGATCGCACAAATCAGAAAAACTGAGTAAAGACTATCTCAACCTGTAAAATACGTTTTAGAACCTCATTTGCCATTTGTCAATCAGAGAGGAATAATTTGGCGAACATTAGACGAACTTCCAGAATCCAAAACAACATTTAAAATCACAGTAGGGAGCTTTCAACAGGAGATCACCACGAACCAAACACGGGGTCACCTATGGGACCCCAAACAATAGGACAGTCACCTATGGGACCGTCAAACAACCACCTCACCCTAAGTCCTTAAGTGTGCACACCCCCTATGATATAGCAGTAACATAGAGTAGATCAGAGGGCTTATCTGCAACAATGTGTGCAGTGCAAATAATAACAACCATGGGGAGCACCTATGGGCTCCCAAACAACAGAATACAACCTGCGAAAGACTCCCAAAATCCAGAACCAAAATCCACAGCACAATCCAATTCCTCAATTCTAAAACGTGGGAACAATCCCCAATTTCCAAACACAACCGAGAACTCATAAAAACACAGCGAAACCTTTTCCAATTGTTTTACAAAACATCAGTCACACAGTCATTGAGCATAGAATTTACCTGGATCAACCAAAACCCTCAAGAGCCCAACTGCTCCGGACTATCGATAGTGCACGTCGATGTAATCGGCGTCTAGGTAATCAAAATCAACAATCAGGAATCGCTGAACAATGCGTAAAATAATTATACAACCTAGTTAGAATACATCACCCCACAATTCACTAACTGGCACCAGAGAATTTATTAGACCTTGATGGAACTAGCGTGAAATCACCAAGAGTTGAAGAAGAGAGCGTGAAGTTTGTGTAGAGTGCAAGCGCAGGAACGGCGTATTGAGGATGGAGAAGAATGAGGAAACCGATGTTTTAAATAGAAAGGTAATTGTAAAGTAAGAAAGAATATTATTAATTTAGTAATTAAAAGTCTGTGTTTAAGGAGAGAAGATATTAAATATCAAAAGAGAATTCAGTGTTGCAAATATTTAAAAAGGTATAGAACTTATAATTAAATTAATGAATCAGTAATTTGAAATAGAAGAACGTGGTTAACCGTTGCAACAAGATAAGGATGAGAAATAAAATATCTAGGGAGGTTAATTAATAAACATTTACTTGGAAGGAAGTAGTTTAGAGATAAATAGATATATACTATAAATGGTTTCAAAGTTCACAGAAGGGAAAAAAACAATCACGTTAAAAGGGTAAATCAAAATGCTAGTAATATATTTGTTAAGAGAAGAAAGTGGAGAGTTAATAAATATTATATTAAGTAGTCAATTAGGATTTGAACTCTTGAAATCAAATAACTACAAGGAGAAAGCTAAATTGAATTTGAACTCTAAGTATTTAAAATTAATAAGTTTGGAAGGAAAATTCTAGAATGGTTTTTTAAGCTTAAATAACAAAATGAGGTTATGAGGATAACGTAGTATTTAAATAGTGTAATATCCGAAATATACCTAAAGTCAAATAAGGCCAAACGTTACAAATAATTGTAAACACTTCAAGGAGAAGGATTAATTTAGGAATAGATGTCGTTTAATTCTCTGGGCCACCCTAATACTAACCTCAGTCACATTAATCAAACTATATACTATATCGTTCCTAACTTGCAAATCCCGGGTATTTCAGTAACTGTTAGTTTGACATATATTTTCTTAATTTTCCTAGGTTTAACTAATAGTTGAATGTGTTTAAATCGCTCCTGTATTGACAGGAGGAAGCTATAATTTTTAAGAGTTGACCGATTTTTCTATCTCGCTTTTTGCAAACCTACAAGACTAGATCCATTAGTGTATTAGGATGTTGTTTGGGAGGAAGTCTATGCAATAGTGGATTCAAAAAATCTTGTAGGCGCATGTTCACTGCTTGAATCAACCTTTAAGGAAGCTCTTTCAAACAGTGCACATGCAACTACAAGATGTCTAGAACCCGCCATTAGAGAGACTAAAGAAGAGTTTGTGAGATGTGTGAAGAATAAGTGGGGGAGAGGGGTATAATTATAAGGAGAAGTGGAGGCGGCCGGTGCCAAATTTAGCAAAGCAACCGCGTTTGACAAACGCAGTTCCACGCGTTGCAAAGGAACCGCGTTTGACAAATGCAGTTCCTTTACTATCAATGCATTGGAACCACATTTGGCAAACGTGGTTCCTTTGCAACGAATGGAACTGCGTCTGCCAAACGTGGTTGCTTTGCTACAATTGTCACCGCCGTTAATTTAATTGGACAATCTGTCCAATTAGGTGATTGAGTTTGTGTTCTGGAATTATCAAGTAAATCGGCCTCGTATCCATCATACTAGACAAGAGACCCAATATTGTACTTTTTTTCCTTTTATCTTCTATTAGTAATGTGCTCGTGCCTTTGAAAAAAAAAAGTAGTAGATTTCTAGAACGTTCACAAGTGAGGGGAAGCTTTTACCTGAGATCACACAAGAACCGCCCACAAGAACAGAGATCATGGTGCATAATCAAAGAGGGGAATCGCAACTAAGATCCCAAATTATGTTTCATGTGTAAAACTCAACCCCCTAGATATTATGTTCGATTTAAAGAAGACTTGCGATTTTGCAATTGAAAAAATGATATGAAGTCATTACTTCAAAAAACATTAGTATATTTTTGGTAGATATGTTAAGTATATTCGTTGGTCAATTTAAACAGTATGGAGAACCTGGAGATGGTGCCATATTACAAGGTGGAGACTATCCACTTGTCAACAAGTGATTGGAAGAAAAATATTGAGAGAAAGAAAAGCTAAAAAAAATAAAAAATAAAACAATGTACGCGCGCGACCACGACGGAGGAAAGAATTGGGGGGCTGAATAATTGTTGTTATTAGAGAGAGAGAAAAAAAATATTTTTTTTCAAAATGTCATAACTTACAAAATATAAGTGCAAAAATAAAAAAAATTATATCATTGTTCATCATTTTTCGTGCTCTTCAAAACAAGATGCATCATGGATATGTTTTGGTAAACTTAAAATTTTATGTTTTTATAAGGAGTATATATTACATATTTTTAAAATGAATCTTATTCATTAACAAAATGAATCTTCTTTGACAATAAAATGAACCTTATTCATTAACTAAATGAATCTTGTCCTAAACACTCTAAAAACTTCCCTATGAAAGTTAAAAACGTCAAAGACATTTGTATGATTTGTAGTACAGACTTTAGGGTTCACTTTCAATAAATAAAAGGTTCATACTGTTCTCTCAAAATTTTGTGGTAGAATTACCTTTTCCTAGTCTTAAACTAAATATTCACTTTTCTTAAACATTTGATTCACCTTTAAAAAACATTTGATTCTCTTTTGTTAAATCCCTGATTCACTTTTCTTAAACCTCTTATTCACTTTAGTTAAACAATATCTATTTGCGAGAATCACTTTTCTTAATCTTCTTATTCACTTTTCATAAACTCATGATTCACTTTATAAAAATCTTTGATTCATATGCTTATAACTCTTAATCACTTTAGTTAAACAATCTACGCTTACGAGATTCACTTTTCTTATTACTCTGATTCACTTTGTAACAACTTGTGATTCACTTTTTAACAACCTTTGATTCACCTTTCTAAAACCTCTGATTCACACTAGTCAAACAATCAGAATCACATTAGTTAAACAATCTCTGTTTATGAGATTCGGTTTTTTTAAACTCTTATTCACTTTTAAGCAACTCTATAATTCACTTTTTAACAACCTTTTATTCAATTTGTAACAACCTTTGATTCACTTTTCTTAAACTTAAGATTCACAATGAATCTTAAAAAATATGTACATACAAAAAATAAAAAATAAAAAATTTATCAAAACATACCCATGTTTGGTCTTATTTTGAAGAGCACGAAAAATGATGAACAATGGTATAATTTGTTTTATTTTTACACTTATATTTTATAAGTTATGACATTTTTTTTAAAAAAAATTCTCTCACCTCCCTCTCTCTCCTCCTCGTGTGTGCGTGTGTACTTTGTTAACAAAATTCCTTTTTTTTTCTTTTTTCCTTTATTTCCTCCAACTATGTGTTGACATGTGGTAAAGAGAAAAAGACAAACATGCCCATCGCCATGTTCCAAGGTGGCGTAATCGCCAGGTTCGAATTCGCGAATTTAAATCCTAATATTCATAGTGTTAACAACTTTAATAAAAATGTATAGAGTCTTTACAATCCAATTGTTTATATATAATTTTTGACAAATCTCTTAAGTATAGTTCTGATAAATAACAAATCTCTCCTAATACTTCATCAAATCCTACAAGAGAACAATATGGAGTCTCCTATGTTTGCAACCACTAACAGCATCTAGCACATCAAAATTCTCTTACTCTTTGTTGGGGGCGAAGGAATTCTAAGTAATTTTCCATGCCATCTTTAATTGGCTACCAGCTCCGACCGGATCTCTTGGGCGAGCTCGTTGGTCTTCAGGTAGTGGGGAGCCACCTTCTTCCCCCGGCTCGAGTCGACAGCCCATGACCTCCCGCGCCCCCGCTTGGTAGACTCTATAGTCGGCGTCCTTTATCGAATTTTACGGATACAATCAACTGGGAATCTCATCAGGATGATTCAGTTGGGAGTATTTATCCCCATGTTTCTAGCCAACTGCAAGATTTTCACAGTTTAAGATAAAATCAGGTCATTTAGGTTAAGAATAGAATGAGACCTATGAATATTTCATGTAATCTAGAAAGAAGGACAGGTTCTACAATTATGGAAAAAAACTCTTATAATGACATTAATTTGGATCTTCATTCAAGCCTCTAATCCATTTCAAACATGACTCTCCCTCCTCTTCCAGAAACTTTTCCAGTCCCAATCTCTCACCTCCCCCCGCTAGCCAACCACCATGCCACCGCCTCTAACCCACCGCCGGTCTAACCGCTCACGTCTCCCTCCCCTCACCTACAACCGCCACAATCACAAAAAACAAACCAAACCATAAATCAACAAATCGCAAAATCCAGAAACCCACCCCCCGTAGCGAGCATACCCATGGCCCCAATCCAGCCCCCTTTGGTACCATCTTCATAGACTGTCTAAATCCTACCACAAAAACCGGCTCTATTTGGAAAACCTTCGCCCCCTTTGGCACAATAGCAAGTATCTACACTCCAAAAACGCCACGAACAATCACCAAAACAAGATATGCTTTTGTGGAGTATCGGAAAGATCAGGAGGCAAGGAAAGCGATAGAAACTGCCAACGGCAAAATACTGGATGGCTACGCCATTTCAGTACAACCAGCAAAGCCAAAACGCTCATTTGCCCAACGCCAACCAGATAATTCATGGCAGAAAAAACAGCAAACTCCATCACCGAATGTCTGGGAGAAAGGCGAACCTTCACACTCAAATCTTGCAGAGCAGATTAGGCACAAACCAAAAGAGACACCTCAGACCGTGATCCACCTGCACGAATCCAAACTCATGATGGAAAAACTAGGAAGAAGTGCCACCATTTTATCCCGAATCCAAAACAAATTAGAAGAGATAGAATCCTGTCTCAATTTCTGGGCAAAAGATATTGAAGGAGTGGTATCACTATCTAGACACAAATTCGTAGCGATTTTTAAATCCCAAAACACCCTTACCACCTTTCTCACCAGTAAGCCAAGAAGAGATCTGATCTGGGATGTTCGAAAATGGAACCCCTCTGACCAAGACGAATCAAGAGTAACAAGCATCGCGCTTAGAGGATTTCCAATCCACGCCTGGTGCAAATACAACATCGAAGCAGTTGCAAGCTCCCTGGGTCACGTCCTGGACATAGAATCGGAGCTAAGCAAAATCCCCCATTATCTGGAAGCCGTGGTTCATATCGAAACTGGTATTAAACAGATAATTAACCAGCAAATACCAATTTCAATTGGAACCCAATCCTTCTTGATAGGTGCAGTGGAATTTTGGTCTGAAGACCTTACAAACCGTTTTCACAAAAACCCATCTCACCGTCAGGCGTGGTGGGAGAAACAGAGCAACCAAAGAATTTTACTCCCTCCGTCCTGAATTGATCGTCCTGTTTGTTTTATGATACGTTTTTCCACTTCAATATTAAGTATATAAGATAAAATAATTTTATAAAACTAAATTTATAACATATAGTTTATCATGTAAGGATTCATATGCAAAACTTAAATATTCAAAATTAATTTATCTTATATGTTAAAAATTGAAAAAAAATAAATCAACGACATGTCCAAATAGTAAACAGAACGGTCAATTCAGGACGGAGGGAGTAACAAAAGTCCATCGGAATTGAACAATTGGAGCGTAACCCCACGCGCCCCAGTTGCACCCTGTCAATGCTCAGGAAGCAAAAATCTTCAACTTCGTTTCAGTAGGACCATGAACGAAGCGACAATATCTGTTAAAAACGATTACAGTGAAAAGGTATTCCTCATTTCCCAAATTCATCCTCTCTCTTCCCTGCAACCATCTCTGCAACTGTTACACAATATCCACTCCCAAATCTTTTCACTATCCTTTCGCCTACTGACACGCCAAAAAACCTCCCCTAAGCCTGACATGCCTAGCCCCCACAAAAGTCCCATCCTGCTCATCTCAAACAAATCCCCCCGACACCCTAGCCGCTCCCTTACCCACCCCGAATCATTACCCCTCCTAAGTCAAACAGACTCCTCTTTCCTTAGCTCAATGGAAACTACATCTCACCAATCAACCCAAAACACCTCGTGCCAATCCCAAAACTCTCAATTGTTCCTTACCAAACCTTTCCAAACTCGACCCACCCCACTCTCTGACTTATCAATCTCACCACCACAAACCCGCATTAAACCAAAACTCACTCCAAGAAATTTTCCTAGAAGTGGACCTAAGCCCAGAACATCCAAATCCTCAAAGTCCAACAGCACAAAGAAACCTCTGAAGGCGTTTTTTCCTTCAGTCCCACAGACAAACCTCCACTCAAAATATACTCAGACCCCAATCGATGCCTCTCTTATGGTAAGAGGTTAGGCATCTCATTCCCAAATCCTAAAATATCTCTACAGAACATTGAGAGAACCCTTCAAGGATTCACAAGCCAAGGAGAAACACATGCCAAGGCGTATAGCCTTCCAAAATATCAGGGGAATAAACAACAAGGAAAGATGGGCTGTTCTAAGGAAAGAAAAAAAGAAACAAAGCAAGAATAGTGGGTCTCTTCGAGACTCACCACACTAAACCACTTGAAGACAACAAAGGCCTCTGGGGGCCAAAGGGAGCTACTGATTGGGTCGAAGTCTTCTCAGTTGGACACTCTGGAGGCCTAGTAGTCATGTGGCAAACTTCATCAGTCCAAGTAACAAACACAAGTCATGGCAATAGATGGATTTTACTTGACATCATCTGGTCTCCTGAAAACTTCCAAGGATCGATCTTGTTTATCTATGCCCCTACCAGCCCTCAAGCAAGAAGAGATCTCTATCAAGAGCTCCTTGCCCTCAAAAACTCCAGGCCCCGCCAAATGCTACTAGTAGGTGATTACAATGAAGTTTTCCATGGTGGTGAAAGAAAGGGAGGTGATCCGAATTTCACTAATAGAAATATGAGAGACTTTCTCGATTGGGTAGAACAAATGGAAGCTGAGGAAATCCACCTGCAAGGCTGTAAATTTACATGGAGAAACAAGAGAAGTATGAGTAAGATCGATAGAGCTTTCGCTCAACCTGATTGGTTAGAAACCTTCCCCTCAATCTCCCTCCAGGCAAACCCATGGAAAATCTCATATCATCGCTACTGTTGGATTGAATTAGAAGCAATCGACTGGGGCCCTAAGCCATTTCGATCCATCAATGCGTGGACAAATCATCCCTCGTTTGCCTCGTTCTTTAAAACTGAATGGGACAAATTGGCAAATCTACCTCTGAAAGACAAGCTGAAGCGGATCAAGCAACCTTTAAAAGAATGGAACTCCCACACTTTTGGGCATGTTGAAGAGAACCTAAACCAACTTCTATCAAAGCTGGATGTGATAGACAAATTAGATGAGCAGATGGGACACGATTTGGAAAGGGAGAATCAAAGAGCAATGTTATTACAAGAAACATGGAAGGCTCTGAGAACAAAAGAGAGATATTGGGCTCAGCTGTCTAGAGAACAATATCTAAAGGAAGGAGATGAAAATACACGATATTTCCATCGAAAGGCCACTATGAACAGAAAGAAGAACCGAATCCAATACCTCCAAATCCAGGGGAGAACTAATTCTAAGCCAAAGGATATAAGAAGAGCACTGGTCCGATATTTCCAACAGCTTTTCCAAGCTCCAGCAGAAACGGGTTCCAACCCACTCTTCTTTGGTTTGCAAAAGTTATCAGATGATGACAAAAATATGCTATGTACAATCCCAGATGAAGAAGAAATAAAGCAAACAGTATGGGCATGTAATAGCAACAAAGCTCCAGGCTATGATGGCCTGAATTTCCATTTTATCAAGAGCACTTGGTCCACCATTGGTACCGATTTCACAGCAGCAGTCCGGTCTTTCTTCCTTGAAGGAACTCTTCCTCAAGGATCAAATGTCACATGGATCGCCCTTATCCCAAAAAACCCTCAAGCTTGTAAACCAGAGGAATTTAGACCGATCAGCATGATTGGAGGGGTCTACAAAATCATCACCAAGCTAATGGCCAGCCGCCTCGCCTCAGTCCTACCCAAACTAGTGAAGGAAACCCAAACCGCTTTCATCAAGGGGAGGCACATCCTAGAAGGACCACTCATCACAAACGAAACAATCTCATGGTTAAAAAAGAAAAGACAAGCAGGGATCCTTCTAAAGTAGACTTTGCCAAGGCTTTTGATAGCATCTCATGGTCTTTCGTCGATAAAATGCTTGGTTTATATGGCTTCGATGATCAGTGGCGGAAATGGGTGAACACTTGCCTCTCAACGACAAGCTTATCAATCCTCGTAAATGGATCCCCCACCATCCCCTTCCAACCAAAGAGAGGCCTCCGACAGGGAGACCCCCTCTCCCCTCTACTTTCCGTGCTCTCGATGGAAGCATTAAGCTGGCTCCTAGACCGTGCCATCCAGCTAGGTGATCGATCAGGAATTAAGGTAGGAGCAAACCAGGTGCGCTTATCTCATCTTCAATTTGCGGATGATGTGCTCATTTTCTGCAAACCTTCTGAGAAGGAACTTGAAACAGTTAAGTGGTGCCTGACATTATTTGCGGAAATGTCCTCCCTATGTGTGAATTGGAACAAAACAAAAGCCATCTGTATAAACTCAACTACAGAACAAGAACAGCTAGTCAAAGACATCCTCGACTGCTCTCTTGAATACCTTCCCTCGACTTACCTAGGATGTCCATTAGGTGCTTCCCCAAGAAACATGAAAACCTGGTCCCCGTACTGAAAAAATTGAAATCAAGGCTGTCCTCTTGGAAAGCAAGCTGCCTCTCCCGAGCTGGAAGACTTGTTCTAATCCGATCGGTCTTAGACAGTCTCCCCATCTACTACCTAAGCCTATTCAGAGCCCCGAAATCGGTCATAACCGAAATTTACAAACTCCAAAGAAATTTTCTTTGGAACTCCAGCTCAAGGAAAGGTATCTGCTTGATGGCTTGGAGAAAGCTCATTATCCCACGAGATCTCGGAGGGCTTGGTCTTAGTGACATCCAAATAAGAAACTCATCACTACTCTTCAAGTGGTGGTGGAAGTACCATGGTGATGGTTCGAAAATCTGGAAACAAATAATCTCATCAGTCTATGGGGTCGATATCCAACTCCCCTTATATGATCAAGCCTGGGCTGCAAATAAAAATACGGGGATATGGAAGCAGATTGTGTCTATCAGCGCTCATTCATCCATAAACCAACAAACAATCGAGAAGTACTTGAGGTGGACCATCCATGATGGCAAACTGATTCGTTTCTGGCAAGACAAATGGGCTGGAAATCTCATCCTGCGCCTCAGCTTCCCCCGTCTCTACCAGATTTCAGAACAAAAAAACAGCAAAAGTGAATGACATGGGTTGGTGGAATGGCTCGCAATGGCTCTGGAGCTTCTCTTGGCGTAGACGCCTTTTCACCTACGAAGAAGAGGAGGTTGCAAACCTCCTAAGCATTCTTAACAGCCACAACCCTTCCAATACAAGCGAAGAAGACAAACTGATATGGGCTGCTTCATCGACGCATTCCTATACCGCAAATAGCTTTTATAGCGAATGCATCCATCTGAAAGCGGACCCTGCTCCGTCCTGGCACAAAATGTTCTGGCTTCTTGCCCTGCCACGAAAAGAACTTCTTGTTTGGTTCCTTCTCCATGGCAAACTGGCTACAAAAGACAAGGCTTACTTCGAAAACCTGCTCCCAATCTCTCAGCTGGCTTGTGTTTTTTGTAAATCAGAAATAGAATCAGCAAATCACCTCTTCATACACTGTTGCAAATCTCGAATCCTATGGTCCCAAATTCTTAGCTGGTGGAATGTACCATGGCTCTCCCTGACTCTTGCCCCTCCCTTTATGAAATGTGGTGCGCCACCCCCTTACCTCAGAGGACTAAGAAGCTTTGGATCTCCACCATCATCCACCTCTTCTGGAAGATTGGGAAATGCGAAACCAAGTTACTTTTCACAACTCCGATCAAGATTGGTCCCAAGCTGCAAACTCTGTCAAACGATCTGTTTGGAATGGACGATCTCAAAACACCTCCCTCAAGCAATTCCCCCCACGCTTTCTTAAACTCGCAAGACCTTGTTTCTCTACTAGCATAGCTCTATTTGTACTGTAACTTATTTTATGCTTTCATAAGTTTTTTGTACTCGGGCAAGTGCACCATTCTTGGTGCGAACTATGCCTTAGGCTGCTATCCGCAGCAAATTATCAAAAAAAAAATGGAAAAAAACTCTTATTCTCTCTATCTCTTGAATCTCTCTTTCATATGGTGAAACTTTTGTTAACCACCCACAGAGCGTCATTGATGGCCGAACCATGTAAAATCATTGTGTTGTTTATTCTTAGTTTCAGCACTCAAATCAACCTCAATAATCAAAGAGTAGGTCTAAATCCAACCCACATTTTGCTCTAGCACTATCCTAATCCACTCTCCAGAAAACGTAGCACCCAAAAACTTGTCTATCTGAAAAGCTATAGATAACTTATGTATGACCCATTTAGTTTAAATCGACAATAATGGTTCAATACTACAAAAACCAAACGTCGATATTGATGAAGTTCTTCCGCCCCAAGAGAGGTGATCTACATTGTAATAATGTGATCCCGCACGTGCATAGGTCCCATAATCTTAGAAGAATGGCTCTAAGACATCTTCTAGATCGATGGGGAACGATCCTAATTCTAGGCTTATTCTAGAAGCACAAAGTTGTTTCATAATTCTGATTCTATATGAATTCCAATGCCAAAATGACCCTTATGATTCGATCCAATGCGAGAGCGACCTTATGATTTGATTCCATGAATTTTATCCGGTACACATTTGTCATCTTTGACTATTAAGACATGCCACGTGTCACTTTATCATTTTCCTCCTTTTATTAAACTTAATAAAAATATTATTACAAATAGAAAAATATATGAAAGAAATACAAAAAGTTATAAAAATTACTAAACTTTATAAATTTGTAGATTATGTAAATAGTAAACAAATAACTTTTATAAAGGAAATAAAAAAATTGTAAAACTATGAAACATTGTAGATATTTACAATAAACATTCAACACAATTAACACATATTTTTTGAAGCATTAGTCTTGCAATTTTTTTTTTACTTTTAGAGGTTTCACATTCTTTATAATAGAGTCAATTTAAACTTATTTCAAAATTTGCCATTTTTTAAGATCTATAAGTTTTGGCTAAATTTTAATAAAACATTTTGCAGTGTTTTAATGTCTCATAGTCCATGAAAGAAACAATTATAAAAGTATTTAAAAGTAATAATATGTGAATATGATAAATGAACAAAATACCGCAAAGAAGAAAGAAACTATAAAAATTGTAAAAAAATGTAAATTATTATAAAACTACTATTTTTTGTATATTGATTTTTCAAAATGTTCCATTTTAAATGGTCTTTATAATTGTAATGTTTTTACTGTCTTATAATGTTTTCTAATTTACTAAAATATTTGAATAATATTTGTTTACTTTTTTTAATTATTTAGTAAAATTTTAGTATCTTATAATTTTTTGTATTTTAAAGATTTTTTCTAATAATGTTTCTCATATGTATTTATTAAGTTTAAATATAAAAATAACTAGTTAAGGTTAAAATAATAATTACGGTCAAACTAATCAAAAAGTGACGTATGTAAACAGCTCATTGTTATCAAAGTAATTTAAAAACTTCATTAATGCAATTTGTGATTTCGCTATACTCATTGTTGTACATTTTCCCTATAGGTTTATAGGATGGATACAATTTCTTCAACACCTTAGATGACCAGTATAAACTACAGTTACATACTTTCGACGTCCGAAAATTGAGAAAAATAAAATGAGCTAGAGAGATGGAGAGATGTGGAGAAGAGTAAATAAGAACAATCGGTGAAGCATCCTTACTAGTTTAGATCCAAGACACCCATTGATTAAAAATGTTTGTTAGATAAACACCAATCTCAATTGTTGTTGGGATAAGTTCCGTAAAGCCTGAGACAGCTGAAACGCCATTAGTGCTATGAGTCAATGTTAGTGTAGCAGGATCGTTTCCATCAGAGGCGGATCCAAAGGGTGGGGGGACCGGCCCCCGAGACTTTTGAAAATTTTCAAATACTCTTATAAATTTTTAAAAAGTACAAAATGACATAATATTTTTAAGAGTGACAGTGTCAAAAAATTTTTTGCCCCCGAGACAAAGCTCCTGAATCCGCCACTGGTTTCCATAATGGTTATGGGGTTTTTGTTAGCAGTGTATGTCACCAGAAAATATTTTTAATTATCTAAACAAGCATTCATTTGTTCTCGACTCCACTATTTTTTCCTTTCTCCTCCCATCATTACATATTTATTACTCCATCCGTTCAACAATAACTGTCATTTTAAAACTTGCACACTTATTAAGAAAGTAAGATAATGACGCAAGTACCCCTACTTTTTACTTTTCTATTTAAATAATTACTTTTATATTGAATATAGGGTAAAAGTGGAAAGAAGTATGTCAAAAAGCTAGAATGACAGATATTTTTAAATAAGAATCACATACTAAAACGACAGATATTAATTAACGAACGGAGTACTTATTTATTGTTGTTATTTTGTTGTACCATGTATTGTAAAATAAATATGAATTTCTGTTAAAAATAAATAAAATTTTAAAAATTGATTTTTTTGATGAATAAGGTGCAAATTTTAATATATATATCATAAAAGGATATGATTTTATTTTAAAAATAAAAATAATAGGGAAAATTCACGATATACCCCTATTTTCTTTCGTAATTCATAATATACCCCGTGTTTTTAGTAATTCAATTTTAAATATGCTTAATGTTATCCAAAATTGATGAAATTTTACATGGACGATGCTAAGTGTTTATTTTTGGTCCAATATCAAATTTGAAGTTTTTTAAGCTCACAGTGACCTGTGGGACCCAATGAGTAGTCACATGTTCATTGGGTCCCACAGGTCACTTGTGAGCTTAAAAAACTTCAAATTTGATATTGGACCAAAATATAACACTTTAGCATCGTCCATGTAAAATTTCATCAATTTTGGATAACATTTAAGCATATTTAAAGTTGAATTACTAAAAACACAGGGGTATATTGTGAATTACAAAGAAAACAGAGGTATATCATGAATTTTCCCAAAATAATATTTTGAAAATTAATTTCTTTTTTAATGAAAAATATGTAACATTTTAGTAAAAAATCAGATTCTTAACAAAACATATGTATAATAAATAAATATTTTTAAAAAAGTTAAATGAGATAATAACCTTGATTTTTGAAAATTTTGTTTAATGTGTTAATTTTAAATGAAAATGATTGAGAGTATCTAGGAAACTACTAATCGTAAAACTTTTTGAAAAAGTAATCGTGTGATCACCCAAGAATTTTATATTTCGGTTATATGGATGGAATTCATCTAATTATTTATTAAGTCAAATTAGGTTGCTTCTTTTTTTTTCTGTGAGAATCGTTATTATTTGTAATCTTCATCAATATCTCTCATCCACTTTCTTCAACACCGCACCCGCCCGCTTCCTTCTCTTTCGTCGGCTGCACCCCTCTCTTCTACACCAGAAAAATTCACTTCTCAAATCTCAAAATTCCCAACAAGGGAAGAAACCCATCGATTCCGTGAGGCATTAACTGTCCGCAACCATCGCATCGCCAGCAACAGTTATTTGTGACTTTTTTCTCTTTCGTTCTCGAGCTCAGCATCTTATAACAATTTGTCTATATAAAACACTAGAACGATCGGCTAATTGTATCATTCGGAAATCATATTTGTCACCTAGTTACTTCTTCCCTATAGCAGATTTGTGATTTTGCTTGTTCCTAGTTCCTATTATGGAGCCAACTCATCAAACTTCCGTCTTACTCCACGTATATGGAGGGAGATACTTTCTTACCTCCCCGTCAAATCCCTCCTTCTATTCAGATCTGTTTCTAAGGCGTGGAAATCAATAATCGACAACCCTGATTTTGCTTCTTTGCATCTTACTCATTACCCCAATAATTGCTTGGAATCTCATCTCATTGTGCTTGAGAAGCCTACCGTAGGTGGAAAAGCCAGGGCTCGATCGTATAGTCGCGGTACATATAAGGCTGAGTATAATCCTCAAACCTCTGAATTCGATATTCCAATACCACCTTGCATTGCTACTGATTGCTTTAGTGATTTTCGATGGGAAATGATCCGTGGTGATGTAAACGGACTGCTATTAGTTCTAGTCGACATTGATATTGAAGGTGAAGCAGGTACAAATGAGATCTTTCTATGGAATCCATCCATTAGGAAAACCATCAACATTCCGTTACCACCATCTAGGCTTCGGATGTCGGAAATAATGTTCCTTGGGTATGATCCATCAACTAATGATTACAAAGTCGTGCACATCTATGGACCAGATACTCTTGATATTTTCTCACTATTGTCTCGTTCATGGAGGCGGGGGAATTTCAGTGCTGCTGGGGGAAAGCAGTCATTGATATATTCGGTAGGACACAGGAATGTTTCGTCGGGAGGATCATCTGTGCACTCGATTGTCTGTGCTTTCTTCGACTACAGCAACAAACTCAATTATGAACAACCCAATTATGAACTTGCTACTTTCAATACGACTTCCGAGACATTTTCATATATTCTTCTACCCAAATTTGATCGTCGGAAGTTTGGTGAACCTGTTCTGATGACTGGGTCCACGGTGGGATTCGTGGTTAAGTGTGACGACTGTGTTGAGATTTGGGTATTGAATGATGATTGCAGTTGGAGTAGAAGTTACAGGTTGGGTATTTCTCCCTTGGGTTTCGAAACTTGTTTCTTGGATGAAAACTATTCTCTGACCTCGTCTTACTTCACCAAGGATGGTGCCTTTATTTGGGGATATTCAGATAAAGAAGGTCATTATTCAGTTATATGTTCTTATGAAACTAGTACGGGGATTAAAGGCGTTGTTACGGATAGCACCCATTGGTTCTTGTTCTACACCGGGGCATATATGGAGAGTTTGATACTGTTAGCCGAAGATAATTGAGGTATATACATGAAGTTTTGCTCATGTATGCCATGTGCTGTTAAAATTTTTATTTGAAACATTAAGTTGTCCCTTCTATTTGGATTTTACCTTATGATGAATCCGTATTTATGTTTTTTTAATCTTTTTTATTTCTACTTGTTGGTTGCCTAGTTAATTACTATCGACTATTTAAAATAAGAGTCATTTTAGATTTTTCACATGTTTTTAAGAAAGAGTGTCTAGTGTATCTTTACTTTTATTTGGGGGAATACTGTGTATGCTAGTACCTTGACTTGTAGTTTTTATTTTCTCTTTTTAATAATTTGAGGTTGTATAAAATTTATGTCAATTGAAGTAAATTTTTGTATTGCTCTTGCCGAGAATAAAGTTAACCCGATAAGATAATAAGGCAACAGAAAGGTTGATGTAGAGTAGTTGATGGGGAAATTTATTCTAGTGAATTTCAATGAGCTAAGCTATTGGGTGAGACGCCAAATGTTTTGTTGTATATGTCAAACTATGTAAAATTAATTGTCTTGGTTGATATTGAACTAAACAAGCAAAACTCTATGGGTAATATGTGCACCATTTGATATATGGATTTAGTGAATGAAAATTCTAAATGACGCTTATTACATTACAATTCCTAATTATTTCTAAGGGTAGTATTACACAACATACAAAATATACTAAAATGTAGTAGAACTCATTTTCTACACAACATAAAGTATCTCTGTCTATTACTTCTCTTGTTCGTCTTCTTCCTTATACCTCTATTGCTGTGCGAGTTCGTCTGATAAATGCTCATATCTGTAATTTAACTTGTGTTGTTACAACGCAGTAGCTTCAGGACTAGTCTATTGTTATGGTTCAGTAACAAGCAAGTAGAACACACTCTGTTTAACTGAAGCTAATAATGATTGAAGTTGTATAATAAAAACAAAGCAGTAATTTAACTTTTGCTGTTATGATGCAGTAGCCTCGGGACTAGTGTGCTGTTATGGTTTAGAGACAAGCAACTAAAACACAATTTGTTTAAATAAACTTAATTTTCATTGTCGCTATCATATAATACACAAGAAATTACGGTGAGGGCGGCGCCATCGCCAACAATGGGAAGACTCCAGCGCGAATGGTGGAGAGGCGGGGCCGATGGCCTGAGTGAACAAGGAAAGAAGAAGTATTCAGTATTCCGGGGAATCTACAAGAGGCATTTTGCTGGAAACTATTGGAGAATCTCGTCCCATTTGGACAAGTGGTGAGAATGGCCCTCAGGACTATAAGAACAGGGCATAGGGAGTTCGCCATTGTAAGCTACAACAAGGTGGAAGAAGCGAAACGGCAATGGCAGAGTTGAATGGGGTTATACTGGGCAGGCTGGCTATTAGGGCCCAATGGGCGAGAGTCCAGGAGATACATGACGGAATGAGCCGAGGGCGAGGGTGAACAAGACCCCAATAGCACACGCGACAAGCAGGGCAAGCTCCTTTCCCGGAGGCTAGGTTGGGTAGCAGCCCCTCCACCTGTCTAACCAAAAATCACATTTTGAAAACTTGGCATACAATCGATTTTCCCTCATGGTCTGCAAAACTTGTCTCAGATGCACCTCGTGCTCGTCCTTAGTCTTAGAATATACTAGAATGTCGTCGATGAATACAACCACTGATGAGTCTAACTGCTCCCTGAACAATCGGTTCATAAAATCCATGAATATAGCTGGGGCGTTCGACAATCCAAATGGCATAACTGTGAACTCGTAGTGTCCGTTGCGCGTTCTGAAAGCCGTCTTCTCTATGTATTCATCAGCTATCCATATCTGGTGGTATCCTGATCTCAGATCAATCTTCGAGAACAATGTAGCGCCTCTTAACTGGTCAAATAGGTCATCAATCCGTGGTAACGGGTACTTGTTTTTCACTGTAACTGCATTAAGCTCTCTGTAGTCGATGCATAGTCGCATGCTACCATCCTTCTTTTTCACAAACAAAACTGGTGCTCCCCATGGTGATGCACTCGGTCTAATATAACCCTTATCAAGTAGATCTTCTAACTGGATCTTCAGCTCCTTCATCTCCGCTGGTGCCATTCTGTAGGGTGCTTTAGCAATAGGTCCTGTGCCTGGTATTAAGTCGATGGAGAACTCCACTTCTCTCTTGGGTGGCATCCCTGGTAGCTCCTCAGGAAATAGACCAGGAAAGTCTGAAATGACTGGTATGTCTGTCCGTGTTTTCTCCTCTTGCCTCAAGTCCTGGACATAGCATAAATAGACTGGCTGTCCCTTCTTCATCTTCTTCACCAATGTGATAGCAGATACTAGCTTGAAAGTAGGTTCTTCTGGGATACTGCGATATGAAACTATCCTGCCCTTCGGGCTCTTCAGTAGTAATCTATGCTCTGCGCAATGCAGTCGTCCCTTGTACTTCTGTAGCCAATCCATGCCTATAATGATGTCAAATCCCAAATTATCCAGCTCAATTAAGTCCGCGTGAAACTCTTCACCCATGATGTTAATCTGAACTCCCTTGTGTAGTTTCGTGCACCTCACTCTTTCCTTCGTCGGTAATGTGACTAGGAAATCTGAGAGAGGTTCAGGGGTTGTCTCGAACTTCCTTGCTGATGCAGAGGATATAAAGGAGTGAGACGCTCCTTAATCGAACAGTATCGATGCACTCACGCCATTTGCTGTAAAGGTTCCCATGATAACGTTCCCCTTATCCTTAGCCCCGGTCTTATCTAACACATTCAGCACGGCTCCTCCATTAGACTCGAGGCCTGGGATTAACATTTCATAAGATAATGCATGCCTCAGAATAGTAAAATGCCATTCATTAATCCAGTGATTCTCATATAACAAGCTTCATAATTACATCAATACTGCCTAAATGTCAAATTTAACCGTCCAGGTTTTAAATGGGTAGTGTTTACTAAGGTTGATGGGGCTGTATTCAACTTAACGCTCTTAATCCTGTGGTACACTAGTCTTGACTCTCCACCAAATATCAATACATCTCCTGACTTCAAAATAATTTTACTCGCCTTGTCCATCCTCTTCTGATCACCGTATAAAAACTCTGCATCGTCTCCTATGGAGAATGATACAACTGGTATCCCATTGGCAATTGACTCTGGTGTCTCATCTCGGTCCTGGTGTAATCCCAGTTTTCCCCCTTTTTCATAGAAGTTTGCTATACAAATGTCGGCTTTCATATCCGGTATAGGGTTGGTTTCTAATTGTTGTGCAATCCTGACCGCTTCTGTCACCAAAGTTTGAAGACCATCGGGTGTCTTAGGAATCCGTGCCCCATCTACTTTTCTAACCTCACTATACAACCTAGTTTGTGGATCCCAGTTCTTACCCATACACATCATATACAATTTAAGTTTTGCTCCACTACCGTATCCTGGATTATAAAATCCCCCAAGGCCTATTCCCAAGGTTCTACATTCATTTACAATGGCTATTTGTTCATCTAAATTTAAATATTGCTTGAATAGGATCATGCCGGGTCGAAGCACTTGGTATTCTTTCTCTGGATGTTCCCGACCTTCGCTCATAGGCTTAGGTGATCTCGGTCTCATAGGTAAAGGATAACAAATGTCAAAACAACCTATTAGGCGAGAGATTCCTAAATTAGGTCTCTCCAAATTTTATTTCTCGCAAAACACATACAAGTTTATCAACTTAACAACTGTAAACATACATTCATAGCATCATGCTCTAGATCTAAGTTCTAGGCTTACCGGTCTCGCGCTGAGCACTAGCCTCAGCGCCTGATGTTCCCACTGTATACAGTGTGTTTCTACTCGGCACTATCTCCTTCCCCTTCTGACTCCCGGATGAGGATGGCTGTCCTCCCGGTCCTAGTGTAGGTGTTAGCCTGTGGTGCCTGTCCTCCTCTGGGTCCTCCAGTCTTGTAGCTGGTGGCCTCTATGACCTCTCGACCCCTTGTATGTCCTGCTTGCTGGGTTGGAAAAACACTCGAACTCGCGGTGGCCTTCCTTCTTGCAGTAACGACACTCCACCTTCCTGACCGCGCAGTCTACTCCTGGGTGATCACCTCCACAACGCTTACAGTAATAGTGGCGCTGGATTGGCTTATTGCCCGCTGTTTACTCAACATGGTTCAGTAAGGTATAGATAATAGATGTTTGGTTAAATGAGAGGTGGGTATCATTACCCCTAGGTGGTGCCGATCTCAGCGGCTGTGCATCGATGGCTGGGCCGGTCAGACGAGGGACCTGCTCCTTCGTCTTCTGACCTTGGAAATCCTTCCGTCCCTTTTTCTTGTCAAAGAATCTCCTGTTGCAGGTTTAGGTTAGTGACCAAACTAATTGTAGGCAATATATAAGTACTTCTCCTCAAGTATAGGTTTCTTACTTCCCCTTTTTGTAGAATCCGCCAGATGAGGCTCCTTCATCTTCACCCTCAGTGTTCTTCCTCTTCTTTCCCTGGGCTTCCTCCCTAGACTGTAACATTAATTCAGTTGCTGATGCTGTGTCATAGCACTCTTGGATGGTAGTGAAACGAATTGCTCCCATGGCACTCTGGATGCGAAATTGCAAACCTCCCCTGAATTTCTGAATTTTCACAACGTCGGAGTAGTCGACCCCTGGAATATAGTCAAGCAGACTGATAAATCGGGTGTAGTACTGGTCGACTGTTTGACTTCCCTGGATCAAGGTCTCAAACTCTTGTCTTTTCCTTTGCTTCAAGTGTTCGGGGTAGTACTTTGCCCGTAACACTTCTACGAACGCCGCCCACCCGAAGTCTGGTGTAGCTCTATGGTGGCCCTCCACTGACCGCCACCAAGTATCGGCTGCATCCTTTAAGTTGTATGCGGCAATATCGACCTTTTGGTCTTCTGGAACTCGAACGGCCCTGAAAGCTTTCTGGTGTTCTACTATGAACTTCTCCAGTGCGGCGGGGTCTGGTTCCCCTGAGTAAGTCGGTACCTTTGCATCAGCAACACTCTTTAGCCAATTGGTCTCCCTGGGCTGTGGCGGGGGGGGGGGGGGGGGTATGGCTCCAGCAACTTGAGGTCCTAGTTGTGTGGCGAAGGCTACCATGGCCTGGTATTTCCGGGACATTTGCCGCTGCTCCACCTCGTCCTCGGCCGCCTCCACGTGGTCTTCCAACGCCTGACATCTATAGTATAATATACTATTATTACTACTCGGTGCTACACCGTAGTACACACACAATCATAAACATGTAATAAAGCTAACTGCTAGCAGTAAAATATTTCCCTAGGGTTTTTCTTTTAGTCACGAATCCTCACAGACGTTTCCCGTTATCCCAATATTCCTATGCTCATTGTTTTTGACTCAGTATCCTTCATCAGAGCGGTACTCCGCTCTGATACCACTTTTTGTAACACCCCTAATCCTAAACCTGTACTAGCGTCGTAAGTCGTAGCATAAATAATATAAGTTCGCAGCGGAAATAAAGCTAACTATCCTTGGTGTTACACGCCGTTACTCACCCTTGTGAGCAACAAGGCATCCTTAGTCCATCCATCCACATCAACTACTTAGCGCTGTGATGAACAGATACTGAGCACTCTAATTATTACAGACCAAATCCAAACTAACTGAGCAACTAAATGAAATACAACAATCCCCAAAATATAGAACGTATTAAAACTACAAGGCATCTATTAAAATACAGCAGCTACCCTGTTCCCCGCACTCCAGCTTGTATCTTCTTCAGTGACCTGAAATGTTTTGCCCATTGAAGGGCTCAGCAATCGAAATGCTGGTATGCTAAATGTAGTCCTAAGTCATCTAGATTCCTTAAGTCGTTTTAGCCATCTTGGTATTAGATTCGTTACATAAAATGCCGGTTACAAAAGTAACAGTAATAACTGTAAACATTAAACAATCACATAACAGTGCACCTGCAGCATCCGTACATAATAAAACACAACCAGATAACCAACACCAATAATTCCAACCATAACAACAAGTCGTAAGTATTAATTAACTGAACTTGTTAGTAGGTCATATAACTCTTAACCTTTTTAAAACCAACCACTTAATTTTTCCCATTAATTTCAACTCAGGCGTCATGTCAAGACAACCCTTAATAACCTTTGATAATGGACGGTGTGTCCCCTGGGTTCCAGATGAACCGTTACCAGCTGACCTTGTGGCCCTGGATAATATTTGACCGTTCCGGTCGAACCTGTGCACCAACGGCAGTGCCCTCCGCCATCCCCGAATGTGGCTGATGGATTTCCTTTAGTGACTCTCCTTTGAAGTCTCTCGTAGTGATCACAATGCGCAACCAGAAAGTTGAAACAGACTGGATTCCTCTCTTTATAAGTTAGCCCCTTTTGTTAGTGACATAATAACCAATATTTGAATTAAGACCTTAACAGTCTACCTTTGTTAGGTTCAATAATACCTAAAGGTCAGCTAGTCTTTTTCCCAGTTTAGATGTATAAACTTCCAGTCATAAGACGTTCGCGCATAAAATACAACGCAACAGTTTGAGCAATTCAGTACACAATATCATATACATAAAATCACAGATATCGCTCTTGACAATTAAACACATAATGTCTGGACCTTAGGATAATCCTTAGGACATTCAGACCACACAATTAACATACCGTTCACCGGGGTAATAGCTAGCTTGACAATGCACGCTCTAGTAATTCTTTCACGTACGCTGTTATTTATACATACAATAACGTATATTATTAATATGACCGTCCACTAAATATTACAGTACAGTCACTGTAGAGTTTATTCTCGTTGTACAACCACTTGTATATTATTTATTTTCTCCTATTATTTCAGCAGTGGTCCTAGATAACCTAACAGTTCATTATTTTATGTGGAGTTCACATGTGATAATGAATTTCCATTATACGGTATATCCTTATCTCATTAATTATATATTCATAATTATTTCCATTTATCATTTATATCATATCATTTAATTATTTATGTTATAACCACTTTTATTTAATAAACTTTATATTATACTCCACAATATGCCATAATTCATAGTTTTACTTCCTTTCGTTATTAAATCACAACACCATCCCTATTAACTCGGTATTTATATTTTATACCCAATAACTTCTATAAATTACCAAACAATCACATAACTTTTATAATTTATTAATTAACCACTTTAACATTTCAGAAATTACTACAATAAATATTTTAATCTTTATAAATTACCAACTGACCACAAGTACTTTTCGGTTTTAATATTAACTTTCGTATAATTACATTTTGACCCTCAAAACTTTATATATGTTACATATTAACTTATAAACCATAGTTTTAACATTTAATTATCTTAATTACCGAAAAGACCCTTATATTCTTGCAAATTATATTTCCGCCCCTATTCAAATTGGCTTTTACATATATACTTTTATAAATTACATATTCATCCCAAAACTTTTATAAACTTAATATTTTATGTCATAAATCATTTTAACCCAAAGTTTTTGGTCAACACTTTGACCAAGATTTAATTTCATACTTAATAATTTAATATACCCATAAAATCATATATATTCTCGGTTACACTCTAAACTTTCCAATAATTACAAAATAGCCCCAAAGCTTTATAAAATGTTATTTAGACACTTAAACACTTGTTTAAATTCACCAAAATTCATAATATTAATTCCTACCTTATATTATATCATAATTACGCCAAATAACCCCTTGTGTTCTCGGCAATTATAATTCATACAATAAACTTTTCAAAAATTGCATTTAGCCACATAACTTATTAAAATAGCCATTTAAATACTTGTAGCTATTTTTATTATTCCCAAAATTTATAATATAAGTTAATACACTTATACATATGTTAAAACTCACCAAATCTTACATATTACTCTCGGCTTCAATTTTGTTTTACCATAAGGTTTTAAAACTTGATTTAAACTTTATAATAAATACATATAATTGTATATAAGCCCATATAACACTTCTAAAAATTATGCTAATGACTTAGAATGATTATAAACTCAAAATAGAACATTAAATCCCTAGACCACTCGGTTTTAATATTTATGTAACACAATTTATTTTTGTGACCCAAATATATACCTTAAGGTAATAACCTTATCTTATATGTTATAAATTATTTTCTTGACGATACAACCTATAATATTTTTGGCCCTAATTATTTTAAGGTTGTACATAATTTTTTTAATACCAATTTGAAGCTTAAATTAACTTAAACTTAATAAACCTCACTTATATAAACTTACCCTTAAATCAAGACAATTCTTGTACTTGATTTCTCCTTGGATTTCCAAGCTCTCCAAATGTTACCTTGATGAAGAATTTTCGGCTCCTTATACATGATTAGGAGATCCATTTGTTAGACTTCTAACAAGAGTTTATAAATAATATTTGTAGTAATTTTTACAAGAGTTTACCTTAGGAATTTATCAAGGTATTTTTGATACACCTTGGGATGATTGTAGATCCAAGTTTCCTTCACGAAATAATGAAGTGAATATGGATTTAGAAGTTCCTATATTTCAAAAATTGCTTAAGGTAATTTACTAGAATTTTCAACATAGAATTATACCTTAACTTGATCTTGTCGTTCCTTGTGTTGTTGTTGAATCTAGGAACCTCCTTGGAACATATATGCTTGACGAAAATTGTAGGATTGCTAGGATGATTTCTTGCTTCAAGACTTGCTAGATTTAACTAGGAAATTACATTAAAAGGTTTTAGAACTTAAAAACACCATTAACGGAGCTTAGTAGCTCTTAGGAATTAATTTAGGAAGGAAGAAGAAAAGAGAGAGTAAGGGAGAAGACTTACCAAATCGTGAATGAGCAAATGAGGAAGTGAAGCCTACGTGAGATATTAAGGCAAGAAGGCAAAGGAGCAAATTGGAAATATTATTTTTATGTCTTGTTTTTAATTAATTTAACTTAGGAATTTGACTACAAAAGTCTCCTAATTGAGACATGTTTTCGGATGATTGATGAGGGAAATAATGGTGACTTATTTGATAATTAAAAGCTAGAAGACAAGAGGTATGGTGCTAGTAGTCTTCTTTGAATTTTTGAAGTCAAATAACATGTTAATCATTCCCCTCTTTTTCTTGTGATTCACGGTGGTTTATGTGCTAAATGACAACTGATTTTTGCTTGATTGGAGACAAGGAGTAATGCTGGTTAGGTTGGTGTTTCATTGACTAATAGATGAGGTAATCAAACCCCTTTGTTTTTAGTTGAATTCGGTAGTCAATGCAGCCCACAAGTCTTTGATTTTTGTTTTATTGCAACAAGTTAGTCTTGATGGTTAGGTACTTGTTCCCTTGATTGATTTATCAGCAACTCACACCCTCCTTTTCTTGATGTAAATCGGCAGCCATATGCCAAATGAGCCACTTGTTTTACCTTGTTTAATTGACTAGTCAAATGTATGACTAGATTTGTGTTTAATTCCTTTATCTTAATATAAGCTAATATCCCTTGTCTTCTTGCAGGAAAAATCGGTGATGGACTCCCAAATTGACTGAATTTTATTGCCACATTATCATATAATATATGCTAGGTGAGTCACATTATCATAAGGCAATTTTTGAAGCAAAAACTAGCCAAAATCACCCAAAAAAACGCCCCATATAGAGGCCAAATGGGTTTGATTTTTAATCTGATTTTTGTTACACTATATTGTACTAAGATCATAATAATATGTGTAATAGGTTCCAGCATTTAATTGGTACATTTTTAATATGGTAAAGGATGAAAGTTTTAGGGTAAAAATGCTGATTTTCGGTACCTTTTTGTCCCAAAAATCGCCCCCATTTGTGCTATGAATTTAGTACTGCCATCAATTGATTTAGATGGTCATTTTATCAAATTTTAAGTTAATGAACTCGTGGCTCCTCAAAAACTTCAAGGTAATTGCGTAAAACGCATTTTCGTGACACCCGAAGGTGCGTTTTTGTGCTTTAAGGATTTTCTGGAAAATAAGTAGTCGCTATGTGTTCCAAGTGTTTATTGACATTTTTTTATAGACAAAAATAATATGTTGAGGTGTTACATTGAGTTATATGGGGTCATATCAACTCAGAACACAATTCTCGGGCTAACCGGGCAAAAAGGAGCGTTAAGAAACTCCCCCGAGTATTTTGTCTTTAACTGAGAATTTATTTTGAGAACTTTGTCTTAAATGTTCATTAAGGTACTATTATGAATTTAGAATGAGTTTTAATGCTTTACTTTATTTAATAAGGTATTTCCAGGACTTTCGGGCCTTAAGGGGCCTTTAAGGGAACTCCCGGACATTTTGTATTTGTACTCAGTTCTAACTGAGGACTTGTGTTTCAAAGGTCATATAATGATCCTTGGTCAACTTTATATGAGTTTTTATGGCTTATATAACTTGTTTAGCTTAAGGTCGGGCTTTAACGCACGTTTTTGACCTTAAGGAGTTTAGGTGCGTTTTTAACGCCTGAGTGTTTATATACTCTCTTAGGGTTTAATAATCCCCTAAATAATATATATTTACCATTATTTAATTATTTAAATGTTAGGGGTATTTCAGTAATAAGGAACAACCAACCAACGTGTGATTTATTTTAATAGTCATAAAATTCAGGCAACTATCAATCGATTCATGTTCTTATCTATGCACAAGAGACAAGTCATGCTAGTTTCAAATTAGTTCCAAACCAGCAATCAGTTAGCAAAGGTAACTGAATTGAAATTTTCAAACCCATAGGAGACTTAAGTGTAGCCCAAAGCGTAAAGCCAAAAGTCATTGAATCAAGTCCAATCCAAGTCGCCGAGGAAGTGTACCAGCCCAAAGTCATCCGATTAAGTCCAGCCCAAGTGTCAAGGAAGTGTACCTCATCAGATAACAAAATAAGGATAATGAATTAGATACAGCCGGTAAACATTAAAAAATAGAAAAAATGAACATGTCCGTGAGATCAACATCGCTGGAGCCCAAGACCAACATTGCACGAAGCCTAAAATCTCAACAAGTCCAAAAGGGTCAACTAACAGAATGCACGGGCCCCCAAAATACCCAAAAGGCCGGTAAAGGGCGGGGACCCAAAGAAATGCTGACGCGGTTTACAAAACCCATGTCGGATGGGTGCTAAGTTCGAGTAATGTGCAAATCGGCAGAAAATCAAAACCCTCGGATGCCAAAGTTTAGACATATCTTGGAAGTCAACCAAATGGCCTTTCCCACACAAGTCACGGATCCAATAGTGAATGAGTCAAATTAAACAGTTCCAATGACCCAGATGGCTTTTCAAAGAATACAAATCTAAATAGAGAATATACTCAAGTGGCTAGACCTCAGCACCAGGATGATAACAACCATACAGACGACAATATTGAAGTTTGTTAATGCCAAACAAACAAACCGATAATGGAGAGTCCAAATGCCATAACATCTCAAATTTACACGGCACAATTAAATAGAAACGGTACAGATTACAGCTGACAAATTCCCAAGTTCAAAATCAGCTTCACGACTGAAACCCAGTTTCAAAAAGAATATTACCTTAACCAAGACACGACAGTAGCAAGCACGTGGGTCAAAACATGACCGAGCACCAGAATTTAGCCAAAGATTCAAACGTATCGAACTCGTAAACCAGAGATTAATCACCAAACTAGCAAACCGACAAGCTTGAGTTCACAAAACCACCAACAGAATCCAGGAACAAGGACCAGAACGATAATCTTAACGAAGTCGCAAAACAGAAAAAATCAGACACTTCGAACAAAAATAAAAGGAAAACAAGAGTAATTTTACCAAACTAGAGCAGATTGACGATACAGAGAGACAGAGAAATCTCAAATCGGGTAAAATTTCATTAGCTACCGCCGACACACCCGCTTGTAGCCAGAATCAAATCGCCCACGACAATTTCGGTCACGGTAGAAGAGGTAGCAACAAAGGTGACTGAGACGGTGAATGAACCATGGCCACTGTGATCAGGGCTTGAAATGAAATCCAGAGGAGGGTGCTTTCGAAGAGAATGAAGAGGGAGTAGATTCATTGTTCCTTGTTTGCTGGTTTTGGATGCAAATCGTCGTGGGTGAAGAGATTGAAGAAGGCATAGACCATGTGTGCTGCTCGTTCGGCATTTGAAGAGAAAAAAGGAGGAAGGAGCCTGATGTTCCCTGTTTGCGTGAAGAAGAGAATGGGAATGGAGGTACAACCTTGTATGTTTGTTGTTCTTAGTCAAGAGGAAGGAGGAGATTGAAAGACGATGAGCGGCGAGTGATTCTAGGCGCAGGCTAGGGTTTTCAGACTAGTATAATTCCCGATCGGTTTTTGAACGAAGACGGAGTATGTATATACGGGAGGAAATCTTGGGTAAGCGTCGGTTGATGTCCATGGTTGAAGGAGAAAACCCTCGAGAGACAGGGAGTGGAGGTCCGCTAGAGTAGTTAGGGGTTTCTGAGTATTGGAGATCGATCAAGGAAGAAGCAAAAAATGGTGGTGGCTGAGTTTTCTTATGTTTTGATTTTTTTCTTAGAAGATGATCGACGGGGAAGACGATGAGGGCCAGAGACGGCTGATGGCTACTGTTCTTGTTTTATATATCAAAAAGAATAGAGAAAGGAATAGGGTTTTATTAAGGAAAGGTGAGCTGTTTTTTTATGGGCTGGATAATTAAGAATGGGCTTTATTTGGTTCTAGACCAGACTGGATCATGATTGGGTTGATTTGTTGGTTATCTGTTTTGACCGGATATAGAAGGAAAAATAAACTAACATAGACGGAAATGCGAGAAATAACAGAAAGGTTATAACTCAAATGAGAAGACTCCCTAAAATGCTAATGAAAATGCAAGTAAAAAAATGAAAGGATTTTATCAATAAAATAACTCATTTATATATATACAAATAACACGAAATAATAAAAGCAGACAAAGAAGCGTATAAGTAAAATAATAAAAGTAATGATAATAATAAATGCATAAAATGATGGGAATAAAACTAAAAATGATAATGATAGAAGTAAAAGCAAACACTACAAAAAAAGACAAGAAAATATAACAATAAATGAAAAAAAATGATCCATGAAAAATAAAAAGAAATGAATGGATAAAAAAACGAAAAGGGATGAGTTTGAAATCGGATTGTCATTGGAAATTTATTTTCGAAGAATTGTTTTTCTGAAATGCTTTGAAAAAAAGATTTAAGAATTTTGTCATAAAACGATGGTTTCGTTTTGGCACACACGTTGATACTTTTTGAAAAAGACAGGCGACGACTCCTCTTATTTTTGGAATTTACTTTATGGGGTGAGAATTTTTGGTGTCTACACACATGCACGTAACATATCCTCTAGTGTCTGGATGGTGCGCTCACTCTGACCATGTGTCTGTGGGTGGAACGCCGTACTCAGCTTCAGCTCGGTACCCAGCGCTTCTCGTGTGGATTTCCAATACCTCGATAGGAATCTGGTATCCCTGTCAGACACAATTGTTTTCGGTACCCCATGATGTCTTACAATCTCTCTGTCGAAGAGCTCTGCAAGCTTAGCCACTTTCCAGGTGTCCTTCATCGGTATGAATCGAGCCACCTTGGTCAGTCGGTCAACAATAATCCAAATCATATTCAGACCTCCCCTTGTAGGCGGAAGCCCTACTACGATGTCCATAGAAATGTCATGAAACTTCCACTCAGGCACTGGCTTTGGCTGCACCATACCACCAGGCCGTCGGTGCTCAAACTTGACCTTCTGACTAGTGAGACACCTCAATACATAATCATTCACACTTTTCTTCATTCCAGCCCACCAAAAATAACGTTTCATACCCTTATACATTTTTGAAGCTCCGGGGTGAATCGAAGTCGTAGAACAATGGGATTCACTCAGTATGCGCTCCTTCAGCTCAGCACTACTCCTCGGAATACACAGTCGGCCATTAAGCCTAATCACGTCATCGTCGTGGAGTCGGAAGTCGTACTTCTGACCCTCGAACATGCCATCAATAAGCTTCTGCCTGATCTCCAACATATACTGATCCGTCATCTGAGCACTCCGCACCTCTTCAACCAAGCTAGTATGAGAGACTAGCGAATGGAGAGAGTGTGCTCGGCGACTCAATGTGTCAGCTACCACATTTGCCTTTCCCTCCTTATACTATAAATTGATGTCGTAGTCATTTAAGAACTCGACCCTCATTCTTTGCCTCATGTTCAACTCCTTCTGAGTGAACAAGTACTTCAAACTCTTGTGGTCAGAATAAATTGTCACGCTTACCCCATACAAGTGATGTCACCATATCTTCAGTGCGAAGACAATGGCACCCAATTCTAAGTCATGGGTAGGGTAGTTCTCTTCATGCTTCTTCAGCTGTCGGGAGGCGTACGCTACGACCTTCCCGTGTTGCATCAATACACAACCCATACCTCTGCCTGATGCGTCGCAATAGACCTCAAAACCATCTGGACCGTCTGGTATAGTCAGGACTGGTGCAGATGTCAGAGCATCCTTGAGCCTCTGAAAAGAACTCTCGCAGTCATCTGTCCACTCGAATGGAGCATCCTTCTTCATCAAGGAAGTCATCGGCTTCGAGACACTGGAGAAGTCCTTCACAAACCTCCTATAATAACCTGCCAGACCGAGGAAGCTCCGGATGTCGGTAACTGTCTTTGGCCTAGGCCAGGTGCACACTACATCTATCTTTGCCGGATCAATAGCGATCCCGGCCTCAGAAATCACATGACCAAGAAAGGATACTTGGTTCAACCAAAACTCACACTTTGAAAATTTAGCATACATCTGATTCTTTCTCAACGTTTGCAACACACATCTCAGGTGGCTTTCATGCTCACCTCTCGATTTCGAGTACACAAGTATATCGTCGATGAAGACTACCACTGACTTGTCCAACTGATCTTGGAACAAGCGGTTCATTAAGTCCATGAACTTGGCTGGTGCATTCGATAAACCAAACGGCATAACCGTAAACTCATAATGTCCATATCTGGTTCTGAAAGCGGTCTTCTCAATGTCACACTCACGGATGGCAATCTGATGGTATTCGGATCGTTGATCTATCTTGGAGAATACTGATGCTCCTTTCAACTGATCAAATAAGTCATCAATGCGTGGTAAAGGATAACGGTTCTTCACCGTAACTGCATTCAGCTCACGATAATCAATACACAGGCGGAGACTACCGTCCTTCTTCTTCACGAAGAGGTCCGGCGCTCCCCATGGTGAATTGCTAGGGCGGATAAATCCCTTGTCGAGTAGGTCTCTCAGCTGCTCCTTGAGCTCTGTCATCTCTGCTGGAGCCATACGATAGGGCGCCTTCACAAACGGTCCGGTGCCCGGAACCAAATCAATCTCAAACTCAACTTCTCGTGCTGGCGGCATGCCCAGCAGTTCCTTAGGAAATACATCAGGAAACTCCGACACTACCGGCACATCTGGGCTTAACTCTGGGTCTCTCTCTATGTCCTAGACATAGCAGAGGTATACATCATTCCCTCGTCGTATCTCACGATACATGGCCATGGCGATGATGATCTGAGTCGAAGGCTCCCTGGGCCTCTAGCGGTATGATATGGTAACCCCAGACGGACTCTGAAGAAGCAGACGGTGCTCGGCACATAGGATTCTGCCCTTGTACCGCTCCAACCAGTTCATCCCAACAATCACATCAAATCCAAGTCCCTCAAACTCTATCATGTCGATCGGAAACTCTTCATCTCTGATTCGTACAATAGCATCTCGGTGGTAGCGGGTACACTTGATCCGCTCTTTTGATGGGAGAGTGACTAAGAAGTCAGGCATCTCTTCATCGTCTAGCCCCAGCCTCTTCGCAAAAGATAGCGAGATAAATGTATGTGAGGCTCCGGAGTCGAACAAGATCGAAGCTTCCACGCCATTGACTGGAAAGGTACCGGTGAGAAATGTGCCGCTCTTGCCGGCTTCAACCTCATTGCAGACACTCAGTATACCTCCCGTTTCGAGTGCACAGCCTAATTCATTGGCAAACTTATAAGCATACGGTAGTAACACGATTGATATACTCCAAAACAACATCTCCTTATTCATTAATACACTCTTTACACCATAAGTTGGTTTACATTGTAGACATGGCTAAGTATAGCATCCTTAACATACAACTGGCTTAATACATTACATGATTACACAAGGCTTTAAAACTGCCTGAAGGTCAAATTCAAACGTCCGGGTTTCATGTGTGTGGCATTGATCACTGTCGATGGTGCGGTATTCAGTTTGATCTTCTAGATACCATGATATAACATCCTTGACTGTCCACCCATGATTAACACATCACCTGACTTCAACACTAACTTCTTTGCGAGATCAGCACGCTTCTGCTGGCCATATGTAAACACTGCGGTATCACCAATGGACCAAGACACCACGGGTACTCCCTTACTTAGAGACTCGGGTGACTCGTCTTTATCTTGGTGTAACCCTAATCGTCCACCTTTCTGGTAGAAGTTCACAATACATAAATCTGCTTTAACATTTGGTATTGAATCCGATTCAACTTGCTGAGCAATTCCCACGGCGTGGTTAACGACCGCAAGGAACTCCTCAGGTATACTTGGTACAGTTGCTCCGTCTTCAGCTCGCACATCTTGATATGACTTGGTGTAAGGGTTCCAGTCCTTACCCATGCACATCATCTTCAGCTTCATTTTCGATCCGCTCGGGTATTCGGGTGTGTAGAAACCTCCAGGTGCTGCTCCAAGTTCGTCGCATCGTCGGATAATGTGGATTTGTGCTTCAGGTGTCAGGTATCCATTTAAGAGTATCATACCCGGCTGGATAACCTGGCATTGCTCCAGTGGGAATTCGGTGATGCTGATGGTTGTCTCTTCGGGGTTCGGTGTGGACGGGATTGGATAACAGATATTGAAGGTTCCTAAGTTTTCAAATTACCTAATTTAGGTGTTTTTCACATTATACTTTAATTCTTTACTCACATAGTTGTACATTTAGACTCACGAACACACATGCATGGAATGCGGTATGCAATCACTTATTTCACTCAATAGTTTAGGTGGTACCTGGTCTAAAAGAGGGTCCCGGCGCCTCAGACCGGTCCACCACATTCAGGGCGGCCTTGCCGGATCCTGCCCCTTTCCCCTTCTGGGAATCAGTGTTCCTCTGATCTGTGGGTGGCTGATTAGCCAACTTCGGGCCATCGGTGGTCACGTTGGCCTTACCCTTCCACTGCCCCTTGGGCTTATTGTTTCTACTGTTGGGGTTCCGGTAGCACTCATAGTCACGGTGACCCCACTTCTCGCAATAGCGACACTGCACGTCATTTCCTTTGCAGTCCTTGTCGGGGTGGCTCCGTTACACCACTTATAGTAGTAGTGGCGCTCCGGTCCAGAGCCCGTGTTTACTGCTATCACAATACACAATCAATACTTACTTCATATCTTAACAACATACACTTCAACTTGACACACATGATTAAGTAATTACCCTTAGGCGGGTAAGAGCGTAGGGGCTTCGCCGCATACACGTACGTGAGCTTCAGTGGCTCCTCAGCTGTGGTGGTCTGGGCTTGACCCTTGTCACCCTGGTGCTGACTCTTCTGGGGCTGGGGGTAATGCTTCTTTTTCTTTCCTCCCCCATACCATTGCAAACTCTGGCCCTCGTTCGTGGCCTTGCGCTTGTGCGCATTCTCCTTGTTCCTCAGACGGACGGTAATCTCAACCTTAGCAGCGGCATGATAGCACTCCTGAACTTAGGATGTCAGTCATGCCCCGCAAAACATACTCACAAACTCACTTTAACATTCACTTACGGTATAAACAGATTCACATCACGGTATTTTAATTACCTGCAAGGTAGTATACTCAGCTGGCCCCATCCCGTAGCGAAGACGGTGGCTGAGACCGTTGTAGAAACGGTTCACCAACACCCGGTTCGAGTACCCCAGGTCCGGTAACAGGTGGATAAGGCCGGTGAAAGCGGTGTAGTAGTCATCAACCGACATCTTATCCCCCTGCCTCAGACTATCCAGCTCTAGGGGCTTGGCCTCTTGCACATGTACAGGGTAGTACTTGGCTCGCAGCAGAGCCGTGTACTCCCTCCAACCAAACTCAGGATCAGCCATCCTGTCCTCTCTCACAAGCTTCCACCAACTTTGTGCCGAACCCTTCAAATAATAAGCGGCAAGATGGACCTTGGCCCCAGCAGGCACAGCCAAGGTCTCGTAGGCGGTCTCCAGCTCGGAGATGTACGCCTCCAGCTTGCGAGGGTCGGTCTCCCCATTGAACGACGGTGGTCTCAAGTCAGCCAACGCCTTGACCCAATTGGTCTCTCGTGGCGGTGGTGGTGGCTGAACTTCGGGCTGTTGCCCCTGCTGTACCGCAGCTACTAACTGGGGAACCATCTGGGCTACGACGGCTGCTACTGCCTCAGCCATAATCTGTGCCGTAGGGTTCTCGCCCTGGTCACCCGTATCTCCAACACCGCGCCCGCGGCCTCTACCTCTTGGTCGACCTGACATCTGAATTCACATGAACATTCATTAGCACTATGCTTGCACACTTATCGGTCCAACGGTTGTAACATCTTCCCGACAATGAGGTATCTCCACACTTAGTTAGTGGTTAACCTTTCCATAACTGTTCACTTAGGTAACTACGGTTAGATTTCCTAACTCGGTATATTCCTAAGCTCGGTATTCTAGTCATCAGAGTGATACTTCACTCTGATACCACTTTTTGTAACACCCCTAGATCGTACTTCACAACTAATTGAAATCGCAGCGGAAATAATCAACTAAACAATAACTGAACAGTTCGGTGCTACAACGCCGTCAACCACCCACGCGGTTAACAAGGCAGAATAAATACAAGTGTACCGGTCTGATGATCAGACTCCCGAGCATAGAACTAAAACCATAAATACATCATATACAATACCGAGTATTTAATTACATTCCATCACTGTAAACTGTCAGCCATAAACTGCCACTGTAAACTGTTAACAACCGTCACTGTCAAAATATAACGGTGTCAAATACCACGCCACGGGAGCACAGGCACACCCCGGGCTCAACATCCAAAATATCCCAAAAGTATAACACAACCTAGGATCTAAAGCCACTCCGCTTCCTCGATCCTCATCCTGTAAATAAAAATGGAGCCCTCGAGGGGGTCACCAACCTTCGCTAGTATGGTTAACGCGCAGCCCATCGGCTACCGGGATACGCGCAACCAATTGTCATGATAACATGGCATTGATTTTAAACAACAACATATATAGCATAGCAAGAGACATTGCATAGCACAACAACACACATAACATCACAAGAACGGTACACTTTAGGAACCATCCCAACATAGTCAGATCACATGGGAGCCTAGAGATTGTTGCCAAACTCATGTTAAGCTCTTTACATAAACTCATTATCGTTCTGTTAATCGAACGGGTAACTTAACTCACAGGCGGATCGGATATTGTGACCCGAACACACCACACAAACACATATTCCCAATAGACCGATCATAAGTAAGAATAGGTAAGCTTTGGATGAAGCTAACGGGAGATCGAACGCCAAATAAAGGAGAACAACCTTAACATTTGAAGAGTCGAATCTGATACAGATATCTACTCTTATACATACACGCGTGACCGGACAACCGGATTCCTCACCCCCCAGTTAGCACTTGTTAGAAGTTCAATGTTGGAACTTAATGAACGAATCGTAACAAGTGGTTAAGTCTTGTTAGACACACACAAGGGATATGAGTCATACTTCAACAATACAATAATATAAACAACTGTAAACTCGTTACATGACTTAAGTCTTACAAGGTCATAAACATGCAGAAAAACAAACAACACACAAGCCGGTGTAAACCGGTAGGCAACAGACTGCAAGAAAACCATACCTTGGTCCCTGCTTCGATTGATTTCCACCGTAGACCACTCCTATACATGATTAATAACGTTGGTTAATTAACTTACTTAACTTCAAATTTTACTAAGTATTTTACATGGTTATATGACATGTTTTAATGCCCATACTTATCCTTGATTACCTTCATTATACCCTTAGGGTTAATTACATAAGTCATATTCTTTTGTGTTTTTTTTTGTTTTGGGTCAGACCGACCCACCAACTGGGTCGGTTCATTCCAGTAATTCTCGGATTTGAAAAATTCTACTTCGTCCGACCCATGTCCGACCCAAGTCCTCTAGGTCGGACCATTCCAAAAATTTTACTGTCTTTTAAACTCTCCCGACCGACCCATGTCCAACCCAAGTCCCCTGGGTCGGACCGTTCCAGAACCTCTTACTGGTGTCTTACAGAGGTCGTCCGACCCAACCTTAGGTTGGTCCCCTGGGTCGGTCGACACCAGAACATGCCCACAAATTGTCAAACCTTCTCCAAACTTTTCCTCAAGCCTTCTAATGTTTTCCAACACCATTTGGCACACTCAAACCCTCATATAATATCCATAAAACTCATTTTCTATTTCCTTAAACACTTACTCATTTCTTACCAAAATTCCTAACACTTATAATGTTTTCTCCTTAGGTTTCTAAGTGGTGTTTCATACCTATGATAAATACTATGCCAAAATGTTTCCTCACCACTATAACATCATCTCTTAAGCATCTTTATTTCCTAACCAACTCCTTAAATATCTCCACAAGTTTATAGCTTCTTCATGCAATACATTACTTCCTCCTTGTTCACCAACATTGTACAAGTCCTAAACACAATCTCACCATGATCTTGAAGTATCCCAAAACACTCACTTGCATTCTAAATCCTCTAAAATATTGCCTAAGTCCTTTTTACATCTTAGAACACCTTAATGCATGTTTCTTTCACTAATAGAACACTTTATCACTCTAAACACTTCCTAACTCATCAAAACTCATTTTAAACACCTAAAACTTCTTATACATTATCTAAATTTCGACATGGGTTCTCCTAGCATCTTGTTACACCAAAACACAAAGTTTTCACCATTAAACATTCAAGAACACTTAGATCCACCAAGAACATTCTTATACACAAAACTTCACCCATTTACACTACATCATAATATAGTGCACAATTTAAATTGCATGACACTTAGGCCCTTAAATGACATGGCTCTTAGGCCCTTAAATGACATGGCTCCTTAAATTGCATAAACCATAAACACTGAATTTCCACATAATATATGCCTTTGACCTGCAAATACATACAACAACTCATATGCCGTTTAATAGTCTCCTTGAGAACATTTACTAGGTCATTCATCATTGGCTCCTTAAGTAGTTTTAATAAGCAACATAAGCTCATTTCTCCTAAGACTTTAAACTACATTAGGTTAGCACATTTACCTCTTTTCCTCACAAACTTCTTTCTTGTTTCCTTGATTAAATCGGCAAGGACTTGGGATTGCTTGTCAACTTCTAAATAATATACAAGCAATATAATGAGTATTCAAGCTTCATGCTTAATCTCATTGTAAACCCTAGTTACATATATTGTCTTAAAACATTAAGGCGATTGTTTTACCTTGAGAATGAAAGAGAGTTTGAATATGTAGCAAGAGAGGACTCCACCAAGCCCTTGGAAGATTCAAATGAAGCTAGAACAAGGCAAAAGAAAACACCATGAAGAGGTGATTTTTCGGTCAACACTAAAACATGAAGGAAATGTAGTTTTTCTTTGAGTTTCCTTACCTTGAAGCAAAGGAGAACAATAATATGTAAAAAGATGAGCTCAAGCTCCTCCCATGGAGATTCCTCTTGGCACCAAAATGGAGCTCTTAGAGTTTTGAAAGGATGAAGTTGAAGAGCTTGGCAAGACAAAGAGAATGGTGGTCTTGGTTTTTGATTTGGCAAAGGAAGCTAGGAGATATAAGAGGTTGAAGATGAAGAATGGTTGTGGTGCTGTAGCATAACCGTGAATGAGAGCAAGAAGGAAGGTAGAAGACGTGGGAAATGAAGAGAAATGACAGAAAGAGTTTGGAGTTTGCTTTTAGAAGATATTTATAGTTAAAGCAAATAGTAACTAGCTTTATCACTTCCTTTCTCTCTTATTAAACTAACAAGGGGATGACTCATCCCTTATAAGAAAACCGTCCCCCATATATAATAAGGGGTATTTTAGTCTTTGTTGACCAATTAGCTTACTTATATTGAAATACCCCAAACTTAGATATGGTGTTTAAATGATAAACTAAGATATAAGGAGGCTAAATAATGCCTTAGAAACATTAAGAAACATTTCTAATCAAAGAAATATAAGGAAACACCAAAAGAGCATTTTAACAAAAACGTGCTCTAAGTTGGAGAGACATGGGAGAGTACCCAAATATTGTTCTAAGACCTAGTAATATCCTAATGGTCATTTTAAGTCAATTACTAAAGAAAACCAAGCTTGAAAACTAGCTTAAACACAAAATGTGCTTTAAGGAGTCTTAAAGCACGTTTTTGAAAATTGTCTTGTAAATGAGTTTTGAATGGCTAAATGTCCATCATTACTCTTTAATTATATGTGTACTATATAGTATCACATTTGGAGGTCTATATCAATGGGAAATCAAAAATTTCACAACAATGTGCCTTGTTTTTGATGAATAGTGAATTAATAAGTGTTATAACATAAGTCTATAAGTGAGATATTTGGTCAACAAAGACTAAACTACCCTCATTCACTAAAGGGGGTGGGGTGTCGGTTTTTTTAAGTGTGACTCACCACACTTATCTAGCTAAGTAAGAGAAAGCAAAATAAGTAAGTTATAAAGCATAAGTACTATTCACCTTTAGATAAATATCACATTTTGCTTACCTCTCTCTCACTTCTTCATTCTTCCGTGTCTCACACGATTTCTTGCTCTCTTCTTTCTCCATTAACGTGAAGCTCCTCTCTATGCTAGCTCCACCTTCTCTTGCACACATCTTGCTCATTTTAGCTCCAAATCCAAAACAAAATACATATTCTTCTTAGTTAGCTCAAGCTCCTTTCTATCTTTTCAAAACTTCAAGAGCTTCATTTTGGTGCCAAGTCAAACCACCATTAGAGGAGGAAATTCAAGTTTGGAGACTCCATTGTCATCTCCATTCTTTAAGGTAAAGAAAGTGTAAGACAAATCTAGGTTCCACCATTTTCTTCACATAACCGAAATATATAATCATGGGATCCATGTTTATGCCTTGTTCTAGCTTTTTTCTACTCTTCAAAGGAGAGAGGAGGTCCTTCTTGCTTAACATCCAAGTTTGTTGAGAAACCAAGGTAAAACAATCACATTAATACCTTAAAAACCAATTTTAAACCTAGGGTTTGTTCCTTAGGGTTAATGTGTTATTAGTACTCATTGGAGTCATTGGATATGGTTAGAACATTGGCAAGGAGAATCACATTGGTGACCGAGATTGAACAAAGAAAACTAAGGAGAAAAGCTTTTAAGCTTGTGAGAAAACAAGGTAAATTACTTACCTTAAGGTGTCTTGTTGGTTAAGGGAAGAGATGTGAGTATATGATGAGTTTAGTGTAGAGTTTATATTTGGAAGGTGCTATAAAAACCTAGGAGAAACAATGACTATACTTGTGAACTTGTGACTAAGGAGCAAATGAGAAAAGGAGATAGTTAAGAATATAAAGGTGAAGTACAAGAAGCATTTTATTTCAAGGGAGCCTTGTTGAGTGTATTCGCAGGTTGAAGGCAAAATATGTGGAAATTCAGTGGTTAAGATTTGTTATTTAAGGGCCTAAGTGCCAAGCATTTTAAGTTTAAGCATTATATGATGATGTGGTGAAGTTTTGGTGTAATTGGGGGTTAAGTTGTGTGAGAATTTGGGTGATATTGGTTGTTGATGGAGAAAACTATGTGTTAGGTGGTATTATATACTAGAGAACCTATGGCAAAATTTAAAGGAGAAGAGTTTAAGTGTTTAAGATCTAAGGGAATTTAATGACTAAGGAAGTACTGGGAATGTTCTATGGGTGTCTTGATGAAAAAGGGTGAAGTTAGGTGTTTTAATGACTTATGAGGACTTAGGTATCACCATGGAATATTTAGGAATCAAAGAGAATGATTTGGGTATTTAGGACTTAGGCAAATGTTGGTGCACAACTAGGAAGGAAATAATGTGATGATGATGAAGTTTAAACTTGTTAAGGAACTTTAAGTGAATGCTTAAAAGAGTTTAGATGGTGAGAGATGCTTGGGAGATGATGTTATAGTGGTGAGGAAAAACATTTGTATAGTGGTACATTAGGTATGAACCACCACCTAGAACCTAGAGGAGAACATTACAAGTGTTAGCATTATTACAAGGAAAATGCAAATGACCTAAGGTGGATCTTGGTGGATGATTTAAGGTATTTTAAGGAGGGGCTTAAGGTGTATTTGAGGTGCCCAAATGAGGTTATAACTATGGAGAATATATGAGGAGAAGTTTGGAGTTGAAAGAGAATTAGAAAACAAGTTTCTAGAGCCGACGGCCTTAGGACCGGACTTGCAGGGTCGGTCGGGCTCTGTTACACTACCGGAAAATGTTTCTGGAATCGACCGGACTTGGGGGGACGGACTTACAAGTCCGTCGGACTTGTGTTTTGTGAGGGAAAAATGTTTTCTGGAATGGATCCGGACATGGGACCGGACTTGTTAATGCTGAGCTGGGTAAAGTGCATGAGTTTTCCATGTTTCACAGCTGAAGAAATACATGCACCACCCCTCCCATGTGTTAGAACCTGAGAGGTTTGACTTTAGAACCAAATATGCGATCCGTGGAGACTCCTCAGAGAATCTGGGACAGAAAGACTAGGACACGCCACAAGTCAGTTCGACTGGTGAAGGTTCTCTGGTCTAACCAGGATGTCGAAGAGGCCACGGAATTAGAGGATAAGAGGAGGGTGAAGTAAGTACCCTTCTTTATTTACTGACTAGATCGTCTGTAGAGGGTACGGGGCGTACCCCTTTTAAGGGGGGTAGAGCTTCCTCGCTTTTGAGTTAGGAAACGATCATGTTTGTCGTTTGTTTGGTTGTTTAAGATGTGGATTTGTGTAAGTTGCTACACTTCGGTGTAAGTTTGAGTTATGTATGATACTCATGTATTGTATTTGAGATGACCTTTGAGTCTTGAGAGGTATGAATGTGAATATAAGATGTGGTATTAAGATTAAGAGAAATGTGTACCGTGAATGGTTAAACACATGTGTGAACTTTGAGGACAAAGTCTTTTAAGGGGGGGATTAGATTGAACATACCCAAAACTTAGATGTGTGTTTAAAATGATAAATAAGATATAAGGAGGCTAAATAATGCCTTAGAAACATTAAGAAACATTTCTAATCAAAGAAAAATATAAGGAAACACCAAAAAGAGCAGTTTTAACAAAAACGTGCTCTAAGCTTGGAGAGACATGGGAGAGTACCCAAATATTGTTCTAAGACCTTAGTAATATCCTAATGGTCATTTTAAGTCAATTACTAAGAAAACCAAGCTTGAAAAATAGCTAAAACACAAAATGGCTTAAGGATCTTAAAGCACGTTTTTGAAAATTTGTCTTGTAAATGAGTTTGAATGGCTAAATGTCCTCATTACTCTTTAATTAATATGTGTACTATATAGTATCACATTTGGAGGTCTATATTCACTGGAAATCAAAAAATTTCACAACAATGTGCCTGTTTTTGATGATAGTAGTGAATTAATAAGCTAGTTATAACATAAGTCATATAAGTGAGACATTGGTCAACAAAGACTAAACTACCCTCATTCACTAAAGGGGGCCGGTTTTTTTAAGTGATCTCACACACTTATCTAGCTAAGTAAAGAGAAAGCAAAATAAGTAAGTTATAAAGCATAAGTACTATTCACCTTTTAAGATAAATATCACATTTTGCTTACCTCTCTCCTCACTTCTTCATTCTCCTTGTCTCACACGATTTCTTGCTCTCTTTCTCTTCTCCATTAACGTAAGCTCCTCTCTATGCTAGCTCCACCTTCTCTTGACACATCTTGCTCATTTTAGCTCCAAATCCAAAACAAATACATATTCTTCTTAGTTAGCTCAGCTCCTCCTTTCTATTTTCAAAACTTCAAGAGCTTCATTTTGGTGCCAAGTCAAACCACATTAGGAGGAAATTCAAGTTTGGAGACTCCATTGGCATCTCCATTCTTTAAGGTAAAGAAAGTGTAAGAAAATCTAGGTTTCCACCATTTCTTCACATAACCGAAAAATATATACTCATGGGACTCCATGTTTATGCCTTGTTCTAGCTTTTTTCTACTCTTCAAAGGAGAGAGGAGGTCCTTCTTGCTTCACATCCAGTTTGTCTTGAGAAACCAAGGTAAAACAATCAATTAATACCTTAAAACATATTTTAAACCTAGGGTTTGTTCCTTAGGGTTAAGTGTTATCTAGTACTCATTGGAGTCATTGGATATTGGTTAGAACATTGGCAAGGAGAATCACATTGGTGACCGAGATTGAACAAAGAAAACCTAAGGAGAAAAGCTTTTTAAGCTTGTGGAAAAACAAGGTAAATTACTTACCTTAAGGTGTCTTGTTGGTTAAGGAATGAGATGTGAGTATATGATGAGTTTAGTGTAGAGTTTATATTTGGAAGGTGCTATAAAAACCTAGGAGAAACAATGACTATACTTGTGAACTTGTGACTAAGGGCAAAATGAGAAAAAGAGATAGTTAAGAATATAAAGGTGAAGTACAAGAAGCATTTTATTTCAATGGGAGCCTTGTTGAGTATTCGCAGGTTGAAGGCAAATACTATGTGGAAATTCAGTGGTTAAGATTATTGTTATTTAAGGGCCTAAGTGCCAAGCATTTTAAGTTTAACAGCATTATATGATGATGTGGTGAAGTTTGGTGTAAATTGGGTGTGTAAGTTGTTGTGGTGAGAATTTGGGTGATATGGTTGTTTGATGGATGACAAACTATGTGTTAGGTGGTATATATACTAGAGAACCTATGCAAAATTTAAAGGAGAGTTTAAGTGTTTAAGATATTCTAAGGGAATTTAATGACTAAGGAAGTACTGGGAATGTTCTATGGGTTGTCTTGATGAAAAAGGGTGAAGTTAAGGTGTTTTAATGATTATGAGACTTAGGTATCACCATGGAATATTAGAATCAAGAGAATGTATTTGGGTATTAGGACTAGGCAAATGTTGGTGCAAAACTAGGAAGGAATAATGTGATGATGGAAGTTTAAACTTGTTAAGGAACTTTAAGTGAATGCTTAAAAGAGTTTAGATGGTGAGAGATGCTTGGGAGATGATGTTATAGTGGTGAGGAAAATTTGGTATAGTGGCTACATTAGGTATGAACCCACCTAGAAACCTAGAGGAGAACATTACAAGTGTTAGCATTATTACAAGGAAAATGCATAATGACTAGGTGGATCTTGGTGGATGATTTAAGGTATTTTAAAGAGGCTTAAGGTGTATTTGAGGTGCCCAAATGAGGTTATAACATATGAGAATATATGAGGAGAAGTTGGAGTTGAAAGAGATTTAGAAACAAGTTTCTAGAGCCGACCGGCCTTAGGACCGGACTTGCAGGGTCGGTCGGGCTCTGTTACACTACCGGAAAATGTTTCTGGAATCGACCGGACTTGGGGACCGGACTTACAAGTCCGGTCGGACTTGTGTTTTGTGAGGGAAAAATGTTTTCTGGAATGGACCGGACATGGGACCGGACTTGTCAAGTCCGGTCGGCATGAAATTTTGTACGGTAATAAGTCTCTGGAATCGACCGGACATACGACCGGACATGTAAGTCCGGTCGGAGTGAATTTTCCAACGGTAAAAGGGTACTGGAATGGACCGGACTTAGGCAAGTCCGGTCGGTAAGTCCGGTCGAGCCTAAAAATAAAAAATAAAAAAAAGAAATTTCAAATTCTAAGAATGGTAATGGGTAATGAGGTATACCTTTGGTAGGGTAGTAATGATTGGGACCTTAAGAACTTAAGGAATAAGTTAAGATTAAGTATAAGTTTTAATGTTTAAAGTTAAGTTTGTGACTAAGTGATAAAGACTTGAGAGGTTATTGAATGGAAGTCCTTAGAGACTAAGTGAGTTAAGTAAGGTGCAAATAACTAATAACCTAAAAATGAATGGATGTTTTAGGTTTGTGAGTTGGGACCCGAAGAAGATTAGTCAAACAACGATCGACGGTGAACGGTACAATCCTTCTTGTGACCTGCTTGCTAACGAGGTGTCCCTCGGCTTGTGTGCTATCTGTTTATTTGCTATGACTAAAACAAGATAAAGCATGCAACCGGTTATATTGTTCTCGTTGTGATGTGTTATATTTACACTAACCCGAGACTTGAGATTGTTACTAACCAAGTTTAGTACTTACTGAGTTAAGAATAAGAGTTAAGTTTGATGATTGTTGGTTAATGCTCGTTAAGGCTTAGCTAGCACATGGTGTTTAGATGTCTACTACTGGAACTTGAGTGAGGAAACCCGGGACCGATCTCCGGTCATGCATGCTAAGGAAAAAGGGGGACGGTATCTGAATCAGATCCGCCCTCCTTAAGGACTTGTCTTCGGACTTGTAGCCTAGGGCCGGTTGCCGGCTCAGCTACGCTGGACTCCCGTCCAGAGTAGGTGGCATTAAGATGGTGCGGTGGGATCACCTAAATCCCAGGTTCGAATTAAGCTACAACCAATCCCTTCCAGGAAAGGTTTGTATACTGAGATTAAGATTAAGACTGAGATTAAGATTAAGGTAAAGTAAGGAACTGAGATTAAGGAAATGAGGACTAAGGAGGGGGTTATTAACCCACTTGATAAGGGAACGCTTGAGTCGTCATTGTTTGTGAACTATATATGTTCATCTGTGGTTATGTTATTGCACTTCATGTTATGCTTGTGTATGTAATCAATTTCCATGCTATCGACAATTAGTCGTCGTAGCCCCGTTAGCTTGGGGGCCATGAGAGGGTGTACCAGCATTCGTGCTGACCCCCTCGGGGGCTATTTTTACACTTGCAGGTAAGAGGCCCATGAGGACGCACTACGAGAGTAGGAGCGGTTAGACTTAGGTGGGAACATTTATTTTGAGTTCGGGTTGCGCCTGTGCACCCGACTGTTTATATTAAACTGATGTAAGTTTGGGATTATGTTTGAGATACTAGTACTCGGTTGGTTGTGGTTTATGAATGTGATGTGTAAGTTGGATAATTGTTTTGGATAAGTATTGTAAGTATATAAGCCGGTATATTCTAACGATCAGACCGTGGCAAGGTCCAGGTGTTGTATATTTCCGCTGCGACGTTTTCGATTAGGTGTTCAGATTGCGATAACCACGATAGGCTTTGGATGGGGTGTTACTATATTGACTTATGTTATAAACTAGCCTAATTTGTTACTATTCACAAAACAAGGCACATATTTGTGAAATTTTTTATTTCTCATTGATTTATACTTCCTAATGTGATACTAAGTAGTACACATGTTAATTAAAGAGTAATGATGGACATTTAGCCACTCAAAACTCATTTACAAGACAATTTTTTCAAAAATGTGCTTTAAGACTCCTTAAAGCACATTTTGTGTTTTAACTTGTTTTCAAGCTTGGTTTTCTTTGGTAATTGGTTTTATATGTTCATTATTATATAAATAAGGTCTTGGTAAGCTCATTAGGTCTTAACCAAGACTATCCCAAGCTTAGAGCACATTTTAGCCCATATTGACTTTAAGGTAATTTATTGTGTTTTCTATGGTTTAAATTGCTTACTAATGTTTCTTAGACTCTTTTTTAGTCTTAATATACCATATTTTAATGTTTAAACAACTTATTAAGGTTTGGGGTATTTCAATGAGCAACTAAATGAAATACAACAATCTCCAAAATATAGTACATAATAAAACTACAAAGTGTTTATTTAAACACAATAGCTACCCTGTTCCCCGCACTCCGGCTTGTGTCTTCTTCAGTGACCTGAAATGTTTGGCCCATTGAAGGGCTCAGCAATCGAAATGCTGGTATGCTAAATGTAGTCCTAAGTCATCTAGATTCCTTAAGTCGTTTTAGCCATCTTGATAATAGATTCATTACAAGATAATCCGGTTTACAAGAATAACAGTAAAACTATAGACATTGAACAATCACATAACAATTCGCCTACAAACATTAGTGCATAATAATACACATCAACCAATAATCAACACCAACAATGCATCAATCACCAAACAAGGTAGACATATTAAACAACTGTTCTTGTTAGTAGGTCACATGACCCTTATCCTTTTAAACCAACCACTTAACCTTTCCAATTAATTTCACCTCAGGCGTCATGTCAAGACAACCCTTAATAATCTTTGATAATGGACAGTGTGTCCCCTGGGTTCTAAAGGAACCGTTACCAGCTGACCTTATGGCCCTGGATAATATTTGACCGATCCGGTCGAACCTGTGCACCAACGGTAGTGCCCTCCGCCATCCCCGAATGTGGCTAATGGATTCCCTTGAGTGACTCCCCATTAAAGTCTCTCGTAGTGATCACTATGCGCAACCAGAAAGTCGAAACAGTCTAGATTCCTCTCTTTATAAGTTAGCTTTTAATCAGTGGTACAATAACCAATACTTGAATTAAGACTATACAGTTGACCATCAGTTAGGTCCAATAATACCTAAGGATCAGTTAATCTTTTCCCAATTTAGATGAATAAACTTCCAGTCATAAGACGTTCGCGTATGAATAAACGCAACAGTGTTGAGCGATACAGTATACAAAATAATATACATAAAATCACATATAACACTCTTAAACAATTAAACACATCACGTCTGGACCTTAGGAAAATCCTTAGGACATTCAGACCACACAATTAACATACCGTTCACTAGGATAACAGCTAGCTTGACAATTCTTGCTCTAGTAATTCTTTCCCGTACGCTGTTGTTTATACATGCAATAACGTGTATTATTAATATGACTGTCCACTAAATATTACAGTACAGTCATCGTAGAGTTTATATTCGTAGTATACTAACTCCGTATGTACTTTCTTTCCCCCTGTTAATTTACAGTGGTTCTAGATAACCTAACAGTTCATTATTTTATGTGGAGTTCACATGTGATAATGAATTCCCATTATACGGTATATCCTTATCTCATTATTTATATACTCATAATTATTTCCACTGATTCCTTATATCATATTATTTGGTTATTTATATTATAACCACCTTTATTTTATAAACTTTATATTATACTCCACAATATGCCATAATTCATAGTTTTTAATTCCTTTCTTTATTAAATTACAACACCACCCCTATTAATTCGGTATTTATATTTTATACCCAATAACTTTTATAAATTACCAAATAACCATATAACTTTTATAATTTATTAATTAACCACTTTAACATTTCGGAAATTACTAAAATAAATATTCTAATCTTTATAAATTACCAATTGACCACAAGTACTTTTCGGTTTTAATATTAACTTTCATATAATTACATTTTAACCCTTAAAACTTTATATATGTTACATATTAACTTATAAACTATAGTTTTAGCATTTAATTATCTTAATTACCGAAAAGACCCATATATTTTGCAAATTATATTTCCGCCCATATTCAAACCGGCTTTTACATATATACTTTTATAAATTACATATTCAACCCAAAACTTTTATAAACTTAATATTTTATGTCATAAATCATTTTAACCCAAAGTTTTTGGTCAACACTTTGACCAAGACTTAATTTCATACTTAATACTTTAATATACCCATAAAATCATATATATTCTCGGTTGAACTCTAAACTTCCCAATAATTACAAAATAGCCCCAAAACTTTATAAAATGTTATTTTAACACTTATTTAAATTCACCAAAATTCATAATATTAATTCCTTCCTTATATTATACCATAAATACACAAACTCCCCCTTATGTTCTCGGCAATTACTATTTGTACACTAAACTTTTCAAAATTTACATTTTAACCACATAATTTTATAAACTAGTCATTTAAATATTTGTAGCTATTTTTAATATTCCCAAAATTTAAAATATAAGTTAATACACTTATATATATTTCAAAATTCACCAAATCTCACATATTGCTCTCGGCTTCAATTTTGTTTTACCATATGGTTTTAAAACTTGATTTAAACCTTATATATACATATAAATGTATATAAGCCATATAACACTTCCAAAAATTATGCTAATGACTTAGAATGATTATAAACTCAAAATAGAACATTTTATCTCTAGAGTATTCGGTTTAGTTATTTGTGTAGCATAATTAATTTTTGTGACCCAAATATATACCTTAAGGTAATAATCTTACCTTATATGTTATAAGTTATTTTCTTGGTAATATAACCCATAGTTTTCGGTCTTAATTAATTTAAAGGTTGTACAAAATTTTTATACCAAAGTTTGAAGCTTAAATCAAACTTAAACTTAATAAACCTTTACAAACTTACCCCTTAAATCAAGACAATTCTTGTACTTGATTTTTCCTTGAATTCCAAGCTCTCCAAATGTTATCTTGATGAAGAATTTTCGGTTCCTTATACATATTTAGGAGATCCATTTGTTAGACTTCCAACAAGGATTTATAAATAATATTTGGAGTAATTTTACAAGAGTTTACCTTAGGAATTTAACAAGGTATTTTTGGTACACCTTGAGATGACTGTAGATCCAAGTTTCCTTCATGAAATAATGAAGAGAATATGGATTTAGAAGGTCTTAAATTTCGAAAATTGCTTAAGGAATTTTCTTAAGATTTTCAACATGAAAATATACCTTAACTTGATCTTGTTGTTCCTTGTGTTGTTGTTGAATCTAGGAACCTCCTTGGAACACCTAAGCTTGGCGATTTTTGCAAGGTTTCTAGGATGATTTCTTGCTTCAAGACTTGAAAGATTTAACTAGGAAATTACATTAAAATGGTGTTAGAACTTGATACACCATTAATGGAGCTTAAAGCTTCAAAGAATTAACTTAGCAAAGGAAGAAGAGAAGAGAGAGCAAGAGAAGGAGAACTTACCATTAAGTTATGTGGTAAGGAAATGAATGGACACTCACGTATGTATTAAGGCAAGAACAAGGCTGAATAAAAATGGGAATTATCGGTTTGTCATATGCCATTATTTTATGTCTTTGATTTGTTTAATTTGACTTCAAAAATATGCTCACAATTGTCTCCTAAAACCCCTTGTTTTACGGTAATGGAGAGGGCATTAAATGGATGATTACTAAGCCTAAGTTATAGGTAATCAATCAAGACAATTTTCTAACATTAAATGAGATTAATTATTGAATCTATTCTTGTCTTTCCATGCAGGTGATCGGCTGCAATGGAGCACATAGGCAGCTCCTAACTCAAGTAGTGTTGCGGCTAAATGAATGGTAGGAGGCCAATCAAGGCTTGTTTTATTCTAGGCATTTGATTAGGCTTAGTTAAGTATTGTTTTTATTTTATCATTAGCAGCAATAATTACTCCTTATCTCCTGCATGTGAATCGGCAGCCACAAGTCTAAACCTTGGGCTATTTATTAGTTAATTGTCTTACTATAAAGACTAGCTCTAGCCTAGTATTTTTTAATGACATTATTTTCCATGCTAATCTTCTTGTGGTTTCCTTGCAGGCACACGGTTAATGGAGGTCTATTAGGCTAGATTATTTGACATAATATAACATATGGTTTATGGGAAATGAGTCACCATTCATAAGTCAATTTTTGAAGCAAAACTAGCCAAAATAGGCCTTAAATGGTGCCCAACATGGAGGTAAAATGGGACTGATTTTTCATTTGATTTTTGTTACACTATATTGTACTAAGATCATACTAATATGTGTAATAGGTTCCAGCATTTAATTGGTACATTTTATTATGGTAAAAGGTGAAAGTTTTAAGGTAAAAAAGCTGATTTTAGGTACCTTTTTGATCCCATTTGTGAGCCTCGATTTTAAACCCTATCCTATGTTGATTAAAGCTGATTAGGATCTAACCGGGTTTTAGGTCCACTTATAACCTAAGATAAATAACTATGTCATATAACAATAATTATTAAAACCTAAGCTAGCTCACTGGAACCTATTATGAGTCGCCACCTAATTTTAACTTAGAGTAAATCAGGAAAGGTAGAGATCGGGTTTGGGGGCTTGGTATTCGACTTATTTAGGGTTCAATTACTTTCATTACCCTTCCTAGGTCGTTTTCCTCTACTTGGTTTATTTACGCTTATTACGAGTCGTTTTAACCTAAGTGCGCGAGCTTCTGTTTTTTGTGTTTTTAGCATTTTTTGACAGAAAAAAAAGTGAAATTAAAAGCTACCTAAACTAGGGTTTCGGAGGCAGAATTAGGTCGAATTTTGCTTACGTCCGTAGCCACAGACCCCATGTCCGAGACCACGGACCCCAGTTAACCTAGTTATATAGAAGAGTCGAAATTAAAGGAAAACAAAAAATTGCGAAGTCCGGGGCCACGGACAGGATGTCCTTAAAGATAGAAAAATCCGGTAAAAACCGAGATTTACCGACGTTTTAGCTCAAGGGCTTCCAAAAGGAATTTGATTATGAAATTTTACACATGGGTAAAGGATGATATTTATGAATTTTCTAAAGTGGAATGGAATTTTTTGGATATTGGAATATTTTTAAATTCAATTTCTCGTTAGATTTAGTCAGAAATTGCTAGAAAATTATTGGAAATTCAAAAAATCAAAATTCCAACACCATTATGCTTAAAATGTCATCCTCTATCATGGGTTAAAATTTCAAAGCATTTTGAATTGATTTGACCCTTCTTTGTAGGAGAGAGAAAGCCTATAGGGGGCTTAGGAGCCTTGAAAAATTACGAAAGCGCCCTTGGAGATGATTAAGCTTTCCCTAGTACTCTGAAATGTGCCGATCGAACTGGGAACCCTCGCTACTTGACCAAACTAGCATATTAGTAGAGACTCTCTTCCGGGGGGTTGAAATTTTAGGTATAACAGATTGCCCCCTGTCAACTAGACTTTGTAATGGAAATGAGAAGGCTAGTTGATGCTTGAGTGATACCCCCAAAATTTTGGATCTTAAAAGACCCCACATGCAATTGAAATCTGACAAGTTGTGTCGAGCTGTTCTAAGGCGCTGACCACATATGAGTAAAGTGGAAGGGATGTCAAGCGATTCTAAGGTGTTGACTACCTATGAGGATGATATGATGTCAAGCTATTCTAAGGCGTTGACTACCTATAATGAATGAAATGATGTCAAGCTATTCTAAGGCGTTGACTACCTTTAAAGGAATGAAGTACGCCGAGCATTCTAAGGTGTTGGGAACTCGAAAGCGAATGAAATACGCCGAGCATTATAAGGTGTCGGGAACCTGAAGTTGAATGGAATACACCGAGCATTATAAGGTGTCGGGAACCTGGAATACGCCGAGCATTATAAGGTGTCGGGAACCTGGAATACGCCGAGCATTATAAGGTTTCGGGAACCTGAGATTGAATGGGATACACCGAGCATTATAAGGTGTCGGGAACCTGAGATTGAATGGGATACACCGAGCATTATAAGGTGTCGGGAACCTGAGATTGAATGGGATACACCAGCATTATAAGGTGTCGGGAACCTGAGATTGAATGGGATACACCGAGCATTATAAGGTGTCAGGAACCTGAGATTGAATGGGATACACCGAGCATTAAAGTTTCGGGAACCGAATTATAATGCGCCAAGCATTATAGGTGTCGAACCTGAATTTAAATGGGATAACCCGAGCATTATCAGGTGTCGGGAACCTGGAAAAGAGATGTAATGAGATCGATGTGTGTGCCTAATTACGAATGTAAGTAGGACCTATGGTGCCTAAGTAATGGTAGGAAAGTGGGTTCATGATGAGCCTGAGTTGGTTCATCTATTCTGGTGAATCTGAATCTTTGGCTGAGATCGCATCTCTGAAGAATCTGTACCTTCGCTGAGAATCTGTATCCCTGACTCGGGTGAGAATCTGTATTCCTGAAGAATCTATCGCTGAAATCTGTATCTCTAAAGAATTTGTATCTTTGAAGAATCTGTACCTTCGGCCGAGAATCTATATCTCTGGTCTATGATGAGGAGTTTCGTACGGACGGATGCAAGGTAACCTTTATACAAATGATCATGATGAAAGTTGATTATGAAGTGCCAAACGTGCAAAGATGTGCATGTCAAAATACAATCAAAGTGTATGTAGGAAAACTGTCCAAACAAGAAATTGTTGGAAAATGTGCCAAACATGGCAATGTTAAGGATCAAACATTGTCCAAAGCAAGACATTGCTAGAAAGTGTGCCAAATGCGGCCATGTTGAAAGAGGTGCCAAACGTGGTAGTGTTTGAAGAAAATTCTGTTTAGTGAAAAGGAAAGTGAATTATCATTTCCTAACTATAGACTTCGGACTTGTAATTTATCTCCTACGAGATGAACATTTCACCGGTGGGGTATGGTGTATGATGTGAAGGTAAGGGCTTATGTGGGCCTGTGGTGTTTGATGTGAAGGTAAGGGCTTATGTGGGCCTATGTAGTGGAGGTGTGGAGGTAAGGGCTTGTGTGGGCCTGAGGTGCTTGATGTGTTGGTAAGGGCTTATGTGGGCCTGTGGTGGGATGATGGTGGTGATGTTTGAGCTTTGGGTTCCAATTGGTGTTGTCATAGCAATTGTTGGAACCAACAATTGCCCCTAGTATTTTCTTTGATCAAACGTGCGAACGAGTCTCGTCCTCACAGGGTCAAGGCTTATGTTCTGATTTGGTGCTTCCTATTCTACACTCGACGTGTTTGGTGTTTACACTCGTTTCTCACTTACGGTCACAACTTCTAGACCATTGAATTTGATATTTGATGAATTTATGCATTCAATCTGTTACTTTCACGTGATTGGATACACAACTACCAAGTCAGAAGTCTTTGAGGCTATAACGTGGCCATGGGGTGTGATAAAGACAACGGACCATGGAGGGATGTTTGAGGTATGTGAGCTTAAAGGGGTGACCAAAGCCGCACTTTGCGTCTTCTCTCAGGTTCATCTTCCTTGTCTTGAAGTCATCTACCTGCTTTGTGTTGACGTTGTTTTTGAGCTTCTGGACATGGACTTTGAAGTTGTCCTTTACACCATTTCTCTTTTTGTGATTTGGACTTCGTCGAGGCACTTCAGGTTTGCCTTTTTGTTTTATCCTTTCTTGACTTTGCCTTTGGGGGTTCTTGTTTCCCGGTTTTGGGCTTCGAGAGCTATTGGATTGAGCTCTTTTGATCCTGTGTCACTCTGGGACCATTTGCGGATCGCTTCGTCATCTGATAGCGGTGTTGCTTCTTGGACTGATGAGAATGTTATCTGAGAATCTGGCTCCTTGCTTCCTTGGTCACCGGGCTGGACATTCATCATTGGCTGGTTATTTTTGTGGAGTTCATAATATCAAAAAGGATATACGAAAGGCTCAACGGGGGTGCCTAGGGTTTAATGATAGGGTTTACAAGCTTTGGCTATGTGGTGCTGTACCTAGGTGCTTCATCATTCCTGATAGTTTGTATCCGTTCTTTGTTACTTTTCCCAGGTCTAAGAGTAAATTTACAAATTATCTCCTTCGGTCGGAGTTATACCGTTTACCTCACCTTTGAATGTGGACTCACCGGAGTCGTGTAAGAATGATACGCTCATTCACTCATGGTTTTACCACTCAAGACACTCTCGCGAGATCTTCACTCAGAGACTTGTTCACAAGCTTAACCAAACGATTCGAAGACAACGATTCTAAACTCAGATTGCCCCTAGTATTGATTGGGGTTTGTGACAACAATTCGATAGATGTGAATTTGGAACCGCTTCGTGGGTTGTTTTGGATGTTTTGGGGTGAGTTGTGATGCTTAGCGAGACATGTTCAAATTTTAGAAAGAGATAAATCGTTCTGTTCCATAGTCTGGAAATGATTACTCCGTGATCCTTTTCCCTGGAAAGCATTTTTGTTTTGTTTGTTTTTTCGATGAATGAAAATGGTTTGTACAGGAATTGTGAAAATGGAACTACGATTTTATTTATGAATCATGAGATAATGTTGGAAATTACTGACTTAGAGAAACTACCGAAAATGATAAAGGAAACTAACTACTAAACACATTGGAAAAACATAAAAACATGACTAGTAAAGAGAAATCGGAGAAAACACTTGAAGATAGCATTCTCTGATGGTGCTTGACATGGGATTCCTACTCGGGGAGTTGAAAACCTTGATTGATAAGATTTTGGTGTGCTGCTTCAAAATTTTGCAGTTGTCGGTGTCATGACCGGGAAGCTGGTGCTGACAATACTGGTTCAGATTCCTTCCTTTTTGGGGGTCTCTTTGCCGAGGGGTGAGAGGTTTGCAGCATGTTTCGTTCCTGGAGTCTTTCAAAAGCCTGGCTCAATGGTTGACCGATGTTTGTGAACTCTCTCCGACGGGAGCTCTTTCGGGATGATTCCATTGCCTCAACGATTTGTCCCGGTCCTTTTATCTGTCGAACGGTGTTTACCTCATGCTGCCTAGTTCTCTTTCGGGTGCCACTTAGGATACAGGCTCTGTCCTCGAGCCATTCCCTGTTTTTTGAGTTCCCAAGTTTTAACTCCCCTTGGTGAATCATTTCTTCTAAGACATTAACTTGTCCCATAAGCATGTTGAAGCTAGGAAAGTATGTGAATTTCATCTCATCACTGTATTGCTTCTGCATATTTTTAATTACCATTCGGATTTGCTCTTGTTGATCCATCTGTGTGAGCATTGCGGCTGCCTTCATCCTCCAACGCTTAACAAAATCAGACATTGATTCACCTTCTGTTTGTTGTGTGCTTGCAAGATCAGCCCTGGTGACTCCAAAACTTCTAGCGTACTCAAAATGATGCAGAAAGCTTCACATACCTCCTCGTAGGTCTTGGTATTTATCCTTCGAGTTATGTACCAATGCTGAGGGGTCTCATCGAGATAGTGAGCAAATACCTTGGCCTTCTGCATGTCGTTTAGCGAAAGGATGGACATTTCCCTATCGAACATTGCCAAATGAAGTTGTGGGTCGGAGGAACCTTTGTATAGAGGAAGTGTTGGCAATTTCAACCTTGGAGGGAGATCAACCTTGGGATATAATCCAGTGGAAAAGTAGTCAAAACTAGCTGGCTTGTTGGCCCTCTCCATGCGCTCAATCTTTTCCAGCATCCCATTGAATTCTTCGGCTAACTGGGCATCCATGTTGACTGGATTTCCTCCCTCTGTCATTCTTTGAGATTTAGGCTTATCTGTTGGAAAACAAAAGTGACCTGAGCTAAAAATTCTGGGCCGCAAAGAAGTTTTAGGCTAAAACTTGTTTGGGCTGCAAGAAAAGCACATGAGCTGGAATGTTTTGAAAATTATGGGTTGGCGCTGTGGCCCGAAATGAGTTGGAAGAGAGGCACGTGGGCCGGAATGATTCATGAGTTGTGAACTGGTGCTTATGGCTAAAATGTTCTGAGAATTGGGCGCTTGGGCCAGAATGTGTTTGGGTTAAAAGTAAAGCGCATGGGCTGAAGTGATTTCTAAACCATGTTCTGGATGTGAATTGGAATTTGGGCCGAGTAACTATGATTGGGCCTGAAGATGATACCCGTGTCTAGGATCGTGGGTCAAAACCCGAGTGAAAAGTCTTCCTGGACTAGAATGGGCCTTGAAATGGAAAGGCCTGATGGATTTTTATGGATTGCTTCAAGTGGATTTGTTTTTCATGGGCCTAGAACTAAATTGATAATTCAAATTGGGCCGTAAGAGAGAAATCACCTAAGTCTAAACTTTTGGGCCGAAGCCCAAATGATTCACGTATTAAACCAAACAGGACCTGTGGGCCGCAAACAAATAGAGCCGCCAATTCGGGCTGGGCTAGGTTAATGTAGGAGAAGTTTCATCAATCTAGGCTGGGTAATGAGCCAATCATACAAGCAAACAAGGCCCACACAAATTCAACATGTCCTCACTTAACGGTTAAATCAATTTGGGTATGGATCGATCCGGAGAGGTGCTTGGGGTCTTGGGCCCAGGTCGCCCTGAAGGTGTGCGTCTGCGGCCGGGTCTTTGACTGACCAAACAATGGGCTAGGTAAGGACACTGCCAGGAAAACGCTTGGGGCTAGGCCCAGGTATTAAGGGGATGTGGTTGACGACATCCTCCCTTTTCCCCGCTTATTCACATCACCTAAAAGGTGTGAGTCCCTGACAGGGGACCCTCAAACGGGTCCCGGGGTGAAATCGGTTTTGGTGGAGCCTCGCTCTCATATGATGCAAAGGTGCAGAAAATTAAAGTGCGGACAAAAGTAAACAAACAAAGTAATAAAGCCATAAATAAACATTTTTTGAGTTAAGCCCTCTTTCTTAAAATTAAACAAGTTAATATTAAGAAGTTATCCCCAGCAGAGTCCCCAGTCTGTGAGCCTCGATTTTAAACCCTATCCTATGTTGATTAAAGCTGATTAGGATCTAACCGGGCTTTAGGTCCACTTATAACCTAAGATAAATAACTATGTCATATAACAATAATTAAAACCTAAGCTAGCTCACTGGAACCTATTATGAGTCGCCACCTAATTTTAACCTAGAGTAAATCAGGAAAGGTAGAGTTCGGGTTCAGGGGCTTGGTATTCGACTTATTTAGGGTTCAATTACTTTCATTACCCTTCATAGGTCGTTTTTCCTCTACTTGGGTTTATTTACGGCTTATTACGAGTCGTTTTAACCTAAGTGCGCGAGCTTCTGTTTTTTGTGTTTTTAGCATTTTTTGACAGAAAAATAAAGTGAAATTAAAAGCTACCTAAACTAGGCTTTCGAAGGCAGAATTAGGTCGAATTTTGCTTACGTCCGTAGCCACGGACCCCAGGTCCGACCATGGACCCCAGTTAACCTAGTTATATAGAAGAGTCGAAATTAAAGGAAAACAAAAAATTGCGAAGTCCGGGGCCACGGACAGGATGTCCGTGGGCCCGGACATTATTAGAAAATCTAAATTTTGAATTTTTTAAAATCCCGCCGCCGTCCGTGGGCGTCCGGGCTTAGGACAGGGAGTCCGGGACCCCGACTTGACGTCCGTGGGTGCGGACCGCCCTCGGACGACGGCTTTAAGGCTGTTCCCGAAAGTGTTTTTGGCTCAAATTTTATGGGTGTGTAGCCTGAAAGATGTACAAGACGTTAGTGATTGAAAGTTTTCAATTTGAAGTCGAATTATGTACGAAACGTGATAAACAAGTAACAAGGCAGAAGCAAAAGTAATTAGCTATACAGAAGCCAAAAAGGGTTGGTTTGAGCCCAAATTTAACAGAGAGTTATGAGGTTGTGGGGAGTTAGAAAAGTAGAGTTATAACCTGTTTTACCTTCAAATTCGTGGTGTTTCTTCACGTCGGGATTCTTTGGAGGCCTCGTTGATGGCGGATCCGGAAGAACTTCGAACCCAGCTTCTGACTCCTTGTTGTTCTTGATGTTCTTCACGTTTTGGTGCTGTTTTGGTGAGGGTTTGATGATGGATGATGTGTGGGAGTTGAAAAATGTGTTTTGGTGTTGATTTTGATGAGATTTCGGTGTTTGATTGTGGCTCTGGGGTTCAAAACGTGAAGAGCAAGTGACGGCTGCCTTTTTTGAGAGTCTAGGGTTCTTGAGGTTCTCCTTTGATCATGGGATAAGGTTCCATATATAGGCTTCCTTAAAGATAGAAAAATCCGGTAAAAACCGAGATTTACCGACGTTTTAGCTCAAGGCTTCCAAAAGGAATTTGATTATGAAATTTTACATCGGTAAGGATGATATTTCTGAATTTTCTAAAGTGGAATCGAATTTTTTGGATATTGGAATATTTTTAAATTCAATTTCTCGTCAGATTCAGTCAGAAATTGCTAGAAAATTATTGAAATTCGAAAAATCAAAATTCCAACACCATTATGCTTAAAATGTCATCCTCTATCATGGGTTAAAATTTCAAAGCATTTTTAATTGATTTGACCCTTCTTTGTAGGAGAGAGAAAGTCTATAGGGGGCTTAGGAGCCTTGAAAAATTACGAAAGCGCCCTTGGAGATGATTAAGCTTTCCCTAGTACTCTGAAATGTGCCAATCGAACTGGGAACCCTCGCTACTTGACCAAACTAGCATATTAGTAGAGACTCTCTTCCGGGGGGTTGAAATTTTGGGTATAACACCAATATCGCCCCCACTTGTGCTATGAATTTAGTACTGCCATCAATTGATTTAGATGGTAAATTTATCCCCTTTTACGATTATCAACTCGTGGCTCCTCAAAAACTTCAAGGTAATTGTGTAGAACGCGTTTTTGTGACACCCAAAGGTGCGTTTTTGTGCTTTAAGAATTTTCTAGGAAATAATTAGTCGCTATGAGTTCCATGTGTTTATTGACATTGTTTATAGTCAATAATAATATGTTAAGGTGTTACACTGAGTTATATGGGGTTATATAAACTTGTAACTCAATTTTCAGGCTAACGGGGCACTCCCGGGGCAAAAAGGAGCGTTTCGAGAACCCTCTTTGGAATAATGAATATTGATGATAGGAACTCTTAGAATGATTTATATTGGAGTTCGTGCCACTTCGGTACCTCTCCTGGGCACTCCCGGGCCTTTATGGGGCCCACATCGGGAACTTCCGAGAACTTTGCCTTTAATTGAGAATTTATCTTGAGAACTTCATCTCAAATGTTCATTAGAGTGTTATTGTATATTTAGAACAAAGTGTAATTGAAATACCCCGAACTTAAATATAGTGATTAAGATTATTCTAATCCTTATTTAAGAGCCTAATAATGCTTAAGTAGTATTGTTGAGGAAAAATAAATCCAAAAGAAATAAAAAAACGCTTAAAAAGCGAAAAATGCTAAATAAGCGTTAAATAACCATAGGAGGTATGAGACCCCGGATAGCGTATTATATGGATTCCAAAGGTTTAATAAGACCTAAATAATATTTGGGAACAACTCCCGAAGAAAACGGATACAAATAATGAATTAAAACGCTAATAGAGCTTTAAGCACATTTTTCGAGAAAACTCGAAAACGTGACTTTAAGTGGTCAAACGGACCCGTAAAAATTATAAATCATTAAATAACAATTATTAAGCATTTATGGAAGCCTAATAACCAAGAAATAATTAAATGAGAAAATTCCGGAAAACGGGCCCGGGTAGTGAATAGTACCTAAACCGGGTAAAATAACGAGCGTTTTCTGTAAAAGACGAAAAACTCTCCAGCTAGCATAACAGTAGGGGGCCGGTTTTTAATGGGTTAAATAACCCCTCACACTCACATGTAACTAGTTAACAAATAAGGAGAATCAAAAAGCAAAAGAGTAAAGTAAAAAGCTACTTTACCCTCTTCTCTCACCTCACTCTCTCATTTCCCTCATCTCTCTCCTACCCTCTTCTCCCCCCCACCGATTTATCTCTCTTCTCCCTCCTATGCTGGACGATTTTTGAAGCTCCAAGAAGCTCTAATGGCTTCTCCACTTTGACTCCATGCTCCACCTCCATGTGAGCTCCTAATGCAAAAATAAATATATATTCTTGCTCCCCTCATTCTCCTCTACACTTCCCTCTTTTTAAAATTCCAAAATGATGAAGTTCATTTTCGTGGGTATACCCCATTGGTGAAGAAAATAGCATCAATGTGTAGCTTGGCGTCCCCTCTCTCCATTAAGGTAAAAATCTTCATGAAAATCCCATGTTTTCTCCACCTCCTTTTGGTAACCGATTTTTGCCCATTGTAATGCCTTGTTTTCTCTCTCTCTCTCTCTCTCTCTCTTTTGAGCATCAATTTCACCTTGCAATGGTGGTAGATTCTCCTTCTTGAACCAAGGGCTAAAACCCCTCCTAAAACACTCCAAAGGTAAACCCTAGAAATCTTGTTTTAAACACTTCAATGAATTAGTGTTAATTTAAGGGTTAGTATATTAATTGCAATTGTTTTGTGTTCATTGGGTGATGGGAATGGAGTTTGGCAACTCCATTCCCCACACAACCGATTTCGAGGCAAGAAAGGAAGAAGGAGGAAAAATGAGAAAGAAATAAGGAAATATAAGCTCAAGGTAAGAGCTCTTTCCTAATACTAAATTTTGATCCATTAGAGTAATGGGAATGGGTAAACCAATTTTAAAGAACCCAAACATTTCATTAGTATTGAAGTTGTGGAAGTTCGAGTATTTAAGAGCAAGTATTTGAATTGTAGGCTTTGGAGCCAAATGAATGTGTATGTGTATTGGAATTGTGGATTGAGAAAGTATTGAGAATTTATATTTGTATGTGTGCTGGTAGAACTCTTGTGGTTTGGCTAGAATAGGGATGAATTGATGAGAAAGGAGATGTGTGGATAAGTAAGAAAAGTAGGTGAACTATGGCGAAATTTTAGTAGGAGTTGTGCTTTAATGGATGACTTGGTGAAAGGGAGAACCAAGGTGCGTATTAGGGATCGTAGGGATGTTTAATGACCATGAGAGTAGTGGCTATAGTATGAGAATGAAAGAATGTAAAATCTGTAGCAAGAGTTGTTGAATGGCATTGGAGAAACTAGGAGAACTTATGTACATGACCTAGGGAACGAGTGTTGGACTTGAAGAGTTGAGGTAATGAATTGTAGGCCTTGGAAATGGCATTAGGAGAGGAAATTATGTATGGAGGAAGTAAGAACCAAAATCTGTGGCAAAGAGGAATCAAGGTGCATTGTAGAACTAGGTAGAATTAGTGTGCAAGATTTGGTAAGAAGAGAGTTGGACTTGGGTATAGGTAGTGTAATGGCTTGGAAATGTATTTGGGATGCTAGGAGTGACATTGGTAGAGGAAATACTGAATGGTAGAAGTTGGGTTAAAAATCTGCAGCATAGGTAAAACAAAAACTGCAACATTTGTTGGAAAAGAATGAGGAAATTGTGTAAGTTGATTGATGGACTTAGTGATGGGATTGGAGGATGATTATTATTTTAGGAAGCCTAAATGGTACTAAAACATGTTAGAATGCATGTAGAGGATTGGGGAGGAAATGGGTAAGAAGGGAATGAAAAATAAGGTCTGTAGCAACATTCTACTACCGACCGACCCAGAGGCTGGATCGGTCGGTGGGTCGGTCAGGGCTTAAGCAGTGAGAAATAAAGACACTGGAACAGACCGACCCAGGAGCCGTGAGTCGGTCGTGGGTCAGTCGGACTAAAACTCCCGGTTGTCGAAGTTCCTGACTTCCACCGACCCAGAGGTTGGGTCGGTCGGTGGGTGGGTCGGAGCTTGACAACGGGACTGAAACGTACTGGGATGGACCGACCCAGGGGTTGGGTCGGTCGGTGGGTCGGTCAGCCCATAACTTACAAAAAATATGTATAACTATAATAAGTATGTATATATATATATATATGTATACCCACATATACATATGTACATATATATATATATATGAGAGCACCATTGTAAGTGAAGAGAGAAACTTAAGGTAATGAAAAGTAAGTAGGCAAATTGTAAGTATAAGAAGTGTAAGGACTTAGTAAGTATGAATTAGGAAACGTAAGAGTAATCGAGTTAAGTTAATGACAGTTAGATTAATCACTCGGTTATATGTAAATCATATGATTTGATTTGTGAACACCGGAGGAACGTCGGATACAAGTACAACAGTGAAAGGTATGATTTCTTCATGCCCTGTATCCTAATCTGGTTACCCCGATTTGTGTGCTTATTTGATCACCTAATAAGATAAAGGGAAAATTACATCGCCCACCCATGAAGTTTGGTGAAATTACACAGCCCACCCACGAGGTTTCAAAAATTACTTTGCCCACCCATGTGGTTTCCACAATTTTACATCCAACAACTTTTCTAATATTTGATAAACTTTAAAGATGGTTAAATGATATCTTAAGTTGATGAAACTTTACATGGACAATATTAAAGTGTTATATTTTGGTAAAACGTGAAATCCAACATTTTTTAAGCTCATATATGATCCGTGGGACCCGATGAACGTGTCTCATGTTTCATTGGGTCCCACAGGTCATATTTGACCTTAAAAAACTTTGGATTTGGCATTGAACAAAATTATAACACCTTAGCATCGTCCATGTAAAGTTTCATCAAATTTGGATAACATTTAACCATCTTTTAAGTTGATCAAATATTAGAAAAGTTGTTGGATGTAAAATTGTGGAAACCACATGGGTGGGCAAAGTAATTTTTGAAACCTCGTGCGTGGGCTGTGTAATTTCGCCAAACGTCATGGGTGGGCGATGTAATTTTCCCTAAGATAAATGCATGAATCGGACAATATTGCACTTAATTGTGCTTGCTTAGATTGTTCTTGATATTTGTCTTGAACAATAGTTTGTATAATTCATGAAATATATGAATGATGATTAAGTGTATTGTATCTCGTAGTGTACTTGTATATTGTATTGTATGGATGTGTATATGAGCAATGTATTTGTGTTTGTGGCTTGAATGAATGACTTCTACTAATTCCTAAGTACCTAACTCCTAACATAAGTAATGGATAAATTGGAATGAGTAGAAGTCCGATATAGTTTCAGCCACGCGTGAGGATGAGGAGACACAAGAGGTTGGATCCGATTCCTGGTTCTTAAACTGGTCGACGGCCCAAATCCCTTAAATGGGTAGCATCCTGGATTGGTGAACCAAGTAAATCCTGGTGGTGGGACAGAGTAGTCCCCGGGCCGGAGGTCCCGACGACTTGACTTGAGTAAGTAAGTAAGTAAAGTATGAGTATGTATGCGTAAGTATTGTGTAACGAGTAAAATAGTAATCTCCACCTGATTAACCCGGGTGGACAAATGAAGCTAACAAAGTATTGGGCATTGTTTATGTATTGCGTATGGATTGAGCATGTAATGAATATGTATTGTGCGTGTATCGTGGATGTGTATTCCGGAAGAAGGTAAGTAAGTATTGTTGGACTTGAATAATCTCTTTGTATGTGTTGGAGTGTATGTGTGTATTCCTTGCGTAAGCATTACAGTACTGTGTATAAGAGCATGTATGCATGTATGTTTGAATGAAATCAATTGCATGTATTCGACCAAGTGGTCGGCGTACCCTCACTAGTACGCGGGGTATGCGGTTATCATATGCAGCCAAAGCTGACCCCCTAGGGGGAACGTTTTTAGTGTGCAGGTACCGAAGCAGACATGGTCGCAATAAGAGACCGGTGACAACGTAGATTGTAGAAAGTAGTATTGAACTTGTAGCCTTGAAGTAGTAGTTTACTAAGGGAGTACACCTTGTGTATTGCTAGTATGTAGATGCGAGGAATGGGTAGATATAGACTCTTAAGGAGTATGAATGGAATTGAAAGAGGTATTGTATTTGTATAAGGAACTTTGTAAACTCGGTTATGTACATTGTATTGTATGGTATTGTAAGGGAGCAAAGTGATGGATGGAATATTGAAGTATTTATTTGGTAAGTGGAGTCGTATTGTAGATGTGTAGTACTCGGGATTCCGGTCCATCAGACCGATGCTGTATGTAGCAGTAGTAGCTTTGTTAGTCACGTGGGTGACTAACGGCATTGTATCACCCCCCGCAAGTAAGTATGTATCCGCTGCGTGAATCTGGAAGCAAAAGGAGATTGGACGGTAATGACGATATTAATGGTAGGGGTGTTACAAAAAGTGGTATCAGAGCGAAGTATCGCTCTGATGACTGGAAATACCGAGTTTAGGAAATACCGAGTTAGAAATTAGAAGCTTAGGGCTAAGGGCTGAGTGTTAGCATTAGAGATATGCTAGTTAGGAACCACCGGTGAGTACCGGATACCTACAATACTAGTCCCGCCCACCGCAAACCCCATTGTATAACTTGGGAAAGAACGCCAGAGAGAAGGAAAGTCCTCTCACACTCGGGAAAACCCGATCTGGCAGTGGTGAAACCACTGTTCGGTAAACAAGAACCGACATATAGTAAATTCCAAGGATTGGAAGACCCGGAGATGGATCCCGGTTAAACAACAATACCCGCACTCAATAGCGGTTGAATGAGCTCTCCAACTATGAGGAGGCTACAACTTACAACAGCATGGGGCGACATGCTTAGCAGTCGCGAATCCTAGCTAGTCAACTAGCAGCAGGAAAGAAGCACTAACCGTGCAACAGAATGGGAAAGGAGCAGTAACGAAACCCGAGACATAAGTCTGCGGGACGGTAATAGTCAGATAATACCACCAACGGTATGCTAGCTGACTAAGGACATAGTCAGGAACGGTTAACTCCAAAACTATAACGCCATTAAGGTTACAATACCTGGCCAACATAGCTTACACAACTACAAGGATATCCACGGGATATGAACCGATAGGACTACAAGGGTAGTGCCTAAACCAGTTAAGGCTCAATCGTCACGGTAAACCAGTGGGAACGAGCAACAAGGAAAAAAACTAACTAAATAAATGGGGATCTCCAAGATTTGGAGTAGTACCCCGACCAAGACAACCATGTCAAGATCAATGAGAAGCTACTTAAAAGGATCGAGTATCCCAAACATAGATCAATATGATCAAGGGAAGAGTCAACAAGACAATTAAATACAAGCGGAAACCATACCAAGATTGGTATATGATTACCCAAAAACCACCAGTACCACGCACTTGCCACGACAAGTGCAGTAAGGGCAGAGATATGTAGAGGAACCCTAACACACCACAAGTACATAGCAATGTGTCGAGACCGCAAAGAGGCGACTACCGGATCACGTACCCTAAAGACAGGAAGAATGGAACCTTGGAAAGGCCTAACGGCCTGACCATTGTATTAAGGACATACCAGTCAGCAAGAAGCTGGACTTGGTCAGAACCTCAAACATGGCTATGCCATGTAGAACTTCTTTTAACACCGAACCATTGTTTTAAAACCCAAAATTTTTCTTTCAAAACCGCAACCTTTCTTTAAACCCTGGATTTTAAATCAAACCAACAGAATTACGTAGAGTATCATAGAATGATACAAGAGGAGTTGACAATAGAATACTTCACCTAGGCGTGTGGCGAGCACTACGAGTGTACCCAATTGCGGGATATGGGACAACCGCACTCCGATGGAGCTTGTGGGCCTGACATATAGTTAGGTAAGTGGCAACGTATCAACATGGTACCCCACGTATGTATACATGTAGTGTGTGACACACGGAAGTAGTCAACTCCGTTCTACGGACCAGCAGTAAGTTCAAATCAGAACAGCTGGACACCTCAGACAATCAAGCATAAAGGAACACAGAGAATCCATTGGAAGGTAAGGAATAAGAACTAGAAAGTGCAAAGAGCACAGACTAGTAAGTATAGACATTGGATATGTCTCAAGGACATCAAACAAATACGTGATAGCTGGAAGTATACCCAACCTTAACATAGTAAGGCAAATGCCTAAAGGGAACATCATAATACTCAACAAATGGGACAAAGTTCCCAAGAGTGATTACAAGATTACCACAAAGTATAACCCGTCATTGGAGAGGGTTTTAAACCTAGTTTCAAGCACTAGGAGCAAGTATAAACGGACTACCCAACGACGGGTGACGTTATAACCCAAAAGGGAATAGCTTAAATACAATACCACAAGGCGGTATAATGATAACATATCATAAACATTAGCCGGATGTAACGGCATAGCCTAACAACACCCAGGAGCAATCCTTGAAGGGTGTCTGAGTTAACACCAATCAAACAAAGCGTCATGGAGAGATCACGACAACAAGAACGAACATTCAGTTAGGACACCGAAGGGATTTCACTTCACAAGAAATACCCTCAGCCACCGAAAGGCACTAATTGACATTAGAATGCCTAAAGGGGCCTCCTACGAACGGAAGCGTGATGTCACGACTTACCATGGAGCCTAGTAATACCTCCAACCTATGGGGTATACATGGCGTGGAAACATGTATAAGCAGCTTGCAAAGAGCATAGCTTGCAGCAATAAGGCTAAAAAGCCATCAACCAACTATGTTATGTAAACCTTAACGGTTGCATAACCCACACCAATTGATAACAAGACTTGCAAGAGATATTGCCTCATGCGACAAAGAAATCAACAATTGGACCATCAATTCAAACCCAACAACCTGAGTGGCTTGGAGTAAGGGTCAACTCAGTGTCACTGTCACTAGAGCATCGGTCTAGTATACAGTTGACAAGTTTTAATTACCTTCATGCCTTCTGTAGCAAAGGTGACACAGGGCATAAGAATCAGGATAATGCCAACATTGGCCTAGTCCACATTTGGACACTACGGGAAACCCGAGGAAAAGTACCCCTCGTTAATTGAAGACCACCAAGGTGGTGAAGATGTGAACCCTTAGAAGAGGCTTCCATAGACTATAACAATAGAGCCTACGCATATAGATACTGCCAAGAGGCGATGAAACAAGGAAAAGACATTCCAAACCATCGCGACTTAAAGGAGTAAGTATACTCCAGATGCAGTACATAAGCAGGTACTAACATAGTAACCTTGCTATGAGACGTATGAGTGGCGACAAACCCCTCAACAAGAACTTTCACCTATCAGTGATAAAATACTCTTCCATTAGAGAACGGGACCAGAAAACCCTCGAAGTTTCTTGGGATGTCCCGGTGATGTACATACAGGTGAAACTGCACAGCTAGAACCTATAACCAATGCTCAGCATTATGGAGACAGTAATTGTCAAAAACAATCAATGTGAGTGCACGTTGCACACCACGAATGACCAAAGCTCAAGAGAGCTTGTAACCCGATAAACCACTTCATCATTGGTCAACCACGTTATTTGGCAAACTATATCGTGAATGAGAAGTAATGTGAGGTAAGCTAACCTACACATGAAACCTAGACTGGAATGAAAGCATCTCCACAACGGGAAGATGATAGTATTGCGGTATGCTACAACAGCCGTCATATACACGAACATAGAAAATCCTCGGTGTATTCACACCATAAGAGATGGTGCGCAACAAGCGACCGCTATGAGGAAGTAGTTAAACAACGGTACAAGTAATAAGATTATAGGAAGAAATATTCATTCCTATCACATAAGTGATTTACTGTCAAGCGTTTACGCCTCTGCACTCTGTATGACTGAGTGTTTTGGTATTGCACTTGTGCAGCTATTGATCTAATGGGATAGCTAGGGATATGGAGAATGTAAACCGTAGTAAACCCTTCTTTTCACCAACGAACATGGCATAAGCCAGTTAAGCAAGCTTAGCAACACACCGTGCGGCCTAGGGCCAAAGAGGCACGAAGAGTGTGAAACACACTAACAATCACAAATGTGAATTCCAATAGAATAAAAGGTGAAAGGAGACTTAAGAAAGTCACTAGGACCGACGCATATCAATGCAAGGTCATACAAGTAAAGAACACTTGTACTGAACCAGAAGAACTGGTGTAATCCGGAAGCTATTGAAAACAGAGGAAACACTACAACTAAGTAGTGACTTAACCTCGCCGACAATAAGTCGGAGGAACTTAGCGAGTAATCGTGAGAGTACGGATAGTATGCATAATAGATTGCCAGAGAGCTGGTTATAAATCTTAAACTCATTGAGTTCAAACAGCAGTAAAAGAATACCACACTGTTAGTATACCTTATTCCCGCAATGAAGGGATAAAGAGGCGATGAGTAGCGCATTTGAAATAACCAAAGAGCAACAAAGTACTAAGATTATCAGGGTCGCGCAACAGAAGCTAGTGGGCCCTAGCTAGGAGATAATATACCTAGTAAGTATAATAGAAGGGCTATTAATGCCTTAAAGCCTAATAGGCTATAACCGAATTAATGATGAGCTAAATAAACTCGTATAGGAATCCTTGGTGCAAAGACTAAACCATTGGTATGGTTAAGACCCTTTGACCAGAGCATATTATATAGTATAAAGTAGTGAAGCTAAACACTTCAGATTGCCCAAATCGAGTAAACCAATGTTTAATATTAACATATGGGAGATTACGTGGGCGTAATCCCTTTTAAGGGGGTAGAGCGAAAACCGCTTAGTATAAGTTTCATGAAGAAAACACATAAACAATAATGTGCATAGCACAAATGAGAAACGAATTGATGATTGATGCCTATGTTAAATTGAAATACCCCAAACCTTAACATGTTAATTAATTGTGTAATTATAATTTTCTAAGGCTAATTAAGTCCTTAGGATCATTGGTGAAGAAAGGAAAACCAAAAAGAAAAAGAAAATGCGTAAAAGTCACAAACCGTGAAAACGTATTTAATTATTCTAGGGGGTACATAACCTTCATTAGGGTTATAAATACATTTTAACCTTAATTACACGTTAAGAACATGTGGGAAAAAGTCTGGAAGAAAACGGATCCAAATAATGCGTTAAAACGCTAACGGAGTCTTAAAGCGCGTTTTTCGAGAAAACTCGAAAATGACTTTAAATAGTCAAACGACCCCGTAAAAAAAATTTAGTTGACTATATAACTATAATTAAACATTAATGGGAGCTTAAGAGCCATTAAAATTAAAGAAACGAGAAAAATCTGGAAAACGGGCCCGGAATAGTGAATAGTGTAAAAACCGGGAACATGTGGGGCATAAATTGTAATAAGAGTAAACTACTCCTCCACTTTGTGAAAATTAAAAATTTGAACTCCCTCTTCTACACTCACACGTTTTTCCCCTCCCTCTCTAATACCTTATTCTATTTTATTTCACATAAGACAAAAGCAAAAAGTAAAAAGCAAGTACATATTCACTTTTACACTCTCTCTCTTCTATTCTTTCTTCTCTCACATTTTTTTTTCTTCTTCCCAGAGCTCTCTCTGTTTTCTTTTCCCTCCAATGGCGATTTCTTCATCCTCACAAAGCACCTCTCTTCTTCTTCTAGTTGAACACTCAAATCAACTCCAAACTCCACAAAATTACCACTGTTGGATTCCCCTCTTCGCAAGGAACAAGTTCCACCCTTCAAAACTGAAAACTCCACCTTCATCACCATGGTTGTATGCCATTTTGAAGCTTGAGGAAGAGTATTTGGACCTCCATCTTCTTCTTGTTACTCCAAGGTAAAAATAAGCTCAAGAGCTCATCGTTCTAGCCTCTGTTACATTTCTTTGAAAATTTCCAACGTGAGCTCTCCTTTCTTCCATGTCCAGCCGATTGTTGATCTCATTAAGGGCTGGAATTTCAGCTTTGTTGCCCAAGAACTCCATTTAGGAGTGCAAGGTAATGCCTTCTTAAAAACCTTAAGAACCCTCCTTAAAATTCCAGGGTTTTGATATCAAGAGTAGTAATTGACTTGGTGGTGGTTGTGTGTCATTTGGGCATGGTTGTAGCTTGCCTCATTTGGTAGACCAAGAAGAGAAGAAAGAACAAGAGGAGGAGGAAGGAATTACAAAAAGGCTTATGATGATAAGGTAAATAAATCTACCTTGGGGCCTAACTTAATGCTTTTGAAATTTTGGGATGGGGAATAATTAAATGAACCCAAAAATTGTGTTAAATAAGTACTTGGTGATAGTTGAGAGTATATCGAGTCAATGCTTGGTGTGAGAGCTATGCATTGATGAATTATGCATTATGGTGCTTAATGAGATTTTGCTTGAGTAATGAGGAAATGTTGTGTGCTGATAGACCCCTTGTGTTTGGCTAGTTTTAGGTGATTTAAATGGTGGTATGAGCTTTGGGATATGTAAGGTTTGTAACGAGGTCATGGCGAAATTTCGGTAGAAATATAGTAGTTTAGATGGTGATGTGAGCTGGAAGAGTTTAAGTGTTAATTAGGTGTTGTTAGGAATTGGTTTGGGTGGTAAACCACATTGAGGTGTGGATTGAAGAATGGAATGGAGTTAGACAAAAATCTGTAGCAAGGATGATGTTTAAGAGTTTGGATTTTGCTAGAGAGGAGCTAAGGTGTGAGACTTGGGAAACAATGAATGAGATTGGGAAATGGAGATGAATGTGCTAGGAATGAATGTGGTATGGTCAAATGGCAAGGAGAAGGCTAAGAGTTGTCATGAGAATGTTTTGAGAGTGCACTGATGTGCAACTTGTGCAGTGAGTGAAGAAAATGTGGAATTGAAATTGTAGAATTGGAGCAAAGTTTGGACCATGTTTTAAGGAGGTTTAGTGAGTGTTTTAGTGTGTTTAAACATGTAGGAAACATGTGGAAAGTTTAGGAAATGATTAGAGGTGAATTAGGGGTTGAAAACTGATCAAAAACTCTAAAATTTGACAATTCCAGAGGTGGTCCGGGTTTGCAAATCGGTACGCAAACCCGGACCATAGCAAAAACATGGCAGAAGACCATCCCAGGGGGTGGTCCGGGTTTGTAAACCCGGACACAAACCCGGACCACATGAAAAATTGTCCAGAAAGTGAAATCCGTGGTTGGTCTGGGTTTGTAACCCCGGACACAAACCCGGACCATGCTAAAAACTTACCAGAATGTGTTTTAAAGTGTTGTTATGATGGGGAAGTGAATGGTAATGGTTTTAGATGTTGACTAGGCCTTGTTTGGTGAGTTTTAAAGGCCTTAGAAGGTGTAAACAAGTGTTAGGTTGGATGTGAGAAAATTGTGAGTTTAAGTACACAAAGTTAAACCGAAACAACGGTATAACGGGTTAAGTACGGGAGTAATAGAAATTTACATACCGTAAGATTTTGATGTTAATGAAAATATTTGAAATAATACCAGTTTGGAAAACTACCCGGGGAGCGTGAGGTGACGCGTTGGAGTAAGTCCTCGGGAACACGGTAGAGTAACCCATGGTGTAAGGTATGGTTTTCTTGGCAACCTGTGTCCTACCTTGCAAGATAAAGCATGAAATGAGTTTATAGTAATTCATTATTGTGGCGTAATTAATTCCGATACCGCTTAATGAAATACCCCAAACTTAGATTGGTGTTTAAATGATAAAATAATATAAGGAGGCTAAATAATGCCTTAGAAACATTAAGAAACATTTCTAACCAAAGAAAATATAAGGAAACACCAAAAGAGCAGTTTAAGCAAAAACATACTCTAAGCTTGGAGAGACTTGGTGAGTACCGAAATATTGTTATAAGACCTTTAATATCCTAATGTCATTTGAAATCAATTACCAAAGAAACCAAGCTTGAAACAAGTTAAAACACAAAATGTGCTTTAAGGAGTCTTAAAGCACATTTTTGAAAATTGTCTTGTAAATGAGTTTTGATGGCTAAATGTCCATCATTACTCTTTAATTAACATGTGTACTATATAGTATCACATTTGGAAGTCTATATCAATGGGAAATCAAAAATTTCACAACAATGTGCCTTGTTTTGTGAATAGTAACTAAATTAAGCTAGTTTAAGACATTAGTCAAAGTAAGTCAATTAAATGGTCAAAAAAGACCACAACCTACCTTATTTGATCAAGGGGGCTGGTTTTTTTAAGTGTGACTCACCACACTTATCTAGCTAAGTAAAGAGAAAGCAAAAGTAAGTAAGTTAACTATTCACCTTTTTAACATAATATCTCACCTTTAGTAGTTCTCTCTCCTCATCTCTTCATTCTTCATCTTCTCCATCGGTTTCCTTTGCTCTCTTTCTTCTCTCTCACGTAAAACTCAACCTCCATGCTAGCTCCATCTAGCTTTGCACACATCTTGCTCATTTTAGCTCCAAAACCAAAACTAAATACATATATCTCTTAGTTAGCTCAAGCTCTTCCTTTCTATCTTTTCAAAACTTCAAGAGCTTCACTTTGGTGCCAAGTCAAACCACCATTAGAGGAGGAAATTCAAGTTTAGAGACTCCATTGGCTTCTCCATTCTCTTAAGGTAAGGAAAGTGTAAGAAAATCTAGGTTCCCATCATTTCTTTCCTTGTCCGAAAATTTACACTCATGGGACTCCATGTTTATGCCTTGTTCTAGCTTGTTTTCTACTCTTCAAAGGATTGAGGTCCTTCTTCTTGCTTCATATCCAAGCTTGTCTTGAGAAACCAAGGTAAAACAATTACCTTAATACCTTAAAGCACATTTTTAACCTAGGGTTTGCTCCTTAGGGTTAATGTATTATCTAGTACTCATTGGAGTCATTGGATATTGGTTAGAACATTGGCAAGGAGATATATATTGGTGACCGAGATTGGGCAAGAAAAATCTAAGGAGAAAAGCTTGTGAAGCTTGTGAGAGAACAAGGTAAATTACTTACCTTAAGGTGTTTTATTGTTTGAGGGAATGGGATTTAGATATGTGATGGGTTTAGTGTAGAGTTATATTAGAAAGGGGTTATATAAAACCTAGGAGAAACAATTACTATGTTTGAGAACTTGTGACTAAGGAGCCAATGAGAAAAGAGATAGTCAAACAATGTTGAAATGAATTACAAGAAGCATTTTATTTCAATGGGAGCCTTGTTGTGTGTATTCGCAGGTTAAAGGCAAATATATGTGGAAATTCAGTGGTTAAGATTATTGTCATTTAAGCGACTAAGTGCCAAGCATTTTAAGTTTAAGCACTATATGATGATGTGGTGTAGTTTTGGTGTAAATTGTGTGTTAAGGTGTTGTGATGAGAATTTGGGTGATGTTGGTTGTTTGATGGAGAAAAACCAAGTGTTAGGATGTGCTATGTACTAGAGAACCCATGGCAAAAATTTAAAGGAGTACTTACGTGTTTAAGATGTTCTAAGGGGGGTTTAATGACTAAGGAAGTACTAGGAAGTTTTAGAGGTTGTCTTGATGAAAAAGGGGTGAGATAAAGTGTTTTAATGAGTTAAAATGACTTAGGCATTACTATGAAGGATTTAGGAATCAAGAGAATGTATTTGAGTATTTAGGACTTAGGCAAATGTTGGTAAACAACTAGGAAGGAAATAATGTGTTGATGGATGGAAGTTTAAGCTTGTGAAGGAACTTTAAGTAAATGCATAAAAGAGTTTTAGATGGTGAAAGATGCTTGAGAGATGATGTTATAGTGGTGGGGAAAGCATTTGGCATAGTGGTTATACTAGGTATGAACCACCACCTAGAAACCTAGTGAAAAACATTACAAGTGTTGGCATTGTTACAAGGAAAATACATAATGACTAAGGTGGATCTTGGAGAATGATTTAATGTGTTTAGTGGAAGGCTTAAGGTGTATTTGAGTTGCCCAAATGAGGTTATAACATGCTAGGATATATGAGGTGAAGTTTGGAGTTGAATGGGAATTTAGAAACAAGGTTCTGGAGCCGACCGACCTTAGGGACCGGACCTGCAAGGTCGGTCGAGCTCAAATTACACTATCGGAGAAAGTTTCTGGAACCGACCGAACTTGGGGACCGGACTTGTAAGTTCGGTCGGGCTTATATTTTGTGAAGGAAATAAGTCTCTGGAATCGACCGAACATGGGACCGGACTTGGCAAGTTCGGTCGAGCTTAAATTTCCCACGGGGGAAACTCTCGGGAATGGACCGACCTTGGGACCGGACTTGCAAGGTCGGTCGGGGAGAATTTTCAAACGGTAATGTGTTCTGGAATGGACCGACCTTGGGTAAGATCGGTCGGAAGTTCGGTCGAGCCTAAAAATAAAAAAAAAAGAAATTTTGAATTCTAAGGATGGTAATAGGTAATAAGGTATACCTTTGGTAGGGTATTAATTATTATGACCCTAAGGACTTAAGGAATCAAGTTAAGATAAGTAAGAACCTTAATGTTTAAAGTTAAGTTTGTAAGTTAAGTGGCAAAGACTTAAGAAGGTATTTAAAGGGGATCTTTAGGAGTTAAGTGAGATAAGTAAGGTGCAAATAACTAATGGTCTAAAAATGAACCGATGTTTTAGGTTGTGAATTGGGACCCCGGAGAAGATAAAACAAACGACGATCGACGGTGAACGGTACAGTCTTTCTTGTGACCTGCTTGCTAACGAGGTGTCCCTCAGCTTGTGTACTATCTGTTTGTTTGCTATGACTAAGACAAGATAAAGCATGCAACCGGTTATACTTAGTCTCGTCGTGATTGTGTTTATTTTACACTAACCCACGAGACTTGAGAACGCTGCTAAGTAAGTTTAAGTACTCATTGAGTTAAAGATAAGAAATAAGTATTGGTGATTGTTGGTTTTTACCCGTTGAGGTTTAACTAACCCATGATAAATAAGGCTTTCACTAACCATAACTTTGGGTGGGAGTGAGGAATCCGGAATGGTACCGGCATATGTGTATTGGGGGAGGTCGGTATCTGAATCAGATCCGACTTCCAAATAAGACTTGTCATTAGACTCGTCGCCTAGGGTCAACAAACCGACCCGACCACCTGGGCTACTGTTTAAGGTGGGAGGCACATTAAGGATGGCGTGGGGGGATCAAGCCTACATCCCCAACAAATTAAGAAAGGTAACTTATCGTCGGATAGTGCACTGCTACCGGCTAGGGTTAACCAAGCCCTACAAAGATAAGCGACCAATTAAGGGCTAACCAATCTAATAGTGGAGCGGTTGGAAATTGTAAGGTTAAGGAGATTGTGGATCTAAGGAGTTAAGAACTAACTCACTTATTAAGGGAACGCCTGAGTCGTTCATTTGCTAATGAGCTATTTATGTTCATTGTGGTTGATGGTTTGTTGTGCTTCATATTATGCCTATTATGCTTATGATGCTTATCATGCTAATCAACTTCCATGCTATCGACAATTAGTCATCGTAGCCCCGTTGGCTTGGGGGCCATGGGAGGGTCGTACCAGCATTCGTGCTGACCCCCTTTGGGGGCTGTTTTTACACTTGCAGGTAAGCGGCCGATGAAGTCACACCACGAGAGTAGGAGCGGGTAGCTCTAGGTGGGACTTTATTTTGAGTACGGGTAGCGCCTGTGCACCCGTCAGTTAGTAGTTGAACCTGAGCTTGTGAAATATTGTATGGTTTTGGAGAATACTTTAAACTCGGTTGGTGTATACATTGTGGATATGTGATTGTAAATATTTAAGTAATGGTATTTCTTGTTGGTTAGACCGTAGCAAGGTCCTGGTGATAGTTATTCCCGCTGCGACGTTTAGATATTAATTGTTAAGAAGCGATGAACACGACTGGCTTAAGATGGGGTGTTACACTTAACCTTAATTACGTGTTAAATAATAGTTAACCGACCTTAGGTTCACATAAGAGATCGGTATTCGGAATAAACGTCCCAACCCACGGGAACGTTCTAACTACGGCTATCCGTACGTTAGTGTATGTTGTGACTTTGTGTGATGTATGTGACTTGTTCAGTATGTGTTGTTATTGGATACTGTTATCCGTGTTGTTGAATTGAGATGTGATTTTCCCTGATGTGTCTAACCGAGTTAGTAACACTTTGTGAGGTATGTATGTGATAAGTTCCATGAGGGAACCTTAACCAATAAGTATATGTTATGTATGGTGAGGAATCCGGTCGTTCCGGTCGCGCGTATTGTTTGGGAGTTGATGTATATATGTGAATTAACTCCCATCCTGTTATGTTAGGGTTGTTTCCTTCATTGGATTTCGACCTCCCACTAGCTTAGCCAAAGCTTACCTACCCAACTTCCAATCGGGTTAGGGGGAAATCATGTGTAATGTTGGTAGGGTGTTGATGCCTAAGTTCGCTTCGACTCCCTCTTTATTATGTTGCGGTTGTTTTTCCTCCTTGAATTACAACCACCCACAAGCTTAACCGAGGCTTACCTACCTCATCATTATTGGAGCTAGGGGGAAATTGTGCAAGATGTGATCGGTCCTATATGAGGCCGCCATACCTAAGTAAGGAAAATGTATGTATGTTGTGCTCGGGCTTCTATCACCCCGGCAGTCCCTAAGTAAAGTTTATGTTCTCTAAGAAGAATGGAACTAAGTTGTGTGTATGTTATCAAGTGAAGTGTATGGTTATGTTGTGTGTGCTAGTCTTGTGTTTGTGTCCTACTAATGGATGTTTGCTTTTAAGCGTGAAGTATGTGTGTAGTTGTGTATGTTTAAATAAAACCAATCGCATGCTAAGACGACAATTAGTTGTGCGTGGCCCGGTAGCATGCGGGCTGCGGGATTACCATACCAGCAAAGGTGCTGAGCCCTTGGGGGGCCACCCTTTCTTCTCTTTCCTGTTTCAGGTACAAGGAACTGGAGGCCGTTCGAGAGTAGAACGGGGTAGTTGATTGTATGTGGGTAGTCATGAAAATTGTGGATGTGCTGTAGGTGTAGTAAGACCGAAATTGTATCGGCGTTAGTTGGTAATTACTCGGTACAGTTGTAATGTAAGTGTATAATGAATGTTGAACATGGAACGGGATTAATGTGTAGTTGCTCGGGAGTTTAGTCCATCAGACTGGTACGATGTATGTATGTTAGCCTTGTTAGTCACGTGGGTGGCTAACGGCGTGTAACACCAAGGAGTTAAGTTATGTTGTGAGTTATGATTTCCGCTGCAAGTGTTGTTAAGTGTGTTGTTTGTAGTTGGGGTGTTACATAAATAAACATAAGTATTCATTCATATCAAAATCGTGGTAATTAGGCATGAGTGATGCAAATACCATAGGATGGATATACCTACCTTGTAACACCATGTAAGAGTATTAGTAAAAGAAAAGTAATGAGTAGTGGACGGAGCTCCATAAGTATTGTAGCCTTGGAAGATGTAGTACGAAATGAATGATAGTAGAGGAATGAAGTCTAGGGGTAGTGTATACTATGGTAAATGACTGGAAGTAAGTCGAGGACAACTATATTTTACAAGTATGGTAATCCCTAGTTAGAGTATTGGAGAGTGATGGATGAAAGCAGTGAAGGTTGAGGAAATGAGCATTTAGGTATTGAAGCACGGAGGCATTTAGGTATTGAAGCACAGAGAAAAGCATTTGGGAAGTAGAGTGAGGATGATTGATGGACTAAATTCCATCCTTAGGAGATGTAAGAGTTTGTAATCAGGACTAGTAAGAGTAAAAGATAGAAAATGGAAATAATTGAAGTATTTGATTGTTTGAAACTGATGTGGGAAGTCGAACTTGATCCTGATCAGATCAAGGGAAACCGAACACAAAATGGGGTGGAAAGATAGTTCAACACTGGTGCTGATCACATCAGGGTCGAACGATTCTTGAAGCTCCCCTCAAGTGGTCACAAGAATCACACATAGGGTAGAAGCAATGAATATAAATTGGAATTTGGAGTTGTGTGCTTTAGAAGATTTCTAAGTAGTAGTTGTGAAAGAATTTTCATAGCTGGAGATGAAGGATTGGTTAGAAGCATATACCGGAGAAGGTAGTAGTGTATCATATTGTATTATTCCAAGGGCAGCGGGACATGGAGGAGTCCTGTGTCTAGATGACCTGAGTGCCTGCGGGATTATAATGTGTATTGCATTGCTTTGGGGATAGCTGTGCACTGTATGTATGTTTAGATTTTGTAATAAGGAACTGGATGGCTGGTAGTAATGTGGATTTGAGTAAGTATTGTACATTGGCAAGGTATGGAGAGTAGAAACCTGGAGTAATGGATTTAGGAATTGTAAGGAGGAAGAACGTACGACTTTTGGCGTAGACAAGTATGAATGAGCAAGTATCGTAATCCTATAACCTTGAGCAACTTTGAGGACAAAGTTCTTAAGGGGGGTAGATTGAAATACCCCGAACCTAAATATAGTGATTAAGATTATTCTAATCCTTATTTAAGAGCCTAATAATGCTTAAGTAGTATTGGTGAGGAAAAATAAATCCAAAAGAAATAAAGAAACGCTAAAAAGCGAAAAACGCTAAATAAGCATTAAATAACCATAGGAGGTATGAGACCCCGAATAGCGTATTATATGGATTCCAAAGGTTTAATAAGACCTAAATAATATTTGTGAACAACTCCCTAAGAAAACGGATACAAAAAATGAATTAAAACGCCAATAGAGCTTTAGAGCACGTTTTTCAAGAAAACCCAAAACGTGACTTTAAGTAGTAAGCGGACCTGTAAAAATTATAAATCTTCAAATAACAATTATTATGCATTTATGGAAGCTTAATAACCAATAAAAATAATTAAATGAGAAAATTCCGGAAAACGGGCCCGGTTAGTGAATAGTACCTAAACCGGGTAAAATAACGAGCGTTTTTTGTAAAAGACGAACAACACTCCAGCTAGCATAACAGTAGGGGGGGTTTTAATGGGTTAAATAACCCCTCACACACACATGTAACTAGTTAACAAATAAAGAGAATCAAAAAGCAAAAGAGTAAAGTAAAAAGCTACTTTACCCTCTTCTCTCACCTCACTCTCTCATTTCCCTCATCTCTCTCCTACCCTCTTCTCCCCCCACCGATTTCTCTCTCTTCTCCCTCCTATGATGGACAATTTTTGAAGCTCCAAGAAGCTCCTATGGCTTCTCCACTTTGACTCCATGCTCCACCTCCATGTGAGCTCCAAATGTAAAAATAAATATATATTCTTGCTCCCCTCAGTCTCCTCTACACTTCCCTCTTTTTAAAATTCCAAAATGACGAAGTTCATTTTCGTGGGTATACCCCATTGGTGAAGAAAATAGCATCAATGTGTGGCTTGGAGTCCCCTCTCTCCATTAAGGTAAAAATCTTCATGAAAACCCATGTTTTCTCCACCTCCTTTTGGTAACCGATTTTTGCCCATTGTAATGCCTTGTTTTCTCTCTCTCTTTTGAGCATCAATTTCACCTTGCAATGGTGGTGGATTCTCCTTCTTGAACCAAGGGCTAAAACCCCTCTTAAAACACTCCAAAGGTAAACCCTAGAAATCTTGTTTTAAACACTTCAATGAATTAGTATTAATTTAAGGGTTAGTATATTAATTGCAATTGTTTTGTGTTCATTGGGTGATGGGAATGGAGTTTGGCAACTCCATTCCCCACACAACCGATTTCGAGGCAAGAAAGGAAGAAGGAGGAAAAATGAGAAAGAAAGAAGGAAATATAAGCTCAAGGTAAGAGCTCTTTCCTAATACTAAATTTTGATGCATTAGAGTAATGGGAATGGGTAAACCAATTTTAAAGAACCCAAACATTTCATTAGTATTGAAGTTGTGGAAGTTCGAGTATTTAAGAGCAAGTATTTGAATTGTAGGCTTTGGAGCCAAATGAGATGTGTATGTGTATTGGAATTGTGGATTGAGAAAGTATTGAGGAATTTATATTTGTATGTGTGCTGGTAGAACCCTGTTGGTTTGGCTAGAATAGGGATGAATTGATGAGAAAGGAGATGTGTGGATAAGTAAGAAAAGTAGGTGAACTATGGCGAAATTTTAGTAGGAGTTGCGCTTTAATGGATGACTTGGTGAAAGGGAGAACCAAGGTGCGTATTAGGGATCGTAGGGATGTTTAATGACCATGGAGTAGTGGCTATAGTATGAGAATGAAAGAATGTAAAATCTGTAGCAAGAGTTGTTGAATGGCATTGGAGAAACTAGGAGAACTTATGTACATGACCTAGGGAACGAGTGTTGGACTTGAAGAGTTGAGGTAATGCATTGTAGGCCTTGGAAATGGCATTAGGAGAGGAAAATATGTATGGAGGAAGTAAGAACCAAAATCTGTGGCAAAGAGGAATCAAGGTGCATTGTAGAACTAGGAACAATTAGTGTGCAAGATTTTGTAAGAAGAGAGTTGGACTTGGGTATAGGTAGTGTAATGGCTTGGAAATGTATTTGGGATGCTAGGAGTGACATTGGTAGAGGAAGTATTGAATGGTAGAAGTTGGGTTAAAAATCTGCAGCATAGGTAAAACAAAAACTGTTACATTTGTTGGAAAAGAAGTGAGGAAATTGTGTAAGTTGATTGATGGACTTAGTGATGGGATTGGAGGATGAATTAAGGTATTTTAGGAAGCCTAAATGGTACTAAAACATGTTAGAATGCATGTAGGAGGATTGGGGAGGAAATGGGTAAGAAAGGGAATGAAAAATAAGGTCTGTAGCAACATTCTGCTACCGACCGACCCAGAGGCTGGATCGGTCGGTGGGTCGGTCGGGGCTTAAGCAGCGAGAAATAAAGACACTGGAACGGACCGACCCAGGAGCCGTGAGTCGGTCGTGGGTCGGTCGGACTAAAACTCCCGGTTGTCGAAGTTCCTGACTTCGACCGACCCAGAGGTTGGGTCGGTCGGTGGGTCGGTCGGAGCTTGGACAACGGGACTGAAACGTACTGGGATGGACCGACCCAGGGGTTGGGTCGGTCGGTGGGTCGGTCGACCCATAACTTACAAAAAAAATGTATAACTATAATAAGTATGTATATATATATATGTATACCCACATATACATATGTACATATATATATGAGAGCACCATTGTAAGTGAAGAGAGGAACTTAAGGTAATGAAATGTATGTAGGCAAATTGTAAGTATAAGAAGTGTAAGGACTAAGTAAGTATGAATTAGGAAACGTAAGAGTAATCGAGTTAAGTTAATGACAGTTAGATTAATCACTCGGTTATATGTATATCATAGGATTTGATTTGTGAACTCCGGAGGAACGTCGGATACAAGTACAACGGGTGAAAGGAATGATTTTTCTTGCCTGTATCCTAATCTGGTTACCCCAATTTATGTGCTTATTTGATCACCTAATAAGATAAATGCATGAATCGGACTATATTGCACTTACTTGTGCTTGCTGACATTGTTCTTGATATTTGTCTTGAAAAATAGTTTGTATAATTCATGAAATATATGAATGATGATTAAGTGTATTGTATCTCGTAGTGTACTTGTATATTGTATTGTATGGATGTGTATATGAGCAATGTATTTATGTATGTGGCTTGAATGAATGACTTCTACTAATTCCTAACTACCTAACTCCTAACATAAGTAATGGATAAATTGGAATGAGTAGAAGTCCGATATAGTTTCGGCCACGCGTGAGGATGAGGAGACACAAGAGGTTGGATCCGATTCCTGGTTCTTAAACTGGTCCACGGCCCAAATCCCTTAAATGGGTAGCATCCTGGATTGGTGAACCAAGTAAATCCCGGTGGTGGGACAGAGTAGTCCCCGGGCCGGAGGTCCCGACGACTTGACTTGAGAGTAAGTAAGTAAAGTATGAGTATGTATGCGTAAGTATTGTGTAACGAGTAAAAGAGTAATCTCCACCCGATTAACCCGGGTGGACAAATGGAGCTAACGAAGTATTGGGCATTGTTTATGTATTGCATATGGATTGAGCATGTAATGAATATGTATTGTGCGTGTATTGTGGATGTGTATTCCGGAAGAAGGTAAGTAAGTATTGTTGAACTTGAATAATCTCTTTGTATGTGTTGGAGTGTATATGTGTATTCCTTACGTAAGTATTACAGTACTGTGTATAAGAGCATGTATGCATGTATGTTTGAATGAAATCAATTACATGTATTCGACCAAGTGGTCGGCGTACCCTCACTAGTACGCGGGGTATGCGGTTATCATATGCAGCGAAAGCTGACCCCCTATGGGGAACGTTTTTAGTGTGCAGGTACCGAAGCAAACATGGTCGCAATAAGTGACCGGTGACAATGTAGATTGTAGAAAGTAGTACTGAACTTGTAGCCTTGAAGTAGTAGTGTACTAAGGGAGTACACCTTGTGTATTGCTAGTATGTAGATGCGAGGAATGGGTAGATATAGACTCTTAAGGAGTATGAATGGAATTGAAAGAGGTATTGTATTTGTATAAGGAACTTCGTAAACTCGGTTATGTACATTGTATTGTATGGTATTGTAAAGGAGCAAAGTGTTGGATAGAATATTGAAGTATTTATTTGGTAAGTGGAGTATGTATTGTAGATGTGTAGTACTCGGGATTCCGGTCCATCAGACCGATGCTGTATGTAGCAGTAGTAGCTTTGTTAGTCACGTGGGTGACTAACGGCATTGTATCACCCCCTGCAAGTAAGTATGTATCCGCTGCGTGAATCTGGAAGCATAAGGAGATTGGACAGTAATGTTGGTATTAATGGTAGGGGTGTTACAATAATGCTTTACTTTATTTAATAAAGTATTTCCGGGACTTTCGGGCCTTAAGGGGCCTTTAAGGGAACTCCCGGGTATATTGTATTTTCACTCAGTTCTAACTGAGAACTTGTATCTTAAAGGTCATAAAATGATCCCTGATTAACTTCATATGATGTTCATAGCTTATATAATTTGTTTAGCTTAAGGTCGGGCTTTAACGCTCGTTTTTGACCTTAAGGAGTTTGGTGCGTTTTAACGCCTAAACGTTTATATATTTCCAGGGTTTAATAATCCCTTAAATAATATTTATTTATCATTATTTAATTATTTAAAGGTTAGGGGTATTTCAGTCTACCCCCCTTAAGAGGACTTCGTCCCGAAGTCATAACTTATACTTGTCATCCTATGGAATCAAGTTCCTCATATCTACTCCTATATACTTATCGTTCTTGGGTGTCAATACTATATTGGCACTTCTACATTCCATTTGTAGTCCAAGTGTATGCAATTCATACACACATATTCTTACTCATGCTAATCAACGTAATCACAGCATAAGTAACTTGATAAATACTGTAAAGCAATTAAGTGTTCTTATTATTCATCCAAGTGTTACATAGAACACCAATAACCAAGTGTTACATAGAACATTTCAATAACCATTCACTTACTAGTAACCATCCAACCAATTGCACACATGCGCAACAATCAAACGCAACAAACAACCAAGACAACCAAGATAGACTGCAGATATGCAAGTCGCATGTGGTGCTCTACCCCCCTTAAAAAGGGTTACGCCCACGTACCCCCACAAGTATACACAAAACTAAGAGAAAAGTGCTGGATACTTGTCTCGCATGGAGTCTTCTAACTCCTATGTCACCTCCTCAACATCGTGGTTTGACCACAAAACCTTAACCATTCTAATGGTCTTGTTCCTGGTCTCCCGAGTCTTGGAGTCTAAAATGCGAACTGGGGTATCCCCATATCTAAGTGTAGGATCTAGCTCGAGTGTCTCGGGCTCTAAAATATGTGATGGATGAGGCACATACTGCTTTAGCTGTGAAATGTGAAATACATTGTGCACTCTCCCAAGCTCAACAGGTAAATCTAATCTGTAAGCTAATGGGCCCACTCGCTCCGTAATGAGGTACGGTCCTACATATTTCGGGCTCAGCTTGCCCTTCTGCCCAAACCTAAAAAATCCCTTCATGGGTGAAACTCTAAGGAAGACTCGATCGCCTACTGCGAACTCCAGATCTCTCATACGGACATCAGCGTATGACTTCTGTCTGTCTTGGGCTATCTTCATGTTTTTGCGTATCTGTACAATGTCTTCTTTCATCTGGTCTAGGTACTCTGGCCCTAAGATGATGTTCTCACTGGTCTTGTACCAACATAGTGGTGTCTTGCATGGTCTGCCGTACAAAGCCTGAAATGGTGGCATCTGAATGGATGCATGATAACTGTTGTTGTACGCAAACTCGATCAGATGTAGTCGATCTATCCAGCTTTCCTGAAAGTCCAAGGCACAAGCTCTAAGCATGTCCTAACGTTTGAATTGTTCTCTCACTTTGTCCATCTGTCTGTGGATGAAAGGCTGTACTTAGCTTCAGCTTCGTACCCAATGCCTCCTGAACCTGCTGCCAGAATCTGGAAACAAATCTGGAATCTCTATCTGACACAATAGACTTCGGTACGCCGTGGTGTCTAATGATCTCCCTCTGGAAAATATCTGCCAGCTTGGGAACTTTCCATGTGTCCTTGATCGGAATGAACTTAGCTACCTTTGTCAGTCTGTCGACGACGACCCATATCATGTTAGCACCTCCTCTAGTCGATGGAAGGCCTACTACAAAGTCCATGGATATATCCTCGAACTTCCAATATGGAACGGGATCGGCTGTACTAAACCGCCCGGTCTCCGGTGCTCAAATTTCACTTTCTGACACGTCATACATCTGGCCACAAACTCTGCAACATCTTTCTTCATACCAATCCACCAGAAATGTAGTTTCAGATCCGTGTACATCTTTGATGACCCTGGGTGTACTGATAATGATGAGCAATGAGCTTCCTGTAGTATCTTTTCCTTCAAGTCTGGGCTGGACTCTGGAATGCACAAACGGCCATTCAGTCTGATTAACCCGTCTTCACTAAGCACAAAATCATACTTCTGTCTCTCAAAGATACCGTCGATCAACTGCTGTCTGATAGTCTTCATGTACTGGTCATTAGCCTGAGCACACCGTACCTCCTCGATGAGGTCGTTGTCTCCTGTCATGGCAAATAAGGAATGAGCTCTACGGCTCAGGGCGTCAGCAACTACGTTTGCCTTACTCTCCTTATACCTGAGGTCGATGTCGTAGTCCTTCAGAAACTCGACCCATCGCCTCTATCTCATGTTCAGCTCCTTCTGTGTGAATAAATGTTGAAGGATCTTATGATCTGAATAAACTGTCACTGTCACGCCATATAAGTAGTGTCGCCAGATCTTAGTGCAAAAACAACTGCTCCCAATTCCAAATCGTGAGTCGGGTAGTTCTCTTCATGTTTCTTCAACTGTCGTGATGCGTAAGCAACAACCTTCCCATTCTGCATAAGTACACAACCTATCCCTGTGCCTGAGGCATCGCAATATACTTCAAATCCGTCGGTCCCCTCTGGAATGGTGAGTATCGGTGCCGACGTCAGTAGGTCCTTCAGTGTCTGAAAGGAATGCTCACAATCGCTGTCCATACAAATGGAGAATCTTTCTTCATCAGGCTCGTCATCGGTTTCGCTAACTTGGAGAACTCCTGTACAAATCTTCTGTAGTAACCAGCTAATCCCAAGAAACTACGGATATCCATCACTGTCTTCGGTCTCGGCCAAGTCTTAACTGCCTCAATCTTCGCAGGGTCTACAGATATTCCGCTGGCTGATATTACATGCCCTAGAAAGGATACACTGTCTAACCAGAAATCACATTTTGAAAGCTTGGCATACAATTGATTCTCCCTCATGGTCTGCAAAACTTGCCTCAGATGCACCTCGTGCCCGTCTTTAGTCTTAGAATAAACTAGAATGTCATCAATGAATACAACTACGGATGAGTCTAACTGCTCCCTGAACAACCGGTTCATAAGATCCATAACTATTGCTGGGGCGTTCGACAATCCAAATGACATAACAGTGAACTCGTAGTGCCCGTAGCGTGTTCGAAAGGCTGTCTTCTCAATGTCTTCATCAGCTATCCGTATCTGGTGGTATCCTGATCTCAGATCAATCTTCGAGAACACTGTAGCGCCTCTTAACTGGTCGAACAAATCATCAATCCGTGGTAACGAGTACTTATTCTTCACTGTGACTGCATTAAGCTCCCTGTAGTCGATGCATAGTCGCATGCTGCCATCCTTCTTCTTCACAAACAACACTGGTGCTCCCCATGGTGATGCACTCAGTCTGATATAACCTTTGTCTAGCAGATCTTCTAACTGAATCTTCAGCTCTTTCATCTCTGCTGGTGCCATCCTGTAAGGTGCTTTAGCAATAGGTCCTGTGACTGGTAATAAGTCAATAGAGAACTCCACATCTCTCTTGGGTGGCATCCCTGGTAATTCTTCTGGGAATAAGTCTGGAAAATCTGAAACGATTGGTATGTTTGACTGTGTTTTCTCCTCCTATCTCATGTCCTGGACATAGCACAAATAGACTAGCTGTCCCTTCTTCACCTTTTTCATCAATGTGATAGCAGATACTAGTTTGAAAGTAGGCTCCTTTGGAATACTGCGATATGAAACTGTCTTGCCCTTCGGGCTCTTTAGTAGTAACCTATGCTCTACACAATGCAGTCGTCCCTTGTATTTCTGTAGCCAATCCATGCCCATGATGATGTCAAATCCTAAATTATCCAGCTCAATTAAGTCCGTGTGAAACTCTTCACCCATGATGTTAATCTGAACTCCCTTGTGTAGTTTCGTGCACCTCGCTCTCTCCTTCGTCGGTAACGTGACTAGGAAATCTGAGAGAGGTTCAGGGGTTATCTCTAACCTCCTTGCTGATGTAGAGGATATAAAGGAGTGAGACGCTCCTGAATCGAACAGTATCGATGCACTCACGCCATTTACTGTAAAGGTTCCCATGATAACATTCCCCTTATCCTTAGCCTCGGTCTTGTCCAATACATTCAGCACTGCTCCTCCATTTGACTCGAGGCCTGGGGTTAACAATTCGTAAGATAGTGCATGTCTCAAAAGTATTAAAATGCCATTCATTATTTTAGCGATTCTCACATACAAGCTCCATGATTACATCAATATTGCCTAAATGTCAAATTTAACCGTCATGGTTTTAAATGGTTAGTGTTTACTAAGGTTGATGGGGCTGTGTTCAACTTAATGCTCTTAATCCCATGATATACTAGTCTTGATTCTCCACCAAATATCAATACATCTCCTGACTTCAAAATGATCTTTCTCGCCTTGTCCATCCTCTTCTGATCACCGTATAAAAACTCAGCATCGTCTCCTATGGAAAATGATACAACTGGTATTCCTTTGGTAATTGACTCTGATGTCTCATCTCGGTCCTGATGTAATCCAAGTTTTCCCCCTTTTTCATAGAAGTTTGCAATGCAAATATCTGCTTTCATGTCTGGTATTGGGTTGGTCTCTAATTATTGTGCAGTCTTGATCACTTCTGCCACCAAAGTTTGAAAACTATCGGGTATCCTAGGAACTCGTGTTCCATCTATCTTTCTTACTTCACTATACAACCTAGTTTGTGGATCCCAACCCTTACCCATACACATCATAAATAATTTAAGTTTTGACCCACTACCATATCCTGGAGTGTAAAATCCTCCAAGGCCTACTCCCAGGGTTCTACATTCATTTACAATGGCTATTTGTTCATCTAAATTTAAATATTGTTTGAGTAGGATCATACCGGGTCGAAGTACTTGGCATTCTTTCTCTGGATATTCCCGACCTTCACTCATAGGCTCAGGTGATCTCGGTCTCATAGGTACGGGATAACAAATGTCGAAACATCCTATTAGGTGAGAGATTTCCTAAATTAGGTCTCTCTAAATTTTATTTCACACAAAACACATACAAGTCTTTTCGACTGAACAACTATAAACACACATTCATAGCATCATGATCTTGATCTAAGTTCTAGGCTTACCGGTTTCGCGCTGAGCACTGGCCTCAACGCCTGGAGTTCCCACTGTATACAGGGTGTTTCTACTCGGCACTATCTCCTTCCCCTTCTGACTCCCGGATGAGGATGGCTGTCCTCCCGGTCCCCTAGTATAGGTGTTAGTCTGTGGTGCCTGACCTCCTCTGGGTCCTCCAGTCTCTGTAGCTGGTGGCCTCTGTGAACCTCTCGACCCCCTTGTATGTTCTGCTTGCGGGGTTGGAAAAACACTCGTACTCCCTATGGCCTTCTTTCTTGTAATACCGACACTCCACCTTCCTCCCAGCGCAGTCTACTCCTGGATGATCACCTCCAGAATGCTTACAGTAGTAGTGGCGCTGGGTTGGCTTATTGCCTATTGTTTATACAACATGGTTTAAGAAAGGTATAGCTAATAAATATTTGGTCATATGAGGGGTGGGTATCCTTACCCCTAGATGGTGCCGATCTAAGCGGCTGTGCATCAATGGCTGGGCCGGTCAGACGAGGGACCTGCTCCTTCGACTTCTGACCATGGAAGTCTTTCCGCCCCTTTTTTCTCGTCAAAGAACCTCTTCCCCTTCTTGTAGAATCCGCCAGATGTGGCTCCCTCATCTTCTCCCTCAGTGTTCTTCCTCTTCTTTCCCTGGGCTTCCTCCCTAGACTGTAGCATTAATTCAGTTGCTGATGCTGCGTCATAGCACTCTTGAATGGTAGTGAAACGAATTGCTCCCATGGCACCCTGGATGCGAAATTGCAACCCTCCTCTGAATTTCTGAATCTTCACAACGTCGGAGTAGTCAACCCCTGGAATGTAATCCAACAGGCTGATAAATCGTGCGTAGTACTGGTCGACTGTTTGGCTCCCCTGGATTAAGGTATCAAACTCTTGCCTTTTTCTTTGCTTCAAATGTTCGGGGTAGTACTTTGCCCGTAACACTTCTACGAACGCCGTCCACCCGAAGTCCGGTGTAGCTCTATGGTGGCCCTTCACTGACCGCCACCAAGTATCAGCTGCATCCTTTAAGTTGTATGCGGCGATGTCGACCTTCTGGTCTTCTGGAACTCGAACGGCCCTGAAAGCTTTCTGGTGTTCTACGATGAACTTCTCCAGTGCGGCGGGGTCTGATTCCCCTGAGTAAGTCGGTACTCTTGCGTCTGCAACGTTCTTTAACCAATTGGTCTCCCTGGGCTGTGGCGGGGGGGGGGGGGGGTATGGCTCCCGCAACTTGAGCTTCTAGTTGTGTGGCGAAGGCTGCCATGGCCTCTGCTAGGCCTGGTATTTCCGGGACATCAGCTGGTGCTGCTCCACCTCGTCCTCCTCTGCCGCCTCCGCGTGGTCTTCCGACTCCAGATATCTCTAGTATAGTATACTATTATTACTACTCGGTGCTACACCGTAATACACACACAATCACAAACATGTAATAAAGCTAACTACTAGTGAATAAACTGTCCCTAGGGTTTTTCTTTCTAAGTCACGAATCCTCACAGACGTTTCCCGTTATCCCAGTATTCCTATGCTCATTGTTCATGACTCAGTATCCTTCATCAGAGCGGTACTCCGCTCTGATACCACTTTTTGTAACACCCCTAATCCTAAACTTGTACTAGCGTCGCAAGTCGTAGCATAAATAATATAAGTTCGCAGCGGAAAATAAAACTAACTATCATTGGTGTTACACGTCGTTACCCACCCTTGTGAGCAACAAGGCATCCTTCTCTATCCATCCACATCAACTACTCAACGCTGTGATGAACAGATACTGAGCACTCTAATTATTACAGACCAAATCCAAACTAGATGAGCAACTAAATGAAATACAACAATCTCAAAATATAGTACATAATAAAACTACAAAGGGTTTATTTAAACACAGCAGCTACCCTGTTCCCCGCACTCCGGCTTGTGTCTTCTTCAGTGACCAGAAATGTTTGGCCCATTGAAGGGCTCAGCAATCGAAATGCTGGTATGATAAATGTAGTCCTAAGTCATCTAGATTCCTTAAGTCGTTTTAGTCATCTTGATATTAGATTCATTACAAGATAATCCGGTTTACAAGAATAACAGTAAAACTATAGACATTGAACAATCACATAACAATTTGCCTGCAAACATTAGGGCATAATAATACACATCAACCAATAATCAACACCAACAATCCATCAATCACCAAACAAGGTACACATATTAAACAACTGTTCTTGTTAGTAGGTCACATGACCCTTATCCTTTTAAACCAACCACTAAACCTTTCCAATTAATTTCACCTCAGGCGTCATGTCAAGACAACCCTTAATAATCTTTGATAATGGACAGGGTGTCCCCTGGGTTCCAAAGGAACCGTTACCAGTTGACCTTATGGCCCTGGATAATAATTGACCGATCCGGTCGAACCTGTGCACCAACGGTAGTGCCCTCCGCCATCCCCGAATGTGGCTGATGGATTCCCTTGAGTGACTCCCCATTGAAGTCTCTCGTAGTGATCACTATGCACAACCAGAAAGTCGAAACAGTCTGGATTCCTCTCTTTATAAGTTAGCTTTTAATCAGTGGTACAATAACCAATACTTGAATTAAGACTATACAGTTGACCATCAGTTAGGTCCAATAATACCTAAGGGTCAGTTAATCTTTTCCCAATTTAGATGAATAAACTTCCAGTCATAAGACGTTCGCGTATGAATAAACGCAATAGTGTTGAGCGATACAGTATACAAAATAATATACATAAAATCACAGATAACACTCTTAAACAATTAAACACATCACGTCTGGACCTTGGGAAAATCCTTAGGACATTCAGACCACACAATTAACATACCGTTCACCGGGATAACAGCTAGCTTGACAATTCTTGCTCTAGTAATTCTTTCCCGTACGCTGTTGTTTATACATGCAATAACGGTATTATTAATATGATTGTCCACTAAATATTACAGTACAGTCATCGTAGAGTTTATATTCGTAGTATACTAACTCAGTATGTACTTTCTTTCCCCCTGTTAATTTACAGTGGTTCTAGATAACCTAACAGTTCATTATTTTATGTGGAGTTCACATGTGATAATGAATTCCCATTATACGGTATATCCTTATCTCATTATTTATATACTCATAATTATTTCCACTGATTCCTTATATCATATTATTTGGTTATTTATATTATAACCACCTTTATTTTATAAACTTTATATTATACTCCACAATATGCCATAATTCAAAGTTTTTAATTCCTTTCTTTATTAAATTACAACACCACCCCTATTAATTCGGTATTTATATTTTATACCCAATAACTTTTATAAATTACCAAATAACCATATAACTTTTATAATTTATTAATTAACCACTTTAACATTTTGGAAATTACTAAAATAAATATTCTAATCTTTATAAATTACCAATTGACCACAAGTACTTTTCGGTTTTAATATTAACTTTCATATAATTACATTTTAACCCTTAAAACTTTATATATGTTACATATAACTTATAAACTATAGTTTTAACATTTAATTATCTTAATTACCGAAAAGACCCATATATTTTGCAAATTATATTTCCGCCCATATTCAAACCGGCTTTTACATATATACTTTTATAAATTACATATTCATCCCAAAACTTTTATAAACTTAATATTTTATGTCATAAATCATTTTAACCCAAAGTTTTTGGTCAACACTTTGACCAAGACTTAATTTCATACATAATACTTTAATATACCCATAAAATCATATATATTCTCGGTTGAACTCTAAACTTCCCAATAATTACAAAATAGCCCCAAAACATTATAAAATGTTATTTTAACACTTTAACACTTATTTAAATTCACCAAAATTCATAATATTAATTCCTTCCTTATATTATACCATAAATACACAAACTCCCCCTTATGTTCTTGACAATTACTATTTGTACACAAAACTTTTCAAAATTTACATTTTAACCACATAATTTTATAAACTAGTCATTTAAATATTTGTAGCTATTTTTAATATTCCCAAAATTTATAATATAAGTTAATACACTTATATATATTTCAAAATTCACCAAATCTCACATATTGCTCTTGGCTTCAATTTTGTTTTACCATATGGTTTTAAAACTTGATTTAAACCTTATAATATATACATATAAATGTATATAAGCCATATAACACTTCCAAAAATTATGCTAATCACTTAGAATGATTATAAACTCAAAATAGAACATTTTATCCCTAGAGTATTCGGTTTAGTTATTTGTGTAGCATAATTAATTTTTGTGACACAAATATATACCATAAGGTAATAATCTTACCTTATATGTTATAAGTTATTTTCTTGGTAATATAACCCATAGTTTTCGGTCTTAATTAATTTAAAGGTTATACAAAATTTTTATACCAAAGTTTGAAGCTTAAATCAAACTTAAACTTAATAAACCTTACTTATACAAACTTACCCCTTAAATCAAGACAATTCTTGTACTTGATTTTTCCTTGAATTCCAAGCTCTCCAAATGTTATCTTGATGAAGAATTTTCGGTTCCTTATACATATTTAGGAGATCCATTTGTTAGACTTCCAACAAGGATTTATAAATAATATTTGGAGTAATTTTACAAGAGTTTACCTTAGGAATTTAACAAGGTATTTTTGGTACACCTTGAGATGACTGTAGATCCAAGTTTCCTTCATGAAATAATGAAGAGAATATGGATTTAGAAGGTCTTAAATTTTAAAATTGCTTAAAGAATTTTCTTAAGATTTTCAACATGAAAATATACCTTAACTTGATCTTGTTATTCCTTGTGTTGTTGTTGAATCTAGGAACCTCCTTGGAACACCTAAGCTTGGCGATTTTTGCAAGGTTTCTAGGTGTAACACCCCATCCAAAGCCTATCGTGGTTATCGCAATCTTAGCACTTAATCGAAAACGTCGCAGCGGAAATAAACAACACCTGGACCTTGCCACGGTCTGATCGTTAGAATATACCGGCTTAATATATATACAATACTTAATCAAAATACTTATCCAACTCAAAACATCAACATCCACGATCCCACAACCAACCGAGTACTAGTATCTCAAACGTAATCTCAAACTTACAACAATTTAATATCAACAGTCGGGTGCACAGGCGCAACCCGAACTCAAAATAAAAGTCCCCACCTAAATCTAACCGCTCCTACTCTCGTAGTGCGTCCTCATGGGCCTCTTACCTGCAAGTGTAAAAATAGCCCCCGAGGGGGTCAGCACGAATGCTGGTACACCCTCTCATGGCCCCCAAGCTAACGGGGCTACGACGACTAATTGTCGATAGCATGGAAATTGATTACATACACAAACATAATATGAAGTGCAATAACAATAACCACAGATGAACATATATAGTTCACAAGCAATGAACGACTCAAGCGTTCCCTTAACAAGTGGGTTAGTAACCCCCTCCTTAGTCCTCATTTCCTTAATCTCAGTTCCTTACCTTACCTTAATCTTAATCTCAATCTTAATCTTAATCTCAGTATACAAACCTTTCCTGGAAGGGATTGGTTGTAGCTTAATTCGAACCTGGGATTTAGGTGATCCCACCGCACCATCTTAATGCCACCTACTCTGGACGGGAGTCCAGCGTAGCTGAGCCGGCAACCGGCCCTAGGCTACAAGTCCGAAGACAAGTCCTTAAGCGGAGGGCGGATCTGATTCAGATACCGTCCCCCTTTTCACTTAGCATGCATGACCGGAGATCGGTCCCGGGTTTCCTCACTCAAGTTCCAGTTAGTAGACATCTTAAACACCATGTGCTAGCTAAGCCTCAACGGGCATTAACCAACAGCCATCAACTTAACTCTTATTCTTAACTCAGTATGTACTAAACTTGGTTAGTAACAATCTCAATCTCGCGGGTTAGTGTAATATAACACAATCACAACGAGAACAATATAACCGTTTGCATGCTTTATCTTGTTTTAGTCATAGCAAATAAACAGATAGCACACAAGCCGAGGGACACCTCGTTAGCAAGTAGGTCACGAAAGGATTGTACTTCACCGTCGATCGTTGTTTGTTTAACCTTCTTCGGGGTCCCAATTCACAAACCTAAAACATTCATTCATTTTTAGGTTATTAGTTATTTGCACCTTACTTAACTCGCTTAGCCCCAAGGACTTCCATTCAATAACCTCTCAAGTCTTTATCTCTTAGTCTTACTAACTTAACTTTAACTTTAAAACTTACACTTAAGCTTAACTTAATTCCTTAAGTTCTTAGGGTCCCAATCTTTACTACCCTACCAAGGCATACCTCATTACCCTTACCATTCTTAGAATTGAATTTTTTTTTTCTAAGTGTTAAGGGTCGACCGACCCACCGACCGACCCTACCCCTGGGGGTCCATTACAGAAACTCTTCCGTCTCTTGAACCCATCCGACCGACCAGAGCTAGACCGACCGACCCAAACCCTCGGGTCGGTCCCTTACAGAACTCATTTTCCATATTAACCTTGCCGACCGACCCAAAGCTAAGCCGACCGACCCCAACCCCCCGGGTCGGTCCAGTCCAGAGGCATTCTGGCTGGCTCAACATGGCCCGACCGACCACACTGGGTCGGACCCTGGTCGGTCCCCTACAGACCTTTCTCTTAAATTGCCTCTTTCAATTCCAAACTCTTCCACAAGTGTCCTAATAGGTCCAACCCATCTTGGCACCTTAAATCCACCTTATAACCTCCACCAACTCATTAAAACAACTTCCAAAGATCTTCTCAAACATTTACTCAATCCTTACAACGCTCCCACACTTAGCACTTATTTTCCTACATTTCTCACATGCATTCCTCCAGAATTTCATTAACCAAATGCTCCCTCCTTAAGAACTTGACCACACCATGTACACCACTCCCACCTTATTGCATTTATCAAACCTTCCTTAGATTCTATACTCTAGTTCTCACCTAACCATTTCAAAGTTTCACACTCACTTACACCTAACTTACCCAGTTTCCTAGCTTCTTTTATCAACATTTACCTAAGTCCTAAATACTCAAATGCACTCTCTTGATTTCTAAATCCTTCCTAGTAAATGCCTAAGTCTTATAAGTCCTTAGAACACCTTATTCTCACCTTTTTCACCAAGACAATCTCTAGAACATCCTATACTTCCTAGTCATTAAATTCCCTTAGGATATCTTAAACACTTAAACTCTCCTTTAAATTTTGCCATGGGTTCTCTAGTATATAATACTTCCTACCTATGGTTTTTTCTTCTCCATCAAACAACCTACCACACCAATTCTCATCACATAGCTTAACACCCAATTTACACCAAAACTCCACATCATCATATATGCTTAACTTAAAATGCTTGGCACTTAGGCCCTTAAAACAATAATCTTAACCACTGAATTTCCACATATATTTGCCTTCAACCTGCGAATACACTCAACAAGGCCCCATTGAAATAAATGCTTCTTGTACTTCACCTTATATTCTTAAACTATCTCTTTTCTCATTTGCTCCTTAGTCACAAGTTCACAATAAAGTCTTGTTTTTCCTAGGTTTTATAGCACCCTTCCCAATATAAACTCTACACTAAACTCATCATATACCCACATCTCATTCCTTAAACAACAAACACCTTAAGGTAAGTAATTTACCTTGTTTTTCTCACAAGCTTAAAAGCTTTTCTCCTTAGTTTTTCTTTGTTCAATCTCGGTCACCAATGTGATTCTCCTTGCCAATGTTCTAAACCAATATCCAATGACTCCAATGAGTACTAGATAACACATTAACCCTAAGGAACAAACCCTAGGTTTAAAAATATGTTTTAAGGTATTAATGTGATTGTTTTACCTTGGTTTCTCAAGACAACTTGGATGTGAAGCAAGAGGACCTCTCTCTCTCCTTTGAAGAGTAGAAACAAGCTAGAACAAGGCAAAACATGGAGTCCCATGAGTATATATTTTCGGTCATGTGAAGAAAATGGTGGAAACCTAGATTTTCTTACACTTTCTTTACCTTAAGAGAATGGAGATGCCAATGGAGTCTCCAAACTGAATTTCCTCCTCTAATGGTGGTTTGACTTGGCACCAAAATGAAGCTCTTGAAGTTTTGAAAAGATAGAAAGGAGGAGCTTGAGCTAACTAAAGAAGATGTATTTTTGTTTTGGATTTGGAGCTAAAATGAGCAAGATGTGTGCAAGAGAAGGTGGAGCTAGCATGGAGAGGAGCTTCACGTTAATGGAGAAGAGAAGAGAGCAAGAAAACCGTGTGAAAACAAGGAAGAATGAAGAAGTGAGGAGAGAGGTAACTAAAGGTGATATTTATGTTAAAGGTGAATAGTACTTTAGGCTTTAAAACTTATTTTGCTTTCTTAATACTTAATGAGTCATGAAGTGGTGACTCACCTCCTAAGAAACCGCCCCCTTTTAGTAATGAGGGTAGTTTAGTCTTTGTTGACCAAATGTCTCACTTATATAGACTTATGTTATAAACTAGCTTAATAATTCACTATTCATCAAAAACAAGGCACATTGTTGTGAAATTTTTGATTTCCCATTGATATAGACCTCCAATGTGATACTATATAGTACACATATTAATTAAAGAGTAATGATGGACATTTAGCCATTCAAAACTCATTTACAAGACAATTTTTCAAAAACGTGCTTTAAGACTCCTTAAAGCACATTTTGTGTTTTAACTTGTTTTCAAGCTTGGTTTTCTTTGGTAATTGACTTAAAATGACCATTAGGATATTACTAAGGTCTTGAACAATATTTGGGTACTCTCCCATGTCTCTCCAAGCTTAGAGCACGTTTTTGCTTAAACTGCTCTTTTGGTGTTTCCTTATATTTTCTTTGATTAGAAATGTTTCTTAATGTTTCTAAGGCATTATTTAGCCTCCTTATATCTTAGTTTATCATTTAAACACCATATCTAAGTTTGGGGTATTTCAATCTACCCCCCTTAAAGAACTTTGTCCTCAAAGTTCACACATGTGTTTAACCATTCACGGTACACATTCTCTTAATCTTAATACCACATCTTATATTCACATTCATACATCTCAAGACTCAAAGGTCAATCTCAAATACAATACATAAGTATCATACATAACTCAAACTTACACCGAAGTGTAGCAACTTACACAATTCACATCTTAAACAACCAACAAACGACAAACATGATCGTTTCCTAACTCAAAAGCGAGGAAGCTCTACCCCCCTTAAAAAGGGGTACGCCCCGTACCCTATACAGACGATCTAGTCAGTAAATAAAGAAGGGTACTTCGCCCTCATCTTATCCTCTAATTCCCACGTGGCCTCTTCGACATCCTGGTTAGACCAGAGAACCTTCACCAGTCGCACTGACTTGTGGCGAGTGTCCCTAGTCTTACTGTCCAAGATTCTCTGAGGAGTCTCCACGGATCTCATATTTGGTTCTAAAGTCAACCTCTCAGGTTCTAACACATGGGAGGGGTGGTGCATGTATTTCTTTAGCTGTGAAACATGAAAAACATCATGCACTTTACCCAGCTCAGCAGGTAAATTCAACCTGTAAGCAACCGGGCCCACCCGCTCCGTAATCTCATAAGGACCAACAAATTTCGGGCTTAGTTTGCCCTTCTGCCCAAACCTGAATACACCCTTCATCGGTGATACTCGCAGAAATACCCGGTCGCCCACTGCGAACTCCAGGTCCCGTCGTCGAACATCAGCATACGACTTCTGCCTATCTTGAGCAGCTTTCATGTTCTCCCTGATTTGCTGAACTTCAGCCTTAACTTGTTCTAAGTACTCTGGTCCTATAATGACCGTCTCACTCGACTCATCCCAGCAGAGCGGTGTACGACATGGTCTACCGTACAACGCTTGAAAAGGTGCCATCTTGATCGAAGCGTGATAGCTGTTGTTGTATGAAAACTCGATCAGATGCAATCTGTCAATCCAACTGCCCTGGAAGTCTAAGGCACATGCTCTCAGCATGTCCTCGAGTGTCTGAATAGTACGCTCAGTCTGACCATCTGTCTGAGGATGGAACGCGGTACTCAGCTTGAGTTCTGTACCCAACGCTTCTCTGGTAGCTCTCCAGTACCTCGAAAGGAATCTGGTATCTCTATCTGACACTATGGTCTTTGGTATGCCGTGGTGCCTCATGATTTCTTTCTCAAATACTCAGCTAATTTGGTCACCTTCCAAGTATCCTTCATCGGTATGAATCGGGCTACTTTGGTAAGGCGATCCACCACCACCCATATCATGTTGAGACCTCCCCTAGCAGGTGGAAGCCCAACTACGAAGTCCATGGAGATATCATGGAACTTCCACTCCGGACTGGCATCGACTGTACCATTCCGCCCGTCGTCTGTGCTCGAATTTCACCTTCTGGCATGTGAGACACCTCAAGACGAACTCGGTAACATCTGTCTTCATCCCCGACCACCAGAAGTATCTCTTCATGTCTTTATACATTTTAGAGGCTCCCGGATGGATGGAACTGAAGAACAGTGTGATTCTCTAAGTATACGGTCTTTCAGATCCGTGTTACCTCGTGGTATGCATAATCGGGCCCTTAAGTCTGATCAGATCATCATCATGAAGTCTGAAGTCGTATTTCTGACTCTCAAAGGTACCATCTGTCAGCTTCTGTCTGACCTCTCTCATATACTCATCTGTCCTCTGAGCCTCTCGCACCTCATCAACCAAGCTGGAGAAAGAAACTAGCGAATGGAGTGAGTGTGCTCGACGGCTCAGGGCATCTGCTACAACATTGGCCTTCCCTTCTTTGTATTGGAGGTCAATGTCATAGTCTTTCAGAAATTCTAACCATCTCCTCTGTCGAAGATTTAACTCCTTCTGAGTGAATATGTATTTCAAACTCTTGTGATCGGTGTAGATCGTGACACTAACCCCATATAAGTAGTGGCGCCATATCTTCAAAGCGAAGACTACAGCTCCCAGCTCTAAATCATGTGTGGGGTAGTTCTCTCCTGTTTCTTCTTCAACTGGCGTGAGGCATATGCCACCACCTTGCCATGTTGCATGAGCACGCAACCCAGCCCTCTGCCGGATGCATCACAATAAACCTCAAAGCCCTCTGTACCGTCTGGAATGGTCAGTACCGGTGCAGTGGTCAGTGAGTCCTTCAAGCGCTGAAATGATCTCTCACAGTCGACTGTCCATAGAAATGGTGCATCTTTCTTCATCAGACTGGTCATCGGCTTCGCGACCTTGCTGAAATCTCTAACAAACCTCCTGTAGTAACCTGCCAGACCGAGAAAGCTCCGGATGTCGGTAACAGTCTTCGGCCTTGGCCAGGTACGTACGGCATCAATCTTTGCTGGATCCACTGCGATCCCAGCATCTGAGATGACATGACCTAGGAAAGAGACCTGGTCAAGCCAAACTCACACTTGGAGAACTTAGCATATAGCTGGTTCTCCCTTAATATTTCCAACACCCTCTCAAATGTTCCTCATGCTCAACTTAGACTTTGAATATATCAGAATATCATCAATAAAACCACAACCGACTTGTCCAGCTGCTCCCGGAACAAGCGGTTCATCAGATCCATAAACTTCGCTGGCGCGTTCGACAAACCGAACGGCATCACTGTAAACTCATAGTGGCCGTATCGTGTCCGGAATGCCGTCTTCTCAATGTCTCCCTCCTTAATGGCTATCTGATGATACCCCGATCTGAGATCAATCTTGGAAAACACAGATGCTCCCTTCAACTGATCGAACAGATCGTCAATGCGGGGTAGTGGGTACTTATTCTTCACTGTACACTGCATTCAGCTCTCTGTAGTCGATGCAGAGGCGGAGACTACCATCCTTCTTCTTCACGAAGAGGACTGGCGCTCCCCATGGTGACACACTTGGTCTAATGAATCCTTTATCCAACAAATCTTTCAGTTGTTCTTTTAACTCAGTCATTTCTGCCGGAGCCATACGGTATGGTGCTTTGGCTATCGGTCCGGTACCAGGTAGCAGCTCAATGGTGAACTCTACCTCCCGAGTGGGTGGCATGCCGGGCAGTTCCCGTGGAAATAAGTCGGGGAACTCCGACACTACCGGTAAGTCGGGGTCGAACTCAGGGTCTCTCTCTATGTCCTGTACATAGCAGAGGTATACTTCTTCCTTTCTCCTTAATTCTCTATACATTGCCATGGCGGTGATGATCTTAGTCGAAGGCTCCTGGGCCTCTGGCGGTATGATATTGTTACCCCAGACGGACTCCTGAGCAGCAATCTATGCTCGGCGCAGAGGATACGTCCCTTGTGCCGCTCCAACCAGTTCATCCCGAAGATAACATCAAATCCTAGCTTACTGAACTCAATGAAACTGACTGGGAAGTCTTCCCCCTTAATTCTGATGGTGGCTCCTCGGTAGTAACGAGTGCAACGAACCTTCTCCTTAGACGGGAGCGTAACCGTGAAGTCGGGTAGCTCATCAGCGTCTAGCCCCAACCTGCTCGCAAATGATGCAGAGACAAAGGTATGCGAGGCCCCTGAGTCGAAGAGAACTGATGCCTCAATCCCATTGATCGGAAAGGTGCCGGTGAGGATAGTACCGCTAGCGTCGGCCTGTGCCTCTGTGAGTATGCTTAGTGCACCTTCCGTACCGAGTCCATAACCTAATTGTGTTCACAAGCTCCATGAGTATTGATGGTATAACAAGAGTCGTAACAATTTATATGAACAACACTGTTATTTTATTTATGACCATCCTGTTTACAACATGTGCTTCAATCTTACATCTCATTTCTCATCTCATTCTAACATTACATGGCTAATATTGTCTAAAGGTTAGGTTTAATCTTCCTGGTCTCATATGCGTCGCATTGATTACTGCTGACGGTGCTGTATTCAGCTTGATTCTCTTAATCCCATGGTATAACATCCTTGATTCTCCTCCCAAAATTAATACATCACCTGACTTAAGTATTATCTTATCTGCACGGTCCGCACGCTTCTGCTCGCCGTATAAAACTCCGCATCATCTCCAATGGACCAAGACACTACGGGTATCCCTCTTTCGAGAGACTCCGTTGTCTCGTCCTTATCCTGGTGTAGTCCCAGTTTCCCATCTTTTTCGTAGAAGTTTACAATGCAAATGTCTGGCTGGATGTCTGGAATCGGTTCAGCTTCCAACTGCTGAGCGATTTCCATGACTTGTGTAATAACTGGATGGAACTCTTCGGGTATTCCCGTGGTGAGACTCCATCTTGCTCCCTTGTGGTTTGGTAATTCTTGGCATACGGATTCCAATCCTTGCCCAAGCTCATCATCTTTAATTTCATCCTTGCTCCCCCTGGGTACTCCGGTGTGTAAAAACCTCCCGGTCCCATTCCTAGTTGATTGCATCTCCTGATGATGGCTATTTGTGCGTTCGGGTGTCAGGTATCCCCTTAATAAAATCATACCTGGGCGGATAACCTGACATTGTTCGGTTGGAAAGTGTATGGTTTCGATGTCGGTGTGCTCCGGGTTAGATGTAGATGGTATAGGGTAGCAGATGTTGAATCTTCCTAAAGTGGTAGTAGGTTATATCTTACTTAGGTTCTAATCTCATCTTATTTTCACTTAACTCATATATTTCACCAAACATGCATGATAATGCGGTAAGCAGGTAGTTTTTATTACTAAATGGTTATAGTGGTACCTGGCCTCGATGAGGGCTCAGGCTCATCGTCCCGATCCACCATGTGTAGAGTGGGCCCCGTCTTCTGGGTCGCCCGTGGGTTCTTGTCCGCCGGCTGCTGCACTTTCCTCTGACCGTCAGATCCAGCTCCCTGATCGGTCTTGCCCTTGCCCCTGGTGTCGGGCCTATAGGCTCTGCTAGCAGGGTTCCGGTAACACTCATATGCCCGGTGTCCATACACTCCGCAGAAGTTGCACTCCACTTTGTTTCCCTTACAGTCGAGCCCGGGGTGGTCCTTGTGACACCATCTACAGATGAAGCGTCGCTGGTAGCCACCACCGGCTCCCCTCTCTCAGTCTCAGATCCTGATGATTCATATTGTCAATTCTCATATCTCAAACGGTTACTAATTTATTTCTTAACTCATTCAATATCAATTTCCTTACCCTTTGGCGCCTTAGAGCGCAGGGTGTAGCTGCAATAGCATATGTCAGCTTCAATGGCTCTTCCGAAGCCTTCTCCTTTTCCTCCTTCCCTTTCGGTTCTGATTCTTCTGGGCCTGAGGCTGGTACTTTTGTTTCTTGTACCCTCCTTGCCCTTGACTCTCTGAGCTTTCCCAGCACTCTTCCTCTTAGCATTCTCCTCGTCCCTCAGCTGGACGGTAATCTCAACCTTAGCAGCGGCATGATAGCACTCCTGCTTTTCCATAGTATTAGTCACACTTATTTCTCATAATCTAAATCTTATTCACCACTTACTCAAATTTCAATCATTCTTATTACCTGCAAGGTAGTGTAACTCGTCGGCCCCATGCCGTAGCGGAGTCGATGGCTAAGCCCGCCATAGAAGCGGTCCACCAAGATCTGGTCAGAATACCCTAGACCTGGCAGAAGACGGAGCAAGGCAGTGAACTCTGAGTAATACTCGTCCACCGTCATCTTGTCCGACTGCTTAAGCGCATCTAACTGCAAGCGCTTCTTCGTCTGGACATGGGCGGGGTAGTACTTTGCCGTAGCAAGGCGGTGTACTGCTCCCAGCCGAACTCTGGGTTGGCCACATGCTCGGCCCTCACCAGCTTCCACCAATCGCCCGCCCGCCCCCTTCAGGTAGAAAGCAGCTAAGCGCACCTTGATCCCAGCAGGGACATCAAGGGTCTCGAAGGCGGTCTCCAGCTCGGAGATGTACGCCTCAAGCTTGGCGGGATCGGTCTCCCCCTTGAAGTGAGCGGGTCGAAGATCTGCAGACTCTTCACCCAGTTTGGTTCCCTAGGCTGTGGCGGTGGAGGTGGTGCACCCACACCAGGCTGATAGCCCATGTGCCCTAAAGCGGCAGCTACGATCTCTGCGATCGTCTGCCCTCCAGGTATCCCTGGAATATCCTCACCCCGGCCGCGACCTCGGCCTCCTCTAGGGCGTCCTGCCATCTGAACAAGCATAACTTACATTAGATTCGTACTCACCATTGTTTGGTTAGTAAATTTATAACGTCCGTAGACGGTAAAGACAATCCACACTTATTAGTGGTCATCTGACTCTACTCACTCTAACTTCTCACACCCTAACCCAACACTTATTCCTTAACTTATATCCTAACTCGGTGGTTACTCATGTCCGGTATTTCTTGATCAGAGCGTAACTACGCTCTGATACCACTTTTTGTAACACCCCATCCAAAGCCTATCGTGGTTATCGCAATCTGAACACTTAATCGAAAACGTCGCAGCGGAAATAAACAACACTGGACCTTGCCACGGTCTGATCGTTAGAATATACCGGCTTAATATATTACAATACTTATCAAAATACTTATCCAACTCAAACATCAACATCCACAATCCCACACCAACCGAGTACTAGTATCTCAAACGTAATCTCAAACTTACAACAATTTAATATCAACAGTCGGGTGCACAGGCGCAACCCGAACTCAAAATAAAGTCCCCCACCTAAGTCTAACCGCTCCTACTCTCGTAGTGCGTCCTCATGGGCCTCTTACCTGCAAGTGTAAAAATAGCCCCCGAGGGGTCAGCACGAATGCTGGTACACCCTCTCATGGCCCCCAAGCTAACGGGGCTACGACGACTAATTGTCGATAGCATGGAAATTGATTACATACACAAACATAATATGAAGTGCAATAACAATAACCACAGATGAACATATATAGTTCACAAGCAATGAACGACTCAAGCGTTCCCTTAACAAGTGGGTTAGTAACCCCCTCCTTAGTCCTCATTTCCTTAATCTCAGTTCCTTACCTTACCTTAATCTTAATCTCAATCTTAATCTTAATCTCAGTATACAAACCTTTCCTGGAAGGGATTGGTTGTAGCTTAATTCGAACCTGGGATTTAGGTGATCCCACCGCACCATCTTAATGCCACCTACTCTGGACGGGAGTCCAGCGTAGCTGAGCCGGCAACCGGCCCTAGGCTACAAGTCCGAAGACAAGTCCTTAAGCGGAGGGCGGATCTGATTCAGATACCGTCCCCCTTTTCACTTAGCATGCATGACCGGAGATCGGTCCCGGGTTTCCTCACTCAAGTTCCAGTTAGTAGACATCTTAAACACCATGTGCTAGCTAAGCCTTAACGGGCATTAACCAACAACCATCAACTTAACTCTTATTCTTAACTCAGTAAGTACTAAACTTGGTTAGTAACAATCTCAATCTCGCGGTTAGTGTAAATATAACACAATCACAACGAGAAAATATAACCGGTTGCATGCTTTATCTTGTTTTAGTCATAGCAAATAAACAGATAGCACACAAGCCGAGGGACACCTCGTTAGCAAGCAGGTCACGAAAAGGATTGTACCGTTCACCGTCGATCGTTGTTTGTTTAAACTTCTTCGGGGTCCCAATTCACAAACCTAAAACATTCATTCATTTTTAGGTTATTAGTTATTTGCACCTTACTTAACTCACTTAGTCCCTAAGGACTTCCATTCAATAACCTCTCAAGTCTTATCACTTAGTCTTACAACTTAACTTTAAACATTAAAACTTATACTTAATCTTAACTTAATTCCTTAAGTTCTTAGGGTCCCAATCATTACTACCCTACCAGGGCATACCTCATTACCCATTACCATTCTTAGAATTTGAAATTTTTTTTTTTTCTAATTGTTAGGGTTGACCGAGACCACCGACCGACCCTACCCCTGGGTCGGTCCATTACAGAACTCTTCCGTCTCTTGAAACCCATCCGACCGACCCAGAGCTAGACCGACCGACCCAAACCTCTGGGTCGGTCCCTTACAGAACTCATTTTTCCTATATTAAACCTTGCCGACCGACCCAAAGCTAAGCCGACCGACCCAAACCCCCTGGGTCGTCCAGTTCCAGAGGCATTCCGGCTGGCTTAACATGGCCCGACCGAACCAACACTGGGTCGACCCTGGTCGGTCCCCTACAGAACCTTCCTCTTAAATTCCTCTTTCAATTCCAAACTCTCCTCAATGTCCTAATAGGTCCAACACCATCTTGGCACCTTAAACCACCTTAACCCTCCACCAACTCATTAAAACACTTCCAAGATCTTCTCAACATTACTCATTCCTTACAAACTCCAACACTTAGCACTTTTTTCCTACTTTCTCACATGCATTCCTCCAAGAATTTCATTAACCAAATGCTCCTCCCTTAAGAACTTGACCACACCATGTACAACACTTCCCAGCCTATTGCATTTATCAACCTTCCTTAGATTCTATACTCTATTTCTCACCTAAACCTTTCAAAGTTTCACACTCACTTCCATCAATTACATTATTCCTTCTTCTTTTATCAACATTTACCTAAGTCCTAAATACTCAAATACACTCTCTTGATTTCTAAATCCTTCCTAGTAATGCCTAAGTCATTATGTCCTTAGAACACCTTATTCTCACCCTTTTCATCAAGACAATCTCTAGAACATCCTAGTACTTCCTTAGTCATTAAATTCCCTTAGGATATCTTAAACACTTAAACTCTCCTTTAAATTTTGCCATGGGTTCTCTAGTATATACTTATATTAATACTTCCTAACATATGGTTTTTCTTCCATAAAACAAACCATACCACACAAATCTTATCACTATAGTCCTAGAACACCCAATTTACACCAAAACCACATCATCATATTAATGCTTAAACTTAAAATGCTTGGCACTTAGGCCCTTAAAAACAATAATACTTAACCACTGAATTTCCACATATATTTGCCTTCAACCTGCCGAATACACTCAACAAGGCTCCCATTGAAAAAAATGCTTCTTGTACTTCACATTTATATTCTAAACTATCTCTTTTCTCATTTGCTCCTTAGTCACAAGTTCACAAGAATAGTCATTGTTTTTCCTAGGTTTTATAGCACCTTCCAATATAAACTCTACACTAAACTCATCATATACCCACATCTCATTCCCTTAAACAACAAAACACCTTAAGGTAAGTAATTTACCTTGTTTTCTCACAAGCTTAAAAGCTTTCCTCCTTAGGTTTTCTTTGTTCAATCTCGGTCACCAATGTGATTCTCCTTGCCAATGTTCTAACCAATATCCAATGACTTCCATGAGTACTAGATAACCATTAACCCTAAGGAACAAACCTAGGTTTAAAAATATGTTTTAAGGTATTAATGTGATTGTTTTACCTTGGTTCTCAAGACAACTTGGATGTGAAGCAAGAAGGACCTTCTCTCTCCTTTGAAGAGTAGAAACAAGCTAGGACAAGGCATAAACATGGAGTCCCATGAGTATATATTTCGGTCAAGTGAAGAAAATGGTGGAAACCTATATTTTCTTACACTTTCTTTACCTTAAGAGAATGGAGATGCCAATGGAGTCTCCAAACTTGAATTTCCTCCTCTAATGGTGGTTTGACTTGGCACCAAAATGAAGCTCTTGACGTTTTGAAAAGATAGAAAGGAGGAGCTTGAGCTAACTAAGAAGAATATGAATATGTATTTGTTTTGGATTTGGAGCTAAAATGAGCAAGATGTGTGCAAGAGAAGGTGGAGCTAGCATGGAGAGGAGCTTCACGTTAATGGAGAAGAGAAAGAGAGCAAGAAAACCGTGTGAACAAGGAAGAATGAGGAAGTTAGGAGAGAGAATCACTAAAGGTGAGATATATGTAAAAAGGTGAATAGTACTTTAGGCTTTAAAAGACTTATTTGCTTTCTTAATTACTTAATGAGTCATGAAGGTGGTGACTCACCTCCTAAGAAACCGGCCCCCTTATAGTAATGAGGGTAGTTTAGTCTTTGTTGACCAAATGTCTCACTTATATAGACTTATGTTATAAACTAGCTTAATAAATTCACTATTCATCAAAAACAAGGCACATTGTTGTGAAATTTTTGATTTCCCATTGATATAGACCTCCAAATGTGATACTATATAGTACACATATTATTAAAGAGTAATGATGGACATTTAGCCATTCAAAACTCATTTACAAGACAATTTTTTCAAAAACGTGCTTTAAGACTCCTTAAAGCACATTTGTGTTTTAACTTGTTTTCAAGCTTGGTTTTTTGGTAGTTGACTTAAAATGACCATTAGGATATACTAAGGTCTTGGAACAATATTTGGGTACTCTCCCATGTCTCTCCAAGCTTAGAGCACGTTTTTGCTTAAACTGCTCTTTTTGGTGTTTCCTTATACTTTCTTTGGTTAGAAATGTTTCTTAATGTTTCTGAGGCATTATTTAGCCTTCTTATCTCTTGGTTTATCATTTAAACACCATATCTAAGTTTGGGGTATTTCACTAGGATGATTTCTTGCTTCAAGACTTGAAAGATTTAACTAGGAAATTACATTAAAATGGTGTTAGAACTTGATACACCATTAATGGAGCTTAAAGCTTCAAAGAATTAACTTAGCAAAGGAAGAAGAGAAGATAGAGCAAGAGAAGGATAACTTACCACTCGGTTATGTGGTAAGGAAATGAATGGACACTCACGTATGTATTAAGAAGCAAGAACAAGGCTGAATAAAAATGGGAATTATTGGTTTGTCATATGTCATTATTTTATGTTGATTTGTTTAATTTGACTTCAAAAATCTGATCACAATTGTCTCCTAAAACCCCTTGTTTTACTGTAATGGAGAGGGCATTAAATGGATGATTACTAAGCCTAAGTTATAGGCAATCAATCAAGACAATTTTCTAACATTAAATGAGATTAATTATTGAATCTATTCTTGTCTTTCCATGCAGGTGATCGGCTGCAATGGAGCACATAGGCAGCTCCTAACTCAAGTAGTGTTGTGGCTAAATGAATGGTAGGAGGCCAATCAAGACTCATTTTATTCTAGGCCTTTGATTAGGCTTAGTTAATTATTGTTTTAATTTGATCATTAGCAGCAATAATTACTCCATATCTCCTGCATGTGAATCGGCAGCCACAAGTCTAAACCTTGGGCTATTTATTAGTTAATTGTCTTACTATAAAGACTAGCTCTAGCCTAGTATTTTTTAATGACATTATTTTCCATGCTAATCTTCTTGTGGTTTCCTTGCAGGCACACGGTTAATGTAGGTCTATAGGCTGGATTATTTGACATAATATAACATATGTTTATGGGAAATGAGTCACCATTCATAAGTCAATTTTTGATGCAAAACTAGCCAAAATAGGCCTTAAATGGCGCCCAACATGGAGGTAAAATGGGACTGATTTTTCATTTGATTTTTGTTACACTATATTGTACTAAGATCATACTAATATGTGTAATAGGTTCCAGCATTTAATTGGTACATTTATTATGGTAAAGGTGAAAGTTTTAAGGTAAACATGCTGATTTTAGGTACCTTTTTTATCCCAAAATCGCCCCCACTTGTGCTATGAATTTAGTACTGCAATCAATTGATTTAGATGTTCAATTTATCCCCTTTTAAGATTATCAACTCGTGGCTCCTCAAAAAATTCAAGGTAATTGTGTAGAACGCGTTTTTGTGACACCCGAAGGTGCGTTTTTGTGCTTTAAGAATTTTCAAGGAAATAATTAGTCGCTATGAGTTCCAAGTGTTTATTGACATTGTTTATATCCAATAATAATATGTTAAGGTGTTACATTGAGTTATATGGGGTTATATAAACTTGTAACTCAATTTTCGGGCTAACGGGGCACTCCCGGGGCAAAAAGGAACGTTAAGAAATCCATCCGGGCACTTTGTTAATTTTTGTGGAAGTAGCTCAAGAAACCTCTTTGGAATAATGAATATTGGTGATAGGAACTCTTAGAATGATTTATATTGGAGTTCGTGCCACTTCGGTACCTCTCCTGGGCACTCCCGGGCCTTTATGAGGCCCACATCGGGAACTTCCGAGAACTTTGCCTTTAATTGAGAATTTATCTTGAGAGCTTCATCTCAAATGTTCATTAGAGTGTTATTGTATATTTAGAACAAAGTGTAATGCTTTACTTTATTTAATAAAGTATTTCCGGGACTTTCGGGTCTTAAGGGGCCTTTAAGGGAACTCCCGGGTATATTGTATTTTCACTTAGTTCTAACTGAGAACTTGTATCTTAAAGGTCATAAAATGATCCCTGATTAACTTCTTATGATGTTCATAGCTTATATACTTTTTTTAGCTTAAGGTCGGGCTTTAACGCTCGTTTTTGACCTTAAGAAGTTTGGTGCGTTTTAACGCCTAAACGTTTATATATTTTTCTCAGGGTTTAATAATCCCTTAAATAATATTTATTTATCATTATTTAATTATTTAAGGTTAGGGGTATTCTCAAAATCACTTAGATAAATTTACTAACTACATTTCCTAGTTAACATAAGGTCAAATCTACCATTTCACTAGTTCACCACGGCAATATATTGCACATATGCTTAAACACATATAAACATATCAAGATGAGTTTAAGGTGTTTTATATCTTGTTTTAGCAAAGGTAAGGCCTTTTTTGGCCACACACTTTGAGGAAAATTCCACAGCTTCTAAATGTGTTCTAACAGCAATATAATGATTGGTTAGGTTCCAAACTTGAACTAACCATAAGGATAATCATAAGTCATTAAAACCTAGATTTTTAACCTCAAAATCTTAAGGATCTCCCAAGATGTTCTCGGCCCTAATTCCCACAGAAAGAAGGCATCAAAACACTCCTTAAACTAAGCTATAAACAGCCAATGATCAAGGTAGAAAAAGCTAGGGTTTACCTTGATTAAAATGGCTTAAAATGGAGTTTAAGCTTGAAATTAGACACCAAATGAAGTGGTTGCAATTGCTACTGATCAAGCATGATAAATGGAAGATTATCAGCCAATAGAACAACATAATTCAACCGGATTTGAAGTAAAGAAGGAATTAAGTGCTTAAAGAACATTTTACCTTAATTAGGTCTTAGCTTGCTTCCCCCCTTTCTATTGAGTTTCAGCCAAGTTTGGGACCTTCCCTTTGAACACCAACTCGTGCTAGATTAGTGGATGGAATTGGTTGGAAGTTAGATCAATGAAAGAGGAAGGAAAGATGAAGAGAATGACATATTACATGTTTTGAATGTTTACCTTATGCCATGGGAGTTGCTCTTTGAAGTTGGCTGGTTCTTGCACTTACCAAGGCTGGAAGGGAGCTTTTGGAAGCTGGATAACTCGTTGCTACAGGGGGTAATGAAGAGAAAGGCTGATTTTGGCTTTTAAGGTAAGTTTTATACTTTATGTATAATAAATGGTGATTCATCACTTTAAGAAGATATTTTGATATAAGTGCAAGGTTGCACTCTCATCCATTCCTTTAGGCTGCCTCTTATCAGTCCAAGGGGTCAATGGTCAACATTGACCAACTTAGTCAATTAAGACTTAATTTGCACTATTTGGTACTATTCACAAACCAATGCACATATTTCTGATTTTTTTTTGGAAAACTTTTAATTAGGCATTCTAATGTGGTAAATTATGTCACATTAGTATTTTAATGGTAATGAAGGCCCTAAAACCAAATCAAAACTCATTTAGAAGACAATCTCATAAAAACATGCTTTAAGAGTTTTGAAGCACACTTTGTGTCTTGAGGTGTTTCTAATCTTGGTTTTCTTTGAGAATGGTTTTATTATGTTCATGTATGAGTTAGTATGTTTATGAATTAAATTTGGATCCTAAGGAACTCTTTTGGGCACATATTTGCCCTAAACGTCAAAGGGTGCAATTCTTGCTTTATATTGACCATTATTGTTTAAATTGGTTTTAAGGCATGTTTAGGCCTTAATTCATTTGATTAGATGTTTAATAAATGTTTTATTAGTTAGGAGTATTTCAAAGCAACACTAGCATTAGGTTTTTTTTTCGGGCTAAGAGTCTTATTTGGTGGTATCGAAGGTGGGCCTTAATTGATGGGCCACGATTGACTTTGGAGCAGCAATTGTTTGTGAAGTTTTGGAAACATAAGAAAGGAGGAAAAATATGTGTTTTTGCTAGGATTCAACCGTAACAATGCAGGCTTCATGAGTAAGACATCCTCCAGTGGACTATGACAGTTTCACATGGTACAAACACAGCAAGTATTAATAAGTGACTTCTGACTTATGCAAAAATGGATGTTTAAAAAGAAATAATAACTAGATGAGCTAAATGTAATGAAACCCAGAAACTTGTAAAGAATAGAATAAATGAAGTAATGTACAAATTGTATTTTGACATATGTATATTTTTTTTGTTGAAATTATCTCCCCTCTTTTTTTAATAATAATAATACGTACATAACTAATGAAATAATACTAATAAAATGGTGGTTAAAATACAAACGAGTGCAATACAAATGGAAGTTGAATTACATATGTACGAGTAGCGGTGAATAATATAGAATAAACAAGTAACAAAATAAAATAAGATCAAAGGAAAATTAAACGGATTAGCAACAAACCGAAATATAGCCATATGAATAATAATAGCAAAAGTGCAAAAATAAATACACTACAATATAATGGCCAAATAAAGTAAAGGCTATAAGACAATTAAAATAGCAAAAAATAGGATAAAAAATGAATAATAAACGAAATGAAAATAATTGAAAACTGAATATAGTAACATGACATGGTAAAATATGGAAATAAAACAAAAAAAAAGATGGGTTTAAACCTTATTATTATTGGAAATTCATTTTCAAAAAACTGTGTTTTTATGAAATGTTTTGAAAATGGTTTAAGATTTTGGTCATAAAACGATGGTTTTGTTTTGGCAACGCACGTTAATACGTTTTGGAAGAAAGCGACGACCCCCCCTTATTATTTTTTATTATTTTGGAATTTGCTTTATTGGGTGAGAATTTTTGGTGTTTACAGGAACCACCATCAGAAATAATTGCCCTAGGAACTTTGAATCTGGTGAAGATGTTTTTCTTGAGAAATTTGAGGACTGTCTTGGCGTGTGTAGAAGGGCATGAAATGGCTTCTACCTACTTGGATACATAGTCCATAGCGACCAGAATATATTGATGTCCTTGAGATGGGGGAAAGGGACCCATAAAATCTATCCCCCAAAATCAAATAACTCGACTTCCAAGATGTTGTTCAAAGGCATCACGTGACGTCGAGAGATATTTCCATCCTTTGACACTATCACACTGTCAGACAACTTGTAAGCATCATGCAGACAATGTAACTTGCAGTGTTGAAAACAAACCTGATTCTAGAACCTTAGCAACCGTTCGGGTGGAGCCATGATGTCCACATTCCTCCCTTGAGTGACAAAGATGTAGGACTGACGTGGCCTCACTTTCAGGAATACATCGTCGGTGACCCCATCAGCACATACCTTAAAAGGTAAGGGTCCGAGCAGAAGTGTTTGATCTGGGAGAGAAATCTCTTCTTTTGCTGAGAAGAGATACCATGAGGGCACTACTACTTCCGGAGGCCAGGTAGTTTGCGATGTCGGCATACCATGGTTCTTCAGTACTCACACGTAATGCAGCGAACAATTCAACCGTTTGCAAAAAGTTTTCTTGTCCACTAAATCCTCTACTTGCTGGATACTGGACACCATCTCATCCAAAAAATATTCCCAAATGGGAACTCCATCATATGGCCTCTCTATGCGAGAGAGGTGATCAGCTACCCCGTTGTGGCACCCTTTCTTGTCCACAACTAGCACATCAAACTCTTATAGTAGTAAGATCCAACGCAGCAATCTCGGTTTGGTGTCTGCTTTTGTAAACAGGTACTTCAGGGCAGAATGGTCAGTATGAATAATCACCTCGCTGCCTAATAAGTATGAGCGGAATTTGTCGAGGGCGAAAACGACGGCGAGAAGCTCTTTCTCTGTGGTTGTATAGTTCTTCTAAGCATCCACAAGAGTTTGCTTGCGTATGTGTTGATCCACATACCTTGTCTTTACTTTGATAGAGAGCGGGCCCCACAGTGTAGTCACTAGCGTCGCACATGATCTCAAAGGGGAGAGACCAATCAGGGGCGAAAACTACAGGGGGCGGAGATCATCTTTTCTTTGGATGATCTTGAAGGCCTCTAAACATTCCTCGGTGAAGTCGAACTTTTTATCTTTTACCAATAGATCACTCATAGGCTTTGCTATCTTGGAGAAATCAGCAACGAATCTGCGGTAAAAGCCAGCATGACCGAAGAATGCTCGAACTTCCTTGACTGTGGTTGGAGGAGGGAGCTTCTTTATGATTTCGACCTTGGCCTGGTCCACTCCAATACCAGTTTTGGATACTCGATGTGCCAAAACTATGCCCTTCTTTACAATTAAGTGGCATTTCTCCCAATATAACACCAGGTTAGTATCTTCACACCTAGTTAAGATCAGATCTAATTGCTGCAAACAATAATCAAAACTACGGCCATAAACACTGAAATCATCCATAAAAACTTCAATACTTTTTACAATGAAATCAGAAAAAATGCTTGCATGCAACGTTGAAAGTGGCAGGGGCATTATAGAGCCCGAATGGCATTCCGGTGTAGGCAAAGTATCGTAAGGACAGGTGAAGGTAGTCTTCTCCTGGTCCTCGGGTGCAATTGGAATCTGAAAGTAACCCAAATAACCATCCAGAAAACAATAGAATTCTTGCCCCGCTAGTCTTTCCAACATCTGATCAATAAAAGGTAGGGGAAGTGGTCTATTCTGGTGGAAGAATTTAACTTCCTATAATCGATACACATACGCCACCCCGTTTTTTTTCTTTGAGGGATCAACTCCCCTTTTTCATTTGGGACCGCTTCTATCCCACCCTTTTTGGGTACCACCTGCAGGACTAACCCACGGACTATCAGAGGTAGGGTAGATAATACCAGCATGTAATAATTTTAGAACCTCAGTTTTGACAACCTCTTTTAGGTTGAGGTTCAACCTCCTCTAACATTGCCTTATGGGTTTGTGGTTTTCTTCCATGCAAATACGATGGGTACAAAAACTAGGGTCAATCCCTTTTAAATCCGCCAAACACCAACCTATGGCTCTCTTGTGATTTCCTAAGACTTCTAACAATTTGACTTCTTGTTCAAGAGAGAGAAGCGAGGAATAATCACAGGGAGGGAATTGTTACCTAATAGAAAGGCATATTTCAATTCAGACGGAAGTTCCTTAAGTTTTACATCTGGTGGTTGTTCTATGGATGGTGTAGATCTTTGAGGCGGGCGGTCTAGTCTCTCTAGTGGTGGTCGATAGATAGGATTTTTCCTTATACCATTATCCAGTTGGTTGACGATGGCATTGACTTCCTTTATTGGAGACTCTTCAATGGATGACATTAAAACTTGCTCTAAAGCCTCCAACTCGTGAGGTTCAGCAGAAGGTATGGAAAATACCTCTTCATCATCTAGAATTTCATTCTCGCCACCATCTACGGAAGACCAACACAACAAACAGTATGGGCAGAGACACTCTTCTTTACCATCTGGGCCATATTGAACTCAATCTTCTCATCCTCGAAGCGGAAGGTGACCTTGCCATCATAAACATCTATGAATGCTCTTGCGGTACTTAAGAATGGTCACCCGAGGATCAAGGGGACTTTAGTATCCTCGTTGATATCCAGAACGACAAATCGGCAGGGAAGATGAATTTATCTACTCTAACCACCAACTTTACTTTCCATCACACCCATGGTTTGATTGAGGACCGGTCTGCCAATTGGAGAGAGAAGGAAACTGGCTTCAGTTGACTACCACGGATCCTTGTGAATATGGAGTATGGCGTGATGTTGATGCTTGCGCCAAGGTCACATAAACCATGGCCTCTGCCAACATCACCTATGAAGCAAGTACGATTAGTACTCCAGGATCCTTCTGTTTGGGTGGAATTGCACGTACTAGGGCCGCCGAACATTCTTCAGTAAGAGTGACCATCTCCAACTCATCCATTTGCCTTTTGTTGCTCATTAATTCCTTGAGGAATTTAGCATAAGTGGGCATCTGTCTTAACACATTTAATTTACTTCAACAAATAATTGCATTATTAAAACAAAAATAAAGTTTGATTACTTACTTGTTTTAAGGTTGTACAGAGGGGGAGCTAGGAGAACTGCTTTGGTGATGGGCTGGGAAAGTACTGGTACAAATCCAATAACAGATTTAGAAGACCTGACAAAGAAAAGTAAAGATTGTTATACACAATAACAAAGAAATTAATTAATAAGACTAATACGATTCTAGAAAAAATTCGGCATGACCTTTGCGTAATCGTGTTAATCCCATGCTTATCATTAAGTATTCACCAACATCTTATTTACCACGACAAATAAATTCCACAATTGACAGCAACCATCCTTATTCACAATCACTCAATATTAACCACAACCACATTTTCGCAATAATTAATTAAACAAACCAAGAGAAAAATAGATGAAGATGTTACCTTTTCACTCTTACTCCACAGTAGAAGAAATGAGGAAGAAGAAGTAGAGACCACCCCAATTACTGCAGACAGCGGGGAAGCAAGGAAATAATATTAGGGGGGCAAGAAATCCATTATTGTAAGCATTATCATATTAAGAAAATAAAAAGAGAAAAAAAATAGATGAAGATGTTACCTTTTCGCTCATTCTGCACAACAGAAGCAATGAGGAAGAAAGAGACATAGAGACCACCTCAATTACTGCAGCAGAGCGGTGAAGCAAGGTAATAATATTAGGGGGGGAAAGAAAACCCATTACTACAAGCATTATCATATTAAGCACGTATATACTGCAATGTAATGGGAGAACATAGATGTTATAAAGTTATAGATCTTACCACTTTATTAATGTGAAACTTGAAGTTAATTTTTAAATAGTTTGAGAATTAAGAACAAATGATTTGTAGTTATTCTTTTTCTGTTCATAGTAGTTTTATTTACCATTTCAATTTATATGAATTTAAGTAATAAATTTGTTATATATGAATTGTTTTAATACCGTACAAGCTGCTCGCAGTTTAAAGGCGTTTAATTAATATCTGTTTCAGCTCTATTTATTTATTTTTACTGTTAGTGTGCTGCTTGTTATGCAGTATATCTCCTCTGTTTTATTTGAGTTAACATTTTTTGGTTACATTTTTCTTACTTCCCACGCTCTTCTTTCTCTTATAAAGGTTGTAATTTTTTCAAGGCTCTTTGCGTAAAAAGTAATACAGTATACCAGTATTACTTTGATTTCAGCACCGAATTAGTCGTATCAAATTTGTCTAAAAGAACATATTAAGCTAGTTTTTACAGGATTTTTTAATTAATAGTCGATTTTTTACAGGAATTATGAAAAATTATAATAGTCAACAACATATATACATATGAATTCAAACTTTTTCATGTCAACAAACGACTTATATATGGTTTATGATATTGGTATCATGTAGTCATTATGTAATGAATTCAACATATAACATTTAGATCTAATTAGTTTTGTAAAAATATTCATATACATAAATCTATTAAAACTTGTTTTGAATTATAGACTTGTTCATTGGATCTATATAATGAAAAGTTAAAACTTATAGTGTGGAAAAAATTATAAATTATAAAATGGTATATAATACTTGAACTAAGTTATTTTATATAGTAGATGTTTATATGCCTTATTTGTATATTTATTTGCTATTTTTAGTTTTTAATATCTTTCATAGTTCATAGTCATGTTTATAATTCTAGTTCTATATTTATATAAATAAATTTATCATCCGTATCATTAACCCCGTTTTATCCGTATCCGTACTTCCGTATCGCATACTTCAGATGGCCCGTACTAAACTCCCGTACCGTTTTTTACAACTTTGGCTTGTATGCAGAGGGCACAAACAACAAAAATATCAACTCGGCATTTTTATCGAACACCTTATATGCACAACTATTTATACTTGTTCAATAATCTATCTATATTCAAATTATGCCACACAACTAAACTAACATTCAATAACTATATTACAACTAGTTATTCAATCAACAAGACAATAATTAACATATTTCGAAGATCGAATTCGGAAATCGAACCTAGGGTTCCCGCAGCTTTCTCGATCGACACCTGCGACCACCTGGCGGAACGACTGGCGACGGAGACGGCGGCGAAGAACGGTGGCGTGACGAGGAAGAAGACGGTGGCGGTGGTGGAGCAATCGCAGGCGTCAGCTACGGGGAAATCACCGTCAAATCGCCATCGCTGCTTCGTTCTCTCGAGTTTACAAAGAGAATGAAGAGGAGAATGACGGAGTGCTCGATTTGGGGAAAAAAAAGACCCTATCGCAGCGGTTCCTACTAAGAACCGCTGAGATAGGTCAGTAAAAAAGACCTATCTCAGCGGTTCTTAGGAGGAACCGCTGCGATAGAGTTTTTTTTTTAAAATGACCCTACCGCAGCGGTTGTAAGTAACAACCGCTGAGATAGGTTTGCGCGATTTTTAAAAACGTTTATCTCAGCGGTTGTTTTTACAACTGCTACGGTAGGGGCGCTGCGATAGACCATTTTTTTACTAGTGACTGGTCCGGACCAGTGGTTCGGACAAGTCAAAGGAGCGTCCGTGTCTTGTCCGCTCAAACGAAGCCGGACAGGGCAAGTGTGTCCGCGGAAACAGGGCCGGACAGAGGGCGGACGTGAGGAGTTTGTCCGTGGAGTTATGGCCGGACAAAGGCCGGACGGACTTGTGTCCGTGTGATGTCCGGTGCTATTTGGCCTGACAAGAAGGAGACGTCCGTGGCCTGTCGGTGGATAAAAGGCCGGACAGGAATGAGACGTTCAGGGAAATAAGCAAGGACACAAACGCGGACGCCTCTAAATGCAACCCAGATCCAGAATTAATGCGACAGACTTCGGTGCTGTTTATCTACTTCTACTTCTTTGTGGTGCCTACAGACATATTTATCTACCCGATCGGCAATATCAGGTGCCGGCCGACAGTCCTGAAATTCCTCACGCGTTGCGCCGTCCCACTGCACTCCTTGAATTCCTCACGCGTTATTCCCTCTGTCTTCTTCCTCCTCCCTTTTCTTCTATATTAACCCAGTACTTCTTCATAAAAAAGAACAATCCTTTCCATAATCCATTGCTCACACCACAATACGTACCACTATGATCCATTCCATCCTCTTATCCCCCACTTCTCCATTTTATCTTCTTTCTTCATTCATTAGTCTTACGCTGTTAGTTTCCAGAGAACCAACGAGAAGTCGATTGGCCATCTGTTCGTTCTCCTTCGTTGGTTCCAACTATTTATTTCTTATGTTTATTTTTACTGTATAATTATGTGTGATTAATAAACCTAGCCTCCCGGGTTAGGAAGCGAGCCTATTTTATATAATTGTGTTATGTAAGCTATCCGTATAATTTATCTAAGTAGTATTTTGATTCTTGTCCTTAATGCGCTTTAATCTTCTTGTACAATTATTAAAGTGATATTTGTAGTTCTTTGTTAAAACGTAGTGCTGAGACAAGGTTCTAGACACAGGAAGTCAAAACGGGTTAACGACAAGAAGCGTATCTCGCCTATAGGTTAATCTGTCTCCAATAGGAATTGTTAATAATGCGATTAATTTATATAAACTTGAGCAAGGATTGCGCTTGTTGTTTAAATTAGTCAGGGTTTATTGTACAGGGGCCGGTCAATAAACTAATTAAGATTCCTGAGTTTATTGCTAAAGTGGAAAAGTTATATTGATATAATTGGATAAAATAGGTGAGCAGAACAACCCGGGATGCTTCTTTTAAAACAAAAAGATTTACAATTTCTATTTCTTTTCTGTTTTGATTAATTGTTTTTATTATTGTCTTATGAGTTAGCTGTTAATCACACTCTCCCTAAAAATGATAAAATCTATTTAATAGAAATCTCAGTCAATTTACTACACTATCAGTTATCCACAGCGAGGTCCCCAAGAGTACGACAACCCACAATCCACTATTCCGCAAAACGATAGGTACACTGCCTAAGTGGTAGAAGTAGTCACATATTTCTTCCAACAAGTTTTTGGCGCCGTTGCCGGGGGATCTCCGACACGGTTAATTGATAGTTTTTAATTTTATTGAGATTTCTGTTTAGTTTTTTTATTTATTTCTGTTTTATTTTTTTTCGCTTCATTTAATTTTGTTTAAATTCTACTTACTTTTTATTTTAGCTATTTAATTTTATCTCTTTTTTGTTTCGTATTAGTTTTTCTATTTAGTTATTTTTGCTTTTGTGTTTATTTTCTATTTTTAGTTCTATTCTACTTGGTATTTTTATTTTTGTTTTTGTAGGATAGTTACTAATTATGGAGAGTGGCTACGATGAGGTGAGAAGATTATTGATTGATTTGTAATGGACTCACATGCAAGAGGAAATATCCTCATATCAAGGTTGGTCAAGGATTATCAACCACCTCAACAATCGAATCGAGAGCCGTATTGGTGGGAAGGCAACCAGGCTAATACACAGTACAAAGAAGCTCAGTTGGGATATGACTACTTCAATCAGAATGAACAGCAGTATACACAAGGGCCAGACGAATTTTTCCCGAGTCAGGCCAAGCCGCGAGAAGAGATTCCAGTGGTGACTCCAAGGAGCAAAGATCGATTCGAGCCAGATATTATTGAAGCTACAAGTTCTGATGAGGAGATAAGGAAACTTATCAGGACATTTTTCTCCGACGCTTAGTTGGAGCAAATGTCTGAGAGTTACAATTCTCCTCCATCTCCATCCCCAGCACAAGAGGAGCAATTAAAATTTGAAGATATTTTGTCTAAGCCAGACCGCGAGCTAGAGGAGGGTTATCCTATTGAGCCTCACCAACCAGGAGAGGAAATTTACATCCTCGAATCTGAGGAAGGAACACCACTACCACCAGTCTCTCATCATCTCTCACCCTGCCTCCATAAGCCTCAACAACAAGAGGAGGATGTTTACATCCTCCAATTTAAGGAAGAAAAGTCATCACCCCCCCTGGTCTTCTATTAGAACTCCGTTACCGGCAGTACCTCCTCAAACACCAGGTTTTGTGGAGTATTTATTTTCCTATTTTATTTGCCAAGGTGACGTTCTGTTTTGATCCAGGTGGTTTGTTTCTAATTACTGCTAACTTCGTTTTCCTGGCAAAGCTGTTGTCTACCTTTATTTTTGATCCAGGATAACGAAGCGGTAGTCTAGCCAAAGACTATAAATACGGGCAGCTTACTGGGAGGCAACCCAGTGGTTAAATTTTATTATCCTACTATTTTTGTTTTATGTTTTGTTTTCCATATTATTCCTATATATGTTTTTATATATATTAAAAAAAGAGAGGAGAGAGAACGAGGAGAATTAACTTGAGTTCTTCTTGCTGTTTAGAATATTCATTACAGGAACTTCATGCACATTCCTACAGCTGAACTCAAGTGTGGGGGAGCTACTCTGAACACTCTGCGAACTCTGGGCAGTACATTCTCTTTGTTTTGCACTTCAAATTTTTACATACTCCCTACTGCTTTGCATTGTGTGAGGAACTCTGGTAGATTGCATGCCCTCGTTAATTTAATTCTTCCTACGCAATGAGGACATTGCTCCAATTTAAGTGTGGGGGAGGACTCTCTTCTCTGTTGCTCGTCTTAAGTCTCTCTTTATTGACACATTGCTTAAAATGCTTAATCTCTCTGCTTATCTTGTGTTTGTTCAAATTCAATATCGTGGACCCTTTATATGTGGGTTGTTCTCTTTAAAAACAAATACTGTTATGAATTGTGGGATAATTGGTACAAAAATTTAAAATTTTGATTGCTTTTGAGGAGCATTTTTTATGCGGTGTGACCAAATGATCTGCAATGGTTGGATTTTTATTGCTCAGGGGTTCTTTCTGTCTTCTCTCTTAGGGATTGCTAAGGGGTGCTTCTCTGTCTAAAATATATACAAAAAAATAATAAACAAGGGACTTGCGAGACACCATTGGTAACCAACAAAGAGAGTTGAGTGTTCTTAAATACAAAGGCTTGAAGCCTAAATATTATCTTCTCATCTCTTATGCAAAAGTAAAACAAATGCATAAATCTATTTTTCCTTTTGTTTTCTCCTCAATGCCCATTCTTGAGGGAAGTTGGCCGTGGTAAAAGTTCTCAAAAGTCACCTTAACTAAAGAAGCATTGAAGTACTCCGGATCATACCCCGAAACTCTATATTTTATTTTTACCCGGAGCACACCTATGCCACCAGTAGGTGATGATTCACACACCTCAAAAGTTTAAAGATCATGTACTGTTCACCTCTTTATCCTACCCTTCATAATAATATTTGTTAGTATTGAGCATTCCCTACCTGCTTGGGTACATGGTTTTGCTTGAGGACAAGCAAAAGGTAAGTGTGGGGGTGTGATAAGTGTCCAAATGAGCGTGTTTTAAGGGTGTGTTTCATATATTATATTAGCACTTTTCTTGCTCATTTCTCACTTATCGTATGTTTTTCCTCTAGTTTATGTTTTATTGGTTATCTCACAAATTTATTGGTTAAACATGAGGAAAACCAAGCTAGGAGCAAAGTAGACGAAGAGACGAACGTGTGGGCGCAAACGGATCTTAAATCGGAGCTGAAACGAATATTTTAGAAGCAAACCAATTTTCGTCCGAACCACACTGGTCCGGACCAGTGGTTCGGACAAGTCAAAGGAGCGTCTGTGTCTTGTCCGCTCAAACAAAGCCGGACAGGGCAAGTGTGTCTGCGGAAACAGGGCCGGACAGAGGGCGGACGTGAGGAGTTTGTCCGTGGAGTTATGGCCGGACAAAGGCCGGACGGACTTGTGTCCGTGTGATGTCCGGTGCTATTTGGCCGGACAAGAAGGAGACGTCTATGGCCTGTCCGTGGATAAAAGGCCGGACAGGAATGAGACGTCCGGGGAAATAAGCAAGGACACAAAGGCGGACGCCTCTAAATGCAACCCAGATCCAGAAATTAACGCGACAGACTTCGGTGCTGTTTATCTTCTTCGTTTGCGGCGCCTACAGACATATCTATCTACCCTGTAACACCCCATCCAACATTAACACACTTACAACAAACTGCAGCGGAAACAAGCTTCATCACATTACTTAACTCGCTGGTGTTACACGCCGTTAACCACCCACGTGGCTAACAAGGCTATTACATATACATGTATCGGTCTGATGGACTAGATTCCCGAGCGACTACACATTATTATCTCTTTCCATTAACAACAACAACAACATACACCTTTCGACTGTACCGAGTATTCACAAACTAATGCCGATAACAATTTCGGTCTCACTACACCTACTGTACATATATACTTAAAAGATTACCCATGTACATACGACTACCCCCCCTACTCTCGAACGGCTTCCAGCTCCTTGTACCTAAAAATAGGAAAAAAAGAAAAGGGTGGCCCCCCAGGGGCTCAGCACCTTTGCTAGTATGGTAATCCCGCAGCCCGTATGCTACCGGACCACGCACAACTATCTGTCATCTTAGCATGCGGTTGATTATATTTGAAGAGGGAAAAGTACGAGAATAAGGAAGAATAGAGCATCCGGTTCCATGTGCCTGGAAGGAACAGCTTAGAACAAAGGATATCGACCGGATCAGAGTGTGACCCGGCAAGATGGGTAATTAAATATCCCACTTATATGTAAATGTCAGCCTGGCAATTAAAAAGGAGGACAGGCTGGCAACTCTCGATTTGACGATGTAAAACACTATAAATAGGGGTTCAACCCCACAATGAAACGTACGTTCTCACATTCGACATTACATACTGTTGCATTATCTGCGCGATTCTCTCTCTCTCAAAGCTCGAGCACTCAGTAACAAGGTAACTCGATGAAGTGCAAAGGCCTAGCAGTAGAGTAGGGATCCGATTAGAGATTTAGATAGGAGCTTAGGGAATTTAGGAACTTACTATTTCATTTGGCTCATGCCTTGAAATGTACCATCCGGCCAGTGTGCCTACAGGCTATCATGCCTTGAAATGTACCATCCGGCCATGTGCCTACAGGCTATCATGCCTTGAAATGTACCATCCGGCCAGTGTGCCTACAGGCTATCATGCCTTGAAATGTACCATCCGGCCAGTGTGCCTACAGGCTATCATGCCTTGAAATGTACCATCCGGCCAGTGTGCCTACAGGCTATCATGCCTTGAAATGTACCATCCGGCCAGTGTGCCTACAGGCTATCATGCCTTGAAATGTACCATCCGGCCATTGTGCCTACAGGCTATCATGCCTTGAAATGTACCATCCGGCCAGTGTGCCTACAGGCTATCATGCCTTGAAATGTACCATCCGGCCAGTGTGCCTACAGGCTATCATGCCTTGAAATGTACCATCCGGCCAGTGTGCCTACAGGCTATCATGCCTTGAAATGTACCATCCGGCCAGTGTGCCTACAGGCTATCATGCCTTGAAATGTACCATCCGGCCAGTGTGCCTACAGGCTATCATGCCTTGAAATGTACCATCCGGCCAGTGTGCTTACAGGCTATCATGCCTTGAAATGTATCATCCGGCCAGTGTGCCTACAGGCTATCATGCCTTGAAATGTACCATCCGGCCAGTGTGCCTACAGGCTATCATGCCTTGAAATATACCACCCACCCAGCCAGCATGCCTATAAAAACTAGCAATTTATTATTTCGTAAAAAAGCTTAGAGCAAAGCATAATGATCTTCCATATAACAAAGGGGAGATCTACAAAGCATTTGGAAATCCGGTCGCTCCGGATAAAGCCAAATGAAGAGTGTATGAAACTAACTCGTAAGGAAGTTACTTAAAACATTTAAGGGATGCAAAAGAAATGGTAAAACGCCAAAACATCACCAAAAATAGTAATCCAAAATACAAATATACAAGATTCCTGTGCTAACAAATTGCTATCTAAAAAACATCTATTCCTTAGCAGGCTTCTTTACAGCAACTCTTTGGAAACACTCTCTGCAGAGTTAGATTTTTCAGCAGCTTGACGAAAGCCCGCAACCCCCTGGCGCAGGCCGCTATCGGGAGGAAGGAAAGAAGCTTGACCAGGCCCAAAGACTGTCTCGCCAGGGATACGACCAAACTTCTCAAAGTCTTCAAGAAAGTTGCTCTTCCGGGCAACATTGTCAAACTCCAGCTCATTATACAGATCGTCATCCAGTACTTCCCCCCTCTTCAGGAAGTACTTGGAGATGGCTTGACGACAAATGTTGGTAATCTTCCGGCTCTGAGAGCCGAAAGCCTTTTTTAGATGGGCAATAACAGTTCCTTGTTTCTTCAACTCTTCTTGGGCCTGACGGGCGTAGGCTGTATGTTTGGCAACATCCCCCTCAAGCTGCAACACCTGAGCTCGGTAAAGATCACGGTCAGAACCCGCGGCAGAGAGCTCCTCATTCAGCTTATCAATACGATCGCTGAGCTTCTCGACATGTCTTAAAAGACTTTCAGGATCTGTTTTTAAAAAGAAGAGGAGGAAAGGAAAGCAATCAGTAAGAATAAGGCATAAGGATAAAAGCGGCGGAAAAAAGACCAGTAAGACTCACCCTTGGCCGGAACCTTAGCACTTTCGGGTTGGCGGAGGGCCATGGCCTCCTCTAAAGCTTTCACCTTCCCCTCCAGAGAAGCTTTCTCGGGCCGCAAGAGCAGCTTTGCCTGAGGAAAGAGCTGTGTTTTCATCCGTCAAGAGCTGCTTGGCCTCCTCTAAGGTTTTCACCTTTCCCTCCAGAGAAGCCTTCTCGGCCGCAAAAGCAGCTTTACCCTCAGAAAGAGTCGTGTTCTCATCCACCAAAAACTGCTTCTCTTGGTCAAAAGCAATTCGAGTCTGCTCATCCAGAGCTTCTTTTCCTCGGTCAATGCGGTGAGCTCTTGAATAAGTTGGACTTGTCTCCCACCAAAGCCTCATTCTGCTCAGTCAAAGCTTTTTTGTCCGCCTCAAGGGATTTAATTTCTTTCTCAAGGGCAACATTCACACCCGCAAAGTAAGCCTTGTCTGAAGTGAGGGAATCTACGTCCCTTTTGTGAGCAGCTTGTACCTGCCGCAACAAAACTTCCAAGTCAGACAAAGTATGCTCTGGTATCAACACATTCTTTTCACCGGAAGGTTTGTGGAGTACCTGCTTCAGGATACCCTCTGTGTGGAGGCTCTGGTTTCTCAGAGCAAACATCTCTTCCCGCAAGTTCTTTAACTTTGATTCGTATTCGTCTCGAAGACGAACACATTCATGGCGAGATGACCGCAATCCTTGTTCAAAGTGTCTGTCCTATCTTTCACCTTGTGGTCAATCTCATAGTTTACAATATCCATGTAGCTATCATGGTTAGAACAGGTTTGCTTTAACTCGGCCTCAGTATTATCGGCCCGACTTTTTTCACGTTGCAGGTCAGCTGAAGATCCCGAGTCTGAACCTCAGCGCTTTGAGCCATAGACATAACCTGCAAAAAAAAAAAAAAAAACAAACAGAACATTAAAACTTAAAAAAAATATATCAGAAAGGCATGGGAGGATGGGAGGAAGGCGGCGCTTACTCGAAAAATGCTTTGCCACATCAGATTGAAGACATCTCCCGTGGGAATGGAATGACGCATGATAGCATCGGCTGCTCCAACCCCAGCTCTCAGTTTTTCCTTGGTGGCGGTAACAATGGATGGAGGAGCAAAGATCCCATCCGGATGGTCAGAAAGTCTTATTGCTTCCTTCCAGGCGTCGGTATATCGAGCACGAGCGAACGTGGAAGGGGATCTTGGCAACGCAAGGTTGCCCACGGTAGTAAAACCATCCTCCTTCTGAGAAGGGCCGTAAAGCCCTCCTGAGCAGGGGGAGGTGGAGAGGAGGAGGGAGCAGCAACATCCTCCCCTGGAAAAGAAGAGGGGGTGGCAATGTCTTCCCTCTGCTTACTTCGGAGCTCTGGGTTCTCGGGCACAGCTCGGTACTCCTTCACCCCCCAGATGCTGAATCACCGACCCCAGGGATGCCTTGTGGGACTGAGGTGCCAATAGTCCCACGGCCACTTTCAGTCTCAGAAGCCTCCGCTAGAGCAGCCTTCGGCTTTGACGCGGTTTTTCTTCCGGAGTCTTTGAGTACCGGAAGCTGGAACAGCAGGAGAAGGGTGGGCCGGACCGCGAGCAACCTCGTTGTCAGTAACGGTGATGGGTGCGCCTTGAGAGCCTGAGAAAGAAGGGTCAGCATAGAATGAACAAAAAAGGAAAGGCAAGAGTTTCCTTCAAATAAGAGAGAACAATACGTGGGTTAGTATCTTCCAAGATAGCACCATGGGCCGGATCGGAAGAGAAATACCCTGCCAAGTCAGGAAACAATTCACAAATGGGGTTTGGGTGACCAGACCCCTGCCCTGAACGAGAGGCAGCCCCTGGCCTGAATCAGGAGTAAGAGGGAGAAAACGCGATGCCCAGACCCTGGACTCACGTACCAAGTACCTGGCAAATCACCGCTTGAGCGGGCTGGAGACCCAGTAATCCTCTTTTTCTTCTGTCCAGAATGATCCTTGTCTTCATTACCCCTTTGCCTCTTCTTGGAGGGGGTAGCATTCCCAAGAAGCCTTGTGGCCACATCAATAGCCGCATCAACAGATGCGTAATAATCAACTTGCTCATCTCCCATCTTGAAGCCGACAAAATTCCAGCTATTGAAGGGCCTAACCTTATCTCCTCTAGAAAAGAAATCTGCCGGAACGATGAGAAAGTAAGAAAACAGGTCAAAGGTAAAATTAGATAAAACTGACCAAATAAGACTTACTGTGATATTTCTTCAATGATTCCAGGCGCGCCGGGGTAAAAATACGGAGACCGTAGGCTGTTTTTTGCTTATCACCTTCAAGATTTTCGAGATAGGCGTTTCTTGCGCTGGGGAAGGAGGACAGCTGAATTGGCCTTTCGGGATCGAGGGGCAGTAGGGAACTCCCAAAAATCGGCTGGTGGTGGAACAATGACGAACCATCGAGAGTTCCACCCGGAAGACGCTTTCTTATAATCGAAGAGAGAAAAGCCGACCTTCGCTTTGATAGTCAGGCTATCAGGATCGTCCCTTGTGGTGTAAAATTGGGCGAATTCGGTCGTTTCTACCCGAATTTTGCTCTCCTCACAGAGGAGAACATAGGCATGGAGGTAAGAAATTGCCTTCGGGTGTAGGTGAGCAAGCATGCAGCAGCGCCGAATCAGGAAACCTAGAACGAATGGATGAGGGGGTACGGTCAGGCCGCGAGAGAAAAAGTCCGCGAAAACGGCATATCCAAGCCCGAAATCATCGTGGGGATGTGAGTCGTCGGAAGGAAGGAAGATGCAAGTACCCAGTGGGACTTCGACGTCTTTCAACAAGAGAGAAGGGAGGAGGTATCCAGGGGGATGGAGAAGGTTCTCGGTCGGCCGAGAGAAGGCGCGGTAGATTTCAGATAAGTCGGGCGAAACCCTGGGGTGAAAGGTACCTTGAATCGCCTCTCTAGCAGGGACGAAATTCGCAGCTGCCTTGTTCTTCTTCTTCGTCGAGCTGACGATGCCATCGGAACAAGAAAGCGAGAGCAAGAGCGAAGCGAAAAGAGTGAAAGATCCGAAAAAAGGATGCAAGGAGAAGCGACGGAGTCTGGGCAAACAAGGAAAGAAGATATCTGAAAGAGTTCGAAGCTAGAGCTTTGGAAAAAAAAAACGATTCCCGCCCAGTTGATAAAATTAAAGAGAGAGCCTGCACCTTCCTGGAAACAGGGCGCTGACACAAGAACGGCTCTGCAAATTCTACATCGAAAAGGCGCAGGCACGGGTCAGCACGGGCAAGAGCACAATTAGAAGAAAGTTCTTTTCCTTTTTTTTTAGAACAAAGAAAAGGAAAAGAGAACTGTGGGACTAAGGGGGAATGATAGCCGGAAGAATAAAAGGTCTCAGCCGGAAGAGCAAAAAGCCATAGCGTCAGAATAAAAAAGCAACAAAAGCACACGCTGAAAGAGGAAGTTCTACTTTTTTACGTTAATATAATCAAAAGTAGAACTTGTGGGACTGATGAAGAGGGAAAAGTACGAGAATAAGGAAGAATAGAGCATCCGGTTCCATGTGCCTGGAAGGAACAGCTTAAACAAAGGATATCGACCGGATCAGAGTGTGACCCGGCCGGATGGGTAATTAAATATCCCACTTATATGTAAATGCCAGCCTGGCAATTAAAAGGAGGACAGGCTGGCAACTCTCGATTTGACGATGTAAAACACTATAAATAGGGGTTCAACCCCACATGAAACGTACGTTCTCACATTCGACATTACATACGGTTGCATTATCTGCGCGATTCTCTCTCTCTCAAAGCTCGAGCACTCAGTACAAGGTAACTCGATGAAGCGCAAAGGCCTAGCAGTAGAGTAGGGATCCGATTAGAGATTTAGATAGGAGCTTAGGGAATTTAGGAACTTACTATTTCAATATTTGAATCATGCATGTAAACTACAAATACAAACAACACATTGAACTGCACACCCATGGCTCATTAAAACAGCCAATACAACTACACTTAACAAATCACTCATTGTGATCTTAAACCCCTAGAGCGTTTCTCCTTTAACGGAGCTACTTCCTTAATAGACGACACATACCCACCAATCGGGTTATCCTTAAACGCCTCTTACTATAAACTGAATTCATATCCATAATCCACATACTCCACATCTTAACAACATATCACATCACATCGCAATAAGAACTGCAGCACAACATAATACATAAACATAACGGGAACGGTTCCCTTTATGAACGGCCCAAACATAGTCAGTTCACTTGTAGCCTTGAGAATGTTGCCAGTCTCATGATAAGCTCGTTACATAAGTCGTTAACGTCTCGTTAGATGAACGGATAACTTAACACAAGGTGCCTCGGATATAGTGATCCAAGCACACCAAAAACATAAACATAGTATGCCCCTGTGGCCCGATGTGAGTCAGTAAAATAGCCTTGGTTAAGCTAAAGGGAAGGTGGAAACCAATTGGAAACAACCATAACATACAAAGAGAATCGAACCGGTTATGACATTGACTCCCATACTCACACGCGTGGCCGGAACAGACCGACTCCTCACTTCCCCCGTTAGCACTTGTTAGTAGTTCAACATTGAACTCAATAATCAATCACGAACATTGGGTTAAGTCTTGTTAGACACACACAAGGGAAGAGAGAGTCATACATTCACACACAAACATCACACACAAACATCACATGACTAACTCACGCATAGCCAGTGGTTAGAACATTCCTTAGGTCGACATTTATTAACCGGTACACCGTTCTCTACGTTTACCTAATAGTGGTTAACTAGCCTTTCATGCGCATTCGAGATTACCTACGGTATCGGCACGTAAAACACACACAAAAATAACGACTGTAAACTCGTTTCATGATTTATCTTATAACGTGGCAAACACACAGAAACACATTGGCATACAAGCCGGTGTAATCCGGTAGGACACAGGTTGCAAGAAAACCATACCTGTCACCGGAGCCACTTTATCATGTCCACTTATGTTCCTCGAACAATTCTCGAACAACTGGTAACATTACATGTACTTTTATTAACACTGGGGTAACATGATTGTTTAAAGTCTAATGCTCATAACTTATCCCCGTTAACTAGTTAAATAACTTCACATTTTAACTTGTTTTACTTTTACATTTTAATACAACTTTTCCCCCACTAAATTGTCATCATAACTCACTAAGGTTCACTACTTAACCACACTTTATTTGTTTTTTTTTTACATCTTTTGGTTTGTCCGACCCACCGTCCGACCCAGTTGTTCCAGAAACTTTTCCGTCTTTCAAATCCACCTGTCCGACCCAAGACCTCTGGGTCGGACCATTCCAGAAACATCAACGGGTGAATTAACAGAGGCCCCGACCCAACCTGGGTCGGACCACAGGGTCGGACAACATCAGAACTTGTCCAAAACTTGTCAAACTTTCTCCAAACTTTCCTCAAGCCTCCTAATGTGTTCTAACATCATTTGGCCCATTTAACCCTTCATATAACATCCATAAAACTCATTTTATAACTCTTTAAACACTTACTCTTTTCTTACCATAGTTCTTAACACTTATAATGTTTTCTCCTTGGTTTCTCCAAGTGGTGTTTCATAATTATGATAACCACTATGCCAAAAGTGTTTCCTTACCATCATAACATCATCTCTCAAAATCTTTTCTTACTAACTAAATCTCCTTTTTCACATCTTACCTAAACAATCATTCCTCCTTGTACATCAACATTCCTAAACCTTAAACAACTTTCTTCAAGACTTTAATACATCCTCAAAAACACACATTGAATTCCTAGAACTTCCAAGATAATACCTAAATCTTTGTATCACTCTAAATCACCTTAGTACATGCTTTCTTCCCTAGTAAAACACTTGTTCACCTTTAACACTTCCTAGTTCACCAAAACTTATTTAAAACACTTAGAACTTCTTATACATTTTTCCAAATTTTGCCATAGCTTCTCTTGTATATTCTCACATCCAAACACTTAGGTTTCTACCTTATTTCATTCACGAACACCTAAGTCCACCAAGAACTTCCTCACACACAAAACTTCACCAAATTTTAGACTACATCACAATATAGTGCATAAACTTAAATCGCTTGGCACTTAGGCCCTTAAATAACATGGCTCTTAGGCCCTTATATTGCATAACCTTAACACTGAATTTCCCACATAAATAATGCCTTTGACCTGCAATTACATACAACAAACATATGCCCTTTAATAGTTTCCTTGAGCGCATTTTACTAGGTCATTCACCATTGGCTCCTTAGGTATTTTATCAAGCAAATCAAGCTCATTTTTCCTAAGGCATTTAAACTACATTGAGATAGTTTGTTTACCTCTTTTCCTCTCAAACTTCTTTCTTGTTTCCTTAAACCGAAAATCAGCAAGGAGTTTGGTCACTTGTCAACTTTCTAATCAATATACATATAAGGGTAATGAGCTTAAGAATTCACACTTAAACTCACGTGGGTGAACACACACAACTGAATCCATCTACCACCTACCTCACATCCGACGCAAAGCCATCTCTGCGGACCCGACAACAATCTCTACTCGAATTCCATCCCGAAATCACAAACACTCGCACAAATCGAAAAGGACTAACACCGGAGGGAGAAGCAAGGAACTTGACTGACGAATAGCAACGCACACTCCGACTCTACGGATTGGAATCCTCGATGCTGAAGTTAGACACCAGACTAATTATTCGCAGGATGGAAGAATTGTGAAGAAGAGAGGAATTGAGGAAAGGAAGAGGAAAACTTTGCAGAGCGGAAGTTTCTTCTTTGGGTGAGAAGAAACTGACGTGAAATGTCGTCAGGGAAGAAGGAGAGAGGAAATTAAATTAGATTTGGAATTTCCTTCCTTTATGAATAATAGCATAACGTAAAAAGAAGGAAAGGAAGGTTAGTAGTCCTTTTACTAACCAAAGAATAAATAACAAAAAGGAATAAAGAGTTATTAATAACTATCCTCTCTTACTACTAATTAAATAACGAAAGGAAGACAAGAACAATATAAATCCCTTTCTCAAGCTATGACAATAATATTGAAATGTCATAACACTCTAGTATAAGGTACAAATTAATCCGAACTCCCTTTGCGAATCAGAAGGAATATGATAAAAAAAAAAATCTAGGGCATAACAACATACCCCCCCTTAAAAAGAATTTCGTCCTCGAAATTCGACGAAACCCCCAGAATACTAGCAGATGCACTTCAACTGAAGGAACGTTACGAACATGAACCAAGAGCTAACGCTCAGAAACGAACTCGCTACTGATTGACTGGCAGAAGAACGTGAAGATGATTACAAACACATAGCTCCAAGACACCGAAAGAACACTCACAAAGCTATCACTCAGGATACACTAGCTGATTCGATGATAGAGGAAGCAAAGCAGAAGATCACTGACAGCGCAACACAAGGACACAGAAGGAACGCTGACATAGCTCAGAAGCTTTTACCACACATGAGCTGACACACCGAACACACTGCTAGAGGAACTAAGCACAAGATTACTGATGGCTAACTTGTAGGCACAGGAACACACTTACTCATTTCAGAAGCTCTATCCTCAAAGGGCTAGCACTCAGAGCTTGCTGGCTGGCTCACTGACAAAAGAAGCGAAACAGATGATTACTGAAGGCTAGGCACGAAGGCTCAGGAAGCATAGAAAAGATGACCACTCGTCTAAGAGTTCACCTCGCTCGAGCTAACACACAACCTTCAGGCAGATTCACTATCAGAATGAGCGAAACACAAGCACAGAAGGCGAAGCTTAAAGGCTTAGGGCAGTAGTCACACCAGCTGCTGACTGACAAACTGAAGGAACATAAGTGAAGATTACTAAAGCTCAGCCTAGAGACACATAATGAATGCTCAACTCTCTCAGAAGATGTCCTTCTACAAAGGACCAACCAAACAAATATCTCAAACCCACACCTCAAGCCACTTAGAACCAAAGCTCAACACACACCCTCTGAAACACACACTGAAGCACCCATTTGCTCCCATCACACAACTCAAACACTGAGCTAAGATTCTCACCCAAACGCAGAACTTCACAGGCTAAGCTCACACGACAACCCACTCAGAATTAAAGCACAACCTACACTCCAGAACACACGCTGAAGCACTCCTAAACACCCATCATACAACTCAGACCTCGCAATCCAAACCCACACCTAGACATAGAACATATAGACCAAGCGCACACCCGAACTCACACCCAAACGCATCACCTTACTCAACTCATAGCACATTCAACACCGGCTAAGGCACAACGCCTAGTCAGAGCACCTAACTAAGACACCCCTAAGCCCACATCACCACTCATCACCTTAGCCAAACTCATCTGATCTCGCACACATCTCACAGCTCGATCACAACGCACTAACTCACGTCCCAGAACACAACACAAACCCATGTCACCAGCACACAACTCTAACAAACCGGAACTTGCATTCGGTCATCCTTTTCCAAAGGACCCGACTCCCTCGTATTCAGACTCAAGCACAAAAAGCACACAGACAATCAGACACTACGCTTCCGCTGCGCTACTCTGTTAGTGGACAACCACAGAGCAGACACACTCAATAGACTCCAAGAAACAAGCAAATCATACAACAAACAGCAGTCAAATCACACAACAGGCAATACACAGCACATAACAGGCAAGGACACGGAAGCGTAGGCATGCAGACACCCACAAAACCCAAAGAAAGCCAAACCTGGCTCTGATACCACTAAATGTAACGACCCCAAAACCACCCTAGGAGTTAGGGATGTTACACGCCGCGTATCTATTACCTAATAACGCAAGGCTCTCACATACGAAACCCAAAACCAAAGCAAAGTACACTTTTATTAACTGAAAACAGATTACAAGGGCTATCTGACATTACATACAGAAGCCAAACTACATTACATAACATAATCAAATTACAAAAGGGCCTTAAGCCACAACTACAATTACAAAGTGAAAGACTAAGCAGAAAGCAGAGCGGAGTCTTCAAAGGAAACTTAAACCTGCAAATCAGACGGAAATAGGGGTGAGCCAAACTATAGCTCAGCAGGTGATAAACTTCATCAGCTGAGCATGCTCAAAACATATACTGAACATAATCACACACTAATACATAAGCTTAGCAAATCAGACCGAAAGCGTAACAGAAATCAGATAGAGAATGAAGCTTTCTCAAATCAGAGGAGTGACAAGCCAGAACCGAAATAGAAGTTTGTCAAGTCAGAGCAAAGAAGCAGGAACTGAGCAAACCGAACAGAAGTCTTAAATCAGAACAAAGCAAACCACAAACTCAGAAGTTCATAACAGAAGCTCAATCAAAACAGAGGTGGGGACACTAGACACCAGTTTACACATCAGAAGGACTCATATAACGTCCTATGGATCCGAAGATCCCACAACAGAAGCCGTAGAGACAGCTATGGACCCGTCGGTCACTAAACATCCAAGGGACCCTGAGAGATAGAACAGAAGGGAACCCAAGGGAATAACAGAAGGAATTCCTGCGCAGCATGCTACGGGACAGCCAGACCCGACTATCCAAGGCTCAGAAGCTAAACATCTAGGTCCCAAAATAGAGGCTTTACAAAACACACAGAAGCCTTAACATAACAGAACGGAGGGCCGAAGCACATCATACAGATCATAAGCCCTTATCAAAACAAAAGTCATACACTGACTAGCAAACACGAGTAGCAAACAGAAGCGTAGAAGCTCAAACACTCTTTCTGAGCAAAACAGAGTTCAAAGACTTATCTAAGGATTTCAGATTATAAGTACATACACATATACATGTGCCAAAACATATCAGAACAGATAGTACTCGAAAAGAGGAATCCAACGCCGTAAACAGCACTCAAAATGGAGCTCAAACGAAGGAGTTATGGTCAAAACAGTGAGACGTCTAAACTTGTGTCCTAACTTCGAAGTTAGGACACAAGTCGATTTGAAAACAGAAGGGAAATACACAGTGTCCGAACATCAAAGTTCGGACTGATGTTCGGACAGTTTTTCGGAAAAAGTTACGCGGTGAAGTCCGAGCTTCGAAGCTCGAATTATTTCAAAAAAAATAGGGGTGTACGAACTTCAAAGTTCGGACTGAAGTTCGGACACACCCAGAACTCGAAAATACAGAAGCTCAACACACACTGTCCTAACTTCGAAGTTAGGACCGAAGTTAGGACAACACAAAAACTGAATTTTCCAGGAGACGAACAGAGCAGAACATAATGCAATTCAACACCACGAGTTGCCAAATCATTACGCACACCAAATCAGATATAAACATAGAGAAACCATGGGGTTTTTTGCCATCCAAAAACGCAAACACAACGCATTAAATCTCACACATAAATCAATGAACAATCTTTATATAACCCAAATCAGCGGCACTCAAAATTCACAAAACAGAGAGAAATTTACATATGTAAATTCACCATTGTAAAAGCAATACTTTGATAAGTGTCCAAATGAGCATGATTTATAGGTGTATTTCATATATAATATTAGCACTTTTCTTGCTCATTTCTCCACTTCGGTTAGTTTTCCTCTAGTTTATGTTTTATTGTTTATCTCACAAATTTATTGGTTTAACATGAGGAAAACCAAGCTGGGAGTAAAGTAGACAAAGAGACGAACGCATAGACGCAAACGGCTCAGAAAACGGAGTCCAAACGAAGAATCTAGAGCCGGTCAAAGTTTGAAGGAAATAAGTCAAACATGCAACCGCATGGTATGGAGGCGGACAGGGAGGCGGTTCCCACATACGTCCGCGTAGCGGACAGGGAGGCGGAACTCACAGATACGTCCGCTCCATTCTCAGGCGGACGGTCAAGCGAACAAAAGAAGAGGCCGGGCGAACAGGAAAAAAGACAGAGACGTCCGCACGCGGACGTGACGCGGACGGTCATGCGGACGCGACTAAATCGCACGCATAACAGATTTTCTTCGTCGACTTCGCTCGTCGACTTCGCCCGTCGACCTGCAAGTTATCTATCTACTCTTCGCGTTCTGTCCTCTATCAATCAATGCCTTTCCACCGCCTCAATCATTCTTCCTCCTTCCTTCCTTCTTTCATTTTCCTTTCTCCTATATAAACACACGTTCCTTCTGTAGAAATAATCATCCACCCATATCATCCACGACCACTTCACCACACCTCACGCCATCTCATTTCTCTTCTCCCGCCTTCTCCATTTTATTTATTTTACAGTCCACCAAATCCACCTCTAGCCCTACGTATACAAAATAGCAGAGTGAGCCGGAGTGATTACGGATGATTTCTATTACTCTTGTCTCTGTCTATCTATTTAATATGTTAGGCTAGTTTACGTATACTCTGGGAATGGTTATTATGTGTTTGTATTAATTATGCATTATTTTTACTGGTTTTAATTATATATAGTTTGTTACGTTTTAAAGGTTATCTCGCACCTTTTTAATAAATGTCATGAGTTTATTAAATTGCTTTCCTAAGTCTATTTTGATCAGACCGGTGATAAATAGATAGGTTAATTAAGACGTAAAACTGGAGGAAACTTGTTATGATTTAATAAGTTAGTATTCAGTTGCAAATGTAATTCCTCAATACTCCTCTGCCGTTCGCAGGCTTTTGCTTGAACCTTGATTAGAACCTTGCATTACAGGTGAACGAGTTCTTATGAGGCTATGACTTAGTCCTTAAGATAATTACAGGAACCTTGCCAAATTATTAAACCAGTAGAGATAGCTTAATTATGCAGATTATATTAACCTGACCCAGAGTTCCATTTTATTTATCTGTCAACTTAGTTTATTTTATTTTATTCTTTCTTTTATTTTACAAGTCAATTAATCCCCCCTCTCGTGACACGCTTAGGTACTATTATATGTACATTAGTCCCACGGTTCGACATCCGGTTGCTTACATTTTCACTATACTACTGCGACCGGGATTTGTTTTGCAGCCTGACGTTTAATTTGAGTTTTAATTTCTTTTCTTTTAATTTTACACCAGTTTAACCACTCACTAAATAACAGTCTGCATACTTACATAACCAAAATATACGAATCAAAATACAACCCACGGGGTTTTAACACATTAAAAACGCAAATCAGAAATCACCCAAATCACCACAAATTAGAGAGTCAAATAAACATATACGGAAACATTGCTCGAAACCCCCGTGGGTGAACACACACAACTGAATCCATCTACCACCTACCTCACATCCGACGCAAAGCCATCTCTGCGGACCCGACAACAATCTCTACTCGAATTCCATCCCGAAATCACAAACACTCGCACAAATCGAAAAGGACTAACACCGGAGGGAGAAGCAAGGAACTTGACTGACGAACAGCAACGCACACTCCGACTCTACGGATTGGAATCCTCGATGCTGAAGTTAGACACCAGACTAATTAATTCGCAGGATGGAAGAATTGTGAAGAGAGAGGAATTGAGGAAGAGGAAGAGGAAAACTTTGCAGAGCGGAAGTTTCTTCTTTGGGTGAGAAGAAACTGACGTGAAATGTCGTCAGGGAAGAAGGAGAGAGGAAATTAAATTAGATTTGGAATTTCCTTCCTTTATGAATAATAGCATAACATCAAAAGAAGGAAAGGAAGGTTAGTAGTCCTTTTACTAACCAAAGAATAAATAACAAAAAGGAATAAAGAGTTATTAATAACTATCCTCTCTTACTAATAATTAAATAACGAAAGGAAGACAAGAACAATATAAATCCCTTTCTCAAGCTATGACAATAATATTTAAATGTCATAACACTCTAGTATAAGGTGCAAATTAATCCGAACTCCCTTTGCGAATCAGAAGGAATATGATAAAAAAAAATCTGGGCATAACAAAAAGTGTTTCCTTACCATCATAACATCATCTCTCAAACATCTTTTCTTACTAACTAAATCTCCTTTTTCACATCTAACGTAAACATCATTTCCTCCTTGTACATCAACATTCCTAAACCTTAAACAAACTTCTCCAAGACTTTAATACATCCTCAAAAACACACATTGAATTCCTAGAACTTCAAGATAATACCTAAATCCTTGTATCACTCTAAATCACCTTAGTACATGTTTTCTTCCCTAGTAAAACACTTGTTCACCTTTAACACTTCCTAGTTCACCAAAACTTATTTAAAACACTTAGAACTTCTTATACATTTTTCTAAATTTTGCCATAGCTTCTCTTGTATATTCTCACATCCAAACACTTAGGTTTCTACCTTATTTCATTCACGAACACCTAAGTCCACCAAGAACTTCCTCACACACAAAACTTCACCAATTTACACTACATCACAATATAGTGCATAAACTTAAATTGCTTGTCACTTAGGCCCTTAAATAACATGACTCTTAGGCCTTTAAATTGCATAAACCTTAAACACTGAATTTCCCACATAAATAATGCCTTTGACCTGCAATTACATACAACAACACATATGCCCTTTAATAGTTTCCTTGAGAGCATTTTACTAGGTCATTCACCATTGGCTCCTTAGGTATTTTATCAAGCAAATCAAGCTCATTTTTCCTAAGGCATTTAAACTACATTGAGATAGTTTGTTTACCTCTTTCCTCTCAAACTTCTTTCTTGTTTCCTTAAACCGAAAATCAGCAAGGAGTTTGGTCACTTGTCAACTTTCTAATCAATATACATATAAGGGTAATGAGCTTAAGAATTCACACTTAAACTCATATACAAACCCTAGTTTAACATAAGTGTTTTAATACACTAAAATGATATTTACCTTTGAATTTGAAAGAGAACTTGAATATGTAACAAGAGAGGTCTCCACCAAGCCCTTGAATGTTTGGAATGAAGCTAGAACAAGGCAAGATGAAGGCACCATAAGTGGTGATTTTGGGCCACACACTAAAACAAGAGGAAACATTGATTTTCTTTGACTTTCCTTACCTTGAAGCAAAAGAGAATGACAAGGCATGAAAAGGTGAGCTCAAGCTCCAACAATGGTGAATCTTCATGGCACCGAAATGGAGTTCTTGAAGATTTGAAAAGAGAGAAGTGTAGAGCTTGGCCTAACTAAGACAATATGGTCTTAGAATTTGATTTGGTATATGGAGCTAGAAGATATAAGAGATTGATGATGGTGGTGTGAGTGGTGCTGTAGTAAACCGAGAATGAGAAGGGAGAAGAGAGGTTGGAGACCGTGTGAAATGAAGAAGGAAGGGAGAAATGAAATGAGGTGTTGCTTTTACATGATATTTACCTTATAAAGTAGCTTTCTTCTTTTACTTACTTTTCCTTCCTTTCCTTAATTGATTTCTTTTACATGTTGGTGACTCACCATCATAAAAACCGGCCCCCATCTCTACCTAAGGGTATAATAGTCTTTGTTGACCAATTAACTTACTTATATTGACTTATGTTATAAATTTGCATATTTTGGTTACTATTCACAAACTAAGGCACATATTTGTGAAATTTTTGATTTCCCATTGATTTAGACTTCCTAATGTGATACTAAGTAGTACACATGTTAATTAAAGAGTAATGATGGACATTTAGCCATTCAAAACTCATTTACAAGACAATTTTTCGAAAATGTGCTTTAAGGCTCCTTAAAGCACATTTTGTGTTTTAACTTGTTTTCAAGCTTGTTTTTCCTTAATAATTGATTTTATATGTTCATTAACATATAATTAGGTATAGACATGACCATTAGGTCTTATACAAATTTATCCCAAGCTTAGAGCACATTTTAGCCTATATTGACTTTAAGGCATTTATTTGTGTTTTGTTTGGTTTAATTGTCTACCAAGGTTTCCTAGGGACTTAATTAGACTTATTAAATCATAATTTAATATTACCAAGTCTTGGTAGGTCCTTTGGGTCCCAACCAAGTTCACTCCAAGCTTAGAGCATGTTTTTGCTCAAGCTGTGTCTTAGTGCTTTATTGTGTTTTACTACGGTTTAAATTGTCCACTGTTGTTTCTAAGGCACCTTTTTAGCCTTTAAATACCATATTTTAATGTATAATCAACATATCAAGGTTTGGGGTATTTCAACCCGATCGGCAATATCAGGTGCCCGCCGACAGTCCTGAAATTCCTCACACGTTGCGCCGTCCCACTACACTCCTTGAATTCCTCATGCGTTGTTCCCTCTGTCTTCTTCCTCCTCCCTTTCTTCTATATAAACCCAGTACTTCTTCATAAAAAAGAACAATCCTTTCCATAATCCATCGCTCACACCACAATACGTACCACACCTATGATCCATTCCATCCTCTTATCCCCCACTTCTCCATTTTATCTTCTTTCTTCATTCATTAGCCTTACGCTGTTAGTTTCCAGAGAACCAACGAAGAAGTCGATTGGCCATCTGTTCGTTCTCCTTCGTTGGTTCCGGCTATTTTATTTCTTATGTTTATTTTACTGTATAATTATGTGTGATTAATAAACCTAGCCTCTCGGGTTAGGAAGCGAGCCTATTTTATATAATTGTGTTATGTAAGCTTTCCAGTATAATTTATCTAAGCAGTATTTTGATTCTTGTCCTTAATGCGCTTTAATCTTCTTGTACAATTATTAAAGTGATATTTGTAGTTCTTTGTTAAAATGCAGTGCTGAGACAAGGTTCTAGACACAGGAAGTCAAAACGGGTTAACGACTAGAAGCGTATCTCGCCTATAGGTTAATCTGTCCCAATAGGAATTGTTAATAATGCGATTAATTTATAATAACTTGAGCAAGGATTGCGCTTGTTGTTTAAATTAGTCAGGGTTTATTGTACAGGGACCGGTCAATAAACTAATTAAGATTCCTGAGTTTATTGCTAAAGTGGGAAAGTTATATTGATATAATTGGATAAAATAGGTGAGCAGAACAACCCGGGATGCTTCTTTAAAAACAAAAAGATTTACAATTTCTGTTTCTTTTATGTTTTGATTAATTGTTTTTATTATTGTCTTATGAGTTAGCTGTTAATCATACTCTCCCTAAAAAATGATAAAATCTGTTTAATAGAAATCTCAGTCAATTTACTACACTATCAGTTATCCACAACGAGGTCCCCAAGAGTACGACAACTCACAAATCCACTATTCCACAAAACGATAGGTACACTGCCTAAGTGGTAGAAGTAGTCACATATTTCTTCCAACAGCACTCTATAGGACTGAGTGTTTTGGTATTGCATTTGGGCAGTAATTGAAATACCCCGTAATTAAAACAGTGATTAATTAGGCTAATTATATTTTTAAAGGCTTAATTACACTAAAATAAATATGAGGGAACAAATCCCGAAGAAAACGGACCTAAAAATGGGTGAAAAGCATAAACGAACCTTAAAGCGCGTTTTTCGAGGAAACCGGGAAAACGTGACTTTAAGCGGGTCAAACAGACTCGTAACAATTTGGTCAACTAAATAGTCACTAATAAATATTAGTCAAGCTTTAGAACCAATAAAATTAATTAAACGAGAAAATTCCGGAAAACGGGTACCGGTTAGTGAAAACTGTAACAACCGGTAAGTTGTGGGGTGAGAATGCAAATAAATAAACTTAGTGTGTCCACTTGTGCAAATAAAAATCAAAAATGGGCAGGGTGTGTGTAGGGGAGCCGGCCAGCCCTCTCCTCACTCTCCTTAATTCTCTCTTATTTGCTAAAAGACAAGAAATAAGTAAAAAGCAAAAACCTCACTCTCTCTCCTATCCCCACCTCTCTCTCACGTTGGCATCCCCTCCTTCTCTATTCTCTCTGATTTTCTTCTTACCCATGCGACAGCCATGGTGAGTTGAAGAACCCACACAAACTCTTCACTTCTCTCCTCTTGTCCAAGCTCAATACTTGTCCAAACTCAAAACAAAATACACCATTGGAATCCCCTTGGCAAGGAGAGCATTTCTATCTTTCCAAAAATCGAAAAGACCATTTTCGTTTTTGAGGGTTTTCACCATTTGAAGATTTGAAGCCACCATAAAGCACCTTCACCTCCTTATTATCTTGAGGTAAAAAGTAGTTCGAAAATCCATCGTTTGTAGCCCTCATTAGCATTTTAAGAATTTTCAGTTTTGAATGCTTCTTCCTTCTTGCTCCAGCCCATTTGGCTTCTCTTGTGGGCTAGGAATATTGTTCTCTTGCTAGTCAAGAACTCCATCTACTCATTGGAAGGTAACACTCTTTTCTAAACCCTAAAACCTAAATTCTAGGGTTAAGTATAAAATGAATGCTAAAGGTATTGTGTATGTATTATGGGCTGTAGCATTTTGTTGTGTGTGAAACCCATTGAAACTGAGAACAAAGAGAAAAGGAGAAGAAAAGAAGAAGAGGAAAGGAAAGAAAGAAAAACTAACAAGACAAGGTAAATACCCTTACCTTGAGTTAGTTTGTATATTGTTTTGTAACAGTTTTTGGAGAATAAAAACAAGTAATGTGTATGATAATGAGTAATGAGTATGTTGAAGTATGATGAGGAATGGTATTGAAACAGTCTTGAAGTTTTTGAATGAAGCTTATAAACTTGGGAAAACCTTGGGTAGTGAATGTGTATGTGTGCAGGATTTTATGGATGTTGTAGTGGTATTGAAATGTGTATACTAAGGATTGTATAACAGGTTGTGAGAACATGAATTTGTGAGCTGAAATAGTGTGTGGAGAATTAGAAATATAGGGGAAACCATGTCAAATTTTGGGTAGAAAAAGAGGGACTTAGCTTGTGTAAAAAGAGGTAGTTAGAGAGTTTTAATGGATTGCTTTAGTAGTTGTAACAGATTGGAAATGAGTTTGTAAATGGAAGGAAACTAGAGTGTAGGATAATGCATTTTGGATGCTAGGAGTAGCATTAGTTGAAGGAGCATTGAAGTGTAAGAGTTAAGGTAAAAATCTGGGCATAGAAAGAAGAAACAAAATCTGTAGCATAGTGTGAGGAAACTAGTATAAGTGTTGAAAATGTAATGAAAAAGGTGTAAGTTTTGTAAGGATTGAGTGGTAAGTTTGGTGGATGAATTAAGGTGATTTAGAGTGTTTAATTAGTGCTAAATCATGTTAGGATGCATGTAGTAAGAGTAGGGAAGCAATGGGTGAAATTGGGAAAGAAAAATAAATCTGTAGCCATGTTCTGGAACCGTCCGACCCAGCGTCTGGATCGGACGTGGGTCGGACATGTCTTTAAGAACGAGAATCAAACCTTCTGGAACCGTCCGACCCAGAGCCGTGAGTCGGACGTGGGTCGGACGGGCCTTAAAAATCGACAGGAAATCTTTCTGGAATGGTCTGACCCAGGGCGTGAGTCGGACGTGGGTCGGACGGGTAAACTTTTTCTCCATCGAAGTTTCTGACTTCGTCCGACCCAGAGGTTGGGTCGGACGTGGGTCGGACATGACCTGGATGACAAAGTCGAAACCTTCTGGAATGGTCCGACCCAGAGGGTATGGGTCGGACGGAATAGTGCTGGGTCGGACGGGAGTAATTTCAGAGGACGAAAACCTACTGGAATGGTCCGACCCAGGGTTGGGTCGGACGGTGGGTCGGACGGCCCAAACACTTACACAAAAAAAATGTTTTAATTATATGACTATAGTAATCATATATACATATATATATGCCTATATACCTATATGCATATGTATGTCGTAATACACCATTGATGTAGTAATAGTGGTAAGGAAGTAAGTAATTTTGTAAGAAAACGAGTTTATGAAGTAATAAAGGAAAGAATGGTTTTGTAACCAAGTAAGAAAGTAATGGAGTAGTAAGTATGCATTGAAAATACCAATGAGGGAGTAAGTAGATCAATAATAGATCATTGATCATACTACTTCATGTATGTATAGGAATCAAATAGTTGAGCTCCAAGGGAACCGGTAGTACCCTACGACGGTGAACGGTATGATTTCCTCATGCCCTGTATCCTAACTTGGTTACCCCGATTTGTGTGCTTATGTGATCACCAACAAGATAAATGCATGAATCGGATTTATATCGCACTTATATGTGTTTGAACTATATTGTTCTTGTTTATGCTCTTGAACATTTAGTTTGTATAATTCATGAAATGTATGAATGAGATGAAGTGTATGTGTAAGTATGAGTACTTGTGTATGTATGGAAGTAAGTATGGACTTCTACTAATTCCTAACAACCTAACTCCTGACATGAGTAATGAGTAAAATGGAATGCGTAGAAGCCCGATATAGTTTCGGCCGCGTGAGGATAAGGAACCACAAGAGGTTGGAACCGAATCCTGGCTATGATCTTTTCCTTGGACCAATTCGCTTTGTATGGGTAGCATCCTGGATTAGTGGGCCACCCTAAAGCCCGGTGGTGGGAAGTAGTATTCCCTGCCCGGAGGTCATACCGACTTAACTGGAAGTAAAGTATGTAAAAAGTATGTATTGTATTTGTATTGGTCTTGACTATTGTAAGTCATTGACCCGGAGTAAAAGTATTGAACACCCGATTAACCCGGTGTGTAATAAGGCTAACAAGACCTTGTATGTATTGGAGAATTGTATCTCCGTGATGCGGTGAGTATGGTAAGCACGAACGAATGACTTGTATTATATTCCTTGTATGCATTGTATGTATGTATGCTTGGTAAAGTGAATGTATTGTATTGTATTGTATAAAGCATGTATGTATGTCTGAATGAAACGAACCGCATGTACTCGACCAAATAGTTGGCGTACCCTCGCTAGTACGCGGGGTATGCGGTTATCATATGCAGCGTAAGCTGACCCCCTAGGGGGAATGTTTTTACTCCACAGGTACCCGCGAGAGGCATGAAGGTAGAGTAAGGGCAGCATGTAATTCTTTTTGGAGTAGTAGTAGGAATTGGAATAGTGTACCGAGTTGTACACGGCTAGAGCCTTTGAGTAGCCTGTGTACCATGTGGTACACCTTTTTGGACATTGAACCCTTAATTGGATAGTAAGGAGAGGTTGTATAAACTCTTCATTTTTGGGAAGTAGTCATGGAATGTAATTCGCCTAACTTGGATACTCGGTAATCACTTGTAAGTAAGTATTTGGCATTGTAAAGTATGTAGTATGTATTTGGTTTATTCTAATCGTCAGACCGATACAGTAAGTAGTAGTAGCCTTGTTGGCCTTGGATGGCTAACGGCGTTGTATCACCCGCCGGAGTGAGTAAGTAAGCAAGTATTCCGCTGCGAGTAAGGTAAGTATGGGAACGTTAAAGGATTATGAAAGGATTAGCGGTTGGGGTGTTACAAAAAGTGGTATCAGAGCGAAGTATCGCTCTGATGATTAGACTCTTAAGTGTAGTGATTACCGAGTTAGGATTTCAACCGTCATAAGACGGATATCTAGAAACCTAACTAGGAACTACCGTTGTTAACAACGGATACCTTAACGTCTGCAAAGACGATACCATTGCTTGAATGAAGACCATGAGGTCATAGTATCACAACATCTAATGTAATCCACACTTGTTCAGATGTCAGGACGAGGTCGAGGCCGACCTAGAGGAGAGACATCTGATGGACCGGGCGCGCAGACGATAGCCGAGATCGTCGCCGCCACGGTAGCGCAGATGCTACCGCAAGTAATAACGGCTGTACAGCAAACATAGCAAACACAGCAACAGCAGCAGCAGCAGCCCGACCCACCTCATCCCCCCCGAGAAACGAATTGGGTGAAAGCTGTCGCTGACCTTCGACCTGCTTGTTTTAGAGGCGAGAGCGACCCCGCCAAGCTCGAGGCCTACCTCTCCGAGATGGAGACGGCCTTCGAGACACTTGAGACTCCGCTGGAGTCCGAGTGAGGATAGCTGCGTACTACATCAAAGACGCGGCTATGGACTGGTGGAAGCTCGTTCTTTTAAGGCCGAGGCACGTAGCTGACCCTGCTTTCGGATGAGGAAGCATTCACCTCTCTCCTCCGATCAAGTACTACCCGAGCATGTCAAGACCAGAAAAAGACTTGAGCTCGATGCACTAAAGTGACCGAGAAGATGACGGTTGATGAATATTACCGCACCTTCACCTCTCTTCTCCGACTTCTACCCGACCTTGGGTTATACCGGCCAAGTCTTGGTCGACCGCTTTCGGCGGATTGAGCCATCGACTCCGGTATGGCATGGGCTTCACTCGGTTTACCTCCCTTCAGGTAAACAAGTTGAACCCTAAAAAGCCATGAGTAATGTGAATTAGTATTCCGTATGTAAATGTAACCTAATGCCTAAGTAATTCAGGAGTGTTACCACGCTGCATCTCGAGTTGTGATCACCTGCCAGCTGAGAGATGAGGAACAAGCGCTGAAGCGCAAGGTGAGAGGCAAGGGTAACCCCCCTGAAGAACAAAACCAATCCAAACCCTAGAAGAAAAGGAAAGGGAAGCACTCCACCAGCAGAAAAATACATCCGGAGACGGCGGTGCCCATGCTGAGAAGGGCAAGGCAACTGAGCCTTTACAGATTGCCTACACCGCACCAGTGGCAGCGAAGCCACTGAGGTCTCAGCCCTTTAGGGGTAAGTAACCGAAACTAAATTAGTACACTTATGAAATTGTATATGTATGGAGTACTGTAAGTATACCGAACTTGCTAACTTAGAAGCTATAGGTTCTGGATTTGGCCAAGGAAAGAACCAATCTGATGGCCGCAGCTACATCTGCCGTAATGCAACAAGGATCATCCCGGCACAGATTGCCAAGGAAGGGAGATCCGCTGTATACCTGCCAGAAACCAGGGCACCGTGCCAATGTATGCCCAGAGAACTCTAAGCCAAGGGCAACTACCAGGGCTACAAGCAGCGTGAGGGCAAGGAAGCTGCATCTGGTGATGCTCATGCCCAGTTACCTCACAGGGACAGGGATCCCGAGGCCCGCAGAAGGGCGCACCGTAGAGGCAGCCTGCCCTACAATCATTGACCGTGATGGGACCGGGACTAAGTCCGGCCCAGGTAACTACCGTAACCTTTAATCCTTGAAAAGCATGTCTAAAGTAGTGAAGTAACTGTATGAGTAAATGTATGAATGCGTAAGTACTTGAAGTATGAAATTGAGCATGAGTAAGTAACGTGGAAGTATGTATTGAGCATGAAATGAATTAGTAAGCCTAGAACTTATTCTAGATGAATTTACCACCTTAGGGAAATTCCATATCTGTTACCCAATATCTCCAAACTCACCTCACGAAGAGACCGACATCGCCAACCACCACTTCAACACGAACAGTGTCAGGTTATCGCTCAGGTATGATCTATTAAAAGGATACCTTACACCCGAAGCGCAAATTTCAATCATCCGACGATGCACAACGAGTTAGGAACGGGTCCAGGAGGATTTTACACACCCGAATTCCCCGGTGGAGCGACAATGAAGCTGAAAATGATGTGCTGGGAAAGGACTGGAACCCTTATACCAAGACATACCAAACAACGCGAGCAGAGAGACGGAGCAAGCAAACCTCCAGCAATACCCCCAGAATCCAAACACTTGTCGCACAAGCTGTAGAAATTGCACAACAATGTGAAGATGAACCAATCCCTGCACTTGAGCAGATCTGTGTATCGTCAACTTCTATGAAAAAGAAGGGCGACTTGGCCTACACCAAGACAAGGACGAGGACCGCGGAATCTCTTGAACTAGGAGTGTCCGTAGTGTCTTGGTCCATTGGTGATGACGCCGTATTTTTGTATAGCGAGCGGAAGCGTGTGGACCTCGCAGAAAAAAATTGGTATTGAGATCAGGAGATGTTCTAATCATGGGTGGAAAATCAAGGTTGCTGTATCACGGGATCCAGAAGATCAAGTGAATACGGCACCACCGGCAATAATCAATGCCACACACATGATACCAGGACGCCTGAACCTTACCTTTAGAAAGTATTAATCTTGTAGTAGCATGTAATCCAGTAGTAACGTGTGTATTAGAGACACAGTATGTATGATGGTTGGTTATTCAATAAAAGCAGAGTTGGTTATTAAATTCCACTTGCGTTCCACCATCTTTACTTATGATCTCATGAATCAATAGGTTGTGGACCGGTACCGAAGGTAACTTGAGCATCCTCACCGAAGAACAAGCCGGCAAGAGCGGCACCATTCTAACGGGAACATTCCCAGTAAACGGCATCGAAGCCTCAGTATTATTCGACTCCGGCGCCTCTCACACCTTCATATTGCCATCTCTTGCGAAGAAGTTGGGGCTAGATGCGGATGAGCTACCAACTTCTTGGTTACTCTCCCATCGAAGGAGCGGGTACAATGTACCAAGTATTACAAATCAGCCACCATTCAAATCAAAGGTGAAGCGTTTCATTTCCTTCATTGAATTCAACGGATTGGGATTCGACTTAATTATTGGAATGAACTGGTTGGAGCGGCACAAGGGGAGAATCCTATGCGCCGAGCACTGATTGCTGCTCAAGAGTCCATCTGGGGTCACTGTTTCATACCGCCAGAGACCGAGAGAGCCTTCAACTACAGTCATCTCCGCCATGGCAATGTATCGGGAGCTCAGAAAAGGGCATGAAGTGTATTTATGTCACGTGCAAGACCTGGAGAGAGATCCAGAGTTCAGTGACGAGGGTAGCAGTAGTCTCAGAATTCCCTGATGTATTTCCGAAAGAGCTACCTGGTATGCACCACAGAGGGCGGTAGAATTTGAAATCGATCTTGTACGGGTACTGGTCCCATCGCTAGGGCACCATACCGTATGGCACCGGCAGAAATGGCAGAACTCAAAGAACAGCTACATGATCTTCTCGACAAAGGGTTATACGCCCGAGCGTATCACCCTGGGGAGCACCGTCCTCTTCGTGAAGAAGAAGGACGGTAGACTCCGCCTCTGCATCGACTACCGCGAATTGAATGCGGTCACTGTAAAGAATACAAGTACCCATTGCACGCATCGACGACCTGTTCGATCAGTTGAAGAGGAGCATCCGTCTTTTCTAAGATTGATCTCCGATCCGGTTACCACCAAATTACTATCAAAGAGCAAGACATTCAGAAAACAGCATTCCGAAAAGATATGGCCACTACGAATTCACGGTGATGCCATTCGGTTTGTCTAATGCACCAGCCAAATTCATGGACCTAATGAATCGGTTATTCAGTGATCAGCTGGACACTTCAGTAGTAGTATTATTGACGACATCCTTGTGTATTCGAAGTCACCAGAAGAGCATGAAAACCATTTGAGAAAAGTACTTGAGACACTGCACGAGAACCAGCTGTATGCAAAGTTCTCCAAATGCGAGTTTTGGCTAGATCAGGTATCTTTCCTCGGTCATGTCATCTCGAGCGCGGGCATTTCAGTAGATCCATCCAAAATTGAAGCAGTGCGATCATGGCCTAGACCTAAGACTGTCCACGACCTCCGGAGCTTTCTTGGTTAGCCTGTTACTACCGGAGATTTGTAAAGGACTTCTCAAAAGTCGCTAAGCCCATGACGTCATTGATGAAGAAAGATGCACCCTTTGTATGGACAAAGGAGTGCGAAGTATCCTTCCAGAAATTGAAAGACTCATTGACCTCAGCGCCAATTCTCACACTTCCAGAGGGCACAGAGGGATTTGAGGTGTATTGTGATGCATCGGGAAAGGGTATGGGATGCGTACTCATGCAGCATGCAAGGTAGTAGCCTATGCCTCCCGCCAGCTGAAGAAACATGAGGAGAATTACCCGACTCACGATTTAGAGTTAGGAGCCATGTCTTCGCCTTGAAGATATGGCGACACTACCTCTATGGGGTAAGCATCACCATCTACTCCAACCACAAAAGTTTACAGTACGTATTCACCCAGAAATAATTGAACCTAAGGCAGAGGAGGTGGATGGAGTTCCTCTCGGATTATGACATCAACCTCCAGTATAAAGAAGGGAAGGCAAACGTAGTAGCCGACGCTTGAGTCGTCGAGCACACTCGCTCCATTCGCTACTCGCTTCTTCTAGCTTGGTTGACGAGGTGAGAGACGCTCAGTTGAGCGACCCTACTTCACAGAGATCAGACAGAAAATCACAGATGGTACTTCGAGAGCCGAAAGTACGACTTCAAACTGCATGAAGATGGTCTGATCCGATTGAATGGCAGATTATGCGTCCCCGAAGCAATGCTGAGCTAAGGGATCGCATTCTGCGAGAGTCACATTGTTCGACATTGCATGTCCATCCGGGAGCCTCTAAAATGTACAAAGACATGAAGAGGTACTTTGGTGGTCAGGAATGAAGTCAGACGTGACTGAGTATGTTCTAAGGTGTCTCACATGCCAGAAGGTGAAGTTTGAGCACCGAAGACCGGAGGAGGAATGGTGCAATCCATGCCCATTCCGGAGTGGAAATTCCACGACATCTCCATGGATTTTGTTGTTGGACTCCCGCCTGCTAGGGGAGGACTCAACAGATTGGGTAGTAGTCGATCGCCTCACCAAGTTGCCCGATTCATACCGATGAAGGACACCTGGAAGGTGGCGAAGCTCGCAGAGCTATTCGACAGGAGATTATCTGACACCACGGAGTCCCAAAACCATTGTATCTGACCGCGACACCAGATTTCTTTCGAGATACTGGGAGAGCGACACGAGAAGCGCTGGGTACTGAGTTGAAGCTTAGCACCGCCTTCCTCCACAGACCGACGGTCAGACAGGACCATCCAAACACTAGCGATATGCTAAGGCATGTGCCTTAGACTTCCAGGGGAGCTGGATTGAGAAGCTTCATCTTATCGAGTTTTCGTTTAAACATAGCTATCATGCACGATTAAGATGTCGCCATTTCCAAGCTTTGTATGGTAGACTTTGTAACGCCCCAAAATTCCTATATCTTCTTATCATATTAAACATATACAAGTGGTAGTAGCGGAAGCATTAAACTAGCGGGGCGCTACCGCCACGTTCACAACTTCTGTGAACGCTAAGGCTTAATAACTTACATATCCAAATTTTAACAAAGTTTACAAACTGACTTTAAAACATAAAACCAAAACTCCAGAAGACTGGGTGAAAGTCTCTAATCCCTTAGCCCACACTCTCGAGCTCCTTTAAGTCATCTTCATTTCCTGTATCTGTGGTCATTCAAACAATCACAGAGAAGGGACCACAGGGCATAATGCCAAAAATCAGCAACGCTGAGTAAAATCAAAGCTACCATCAAAAGAAGTAGTATATCAAAATAGCCACTGATCATAGCCACTCTTAATCATCTAATAGCTCAAGTAATATTCAGAATAGACCAAGTACTTATCATGATAATTCAAGTATTAACAATAACAGTTTGAGTACATCAATAAGCCATCAGATATATTTAGTTCATAACCAACCAATATATATCAAGTAGGATAATTAACCACCAAATACAACATGGTGTCCAAGTATGCTTAGATAGGATATAATCCAATTCATTAATTGATTATCCATTCAACTCCTCCATTTCTATCCAAACCATTTCATGATGAATCCCGATCTTTAAGGCGATCCAACCTTTAATCGGTTCAAGGACGAATCCCGATCTTTAAGGCGATCCAACCTTTAATCGGTTCAAGGGACGAATCCCGATCTTTAAGGCGATCCAACCTTTCCCAAACGCACTCCAGGCCCTAAAAGATGTGCACACCCCCTATAGTACCTTTAAACTATAGTGTAGGAAACCATGAAGCATCTCATGGAGCCCAAGGCATACCATGAGTCCAATAATTCATAAGAAAGCAGTTACTGCTCAAGTTCCACATATGGCCATATATCTCAACAATCCATTCCAATGAGTTACTCATTGAATCCTTGTTAATCAGAATATAACAATTTAAAGTATAACAATAATCAATAGTCAAATCACTTAACAAAGCCCATTTCATAATTTCAAACATAAGGGACATAATAATAATCAAACAGCACTTAAGGAAAGGATATGATCACATAATCTTACATGGCACCTTCGGCCAGATCACACAGTATCAAATACCTCAGTTTAACAATTCAAACAACCATAAATCATACCTTAAGAACAAGTCTTGATCAAACAAACAAATCATATTCATTTCAGTGTTCTATTATTAACTATCTCATCTAGATTAGCTTAAGACATAATTTAACTATAGATTACAACCTGAATCAAACCATAATTGGTTCCTAACATTTTCGATCATAACAACACAATATTAACCAGATTAGCTTAGGAGTTTATACCACCATAACCAACCTTCTAAGACAGTACATATAGTTTCAACATACTAGACTTTAAGACTTTAAGTCCTAGCTTAGTTTAAACTATCATCTTCATCCTAAAATCATGCTATACATCTCTTTAATAGTTCATGGCCAATTCTGCCATAATAGGTTACTAATGACCAGAAACAATCAACAATCATGTTTTTAGCCCTGGGACACATCTAGTTTACACTAATTAACTTCCAACTGAAACCGGTTGTACTAGCATCCAATTCACCAGATTAGCTCTTCTAGTAATCACACTTAACATCTTAAATAAATTCTATACTTTCATCTATGTTACTCGGCCATAACAATCAGATAGGTTCTAGGTTAGTTAAGCACCTAAAACACTTGATTAATGCTCTAGAATTCCACCCACAAATCTGGTGTTTAAACAAAACTCTTTAAGACACCATTTATCCTAGATTATAACAACACCAGATTAGACTAAAGATCATCCAGAACAATCATAATTACCTCTAGGTTATTCCCACTTACTAAACAGCAGCAAAACACCATAAACAAGCTCTTAAGCAATCAGTAATCAAAGGTAGGTTGAACACATCCTTTTCTTCCTTAAAACACTTTTCTAACTTTTCTAGCTTTAGGCTAATAAATACCTACGAATTTTAATTAGATAATATAGGGGTAATACTCCTGTACAACATACAGATTTATTAAGGGATGGTAACCATGAAGTTACACCAAACAAACCATAACAATTTCAGCCTCAATAACACACATATAACCAGATAAGTTTCAAGATCAATTAAGCTTAAAACCATGCTTAAACATCACAAATCAACTCCCATGTGTTCGGTTATATAGGTTAGGTCTTTAAGGCACCTCTTCTTCCTTAAAGCTTATTTCCAACTCAATGGTTTTGTACCCCAAAATACCAACGAATTTACATAATCCATAAAGAGGTACTAGTCTTTGAAAACATATAGATTTGTGAAGGGATAGTAACCTTGAAGTTACCTTAAGAATTGATGAAGAAAATCTTCTTTAAGACCTTGGAAACTCTTGCTGGAACTAGGACATCCTAAGACACCTTTGGAGCACCTAACTTGGACATGGAAATGGAGTGAGTTCTCATGGTTTCTCCTCTGATTTTCGGCCACCAACAGCTAGGAATGGATGGTTAACTTCTAGGAACACCTTACTTCAAGGATTGGAATTGGTATGGAGCTTTCTCCCCCTTCCTTCCTTTCTCGTTCTAAGCTTTCTTTCTACATGGGTTTCTTCCTTTTTGCCTTCTTCTTACTGATTACAATGGGTTTAAATGGTGGATGAATGATTTGGAAAGGTAAAGATGGTACAAGGATCTCTCTTCTTCTTCTTTGCTCTCAGCCAAGAAAAGAACAACAAGTAAGCTTTATTTCTCTTCTTCCCTAATGAAGGACGAAATATTGATGCTGGATGAGTGTATTTTGGAGTGGTGGCTGATGGTATTTATAGGCAAGGGCTGATCCTTGTCAATTTCCTCCTTGATTAAGTAAACTTCTAAGTGGTGACACCTTAGGCTCCATTTGCTAGCTTCTGATTGGCTCATAATAAGGCTTAATATAAGAAAGACAACACATGGGCTGACTAAGGGAGGTGGGCAGCAGCCTATTCTCATTGGACCAAGGTGTGGTCTAATAGTGTGGTGACACCTCCTACTAGGCTGCATAGGTGTCGGGCTCCTATTGGTCCTAGTGTTAACCAATGTTAATTTGACACCTCGTGCTTGCCACCTCGTGCTTGCCATCACATGCTTGCCACCTCATGCTTGCCACCTCGTGCTTAAAGACGTCCTACTTGCCTACTAGCTTGGTCGTGCTTAAGACGTCCTACTAGCTTGCTAGCTTGCTGAGTCACCTACTTGCTTACTAGCTTGATGAGTCACCTACTTGCTTGCTAGCTTTCCCAAGCGGCTGCATCACCTACTTGTGTGTTTACTACATAAGCTAGCTGCTGCATCACCAACTAGCTTGGTTGTCACAATGTTATTGAAGCATTCTAGCTAGCTACTTTTAAAACAATACAAGAAGTGCTATTAAGGACTTTTCTGGTCCTAATATGTACTTATGCCAATATTAGGGTTTAAAAGTGCTTTATAGCTTATTAAGACTTAAACAGCAACATAAATCATTCCTTAGAAACTTGGGGTATTTCATTCACTCCCTCTTAAGAAAAGCTTCGACCCCGAAGCTCCAACTATTCAACACATTCAACCAATATGATCAAGACATAGCCAATAACCACAATATGAACCATTAAGGTCAAGACATAACCAATAATCACTTAGCATTCATTCATAGCAGAAATCCAAACATAAGCAGAAAGCATTCTTAAATCATTCAAAACAAAGCACACATCTCATACCTCACTTTACAAGTCTCGTATCACAAACCTGCAAGTTAGTTTAACTGATATGCAAGGAAACAACATGCCTTACTCTCCACCCCTTTAACCCTTCCTAGGTTCATTTTAATCCTTGATCAAGAGCGTCCTTGCTCTGATACCACTTTGTAACGCCCCAAAATTCCTATATCTTCTTATCATATTAAACATATACAAGTGGTAGTAGCGGAAGCATTAAACTAGCGGGGCGCTACCGCCACGTTCACAACTTCTGTGAACGCTAAGGCTTAATAACTTACATATCCAAATTTTAACAAAGTTTACAAACTGACTTTAAAACATAAAACCAAAACTCCAGAAGACTGGGTGAAAGTCTCTAATCCTTAGCCCACACTCTCGAGCTCCTTTAAGTCATCTTCATTTCCTGTATCTGTGGTCATTCAAACAATCACAGAGAAGGGACCACAGGGCATAATGCCAAAAATCAGCAACGCTGAGTAAAATCAAAGCTACCATCAAAAGTAGTATATCAAAATAGCCACTGATCATAGCCACTCTTAATCATCTAATAGCTCAAGTAGTATTCAGAATAGACCAAGTACTTATCATGATAATTCAAGTATTAACAATAACAGTTTGAGTACATCAATAAGCCATCAGATATATTTAGTTCATAACCAACCAATATATATCAAGTAGGATAATTAACCACCCAAAACTCAACAACATGGTGTCCAAGTATGCTTAGATAGGATATAATCCAATTCATTTAATTGATTATCCATTCAACTCCTCCATTTCTATCCAAACCATTTCAGGGATGAATCCCGATCTTCAAGGCGATCCAACTTTAATCGGTTCAAGGGACGAATCCCGATCTTTAAGGCGATCCAACCTTTAATCGGTTCAAGGGACGAATCCCGATCTTTAAGGCGATCCAACCTTTCCCAAACGCACTCCAGGCCCTAAAAGATGTGCACACCCCCTATAGTACCTTTAAACTATAGTGTAGGAAACCATGAAGCATCTCATGGAGCCCAAGGCATACCATGAGTCCAATAATTCATAAGAAAGCAGTTACTGCTCAAGTTCCACATATGGCCATATATCCCAACAATCCATTCCAATGAGTTACTCATTGAATCCTTGTTAATCAGAATATAACAATTTAAAGTATAACAATAATCAATAGTCAAATCACTTAACAAAGCCCATTTCATAATTTCAAACATAAGGGACATAATAATAATCAAACAGCACTTAAGGAAAGGATATGATCACATAATCTTACATGGCACCTTCGGCCAGATCACACAGTATCAAATACCTCAGTTTAACAATTCAAACAACCATAAATCATACCTTAAGAACAAGTCTTGATCAAACAAACAAATCATATTCATTTCAGTGCTATTATTAACTATCTCATCTAGATTAGCTTAAGACATAATTTAACTATAGATTACAACCTGAATCAAACCATAATTGGTTCCTAACATTTTCGATCATAACAACACAATATTAACCAGATTAGCTTAGGAGTTTATACCACCATAACCAACCTTCTAAGACAGTACATATAAGTTCTCAACATACTAGACTTTAAGACTTTAAGTCCTAGCTTAGTTTAAACTATCATCTTCATCCTAAAATCATGCTATACATCTCTTTAATAGTTCATGGCCAATTCTGCCATAATAGGTTACTAATGACCAGAACAATCAACAATCATGTTTTTAGCCCTGGGACACATCTAGTTTACACTAATTAACTTCCAACTGAAACCGGTTGTACTAGCATCCAATTCACCAGATTAGCTCTTCTAGTAATCACACTTAACATCTTAATAAATTCTATACTTTCATCTATGTTACTCGGCCATAACAATCAGATAGGTTCTAGGTTAGTTAAGCACCTAAAACACTTGATTAATGCTCTAGAATTCCACCCACAAATCTGGTGTGTTAAACAAAACTCTTTAAGACACCATTTATCCTAGATTATAACAACACCAGATTAGACTAAAGATCATCCAGAACAATCATAATTACCTCTAGGTATTCCCACTTACTAAACAGCAGCAAAACACCATAAACAAGCTCTTAAGCAATCAGTAATCAAAGGTAGGTTGTAAACACATCCTTTTCTTCCTTAAAACACTTTTCTAACTTTTCTAGCTTTAGGCTAATAAATACCTACGAATTTTAATTAGATAATATAGGGGTAATACTCCTGTACAACATACAGATTTATTAAGGGATGGTAACCATGAAGTTACACAAACAAACCATAACAATTTCAGCCTCAATAACACACATATAACCAGATAAGTTTCCAGATCAATTAAGCTTAAAACCATGCTTAAACATCACAAATCAACTCCCATGTGTTCGGTTATATAGGTTAGGTCTTTAAGGCACCTCTTTCTTCCTTAAAGCTTATTTCCAACTCAATGGTTTTGTACCCCAAAATACCAACGAATTTACATAATCCATAAAGAGGTACTAGTCTTTGAAAACATATAGATTTGTGAAGGGATAGTAACCTTGAAGTTACCTTAAGAATTGATGAAGAAAATCTTCTTTAAGACCTTGGAAACTCTTGCTGGAACTAGGACATCCTAAAGACACCTTTGGAGCACCTAACTTGGACATGGAAATGGAGTGAGTTCTCATGGTTTCTCCTCTGATTTTCGGCCACCAACAGCTAGGAATGGATGGTTAACTTCTAGGAACACCTTACTTCAAGGATTGGAATTGGTATGGAGCTTTCTCCCCCTTCCTTCCTTTCTCGTTCTAAGCTTTCTTTCTACATGGGTTTCTTCCTTCTTTGCCTTCTTCTTACTGATTACAATGGGTTTAAATGGTGGATGAATGATTTGGAAAGGTAAAGATGGTACAAGGATCTCTCTTCTTCTTCTTTGCTCTCAGCCAAGAAAAGAACAACAAGATAAGCTTTATTTCTCTTCTTCCCTAATGAAGGACGAAATATTGATGCTGGATGATGTATTTTGGAGTGGTGGCTGATGGTATTTATAGGCAAGGGCTGATCCTTGTCAATTTCCTCCTTGATTAAGTAAACTTCTAAGTGGTGACACCTTAGGCTCCATTTGCTAGCTTCTGATTGGCTCATAATAAGGCTTAATATAAGAAAGACAACACATGGGCTGACTAAGGGAGGTGGGCAGCAGCCTATTCTCATTGGACCAAGGTGTGGTCTAATAGTGTGGTGACACCTCCTACTAGGCTGCATAGGTGTCGGGCTCCTATTGGTCCTAGTGTTAACCAATGTTAATTTGACACCTCGTGCTTGCCACCTCGTGCTTGCCATCACATGCTTGCCACCTCATGCTTGCCACCTCGTGCTTAAAGACGTCCTACTTGCCTACTAGCTTGGTCGTGCTTAAGACGTCCTACTAGCTTGCTAGCTTGCTGAGTCACCTACTTGCTTACTAGCTTGATGAGTCACCTACTGCTTGCTAGCTTTCCCAAGCGGCTGCATCACCTACTTGTGTGTTTACTACATAAGCTAGCTGCTGCATCACCAACTAGCTTGGTTGTCACAATGTTATTGAAGCATTCTAGCTAGCTACTTTTAAAACAATACAAGAAGTGCTATTAAGGACTTTTTGGTCCTAATATGTATTTATGCCAATATTAGGGTTTAAAAGTGCTTTATAGCTTATTAAGACTTAAACAGCAACATAAATCATTCCTTAGAAACTTGGGGTATTTCAACCTTCCGTACCCCGTTTGTGTTGGGATGAGAAGTGAAGCGGTCATCAAGGACCGGAGTATTTGGAACAAGTACAAGCTGAGGTACAACAAATCCGAGCCAATATGAAGGCAGCCCAAGATAGACAGAAATCCTATGCGGATGTGCGACGACGCGACCTTGAGTTTGCCGTGGGCGACCAAGTTTCCTGCGTGTCTCACCTATGAAGGGTGTCTTCCGATTTGGCCAGAAGGGCAAACTGAGCCCGAAATTTGTAGGCCCGTATGCCATTACCGAGAGGATTGGAGCCATAGCTTATAGGCTAGCATTGCCTGAAGAATTGGGCGTGTGTTCATGATGTCTTTCATGTATCACAACTCAAGAAACATAGCCGATCCCTCTCATGTATTAGAACCCGAACATCTATCCCTAGAGCCGACGATGAGATATGTCGAGACTCCACTGCGAATCCTTGATACCAAGACAAGAGACACTCGCCATAAATCTGTACGAATGGTGAAGGTCTTGTGGTCTAACCACGATGTCGAGGAGGAAGCGACTTGGGAATTAGAGGACGCCATGAAGGCGAAGTACCCGAATCTATTTGTAGACTAGATGTCTAGTATCCGTATAGTACGGAGGGTACGGGGCGTACCCCTTTTAAGGGGGGTAGAGCCTTTTGCTTTTGCATTGCTTCGGGTTAGCATTGCGTAGTATGTATGTATTGTAATTGTATTTTGATTGGCACATGTAGTGCTAATTGTATTTTATTGGCACAAAGTAGTGCTAGTAGTATTTGGTATGTAGTACAATGTGTATGGTATGTATGTAATGAGCAATGCATTAGTGTTGTACGGTATATGACACGAATGACATTGCGAAGTGTATTGTGGAATGTATGAACTGAATGGAGTATCATGTATGGTATTGGAATGGAGTATTGAGTATGAATTGTGTATGTGTATGGTATTCGAAGTAAGTGTGGTACATGGTATTTGAATTGTGGATGCTGTAAGGGTAAGAATTGCGAACACCTTGTACGGTGGTAGTAGAAGGTATTGTGGCAATTGGCTTGCCAAATGAGTAGAAATGGTAAACGGTAACTTGAGCAACTTTGAGGGCAAAGTTTCTTAAGGGGGTAGATTGAAATACCCTGTAATTAAAACAGTGATTAATTAGGCTAATTATATTTTAAGGCTTAATTACACTAAAATAAATATGAGGGAACAAATCCCGAAGAAAACGGACCTTTAAAAATGGGTGAAAAGCATAAACGAACCTTAAAGCGCGTTTTTCGAGGAAACGGGGGAAAACGTGACTTTAAGCGGGTCAAACAGACTCGTAACAATTTTGGTCAACTAAATAGTCACTAATAAATATTAGTCAAGCTTTAGAACCAATAAAATTAATAAACGAGAAAGAAAATTCCGGAAAACGGGTACCGGTTAGTGTGAAAACTGTAACAACCGGTAGTTGTGGGGTGAGAATGCAAATAAATAAACTTAGTGTGTCCACTTGTGCAAATAAAAATCAAAAATGGGCAGGGTGTGTGTAGGGGAGCCGGCCAGCCCTCTCTCTCACTCTCCTTAATTTCTCTTATTTGCTAAAAGACAAGAAAATAAGTAAAAAGCAAAAACCTCACTCTCTCTCCTATCCCCACCTCTCTCTCACGTTGGCATCCCCCTCCTTCTCTATTCTCTCTGATTTTCTCTTTACCCATGCGACAGCCATGGTGAATTGAAGAACCCACACAAAACTCTTCACTTCTCTCCTCTTGTCCAAGCTCAATACTTGTCCAAACTCAAAACAAAATACACCATTGGAATCCCCTTGGCAAGGAGAGCATTTCTATCTTTCCAAAAATCGAAAAGGACCATTTTCGTTTTTTGAGGGTTTCCACCATTTGAAGATTTGAAGCCACCATAAGAAGCACCTTCACCTCCTTATTATCTTGAGGTAAAAAGTAGTTCGAAATCCATCGTTTCTAGCCCTCATTAGCATTTTAAGAATTTTCAGTTTTTGAATGCTTCTTCCTTCTTGCTCCAGCCCATTTGGCTTCTCTTGTGGGCTAGGAATATTGTCTCTTGCTAGTCAAGAACTCCATCTACTCATTGGAAGGTAACACTCTTTTCTAAACCCTAAAACCTAAATTCTAGGGTTAAGTATAAAATGAATGCTAAAGGTATTGTGTATGTATTATGGGCTGTAGCATTTTGTTGTGTGTGAAACCCATTGAAACTGAGAACAAAGAGGAAAAGGAGAGAAGAAAAAGAAGAAGAGAAAGGAAAGAAAGAAAAACTAACAAGACAAGGTAAATACCCTTACCTTGAGTTAGTTGTTTGTATATTGTGTTGTAACAGTTTTGGAGAATAAAAAACAAGTAATGTGTATGATAATGAGTAATGAGTATGTTGAAGTATGATGAGGAATGGTATTGAAACAGTTTTGAAGTTTTTGAATGAAGCTTATAAACTTGGGAAAACCTTGGGTAGTGAATGTGTATGTGTGCAGGATTTTATGGATGTTGTAGTGGTATTGAAATGTGTATATACTGAGGATTGTGTAACAGGTTGTGAGAACATGAATTTGTGAGCTGAAATAGTGGTGGAGAATGTTAGAAATATAGGGGAAACCATGTCAATTTTGGGTAGTAGAAAAGAGAGGACTTAGCTTGTGTAAAAAAGAGGAAGTAGTTAGAGAGTTTTAATGGATTGCTTAGTAGTTGTAACAGATTGGAAATGAGTTTGTAAATGGAAGGAAACTAGAGGTGTAGGATAATGCATTTTGGATGCTAGGAGTAGCATTAGTTGAAGGAGCATTGAAGTGTAAGAGTTAAGGTAAAAATCTGTGGCATAGAAAGAAGAAACAAAATCTGTAGCATGAGTGTGAGGAAACTAGTATAAGTGTTGAAAATGTAATGAGAAAAGGTGTAAGTAAATGTAAGGATTGAGTGGTAAGTTTGGTGGATGAATTAAGGTGATTTAGAGTGTTTAATTAGTGCTAAATCATGTTAGGATGCATGTAGGAAGAGTAGGGAAGCATGGGTGAAATTGGGAAAGAAAAATAAATCTGTAGCCATGTTCTGGAACCGTCGACCAGCGTCTGGATCGGACGTGGGTCGGACATGGCTTAAAGAACGAGAATCAAACTTCTGGAACCGTCCGACCCAGAGCCGTGAGTCGGACGTGGGTCGGACGGGCCTTAAAAATCGACAGGAAATCTTTCTGGAATGGTCTGACCCAGGGCCGTGAGTCGGACGTGGGTCGGACGGGTAAAAAATTTTCTCCATCGAAGTTTCTGACTTTGTCTGACCCAGAGGTTGGGTCAGACGTGGGTTGGACATGACCTGGATGACAAAGTCGAAACCTTCTGGAATGGTCCGACCCAGAGGGTATGGGTCGGACGGAATAGTGCTGGGTCGGACGGGAGTAATTTCAGAGGACGAAAACCTACTGGAATGGTCCGACCCAGGGTTGGGTCGGACGGTGGGTCGGACGGCCCAAACACTTACACAAAAAAAAATGTTTTAATTATATGACTATAGTAATCATATATACATATATATATGCCTATATACATATATGCATATGTATGTCGTAATACACCATTGATGTAGTAATAGTGGTAAGGAAGTAAGTAATTTTGTAAGAAAACGAGTTTATGAAGTAATAAAGGAAAGAATGGTTTTGTAACCAAGTAAGAAAGTAATGGAGTAGTAAGTATGCATTGAAAATACCAATGGAGGGGTAAGTAGATCAATAATAGATCATTGATCATACTACTTCATGTATGTATAGGAATCAAATAGTTGAGCTCCAAGGGAACCGGTAGTACCCTACGACGGTGAACGGTATGATTTCCTCATGCCCTGTATCCTAACTTGGTTACCCCGATTTGTGTGCTTATGTGATCACCAACAAGATAAATGCATGAATCGGATTTATATCGCACTTATATGTGTCTGAACTATATTGTTCTTGTTTATGCTCTTGAACATTTAGTTTGTATAATTCATGAATTGTATGAATGGGAATGAAGTGTATGTGTAAGTATGAGTACTTGTGTATGTATGTATGTATGGAAGTAAGTATGGACTTCTACTAATTCCTAACAACCTAACTCCTGACATGAGCAATGAGTAAAATGGAATGAGTAGAAGCCCGATATAGTTTCGGCCACGCGTGAGGATAAGGAACCACAAGAGGTTAGAACCGAATCCTGGCTATGATCTTTTCCTTGGACCAATTCCCTTTGTATGGGTAGCATCCTGGATTAGTGGGCCACCCTAAAGCCCGGTGGTGGGAAGTAGTATTCCCTGCCCGGAGGTCATACCGACTTAACTGGAAGTAAAGTATGTAAAAAGTATGTATTGTATTTGTATTGGTCTTGACTATTGTAAGTCATTGACCCGGAGTAAAAGTATTGAACACCCGATTAACCCGGTGTGTAATAAGGCTAACAAGACCTTGTATGTATTGGAGAATTGTATCTCCGTGATGCGGTGAGTATGGTAAGTACGAATGAATGACTTGTATTGTATTCCTTGTATGCATTGTATGTATGTATGCTTGGTAAAGTGAATGTATTGTATTGTATTGTATAAAGCATGTATGTATGTATGAATGAAACGAACCGCATGTACTCGACCAAATAGTTGGCGTACCCTCGCTAGTACGCGGGGTATGCGGTTATCATATGCAGCGTAAGCTGACCCCCTAGGGGGAATGTTTTTACTCCACAGGTACCCGCGAGGCATGAAGGTAGAGTAAGGGCAGCATGTAATTCTTTTTGGAGTAGTAGTAGGAATTGGAATAGTGTACCGAGTTGTACACGGCTAGAGCCTTTGAGTAGCCTGTGTACCATGTGGTACACCTTTTTGGACATTGAACCCTTAATTGGATAGTAAGGAGAGGTTGTATAAACTCTTCATTTTTGGGAAGTAGTCATGGAATGTAATTCGCCTAACTTGGATACTCGGTAATCACTTGTAAGTAAGTATTTGGCATTGTAAAGTATGTAGTATGTATTTGGTTTATTCTAATCGTCAGACCGATACAGTAAGTAGTAGTAGCCTTGTTGGCCTTGGATGGCTAACGGCGTTGTATCACCCGCCGGGAGTGAGTAAGTAAGCAAGTATTCCGTTGCGAGTAAGGTAAGTATGGGAACGGTTAAAGGATTATGAAAGGATTAGAGGTTGGGGTGTTACAGTAATGATCTAGTGGGATAGCTAGGAATTTGGAAAGATATTAATTATGGTAAAAGTAGAAGGAGACTCATGAAATCACAAGGACCGACGCATAGAAAATGCAAGGTCATACAAGTAAAGGACACTTGTACAAACCAGTTTAGTGGGCATAATTTAGAAGCCACCGACAACAGAGGAAGCACTACAACTAAGTAGTGACTTAACCTCAACCGATAATAAGTCGGAGGGACCCAGTGAATAATCATGGGAGTATGAACAGTATGTACATTGATTCCAGAGAGCTGGATAGAAAACCTGTAACTCATTGAGTTCGCGTACGGTAAAAGAATACCACGCTTGATTAATAAACCTTATTCCCAAGACAAAAAGGGATAAAAGGGGTGATGTATAACACATTAAGCATAACGAGAAAGGCAAACAAACCCTAAGTTATCAGGGTCGCGCAGCAGAAGCTAGTGGGCCCATAATTCTAAGGTTTAATATACCTAGTGAATTAATGGTTAATTATCGATGCCTTGAATCCTCTAAGGCTAGAAGCCTAGAACCGAACCCGGTTAAGAGTTAAATAAACTCCGATGAAAATTCTTGCTGCAGGAACTAACCAACAATATGGTTAAGACCCTTTGACCAGAATACATTGTATAATAGACCGCATGGAAGCTGAATCACTCCATGACGACTACATGCCTTCGACCAATGTCCAATATTGACACATGGTAGATTACGTGGGCGTAATCCCTTTTTAAGGAGGGTAGGGTGAAAACCGCGAAGTGTATATTTACGTAATAGTGCGTAAACTACAATGCGCATAGCGCAAAAGATTTTGTTGTGGATGATTGGTACTTATGTTACATAAACATTTGTATCCATTCATTGTGTAAATTTGATTATTTGTGAGACTTGAAGGGGAAAGAAGCATTGATTGGGAGATTTGAAGTGGAAAGGAGTAGAGAAACTCCAAAGGAATGAGAACCTCGAGTGGTAATAGTTTGGGAAATGAGTATGCTTGAGGAATTTGATGAGTATAAATCGGTATGAAACCGATGTTGAACCTAGTGGGAATTGAGTCCCCTAGGCCACTTGAGTTGATTGGATTTTCTAGTAAACGAATTGAGGACAGAAATTGATTTGACTTGTGAATGATTTGAGGATAGAAGAACTAATTGGAAAACTAACCTTGGAATTTCTTAGGTATAGTAGTTGAAGAAATTGGGTAACAATTGATGAGATGAGTAGTAAATGAGTAAAGGAATTTTAGAAATTGGTAAATGTATGGTTGTATGAGTATGACTAGAAAGATTAAGAAGATAGAAAATGAAATAATGATTGACTATTTGATTGTGTGAATTGAGGTGGGAGGTGGAACTTGATTTGCTAGCGATCAAGGGAAACCGAACACAAATTGGGGTGGATGGATAGTTCAACACCAATGCTGATCACATTGGGGTCGAATGACTCTTGAAGCTCCCTATAAGTGGTCACGAGTAATAACGCTAGTAATAGGTGTAACTAACATAAATTAGAGTTTGGAGTTGTATGAAGTTTTCAAAATGAATTTCCAAACTGATTTGGTATAAATGATTTTCTTCAAACTTGAGAATGAGGATTGGTTTTGAAACCACTCCCACGGGCGCTAGTGGATCTTTCATGGCTAGGCACCGGTATCGGGTTGAAACCATGAAGGTGAAGCTAGTTGTGAGTCGGTCGAAGTGATGATTAGTTTTGAAACCGCTGTCACCCGCCGTGGCTGCGGCCTTAAGTCTTGATGACCGGTTGAACGGTGGGCGTGTGTTTTGTATTTTTCCAAGGGCCGCCGGATATGAGGAGTCCGGTCAAGGAAGAGAACCCACTTTGGAGCCTGAGGAATCTCTAGACGTGCAAATGAATTTGATCAGAACCAAAGGACCGTAGAGCCAGAAAGCGTAAGTGATCAATGTAATGACAGCCGTGAACCAGAGAGCGTAAGTGTTCAAACGTGACCGGTACCTGAGGGATCACTCGATATGGGGGAGGACTTAGTGCCTAATTGTCTACGGATGGACCCCCATTGAGAGATTGGACAATGATATTTTTGATTGCTATGCATGTTGTGACATGTTGTTTGGATGTGTGATATACATCGAGTTAGACATTGGAGTCTGTCAGGTTATATAGAGTTTATAACCTTAGTATTAAGTACCTTGGTGACTAACAATCTTAGACTCACTAACTTTGTGGGCAAAGTTCTTTAAGGGGGGTTGGTTGAAATACCTCGAACTTAATTAGGGTGATTAAATTACTCTAATACGATATTGAGGGCCTATTAGTGCCTAATGAATTTTGGTAAAAAGAATAAATCCAAAAGAAGCAAGAAAAACGCTTAAAAAGCGAAAAACGCTAAATTGAGCATTATGTGACTGTAGGAGGAATACGACCTCGAAAAGGGTCTTAGATGAATTTAAAAGGCTTAATACTGCCTAAATAATATATGGGAACAATTCGCGAAGAAAATGGATCCAAATAATGTATTAAAACGCTAATTAAGCTTTAGCGCACATTTTTCGAGAAAACCCAAAAACGTGACTTTAAGTGGTCAAACGAACCCGTAAAAATTATAGTTCATCAAATAACTATAAATAAACATTAATGGAAGCTTAATAACCATTAAAATGAAAGAAACGAGAAAATCTGGAAAACGGGCCTGGTTAGTGAATAGTATTAAACCGGGAAAATTAACGAGCGTTTTCTGTAAAAGACGAAAAATGCTCCAGCTGGAATATACTATAGGGACCGGTTTTTAAGAGAGTAATCAGCTCTCTCTCACTCACTTAATTAGCTAGAAAAGAAAGAGGAACAAAAAGCAAAATTAAAAAGTACAAAAGTAAAAAGGAATACTCTCTCACCTCTCATTTCCCTCTTCTCTCTCTTCTTTCTTTCTTCCCCACCATGAGCTGCCCTCCTCCCTTCCTTTCCTGGCGATTTTGGAGCTTCTTCAACAGCCTTCCATGGCAGCCACCTTCTCATGCTTGCCCAAGATTCATCCAAGCTCCAAATGCAAAATAAACTACATATTCTTCTTCCTCTCATCAAGATCTACACTTCCCTCTTTTCAAAATCTGAAAATGATGAAGTTCATCTCCATGGGTTTTCCCCATTTGAAGAGAAAAGGGCATCAAATTGAAGCTTGGATTCTCCTCTCTCTCCTACGGAAAAAAGGTTCCAAGAAAAACTCATTTTTCTTCATCTTTCCTTCTTGGCCGATTTTACCCCTCTTATGCCTTGTTCCTTTTCTTGTTTTGAGCTTCTTTCCAAGCCTTCCATGGTGGTTGGGAGCTTCTCTTTGATTCATGACCAAAAGCCCATCTTAGGGTTTCAAGGTAATCCTTTATTTTTGTACTTTAAGCACATCTTTTGAATCCTAGATAGATTAAAATGTATAAGGGTATTAATTAGTACCTAATTCCCTATTTGGGTGTTGAATTTGAGGTTGGAAAGTGATTGGCCTATATGGCCGATTTTGATCAAGAGAGAGAGAAGGAGAAGATTGGAAAAGAAAAGAAGGAACTGTGAGCTTAAGGTAAGAAACTCACCTTAATGCCTATTTTAATTGCTTTAGAATATGGGAAGGGCAATTTAATGAATGAACCCAAATTTTTGAGGAAAATGTATTTGATTGTGAGAGGAAGAAGTTTGTGAAATTTTGTTTGAATTAAGGGCTTTGAAGCCAAGTGATTCTTAGTTTGTTGTTATGTTGTGGTTTATTGAGATTTTAGGAGCTATATTGTTGTTTGGATAATTTTGATGGGATTATTAAGTGCTGGTAGGACCCTTTAAGGGTGTGGCTAGATTAGGAATGAAGATTGATGAAAATTGATGAGAGTTGATGGTTTGGGATATGTAGATTTATGGGGAAGTTATGGCACAATTTCGGTAGGAAATAAGAGTTTTTAAGATGAATTAGTGAATGGGAGAATCTAGGTGTGTATGGGGTTGAGTAGAGTTGATTAATGACCTTGAAATGGTAGGTGGAGAATGGATTAAAGAGATGCAAAAATCTGTAGCATAATTGAAGATAGAAACTTAGAATTTCAAGAAAAGAGTGTGCTTATATATTGGAAATGGAGGATGGACTTGGGTATAGATAAGGCAATTGCCTAGGAAGGATTTGGAATGGTCAAAATGAGGGAGACCAAAGTGTAAGATGCCAAGAGATAGTTTAGAAATGCATAAGTGTGCAAAACACAAATGGGAGAATGAAAGTTTGTTGAATTTGAGCAAGAATTGGAGTAAGGATTTGACCAATGATTTGGAGAGGTTTCGAGCATGTTATAAGATGTTTAATTATGTAGAAAACTTGTGGAAATATTAGGGAAAGTTTGAGGGTGGTTTAAGGGTTGATTTGGGGTTGAAAAACTACCTTAATAGCAGGTTTTAGCAGGGTCCGGGACCTAGCCCTTGTATAATGTCCCAGACCGCATCAAAAAATAGGCCGAGAGTGAATGCAGGAATTGGTCCGGGACTTAAGTCCAGGACCAAGTCCCGGACCATGGTAGAAAACAGGCCAAGAGTTTCCAGAAAGCGTTGGTCCAGGACTTTGGGTCCGGACCACCCCCAGAATTGTGTCGTGAGTACTTTTTAGGGTTTAAATGATGGGGGTTTGAATGGTATTGGTTTTAGATGATGTTTAGGATTGTTTGGTGACCTTTGAAGGTCCAAAGAAGTGTAAACAAGTTTTAGAAGTGATTGAGAAGTTGTGAGTTTAAGAACACTTAAGTAAAACCGAGATAATGGGATAACGGGGTAAGTACGGGAGTAGCAATTATGTACGTACCGTAACACCTTAATATTAATAGAACCATTTTACGTGTAATCAGTGGTTCAAGAGTAAGACACGAGGAACAAGTGTGAAACGAGGAACGTGAGAACACCCGGTAAAGTTAACCCCAGTGAATGGTATGATTTTCTCATGCCCTGTATCCTAACTTGGCTACCCTGATTTGTGTGCTTGTTTGATCGTGTGATCACCTTAACAAGATAAATGCATGAATCGGATTGTTTGCACTTGCTAGTGCTTGTATTGTATTGTTGTTTGTTGGAATGCATTTTGAACTAAAGTTTGTATAATTCATGAAATGTGGATTGTGAATGAATTACTTAATGTTGATTGTGTATGGTAGTGCGACTCATAGTTGAGTCTTATTTGAGTAGGGACTCGTAGAAAGAGTCAAGTTGCGAACTAATAAAAGGTGAAACACACTACAACTATCAAACCAATGCACGGTAACATAAACCTATGAACTCACTAGAACGTGAGAAAGTATACGGGAGTAGTAACCTCCCGATAACGGTTAGAGAACCGAATTGATTTAATCCACACAATAAATAATAGTGGAAGTATATGAGTAACCTCTATCTAGCGGATTGATAATTGTTCAAATTATGAACCTTGAGTAAAGTAAAGCATGGTAAGGGATCACCAAACCCCTTAGAAATATAGTCGAACCCCAATGAGAGGAAACGACTAAAATGAACAATGTCACGAACATGAGAGTATTCGATAAGTTGGGTGAGACCTTAAATCTTAGAATACTAGACATTGAGGAATTCCCTAAGCCAATAGATGTTATCGAGAGAGATATTTCTAGGCTGATCCTTGAGATTGTGAAATGACTCCGAGAGAGGAGTTTTGGGAATTTGAGTAGTCCGGTAGAGAACTGGACATTTGTGAACTTGAGGAGCTAAATGCATAGCTCCTTTTGTATTTGTAAGCCCGGTGGTGGGTCTTGTGTATGACCCTGCCCGGAGGTCGTGGCTAAGACTTAAAAGATGCCATTAAGTATTGAGTATTGATTGAGAACTTGAGTATTGGAGTATCGATTTGAGTATGTGAGTATCGAGAATTGAGTTGTGACTTGAGAGACTTGAGAACTTGAGTTCGAGTGGAGAATTGAGTTGAGTATTGTAGAACTTGTTGAGATTGTGAGTAAGAGAACCCAAGAGAGTGGGCAAGACAATGAGTAATTGAGTAAGGCATAGTGAGGTAGAAACCCTCAAGCCTAATTAAAGAACATATTAAACTAACCCCTTGATGTGTGTGTTAGTGCTTGTGTTCTTCATTGAACTTTGATTGTGTTGACATACATATATAATGTATTGTTATCTTGCATGCTGTTTGAACTAAAATGAACCGCATGCTCTCGACCAAATAGTCGGCGTACCCTCACTAGTACGCGGGGTATGCGAATTTCATATGCAGCAATTTTGCTGAGCCCCTAGGGGCATCGTTTTTATTTTCCAGGTACAACGAAGCCGTCAACCGTTCGAGAGTAGGACGGGGTTGTTATTGATATGGGTAGTTGGTTAAGAAATTGTATTTGGGTATTGTGGATTTGCAAGACCGAAAGGTCATGGATAGACTTGGGAATTGTAGATACTCGGTATAGTATCGAATGGATATTGTATTTGTATATTAAGGAATTGAAGTTGTAATTGTTTTGGAGAATTTATCAAGGAATGGATTGTATAGTTTGGTTTGTAGTACTCGGTATATAAGACCCATCAAACCGATATTGTAATTGTTGTTGTATTTGAGTGTGGATTGGCCTTGTTAGTCACGTGGGTGACTAACGGCATTGTTTCACCCCCGGTTGTATTGGAAATTTCCGCTGCTTGAGTATTGGTAATGGCGACGGGTTAGGAGTTAATTGTGTGATTACCGGTAGGGGTGTTACAAAAAGTGGTATTTGAGCGAAGTATCGCTCTGATGGTCTAAGTACCGAGTTTAGGAAAATACCGAGTTAGGAATTTGAGACTTAGGGTTAAGGGTTGAGTGTTAGCGTGTGAGGTACGCTAGATAGGAACTTCTAGTATGATCCGGATACCTACATAACCAATCCCGCCCTCCGCAACCCCCGTTTTAAAGTTGGGGAAAGAATGCCAGAGAGATGGAAAGACCTCTCATACTCGGGAAAACCCGATCTGACAGCTGTAGAATAATCTTTGTAAAGAGAAAGAACCTGTCATACGATAGATTCCAAGAGTTGGAAATCCCGAAGACGGTTCCCGTTTGAACGACAATAACTGTACAAAATGGCAGAAGATTGAAGATCCTAAATACAGGATAATGAAATTTGCGGCACCATGGGGCGACATGCTTCGCAGTCGCGAGAACCATGCGCAGCCAACAAGAAGGGAAGCATAATTACGCAATGAAGCGAAAAGGCAGAGTAACAAAACTGAGACAAGAGAATCTGCGGACTGTAAACGTTGACAATACCGTTAACAACATACAACCGACTAAGGAATTAGTCGAGGTCGGATAAACTCCAAACCTATAACGCCAAGAGGCAGAAATACTTAAGTTAAACATACACCAACAGGACTACGACGTAGTTCCTAAGGATTAATCAAACCTCGGTAACCACCGTAAAGGCGTGGGAACGAGCAACGAAGTAAGGTACACGGAGTACCTCAAGGATCGGGAAAGCACCCGAATTAACACCAACTTTGTCAAGAGCACTGTGAAGTACTCAGGAGAATGATCACTAAGATCAAAGGAAGATCCAATAAAAACACCAAATTTAGATGAAAACAATACCGTAAACGGTATAAGTTAACTTGAAAACCGACGTATTGCCAAGGCAAGTGCAGCAACAACAAGGCAAATTGGGAGACTTCTGACAACCAGTGTGAGCCTCGATTTTAAACCCTATCCTATGTGGATTAGCTTGATTGGGATCTGATCGGGTTTTAGGTCCACTTATAGCCTAAGATTAATAACTATGTCATACAACAATAATTATTAAAACCTAAGCTAGCTCACTGGAACCTATTATGAGCCGCCACCTAATTTTAACCTAGATCAAATTAGGAAAGGAGAGTTCGGGTTCGGGGGCTTGATATTCGACTTATTTAGGGTTCAATTACTTTCATTACCCTTCCTAGGTCGTTTTTCCTCTACTTGGTTTATTTACGGCTTATTACGAGTCGTTTTAACCTAAGTGCGCGAGCTTCTGTTTTTTTGTGTTTTTTAGCCTTTTTTGACAGAAAATTAAAGTGGAAATTAAAATTACCTAAACTAAGGTTTCGGAGGCAGAATTAGGTCAAATTTGTTTCCGTCCGTAGCCACGGACCTAATGTCCGAAGCCACGGACCCCAGTTAGCCTATATGAAGATAAAAGTCGAATTGAAGGAAAACAAAAGTTTGCAAAGTCCGGGGCCACGGACAGGCTGTCCGTGGGCCCGGACATCGTTAGAAAAACCTAAGTTTTGAATTTTTAAAATCCCGCCGCCGTCCGTGGGTGTCCGTGGTCTCGGACAACGCGTCCGAGGTCCCGGACCATAGGTCCGAGGTCACGGACCACCCACGGACAGGGGTTTTCAGAAGGTTCCCGAGGGTGTTTTGAGCTCAAATTTTATGGGTGTGTAGCCTGAAGGATGTACAAGATGTTAGTGATTTAAAGTTTTCAATTTGAATTCGAATTAAGCACGAAACTTGGCAAACAAGTTATTGGACAGAAGCTTAATCAAACAGCAGTACAGAAGCGTAAAAAGGTTAGTTTGAACCCAAAATTTGACAGAGAGTTAATAAGGTCGTGGGGAATCAGAAAAGTTGGATTGTAGCCTGTTTTACCTTCGAATTCAAGATGATTCTTCACGTTGGGATTCTTCGGAGGCTCCGATGATGCCGGTTCCGGATTGAGTTCGACCCGGGCTTCTGGTTGTTGATTGTTGATGATGTTCTTCACGTTTTGGAGGTGGTTTGGTTGATGTTTGATGATTGTTGATGTTTAGGAGTTGAAAAGTGTGTTTAGGTGGTGATTTCGAGAGATTTTTGATGTGATTTTGGTGCTTGGATGTGTAAAAACGTGAGGAGAATGAGACGGCTAGGTTTTCTGGTTGCTTAGGGTTCTTGAGGTTCTGATTTGATCATGGGATAAGGTTCCTTATATAGACTTCCTTAAAGATAGAAAAATCCGGTAAAAACCGAGATTTACCGACGTTTTAGCTCAAGGGCTTCCAAAAGGAATTTGATTATGAAATTTCACACATGGGTAAAGGATGATAATTCTGATTTTTCTAAAGTGAGATCGAATTTTTTGGGTATTGGAATATTTTTAAATTCAATTTCTCGTCAGATTCAATCAGAAATTGCTAGAAAATTATTGGAAATTCGAAAAATCAAAATTCCAACGCCATTATGCTTAAAATGTCATCCTCTATCATGGGTTAAAATATCAAAGCATTTCAAGTTGATTTGACCCTTATTTGGAGGAGAGAGAAAGCCTATAGGGGGCTTAGGAGCCTTGAAAAATTACGAAAATGCCCCTGGAGATGACTAAGCTGTCCCTAGTACTCTGAAATGTGCCGATCGAACTGGGAACCCTTGCTACTAGCCTATTAGTTGAGACTCTCCTCCGGGGGGTTGAAATTTTGGGTATAACAGATTGCCCCCCGTCAACTAGACTTTGTAGTGGAAATGAAAAGGCTAGTTGATGCTTGAGTGATACCCCAAAATTTTGGATCTTAAAAGGCCCCTCGTGCAACTGAAATCCGACAAGTTGTGTCGAGCTATTCTAAGGCGCTGACTACCTATGAGTAAAGTGGAAGGGTGTCGAGTGGTTCTAAGGCGTCGACCACCTAAAGGTAATGATGAAGTAATGTCAGACTATTCTAAGGCGTCGACTACCTATAAGGATGATATGATGTCAAGCTATTCTAAGGCGTTGACTACCTATAAGGATGATATGATGTCAAGCTATTCTAAGGCGTTGACTACCTAAAATGATGATATGTTGTCGAGCTATTGCTGACTACCTAAAGTGATGATATGCTGTCGAGCTATTCTAAGGCGCTGACTACCTAAAGTGATGAAAATGATGTCAAGCTATTCTAAGGCGTTGACTACCTAAAATGATGATATGTTGTCGAGCTATTCTAAGGCGCTGACTACCCATAAGATGATGATGTCAAGCTTAAGGCGTTGACTACCTAAAGTGATGAAAATGATGTCAAGCTATTCTAAGGCGTTGACTACCTAAAATGATGATATGTTGTCGAGCTATTCTAAGGCGCTGACTACCCATAAGGATGATATGATGTCAAGCTATTCTAAGGCGTTGACTACCTAAAGTGATGAAAATGATGTCAAGCTATTCTAAGGCGTTGACTACCTAAAATGATGAAAATGGAGTAATGTCAAGCGATTCTAAGGCGTCGACTACCTGAAAGATGAATGGAATACACCGAGCATTATAAGGTGTCGGGAACCTGAGATTAAACGGGACACGCGAGCATTATAAGGTGTCGGGAACCTGGAGTACGCCGAGCATTATAAGGTGTCGGGAACCTGGAATACGCCGAGCATTATAAGGTGTCGGGAACCTGGAGTACGCCGAGCATTATAAGGTGTCGGGAACCTGGAATACGCCGAGCATTATAAGGTGTCGGGAACCTGGAATACGCCGAGCATTATAAGGTGTCGGGAACCTGGAATACGCCGAGCATTATAAGGTGTCGGGAACCTGGAATACGCCGAGCATTATAAGGTGTCGGGAACCTGAATTCGAATGGGATACACCGAGCATTATAAGGTGTCGGGAACCTGGAATTGAATGGGGTACGCCGAGCATTATAAGGTGTCGGGAACCTGAAGTATAAAAGGTGATGATGCTATGGGGATGATATGCTAATTTGTCGAAAGCAAGAAATTGCTAGGAACATGCCAAACATGGCGATGATGTAGGTTGGTTGAAAGCAAGAAATTGCTAGGAATATGCCAAACATGGCGATGATGTAGGTTTGTTGAAAGCAAGAAATATGCCAAACATGGCGATGATGCAGATTTGTTGAAAGCAAGAAATTGCTAGGAATATGCCAAACATGGCGATGATGTAGGTTGGTTGAAAGCAAGAAATATGCCAAACATGGCGATGATGCAGATTTGTTGAAAGCAAGAAATTGCTAGGAATATGCCAAACATGGCGATGATGTAGGTTGGTTGAAAGCAAGAAATTGCTAGGAATATGCCAAACATGGCGATGATGCAGATTTGTTGAAAGCAAGAAATTGCTAGGAATATGCCAAACATGGCGATGATGAGATTGTTGAAAGCAAGAAATTGCTGATGAAGGTGCCAAACATGGCAGTGTTTGAGGAAAATTCTATTTATTGAAAAAGAAAGTGAAGTTATCATTTCCTGACTAAAGATTTCAGACTTGTAATTTATCTCCTAGGAGATGAACATGCTACAGGTGGGGTGTGGTGTTTGATGCAGAGATCTTTTGAGTGGTGATCAGGGCATATGTGTGCCTGTGGTGTATGATGTGAAGGTAAGGGCTTACGTGAGCCTGTGTGGTGAAGTAGAATTTGTGTGGGGGTAAGGGCTTGTGTGGGCCCGAGGTGTTTGGTGTGGAGGTAAGGGCTTATGTGTGCCTGTGGTGGGATGGAGGTGCTCAAGCTTTGGGTTTCAATTGGTGTTATCATGGCAATTGTTGGAGCCAACAATTGCCCCCAGTATTTTTCCCTTAAGACAATATGAGCTAGAGTTCATGGAAATTGATCGTTCCGATCGATTGCCCCCAGTATTTTCTTTGATCAAACGTGCGAATGAGTCTTGTCCTCACAGGGTCAAGGCTTATGTTCTGATTTGGTGCTTCCTAACCTACACTCGACGTGTTTGGCGTTTACACTCGTTTCTCACTTACGGTCACAACTTCTAGACCATTGAATTTGATATTTGATGAATTTACGCATTCGATCTGTTACTTTCACGTGATTGGATACACAACTACCAAGTCGGAAGTCTTCGAGGCTTATAACGTGGCCACAGGGTGTGATGAAAGACGACGGGATCATGGAGGGATATTTGAGGTATGTGGAGCTTGAATGGGTGACCAAAGCTGCAACTTGCGTCTTCTCTCGGATTCATCTTCCTTGTCTTGAAGCCGTCTGGCTGCTTCATGTTGACGTTGTTTTCGAGCTTCTGGACCTGGACGTTTGAAGTTGTCCTTTACACTATTTCTCTTTTCGTCATTTGGATTTCTTCGAGGCACTTCGGGTTTGCCTTTTGTTTTATCCTTTCTTGGTTTTGCCTTCGGGGTTCTTGTGTTTCCCGGTTTTGGGCTTCGAGAGCTGTTTTGATGTGAGCTCTTTTGATCCTGTGTCACTCTGGGACCATTTGCGGATCGCTTTGTCATGCTGATAGCGGCATTGCTTCTTTGGACTGATGAGAATGTTATCTGAGAGTCGGGCTCCTTGCGTCCTTTGGTCACCGGGTCGGACATTCATCATTGGCTGGGTTATTTTGTGGAGTTCATAATGTCGAAAAGGGATATATGGAAGGCTCAGCGGGGGTGCCTAGGGTTTAATGTCAGGGTTTAAAAGCTTTTGGCTATGTGGTGCTGTACCTAGGTGCTTCGTCATTCCTGATAGTTGTATATCCGTTCTTTGTTACTTTTCACAGGTCTAAGCGTAAATTTACAAATTATCTCCTTCGGTCGGAGTTATACCGTTTACCTCACCTTTGAATGTGGACTCACCGGAGTCGTGTAAAAATGACACGCTCGTTCACTCATGGTTTTTCCGCTCAAGACACTCTCGCGAATTTCACTCAAAGACTAGTTCACACGTTTAAACAAAAGATTCGAAGACAATGATTCTAAACTCAGATTGCCCCCAGTATTGATTTGGGGTTTGTGACAACAGTTTGATAGATGTGGGCCTTGAACCTCATTGTGGGTTGTTTGGATATTATGTGGTGAGTTGTGGTGTTTGGTTAGGCATGTTCAAATTTTTAGAAACAAGAGACAAGCCGTTCCATCGCATAGTCTGAAAACGATTACTTCGTGAGTGCTCTTTTTTTAAGTTTTTTCGAATAAACGAATGATGCTTTGTATAAAAATTATGAAAACGGAACTATGTTTTATTCAACAAAAAGAATAATGTTGGAAATTACAAACTCAGGAAAACTACCGAAAATGATAAAGGAAACTAACTACTACAAACATTGGAAAGACATAAAAATGACTAGTAAAGAGAAGAAATCGGAGAAAACACTTGAAGATAGCACTCTCTGATGGTGCTTGACCTGGGATTCCTACTCGGGGAGTTGAAAACCTTGATTGATAAGATCTTGGATGTGCTGCTTCAAAATTTTGCAGTTGTCGGTGTCATGACCGGGAAGCTGGTGATACTGACAATACTGGTTCAGATTCCTTCCTTTTTGGGGGTCCCTTTGTCGAGGGGTGAGAGGTTGCAGCATGTTTCGTTCCTGGAGTCTTCCAAAAACCTGGCTCAATGGCTGACCGATGTTTGTGAACTCTCTTCGACGGGAGCTCTTTCGGGATGATTCCACTGCCCCAACGATTTGCCCTGGTCCTTTTACCTGTCGAACGGTGTTTACCTCATGCTGCCTAGTTCTCTTTCGGGTGCCACTCTGGATACAGGCTGCTGTCCCCGAGCCATTCCCGGTGTTTTTTGAGTTCCCAAGTTTTAACTCCCCTTGGTGAATCATTTCTTCTAGGACATTAACTTGTCCCATCAGCATGTTGAAGCTAGGAAAGTATGTGAATTTCAGCTCGTCACTGTATTGCTTCCGCATATTTTTGATTACCATTCGGATTTGTTCCTGTTCGTCCATATTTGTGAGCATAGCGGCTGCCTTCATCCTCCAACGCTTGACGAAGTCGGTCATTGATTCACCTTCTGTTTGTCGTGTGCCTGCAAGATCAGCCCTGGTGACTCCAAAACTTCTAGCGTACTCAAAATGATGCAGAAAGGCTTCACAGACCTCCTCGTATGTCTTGGTATTTATCCTTTGAGTTATGTACCAATGCTGAGGGGTCTCATCAAGATAGTGAGCAAATACCTTGGCCTTCTGCATGTCGTTTAGCGAAAGGATGGACATTTCCCTATCGAACATTGCCAAATGAAGTTGTGGGTCGGAGGAACCTTTGTATAGAGGAAGTGTTGGCAATTTCAACCTTGGAGGGAGATCAACCTTGGGATATAATCCAGTGGGAAAGTGGTCAAAACCAGCTGGCTTGTTGGCCCTCTCCATGCGCTCAATCTTTTTCAGCATCCCATTGAATTCTTCGGCTAACTGGGCATCCATGTTGATTGGATTTCCTCCCTCTCCCATTCTTTGAGATTTGGGCTTATCTGTTGGAAAACAAAAGTGACCCGAGCTAAAAATTTTGGGCCGCAAAGAAGTTTTAGGCTAAGACTTGTTTGGGCTGCACATGAGCTGGAATGTTTTGAAAATTGTGGGTTGGCACTGAGGCCCGAAATGAGTTGGAAGAGAGGCACATGGGCCGGAATGATTCATGAGCTGTGAACTGGTGCCTAGGCTGAAATGTTCTGAGAATTGGGCGCTTGGGCCAGAATGTGTTTGGGTTAAAAGTAAAGCGCAATGGGCCGAAGTGATTTCTAAACCATGTTCTGGATGTGAATTGGAATTTGGGCCGAGTAATTATGACTGGGCCTGAAGATGATACCCGTGTCTAGGATCGTGGGTCAAAACCCGAGTAAGAAGTCTTCCTGGACTAGAATGGGCCTTGAAATGGAAAAGCCTGATGGATTTTTATGGATTGCTTTAGGTGGATGGGCGTAGAACAAAATGGATAATTCAAATTGGACCAGATGAGAAATCACCTAAGTCTAAGCTTTTGGGCCGAAGCCCGAATGACTCACACATTAAACCAAACAGGACCTCTAGGCCGCAAACAATAAAACTGCCAATTCAGGTTGGGCTGAGTTGATGTAGGAGAGGTTCCTATCAATTTCTAGGCTGGGTAGTGGGCCGATCATACAAGCAAGCAAGGCCCACACAAATTCAACATGTCCTCACTAGACGCTTTAATCAAAACGGGTATGGATCGATCCGGAGAGGTGCTCGGGGCATGGGCCCAGGTTACCACAAAGGAAAGGGCTTGCACGCTATTCTCTTTGGGCTTCCCCACTTTTTTCACATCACCTGAAGGTGTGCGTCTACGGCCGGGTCTTTGACTGACCAAACAATGGGCTAGGTAAGGACACTGCCAAGAAAACGCTTGGGGCTAAAGCCCAGGTATTAAGGGGATGTGGTTAGACGACATCCTCCTCTTTTCCCCCGCTTATTCACATCACCTAAAAGGTGTGAGTCCCTGACAGGGGACCCTCAAACGGGTCCCGGGGTGAAATCGGTTTGCGTGGACCCTCGCTCTCATATGATGCAAAGGTACAGAAATTAAAGTGCGCACAAAAGTAAACAAACAAAGTAATAAAGCCATAAATAAACATTTTCGAGTTAAGCCCTCTTTCTTAAAATTAAACAAGTTAAAATTAAGAAGTTTCTCCCCAGCAGAGTCGCCAGTCTGTGAGCCTCGATTTTAAACCCTATCCTATGTGGATTAGCTTGATTGGGATCTGATCGGGTTTTAGGTCCACTTATAGCCTAAGATTAATAACTATGTCATACAACAATAATTATTAAAACCTAAGCTAGCTCACTGGAACCTATTATGAGCCGCCACCTAATTTTAACCTAGATCAAATTAGGAAAGGAGAGTTCGGGTTCGGGGGCTTGATATTCGACTTATTTAGGGTTCAATTACTTTCATTACCCTTCCTAGGTCGTTTTTCCTCTACTTGGTTTATTTACGGCTTATTACGAGTCGTTTTAACCTAAGTGCGCGAGCTTCTGTTTTTTTTGTGTTTTTTAGCCTTTTTTGACAGAAAATTAAAGTGGAAATTAAAATTACCTAAACTAAGGTTTCGGAGGCAGAATTAGGTCAAATTTTGTTTCCGTCCGTAGCCACGGACCTAATGTCCGAAGCCACGGACCCCAGTTAGCCTATATGAAGATAAAAGTCGAATTGAAGGAAAACAAAGTTTGCAAAGTCCGGGGCCACGGACAGGCTGTCCGTGGGCCCGGACATCGTTAGTAGAAAAACCTAAGTTTTGAATTTTTAAAATCCCGCCGCCGTCCGTGGGTGTCCGTGGTCTCGGACAACGCGTCCGAGGTCCCGGACCATAGGTCCGAGGTCACGGACCACCCACGGACAGGGGTTTTCAGAAGGTTCCCGAGGGTGTTTTGAGCTCAAATTTTATGGGTGTGTAGCCTGAAGGATGTACAAGATGTTAGTGATTTAAAGTTTTCAATTTGAATTCGAATTAAGCACGAAACTTGGCAAACAAGTTATTGGACAGAAGCTTAATCAAACAGCAGTACAGAAGCGTAAAAAGGTTAGTTTGAACCCAAAATTTGACAGAGAGTTAATAAGGTCGTGGGGAATCAGAAAAGTTGGATTGTAGCCTGTTTTACCTTCGAATTCAAGATGATTCTTCACGTTGGGATTCTTCGGAGGCTCCGATGATGCCGGTTCCGGATTGAGTTCAACCCGGGCTTCTGGTTGTTGATTGTTGATGATGTTCTTCACGTTTTGGAGGTGGTTTGGTTGATGTTTGATGATTGTTGATGTGTTAGGAGTTGAAAGTGTGTTTAGGTGGTGATTTCGAGAGATTTTTGATGTGATTTTGGTGCTTGGATGTGTAAAAACGTGAGGAGAATGAGACGGCTAGGTTTTCTGGTTGCTTAGGGTTCTTGAGGTTCTGATTTGATCATGGGATAAGGTTCCTTATATAGACTTCCTTAAAGATAGAAAAATCCGGTAAAAACCGAGATTTACCGACGTTTTAGCTCAAGGGCTTCCAAAAGGAATTTGATTATGAAATTTCACACATGGGTAAAGGATGATAATTCTGATTTTTCTAAAGTGAGATCGAATTTTTTGGGTATTGGAATATTTTTAAATTCAATTTCTCGTCAGATTCAATCAGAAATTGCTAGTAGAAAATTATTGGAAATTCGAAAAATCAAAATTCCAACGCCATTATGCTTAAAATGTCATCCTCTATCAGGTTAAAATATCAAAGCATTTCAAGTTGATTTGACCCTTATTTGGAGGAGAGAGAAAGCCTATAGGGGGCTTAGGAGCCTTGAAAAATTACGAAAATGCCCCTGGAGATGACTAAGCTGTCCCTAGTACTCTGAAATGTGCCGATCGAACTGGGAACCCTTGCTACTAGCCTATTAGTAGAGACTCTCCTCCGGGGGGTTGAAATTTTGGGTATAACAACCAGTAAGTACTTACTAAAAGTACCACCATAAAGAGGGAAGCAAGTATAGGATCACTAACCCTAAGAACATGAAGAACCAAACCTTGAAAGGGCCTGACGGCCTGACCATCATATTAACGAACATACCAGTCAGCGGGAAGCTAGACTGGATCAAGACCTCAGTCATGGCAACACCATGAAGAGAATCTAGGTGTGTATGGGGTTGAGTAGAGTTGATTAATGACCTTGAAATGGTAGGTGGAGAATGGATTAAAGAGATGCAAAAATCTGTAGCATAATTGAAGATAGAAACTTAGAATTTCAAGAAAAGAGTTAGTGCTTATAATATTGGAAATGGAGGATGGACTTGGGTATAGATAAGGCAATTGCCTAGGAAGGATTTGGAATGGTCAAAATGAGGGAGACCAAAGTGTAAGATGCCAAGAGATAGTTTAGAAATGCATAAGTGTGCAAAACACAAATGGGAGAATGAAAGTTTGTTGAATTTGAGCAAGAATTGGAGTAAGGATTTGACCAATGATTTGGAGAGGTTTAGAGCATGTTTTAAGATGTTTAATTATGTAGAAAACTTGTGGAAAGATTAGGGAAAGTTTGAGGGTGGTTTAAGGGTTGATTTGGGGTTGAAAAACTACCTTAATAGCAGGTTTTAGCAGGGTCCGGGACCTAGCCCTTGTATAATGTCCCAGACCGCATCAAAAAATAGGCCGAGAGTGAATGCAGGAATTGGTCCGGGACTTAAGTCCAGGACCAAGTCCCGGACCATGGTAGAAAACAGGCCAAGAGTTTCCAGAAAGCGTTGGTCCAGGACTTTGGGTCCGGACCACCCCCAGAATTGTGCCGTGAGTACTTTTTAGGGTTTAAATGATGGGGGTTTGAATGGTATTGGTTTTAGATGATGTTTAGGATTGTTTGGTGACCTTTGAAGGTCCAAAGAAGTGTAAACAAGTTTGAGAAGTGATTGAGAAGTTGTGAGTTTAAGAACACTTAAGTAAAACCGAGATAATGGGATAACGGGGTAAGTACGGGAGTAGCAATTATGTACGTACCGTAACACCTTAATATTAATAGAACCATTTTACGTGTAATCAGTGGTTCAAGAGTAAGACACGAGGAACAAGTGTGAAACGAGGAACGTGAGAACACCCGGTAAAGTTAACCCCGGTGAAAGGTATGATTTTCTCATGCCCTGTATTCTAACTTGGCTACCCTGATTTGTGTGCTTGTTTGATCGTGTGATCACCTTAACAAGATAAATGCATGAATCGGATTGTTTGCACTTGCTAGTGCTTGTATTGTATTGTTGTTTGTTGGAATGCATTTTGAACTAAAGTTTGTATAATTCATGAAATGTGGATTGTGAATGAATTACTTAATGTTGATTGTGTATGGTAGTGCGACTCATAGTTGAGTCTTATTTGAGTAGGGACTCGTAGAAAGAGTCAAGTTGCGAACTAATAAAAGGTGAAACACACTACAACTATCAAACCAATGCACGGTAACATAAACCTATGAACTCACTAGAACGTGAGAAAGTATACGGGAGTAGTAACCTCCTGATAACGGTTAGAGAACCGAATTGATTTAATCCACACAATAAATAATAGTGGAAGTATATGAGTAACCTCTATCTAGCGGATTGATAATTGTTCAAATTATGAACCTTGAGTAAAGTAAAGCATGGTAAGGGATCACCAAACCCCTTAGAAATAGTCGAACCCCAATGAGAGGAAACGACTAAAATGAACAATGTCACGAACATGAGAGTATTCGATAAGTTGGGTGAGACCTTAAATCTTAGAATACTAGACATTGAGGAATTCCCTAAGCCAATAGATGTTATCGAGAGAGATATTTCTAGGCTGATCCTTGAGATTGTGAAATGACTCCGAGAGAGGAGTTTTGGGAATTTGAGTAGTCTGGTAGAGAACTGGACATTTGTGAACTTGAGGAGCTAAATGCATAGCTCCTTTTGTATTTGTAAGCCCGGTGGTGGGTCTTGTGTATGACCCTGCCCGGAGGTCGTGGCTAAGACTTAAAAGATGCCATTGAGTATTGAGTATTGATTGAGAACTTGAGTATTGGAGTATCGATTTGAGTATGTGAGTATCGAGAATTGAGTTGTGACTTGAGAGACTTGAGAACTTGAGTTCGAGTGGAGAATTGAGTTGAGTATTGTAGAACTTGTTGAGATTGTGAGTAAGAGAACCCAAGAGAGTGGGCAAGACAATGAGTAATTGAGTAAGGCATAGTGAGGTAGAAACCCTCAAGCCTAATTAAAGAACATATTAAACTAACCCCTTGATGTGTGTGTTAGTGCTTGTGTTCTTCATTGAACTTTGATTGTGTTGACATACATATATAATGTATTGTTATCTTGCATGCTGTTTGAACTAAAATGAACCGCATGCTCTCGACCAAATAGTCGGCGTACCCTCACTAGTACGCGGGGTATGCGAATTTCATATGCAGCAATTTTGCTGAGCCCCTAGGGGCATCGTTTTTATTTTCCAGGTACAACGACGAGCCGTCAACCGTTCGAGAGTAGGACGGGTTGTTATTGATATGGTAGTTGTGTTAGAAATTGTATTGGGTATTGTGGATTTGCAGACCGAAGGTCATGGATGACTTGGAATCGTAGATACTCGGTATAGTATCGAATGGATATTGTATTTGTATATTAAGGAATTGAAGTTGTAATTGTTTTGGAGAATTTATCAAGGAATGGATTGTATAGTTTGGTTTGTAGTACTCGGTATATAAGACCCATCAAACCGATATTGTAATTGTTGTTGTATTTGAGTGTGGATTGGCCTTGTTAGTCACGTGGGTGACTAACGGCATTGTTTCACCCCCGGTTGTTTATTGGAAATTTCCGCTGCTTGAGTATTGGTAATGGCGACGGGTTAGGAGTTAATTGTGTGATTACCGGTAGGGGTGTTACAAAAAGTGGTATCCGAGCGAAGTATCGCTCTGATGGTCTAAATACCGAGTTTAGGAAAATACCGAGTTAGGAATTTGAGACTTAGGGTTAAGGGTTGAGTGTTAGCGTGTGAGGTACGCTAGATAGGAACTTCTAGTATGATCCGGATACCTACATAACCAATCCCGCCCTCCGCAACCCCCATTTTAAAGTTGGGGAAAGAATGCCAGAGAGATGGAAAGACCTCTCATACTTGGGAAAATCCGATCTGACAGCTGTAGATAATCTTTGTAAAGAGAAAGAACCTGTCATACGATAGATTCCAAGTTGGAAATCCCGAAGACGTTCCCGTTTGAACGACAATAACTGTACAAAATGGCAGAAGATTGAAGATCCTAAATACAGGATAATGAAATTTGCGGCACATGGGGCGACATGCTTCGCAGTCGCGAGAACCATGCGGCAGCCAACAAGGGAAGCATAATTACGCAATGAAGCGAAAAGGCAGAGTACAAAATTGAGACAAGAGAATCTGCGGACTGTAAACGTTGACAATACCGTTAACAACATACAACCGACTAAGGAATTAGTCGAGGTCGGATAACTCCAAACCTATAACGCCAAGAGGCAGAAATACTTAAGTTAAACATACACCAACAGGACTACGACGTAGTTCCTAAGGATTAATCAAACCTCGGTAACCACCGTAAAGGCGTGAGAACGAGCAACGAAGTAAGGTACACGGAGTACCTCAAGGATCGGGAAAGCACCCGAATTAACACCAACTTTGTCAAGAGCACTGTGAAGTACTCAGGAGAATGATCACTAAGATCAAAGGAAGATCCAATAAAAACACCAAATTTAGATGAAAACAATACTGTAAACGGTATAAGTTAACTTGAAAACCGACGTATTGCCAAGGCAAGTGCAGCAACAACAAGGCAAATTGGGAGACTTCTGACAACCAGTGTGAGCCTCGATTTTAAACCCTATCCTATGTGGATTAGCTTGATTGGGATCTGATCGGGTTTTGTCCACTTATAGCCTAAGATTAATAACTATGTCATACAACAATAATTATTAAAACCTAAGCTAGCTCACTGGAACCTATTATGAGCCGCCACCTAATTTTAACCTAGATCAAATTAGGAAAGGAGAGTTCGGGTTCGGGGGCTTGATATTCGACTTATTTAGGGTTCAATTACTTTCATTACCCTTCCTAGTCGTTTTTCCTCTACTTGGTTTATTTACGGCTTATTACGAGTCGTTTTAACCTAAGTGCGCGAGCTTCTGTTTTTTTGTGTTTTTTAGCCTTTTTTGACAGAAAATTAAAGTGGAAATTAAAATTACCTAAACTAAGGTTTCGGAGGCAGAATTAGGTCAAATTTTGTTTCCGTCCGTAGCCACGGACCTAATGTCCGAAGCCACGGACCCCAGTTAGCCTATATGAAGATAAAAGTCGAATTGAAGGAAAACAAAAGTTTGCAAAGTCCGGGGCCACGGACAGGCTGTCCGTGGGCCCGGACATCGTTAGAAAAACCTAAGTTTTGAATTTTTAAAATCCCGCCGCCGTCCGTGGGTGTCCGTGGTCTCGGACAACGCGTCCGAGGTCCCGGACCATAGGTCCGAGGTCACGGACCACCCACGGACAGGGGTTTTCAGAAGGTTCCCGAGGGTGTTTTGAGCTCAAATTTTATGGGTGTGTAGCCTGAAGGATGTACAAGATGTTAGTGATTTAAAGTTTTCAATTTGAATTCGAATTAAGCACGAAACTTGGCAAACAAGTTATTGGACATAAGCTTAATCAAACAGCAGTACAGAAGCGTAAAAAGGTTAGTTTGAACCCAAAATTGACAGAGAGTTAATAAGGTCGTGGGGAATCAGAAAAGTTGGATTGTAGCCTGTTTTACCTTCGAATTCAAGATGATTCTTCACGTTGGGATTCTTCGGAGGCTCCGATGATGCCGGTTCCGGATTGAGTTCGACCCGGGCTTCTGGTTGTTGATTGTTGATGATGTTCTTCACGTTTTGGAGGTGGTTTGGTTGATGTTTGATGATTGTTGATGTGTTAGGAGTTGAAAAGTGTGTTTAGGTGGTGATTTCGAGAGATTTTTGATGTGATTTTGGTGCTTGGATGTGTAAAACGTGGGGAGAATGAGACGGCTAGGTTTTCTGGTTGCTTAGGGTTCTGAGGTTCTGATTTGATCATGGGATAAGGTTCCTTATATAGACTTCCTTAAAGATAGAAAAATCCGGTAAAAACCGAGATTTACCGACGTTTTAGCTCAAGGGCTTCCAAAAGGAATTTGATTATGAAATTTCACACATGGGTAAAGGATGATAATTCTGATTTTTCTAAAGTGAGATCGAATTTTTGGGTATTGGAATTTTTTAAATTCAATTTCGTCAGATTCAATCAGAAATTGCTAGAAAATTATTGGAAATTCGAAAAATCAAAATTCCAACGCCATTATGCTTAAAATGTCATCCTCTATCATGGGTTAAAATATCAAAGCATTTCAAGTTGATTTGACCCTTATTTGGAGGAGAGAGAAAGCCTATAGGGGGCTTAGGAGCCTTGAAAAATTACGAAAATGCCCCTGGAGATGACTAAGCTGTCCCTAGTACTCTGAAATGTGCCGATCGAACTGGGAACCCTTGCTACTAGCCTATTAGTAGAGACTCTCCTCCGGGGGGTTGAAATTTTGGGTATAACAACCAGTAAGTACTTACTAAAAGTACCACCATAAAGAGGAAGCAAGTATAGGATCACTAACCCTAAGAACATGAAGAACCAAACCTTGGAAGGGCCTGACGGCCTGACCATCATATTAACGAACATACCAGTCAGCGGGAAGCTAGACTGGATCAAGACCTCAGTCATGGCAACACCATGAAGATTTTCTTTCAAACCCAAGATCTTTATTTCAAACCCAAAATTTTTCTTTAAAAACCACAACTTTTCTTTTAAAACCTCAAATTTTCAAAACCAAACTTGAAGAATCACGGTGAGTATCATAGAATGATACAAGAGGAGTTGACAATAGAATACTTCACCTAGGCGTGTGACAAGCACTACAAGTGTACCCAAATACGGGATGTGGGACGACCGCTCCCCGAAGGAGCTTACGGGCTTGATAGACCCCTTTTGTGAGTTAGTCAGGTAAGTGGTAACGTACCAATAAGGTACCCCACGTATGTATACATGTAGTGTACGAAACACAGGAAGTAGTCAGCTCCGTTCTACGGACCATAAGTGACTTCAAACCCGAATAGTTGGATACCTCGAACCATCGAAGGAACTCAGATTAGCTTACAAGCTAAAGGAGTCAAGAACAGACTCCAGGAGGATGATTAAGAGTTAAAAAGTGCGAGAAGCACTAGTAATTAATCAAAGACATTGGATATGTCTCAGGAATATTGAAGCAAAAACATATTAGCTGGAATGGAAACCCAGCCTAAGCACAATAAGGCAAGGCCTATCATGAACACACAAATGTTCAAAGAACAAAGTGAAATACCCAGAGTGATCATCTAAGGTACCAGAGGATACCGTTCACCACCGAAGGAAATACCAAACTGGTTAAAACCATAAGAGAAGTACCCATAGTCTACCCTGAGAACGGGAGACGTATAACCCCAAACGGGACAATCTGAAATCCGAACCGCAATGCGGAGTAAACTGTTCACACTCAAATGCTAGCTGGATGCAACGGCATAATCAACAACACCCAGGAGCAATCCATAAAGGGTATCAAAGACAACATAGTTGAACGAAGTGTCGTAATAAGACCACCAGAGCTATAACGAATGCTCGGTGGAAACACCGAAGGGATCCCACTTGACATGGGATACCCTAAATTGAGAAAGGGTACTGATCAATACCAAGTTACTTAAAGGGGCATCCAGTGGACGGAAGCGTGATGCACTGATCCCATCACGGAGCCCAATAAGTACCTTCAAGCCAATTGATGGCATACGGAGAAGTGCAAATATACGTGACCGCCTATAAAGAGCAGGACTCTAGGCAACGTGGCTAGTATGCCATGAACCTACTACAATGCAGAAATCCAACGGTTGCAAACCTATTGGAAACCATATGGAGAGTTGCCAAAAACGGCACCAGTGGAGATGGTTTAATAAATAACGAGCAAGGATACCCCTCGTTAATGTGAGACCGCGAGAGCGGTGAACACATAGACTCTAAGAAGAGGATGTATCTCTTTTAGTACTAATGTAGTGAAACTTGAGCATACAATTATTGCCAAGCAATGTGAAATAGGCTTTGATAGCAATTATTGGAAACTGATAAGTGCAAAACATATAGACTTTTAGGGTTTAAAATACCTAATGAATTGCAATATCTGAAGCACATGTTTCCCACTTATTATGCGTTTTTTTTCCTAAGATTTATGTTTTGATATGAACTAATGCATTTTATATGTTAAATGTAGGAAAATCCATGTAATTAAGTAGATTTACTCATGAGGATTCCAACGCAACAAACGGGGATCAAATCGGAGCTAAAACAAATATTTTAGAGGCAATTGAAGTTGGTCCGGACTAGTGTCCGGATCAGCTGGTCTGGACCAATACATTCCAGCGCAGAACCGTACAAAAATCAACATGGTCCGGACCAGTGTCCGGATCAGCTGGTCCGGACCAATACATGCCAGCGCACCCGAGAAGGAAATCGACATGGTCCGGACCACACTGGTCCGGACAGTGGTCCGGACACACGAATCTGGACAGCTTTCAGAGGGCATGTCGATGGGTGTGAATTGGTAAATAATATTTTACCAATTCACACCGACACCCCCTTCATTTCTACCCCATTTTCACTATATAAACCTATAACCCCCCATTAAATCATATCTCATTCCACCCCAAACTTATGCCATTTTTCCTCCATAAAATACCATAAAACTCTCCAAAAATCATACATCTCATCCACATATTATCCACATAAATTCCATACAACACCTCATTTCATAAAAACATTCCATTTCCATACCGTTGTTCTGTCCAACCTCTGCCCAAATATTAGCAGTCAGATAGTGGAGCTGAATTAATTATCTTTCCCAGATGATTTCTTTTACTTCTTATTCTGTCTTTTTAATTATGTTGGGCTAAGAGGATTTACTCCGGGCGAAGGTTTAGCCGTAATTTGTTTAATTATGTAATCTATATTTCTACCGGTTAAAATAAATACAGTTTGTTACGATTAAAGTTTATCTCTCACCTTTTTAATAAATTTCATCGATTTATTAAAAAGCTTTACTAAATCTGTTTTAATCTGATCGGTGATAAACAGATAGGTTAATTAAGCCGTAAATCTGTAGGAAACTTATTTTCATCGGATAAGTTAGTACTCATTTGCAAGAATATAATTCCTCGCACTTAATTTCCGTTTACTAGTGCTTGCTTGAGTTTTCATCGGACCTTGCATTTTCTGGTAATCGAGTTCTTATGAGTCTATGATTAGTCCTTAGATAATAACAGGAATTTTGCCAAACTATTATAAACCGGTAGAGATAGCATAATTAATCAGATTATATAAACCTGAACCCGGAGTTCCGTTTAATTTTCTTCAACTCAGTTAATCTTATCTGTTGTTTTATTTTACAAAAACAAGTCAATTAATCCCCCTCTTGTGACAAGCTTAGGTACTATTTATTTCGCTATAAGTCCCACGGTTTGACCCCGGCCGCTTCTGTCTTACTATACTACTGCGACCGGGTTTTATTTGCAGCCCGACGGATATTTTGAGTATTAATTTCTTTCTTAATTATTTTAATTACACCAGTTCCAACCACTCACAATATACAGTCTGCAAAATGGCGCCGTTGCCGGGGACTTGATTTATTCTAGTCCCTAAGCCCCGGATAATTCACCTGTTATATTATAATATTCTGTTACTATTATTTTGGACATCTGACTTTGACATCTAACTTGGACATCTGACTTTGACATCTAACTTTGGACATCTGACTTTGACATCTAACTTCTATTATTATATTTATTTTATTGTCATTTAATTTCCATTGTCCTTCAAATTTCCAGTATACTAACTACTAACTTAAAATTTCCAGTATACTAACTACTAACTTAATTTTGTCATTTAATTTTCTGTCATTTAATTTCCATTGTCTCTAACTACTAACTTAAATTTTGTCATTTAATTTCTGTCAACTAATTCCTAACATTTTTATTTATTTTAACACATCACGAGTTTTTTTTTTGTTTGAGTGGTGAATGCCTTTTACCAGGTCACATAGCCTCCCGGAAAATATTAATAATCACACGGTTGGTTACATCCAGAGATCGAGAGAACCTTTCTGCGCATCTAAGGCAGAGACGAACTCAACAACATTACCACCACAGTGATAGAATCTAACCGGAAGCTGACATGGCATTTCACCAGCGACAGTTCGAAATTAACAGGCCGTCTAATCTAGGACAACAGCTGCCATCATCCTTCCTCACCTTACCCCATCCGAATACGATGAGTGGCAAAGCTAAGCCATATCATCAAATCCGATGTGTAAAGGAGCTGGGCATGTTTGATGGCACCAATCCTGACGAAGCTCTGTTACATGTTACCAAGTTCTTGCAGCATGCCAACAGTCTAACTGCGACCGACGCAGTACTCCAGTACGCAAGACTGTCATTATTCCCTCACAGCCTGACGGGAAGTGCGAGCAAATGGTATCATAGCCTGACACCAAGTACCATCGGTACTTGGGATGAAATAGCCACCAAGTTCTACGACAAATTCCTGCCCCCGAGCCGAACGTTGGAAATGATTGCTGAAATCTATAATTTCAAGCAGCCAGGGTCGGAGAACATTTGCGAAACTTGGGACCGTTTCAAAGGACTACTACTTACTTGTCCTCACCATGGTCTGACGAAAGAACAAGTATCACAATTGTTTTACAAAGGCTTGATCGGTCCATGCAGAACAATGGTACTGTCCTCGTTAGGGGCTGACATTCTGAAAAAGCCAGGAGAACAGTTTCTGAATAGCATGGAACTCTCTGTGAAGAAATCAGAGACTGGGCCTCCGGTGGATCAAGGAGCGGTACTCCAGGTTTATACCATGTTGGGGAAAGTGATAACAAGTTTGACCTGATGAAAAGCCATGAGCAACTCATGGAGAGCAATGCTCAGCAGGCAACAAAAGTAAGTACTCTGCAGAAAGTGGTTGAGCAGATGGCTATGAACTCCTACCCTCAGCAAGCTAAGTCGATGATTTCCCGATCATCTACAATCCCTCCAGGCTATGCTCCTCTGTCCCAATCATCTCCAGCTATCTCTTGTACACAATGTGGTGGGCCTCATGACTATGAACAATGCCCCCAACTACAAGAATTAAAAGCAGCAGAAGCAAACTATCTCACCAACAATTCAGGGTACAGGAACCTTGGCAACGTAACATGCAACCCAATCTTCGCTACTCAAACACCGACAATATCCAAAACCCACATACACTACAACCATCTCAAAATTACAGACCTCAGTCCAATTTTCAAGGAGGCCAGAGGCAGTATCAGCAACAGCCTTATGGCAATGATGCTTCTTCGAGTTGACCAACTCAACCTCCTTCGAATCCTGAATCTGAAATATCTCAAATGCAAGAGATGTTTAAGGCAATGATGGGTAAATCCCGAGACACGCAAGAGGAGGTCGCAGCCCTGCGCAAAGACCAAAAAGCCTTGCAATCTCAGATTCAACAGTTACTCACCCAACAAAGACCCCTTGGTCAATTCCCTTCACAGACTAATCCCAATCCAAGAGAGCAAGCAAATTCAATCCTTATAGACGATGGCATATTCCAATCAACAAACTTGAGTGCAGTCTCCCTAAGGAGTGGAAGGGAACTTGCTACCAGAAAAGAAAAAGAAAATCAAGAAGAGGCCTGCATCAATGATGCAGACACAGCCAATCCAGCCCCACCTCCCTCAGAAATCCAAGTTCCTACTCCTGCTACTCCATCTCCATCTCGAGTAACCATCGACATTCCATCTTCATCTCCTAAAAACAGTGAACTCCCGTTCCCCAACAGGATGAAAAAGAAGCACCTAGATGAACAGTTTTCCAAATTCTTGAGCATTTTCAAGAAACTGACTCTCGACATACCTCTAATCGATGCTTTGCAAGAGATGCCTAACTACGCAAAATTTCTCAAGGATCTCTTAACAAAGAAAAAGAAGAAACCTGGAAAAGAAACAGTACACCTCACGGAGGAATGCTCTGCTGCTCTTCTTCGAGCACTCCCTCCCAAACAAATAGATCCAGGAAATCCCGTTATCCCGTGTTTTATAGGTGGAGTGGACTGTGGAAGCGGTTTATGCGACCTGGGAGCCAGTATTAATATCATGCCCTACGCCACCTTCTTGAAAGTAAAAGGAGGGAGATGCAACCGGTTCCTTTCAAACTCCAACTAGCTGACAGATCAGAGATCAAGCCAATGGAATAGTCCGAGATCTGGTAGTTGGAGTGTCTCGCTTTATCTTTCCAGCTGACTTCGTCATTCTAGAAATGGATGACGATGTTGAGGTTCCCCTGATTCTAGGTCGACCGTTTCTAAGTACTGCCAAAGCCATAATTGATGTCCACGATGGAAAGATCACTTTGAGATACGAGGATGAAACGATCGAATTCGATATGCAGAAAATGATGAAGAAAAGTTCTAACTTTTCTCCTCACGCTAAGACAGTGGGATTAACAGATGAGGAGGAGGAGGAAGGCGATTTTTCTACAGATGAGGACATGTATCCCCTATCTTCCATCCCGAAAGCTGAAATTGAACCGCTAGAGAAAGTATTATGTACTTCTCTAGAAGAAAAGGTGGAGGATCCGGAAGTTAACGCAAAAAGGAAAGGCAAGTTTTCAAGCCTACCGACCACCAATCGAAAGAATTGACAGGATACCTCAAAAATCAATTCCATCAATAGAACAGCCACCAGAGCTCGAGCTTAAGGAGCTACCTTCTAAACTCAAGTATGCCTTTTTAGCTGAAAATGACCATTTGCCTGTCATTATTTTCTCTTCTCTGAATTTCGGGGAGGAAACGAGGTTACTTGAGATATTGAAGAAGCACAAAACAGCGATCGGGTGGACTATTGCTGATATAAAAGGAATTGATCCCTCCTACTGCACGCATCACATTTACATGGAGGAAAACTACAAGTCTATCAGGCAACCCCAACGTCGGCTAAACCCTAACCTAAAGAGGTAGTTAAAAAGGAGGTTCTGAAACTCCTAGACGCGACATCATTTATCCTATCTCTGACAGTCCATGGGTAAGTCCTGTACAAGTTGTCCCGAAGAAGGGGGGCATCGAGGCTGTTGTGAATGATAAGGAGAGGCTATCCCTCAAAGAAAAATCACTGGTTGGCGCATGTGTATCGACTATAGGCGCTTAAACTTGGCAACCAGGAAAGATCACTTCCCTCTCCCCTTTATTGATCAGATGTTAGAGAGACTAGCAGGGCAAGAGTACTACTGCTTTTTAGATGGGTTCTCAGGGTACTTCCAAATACCAATCGCACCAGAGGACCAGGACAAGACCACTTTCACTTGTCCATACGGCACCTTTGCGTACAAACGAATGCCCTTCGGACTATGTAATGCCCCTGCTACCTTCCAGCGATGCATGCAAGCTATATTCGCTGATTTCATCGAACAGAGCATAGAGGTATTCATGGATGACTTCTCTATCTATGGCTCTAGTTTTGATAAATGCTTGGCACAACTTGATTTGATCCTTGGACATAAAGTATCGGCTGAAGGAATAGAGGTGGATAAGGCCAAGGTAGAGGTTATAGAGAAATTACCGGCACCAACCTCTATTAACGAAATTCGAGCGTTTCTCGGGCATGCAGGATTCTATCGACGGTTTATACAAGACTTCTCCAAAATCACTAAACCATTGACCGACCTGCTATAGAAAGATGCCCCGTTTCATTTTGATGATAAGTGTCCAGCTGCTTTCATTACAATAACACAAAAACTGGCATCTGCACCTGTTGTCATATCACTCGACTGGTCTCTCCCGTTTGAGATCATGTGTGACGCAAGTGACTATGCAGTGGGGGCAGCTCTATGCCAGAAAAAAGAGAAGATTCTAAGAGTGATTGCTTATGCCAGCAGGACACTAAACGATGTCCAGAAGAACTATACTACCACTGAAAAAGAGCTTCTGGCTATAGTATTCTCCCTTGATAAGTTCAGGTCATACTTATGGGGAAGCAAAGTCATAGTGCACACAGACCACTATGCTCTCAAATACCTATTTGCAAAACAAGAAGCCAAGCCTCGCTTGTTGCGCTGGATTCTTCTACTGCAGGAGTTTGACATAGAAGTCAAAGACAAGAGCAGAAAATTAAATGTCGTCGCTGACCATCTCTCCTGGTTAGTAACTCCTATGGATAGTGTGCCTATTAACAAATTCTTCCCCGATGAGACTGTCTTTTCTATCACCAAGGTACAAGAGCCATGGTATGCGGACCTGGCCAATTATCTAGTCTCTGGAACAATACCATATGATCTATCTTACTCCCAGAAGAAGAAATTTCTTTCTGATTCAAAACATTATTTCTGGGAAGATCCATATTTGTTCCGAGTCTGTGCGGATGGGTTGATTCGCCGGTGTCTCCCTGGAAATAAGGTTCACAGCGTCATACATTTTTGTCACTTACGGGAAGCCGGTGGTCACCATGGACCCACAAGGACCGCTGCCAAGATCCTGGCCTCAGGATTTTATTGGCCGACTCTTCACAAGGATGTTACCAATTCTGCACCCAATGTGATAATTGTCAGAGAATGGGTAACACATCTAGAAGACATGAAATGCCACAACAAGGAATACTAGAAGTGGAACTCTTTGATTGTTGGGGCATTGATTTTATGGGACCTTTCCCTTCCTCACAGTGCCACCAATATGTTTTAATGGCAGTGGATTACGTGTCAAAATGGGTAGAAGCCATACCCTGTCATCATGTTGATTCAAAGACCGTTACAAAATTCCTTAAAAAGCACATCTTTACCCGTTTTGGCGTGCCTAGAATTATTATCAGTGACGGAGGATCCCACTTCTGCAACCGTTCATTTGAAGCGCTTATGGGTAAATACGGGGTACGTCACAAGGTAGCTCTACCTTATCACCCCCAGACCAACGGCCAGGCAGACGTTTTGAACCATGAGTTAAAATGGATTCTCAGAAACGGTTAACTCATCACGAAAGGATTGGGCATTAAAGTTTGATGATGTGCTTTGGGCTTACCGCACCGCATTCAAGACTCTCATCGGGATGTCTCCTTTTAAGCTCGCCTATGGGAAATCATGCCACCTGCATGTAGAGCTGGAACATAAGGCATATTGGGCACTCAAGGCCCTAAACTTCGATATAGAAGTTGCAGGAGAAAAGTGTAAGCTTCAACTTTCTGAACTCGAGGAGTTAAGAGATCAGGCATACCACAGTGTGACAATATACAAGGAGCGCACCAAGAAACACCATGACCAAATGATCCACAAACGCGACTTTAAAGTTGGCGACTGGGTGCTGCTTTATAATTCCAGATTGAAAATATTTCCTGGAAAACTCAAATCTCACTGGACTGGCCCATTCCAAGTAGTTGAAACTACTCCTTTTGGTGTTTACGAACTCCAGAATAAGAAAGGAGAATGCTTCAAAGTCAATGGATCCCGTCTAAAAAGGTATGCTGGTATTCTTGAAAATAATAATGCTTTGTTAGCAATTTCTTTTGTGCAGGAATACAAGGAAGCCTCCAACACAAAGGAACAGAAGACGACACCTCCACGTCATAAGTTTAAGAAAGTGTGCGAACTTCCTAACGCCAGCTGTTCAGATACCTTGCCCTCAAACTCTTCTCCAACCTAAACTTGGTTAAATGCGTCTAGCTAAAGACGTTAAAAAAGAGCAGCTAACTGGGAGGCAACCCAGCATTTATCAGGTATTTAATATTTTTAATATAAGTATTTTTTATTTTATTTTATTTTATTATGTTTTTAATTTTTATGAATTTATACTACCATATTCTCTTTAGTTAGATTAAAAAAAATAAAAAAAAATACATTTGGCCTGTCCGAACCAGCTGGTCTGGACACTGGTCCGGACAGGAAAATTTCCGGATCTTAAACGCGCCGTCCGAATCACTGCGAACAGAAATCCCCAAATTCTCTCAAATTCGAACGCGACCAGAACGGGCCACAAAATCGCCTCCCTCTTCTTTTGGCTCTAAAATCTTCATTTCTCCACCAAATTGAGCAAGGTTGGTACCGAAATCTTCGTTTTTGAATTCTTTACGTTTCTATAGCAAGAAATCCACAAACCATCAACCACACAAGAAGAAATCAGTGGCTGAATATTCAAACCCTAGAAGAACGAATTCGATTTTATTGAGCTCGTTCTTGCGTTTTTGACATCGATTTCTTCCTCTACAATCACACTATACTCCTACAAGGTAAATTCTACACTTATTATACTCAAATTTGGTGTTTTTGATTGAATTCCAAATTTAGGTGTGATAGTTACGAAAATTATATGAGTATATTTGGATTTTTGGATTCTATATTGCCTTGTGGTTATAAGTTATTGGTTTTATGATTGTATGATTTTGTGGGTGGATTACTTTGCTAACGGTATTGTTATATCTTGATTGTTGATTGAATTAAATTGTGGAGAATTGAAGATTTTAAGGGGAGATTCTGTCGAAATTTCGGTAGAATTTGTGAGATTGTTTTTCTTTTGTTTGTATTTCTTATTATTATTCTACTTGTTTTTCTTTTGTTTATATTTCATATTATTATTCTACTTGTTTTTCTTTTGTTTATATTTCATATTATAATTCTACTTGTTTTCTTTTGTTATATTTCATATTATTATTCTACTTGCTTTCTTTGTTGCTAAATATGTATTAAGCAGGATGTTTAAGAAAATAACTGGACGTTCGAAGAAGAGTAAGACCACTGCTACTAGTTCAAGTCAGGCACCACCACCAGAGTTCATATCTACACAGGCAGCAGAATGGTTCAACCTGGAGTGCGATATTGATCCTGAACGATCAGTGGCACCAGACCTGCAGCGCCAGCTTGGGTTACCCCAGCTTCTAGGGGCGCATGGATGGACAAAACTACTAGACATGGGTGGTACCTTCTACCCACGAGAGGTACGGGTTTTCTATGCGAATTCCCGTATCCAAGAGGGAAACATCCACTCCAGGGTCCAGGAGAGGGACATCATCATTCGGGTGGAGGACATCGCCACATATTTAGGGATTCCTTACCCTGGTCCTATGAATGAGGATGATGATCAGGTGCAACTATTTAATGATTTTCTGAGTACTACAGATCATCATTATAGTGACCTTTACAGTCAGGCACCGCACAGACGAAGAGGAGATGACCAAACTAAACAGGTCATCCCTGCTGATCTTCTACAGGACCCTCGCGAGAGAGTCCTGTTCGCGCTTCTGGTGGCCAATGTCACGCCACGCCGCTCTTCTGACCTCAACCAGACCGACTGCTATTTTCTCCAAGCAGTCGTGAACCCCTCTTTTGCTGGAGCTGCTGCACTCACATATCTACCCAACCTTTTACATCAGCATCTGGGCTACATCATAAAGTATAAGGACCGTCACAGGCTTGGATTCCCTGTTATGATCTGCCACTTCCTCAGGCAGCAGGGAGTCAACTTAGCTGAGGAGGGTCGTTCCACTTCTAGGACACCCATTGACATGAGCACCATGAAGAGGATGTGATTTGAATATATTGGAAATGAGTGGGTTAAGAAAGCGGGTCTGTGTACTCAAAAGCGATAAAGAGATGTGGGAGAGGGACCGTCAGAGCCAGTCCCTGGTTCCACTACAGCAGAGGAGCAGCAGTACACTGCATTCCCAGCACCCAGGAGCGGGTATGTGACCTGGGATGAGTTCGAGCAGAGACAGCAGCAGATGCAGCAGTCCTTCCAGGCTGAGATCGAGCGCAGACAGCAGCAGATGGAGCAGAGATACCAGGCTGAGATCACCCAGCTTTAGGAGCAGGCACGACGATCTCAGGATAATTACGAGGCTATGCTCCATGACTTCCAGCAGTGGCAGGCTTACTACCCACCACCGGAGTGATTCTATGACAGTTATTTTCTCTATTGTGTTTTTCCATTCCTGCTTCACTATTTATTTACTGTATTTCTAACGTTTGACAATTTACTTTTTATTTGGTTTGTTTCAGTGTACGCACTATCTTTATTATTTAATATCAGCTTTCCTTTTTTATGTTGCAATAAGACTTTCCTTCTCCAAAGTTGAGCACTTGCATAACGCAAGTGTGAGGAACGTTTCCCCGGACAAAAGCTTAAGTGTGAGGAAGGGATACTTCCTCAAATCCAAGGATATAAGGGGAGTTATTTGTTTTAATTTTTGCAAAAGTTAAATAATGTTAAGTTCGTTTTACTTCTCTTATTTGATTTATCTCTATTGCTATACATAACCGCTTTCCTCCATGAGTATGACACATTTTGAAACGTCTTCTTTCTTAAAAAATTTTAAACTGAACAATTGAGGACATTGTTCCTCTTAAGTGTGAGGAAGTAGAGACCTTTCCCTGAAAATGTGTCAGCTGATCTAATACATATAGACATTAGATTTAAGGGTGAAAATATTTTGTAGAGAAATCAAACATGGTAAGCAACTTTAAGATTAGTTTTGCTCATAATTGTTAGCTTTCATGGTTTCATTATAAATATTATTTTGTGTGCAAGCTAATTATTAAGTCTGAACTGGTTTAACTCGGTACCTTTGGAAATGAAAGGAAAGTTTGGAATGGAAGAAAAAGGCAAGGTACTCCTCTGATCTAATATTTGTGTTTAAACTGAAACGGGCCTCTTCCATTCGGTTATTAAGTCCTTGGGGTGCTTCATCACCCATTTACCTAAGATCATTTGATCTGGGATAAAAGACCCAAAACTGCTACAAGAATGGAGAGAAAAGTCGGTAGGGTTTAAAATAAATTTGCAAACTAGTGCTATTAAAAGTTTGTTATAAAAAAAAGAAGAGAAAAGAAAAGAAGAGCTTAAAGTTATTTAGATCATGAGTATGTGGTGTTGAAAGGTACTGCGGAATAAGGCAATACTTCACACCCCTTGTCATTTCTGGGTATTTAAGGAAAGAAATGGTGGAAAGATCCCGAGTTAATCTGTGTTCATTCTTGATGATTTAACTTCTCCAAATTTTTGGATTGAAGAGCTTGTTTCTACTAAAAAGAAAGGAACGTACAGTTATGAGCAAAGGTTAATCTTAGGATTGTTATTATGTTTAATTCCCTTCTACGTTTGTTTTTACCCAAAAATTTAATTCTATAGAATTCCTCAGGAGCTTAATTCTGTATTTTGCTTGAGGACAAGCAAAAGCTAAGTGTGAGGAAGTTTGATAAGTGCAAAACATATAGACTTTTAGGGTTTAAATACCTTATGAATTGCAATATCTGAAGCACATGTTTCCCACTTATTATGCGTTTTTTCCTAAGATTTATGTTTTGATATGAACTAATGCATTTTATATGTTAAATGTAGGAAAAATCCATGTAATTAAGTAGATTTACTCATGAGGATTCCAACGCAACAAACGGGGATCAAATCGGAGCTAAAACGAATATTTTAGAGGCAATTGAAGTTGGTCCGGACCAGTGTCCGGATCAGCTGGTCCGGACCAATACATTCCAGCGCAGAACCGTACAAAAATCGACATGGTCCGGACCAGTGTCCGGATCAGCTGGTCCGGACCAATACATGCCAGCGCACCCGAGAAGGAAATCGACATGGTCCGGACCACACTGGTCCGGACAGTGGTCCGGACACACGTATCTGGACAGCTTTCAGAGGGCATGTCGATGGGTGTGAATTGGTAAATAATATTTTACCAATTCACACCGACACCCCCTTCATTTCTACCCCATTTTCACTATAAATAAACCTATAACCCCCCATTAAATCATATCTCATTCCACCCCAAACTTATGCCATTTTTCCTCCATAAAAATACCATAAAACTCTCCAAAAAAATCATACATCTCATCCACATATTATCCACATAAATTCCATACAACACCTCATTTCATAAAAACATTCCATTTCCATACCGTTGTTCTGTCCAACCTCTGCCCAAATATTAGCAGTCGAGATAGTGGAGCTGAATTAATTATCTTTCCCAGATGATTTCTTTTACTTCTTATTCTGTCTTTTTAATTATGTTGGGCTAAGAGGATTTACTCCGGGTGAAGGTTTAGCCGTAATTTGTTTAATTATGCAATTTATATTTCTACCGGTTAAAATAAATACAGTTTGTTACGATTAAAGTTTATCTCTCACCTTTTTAATAAATTTCATCGGTTTATTAAAAAGCTTTACTAAATCTGTTTTAATCTGATCGGTGATAAACAGATATGTTAATTAAGCCGTAAATCTGTAGGAAACTTATTTTCATCGGATAAGTTAGTACTCATTTGCAAGAATATAATTCCTCGCACTTAATTTCCGTTTACTAGTGCTTGCTTGAGTTTTCATCGGACCTTGCATTTTCTGGTAATCGAGTTCTTATGAGTCTATGATTAGTCCTTAGGATAATAACAGGAATTTTTCCAAACTATTATAATAAACCGGTAGAGATAGCATAATTAATCAGATTATATAAACCTGAACCCGGAGTTCCGTTTAATTTTTCTTCAACTCAGTTAATCTTATCTGTTGTTTTATTTTACAAAAACAAGTCAATTAATTCCCCCCCTCTTGTGACAAGCTTAGGTACTATTTTATTTCGCTATAAGTCCCACGGTTTGACCCCGGCCGCTTCTGTCTTACTATACTACTGCGACCGGGTTTTATTTGCAGCCCGACGGATATTTTGAGTATTAATTTCTTTCTTAATTATTTTAATTACACCAGTTCCAACCACTCACAATATACAGTCTGCAGAAACTGAGGAGTAATCGGTTAAGAAGAAACACGTGAAGTATGAACCTGAAGTGTAAAAACCAATAACGCTCAAGGAGCTTAGAGATATTAAAGAATGTCATATGCTATAATCAGCCAAGTAAATGGTGAACCATTGTCTAATGGTAGAGATACATGAGTGGAAGCTAATGAAATAGCGGATGCCATGGAAACCAATGTTGTAAATAAATACGAACATGATGCGTAGCAAGCGACCAATACATGGGAATAAATCACACAATGAGATGGAGTTCATGAATAAAGATGGTAGACAGACCGAGCAACAAGAAAACAATGTTCATTCCTATTGCAATCACATAAGAGATTTACTACCAAGCGTTTACGCCTCTGCACTTGATAAGTGTCCAAATGAGCATGTTTTATGGGTGTATTTCATATATTATATTAGCACTTTTCTTGCTCATTTCTCACTTATCGTATGTTTTTCCTCTATTTTATGTTTTATTGGTTATCTCACAAATTTTTTGGTTAAACATGAGGAAAACCAAGCTAGGAGCAAAGTAGACGAAGAGACGAACGCGTGGGCGCAAACGGATCTTAAATCGGAGCTGAAACGAATATTTTATAAGCAAACCAATTTTCGTCCGAACCACACTGGTCCGGACCAGTGGTTCGGACAAGTCAAAGGAGCGTCCGTGTCTTGTCCGCTCAAACAAAGCCGGACAGGGCAAGTGTGTCCGCGGAAACAGGGCCGGACAGAGGGCGGATGTGAGGAGTTTGTCCGTGGAGTTATGGCCGAACAAAGGCCGGACGGACTTGTGTCCGTGTGATGTCCGATGCTATTTGGCCGGACAAGAAGGAGACGTCCGTGGCCTGTCCGTGGATAAAAGGCCGGACAGGAATGAGACGTCCGGGGAAATAAGCAAGGACACAAACGCGGACGCCTCTAAATGCAACCCAGATCCAAAAATTAATGCGACAGACTTCGGTGCTGTTTATCTTCTTCGTTTGCGGCGCCTACAGACATATCTATCTACCCGATCGGCAATATCAGGCGCCGGCCGACAGTCCTGAAATTCCTCACGCGTTGTGCCGTCCCACTGCACTCCTTGAATTCCTCACGCGTTGTTCCCTCTATCTTCTTCCTCCTCCCTTTCTTCTATATAAACCCAGTACTTCTTCATAAAAAAGAACAATCCTTTCCATAATCCATCGCTCACACCACAATACGTACCACACCTATGATCCATTCCATCCTCTTATCCCCCACTTCTCCATTGTATCTTCTTTCTTCATTCATTAGCCTTACGCTGTTAGTTTCCAGAGAACCAACGTAGAAGTCGATTGGCTATCTGTTCGTTCTCCTTCGTTGGTTCCGACTATTTTATTTCTTATGTTTATTTTATTGTATAATTATGTGTGATTAATAAACCTAGCCTCTCGGGTTAGGAAGCGAGCCTATTTTATATAATTGTGTTATGTAAGCTTTCCAGTATAATTTATCTAAGCAGTATTTTGATTCTTGTCCTTAATGCGCTTTAATCTTCTTGTACAATTATTAAAGTGATATTTGTAGTTCTTTGTTAAAATTCAGTGCTGAGACAAGGTTCTAGACACAGGAAGTCAAAACGGGTTAACGACTAGAAGCGTATCTCGCCTATAGGTTAATCTGTCTCCAATAGGAATTGTTAATAATGCGATTAATTTATAATAACTTGAGCAAGGATTGCGCTTGTTGTTTAAATTAGTCAGGGTTTATTGTACAGGGACCGGTCAATAAACTAATTAAGATTCCTGAGTTTATTGCTAAAGTGGGAAAGTTATATTGATATAATTGGATAAAATAGGTGAGCAGAACAACCCGGGATGCTTCTTTAAAAACAAAAAGATTTACAATTTCTATTTCTTTTCTGTTTTGATTAATTGTTTTTATTATTGTCTTATGAGTTAGCTGTTAATCATACTCTCCCTAAAAAATGATAAAATCTGTTTAATAGAAATCTCAGTCAATTTACTACACTATCAGTTATCCACAGCGAGGTCCCCAAGAGTACGACAACCCACAAATCCACTATTCCGCAAAACGATAGGTACACTGCCTAAGTGGTAGAAGTAGTCACATATTTCTTCCAACAAGTTTTTGGCGCCGTTGTCGGGGATCTCCGGCACGGTTAATTGATAGTTTTTAATTTTATTAAGATTTCTGTTTAGTTTTTTTATTTATTTCTGTTTTTTTTTTTTTGCTTCATTTAATTTTGTTTAAATTCTACTTACTTTTTATTTTAGCTATTTAATTTTATCTCTTTTTTGTTTCGTATTAGTTTTTCTATTTAGTTAATTTTTGCTTTTGTGTTTATTTTCTATTTTTAGTTCTATTCTACTTGGTATTTTTATTTTTGTTTTTGTAGGATAGTTACTGATTATGGAGAGTGGCTACGATGAGATGAGAAGATTATTGATTGATTTGGAATGGACTCACATGCAAGAGGAGATATCCTCATATCAAAGGTTGGTCAAGGATTATCAACCACCTCAACAATCGAATCGAGAGCCGTATTGGTGGGAAGTCAACCAGGCTAATACACAGTACAAAGAAGCTCAGTTGGGATATGACTACTTCAATCAGAATGAACAGCAATCTACACAAGGGCCAGACGAATTTTTCCCGAGTCAGGCCAAGCCGCTAGAAGAGATTCCAGTGGTGACTCCAAGGAGCAAAGATCGATTCGAGCCAGATATTATTGAAGCTACAAGTTCTGATGAGGAGATAAAGAAACTTATCAGGACATTTTCTCTGACGCTGAGTTAAAGCAAATGTTTGAGAGTTACAATTCTCCTCCATCTCCATCCCCAGCACAAGAGGAGCAATTAAAATTTGAAGATATTTTGTCTAAGCCAGACCGCGAGCTAGAGGAGGGTTATCCTATTGAGCCTCATCAACCAGGAGAGGAAATTTACATCCTCGAATCTGAGGAAGGAACACCACTACCACCAGTCTCTCATCATCTCTCACCCTGCCTCCATAAGCCTCAACAACAAGAGGAGGATGTTTACATCCTCCAATTTGAGGAAGAAAAGTCATCACCCCCTGGTCCTCTATTAGAACTCCGTTACCGGCAGTACCTCCTCAAACACCAGGTTTTGTGGAGTATTTATTTTCCTATTTTATTTGCCAAGGTGACGTTCTGTTTTGATCCAGGTGGTTTGTTTCTAATTACTGCTAACTTCGTTTTCCTAGCAAAGCTGTTGTCTACCTTTATTTTTGATCCAGGATAACGAAGCGGTAGTCTAGTCAAAGACTATAAATACGGGCAGCTTACTAGGAGGCAACCCAGTGTTTAAATTTTATTATCCTACTATTTTTGTTTTATGTTTTGTTTTCCATATTATTCCTATATATGTTTTTATATATATTAAAAAAAGAAAGAGAGGAGAGAGAACGAGGAGAATTAACTTGAGTTCTTCTGGCTGTTTAGAATATTCATTACAGGAACTTCATGCACATTCCTACAGCTGAACTCAAGTGTGGGGGAGCTACTCTGAACACTCTGCGAACTCTGGGGAGTACATTCTCTTTGCTTTGCACTTCAAATTTTTACATACTCCCTACTGCTTTGCATTGTGTGAGGAACTCTGGTAGATTGCATGCCCTCGTTAATTTAATTCTTCCTACGCAATGAGGACATTGCTCCAATTTAAGTGTGGGGGAGGACTCTCTTCTCTGTCGCTCGTCTTAAGTCTCTCTTTATTGACACATTGCTTAAAATGCTTAATCTCTCTGCTTATCTTGTGTTTGTTCAAATTCAATATCGTGGACCCTTTATATGTGGGTTGTTCTCTTTAAAAACAAATACTGTTATGAATTGTGGGATAATTGGTACAAAATTTTTTAAATTTTGATTGCTTTTGAGGAGCATTTTTTATGCGGTGTGACCAAATGATCTGCAATGGTTGGATTTTTATTGCTCAGGGGTTCTTTCTGTCTTCTCTCTTAGGGATTGCTAAGGGGTGCTTCTCTGTCTAAAAAATATATACAAAAAAATAATAAACAAGGGACTTGCGAGACACCATTGGTAACCAACAAAGAGAGTTGAGTGTTCTTAAATACAAAGGCTTGAAGCCTAAATATTATCTTCTCATCTCTTATGCAAAAGTAAAACAAATGCATAAATCTATTTTTCCTTTTGTTTTCTCCTCAATGCCCATTCTTGAGGGAAGTTGGCCGTGGTAAAAGTTCTCAAAAGTCACCTTAACTAAAGAAGCATTGAAGTACTCCGGATCATACCCCGAAACTCTATATTTTATTTTTTACCTTGAGCACACCTATGCCACCAGTAGGTGATGATTCACACTCCTCAAAAAGTTTAAAGATCATGTACTGTTCACCTCTTTATCCTAACCTTCATAATTATTTGTTAGTATTGAGCCTTCCCTACCTGCTTGGGTACATGGTTTTGCTTGAGGACAAGCAAATGGTAAGTGTGGGGGTGTGATAAGTGTCCAAATGAGCATGTTTTATGGGTGTATTTCATATATTATATTAGCACTTTTCTTGCTCATTTCTCACTTATCGTATGTTTTTCCTGTAGTTTATGTTTTATTGGTTATCTCACAAATTTATTGGTTAAACATGAGAAAAACCAAGCTAGGAGCAAAGTATACGAAGATACGAACGCGTGGGCGCAAACGGATCTTAAATCGGAGCTGAAACGAATATTTTAGAAGCAAACCATTTTTCGTCCGAACCACACTGGTCCGGACCAGTGGTTCGGACAAGTCAAAGGAGCATCCGTGTCTTGTCCGCTCAAACAAAGCCGGACAGGGCAAGTGTGTCTGCGGAAACAGGGCCGGACAGAGGGCGGACGTGAGGAGTTTGTCCGTGGAGTTATGGCCGGACAAAGGCCGGACGGACTTGTGTCCGTGTGATGTCCGGTGCTATTTGGCCGGACAAGAAGGAGACGTTCGTGGCCTGTCCGTGGATAAAAGGCCGGACAGGAATGAGACGTCCGGGGAAATAAGCAAGGACACAAACGCGGACGCCTCTAAATGCAACCCAGATCCAAAAATAAACGCGACAGACTTCAGTGATGTTTATCTTCTTCGTTTGCGGCGCCTACAGACATCTCTATCTACCCGATCGGAAATATCAGGCGCCGGCCGACAGTCCTGAAAGTCCTCACGCGTTGCGCCATCCCACTACACTCCTTGAATTCCTCACGCGTTGTTCCCTCTGTCTTCTTCCTCCTCCCTTTCTTCTATATAAACCCAGTACTTCTTCATAAAAAAGAACAATCCTTTCCATAATCCATCGCTCACACCACAATACGTACCACACCTACGATCCATTCCATCCTCTTATCCCCCACTTCTCCATTTTATCTTCTTTCTTCATTCATTAGCCTTACGCTGTGAAATACCCCAAACCTTAGTATGTTGTTTAAACACCTAAATATGGTATATTAAGACTAAAAAGAGTCTTAGAAGCATTAGTAAACAAATCTAAACGATAGAAAACACAAAATGTGCTTTAAGGTCAATAAAGGCCGAAATGTGCTCTAAGCTTGGGATAAGATTGGTTAAGACCTAATGAACTTACCAAGACCTTATTTATATACTAATGAACATATTAAACCAATTACCAAAGAAAACCAAGCTTGAAAGCAAGTTAAAACACAAAATGTGCTTTAAGGAGTCTTAAAGCACATTTTCAAAAAATTGTCTTGTAAATGAGTTTTGAATGGCTAAATGTCCATCATTACTCTTTAATTAATATGTGTACTATATAGTATCACATTTGGAGGTCTATATCAATGGGAAATCAAAAATTTCACTTCTATGTGCCTTGTTTTTATGAATAGTGATTTTATTAAGCTAGTTTGTAACATATGTGTGTATAAGTAATTAAATTGACAAATAAAGACTACAATACCCCTAAGTACTATTGGGGGCCGGTTTTCTTAAGGGTGGTGACTCACCACTCTCTTGTTAACATATTAAGTAAATAAAGATAACTAATTAAAGTACTTTTTACTTTATAACTACAAATATCTTCAAAAGTAAGTTTACCTTCATTTCTCCTTCTTCCTTGTATTCACACGGTTCCATGCTCTCTTCAACCTCTCTTCTTCATTCTCTTCCACGGTAATACCACACCACCACCATTAAACTCCATCTTTGATCTCTTGTAAAATCTAGCTCACTTAACCAAATCAAAAACAAACACCACCATTCTCTTAGTCTCATCAAGCTCTTCATTCCTATCTTCTCAAAACTTCAAGAGCCCCATTTCGGTGCCATGGAGTTCCACCATTGAAGGAGCTTGAGCTTGTATTTCTATATTATTACTTCCTTTGCTTCTAGGTAAGGAATCTCAAATAAAAACTTCATTTCCTTCATGTTTTGTTGTTGACCGAAAATACCCATTAAAGGTGCTCTTTATATGGCTTTGTTTTAGCTTCATTCCAACCTTTCAAGGACTAGGTGGAGTCCTCTCTTGATAGATATTCTAACTCTCTTCAAAGACCAAGGTAAAACAACTACATTAATGTTTTTGAAATAATGTAAAACTAGGGTTTACAATGAGTTTAAGCTTGGAGATTGTATACTCATTTCAATGTTGTATTTGTTTAGTAGTGACAAGGAACCAAGTACCTAGCCGATTTCTAAACAAGAAAGAAGTTTGTGTGTAAAGAGGTAAAAATACTAACCTAATGTAGTTTAATGCCTTAGGAGAAATGAGCTTATAATGCTTGTTAAAACTACCTAAAGAGCAAATGGTAAATGACCTAGTGAAATGTTCTTAAGGAGACTAGTAAAATACATATGTCTTGTTGTATGTATTTGCAGGTCAATGGCATATATATTGTGGAAATTCAGTGTTTAAGAGTTATGCACTTTAAGGGCCTAAGAGCCATGCATTTTAAGGGCCTAAGTGCCATGCAATTTAAATTGTGCACTATATTGTGATGTAGTGTAAATTTGGTGAAACTTTATGTGTGAGAGTGTTCTTGGTGAAATTAGGTGTTCTTGTGTGCTTAATGGAGAAAACAATGTGTTTTGGCTTAGTAATGTTCTAGGAGAACCCATGTCAAAATTTAGGTAAGAAGCAAGAAGTTCTAAGTGTTTACATAAGGTCTGGTGAACTAGAAATGTTGGAAATGCCTAAGTATTTTACAAGAGGAGAAATAATGTCTTAAGGTGTTCTAGGTAAACAAAGGGACTTAGACATCAACTAGGGTTTAGATGGTAAGAAATGATGCTTGGGAGATGATGTTGAAATGAGGAGAAAGCATTTTGGGATAGTAGCTATCATAGGTATGAAACACCACTTGAAAAACTAAGGAGGAAACAACATAGGTGTTAGGAATTTCGGTATGAAATGAGTAAGTGTTTAATGTGATAGGTAATGAGTTTCATGGATGTTGTATGTGGATGTAAGTGTAGCAAATGATGTTAGGAAATATTATAAGTGTTAGAGGTTGAGGGGGGGGGGGAATTGGTTAAGTATTTAAAGGCTTAGGAAGTGAGTGTTTTGCCTTGTCCGAACATCCGTCCGGACATGGACGTTCGGACAGGCCTGTTGCGTGAAATTTCAGAGTCTCGACTTGGTCCGACCTTGGGAAGTCCGGACACAAGTTCGGACGTACCCGCTCCTACTTTGAAATTCTCTCGACCCATGTCCGAACTTCCGAAGTCCGGACAAGTTCGGACAGGCGTCTGTTTTCAGTTTGAGTCTCGACTTGTGTCCGAACTTGGGAAGTCCGGACACAAGTTCGGACAGGTCACTATATGGACCAAAAACTTTGTTTTAAAGTAGAGAAAGTTGTCTAAAAATGGTGATTAGTTAGTAATGATGATATGAGGTTAACTAAGACATGTTAGGAGTGTTATAATGGTAATTAAAATGGTGAAGAGTTATAACAAGTGTGAAAATAAAATAAAATAGATATGTGAAGTAACAAGTTAACAATGGACTAGTGCGTTAATTAAACGACGTTACTAATGTGTTTAGGATTCTCTCAAGGTGGAAACGAATCGAGGCAAGGGCCAAGGTATGGTTTTCTTGCAGTCTGTTGCCTACCGGTTTACACCGGCTTGTGTGTTGCTTGTTTTTCTGTGTGTTTATGACTTTGTAAGATTAAACCATGTAAAGAGTTTACAGTTGTTAAATATTATTATGTTGATAAGTATGACTCTCTCTTCCCTTGTGGGTTTCTAACAAGACTTGACCTATTATTGTGATTTGTGTATTGAGTTCAATAATGAACTGCTGACAAGTGCTAACGGGGGAAGTGAGGAGTCCGGTATGTTCCGACAACGCGTGTGAGTATGGGAGTCGATGTCATAACCGGTTCGATTCTCTTTGTATGTTATGGTTGTTTTCCAATTTGGTTTTCAACCTTCCCTTTAGCTTAACCAAGTCTATTTTACTGACTCACGTCGGGCCACAGGGGCATACTATGTGTTATTTCGGTGGGCTTGGATCACTATATCCGAGGCACCTTGTGTTAAGTTATCCGTTCAATCTAACAGGACGGTAACGAGTTATGTAACGAGCTTAGCATGAGCATGGCAACATTCTCTAGGCTCTCTATGGGGACTAACTGTGTTGGTTCTCTTCCTAAAAGGAATTGTTTCGTGTGGATGTATGTGATGTTGTGTACAATACCCATGTTTGATATATATGTATAAGTTGTGGTTTAAAATAAAATGCCATGTCATCATGACAATTAGTTTGCGCGCATCCCGGTAGCCGATGGGCTGCGAGTTAACCATACCAGCCAAGGGTTGCTGACCCCCTTGGGGGCCATATTTCTTTTACTGCAGGATGAGGATCGAAGAAGCGGAATGGCTTTAGATTCTAGGATGCAGGTTTACTTTTGGTTACTTTGGGTGTTGGCCCGGGATGCGCCTTGCTCCCGTGGCGTTATCATTTTGGTTGTGAACAGCTTACAGTGACAGTATACAGTAAAGGATGTAAGTAAACACTCGGTATTGTGTTAATGTATATAGGTTATTAGTCTATGCTCGGGAGTCTGATCATAGACCGGTACACTTGTATTTATTCAGCCTTGAACACGTGGGTGGTTGACGGCGTTGTAGCACCAAACGTTTAGTACTGTTGAGTTGTTTAAATTCCGCTGCGATTTCAAGTAATGTATTGTGAGGTAGTAGGGGTGTTACAAAAGTGGTATCAGAGCGAAGATCGCTCTGATGACTAGAATACCGAGCTTAGGGATATACGAGGTAGGAAACCTAACTACAGTTACCTAAGTGAACAGTTATGGAAAGGTTAACCATAATTAAGTGGGGAACCTTATGGTCGGGAAAAACGTTACACCGTTGGACCGATAAGTGTGCAAGCATATTGCTAATGAATATTCATGTGAATTCAGATGCAGGTAGACCGAGGGGTAGAGGCCGTGGACATGGTACTGGAGATACGGGTGACCAGGGCGAGAACACTACGGCTCAGGATGGCTGAGCAGTAGCAGCCGCGTAGCCCAGATGGTACCCCAACTGGTAGCTGCAATTCAGCAGGGGCAAACGCCCGGAGTTCAACCACCACCACCGCCCACCGCCACGAGAGACCAACTGGGTCAAGGCGTTGGCTGATCTGTGGCCACCCTCATTCAGTGGGGGACGATCCCCGTAAGCTGGAGGCGTAATCTCCGAAATGGGAGACGCCTTCGAAACCTTAGTAGTACCTGAGGAGGTAAAGGTTCGACTTGCCGCATATTACTTGAAGGGTTCGGCACAGAGCTGGTGGAAGCTAGTACGGGAGGGTAGAGTGGCTGACCCGACCTTTCAGTGGAGGGAGTACACGGCTCTGCTGCGAGCCAAGTACTACCCGATACACGTGCAAGAGGCCAAGCGCCTGGAGCTGGAAAATCTGAGGCAAGGGGATAAGATGACGGTAGATGAGTACTACTCAGCCTTCATCGGACTTATCCACCTGCTACCGGATCTGGGTTACTCAGACCGGATTCTTGTGAACCGTTTCTACAACGGACTGAACTACCGCCTACGCTATGGCATGGAGCCAACTGGATATACCACTTTGCAGGTAATGGGAGTACAGTGTGATGTGAATAAGTGTGTACAATGTGTTAATGTGATGTGAATTTGTTTGGCGGGGCATAATTGACACCCTAAATATAGGAGTGCTATCATGCCGCTGCAATTGTGGAGATCACCGTCCGTCTAAGGGACGAGGAGAGTGCGCTCAAGCGCAAGGCTATGAACAAGGGCCAAGGCACGCAAGGGCAATGGGGAGGGAAGAAGAAGAAGTCATACCCCCAGTCCCAGAAAGGACAGCAACAGGGTGGCAAGGGCCAGACCCAGACCACCACTGCTGAGGAGCCTCTGCAGCTCACCTATGCGTATGCGGCCAAGCCCCTACGTTCTTACCCACCTAAGGGTAATTACCTAATCCTGTGTGATAAGTTGAAGTGTATGTTGATAAGTTGTGAAACAAGTATTGATTGTGTATTGTGATAGCAGCTAGCACGGGCTCTGGACCGGAGCGCCACTATTACTGCAAGTGGTGTAACGGAGACCACCCCAGCAAGGACTGCAAGGGTAATGATGTGCAGTGCCGATACTGCAAGAAGATGGGTCACCGCGACTATGAATGCTGGCAGAACCCGAACAGCAGGAACTACAGGCCCAAGGGGCAATGGAAGGGTAAGACCACTGCGACCACCGATAGCCCGAAGACGGCGAATCAGCCACCCCCAGATCAGAGGTACACAGAGTCCCAAAAGGGGAAGGGGTCGGGGTCCAGCAAGGCCGCCCTGAATGTGGTGGACCGGTCTGAGGCGCCAGGGCCCTCTTCTAGACCAGGTACCGCCTAAACTGTTGAATGTAATAAGTGTTTGCATACCGCATTCCATGCATGTGTGTTAGTGAGTTTAAGTCAACAACCATGTGAGTAAACAATTAGAGTATAGTGTGAAAATCACCTAATTAGACAATTCTAAACTTAAAGGAACCTTCAATATATGTTATCCAATCCCACCCACACCAAACCCTGAAGAAACTACCATCAACATCACCGACTTTCCAATGGAGCAATGTCAGGTCATCCAACCAGGTATGGTACTCTAAAATGGATACCTGACACAAGAAGCACAAATCCATATCATCAGACGATGCGACGAACTTGGAGCAAAACCAGGAGGTTTCTACACACCCGAATACCCGAACGGATCAAGGATACAATTGAAGATGATGTGCATGGGTAAGGACTGGAACCCTTACACCAAGACATATCAAGAAGTGCGAGCTGAAGATGGAGCAACTGTACCAAGTATACCTGAGGAATTCCTTGTGGTCGTTAACCACGCCGTGGGAATTGCTCAACAAGTTGAAACGGATTCAATTCCAAGTGTGAAAGCAGATTTATGCATTGTGAACTTCTACCAGAAAGGTGGACGGTTAGGTTTACACCAAGACAAGGACGAGTCACCCGAGTCTCTAAGTAAGGGAGTACCTGTGGTGTCTTGGTCCATTGGTAATACCGCAGTGTTTGTGTATGGCGAGCAGAAGCGTGCTGATCTCGCAAAGAAGCTAGTGTTGAAAGCGGGAGATGTGTTAATCATGGGTGGGCAGTCAAGGATGCTATATCATGGCATCAGAAAGATCAAACTGAATACCGCACCGTCGGCAGTGATCAATGCCACACACATGAAACCCGGACGTTTGAATTTGACCTTTAGATAGTTTTAAGCCTTGTATAATTATGTGATGTGATAAACCAGTGTATGTTAAGAATGTTGTAAGTGTTAATCATGGCGACAGTATAAGCCAACAAATGTTGTAAAAAGAGTGTGTTAATAAATAAAGTGGAGTTGTTTGAAGTATATAAACCGTGTTGTTACCCAATACTTATTAGTTTGCCAATGAATTAGGCTGTGCACTCGGAACGGGAGGTATACTGAGTGTCTGCAATGAGGCAGAAGCCGGCAAGAGCGGCACAATCCTCACCGGTACCTTTCCAGTCAATGGCGTGGACGCTTCGATCTTGTTCGACTCCAGAGCCTCACACACATTTATTTCGCTATCTTTTGCGAAGAGGCTGGGGTTAGACGGTGATGAGATGCCAGACTTCCTAGTCACTCTCCCGTCGAAAGAGCGGATCAGGTGTACCCGCTACCACCGAGATGTTATTGTGAGAATCAGAGGTGAAGAGTTTCCGATCGACTTGATAGAGTTCGACGGACTTGGCTTTGATGTGATTGTCGGGATGAACTGGTTGGAGCGGTACAAGGGCAGAATCCTGTGTGCCGAGCATCGTCTGCTTCTTCGGAGTCCATCTGGGGTTACCATATCTTACCGCCAGAGGCCCAGGGAGCCTTCGACTCAGATCATCACCGCCATGGCTATGTATCGTGAATTACGACGAGGAAGTGATGTATACCTCTGCTATGTCCAGGACATAGAGAGAGATCCAGAGTTTAGCCCAGATGTGCCGGTAGTATCATAGTTTCCTGATGTATTTCCTAAGGAACTGTCGGGCATGCCGCCAGCACGGGAAGTGGAGTTTGAGATTGATTTGGTTCCGGGCACCGGACCAATTGCGAAGGCGCCCGATCGTATGGCTCCAGCAGAAATGACTGAGCTCAAGGAGCAGCTGAGAGACCTACTCGACAAGGGGTTCATCCGCCCTAGTGTTTCACCATGGGGAGCGCCGGTCCTTTCGTGAAGAAGAAGGACGGTAGCCTCCGCCTGTGTATCGACTATCGAGAGCTGAATGCAGTTACGGTGAAGAACCGTTACCCTTTACCACGCATCGACGATCTATTTGATCAGTTGAGGGGAGCATCAGTATTCTCCAAGATAGACCTACGATCCGGATACCACCAGATTGCCATCCGTGACAGTGATATCGAAAAGACAGCATTCAGAACTAGGTATGGGCATTATGAGTTCACAGTTATGCCGTTTGGCTTATCAAATGCACCAGCAAAGTTCATGGACTTAATGAACCGCTTGTTCCAAGATCAGTTGGACAAGTCAGTGGTAGTCTTCATCGACGATATACTTGTATACTCGAAATCGAGAGGTGAGCATGAAAGCCACCTGAGAAGTGTGTTACAAACATTGAGAAAGAATCAGTTGTATGCGAAATTTTCGAAGTGTGAATTTTGGTTGAACCAAGTATCCTTTCTTGGTCATGTGATTTCTGAGGCCGGGATCGCTGTTGATCCGGCAAAGATTGATGCTGTGCGCACCTGGCCTAGGCCGAAGACAGTTACCGACATCAGGAGCTTCCTCGGTCTGGCAGGTTATTATAGGAGGTTTGTGAAGGACTTCTCTAGTGTCTCGAAGCCGATGACTTCCTTAATGAAAAAGGATGCACCATTCGAGTGGACAGTCGACTGTGAGAGTTCTTTCAAGAGTCTCAAGGATGCTCTGACATCTGCACCGGTCCTGACATTACCAGACGGTCCAGATGGTTTTGAGGTCTATTGCGACGCATCAGGCAGGGGTATGGGTTGTGTGTTGATGCAACACGGGAAGGTCGTAGCATACGCCTCCCGACAGCTGAAGAAGCATGAAGAGAACTACCCTACCCACGACTTAGAATTGGGGGCCATTGTCTTCGCACTGAAGATATGGCGACATCACTTGTATGGGGTAAATGTGACGATTTATTCTGACCACAAGAGTTTAAAGTACTTGTTCACTCAGAAGGAGTTGAACATGAGACAAAGAAGGTGGGTTGAATTTCTGAATGATTATGACATTAATCTGCAATATAAGGAAGGTAAGGCAAATGTGGTAGCTGACGCACTGAGTCGCCGAGCACACTCTCTCCATTCACTAGTCTCTCATTCTAGCTTGGTTGAAGAGGTGCGGAGTGCTCAGATGACGGATCAGTATATGATAGAAATCCGGCAGAAGCTTCTTGATGGCACATTCGAGGGTCAGAAGTACGACTTCAGACTCCACGATGATGACCTGATTAGGCTTAATGGCCGACTGTGTATACCTAGCAGTAGCGCTGAGTTGAAGGAGCGCATATTGAGTGAATCCCATTGTTCTACTACTTCGATTCACCCTGGAGCTTCAAAGATGTATAAAGGTATGAAAAGATATTTTTGGTGGACTGGAATGAAAAAGGATGTGAATGACTATGTGTTGAGGTGTCTCACTTGTCAGAAGGTCAAGTTTGAGCACCGACGGCCTGGTAGTATGGTACAGGCAATGCCAGTGCCTGAGTGGAAGTTCCATGACATTTCTATGGACTTTGTAGTAGGGCTTCCGCCTACAAGGGGAGGTCTGAATATGATTTGGGTTGTTGTTGACCGACTGACCAAGGTGGCTCGATTCATACCGATGAAGGACACCTGGAAAGTGGCAAAATTGGCAGAACTATTCAACAGAGAGATTGTAAGGCATCATGGAGTACCGAAAACAATTGTATCTAACAGAGATACCAGATTCTTATCGAGATATTGGAAATCTACACGAGAAGCATTGGGTACCGAACTGAAATTGAGTACAGCATTTCACCCACAGACCGATGGTCAGAGTGAGTGCACCATCCAGACACTTGAGGATATGTTACGTGCATGTGCACTTGACTTTCAGACCAGCTGGATTGACAAGTTACATCTGATCGAGTTTAGCTACAACAACAGTTACCATGCTTCGATCAAGATGTCTCCCTTCCAGGCCTTGTACGGTAGACCATGCCGCACGCCATTATGCTGGGAGAGTTCGAGTGAGACGGTCCATTATAGGACCAGAGTATCTTGAACAGTTTAGGGCAGAAGTTCGCCATCCGGGCTATCATGAAACCAGCTTAGGATAGACAGAAGTCGTACGCAGATGTGCGCAGACGTGACCTGGATTCGCCGTGGGCGATCAGGTATTTTTGAGAATCATCCCCCATGAAGGGAGTATTGTTTTGGCCAGAAAGGCAAGTTGAGCCAAAATGTGGGGCCTTATGTTGTGACGGAGTGGATCGGCCCGGTAGCTTACAGACTTGATTTACCCGCCGAGCTGGGCAGGTACATGATGTATTTCATGTTTCCCAGTTGAAGAAATATAGTCTCATCATCCTCTCATGTACTTCAGCCTTAAGGCTAACCTTAGAGCCGACCATGCGATCAGTGGAGACTCCGTACGGATTCTTGATACTAAGACTCGAGACACTCGCCATAAGTCTGTGAGACTGGTGTGAAGGTTCTCTGGTCTAACACCAGGACGTTGAGGAGGCCCCTTGGGAGCTGGAAGATAAGATAAGGCGAAGTACCCTCATTGTTTACTTCTTCGTGTTTGTATGTATGGTACGGGCGTACCCCTATTTAAGGGGGGTAGAGCCGCTTCGGTTATGTGTATGACATGTATTTGGATACATTTTCTGTGTGTTGTTATGTTGTTAATTTTACAGACCGCTGAGTCTGAATGATGTTGTGATGTTTTTTGTTTTGGACCAGGTGTCCGATGTAATGTAAGATGTTGTTAATGTTGATATGGAAGTGTTGTGTTAATATTGTTCCCGTGTTCTAATATTCATATGTGGAAGTATGAACTTTGGGGACAAAGTTCTTTTAAGGGGGGTAGATTGAAATACACCAAACATTAGTATGTTGTTTAAACACCTAATATGGTATATTAAGACTAAAAAGAGTCTTAGAAGCATTAGTAAACAATCTAAACGATAGAAAACACAAAATGTGCTTTAAGGTCAATAAAGGCCGAAAATGTGCTCTAAGCTTGGGATAAGCTTGGTTAAGACCTAATGAACTTACCAAGACCTTATTTATACTAATGAACATATTAAACCAATTAACCAAAGAAAACCAAGCTTGAAAGCAAGTTTAAAACACAAAATGTTCTTTAGGAGTCTTAAAGCACATTTTCGAAAAATTGTCTTGTAATGAGTTTTGAATGGCTAAATGTCCATCATTACTCTTTAATTAATATTGTACTATATAGTATACATTTGGAGGTCTATATCAATGGGAAATCAAAAATTTCACTTCTATGTGCCTTGTTTTTTATGAATAGTGATTTTAATAAGCTAGTTTGTAACATATGTGTGTATAAGTAATTAAATTGACAAATAAAGACTACAATACCCCTAAGTACTATTGGGGGCGGTTTTCTTAAGGGTGGTGATCACCACTTTCTTGTTAACATATTAAGTAAATAAAGATAACTAATTAAAGTACTTTTTACTTTAACTACCAAATATCTTCAAAAGTAAGTTTACCTTCATTTCTCCTTCTTCCTTGTATTCAACGGTTCCATGCTCTCTTCAACCTCTCTTCTTCATTCTCTCTTCCACGGTAATACAGCCCAGGGGCAATGGAAGGGTAAGACCACTGCGACCACCGATAGCCCGAAGACGCGAATCAGCCACCCCCAGATCAGAGGTACACAGAGTCCCAAAAGGGGAAGGGGTCGGGGGCCAGCAAGGCCGCCCTGAATGTGGTGGACCGGTCTGAGGCGCCAGGCCCTCTCTAGACCAGGTACCGCCTAAACTATTGAATGTAATAAGTGTTTGCATACCGCATTCCATGCATGTGTGTTAGTGAGTTTAAGTCAACAACCGTGTGAGTAAACAATTAGAGTATAGGTGAAAATCACCTAATTAGACAATTCTAAACTTAAAGGAACCTTCAATATTTTATCCAATCCCACCCACACCAAACCTGAAGAAACTACCATCAACATCACCGACTTTCCAATGGAGCAATGTCAGGTCATCCAACCAGGTATGGTACTCTAAAATGGATACCTGACACTAGAAGCACAAATCCATATCATCAGACGATGCGACAAACTTGGAGAAAAACCAGGAGGTTTCTACACACCCGAATACCCGAACAGATCAAGGATACAATTGAAGATGATGTGCATGGGTAAGGACTAGAACCCTTACACCAAGACATATCAAGAAGTGCGAGCAGAAGATGGAGCAACTGTACCAAGTATACCTGAGGAATTCCTTGCGGTCGTTAACCACGCCATGGGAATTGCTCAACAAGTTGAAACGGATTCAATTCCAAGTGTGAAAGCAGATTTATGCATTGTGAACTTCTACCAGAAAGGTGGACGGTTAGGTTTACAACACAAGACAAGGACGAGTCACCCGATCTCTAAGTAAGGGAGTACCTGTGGTGTCTTGGTCCATTGGTAATACCGCAGTGTTGTGTATGGCGAGCAGAAGCGTGCTGATCTCGCAAAGAAGCTAGTGTTGAAATCGGGAGATGTGTTAATCATGGTGGGCAGTCAAGGATGCTATATCATGGCATCAGAAAGATCAAACTGAATACCGCACCGTCGGCAGTGATCAATGCCACACACATGAAACCCGGACGTTTGAATTTGACCTTAGACAGTTTTAAGCCTTGTATAATTATGTGATGTGATAAACTAGTGTATGTTAAGAATGTTGTAAGTGTTAATCATGGCGACAGTATAAGCCACAAATGTTGTAAAAAGAGTGTGTTAATGAATAAGTGGATTGTTTGAAGTATATAACCGTGTTGTTACCCAATACTTATTAGTTTGCCAATGAATTAGGTTGTGCACTCGGAACGGGAGGTATACCGAGTGTCTGCAATGAGGCAGAAGCCGGCAAGAGCGGCACAATCCTCACCGGTACCTTTCCAGTCAATGGCGTGGACGCTTCGATCTTGTTCGACTCCGGAGCCTCACACACATTTATTTCGCTATCTTTTGTGAAGAGGCTGGGGTTAGACGGTGATGAGATGCCAGACTTCCTAGTCACTCTCCCGTCGAAAGAGCTGATCAGGTGTAGCCGCTACCACTGAGATGTTATTGTGAGAATCAGAGGTGAAGAGTTTCCGATCGACTTGATAGAGTTCGACGGACTTGGCTTTGATGTGATTGTTGGGATGAACTGGTTGGAGCGGTACAAGGGCAGAATCCTATGTGCCGAGCATCGTCTGCTTCTTCGGAGTCCATCTGGGGTTACCATATCTTACCGCCAGAGGCCCAGGGAGCCTTCGACTCAGATCATCACCGCCATGGCTATGTATCGTGAATTACGACGAGGAAGTGATGTATACCTCTGCTATGTCCAGGACATAGAGAGAGATCCAGAGTTTAGCCCAGATGTGCCGGTAGTATCATAGTTTCCTGATGTATTTCCTAAGGAACTGCCGGGCATGCCGCCAACACGGGAAGTGGAGTTTGAGATTGATTTGGTTCCGGGCACCGGACCAATTGCGAAGGCGCCCGATCGTATGGCTCCAGCAGAAATGACTGAGCTCAAGGAGCAGCTGAGAGACCTACTCGACAAGGGGTTCATCCGCCCTAGTGTTTCACCATGGGGAGCGCCGGTCCTCTTCGTGAAGAAGAAGGACGGTAGCCTCCGCCTGTGTATCGACTATCGAGAGCTGAATGCAGTTACGGTGAAGAACCGTTCCCCTTTACCACGCATCGACGATCTATTTGATCAGTTGAGGGGAGCATCAGTATTCTCCAAGATAGACCTACGATCCGGATACCACCAGATTGCCATCCGTGACAGTGATATCGAAAAGACAGCATTCAGAACTAGGTATGGGCATTATGAGTTCACAGTTATGCCGTTTGGCTTATCAAATGCACCAGCAAAGTTCATGGACTTAATGAACCGCTTGTTCCAAGATCAGTTGGACAAGTCAGTGGTAGTCTTCATCGACGATATACTTGTATACTCGAAATCGAGAGGTGAGCATGAAAGCCACCTGAGAAGTGTGTTACAACATTGAGAAAGAATCAGCTGTATGCGAAATTTTCGAAGTGTGAATTTTGGTTGAACCAAGTATCCTTTCTTGGTCATGTGATTTCTGAGGCCGGGATCGCTGTTGATCCGGCAAAGATTGATGCTGTGCGCACCTGGCCTAGGCCGAAGACAGTTACCGACATCAGGAGCTTCCTCGGTCTGGCAGGTTATTATAGGAGTTTGTGAAGGACTTCTCTAGTGTCTCGAAGCCGATGACTTCCTTAATGAAAAGGATGCACCATTCGAGTGGACAGTCGACTGTGAGAGTTCTTTCAAGAGTCTCAAGGATGCTCTGACATCTGCACCGGTCCTGACATTACCAGACGGTCCAGACGGTGGTTTTGAGGTCTATTGCGACGCATCAGGCAGGGGTATGGGTTGTGTGTTGATGCAACACGGGAAGGTCGTAGCATACGCCTCCCGACAGCTGAAGAAGCATGAAGAGAACTACCATACCCACGACTTAGAATTGGGGGCCATTGTCTTCGCACTGAAGATATGGCGACATCACTTGTATGGGGTAAGTGTGACGATTTATTCTGACCACAAGAGTTTAAAGTACTTGTTCACTCAGAAGGAGTTGAACATGAGACAAAAATGGTGGGTTGAATTTCTGAATGATTATGACATTAATCTGCAAATAAGGAAGGTAAGGCAAATGTGGTAGCTGACGCACTGAGTCGCCGAGCACACTCTCTCCATTCACTAGTCTCTCATTCTAGCTTGGTTGAAGAGGTGCGGAGTGCTCAGATGACGGATCAGTATATGATAGAAATCCGGCAGAAGCTTCTTGATGGCACATTCGAGGGTCAGAAGTACGACTTCAGACTCCACGATGATGACCTGATTAGGCTTAATGGCCGACTGTGTATACCTAGCAGTAGCGCTGAGTTGAAGGAGCGCATATTGAGTGAATCCCATTGTTCTACTACTTCGATTCACCCTGGAGCTTCAAAGATGTATAAAGGTATGAAAAGATATTTTTGGTGGACTGGAATGAAAAAGGATGTGAATGACTATGTGTTGAGGTGTCTCACTTGTCAGAAGGTCAAGTTTGAGCACCGACGGCCTGGTGGTATGGTACAGCCAATGCCAGTGCCTGAGTGGAAGTTCCATGACATTTCTATGGACTTCGTAGTAGGGCTTCCGCCTACAAGGGGAGGTCTGAATATGATTTGGGTTGTTGTTGACCGACTGACCAAGGTGGCTCGATTCATACCGATGAAGGACACCTGGAAAGTGGCAAAATTGGCAGAACTATTCAACAGAGAGATTGTAAGGCATCATGGAGTACCGAAAACAATTGTATCTAACAGAGATACCAGATTCTTATCGAGATATTGGAAATCTACACGAGAAGCATTGGGTACCGAACTGAAATTGAGTACAGCATTTCACCCACAGACCGATGGTCAGAGTGAGTGCACCATCCAGACACTTGAGGATATGTTACGTGCATGTGCACTTGACTTTCAGACCAGCTGGATTGACAAGTTACATCTGATCGAGTTTAGCTACAACAACAGTTACCATGCTTCGATCAAGATGTCTCCCTTCCAGGCCTTGTACGGTAGACCATGCCGCACGCCATTATGCTGGGATGAGTCGAGTGAGACGGTCATTATAGGACCAGAGTATCTTGAACAAGTTCAGGCAGAAGTTCGCCAGATCCGGGCTAACATGAAACCAGCTCAGGATAGACAGAAGTCGTACGCAGATGTGCGCAGACGTGACCTGGAGTTCGCCGTGGGCGATCAGGTATTTTGAGAGTATGCCCCATGAAGGGAGTATTTCGTTTTGGCCAAAGGCAAGTTGAGCCCAAAATATGTGGGGCCTTATGTTGTGACGGAGTGGATCGGCCCGGTAGCTTACAAACTTGATTTACCCGCCGAGCTGGGCAAGGTACATGATGTATTTCATGTTTCCCAGTTGAAGAAATATATGTCTCATCCGTCTCATGTACTTCAGCCTGAAAGGCTAACCTTAGAGCCGACCATGCGATCAGTGGAGACTCCGGTACGGATTCTGGATACTAAGACTCGAGACACTCGCCATAAGTCTGTGAGACTGGTGAAGGTTCTCTGGTCTAACCAGGACGTTGAGGAGGCCACTTGGGAGCTGGAAGATAAGATGAAGGCGAAGTACCTGTCATTGTTTACTTCTTAGTGTTTGTATGTATAGGGTACGGGGCGTACCCCTATTTAAGGGGTAGAGCCGCTTCGGTTATGTGTATGACATGTATTTGGATACATTGTCTTGTTGTGTTGTTATGTTGTTAATGTTACAGACCGCTGAGTCTGAATGATGTTGTGATGTTTTGTTGTTTGGACCAGGTGTCCGATGTAATGTAAAGATGTTGTTAATGTTGATATGGAAGTGTTGTTAATATGTGTTCCCGTGTTCTAATATTCAGGATATGTGGAAGTATGAACTTTGGGACAAAGTTCTTTTAAGGGGGTAGATTGAAATACCCCAAACCTTAGTATGTTGTTTAAACACCTAAATATGGTATATTAAGACTAAAAGAGTCTTAGAAGCATTAGTAAACAAATCTAAACGATAGAAAACACAAAATGTGCTTTAAGGTCAATAAAGGCCGAAATGTGCTCTAAGCTTGGGATAAGCTTGGTTAAGACCTAATGAACTTACCAAGACCTTATTTATATACTAATGAACATATTAAACCAATTACCAAAGAAAACCAAGCTTGAAAGCAAGTTAAAACACAAAATGTGCTTTAAGGAGTCTTAAAGCACATTTTCGAAAAATTGTCTTGTAAATGAGTTTTGAATGGCTAAATGTCCATCATTACTCTTTAATTAATATTTGTACTATATAGTATCACATTTGGAGGTCTATATCAATGGGAAATCAAAAATTTCACTTCTATGTGCCTTGTTTTTATGAATAGTGATTTTAATAAGCTAGTTTGTAACATATGTGTGTATAAGTAATTAAATTGACAAATAAAGACTACAATACCCCTAAGTACTATTGGGGGCTGGTTTTCTTAAGGGTGGTGACTCACCACTCTCTTGTTAACATATTAAGTAAATAAAGATAACTAATTAAAGTACTTTTTACTTTATAACTACAAATATCTTCAAAAGTAAGTTTACCTTCATTTCTCCTTCTTCCTTGTATTCACACGGTTCCATGCTCTCTTCAAACTCTCTTCTTCATTCTCTTCCACGGTAATACCACACCACCACCATTAAACTCCATCTTTGATCTCTTGTAAAATCTAGCTCACTTAACCAAATCAAAAACAAACACCACCATTCTCTTAGTCTCATCAAGCTCTTCATTCCTATCTTCTCAAAACTTCAAGAGCCCCATTTCGGTGCCATGGAGTTCCACCATTGAAGGAGCTTGAGCTTGTATTTCTACATATTATTACTCTCCTTTGCTTCTAGGTAAGGAATCTCAAATAAAAACTTCATTTCCTTCATGTTTTGTTGTTGACCGAAAATACCCATTGAAGGTGCTCTTTATATGGCTTTGTTTTAGCTTCATTCCAACCTTTCAAGGACTAGGTGGAGTCCTCTCTTGATAGATATTCTAACTCTCTTCAAAGACCAAGGTAAAACAACTACATTAATGTTTTTGAAATAATGTAAAACTAGGGTTTACAATGAGTTTAAGCTTGGAGCTTGTATACTCATTTCAATGTTGGTATATTGTTTAGTAGTTGACAAGGAACCAAGTACCTAGCCGATTTCTAAACAAGAAAGAAGTTTGTGTGTAAAGAGGTAAAAATACTAACCTAATGTAGTTTAATGCCTTAGGAGAAATGAGCTTATAATGCTTGTTAAAACTACCTAAAGAGCAAATGGTAAATGACCTAGTGAAATGTTCTTAAGGAGACTAGTAAAAGAACATATGTCTTGTTGTATGTATTTGCAGGTCAAAGGCATATATATTGTGGAAATTCAGTGTTTAAGAGTTATGCACTTTAAGGGCCTAAGAGCCATGCATTTTAAGGGCCTAAGTGCCATGCAATTTAAATTGTGCACTATATTGTGATGTAGTGTAAATTTGGTGAAACTTTATGTGTGAGAGTGTTCTTGGTGAAATTAGGTGTTCTTGTGTGCTTAATGGAGAAAACAATGTGTTTTGGCTTAGTAATGTTCTAGGAGAACCCATGTCAAAATTTAGGTAAGAAGCAAGAAGTTCTAAGTGTTTACATAAGGTCTGGTGAACTAGAAATGTTGGAAATGCCTAAGTATTTTACAAGAGGAAAATAATGTCTTAAGGTGTTCTAGGTAAACAAAGGGACTTAGACATCAACTAGGGTTTAGATGGTAAGAAATGATGCTTGGGAGATGATGTTGAAATGAGGAGAAAGCATTTTGGGATAGTAGCTATCATAGGTATGAAACAACACTTGAAAAACTAAGGAGGAAACAACATAGTGTTAGGAATTTCGGTATGAAATGAGTAAGTGTTTAAGGTGATAGGTAATGAGTTTCATGGATGTTGTATGTGGATGTAAGTGTAGCAAATGATGTTAGGAAATATTATAAGTGTTAGAGGTTGAGGGGGGGGGAATTGGTTAAGTATTTAAAGGCTTAGGAAGTGAGTGTTTTGCCTTGTCCGAACATCCGTCCGGACATGGACATTCGGACAGGCTGGTTGCGTGAAAATTTTCAGAGTCTCGACTTGTGTCCGACCTTGGGAAGTCCGGACACAAGTTCGGACGTACCTGCTCCTACTTTGAAATTCTCTCGACCCATGTCCGAACTTCTGAAGTCCGGACACAAGTTCGGACAGGCGTCTGTTTTCAGTTTTGAGTCTCGATTTGTGTCCGAACTTGGGAAGTCCAGACACAAGTTCGGACAGGTCACTGTATGGACCAAAACTTTGTTTTATAGTAGAGAAAGTTGTCTAAAACTGGTGATTAGTTAGTAATGATGATATGAGGTTAACTAAGACATGTTAGGAGTGTTATAATGGTAATTAAAATGGTGAAGAGTTATTACAAGTGTGAAAATAAAATAAAATAGATATGTGAAGTAACAAGTTAACAATGGACTAGTGCGTTATTAACCGACGTTACTAATGTGTTTAGGATTCTATCAAGGTGGAAACGAATCGAGGCAAGGACCAAGTATGGTTTTCTTGAAGTCTGTTGCCTACCAGTTTACACCGGCTTGTGTGTTGCTTGTTTTTCTGTGTGTTTATGACTTTGTAAGATTAAACCATGTAAAGAGTTTACAGTTGTTAAATATTATTATGTTGATAAGTATGACTCTCTCTTCCCTTGTGGGTGTCTAACAAGACTTGACCTATTATTGTGATTTGTGTATTGAGTTCAATAATGAACTGCTGACAAGTGCTAACGGGGGAAGTGAGGAGTCCGGTCTGTTCCGGCCACGCGTGTGAGTATGGGAGTCGATGTCATAACCGGTTCGATTCTCTTTGTATGTTATGGTTGTTTTCCAATTTGGTTTCCAACCTTCCCTTTAGCTTAACCAAGGCTATTTTACTGACTCACGTCGGGCCACAGGGGCATACTATGTGTTATTTCGGTGGGCTTGGATCACTATATCCGAGGCACCTTGTGTTAAGTTATCCGTTCAATCTAACAGGACGGTAACGAGTTATGTAACGAGCTTAGCATGAGCATGGCAACATTCTCTAGGCTCTCTATGGGGACTAACTGTGTTGGTTCTCTTCCTAAAAGGAATTGTTCTTGTGTGATGTATGTGATGTTGTGTACAATACCCATGTTATGATATTATGTATAAGTTGTGTGTTTTAAAATAAATGTCATGTCATCATGACAATTAGTTTGCGCGCATCCCGGTAGCCGATGGGCTGCGTGTTAACCATACCAACCAAGGGTTGCTGACCCCCTTGGGGGCTCCATATTTCTTTACTACAGGATGAGGATCGAAGAAGCGGAATGGCTTTAGATTCTAGGAAGCAGGTTTACTTTTGGTTACTTTTGGGTGTTGGCCCGGGATGCGCCTGTGCTCCCGTGGCGTTATACATTTTGGTTGTGAACAACTTACAGTGACAGTATACAGTAAAGGATGTAAGTAAACACTCGGTATTGTGTTAATGTATATATGGTTATTAGTTCTATGCTCGGGAGTCTGATCATCAGACCGGTACACTTGTATTTATTCAGCCTTGTTAACCACGTGGGTGGTTGACGGCGTTGTAGCACCAAACGTTTAGTTACTGTTGAGTTGTTTAAATTCCGCTGCGATTTCAAGTAATGTATTGTGCGTAGTAGGGGTGTTACACGCTATTAGTTTCCAGAGAACCAACGAAGAAGTCGATTGGCCATTTGTTCGTTCTCCTTTGTTGGTTCCGACTATTTTATTTCTTATGTTTATTTTACTGTATAATTATGTGCGATTAATAAACCTAGCCTCTCGGGTTAGGAAGCGAGCCTATTTTATATAATTGTGTTATGTAAGCTTTCCAGTATAATTTATCTAAGCAGTATTTTGATTCTTGTCCTTAATGCGCTTTAATCTTCTTGTACAATTATTAAAGTGATATTTGTAGTTCTTTGTTAAAATGCAGTGCTGAGACATGGTTCTAGACACAGGAAGTCAAAACGGGTTAACGACTAGAAGCGTATCTCGCCTATAGGTTAATCTGTCTCCAATAGGAATTGTTAATAATGCGATTAATTTATAATAACTTGAGCAAGGATTGCGCTTGTTGTTTTAAATTGAGTCAGGGTTTATTGTACAGGGACCGGTCAATAAACTAATTAAGATTCCTGAGTTTATTGCTAAAGTGGGAAAGTTATATTGATATAATTGGATAAAATAGGTGAGCAGAACAACCCGGGATGCTTCTTTAAAAACAAAAAGATTTACAATTTCTATTTCTTTTCTGTTTTGATTAATTGTTTTTATTATTGTCTTATGAGTTAGCAGTTTAATCATACTCTCCCTAAAAAATGATAAAATCTTTTTAATAGAAATCTCAGTCAATTTACTACACTATCAGTTATCCACAACGAGGTCCCCAAGATTACGACAACCCACAAATCCACTATTCCGCAAAACGATAGGTACACACTGCCTAAGTGGTAGAAGTAGTCACATATTTCTTCCAACATCACTCTGTAGGACTGAGTGTTTTGGTATTGCATTTGGGCAGTAATGATCTAGTGGGATAGCTAGGAATTTGGAAAGATATCAATTGTGGTAAAAGTAGAAGGAGACTCATGAAATCACAAGGACCGACGCATAGAAATGCAAGGTCATACAAGTAAAGGACACTTGTACAAACCAGTTAGTGGGCATAATTCAGAAGCCACCGACAACAGAGGAAGCACTACAACTAAGTAGTGACTTAACCTCAACCGATAATAAGTCGGAGGGACCCAGTGAATAATCATGGGAGTACGAACAGTATGTACATTGATTCCAGAGAGCTGGATAGAAAACCTGTAACTCATTGAGTTCGTGTACGGTAAAAGAATACCACGCTTGATTAATAAACCTTATTCCCAAGACAAAAAGGGATAAAAGGTGTGATGTATAACACATTAAGCATAACGAGAAAGGCAAACAACACCCTAAGTTATCAGGGTCGCGCAGCAGAAGCTAGTGGGCCCCGAATTCTAAGGTTTAATATACCTAGTGAATTAATGGGTAATTATCGATGCCTTGAAGCCTCTAAGGCTAGAAGCCTAGAACCGAACCCGGTTAAGAGTTAATAAACTCCGATGAAAATTCTAGGTGCAGGAACTAACCAACAATATGGTTAAGACCTTTGACCAGAATACATTGTATAATAGACCGCATGGAAGCTGAATCACTCCATGACGGCTACATGCCTTCGACCAATGTCCAATATTCACATGGTAGATTACGTGGGCGTAATCCCTTTTTAAGGAGGGTAGGGTGAAAACCGCGAAGTGTATATTTACGTAATAGTGCGTAAACTACAATGCGCATAGCGCAAAAGATTTTGTTGTGGATGATTGGTACTTATGTTACATAAACATTTGTATCCATTCATTGTGTAAATTTGATTATTTGTGAGACTTGAAGTGGAAAGAAGCATTGATTGGGAGATTTGAAGTGGAAAGGAGTAGAGAACTCCAGGGGAATGAGAACCTCGATTGGTAATAGTTTGGGAAATGAGTATGCTTGAGGAATTTGATGAGTATAAATCGGTATGAAACCGATGTTGAACCTAGTGGGAATTGAGTCCCCTAGGCCACTTGAGTTGATTGGATTTTCTTGTAACGAATTGAGGAAAGAAATTGATTTGACTTGTGAATGATTTGAGGATAGAAGAACTAATTGAAAACTAACCTTGGAATTTCTTAGGTATAGTAGTTGAAGAAATTGGGTAACAATTGATGAGATGAGTAGTAAATGAGTAAAGGAATTTTTAGAAATTGGTCATGTATGGTTTATGAGTATGACTAGAAAGATTAAGAAGATAGAAAATGAAATAATGATTGACTATTTGATTGTGTGAATTGAGGTGGGAGGTGGAACTTGATTTGCTAGCGATAAAGGAAACTGTAAATCCCCAAGTTTCTAAGGAATGATTTATGTTGCTGTTTAAGTCTTAATAAGCTATAAAGCACTTTTAAACCCTAATATTGGCATAAGTACATATTAGGACCAGAAAAGTCCTTAATAGCACTTCTTGTATTGTTTTAAAAGTAGCTAGCTAGAATGCTTCAATAACATTGTGACAACCAAGCTAGTTGGTGATGCAGCAGCTAGCTTATGTAGTAAACACACAAGTAGGTGATGCAGCCGCTTGGGAAAGCTAGCAAGCATGTAGGTGACTCATCAAGCTAGTAAGCAAGTAGGTGACTCAGCAAGCTAGCAAGCTAGTAGGACGTCTTAAGCACGACCAAGCTAGTAGGCAAGTAGGACGTCTTTAAGCACGAGGTGGCAAGCATGAGGTGGCAAGCATGTGATGGCAAGCACGAGGTGGCAAGCACGAGGTGTCAAATTAACATTGGTTAACACTAGGACCAATAGGAGCCCGACACCTATGCAGCCTAGTAGGAGGTGTCACCACACTATTAGACCACACCTTGGTCCAATGAGAATAGGCTGCTGCCCACCTCCCTTAGTCAGCCCATGTGTTGTCTTTCTTATATTAAGCCTTATTATGAGCCAATCAGAAGCTAGCAAATGGAGCCTAAGGTGTCACCACTTAGAAGTTTACTTAATCAAGGAGGAAATTGACAAGGATCAGCCCTTGCCTATAAATACCATCAGCCACCACTCCAAAATACTCCATCCAGCATCAATATTTCGTCCTTCATTAGGGAAGAAGAGAAATAAGCTTACCTTGTTGTTCTTTTCTTGGCTGAGAGCAAAGAAGAAGAAGAGAGATCCTTGTACCATCTTTACCTTTCCAAATCATTCATCCACCATTTAAACCGATTGCAATAAGTAAGAAAAAGGCAAAGAAGGAAGAAACCTGTAGAAAGAAAGCTTAGAACGAGAAAGGAAGGAAGGGGGAGAAAGCTCCATACCAATTCCAATCCTTGAAGTAAGGTGTTCCTAGAAGTTAACCATCCATTCCTAGTTGTTGGTGGCCGAAAATCAGAGGAGAAACCATGAGAACTCACTCCATTTCCATGTCCAAGTTAGGTGCTCCAAAGGTGTCTTAGGATGTCCTAGTTCCAGCAAGAGTTTCCAAGGTCTTAAAGAAGGTTTTCTTCATCAATTCTTAAGGTAACTTCAAGGTTACTATCCCTTAACAAATCTATATGTATTCAAAGACTAGTACCTCTTTATGGATTATGTAAATTCGTTGGTATTTTGGGGTACAAAACCATTGAGTTGGAAATAAGCTTTAAGGAAGAAAGAGGTGCCTTAAAGACCTAACCTATATAACCGAACACATGGGAGTTGATTTGTGATGTTTAAGCATGGTTTTAAGCTTAATTGATCTTGAAACTTATCTGGTTATATGTGTGTTATTGAGGCTGAAATTGTTATGGTTTGTTTGGTGTAACTTCATGGTTACCATCCCTTAATAAATCTGTATGTTGTACAGGAGTATTACCCCTATATTATCTAATTAAAATTCGTAGGTATTTATTAGCCTAAAGCTAGAAGAGCTAGAAAAGTGTTTTAAGGAAGAAAATGATGTGTTTGCAACCTACCTTTGATTACTGATTGCTTAAAAGCTTTTTATGGTGTTTTGTTGCTGTTTAGTAAGTGGGAATACCCTAGAGGTAATTATGATTGTTCTGGATGATCTTGAGTCTAATCTGGTGTTGTTATAATCTAGGATAAATGGAGTCTTAAAGAGTTTTGTTTAATCACCAGATTTGTGAGTGGAATTCTAGAGCATTAATCAAGTGTTTTAGGTGCTTAACTAACCTAGAACCTATCTGATTATTATGGCCGAGTAACATAGGTGAAAGTATAGAATTTGTAAAAGATGTTAAGTGTGATTACTAGAAGAGCTAATCTGGTGAATTAGATAGATGCCTAGTACAACCGGTTTCAGTTGGAAGTTAATTAGTGTAAACTAGATGTGTCCTAGGGCTAAAAACATGATTGTTGATTGTTCTGGTCATTAGTAACCTATTATGGCAGAATTGGCCATGAACTATTAAAGAGATGTATAGCATGATTTTAGGATGAAGATGATAGTTTTAACTAAGGTCTTAAAGTCTTAAAGTCTAATATGTTAGGAACTTGTATGTACTGTTTTAGAAGGTTGTTTATGGTTGGATTAACTCCTAAGCTAATCTGGTTAATATTGTGACCGAAAATGTTAGGAACCAATTATGCTTTGATTCAGGTTGTAATTAAATTATGTCTTAAGCTAATCTGGATGAGATAGTTAATAATAGAACTGAAATGGATATGATTTGTTTGTTTGATCAAGACTTGTTCTTAAGGTATGATTTATGGTTGTTTGAATTGTTAAACTGAGGTATTTGATACTGTGTGATCTGGCCGAAGGTGCCATGTAAGATTATGTGATCAAATCCTTCCCTTAAGTGCTGTTTGATTATTGTTATGTCCTTTGTGTTTGAAATTATGAATTGGGCTTGTTAAGTGACTTGACTGTTGATTCTTGTTATACTTTAAACTGTTATATTCTGATTAATGAGGATTCAATGAGTAATTCATTGGAATGGATTGTTGAGATATATGGCCATATGTGGAACTTGGGCAGTGACTGCCTCTTATATGATATATCGGACTCATGGTATGCCTTGGGCTTCATGAGATGCTTCATGGTTTCCTACACTATAGTTTAAAGGTACTATAGGGGGTGTGCACATCTTTTAGGGCCTGGAGTGCGTTTGGGAAAGGTTGGATCGCCTTAAAGATCGGGATTCGTCCCTTGAACCAATTAAAGGTTGGATCGCCTTAAAGATCGGGATTCGTCCCTTGAACTGGTTTGGATAGAAATGGAGGAGTTGAATGGATAATCAATTAAATGAATTGGATTATATCCTATCTAAGCATACTTGGACACCATGTTGTTATTACTTAAGTATTTGGGTGGTTTTATCCTACTTGATATATTTGGTTGGTTATGAACTAAATATATCTGATGGCTTATTGATGTACTCAAACTGTTATTGTTAATACTTGAAATATCATGATAAGTACTTGGTCTATTCTGAATATTACTTGAGCTATTAAATGATTAAGAGTGGCTATGATTAGTGGCTATTTTGGTATACTACTTCTTTGATGGTAGCTTTGATTTTACTCAGCGTTGCTGATTTTTGGCATTATGCCCTGTGGTCCCTTCTCTGTGATTGTTTGAACGACCACAGATACAGGAAATGAAGATGACTTAAAGGAGCTCGAGAGTGTGGGCTAAGGGATTAGAGACTTTCACCCAGTCTTCTGGAGTTTTTGGTTTTATGTTTTAAAGTCAGTTTGTAAACTTTGTTAAAATTTGGATATGTAAGTTATTAGCCTTAGCGTTCACAGAAGTTGTGAACGTGGCGGTAGCGCCCCTCTAGTTTAATGCTTCCGCTACTACCACTTGTATATGTTTAATATGATAAGAAGATATAGGAATTTTGGGGCGTTACGAAACCGAACACAAATTGGGGTGGATGGATAGTTCAACACCAATGCTGATCACATTGGGGTCGAATGACTCTTGAAGCTTCCTATAAGTGGTCACGAGTAATAACGCTAGTAATAGGTGTAACTAACATAAATTAGAGTTTGGAGTTGTATGAAGTTTTCAAAATGAATTTCCAAACTGATTTGGTATAAATGATTTTCTTCAAACTTGAGAATGAGGATTGGTTTTGAAACCACTCCCACGGGCGCTAGTGGATCTTTCATGGCTAGGCACCGGTATCGGGTTGAAACCATGAAGGTGAAGCTAGTTGTGAGTCGGTGGAAGTGATGATTAGTTTTGAAACCGCTGTCACCCGTCGTGGATGCGGCCTTAAGTCTTGATGACCGTTGAACGGTGGGCGTGGGCGTGTGTTTTGTATTTTTCCATGGGCCGCCGGATATGAGGAGTCCGGTCAGGGAAGAGTACCCACTTTGGAGCCTGAGGAATCTCTAGACGTGCAAATGAATTTGATCGGAACCAAAGGACTGTAGAGCCAGAAAGCGTAAGTGCTCAATGTAATGACATTCATGAACCAGAGAGCGTAAGTGTTCAAACGTGACCGGTACCTGAGGGATCACTCAATATGGGGGAGGACTTAGTGCCTAATTGTCTACGGATGGACCCCCATTGAGAGATTGGACAATGATATTTTTGATTGCTATGCATGCTGTGACATGTTGTTTGGATGTGTGATATACATCGAGTTAGACATTCGAGTCTGTCAGGTTATATAGAGTTTATAACCTTAGTATTAAGTACCTTGGTGACTAACAATCTTAGACTCACTAACTTTGTGGGCAAAGTTCTTTAAGGGGGGTAGGTTGAAATACCTCGAACTTAATTAGGGTGATTAAATTACTCTAATACGATATTGAGGGCCTATTAGTGCCTAATGAATTTTGGTAAAAATAATAAATCCAAAAGAAACAAGAAAAATGTTTAAAAAGCGAAAAATGCTAAATTGAGCGTTATGTGACCGTAGGAGGAATACGACCTTGAAAAGGGTCTTAGATGAATTTAAAAGGCTTAATAATGCCTAAATAATATATGGGAACAATTCCCGAAGAAAATGGATCCAAATAATGTATTAAAACGCTAATTAAGCTTTAGCGCACGTTTTTCGAGAAAACCCAAAAACATGACTTTAAGTGGTCAAACGAACCCGTAAAAATTATAGTTCATCAAATAACTATAAATAAACATTAATGGAAGCTTAAGAACCATTAAAATTAAAGAAACAAGTAAATCTGGAAAACGGGCCTGGTTAGTGAATAGTACTAAACCGGGAAAATTAACGAGCGTTTTCTGTAAAAGACGAAAAACACTCCAGCTGGAATATACTATAGGGACCGGTTTTTAAGAGAGTAATCAGCTCTCTCTCACTCACTTAATTAGCTAGAAAAGAAAGAGGAACAAAAAGCAAAATTAAAAAGTACAAAAGTAAAAAGAATACTCTCTCACCTCTCATTTCCCTCTTCTCTCTCTTCTTTCTTTCTTCCCCACCATGAGCTGCCCTCCTCCCTTCCTTTCCTGGCGATTTTGGAGCTTCTTCAACAGCCTTCCATGGCAGCCACCTTCTCATGCTTGCCCAAGCTTCATCCAAGCTCCAAATGCAAAATAAACTACATATTCTTCTTCCTCTCATCAAGCTCTACACTTCCCTCTTTTCAAAATCTGAAAATGATGAAGTTCATCTCCATGGGTTTTCCCCATTTGAAGAGAAAAGGGCATCAAATTGAAGCTTGGAGTCTCCTCTCTCTCCTAAGGTAAAAAGGTTCCAAGAAAAACTTATTTTTCTTCATCTTTCCTTCTTGGCCGATTTTACCCCTCTTATGCCTTGTTCCTTTTCTTGTTTTGAGCTTCTTTCCAAGCCTTCAATGGTGGTTGGAGCTTCTCTTTGATTCATGACCAAAAGCCCATCTTAGGGTTTCAAGGTAATCCTTTATTTTTGTACTTTAAGCACTTCTTTTGAATCGTAGATAGATTAAAATGTATAAGGGTATTAATTAGTACCTAATTCCCTATTTGGGTGTTGAATTTGAGGTTGGAAAGTGATTGGCCTATATGGCCGATTTTGATCAAGAGAGAGAGAGGAGAAGATTGGAAAAGAAAAGAAGGAACTATGAGCTTAAGGTAAGAAACTCACCTTAATGCCTATTTAAATTGCTTTATAATATGGGAAGGGTAATTTAATGAATGAACCCAAATTTTTGAGGAAAATGTATTTGATTGTGAGAGGAAGAAGTTTGTGAAATTTTGTTTGAATTAAGGGCTTTGAAGCCAAGTGATTCTTAGTTTGTTGTTATGTTGTGGTTTATTGAGATTTTAGGAGCTATATTGTTGTTTGGATAATTTGGATGGGATTATTAAGTGCTGGTAGGACCCTTTAAGGGTGTGGCTAGATTAGGAATGAAGATTGATGAAAATTGATGAGAGTTGATGGTTTGGGATATGTAGATTTATAGGGAAGTTTTGGCAAAATTTTGGTAGGAAATAAGAGTTTTTAAGATGACTTAGTGAATGGGAGAATCTAGGTGTGTATGGGGTTGAGTAGAGTTGATTAATGACCTTGAAATGGTAGGTGGAGAATGGATTAAAGAGATGCAAAAATCTGTTGCATAATTGATGATAGAAACTTAGAATTTCAAGAAAAGAGTTAGTGCTTATAATATTGGAAATAGAGGATGGACTTGGGTATAGATAAGGCAATTGCCTAGGAAGGATTGGAATGGTCAAAATGAGGGAGACCAAAGTGTAAGATACCAAGAGATAGTTTAGAAATGCATAAGTGTGCAAAACACAAATGGGAGCATGAAAGTTTGTTGAATTTGAGCAAGAATTGGAGTAAGGATTTGACCAATGATTTGGAGAGGTTTAGAGCATGTTTTAAGATGTTTAATTATGTAGAAAACTTGAGGAAAGATTAGGGAAGTTTGAGGGTGGTTTAAGGGTTGATTTGGGGTTGAAAAACTACCTTAATAGCAGGTTTTAGTAGGGTCCGGGACCTAGCCCTTGTATAATGTCCCAGACGGCATCAAATATAGGCCGAGAGTGAATGCAGGAATTGGTCCGGGACTTAAGTCCAGGACCAAGTCCCGGACCATGGTAGAAAATAGGCCAAGAGTTTCCAGAAAGCGTTGGTCCAAGAATTTGGGTCCGGACCAAGTCCCGGACCCCCCCCCCAAATTGTGCCGTGAGTACTTTTTAGGGTTTAAATGATGGGGGTTTGAATGGTATTGGTTATAGATGATGTTTAGGATTTTTTGGTGACCTTTGAAGGTCTAAAGAAGTGTAAACAAGTTTGAGAAGTGATTGAGAAGTTGTGAGTTTAAGAACACTTAAGTAAACCGAGATAATGGGATAACGGGGTAAGTACGGGAGTAGCAATTATGTACGTACCGTAACGCCTTAATATTAATAGAACCATTTTACGTGTAATCAGTGGTTCAAGAGTAAGACATGAGGAACAAGTGTGAAACGAGGAACGTGAGAACACCCGGTAAAGTTAACCCCGGTAAAAGGTATGATTTTCTCATGCCCTGTATCCTAACTTGGCTACCCTGATTTGTGTGCTTGTTTGATCGTGTGATCACCTTAACAAGATAAATGCATGAATCAGATTGTTTGCACTTGCTAGTGCTTGTATTGTATTGTTGTTTGTTGGAATGCATTTTGAACTAAAGTTTGTATAATTCATGAAATGTGGATTGTGAATGAATTACTTAATGTTGATTGTGTATGGTAGTGCGACTCATAGTTGAGTCTTATTTGAGTAGGGACTCGTATAAAGAGTCAAGTTGCGAACTAATAAAAGGTGAAACACACTACAACTATCGAACCAATGCACGGTAACATAAACCTATGAACTCACTAGAACGTGAGAAAGTATACGGGAGTAGTAACCTCCCGATAACGGCTAGAGAACCGAATTGATTTAATCCACACAATAAATAATAGTGGAAGTATATGAGTAACCTCTATCTAGAGGATTGATAATTGTTCAAATTATGAACCTTGAGTAAAGTAAAGCATGGTAAGGGATCACCAAACCCCTTAGAAATATAGTCGAACCCCAATGAGAGGAAACGACTAAAATGAACAATGTCACGAATATGAGAGTATTTGATAAGTTGGGTGTGACCTTAAATCTTAGAAGACTAGACATTGAGGAATTCCCTAAGCCAATTATGTTATCGAGAGAGATATTTCTAGGCTGATCCTTGAGATTGTGAAATGACTCCGAGAGAGGAGTTTTGGGAATTTGAGTAGTCCGGTAGAGAACTGGACATTTGTGAACTTGAGGAGCTAAATGCATAGCTCCTTTTGTATTTGTAAGCCCGGTGGTGGGTCTTGTGTATGACCCTGCCCGGAGGTCGTGGCTAAGACTTAAAAGATGCCTTTGAGTATTGAGTATTGATTGAGAACTTGCGTATTAGAGTATCGATTTGAGTATGTGAGTATCAAGAATTGAGTTGTGACTTGAGAGACTTGAGAACTTGAGTTCGAGTGGAGAATTGAGTTGACTATTGTAGAACTTGTTGAGATTATGAGTAAGAGAACCCAAGAGAGTGGGCAAGACAATGAGTAATTGAGTAAGGCATAGTGAGTTAGAAACCCTCAAGCCTAATTAAAGAACATATTAAACTAACCCCTTGATGTGTGTGTTAGTGCTTGTGTTCTTCATTGAACTTTGATTGTGTTGACATACATATATAATGTATTGTTATCTTGCATGTTGTTTGAACTAAAATGAACCGCATGCTCTTGACCAAATAGTCGGCGTACCCTCGCTAATACGAGGGGTATGCGAATTTCATATGCAACAATTTTGCTGAGCCCCTAGGGGCATCATTTTTATTTTCTAGGTACAACGAAGCCGTCAACCGTTCGAGAGTAGGAAGGGGTTGTTATTGATATGGGTAGTTAGTTAAGAAATTGTATTTGGGTATTATGGATTTGCAAGACCGAAAGGTCATGGATAGACTTGGGAATTGTAGATACTCGTTATAGTATCGAATGGATATTGTATTTGTATATTAAGGAATTGAAGTTGTAATTGTTTTGGAGAATTGATCAAGGAATGGATTGTATAGTTTGGTTTGTAGTACTCGGTATATAAGACCCATCAGACTGATATTGTAATTGCTGTTGTATTTGAGTGTGGATTGGCCTTGTTAGTCACGTGGGTGACTAACGGCATTGTTTCACACCCCCGTTGTATTGGAAATTTCCGCTGCTTGAGTATTGGTAATGGAGACGGGTTAGGAGTTAATTTGCGTGATTACCGGTAGGGGTGTTACACAAAGAATAAGAATTATGGCAATTACCGGTTTTAGGACTCGGACTAATTCCAAGTCCCCGGCAACGACGCCATTTTGTAAGGGTAAAGGATGTACAAAAGAATGAAAGAATAAAAGAATAAAAGAATAAATAATCCTACAACTCTATACGGGTAGCAAAAATCCCGGTCGGAATGTAGTGTAAGTAGATTACGACCAAGAGTATCGAACCCAAGGGACTTAGTAGAAAATTAGTCCTACGCCTGGTAATTGCCTATTCTAATAAAAAGGTGGAAATTGGATATTAATTTAATTTAAGGAAACTATCTAAAAATCTAATCTAAATGATATTTACAATGAACCGCCCTCAATTCAGAATAATAATCGACATAAAAACAAGTTTGATCACAGAGAAAAGTAATAAGTTTCGAATTAATCATCTTTTGAATGTGCCGGATGCCTTGCCGGACATGGGTTGCACGGCACATCCAAGAACTTTGAATGTGATGGACACCTGACATCCGGTAGTCTACCCGGGATGTTCAAAATGTCAAGGTTATTTTCCAGTTCTGAATTTGAAACAAAACTCTCAATCCATTATCAAAATCAGTAAATCTATTACCAATTAACAAACATGAAAGTGGAGAATAAAATGATTAATTCCAAATCTTAATTTCATCCTCTAAATTGTAAAAGACAAAGGAAAAGACCACTTAGAATTCCTTAACCATTCTGCCTTTGTTTTGATGAACAAGGGAAGAATTTTGAAGTAAAGGGAAAGAGTAGCAACGTCATTCCATTTTACAAGAAGATCAAAATTCTAAGTTGAAACTTGTAACCTTTATTATATGATCATAAGTGCAATTACAAAGACTATCATTCCTAATCAAGGACTACTAAGGATTCTACTACATCATCTACATAAATGAACGAAGAAATACAAGAGGAGAAGGGGAATGGTCTTAGCCTTAACCCGATGGCGATTCCTTCTTCTTCTTCGTAAATGATGCAAAGATCTTCCTTGGCAGCAATGTGAGACGAATTTGTGGAGTTTGGAGTGTGGAATGTGAAGTGAAGATGATGATGAAAGTGTAAACTCTCGGCCTCTTTTTATAAGCCTCAAAATCTCCACGTGCTGGGTGGTATGCCGGGTCAATGTGATCCGACACCTTATAAAACACGTGCGTAACTGTTAATGGTCGAAACCGCCAAATCTCAGCGAAAAGTTACTTGTGCCGGACAGGGATGTCCGACACCATACCCGGCATCAGTCATTTGGTTAACGGTAATTAACCACTAACTTTGGCGAATAGTGGCGACTCTTTACTTGTGTCGGATATAGGATACCCGACACTATGCCCGACAATAACTTTTTTCTGCTTGATTTTTCTGTCGTGAGTGTTGTATCCAGCTTCATACCCGGCAATGCTCATCTTTTGATTAGAAATTCGCTCCTTGCATGAAAAAGCACACAAAGCCTAAGTCTGAACATATACAATGACTTTATATATAAAATAACGTAAATACTAACTGTTCTATTCCTTATTGACTAATATTATTATCAATCTAGCCTATAAAATATGATAAGTCTGGGGCTTATCACAATCCTCTTATTCTAACATGAGAAGTTCCAAAACAAGACTGCGATTAGGACCACGAAGAAAAAAACTGTGAAAGCAACATGAACAACATCAATTACACAATAACCAGTAACCTAATTGTTTTCTTACCTTTGTCTCTCTATTCTTGTCCTATTATATTACGTCGCATCTCGTAAGTTGACTCTTGCTGTTGGAAATCATCATCACCGGGCTTAATTTCTCATGTCACAAGGACAGTTAATTTTAACATTTTCCATACAATCTGGGTGTTGTAGTGCAAAAGCGACAAACTCTTCCATTTTCTTCAACCATTGGGTAGAGATCTATCTCTCTCAAATGTTCTATCATCATACATCCATACCCTATTGGATCTCATACATATACTAATAAAAACTAATGTAGGTATAACTAATAAAGTAAAGAAATTGCATAGTCTCCCCTTATTTTTGATAGTACCGCTTATTTATAAACATCCAACAATCAAGATTCACCAACTAATAGGCAATCAACAGAACCAAACAGCCTATCGATATATGCTGAATACAAGCCTCGTGTAGAGCTTATAAGTTTTAATATCAGTTTCTTCTTATAATAAACTAGTCCCTTCATGGTCTTGGTAAATTAACAATGCAAAGTAACCTTAAGACAAATATAGTTAGACTTGATGAGAACGAAGAAAAAGGAAAGAAAACTTAAGACAAATATTTGAAAATCTAAACTAATACTTCCAAGTTCAACATTCTCTTCAATTGTGATACTTCAACTCTATCTACTCATAGCCTCTATTTACATCTCGGCATTTCCTTCTAGAAAAGCCAAATAAAGAGGGAGTGATTTTGGAAGAGGGCAGCTTCAATTAGGGGAGAATATAATACTCTTAAATTTCTTGCTAATTTGTGGTTTATGAATCGTTTTATGCTTCGTGGTAGGAAATCTTGCTCGTGTATAGAAACTTGAGTTCTTGGTATGTATATAGGGGATTTTGAGAAGGAAATTGGTAGAACTGTAAACGAGGTGGTCCCCCAAACTATTGAGTAAATTCAGGATACTTAAAAGTGGCAGGAGTTAAACAACACATTTACAAATTCAATTACAGTTTTTACAACCCTAACTGCACTAACACGCGTAGCAGCACTCAAATTCTAGCATATTTTGTTATGTACAAATAATTCAGCACTAACAGAATAATTCTGTATACTTTGACAACCCAAATTGGCAAACAATTTAACAACCAAACTGGCAAACAAACATGTATTCAGCAAGGCTAGCTTCAATCACAAATTAAATTGGGAATTAGGGTTACAGATTACTTACATATTGCAGAGAGATGTAGAAGTGTTGGTTGTCGGCCCTTGTACTCGCCGGTGCTCGCTGAGGATGCTGGTGCGGTCGTCGTCCAGGTGGTTGCTGGAATAGAGCATAAAAATCGCCAGGAAGAGGAGAACGCGCGACGGAGGAAGAAGAAAGAAGGAAAGAAAGAAAATTTTGGCTCTATAAATCTTGAATATTTAGCTCGGTCGCTATTCTGTCGCCAAGTTTCTTTGTCATTTTATTAAGTTAATTTTAAATCTGTCATCATTACAAACAAGTGATGTCGTACGAATTAAAATTAATGACAGAATAATCCGTAGCCATTTTGTCACCATTCCAACGCTGTAATAAGTGAAAACGTGTCGTTTTGATTAATGTGTTTAACACCCTCGGATTACACCAAGACGATGTCGTTTGGCTTCAAGTTAGAGACGGACCTTTTCTGTCGCTAAGTACAGCAGTCCCAAGATTTAGCGACGGACTATTCGTCACTAATCCCTCGCAAATAATGGCACAGTTGGTAGGTTTCGGGTGCCACCATTCTCGCTCAGTGTCCGTCGTCAGTCCGTCTGTCTAAGCATTGCGTCGCTAAACCGTCTCGAATTAGCGACGGAATTGTGTCCGTCGCTAATTCCGTAACATATTCACCGTTTTCTAGTAGTGAAGGTGGAGGTGGAGGTGCTGATGGTGCCTAGTTGGGACGGTTGTTAGACATTTGTTTCTTTTAGAAATAGACACTCATATTTTAAAAGTTCATTTCCGAAAGTAGGTTTATTGGCTTTGTTGAATCAATCTACTGGGATCTGATAAAAACCGTTTGTAGAATTGTTGTGAGTAAATCTTCAATTTTGAGATATAGAATTTATACAGCAAAATATCCCTGAATGTACTTTGTTTTAATGCAAGTTCGGATGCACTCTGCTTATTGATCTGGAGATGGTTTCAATCTGATAAGGGTTCTCGAAACAATAGCTGTGAGAAATAAAGATCAAAATAATAACTTACTACTGCACTATCAACATAAGTGTAATTTACTCACCGGAAAAAAACCCTCTCTCGGTTACTGTTCATCGTTCCCCTTTAGGGGCGATTTTAGAGGCGATTAGGCGTCCTCTCTGGTTCTCTTCTGCTCAGCAGGGAGATTGTTATCCCAATTAGAGTTACCTCCTTCATTAGTTGGTGGTGCTCTTGGTCAGCTCTAGTCTCGGTCGCTGTCTCTTTTGCAGTCCTTGTACTTTTTCTATCTGTCTTCTAGGTTTGTATCGGCTCTCATCGTCTGGTGTGTTCGCTGGCAGTAGTTCAGGTCAGTTTTGCTTCTATCCTAGTTGCTGGTGGTTGTGTTGGGTCAGATTCTTCAGCCATTGAAGGTCTCTGGTGGGGTTTTGTTCTTCATATTTCTCTGCGCTGGGATTTTGTTTCCGCTCCGCTTCTTCCTACTCGTTTGGGTCGGCTAGCCTTTTTATGCCTGTTTTGCTCAATCTGTTAGTGGGTTGTAATATTATTCTATCTGCTGGATCTGTGTTGTCTGGGCGGTTATCCCTGGGTTTGTTTTTCCCTTCTCAGAGGTGCGGTCTCCTCAAGGGTGAAGTGCTTCTTCGCTTGTGATTTTTCGAGCCGGGCAACCTGGGTTGGTTAGAGGAAGTGTCCAGATTACAGAGGTGGAGTTGAGTTTGGACCTGGAATGTTTCAGTTGCTCTCAGTGGGGGTCGTTTTTCTGCTGAAGCGCACTTAGCTTTCTGAGTTTGTTGTTCCTCTTCGATATTGTCAAAGGCTAACTCTGGCTAGTGTACAAAGGAATTTCATCTTCTGTTTTGTTCGAAGATAAGGAGGTGATTTATCGGCGTTGCCCTTGTCCACCTATTCGAAATGTGGTATATTCGGTAATTAGTGCAGCTGGTATTATCGTCAGAATCTGCATCGGAATTTTCAGTGATATGTTCCTTTTACTATCTTCTTTCGGTTGAGGTGAATTGGGGATTTCTCTTGTGGTGGCGCCTTCCCCTTTCTACTCTGGCCAGTGCAGTAGTCCCTATCTAGTGAAGTTCTTTCACGCAGGATTGTTGGACAATATCGCTCCAGTGTTGGTGGCTCTCTTTGGGAGGATATTTGGCTTTGGATGGCTTGCATTTCAGTAAACTGTAGGGGTCTAGGCAAGGCTGAGTCGAAGTATGGCTGAAAGGTTTAATTACAACTCATAATCCGGAGATCATCTTCTTGATGGAGACTCATAAATCTCAAGAAGATATGGAAAGATTTTTCCGCTTCTTCCTTCTTATTGCGGGGAAGCTGTAAGTAGTAGAGGAAGAAGCGGTGGGCTTGCTCTAATGTGGAGAGTTGGTATAGGTGTTAAGACTATAAACTCTTCTCTTCATCATATGGCAGTAGAGGTTACCTTCCCCGGAGGAAATTGCTTTCATTTTACTGGTTTCTATGGGTGGGCAGATTGGAGACTCAAATATCTTTCGTGGAAACTTTTAAAGACTCTTAGGAGTCAAGTCACCCTACCTTGGATTGTTGCCGGAGATTTCAATCAAATTTTGCATAATTATGAATAATCTGGTGGTAGAAGAAGACATGAAGCTCAGATGGAACCTTTCAGGGAAGCTATTCATTTCTGTCAGTTAGAGGATTTGGGTTTCTTTGGGGAAGCAGGTACTTACTCCAACTGTCAATTGGAAGACCGTCACTATTTGAGTAGCTGGATAGGGCCTTCAGCTGTCCTTTGGGGGTCTACATGTTTCCTAATATGTCAGTGGAACATCTCCCTAGGAATACTCTGATCATTGTCCTATTCTTATTAGATTCTTTGGTCGGCAAAAATCCCAAAAAAATTTTTTAGATTTGAAAATGGATGATGTCTAGAGGAGAAATGTAGAGCAATCATTTTGGAAGTATGGGGAAATTGCTATCTTGATTTGGGTCAGAAACTCAATGAATGTGCTAAGAAATTATCCTCTTGGAAAGGATGGTCTCTTAAGAAAATAAAATGGAAGATTCAGAAGAAGAAAGATGAATTAGCAGTCCTGAAAAAAAGAATTCCTTTGTTGGGCTCAGATGCTAATAGAAAGAGGCTCTTGGTGGAGATAGAACTTTTGGCTGTTAAAGAAGAGATTTGGTGGAAGCAGAGGGCTAGAGATTCATGGGTGAAAACAGGGGACAAGAATACTTCCTATTTTCATTCTAAAGCATCATATAACCAAAGATCAAATGGTATATTCGGGCTCAAAGACTCTAACCAAGTGATGTGCTATACTTGGTATGATTTTGAAAGAATCTCGAGAGACTACTTCCAAAATATTTTCACATCTTCCTCTCCTACAGGTGATTCTAGATTTGAGGAAGCAGTCAGAGGTAGACTATCTAGTAACTTCATCTATGAATTGAATCTCCCTTACTCTATGTCAGAGGTGGTGGAAGCAGCTAAGCTTCTTGGGTCAGATAAATCTCCTGGTCCAGATGGGCTCAATGGGAAATTCTTCAAAACTTATTGGCAGATTGTAGGTTCTCAAGTTTCTCAATCGGTGTTAGCTATTCTGAGAGGAGGCCCTATACCTGAGGGTTTCAATGATTACTTTATCACTCTTGTCCCAAAATTGAAAGGAGCAATTGATATGAATAATTTCAGACCAATTGCTTTGTGTAACTTCACCTACAAGATTGTCTCTAAAGTGTTGGCTAGAAGGATCCAGAAAATGCTTCAGTCAGTTATCTCAGAAAATCAATCTGGTTTTGTTAAGGGTAGATTGATCACTGATAATATCATTCTAGCTGGGGAGTTAGTTCATTACATGGGGAGGAGTCAAGCTTCCAAGAAAGGATTCTTTGCTTTGAAAACAGACTTGAGTAAAGCATATGACAGGCTGGAGTGGAGCTTCATCTATAAGATTCTTACTGCTATGGGGTTTCCTCCTAATTGGCTCACACCTGTAATGAATTGCATCTCTTCGGTTAGATGTGCTATCCTTCTTAATGGATCTCCCGGTCACTTCTTCCGACAGACTAGGGGTATTAGGCAGGGAGATCCTCTGTCCCCTCTTCTTTTTATTCTAGTACAGGAAGCTTTAACTAGCTTCCTTAACCACTCAGACATGATAAAAGGCTACAAAGGAATTAAGATGAAGCAAGGGAGTCCTTCTATAACCCATTTGGCTTTTGCAGATGATATTATTTTCTTTGGGGTGGCCACGTTGGAAAATGTCAATTTCCTGAATGATAGTGTGAATAGATTCCTCCTTGCATCAGGCCACCAAGTGAATTTGGAGAAATCGGAGATTGTGTTTAGTAAGAAATTGATGCATCCTCTTAAAGTGCAGATTTCAAATGCTTTGGGGGTTTCAGAAGTTCCTTTTTTCTCTAAATATCTGGGCCTCCCTGTGAAGATAGGGAGGAACAAATCTCAGGTTTATGAGTATATCATAACAGCAGTCCAGAAGAGGATCTCATCATGGGTCAAGCCTATGTCCCAAGCAGCTCGATCAGTTATGGTAATGAGTGTTCTACAAGCTATCCCCTGCTATACTATGTCTCTTTATCTCCTCCCTAAAACCATAATTAATAAGTTAAACTCCATCATCTCGGGGTTCTGGTGGGGAGGTAACAAGAGTACGAAACCTATGCACTGGCTGCAATGGAGGAAGGTGTGCAAAAAGAATGATATGGGAGGCTTGGGATTTAGAGCTTTGGAGGATTTCAATAAAGCGCTTCTCACGAAGCAATTATGGAGGGTTCTGTCACAGCCTAGCTCTATGTTGGCTGTTACTTTGAAGAGCCTGTATTTTCCTAACAGCTGTTTAATCCAAGCTAGTCCTGCTTATAAGGATAGTCCATTTTGGAAATCGATGGTGCCGAATATTCCTCTTCTCAAGATGGGTACTACTCTCCAAGATGATAGTTGGATCTGGCGTTTCACGAAGGATAAATCCTATAATGTTAAATCGGGATTTCAATTACTTCAACAATCTGATAAGCAAGGTCAATCTTCTGATGATGACGAGTGTGCCTTCATCAAAAGGAAGATTCTTCAGTCTTTCTGTAACACCCCATTCAACATTTACATACTTACAATAAACTGCAGCGGAAATACAAACCTCTTCACATTACTTAACTCGTTGGTGTTACACGCCGTTAGCCACCCACGTGGCTAACAAGGCTAATCCATATACATTGTACCGGTCTGATGGGCTAAATTCCCGAGCAACTATACATTGTTATCCCTTTCCATGAACAACAACAACAACATACACCTTATCAACTATACCGAGTATTTATAAACTGGTGCCGACAACAATATCGGTCTTACTACACTACTGCATATATATCCTTAATGAATACCCAGTACAACGACTACCCGTCTACTCTCGAACGGCTTCCAGCACTTCGTACCTGAAATAGGAAAAGAAGAGAAAGGGTGGCCCCCAAGGGGCTCAGCACCTTTGCTGGTATGGTAATCCCGCAGCCCACATGCTACCGGGCCACGCACAACTACTTGTCGTCTTAACATGCGGTTGATTATTTTTATTTTAAATCATACATGCAACTGTAAACACACAACACATAATCATTTCGCCTCAATGGGCTCAACAAACGGATAATATGTCCTTACTTAGTAAGTCACTCAAGGTATTCAATATCCCTAGAGTGTTTCTCCTCTAATGGAGCTATTTCCTTAACAGACGACACTACCCTTAAATCGGGTTATCCTTAAACGCCTCTTTTCTCAAACCTGGACTCATATCCATGATCCACATACTCCACATTTTACAACATATAACAACACTACATAACAACACTTAACAACACTTTGCACGTTTCCCGTGCACAACATAACACCGCAATAGATATTGCATCACAACAAAGATACATAACATAACGGGAATGGTCCTCTCAGGAACCGACCCAAACATTACCAATACACTGGTGAGCCTAGAGAATGTTGCCAGTCTCATGATAAGCTCGTACATAACTAGTTACCGTCTCGTTAAATGAACGGTTAACTTAACACAAGGTGTCTCGGATATAGTGATCCAAGCACACCGAAACAAACATAACAATAGTATGCCCCTGTGGCCCGACGTGAGTCAGTAATAGCCTTGGTTAAGCTAAAGGGAAGGTTGGGAACCAAATTGGAAAACAACCATAACATACAGAGAGAGATCGAACCTGCTATGACAACGACCCCCATACTCACACGCGTGGCCGGAACAGACCGGACTCCTCATTCCCCCCATTAGCACTTGTCAGAAGTTCGTCATTGAACTTAGTTAAACAATCACAACATTGGGTTAAGTCTTGTTAGACACACACAAGGGAAGGGAGAGTTGTACATTCACATATAAACATCACACACAAACATCACATATCCAACTCACGCATAGCCGTGGTTAGAACGTTCCTTAGGTCGGAAACGTTATTACCGGATACCGTTCTCTTACGTTTACCTAGTAGTGGTTAACTAGCCCTTCAAGCGCATTAGAGGTTACCGTTATCGGCACGTAAACATACAATAACAATAACGACTGTAAACTCGTTTCATGATTTATCTCATAACGTGGCAAACATACAGAAAAACACATTGGCATACAAGCCGGTGTAATCCGTAGGACACAGGTTGCAAGAAAACCATACCTGTCACCGGAGTCCACTTTACCACGTCCACTTATGTTCCTCGAGCAATTCTCGAACAACTGTTAACATCACATGTGTTTTATTAACATTGGGGTAACATGTTTGTTTAAAGTCTAACGCTTATAACTTTTCCCCGTTAACTTGGTTAAACAACTTTACATTTTAACTTTTTTACCCTCACATTTAATACAACTTTCACCCACCAATTGCATTAAAACTCACCTAACATGTCCTTAACAACCTTATAACACATCACCTATCATTCCCCATCATTACACACATCATTTCTATACCTTAAAACAACAATTTTGGTCCATACAGTGGCCTGTCCGAACTTGTGTCCGAACTTCCAAGTTCGGACGCAAGCCGCGACCTAATACTGAAAATTATACACACGTCCGAACTTGTGTCCGGACTTCCAAGTTCGGACACAGTTCGAGAGTAAATCCCAGATAGAAACAGTGACGTCCGAACTTGTGTCCGGACTTCCCAAGTTCGGACACAGTTCGAGAATGAGAAAATCCTTACCCACAGAGCCTGTCCGAACTTCCATGTCCGGACGGAAGTTCGGACACGGCAAAAATGCTCAACTTCTACACCTTTAAACACTTAGCCCAAATTCCTCCAAACTTCTCTCTAAAGTCTCATATGCTTCCTAACTCCACTTGGCACATCAAACACACCTTTAGCCATGTGCTAAACTCTTTAAATCACTCACCAAAACCATCTTATCATTCACAAGTTTCTTACAAAATTCCTAGCACTTAGGATGTTTTCTCCTTAAGATTTCTAAGTGGTAGTTCACCAATAATGACCACTACACCAAGGTGTTTCCTCTACACCTTAATATCATCTCTCAACTCCTTTTCTTACTAACTAAATCTCCTTGTTACAACTCCTTGAATTTTTTCTCAAAACCTTACTTAAACATCATTCTCCTTATTCATCAACATCACCCAAACCTTAAACAAACTTCTTCAAGACTTTTCAATACACTCTCAAAACACACATTGAATTCCTAGAACTTCCAAGATAACACCTAAATCCTTGCATCACTCTAAATCACCTTAACACATGTTTTCTTCTCAAGTAAACATTTTTCACCTTTAACACTTCCTAGTTCACCAAAACCATTTAAAACACTTAGAACTTCTCACACATTTTTCCCAAATTTGGCCATAGCTTCTCTTGTATATACTCACATCCAAACACTTAGGTTTTTACCTTATTCATTCAAAACCTAAAATCCATCAAACACATTTTTATACACAAACTCACACATTAAGCACTACATCACAATATAGTGCATAACTTAAATTGCTTGGCACTTAGGCCCTTAAATAACATGGCTCTTAGGCCCTTAAATAACATAAACCATAAACACTGAATTTCCCACATACTAATGCCTTTGACCTGCAAATACACCCAACAATACATATTCCTTTAAAAACTCCTGAGAGCATTTACTAGCTCATTTGTCATTGGCTCCTTAGGTATTTTATTAAGCAAATCAAGCTCATTTCCTAAGGCATTTAAACTACATTGAGATAGCTTGTTTACCTCTTTTTCCTCACAACTTCTTTCTTTTTTGTAAAACCGGTGGGATGTTTGGTTGTTTGTCAACTTCTAAACAATGTACACATAATAGAATGAGTATTCAAGCATCATGCTTCATCTCATTGTAAACCCTAGTTACACATATTGTTTTAAACACATTAAGGTAATTGTTTTACCTTGGAATTGGAAGAGAACTTGAACAAGTATCAAGAGGGACTCCTCCTAGCCCTTGGAAGATTCAAATGAAGCTAAAACAAGCAAGGTAAATACACCATGGTGAGGTGAATTTTCGGTCAACATGAAAACATGGAGGAAACATGGATTTTCTTTGAGTTTCCTTACCTAGGAGCAAAGGAGTAACATATGTGGAAAGACAAGCTCAAGCTCCATCAATGGTGATTCTCCATGGCACCAAAATTGAGCTCTTGAAGATTTGAAAAGGTAGAAGTGTAGAGCTCGACCTAACTAAGACAAATATGGTCTTAGAATTTGATTTGGAGCATGGAGTTGGATTTGGCAAGGAAATGAAGATGGAGAAGAGAGGGCTGTTGCAAATCGTAAATGGAGGAAAGGAGAAGGTGAAGAACCGTGTGAAATGAAAGAAGAGAAGGAAATGAGAAGATGAGTTTGCTTTTGGAGATATTTATGTTATAAAGCAAATAGTACTTTACTTTAAGTTTTCTTTACTTATTTGATTTCTTTTACAACTTGGTGACTCACTACTACAAAAACCGGCCACCATTTAATTAGAAGGGTATATAGTCTTTATTGACTCATTTAATTACTTATAAACATCATATGTTACAAACTAGCTTATAAAAATCACTATTCACCTATACAAGGCACTTAGAAGTGAAATTTTTGATTTCCCATTAGTATAGCCCCAAATGTGATACTATATAGTACACATGTTTAATAAAGAGTAATGATGGACGTTTAGCCATTCAAAACTCATTTACAAGACAATTTTTCAAAAACGTGCTTTAAGACTCCTTAAAGCACATTTTGTGTTTAACTTGTTTTCAAGCTTGGTTTTCTTTGGTAATTGATTTAATATGTTCATTAACATATTTATAAGGCATAGGTATGACCATTAGGTCTTATACAAATTTATCCAAGCTTAGAGCACATTTTGCTCTTTTTGACTTTAAGGTATTTTCCTTGTGTTTTATTTGGTTTAACTGTCCACCAAGGTTTCCTAAGGACTTATTTAGCCTTACTAAATCATAATTGAATATTATTAAGTCTTGGTAGGCTCTTTGGGTCCTAACCAGGTTCACTCATTGCTTAGAGCATGTTTTGCTCAAACTGTGTCTTAGTGCTTTATTGCACTTTACTATGTTTAAATTGTCCACTGATGTTTCTAAGGCACTTTTTAGCCTTTATATAACATGGTTTGCTATTTAAACCACATATCAAGGTTTGGGGTATTTCACTTTCTGTCCTCTGAGGGTAAGATTGGTTCTCTGGAAATTTCTCAAGGGTATCACTCCTTGCCAGGGTAACATTGGGAAGCGAATTCAAGGTCCAACCGAATGCTTCTTTGTGGGGATAGAGATTCCCAAGCTCATTGCTTCTTTCTTACTGTTGTGCTGTCTCCTCTATGTGGATTACAGTTATTGATACTCAGGATATTCCTAAGTCGAATGATGAGGCTAATTATTGATTGGTTTATATTCAAAGCAAAAAGGTGGGGAAGGAGTAAGTTGTCTGATGTGGCCAATAAGATGTGGGTGATTTATGATGCAAGAAACAGGTGTAGACATGACTCTAACCTTCCTGGTGGACTGTCATCGAGCATAACCAAGCTTTCATTGATGCTTATATTGCTTTGTCTACCTCTCATCAACCTAGTGTGGGTAATTTGTCTCCGTGGCGTCCTCCTCCAACAGGTATCATCTCTATTTGTATGTGTCTTTAGTAGTAAAAGAGTTTCCTCTACAAATTGGTGGTCTTTTGAGAAATGCAGCAGGAATTCCAGTTCTAGCTTTCAACAAGAACTTAAAAAGCACCTGTAAGGTGCACCAAGCGGTGATAAAAGCAGCGTGTATTGCGGTAGAACTTGCTCTTTGTGAGGGGTTTTATTGTATCTGCTTTGATAATTTCCGCGAAGATATGAAGAACATAATGTTCGGGAATGAGATGGAAGAGGTAGCAGATAGTAGGCATGATTTATTAGCCTTCAAAAATCTTTGTTCTTCCTTAGATAGTTTTGCTTGTAATACTAGTTATGTAGATTTTAATCTCCCTACCTTTTTAGTAGCAAAGATGTACAATACTGTTTCTGATAGGATTAAGGTTTGGGAAGGAAGTAGTATTCCTTATCGTGTCCAAGTTGCTTGTAACTTGGACAAGGAGTCTTAAAATCTTTTGGTGTATTTGTTCTAGCTATATAAAAAGTACCAAAGTTTGATCAAAAAAAAAAAGATCAAAATAATGCCCACTACTAAGGTTATCAGATGCGTCAACATTGGAAGTATATTTAAGAGAAGACTTAAAGGACTGCTAGATAGCTGCTTGCTCTTCTAGTTTGTTAAATTCGGTGCAAGTCTGGACGCAACATTTCTAGCTTTCTAGCCCCAGATTGCAGAACTCGTATCCTGTATTCTTCAGTACTCCACTGCCAGATAGCTGCTTGATCTTCTAGTTTGTTAAATTCGGTGCAAGTCAGGGAAGCAGCATTTCTAGCTTTCTAGCACCAGATTGCAGAACTTGTATCCTGTATCTCCAGTACTCCAATCTGTGCATAATAGCCTGTGTAATCGCTTGCTAACCACAGCTCAGTTATGATAATGCATTCATGGTCTCTAGCTAACGTAGCCTTGTACAAGTTAGTGGAGTGCTGATACAACTGTCTAACCATAGAATAAATAATTGAGATCAAAACCGACTTTGCATACTCTAGAGAGAGAGATAGTGTGTAATGTATTTATTTCATAGTGCAGTTAGATTCATAGATATGGCAGCAGTTTACCAGTTAAGCGGCCTGATTAAGAAACAAAGCAATTTTTGGGCGCGTATTCGAACCTGGCGTTTAGTCGCCAGGTTGTAATATAGAGATAGGTCTTTTTGGTCTTTTGTTACTTATTTTGTCCTTTTATACTTTTATAAAACTTTAAAATGTTATAGTTTATTAAATATAAGTTCAAATAACATAAATTTTAAACTATTGTTCATCATAATTTGAGCTCTTCAAAATAAGACCAAACATGAATACGATTTGATAAATTTATAATTTTAATTTTTTGTATGTACATATTTTTAAAAATTCATTGTGAATCTTAAGTTTACGAAAAGTGGATCAAAGGTTGTTGAAAAGTGAATCGATGGTTGTTAAAAAGTGAATCAATGAGTTGCGTAAAAGTGAATCAGAGGTTCTAAAAAAGTGAATGTCATAAACAGAGATTGTTTAACTAAAGTTGAAATACCCCAAACCTAAGTATGATAAGTAAACATCAATTTATGATGTAATAAGGCTAAAACATGCCTTAGAAACATTGGTAGACAATTTAAACTAAGGAAAACACAAGAAAACACCATAAAGTCAATTTAAGCAAAAACTTGCTCTAGACTTGGTGTAACCTTGATTAGGACCTAAAGGTCATTTCTAGACCTTACTAACATGCTAATGAACATGTTAAAACAGTTACCAAAAGAAAACCAAGCTCAAAAACGAGTTAAAACACAAAATGTGCTTTAAGACTCCTTAAAGTGCCTTTTTGAGAAATTGTCTTAGAAATGAGTTTTGAGTGGCTAAATGACCAAGTTTATGCCTTAATCAGCATGTGTACTACTTAGTATCACATTAGGAAGCCTAAATCAATGAGAAACCAAAAATTTCACAAATTTGTGCACTAATTATGAATAGTGCCCAAATAGTACCTAGTTTAGACTTTAGTCAACTTTACTTGATTAGTTGGTCAACAAAGACCATAAATATCTTCATTAGAGGAGGGGGCCGGTTTTTAAGTAGGTGAGTCATCACCTTATGCCAGCCAAGTTATAAGAATAAGAAGGAAATAAAGAGGAAATACTATTTGCTTTTAGAAAAGTAAAATATCTAATATAAGCCTTCCCTCTCTCCTCTCTCCTTCATTTCTTCTTCTTCCACCGTACTCTTCCCCTTCTTCCTCTCAAGAAAACCATGAGTGCAGCCCCCATTCTTGCTCCATCTTCATTTGCTCACCAAATGTTCATTTTAGCTCCTAAACAAAAACTAAGCTTAGATTTCCCTTAGTTTGAGCAAGCCCTTTAGTTCTATCTTTTCAAAACTGGAAAAGCTCAATTTTGGTTCCATGGGAAAACTCCATTGAAGGGGGAAAATCAAGTTTGAAGAGCTCCTTTGCTTCTTCATTAATTCAAGGTAAGGAAAGTGAAAGAAAAATCAACTTTCCTTCAATTTTTCTTAATGTCCGAAAATTGCCTCTCATGGAGTCTTGTTTTACTCTTTAAACTAGCTTTGTTTCAATCTCCAAAGACTAGAAGAAGTCTTGCCTTGCTTCATTATCAAAGCCCATTCCAAATTTCAAAGGTAAACATCCATTTAGTGCATTAAGCAATTCTTGTAAACCTAGGAAATGATTCCTTAAGTTAAGGTGCAATATTTAGTACTTATTACATTATTTGAATGTGGATTAGAACACTGGCAAGAGGTTTGAAGTCCTTGGCCGAGAATCATCCAAGAAAACCTAAGGAGGAAGTTGAGAGGAAAGTTTGGAAAACAAGGTAAATAACTTACCTTAAGGTGTTTTATTGTTTTAAGGGGTGGTATTTAGATAAGTACTAAATTTAGCTTAAAGCTTACATTATGTAATGGGTTATATAACCTAGGAAAAAGAATTTAAACAAGCTTGTGAACTTGTGATTAAGGAGCCAATGGGAAATGAGTTAGTAAGATAAGCTTAAGATGGATTTTAATAGCATTATAACTACTATGAGATTGATGGGTGTAATTGCAGGTTGAAGGCTATTATATGTGGGAAATTCAGTGTTTAGTTATGTCATTTAAGGGCCTAAGAGCCATGTCATTTAAGGGCCTAAGAGCCATATCATTTAAGAGTCTTAGTGCTATTCAATTTAAGATTATTGCACTATATTGAGTTGGTAATGAATGGTTTAGATTTGGTGAGAAATATCATGTGGAAAGGATTTGATATGTGTGTGTTGATTAAAGGAGAAAAAAACTATGCAAATGGGCATGATAATATACTAGAGGAGTTATGGTGAAATTTGAGTAGAAAACAAAGTGTTTTAGTGGTTGTTGTGAATTTAAGTGACCAAGGATTTGCTAGGAATCATTAAAAGAAATTTGAGGGGAAATAAGTTAACAACGGTGTTCTTGAGGATTAGAATGACCTAGAGTTGTGTTGGAACCCATGGTTTTGCTGATAATGGCAACAGAGTAAGTCTGGTGACAGAAGAAGTATCATTGATAATAGCATCAGAGTAAGTCTGGGCGACGAAGGAGTCTGACTGCACAAGGAGTCGTTCTGCGACATAATATTCTCTTGGAAAGTTCTAGAAGCTGAAAGGCGAACCTCTACTGTCAAAACGTGGAGAAATTCAAGGAAGTAACTGTCAAACACGTTCATATATGTTCAGGCCCGAAAATCAAGGCGGTCAAGCTAAAAGAGCGCCAGAATGAGTCCCTCTGCAGAGTAGTTGAGATATTTCCCACCCAATGCGTAGTGGGAAGACGTGGGACGTTGTGGAAATGCCATTTTACACATCATGGGAGCAGAAACTTCAGGGTTTATTAGTATTTAAGCAGGTAGAAGTCACTTGCAATAATTGGTGCTTTCACTTCCACATTTCGAGAGAGAGAGAGAGAGAGAGAGAGTCATATTGAGAGAGAGATCATTTTCAAGAGATCTTAGTGAGATATTGTCAATTAGCTTATGTATTTATTACCTAGAGAGCATACATAGAACACTCCCCTTTACTCCTTGTTACGCATTGATCAAAGCCGAGAGTAGAGCGAGTGTTGGATGAGACAGAATACTTCTGTCAAATCCCAAGATAGGAAGATAGGTTGTAATTCACATTGAATTCCAATACAAGCAGAATCCTATCTTGTCAAGTTTAAAACAAAAGCTTCCGTGTTATTATTTTCTGCCAACATTTATTCTTCAAGCAGAGTTGGTCTGAGACTAACACCTCAGACCTACTCGGTCAGCACCCCGATCCTATCAAGTGGTATCAGAGCCTGCGTTGGCTGACAAATCTCTCAATATGGTCAAAATCTACTACTCAGAAAAGGTTGAGTCAGGCACCACCAGTTTGGTGTGCTTAATGGCTCACAATGGTGAGAAAACCGCTCATGATCAGGTAAGTGAGACTCCCTCTGCGATGAAAATTTGCAGATATTATGGTTACGATGGTCATACAGACTCTTCCGGTAATAAAATTTGTCATGATTTGTCATTTAATATATCTCGTATGTCTGCAATTATCAAAGCTCGTGATCTTTACTATAATAGTTCTTCATCATTGTCGAAGAGGGGACCCAAGTATACCTGGGTTCCCAAAACTAACTAGTAGCTTTTTGCAGACAGAGTGGCTCGGAACAATGACTCTTGGTTTCTGGACAGTGGTTGTTCAAGATATATGACAGGAAACGAAGTTGAGTTTACGACTCACTCTGACCATCAAGGGGGAAAAGTTACTTTTAGAGACAACATGCACATAAAAATCATAAGAATTGGCTCCATTGGTAACCCCTCTTTATTTAAAGTTCATAATGTTAACTTAATTGTTATTTTTGGACATAGTCTCTCAAGTGTCCCTCAAATTTGTGATTTCTCCAATCTTATGTTATAAGATTCATGACTCTATCCCTCGTGATCTTAAGGCATTATGGCACGTGTTGATATGAATATCCGATATATATATGAGTATCACGTGCAGAAAACAAGCAGACTCGGTCTGTGAATCATGTACCGAAGCAAGCCGGCTATCTCTACGAATCTTGTGCTGAAAGCGAGCTGACTCGCTCTAGCTTCAAGTACTTTGAAGAATACAGTATTTTTGATCAAAATGTTACCATTATGTATGATAATACCAGCTAAGGTCATCAAATTATCTAAATTTCATGCTCGCACTAAATTTATATACTTGAGTTCTCATTTGTTACGAGATCATCTGGAGATGAACTTAATCTAATGAAACTATGTTTCCACAGACCCTAGCTTGCTGATATCATCACCAAGGCATCACACATGGTTGCATTTGAGCTCTTTTCGAACACCATGGCATGACTCGTTCTGACTGAGGGTGGTTGTATCTCCTCTCCCTCTTGGAGGCAGAGTCTGGGTACTTAGGTATAGTCTGTCTGGCACCATACTCTCCTTGGTTAACTAGTTCAACTAAACTTTGTCTATAAATGTTTATTAAAAACCCACCAGGTTATTCTTTACCAATTCGACCAAAGCACCCTCATCAACCATCCCACGACCCCAAAGCACATATTCTCCTAACCCTCAAACCACTCCTACTCACTCTCCCACTCAAAGCCGAAAACCCTCCAAACAAGGCACTATTGTTATCCCAACTCCTGAAACCATCACTAAGTCTCCTATGGCCGTCTCACTATACAAAAATCTCATCACTTTGGGTCCATCATTACTAATGCCCAACTCACCCTACAGCCCTAGTCGATTACCCAACCTACCTTGCCCAAGCTCCACTACTATCTTAGCCGAAGCCCTTGCCACTCCTACCAAACCCACTACTACTACCACTGAAGCAAAACCCACTACCTAAATCCATCACAACCCGTTCCCTTTCATTCGACCAAGAAATACTGCTAGAGTCAATCTGCAGATAGAATCAGGCTGGCAAAAATACCTACGTAGTTGAAGTAAATTTCCAAAAAAAAGGGGAAAGAAAAGAAAAAGAAAGAAAGACAGAAATCCCACGAGAAGGCTAAAACAAAGCAAATTACGATCGTCTCTTCAACTTATAGAAGACGTACTCTTGCTCCAGCCACCACTTCCAAGAGTGGAACTTGCGTGACTCTGGTTTGCACTTCACAGCAACGCTAGCTTGCATATACGGGTATGAATTCTTTGGCTAATACGCTTCACTACAACGGTTAGCCACATCTAGCACTCTCTTGAGATTCAAAATGAATGGGTTAATACCAAGATGCAGACCAAGTCCCTCACCCCATTTCCTAGCCTACACCCCTAACCATACTTTTAACCTATCTCAAACTTTGTTTATCTTTGCGGTGTTTTTTATCAAACTTTGGAAGACTCTATCGGTTGGATATTTAGCCACGTGATTGCTTATGGATGTCAGGCAGACTCACCCTGTTTTTCCAGATGATATCAAAAAGAGGGAAAGCGGTGAATCCCACTTTTAGTAAGACGAATTAATGTTTTTGGTGGTCGGAAGACTTGAATTGCACTTATGGATTTTGCCTTGCTTGATGGTTAAGCAGATTGTTTCTATTTAAGTGTTGGGTAAAAACCTAAAGGTAAATTGTTTGTTAGGGGTTTAACCTAACGGCAAGTATACCGGTCGATTGTAGCAAGTTTACCTAGAAGAATCCCTCCAGGTTATCGAATCCAAGGGAGGCAGCGTTTTAGTTTAATTAATATCTAAAAACGAACTAATAAATCGGTTTTACTTAAGTAACAGGGGGATTTTGTTTGTTGAATTACTAAATTACGAAACAAGAATGTAAATAAGAGCAAGAGTAATAAATGCAAGACAGTGGGCAAAATAATGATATTCTTGAATTAATAAAAAGGGGAAATTCCGGTTTACTAATCCTCCAATTTCTTCGGTTCCTTTCTCAATGTGTTTACCAAAATCCAGACTAAAATCCTAGATCAGAAATATTCCACATTCGGTCTCCCACTCGGTGGAGTCTAATTAACAGATAATAAATTTTAACTCTCGTTACAAATTTACTAATTGCTAACAGCTTTAAGAACAATCCAGTTTATTGATCAGTTAATATCCTAGAGGAATTACCATCTCTAAATTAACCAATACCGTTCCTGTTGTCTATTATCTACCGCAGTTCTCACTTATAAGCAAATAAACTGATAAAATCCAGTAATTGGCCAAATCACAAGATTAATAAAAATAGATAAGGAACAAGCACTTTAATCTATTTAAAATGGTAAATCACAAAGATAATGGAACCTTGAATTTGGATTACATAGCAAACCGGAATTTCTAAAAACTACTCAGCCATGGAAATAAAAGTACTGTCAAAATATGTAAATAACATTAAAGAGGAACTGCAAGAAGAAACTCTGATTTAAGACTCTTTGATGGAGTCTCTGTGTACGATGATCACTTTCTCCTGCTCGATCTCCAGAGAGTACGGTGAATTCTTCAACTGCAACTTCATGCACTTCAGAATTTTGTGAATGTGTGTAGGTACGTAGATGTATAGTGAGGTGGTATTTTTATATGGAGGATGTGTGGGAAATATGGATGATGGAGTGTGTAAAATAATGAGAGAAATGGGAAATGGAGTTCTGTACGTGGAGGAGAGGATGTTATCCGATGGAGATATTGTGTGTTTTTTAAGAGGGATGATGATGGTTATTTATAGTGTGATTATGGATGCGTAATGGTGGATGTAACGATGTGTATGTAGGTGGAAAGTAAATGATCGTGGAGGACAAGGGTGCAGAATAACAGTACTGGAAAGGGAAAGGATGAAATGGGGCGGCCGTATATAATAAGCTTAATCATGCTGGGAAATTATGGGGCGGCCATATAATAAACTCATCAGTCTCCTTTTCATACGCTGGCGCCACAGATATGTCGGTCTAATCCCACTTGGTCCGGGTCTTGGGCTGTGGAAGAGGTCCCGGACCATGCGTTTTGAGAAATTGTTTTAAATCATCGTCAGTGTGGTCCAGGACTTAGGCCGTGTATCAAGTCCCGGACCATACCTGAGAACTTCGAGATTTGTACTGTAATTGTGATCCGGGACTTAGGTCATAAATCAAGTCCCGGACCATACCTGAAAATAATTCAAGATTTATACTACAATTGTGGTCCGGGACTTAGGTCACGCATCAAGTCCCGGACCATATCTGAAAACAATTCGAGATTTAGTCACTTTGTTGTCCGGGACTTTATTCCAGCATCAAGTCCCGGTCCATAAATGAATTTAAGCCGAGAGTGATTTTCTTGACTCAATTCAGTTTGTTTGAAAAGCCATGGTCTCCAACAATGATAGGAACATGTTTCCTTGAGATTATAACCTGAAAAAGCATTCAAAAACCATAAAAGAAGATAATTGCAACAAGAAACACAAAAATACTCATAAGACAGGAATTTAGCAGTAAAAAGCAACGAATTAGGTATCAAAAGACCCTGTAGAAATAGGTAAATTCCTGACTTATCATTAAGGTTAGTTTAATTCTATTATGCTCTTTTCTCATTGGTCTTGTCTTAAATGACGTGCTCAAACTTAGGGGGAATATTGGACTAAGGGGGAATCAATCAATGAGGCTTGTTCTTCCAAGCTTGTTTGCTTGTATGTCTTTTTTGCAAGTTAACTCTTGCTACGAGATTCACTCGAGTGGTTTTTGGCATCATCAGCAAAAAAGGGGAAAATGTATGAAGATATTAGAGTTTCGCTGAAGATTGCCAAAGCCTAGATGCCAACAAGAGTCGGTCTAAGAATTGACGCAACGAAAAGAGACCAAGTCAAAGAGAGTATGAGTTTAGCGAACAGTAACTCCCACTACAAAACAAGTCATCCAAAGCCTGCCCATAGACAAAGAGTCACGACAGATGGAGTTTGGTTGTCAACTGACTCGATCTGTCAAGCGGTTTGCATTCATATCATCTTATAAATGATGCTCAACTTAAGGAGGAACTTTATCTCATCTTGACTGAGTCGGTTCCCTTTGCCATCATTAGCAAAAAGGGGGAATTTGTTGGAACCCATGGTTTTGCTGATAATGGCAACAGAGTAAGTCTGGTGACAGAAGAAGTATCACTGATAATAGCATCAGAGTATGTCTAGGCGACGAAGGAGTCTGACTGCACAAGGAGTCGTTCTGCGACATAATATTCTCTTGGAAAGTTCTAGAAGCTGAAAGGCGAACCTCTACTGTCAAAACGTGGAGAAATTCAAGGAAGTAACTGTCAAACACGTTCATATATGTTCAGGCTCGAAAATCAAAGCGGTCAAGCTAAAAGAGCGCCAGAACGAGTCCCTTTACAGAGTAGTTGAGATATTTCCCACCCAATGCGTAGTGGGAAGACGTGGGACGTCGTGGAAACGCCATTTTACACATCATGGGAGCAGAAACTTTGGGGTTTATCAGTATTTAAGCAGGTAGAAGTCACTTGCAATAATTGGTGCTTTCACTTCCACATTTCAAGAGAGAGAGTCATATTGAGAGAGAGATCATTTCGAGAGATCATAGTGAGATATTGTCAATTAACTTAGGTATTTATTACCTAGAGAGCACACATAGAACACTCCCCTTTACTCCTTGTTACGCATTGATCAAAACCGAGAGTAGAGCGAGTGTTGGATGAGACAGAATACTTCTGTCGAATCCCAAGATAGGAAGCTAGGTTGTAATTCACATTGAATTCCAATACAAGCAGAATCCTATCTTGTCAAGTTTAAAACAAAAGCTTTTGCGTTATTATTTTCTACAAACATTTATTCTTCAAGCAGAGTTGGTCTGAGACTAACACCTCAGACCTACTCGGTCAGCACCCCGATCCTATCAAGTTGTCTATGAGGAATTAGAAGATAGGAGGGTGTATTAAACACACCAAAATCATGGTATGAAGAATGTTGAGCTTGTGCAAAAATCTGTAGGAAATGAAGTATAATACCTTGTGATGATTTAAGTATGATCTAGTTTGTGTAACCTTCATGGTATTTAGTGAAATACCCCTAAATTAATTTAAATTAATTTAGGGGATTTCTTTTATTAAACCATAAATAATACTATTAATATTAAATTATGGTATGGAATTATGAATATTAAATTATTATATGGAATTGTGAAATTTATTTAGGGGTTTTCTCCTATTTAACCCTAATTATTATACATTATTATATAGTATTATGAATTTATTAATAAGATTTATAAGTCAATAAATCTTGGGAAAATTTCTAAACACTCCAAATATATTATAAAGATTTTAGGAAGTGTTGGAACATTGTTTTGAAACATAAAAGTCAATATAAAATTCTAGAAACCTTAAAGCTTATTAAGCCTTGCTAGAGTTGACTTTTTGAGAATGGTCAAACCAGGCCATGAAACCTATACCAATAAATAGGTTATGAAAAACCATGAAGATCGATAAAAAGAACGTTAAAAACGCACCATCCTAGCCAAAGTTATGATAGATTGAAGTTTAGAGCCAAAATTTTGAGAAATGCTGACGTGTCAGTCAGCCAGGCATTACAACTGAACAGTCCCAGTTTTCGACAGTTTTGGCATGTTGAGGGTCGAATTTGAAACGCCTGTATCTCCTGCTCTACTCCACCATTTGGTATGCCGTCTGTTTCATTCTCTTCTCCTTAATCTCATCTTTCCAACCATTACTCACACATCATCTAACTCCTTCTACAATGACCGGAAAATTGATCCAAAGTTGGCTCCTCGCGATTGCGTAACCCAGAATTCCAGTTTTTCCTGAAATCCGGTAAACTTCGTCTCGCCATAACTTCTTCGTTTCTAAGCCATATTTCGTGTTCTTTAGCTTGTTTTGAAGATCTATAATCCCTCTACAACTTTCGTGTTTATGACCAAGGCTGGTTCGTACTCGTGTGGGAGATAAAGCTGTTCAAAGTTGCTTGTTCGATCGCATCGGTTTTTCTGCCCAGAACTTCCAGAAACCCGCTAGGTAAACACCGATCTTGGGAGATCTGTAACTTTCTCCCTAGTTCATCAAATTCAATGATTCTTCCACTAACATCTAGAGTTACATGTCTAGTTTGGATTGTGATAGGTTCCATGAATCAAGTCTGTCTCAGTTGGTGCGAGTTGATTCGAGAAGGAGCATACCTGAACCGCACATAAAATATCGATTTCCCGATTTGGTTTCACCCCGTTAATGCAATTCCGGTGAGTCTCCGATCAAATTTCTCCGATGTTGATGTTCGTAGTCATGTTTCCGATCAAACCCACATGCCAATTTAGTCTATTATGCATTATAATAGGAGAATTTGTCAAAATTGAATTCGAATTGAACTGTGAACCCTAACTTCGAACCCAGATTCGAAACTACTCAATTCGGCATGAAAATTGGGGAAATGGGTACCATTAGAACCGGGATTTTATTACGAATCGATAGGAACAAGAATCACTCGATTTCGTTTTGTGGTTAAGGAGAAATTGGCAAAATCGTACTCGACCTCTTGCTGCTGTTCGCTGATGAACTCGACAAATATAGGCCGTCCGATCGTAGGTATTAGTAATGGACGGCCGAGATTAGATCTGGGGGTTTAAGTTGATTATGTTTTATAATATTTCAGAATTTAACCCTAACTTGTTGAATTTAGTTAATGGCCTTCCCAAATGAGTTTTGACTTGAAATTTTAACATAGATTCCTTATAAAATCTAGTTTATTATGATGTAAATTAATATGGGTTTTGAGTTTTTAAACGAAAGTTATAATTTTTTTTAAGTTATGAGTATTATGAATTATTTGGATAATTTAAAAAGATATTGTTATGAAATAAAAAATTTATAATATGTCTAAAATGTTATAGTTACTATATATTTAATTTGGGGATTTTTGGACAATTGTAAATGGGTTTAAAAATTGTGTTTATGAGTTTTTCATAAGAATAACTTATAATATATGGTTTTTAAAGTAATCAAAAATTAAAGTATAGTTGATTAATGAACTTTATAGGTTGGGGAAAATATAATAAGACTAATTAACATTTAATACAGTATGTTTATAAATATTTTGGGTATTAACTTTAAGTGAAGTAAAAATTGTTACATATATTTATAATATATTTATATGAGAGAAATAAATAAAACTTATATTAAATCAAGGAATTTAACTAAACTACATTTTATTTATTATATATAATATGGAAGCTAATATGTTTAACGAAAACTAAGGGAAATACTTTATTTTATAAACCATATATTGGATGTAGCTATATGTAAAAGTTAGTATAAATAATTAAGTGCAATAAAACTACACAAGGAATGTCTTGAATAAATCCTAATATATATACACATAAAAAACTACATAAATAAAAGAAATAAAATGCCTTATAGAAAATATAATATGAAGGAATTAATGAGATAAACTAAACCTCTACATAATACTAATAAAAGAATATTATATGAGGCGGTATTAAATTAAGATTATTAAACTTAAGGAGTTATCTTTGAATTTCTAAGATTTATATAAACCGTATTAAAATACATGTATGGTATTAGTCAACGACCATAATGTAAGTCTATAATTAGGTTAAGTAATTAATAAGTTAAAACTTAGGAAAAATTGTGATTAGATTACATAAAATGTTACACAAATAGATCTTATTCTATAATTAATGATAAATAAATGTAATACTTTTACATCTAAATGTTCTTAATATATAAACAATAATAAAGTAAATAAAATACTTTTACATATGAATGTGAGGTGGATTAGTAAGTCTAGATTTAATCATTTCTTAACATTTAAGGTATTGAAATATAATTAATGTTTTAAGTTAAAATCAATAAAAGGATTATGATATAAAACTACATTAAACTATGATTTGGAAATTTATCTAAATAATAATCCTTAAGTTTCTTGGCATTAGATAAGCCATATGAAATACATTTATAACATTAATTACCAATGTTCGCAATGTGAGTTTATAAATAAGAGTTGTACATAATAGTTAAAGTCTCATAAAAAGGGTTGCAAATAGAAATTAGATACTTAAAATCTTTAAACCTTTAATTAGATGGAACTAAGTTACGTAAGGGATTATATTGATTTACCTTTTGAAACTGGAAATATTAACGTGTCATTGAATATAAGGTATGAGGATTTTTCAGAATAGATTATCCTATTAAGTAATTAACAATTTCACTTATGAATGGGGATTTAATCCTTAGATAAATTTTACCGTATGTTAAGATATAATGTTCATCCTAAAACATAATAAAGGAGATTAATTTATTAAGTTATTCCTTTGAAACCTTAGGTTTTGTAAACAATATGAAAAATGTATTTAAGACATAAGTTTATTAAAATTTAGAAAACCTATAGGTTTTGTAAATAGTCTATAGCGGGAATGTGTGTAAAAATAAAACAGTTACGGAATTAAATAAGGATACGTAAAAGGTTATCTTAAAACACTTTATTATATAGTTAATGATAAAGTAAATAATATACCTTGGGAATACTAAATGTAAGAGTTCGATAAATCTAAGTTAACTATAATATAGTTATTCAAGATGAGAAGCAATTTAACATCTTATGATAAGATTATTAGATGGTTGTAATAAAAGTCATCCTAAACTAAACATAAGATAAATGAGTTTAGTAACTCAATTAGGTTATCATAAAATACATCTACAACACCATGATTCCAATATACAGGATGTAGATCTTAATTAAGTTGAGGGGAAAACTTAATCATAATGGATTATTTGGTAATACTGATAAAATACATAATCAATACATTGTGAAATAATAGTATAATATTCTAAGATAAACCTATCATAGGTCATAACCCGATATTTATTCTAAATTAAGAATAAAAGTATTAAGCTTAAGAATTATTATTGAGATTCTAAGATTAGATAAATAATATAATATGCACTTATGATATAAGGGTCTCAAGAGTCTTGAATTGATAATTAGGGTTAAGTATGAATAAAGTGGATAAGAGTGTAACAATTAACAAGTGTTAATAACATACATTCCCTAGTCTTACAACCTTGGGTTATACAACATTCTAATATAAGTCAAAGGTTATACATAACATTTAAGTGAGGGCTTAAAAGACAATTGAGACTTAGAAATAAGAGTGAGGAATTTATTTAAGTTTAACTTAGGTTACAAGTTATTGATGTTAGACTACCTTTAATATTCCTCAGAGTATTGTTGATTATTTGCACAAGTCGACTAGAACTGCTGCAGCGATTACCAGGTACGATTTCTCGTACTCAGATACTTTTACTGACGGACTTTATGGAATGTTTTGTAAAGCGCTGATTGAACTGGAATGAATTTCCAAAGGGAAACTGTTTGTGTGACTAACTCATCTTGATGTGACTAACTGAGCCTTGGATGTACAACTCACATGATCATTGGTTCCTTTTATCTGGTTATCTCATCAGATATTGACTGTTGAGGGTTTACGCCTCTGCACTCTGTAGGACTGAGTGTTTTGGTATTGCACTTGTACAGTTAATAGTCTAGTGGGAATATGGGAAATGTCAATCTTGGTATTGGGTATGGATTATTTCTAATAAGTGGTGCACACACTTTTCACCGATGACTGAGAACGGGTCGGTGGCAGCGGAGGTCTGCTATACCTCGTCCATATGGACAACTGACAGCGGAGGTCTGTTTACCTCGTCCTTGTGACAACTGACTGGCGGTGGGGGCCATCTCTCCCAATTGGTTTTATTCCACTCTTGAATTATGGGTTCTTGGATATCTTCTTTCATTCCTAGTCCTTGTGACTACTTGGGTCTTTCTAATCCTAATTGGAACTGATCTAACTTAAGCAATGGATGTTCACTAACTTCTGGCGTGGTTTCTTTTATGTTGGCTCACTTTACCTTCATGTTATTTATCTCTATCCTTGACTTGTTATCTTTGACTTGGTGTTTTGGTGTGCCTTGTTCTTCTGATTTGTTTTGAGCTTTTGACTTCAAGTTATTGTTATTTTAAGAGTTATTTTCTTCTTTTAAAACTGTTGTTTTGGAGAGTTGTACCAGTTCCATTCCAGGGAACTGACTCACCCCTCCTGGGGTGGGCTGCTTGGTTTCATCTTGCAGGTACGAATTGTTATGCAGGTAGCCACGAAGAGTATGAGTGTATGGGATGGGAATTAGGAATTTTGGGAAGCTACTGTATTTTGTTATCATTACTTTTATATTATGTTTTCTCGAGTTCAGACCGTAGCATTTGTAATATCATAAGTTGTAATTGGTGAGGTTTGGTGCCGGGTGTTTGGAACCCGATGATCTGTAATCGCCTTAGTATTTTATTTCCGCTGCATTTATGTTAAATAGGGGCGTTACAGAAAGTGGTGTCAGAGCGTAGTTACGCTCTGAACCCGAGAAAACAAGCCGAGTGAAATAGTTAGAATATAGGTGCCCTTAGAACTGGGGAATTGGGGTAGAATTGGGAAGTGAGGATTCCAGTAAGGCACGAATCCTAACCCTTCTTGGATTAGTGAATGATTTCTTTATACACTTTTTGTATGAATGTCTGTTAGGAATAGTGTGAGGTCATACCGTTTGATCATTAAACTATAGAAAAAAATATAATAATAATAAGTCTGGAACATTATCAATTGGGTATGATAAGATCTTGGTTGGAATAAATCATACATTGAACTACTTTCAAAAGCATACGTATGGAAAATACATGGCTAAGAAAGCAATGCTTTAAAAGCTTGTACACATGTTCCCAGAATTTTAAAGAATACTTTTGGTTGGAAATAGTATACAAGTGGAGCTTTGAATAATTAAGTGATATATACTTCACTCCTTTAAAGCTTGAAATAAATCTCAAGAACTACTTGGTACAAATTATTACCTAAAGATAATGTTTAAGATAAATCTTAAGTCTAGAAAATTATTAAACTAACAAGAACTAGTAACTCATCAGAAAAGATCAACATCCAAAACCTATAATCCACACTAAAACACTATGTTAACTTCAGAAAGAAAATACATAAACCTAACACCCTACGGGAAGTGCCTGGTGCGACGAACTCCTAGGCTGAAAGTAGTGGGGGTGCACACTCACTTCTGGAAGTCTAGGGGCTAGACAAGCCTTGTCATCTAACCGTAAATAATCTTCTACGAAAGTGATGGATTGTGTTGAACTTGAGGAGGATTGGTGGTAAGACGTTACCATCATGAAATCTTGAGCTAGGCATATTTCATTACTAGCCACAATGAACAATTCAAAATTTGTATCTTAAGATTCAGTATTAAAATTCATACATGTAAAGGGTTTATTGAGTTAAATATTTGGTGAAAAATACCTATACATGGAGGAAGGGGATTTAAATTTGGGTACTCCAAGGTACAACATTTACCCCTTATTAAATATAAAAAAATATATATTAAAGGAAGTGACTTAAAGATTGAGTGAAGGGAAGAGTAATACTAAACTAAATATCACTGATTCTTAAATACTTGGAGTAATGAGCATCTAGTAAAAAAAATGAGAGTTACTTAATTATTGGAAATTCTCATGTTTATTTAACATTATACATATGCAAAATTTTAGAAGTCACAGAAGGTGTATTTTTTATAAAGGAATATAATAAAAATTTTAATGTATGGTTGGCTAATAAAGCTTTGAATATAATTTTGAAAGACTATCTAGACTTATTATATGATCTAAAATATTATTTAAACTACTCAAACATGTTACACCGGATTTATAGCTTGTTAATATATTGATATGTGAAAATAACATAAATGGCACATTTACGTATTTTAGGTTATAAATTTGGTACAAGGTTTCATGAAAGATTTAATTGCATTGAAAAAAAGAAGTTTTAATATATAGTATGATACTATTTTGAATAAGTTCATGAATTTTTAAGCCATGACAATTAAGAAACTTTAGGTTATAAAATGCTTCTAGAGAAATGTTGTAGTAAGGATGGCATTTAAATAATTACATTACATTATGGAATTTTTCTTTTATGAATTAATCACATGATTAAGATTTTGATACCTACTACACCCAATACTTAAATAAAGAAAGAGTGAACTAAAATGTTATTATAGTAATATCTAAGTATAACCTATGTTCCGTTCTCAAAATTTAACCTACTATATGAATGATACTCTAAACTTTGTTCTTGCCAATGACCGTAAGAGAGGCGAAATGAGTTAGGAAAGCATGTTGGGAACACTAAAAGATTTAATTATAATCAAGCAGAATAACAACGAGTGATATTGTGCATCAAAAATGAACTGCATCCTTGAAGGAGGAATCTCCATAGGAGATGTAAAATATAGTGCTCCTTAAAAGTGAGTTTAAATTCCACTTCATTATTACGAGACGGATATGGGTCGTACCCTATTTTAAGGGGGGGTACGACATCTTCATAAAATAAACATACAATATAAAATGAACATATAATGGACATATCATTCGTACTGGTCATAAAATGAATAGGTAAGGATCATAAAATAAAATTTTATAATAATCAAGAAAATACAAATACATAACAATCAGGGGTACGAATATATATCGATCATAGATAAATTCAACAGTGCCATAAAATTTACAACAAAGCTTGATAATAAGGTGCTGAATTCTTTGAATGTAGTGTTTGATAACGGAAACAAATGTTTGGGAATTGTTATTGGATGAATACCCTTGAGTGGTTGATTGTTTGGTATACATTTTAAAGCTTGTAGTACAACTTGATATTTAGTTTACCCACACACCGGAAGCGGGTGTGAGTAGTTGGTAGATAAATCTTAAACTTCGGGACGAAGTTCTCTTTTAAGGGGGGTAGAGCATAATTTTCTTCGCTACCTCATCCAGATTATGCCCTGTTGCGTGATTAGCAGAGTAAGAGGTGTATGTGTGTACTTGGTTTTTACATTATGACACCGCATGTGACTTTTTATTTTTATCATGAAATATCTCGGTATATCTTGGTTCAGTTTGAGTTTGAGTAATCTCGAGTGGAATGTGGAATGGGAATGGATGGAAATAAAGGATTGGATTGGTATGGAATTTCGTTGGAATTATTATTGTTTTAGCACACCCGAAGTGGTGTGAGTGCTTATTAGTTGATTTTTAAACTTCGAGGCGAAGTTTCTGTTAAGGGGGATATACTGAAATACCCCTAAATTAATTTAAATTAATTTAGGGGATTTCTTTTATTAAACCATAAATAATACTATTAATATTAAATTATGGTATGGAATTATGAATATTAAATTATTATATGGAATTGTGAAATTTATTTAGGGGTTTTCTCCTATTTAACCCTAATTATTATACATTATTATATAGTATTATGAATTTAATAATAAGATTTATAAGTCAATAAATCTTGGGAAAATTTCTAAACACTCCAAATATATAAAGATTTTAGGAAGTGTTGGAACATTGTTTTGAAACATAAAAGTCAATATAAAATTCTAGAAACCTTAAAGCTTATTAAGCCTTGCTAGAGTGACTTTTTGAGAATGGTCAAACCAGGCCATGAAACCTATACCAATAAATAGTTATGAAAAACCATGAAGATCGATAAAAAGAACGTTAAAAACACCATCCTAGCCAAAGTTATGATAGATTGAAGTTTAGAGCCAAAATTTTGAGAAATGCTGACGTGTCAGTCAGCCAGGCATTACCACTGAACAGTCCCAGTTTTCGACAGTTTTGGCATGTCGAGGGTCGAATTTGAAACGCCTATATCTCCTGCTCTACTCCACCATTTGGTATGCCGTCTGTTTCATTCTCTTCTCCTTAATCTCATCTTTCCAACCATTACTCACACATCATCTAACTCCTTCTACAATGACGGAAAATTGATCCAAAGTTGGCTCCTCGCGATTGCGTAACCCAGAATTCCAGTTTTTCCTGAAATCGGGTAAACTTCGTTGCCATAACTTCTTCGTTTCTAAGCCAAATTTCGTGTTCTTTAGCTTGTTTTGAAGATCTATAATCCCTCTACAACTTTCGTGTTTATGACCAAGGCTGGTTCGTACTCTGTGGGAGATAAAGCTGTTCAAAGTTGCTTGTTCGATCGCGTCGGTTTTTCTGCCCAGAACTTCCTGAAACCCGCTAGGTAAACACCGATCTTGGGAGATCTGTAACTTTCTCCTAGTTCATCAAATTCAATGATTTTCCACTAACATCTAGAGTTACATGTCTAGTTTGGATTGTGATAGGTTCCATGAATCAAGTCTGTCTCAGTTGGTGCGAGTTGATTCGAGAAGGAGCATACCTGAACCGCACATAAAATATCAATTTCCAGATTTCCCGATTTGGTTTCACCCCGTTAATGCAATTCCGGTGAGTCTCCGATCAAATTGCTCCGATGTTGATGTTCGTAGTCATGTTTCCGATCAAACCCACATGCCAATTTAGTCTATTATGCATTATAATGGGAGAATTTGTCAAAATTGAATTCGAACTGAACTGTGAACCCTAACTTCGAACCCAGATTTGAAACTACTCAATTCGGCATGAAAATTGGGGAAATGGGTACCATTAGAACCGGGATTTTATTACGAATCGATAGGAACAAGAATCACTCGATTTCGTTCTGTGGTTAAGGAGAAATTGACAAAATCGTACTCGACCTCTTGCTGCTGTTCGCTGATGAACTCGACAAATATAGGCCATCCGATCGTAGGTATTAGTAATGGACGGCCGAGATTAGATCTGGGGGTTTAAGTTGATTATGTTTTATAATATTTCAGAATTTAACCCTAACTTGTTGAATTTAGTTAATGGCCTTCCCAAATGAGTTTTGACTTGAACTTTTAACCATAGATTCCTTATAAAATCTAGTTTATTATGATGTAAATTAATATGGGTTTTGAGTTTTTAAACGTAAGTTATAATTTTTTTAAGTTATGAGTATTATGGAATTATTTGGATAATTTAAAAAGATATTGTTATGAAATAAAATTTTTATAATATGTCTAAAATGTTATAGTTACTATATATTTAATTTGGGGATTTTTGGACAATTGTAAATGGGTTTAAAAATTGTGTTTATGAGTTTTTCATAAGAATAACTTATAATATATGGTTTTTAAAGTAATCAAAAATTAAAGTATAGTTGATTAATGAACTTTATAGGTTGGGGAAAATATAATAAGACTAATTAACATTTAATACAGTATGTTATAAATATTTTGGGTATTAACTTTAAGTGAAGTAAAAATTGTTACATATATTTATAATATATTTATATGAGAGAAAAAATAGAAACTTATTGAAATACCCCAAACCTTAATGTTTTAATTAATTATGTAATTATAATTTTCTAAGGCTAAATAAGTCCTTAAGATCATTGGTGAAGAAATGAAAACCAAAAAGAAGAAGAAAATGCGTAAAAGTCACAAAACGTGAAAACGCGTATTTAATTATTTTAGGAGGTATATAACCTTCATTAGGGTTATAAATATATTTTTATACCCTAATTACACATTAGAACATGTGGGAAAAATTCCGGAAGAAAACGTATCCAAACAATGCGTTAAAACGCTAACGGAGTCTTAAAGCGCGTTTTTCGAGAAAATCCGAAAACGTGACTTTAAACAGTTAAATGACCCCGTAAAAATAATAGTTGATTATGTAACAATAATTAAACATTAATGGGAGTTTAATAACCATTAAAATTAAAGAAACGAGAAAAATCCGGAAAACGGGCCCGGATTAGTGAATATTGTAAAAACCGGGAACTTGTGGGGTATAAATTGTAATAAGAGTAAACTACTCTCCCTCATTTGTAAAATAAAAGTCTGATTCCCCTCCTTCTCTACACACTCACGTATTGCCCCTCTCCCTCTCAATTAAATAAGACTCTTAAGTGACAAAAAGACAAAGGAATAAAGTAATAAAATACAAGTTTGCTTTTTGGAGTCTCTCTCCTCCATTTCTCCTTCTCCTCCATGTTTTTCTTCTTCCATTCAGAACTCTCTCTTCTTCTTGCTCTCTCCAATGGCGATTTAAACTCTCATCACCAGCTCATGCCTTCTTCTTCCATTTCTAAGCCTTAAACCAACTCAAAACGACAAAAAATTACATATTCTTGCTCACCTCATCTTGGAGCTTCTTTCCCTCTTTTCGAAATCTGAAAATATGGAATTTCATCTCCATGGCTGTAGCTCAAATTGAAGAGAAGAACACCATTTCCACTCCTTGTTGGTCTTAAGGTAAGAAAAGCTTGAAAAATCTTCTTTTCCTAGCTTTTCCTTGTGACCGATTTTTCCAGATTTTTGAACCCCATTGTTCCTCTTGTTCTAGCTCCATTCTATCTTCAAGAAGTGCTGGAGCATTGCTAGGTAGATGCCAAAGTGCTTCATTTAAAGTGAGAAGGTAATTTCCTTCTTTTGTGCTTTAAAACACTCCCTTGTGTTCTAGGGTTAATCCCAAGATTTTAGATGTTGTTTAGTGATTATTGTTGTTCCTTGGGCATCGGTATTTAGTTGGCAAATGAATTCCATCATGACCGGTTGCAATCCAAGAACAAGGAGGAGGAGTGAGAAGGGAACATTTGTGAATTTAAGGTAAATAAACTACCCTAATGTTTACCCTTAATTGCTTTTAAATTTTGGATTGGGTAACTTAAAATAAATGAATCAAAAATGGTGTTGAAAATGTGTTTAGTGAATGTAAGAGGGAATTCTGTGATGATGTTTAGTGTTTGGTGCAATGTTAAGTTGTGTTTTGATTTTAAGGGCCTAAGAGCCAAACATTTGAGTTAATGCACTATGTGGTGATTGATGGAGCTTTGGTGAATTTTTGTGCTGTTATAACCCATTAAGGGTTTGGCTAGTTGGTTTGTAAATGTCTTTGGGATTAGGTGATGAATTTGGATAAGTTAGGTTTGTAACGAAGTTATGGCGAAATTTTGGTAGAAAATGGGTGTTTTTGACTCTTTGATTTGGTGATGTTTTCGGTTGATTTTAATGGGTGTATGATGCGTTAAAACCCGTGGAAATGTGTTTTCGATGGGCTATTTTGCTACTATAAGTTATGTTTTGTGGGGGATTTATGGCTTGGTTCGAGTTGTTTTCCGTAATGGATTTTGCAGTTTTCGGTATGTCCTAACATGTGTCCGAACATTGAAGTTCGGACATCATACGACGGAAAATTTTCAGAACTCTCGACTTATGTCCGAACATGCAAGGTCGGACGCATGTTCGGACCAACCTTTGTTTTTGCATAACTTTTTCGTTTGAACTCCGTTTTGAGTGCCGTTTGCGGCGTTGGATTCCTCTTTTCAAGTACTATCTGTTTTGACATGTTTTTGGCATATGTTTAGGTATATTTTTATTTGAAAATGACCAATAATCTTTTGAACTCCATTTTATTTTGCTCTATAAGTGTGCTTGAGCCTTCTAATGATGGGGGATTGGATGGTAATGGTTTTGGATGATGTTAGGCCTTGTTTTGGTGACATGCAAAGGCCTTAAGATGTGTAAACAAGTGTTAGGTTTGATGTGAGAGTTGTGAACTTAAGATCACAAGAGTAAAATTAAGTATAACAGGGTAACGGGGTTAACCATGAGCGCATTAGTCGTTAAATAATTATGTTACCCCGATGTTAATGGAGATAGTTATAATGTTACCAGTTGTTCAAAGATTTTCAAGGAACATGTGATGGCACATTAGAGTGCACCTTCGGTGACAGGTATGGTTTTCTTGCAACCTGTGTCCTACCGGATTACACCGGCTTGTATGCCAATGTGTTTTTCTGTGTGTTTGCCACCTTGCAAGATAAAGCATGAAATGAGTTTATAGTAATTCATTATTGTGGCGTAATCAATTCCGATACCGCTTAACCTTAATTATGTGTTAAATAATAGTTAACCGACCTTAGGTTCACATAAGAGATCGGTATTCGGTATAAACGTCCCAACCCACGGGAACGTTCTAACTACGGCTATCCGTGCGTTATTGTATGTTGTGACAATGCTGATGTATGTGACTTGTTTAATGTGTTGTTGATGTTGGATACTGTTATCCGTGTTGTTGAAATGGGATATGATTTCCCTTAGGTGTCTAACCGAGTTAGTAACACTATGTGATGTATGTATGTGATAAGTTCCATAAGGGGACCTCTAACTAATAAGTATATGTTATGTATGGAGAGGAATCCGGGTATCCCGGTCGCGCGTATTGTTTGGGAGTTAATATATATATGTGAATTAACTCCCATCCTGTTATGTTAGGGTTGTTTTCCTTCATTGGATTTCGACCTCCCACTAGCTTAGCCAAAGCTTACCTACCCGACCTCCACATCGGGCTAGGAGGGAAATTATGTATAATGTTGGTAGGGTGTTGAAGCCTAAGTTCGCTTCGACTCCCTCTTGTTATGTTACGGTTGTTTTCCTCCTTGAATTACAACCACCCACAAGCTTAACCAAGGCTTACCTACCTCATCACTATTGGAGCTAGGGGAAATTGTGTATGTTGTGTACGGTCCTATATGAGGCCGCCACTCAAGTAAAGAAAATGTATGTATGTTGTGCTCGGGCCTATATCACCCCGGCACTCCCTAAATGAAGTTCATGTACTCTAAGAAGAGTGAAATTAAGTTGTGTATGTCATAAAGTGAAGTGTGTTGTTATGTTGAGTGTGCTAACCTTGTGTCTGTATTCTATTAATGGATGTTTGCCTATAAGCATGATATGTGTGTGAGTTTGTGCATGTTTGAAATAAATCAACCGCATGCTAAGACGACAAATAGTTGTGTGGCCCGGTAGCATGCGGGCTGCGGGATTACCATACCAGCAAAGGTGCTGACCCCCTTTGGGGGCTCCCATACTTTTCAGGTACAAGGAACTGGAAGCCGTTCGAGAGTAGGACGGGGTAGTGTTCGTATGTGGTAGTCATGAGAATTGTGGATGTATTATAGGTGTAGTAAGACCGAAAATGTATCGGCGTTAGTTGGTAATTACTCGGTACAGCTGTAATGTAAGTGTATAATGATTGTTGGACATGGAACGGGATTTATGTGTAGTTGCTCGGGAGTTTAGTCCATCAGACCGGTACAATGTATGTATGTTAGCCTTGTTAGCCACGTAGGTGGCTAACGGCGTGTAACACCAAGGAGTTTAAGTTATGTTGTGAGTTGTGATTTCCGCTGCAAGGTGTTGTTAAGTGTATTGTTAGTAGTTGGGGTGTTACAAAAAGTGGTATCAGAGCGAAGTATCGCTCTGATGACTGAAATACCGAGCTTAGGAAGTACCGAGTTAAGAGTTTAGTACTTTGGGTTAAGGGTTGAGTGATAGCGTGAGAAGTACGCTAGTTAGGGAACACCAGTGTGTACTGGATACCTACAGTATCCATCCCGCCCTCCACAAACCCTATTATATAACTTGGAAAGAACGCCAGAGAGATGGAAGTCCTCTCTTACTCGGGAATACCCGATCTGGCTGTTATTGAATGTCCTTATAAGTTCGGGGAACCTGTCATACGGTCAAGCCCGAAAGGTGTGGATCCCGAAGACGGTCTCCATTTTAACAATGTCTGCCGTATGGAATAGCGAAAAGTGAAGGATCTTATGCATAAGAAAATGGAATTTCCAGCACCCTGGGTCGACATGCGAAGCAGTCGAGGACAACCAGCTTACAAGCACTAAGCGTGCAAACGTGGAGAAGTGAAATAGTAGAAACCCGAGACGAGTGTCTACGGGACTACAATGTTGACTAACACACCAACGGTACACCAACCGAGCAAAGAACTACGACGTAGTACGAGGAGGATACGATACTAAGTAAAAAGGGGTCTCCCAGAATGGGAAACACCCTAGTTAATGGTTATCAGGTGAAGACAGAGAGAACTACCCAAGGAATTGTTGTTAAGACGGTAAGATCAAGCAAGGGCCAGCAAGGCCACGGATGTTAGAGCGGGTCAAAGCAGTACCGCAACCGATGTGAATTGAACAGTAGCCGGTCAGCATGGCGCACTTGCCAAGGCAAGTGCTGCTACAACAAGGCTGACGGCAAATTATTGGCAACTATAAAGTACTTAGTAAAGTACCATGAAGTAAAGTGAGATCATCATAACTGTGGAAAGGCTTAGCAGCCTGACCTCTGTAATTGGAAATATACCAGTCAGCAAGAAGCTAGACTTGGTTAAGGCGAGAAAGTGTTGTGAAACCACGAGAATTTTCTTTCAAACTTAAATTCATTTTCAAAACCTTTTTCAAAACCAAATTTTCTTTCAAACCCAATCTATTTTAAATTCTTCTTCTTTTAAAACCAGACCAGAAGACCTACACCGGCCTCAGTGCCACATGGTAGGTAAGTTATACCCAGTTACTTTTAAACAACCGGATGGAAACCGGTAAACCCAGGGGTAACAACCCGAGGGAATGGAGTGAGTTCATAATAATACAACAGTGGATACACTTCCCTTGATTAAGTTCGGGAGCATGGAATGCATATTATCATAGGATAATATAAGAGGAGTTGACAACAGAATACTTCACCTAGGCGTGTGACGGACACTACGAGTATACCAACTGTAATGTGGGACGACCGCACTCCGATAGGAGCTTGTGGGCCTGACAGACCTACTTATGGGTTAGTCAGGTAAGTAGCAATGTATCAGTAGGATACCCCACGTATGTATACGAGTGGAGTCTAGAACACGGGAAGTAGTCGACTCCATACTACGGTCCGAAGTAAAAGTCAAGCAAGAGCAATGGATTACATCGAATCGTTGAAATAAAGGAACCCAGTTAAGTTAAGGAAGACTAAAGGAATTAGTAAGTGTATTTTAAGGAAATGTTTAAGGGTGAACAAGTGCGAAGGGCACTGATTAGCAAGTAAGGACATGGAATATGTCATAAGGAACCTGAAGGACGAACATATAGCTGGAGTAAGTACCCAGCCTAAATATGGCGAGGCAGATGCCTACTATGATACGTTAATGTGCAATGATCGGGATGAGACTCCCGAAGTGATCACTTGAACTAAGGGAATATCAATCTCACTGGAAATGACATTTAACCCAGCCAAGAACGCAGGGCGATGTAGCTAATGAAACGTACTCATAAGTGCGAGCCGGATATAATGGCATGACCTAGTAACACCCAGGAACTATCCTTAAAAGGGTGTTTGGGTCAACAATGGTTGAACGAATAACGTGGCAGAAATGCAAGGGTTGAAACTAACACCTGGATTAAGCATAAGTTGTCAGGAAGAAGTCTGACATCCTTGAAGGAGCATCCCATGAAAGGAACGACGACCTTGTCATGGAGCCCAATACAACCTATAAACCGTGTAATATGTACGGAGAAGTAAATATGCGTGAACAGCCTACAATGAGCAGAGCTCGAGGCAATAGAGCTTATAAGCCACAAGTAAAATGTGTTAAGTAAATTCTATTGATTACGGAAGTTTATGTTATATAGGTAAGTAAGCGGATAACGAACCACTGCTTCAAGAGTGGGGATACCTCGTGATATGTGAGACCGCAACAGCGGTAGTTATGTGAACCAAGTTTGAGAGATATGTTAGGAACGGACTATGAGGTTGTTACCTAAGAGTAATTGAATGAGTATTATACGCATAGAAGCGTTTATACCAGTGGTGGAGACCACAAAGGCAATAAGTCAAATAGCAACCACCATAGGCGTGGGATGCTAAATGTGTAATGAACAACGCTCAAGGAGCACAAAGACTCGAATAATAGCGTATTTAGCAACCAGCCAAATAAATGGCGAAACACAGTGGAATGGTGGAAGCTAATATAATGACGGATGCAGTGTAAGCTAATGTTATACAATGAGTGAAAGCACGGACCGCAGCAAGCGACCGTTGCATAAGTATTGTTAAATAATAATGTGGCAATAAGACCAGTTATGAGTGAAACTCAATGGACACACAAGTAAGTGATGAAACGCAGACTGGACAATGATCCAATAGTTAGTACTATGTGATAAAGAACTCAGTGTGAATTCCTATTGCAATCGCATAAGAGACTTACTGTCAAGAGTTTACGCCTCTGCACTCTGTATGACTGAGTGTTTTGGTATTGCGCTTGCGCGGTAATGATCGAGTGAGATAGCTAGGAAGTTGGGAAATGTTAAAGGTGATAGAGAATAAGACTTATGGTGTAATAAAACCGATGCATAAGACAAGCACGGTCGTACCAATCAAGGGTACTCAGTTGGCATAAGTGACCACAGTAACACGATTATTAAACATCGGTATGGAATACCTCAAGTGTTGGGAATAACCAACAGAGTACTACATAACAGGTAGTAGCTCAACCATAACCGACAGTAAGTCGGAAGAAATCAAGTAAGTCATTGTGAAATACAGTAAATTATCATGGAAATGAATAGGAAGTTTGTAACTCACCGAATTCGCTCATGGTAAGTGATACCACGCGTCGTTGAGAACCCGTTATTACCAAGATAAAGGTGATAATCAGGAATGTACAATACAGTAAGGATAATGTAAGGGGCAAATTAAGCTCTAAAGTTATTAGAGTTGCGCAGGAAAGTAGCGAGCCAGCAACTCAAGTGTTAAATGTGTGTAGTGAACATGAGTGAATGGCAAACTAATGATGCCAAAAAGCCTCACAGGCCAGAATCGAAACTAGTTAAGAGTTAAAATAAACTCCAGTGAGAATTCTTGGTTATGGACTAAACCGCCAATATGGCTAAGATCCTCAAACCAGAACACATGGTGTAATAAACCGCGTGGAGATAAAACACTTCACGACGGTAGACCGTTATAAACCAGTGATTAAGTGATTGATTACGTGGGCGTAATCCCTTTTAAGGGGGGTAGAGCGCAGAACCACTTAGTGTCTATTATCGTACAAGTGTACGTGAATTATGTTGTGCATAGCACAAAATGATTTGTTTTGATGATTGGTGCGTGTGTTACATAAACATACGCATTCATTAATGGTTTAATTATGGTAATTGCGCACTGAAGATGCGAATACCATTGTGATAAGTGTGTTATTTTGTTAAGAGATGTGTGAAAGTATATGTATAAGGGAGTAGAAAACTCCCGGGGAACTAAACCCCGACTATGTATGTTCATATGATACCAAAAGTAATATTGTGTATTATATTTTGATAAAAAATATATATGGGCATATGTATATATACAGTATTGTGATTTATGAAGAGGTATGACACCAATGTAGAACCTAGTGAGAATTAAATTCCCTAGGTAACTTGATTTAAAATAAATCTGGAAGATGATTGATAGACGGAGTTCTATCCCTTGGAGATGTATGATTATGACTAGAAGGATTAAAGATAGAAAATGGTACATGTTTGAATTAGCTGTTGTTTGAAATTGAAGTGGGAGGTGAAACTTGATTATCATGAGATCAAGGGAAGCCGAACACGAATTGGGGTGGAGAGATAGTTCAACACTGATGCTGATCACATCAGGGTTGGGTGATTCTCGAAACTCCCTATAAGTGGTCACAAATAATCACATCAAGAATAAGATGCGGTTAGCAATAAATGGGACTTGGAGTTGTATTAAGTTTTCAAAGGAATTTTAAATTGGGTCTCAAATTTTTCAATTGGTATTTTCAAGACTTCAATAAATATTTTTAAGATCCTTAAGTGGTATTTTCAAAGGAAGGACTACCTTTATGTGACCTCGTAGAGGATTTTCAACTTGTATCCTTCCAATAAAGGATTTCATTATACTCAACTCATAGAGGGTATTTTCCTACTACTTGCTCACGAGTGAGGACGTAAGAGCTTTTGTCTTCGGGACCGGTGACATGAGAAGTATATTTTAAAGATGTATGCAATTGTTTTGATCTCCCAAAGGAACGGGGACCAGAGTGTCCATCGCGACCGGTTCTGCGGGATCACAGTGTATATGTACTCAACATGGGTCTCGAACCCATGAAGAGATGGAAAAGGAATTTCTGGTTGATATACATGCTATGACATGTTGTGTGGTATGTGTAGTAATTATTATTTTGGACCTTAGGTCCTAATGTGATTGAATTCCGGAAGTGTTATGTTGTCAAGACCTATGTGTCTAAAGGATGTTGTGTTATCAAGACCTAAGAGTCTAAATGTTGTTATGTTACCCAGACCTAAGAGTCTAAGGGTTGTTATGTATGTACAGTTGTTAAGGTACCCGGACCATTAAGTCTGAGGATACTATGTAAGTATGTTATGTCATGTTATGTATGTATGGATGTGTTACCCGGGCCGTTAAGTCCAAGGTTGTGATGTAAAATATGTTTGTTATGGAAGTGTTATGTTGCAAGTAATCCCCGTATTCTAACCAATGATGTGTGGGAAGTGTGAACTTCGAGGACGAAGTTCTTTTAAGGGGGGTAGATTGAAATACCCCAAACCTTAATGTGTTAATTAATTATGTAATTATAATTTTCTAAGGCTAAATAAGTCCTTAAGATCATTGGTGAAGAAATGAAAACCAAAAAGAAGAATAAAATGCGTAAAAGTCACAAAACGTGAAAACGCGTATTTAATTATTTTAGGAGGTATATAACCTTCATTAGGGTTATAAATATATTTTTACCCTAATTACACATTAAGAACATGTGGGAAAAATTCCGGAAGAAAACGTATCCAACAATGCGTTAAAACGCTAACGGAGTCTTAAAGCGCGTTTTTCGAGAAAATCCGAAAACGTGACTTTAAACAGTTAAATGACCCCGTAAAAAATAGTTGATTATGTAACAATAATTAAACATTAATGGGAGTTTAATAACCATTAAAATTAAAGAAACGAGAAAAATCCGGAAAACGGGCCCGGATTAGTGAATATTGTAAAAACCGGGAACTTGTGGGGTATAAATTGTAATAAGAGTAAACTACTCTCCCTCATTTGTAAAATAAAAGTCTGATTCCCCTCCTTCTCTACACACTCACGTATTGCCCCTCTCCCTCTCAATTAAATAAGACTCTTAAGTGACAAAAAGACAAAGGAATAAATAATAAAATACAAGTTTGCTTTTTGGAGTCTCTCTCCTCCATTTCTCCTTCTCCCCACTTTTTCTTCTTCCATTCAGAACTCTCTCTTCTTCTTGCTCTCTCCAATGGCGATTTAAACTCTCATCACCAGCTCATGCCTTCTTCTTCCATTTCTAAGCCTTAAACCAACTCAAAACGACAAAAAATTACATATTCTTGCTCACCTCATCTTGGAGCTTCTTTCCCTCTTTTCGAAATCTGAAAATATGGAATTTCATCTCCATGGCTGTAGCTCAAATTGAAGAGAAGAACACCATTTCCACTCCTTGTTGGTCTTAAGGTAAGAAAAGCTTGAAAAATCTTCTTTTCCTAGCTTTTCCTTGTGACCGATTTTTCCAGATTTTTGAACCCCATTGTTCCTCTTGTTCTAGCTCCATTCTATCTTCAAGAAGTGCTGGAGCATTGCTAGGTAGATAGCCAAAGTGCTTCATTTAAAGTGAGAAGGTAATTTCCTTCTTTTGTGCTTTAAAACACTCCCTTGTGTTCTAGGGTTAATCCCAAGATTTTAGATGTTGTTTAGTGATTATTGTTGTTCCTTGGGCATCGGTATTTAGTTGGCAAATGAATTCCATCATGACCGGTTGCAATCCAAGAACAAGGAGGAGGAGTGAGAAGGGAACATTTGTGAATTTAAGGTAAATAAACTACCCTAATGTTTACCCTTAATTGCTTTTAAATTTTGGATTGGGTAACTTAAAATAAATGAATCAAAAATGGTGTTGAAAATGTGTTTAGTGAATGTAAGAGGGAATTCTGTGATGATGTTTAGTGTTTGGTGCAATGTTAAGTTGTGTTTTGATTTTAAGGGCCTAAGAGCCAAACATTTGAGTTAATGCACTATGTGGTGATTGATGGAGCTTTGGTGAATTTTGTGTGCTGTTATAACCCATTAAGGGTTTGGCTAGTTGGTTTGTAAATGTCTTTGGGATTAGGTGATGAATTTGGATAAGTTAGGTTTGTAACGAAGTTATGGCGAAATTTTGGTAGAAAATGGGTGTTTTTGACTCTTTGATTTGGTGATGTTTTCGGTTGATTTTAATGGGTGTATGATGCGTTAAAACCCCGTGGAAATGTGTTTTCGATGGGCTATTTTGCTACTATAAGTTATGTATGTTTTGTGGGGGATTTATGGCTTGGTTCGAGTTGTTTTCCGTAATGGATTTTGCAGTTTTCGGTATGTCCTAACATGTGTCCGAACATTGAAGTTCGGACATCATACGACGAAAATTTTCAGAACTCTCGACTTATGTCCGAACATGCAAGGTCGGACGCATGTTCGGACCAACCTTTGTTTTTGCATAACTTTTTCGTTTGAACTCCGTTTTGAGTGCCGTTTGCGGCGTTGGATTCCTCTTTTCAAGTACTATCTGTTTTGACATGTTTTTGGCATATGTTTAGGTATATTTTTATTTGAAAATGACCAATAATCTTTTGAACTCCATTTTTTTTTGCTCTATAAGTGTGCTTGAGCCTTCTAATGATGGGGGATTGGATGGTAATGGTTTTGGATGATGTTAGGCCTTGTTTTGGTGACATGCAAAGGCCTTAAGATGTGTAAACAAGTGTTAGGTTTGATGTGAGAGTTGTGAACTTAAGATCACAAGAGTAAAATTAAGTATAACAGGGTAACGGGGTTAACCATGAGCGCATTAGTCGTTAAATAATTATGTTACCCCGATGTTAATGGAGATAGTTATAATGTTACCAGTTGTTCAAAGATTTTCAAGGAACATGTGATGGCACATTAGAGTGCACCTTCGGTGACAGGTATGGTTTTCTTGCAACCTGTGTCCTACCGGATTACACCGGCTTGTATGCCAATGTGTTTTTCTGTGTGTTTGCCACCTTGCAAGATAAAGCATGAAATGAGTTTATAGTAATTCATTATTGTGGCGTAATCAATTCCGATACCGCTTAACCTTAATTATGTGTTAAATAATAGTTAACCGACCTTAGGTTCACATAAGAGATCGGTATTCGGTATAAACGTCCCAACCCACGGGAACGTTCTAACTACGGCTATCCGTGCGTTATTGTATGTTGTGACAATGCGTGATGTATGTGACTTGTTTAATGTGTTGTTGATGTTGGATACTGTTATCCGTGTTGTTGAAATGGGATATGATTTCCCTTAGGTGTCTAACCGAGTTAGTAACACTATGTGATGTATGTATGTGATAAGTTCCATAAGGGGACCTCTAACTAATAAGTATATGTTATGTATGGAGAGGAATCCGGGTATCCCGGTCGCGCGTATTGTTTGGGAGTTAATATATATATGTGAATTAACTCCCATCCTGTTATGTTAGGGTTGTTTTCCTTCATTGGATTTCGACCTCCCACTAGCTTAGCCAAAGCTTACCTACCCGACCTCCACATCGGGCTAGGAGGGAAATTATGTATAATGTTGGTAGGGTGTTGAAGCCTAAGTTCGCTTCGACTCCCTCTTGTTATGTTACGGTTGTTCTTCCTCCTTGAATTACAACCACCCACAAGCTTAACCAAGGCTTACCTACCTCATCACTATTGGAGCTAGGGGAAATTGTGTATGTTGTGTACGGTCCTATATGAGGCCGCCACTCAAGTAAAGAAAATGTATGTATGTTGTGCTCGGGCCTATATCACCCCGGCACTCCCTAAATGAAGTTCATGTACTCTAAGAAGAGTGAAATTAAGTTGTGTATGTCATAAAGTGAAGTGTGTTGTTATGTTGAGTGTGCTAACCTTGTGTTTATTCTATTAATGGATGTTTGCCTATAAGCATGATATGTGTGTGAGTTTGTGCATGTTTGAAATAAATCAACCGCATGCTAAGACGACAAATAGTTGTGTGTGGCCCGGTAGCATGCGGGCTGCGGGATTACCATACCAGCAAGGTGCTGACCCCCTTTGGGGGCTCCCATACTTTTCAGGTACAAGGAACTGGAAGCCGTTCGAGAGTAGGACGGGGTAGTGTTCGTATGTGGTAGTCATGAGAATTGTGGATGTATTATAGGTGTAGTAAGACCGAAAATGTATCGGCGTTAGTTGGTAATTACTCGGTACAGCTGTAATGTAAGTGTATAATGATTGTTGGACATGGAACGGGATTTATGTGTAGTTGCTCGGGAGTTTAGTCCATCAGACCGGTACAATGTATGTATGTTAGCCTTGTTAGCCACGTAGGTGGCTAACGGCGTGTAACACCAAGGAGTTTAAGTTATGTTGTGAGTTGTGATTTCCGCTGCAAGGTGTTGTTAAGTGTATTGTTAGTAGTTGGGGTGTTACACTTATATTAAATCAAGGAATTTAACTAAATGTAACACCCATCCAAGCCTATCGTGGTTATCGCAATCTGAACACTTAATCGAATACGTCGCAGCGAAAATAAACACACTTGGACCTTGCCCGGTCGATCGTTAGAATATACCGGCTTAACATTTACAATACTTAACCAAAATACTTATCCAACTCAAACACCAACATTCACAATCCCACAACCAACCGAGTACTAGTATCTCAAACGTAATCTCAAACTTACAAAGTTTTAATATAAGCAGTCGGGTGCACAGGCGCACCCGCTCAAAATAAATGTCCCAACCTAAGTCTAACCGCTCCTACTCTCGTAGTGCGTCCTCATGGGCCTCTTACCTGCAAGTGTAAAAATAGCCCCCGAGGGGGTCAGCACGAATGCTGGTTCACCCTCTCATGGCCCCCAGCTAACGGGCTACGACGACTAATTGTCGATAGCATGGAAATTGATTACATACACAAGCATAATATGAAGTGCAATAACAATAACCACAGATGAACATGTATAGTTCACAAACAATGAACGACTCAACGTTCCCTTATCAGTGGTAGTAACCCCTTCCTTAGTCCTCATTTCCTTAATCTCAGTTCCTTACCTTACCTTAATCTTAATCTCAATCTCAATCTTAATCTCAGTATACAAACCTTTCCTGGAAGGGATTGGTGTAGCTTAATTCGAACCTGGGATTTAGGTGATCCCACCGCACCATCTTAATGCCACCTACTCTGGACGGGAGTCCAGCGTAGCTGAGCCGGCAACCGGCCCTAGGCTACAAGTCCAAGACATCCTTAGCGGAGGGCGGATCTGATTCAGATACCGTCCCCCTTTTTCCTTAGCATGCATGACCGGAATCGGTCCCGTGTTCCTCACTCAATTCCAGTTAGTAGACATCTTAAACACCATGTGCTAGCTAAGCCTTAACGGGCATTAACCAAACACCATCAAACTTAACTCTTATTCTTAACTCAGTAAGTACTAACTTGGTTAGTAACAATCTAAATCTCGCGGGTTAGTGTAAATATAACACAATCACAACGAGAACAATATAACCGGTTGCATGCTTTATCTGTTTTAGTCATAGCAATTAAACAGATAGCACACAAGCCGAGGGACACCTCGTTAGCAAGCAGGTCACAAGAAGGACTGTACCGTTCACCGTCGATCGTTGTTTGACTAATCTTCTTCGGGGTCCCAATTCACAAACCTAAAACATTCATTCATTTTTAGGTCATTAGTTATTTGCACTTACTTAACTTACTTAGTCTCTAAAGATTCCCATTTAGCAACCTCTCAAGTCTTTGCCACTTAGCTTACAAACTTAACTTTAAACATTAAAACTTATACTTATCTTAACTTAATTCCTTAATTCTTAGGTCTCAATCATTACTACCCTACCAAGGTATACCTCATTACCCATTACCATTCTTAGAATTTGAAATTTTTTTTTTTTTTTTTTTGGCCCGACCGGACTTCCGACCACCTTACCTAAGGTCGGTCCATTCCAGAACACTTCTCCGTCTGAAAATTCTACCCCGACCGGACTTACAAGTCCCGTCCCTATGTCCGGTCGATTCCAGAGACTTCTTACCGTACAAATTCAAGCCCCGACCGACCTTGCAAGTCCGGTCCCAAGGTCGGTCCATTCCCGAGAGTTTCCTCCCGTGGAATTTAAGCCCGACCGACTTGACAAGTCCGGTCCCATGTCCGGTCTATTCCAGAAACTAATTCCCTCACAAAACACAAGCCCGACCGGACTTGTAAGTCCGGTCCCCAAGTCCGGTCGTTCCAGAAACATTTTCCGGTAGTGTAACAGAGCCCGACCGACCTTGCAAGTCCGGTCCCTAAGGTCGGTCGGCTCTAGAAACTTGTTTCTAAATTCTCTTTCAACTCCAAACTTCTCCTCATATATTCTAATATGTTATAACCTCATTTGGGCACCTCAAATACACCTTAAGCCCTCCTTTAAAATACCTTAAATCATCCACCAAGATCCACCTTAGTCATTATGCATTTTCCTTGTAATAATGCTAACACTTGTAATGCTTTCCTCTAGGTTTCTAGGTGGTGGTTCATACCTAGTGTAACCACTATGCCAAATGTTTTCTTCACCACTATAACATCATCTCCCAAGCATCTCTCACTATCTTAAACTCTTTTAAGCATTTACTTGAAGTTCCTTAACAAGTTTAAACTTCCATCATCATCACATTATTTCCTTCCTAGTTGTGCACCACATTTGCCTAAGTCCTAAATACTCAAATACATTCTCTTGATTCCTAAATCTTCCATGGTGATACCTAAGTCATTAAAGTCATTAAAACACCTTAACTTCACCTTTTTCATCAAGACAACCTATGAACATTCTAGTACTTCCTTAGTCATTAAATCCCCTTAGGATATCTTAAACACTTAACTCTCCTTTAAATTTTGCCATGGGTTCTCTAGTATATATACTTCCTAACACATGGTTTTTTCCATCCAACAACCAATACCACACAAATTCTCTCACAGACAACACTTACACAACCATTTACACCAAACCAACACCACATCATCATATATGCTTAAACTTAAAGTGCTTGGCACTTAGGCCCTTAAATACAATAATCTTACCACTGAATTTCCACCTATATATGCCTTCAACCTGCGAATACACTCAACAGGCTCCATTGAAATAAAATGCTTCTTGTGCTTCACCTTTATATTCCTAAACTATCTCTTTTCTCTCATTTGCTCCTTAGTCACATTCACAACAAGTCATTGGTTTCTCCTAGGTTTTTATAGCACTTCCCAATATAAACTCTACACTAACTCATCATATACCTACATCTCATTCCCTAAACAACAAAACACCTTAAGGAAAGTAATTTAACCTTGTTTTCTCACAAGCTTAAAAGCTTTTCTCTCCTTAGTTTTTCTTTGTTCACTCTCGGTCACCAATGTGATTCTTCCTTGCCAATGTTCTACCAATATCCAATGACTCCAATGAGTACTAGATAACACATTAACCCTAAGGAACAAACCCTGGGTTAAAACATATATGTTTTAAGGTATTAATGTGATTGTTTTAACCTTGGTTTCTCAAGACAACCTTGGATGTGAAGCAGAAGGACCTCCTCTCTCTCCTTGAAGAGTAGAAACAAGCTCGAACAAGGCATAAACATGGAGTCCCATGAGTATATATTTTCGGACATGTGAAGAAAATGGTGGAAACCTAGATTTTCTTACACTTTCTTTACCTTAAGAGAATGGAGATGCCAAGGAGTCTCCAAACTTGAATTTCCTCTAATGGTGGTTTGACTTGGCACCAAATGAGCTCTTGAAGTTTTGAAAAGATAGAAAGGAGGACTTGAGCTAACTAAGAAGAATATGTATTTTGTTTTGGATTTGGAGCTTAAATGAGCAAGTGTGTGCGAGAAGAGAATGGAGCTTTCATGAGTTAGCTCTACGTGAATGGAGAAGAGAAAGAGAGCAAGAAATCGTGGGAAACAAGGGAGAATGAAGAAGTGAGGAGAAGAGGTAGGTAAAATGTGATATTTATCTTAAAAGTGAATAGTGTTTTGACTTTATAACTTACTTATTTTGCTTTCTCTTTACTTAGCTAGATAAGTGTGGTGAGTCACACTTAAAAAACTGGCCCCCTTTAATGAATGAGGGTAATTAGTCTTTGTTGACCAAATGTCTCACTTAATAGACTTATGTTTATAAACTAGCTTAATTAATTCACTATTCACCAAAAACAAGGCACATTGTTGTGAAATTTTTGATTTCCCATGATATAGACCTCCAAATGTGATATATAGTACACATATTAATTAAAGAGTAATGATGGCATTTAGCCATTCAAACTCATTAACAAGACAATTTTTCAAAAACGTGCTTAAGACTCCTTAAAGCACATTTTGTTGTTTAACTTGTTTTCAAGCTGGTTTCTTTGGTAATTGACTTAAAATGACCATTAGGATATTACTAGGTCTTAGGACAATATTTGGGGTACTCTCCCATGTCTCTCCAAGCTTAGAGCACATTTTTGTCAAAACTGCTCTTTTGGTGTTTTCCTTATATTTTCTTTGATTAGAAATGTTTCTTAATGTTTCTAAGGCATTATTTAGCTCCTTAATCTTAGTTTATCATTTGAACACCATATCTAAATTCGGGGTATTTCAATCTACCCCCCTTAAAAGAACTTTGTCCTCAAAGTTCAGACATTGTGCTTAAACCATTCACGGTCACATTTCTCTTAATCTTAATACCACATTTAGATTCACATTCATACATCTCAAGACTCAAAGTCAATCTCAAATACATACATAAGTATTACATAAACTCAAACTTACACCGAAGTGTAGCAACTTACACAATTCACATCTTAAACAACCAAAAAAACGACAAACATGATCGTTTCCTAACTCAAAAGCGAGGAAGCTCTACCCCCCTTAAAAAGGGGTACGCCCCGTACCCTATACAGACGATCTAGTCGTAAATAAATAAGGGTACTTCGCCCTCATCTTATCCTCTAATTCCCACGTGGCCTCTTCGACATCCTGGTTAGACCAAGAACCCTTCAACCAGTCGCACTGACTGTGGCGAGTGTCCTAGTCTTACTGTCCAAGATTCTCTGAGGAGTCTCCCACGGAATCTCATGTTTGGTTCTAAAGTCAACCTCTCAGGTTCTAACACATGGGAGGGTGGTGCATGTATTTCTTCAGCTGTGAAACATTGAAAACATCATGCACTTTACCAGCTCAGCAGGTAATTCAACCTGTAAGCAACCGGGCCCACCCGCTCCGTAATCTCATAAGGACCAACAAATTTGGGGCTTAGTTTGCCCTTCTGCCCAAACCTGAATACACCCTTCATCGGTGATACTCGCAGAATACCCGGTCGCCCACTGCGAACTCCAGGTCCCGTCGTCGAACATCAGCATACGACTTCTGCCTATCTGAGCAGCTTTCATGTTCTCCCGGATTTGCTGAACTTCAGCCTTAACTTGTTCTAAGTACTCTGGTCCCTATAATGACCGTCTCACTCGACTCATCCAGCAGAGCGGTGTACGACATGGTCTACCGTACATCGCTTGAAAAGGTGCCATCTTGATCGAAGCGTGAAGCTGTTGTTGTATGAAAACTCGATCAGAGCAATCTGTAACCAACTGCCCTGGAAGTCTAAGGCACATGCTCTCCAGCATGTCCTCGAGTGTTGAATAGTACAGCAGTCTGACCATCTGTCTGAGGATGGAAACGCAGTACCAGTTTTGAGTTCTGTACCCAACGCTTCTCTGGTAGCTCTCCAGAGACCTCGAAAGGAATCGGTATCTCTACTGACACTATGGTCTTTGGAGCGTGATGCCTCATGATTTCTTCTCAAATAATCAGCTAATGGGTCAACCTTCACAGTATCCTTCATCGGTATGAATCGGGCTACTTTGGTAAGGCGATCCACCACCACCCATATCATGTTGAACCTCCCCTAGCAGGTGGAAGCCCAACTACGAAGTCCATGGAGATATCATGGAACTTCCACTCCGGAACTGGCATCGACTGTACCATTCCGCCCGGTCGTCGGTGCTCGAATTTCACCTTCTGGCATGTGAGACACCCTCAAGACGAACTCGGTAACATCTGTCTTCATCCCCGACCACCAGAAGTATCTCTTCATGTCTTTATACATTTTAAGCTCCCGGATGGATGGAAACTGAAGAACAGTGTGATTCTCTAAGTATACGGTCTTTCAGATCCGTGTTACCTCGTGGTATGCATAATCGCCCTTAAGTCTGATCAGATCATCATCATGAAGTCTGAAGTCGTATTTTGACTCTCAAAGGTACCATCTGTCAGCTTCTGTCTGACCTCTCTCATATACTCATCAGTCCTCTGAGCCTCTCGCACCTCATCAACCAAGCTGGAGAAAGAAACTAGCGAATGGAGTGAGTGTGCTCGACGGCTCAGGGCATCTGCTACAACATTGGCCTTCCCTTCTTTGTATTAGAGGTCAATGTCATAGTCTTTTAGAAACTCTAACCATCTCCTCTGTCGAAGATTTAACTCCTTCTGAGCGAATATGTATTTCAAACTTTTATGATCGGTGTAGATTGTGACACTAACCCCGTATAAGTAGTGACGCCATATCTTCAGAGCAAGACTACAGCTCCCAGCTCTAAATCATGTGTGTGGGTAGTTCCTCCTCATGTTTCTTCCAACTGGCGTGAGGCATATGCCACCACCTTGCCATGTTTGCATGAGCACGCAACCCAGCCCTCTACCGGATGCATCACAATAAACCTCAAAAGCCCTCTGTACCGTCTGGAATGGTCAGTACCGGTGCAGTGGTCAGTGAGTCCTTCAAGCGCTGAAATGATCTCTCACATCATCTGTCCACAGAAATGGTGCATCTTTCTTCATCAGACTGGTCATCGGCTTCGCGACCTTGCTGAAATCTCTAAAACCCTCCTGTAGTAACCTGCCAGACCGAGAAAGCTCCGGATATCGGTAACAGTCTTCGGCCTTGGCCAGGTACGTACGGCATCAATCTTTGCTGATCCACTGCGATCCCAGCATCTGAGATGACATGACCTAGGAAAGAGACCTGTCAAGCCAAAACTCGCACTTGGAGAACTTAGCATATAGCTGGTTCTCCCTCAGTATTTCTAATACCCTCCTCAGATTTCCTCATGCTCAACCTTAGACTTTGAATATATCAGAATGTCATCAATAAAACCACAACCGACTTGTCCAGCTGCCCCGGAACAAGCGTTCATCAGATCCATAAACTTCGCTGGCGCGTTAGACAAACCGAACGGCATCACTGTAAACTCATAGTGGCCGTATCGTGTCCGGATGCCGTCTTCTCAATATCTCCCTCCTTAATGGCTATCTGATGATACCCCGATCTGAGATCAATCTTGGAAAACACAGATGCTCCCTTCAACTGATCGAACAGATCGTCATGCGGGGTAGTGGGTACTATTCTTCACTGTCACTGCATTCAGCTCTCTGTAGTCGATGCAGAGGCGGAGACTACCATCCTTCTTCTTCACGAAGAGGACTGGCGCTCCCCTGGTGACACACTGGTCTAATGAATCCCTTATCCAACAAATCTTTTAGTTGTTCTTTTAACTCAGTCATTCTGCCGGAGCCATACGTATGGTGCTTTGGCTATCGGTCCGGTACCAGGTAGCAGCTCAATGGTGAAACTCTACTCCCGAGTGGGTGGCATGCCGGGAAGTTCCCGCGGGAATAAGTCGGGGAACTCCGACACTACCGTAAGTCGGGGTCGAACTCAGGGTCCTCTCTATGTCCTGTACATAGCAGAGGTATACTTCTCTCCTTCCTTTCTCTTAATTCTCTAAGCATAGCCATGGCGGTGATGATCTTAGTCGAAGGCTCCTCTGGGCCTCTGGCGGTATGATATTGTTACCCCAGACGGACTCCTGAGCAGCAATCTATGCTCGGCGCAGAGGATACGTCCCTTGTGCCGCTCCAACCAGTTCATCCCGAAGATAACATCAAATCCTAGCTTACTGAACTCAATGAAACTGACTGGGAAGTCTTCCCCTTAATGCTGATGGTGCTCCTCGGTAGTAACGAGTGCAACGAACCTTCTCCTTAGACGGGAGCGTAACCGTGAAGTCGGGTAGCTCATCAGCGTCTAGCCCCAACCTGCTCGCAAATGATGCAGAGACAAAGGTATGCGAGGCCCCTGAGTCGAAGAGAACTGATGCCTCAATCCCATTGATCGGAAAGGTGCCGGTGAGGATGTACCGCTAGCGTCGGCCTGTGCCTCTGAGTATGCTCAGTGCACCTTCCGTACCGAGTCCATAACCTAATTGTGTTCACAAGCTCCATGAGTATTGATGGTATAACAAGAGTCGTAACAATTTATATGAACAACACTGTTATTTTTATGACCATCCTGTTTACAACATGTGCTTCAATCTTACATCTCATTTCTCATCTCATTCCAACATTACATGGCTAATATTGTCTAAAGGTTAGGTTTAATCTTCCTGGTCTCATATGCGTCGCATTGATTACTGCTGACGGTGTCGTATTCAGCTTGATTCTCTTAATTCCATGGTATAACATCCTTGATTCTCCTCCCAGAATTAATACATCACCTGACTTAAGTATTATCTTATCTGCACGGTCCGCATGCTTCTGCTCGCCGTATAAAAACTCCGCATCATCTCCAATGGACCAAGATACTACGGGTATCCCTCTTTCGAGAGACTCCGTTGTCTCGTCCTTATCCTGGTGTAGTCCCAGTTTCCCATCTTTTTCATAGAAGTTTACAATGCAAATGTCTGGCTGGATGTCTGGAATCGGTTCAGCTTCCAACTGCTGAGCGATTTCCATGACTTGTGTAATAACTGGATGGAACTCTTCGGGTATTCCCGGTGGTGAGACTCCATCTTGCTCCCTGGTGGTTTGGTAATTCTTGGCATACGGATTCCAATCCTTGCCCAAGCTCATCATCTTTAATTTCATCTTGCTCCCCCTGGGTACTCCGGTGTGTAAAACCTCCCGGTCCCATTCCTAGTTGATTGCATCTCTGATGATGGCTATTTGTGCTTCAGGTGTCAGGTATCCCCTTAATAAAATCATACCTGGGCATAACCTGACATTGTTCGGTTGGAAAGTGCGTGGTTTCGATGTCGGTGTGTCCGGATTAGGTGTAGATGGTATTGGGTAGCAGATGTTGAATCTTCCTAGTGGTAGTAGTTTATCTCTTAGTTCTAATCTCATCTTATTCTTACTTAACTCATATATTTCACCAAACATGCATGATAATGCGGTAAGCAGGTAGTTTTATTACTAAATGGTTATAGTGGTACCTGCCTCGATGAGGGCTCAGGCTCATCGTCCCGGTCCACCATGTGTAGAGTGGGCCCCGTCTTCTGGGTCACCCTTGGGTTCTTGTCCGCCGGCTGCTGCACTTTCCTCTACCGTCAGATCCAGCTCCCTGATCGGTCTTGCCCTTGCCCCTGGTATCGGGCCTATAGGCTCTGCTAGCAGGATTCCGGTAACACTCGTAAGCTCGATGTCCATACACTCCGCAGAAGTTGCACTCCACCTTGTTTCCCTTACAGTCGAGCCCGGGGGTCCTTGTGACACCATCTACAGATGAAGCGTCGCTGGTAGCCACCACCGGCTCCCCTCTCAGTCTCAGATCCTGATGATTCATATTGTCAATTCTCATATCTCAAATGGTTACTAATTTATTTCTTAACTCATTCAATATCAATTTCCTTACCCTTTGGCGCCTTAGAGCGCAGGGGTGTAGCTGCAATAGCGTATGTCAGCTTCAATGGCTCTTCCGAAGCCTTCTCCTTTTCCTCCTTCCCTTTCGGGTTCTGATTTTCTGGGCCTGAGGCTGGTACTTTTGTTTCTTGTACCCTCCTTGCCCTTGACTTTGAGCTCTTCCCAGCACTCTTCCTCTTGCATTCTCCTCGTCCCTCAGCTGGACGGTAATCTCCACCTTAGCAGCGGCATGATAGCACTCCTGCTTTTCCATAGTATTAGTCTCACTTATTTCTCATAATCTAAATCTTATTCACCTTACTCAAATCTCAATCGTTCTTATTACCTGCAAGGTAGTGTAACTCGTCGGCCCCATGCCGTAGCGGAGTCGATGGCTAAGCCCCATAGAAGCGGTCCACCAAGATCTGGTCAGAATACCCTAGACCTGGCAGAAGACGAGCAAGGCAGTGAACTCTGAGTAATACTCGTCCACTGTCATCTTGTCCGACTGCTTAAGCGCATCTAACTGCAAGCGCTTCTTCGTCTGGACATGGGCGGGGTAGTACTTTGCCCGTAGCAAGGCGGTGTACTGCTCCCAGCCGAACTCTGGATTGGCCACATGCTCGGCCCTCACCAGCTTCCACCAATCGCCCGCCGCCCCCTTCAGGTAGAAAGCAGCTAAGCGCACCTTGATCCCAGCAGGGACATCAAGGGTCTCGAAGGCGGTCTCCAGCTCGGAGATGTACGCCTCAAGCTTGGCGGGATCGTCTCCCCCTTGAAGTGCGCGGGTCGAAGATCAGCAAGACTCTTCACCCAGTTTGGTTCCCTAGGTTGTGGCGGTGGAGGTGGTGCACCCACACCAGGCTGATAGCCCATGTGCCCTAAAGCGGCAGCTACGATATCTGCGATCGTCTGCCCTCCAGGTATCCCTGGAATATCCTCACCCCGGCCGCGACCTCGGCCTCCTCTAGGGCGTCCTGCCATCTGAACGCATAACTTACATTAGATTCGTACTCACCATTGCTTTGGTTAGTAAATTTATAACGTCCGTAGACGGTAAAGACAATCCACACTTATTAGTGGACATCTGACTCTACTCACTCTAACTTCTTACACCCTTAACCCAATACTTACTCCTTAACTTATCCTAACTCGGTGGTTACTTATGTCCGGTATTTCTTGATCAGAGCGTAACTACGCTCTGATACCACTTTTTGTAACACCCCATCCAAAGCCTATCTTGGTTATCGCAATCTGAACACTTAACCGAATACGTCGCAGCGGAAATAAACAACACTTGGACCTTGCCACGGTCTGATCGTTAGAATATACCGGCTTAACATTTACAATACTTAACCAAAATACTTATCCAACTCAAAACACCAACATTCACAATCCACAACCAACCGAGTACTAGTATCTCAACGTAATCTCAAACTTACAACAGTTTAATATAAGCAGTCGGGTGCACAGCGCAACCCGAACTCAAAATAAATGTCCCAACCTAAGTCTACTAACCGCTCCTACTCTCGTAGTGCGTCCTCATGGGCCTCTTACCTGCAAGTGTAAAATAGCCCCCGAGGGGGTCAGCACGAATGCTGGTACACCCTCTCATGGCCCCCAAGCTAACGGGCTACGACGACTAATTGTCGATAGCATGGAAATTGATTACATACACAAGCATAATATGAAGTGCAATAACAATAACCACAGATGAACATGTATAGTTCACAAACAATGAACGACTCAAGCGTTCCCTTATCAAGTGGGTTAGTAACCCCCTCCTTAGTCCTCATTTCCTTAATCTCAGTTCCTTACCTTACCTTAATCTTAATCTCAGTATACAAACCTTTCCTGGAAGGGATTGGTTGTAGCTTAATTCGAACCTGGGATTTAGGTGATCCCACCGCACCATCTTAATGCCACCTACTCTGGACGGGAGTCCAGCGTAGCTGAGCCGGCAACCGGCCCTAGGCTACAAGTCCGAAGACAAGTCCTTAAGCGGAGGGCGGATCTGATTCAGATATTGTCCCCCTTTTTCCTTAGCATGCATGACCGGAGATCGGTCCCGGGTTTCCTCACTCAAGTTCCAGTTAGTAGACATCTTAAACACCATGTGCTAGCTAAGCCTTAACGGGCATTAACCAACAACCATCAACTTAACTCTTATTCTTAACTCACTAAGTACTATACTTGGTTAGTAACAATCTCAAGTCTCGCGGGTTAGTGTAAATATAACACAATCACAACGAGAACAATATAACCGGTTGCATGCTTTATCTTGTTTTAGTCATAGCAATTAAACAGATAGCACACAAGCCGAGGGACACCTCGTTAGCAAGCAGGTCACAAGAAGGACTGTACCGTTCCCGTCGATCGTTGTTGACTAATCTTCTTCGGGTCCCAATTCACAAACCTAAAACATTCATTCATTTTTAGGTCATTAGTTATTTGCACTTACTTAACTTACTTAGTCTCTAAAGATTCCCATTTAGCAACCTCTCAAGTCTTTGCCACTTAGCTTACAAACTTAACTTTAAACATTAAAACTTATACTTAGTCTTAACTTAATTCCTTAAGTTCTTAGGGTCCCAATCATTACTACCCTACCAAAGGTATACCTCATTACCCATTACCATTCTTAGAATTTGAAATTTCTTTTTTTTTTTTTTTTTGGCCCGACCGGACTTCCGACCGACCTTACCTAAGGTCGGTCCATTCCAGAACACTTCTCCGTCTGAAAATTCTACCCCGACCGGACTTACAAGTCCGTCCTATGTCCGGTCGATTCCAGAGACTTATTACCGTACAAAATTCAAGCCCGACCGACCTTGCAAGTCCGGTCCAAGGTCGGTCCATTCCCGAGAGTTCTCCCCTGGAAATTTAAGCCCGACCGGACTTGACAAGTCCGGTCCCATGTCCGGTCTATTCCAGAAACTAATTCCCTCACAAAACACAAGCCCGACCGGACTTGTAAGTCCGGTCCCCAAGTCCGGTCGGTTCCAGAAACATTTTCCGGTAGTGTAACAGAGCCCGACCGACCTTGCAAGTCCGGTCCAAGGTCGGTCGGCTCTAGAAACTTGTTTCTAAATTCTCTTTCAACTCCAAACTTCTCCTCATATATTCTAATATGTTATAACCTCATTTGGGCACCTCAAATACACCTTAAGCCCTCCTTTAAATACCTTAAATCATCCACCAAACCTTAGTCATTATGCATTTTCCTTGTAATAATGCTAACACTTGTAATGCTTTCCTCTAGGTTTCTAGGTGGTGGTTCATACCTAGTGTAACCACTATGCCAAATGTTTCTTCACCACTATAACATCATCTCCCAAGCATCTCTCACTATCTTAAACTCTTTTAAGCATTTACTTGAAGTTCCTTAACAAGTTTAAACTTCCATCATCATCACATTATTTCCTTCCTAGTTGTGCACCAACATTTGCCTAAGTCCTAAATACTCAAATACATTCTCTTGATTCCTAAATCTTCCATGGTGATACCTAAGTCATTATAAGTCATTAAAACACCTTAACTTCACCCTTTTTCATCAAGACAACCTATAGAACATTCCTAGTACTTCCTTAGTCATTAAATCCCTTAGGATATCTTAAACTTAAACTCTCCTTTAAATTTTGCCATGGGTTCTCTAGTATATAGTACTTCCTAACACATGGTTTTTCTCCATCAAACAACCAATACCACACAAATTCTCATCACAACAGCTTAACACCCAATTTACACCAAAACCACACCACATCATCATATAGTGCTTAAACTTAAAGTGCTTGGCACTTAGGCCCTTAAATAACAATAATCTTAACCACTGAATTTCCACATATATATGCCTTCAACCTGCGAATACACTCAACAGGCTCCCATTGAAATAAAATGCTTCTTTACTTCACCTTTATATTCCTAAACTATCTCTTTTCTCATTTGCTCCTTAGTCACAAGTTCACAAGAATAGTCATTGTTTCTCCTAGGTTTTATAGCACCTTCCCAATATAAACTCTACACTAAACTCATCATATACCTACATCTCATTCCCTTAAACAACAAAACCCTTAAGGTAAGTAATTTACCTTGTTTTCTCACAAGCTTAAAAGCTTTTCTCCTTAGGTTTTCTTTGTTCAATCTCGGTCACCAATGTGATTCTTCTTGCCAATGTTCTAACCAATATCCAATGACTCCAATGAGTACTAGATAACACATTAACCCTAAGGAACAAACCCTGGGTTAAAAAATATATGTTTTAAGGTATTAATGTGATAGTTTTACCTTGGTTTCTCAAGACAAACTTGGATGTGACAAGAAGGACCTCCTCTCTCCTTTGAAGAGTAGAAACAAGCTAGAACAAGGCATAAACATGGAGTCCCATGAGTATATATTTTCGGACATGTGAAGAAAATGGTGGAAACCTAGATTTTCTTACACTTTCTTTACCTTAAGAGAATGGAGATGCCAATGGAGTCTCCAAACTTGAATTTCCTCCTCTAATGGTGGTTTGACTTGGCACCAAAATGAAGCTCTTGAAGTTTTGAAAAGATAGAAAGGAGGAGCTTGAGCTAACTAAGAATATTATTTTGTTTTAGATTTGGAGCTTAAACGAGCAAGTGGTGCAAGAGAAGATGGAGCTTTCATGGAGTTGAGCTCTACTGAATGGAGAAGAGAAAGAGAGCAAGAATCGTGGGAAACAAGGGAGAATGAAGAAGTGAGGAGAGAGGTAGGTAAAATGTGATATTTATCTTAAAAGGTGAATAGTGTGTTTTACTTTATAACTTACTTATTTTTGCTTTCTCTTTACTTAGCTAGATAAGTGTGGTGAGTCACACTTAAAAACCGGCCCCCTTTAATGAATGAGGGTAATTAAGTCTTTGTTGACCAAATGTCTCACTTATATAGACTTATGTTATAAACTAGCTTAATTAATTCACTATTCATCAAAAACAAGGCATTGTTGTGAAATTTTTGATTTCCCATTGATATACCTCCAAATGTGATACTATATAGTACATATTAATTAAAGAGTAAATGATGGGCATTTAGCCATTCAAAACTCATTTACAAGACATTTTTCAAAAACGTGCTTAAGACTCCTTAAAGCACATTTTGTGTTTTAACTTGTTTTCAAGCTTGGTTTTCTTTGGTAATTGACTAAAATGACCATTAGGATATACTAAGGTCTTAGACAATATTTGGGTACTCTCCCATGTCTCTCCAAGCTTAGAGCACGTTTTGTCAAAACTGCTCTTTTGGTGTTTCCTTATATTTTTCTTATTAGAAATGTTTCTTAATGTTTCTAAGCATTATTTAGCCTCCTTATACTTAGTTTATCATTTGAACACCATATCTAAATTCGGGGTATGTTCACTAAACTACATTTTATTTATTATATATAATATGGAAGCTAATATGTTTAACAACGAAACTAAGGGAAATACTTTATTTATAAACCATATATTGGATGTAGCTATGTGTAAAAGTTAGTATAAATAATTAAGTGCAATAAACTACACAGGAATGTCTTGAATAATCCTAATATATATACACATAAAAAACTACATAAATAAAGAAATAAAATGCCTTATAGAAATATAATATGAAGGAATTAATGAATAAACTAAACCTCTACATAATACTAATAAAGAATATTATATGAGGCGGTATTAAATTAAGATTATTAAACTTAAGGTTATCTTTGAATTTCTAAGATTTTATATAACCGTATAAAAATCATGTATGGTAATTAGTCAACGACCATAATGTAATCTGTTAATTGGGTTAAGTAATTAATAATTAAAACTTAGGAAAAATTGTGATTAGATTACATAAAATGTTACACAAATAGATCTTATTCTATATTAATGATAAATAAATGTATACTTTTACATCTAAATGTTCTTAATTATAACATAATAAAGTAAATAAAATACTTTTACATATGAATGTGAGGTGGATTATAAGTCTAGATTTAATCATTTCTTACATTTAAGGTATTGAAATATAACTTAATTTTTTAAGTTAATATCACTAAAGGATTATGATATACACAACTACATTAAGACTATGATTTGGAAATTTATTTAAATAATAATCCTTAAGTTTCTTGGCATTATAAGCCATATGAATACATTTATCATTAATTACCAATGTTCGCAATGTGAGTTTAAATAAGAGTTGTACATAATAGTTTCAAAGTCTTATAAAAAGGGTTGCAAATAGAAATTAGATACTTAAAATCTTTAAACCTTTATATTAGATGGAACTAGTTACTAAGGGATTATATTGATTTACCATTTGAAACTAGAAATATCAACGTGTCATTGAATTAAGGTATGAGGATTTTTCAGATAGATTATCCTATTAAGTATTACAATTTCACTTATGAATGGGGATTTAATCCTTAGATAAATTTTACCGTATGTTAGATATAATGTTCATCCTAAACATATAAAGGAGATTAATTTATTAAGTTATTCCTTTGAACTTAGGTTTTGTAAACACTATGAAAATGATTTAAGACATAAGTTTATTAACCATTTAGTATAAAAGGATTATACATAGTCTATAGCGGGAATGTGTGTAAAAATAAAACAGTTACGGAATTAAATAAGGATACGTAAAAGGTTATCTTAAAACACTTTATTATATAGTTAATGATAAAGTAAATAATATACCTTGGGAACGAAGTAAGAGTTCGATAAATCTAAGTTAACTATATATAGTTATTCAAGATGAGAAGCAATTTAACATCTTATGATAAGATTATTAGATGGTTGTAATAAAAGTCATCCTAAACTAAACATAAGATAAATGAGTTTAGTAACTCAATTAGGTTATCATAAAATACATCTACAACACCATGATTCCAATATACAGGATGTAGATCTTAATTAAGTTGAGGGGAAAACTTAATCATAAGGATTATTTGGTAATACTGATAAATACATAATCAATACATTGTGAAATAATAGTATAATATTCTAAGATAAACCTATCATAGGTCATAACCCATATTGTTCTAATTAAGAATAAAAGTATTAAGCTTAAGAATTATTATTGAGATTCTAGATTAGATGAATAATATAATATGCACTTATGATATAAGGGTCGCAAGAGTCTTGAATTGAGAATTAGGGTTAAGTATTAATAAGTGATAAGAGTGTAACAATTAAAAAGTGTTTAACATACATTCCTAGTCTTACAACCTTGGGTTATCAACATTCTAATATAAGTTCAAAGGTTATACATAACATTTAAGTGAGGGCATAAAAGACAATTGAGACTTAGAAATAAGAGTGAGGAATTTATTTAAGTTTAACTTAGGTTACAGTTATTGATGTTAGACTACCTTTAATATTCCTCAGAGTATTGTTGATTATTTGCACAAGTCGACTAGAACTGCTGCAGCGATTACCAGGTACGATTTCTCGTACTCAGATACTTTTACGACAGACTTTATGGAATGTTTGTGTAAAGCACTGATTGAACTGGAATGATTTCCAAAGGGAAACTGTTTGTGTGACTACTCATTTGAGTGACTAACTGAGCCTTGGGATGTACAACTCACATGATCATTGGTCCTTTTATCTGGTTATCTCATCAGATATTGACTGTTGAGGTTTACGCCTCTGCACTCTGTAGGACTGAGTTTTGGTATTGCACTTGTACAGTTAATAGTCTAGTGGGAATATGGGAAATGTCAATCTTGGTATTGGGTATGGATTATTTCTAATAAGTGGTGCACACACTTTTCACCGATGACTGAGACGGTCGGTGGCAGTGGAGGTCCCTGCTATACCTCGTCCATATGGACAACTGACAGTGGAGGTCTGTTTACCTCGTCCTTGTGACAACTGACTGGCGGTGGGGCCATCTCTCCCAATTGGTTTTATTCCACTCTTGAATTATGGGTTCTTGGATATCTTCTTTCATTCCTAGTCCTTGTGACTACTTGGGTCTTTCTAATCCTAATTGGAACTGAATCTAACTTAAGCATGATGTTCACTAACTTCTGGCGTGGTTTCTTTTATGTTGGCTCACTTTACCTTCATGTTATTTATCTCTATCCTGACTTGTTATCTTTGACTTGGTGTTTTGGTGTGCCTTGTCTTCTGATTTGTTTTGAGCTTTTGACTTCAAGTTATTGTTATTTTAAGAGTTATGTTCTTCTTTTAAAACTGTTGTTTTGGAGAGTGTACCAGTTCCATTCCAGGGAACTGACTCACCCCTCCTGAGGTGGGCTGCTTGGTTTCATCTTGCAGGTACGAATTGTTATGCAGGTAGCCACGAAGAGTAGTGTATGGTGTGTGGAATTAGGATTTTGGGAAGCTACTGTATTTTGTTATCATTACTTTTATATTATGTTTTTCTCGAGTTCAGACTTACATTTGTAATATCATAAGTTTGTAATTGGTGAGGTTTTGGTGTCGGTGTTTGGAACCCATGATCTTGTCATCGCCTTAGTATTTTATTCCGCTGCATTTATGTTAAATAGGGGCGTTACATTTAGTGATTCGAGTGATGGGATGAAAGTGTCTAGGAAGGGTATAGCATGGTCAAGGTAAATGAGAACAAGTTTAAGGAGTAAAAAGGATTGGCAAGAAATGTATTTTAGGTACAATTTAGGAATGATGAGTAGTAATGTAAGGAGAGGAAATTGGTGCATTGAGATGCAATATAACTTTGAGAACTTTGGCTAGATGAACAATCGACGTGTATGGTTGGTTTTCTTGTAGCCTGCTTGCTAACGAGGGTCCCTCAGCTTGTGTGCTATTTGTTTTATGTGTGCCGCTAAACAAGATAAGCATCAACCGAATATTATGTTTGTTGTGTGATTGTGATGCCACTAACACAAACTTACCTTGAGAACATACTAACAATGTTTAGTAAGAAAAGTGTGAGAATGGAACACTCCCAAATATATGTGTTTCTTAGTAACCGAAAGTGGTTAACTAACCAAACATTGACTTGGGCTTCTACTAATTAAACTTGGGGGGGGGGGGAGTGATGAATCCGGAATGGTACCGGCACATGTGTATTGGGGGAGGTCGGTATCCTTATCAGATCCCGACTTCCAAATACACTTTTCCTCGGACTTGTCGCCTAGAGTCGACATATGACTCGACCTCCTCGGACTACTTGTTTTAGAGGGAGGCATACTGAGATGGTGTGGTGGGATCTACCTAAATCCTAACTATTCTAACAAATATTTTTTTATGTAAACCAGGAGCTGATAACTTATTGGTTAGGGTTTACTGTTGACCCGACAAGATAAAATGAATTAAAGAGCAACCATTCTAATTAAAGAATGGTTGTCTTATTTGAGAAAAGATTTGAGATAAGAAACAACCAATTCTAATTAAAGAATGATTGACTTACTAAGACTGAGATAAAGATTAAGATTGAGGTAATAAGAATGGACTGAGATTAAGAGAATATCTTAAGGATTAAATGGAACTCACTTATTACGGAACGCTTTTAGTCTTCATTGTGCGTGAACCATGTTTGTTCGTATGTGGCTTGTTGTTTATTGCACTTCTTTATTATGTTGTGTGTCTAATCAACTTCATGTTATCGACAATTAGTCGTCGTAGCCCCTTTTGCTGGGGGCTATAAGAGAATCGTACCAGCAAAGGTGCTGACCCCTCGGGGCAACTGTTTATTATGCAGGTGAATAGCAGAAGACGACCGTCCTGAGAGTAGGAACGGGTAGAGTACTTCGGGTTGCTTTTACATTTGTTACACGAGTTGTGCATGTACACTCGTTTAGTAAACGGATGAGATGTTAGTATTGTAACACCTCTATCCATAATCACGTAATAATCTCTCACGTAGCAAAAAATAAAATGTCTTATAGCCAAAGAAATAATAACAACAACAATACTCACTCGGGTGTCACCGGCCATTACTCGCCCATGCGAGCAACGAAGCCAAACTACATCAACTTCCAACATAAACAAACTGTTACCGCCGTGATAACGAGAAACTCCTATACATCAACTAAGTCCATACTCATAAACATCGACAAGTGAGCGCTACCCAAACCTGATATACATAACCGTATCATATTACAACTCCATGTGCGGTAATTAAAATAATTTCTAATTACCCTGTTCCCGCATTTCGGCTTCGGCGATAATCAACAACCTGCATATGGTGTAGTATCAGCGATAGACGCTGAGTATGCCGGGCCTGGACCCTAATGGTCACTTAGTCATTTTAACCATCTTATTATTAGATTGGTTTCATGCTTTACCAATTTACAGTTATAATCATTATTGTAATATGCATGTATAATATACATAGTCCTCCATCCAAACATTCATAAACACTTAACCATCCATCCAATTCAACAGTCATAAAATCTCACAACAACAATTGTATATCGAACGTATCAAAATAATAACAGTATAATGTACAATGTACAATCGCCGTAGCATTCACCATCCATTGTTAATTTAATTTAACTTGGCCTTCAAGGCCCCATCCATACCGAAATGATTGCAGTATAATGTACAATGTACAATCGCCGTAGCGTACAGTTTCCATAGTTAATTTACCTTGGCCTTTAAGGCCCCATCCAACCATGTTTAATTTATACCAGTTAGGCGTCATGTTAAGACAACCCCATAACCTCACCATGGACAGTAGTCCTCCCGTACACACAAAGGTGCTCATTTCGCCAGAGGTCCGGAGGCCCCTGACTATTCTCTTTTGCCTCGTAAGACGTCCATATAAAAGCCGTAGCTACCTGACCCACGATCCAAATAGGGCTCGTTGGGTATAAACCTGGAGCGGAACCCGATCGGGAACCCCTCAGTGATCACAAATGCAACCAAGTAGTTCGTAACTATCGGGATTCCTCACCTCACTCATACCATCTCTCTCTCTCATAATGTTTAAGATATGCTCTTAGTCTTATGGAGAATAATTATTAGTTAGCTGCCCAATGGGTCTCACGCATACCTAGAACTAATCTAGGTTATATTCATGTTCCAGATCCATGCTCTAGAGACCGACAATGTCGTGACTCGTCCCTAAGTGTTTTACTTAGGTTACCATATACTTAATATTAATACTATGGTATTATATCAAGTAACCGTCTTGTCATCACAATAACGTGTATGTATGTTTATATAAGTCGATCTATAGTCAACGTAGTGTTAGTCCCATAGGACGCTCGCGCATAATAAATAATGCAGTAACACTTAAACACATACATGTAACCACACACATAACACACAAGTTACATCAACCAAATCCGAGCCCAAGGAGTTTCCTTAGGACAACTCGGATCAAACCCCTTTACATACCGTTCACCAAGACCTAGGATGCGCAGTGTAGACCACTAGCTCGTCAAGCGCCTCGTCTGAAGTATGATCTAAACGTAATAAAAACTATAAGTCAGTCTCCATGACTAACTACACAGGTTTTCTGAATAACAAGTAACCCCGACAGTTCATCCCCGGATTTCTAGGTTATTTGTTACGGGTTTTTTTCCTAAACCGGTCGGCTTTGTTACTAAAACTCGTATGCCGAACTGTTTCGACTGTTAAGTTTAATTCATTATATTTCTTTAATCTTACCCACCACTAAATCTAGGTATATAACCTATAGTTGCAAGTATGCATGCATTATTATATTATATCGTATTATTTTCCCACCATCCATTATAATACATTGTATTATATAATCCATTATCTTTAGCAAATTATATTTGCATTCAAAAACTCATAACTTATAGTTTGTAACTATGTTTCATGTCATAACCTCCACCATTATATTATATGGTTTCCAACCATATTATATATTCATCCTTATATACATTATTCTTGTATATGTATATATTTACCATATAGGTAAGTTCCATGAGTTGTAAAACTCTTACATTATATGTTACATTTTATCATCTTATATTAGATGATTATTCCCATTTGTTGTATTATATTATACAACTTATATCAAGATTATTATCCTAATATTATGTAACAATTTATGTTGTATAATTACAACTCCTAAGGTTTATTCAATAATTATCTTAGTTTATAAATCCTATTTATTTATAGTTTGTCACATTATTTAATGTGAATATCCTTACTTATTAATTCCATTTAAAAACCACATTAATACCATATAATGTTATAACATTTATAACATAATAGACCATAGTCTAAAATTCATTTTCCAACTCTTAATAACTCGGTACAGCCCTTCCTTTTATTTAAATTGCATTTTGACCCCATAACATTATGTAATGTTATACCATATACTAATATCATATAATATGATATTTTATTTCCTTTAATTTATAACCTATAGTTTTTATACAAAACTATTTATTATCGCCGCATAGGCACCATATCAAAACCTTATTCTGTTTCATAATCCATAGTTTCTTTTTTTACAAAATCGCCCCATTATTTATAACATGTTATATATATCATATAATATAACATTTTTAACTTATAAAATGGTATAACCTATGGTTATTTTTTTGTAAAATTCCAAACAGACCCACCATATTCTTATAATTGCCATTTGGCCCAATTTATAACATAGTTTTATAATATCATTAAACTATATATAACACTTATCTAATAAATACTCTTATATAATTCTAGAAATCACCAAATTTCACAAAGGGTTATAATTACCCTTACTAACCCATATACTTTCGGTATTTAAATTCCACCACATATAATTCTCCAAAGTGTCATAATGACATAATAACTATATATTAACATATATAGTTTATTTTAATTCCAAATCAACCCAATAAATTCCAAAATTCCTAATAGCCCATGGGTGTTTATAATACCATTTTACACCCTTAATTTTCGGTAATAACATATTCATCACATATGTCATAAAATTGTTACAATTAAATACTTATCATATAATAAAACCTTAAATAAGTTATCTAACTTATTTAATTTGGTCAAAACCTACCATATGGTCAAGGTTGACCACCTTAATATTTCCTTGACCATCAATAACCATATATTATGGTTTATACCCATATCTTTTCAGAAATTACCATTTAACCCCAAAACTTTATATAATCTTATAATTTTTATTTAAACTCCTTTAAACCTCCAATTTTCGGCCATATTAATATATAGCCCCCAAATTTAATTTATTTACACTAAAACCCCAATTCCTTGCGGTAGTTTATTTTTAGCACCTAAACTTAATTAAAAGCTTATAAATGCATAAATAAAATAGCCTAAAGTACATGGCCTTATTACAACATTAGCTTATAAAATAAATTACACATAAATGCCCAAAAATGCATTAAACTCTCGGCCTTACACACATCTTTTCCTTATTTACCATTTTCCACCATAATGTCTTAAATTTGACAATTATGCTTATTAATTAGTTATAAATTTACTAAACCATTCCTTAATCACCTAAGGTCAAATAAGACCTTTAAACCTTGTCACTCACGACACAATATATATACATATGTAATACACATATTAATATACCAAGTGAAGGTTTAAGTGATTTATACCTTATTTTTGCCAAGTATAAGCCTTGTTTGGCCACGGCTGTATGGAGATTTATTTTCCACAGCTTAGTTTACATGTTTTCAAACAGCAATTAAGGCATGATTAGTCTCCAAGCAACATCTAACCATAAGAAGTGTTTAATGTCAATTTTCAAGGTAAATTTACCTTAGAATATCAAGGCAACCATGAGTAGTCTTCGGCCTATTTTTACAGTAGAGTAAGAGCATCAAAAGAGCTACTAAAACCAAGCTTTAAACTGGTATAACTCAGATTAGAAGATAGCTAATTTTTACCTTGTTTAAAATGCCTAAAATGGTGTTTTTGGCTTGGATCTGGCTATAACCTGAAGCTCTTGATATACCAACTGAATAAGTATGTTAAGATGAAGATTATAAGCTTAGAAAACAAAGCTTTACAAATGGAATTGATGAGAATCAAAGGATAAGTGCTTAAAGCACATTTTTATACCTTAAGGACAAGATTAGATTTCTCCACCTTCTTCCCTTTTTAATGCCGAGATACACCCTCCATTTAACCTCCAAAACAACCTAAGAACATTGGTGGAAATGGTTGATGCTTTGCTCCATGGAAAGAGGAAAGAATTGTGAAGAAAATGGACATAAAATGACTAATTAAGCTTACCTAGGTAGCAAGGTGCTCTTCTCTGTTCTTGGTGAGTTAGCCACGGTTTGGAGAAGCCAAAGAGAGGTTTCAAGGGGCTGGTGTCAGCTGGGAAGCAAGGCAATGAGAGAAATAAGTGAGTTTTGTCCTTTAAACTAGTTTAATGTTATTTAATGTAATAGTAAATGATGACTCACTTAATTGGCTGGATATTTTGTATCAAAGTTGAGTGAGCTGTCTTCCATGCTCTATGCCTGCCGACTTCCAAGGGGTATGGGTGGTCATTCATTGACCATTGACCATACTTAGTCAATATTGCTTAAAAATGCACTATTTGGGTTACTAGTCATACTAAATTGCCCATTTTGATTTTTAATTTCTAAACTTTGATTTAGACTTTATAATATAGTCTATCATGTCAAATTAATGATATAAATGATATACTCCAGTCTTTAAAATGACAAAAAGTCATTATCTTAGAGCTCATACACAAAAACGTGCTTTAAGGTGTTTTAGTGCACATTTTGTGTCACAGGGTGTTTCTGAGCTCTATTTTCTTTTAGAGCAGTTTTGTTTTGTTCCTTACATGATACGTGATCATGGTATCCAATTTTATATCATTTAGAGGTCATTAGACCTTTAAGGTATTCTTAGAGCACATTTTTGCCCTCCTTGACCTTGAAGCATGTAAATGCTTGTTCTTTGTGTTGAAGTGTTGTCCAACAATTATAATATGTTTATTTATGTGTTAATATGCTTAGGACAAAGTTTTAGGTCCTAAGAAGTTCATTTGGGTATTTATTTACCAAAAACAGTCAAAGGGTGCAATATCTTACTTTGTGTTGACCACTGTTGTTCTCAGTTGACTTTTAAGGCATGTTTAGGCCTTAATCAATGTGATTAGATATTTAATCCATGTTTTATTAGTTTGGGGTATTTCAATCTACCCCCTTAAAAAGACTTCATCCCGAAGTCGCTTAATCAAACAGGTAAGTATATAAACATATAACTACCCATTATTCCCATAATGTATATCTATGTGATATATCATTTACACACATCGTGTTGTGCTTATACAGCACATAGCCATCACTTTGTGGCGTTAGTTCAATCATATATGGATGTAGGTGATCCATCAGCACCATTATTTCCTTTCAGTTCTACAAACCCTGACAACCTCCCCGAGGTGTCCATAACATACCATCGTTCCACATTCCATATCTAATGATTAATTTCGTATCTAGGCGATACCATATGTAATCATTCTATAAGGCAATATGAATACATATATCACAAGTAGCATAAGAAAATATTACACACATGAGTGTAAATACAACATTCGAACAGGTATCTCATAAGATACATACATACAAGTGCACATCACACACAAACAAACCAACAACGTACGCCCCGCGTACCAAACATAACCAACAAAACCTCGTGTGCCCTGCACACCACCAATTCACTGTATGTCATGCAAACGAAACAAACAATAAACAAACCTCGTATGCCCCGCATACAAAACGACAAAACTTAGTGCACACATGTGCACATCCAAGAGGCTCTACCCCCCTTAAAAAGGGTTACGGCCCCGTACCCCACAAGTATACAACAGCCGCTCAACAAGGAGCGCTGGATACTTGGCTCGCAAAGAGTTCTCCAACTCGCGGATTATCCTCATATCAGAGAGACGGGTATGACTATAGCCCTTCTAGGCTCCACAATACATAAAGGGTGAGGCACTGATCAGTTTGTGCTCTCTCCCGAATTTGTTCTAATGGGCCCACTCACTCCGTATGAGGTGCAGACCCATGAACATAGGCTCAGTTTGCCTCTTACCTTGCTGTGTATCCTCTCATTTGGATCACTAGCATAGATGCGTGTGTCTTCTCTCACTGATATTCAGCTTGAGGTATAATATGACATTGGCTATTGTTAGTACTTAGTGCTCTTTGCACTTGTCTTTATAATACTAAGATGTACAAGCCTACATGTCCACAGAGATAAAGCTTATCATCCGTGTCTCCTGGTGGTTTTGTTCCGGAGTAACACACTGTTGTAGTTCTTTGATACACACTCGTGTTGATATCCCTTGCATCTTTCTGTATTCCCACTAGATTAATAACTGCACAAGTGCAATACCAAAACACTCAGTCATACAGAGTGTAGAGGCGTAAACTCTTAGTAGCTTAATATCTAATGAGCCTAACAGATGTGATGAGCGAGTTATCACGTGAGTGGTACATTCCAAGTCCATTGTTCTTTGCTTAAGGTATCTGCTAATATATTAGCTTTGTCTCCAATCATTGCGTAGTCACGCGTTTATGTCCACATCATCTGGTAGATTTCCTCTGGGTTGCAAGTATTTGCTCGATCCTTATGAGGATTCTACATATTATTTATCCATAATGGGTTTCCATGTTTCTTTCCTTAGTGTTCACGTCCTTGAAAGGTTTCCTTGTCTTCACTGTATACTGCCTACTGCTCTCTTGTGCTGAAAGTTCTTGATTTCTCTAGCCCGTTGGTTTAACTGCGGCTCTTCTCGTCCATCTTCGAGGTAATCTTCTTTACTGCCCTTAGTATGGAGTTGACTACTTCTCGTGTTCCTAACACTACTTGTCTACTTGCATGGGGTACCGTACTGATACATTACTACTTACCCGACTAACTCATAAATAAGTCTGTCAGGCCCACATGCTCCTATCGGAGTGCGGTCATCCCATGTCTCGTTTAGTAAACTGATAATGTCTGTCACACGGTTATTGTGAAGTATTCTGTTGTCAAGCTCCCTTTGATGGGTATCCTTTTTTTTTCTTCTTCTTTTCTTTTTTTTTTGTCATTAGCTCATGTTGCTGGTTATCTTGTTGTAAGTGTAATTGCCCTAGTGGCATCAGTGGTAATTCGCGCCATAGGCCGGCGTTATTCAACTCGGTGTAAGTAAAATTCGTGCTATATTTAGCAAACTTGGTTCTCCTAATTCGATCTCATTGAGTACAACACATATTCCTCTTTCTCCTTGTTTATCATGATCATATCTCATCCATAGTTCATATTTATTCCCTCATCCGTTTAATTGGATGTACTGCAGATTGCATAATAGCTTGAGCAACTTGGCTCTCCACTTCCCAACCATCCTCACTGACGGTGGTGCATCTACAAAGGGTATGCTTGTCCATAAGGACTAAGCATTCATCAATGGTAGTGATTAGCATTAAATGCGGGTATACACTGATGGTATTTGGCTAATAAGCCATGTCTGAAAATTCTCGAATAATTAAACTGGTGTGGTTACAATCACAGTGGCTGATAATTTCCTCAGTTGCAGTGGTTGGACTAACGGTCTTCCCGAGGTTGCATAGATTTCTAATCTTGAGGTTTGTATGAAAAAGTATGGAATTTTTTTTTGGTATATACATAATAAAAACTAAAAAGTAGTAGTTGCAGTTGCAGCACTTGCTCTGTCAAGTGCGCAAGGCAGATGGAAATTTCAGTGGTTTGACTGTCATAGCGCTTGCAATAGCAAGTGCGCCATGCAGGTGGAAATTCTGGTTCAGTAATTACCGGTCTCATTGACTCTGCGTCGTTGAGTATGGGCTACATGATAATGTAAGCATTAACATCCTTCATATATTAATCCATCAAGGTTCCAAGGTTACTCGTATCGAGTCCACATAACTAGTCTCAAAAGTTATACACAAAAAGGCGAGTGGTCAATGACACACTCCCACATACTTATAACATATCTCTGGCTAACATCCAAGGTAAGTACATAACATAGTAAGCAAAAGTCTTCCACCCGCGTTCCTCACTCACGATCAGAGGGTACTCATGCCCTATATACTCCCTTGCCCTTCAGGGCTCCAGCACAGCATAGATGTCTGGCCATCCTGACCGCCTCATGGTACTCCAGATCCTCCAACTAGGTCTTCTGAGTATTTCTTGTGGGCCTGTAATTACGGCTCTCAGGGTTCATCCAGCACTCGAACTCCTCCGGTGGCCCTCTTTCTTGCAGCAACGACACTCAACTTTGCGGCCATTGCAGTCGACCCCAGGATGGTCCTTCCCACAACGCTTGCAATAGAAATGGTGCTGGGGATGTCTGGTGCCTAATGGTAGCATTTAGTTTAAGTTAAAATCTAATGATATAAAGGTTAAGGTCACAATTGAATTTAAGAGGTAGGCGTTCTCACCCTTAGGAGGTGCAGATCTCAGAGGCTGAGCATCTATAACTGGGCCGGTCAACCGAAGGACGGGCTCTTTCCCTTTTTCTCCCTGGTGACCCTGCTGCCCTTTCTTTTGAAAGAATTTCCTGTTTAAGGTTTCGGGTCAGCATTCATAAGGTATTTAATATGATAAGTAGTTTTAGAATGGGATAAGTCCTTACTTTCCCTTCTTCAGGCTATCGCCTGGAGATGCTCCTCCACCCTCAGACTCTCCCTCAGGGTTCTTCCTCTTCTTGGCCCCGAGAGTCTCTTCCCGAGTCTGGAGTTTCAGCTCCGTCCTCGAGGCAGCATCATTACACTCCTGGAATCTCATTGGTAAGTTCTCACAAAGGTTAATCGGTACTGTAGTAAGTAAAGAATTATGGCTTTCATGTTAATACCTGGATGGTAGTGTAGAGGGTAGCACCCATCGCCATCTGGATGCGAAACAACAATCCCCCCCGGAATTTCTCAACCTTCATGGTCTCTGAGTAATCAACACCGGCGATGAAGTCCAGCAGACCAATGAATCGAGCGTAGTACTCATCCACGGTCAGACCTCCCTGGGATAATGTCTCGAACTCATGGCGCTCCTTCTGTTTGAGGTGCGCCGGGTAGTACTTCCCCCTCAGTAACTCTACAAAGGCAGCCCACGAAAAGTCGGGCGTAGCCAGGTGATGGTCCTTGACCAACCTCCACCAAGTGCTGGCTGCATCCTTCAGATGGAAAGCAGCAATGACAACCTTCTGGTTGGCAGGTACTTGTAAAGCCTCGTAGGCCTTCTCATGTTCGACTATGAATCGCTCCAAAGCTACGGGGTCTGGCTCCCCAGAATATGTAGGTGGTCGGGTCTCGGTAACTGACTTCAGCCAGTTCATCTCCCGGGGCTGTGGGGGGTGGGCTGGTGCTCCTCCAATTTGAGTACCCAGCTGTGCAAGAACAGCAGCAATTGTCTCTGCAACTCCTGGATTCGCGGGGTCACCGCCTCCACCTCTACCACGCCCTCTAGTTCCCCCAGACATCTGTAGTACAGAATGTCACATAAATACTTGGTAAATTTACCGTACACAACCAATAGATATTGAATTGCCTTTAAGGCTAGTATATCACGCAATTTGCATTACTAAACTCAATGTAACACCCCTACTACGTACTTAATAATAACTGGAAGCACAGCGGAAATTAAACAACTAAATGATTGGTGCTACAACGCCGTCAACCACCCACGTGGTTAACAAGGCTGAATAAATACAAGTTGTACCGGTCTGATGATCAGACTCCCGAGCATAGAACTAAAACCATAAGTACATATACACATAACCGAGTATTTAACTTACAACCCATAATTATACACTGTCACTGTAAACTTCCATTGTACACTGTCAATAACTGAAATACATATTGCCACGGGAGCACAAGCGCATCCCGGGCCCGATATCCAAAATTTAGCCAAGTATTACATCAACCTAGATCTAAAGCCACTCCGCTTCTTCGATCCTCATCCTGCAAATAAACATAGCCCCCAAAGGGGGTCAGCAACCCTTTGCTGGTATGGCTAACGCGCAGCCCATCGGCTACCGGGATACGCGCAACCATTTGTCATGATAACATGCCATTCATTTTACACAACAACAACATACATACATTAGCATAGCAAGAGTATTGCACAACAAATGACATCACACATAACGCACAAGAACGAATCCCTTTTAGGAGACGAACCAACAAAGTTAGATCACACTGAGAGCCTAGAGGTTGTTGCCAAACTCATGCTAAGCTCGTTACATAACTCGCTACCGTCATTTAAAATTGAACGAATAGCTTAATCACAAGGTGTGTCGGATATAGTGATCCCAAGCACGCCGAATAAACATAGTATGCCCCTATGGCCCGACGTGAGTCAGTAAAATAGCCTTGGATAAGCTAAAGGGAAGATTGAAACCAAATTGGAGAACAACCTCAACATACAAAGAGAATCGAACCGGTAAATGACATCGACTCCCATACTCACACGCGTGGCCGGAACTACCGGACTCCTCACTTCCCCGTTAGCACTTGTTAGAAGATCATCATTGTAACACAACACACAGGCCACATACAAGTGGTTAAGTCTTGTTACACACACACAAGGGAAATGAGTCACATCTCAACAACATAATAATATGAACAACTGTAAACTCATTACATGACTTAAGTCTTACAAGGTCATAAACACACAGAAAACAAACAACACACAAGCCGGTGTAAACCGGTAGGCAACAGACTGCAAGAAAACCATACCTTGGCCCTTGGTTCGACTGGTTTCCACCTTGAGGGAATCATATACACATTTAGTAACGTCGGTTAATTAACGCACTAGTCCACTGTTAACATTTCTACTTCACATCTCTAGTTATCTTACTTCCACCTTTTGTTTTGACTTGTCATCTTTTAAAATGTCATTATAACACTCCTAACATGACCTACATAACTTTATAACATCATCTCTAACTTATCCCCACCTTTAGACATCGTTTAATAACCTAGAACCAAGTTTATATAGTGGTCCGGGACTTGGTCCCCAACTAAGGTCCCGGACCTACACTTAACAAATCTCTCGGCCTCTTTTAATGGGTGGTCCGGGACTTCATACAGGTCCTAAGTCCCGGACCATTCTAGGCAAAACTCTCGGGTAATTTAAGGGGGTGGTCCGGGTCCTTGTACAAGACCCAAGTCCCGGACCACATTGTCTTAGAAACTCATGGCCCGTTTTTCATACTGGTCCGGGACATGACCCATAACCTAGGTCCCGGACCCAAGCTATAGAATTGACGTACTTGCATTTTTCAAGTCTTGTTGCATTAGTTCTTCACACCCATTATATATAAACTTCCCAAATCATCTTAGGTATATTCTAATGATAAAATATCATCTTAAACACACCTAGGTCCTTATCTAACTTGTTACTCAATCTTCTTATAAAATCCATCAACACTTAAGCATTATTTCTTCTCTTGTAAAACACTTAGTCATTCTCTAACATTTCCAGTTCACCCAACCTTATATAAATACCTAAAACTTCTTGGACATTTCCAAAATTTCGACATGGACTCTCCTAGAATATCACTAAGCCATAACACATTGTCTACACCATTAAACACACTAGAACACTAATATCCATCAAGAACACTCTTATACACAAAACTTCACCAAATATACACCACATTACAACATAGTGCATAACTTAAATTGCATGGCACTTAGGCCCTTAAAATGCTTAAATCTTAAACACTGAATTTCCCACAATATATTTGCCTTTGACCTGCGAATACACACAACAATACATATGTCCTTTTACTAGTCTCTTTGAGAACATTTTACTGAGTCATTTACCATTGGCTCTTTAGGTAGTTTCAACAAGCAATATTAGCTCATTTTCCTAAAGCATTATAAGCTATTTTAGGTTAGCATATTTACCTCTTTTCCTCACAACTTCTTTCTTGTTTCAGAAGTCGGTAAGGACACTTGCTTGCTTGTCAACTTCTAAACAATATACAAGCAAGGTAATGAGTATACAAGCTTTGTGCTTCATCTCATTATAAACCCTTAGTACACATATTGTCTTAGAACACTTAGGTGATCGTTTTACCTTAGAACTTGAAGAGAGTTTGGATATGTGTCAAGAGAGGACTCCACCTAGTCCTTGAATGGTTGGAATGAAGCTAGAACAAGGCAATATAAGGACACCATTTAAGGTAATTTTCGGACAACACAAAACATGGAGGAAACATCATTTTTCTTTGAGTTTCCTTACCTTGAAGCAAAGGAGAACAATAATATGTGAAAAGATGAACTCAAGATCCTTCCATGGAGATTCCTCTTGGCACCAAAATGGAGCTCTTGAAGATTTGAAAGGACCAAGTTGAAGAGCTTGATGAGACTAAGAGATTGGTGGTCTTAGTTTTTGATTTGGCCAAGTGAGCTAGGAGTTACAAGGATTTGAAGATGAAGTCTGGTGGTGAGCTGCTTCAACCGTGAAAGAGAGCAAGGAAGGAGATGGGATACGTAGACAGCAAAAGGAAATGAAGGAATGAAGAGAATCACTGATTGTAGTTGCTTTTGAAGATATTTTTACCAAAAGCAAATAGTGCTTTCTTAATTACTTATTTATTTGCTGGTTAATTGACAAGGGTGGTGACTCACCACATACAAAATCGGCCCCCATATAATATAAGGGGTTACCCAGCCTTAATTGATCAATTAAATTACTTATGTTAACATATGTTACAAACTAGCTTATTTAGTTACTATTCATAAAAGCAAGGCACTTAGAAGTGAAATTTTTGATTTCCCATTGATTTAAACTTCCAAATGTGATACTAAGTAGTACACATATTAATTAAAGAGTAATGATGGACATTTAGCCATTCAAAACTCATTTACAAGACAATTTTTCAAAAACGTGCTTTAAGACTCCTTAAAGCACATTTTGTGTTTTAACTTGTTTTCAAGCTTGGTTTTCTTTGGTAATTGATTTAATAGGCTCATTAATATATAATTAAGGTCTTGGTAAGTTCAATAAGCCTTAACCAAGATTATCCCAAGCTTAGAGCATATTTTGCCCTTATTGCCCTTTAGGCAATTAATCGTATTTACTATTTACTAAATTGTTTACTAATGTTCCTAAGATTCTTTTTAGTCTTACTATATCATAATTTAATGTTTAAACAACTTATTAAGGTTTGGGGCATTTCAATCTACCCCCCTTAAAAGAACTTTGTCCCCAAAGTTCACACTTCCCACATATCTTAAATCTTAAAACATGGGAATCACTTATGAAACAATACTTCCATAACAACATCAACAACATACTTACATAATATCGGACACAAGTTCCTAACAACATAACATCACTCAGACACAACGGTCTGTAACATAACAATATGACAACCTGACATAAACAACGACATAGACAATGTATTCAAATACATGTCGTACGCTCATAACCGAAACGGCTCTACCCCCCTTAAAATAGGGGTACGCCCCGTACCCTATACATATAAACACTAAGAAGTAAACAATGACGGGTACTTCGCCTTCATCTTTTCTTCCAGCTCCCAAGTGGCCTCCTCGACGTCCTGGTTAGACCAGAGGACCTTCACCAGCCTCACAGACTTATGGCGAGTGTCTCGAGTCTTAGTATCCAGAATCCGTACGGGGGTCTCCACTGATCGCATGGTCGGCTCTAAGGTTAGCCTTTCAGGCTGAAGTACATGAGACGGATGAGACATATATTTCTTCAACTGGGACACATGAAATACATCATGTACCTTGCCCAGCTCAGCAGGTAAATCAAGTCGGTAAGCTACCGGTCCTATCCGCTCCGTCACAACATAAGGCCCCACGTATTTTGGGCTCAACTTGCCTTTCTGGCCAAAACGAAACACTCCCTTCATGGGGGATACTCTAAGAAACACCTGATCGCCCACGACGAACTCTAGGTCACGTCTGCGTACATCTGCGTACGACTTCTGTCTATCCTGAGCTGCTTTCATGTTAGCCCGGATCTGGCGAACTTCTGCCTGAACTTGTTCCAGATATTCTGGTCCTATAATGACCGTCTCACTCGACTCATCCCAGCTGTGAGCCTCGATTTTAAACCCTATCCTATGTTGATTAAAGTTGATTAGGATCCAATCGGGTTCTAGGTCCACTTATAACCTAAGATTAATAACTATGTCATATAACAATAATTATTAAAACCTAAGCTAGCTCACTGGAACCTATTATGAGTCGCCACCTAATTTTAACCTAATCAAATTAGGAAAGGAGAGTTCGGGTTCGGGGGCTTAATATTCGACTTAATTAGGGTTCAAATTACTTTCATTACCCTTCCTAGGTCGTTTTTCCTCTACTTGGTCTATTTACGGCTTATTACGAGTCGTTTTAACCTAAGTGCGCGAGCTTCTGTTTTTTTGTGTTTTTTAGCATTTTTTGACAGAAAATTAAAGTGAAATTGAAAGTTACCTAAACTAGGGTTTCAGAAGCAGAATTAGGTCAAATTTTTATTCCGTCCGTGGCCACGGACCTAATGTCCGAACCCACGGACCCTAGTTAACCTATGTGAACATAAAAGTTGAATTTAAACAGAAACGAGATTTTGAAAAGTCCGGGGCCACGGACAGGACGTCCGTGGGCCCGGACATGTTTTATAAAACCCTAACTTTTGAAAATAAAAATATCCCGCCACCGTCCGGGGGCGTCCGGCTTTCGGACAGAGCGTCCGGGACCCCGGACATAGCGTCCGTGGGTGCGGACCGACCTCGGACGGCGGCGTTAAGGCTGTTCCCGGTGGTGTTTTTGGCTCAAAATTTATGGGTACGTAGCCTGAAAGATTCTAAACATGTTAGTGATCAAAAGTTTTCAATTTGACTACGAATTAAGGACGAAACTTATTGAACAAGTTAGTGGACAGAAACGCAAACAAACCTTAATTCAGAAGCAAAGAAAAGTCAGTTCGAATAGGAATTTCAACCAGAAGCGTATTGTGATCAGTGGAGTTAAAGAATTCGAATTCTAACCTGTTTTGGCTTCGGGATTTGGTTGTTCCTTCACGTCGGGAAACTTCGAACGCGTCGTTGGTAGCCGATCCGGTTCAGCTTCGACCCGAGTTTCTGATTTCTTCTTCCTTGTATGATTAAGGACGGTTTGCTTCTGTTTTTGTGATGTTTTGGTACTTGGAAGTTCAATAGGAGAAGAAAGGATGAGTTTTTGGTGATTTTGGGGTGATTTCTGCAGTGTTTCGGTATTGATTTGAGGCTTGGAAGTGTAAAAACGTGGGAAGAAGGTTTGTGGCTGTGTTCTCTGACTTTGGAGGTGTTCTTCTATGCCCTAGTTCGTTTTTGGGGGGTCCTTTTATAGAAAGAGCATGGTCAAATTGATAGAGCAAGATCTTTATCTAAAACGCTGATTTTGTGCTCTAAGGGAATCTGATTTTGTAAAATATGTTTCAGGCCGAGATAAATTATGAAATTTAACTGAAGATAAAGGATGATTTTTAAGAATTTTGAGAGTTGGAATCGGGTTATTTTGATAAATAACCGATTAGATAAAAATCTTGCAATATAGAGTCTCTCATAATTCATAACTTATTATTGGAAAGTCGAAATAACGAAATTCCAACGGCATTAGTCTCTAATAAACATCCTCTATCTTGTGTTAAAATTTCATGACGTTTTGTTTTAATTTCGGTATTTTCCATAGGAGAGAGAAAATTGCAAAAATGATTGAATTTCCCTTTTAAATTTTGGGCTAAGGTTCCAAATAAAATAATTTCAGGTTTATGACTGTATGTAGTCATGCTAACCATGTGACAATTTTATTTTAATTTTGGAAACCTTTTTATTTCTATTTTGAGGCTATTTCATGTGTTAATTATCAAAGAAACTAGCTTATAAAAAACTAAATTTCCAGAATAAATATTATCAGAAAATCATGAAATACCTTTCATAATGACTATGATATTTGGAAGTGTTTGGAGATAATGAACAAGTCATATGAAAATAGAAAATCCCGAGAATGTCCTTGGAAAATCCCGCCTTGGTGCTTTTTGACCCATTTTGCCCTTTATGACATGTATGCCTTAGAGACTACTCCGGGGGGGTTGAAATTTTGGGTATAACAGATTGCCCCCCGTCAACTAGGCTTTGTAATGAAGGTGAAAAGACTAGTTGATGCCTGAGTGATACCCCAAAATTTTGGGATCTTAAAAGACCCTATATGCAATTGAAATCCGACGAGTTGTGTCGAGCTGTTCTAAGGCGCTGACTACCTATGAGTAAAGTGGAAGGGATGTCAAGCGATTCTAAGGCGTTGACTACCTATGAGGATGAAATGATGTCAAGCTATTCTAAGGCGTTGACTACCTAAAATGTGAAATTGAGATAATGTCAAGCGATTCTAAGGCGTTGACAACCTAACAAGTGAAAATTGGGTGGTATGCAAATGCAAGAATGCTGAAATGCTAGTGATGCTGATGATGCTGACGATGCTGATGATGCTGATGATGCTCGGATGCTTCTGGGGACCGAAACCCGTTCCAATGCTCCTGGCTGGTATACTATGGGGACTTATTGCCTCTGCCCACCAACTGGGGTGCTGGGATAACTTCTAGATTACCAAGGGGACTTATTGCCACTGCCCACTAGTTGTTTCTCCCGAGAAGTTGACATTAAGATGGGGACTTATTGCCTCTGCCCCGCCAACTTAGATCACGCTCTGTCTCATACTTGTCTCGCACTGAAGATGATACTAGGTCTCGTACTGGATGATGATGATGGGTCTCGCACTGATGAAGATGATAGGTCTCGCACTGATGAAGATGATGGGTCTCGCACTGACGAAATTGATGGTCTCGCACTGATGAAGATGCTTGGTCTCGCACTGAAGGAAAAGATGGGTCTCGCACTGAAGTCTCGTACTAAATGAATGGAGAAAAAGCTGGATTTCGCACTGATTCTGGGTCGCGCACTGAATGAAGATGTCTTGTACTAAAGTCTTGAAAATGATGGGTCTCGCACTGATGAAGATGGTGGGTCTCGCACTGAAGGAAAAGATGGGTCTCGCACTGAATGATGCGGTCTCGTACTGAATGAAGATGCTAGGTCTCGTACTGAATGAAGATGCTAGGTCTCGTACTGAATGAGGAAACTGCAGGGCCTCGCACTGTTTTGGGTCTCGAACTAAAAATGAGTTAGGAAGATAATGGTCTCGTGCAAACTGATTACTGGAGTGCCAAACATGGCAATGATGATAAGATGTATGCAATCAAAATATATGAAAGATACTCGTTCAAAACAGGAAACTGTTGGAAAAGGTGCCGAACTTGGCAATGCTTGAGAAAAACCCTGCTGAAAAAGGGAAAGTGAAATGATCATTTCCTGACTAAAAATTTCAAATCTGCAATTTGCTTCTTGAAAAAAAAATGAACATGTCATTGGTGGAAGTGTGTGGTGTTTGTTGTGGTGCTGAAGGCTTTTGCCGGTGTTCAGGATTTGTGACAAACCTGGGATTGGGTTGTGATTTTGGATGGAGGTCAGGGTTATGACGGGCCTGATGTTTTTGTGGAGGTAAGGCCAATGACGGGTTTGAGAGTGTGTGTGTGGTGGTAAGGGCTTATGTGTGCCTGTGGTGGGATGGTGGTGCTCGAGCTTTGGGTTTTAATTGGTGCTGACATGGCAATTGTTGGAACCAACAATTGCCCCCAGTATTTTTTCCTTAGGACAATCTGAGCTAGAGTTCATGGCAATCGATCGGGACGATCAATTGCCCCCAGTATTTTCTTTGATTAAACATGCGAACAAGTCTCACCCTCACAAGGTCGAGGCTTATGCTTTGATGTGGTGCTCCCTAACCTACACTCGATGTGGTCGGTGTTTGCACTCATTTCTCGCTCATGGTCATAACTTCTAAACCATTGAATTTGATATTTGATGGATTTACGCATTTGATCTGTTACTTTCACGTGATTGGACACACAACTATCAAGTCGGAAGTCTTTAAAGCTTATAACGTGGCCATAGGGTGTGATGAAAGACGACGGGATCATGGAGGGATATTTGAGGTACGTGGAGCTTAAATGGGTGACCAAAGCTGCAACTTGCGTCTTCTCTCAGATTCACCTTCATTGTCTTTGAAGTTGCCTGGCTGCTTCATGTTGACGTTGTTTTCGAGCTTCTGGACCTGGACTTTTGGAGTTGTCCTTTACACCATTTCTCTTTTTTTTGTCATTTGGACTTCTTCGAGGCACTTCGGGTTCGCCTTTTTGTTTTATCCTTTCTTGACTTTGCCTTCGGGGTTCTTGTGTTTCCCGGTTTTGGGCTTCGAGAGCTGTTTTGATGTGAGCTCTTTTGATCCTGTGTCACTCTGGGACCATTTACGGATCACTTCGTCATGCTGATAGCGGCATTGCTTCTTCGGACTGATGATAATGTTATCCGAGAGTCGGGCTCCTTGCTTCCTTTGGTCACCGGGTCGGACATTCATCATTGGCTGGGTTATTTTGTGGTGTTCATATTATCGAAAAGGGATATATGAAAGGCTCAGCGGGGGTGCCTAGGGTTTAATGTCAGGGTTCACAAGTTTTTTGGCTATGTGGTGCTGTACCTAGGTGCTTCGTCATTCCTGATAGTTGTGTATCCGCTCTTTGTTACTTTTCGCAGATCTAAGAGTAAATTTACAAATTATCTCCTTCGGTCAGAGTTATGCCATTTATCTCACCTTTGAATGTGGTCTTACCAGAGTCGTGTAAAAATGACACGCTCGTTCACTCATGGTTTTCCCACTCAAGACACTCTCGTGAGATTTTCACTTGGAAACTCGTTCGCACATTTAAAAAGATAAAAGACGACGAACTTAAACTTAGATTGCCCCCAGTATTGATTTGGGGTTTGTGACAACAATTCGATAGATGTGGACTTTGAACCTCTTTGTGGGTTGTTTGGATATTATGGGGTGAGTTGTGGTGTTTGGTTAGGCATGTTCAAATTTTTAGAAACAAGAGACAAGCCGTTCCATTGCATAGTCAGAAAATGATTGCTTCGTGATCCTTTTCCTTAAAAAACTATTTTGTTTTCCTTCTTTTTTCGATGAATGAAAAATGGTTTGTACAGGAGTTGTGAAAATGGAACTATGATTTTATTTATGAATCATGAAAGAAACGTAAAGATTACAATCAGAGGTGACTGAAAACTAACTAATAAGCTACTAGGAAAATTTGAAGATGCAAGAAAACGATCTGCACACTTAGAAAAATTGGACTCCTTGCTCGAGGAGGTCTTGAATCTTGTGCTTCAATGCTCGGCAATTGTCAGCATAATGGCCAGGCAACTGATGGTAGTGGCAGAATTGATTAAGATGCCTCCCCAAATGAGTGGTTCCTGGCCGAGGGGCCAGGGGCTGTAGCAGGTTTCTCTTCTGAAGCTCTTCAAACGCCTGACTTGGTGCTCGGCCAATGTTGGTGAATTCCCTTTGCGATGAGTCTCGGCGTGGTAAGGGTACTGTCCTAAGGTTTTGATGCGGAGATCTAGGTCGTTGAACCATATTCACTTCTGGGAAACTGCTTTGAGCGCAAGCTACTGTCTGAAGATAAGCCTTTTCTGGTCCTGGCTTAGATAATTTGGAGCTACTGCCGGAGTTTCTTGAGCACTCGAGCTCCAAACCTTCCTTATGAATCCTTTCCTCTAGAATACCGACTTGTCCCATCAACATGTCCAAACTCGGAAAGTACATAAATTTTAGCTCATGGTTGTGTTGTTTTCGCATGTTCTCAATTATCATGCGGATTTGCTCCTGCTCGTCCATTCTGGTAGGCATGGCTGCAGCCTTTCTCCTCCAACGCTTGATGAAGTCAGACATGGACTCACCGTCTTTCTGTCGAGTTCCTGCCAGATCGATTCTGGTGACCTCGAGGTTCTTAGCATACTCGAAATGATTTAGGAAAGCCTCGCAAACCTCCTCGTAGGTTTTGGTATTCATCTTCTGAGTGAGATACCAACACTGAGGAGTCTCGTCTAGATAGCGTGCGAAAACTTTGGCTTTTTGCATATCGTTGAGCCCCAAGATGGACATTTCTCGGTCGAACATAGCCAAGTGAATCTGTGGATCCGAGGAACCCTTGTACAAAGCGAGTGTAGGCAGCTTCAGCTTTAGGGGAAGATCAACTTCGGGATACGACGCCGTGGAGAAATAATCGAAGCCAGCTGGTTTGTTGGTTTTCTCTATGCGCTCAATCCTTTTCAAAACCCTTTTGACCTCTGCAGCTAGCTGGTTGTCAGGAACATCCTTCCCCATACGTGTTTGAGGATCTTGGGCCCTAACAGAGTCAATCTCGATGTAACTACGATTAAGATTTTCATCCACAAGCTTTTCCAGAGTGTGCTGATTTGTCTCCTGGAGATTAGCCTTACTCCTCAGTTCCTCGACAATGGACTCCAAGACCTTGTACCCTTGCAGCACAGCGGCCAACTGGGCCTCGGTGTTGATCGGATTTCCTCCTTCTGCCATATCTGGATTCGGGCTTGCCTGTTTCCAAGAAGCCCATTATTAGCTAACAAGAGGAAGTGGGTTGAAAGACACTAAGGTGATAATAACACTTCACAAGGTAGATCGAAACAGGCTTAGGCTGAAAGCAAGTGGGCCAAGATACCCAGAAAATGAGGTGCTTGGGCTGAAGTATCTCTCAGGCTATGAACTGGAATTTGGACTGAAACGTAAACAGATGGCTTTGATTGGGCCTGAGAGGTGACACCTAGATCTAGGGTTTGGGGCTAGGGCCCGAATAAGAAGTCTACCTAGTCTAGAATGAGCCCTTGGGCAGGAATGTGTTTGGGCCTGGAGTAAAGCACATGGGCTGGAATGGACCCTAAATAACAAATGGGCCTAACTTTCTTTGGGCCAGAGAAGATGGTTGCTAAGCGGAAAAAGATTTTATTTGCAGAACTTGTGGGTTATTTCAAGTTCAGGTGAATTTCTTTTTTGGGCCTAGAACTAATTGGATAATTCAAATTGGGCCAGAAGAGAAATCACCTAAGTCTAAGCTTTTGGGCTGAAGCCCGAACGACTCACATATTAAACCAAACAGGACCTCTGGGCCGCAAACAAGTAGAGCCGCCAATTCGGGTTGGGCTAGGTTAATGTAGGAGAAGTTCCTATCAACCTCTAGGCTAGGTAATGGACCGATCATACAAGCAAACAAGGCTCACACAAATTCAACATGTCCTTACTAGATGTTTAAATTCAACCGGGTATGGATCGATCCGGAGAGGTGCTTGGGGCTTGGGCCCAGGTCACCACAAAGGAATAGGGCTTGCACGCTATTCTCTTTGGGCTTCCCCACTTTTTTCACATCACCTGAAGGTGTGCGTCTACGGCCGGGTCTTTGACTGACCAAACAATGGGCTTGGTAAGGACACTGCCAGGAAAACGCTTGGGGCTAAGGCCCAGGTATTAAGGGGGTGGTTAGACGACATCCTCCTCTTTTCCCCTTATTCACATCACCTAAAAGGTGTGAGTCCCTGACAGGGGACCCTAAACGGGTCCCGGGGTGAAACTGGTTTGCGTGGACCCTCGCTCTCATATGATGCAAGGTGCAAAAATTAAAGTGCGCACGAAAGTAAACAAACAATATAAAGCCATAAATAAACATTTTCAAGTTAAGCCCTCTTTCTTAAAATTAAACAAGTTAAAATTAAGAATTTTTTTGTCCCCAGCAGAGTCGCCAGTCTGTGAGCCTCGATTTTAAACCCTATCCTATGTTGATTAAAGTTGATTAGGATCCAATCGGGTTTTAGGTCCACTTATAACCTAAGATTAATAACTATGTCATATAACAATAATTATTAAAACCTAAGCTAGCTCACTGGAACCTATTATGAGTCGCCACCTAATTTTAACCTAGATCAAATTAGGAAAGGAGAGTTCGGGTTCGGGGGCTTAATATTCGACTTAATTAGGGTTCAAATTACTTTCATTACCCTTCCTAGGTCGTTTTTCCTCTACTTGGTCTATTTACGGCTTATTACGAGTCGTTTTAACCTAAGTGCGCGAGCTTCTGTTTTTTTGTGTTTTTTAGCATTTTTTGACAGAAAATTAAAGTGAAATTGAAAGTTACCTAAACTAGGGTTTCGGAAGCAGAATTAGGTCAAATTTTTATTCCGTCCGTGGCCACGGACCTAATGTCCGAACCCACGGACCCTAGTTAACCTATGTGAACATAAAAGTTGAATTTAAACAGAAACGAGATTTTGAAAAGTCCGGGGCCACGGACAGGACGTCCGTGGGCCCGGACATGTTTTATAAAACCCTAACTTTTGAAAATAAAAATATCCCGCCACCGTCCGGGGGCGTCCGGCTTTCGGACAGAGCGTCCGGGACCCCGGACATAGCGTCCGTGGGTGTGAACCGACCTCGGACGGCGGCGTTAAGGCTGTTCCCGGCGGTGTTTTTGGCTCAAAATTTATGGGTACGTAGCCTGAAAGATTCTAAACATGTTAGTGATCAAAAGTTTTCAATTTGACTACGAATTAAGGACGAAACTTATTGAACAAGTTAGTGGACAGAAACGCAAACAAACCTTAATTCAGAAGCAAAGAAAAGTCAGTTCGAATAGGAATTTCAACCAGAAGCGTATTGAGATCAGTGGAGTTAAAGAATTCGAATTCTAACCTGTTTTGACTTCGGGATTTGGTTGTTCCTTCACGTCGGGAAACTTCGAACGCGTCGTTGGTAGCCGATCCGGTTCAGCTTCGACCCGAGTTTCTGATTTCTTCTTCCTTGTATGATTAAGGATGGTTTGCTTCTGTTTTTGTGATGTTTTGGTACTTGGAAGTTCAATAGGAGAAGAAAGGATGAGTTTTTGGTGATTTTGGGGTGATTTCTGCAGTGTTTCGGTATTGATTTGAGGCTTGGAAGTGTAAAAACGTGGGAAGAAGGTTTGTGGCTGTGTTCTCTGACTTTGGAGGTGTTCTTCTATGCCCTAGTTCGTTTTTGGGGGGTTCTTTTATAGAAAGAGCATGGTCAAATTGATAGAGCAAGATCTTTATCTAAAACGCTGATTTTGTGCTCTAAGGGAATCTGATTTTGTAAAATATGTTTCAGGCCGAGATAAATTATGAAATTTTAACTGAAGATAAAGGATGATTTTTAAGAATTTTGAGAGTTGGAATCGGGTTATTTTGATAAATAACCGATTAGATAAAAATCTTGCAATATGGAATCTCTCATAATTCATAACTTATTATTGGAAAGTCGAAATAACGAAATTCCAACGGCATTAGTCTCTAATAAACATCCTCTATCTTGTGTTAAAATTTCATGACGTTTTGTTTTAATTTCGGTATTTTCCATAGGAGAGAGAAAATTGCAAAAATGATTGAATTTCCCTTTTAAATTTTGGGCTAAGGTTCCAAATAAAATAATTTCAGGTTTATGACTGTATGTAGTCATGCTAACCATGTGACAATTTTATTTTAATTTTGGAAACCTTTTTATTTCTATTTTGAGGCTATTTCATGTGTTAATTATCAAAGAAACTAGCTTATAAAAAACTAAATTTCCAGAATAAATATTATCAGAAAATCATGAAATACCTTTCATAATGACTATGATATTTGGAAGTGTTTGGAGAAAATGAACAAGTCATATGAAAATAGAAAATCCCGAGAATGTCCTTGGAAAATCCCGCCTTGGTGCTTTTTGACCCATTTTGCCCTTTATGACATGTATGCCTTAGAGACTACTCCGGGGGGGTTGAAATTTTGGGTATAACACCAGCATAATGGCATGCGGCATGGTCTACCGTACAAATCCTGGAAAGGAGACATCTTGATCGAAGCATGATAACTGTTGTTATAGCTAAACTCAATCAGATGTAACTTACCAATCCAGCTGGTCTGAAAGTCAAGTGCACATGCACGTAACATATCCTCAAGTGTCTGGATGGTGCGCTCACTCTGACCATCTATCTGTGGGTGAAACGCCGTACTCAATTTCAGTTCGGTACCTAGTGCTTCTCGTGTGGATCTCCAATACCTCGATAAGAACCTGGTATCCCTGTCAGATACAATTGTTTTCGGTACCCCATGATGTCTTACAATTTCTCTATCGAAGAGCTCTGCAAGTCTTGTCACTTTCCAGGTGTCCTTCATCGGAATGAATCGGGCCACCTTGGTCAGTCGGTCAACAACAACCCAAATCATATTCAGACCTCCCCTTGTAGGCGGAAGCCCTACTACAAAGTCCATAGAAATGTCATGGAACTTCCACTCAGGCACTGGCATTGGTTGCACCATACCACCAGGCCGTCGGTGCTCAAACTTGACCTTCTGACAAGTGAGACACCTTAGCACATAATCATTCACATCCTTTTTCATGCCAGCCCACCAAAAATAACGTTTCATACCCTTATACATCTTTGAAGCTCCGGGGTGAATCGATGTCGTAGAACAATGGGATTCACTCAGTATGCGCTCTTTCAGTTCAGCGCTACTCCTCGGAATACACAGTCGGCCATTAAGCCTAATCAAATCATCATCATGGAGTCTGAAGTCATACTTCTGACCCTCGAATGTGCCATTAATAAGTTTCTGTCTAATCTCCAACATATACTGATCCGTCATCTGAGCACTCCGCACCTCTTCAACCAAGTTAGTATGAGAGACCAACGAATGGAGAGAGTGTGCTCGGCGACTCAGTGCGTCAGCTACCACATTTGCTTTTCCCTCTTTGTATTGCAAGTTAATGTCATAATCGTTCAAAAACTCAACCCACCTTCTTTGTCTCATGTTCAACTCCTTCTGAGTGAACAAGTACTTTAAACTCTTGTGGTCGGAATATATTGTCACGCTTACCCCATACAAATGATGTCGCCATATCTTCAGTGCGAAGACAATGGCACCCAGTTCTAAATCGTGAGTAGGGTAGTTCTCTTCGTGTTTCTTCAGCTGCCGGGAGGCGTATGCTACGACCTTCCCGTGTTGCATCAACACACAACCCATACCCTTACCTGATGCGTCGCAATAGACCTCAAAACCATCTGGACCGTCTGGTATAGTCAGGACTGGTGCAGATGTCAGAGCATCTTTAAGCTTCTGAAAAGAACTCTCGCAGTCGTCTGTCCACTCGAATGGAGCATCCTTTTTCATCAAGGAAGTCATCAGCTTTGAGACACTGGAGAAGTCCTTCACAAACCTCCTATAATAACCTGCCAGACCGAGGAAGCTCCTGATATCGGTAACTGTCTTCGGCCTAGGCCAGGTGTGCACTGCATTTATCTTTGCCGGATCAACAGCGATCCCGGCCTCAGAAATCACATGACCAAGAAAGGAAACTTGGTCCAACCAAAATTCACACTTAGAAAATTTCGCATATAACTGATTCTTTCTCAACGTTTGTAACACATTTCTCAGGTGGCTTTCATGCTCACCTCTTGATTTCGAATACACAAGTATGTCGTCGATGAAGACTACTACTGACTTGTCCAACTAATCTCGGAACAAGCGGTTCATTAGGTCCATGAACTTAGCTGGTGCATTGGATAAACCAAACGGCATAACCGTAAACTCATAATGTCCATATCTGGTTCTGAACGCTGTCTTCTCAATATCACTGTCCTTGACGGCAATCTGATGATAACCAGATCGTAGATCTATCTTGGAGAATACTGATGCTCCTCTCAACTGATCAAACAAGTCGTCGATTCGCGGTAAAGGATAACGGTTCTTCACCGTAACTGCATTCAGCTCTCGATAGTCAATACAAAGGCGGAGGCTACCGTCCTTCTTCTTCATGAAGAGGACCGGCGCTCCCCATGGTGAAACGCTAGGGCGGATAAATCCCTTGTCAAGTAGGTCTCTCAGCTGCTCCTTGAGCTCCGTCATCTCTGCTGGAGCCATACGATAGGGCGCCTTCGCTATTGGTCCGGTGCCCGGAACCAAATCAATCTCAAACTCAATTTCCCGTGCTGGCGGCATGCCCGGCAGTTCCTTTGGGAATACATCAGGAAACTCCGACACTACCGGCACATCTGGGCTAAACTCTGGGTCTCTCTCTATGTCCTGGACATAGCAGAGGTATACATCATTCCCTCGTCGTAGTTCATGATACATAGCCATGGCGGTGATGATCTGAGTCGAAGGCTCCCTGGGCCTCTGGCGGTATGATATAGTAACCCCAGACGGACTCCGAAGAAGCAGTCGATGCTCGGCACACAGGATTCTGCCCTTGTACCGCTCCAACCAGTTCATCCCATAATCACATCAAAACCAAGTCCATCGAATTCTATCAAGTCGATTGGAAACTCCTCATCTCTGATTCGTACAACAACACCTCGGTGGTAGCGGGCACACCTAATCCGCTCTTTCGACGGGAGAGTGACTAGGAAGTCAGGCATCTCTTCACCGTCTAACCCCAGCCTCTTCGCAAAAGATAGCGAAATGAACGTATGTGAGGCTCCGGAGTCGAACAAGATCGATGCATCCACACCATTAACTGGGAAGGTACCGGTGAGGATTGTGCCGCTTATGCCGGCTTCTGCTTCATTGCAGACACTCAGTATACCTCCCGTTCCGAGTGCACAGCCTGATTAATTGGCAAACTTATAAGTATATAGTAACAACACGGTTCACACATTCCAAAACAACTCCACTTTATTCTTTAACATTCCCTTTACACCACTAGTTGGTTTACACTGATGATATAATTAACACATAACACATCCCCAACGTACACTGGTTTAACACATTACAATATTACACAGGGCTAAAACTGTCTGAAGGTCAAATTCAAACGTCCGGGTTTCATGTGTGTGGCATTGATCACCGTCGAAGGTGCGGTATTCAGTTTGATCTTCTTGATACCGTGGTATAACATCCTTGACTGCCCACTCATGATTAACACATCTCCTGATTTCAATATCAACTTCTTTGCGAGATCACCGCGCTTCTGCTCGCCGTACATAAACACTGCGGTATCACCAATGGACCAAGACACCACGGGTGCTCCCTTACTTAGAGACTCGGGTGACTCGTCCTTGTCTTGGTGTAAACCTAACCGTCCTCCTTTCTGGTAGAAGTTCACAATACATAGATCGGCTTTCACACTTGGTATTGAATCAGATTCAACTTGCTGAGCAATTCCCACGGCGTGGTTAACGGCCGCAAGGAACTCCTCAGGTATACTTGGTACAGTTACTCCATCCTCAGCTCGCTTGTCTTGATATGACTTGGTGTAAGGATTCCAGTCCTTACCCATGCACATCATCTTCAATTTCATTTTTGACCCACTCGGGTATTCGGGTGTGTAGAAACCTCCGGGTGCTGTTCCCAGTTCGTCGCATCGTCAGATGATGTGGATTTGTGCTTCCGGCGTCAGGTATCCATTTAAGAGTATCATACCTGGCTGGATGACCTGACATTGCTCCATTGGAAAGTCGGTGATGTTGATGGTGGTTTCTTCAGGGTTTGGTGCGGGTGGGATTGGATAGCAAATATTGAAGGTTCCTACGTTTTCAAATTACCTAACTTAGGTGACTTTCACATTATACTTTAATCCTTTACTCACATGGTAGTACACTTAGACTCACTAACACGCATACATGTAATGCGGTATACAATCACTTATTCCATTTAACGGTTTAGGCGGTACCTGGTCTAGAAGAGGGTCCTGGTGCCTCAGACCGGTCCACCACATTCAGGGCGGCCTTGTTGGATCCCGATCCCTTCCCTTTCTGGGCATCAGTATACCTCTGGTCGGTAGGTGGCTGATTAGCCGGCTTCGGGCCTTCGGTAATCGCAGCTGCCTTACCCTTCCACTGTCCCCTAGGCTTGTAGTTTCTGCCATTCGGGTTCTGGAAGCACTCGTAGTCACGATGCCCCATCTTCTTGCAGAATCTGCACTGCACATCGTTTCCCTTGCAGTCCTTGCCGGGGTGGTCTCCGTTGCACCACTTACAGTAATAGTGGCGCTCCGGTCCAGAGCCCGTGCTAGCTGCTAACACATCACACATTCAGTACATACTTCACATTTTAACATCACACACTTAAACTCATTATTCAGAATTAATTGGTTACCCTTGAATGGCTGAGAGCGCAGGGGCTTAGCCGCATATGCATAGGTGGTGAGCTGCAACGGCTCCTCAGCAGTGGTGGTCTGGGCCTGGCCCTTGCCACCCTGTTGCTGTCCTTTCTGGGGCTGAGGGTATGGCTTTTTCTTCTTTCCACTCCCAAACCCTTGCGTGCTTTGACCCTCGCTCGTGGCCTTGCGCTTAAGTGCATTTTCCTCGTCCCTCAGACGGACGGTGATCTCTACTATAGCAGCGGCATGATAGCACTCCTATTATTTAGGGTGTTAGTTATGCCCCGCAAAAAAAAATAAACTCACTATCACATTAACACATTGTACATACTTATTCACATCCCACTGTTGTTTCGTTACCTGCAAGGTAGTATATCCAGTAGGCCCCATGCCATAGCGTAGGCGGTAGCTCAGTCCGTTGTAGAAACGGTTCACTAGAATTCGGTCTGAGTAACCCAGATCCAGTAACAGGTGGATAAGTCCGATGAAGGCTGAGTAGTACTCATCTACCGTCATCTTATCCCCTTGCCTCAGATTGTCCAGCTCCAGGCGCTTAGCCTCTTGCACATGTATCGGGTAGTACTTCGCTCGCAGCAGAGCCGTGTACTCCCTCCACTGAAAGGTCGGGTCAGCAACTCTGCCATCCCTCACTAGCTTCCACCAACTCTGTGCCGAACCCTTCAAGTAGTAAGCGGCAAGATGGACCTTGACCTCCTCGGGCACATTCAAGGTCTCGTAGGCGGTATCCATCTCAGAGATGTACGCCTCCAGCTTACCAGGGTGGTCTCCCCACTGAACGACGGTGGTCTTAAATCAGCCAACGCCTTGACCCAGTTGGTCTCTCTTGGCGGTGGCGGTGGTGGTTGAACTCCGGGCTGTTGCCCCTGCTGCACCGCAGCTACTAAACTGTGGGACCATCTGGGTTACGGTGGCCGCAACAGCGTCGGCCATAACTTGCGCCGCAGGGTTCTCTCCCTGGTCCCCAGTTTCATCAGTACCGCGTCCGCGGCCTCTACCACGTGGTCTACCTGACATCTGAATTCACACGAACATTTATTAGCAATATGCTTACACACTTATTGGTCCAACGGTTGTAGTGTCTTCCCGATTCCAAGGTATTTCCACACATAGTTAGTGGTTAACCTATCCATAACTGTTCACTTTAGTAACTATTGCTAGATTTCCTAACTCGGTATATACCTAAGCTCGGTATTCTAGTCATCAGAGCGATACTTCGCTCTGATACCACTTTTTGTAACACCCCTACTACGTACTTAATAATAACTGGAATCGCAGCGGAAATTAAACAACTAAACGATTGGTGCTACAACGCCGTCAACCACCCACGTGGTTAACAAGGCTGAATAAATACAAGTTGTACCGGTCTGATGATCAGACTCCCGAGCATAGAACTAAAACCATAAGTACATATACACATAACCGAGTATTTAACTTACAACCCATAAATATACACTGTCACTGTAAACTTCCATTGTACACTGTCAATAACTGAAATACATATTGCCACGGGAGCACAGGCGCATCCCGGGCCCGATATCCAAAATTTAGCCAAGTATTACATCAACCTAGATCTAAAGCCACTCCGCTTCTTCGATCCTCATCCTGCAAATAAACATAGCCCCCAAAGGGGGTCAGCAACCCTTTGCTGGAATGGCTAACGCGCAGCCCATCGGCTACCGGGATACGCGCAACCATTTGTCATGATAACATGCCATTCATTTTACACAACAACAACATACATACATTAGCATAGCAAGAGTATTGCACAGCAAATGACATCACACATAACGCACAGGAACGAATCCCTTTTAGGAGACGAACCAACAAAGTTAGATCACACTGAGAGCCTAGAGGTTGTTGCCAAACTCATGCTAAGCTCGTTACATAACTCGCTACCGTCATTTAAAATTGAACGGATAGCTTAATCACAAGGTGTGTCGGATATAGTGATCCCAAGCACGCCGAATAAACATAGTATGCCCCTGTGGCCCGACGTGAGTTAGTAAAATAGCCTTGGATAAGCTAAAGGGAAGATTGAAACCAAATTGGAGAACAACCTCAACATACAAAGAGAATCGAACCGGTAAATGACATCGACTCCCATACTCACACGCGTGGCCGGAACTACCGGACTCCTCACTTCCCCGTTAGCACTTGTTAGAAGATCATCATTGTAACACAACACACAGGCCACATACAAGTGGTTAAGTCTTGTTACACACAACACAAGGGAAATGAGTCACATCTCAACAACATAATAATATGAACAACTGTAAACTCATTACATGACTTAAGTCTTACAAGGTCATAAACACACAGAAAACAAACAACACAAGCCGGTGTAAACGGTAGGCAACAGACTGCAAGAAAACCATACCTTGGCCCTTGCTTCGACTGGTTTCCACCTTGAGAGAATCCTATACACATTTAGTAACGTCGGTTAATTAACGCACTAGTCCACTGTTAACATTTCTACTTCACATCTCTAGTTATCTTACTTCCACCTTTTGTTTTGACTTGTCATCTTTTAAAATGTCATTATAACACTCCTAACATGACCTACATAACTTTATAACATCATCTCTAACTTATCCCCACCTTTAGACATCGTTTAATAACCTAGAACCAAGTTTATATAGTGGTCCGGGACTTGGTCCCCAACTAAGGTCCCGGACCTACACTTAACAAATCTCTCGGCCTCTTTAATGGGGTGGTCCGGGACTTCATACAGGTCCTAAGTCCCGGACCATTCTAGGCAAAAACTCTCGGGTAATTTAAGGGGGGTGGTCCGGGTCCTTGTACAAGACCCAAGTCCCGGACCACATTGTCTTAGAAACTCACGGCCCGTTTTTCATACTGGTCCGGGACATGACCCATAACCTAGGTCCCGGACCCAAGCTACAGAATTGACGTACTTGCATTTTTCAAGTCTTGTTGCATTAGTTCTTCACACCCATTATATGTATAAACTTCCCAAATGATCTTAGGTATATTCTAATGATAAAATATCATCTTAAACACACCTAGGTCCTTATCTAACTTGTTACTCAATCTTCTTATAAAATCCATCAACACTTAAGCATTATTTCTTCTCTTGTAAAACACTTAGTCATTCTCTAACATTTCCAGTTCACCCAACCTTATATAAATACCTAAAACTTCTTGGACATTTCCAAAATTTCGACATGGACTCTCCTAGAATATCACTAAGCCATAACACATTGTCTACACCATTAAACACACTAGAACACTAATATCCATCAAGAACACTCTTATACACAAAACTTCACCAAATATACACCCACATTACAACATAGTGCATAACTTAAATTGCATGGCACTTAGGCCCTTAAAATGCTTAAATCTTATACACTGAATTTCCCACAATATATTTGCCTTTGACCTGCGAAATACACAACAATACATATGTCCTTTTACTAGTCTCTTTGAGAACATTTTACTGAGTCATTTACCATTGGCTCTTTAGGTAGTTTCAAAAAGCAATATTAGCTCATTTTCCTAAAGCATTATAAGCTATTTTAGGTTAGCATATTTACCTCTTTTCCTCACAACTTCTTTCTTGTTTCAGAAGTCAGTAAGGACACTTGCTTGCTTGTCAACTTCTAAACAATATACAAGCAAGGTAATGAGTATACAAGCTTTGTGCTTCATCTCATTATAAACCCTTAGTACACATATTGTCTTAGAACACTTAGGTGATTGTTTTACCTTAGAACTTGAAGAGAGTTTGGATATGTGTCAAGAGAGGACTCCACCTAGTCCTTGAATGGTTGGAATGAAGCTAGAACAAGGCAATATAAGGACACCATTTAAGGTAATTTTCAGACAACACAAAACATGGAGGAAAACATCATTTTTCTTTGAGTTTCCTTACCTTGAAGCAAAGGAGAACAATAATATGCGAAAAGATGAACTCAAGCTCCTTCCATGGAGATTCCTCTTGGCACCAAAATGGAGCTCTTGAAGATTTGAAAGGACCAAGTTGAAGAGCTTGATGAGACTAAGAGATTGGTGGTCTTAGTTTTTGATTTAGCCAAGTGAGCTAGGAGTTACAAGGATTTGAAGATGAAGTCTGGTGGTGAGCTGCTTCAACCGTGAAAGAGAGCAAGGAAGGAGATGGGATACGTAGACAGCAAAAGGAAATGAAGGAATGAAGAGAATCACTGATTGTAGTTGCTTTTGAAGATATTTGTTACCAAAAGCAAATAGTGCTTTCTTAATTACTTATTTATTTGCTGGTTAATTGACAAGGGTGGTGACTCACCACATACAAAAACCGGCCCCCATATAATATAAGGGTTACCCAGCCTTAATTGATCAATTAAATTACTTATGTTAACATATGTTACAAACTAGCTTATTTAGTTACTATTCATAAAAGCAAGGCACTTAGAAGTGAAATTTTTGATTTCCCATTGATTTAAACTTCCAAATGTGATACTAAGTAGTACACATATTAACTAAAGAGTAATGATGGACATTTAGCCATTCAAAACTCATTTACAAGACAATTTTTCAAAAACGTGCTTTAAGACTCCTTAAAGCACATTTTGCGTTTTAACTTGTTTTCAAGCTTGGTTTTCTTTGGTAATTGATTTAATAGGCTCATTAATATATAATTAAGGTCTTGGTAAGTTCAATAAGCCTTAACCAAGATTATCCCAAGCTTAGAGCATATTTTGCCCTTATTGCCCTTTAGGCAATTAATCGTATTTACTATTTACTAAATTGTTTACTAATGTTCCTAAGACTCTTTTTAGTCTTACTATATCATAATTTAATGTTTAAACAACTTATTAAGGTTTGGGGTATTTCACTCAATATCTTTTAAGACGAATCGTCTCGTACCTCCCAAACGTTTCCCGTAATTTCCCAAGTCCTAAGCTCACTGTCTTAACCTATTTTCTCGTCATCAGAGCGGTACTCCGCTCTGATACCACTTTTGTAACCCCTATCCATAATCACGTAATAATCTCTCACGTAGCAATAAATAAAACGTCTTACATCGGAAGAAATAATAACAACAACAATACTCACTCGGGTGTCACCGGCCATTACTCGCCATGCGAGCAACGAAGCCAAACTACACCAACTTCCAACATAAACAAACTGTTAACCGCCGTGATAATGAGAAAACTCCTATACATCAAACTAAGTCCATACTCATAACATCGACAAGTGAGCGTCTACCCAAACCTGAATATACATAACCGTATCATATTAAATCCATGTGCGGTAATTAAAATAATTCTAATTACCCTGTTCCCGCACTTTGGCTTCGGCGATAATCAACAACCTGCATATGGTGTAGTATCAGCGATAGACGCTGAGTATGCCGGGCCTGGACCCTAATGGTCACTTAGTCATTTTAACCATCTTATTATTAGATTGGTTTCATGCTTTACCAATTTACAGTTATAATCATTACTGTAATATACATGTATAATATACATAGTCCTCCATCCAAACATTCATAAACACTTAACCATCCATCCAATTCAACAGTCATAAAATCTCACAACAACAATTGTATATCGAACGTATCGAAATAATAACAGTATAATGTACAATGTACAATCGCCGTAGCGTTCACCATCCATTGTTAATTTAATTTAACTTGGCCTTCAAGGCCCCATCCATACCGAAATGATTGCAATATAATGTACAATGTACAATAGCCGTAGCGTACAGTTTCCATAGTTAATTTACCTTGGCCTTTAAGGCCCCATCCAACCATGTTTAATTTATACCAGTTGGGCGTCATGTTAAGACAACCCCATAACCTCACCATGGACAGTAGTCCTCCCGTACACACAAAGGTGCTCATTTCGCCAGAAGTCCAGAGGCCCCTGACCTTTCTCTTTTGTCTCGTAAGACGTCCATATGAAAGCCGTAGCTACCTGACCCACAATCCAAATAGGGCTCGTTGGGTATAAACCTGGAGCGGAACCCGTCGGGAACCCCTCAGTGATCACAAATGCGCAACCAAGTAGTTCGTAAACTATCGGGATTCCTCACCTCAACTCATACCATCTCTCTCTCATAATGTTTAAGATATGCTCTTAGTCTTATGGAGAATAATTATTAGTTAGCTGCCCAATGGGTCTCACACATACCTAGAAGTAATCTAGGTTATATTCATGTTCGAGATCCATGCTATAGAGACCGACAATGTCGTGACTCGTCCCTAAGTGTTTACTTAGGTTACCATATACTTAATATAATACTATGGTATTATATCAAGTAACCGTCTTGTCATCACAATAACTGTAACACCCCAGCCCGAAATCCAATAACCTGAACGGCGATCACCCAAATAAAATACAACTGCAGCGGAAATAAATACAACAACCGGGCGGTACTACAATGCCGTTGGCCACCCTTGTGACCAACAAGGCTAACTCCAATTACAATCTCCAAAAGTCACGGTCTGAATACGAATACAATCCGAGATACTAGGAATCAAACTCAAATGTAAAGTACTTATGTGAAAACAAATATCAAGAAGAGACTCCCATAGCTTGAATCTACCCCACCTACACTCGGTGTGGTAATCTTCTCAACTTCAGGTACCTGAAAATGGGGGGGTGCCCCCAAAGGGGCTCAGCAAACAATGCTGGTATGGAAAACGTGCAGCCCATCGTCCACCGGGCCACACCAACTACTTTGTCGAATACATGCAGTTCATTTTATAAAGCTGTAAACACACATAGTAGGATAATAACAAGTATCCATGTAACACCCCAACCCGAAATCTAATAACCTGAACGGCGATCACTCCCAAATAAAATACTACTGCAGCGGAAATAAATACAACAACCGGGCGGTATTACAATGCCGTTGGCCACCCTTGTGACCAACAAGGCTAAATCCAAATACAATCTCCAAAAGTCACGGTCTGAATACGAATACAATCCGAGATACTAGGAATCAAACTCTAATGTAAAATACTTAAGTAAGAACAAGTAACTATAAGAAGACTCCCATAGCTTGAATCTACCCCACCTACAATCGGTGTGGTAATCTTCTCAACTTCAGGTACCTGAAAAATGGGGGTGCCCCCAAAGGGGCTCAGCAAACAATGCTGGTATGGAAAACGTGCAGCCCATCGTCTACCGGGCCACACCAACTACTTTGTCGAATACATGCAGTTCATTTTATAAAGTTGAAAACAAGCATAGTAGGATAATAACAAGTATCCATACAAGGACAATAATGTCACATAGAACAAGACTGCAGAAGGTCAAGTTAGCTGAACTGAAATCTTTTAATGATAGTCGGTCCACACAATGGGACTGACAGGTATAATTGAATATCTGAAATAGTGAAGGTATAGTGACCTCGTTAAGATTGAAAGGTTGGGTATTAAAAACCTGAAATACCCCGCAATTAAAAATAGTGATTAATTAGGCTAATAAGTAATTTAGAAGCTTAATAAGTGTAAATAATTATTAGGGAACAAATCCCGAAGGAAACGGACCTTTAAAACGGTTTAAAAACATTACCGAACCTTAAAGCGCGTTTTTCGAGGTAACCGGGAAAACGTGTCTTTATGCGGGTCAAATAGACTCGTAACAGTTTTAGGCAACTAAATATTCATTAATAAATATTAGTGAGGCTGTAGGACCAATAAAATCAAGAAAACGAGAAATTAGTAAAAACTGTCAAAAACGGGAAGTTGTGTGGGTAGAAATATAATTAACACAAACCTATGTGTCCAATATAGCAAATAAATTGCAAAACCCACAAGTGAGTTCGGTGGGGTGTCCGATTTTGCCCCCTCACACCTCTCTTTACTCTCTTTTACTCACAAACAAACAAAATAATAAAAAAACACTCACTTTATTACTTATTTCCTCACTCACAATTCTCTCTCCTACCCATTCTCCTCACTCACGTATTCCCTCCTCCCTCACTCTCTCTTTTTCCTCTCTTCTTCAACCTCCATCGGTTCCCATGGTGAACAAGAAGAACAACTAAAAATCTCCACTTCTCTCCTGTTGTAACTCCCTCAGTACTTTCAAAAATTACAAAAATTGTACCATCGTAATCCTCTCCTCAAGAGCTACATTTCCATCTTTCCAAAATCCAAAAAAAACCATTTTCGATTTTGAGGGTATACCCCATTTGGAGTCTCAACACCACCATTAGAAGGCCCTCCATCCTTGTTCTTCTAAGGTAAAAATATTTCGAAAACTCCATCTTTTCTAGCTCTTGTGGGCAAAACGAAAATCTAGACTAAACCCTTGTTTGGTTCTTGTGTTCTAGCCGATTTTGGCTTATTGAAGGAGTTGGAAACCTGTTCTTGAACCACTCCAAGCTTCATTTGCACTCTTGAGAGGTAATATAAATTATAAACCCTAGAAATCTACATTGAAAGCTTAAATAATATTAAGAGTAGTTTTGGTATTGAATGTGTGTGTATATATGGGTGATAATGTTAGATTTGTTGAATACCAAAACCGTAGAGGGAGAAGGAAGGAGAAAGAAGAAGAAAGAAAATCTAGAAGTAAAGCAAGGTAAGGAATGTTCACTTTGTGTAGTCTTGTAATTGTAAATGTAACAGATTTTTAGAATGAAAATGGGTGATGTAAAATAGTAGAGCATTAGTAGTGTATGTATAAGAGATGTAAGTGTTTTTAAACCCTAAAGAACAATTTAAAAACTGTTACAACAGATTGGGAATGAGAGTTGATGTGCAGGAATTAGTATGAGTGTTGTAGTATTGAATTTTGTGTATGGGAGCTTGTGTATTGATGGCTATTGAAACAGGTGAAATGAGTGTTGTAATGTGAACTAAAACAATGTGGTGAGTGTATAAATTACAAAGGAGACTATGGCAAAATTTACTTAGAATTAGAACACTTAGTGAATTTTAACTAGGTGAATGATATAAGTTGCAACAGATTTTGAGATAGATAGATAAGGGAAGATTGGGAGAGATAGTAATGAAGTTGTAATGCATTAGAGGTGCTAAAAATGACATTAGAAGAGGGAGATGTAGAGGAGAAGTGTAAGTGTTAAAATCTGTAGCATAAGGTAACTGGAGAAGAAAGTGTTGTGTGTTGAGTGAAACTTGGAAAATTAGATGAGTGAATGAGTATAAATTGTGTAGGAGTTAATTAATGAACTAAGGTGTATTAGGAGGTTTGAATGGTGTTAAAACATGTAGGATTAAGTGTAGGAAACAATGGGGAAGTAATGGGTGAAAGAGAGGACTGAAAAACAGAAATTAAAATGCAAACACTGGGATCGACCGGACTTGCGACCGGACCTGCAAGTCCGGTCGAGCAGAAAATTTTCCCGTCAATATGCTACTGGAATCGACCGGACTTGCGAACGGACTTGCAAGTCCGGTCGAGCAGAAAAAATTTCCCCTCGGTATGCTACTGGAATCGACCGGACTTGCGACGGACTTGCAAGTCCGGTCGAGCAGAAAAATTTCCCCTCGATATGCTACTGGAATCGACCGGACTTGCGACCGGACTTGCAAGTCCGGTCGAGCAGAAAAATTTCGGCAGAATGTTACTGGAATCGACGGACTTGCGACCGGACATGCAAGTCCGGTCGGACCAAAAATTTCCCGATGAAACCTACTGGAATGGACCGGACTTGCCAAGGTCGGTCGCAAGTCCGGTCCTGACAAAAAAAAAAAAAAATTTTAATTTAATAGTAATTGTATATATTATGTATATGTATACCCATACATATATGTATATGTATATTGTGTAAGCATGCAAACCTTAAGTAAGAAAATAGAAACTTAAGTAAAGAAAAATAAGTAAGTAAAGTATAAGTGTAAGAAATGTAAGGACATAGTAAGTAGGAGTTAAGTTGATGATAGGTAAATTGATGTTTCTTTTTTGTTCAATGTATGTAATAGGACTTGGTTTGTGACATCGAAGGACGTTTGGAATTACGTACGACGGTGAACGGTATGGATTCCTCATGCCCGTATGTATCTTGGTTACTCTGATTTGTGGTTGTGTGCTAATTGATCACCAAATAAGATAAATGCACGAATCGGAGTTAATATGCATACTTGTGAATATGTAGTGTTGTATGATGTTGTATACTTTCTTTAATCTCAGTTTGTTACTGCTGAAATGTATGGATGATATGATGTGTGTATGTATGTTGTATTGTACCGTGACCGCTATTTATTGTGTTTGGACTTCTAACTTATCCTAACAATGCTAAACATCCTAACTTAAAATGGTAATTAAATTGGAATGAGTAGAAGTCCGATATAGTTTCGGCCACGCGTGAGGATGCGGAGTCACGAGAGGTTGGCTCCAATTCCTGACTCTTAAACTGGTCCGCGGCCCAAATCCCTTAAGTGGGTAGCATCCCGGATTAGTGAGTCAAGTAAATCCCGGATGTGGGACGGTGTGTAGTCCCCAAGGCCGGAGGTCCCGACGACTTGACTTGAGTATAAGTAAGTAAGTAAGAACGAGTAAGTAAAGTAAAAAGGAAGTAAGTAATTGTAAGTAAGAAGAAGTAAGTAATGAGTAAAAGAGTAAAGCATTCCGATTAACCCGGATGCATAATTTGGCTAACCTTGTGAAGGTAAGTAAGATGTGTACTTGTAATGTTGCCTTGATTGTGTAATGAATTGTATAGCATGTATATTGTATGAAAGCATGTATGTATGAGTAATGAATGGCATGTTTAGTGGACGTCAAATAGTCGGCGTGCCCTAGCTAGCACGCGGTATATGCGGAGTCCATATGCAGCTTTTGCTGAGCCCCTTGGGGCACCATTTTTACTACACGCAGGTACTCGAGATTGATGAAGATGTGAAGATATACTTTCATTTCTTTTATCTTCTTTTTGGTTGTAAACAATGAATTTGAGATAGGGTGTACTAAGTAGTACATGGCTGTAGTTTTGAGTAGCCGGTGTACCATGGGGTACACCTTTTTGGATAATGGAAGTATTGGATTGGGGTATAGATGAGTAGCTTTAGAAACTCATTCTTTTGGTAAGCTTGAAAGGTTGTAATTGAATATACTTTAAATACTCGGTGATCCAGGATGTAAGTAATTGGTACATGGTATTTGGGTAAGTAATTTAGTAGCTCGGTATGTTATGTTCATCAGACCGTGACTGTAAGTATTAGTAGCCTAGCTAGCCGTATGGGCGGCGGGTTAGCGGCATTGTTTCACCCCGTAGTAAGTATGTAGTAATTCCGCTGCGAACTCGTAGGATTAATAGGACGATTAGACGGTAAGCATAGGATTAGCGGTTGGGGTGTTACAAAAAGTGGTATCAGAGCGTTACTACGCTCTGAGTCCTTAGTACCGAGCATAGGGGATTACCGAGTTAGGATTTCAACCGTCTTAAGACGGATACTTAGAAACCTAACTAGGAACTACCGTTGTTAACAACGGATACCCTTAACGTTCTTATGAACGATACCTTGATTAAATTCCAAGACCTTTGAGTCCTATCTTGCAAAGCCTAATGTAACTGTTAAAACATTCAGATGTCAGGACGAGGCCGAGGCCGACCAAGAGGTGAAGCCTCAGATGGAACCGGCGCGCAGACGATAGCTGAGATCGTCGCCGCCACGGTAGCGCAGATGCTACCTCAAGTAATCCAGGAGTACAACAATCCCAACAAACTCAAACGGGGCCAATCCCTCCCCCTCCACCCAGAGAAGTAAACTGGGTAAAAGCTATCACAGATCTCCGTCCTCCCTGCTTTAGAGGCGAGAGCGATCCTGCAAGCTAGAAGCCTATATCTCTGAAATGGAGACTGCTTTTGAGACCCTCGAAGCTCTGCTGGAGTTCGAGTGAGAGTAGCTGCTTACTACCTCAAGGATGCCGCTATGGACTGGTGGAAACTAGTCAAGCACGAGTATGTCAGCGACCCCACCTTCGATTGTGAGTCTTTTGCATCACTCCTCCGATCCAAGTACTATCCGGAGCATGTAAAGACGAAGAAAAGGCTAGAGTTAGACGCCTTAAAGATGACAGACAAGATGTCTGTGGATGAGTACTACCACACCTTCACCTCCATTCTCCGTCTTCTCCCTGATCTTGGATACACCGGCCAGGTGTTGGTCGATCGCTTCTATGGCGGTCTGAGCCATCGCCTTCGGTACGGTATGGGCTACACCAGATTACCTCCCTTCAGGTAAATAACGGTTAACCCTTAGTATCATGTCAATTCCTTAAATTCCTTGAATTCTTGAATCTTTTCCTTATCCTTTCCTTAAATAAGAATCCCGGCTAATACCTGAAATTTCAGGAGTGTTATCACGCGGCTTCTCGCGTTGAGATCACTTGCCAACTGAGGATGAAGAAAAACGCGCTGAAGCGCAAGGCCAATAACAAAAATACCAGCACTGAGGAGCAGAACCAGGGTAAAAGCTGGAAGAAGAAGAAAGGGAACTTCTTTTCTCAGAAGAAGTCCCCAAGTGAGAGCAGTGCCCATGCTGAGCAGGGCAAACCAGCTGAGATCCTTCAGCTTGGTTATTCTGCACCGGTGGCAGCTAAGCCACTGAGATCACACCCTCCTAAGGGTAAATTCTACTTCCAATTCGTATTCATATAAGTATCGTATCTAGTATATCCACGCACACATGTGCTAACCCTCTAACCTCAGGTTCTAGCTCCGGAGCCGCCAAAACCTTCTCCGACGGCCGCACCTATGTGTGCAGAAAGTGCAACCAGGACCATCCTGGTAAGGATTGCTACGGGAGGGAGATCAAATGCTACAACTGCCAGAAGCTGGGACACACAGCTAACAAGTGCCAGGAGAGTGGGAAGCCGAAGGGAAACTTTCAAAACTATAAGCAGAGAGAGGGCAAGGAGGTGGCATCTGGGAGATGCACGGCCCAGCAGGCACCTCAGGGACAGGGATCCCGGGGCCTCAGAGAGGAGCACCTCAGAGGCAGCCTGTTCTCCATGTGATTGACCGCGATGGGCCCGGTTCGAAAATCCGGCCAAGGTTATCACCTTAAACCTTTAATCCTTGAAATAGCAGCCTAGTAGTAGAGTAATTGTATGAGTGAATGATGAGTAAATCAATGAAGTGTATATTGAGCATGAAATGAAATAGTTAAAACTAGTACTCACCGTAGATGAAATTTGTAACCATAGGAAGCTTTAGTATCTGTTACCCGATACCGGTAACCTTGAATCAAGAAGAGATCGACATCACCAACTACGACACTACACCAACAAACAGTATCAGGTCATCCGCCCAGGTATGATTTATTAAAGGGATACCTGACACCCGAAGCGCAAATCTCAATCATCCGACGATGCAACGAGCTAGGAACGGGTCAGGTGGATTTTACACACCCGAATTCCCCGGTGGAGCGAAGATGAAGCTGAAGATGATGTGCTTGGGAAAGGACTGGAATCCTTATACCAAGACATACCAGGAGACACGAACACAAGATGGAGCGACGCCACCGACAATACCACCAGAATTTCAGACCCTCATCACTCAAGCAGTTGAACTTGCACAACAATGTGAATCTGAACCAATCCCCGCACTGGAAGCGGACCTTTGTATCGTCAACTTCTATGAGAAGAAGGGCGACTTGGGTTACACCAAGACAAGGACGAGACAGCGGAATCTCTTGAACAAGGAGTGCCGTAGTGTCTTGGTCCATGGTGATGACGCCATATTCTGTATAGCGAGCAGAAGCGTGTGGACCTCGCACAGAAACTGTATTGAGATCAGGAGATGTCCTAATCATGGGTGGAAACTCTAGGATGCTGTATCACGGGATCAACAAGATCAAGTTGAATACGGCACCGCCGGCAATAATCAATGCCACACACATGAAACCAGGACGCCTGAACCTTACCTTTAGAAAATATTAAATTCCCAGTATCATGTAATCTATTAGTAACGTGTATTAGAGACACGGTTTGTATGATGGTTGGTTTATCAATAAAGAGCAGTGTTGATTTAATTCCACTTGTGTCCACCATCAATACTTATCCAATTGTGAATCTAATAGGTTGTGGACTCGTACCGAAGGTAACCTGAGCATCCTCACCGAAGCACAAGCCGCAGAGAAGCGGCACCATCCTAACGGGAACCTTCCCAGTAAATGGCATTGATGCCAATGTGCTATTCGACTCCGGCGCCTCTCACACTTCGTATCACCATCCTTTTTGAAGAGGTTGAAGCTAGATGCGGATGAGCTACCGAACTTCATGGTCACTCTCCCATCGAAGGAGCGAGTAAAGTGCACCAAATATTATCAATCAGCCACCATCGAAATCAAAAATGAAGCATTTCCCATTTCCTTCATCGAATTCAATGGATTGGGATTGACTTAATTATCGGAATGAATTGGTTGGAGCGGCACAAGGGTAGAATCCTCTGCGCCGAGCATCGTTTGCTGCTCAAGAGTCCTTCTGGGGTTACCGTATCTTACCGCCAGAGACCGAGAGAGCCTTCGACCACACTCATATCTGCCATGGCTATGTAACGGGAGCTCAGAAAGGGCCAAGAAGTGTATCTGTGTTATGTGCAAGACCTGGAGAGAGATCCAGAGTCAGTGACGATGTACCTATGTATCTGAGTATCCCGATGTATTCCCTAAGGAGCTACCCGGCATGCCACCACCGAGAGCAGTGGAATTCGAAATGATCTATTGCCGGTACCGGTAACAGGTTCCCTGGGGCACCGTACCGCATGGCACCAGCAGAGATGACCGAATTGAAAGAGCAGTTGAGGGATCTTCTAGACAAAGGGTTCATAAGCCGAGCGTATCACCCTGGGGAGCACCGGTTCTCTTCGTGAAGAAGAAGGACGGTAGCCTCCGACTATGCATTGACTACCGCGAGCTGAAGCGGTCACAGTCAAAAATAAATACCCAATACCACGCATCGACGACCTATTCGACCAGTGAAAGGAGCCTCGGTCTTCTCCAAGATCGACCTCCGTTCTGGGTATCATCAGATGCAATCAAGGAACAAGACATTGAGAAAACGGCATTACCGTTACCAGATAGCCACTACAAATTCACAGTGATGTCCATTCGGTTTGTCAAACGCACCGGCTAAATTCATGGACCTCATGAACCGTTATTCAGTGAGCAGTTGGACACTTCGGTTGTGGTCTTCATCGACGACATCCTTGTATATTCCAAGTCACCAGAGGAACATGAAACCCACTTGAGGAAAGTGCTTGAGACACTGCGCGAGAACCAGCTGTATGCGAAGTTCTCCAAATGCGAGTTTTGGCTTGATCAGGTATCATTCCTTGGACATGTCATCTCGAGCGCAGGTATCTCGGTTGACCCTTCTAAAGTAGAAGCGGTACGATCATGGCCTAGACCCAAGACTGTTACCGACATTAGGAGCTTTCTTGGTCTAGCCGTTACTACCGGAGATTTGTAAGGGACTTCTCGAAAGTCGCCAAGCCCATGACTACATTGATGAAGAAAGATGCACCGTTTGTATGGACAGACGAGTGCGAGTTATCATTTCAGAAACGGAAAGACTCATTGACCTCAGCGCCCGTCCTTACTCTTCCAGAGGGCACAGAGGGATTTGAGGTGTACTGTGATGCATCAGGCAAAGGAATGGGATGCGTACTCATGCAGCATGGCAAGGTTGTTGCTTATGCCTCGCCAGCTGAAGAAACATGAGGAGAATTACCCGACTCACGACTTAGAGTTAGGAGCCATTGTCTTCGCCTTGAAGATATGGCGACACTATCTCTATGGGGTAAGCATCACCATCTACTCCGATCATAAGAGCTTACAGTATGTATTCACTCAGAAAGAACTCAACTTGAGACAGAGAAGGTGGATGGAGTTTCTCTCAGACTACGACATCAACTGCAGTATAAGGAAGGGAAGGCAAACATCGTAGCCGACGCCCTGAGCCGTCGAGCACACTCGCTCCATTCGCTACTCGCTTCTTCTAGCTTGGTTGACGAGGTGCGAGACGCTCAGTTGAGCGACCCTTACCTAACCGAAATCAGACACAAGATCGAGAATGGTACATTGAGAAGAAAAAGTACGATTTTAAGTACATGAAGATGGTTTGATTCGGTTGAATGGCAGGCTATGCGTCCCCGAAGCAATGCTGAGCTAAGGGATCGCATCCTGCGAGAGTCACATAGTTCTACATTATCAGTCCATCCGGGAGCCTCCAAGATGTACAAAGACATGAAGAGGTACTTCTGGTGGTCTGGAATGAAATCAGATGTGACAGAATTTGTATTGAGATGCTTAACATGCCAGAAGGTAAAATTTGAACACCGTAGACCGGGCGGAATGGTACAATCAATGCCAATTCCGGAGTGGAAATTTCATGATATCTCCATGGATTTGTTGTAGGACTCCCACCTGCTAGGGGAGGACTCAACATGATCTGGGTTGTAGTAGATCGCCTTACCAAGGTTGCCAGATTCATACCGATGAAGGACACCTGGAAGGTAGTAAAGCTAGCTGAGCTTTTTGATAAGGAGATTATCAGACACCACGGAGTCCCTAAGACCATAGTATCTGACCGCGACACCAGGTTTCTTTCGAGATACTGGAGAGCTACAGGGAAGCGTTGGGTACAGAACTGAAGTTGAGTACCGCCTTCCATCCTCAGACCGACGGTCAGACAGAAAGGACCATCCAGACACTGGAGGACATGCTTCGGGCATGTGCCTTGGACTTTCAGGGGAGTTGGTTAGATAAGCTTCACCTTATCGAGTTCTCGTATAATAATAGTTATCACGCCTCGATTAAGATGTCGCCTTTCCAAGCTCTATACGGTAGACCTTGCCGTACACCTCTTGTGTTGGGATGAGTGTAGTGAAGCGGTCATAATAGGACCGGAATACCTTGAGCAAGTGCAAGCCGAAGTGCAACAAATCCGAGCTAACATGAAGGCAGCCCAAGATAGACAGAAATCCTATGCGGATGTGAGACGACGCGACCTTGAGTTCGCCGTGGGCGACCAAGTGTTCTTGCGAGTTTCTCCTATGAAGGGTGTCTTCAGATTTGGTCAGAAGGGCAAGCTAAGCCCAAAGTTTGTAGGACCGTACACTATCACCGAAAGAGTTGGTTCAGTAGCCTACAGGTTAGCACTACCTGAGGACTTGGGACGTGTCCATGATGTATTTCATGTGTCACAACTCAAGAAGTATATGGCTGATCCTTCTCATGTGTTGGAGCCCGAGCACTTATCCATTGAGCCAAACATGCGATATGTAGAAACCCCAGTGAGAATCCTTGATAGGAAGACCAGAGACACTCGCCATAAGTCTATACGAATGGTGAAGGTCCTATGGTCAAACCATGATGTCGAAGAAGCGACATGGGAGTTGGAAGATGCCATGAAGGCTAAGTACCCACAGTTATTCTTAGACTAGTTAGTCTAGTATTTAGTATACGGGTACGGGTCGTACCCCTTTTAAGGGGGGTAGAACCCTTTGCTTTAGCATTGCTTCGGGTTAAGCATTGCATTTTGTATGGCACATGTAGTGCAAGTGAATTTAGTATGGATGTGTATGTATGTGTAATGTGTAATGAATGATGTGTATGTGCAATGTATGGTGTATTGGTGTAATGTGTATTGTGGATGGTAATTATGTATTTGTATTGTGGTATGGTATGAATGGAAATGATGCATTGTGTATGTGAATTGCGTATGATTTGAATTGGGTATGCTTGTAATGTGGAATGAAGTAAACACCTCATAGGTGTAGGAAGATACATTATGGCAATTGGCTTGCATAATGAGTAGAATTATGAAACTATTAACCTTGAGCAACTTTGAGGGCAAAGTTTCTTAAGGGGGGTAGATTGAAATACCCCGCAATTAAAAATAGTGATTAATTAGGCTAATAAGTAATTTAGAAGCTTAATTAAGTGTAAATAATTATTAGGGAACAAATCCCGAAGGAAACGGACCTTTAAAACGGTTTAAAAACATTACCGAACCTTAAAGCGCGTTTTTCGAGGTAACCGGGAAAACGTGTCTTTAGGCGGGTCAAATAGACTCGTAACAGTTTAGGCAACTAAATATTCATTAATAAATATTAGTGAGGCTGTAGGACCAATAAAATCAAGAAAACGAGAAATTAGTAAAAACTGTCAAAAACGGGAAGTTGTGGGGTAGAAATATAATTAACACAAACCTATGTGTCCAATATTGCAAATAAATTGCAAAACCCACAAGTGAGTTCGGTGGGGTGTCCGATTTTTGCCCCCTCACACCTCTCTTTACTCTCTTTTACTCACAAACAAACAAAATAATAAAACAACACTCACTTTATTATTTTATTTCCCTCACTCAAATTCTCTCTCCTACCCATTCTCCTCACTCACGTATTCCCTCCTCCCTCACTCTCTCTTTTTCCTCTCTTCTTCAACCTCCATCGGTTCCCATGGTGAACAAGAAGAACAACTAAAAATCCCACTTCTCTCCTTTGTAACTCCTCAATACTCTTCCAAAAATTACAAAAATTGTACCATCGTAATCCTCTCCTCAAGAGCTACATTTCCATCTTTCCAAAATCCAAAAACAACCATTTTCGATTTTGAGGGTATACCCCATTTGGAGTCTCAACACCACCATTAGAAGGCCCTCCTTCTCCTTGTTCTTCTAAGGTAAAATATTTCGAAAACTCCATCTTTTTCTAGCTCTTGTGGGCAAAACGAAAATCTAGACTAAACCCTTGTTTGGTCTCTTGTGTTCTAGCCGATTTTGGCTTATTGAAGGAGTTGGAAACCTTGTTCTTGAACCACTCCAAGCTTCATTTGCACTCTTGAGAGGTAATATAAATTATAAACCCTAGAAATCTACATTGAAAGCTTAAATAATATTAAGAGTAGTTTTGGTATTGAATGTGTGTTGTATATATGGGTGATAATGTTAGATTTGTTGAATACCAAAACCGGTAGAGGGAGAAGGAAGGAGAAAGAAGAAGAAAGAAAATCTAGAAGTAAAGCAAGGTAAGGAATGTTCACCTTTGTGTAGTCTTGTAATTGTAAATGTAACAGATTTTTAGAAATGAAATGGGTGATGTAAAATAGTAGAGCATTAGTAGTGTAATGTATAAGAGAATGTAAGTGTTTTAAACCCAAAAGACAATTTTAAAAACTGTTACAACAGATGGGAATGAGAGTTGATGTGCAGGAATTAGTATGAGTGTTGTAGTATTGAATTTTGTGTATGGGAGCTTGTGTATTGATGGCTATTGAAACAGGTGAAATGAGTGTTGTAATGTGAACTAAAACAATGTGGTGAGTGTATAAATTACAAAGGAGACTATGGCAAAATATACTTAGAATTAGAACACTTAGTGAATTTTAACTAGGTGAATGATATAAGTTGCAACAGATTTTGAGATAGATAGATAGAGGGAAGATTGGGAGAGATAGTTAATGAAGTTGTAATGCATTAGAGGTGCTAAAATGACATTAGAAGAGGGAGATGTAGAGGAGTAAGTGTAAGTGTTAAAATCTGTAGCATAAGGTAACTGGAGAAGAAACTAGTTGAGTGTTGAGTGAAACTTGGAAAATTAGATGAGTGAATGAGTATAAAATTGTGTAAGGAGTTAATTAATGAACTAAGGTGTATTAGGAGGTTTGAATGGTGTTAAAACATGTAGGATTAAGTGTAGGAACAATGGGGAAGTAATGGGTGAAAGAGAGGACTGAAAACAGAAATTAAAATGCAAACACTGGGACGACCGGACTTGCGACCGGACCTGCAAGTCCGGTCGAGCAGAAAATTTTCCCGTCAATATGCTACTGGAATCGACCGGACTTGCGACCGGACTTGCAAGTCCGGTCGAGCAGAAAAATTTCCCCTCGGTATGCTACTGGAATCGACCGGACTTGCGACCGGACTTGCAAGTCCGGTCAAGCAGAAAAATTCCCGGCAGAATGTTACTGGAATCGACCGGACTTGCGACGGGCATGCAAGTCCGGTCGGACCAAAAATTTCCCGATGAAACTACTGGAATGACCGGACCGACTTAATGCACTTGCCAAGGTCGGTCGCAAGTCCGGTCCTGACAAAAAAAAAAAAAAAATTATTTTAATTAAATAGTAATTGTATATATATATGTATATGTATACCCATACATATATGTATATGTATATGTGTGTAAGCATGCAAACCTTAAGTAAGAAAATAGAAACTTAAGTAAAGGAAAAATAAGTAAGTAAAGTATAAGTGTAAGAAATGTAAGGACATAGTAAGTAGGAGTTAAGTTGATGATAGGTAATTGATCATTCAATTGTATGTATGTAATAGGACTTGGTTTGTGACATCGAAGGACGTTTGGAATTACGTACGACGGTGAACGGTATGGATTCCTCATGCCCTGTATGCTATCTTGGTTACTCTGATTTGTGTGTTGTGTGCTAATTGATCACCAAATAAGATAAATGCACGAATCGGAGTTAATATGCATACTTGTGAATATGTAGTGTTGTATGATGTTGTATACTTTCTTTAATTCTCAGTTTGTATACTTCATGAAATGTATGGATGATATGAATGTGTGTATGTATGTTGTATTGTACCGTGACCGCTATTTATTGTGTTTGGACTTCTAACTTATTCCTAACAAGCTAACCATCCTAACTTAAAATGGTAATTAAATTGGAATGAGTAGAAGTCTGATATAGTTTCGGCCACGCGTGAGGATGCGGAGTCACGAGAGGTTGGCTCCAATTCCTGACTCTTAAACTGGTCCGCGGCCCAAATCCCTTAAGTGGGTAGCATCCCGGATTAGTGAGTCAAGTAAATCCCGGATGTGGGACGGTGTAGTCCCCAAGGCCGGAGGTCCCGACGACTTGACTTGAGTATAAGTAAGTAAGTAAGAACGAGTAAGTAAAGTAAAAAGGAAGTAAGTAATTGTAAGTAAGAAGAAGTAAGTAATGAGTAAAAGAGTAAAGCATTCCGATTAACCCGGATGCATAATTTGGCTAACCTTGTGAAGGTAAGTAAGATGTGTACTTGTAATGTTGCCTTGATTGTGTAATGAATTGTATAGCATGTATATTGTATGAAGAGCATGTATGTATGAGTAATGAATGGCATGTTTAGTGGACGTCAAATAGTCGGCGTGCCCTAGCTAGCACGCGGTATATGCGGAGTCCATATGCAACTTTTGCTGAGCCCCTTGGGGCACCATTTTTACTACACGCAGGTACTCGAGATTGATGAAGGTGTGAAGATCTACTTTCATTTCTTTTATCTTCTTTTTGGTTGTAAACAATGAATTTGAGATGGGTGTACTAAGTAGTACATGGCTGTAGTTTTTGAGTAGCCGGTGTACCATGGGGTACACCTTTTTGGATAATGGAAGTATTGGATTGGGGTATAGATGAGTAGCTTTAGAAACTCATTCTTTTGGTAAGCTTGAAGGTTGTAATTGAATATACTTTAAATACTCGGTGATCCAGGATGTAAGTAATTGGTACATGGTATTTGGGTAAGTAATTTAGTAGCTCGGTACGTTATGTTCATCAGACCGTGACTGTAAGTATTAGTAGCCTAGCTAGCCGTATGGGCGGTTAGCGGCATTGTTTCACCCGCCGTAGTAAGTATGTAGTAATTCCGCTGCGAACTCGTAGGATTAATAGGACGATTAGACGGTAAGCATAGGATTAGCGGTTGGGGTGTTACAAAACCCCAGGAGATAACGTAGTTAAACCCTGAAGTGAGAGTTGTGGGAAATAGAGCCCACGAGAGGAATGAAGTCTTCCTCAAACTGAACTGATGGGCATTAGAAACCCGAGAGGAATAGAGTCTTCCTCTCAACTGAAAAGTTCCGTCGCGACGTAGATAGGAGACGACCTGAGACAGGTACAGCTCCTGTAGCATGCATGGCCAGATCCAACTGGGCTCCTCGTTCTCGTAGTATAGAGTTGTTAAGTGTCATATAAAGACGTTAAACAAGAACACAATGTGTATTGTCAATTATCACGTTTAGGATAATGACGTTTGTTATAAAGTGAAGTTAGTGAGAGACTTGAGTACAAGTCCTCGGCATACTGAAGCAGGTATTTAAATCCACTGGTATAGTAGTGTTTGTATGCGTGGGACATACACGTAGTAGTCAGCATCATTCACGCACATAAAATAATACAACAGCGCACAAGAGTAAACAACATTTTACATTAATTATCTTGGTCGTTAAATCAAACAACAGATAGCACACACAAGCCGGTGTAATCCGGTAGAAAACAGGTTGCAAGAATCCCATACCGTTCACCGTAGACTGTACTTGTTTAATTCTCGGTCAACGTCTGGTCAAACAAAGTCCTAGAATAGGATTAACTGAGAGGGTTAATTTATGTTACCCTTATATAGTAATTCTATTGGATCTTTAACAAATCTCGTATTTGTTATTTCATGTGAGGTTTATTTCTTTTAATTACCTCATGATTTAATATATAACTTATTTGTTATTCCTTTTTGATTTATTTATAAATCCTTTAATGTACATATATGTATTCATATATTCATGTACTATATTTGTTGTTTATTTTAATTGTCTAGGTGACATAACAACTTAAAATTTTCTTAACAGTATTTAAATGTCTTACAATGACATAATATTCTCATAATCTCATTATTCTCCTTTTAGTCATAAATAATATTTATTGTTCTCCTTTAACTTCCTTATAACTATATAAGCCATAGTTCTAATTCCATAATCCCTTTAATTAAAATTCTTTCTTCTAATTCCTCCAAATGTCCATATAGGACCTATATTTATTTAAATCTAAATTATTACCCTTATATTTTGGTTATTTACAAAACAACCACATTAATTCATAAACTTTACATTTAAATTCTAATCTCTTTATATATCATAGTTTTAATTCCTTATTTAATTAAATCACAAAACTACCATTAATATTTTGGTAAATACTTTTAAATATTGTAACTTTTGAAAATTACAACTTAGCCCCTCTTAAGTCTCGGCCTATATATATATATTCCTTATAATTGCAATTTAGCCACAAAATCTTATAATCTTTACATAATGCCTTATAAACTATAGTTTTAATTCTAATTCTCCATAAATGCCGAATATATTTATATAAATTCTTAAATTACCAAACTAACCCCAAAGAATTTTGGCTTTGTCATTTAATCTTCCTTAATTACATTTTCATCCCAAAACTTTATAATATCTTCTTAATAACTTATAAACTATAGTCTAAATATATAATTCCTCAAAATTTCAAAGGTGAACCTAATAAATCTCTTAATTATGAATTCGCCCCTCTTTATGTTCTAAACTTTCATAACAATTTTATAAATTACATAATAGCCCAAAACTTTATAAAAAGTTATTTTAGAGCTTGTTTAATTACCTAAAATTCCTAAACTTAATTCCTAACCTTATATTATATCATAATTTCACCAAACACCCCTTTAGCTCTCGACTTTCACAATATATACACTAAATTTTGTAAAAATTACATTTAAGCCACTTAACTTAATTAATTAGCCATTTAAGCACTAATAAAATATTTTTAACTCCCCAAACTTTATAGTATAAGTTTATATACATAAGTAGCTCATTAAAATCTATTTAACACTTAGGACATTCGGCCATATTTTAATAGTGACCATATAGTATATAAAAGTGGATTTATATGTCATAATAAATATACATAAATTCATAGGAGTCATATAACTTATGTAAAAATTATTGTAATGTCTTATATTGATTCTTAGCTTAAAAATAAGCATTTTTGCCCTAGACATTTCGGCCTTAATTATTTGTAACTTAAATAAATTTTGTGACACAAAAATGTGTCTTAAGGTAAATATTTTCTATATATGTTATAGATTTTATTTTTGGCATATAAAACCATATAGTTTCGGTTTAATTAACCTAGGAGATGTACATAATTTTTGTATAATTTTTAGAAGCTTAATAAAGCTTATAACATAAAGATTTACTTAATAAACTTACTTCTTAACAAAGGTGGTTAAGTGCTTGAACTCCTCTTGAATCTCCAAGCTTTCTCCAAGGAAATTTTGATGCTCCACTTCGGTTATATGCAAGTGGTGAAGGAGTTTTAGGAGTTAGATCTTGAATAAAGATCTTAAGTAGATTTGTAAATAGTTTTACAAGAATTTACCTTAAGCTTTTCTCCTTATAATTTTGGCTCACAAATGGTGGATGAAGAACAAGTTTTCCTTCATGAAAATGAAGAAGAAAAGAGCCTTAGAAGAAGAAGAACTTGGTTACACAAAAAATGTGCTTTAAGGATTTACAAGCATTAAAACTTCCTTAAGATAACCTTGAGATGCTCCTTGGTTTAATGTTGGTTTGGACAACCTCCTTGGAGAACTAACTGATGTCGAATGCTTGTTGGTATGCTAGGAAGAGTTTTGCTTCAAGGCTTGACCATAAATGCTAGGAATTACCTTAAAGATGAAGATAGAAGTTAAAACTCCATTACTGAAATACCCCAAACCTTGATATGTGGTTTAAATATTAAACTATGGTATGTAAAGGCTAAAAGTGCCTTAGGAACATCAGTGTACAATTTAAACCATAGTAAAATGCAATAAAGCATTAAGACACAGTTTGAGCAAAAACATGCTCTAAGCTATGAGCGAACTTGCTTAGGACCCAAAGAGCCTACCAAGACTTAATAATATTCAAGTATGATTTAATAAGGCTAATTAAGTCCTTAGGAAACTTTGGTAGACAATGAAACCAAACAAAACACAAATAAATACCTTAAAGTCAATAAGAGCAAAAATGTGCTCTAAGCTTGGGATAAATGTGTATAAGACCTAATGGTCATACCTATACCTTATTTATATGTTAATGAACATATTAAATCAATTACCAAAGAAAACCAAGCTTGGAAACAAGTTAAAACACAAAATGTGCTTTAAGGAGTCTTAAAGCACTTTTTGAAAAATTGTCCTGTAAATGAGTTTTGAATGGCTAAATGTCCATCATTACTCTCTAATCAACATGTGTACTATATAGTATCACATTTGGAAGTCTATATCAATGGGAAATCAAAAATTTCACTTCTATGTGCCTTGTTTTTGTGAATAGTGATTTTTATAAGCTATTTTGTAACATATGTTATCATAAGTAATTAAATTGACAAATAAAGTCTAAAGTACCCCTAGGTACTATTGGGGGCCGGTTTTAAGGTGTGGTGACTCACCACTCACTTGTTAACTTGTTAAAGAAATAAAGATGACTAATATAGTTACTATTTGCTTTATAAACACAAATATCTTCCAAAAAAGCAAACTTATCTCATTTCTCTCATTCCTTCTCCATTTCACACGGTTTCAACTTCTTCTTCCTCCCTTCTTGCTGTTCTCTCACGGTAATATCACCACCACCATGAAAACTCAAGCTTTAATCTCTTGTAAAATCTAGCTCACTTAACCAAATCAAAAACAAACACCACCATTCTCTTCCTCTCATCAAGCTCTTCATTTCTATCTTCTCAAAACTTCAAGAGCCCCATTTCGGTGCCATGGAGTTCCACTATTGAAGGAGCTTGAGCTTGTCTTTCCACATATTATTGATCTCCTTTGCTTCTAGGTAAGGAATCTCAAAAAAAAATCAAGTTTCCTCCATGTTTTGTCATTGACCGAAAATATTCATTGATGGAGCTCCTTGTGTTGCTTTGTTCTAGCTCCATTTGAATCTTTCATGGACTAGGTGGAGTCCTCTCTTCATAGATATTCAAACTCCCTTCAAAGATTAAGGTAAAACAACTACATTAATGTTTTGAAATAATGTAAACCTAGGGTTTACAATGAGATGAAGCATAAAGCTTATATACTCATTTCAATGTTGGTATATTGTTTAGTAGTTGACAAGGAAAGAAGTGCCTTATCGGTTTTAAGAGGAAACAAGAAAGAAGTTTGTGAGGAAAAGAGGTAAATATGCTATCTCAATGTGGTTTAATGCCTTAGGAGAAATGAGCGTATATTGCTTGTTAAAATGATCTAAGGAGCCAAAGGTGAATGACCTAGTGAAATGCTCTCAAGGAGTTTATTAAGGACATATGTATTGTTGGGTGTATTTGCAGGTCAAAGGCATTATTTATGTGGGAAATTCAGTGTTTAAGGTTTATGCAATTTAAGGGCCTAAGAGCCATGTTATTTAAGGGCCTAAGTGCCAAGCAATTTAAGTTATGCACTATATTGTGATGTAGAGATAAATGTGTGAATTTTGTGTATAAAAAAATGTGTTTGATGGATTTTAGGTGTTTTTGGATGAAATAAGGTAAAAACCTAAGTGTTGGATGTGAGTATATACAAGAGAAGTTATGGCCAAATTGGGAAAATGTGTGAGAAGTTCTAAGTGTTTTAAGAAAGTTTTGGTGAACTAGGAAGTTGTTTAAGGTTTAGGTAATGTTGATATCCAAGGAATAAGTGATGTTTAGGTAAGATGTGAAAAAGGAGGTTTAGTTAGTAAGAAAAGAAGCTTGAGAGATGAGGTTAAGGTGTAGAGGAAACACCTTGGTATAGTGGTCATTAAAGGTAAAATACCACTTAGAAATCTTAAGGAGAAAACAACATAAGTGTTAAGAATTTGGTAAGAAGAGAGTAAGTGTTTAAGGAGTTATAAAATGAGTTTTATGGATGTTATATGAAGGTTTAAGGGTGCTACATGATTTAGAACACATTAGGAGGCTTGAGGAAAAGTTTGGAGAAAGTTTGACAAGTTTTGGACAACTTCTGATGTTGTCCGACCCAGTGGTCCGACCCAGGGTGGGTCGGACAGCCTCTGTTAAGTCACCCGTTGATGTTTCTGGAATGGTCCGACCCAGAGGTCTTGGGTCGGACATGGGTCGGACATGTGTGCTCTAGGTCTCTGGAATGGTCCGACCCAGATGGTTGGGTCGGACATGGGTCGGACATGAGTATTTAGCAGACGGGAAAAGTTTCTGGAACGGTCCGACCCAGCTGTGGGTCGGACGGTGGGTCGGACGGCCCAAAATTATGTAAAAAAAAAAGAGACAATGTTGTAAGGAGAATCAAAGTGATATTTTGGTATTAGAGTATGCCTAAGTTCATGTATGAAGTTTGGGTAATTAATGGAGGTGGAAAAATAGTGCAACAAGGTTAGAAAAATGCAAATATAGCATTCTGTAGTTTGGGTCCGGGACTTGGTTAATGGTTAAAGTCCCGGACCATATATCAAAACAGGCCGTGAGTTTTTCCATGTAGCGGTCCGGGACTTGGGGTGAGTACAAAGTCCCGGACCACCCTATTTAAATAGGCCGAGAGTTTCATTAAGTGTTGGTCCGGGACTTAAGGTAAGGACCAAGTCCCGGACCACTCTAAAATTGTTGTTTTAGGCTATTAAAAGATGTCTAATGATGGGGGTTGATGGATAATGATGTTATAAGGTTGTGTAGGACATGTTAGGTGAGTTATAGTCACAATTTGGTGGGTGAAAAGTTGAAGTAAAATGAAAGAGTGAAACATGTAAAAATGTAAAGTTATTTAAGCAGGTAATGGGGAAAAGTTATAAGCATTAGACTTTAAACAAACATGTTACCCCAATGTTAATAAAAGTACATGTAATGTTGTCAGTTGTTCGAGAATTGCTCGAGGAACATAAGTGGACGTGGTAAAGTGGACTCCGGTGACAGGTATGGTTTTCTTGCAACCTGTGTCCTACTGGATTACACCGGCTTGTATGCCAATGTGTTTTTCTGTGTGTTTGCCACGTTATAAGATAAATCATGAAACGAGTTTACAGTCGTTATTGTTGTTGTATGTTTACGTGCCGATACCGGTAACCTCAAATGCGCTTGAAGGGCTGGTTAACCACTATTAGGTAAACGTAAGAGAACGGTATCCGGTAATAACGTTTCCGACCTAAGGAACATTCTAACCACGGCTATGCGTGAGTTAGTCGTGTGATGTTGCTGTAAGTGTATGACCCTCCTTTGCGTGATTAACTCAGTTGTAATACTGTATTGTGTGATGTTGTGATAGGTTCCACAGCGGAGTCTTTAACTGTGAATATTTATATACTATGGGGGGGGGTGAGGAATCCGGTTGTGTCCGGGCGCGCGTTGTTGGGAGTTGTGTATACAGTTTCTTCAGCTTCCTCTCTGTTGATTGTCTTCCTTCATTGGTCTTCGATCACCCCTGAGCTTAACCAAGGCTCTTGACTCACGTCTGTTGGGGATTATGTATGTTGTGTTCGGGTCACTAAACCCGATCCATCTTTATGTTAAGTTATTCGTTCACCTAACAGAACGGTAACGAGTTATGTAAACGAGCTTAGCATGAGTTTGACAGCATCCTCTAGGCTCTCCCAGTGAACTAACTGTGTTTGGGTCGGTTCCTAAGAGAACCATTTCCGTTATGTTATGTATTTTGTTGTGATGCATATCTATTGCGGTGTTATGTTGTGCACGTGGAAACGTGCAAAGTGTTGTTAAGTGTCGTTATGTAGTGTATGTTATATGTTGTAAAATGTGGAGTATGTGGATCATGGATATGAATCCCAGTTGGAGAAAAGAGGCGTTTAAGGTTAACCCGATTTAAGGGTAAGTGTCGTCTGTTAAGGAAGTAGCTCCATTAGAGGAGGAACACTCTAGGGATATTGAATACCTTGAGTGACTTATTAAGTAAGGATATATTATCCGTTTGTTGAGCCCGTTGAGGCGAAATGATTATGTGTTGTATGTTTACAGTTGCATGCATGATTTAACTATAATCAACCGCATGCTAAGACGACAATTAGTTGTGCGTGGCCCGGTAGCATGTGGGCTGCGGGATTACCATACCAGCAAAGGTGCTGAGCCCTTGGGGGCCACCCTTTCTCTTCTTTTCCTATTTCAGGTACAGAAAGCTGGAAGCCGTTCGAGAGTAGGACGGGGTAGTCATTGTACAAGGGTATTCATTTAAGTGTATGTATACAGTAGGTGTAGTAAGACCGATATTGTTGTCGGCATCAGTTTATTAATACTCGGTATAGTTGAAAGGTGTATGTTGTTGTGTTGTTGTTGGAAGGGATAATAATGTGTAGTTGCTCGGGAATTTAGCCCATCAGACCGGTACGGTGTATATGTATTAGCCTTGTTAGCCACGTGGGTGGTTAACGGCGTGTAACACCAACGACAAAAGTTATTTGATGAAGAGTGTATTCCGCTGCAGTTTATTGTTATGTGTTTGTTGTTGGATGGGGTGTTACAAAAAGTGGTATCAGAGCGAAGTATCGCTCTGATGACTGAATTACCGAGCTTAGGAAGTACCGAGTTAGGATTTTAGTACTTGGGTTAAGGGTTGAGTGATAGCGTGAGAGATACGCTAGTTAGGAACTACCAATGAATACTGAAAACCTACTATATCCAACCCGCCCTCCACAACCCCTGTTTTATAACTTGGGAAACAACGCCAGAGAGATGAAAGTCCTCTCATACTCGGGAATACCCGATCTGGCTGTTATTAAATACCTTTAGGGTACGGAGAACCTGTCATACGGTAGATCCCGAAAATTGGGAATCCCGGAGACGGTCTCCATCTGAACAATAATAACCGCATTAAATAGCGAAGAATGAAGAATCTTGTGTATAGAAGAATAGAATTTCCGGCAGCTTGGGTCGACATGCCGAGCAGTCGAGAACAACCAGCTTGCAATGCACCAACCGTGCAACAGGCAAGAAATGGATTAATGAAACCCGAGTCGAGTGTCTACGGAACCACAGTTGCCAGATAATACGCCAACGGTATACCAACCAGCAAGGGAACTACAACGTAGTGCCCAAATACGTGGAACGGGCTACAAGAGAATACAATACTAAGAAAAAGGGGTCTTCCGGAATGGGAAACACCCTAGTTAGTGATTATCATGTAAAGACAGTGGGAAGTCATCCGGAGGAATTATTATCAAGACTGTAAGATCAAGTGAGGGCCAACAAGGCCACTGATGACAGTGTGGGTAAGAACAATACCACAACCAGTATGTGTGCTTAACCGATAGCCAGTTAGCATGGCGCACTTGCTATAGCAAGTGCTGCAATAACAAGGCTGTTCGGGAAGTTTATAACCACTACAAGTACTTAGTAGAGTACTAGAAAGTTAAATGGGATCATTATGACCATGGAAGGGCTAGATAGCCTAACCTCTGTAATGGTAAATACACAGTCAGCAAGAAGCTAGACTTGGTTAAGGTAAGAAGATGTTGTGAAACCATGAAAATTTTTCTTTCATCCCAGATTTATTCAAACCTTTTCTTTTCAAAACCAGATTTTCTTTCAAACCAACACTTCTTTCCAACCTTCTTTTAAACCAAACCAGTAAAACCAAGGACAGTTGACGAGGATACAACAATGGATAAACTTTCCCTCGATTAAGTTCGGAAGCAAGGAATGAATATTGTCACGGGACAATATAAGGGAGTTGACAACAGAATACTTCACCTAGGCGTGTGACGGACACTACGAGTGTACCAACTGTGTTGTGGGACGACCGCACTCCGATAGGAGCATGTGGGCCCGACAGACCTACTTATAGGTTAGTTGGGTAAGTAGTAATGTATCAGTATGATATGATACCCCATATATGTATACGAGTAGAGTCCGAAACACGGGAAGTAGTCGACTCCGTCTACGGTCAGCAGTATAAATCAAACAAAAGCTAGAGATTACAAGGAATGGTTGAAGTTAAGGAACTCAGTTAAGTTAGCGAGACTAAAAGGATTAGTGAATTCCTCTCAAGGAAATGTTTAAGAGTTAGGAAGTGCGAAGGGCACAAACTGTTATGTAAAGACATCATATATGTCTTAAGGATCCTTAGGGATAAACATGTTAGCTGGAACGGTGGCCCAGCCTGTACATGGCAAGCAGATGCCTGATGTGGACACATTAATGTGCAATGAACGGGATGAAACTCCCAGAATGAGTACCTACACTATCAGGAGCAAAAAGGGCGTGGCTAATTGAATGTACCAATAGGTGTGAACTTGATGTAATGACATAACTTAGCAACACCCAGGAGCAAACCTTAAAGGGTGTTCGCATCAGTAATTGTTGCACGAAATAACATGACTGAAACACAAGGGTTGAAACTAACACCCAGTTTAGACATAAGTTGTCAGGGGACGGACTGACAAACCTAAGGGGCATCCCATGAAAGGAAACGTAATGTAACGACCTTGTCATGGAGCCCAATATAATATCCAAACTATGTAATGTTGTACAAAGAGTACATGTATGTGGACAGCCTACAATGAGCGCAGCTCAAGGCAATAAGACTTGTAAGCCACAAGCAACATATGTTATGTAAATTCGATTAATTGCAAAAGTTTATGTAATATAAGTGAAGAGAGTGGTGAACGAACCACTGCACTAAGAGTGGGGATACCTCTCGATGCTGTGAAACCGCTGGAGCGGTAATTATGTGAATCAAGTTCAAGAAATATGTTAAAGATGGACGATGTTATTATTGGAAGAGAGCAGTTAGCTTAGTAGTGTGTGTGTATAAAGTGAAACACCAAGCTGGATAATGCCGGCTTGTGACTCGAATGATCGATGCTCAAGGAGCATTCAGTAGTCATCCAAATGAGTGATGAACCATAATACGAATGATATAAGTATACGCGTGGAAGTTAATGTGACAGTAAATACGATGTAAGTTAGTGTTATACAACAAGCACGGTGCGCAGTAAGCGACCGTTGTATAAGTGTGTGGCGGATAAGACCAGTTATGGGTTAAACTCAATGGACATGCAAGCAAGTGATGATACACAGATTGGGCAATAAGCCAATGGTCGGTATTATGTAATAAGGAAACTCAGTGTGAATTCCATGGCGAATCACATAAGGGATTTACTGTCAAGAGTTTACGCCTCTGCACTCTGTATGACTGAGTGTTTGGTATTGCACTTGTGCAGTAATGAACGAGTGGATAGCTAAGAATTGGAAACATGTTAATTGTGAAGCAAATGTGGAGGCATGATTAACAGTAAGTGACTACAGTAACACTAACTGCCAAATAGCGGTATGGAATATACCACAAATGTTGTAAACAGCTGAGAGAGCACTACATACTAGGTAGTAGCTCAATCTCAACCGACAGTAAGTCGGAAGGGAACAAGTCAATCATTGTGAAATACATAGTTGTATACACAGTAAATTCTTATGGAAGTGGATAGAAAGTGTATAACTCACCGAATTCGCTAACGGTAAGAGATACCACGCGTCGGTTGAGAAAACCATTGTACCAAGACGAAGGTGACAATTGGGATGTACAATGCAGTAAGAATAACAAAAGGGAGCAATTAAGCTCTACAGTTATTAGAGTTTCGCAGCAGAAACTAGTGAGCCAGTGATTCAAGTGTTGAATGTACATGGTGAACATGAATGAATGGCTAATTATTAACGCTAGAAGCTAACAGGCCAGAATCGAAACCAACTAAGAGTTTAAACAAACTCCAATGAGAATTCTTGGTTTAGGAACTAAACCGCCGATATGGTTAAGATCCTCTAATCAAAATCCATTGTGTAATAGACCGCGTGGAAGTTAAAACACTTCACGACGGCAGAACATTATAAGCCAATGTTTAGTGATTGATTACGTGGGCATAATCCCTTTTAAGGGGGGTAGAGCGCAAAACCACTTAGTGTATATTACCCGCAAGTGTACGTAGTGTATGTGACTTATATTGTGCATAGCACAAAATTATATTATTGTTTTGATGATTGGTGGTGTGTTACGTAAACATACACATTCATTCATGGTTTAATTGTGGTAATTGCGCACAGAAGATGCGAATACCATTGTGATAAGTGTGTGTATTTGTTAACAGCCGTGTGTGATAGTACAAGTGTGGGGAGTAGAGAAACTCCCGGGGGAACAAAAGCCCCGACAGTGTATAAATGTGAAATGGTGTGTTTGTATTTTGATAAAATATATATGTATATATATACTATATAGTGATTCATGAAAGAATACGAAACTGACATAGAACCTAGTGAGAATGAGATTCCCTAGGTAACTACATTTAAGTGAATGGAAATAACTGATAGACGAAGTCTATCCCTGGAGATGTTATGATCATGATTAGAATGATTTAAAAAAGATAGAAAATTGGAAATGAGTGACTTAGTTTGATGCTTGAAAATGAAGTGGAAAGTGGAAACTGATTTGCATGCGATCAAGGGAAGCCGAACACAAATTGGGGTGGAAGGATAGTTCAACACTGATGCTGATCACATCAGGGTTTGATTGATTCTTGAAGCTCCTATAAGTGGTCACAAATAACCATGCTAAGAAAGGAAGCAAAGAGCATAAGTTGGACTTGGAGTTGTGTGTGTTTCAAAGGATTTTGAATGGTATTTATAAAACGTCGATAGATACTTTACATAATTAAAGTTCTTTTACTTAACCTCACAAGGAAAAAAATTTCAAATTTAAGTGATTGTTTTAATCTCCCAAAGGCACGGGGACGGAAGGTGTCCATCGCGACCGGGTTCTGCGGGATCACAGTGTATACCAAAGATATTTTTGATTGCAATACATGCTATGACATGTTGTTTGGTATGTGATATAAAGGTTATTTTGACTTTGATCTCCTAAAGTGTATGCTATCAAGACCTATGAGTCTAAAATGTGTTGTGTTACATAGACCTATGTGTCTAAATGTTGTTATGTTACCCAAGACCAGTGAGTCAAAGGGGTTGTTATGTATGTGTAAATGTTGTCAAGATACCCGGACCATTGAGTCCGAGGTTATCATGTGAATATGTTATGTATGTATGGATGTGAATGTGTTGCCGGCCATTAAGTCCGAGGTTATCATGTGAATATTGTTTATGTTATGTATGGATGTGAATGTGTTGCCGGACCATTAGTCTGAGGTTGTGATGTAAAGTGTATTGGTTATGGAAGTTTTATCTCTGTAAGTAATCCCCGTATTCTAATCCAAGATGTGAGGGAAGTGTAAACTTCGGGACGAAGTTCTGTTCAAGGGGGGTAGATTGAAAATACACCCAAACCTTGATATGTGGTTTAAATATTAAAACTATGGTATGTAAAGGCTAAAAGTGCCTTAGGAACATCAGTGTACAATTTAAACCATAGTAAAATGCATAAAGCATTAAGACACAGTTTGAGCAAAAACATGCTCTAAGCTATGAGCGAACTGGTTAGGACCCAAAGAGCCTACCAAGACTTAATAATATTCAAGTATGATTTAATAAGGCTAATTAAGTCCTTAGGAAACTTGGTAGACAATGAAACAAACAAAACACAAATAAATACCTTAAAGTCAATAAGAGCAAAATGTGCTCTAAGCTTGGGATAAATGTGTATAAGACCTAATGGTCATACCTATACCTTATTTATATGTTAATGAACATATTAAATCAATTACCAAAGAAAACCAAGCTTGGAAACAAGTTAAAACACAAAATGTGCTTTAAGGAGTCTTAAAGCACGTTTTTGAAAAATTGTCCTGTAAATGAGTTTTGAATGGCTAAATGTCCATCATTACTCTCTAATCAACATGTGTACTATATAGTATCACATTTGGAAGTCTATATCAATGGGAAATCAAAAATTTCACTTCTATGTGCCTTGTTTTTGTGAATAGTGATTTTTATAAGCTATTTTGTAACATATGTTATCATAAGTAATTAAATTGACAAATAAAGTCTAAAGTACCCCTAGGTACTATTGGGGGCCGGTTTTAAGGTGTGGTGACTCACCACACTTGTTAACTTGTTAAAGAAATAAAGATGACTAATATAGTTACTATTTGCTTTATAACACAAATATCTTCCAAAAAAGCAAACTTATCTCATTTCTCTCATTCCTTCTCCATTTCACACGGTTTCAACTTCTTCTTCCTCCCTTCTTGCTGTTCTCTCACGGTAATATCACCACCACCATGAAAACTCAAGCTTTAATCTCTTGTAAAATCTAGCTCACTTAACCAAATAAAAAACAAACACCACCATTCTCTTCCTCTCATCAAGCTCTTCATTTCTATCTTCTCAAAACTTCAAGAGCCCCATTTCGGTGCCATGGAGTTCCACCATTGAAGGAGCTTGAGCTTGTCTTTCCACATATTATTAATCTCCTTTGCTTCTAGGTAAGGAATCTCAAAGAAAAATCAAGTTTCCTCCATGTTTTGTCATTGACCGAAAATATTCATTGATGGAGCTCCTGTGTTTGCTTTGTTCTAGCTCCATTTGAATCTTTCATGGACTAGGTGGAGTCCTCTCTTCTAGATATTCAAACTCCCTTCAAAGATTAAGGTAAAACAACTACATTAATGTTTTGAATAATGTAAACCTAGGGTTACAATGAGATGAAGCATAAAGCTTATATACTCATATCAATTTTGGTATATGTTTTAGTAGTTGACAAGGAATGAAGTGCCTTATCGGTTTAAGAGGAAACAAGAAAGAAGTTTGTGAGGAAAAGAGGTAAATATGCTATCTCAATGTGGTTTAATGCCTTAGGAGAAATGAGCGTATATTGCTTGTTAAAATGATCTAAGGAGCCAAAGGTGAATGACCTAGTGAAATGCTCTCAAGGAGTTTATTAAGGACATATGTATTGTTGGGTGTATTTGCAGGTCAAAGGCATTATTTATGTGGGAAATTCAGTGTTTAAGGTTTATGCAATTTACGGGCCTAAGAGCCATGTTATTTAAGGGCCTAAGTGCTAAGCAATTTAAGTTATGCACTATATTGTGATGTAGAGATAAATGTGTGAAGTTTGTGTATAAAAAAATGTGTTTGATGGATTTTAGGTGTTTTTGGATGAAATAAGGTAAAAACCTAAGTGTTGGATGTGAGTATATACAAGAGAAGTTATGGCCAAATTTGGGAAAATGTGTGAGAAGTTCTAAGTGTTTTAAGAAAGTTTTGGTGAACTAGGAAGTTGTTTAAGGTTTAGGTAATGTTGATATCCAAGGAATAAGTGATGTTTAGGTAAGATGTGAAAAAGGAGGTTTAGTTAGTAAGAAAAGAAGCGTGAGAGATGATGTTAAGGTGTAGAGGAAACACCTTGGTATAGTGGTCATTAAGGTAAAATACCACTTAGAAATATTAAGGAGAAAACAACATAAGTGTTAAGAATTTTGGTAAGAAGAGAGTAAGTGTTTAAGGAGTTATAAAATGAGTTTTATGGATGTTATATGAAGGTTTAAGTGTGCTACATGATGTTAGAACACATTAGGAGGCTTGAGGAAAAGTTTGGAGAAAGTTTGACAAGTTTTGGACAACTTCTGATGTTGTCCGACCCAGTGGTCCGACCCAAGGTGGGTCGGACAGCCTCTGTTAAGTCACCCGTTGATGTTTCTGGAATGGTCCGACCCAGAGGTCTTGGGTCGGACATGGGTCGGACATGTGTGCTCTAGGTCTCTGGAATGGTCCGACCCAGATGGTTGGGTCGGACATGGGTCGGACATGAGTATTTAGCAGACGGGAAAAGTTTCTGGAACGGTCCGACCCAGCTGTGGGTCGGACGGTGGGTCGGACGGCCCAAAATTATGCAAAAAAAAAGACAATGTTGTAAGGAGAATCAAAGTGATTTTTGGTATTAGAGTATGCCTAAGTTCATGTATGAAGTTTGGGTAATTAATGGAGGTGGAAAATAGTGCAACAAGGTTAGAAAAATGCAAATATAGCATTCTGTAGTTTGGGTCCGGGACTTGGTTAATGGTTAAAGTCCCGGACCATATATCAAAACAGGCCGTGAGTTTTTCCATGTAGCGGTCCGGGACTTGGGGTGAGTACAAAGTCCCGGACCACCCTATTTAAATAGGCCGAGAGTTTCATTAAGTGTTGGTCCGGGACTTAAGGTAAGGACCAAGTCCCGGACCACTCTAAAATTGTTGTTTTAGGCTATTAAAAGATGTCTAATGATGGGGGTTGATGGATAATGATGTTATAAGGTTGTGTAGGACATGTTAGGTGAGTTATAGTCACAATTTGGTGGGTGAAAAGTTGAAGTAAAATGAAAGAGTGAAACATGTTAAAAATGTAAAGTTATTTAACCAAGTTAACGGGGGAAAAGTTATAAGCATTAGACTTTAAACAAACATGTTACCCCAATGTTAATAAAAGTACATGTAATGTTGTCAGTTGTTCGAGAATTGCTCGAGGAACATAAGTGGACGTGGTAAAGTGGACTCCGGTGACAGGTATGGTTTTCTTGCAACCTGTGTCCTACCGGATTACACCGGCTTGTATGCCAATGTGTTTTTCTGTGTGTTTGCCACGTTATAAGATAAATCATGAAACGAGTTTACAGTCGTTATTGTTGTTGTATGTTTACGTGCCGATACCGGTAACCTCAAATGCGCTTGAAGGGCTGGTTAACCACTATTAGGTAAACGTAAGAGAACGGTATCCGGTAATAACGTTTCCGACCTAAGGAACGTTCTAACCACGGCTATGCGTGAGTTAGTCGTGTGATGTTGCTGTAAGTGTATGACCCTCCTTTGCGTGATTAACTCAGTTGTAATACTGTATTGTGTGATGTTGTGATAGGTTCCACAGCGGAGTCTTTAACTGTGAATATTTATATACTATGGGGGGGTGAGGAATCCGGTTGTTCCGGTCGCGCGTTGTTTGGGAGTTGTTGTATACAGTTTCTTCAGCTTCCTCTCTGTTGATTGTCTTCCTTCATTGGTCTTCGATCACCCCTGAGCTTAACCAAGGCTCTTGACTCACGTCTGTTGGGGATTATGTATGTTGTGTTCGGGTCACTAAACCCGATCCATCTTTATGTTAAGTTATTCGTTCGCCTAACAGAACAGTAACGAGTTATGTAAACGAGCTTAGCATGAGTTTGACAGCATCCTCTAGGCTCTCCCAGTGAACTAACTGTGTTTGGGTCGGTTCCTAAGAGAACCATTTCCGTTATGTTATGTATTTTGTTGTGATGCAATATCTATTGCGGTGTTATGTTGTGCACGTGGAAACGTGCAAAGTGTTGTTAGTGTGTCGTTATGTAGTGTATGTTATATGTTGTAAAATGTGGAGTATGTGGATCATGGATATGAATCCCAGTTGGAGAAAAGAGGCGTTTAAGGTTAACCCGATTTAAGGGTAAGTGTCATCTGTTAAGGAAGTAGCTCCATTAGAGGAGGAACACTCTAGGGATATGAATACCTTGAGTGACTTATTAAGTAAGGATATATTATCCGTTTGTTGAGCCCGTTGAGGCGAAATGATTATGTGTTGTATGTTTACAGTTGCATGCATGATTTAACTATAATCAACCGCATGCTAAGACGACAATTAGTTGTGCGTGGCCCGGTAGCATGTGGGCTGCGGGATTACCATACCAGCAAAGGTGCTGAGCCCCTTGGGGGCCACCCTTTCTCTTCTTTTCCTATTTCAGGTACAGAAAGCTGGAAGCCGTTCGAGAGTAGGACGGGGTACTCATTGTACAAGGGTATTCATTTAAGTGTATGTATACAGTAGGTGTAGTAAGACCGATATTGTTGTCAGCATCAGTTTATTAATACTCGGTATAGTTGAAAGGTGTATGTTGTCGTTTTGTTATTGGAAAGGGATAATAATGTGTAGTTGCTCGGGAATTTAGCCCATCAGACCGGTACGGTGTATATGTATTAGCCTTGTTAGCCACGTGGGTGGTTAACGGCGTGTAACACCAACGAGTCAAGTTATTTGATGAAGAGTGTATTCCGCTGCAGTTTATTGTTATGTGTTTGTTGTTGGATGGGGTGTTACAATTACTGGACTTAAGAGCTTCAAAGGAAGAAGATGAAGCTAGAAGAGAGAGGAGAGTCTTACCAAATCGGTGATGAAGAGTGCAAGAGAGGAAATGAGACCTAGCTCACGTAAATGCAAGAAGAGATTGCCTTGGAATTGATTTTTTTTTGTTAATTCTTAATGTCATTTGACTATTCTTTTCCTTAGTTTATTTCATGGGTTATTGGCTCAATGAATGCTCTTCTTTCCAGCATATAACCGGCCATAATGGGAGACAAGACAATGTGGAAGAAAAATAATGTGAGCTAGAAGACAAGGTAAGAAAGTAATGCTTTATTCCTTTGATTTTTCAATGTTTATGCTTTGTCTTCTTATTCTCTTGTAGGTGAACGAATTCAAAGGCTGGAGGGAGCTTCTCAACCGGTGGTGAAGAGCCAGGAAGAACAAAGGAAGGTCACATGGGCTTAAGAAATCAAAAAGGCAAAAAAAAAAGAATCTCCTTTTTGCTTTTAGTATTTGTTTTTGTCTAGCCAACTTGGCCATGTTCTCTAGCATAATTTCGAAAGATCTCTGGTCCAATGAGTCACACATTTCTTTGCCATTAAGTATTATAGCACATGGGATGGTGAGTCATCATGTTTTAAAGCCTTTTATAAACTTTTAAAGCAAATTTTATACTAGTTTTTGCTCTCAAAATCGGCGCCTATAGAGCACCTTGTTGACTAGTCTCTCCAACTTATTTAGAAGGTAATTTTAACCCTTTTTAAGATTACCAATTCGTGGCATGTCAAAAACTACAAGGCAATTGCGTAAAACGCATTTTCGTGACACCCGAAGGTGTGTTTTTGTGCTCTAAGGAAATTTTGGGAAATAAATTGCTTTTATGAGTTCCAAGTGTTTGTAAACACTTATTATAGTAAATAAACATATACTAAGATGTTACATTGAGTTATATGGGGTTATATCAACCCGTGACATAATTTACGGGCCATCGGGACACTCCCGGGCCAAAAAGGAGCGCTAAGAAATACTCCTGAGGTTTTTGTTGAATTTTGAGAAACCACTTCGTGGGTTCTCTTTAGAATGATTAATAATGATGTTAGGAACTCTAGGAATTAATTTTATAGGAGTTCGTGCCACCTCGGCACTCCTCCGGACTTTTCGTGCTTTAAGGACGGGCGTGAGCACTCCCAAGCATTTGCGTATCTGACTGAATATAGCCTAGGGAATATGTTTATATATTCATATAATGTGTATGACCATTTGGTTTAAGTTTTAGAAGGTCATACAAGGTCATGCTTGATCACATGTTTCTAAGGTGTTTTAGCGTTTATGGAGAAACGACTATTTTTACGTAACGTTCTCATGCATGGGTTTGCATGCGTACGTGAAATGATTTATTTTTGAATTTTTTTCCATTAAATAATTGTTTAATATTATTAATTAGATTTGGGGTATTTCAATCTACCCCCCTTAAAAGGACTTCGCCCCGAAGTCTCATATCTAAATTATAAGGTTGTGGGGAATCAAGTTCCACTAAGTATCCACAACTCAATCTAGTAGGGATCAAGTCCCAAGTCTCTATATTCCTAAGTTCACAGTGTACATGAAACATAACAGAAATACTTTGGAACAATATAGTGTAATGTAATAACACAGTCACTTTTCATATCTTAATAGTGCAGAGTAGTGCACATAAACTTTTCATTGTAGTGTAAAAAGTACACACCAACAAGTAGAAGTACAAAGTACATTCAAGTACAGTGTTACACAAGAACACATACAAGACAAGGTGTCACTGAAATGAACCAAAGTGCAACAAAATGTATACTGAGCAGTGTTACACAAGAACACATACAAGACAAAGTGTCGCTGAAATGCACTAAAGTGCAACAAAATGCATACTGAACTCACAAACGAAAAAGGCTCTACCCCCCCAAAAAAAGAGGGGTACGCCCACGTACCCTAGACTAAAGCGTCTAGTCGGTAAATAATGGAAACTTCGCTCGCATATCCGCTTCTAGTTCCCATGTGGCCTCTTCAACATCGTGGTTCGACCAAAGAACCTTTACGAGGCTCACAGACTTATTTCGAGTATCTCTTGTCTTTCTGTCTAAAATTCGTTGTGGTGTTTCCACATACCTCATAGTTGGTTCCAATGAGAGTGTCTCTGGTTCTAAAACATGAGAAGGATGAGGCATGTATTTCTTAAGCTGAGACACGTGAAAAACATTGTGTACTTTGCCCAATTCGGCTGGCAATCAAGTCGATATGCCACAAGACCCACCCTCTATGATAGCGTAGGGTCCTACAAATTTCGGGCTTAGCTTGCCCTTTTGCCCAAATCTGAATACACCCTTCATGGGTGATACTCGTAGAAATACCTGGTCGCCAACAGCAAACTCAAGGTCTCGTCGCCTCTCATCAGCATATGATTTTTGTCTCTCTTGTGTTGCTTTCACGTTACTTCTGATTTGTTGTGCTTCTGCTTGGACTTGCTCTAAGTACTCAGGCCCAATGATGACGGTCTCACTAGACTCGTCCCAGCACAATGGTGTGCGACATGGTCTGCCATATAAGGCTTGGAAAGGTGACATCTGTATAGAGGCGTGATAGCTGTTATTGTATGCAAACTCGATGAGATGTAATCTATCTATCCAGCTGCCCTGAAAATCCAAGGCACATGCTCGTAGCATGTCCTCTAAGGTCTGAATAGTCCTCTCTGACTGACCATCTGTCTGAGGATGAAATGCTGTGCTAAGCTTCAATTCAGTACCAAGTGCCTCGCGAGTAGCTCGCCAGTATCATGAGAGAAATCTAGTGTCTTGATCTGAAACAATAGTCTTTGGTACTCCATGATGTCTGATAATCTCCTGCTCAAATAGTTCTGCTAACTTTGGCACTTTCCAAGTATCTTTCATCGGAATAAACCTAGCAACCTTAGTCAGTCGATCAACAACAACCCAAATCATATTAAGGCCTCCTCTCGTAGGTGGTAGTCCCACCACGAAGTCCATGGAGATATCATAAAACTTCCACTCTGGAACTGGCATAGACTGTACCATACCTCCTGGTTGTCTATGTTCGAATTTCACTTTCTGACAAGTGAGACATCGAATCACATATTCTGTCACGTCGCCCTTCATACCACTCCACCAGAAATACCTCTTCAGATCTTTGTACATCTTAGAAGCTCCTGGATGGACAGATGTGGAAGAAGTGTGGGACTCTCGAAGAATATGCTCCTTTATATCTGTGCTGTCTCTGGGTATACACACTGCCCTTCAATTTGATTAATCCATCATCATGTAGCTGAAACTCATACTTTCCACCCTCAAATGTACCGTCAGACAACTTCTGAACTGATCTCCATCATTCGCTGATCACTCTGTTGTGCGCTACGTATGTCGTCCATAAGACTCAAGCTAGCCACAACGACATTTAGAGAATGTGCTTGTCGACTCAGTGCGTCTGCTACAACATTAGCTTTCCCCTCTTTGTACTGCAAATCAATATCATAATCCTTAAGAAATTCACCCAACTTCTTTGTCTCATGTTTAACTCCTTCTGGGTGAATACATTCTTCAAACTCTTGTGATCCGAATATACGGTCATCTGGACACCATACAGGTAGTGGCGCCAGATCTTCAATGCAAAAACAATAGCTCCAAGCTCCAAGTCATGTGTGGATAGTTTTCCTCATGTTTCTTCAACTGTCGGGAAGCGTAGGCGACTACCTTCCCATTCTGCATGAGTACACACCCTAATCCTCTGCCTGATGCATCACAGTAAACTTCATAACCCTCTGTGCCTTCAGGTATAGTCAAAACTGGTGCTGATGTCAAAGCATTCTTCAAAAGCTCGAATGAGGTCTCACATTCAGTAGTCCATGTGAAAGGTGCGTCTTTCTTCATTAAGCTGGTCATAGGTTTGGCTATTTTGGAGAAGTCTCTGACAAACCTTCTGTAGTAACCTGCTAAACCAAGGAAACTCCTGATGTCAGTCACTGTCTTTGGCCTGGGCCAGGTGCGGACTGCTTCTATCTTTGCTGGATCCACTACGATCCAGCATCTGAGATAACATGTCCTAGAAAGGAAACTCTGTCTAACCAAAACTCACATTTGGAGAACTTAGAATAAAGCTGGTTCTCCCTTAAGATCTCAAGTACATGTCGGAGGTGACTCTCATGCTCTTCCTTAGACTTTGAGTAAATTAGGATGTCATCGATGAATACAACCACGGTCTTATCCAACTGCTCCCTGAATAATCTGTTCATCAAATCCATGAAGACTGCAGGTGCATTTGACAAGCCAAAGGCATAACTGTAAACTCATAGTGACCATACCGTGTTCTGAATGCTGTCTTTTCTATGTCATTGCTCCCTGATAGGTATCTGATGGTATCCTGATCTCAAATCGATCTTCGAGAACACCTTTGCTCCTCTTAGCTGATCAAATAAATCGTCAATACGCGGTAGTGGATATTTGTTCTTCACCGATACTGCATTAAGTTCTCTGTAGTCAATACATAAACGAAGGCTTCTATCCTTCTTCTTCACAAACAGAACAGGTGCTCCCCAAGGAGATACGCTAGGTCGTATGTATCCCTTGTCCAATAAATCTTTCAGCTGCTTCTTCAGCTCAGCCATCTCTGCTGGTGGCCATAACGGTACGGTGCCTTAGCTATGGGACCGGTACCTGGTAGTAATTCGATGGAACTCTACCTCTCTGGGTGGGCGTAAGCCTGGAAGCTCCTTTGGAAAAGAAATATCTGGAAATTCCGACACCACTGGCATAGCTGGATCAAAGTCAGGGTCGTACTCAACATTCTGAACACAGCATAGGTATACTTCCTTCTGCTTCATGACGTGCTTGTACATAGACATAGCAGATATAACTTTTATAGACGGTGCTCTAGGGCTCTGACGATAAGATATTGTCACTCCTGATGGGCTCTTAAGTAACAGCCTGCGCTCTGCACAAAGAATGCGGCCTCTGTGCCGCCCCAGCCAGTCCATCCCGGCTATAACATCGAATCCTAGACCTCTGAACTCAATAAGGTCAATAGGAAATTCCTCCTCCTTAATGCTGATAGTGGCTCCTCTATAAAGACGAGTGCAACTGATCTTCTCCTTAGACGGGAGTGCCACCTTAAAATTAGGTAACTCTACAACGTCTGGCCCCAACTTCCCCGCAAGCGAAGGCGAAACGGAAAGTATGTGAGGCTCCGGAGTCGAACAGTACTAATGCATCCACTCCATTAACCGGAAAGGTACCAGTGAGGATCGCGCCGCCCTTGCTGGCCTCCTCCTCAATAAGTATACTTAAGGCACCTTCCGTCTCCTTAGCACAACCTAATAACAGAATCTGAGTAAGTACTTTGATATATGATGGGGTCTAAAGACATTCACTTTCATAACAATAATGTTTCATTGATGAGGTGATCTCCTTTCAGATATCCAAACAATTACAATACTAATACTTTCTAAAAGTCAAACTTAATCTTCCTGGTTTCATGTGAGTGGTGTTCATCACTGTCGAAGGTGCTGTGTTTAGTTTAATCCTTTTAATTCCATGGTATAGCAACCTTGACTTTCCACCCATTATTAATACATCTCCTGAATTCAATATGATTTTCTTTGCAAGGTCCACACGCTTCTGCTCGCCATAAAGGAACTCTGCGTCATCTCCAATTGACAAAGACAATACTGGTATCCCCTGATCGAGGGACCCTTTTTGTTTCATCATTGTCCTGGTGTAGTCCTAAACGGCCTCCTTCTTCATAGAAGTTTATGATACATAGATCAGCCCTTAAATTGGGAACTGGATCTTCTTCTAGCTGTTGAGCTGTATTAACTGCTTGTTCCACAATTTGTAAAAATTCTTCTGGGACTTTTGGTACTTGTGCTCCATCTCCATTTCTTGTATCCTGGTAGGTCTTTGAGTAAGGATTCCAATCCTTTCCTAAGCACATCATTTTCAGCTTCATATTTGATCCTCCTGGAAATTCTGGAGTGTAGAACCCTCCTGGTCCTCCTCCCAATTCTTGACATCTTCTGATGATTGCAATTTGTGTCTCCGGTGTTAGGTATCCTTTGAGTAATATCAAACCTGGTTGGATAACTCACTTGTTCGTTCCCTGGTTCCTGGTTCTTGTACTTTGATAATGTTTTCTTCGGGTGGGCGGTGAGGGGATAGGAAAGCATATCTTATAGCTTCCTACGTGGTTTAAATTTTTCTAGTGAGTCTTTATTCTTTCCTACTCAATAGGCAATCAAGGCATGCAAGCACCTCATTCACATCATCCATTGCTCAATAACAGGTTCACATGGTTTAGAAATACCTGGGTTGGTAGAAGGACCAGCCTCATCTGAGCGGTCCATGACATGCAGGGCGGGTCCCCTGCTGGGCCTTTGCCCTTATACCCCTGAGCTGTTTGTTGGTGGAGGGCGAGTGTCGCTAGCTCCATTCTTAGGGCCGGTGTTTGCCTTTGCTCCCGGGCGGTAGTTCTTGCTCTCCGGGTTTCGGATACACTCGAAGGCCCGATGTCCAAGTATTTGACAGTGGTGACACTGAACTTTCTCCCCTTGGCAGTCCACGCCGGGGTGATCCTTTCCACACTGTCTACAGTTGAAACGGTGGACATACTTCTGGCCCGTGTTTGAGCCAGATCCAGAACCTAATACAGTCAAGGTCGATTACACATTCCAACGGTACTAAAGTAATCACAGAAGTTCCAAATTTAACTGTTCAATTAGAGTGCCTACCCTTAGGTGGGTAGGTTTTCTGTGGAGTCGCTGCCCCGTAGGTTCCTGACTGGGGATTCCCAGTAGTTTGGTTTCCCTTTCCCTGATAGGACCCCTGGCCTCTCTGATAGGGTTTGTTCCTTCTGTTGGAGTTCCCCTGCTTGGCATCTTCGCCGCCAGGTCCATCCTTTCTCTTTTGGGAGCTCAAAGCATCCCTTCTCTTGCATGTAATCTCCACAACGGAGGCAGCATGGTAACATTCCTGAAATCTCAAGGCATAAATTCCCAATTGTCTCATGGTGAGGTAGGTAAATAAATTTCAACTGATCACATTACTCCTGTTTTACCTACAAGCTGGTGGGGATGACTGGTCGCATCCCAAACTGAAGTCGAGGGCTCAGTCCCCCATAAAACCGGTCGACCAAAATCTGGTCCGAGTATCCTATCCCGGGTAGTAGTCGGGAGTAGTGAAGTAAACTTAGCATAATACTCATCAACGGTCATCTTCCCCGTCTGCTCCAATGCATCAAACTCCCTAGTCTTCACCATCCTGGTGTGGGCAGGGTAGTATTTGCCCCTAAGTAGTGCTGTGTAGTGTCCCCAAGTAAATGCTGGGTCATCCAGGTGGTCGGCTTTCACCATGTTCCACCAATCTCTCGCTGCATCCTTCAGATAAAAGGCAGCAAGCCTTACCTTTTCCCTAGCTGGGACTGCGAGCGTCTCGAACGCTGTCTCCATCTCCATGATGTATGTCTCCAAGTGAGCAGGGTCAGTCTGCCCCTTGAATGCAGTTGGCCTCAGATCAGCCAAACTCTTCACCCAATCTCTCTCCCTGGGTGGTGGTGGTGGAGGTAGCTGCTGCTGCTGCAGTCCAACCCCCGCCTGTGCAAATGCCTGAGGGATTAAAGTAGCAATGTCTGCCAGCCTGATGTTTGGCTCCTCATCGGCCTGTCCACGGCGTCCTCCTCTTCCTGACATCTGCAGGATGTTGAGGTATATTAGATACTGTGGTCGCAATCTCGGTCTTGGATAGTAGTCTAAGTAACACTAACTTAAACTCCTTTCAATACTATCACTCAACCCATAACCTAAGCTTTTAGAAATCCTAATCTCGGTGTATCCTTGTATCCAGAGCGTAACTACGCTCTGATACCACTTTTTCTAACACCCCAACCCGAAATCTAATAACCTGAACGGCGATCACTCCAAATAAAATACAACTGCAGCAGAAATAAATACAACAACCGGGCGGTATTACAATGCCGTTGGCCACCCTTGTGACCAACAAGGCTAAATCCAAATACAATCTCCAAAAGTCACGGCCTGAATACGAATACAATCCGAGATACTAGGAATCAAACTCTAATGTAAAATACTTAAGTAAGAACAAGTAACTATAAGAAGACTCCCATAGCTTGAATCTACCCCACCTACACTCGGTGTGGTAATCTTCTCAACTTCAGGTACCTGAAAAATGGGGGTGCCCCCCAAGGGGCTCAGCAAACAATGCTGGTATGGAAAACGTGCAGCCCATCGTCTACCGGGCCACACCAACTACTTTGTCGAATACATGCAGTTCATTTTTATAAAGCTGTAAACAAGCATAGTAGGATAATAACAAGTATCCATACAAGGACAATAATGTCACATAGAACAAGACTGCAGAAGGTCAAGTTAGCTGAACTGAAATCTTTTAATGATAGTCGGTCCACACAATGGGACTGACAGGTATAACTGAATATCTGAAATAGTGAAGGTATAGTGACCTCGTTAAGATTGAAAGGTTGGGTATTAAAAACCCCAGGAGATAACGTAGTTAAACCCTGAACTGAGAGTTGTGGGAAATAGAACCCACGAGAGGAATGAAGTCTTCCTCGAACTGAACTGAAGGGCATTAGAAACCCGAGAGGAATAGAGTCTTCCTCTCAACTGAAAAGTTCCGTCGCGACGTAGATAGGAGACGACCTGAGACAGGTACAGCTCCTGTAGCATGCATGGCCAGATCCAACTGGGCTCCTCGTTCTCGTAGTATAGAGTTGTTAAGTGTCATATAAAGACGTTAAACAAGAACACAATGTGTATTGTCAATTATCACGTTTAGGATAATGACGTTTGTTATAAAGTGAAGTTAGTGAGAGACTTGAGTACAAGTCCTCGGCATACTGAAGCGCAGGTATTTAAATCCACTGGTATAGTAGTGTTTGTATGCGTGGGACATACACGTAGTAGTCAGCATCATTCACGCACATAAAATAATACAACAGCGCACAAGAGTAAACAACATTTTACATTAATTATCTTGGTCGTTAAATCAAACAACAGATAGCACACAAGCCGGTGTAATCCGATAGAAAACAGGTTGCAAGAATCCCATACCGTTCACCGTAGACTGTACTTGTTTAATTCCCGGTCAACGTCTGGTCAAACAAAGTCCTAGAATAGGATTAACTGAGAGGGTTAATTTATGTTACCCTTATATAGTAATTCTATTGGATCTTTTAACAAATCTCGTATTTGTTATTTCATGTGAGGTTTATTTCTTTTAATTACCTCATGATTTAATATATAACTTATTTGTTATTCCTTTTTGATTTATTATAAATCCTTTAATGTACATATATGTATTCATATATTCATGTACTATATTTGTTGTTTATTTTAATTGTCTAGGTGACATAACAACTTAAAATTTCTTAACTGTATTTAAATGTCTTACAATGACATAATATTCTCATAATCTCATTATTCTCCTTTTAGTCATAAATAATATTTATTGTTCTCCTTTAACTTCCTTATAACTATATAAGCCATAGTTCTAATTCCATAATCCCTTTAATTAAAATTCTTTCTTCTAATTCCTCCAAATGTCCATATAGGACCTATATTTATTTGAATCTAAATTATTACCCTTATATTTTGGTTATTTACAAAACAACCACATTAATTCATAAACTTTACATTTAAATTCTAATCTCTTTATATATCATAGTTTTAATTCCTTATTTAATAAATCACAAAACTACCATTAATATTTTGGTAAATACTTTTAAATATTGTAACTTTTGAAAATTACAACTTAGCCCCTCTTAAGTCTCGGCCTATATATATATATTCTTATAATTGCAATTTAGCCACAAAATCTTATAATCTTTACATAATGCCTTATAAACTATAGTTTTAATTCTAATTCTCCATAAATGCCGAATATATATTATATAAATTCTTAAATTACCAAACTAACCCCAAAGAATTTCGGCTTTCTCATTTAATCTTCCGTAATTACATTTTCATCCCAAAACTTTATAATATCTTCTTAATAACTTATAAACTATAGTCTAAATATATAATTCCTCAAAATTTCAAAGGTGAACCTAATAAATCTCTTAATTATGAATTCGCCCCTCTTTATGTTCTAAACTTTCATAACAATTTTTATAAATTACATAATAGCCCAAAACTTTATAAAAAAGTATTTTAGAGCTTGTTTAAATTACCTAAAATTCTTAAACTTAATTCCTAACCTTATATATATCATAATTTCACCAAAACACCCCTTAGCTCTCGGCTTTCACAATATATACACTAAATTTTGTAAAAATTACATTTAAGCCACTTAACTTAATTAATTAGCCATTTAAGCACTAATAAAATATTTTAACTCACCAAACTTTATAGTATAAGTTTATATACATAAGTAGCTCATTAAAATCTATTTAACACTTAGGACATCGGCCATATTTTAATAGTGACCATATAGTATATAAAAGTGGATTTATATGTCATAATAAATATACATAAATTCATAGGAGTCATATAACTTATGTAAAAATTATTGTAATGTCTTATAGTGATTCTTAGCTTAAAAATAAGCATTTTTGCCCTTGACATTTCGGCCTTAATTTATTTGTAACTTAAATAAATTTTGTGACACAAAAATGTGTCTTAAGGTAAATATTTTCTATATATGTTATAGATTTTATTTTGGCATATAAAACCATATAGTTTCGGTTTTAATTAACCTAGGAGATGTACATAATTTTTGTATAATTTTAGAAGCTTAATAAAGCTTATAACATAAAGATTTACTTAATAAACTTACTTCTTAACAAAGGTGGTTAAGTGCTTGAACTCTTGAATCTCCAAGCTTTCTCCAAGGAAATTTTGATGCTCCACTTCGGTTATATGCAAGTGGTGAAGGAGTTTTAGGAGTTAGATCTTGAATAAAGATCTTAAGTAGATTTGTAAATAGTTTTACAAGAATTTACCTTAAGCTTTTCTCCTTATAATTTCGGCTCACTAATGGTGGATGAAGAACAAGTTTTCCTTCATGAAAATGAAGAAGAAAAGAGCCTTAGAAGAAGAAGAACTTGGTTACACATAAAAATGTGCTTTAGGATTTACAAGCATTAAAACTTCCTTAAGATAACCTTGAGATGCTCCTTGGTTTAATGTTGGTTTGGACAACCTCCTTGGAGAACAAACTGATGTCGAATGCTTGTTGGTATGCTAGGAAGAGTTTTGCTTCAAGGCTTGACAATAAATGCTAGGAAATTACCTTAAAGATGAAGATAGAAGTTAAAACTCCATTAATGGACTTAAGAGCTTCAAAGGAAGAAGATGATAGAAGCTAGAGAGAGGAGAGAGTCTTACCAAATCGGTGATGAAGAGTGCAAGAGAGGAAATGAGACCTAGCTCACGTAAATGCAAGAAGAGATTGCCTTGGAATTGATTTTTGTTTTGTTAATTCTTAATGTCATTTGACTATTCTTTTCCTTAGTTTATTTCATGGGTTATTGGCTCAATGAATGCTCTTATTTCCAGCATATAACCGGCCATAATGGGAGACAAGGCAATGTGGAAGAAAAATAATGTGAGCTAGAAGACAAGGTAAGAAAGTAATGCTTTATTCCTTTGATTTTTCAATGTTTATGCTTTGTCTTCTTATTCTCTTGTAGGTGAACGAATTCAAAGGCTGGAGGGAGCTTCTCAACCGGTGGTGAAGAGCCAAGGAAGAACAAAGGAAGGTCACATGGGCTTAAGAAATCAAAAAGGCAAAAAAAAAAGAATCTCCTTTTTGCTTTTAGTATTTGTTTTTGTCTAGCCAACTTGGCCATGTTCTCTAGCATAATTTCGACAGCTCTCTGGTCCAATGAGTCGCACATTTCTTTGCCATTAAGTATTATAGCACATGGGATGGTGAGTCATCATGTTTTTAGCCTTTTATAAACTTTTAAAGCAAATTTTATACTAGTTTTTGCTCTCAAAATCGGCCCCTGTAGAGCACCTTGTTGACTAGTATCTCCAACTGATTTAGAAGGTCATTTTAACCCTTTTTAAGATTACCAATTCGTGGCATTTCAAAAACTACAAGGCAATTGCGTAAAACGCATTTTCGTGACACCGAAGGTGTGTTTTTGTGCTCTAAGGAAATTTTGGGAAATAAATTGCTTTATGATTTCCAAGTGTTTTTAAACACTTATTATAGTAAATAAACATATACTAAGATGTTACATTGAGTTATATGGGGTTATATCAACCCGTGACATAATTTACGGGCCATCGGGACACTCCCGGGCCAAAAAGGAGCGCTAAGAAATACTCCTGAGGTTTTGTTGAATTATGAGAAACCACTTCGTGGGTTCTCTTTATAATGATTAATAATGATGTTAGGAACTCTAGGAATTAATTTTATAGGAGTTTGTGCCACCTCGGCACTCCTCCGGACTTTTCGTGCTTTAAGGAGCGGGGGTGAGCACTCCTAAGCATTTTGCGTATTTGACTGAATATAGCCTAGGGAATATGTTATATATTCATATAATGAGTGTATGACCATTTGGTTTAAGTTTTAGAAGGTCATACAAGGTCATGCTTGATCACATGTTTCTAAGGCGTTTTAGCGTTTATGGAGAAACGATTATTTTTACGTAACGTTCTCATGCATGGGGTTGCATGCGTACGTGAAATGATTTATTTTTAAATTATTTCCATTAAATAATGGTTTAATAATATTAATTAGACTTGGGGTATTTCAATCCATACACGGACAAAAATGTCACCAAGAACAAGACTTCAGAAGGTCAAGTTAGCTGAACAGCAATCTTTTAATGACAGTCGGGTCCACACAATGGGACTGACAGGTATAACTGAATATCTCAAATAGTGGAGGTATAGTGACCTCGTTAAGATTGAAAGGTTGGGAAACTAGTCCCTCAGAAGAAAACGTAGTTAACTCCTGTACTGAGAAATGTGGGAATCGCACCCTCGAGAGGAATGAAGTCTTCCTCTCCACTGAACTGATGGGAAATAGAACCCTCGAGAGGAATAAAGTCTTCCTCTCCACTGAAATGTTCCGTCACGACGTATAACTGAATAGGAGACGACCTGAGACAGGTACAACTCTGTAGCATGCATGGCCAGACCCAACTGGGCTCCTCGTTCTCCTAGTATAGAATTGTTAAGTGTCATATTAAGACGTTAAACAAGAACACAATGTGTATTGTCAACTATCACGTTTAGGATAATGACGTTTGTTATAAAGTGAAGTTAGTGAGAGACTTGAGTACAAGTCCTCGGTATACTGAAACGCAGGTATTTAATCCACTGGTATAGTAGTGTGTTTGTATGCGTGGGACATACACGTTGTAGTCAGCATCATTCACGCACATAAAATAATACAACAGTGCACAAGAGTAAACAATATTTTACATTAATTATCTTGGTCATTAATTCAAACAACAGATAGCAGACAAGCCGGTGTAATCCGGTAGAAAACAGGTTGCAAGAATCCCATACCGTTCACCGTAGGTTGCAGTTGATTATACCCTAGTCAACGTCTGGTCAAACAAAGTCCTAGAATAGGATTAACTGAGAGGGTTAATTTATGTTACCCTTATATAATAATTCTATTAGATCTTTTAACAAATCTCGTATTTGTTATTTCATGTGAGGTTTATTTCTTTTAATTACCTCATGATTTTATGTATAACTTATTTGTTATTCCTTTTTATTTATTCATAATTCCTTTAATGTACAAATATGTATTTATTTATTCATGTACTATATTTGTTATTTATTTTTAATTGTCTAGGTGACACAACAACTTATAGTTCTTAACTATTTTTATATGTCATACATGGACATAAAATTCATATAGTTTTCATTATTCCTCCTTTAACATAAATAATAATTATTGATTACTTTTAAATTCCTAATAACTATATAAGTCATAGCTTTAACTTCATAACTCCCTTAATCAAAATTCTTTCTTTCTAATTCCTCCAAATATCCATATAGGACCTATATTTATTTAAATCTAAATTCTTACCCTTATATTTCGGTTATTTACAAAACAACCACATTAATTCATAAACTTTATATTTAAATTCTAATCTCATTATATATAGAGTTTTACTTCTTATTTAGCTAAATTACAAAGTCACACTAATATTTTGGTATATAGCTTTTAAATATTATAACTTTCAAAAATTACAACTTAGCCCCTTAAATTCTCGGCCTAATAATAATTTATTTCCTATAATTACAATTTAACCAAAAATCTTATAACCTTTACATAATTCCTTATAAACTATAGTTTTAATTTTAATTCTCCATAAATGCCGAATTTAGATATATAAATTCTTAAATTACCAACTAACCCAAAATAATTCGGCCTTGGCCTTGGTCATGTACTTTCCATTAATTACATTTTCACCTCAAGACTTTATAATAGTTACTTAATAACTTATAAACTATAGTTAAATTTTAATTTCTTAAAATTTCGAAAGTGAACCTAATAATTCTCTTAATTATGAATTCGCCCACTAATAAGTTCCAAACTTTCATAACAACTTTTATAAATTACATAATAGCCCAAAACTTTATAAAATGTATTTTAACACTTGTTTAAATTATCTAAAATTCATAATCTTAATTCCTAACCTTATATTATATCATAAATTACTCTAAATATACTCTTAACTCTCGGCTTTCACAATATATACACCAAACTTTGTAAAAATTACATCTTTGCCACATAACTTAATTAATTAGCCATTTAAGCACTAATAAAATATTTTTAACTCACCAAACTTTGTAGTATAAGTTTATACACATAAGTAGTTCATTAAAAACTATTTACACTTAGAACATTCGGCCATAATTTAATAGTGACCATATAGTATATAAAAGTGGATTTATATGTCGTAATAAATATACATAAACTCATATGAGTCAATATAACTCATGTAAAAATTATTGTAATGTCTTATATGATTCTTAGCTCAAAATAAAGTACTTTTGCCCTGACATTTCGGCTTGAATTGATATGTAACATAAATAAATTTTGTGACACAAAAATGTGTCTTAAGGTAAATATTTTATATATATGTTATAGATTATATTTTTGGCATATAATACCATATAGTTTCGGTTTTAATTAACCTAGGAGATGTACATAATTTTTGTATAATTTTAGAAGCTTAACAAAGCTTATAACATAAAGATTTACTTAGTAAACTTACTTCTTAACAAAGGTGGTTAAGTGCTGGACTCCTCTTGAATCTCCAAGCTTTCTCCAAGGAAATTTTGATGCTCCACTTCGGTTATATGCAAGTGGTGAAGGAGTTTAGGAGTTAGATCTTGAATAAAGATCTTAAGTAGATTTGTAAGTAGTTTTCAAGAATTTACCTTAAGCTTATCTCCTTATAATTTCGGCTCACTTAAGGTGGATGAAGAACAAGTTTTCCTTCATGAAAATGAAGAAGAAAAGAGTCTTAGAAGAGATAGAAATCGTTTACACAAAAAAATGTGCTTTAAGGATTTACAAGCATTAAAACTACCTTAAGATGACCTTGAGATGCTCCTTGGTTTAATGTTGGTTTAGACAACCTTCTTGGAGAATTAGTTGATGTTGAAATGCTATGGGTGTGCTAGGAAGAGTTTTGCTTCAAGGCTTGACAAGAAATGCTAGGTAGGAAATTACCTTAAAGATGAAGATAGAAGTTTAAAACTCCATTAATGGACTTAAGAGCTTCAAAGGAGGAAGATGAAGCTAGAAGAGAGAGGAGAGAGCCTTACCAATTCGTGAATGAAGAGGGCAAGGAGGAGGAAAATGAGACTAAGCTCACGTAAGAAGAGAATGCACTTTGGATTTGATTTTTGTTTGTTAATTTTTAATGTCAAATGACTATTCTTTTTCCTTAGTTTATTACATGAGTTATTGGCTCAATAAATGCCCTATTTCCAGCATATAATCGGCCATAATGGAAGACAAGGCAATGTGGAGGGAAATAATGGTGAGCTAAATGACAAGGTAAGAAAAGTAAGGTTTATTCTTTTGATTTTTCTAAGTTTTGCTTGTCTTCTTCTTCTCTTGTAGGTGGACGATTTCAAGGGCTTATTGGAGCCTCCAACCGGTGGTGAAGAGCTAAGGAAGAAGCATGGAAGGTTACTTAATTTTTAAGAAAGCAAAAAGGTGGAATCTAGATCTACTTTTGCCTTTTTACATTTTGTTTTCTTCTAGCTCACATGGCCTTATTCCAATGCATAATTTCGACAGCTTGATGGTCATATGAGACCTACATACTTTGAAATTAAGTAATATAACACATGGGAAGTGAGTCACCATGTTTAAGCCTTTTATAAATTTTGAAAGCAAATTTTATACTAGTTTTTGCTCTCAAAATCGGCCCCTATAGGGTGCCTTGTTGACTAGTCTCTCCAACTGATTTAGAAGGTCATTTTAACCCTATTTAAGATTACCAATTCGTGGCATGTCAAAACTACAAGGCAATTGGCGTAAAACGCGTTTTCGTGACACCCGAAGGTGTGTTTGTGCTCTAAGGAAATTTTGGGAAACAAATTGTTTTTATGAGTTCCAAGTGTTTGTAAACACTTGTTATAGTAAATAAACATATATTAAGATGTTACATTGGGTTATATGGGGTTATATCAACCCATGACATAATTTACGGGCCATCGGGACACACCCGGGCAAAAAGGAGCGCTAAGAAATCCTCCTGTGGTTTTTGCTGAATATGAGAAACCACTTCGTGGGTTCTCTTTATAATGGTTAATATGATGTTAGGAACTCAAGGAATTAATTTTATAGGAGTTCGTGCCACCTCGGCACTCCTCCGGACTTTTCGTGCTTTAAGGGGCGTGCGTGAGCACTCCCGAGCGTTTTGCGTTTTTGACTGTATATAGCTTAGGGAATATGTTTATATATTCATATAATAATTGTATGACCATTTGGGTTTGAATATTAGAGGGTCATACAAGGCCATGTTTGACCATATGCTTCTAAGGGTTTTAGCGTTTGAGGAGAAACGACTGTTTTTACGTAACGTTCTCCTGCATGGGTTTGCATGCGTACGTGAAATGATTTATAATAGGATTATTTTCCATAAATAATGGGTATAATAATTAATTAGATTTGGGGTATTTCATCTACCCCCATTAAAAATGGACTTCGCCCCGAAGTCTCATATCTAAATTTATAAGGTTGTGGGAATCAAGTTCGTTAGGTATCACAACCAATTAGTTTTTAGGGATCAAGTCCCAAGTCTCTTATCCTAAGTTCACAGTGTACATCAAACACAACAGGAATACTTTGAAACAATATAGTGTAATGTAATAACACAATCATATTTCATATCAAATAGTGCAGCGTAGTGCACATAACTTTTCCATCGTATAGTGTAACGAAGTACACATCAGTAAGTGGAAGTACAAGGTACATTCAAACACAGTGTTACAAGAACACATACACGACAAAGTGTCACTGAAATGCACCAAAGTGCAACAAAATGCATACTAAACTCACAAACGAAAAAGGCTCTACCCCCCCCCCCCCCCAAAAAAAAAGAGGGGTACGCCCCCGTACCCTAGACTAAAGTGTCTAGTCGGTAGATAATGAGGGAAATTTCGCTCGCATATCTGCTTCTAATTCCCATGTGGCCTCTTCCACATCGTGGTTTGACCAAAGAACTTTTATAGGCTCACAGATTTGTTTCGAGTATCTCGTGTCTTTCTGTCTAAGATTAGATTCGTTGCGGTGTTTCCACATACCGCATTGTTGTTCTAATGAGAGTGTCTCTGGTTGTAGAACATGAGAAGGATGAGGCATGTATTTCTTAAGCTGAGACACGTGAAAAACATTGTGTACTTTGCCCAACTCTGCTGGCAAATCAAGTCGATATGCCACAAGGCCCACCCGCTCTATGATAGCGTAGGGTCCTACAAATTTCGGGCTTAGCTTGCCCTTTTGCCCAAATCTGAATACACCCTTCATGGGTGATACTCGTAGAAATACCTGGTCGCCAACCGCGAACTCAGGTCTCGTCACTCTATTATAGCATACGATTTCTGTCTGTCTTGTGCTGCTTTCATATTATTTCTAATTTGTTGTACTTCTGCCTGAACTTGCTCTAAGTACTCAGCCCAATAATGACGGTCTCACTAGACTCGTCCCAGCACAATGGTGTGCGACATGGTCTGCCATATAAGGCTTGAAAAGGTGACATCTGTATAGAGGCGTGATAGCTGTTATTGTATGCAAACTCGATGAGATGCAATCTATCTATCCAGCTGCCCTGGAAATCCAAGGCACATGCTCGTAGCATGTCTCTAAGGTCTGAATAGTCCTCTCTGACTGACCATCTGTCTGAGGGTGAAATGCTGTGCTAAGCTTCAATTCAGTGCCAAGTGCTTCGCGAGTAGCTCGCCAGTATCGTGAGAGGAATCTAGTGTCCCGATCTGAAACAATAGTCTTGGTACTCCGTGATGTCTGATAATCTCTGCTCAAATAGTTCTGCCAACTTTGGCACTTTCCAAGTGTCTTTCATCGAATAATAAACCTAGCAACTTAGTTAATCGATCAACAACAACCCAAATCATATTAAGTCCTCCTCTCGTAGGTGGTAGTCCCACCACGAAGTCCATAGAGATCATAAAGCTTCCACTCTGGAACTGGCAATAGACTGTACACATACCTCCTGGTCGTCTATGTTCGAATTTCACTTTCTGACAAGTGAGACATCGAATCACATATTCTGTCACGTCGCCCTTCATACCACTCCTACCAGAAATACCTCTTCAGATCTTTGTACATCTTAGAAGCTCCTGGATGGACAGATGTGGAAGAAGTGTGGGACTCTCGAAGAATATGCTCCTTTATATCTGTGTGTCTCTGGGAATACACAATCTGCCCTTTAATCTGATCAACCCATCATCGTGTAGCTGAAACTCATACTTTCCACCCTCAAATGTACCGTCAGACAACTTCTGACTGATCTCCATCATTCGTTGATCACTCTGCTGTGCTCTACGTATGTCGTCCATAAGACTCGAGCTAGCCACAACGGCATTTAGAGAATGTGCTCGTCGACTCAGTGCGTCTGCTACAACATTAGCTTTCCCTTCTTTGTACTGCAAATCAATGTCATAATCCTTCAGAAATTCAACCCATCTTCTTTGTCTCATGTTTAACTCCTTCTGGGTGAATACATATTTCAAACTTTTGTGGTCCGAATATACGGTCATCTGGACACCATACAGGTAGTGGCGCCAGATCTTCAATGCAAAAACAATCGCTCCAAGCTCCAAGTCATGTGTGGGATAGTTTTCCTCATGTTTCTTCAACTGTCGGGAAGCGTAGGCGACTACCTTCCCATTCTGCATGAGTACACACCCTAGTCCCCTGCCTGATGCATCACAGTAAACTTCATAACCCTCAGTGCCTTCAGGTATTGTCAAAACAGGTGCTGATGTCAAGGCATTCTTCAAATACTGAAATGATTTTTCGCATTCTGTAGTCCATGTGAATGGTGCGTCTTTCTTCATTAAACTAGTCATAGGTTTTGCTATCTTGGAGAAGTCTCTGACAAACCTCCTGTAGTAGCCTGCTAACCCGAGGAAACTTCTGATATCAGTCACTGTCTTTGGCCTGGGCCAGGTGCGAACTGCTTCTATTTTGCTGGATCCACTGCGATTCCAGCGTCTGAGATGACATGTCCTAAAAAGGAAACTCTGTCTAACCAAAATTCACATTTGGAGAACTTAGCATAAAGCTGGTCCTCCCTTAAGATCTCAAGTACATGTCGGAGGTGACTCTCATGCTCCTCCTTAGACTTTGAATAAATTAGGATGTCATCGATGAATACAACCACGGTCTTATCCAGCTGCTCTCTGAATAATCTGTTCATCAAATCCATAAAGACTGCTGGTGCATTTGACAAGCCAAAAGGCATAACTGTAAACTCATAGTGGCCGTATCGTGTTCTGAACGCTGTCTTTTCTATGTCTTGCTCCCTGATAGGTATCTGATGGTATCCTGATCTCAAATCGATCTTCGAAAACACCTTTGCTCCTCTCAGCTGATCAAACAAATCGTCAATTCGTGGTAGTGGGTATTTGTTCTTCACTGACACTGCATTAAGCTCTCTGTAATCGATGCATAACCGAAGGCTTCCATCCTTCTTTTCATAAAAAATCACTGGTGCTCCCCAAGGAGATACGCTAGGTCGTATGTATCCCTTGTCTAATAAATCTTTCAGCTGCTCTTCAACTCAGCCATCTCTGCTGGTGCCATACGGTACGGTGCCTTAGCTATGGGACCGGTACCTGGTAGTAATTCAATGGTGAACTCTACCTCTCTGGATGGCGGTAAGCCTGAAATTCCTTTGGAAAAATATCGGAAATTCTGAAACTACTGGCATGTCTGGATCAAAATCAGGGTCGTGCTCTACATCCTGAACATAGCATAATATACCTCCTTCTGTTTCCTGACTTGCTTGTACATAGACATAGCAGATATACTTTTATTGATGGTGCTCTAGGGCTCTAGCGGTATGATACTGTCACTCCTGATGGACTCTTAAGTAACAGTCTGCGCTCTGCACAAAGAATGCGGCCTCTGTGCCACCCCAACCAGTCCATCCCGGCTATAACGTCGAATCCTAGACCTCTGAACTCAATAAGGTCAATAGGAAATTCCTCCTCCTTAATGCGGATAGTGGCTCCTCTATAAAGACGAGTGCAACTGATCTTCTCCTTAGACGGGAGTGCCACCTTAAAATCAGGTAACTCTACAGCGTCTAGCCCCAACTTCCCCGCAAGCGAAGGTGAAACGAAAGTATGTGAGGCTCCGGAGTCGAACAGTACTAATGCATCCACTCCATTAACAAGGAAGGTACCAGTGAGAATCGCGCCGCCCTTGCTGGCCTCCTCCTCAGTTAGAATACTTAAGTCACCTTCCGTCTCCTTAGCACAACCTAATGACAGAATCTGGGTAAGTACCTGGACATATGATGGGGTCTAAAGACATTCACTTTCATAACAATAATGCTTCATTGATGAGATGATCTCCTTTCAGATGTCCAAAAAAAATTACAACACTAGTACTTTCTAAAAGTCAAACTTAATCTTCCTGGTTTCATGTGAGTGGTGTTTATCACTGTCGAAGGTGCTGTGTTTAGATTAATCCTTTTAATTCATGGTATAGCAACCTTGACTTTCCACCCATTATTAAAACATCTCCTGAATTCAATATGATTTTCTTTGCAAGGTCCACACGCTTCTGCTCGCCATAAAGGAACTCTGCGTCATCTCCAATTGACAAAGATAATACTGGTATCCCTTGTTCAAGGGACCCTTTGTTTCATCATTGTCCTGATGTAGACCTAAACGGCCTCCTTCTTCATAGAAGTTGATGATACATAGATCAGCCCTAAGATTGGGAACTGGATCTTCTTCTAGCTGTTGAGCTGTATTAACTGCTTGTTCCATAATTGGTAAAAATTCTTCTGGGATTTTTGGTACTTGTGCTCCATCTCCATTTCTTGTATCCTGGTAGGTCTTTGAGTAAGGATTCCAATCCTTCCTAAGCACATCATTTTCAGCTTCATCTTGATCCTCCTGGAAATTCTGGAGTGTAGAACCCTCCTGGTCCTGCTCCCAATTCTTGACATCTTTTGATGATTGCAATTTGTGTCTCCGGTGTTAGGTATCCTTTGAGTAATATCAAACCTGGTTGGATAACCTTACATTGTTCGTTCCTGGTTCTTGTACTTTGATAATGTTTTCTTCCAGGGAGGGCGGGCGGTGAGGGGATAGGAAAGCATATCTTATAGCTTCCTACGTGGTTTAAAATTCTACTAGTGAGTCTTATTAGTTCTTTCCTATGCAACTAGGCAATCAAGGCATGCAAGCACTCATTCACACCATCCATTGCTCAATATTAGGTCACATGGGTTTAGAAGTACCTGGGTTGGTAGAAGGACCAGCCTCATCTGAGCGGTCCATGACATGCAGGGCGGGTCCAGATGCTGGGCCTTTGCCCTTATTTCCTTGAGCCTGGTTTGTTGGTGGAGGGCGAGTATCGCTAGCTCCATTCTTAGGCCGGTGTTTGCCTTTGCTCCCGGGCGGTAGTTCCTGCTCTTCGGGTTCCGGATACACTCGAAGGCCCGATGTCCAAATATCTGACAGTGGCGACACTGGACTTTCTCCCCTTGGCAGTCCACGCCGGGGTGGTCCTTTCCACACTGTCTACAGTTGAAACGGCGGACATACTTCTGGCCCGGGTTTGAGCCAGATCCAGAACCTAATACAATCAAGGTCAATTATACATTCCAACGGTAAAGTAATCACAAAAGTTTCAAATTTAACTGTTTGATTAGAGTGCCTACCCTTAGATGGGTAGGTTTCTGTGGAGTTGCCGCTCCGTAGGTTCCTGACTGGGGGTTCCCAGTAGTTTGGTTCCCCTTCCCTTGATAGGACCCCTGGCCCTCTGATAGGGTTTGTTCCTTCTGTTGGAGTTCCCCTGCTTGGCATCTTCGCCACCAGGTCCGTCCATCCTCTTTTGGGAGCTCAAAGCATCCTTCTCTTACATGTGATCTCCACACAACGAGGTAGCATGGGAACATTCCTGAAATCTCATGGTATCAATCTCCAAATCTCCCATGACGGGGTATAGTAGGTAATAAAATTCTATCTGGTTCACATTTCTCCTGTTTTACCTGCAAGCTGGTGGGAATGATGACTGGTCCCATCCCAAACTGGAGTTGAGGGCTCAGTCCCCTGTAGAACCGGTCGACCAAAACCTGGTCCGAGTATCCTATTCCGGGGTAGTAGTAGTCGGAGTAGTGAAGTAAACTTTGCATAATACTCATCCACGGTCATTTTTCCCGTCTGCTCCAGGGCGTCAAACTCCCTTGTCTTCACCATCCTGGTGTGGGCCGGGTAGTATTTGCCCCTCAGTAGTGCAGTGTAGTGTCCCCAAGTAAAAGCTGGGTCATCAGGTGGTCGGCCTTCACCATATCCACCAATCTCTCGCTGCATCCTTCAGGTAAAAGGCAGCAAGCCTTACTTTTCCTAGCTGGGACTGCAAGTGTCTCGAACGCTGTCTCCATCTTCATGATGTATGTCTCCAAGTGAGCAGGGGTCAGTCTGTCCCTTGAATGCAGTTGGCCTCAGATCAGCCAAACTCTTCACCCAATCCCTCTCTAGGCGGTGGTGGTGGAGGTAGCTGCTGCTGCTGTGCAACCCCCGCCTGTGCAAAAGCCTGAGCTATAAAGTAGCAATGATGCCAGCCTGACGGCTGGCTCTCATCGGCCTGTCCACGGCGTCCTCCTCTTCCGGACATCTGCAGGATGTATAGGTATATTAGATACTGTGGTCACAATCTTGGTCTTGGATAGTAGTCTAAGTAAACTAACTTAAACTCCTTTCAATACTATCTGCAACCCGTAACCTAAGGCTTTAGAAATCCTAATCTCGGTGTATCCTTGTATCCAGAGCATAACTATGCTTGATACCACTTTTTGTAACACCCCAGCCCGAAATCCAATAACCTGAACGGCGATCACTCCCAAATAAAATACAACTACAGCGGAAATAAATACAACAACCGGGCGGTATTACAATGCCGTTGGCCACCCTTGTGACCAACAAGGCTAACTCAAAATATAATCTCCAAAAGTCACGGTCTGAATACGAATACAATCCGAGAAACTAGGAATCAAACTCAAATGTAAAGTACTTATGTGAAAACAAATATCTAGAAGAAGACTCCCATAGCTTGAATCTACCCCACCTACACTCGGTGTGGTAATCTTCTAAACTTCAGGTACCTGAAAAATGGGGGTGCCCCCAAAGGGGCTCAAAACAATGCTGGTATGGAAAACGTGCAGCCCATCGTCTACCGGGCCACACCAACTACTTTGTCGAATACATGCAGTTCATTTTATAAAGCTGTAAACACACAAGTGGATAATAACAAGTATCCATACACGGACAAAAATGTCACAAAAGAACAAGACTTCAGAAGGTCAAGTTAGCGAACAAACAATCTTTAATGATCGTCGGGTCCACACAATGGGAATGACAGGTATAACGAATATCTCAAATAGTGAGGTATAGTGACCTCGTAAGATTGAAAAGGTTGGGAAAACTAGTCCTAGAAAGAGAAAATGTAGTTAGAGAGTTAACTCCTGTACTGAGAAATGGTGGAATCGCACCCTCGAGAGGAATGAAGTCTTCCTCTCCACTGAACTGATGGGAAATAGAACCCTCGAGAGGAATAAAGTCTTCCTCTCCACTGAAATGTTCCGTCGCGACGTATAACTGAATAGGAGACGACCTGAGACAGGTACAACTCCTGTAGCATGCATGGCCAGATCCAACTGGGCTCCTCGTTCTCGTAGTATAGAATTGTTAAGTGTCATATTAAGACGTTAAACAAGAACACAATGTGTATTGTCAACTATCACGTTTAGGATAATGACGTTTGTTATAAAGTGAAGTTAGTGGAGACTTGAGTACAAGTCCTCGGTATACTGAAACGCAGGTATTTAATCCACTGGTATAGTAGTGTTTGTATGCGTGGGACATACACGTTGTAGTCAGCATCATTCACGCACATAAAATAATACAACAGTGCACAAGAGTAAACAATATTTTACATTAATTATCTTGGTCATTAATTCAAACAACAGATAGCACACAAGCCGGTGTAATCCGGTAGAAAACAGGTTGCAAGATTCCCATACCGTTCACCGTAGGTTGCAGTTGATTATACCCTGGTCAACGTCTGGTCAAACAAAGTCCTAGAATAGGATTAACTGAGAGGGTTAATTTATGTTACCCTTATATAATAATTCTATTGGATCTTTTAACAAATCTCGTATTTGTTATTTCATGTGAGGTTTATTTCTTTTAATTACCTCATGATTTTATGTATAACTTATTTGTTATTCCTTTTTATTTATTCATAATTCCTTTAATGTACAAATATGTATTTATTTATTCATGTACTATATTTGTTATTTATTTTTAATTGTCTAGGTGACACAACAACTTATAATATTCTTAACTATTTTTATATGTCATACATGGACATAAAATTCTTATAGTTTTCATTATTCCTCCTTTAACATAAATAATAATTATTGATTACTTTTAAATTCCTAATAACTATATAAGTCGGGTTGCGCCTGTGCACCCGACTGTCTATATTAAACTGATGTAAGCTTGGGATTATGTTTGAGATACTAGTACTCGGTTGGTTGTGGTATTATGAATGTTGACGTGTAAGTTGGATAATTGTTTTTGGATAGTATTGTAAGTATTTAAGCCGGTATTTCTAACGATCAGACCGTGGCAAGGTCCAGGTGTTGTATATTTCCGCTGCGACGTATTTGATTAAGTGTTCAGTTTGCGATAGCCACGATAGGCTTTGGATGGGGTGTTACAAAAAGTGGTATCAGAGCGTAGTTACGCTCTGATCAAGTAATACCGGACATGAGTAACCACCGAGTTAGGATATAAGTTGAGGAATAAGTTGGGTTAAGGGTGTGAGAAGTTAGAGTGAGTAGAGTTAGATGACCACTAATAAGTGTGGATTGTCTTTACCGTCTACGGACGTTATAAACTTGCTAACCAAAACAATGGTGAGTACGAATCTAATGTAAGTTATGCTTGTTCAGATGGCAGGACGCCCTAGAGGAGGCCGAGGTCGCGGCCGGGGGAGGATATTCCAGGAATACCTGGAGGGCAGACGATCGCAGAGATCGTAGCTGCCGCTTTAGGGCACATGGGCTATCAGCCTGGTGGGGTGCACCACCTCCACCGCCTACAACCAGGGAACCAAACTGGGTGAAGAGCCTATCAGACCTTCGACCCGCTCATTTCAAGGGGGAGACCGATCCCGCCAAGCTTGAGGCGTACATCTCCGAGCTGGAGACCGCCTTCGAGACCCTTGATGTCCCTGCTGGGATCAAGGTGCGCTTAGCTGCTTTCTACCTGAAGGGGCGGGGCGATTGGTGGAAGCTGGTGAGGGCCGAGCATGTGGCCAATCCAGAGTTCGGCTGGGAGCAGTACACCGCCTTGCTACGGGCAAAGTACTATCCCGCCCATGTCCAGACGAAGAAGCGCTTGCAGTTGGATGCGCTTAAGCAGTCAGACAAGATGACAGTGGACGAGTATTACTCAGAGTTCGCTGCCTTGCTCCGTCTTCTGCCAGGTCTAGGGTATTCTGACCAGATCTTGGTGGACCGCTTCTATGGCGGGCTTAGCCATCGACTCCGCTACGGCATGGGGCCGACGAGTTACACTACCTTGCAGGTAATAAGAATGATTGAAATTTGAGTAAGTGATGAATAAGATTTAGATTATGAGAATTAAGTGAGACTAATACTATGGAAAAGCAGGAGTGCTATCATGCCGCTGCTAAGGTTGAGATTACCGTCCAGCTGAGGGACGAGGAGAATGCAAAGCGGAAGAGTGCTGGGAAGAGCTCAGAGAGTCAAGGGCAAGGAGGGTACAAGAAACAAAAGTACCAGCCTCAGGCCCAGAAGATTCAGAACCCGAAAGGGAAGGAGGAAAAGGAGAAGGCTTCGGAAGAGCCATTGAAGCTGACCTATGCTATTGCAGCTACACCACTGCGCTCTAAGGCGCCAAAGGGTGAGAAAAAATTGATATTGAATGAGTTAAGAAATAAATTAGTAATCGTTTGAGATATGAGAATTGACAATGTGAATCATCAGGATCTGAGACTGAGAGGGGGCCGGTGGTGGCTACCAGCGACGCTTCATCTGTAGATGGTGTAACAAGGACCACCCCGGGCTCGACTGTAAGGGAAATAAAGGTGGAGTGCAACTTCTGTGGTATCTACGGGCATCGAGCTTATGAGTGTTACCGGAACCCTGCTAGCAGAGCCTATAGGCCCTGACACCAAGGGCAAGGGCAAGACCGATCAGGGAGCTGGATCTGACGGTCAGAGGAAAGTGCAGCAGCCGGCGGACAAGAACCCACAGGCGACCCAGAAGACGGGGCCCACTCTACACATGGTGGACCGGGACGATGAGCCTGAGCCCTCATCGAGGCCAGGTACCACTATAACCATTTAGTAATAAAACTACCTGCTTACCGCATTATCATGCATGTTTGGTGAAAATATGAGTTAAGTAAGAATAAGATGAGATTAGAACTTAAGTGAGACATAACCTACTACCACTTTAGGAAGATTCAACATCTGCTACCCTATACCATCTACATCTAACCCGGAGCACACCGACATCGAACCACACCTTTCCAACCGAACAATGTCAGGTTATCCGCCCAGGTATGATTTTATTAAGGGGATACCTGACACCCGGAGCACAAATAGCCATCATCAGGAGATGCAATCAACTAGGAATGGGACCGGGAGGTTTTACAACACACCGGAGTACCCAGGGGGAGCAAAGATGAAATTAAAGATGATGAGCTTGGGCAAGGATTGGAATCTGTATGCCAAGAACTACCAAACCACAGGGAGCAATGGAGTCTCACCACCGGGAATACCCGAAGAGTTCCATCCAGTCTTACACAAGTCATGGAAATCGCTCAGCAGTTGGAAGCTGAACCGATTCCAGACATCCAGCCAGACATTTGCATTGTAAACTTCTACGAAAAGAATGGGAAACTGGGATTACACCAGGATAAGGACGAGACAACGGAGTCTCTCGAAAGAGGGATACCCGTAGTGTCTTGGTCCATTGGAGATGATGCGGAGTTTTTATACGGCGAGAAGAAGCGTGCGGACCGTACAGATAAGATAGTACTTAAGTCATGTGATTAATTTTGGGAGGAGAATCAAGGATGTTGTACCATGGTTAAGAGAATCAAGCTGAATACAGCACCGTCAGCAGTAATCAATGCGACGCATATGAGACCAGGAAGATTAAACCTAACCTTTAGACAATATTAGCCATGTAATGTTAGTATGAGATGAGAAATGAGATGTAAGATTGAAGCACATGTTTGTAAACAGGATGGTCATGAATAAAATAACAGTGTTGTTCATATAATTGATTACGACTCTTGTTATACCATCAATACTCATGGAGCTTGTGAACACAATTAGGTTATGGACTCGTACGGAAGGTGCACTAAGCATACTCACAGAGGCACAGCGCCGTTAGCGGTACTATCCTCACCGGCACCTTCCGATCAATGGGATTGAGGCATCAGTTCTCTTCGACTCAGGGGCCCTCGCATACCTTTGTCTCTGCATCATTTGCGAGCAGGTTGGGGCTAGACGCTGATGAGCTACCCGACTTCACGGTTACGCTCCCGTCTGAGGAGAAGGTTCGTTGCACTTGTTACTACCGAGGAGCCACCATCAGAATTAAGGGGGAAGACTTCCCAGTCAGTTTCATTGAGTTCAGTAAGCTAGGATTTGATGTTATCTTCGGGAGAACTGGTTGGAGCGGCACAAGGGACGTATCCTCTGCGCCGAGCATAGATTGCTGCTTAGGAATCCGTCTGGGGTAACAATATCATACCGCCAGAGGCCCAGAGAGCCTTCGACTAAGATCATCACCGCCATGGCAATGCATAGAGAATTAAGGAGAAAGGAAGAAGTATACCTCTGTTATGTACAGGACATAGAGAGAGACCCTGAGTTCGACCCCGACTTACCGGTAGTGTCGGAGTTCCCCGACTTATTTCCACGGGAACTGCCCGGCATACCACCCACTCGGGAGGTAGAGTTTACCATTGAGCTGCTACCTGGTACCGGACCGATAGCCAAAGCACCATACCGTATGGCTCCGGGAGAAATGACTGAGTTAAAGGAACAATTGAGAGATTTGTTAGATAAGGGATTCATTAGACCAAGTGTGTCACCTTGGGGAGCGCCAGTCCTCTTCGTGAAGAAGAAGGATGGTAGTCTCCGCCTCTGCATCGACTACAGAGAGCTGAATGCAGTGACAGTGAAGAATAAGTACCCACTACCCCGCATCGACGATCTGTTCGATCAGTTGAAGGGAGCATCTGTGTTTTCAAGATTGATCTCAGGTCGGGTATCATCAGATAGCCATTAAGGAGGGAGATATTGAGAAAGACGGCATTCCGGACACGATACGGCCACTATGAGTTTACAGTGATGCCGTTCGGTTTTCGAACGCACCGGCGAAGTTTATGGATCTGATGAACCGCTTGTTCCGGGAGCAGCTGGACAAGTCGGTTGTGGTTTTATTGATGATATTCTGATATTCAAAGTCTAAGGTTGAGCATGAGGAACATTTGAAGAGGGTGTTAGAAATATTAAGGGAGAACCAGCTATATGCTAAGTTCTCCAAGTGTGAGTTTTGGCTTGACCAGGTCTCTTTCCTAGGTCATGTCATCTCAGATGCTGGGATCGCAGTGGATCCAGCAAAGATTGATGCCGTACGTACCTGGCCAAGGCCGAAGACTGTTACCGACATCCGGAGCTTTCTCGTCTGGCAGGTTACTACAGGAGATTTGTTAGAGATTTCAGCAAGGTCGCAAAGCCGATGACCAGTCTGATGAAGAAAGATGCACCATTTCTGTGGACAGTTGACTGTGAGAGATCTTTTCAGCGCTTGAAGGACTCACTGACCACTGCACCGGTACTGACCATTCCAGACGGTACAGAGGGCTTTGAGGTTTATTGTGCATCCGGCAGAGGGCTGGGTTGCGTGCTCATGTAACATGGCAAGGTGGTGGCATATGCCTCACGCCAGTTGAAGAAACATGAGGAGAACTACCCCACACATGATTTAGAGCTTGGAGCTGTAGTCTTCGCTTTGAAGATATGGCGCCACTACTTATATGGGGTTAGTGTTACGATCTACACCGATCACAAAAGTTTGAAATACATACTCAGAAGGAGTTAAATCTTCGACAGAGGAGATGGTTAGAATTTCTGAAAGACTATGACATTGACCTCCAATACAAAGAAGGGAAGGCCAATGTTGTAGCAGATGCCCTGAGCCGTCGAGCACACTCACTCCATTCGCTAGTTTCTTTCTCTAGCTTGGTTGATGAGGTGCGAGAGGCTCAGAGGACAGATAAGTATATGAGAGAAGTTAGACAGAAGCTGACAGATGGTACCTTTGAGAGTCAGAAATACGACTTCAGACTTCATGATGATGATCTGATCAGACTTAAGGGCCGATTATGCATACCACGAGGTAACACGGATCTGAAAGACCGTATACTTAGAGAATCACACTGTTCTTCAGTTTCCATCCATCCGGGAGCCTCTAAAATGTATAAAGACATGAAGAGATACTTCTGGTGGTCGGGGATGAAGACAGATGTTACCGAGTTCGTCTTGAGGTGTCTCACATGCCAGAAGGTGAAATTTGAGCACAGACGACCGGGCGGAATGGTACAGTCGATGCCAGTTCCGGAGTGGAAGTTCCATGATATCTCCATGGACTTTGTAGTTGGACTTCCACCTGCTAGGGGAGGTCTCAACATGATATGGGTGGTGGTGGATCGCCTTACCAAAGTAGCCCGATTCATACCGATGAAGGATACTTGGAAGGTGACCAAATTAGCTGAGTTATTTGAGAAGGAAATCATGAGACATCACGGCATACCAAAGACCATAGTGTCAGATAGAGATACCAGATTCCTTTCGAGGTACTGGAGAGCTACTAGAGAAGCGTTGGGTACAGAACTCAAGCTGAGTACCGCGTTCCATCCTCAGACAGATGGTCAGACTGAGCGTACTATTCAGACACTCGAGGACATGCTGAGAGCATGTGCCTTAGACTTCCAGGGCAGTTGGATTGACAGATTGCATCTGATCGAGTTTTCATACAACAACAACTATCACGCTTTGATCAAGATGGCACCTTTTCAAGCGTTGTACGGTAGACCATGTCGTACACCGCTCTGCTGGGATGAGTCGAGTGAGACGGTCATTATAGGACCAGAGTACTTAGAACAAGTTAAGGCTGAAGTTCAGCAAATCATGGAGAACATGAAAGCTGCTCAAGATAGGCAGAAGTCGTATGCTGACGTTCGACGACGGGACCTGGAGTTCGCAGTGGGCGACCAGGTATTTCTGCGAGTATCACCGATGAAGGGTGTATTCAGGTTTGGGCAGAAGGGCAAGTTAAGCCCGAAATTTGTTGGTCCTTATGAGATTACGGAGCGGGTGGGCCCGGTTGCTTACAGGTTGAATTTACCTGCTGAGCTGGGTAAAGTGCATGATGTTTTTCATGTTTCACAGCTAAAGAAATACATGCACCACCCCTCCCATGTGTTAGAACCTGAGAGGTTGACCTTAGAACCAAATATGAGATCCGTGGAGACTCCTCAGAGAATCTTGGACAGAAAGACTAGGGACACTCGCCACAAGTCAGTGCGACTGGTGAAGGTTCTCTGGTCTAACCAGGATGTCGAAGAGGCCACGTGGGAATTAGAGGATAAGATGAGGGCGAAGTACCCTTCTTTATTACTGACTAGATCGTCTGTATAGGGTACGGGGCGTACCCCTTTTTAAGGGGGGTAGAGCTTCCTCGCTTTTGAGTTAGGAAACGATCATGTTTTCGTTTGTTTGGTTGTTTAAGATGTGGATTTGTGAAAGTTGCTACACTTTGGTGTAAGTTTGAGTTATGTATAATACTTATGTATGTATGTGAGATTGACCTTTGAGTCTTGAGATGTATGAATGTGAATATAAGAGGTGGTATTAAGATTAAGAGAACCGTGTACCGTGAATGGTTAAACACATGTGTGAACTTTGAGGACAAAGTTCTTTTAAGGGGGTAGATTGAAATACCCCAAACTTAGATATGGTGTTTAAATGATAAACTAAGATAAGAAGGCTAAATAATGCCTTAGAAACATTAAGAAACATTTCTAATCAAAGAAAATATAGGAAACACCAAAAAGAGCAGTTTAAGCAAAACGTGCTCTAAGCTTGGAGAGACATGGGAGAGTACCCAAATATTGTTCTAAGACCTTAGTAATATCCTAATGGTCATTTTAAGTCAATTACCAAAGAAAACCAAGCTTGAAAACTAGTTAAAACACAAAATGTGCTTTAAGGAGTCTTAAAGCACGTTTTTGAAAAATTGTCTTGTAAATGAGTTTTGAATGGCTAAATGTCCATCATTACCCTTTAATTAATATGTGTAGTATATAGTATCACATTTGGAGGTCTATATCAATGGGAAATCAAAAATTTCACAACAATGTGCCTTGTTTTTGATGAATAGTGAATTAATTAAGCTAGTTTATAACATAAGTCTATATAAGTGAGACATTTGGTCAACAAAGACTATAACTACCCTCATTCACTAAAGGGGGCCAGTTTTTAAGTGTGACTCACCACACTTATCTAGCTAAGTAAAGAGAAAGCAAATAAGTAAGTTATAAAGCATAAAGTTACTATTCACCTTTTAAGATAAATATCACATTTTGCTTACCTCTCTCCTCACTTCTTCATTCTTCCTTGTCTCACACGATTTCTTGCTCTCTTTCTCTTCTCCATAACGTGAAGCTCCTCTCCATGCTAGCTCCACCTTCTCTTGCACACATCTTGCTCATTTTAGCTCCAAATCCAAAACAAAATACATATTCTTCTTAGTTAGCTCAAGCTCCTTTCTATCTTTTCAAAACTTCAAGAGCTTCATTTTGGTGCCAAGTCAAACCACATTAGAGGAGGAAATTCAAGTTTGGAGACTCCATTGGCATCTCCATTCTCTTAAGGTAAAGAAAGTGTAAGAAAATCTAGGTTTCCACCATTTTCTTCACATGTCCGAAAATATATACTCATGGGACTCCATGTTTATGCCTTGTTCTAGCTTGTTTCTACTCTTCAAAGGAGAGAGGAGGTCCTTCTTGCTTCATACCCAAGTTTGTCTTGAGAAAACCAAGGTAAAATAACACATTAATACCTTAAAGCATATTTTTAACCTAGGGTTTGTTCCTTAGGGTTAATGTGTTATCTAGTACTCATTGGAGTCATTGGATATTGGTTAGAACATTGGCAAGGAGACACACATTGGTGACCGAGATTGAACAAAGAAAAACCTAAGGAGAAAAGCTTTTAAGCTTGTGAGAAAACAAGGTAAAATACTTACCTTAAGATGTCTTGTTGTTTAAGGGAATGGAATTTAGATGTATGATGAGTTTAGTGTAGAGCTTATATTGGGAAGGTTATATAAAACCTAGGAAAACAATGACTATACTTGTGAACTTGTGACTAGGAGCAAATGAGAAAAAGAGAGTTTAAGAATATCAAGGTGAAGTATAAGAGCATTTTATTTCAATGGGAGCCTTGTTGAGTGTATTCGCAGGTTGAAGGCATATATATGTGGAAATTCAATGGTTAAGATTATTGTCATTTAAGGGCCTAAGTGCCAGCATTTTAAGTTTAAGCACTATATGATGATGTGGTGTGGTTTTGGTGTAAATTGGGTGTTAAGGTGTTGTGGTGAGAATTTGTGTGATGTTGGTTGTTTGATGGAGAAAAACCATGTGTTAGGTGGTATTATATACTAGAGAACCTATGGCAAAATTTAAAGGAGAGTTTTAAGTGTTTAAGATATTCTAAGGGAAATAATGACTAAGGAGGTACTAGGATGTTCTATAGGTTGTCTTGATGAAAAAGAGTGAGAGTTAGGTGTTCTAATGACTTATAATGACTTAGGCATTACTATGAAGGATTTAGAAATCAAGAGAATGTATTTGAGTATTTAGGACTTAGGCAAAATGTTGGTGCACAACTAATAAGGAAATAATGTGTTGATGATGGAAGTTTAAACTTGTGAAGGAACTTTTAGTAAATGCCTAAAAGAGTTTTAGATAGTGAGAGATGCTTGGGAGATGATGTTATAGTGGTGAAGAAAACATTTGGCATAGTGGTTACATTAGGTATGAACCACCACCTAGAAACCTAGAGGAAAGCATTACAAGTGTTAGCATTATTACAAGGAAAATGCATAAGGACTAAGGTGTATCTTGGTAATGAATTTAATGTGTTTTGAGGAGGGCTTAAGGAGTATTTGAGGTGCCCAAATGAGGTTATAACATATTGGGATATATGAGGAGAAGTTTGGAATTGAAAGAGGCAACTTAAGAGGAAGGTCTGTAGAGGACCGACCCAGGGTCCGACCCAGTGTTGGGTCGGTCGGGCCAAGTTAAGCAGCCGGAATGCCTCTGGACTGGACCGACCCAGAGGGTTTGGGTCAGTCGGCTTAGCCTTGGGGGTCGGTCGGGCAAGGTTTAAGTAGGAAAATGGGTTCTGTAAGGGACCGACCCAGAGGGTTTTGGGTCGGTCGGTCTAGCTCTGGGTCGGTCGGATGGGTTTCAGGAGACGGAAGAGTTTCTGTAATGGACCGACCCAGGGGTAGGGTCGGTCGGTGGGTCGGTCGACCCTTAACACTTAAAAAAATTTAAAAAAAAAAAGAAATTTTAAATTCTAAGAAGGGTACTAGGTATTAAGGTATACCTTTGGTAGGTGGTAATGATTAGGACCCTAAGAACTTAAGGAATTAGTTAAGTTTAAGTATAAGTTTTAATGTTTAAAGTTAAGTTGTAAGCTAAGTGGTAAAGACTTGAGAGGTTATTGAATGGAAGTCCTTAGGGACTAAGTGAGTTAGGTAAGGTGCTAATAACTAATAACCTAAAAATAAATGAATGTTTTAGGTTTGTGAGTTGGGACCCCGAAGAAGATTAGTCAAACAACGATCGACGGTGAACGGTACAATCCTTCTTGTGACCTGCTTGCTAACGAGGTGTCCCTCGGCTTGTGTGCTATCTGTTTATTTGCTATGACTAAAACAAGATAAAGCATACAACGGTTATATTGTTTCTCGTTGTGATTGTGTTATATTTACACTAACCCCGCGAGATTGAGATTGTTACTAACCAAGTTTAGTACTTACTGAGTTAAGTTTGATGGTTGTTGGTTATGCCCGTTAAGGCTTAGCTAGCACATGGTGTTTAGAGATGTTTACTAATTGGAACTTGAGTGAGGAAAACCCGGGACCGATCTCCGGCATGCATGCTAAGTGAAAGGGGGACGGTATCTGAATCAGATCCGCCCTCCGCTTAAGGACTTGTCTTCGGACTGTTGCCTAGGGCGGTTGCCGGCTCAGCTACGCTGGACTTCCGTCCAGAGTAGGTGGCATTAAGATGGTGCGGTGGGATCACCTAAATCCCAGGTTCGAATTAGATACAACCAATCCCTTCCAGGAAAGGTTTGTATACTGAGATTAAGATTGAGATTGAGATTAAGATTAAGGTAAGATAAGGAACTGAGATTAAGGAAATGAGGATTAAGGAGGGGGTTACTAACCCACTTGATAAGGGAACGCTTGAGTCGTTCATTGCTTGTGAACTATATATGTTCATCCGTGGTTATTGTTATTGCACTTCATATTATGTTTGTGTATGTAATCAATTTCCATGCTATCGACAATTAGTCGTCGTAGCCCCGTTAGCTTGGGGGCCATGAGAGGGTGTACCAGCATTCGTGCTGACCCCCTCGGGGGCTATTTTTACACTTGCAGGTAAGAGGCCCATGAGGACGCACTACGAGAGTAGGAGCGGTTAGACTTAGGTGGGAACATTTATTTGAGTTCGGGTTGCGCCTGTGCACCCGACTGTCTATATTAAACTGATGTAAGCTTGGGATTATGTTTGAGATACTAGTACTCGGTTGGTTGTGTATATGAATGTTTGACGTGTAAGTTGGATAATTGTTTTTGGATAAGTATTGTAAGTATTTAAGCCGGTATTTTCTAACGATCAGACCGTGGCAAGGTCCAGGTGTTGTATATTTCCGCTGCGACGTATTTGATTAAGTGTTCAGTTTCCGATAGCCACGATAGGCTTTGGATGGGGTGTTACAGGGACTTGGAAGGAGATAAACCAAACGATCGTCGACGGTGAACGGTACAATCCTTCCTGTGACCTGCTTGCTAACGAGGTGTCCCTCGGCTTGTGTGCTATCTGTTTATTTGCTATGACTAAAACAAGATAAAGCATGCAACCGGTATATTGTTCTCGTTGTGATTGTGTTATATTTACACTAACCCGCGAGACTTGAGATTACTACTAACCAAGTTTAGTACTTACTGAGTTAAGGTTAAGAACTGAGTATCGGTGATTGTTGGTTTTACCGTCAAGGTTTAACCAACACTTGGTAATTAAGGCTTTCACTAACCATAACTTGGGGTGGGAGTGAGGAATCCGGAATGGTACGGCACATGTGTATTGGGGGAGGTCGGTATCTGAATCAGATCCGACTTCCAAATAAGACTGGTCATTAGACTCGTCGCCTAGGGTCAACAATCGACTCGACCACCCGGGCTACTGTTTGAGGTGGGAGGCACATTAAGGAAGGCGTGGAGGGATCAAGCCTACATCCCTAATAAATTAAGGAAGGTAGCTTATCGTCGGATAGTGCACTGCTACCGGCTAGGGTTAACCAAGCCCTACAAAGATAAGCAACCAATTAAGGGCTAACCAATCTAATAGTGGAGAGGTTGGCAAGTATAAGACTAAGATTGAGACTGAGATTAAGATTAAGGTAAGATAAGGAACTGAGATTAAGGAAATGAGGACTAAGGAGGGGGTTACAAACCCACTTGATAAGGGAACGCTTGAGTCGTTCATTGCTTGTGGACTATATATGTTCATCTGTGGTTATTGTTATTGCACTTCATATTATGTCTGTGTATGTAATCAATTTCCATGCTATCGACAATTAGTCGTCGTAGCCCCGTTAGCTTGGGGGCCATGAGAGGGTGTACCAGCATTCGTGCTGACCCCCTCGGGGGCTATTTTTACACTTGCAGGTAAGAGGCCCATGAGGACGCACTACGAGGAGGTAGGGAGCGGTTAGACTTAGGAGGGGACATTTATTTTGAATTCGGGTTGCGCCTGTGCACCCGACTGTTCATATTAAATTGTTGTAAGTTTGAGATTATGGTTTGAGATACTAGTACTCGGTTGGTCGTGGGATTGTGGATGTTAATGTTTTGAGCTGGATAAGTATTTGGTTAAGTATTGTATATATTAAGCGGTATATTCTAACGATCAGACCGTGGCAAGGTCCAGGTGGTGTTTATTTCCGCTGCGACGTTTTCGATTAAGTGTTCAGATTGCGATAACCACGATAGGCTTTGGATGGGGTGTTACACTAATAAGTTCCAAACTTTCATAACAACTTTTATAAATTACATAATAGCCCAAAACTTTATAAAATGTATTTTAACACTTGTTTAAATTATCTAAAATTCATAATCTTAATTCCTAACCTTATATTATATCATAATTACTCTAAATATACTCTTAACTCTCGATTTTCACAATATATACACCAAACTTTGTAAAAATTACATCTGTGCCACATAACTTAATAATTAGCCATTTAAGCACTAATAAAATATTTTTAACTCACCAAACTTTGTAGTATAAGTTTATACACATAAGTAGTTCATTAAAAACTATTTACCACTTAGAACATTCGGCCATAATTTAATAGTGACCATATAGTATTAAAAGTGGATTTATATGTCGTAATAAATATAATAAACTCATATGAGTCATATAACTCATGTAAAAATTATTGTAATGTCTTATATTGATTCTTAGCTCAAAATAAAGTACTTTTGCCCTTGACATTTCGGCTTGAATTGATATGTAACATAAATAAATTTTGTGACACAAAAATGTGTCTTAAGGTAAATATTTTATATATATGTTATAGATTATATTTTTGGCATATAATACCATATAGTTTCGGTTTAATTAACCTAGGAGATGTAATAATTTTTGTATAATTTTTAGAAGCTTAACAAAGCTTATAACATAAAGATTTACTTAGTAAACTTACTTCTTAAACAAGGTGGTTAAGTGCTTGGACTCCTCTTGAATCTCCAAGCTTTCTCCAAGGAAATTTTGATGCTCCACTGAAATACCCCAAACCTAAGTATGTTAATTAAACATCAAATCATGATGTAGTAAGGCTAAAATATGCTTAGAAAGATTGGTAGACAATTTAAACCAAGGAAAACACAAGAAAGTGTCTTAAGGGCAATCAGGGCAAAACGTGCTCTAAGCTTGGAGAGACTTGGGTGAGTACCCAATATCATGATAAGACCTTAGTAATATCCTAATGGTCATTTTAAATCAATTAGCAAAGAAAACCAAGCTTGAAAACAAGTTAAAACACAAAATGTGCTTTAAGAAGTTAAAGCACATTTTTGAGAAATTGTCTTAGAATTGAGTTTTGAGTGGCTAAATGTCCATCATTACTCTTTAATCAACATGTGTACTAATTAGTATCACATTAGGAGGTCTAATCAATGAGAAATCAAAAATTTCCCGATTATGTGCCTTGGTTAGTGAATAGTAACTTTTAGTGACTAGTTTAAGTTTTAATCAATATAAGTCAATTAATTGGTCAACAAAGACCATGTTAGCCTTATACTAAGAGGGTGGCCGGTTTTTATGTGGGGAGTCACCACATGAGTCATCAAATGAGAAAGGAAAAGAAGAGATAAGTAAAGAAGTTACTATTTGCTTTATTAAAGCAAAATATCTTATATTAGCTCACTTTTCTCCTCTTCCTCCATTTCTCTCTTTCACCCACGGTTTCTTCTTCTTCTCTCTGTTCCAAAACCGAGAGTGCTGCCCTCCATGGTTCTCCATCTTCAATCACTTGCCAAATACAACTCCAAGCTCCAAATCCAAAACAAATTGCATATTTGTCTTAGTTAGGTCAAGACCTATCTTCCTATCTTTTCAAATCTTTCAAAGCTCCATTTTGGTGCCATGAGAAAACTCCATTGATGGAGGAAAATCAAGTTTGAAGAGCTCATTAGCTTCTCCATTCTCTTAAGGTAAATAAAATGTAAGAAAAACCATGTTTCCACCATTTCTACACATTACCGAAAATTAATCATGGGGATTCATTTTTATCCATTGTTCTAGCTTGATTCTATTCTCCAAGGGCTAGAGGAGGTCCTACTTAATTCATATCCAAGCTTGCTTTGAGAATCCAAGGTAAAACATTCAGTTTAATACCTTAGAACACATTTTAACCTAGGGTTTACTCCTTAAGGTTAGTGTATGTTTAGTGCTCATATGAGTCATTGGTTATTGATTAGAACATTGGCAAGGGAAGTTGAGTGGTGGCCGATATTCATTCAAGAAGAAGGTCTAAGGAGGAAGTTAAGATAAGCTTGAGAAAACAAGGTAAAATGCTTACCTAATGGTGGTTTAAGTTTTAAGGAATGAGTTTAGATGAGTACCAATGTAGCCTAGGGCTTACATTAGGTAATGGGTTATGTAACCTAAGAAAAAGAACTTAAACAAGCTTATGAACTTGTGACTAAGGAGCTAATGAGAATGAGTTAGTAGTATAAGTTTATGATGGATCTTAAGAGCATTATAACTACTATGAGATTGATGGGTGTATTTGCAGGTTGAAAGCTGTTATTGTGGGAAATTCAGTGCTTAAATTCATGTCATTTAAGGGCCTACGAGCCATGTCATTTAAGGGCCTAAGAGCCATGTCATTTAAGAGCCTTAGTGCTATGCAATTAAGATTATTGCACTATATTGAGTTATTATGAATGAGTTGATTTGGATGAGAAACTATGATGAGAAAAGACTTGATGTATGCGAGATAGTTGAATGAGGAAAACAATGCATATGGGCATGATAATATACTAGAGAAACTATGGCGAAATTTGAGTATGAAACTAAGCGTTTAGGGTGTTCTAAGGAGATTTATGACTAAGGATGTTCTAGTGATCACTAAGGGTTGATTTGGTGAAAATGGATAAACCATGGAGTTCTTGAGTACTAGGAAGACCTAGGAATGTATAAGAGGGACTAGGGGTTATAATGGTGAGTTTCATGCACCAAAACCATGGTTAAGGAAGCTAGGAACTTGTACAAAGTTTGAAGGAAAAGTAAGGTATAATGACTTATAAGGATGTAAGCATGTGCTAGATTATATATGGCTTTGAGAAGTTTGAGTAAAGCAAATGGGTGTGCAAAATGATACTTGAGGAGTAGTTAAGATGGTGGTGAAGAAACATAATGATTAGTTGAGGTTTAGGCAAAGTCACAAGAGGGAAGTGTAAGGAATCAAGTGTTAAGTGTAAGAATTTTGTAAGAAATTGAGTGTCAAGTTTGGTGATTTTTGAGGAAGGTTTAGTACATGTTTTAGGGTTTTAAACATGTAGGAAACATGTGGAAAGATTGTGGAATGAGTGGGAAAAGATTTGGGTGAATTTGGAGCTCAAATGAGGAGGAGAAAAGCACTTTGGAAAATAGGTTTGCTGTGGACCGCCCCTAGGGACCGCCCTGTGGGGAGGTCCAGGCAAATCGTGCAGGAAATTAGCTTCTGGTTGGGACCGCCCCTGGGGACCGCCCCAGAGGGGCGGTCCAGTGCAGAGAAAAAAAGAAAATTTTTGTTTTTGGCTTCTAATGATGGGGGATTGAATGGTAATGGTTTTAGATGATGTTTAGGCCTTGTTTGGTGACATGTAAAGGCCTTAAGAGGTAAAACAAGTGTTATGAATTCCTAGTAAGAATTGAGAAAGTAGCTAAGGAGTTTTTAGTGGATGTTTTAAAGGTGAGTTTAAGTGCCTAGATGGTATTAGGACACATGGGGGAACTTGTGGAGAAGTTTGGAGTTGAAAGAGAATTTAGAAACAAGTTTCTAGAGCCGACCGGCCTTAGGACCGGACTTGCAAGGTCGGTCGGGCTCTGTTACACTACCGGAAATCTTTCTGGAATGGACCGGACATGGGACCGGACTTGTCAAGTCCGGTCGGCATGAAATTTGTACGGTAATAAGCCTCTGGAATCGACCGGACATAGGACCGACATGTAAGTCCGGTCGGAGTGAATTTTCCAACGGTAAAAGGGTACTGGAATGGACCGGACTTGGCAAGTCCGGTCGGTAAGTCCGGTCGAGCCTAAAAACAAAAAAAAGAGAAATTTTGAATTCTAAGAATGGCAATGGGTAATAAGGTATGCCTTTGGTATGGTAGAGTAATGATTGAGACCCTAAGAACTTAAGAGATTAAGCTAAGTTAAGTATAAACTTGAAAGTTTAAGATTAGTTTGTAAGATTAAGTGTAAGACCTAAGAGGTGTTAGGTGGGGATCATTAAGGAATTAAGTAAGTTAAACAAGCTAAGTAAGTCATATTAAGTTAAGTGATTACAACCTAAAACTGAATGAATGTTTTAGGGCTTGGGAGTTTGGACTCCGGAAGAGAGTAAGCAGCCGAACGACCAACGGTGAACGGTACAGTTGTTTCTTCTTGTGACCTGCTTGCTAACGAGGTGTCCCTTGGCTTGTGTGCTTTGTTTTTGTGCTCACTAAACAAGATAAAGCATGCAACCGGAACATATTATATATATGTTGTATTGTTGTGTGATGTTTGAAAACTAACACGACATACCGTGAGAACTTACTAACCAATGCTTAGTAAGGGATTGAGTGAGACTAAGGAACGCCCCTAATGAGGGACGATATAACCGAAAGAGGTTAACCAACAAACATGGTCTTGAGACTATTACTAACTGAACTTGAGTGAGGAATCCGGAATGGTACCGGCACATGTGTATTTGGGGGAAGTCGGTATCCTTATCAAATACCGTCTTCCAAAGATGACTTGTCCTCGGACTCGTCGCCTAGAGTCGACATATAGACTCGACCTCCTCGGACTTCTTGTTTTAGGAGGGAGGCATACTGAGATGGTGTAGTGGGATCTACCTAAATGCCCAACTAATTCTAACAAATATTGTTTATGTAAACCAATGGAGCTGATAACTCATTGGTTAGGGTTACGTGACCCGACAGATAAACAATGAATTAAGGAACAACCATTCTAATTAAAGAACGGTTGACTTAATTGAGATAAGATTTGAGATAAGTTACAACCATTTCTACTTAAAGAATGGTTTGTATTCTAAGACTGAGATAAGTTACAACCAATCCTTTCCAGGAACGGTTTGTATATTGAGATTAAGTTAAGATTAAGATTAAGGTAAGATTAAGTTAAGTTACAATCATTCCTTTGTAAAGGATGATTTGTATTATTAAGATTAAGATTAGGTGAGGTTAAGGTAAGTTGCAACCATTCCTCATTAAAGGAGGGTTTGTAATATTAAGATTAAGATAAGACTAAGATTGAGGTGAGATAAGGATGGACTAAGTTTAAGAGGGAACATTACCTAAGGAGTTAAATAACTAACTCTCTAATTAAGGGAACGCATTTAAGTCGTTCATTGTGTGTGAACTTTGATTGTTCATATCTGAGTTGTTGTTTACTGCACTTTCTATTATGTTGTGCATCTAATCAACCTCCATGCTATCGACAATTAGTCGTCGTAGCCACGTTAGCTTGGGGGCCATGAGAGGATCGTACCAGCATTCGTGCTGACCCCCTCGGGGGCTTCTTTTTACTACACAGGTGAACATCAGGAGGCGGCCGTCGTGAGAGAGTAAGAAGGAGTACAAGTGTTAAGGATTAAGTATGACCTACGAGTTGTGTGCACCGTATGTGTATGGCAATTGAGTTAGTAAGATGTATAGGTTGTGAGTGGATTGTAAGAAGGTTATGTAAATGGTTAAGGTTGTTAGACTAATGTTCGGTATATTCTGTAGTCAGACCGTGGCAAGGTTCTGGATTGTAAAGAATTCCGCTGTGACATGTATGTATATGCTGTTAAGTTGCAAGACCACAATTGGATTGAGTGGGGGTTACATCCACTTCGGTTATATGCAAGTGGTGAAGGAGTTTAGGAGTTAGATCTTGAATAAAGATCTTAAGTAGATTTGTAAGTAGTTTTCCAAGAATTTACCTTAAGCTTATCTCCTTATAATTTCGGCTCACTTAAGGTGGATGAAGTGAAATACCCCTAAATTAATTTAAATTAATTTAGGGGATTTCTTTATTAAACCATAAATAATACTATTAATATTAAATTATGGTATGGAATTATGAATATTAAATTATTATATGGAATTGTGAAATTTATTTAGGGGTTTTCTCCTATTTAACCCTAATTATTATACATTATTATATAGTATTATGAATTTAATAATAAGATTTATAAGTCAATAAATCTTGGGAAAATTTCTAAACACTCCAAATATATTATAAAGATTTTAGGAAGTGTTGGAACATTGTTTGAAACATAAAAGTCAATATAAAATTCTAGAAACCTTAAAGCTTATTGAGCCTTGCTAGAGTTGACTTTTTGAGAATGGTCAAACCAGGCCATGAAACCTATACCAATAAATAGGTTATGAAAAACCATGAAGATCGATAAAAAGAACGTTAAAAACGGACCATCCTAGCCAAAGTTATGATAGATTGAAGTTTAGAGCCAAAATTTAGGAGGTTGCTGACGTGTCCAAGACTGGCTGACTCAGCCGCGCCAGTCAGCTCCGATTTAACTTAGTCTTTTCAGATTTCCTTCAGTTATGGCATGCCATGGGTCGATCTTTAGACACCTATATCTTTTCTCTACTCCACCATTTGGTATGCCGTTTGTTTCATTCGATTCACCTATCTTTCCTCTTTCCAACCATTACTCACACATCATCTAACTCCTTCTACATCGACGGGAAAATCGATCTAAAGTTGCCTCCTTGCGAATTCGTAACCCAGAATTCCAGTTTTCCTAAAATCGGGTAAACTTCGTCACGCCATAACTTCTTCATTTCTCATCCAAATTTCGTGTTCTTTAGCTTGTTTTGAAGATCTCTAATCCCTCTACAACTTTCATGTTGATGGCCAAGGCTGATTCGCACTGGTTTGGGAGATAAATCTGTCTAAAGTAGCCTACTCGATCACGGTCGGAAATCTGCCCAGTTCATCCCGAAACCAACTAGGTAAAACACCGATCTTGTGAGATCTGTAACTTTCTCCCTAGTTCATCAAATTCAATGATTCTTCCACTAACATCTAGAGTTACATGTCTAGTTTGGATTGTGATAGGTTACATGAATCAAATCTCTTTCAGTTGGTGCGAGTTGATTCGAGAAGTAGGCTACTCGAACTGCACATAAATATTTGACCTTTCCAGAAATTGATTTCGATTTCATAACCGGCGCATCTCCGGTGAGTTTCAGACCAAATTCCACCATCTATGCTCTTCGTTTTTGGATTCCGTTCAAACCCACATGCCAATTTAGTCTATATGCATTACAATGGGAGAAATTGTCAAAATTGAATTCGAACTCAACTATGAACCCTAACTTCGAACCCAGTTTTCGAATCGGTTCAATTCTGCATGAAAATTGGGGAAATTGGTACCATTAGAACCGGGATTTAATTTCGAGTCGATAGGAACAAGAATCACTCGATTTAGTTCTGTAGATTGTGAGAAAAACTAGATTTAGTACTCGAATGGGTGATTGAGTTCGATGAAGAACTGGAGACACAGGGACCATCCGATCGCAGTTAAAAGGAACGGACGGCCCAGATTAGATCGTGGGAATATAAGAGTATATTAAGTTTATAAATTCCACTAAATAGTCTCAACTTGTTGGGGTAATTTAAATATCTTCCCGAATGTATTTTGACTTGAAATTTTAACCATAGATTCCTTATAAAATCTAGTTTATTTTGATGTAAATTAATATGGGTTTGAGTTTTTAAACATAAGTTATGATTTTTGCAAGTTACGAGTATTATGGAACTATTTGGATAATTTAAAAAGATATTTTTATGAAATAAAAATTTTATAATATGTCTAAAATGTTATAGTTACTATATACTTAATTTGGGAATTTTTGGACAAGGGGAAATAGGTTTAAAAATTGTAATGCTAAGGTTTTCATAAGTTATCTTATAATATAAGGTTTTTAATGTAATCAAAAATTAAAGTATAGTTGATTAATGAACTTTATAGGTTGGGGAAAATATAATAAGACTGATTAACATTTAATACAGTATGTTTATAAATATTTGGGTACTAACTTTAAGTGAGTAAAAATTGTTACATATATTTATATATATTTATATGAGAGAAATAAATAGAAACTTATATTAAATCAAGGAATTTAACTAAACTACATTTTATTTATTATATATAATATGGAAGCTAATATGTTTAACGAAAACTAAGGGAAATACTTTATTTATAAACCATATATTGGATGTAGCTATGTGTAAAAGTTAGTATAAATAATTAAGTGCAATAAAGCTACACAAGGATGTCTTGAATAAATCCTAATATATATACACATAAAAAAAACTACATAAATAAAAGAAATAAAATGCCTTATAGAAATATAATATGAAGGAATTAATGAGATAAACTAAACCTCTACATAATACTAATAAAAGAATACTATATGAGGCGGTATTAAATTAAGATTATTAATCTTAAGGAGTTATCTTTGAATTTCTAAGATTTATAAACCGTATTAAAATACATGTATAGTATTAGTCAACGACCATAATGTAAGTCTATAATTGGGTTAAGTAATTAATAAGTTAAAACTTAGGAAAATTGTGATTAGATTACATAAAATGTTACACAAATAGATCTTATTCTATAATTATGATAAATAAATGTAATACTTTCACATCTAAATGTTCTTAATATATAAACAATAATAAAGTAAATAAAATACTTTTACATATGAATGTGAGGTGGGATTAGTAAGTCTAGATTTAATCATTTCTTAACATTTAAGGTATTGAAATATAACTTAATGTTTTAAGTTAAAATCATTAAAGGATTATGATATAAAACTACATTAAACTATGATTTGGAAATTTATCTAAATAATAATCCTTAAGTTTCTTGGCGTTAGATAAGCTATATGAAATACATTTATAACATTAATTACCAATACTTAGGATGTGAGTCTACAATTAAGTGGGTTCTAGTGGTTAGAATTTATAGAAAGGTTTATAAATAGGAATTTGATACTTGAAACCTTTGAATCTTTTATTAGATAAAACTAAGTTACATAAGAGATTATATTGATCTACTTTACGACGCTAAAAAAAATATTAATGTGTCATTTGAGTATAAGGTATGGGGATTTTTCAGAACATTTATCTATTAAGTAATTGACAATTTCACTTGTGAATGAGAGTTTAATTCTTAGATAATTCTACCTTATGTTAATATATAATGTTCATCCTAAAACATAATAAAGGAGATTAATTTATTAAGTAATTCCTTTGAAACCTTAGGTTTTGTAAACAATATGAAAAAGTATTTTAAGACGTAAGTTTATTAAAATTTAGTATAAAAGGATTATACATAGTCTATAGCGGGAATGTGTGTAAAAATAAAACATTTGGGAAATTAAATGTAAGCAAGGATAAATAAAAGGTTATCTTAAAGTGCCTTATTATATAGTTAATGATAAAGTAAATAATATACCTTGGAAATACTAAATGTAAGAGTTCGATAAATCTAAGTTAACTATAATATAGTTATTCAAGATGAGAAGCAATTTAAATCTATATGATAAGATTATTAGATGGTTGTAATAAAAGTCATCCTAAACTAAACATATGATAAATGAGTGTAGTAATCAATTAGGTTATCATACAATGCATCTATAACACCATGTTTCCAATATACAAGATGTAGATCTTAATTAAGTTGAGGGGAAAACTTAATCATAATGGATTATTTGGTAATACTGATAAAATACATAATCATTACTGTGAAACAATAGTATAATATTCTAAGATAAACCTATCATAGGTCATAACCCGATATTTATTCTAAATTAAGAATAAAAGTATTAAGCTTAAGAATTATTATTGAGATTCTAAGATTAGATGAATAATATAATATGCACTTATGATATAAGGGTCCCAAGAGTCTGAATTGGGAATTAGGGTTAAGTATGAATAAAGTGGATAAGAGTGTAACAATTGACAAGTGTTAATAACATACATTCCCTAGTCTTACAACCTTGGGTTATACAACATTCTAATATAAGTCAAGGTATACAACATTTAAGCGAGGGCTTAAAGGACAATTGAGACTTAGAAATAAGAGTGAGGAATTTATTTAAGTTTAACTTAGGTTACAAGTTATTGATGTTAGACTACCTTAATATTCCTCAGAGTATTGTTGATTATTTGCTCAAGTCGACTAGAACTGCTACAGCGATTACCAGGTACGATTTCTCGTACTCAGCTTGTTGTGTTTTGGACTCTATGGAATGTTTTGTACGATTTCTCGTACTCAGATATTTATGGTGACGAATTTTATGGAATGTTTTGAGAAACGCTAAATGAGCTTGAATGAATCTGGGAAGGAAATTGGTTGTGTGACTAACTCAGCTTGATGTGACTAACTGAGCCTGGATGTATACTCACATGATCATTGGTTCCTCTTATCTGGTTACCTCATTAGATATTGACTGTTGAGGGTTTACGCCTCTGCACTCTGTAGGACTGAGTGTTTTGGTATTGCACTCGTGCAGTTAATAATCTAGTGGGAATATGGAAAATGTCAATCTTGGTATATATTGGGTATGGATTCTTTCTATTAAGTGGTGCACTCACTTTCACCGATGACCGAGAACGGGTCGGTGGCAGCGGAGGTCTGCTATACCTCGCCCTTTGTGGCAACTGACAGCGGAGGTCTGTTTACCTCGCCCTTATGGCAACTGACTGGCGGTGGGGGCCATCTCTCCCAATTGGTTTATTCCACTCTTGAGTTATGGGTTCTTGGATATCTTCTTTCATTCCCAGTCCTTGTGACTACTTGGGTCTTTCTAATCCTAATTGGAACTGAATCTAACTTAAACAATGGTTGTTCACTAACACATGGTGGATTGTGATTTGACTAACGTTACCTTTCTGTTATTATTTTACTCCTCATCTTGTTTACCTTGACTTGGTGATTTTGATGTGCCTTGTTCCTCTGATTTGTTTTGAGCATTTGACTTCAAGTTATTGTTATTTTAAGAGTTGTTTTTTTTAATACTGTTGTTTTGGAGAGTTGTACCAGTTCCATTCCAGGGAACTGACTCACCCCTCCTGGGGTGGGCTGCTTGGTTTCATCTTGCAGGTACGGATTGTTATACAGGTGGCCACGAAGAGTATGAGTGTATGGGATGGGAATTAGGAATTTGGAGAGCTACTGTATTTTGTTATCATTACTTTTATACTATGTTTTCTCCAGTTCAGACCGTAGCTTAGATAATTGTAATGGTTGTAATTGGTGAGGTTGGTACCGGGTGTTGGAACCCGATGGTCTGTTAACGCCTTAGTATTTTATTTCCGCTGCGATTATGTTTAATAGGGGCGTTACAGAAAGTGGTATCAGAGCGTAGTTACGCTCTGAGCCGAGAAAACAAGCCGAGTGAAATACTTAGAATATAGGTGCCCTTAAAACTGGGGAATTGGGGTAGAATTGGGAAGTGAGGATTCCAGTAAGGCACGACTCCTAACCCTTCTTGGATTAGTGAATGATTTCGTTATATTTTTGTATGAATGTCTGTTAGGAATAGTGTGTGGTCATACCGTTTGATCATAAACTATAAAAAAATATAATAATAATAAGTCTGGAACATTATCAATTGGGTATGATAAGATCTTGGTTGGAATAACTCATACATTGAACTACTTTCAAAAGCATACGTATGGAAAATACATGGCTAAGAAAGAAATACATAAACCTAACACCCTACGGGAAGTGCCTGGTGCGACGAACTCCTAGGTGAAAGTAGTGGGGGTGCACACTCACTTCTAGAAGTCTAGGGGCTAGACAAGCCTGTCATCTAACCGAAATAATCTTCTACGCAAGTGATGGATTGTGTTGAACTTGAGGAGGATTGGTGGTAAGACGTTACCATAATGAAATCTTGGCTAGGCATATTTCATTACTAGCCACCAATGAACAATTCAAAATTGTATCTTAAGATTCAGTATTAAAATTCATACATGTAAAGGGTTTATTGAGTTAAATATTTGGTGAAAAATACCTATATGGAGGAAGGGAATTTAAAGTTGGGTACTCCAAGGTACAACATCTACCCTTATTAAGTATAAAAAAAAATATATATTAAAGGAAGTAACTTAAAGATTGAGTGAAGGGAAGAGTAATACTAAACTAAATATCATGATTCTTAAATACTTGGAGTAATGAGCATAAAAAAAAAATGAGAGTTACTTAATTATTGGAAATTCTAATGTTTTATTTGGAAGTTTAACTTTATACATATGCAAAATTTTAGAAGTCACAGAAGGTGTTTTTTATAAGGAATATAATGCAAATTTTAATGTATGGTTGGCTAATAAAGCTTTGAATATAATTTTGAAAGACTATCTAGACTTATTATATGATCTAAAATATTATTTAAACTACTAAACATGTTACACTGATTATAGCTTGTTAATATATTGATATGTGAAAATAAACTAAATGGCACATTTACATATTTTAGGTTATAAATTCGGTACAAGGTTTCATGAAAGATTAAATTGCATTAAAAAAATAGAAGAAGAAGTTTTATTTAATAGTATGATACTATTTTAAAAAGTCATGAATTTTTAAGCCACGACAATTAAGAAACTTTAGGTTATAAAATGCTTCTAGAGAAAATGTTGTAGTAAGGATGGCATTTAAATAATTACATTACATTATAATGGAATTTTTCTTTTATGAATTAATAGTTTCAAAATCACATGATTAAGATTTGTGATACCTACTACATCCAATACTTAAATAAAGAAGAGTGAACTAAAATGTTATTATAGTAATATCTAAGTATAACCTATGTCCGTTCTCAAAATTAACCTACTATATGAATGATGAATTCTAAATATTGTTCTTGCCATGAACGTAGAGTGGCGAAATGAGTTAGGAAAGCATGTTGGGAACACTAAAAGATTTAATTATAATCAAGCTAGAATAACAACGAGTGTATTGTGCATCAAAAATGAACTGCATCCTTGAAGGAGGAATCTCCATAGGAGATGTAAAATATAGTGCTCCTTAAAGTGAGTTTAATTCCACTTCTTTATACGAGACGGAAATGGGTCATAACCCTATTTTAAGGGGGTGTACGACATCTTCATAAAATAAAACATACCATATAAAATGAACATATAATGGACATATAATTCGTACTGGTCATAAAATGAATAGGTAAGGATCATAAAATAAATTTTTTAATAATCAAGAAAATACAAATACATAACAATCAGGGGGGTACAAATAAATATCGATCATAGATAAATTCGACAGTGCCATTAAAATTTACAACAAAGCTTGATAATAAGGTGCTGAATTCTTGAATGTAGTGTTTGATAACGGAAACAAATGTTTGGGAATTGTTATTGGATGAATACCCTTCTTGAGTGGTTGATTGTTTGGTATACATTTTAAAGCTTGTAGTACAACTTGATATTTAGTTTACCCACACACGGAAGCGGGTGTGTGAGTAGTGGTAGATAAATCTTAAACTTCAGGACGAAGTTCTTTTTAAGGGGGGGAGGGGGGTAGAGCATAATCTTTCTTCGCTACCTCATCCAGATTATGCCCTGTTGCGTGATTAGCAGAGTAAGAGGTGTGTATGTGTGTACTTGGTTTTTACATTATGACACCGCATGTGACTTTTATTTTTATCATGAAATATCTCGGTATATCTTGGTTCAGTTTGAGTTTGAGTAATCTCGAGTGGAATGTGGAATGGGAATGGATGGAAATAAGGGATTGGATTGGTATGGAATTTCGTTGGAATTATTATTGTTTTAGCACACCCGAAGTGGTGTGAGTGCTTATTAGTTGATTTTAAACTTCGAGGCGAAGTTTGTTTTTGTTAGGGGGATATACTGAAATACCCCTAAATTAATTTAATTAATTTAGGGGATTTCTTTTATTAAACCATAAATAATACTATTAATATTAAATTATGGTATGGAATTATGAATATTAAATTATTATATGGAAATTGTGAAATTTATTAGGGGTTTTCTCCTATTTAACCCTAATTATTATACATTATTATATAGTATTATGATTTATAATAAGATTTATAAGTCAATAAATCTTGGGAAAATTTCTAAACACTCCAAAATATATTATAAAGATTTTAGGAAGTGTTGGAAATTGTTTTGAAACATAAAAGTCAATATAAAATTCTAGAAACCTTAAAGCTTATTGAGCCTTGCTAGAGTTGACTTTTTGAGAATGGTTCAAACCAGGCCATGAAACCTATACCAATAAATAGGTTATGAAAAACCATGAAGATCGATAAAAAGAACGTTAAAAACGGACCATCCTAGCCAAAGTTATGATAGATTGAAGTTTAGAGCCAAAATTTAGGAGGTTGCTGACGTGTCAAAGACTGGCTGACTCAGCCGCGCCCAGTCAGCAGCCGATTTAACTTAGTCTTTTCAGATTCCTTCAGTATGGATGCCATGGGTCGATCTTTAGACACCTATATCTTTTTCTCTACTCCACCATTTGGTATGCCGTTTGTTTCATTCGATTCTCCTATCTTTCCTCTTTCCAACCATTACTCACACATCATCTAACTCCTTCTACATCGACGGGAAAATCGATCTAAAGTTGCCTCCTTGCGAATTCGTAACCCAGAATTCCAGTTTTTCCTGAAATCGGGTAAACTTCGTCACGCCATAACTTCTTCATTTCTCATCCAAATTTCGTGTTCTTTAGCTTGTTTTGAAGATCTCTAATCCCTCTAAAACTTTCATGTTGATGGCCAAGGCTGATTCGCACTGGTTTGGGAGATAAATCTATCTAAAGTAGCCTACTCGATCACGGTCGGAAATCTGCCCAGTTCATCCCGAAACCAACTAGGTAAAACACCGATCTTGTGAGATCTGTAAACTTTCTCCCTAGTTCATCAAATTCAATGATTCTTCCACTAACATCTAGAGTTACATGTCTAGTTTGGAATGTGTAGGTTACATGAATCAAAAATCTTTCAGTTGGTGCGAGTTGATTCGAGAAGTAGGCTACTCGAACTGCACATAAAATATTGACCTTTCCAGAAATTGATTTCGATTTCATAACCGGCGCATCTCCGGTGAGTTTCAGACCAAATTCCACCATCTATGCTCTTCGTTTTTGGATTCCCGTTCAAACCCAATGATCAATTTAGTCTATTATGCATTACAATGGGAGAAATTGTAAAATTGAATCGAACTCAACTATGAACCCTAACTTCGAACCCAGTTTTCGAATCGGTTCAATTCTGCATGAAAATTGGGGAAATTGGTACCATTAGAAACCGAGATTAATTTCGAGTCGATAGGAACAAGAATCACTCGATTTAGTTCTGTAGATTGTGAGAAAAACTAGATTTAGTACTCGAATGGGTGATTGAGTTCGATGAAAACTGGAGACCAGGGACCGTCCGATCGCAGTTAGTTAAAGGAGGACGGACGGCCCAGATTAGATCGTGGGAATATAAGAGTATATTAAGTTTTTATAAAATTCCAGAAAATAGTCTCAACTTGTTGGGTTAATTTAATATCCTTCCCGAATGTATTTTGACTTGAAATTTTAACCATAGATTCCTTATAAAATCTAGTTTATTTTGATGTAAATTAATATGGGTTTTGAGTTTTAAACATAATTATGATTTTTGCAAGTTACGAGTATTATGGAATTATTTGGATAATTTAAAAAGATATTTTTATGAAATAAAAATTTTATAATATGTCTAAAATGTTATAGGTACTATATACTTAATTTGGGAATTTTGGACAAGGGGAAATAGGTTTAAAAATTGTAATGCTAAGGGTTTTCATAAGTTATCTTATAATATAAGGTTTTTAATGTAATCAAAAATTAAAGTATAGTTGATTAATGAACTTTATAGGTTGGGGAAAATATAATAAGACTAATTAACATTTAATACAGTATGTTTATAAATATTTGGGGGTACTAACTTTAAGTGAGTAAAAATTGTTACATATATTTATATATATATTTATATGAGAGAAATAAATAGAAACTTATATTAAATCAAGGGAATTTAACTAAACTACATTTTATTATTATATATATATGGAAGCTAATATGTTTAACGAAAACTAAGGGAAATACTTTATTTTATAAACCATATATTGGATGTAGCTATGTGTAAAAGTTAGTATAAATAATAAGGCAATAAAACTACACAAGGAAGTCTTGAATAAATCCTAATATATATACACATAAAAAAAACTACATAAATAAAGAAATAAAATGCCTTATAGAAAATATAATATGAAGGAATTAATGAGATAAACTAAACCTCTACATAATACTAATAAAAGAATACTATATGAGGCGGTATTAAATTAAGATATAATTTAAAGGAGTTATCTTTGAATTTCTAAGATTTATATAAACCGTATTAAAATCATGTATAGATTAGTCACGACCATAATGTAAGTCATAATGGGTTAAGTAATTAATAAGTTAAAAAACTTAGGAAAATTGTGATTAGATTACATAAAATGTTCACAAATAGATCTTATTCTATAATTGATGATAATAAATGTAATACTTTTTCACATCTAAATGTTCTTAATATATAAACAATAATAAAGTAAATAAAATACTTTACATATGAATGTGAGGTGGATTAGTAAGTCTAGATTTAATCATTTCTTAACATTTAAGGTATTGAAATATAACTTAATGTTTTAAGTTAAAATCATTAAAAGGATTATGATATAAAACTACATTAAACTATGATTTGAAATTTATCTAAATAATAATCCTTAAGTTTCTTGGCATTAGATAAGCCATATGAAATACATTTATAACATTAATTACCAATACTTAGGATGTGAGTCTACAATTAAGTGAGGTATCTAGTGGTTAGAATTTATAGAAAGGTTTATAAATAGGAATTTGATACTTAAAACCTTTGAACCTTTTATTAGATAAAACTAAGTACATAAGAGATTATATTATCTACTTTACGACGCTAAAAAAAATATTAATGTGTCATTTGAGTATAAGGTATGGGGATTTTTCAGAACATATTATCTTATTAAGTAATTGACAATTTCACTTGTGAATGAGAGTTTAATTCTTAGATAAATCTACCTTATGTTAATATATAATGTTCATCCTAAAACATAATAAAGGAGATTAATTTATTAAGTTATTCCTTTGAAACCTTAGGTTTGTAAACAATATGAAAAATGTATTTTAAGACGTAAGTTTATTAAAATTTAGTATAAAGGATTATACATAGTCTATAGCGGGAATGTGTGTAAAAATAAAACATTTGGAAATTAATGTAAGCAAGGATAAATAAAAGGTTATCTTAAAGTGCCTTATTATATAGTTAATGATAAAGTAAATATATACCTTGGAAATACTAAATGTAAGAGTTCGATAAATCTAAGTTAACTATAATATAGTTATTCAAGATGAGAAGCATTTAACATCTTTATGATAAGATTATTAGATGGTTGTAATAAAAGTCATCCTAAACTAAACATATGATAAATGAGTGTAGTAACTCAATTAGGTTATCATACAATGCATCTATAACCCATGTTTCCAATATACAGGATGTAGATCTTAATTAAGTTGAGGGGAAAACTTAATCATAATGGATTATTTGGTAATACTGATAAAATACATAATCATTACATTGTGAAACAATAGTATAATATTCTAAGATAAACCTATCATAGGTCATAACCCGATATTTATTCTAAATTAAGAATAAAAGTATTAAGCTTAAAAATTATTATTGAGATTCTAAGATTAGATGAATAATATTATGCACTTATGATATAAGGGTCTCAAAGTCTTGAATTGGAATTAGGGTTAGTTGAATAAAGTGGATAAGAGTGTAACAATTAACAAGTGTTAATAACATACATTCCCTAGTCTTACAACCTTGGGTTATACACATTCTAATATAAGTCAAAGGTTATACATAACATTTAAGTGAGGGCTTAAAGACATTGAGACTTAGAAATAAGAGTGAGGAATTTATTTAAGTTTAACTTAGTTACAAGTTATTGATGTTAGACTACCTTTAATATTCCTCAGAGTATTGTTGATTATTTGCACAAGTCGACTAGAACTGCTACAGCGATTACCAGGTACGATTTCTCGTACTCAGCTTGATGTGTTATGGACTTGATGGAATGTTTTACGATTTCTCGTACTCAGATGCTTTTGGTGACGAATTTTATGGAATGTTTTGAGAAACGCTAAATGAGCTTGAATGAATCTTGAAAGGAAATTGTTGTGTGACTAACTCAGCCTGATGTGACTACTGAGCCTTGGATGTACAACTCACATGATCATTGGTTCCTCTTATCTGGTTACCTCTTAGATATTGACTGTTGAGGGTTTACGCCTCTGCACTCTGTAGGACTGAGTGTTTTGGTATTGCACTCGTGCAGTTATATCTAGTGGGAATATGGAAAATGTCAATCTTGTATATATTGGTATGGATTCTTTCTATTAAGTGGTGCACTCCACTTTTCACCGATGACCGAGAACGGGTCGGTGGCAGCGAGTCTGCTATACCTCGCCCTTTGTGGCAACTGACAGCGGAGGTCTGTTTACCTCGCCCTTTGGCAACTGACTGGCGGTGGGGCCATCTCTCCCAATTGGTTTTATTCCACTCTTGAGTTATGGGTTCTTGGATATCTTCTTTCATTCCCAGTCCTTGTGACTACTTGGGTCTTTCTAATCCTAATTGGAACTGAATCTAACTTAAACAATGTTTGTTCACTACACATGGTGTGATTTTGATTGACTAACGTTACCTTTCTGTTATTTATTTTTACTCCCATCTTGTTACCTTTGACTTGGTGATTTTTGATGTGTCTTGTTCTTCTGATTTTTTTGTGCATTTGACTTCAAGTTATTGTTATTTTAAGAGTTATGTTTTTTTTAATACTGTTGTTTTGGAGAGTTGTACCAGTTCCATTCCAGGGAACTGACTCACCCCTCCTGGGGTGGGCTGCTTGGTTTCATCTTGCAGGTACGAAATTGTTATACAGGTGGCCACGAAGAGTATGAGTGTATGGGATGGGAATTAGGAATTTGGAGAGCTATTGTATTTTGTTATTATTACTTTTATGTATGTTTTTCTCGAGTTCAGACCGTAGCTTATATGTAATGGGTTTGTAATTGGTGAGGTTGGTGCCGGGTTTTTGGACCCGATGATCTGTAACGCCTTAGTATTTTATTTCCGCTGCATTATGATAAGTAGGGGCGTTACCTCAGTATAGTTATCCAAGGAAAACTCCTTCTATGGCATAGGTAAAACTAGGACACATCCTTGCCATAACATGTCCAAATTATAATTAGGTGTAACCTTTCCTTCTATGAATTACTCCTTGTACGGTTTGTTTCAAAGCCAAAGGAAAATGGCTGAAGTTTCAACATTCTGAAATAAAAGTGCCAATCCTTTCTATATGTTGCATACTGATATATGTGGCCCATAGAGACTGAAACTTAATGAGGGGTATCGTTATTTTTTTAAATAGTTGATGACTTTACAAGGGGTACTTGGGAAAACTGAAATACCCCAAACCTTGATATGTGGTTTTAAATATTAAACTGTGGTATGTAAAGGCTAAAAAGTGCCTTAGAAACATCAGTGAACAATTTAGACCATAGTAAATGCAATAAAGAACTAAGATACAGTTTGAGCAAAAACATGCTCTAAGCTAGGAGTGAACTTGGTTAGGACCCAAAGAGCCTACCAAGACTTAATAATATTCATTATGATTTGATAAGGCTAATAAAGTCCTTAGGAACTTTGGTAGACAGTTAAACCAAACAAAACACAAGAAAATACTTAAAGTCAATAAGAGCAAAAATGTGCTTAAGCTTGGGATAAATTTGTATAAGACCTAATGGTCGTACCTGCACCACCTTATAATATGTTAATGAACATATTAAATCAATTACCAAAGAAAACCAGCTTGAAAACAAGTTAAAACACAAAAGTGCTTTAAGGAGTCTTAAAGCACGTTTTTGAAAAATTGTCTTGTAAATGAGTTTTGAATGGCTAAATGTCCATCATTACTCTTTAATTAACATGTGTACTATATAGTATCACATTTGGAAGTCTATATCAATGGGAAATCAAAAATTTCACATCTATGTGCCTTGTTTTAGTGAATAGTAACTTTAATAAGCTAGTTTGTAAAAATGTATTGTTATAAGTAATTAAATGGTCAACAAAGACTATTATACCCTTCTAATTATATGGGGTCCAGTTTTTCAAGGTGTGAGTCACCAACATGTTAAAAGAAATCAAATAAGGAAAGTAAAGCTTATAAAGTAAGTACTATTTTGCTTATACATAAATATCTTAACAAGTGAACTCTCTCTCACCTCATTCTCTTCTTTCCTTTCATTTCACACGGTTCTTCATCTTCTCCCAAGCCCCATTTACGATTTGCTATGGCAACCCCTCTTCTCCGTCTTCATTTCTTTGCCAAACCAACTCCATGCTCCAAATCAAATTCTAAGACCATATTTGTCTTAGTTAGACCAAGCTCTACACTTCTATCTTTTCAAATCTTCTAGAACTCAATTTTGGTGCCATGGAGATTCACCATTGATGGAGCTTGAGCTCACCTTTTTACATATTATTGTTCTCCTTTGCTTCAAGGTAAGGAAACTCAAAGAAAATCCATGTTTCCTCCATGTTTTCATGTTGACCGAAAATCACCACTAAAGGTGTATTTACCTTGCTGTTTTAGCTTCATTTGAATCTTCCAAGGGCTAGGAGGAGTCCTCTCTTGATACTTATTCAAGCTCTCTTCAATTCCAAGGTAAAAACAATTACCTTAGGGGGTGTTTGTTTCGAGGGGGGAAACGGAAGGAATCAGGAAAGGGAATGGAGAGGAATGGAAAGAATTCCCTTTGATTTTCCCGGTTGTTTGTTGAGCTGGGGGGAATTAAATAAATAATCGGTCAATGGCCGCTGGTCAATGGTCAACAGCTGTCGGCTGCCGGTAAACGGTCACTAATTGCCGGTCAACATTCACGGTCACGGTCAATGGTCATTAGTCATCGGTCAATGGTCATATGTCACCGGTCAACATGTACTGGGGAAAGGGAATCCCATTCCCTAGAGAGGGTGGGGAATCAAGATAGAGAGTTTTGGGTAATCACATTCCCTTCCCTTTCCTGAAATAGGAAAAACTGGCGAAACAAACAGCAGGAAAGGGAATCATTCCGATTCCCTTTCCTGATTACCAAAAACAAACGCCCCCTTAATGTATTAAGACAATATATGTGCCTAGGGTTTACAATGAGATGAAGCATAATGCTTGAATACTCATCTATTATGTGTACATTGTTTAGAAGTTGACAAACAACCAAACACCCTACCCGGTTTTGCAAGGGAACAAGAAAGAGTTTGTGAGGAAAAAGGTAAACAAGCTATCTCCAATGTAGTCTAAATGCCTTAGGAAAATGAGCTTGATTTGCTTAATAATACCTAAGGAGCCAATGGCAAATGAGCTAGTAAAATGCTCTCAAGAAGTTTATTAAGGGCATATGTATTGTGGGTGTATTTGCAGGTCAAAGGCATTATTTATGTGGGAAATTCAGTGTTTAAGTTTAATGTTATTAAGGGCCTAAGTGCCAAGCAATTTAAGTTTTATGCACTATATTGTGATGTAGTGTAAATTTGGTGAATGTTGTGTGTGAGAATACTCTTGATGGATTTAGGTGTTCTTGAACGAAATAAGGTAAAAACCTAAGTGTTTGGATGTGAGTGTATACAAGAGAAGCTATGGCAAAATTTGGAGAATGTGTAAGAAGTTCTAAGTGTTTTAATAAGTTTTGGTGAACTAGGAAAATGTTAAAGGTGAACAAGTGTTTTACTAGAGAAGGAAACATGTATTAAGGTGATTAAAGTGCTACAAGGATTTAGGTATTATCTTGGAAGTTCTAGGAAATCAATGTGGTGTTTTTGTGGGTGTATTAAATCTTGGAGAAGTTTGTTTGAGGTTTAGGTAATGTTGATATCCAAGGAATAAATGATGTTTAGGTAAAATGTGGACAAGGAGTTTTGGTAGTAAGAAAAGATGTTGAGAGATGATGCTAAGGTTTAGAGGAAACATCTGGCATAGTGGTCATTATAGGTGAAATACCACTTAGAAAACCAATGAAAAATGTACAAGTATTAAGAGATTTTTGTAAGGAGTTTGTGGAATGATAAAGATAGTTTTGGTGGTGATTTAAGGAATTTAGTACATGGCTAAAGATGTGTTTGAAGTGCCCAAATGAGGTTAGGACATATTGGGATATATGAGGTGAAGTTTGGAGTTAAATGGGCAATGGAAAATAAGGGTTTGGGGCAGACCGAACTTGCGACCGAACTTGCAAGTTCGGTCGAGCCCATTTACCCTACGAGAATTGGCTTCTGGAATGGACCGACCTTGGGGACCGGACTTACAAGGTCGGTCGGGCTTGTATTTGGTGTACGAATTAAGTTTTTTGAACCGGCCGAACATGGGCCCGGACTTGGCAAGTTCGGTCGGGCCTGAATTTTCAAAGGGAAGAAACTCTACTCGGGAATGGACCGAACTGCGACCGAACTTACAAGGTCGGTCGGAGTAGAAATTTTGACGGTAAAGTGTTCTGGAATGGACCGACCTTGTGCAAGGTCGGTCGGTATGGTCGGTCGGACCAAAAATGTTGTTTATGGTTATGAAATGATATGTAATGATGGGGATTGATTAGTAATGATGTTATAAGGTTGTTTAAGACATGTTAGGTGGGTTATAATGACAATTTAGTGGGGGAAAAGATGTTTAAATGTAAAAGTAAAACAATTAAAAAGTGAAGTTATGTAACTAAGTTAACGGGGAAAAAGTTATAAGCATTAGACATTAAATAATCATGCTACCCCGATGTTAATAAAAGTACATGTAATGTTATCAGTTGTTCGAGAATTGCTCGAGGACATAAGTGGACGTGGTAAAGTGGACTCCGGTGATAGGTATGGTTTTCTTGCAACCTGTGTCCTACCGGATTACACCGGCTTGTACGCCAATGTGTTTTTTCTGTGTGTTTGCCACTTATAAGATAAATCATGAAACGAGTTTACAGTCGTTGTTGTTGTTGTATGTTTATGTGCCGATACCGGTAACCTCGAATGCGCGTGAAGGCTAGTTACCCACTATTAGGTAAACGTAGGAGAACGTATCCAGTGAAACGTTTACCCTAAGGAACGTTCTAACCACAGCTATGCGTGATTTAGTTTGTGATGTTTGTGTGTGATGATTGTGTGTGAATGTATGACTCTCCCTTCCCCTGTGTGTGTCTAACAAGACTTAACCCAATGTTGTGATTGTTTAACTAAGTTCAATGATGAACTTCTGACAAGTGCTAACGGGGGAAGTGAGGAGTCCGGTTTGTTCCGGCCACGCGTGTGAGTATGGGGGTCGTTTGTCATATCAGGTTCGATCCTCCCGTATGTTATGGTTGTTTTCCCAATTGGTTTCCAACCTTCCCTTTAGCTTAACCAAGGCTATTACTGACTCACGTCGGGCCACAGGGGCATACTATGTTATGTTTGTTCGGTGTGCTTGGATCACTATATCTGAGACACCTTGTGTTTAGTTATCCGTTCATTTAACGAGACGGTAACGAGTTATGTAATGACTTATCATGAGACTGGCAACATTCTCTAGGCTACAAGTGAACTGACTATGTTTGGGCCGGTTCATTAAGGAACCGTACCCGTTATGTTATGTATTGACGTTATGATGAATATCTATTGCAATGTTTTATTATGTACACGTTGAAACTGGAAAGTGTTGTTATGTGTTGTTTTGTGATGAGTGTCCATGTTGTAAAATGTGGAGTATGTGGATCATGGATATGAATCCCAGTTTGTGATAAGAGGCGTTTTAGGAGAACCCGATTAATGGGTAGTTGTCGTCTATTTAAGGAAATAGCTCCATTAGAGGAGAAACACTCTAGGAGTAATGAATACCGTGAGTGACTTATCAGTAAAAATGTACTATCCGTTTGTTGAGCCCATAGAGGCGAAATGTTATGTGTTGTGTGTTTACAGTTGCATGCATGATTTAAATATAATCACCGCATGCTAAGACGACAATTAGTTGTGCGTGGCCGGTAGCACGTGGGCTGCGGGATTACCATACCCCTCAAGGGTGCTGAGCCCCTTGGGGGCACCCTTCTCTACTTTTCCTATTTCAGGTACAAGAGCAGGAAGCCGTCGAGAGTAGGACGGGGTAGTCGTTGTACGTGGGAAATCATTTAAGTTATAAATGTACTATGTGTAGTAAGACGACCATTTGTTATCGGCATTTGTTTTGTGAATACTCGGTACAGTTGAAAGGTGTATGTTTGTTTTTCTGTTGTTATGGAAAGGGCAGTAATGTGTAGTCGCTCGGAAATCTAGTCCATCAGACCCGGTACAATGTATATGTATAGCCTTGTTAGCCACGTGGGTGGTTAACGGGTGTTAACACCAACGAGTTAAGTAATGTGATGAAGTATATTTTCCGCTGCAATTGTTATTAAATGTGTTGTTGTTGTGAATGGGGTGTTACAAAAACTCCCCAAACTGAAATTTGAGCCCTCGGTTTCTTAAAAGAATCCATAATTTTAAAATTTATTGAACAACCTTTAAGCACAAAATTAAAATTCTTAGATTTGACAATGCCAAGGAACTGGGGGGGGGGGTCTAAAGAAGGCATTGCCTTCTTAAACTCCAAAGGAATAACGCACCAAACCAGCTGTCCTCACACACCCCAACAAAATGGGTGGTTGAGAGGAAGCACGGACACCTAATGCAAGTAACAAGGTCCTTTCTCTTTCAATCTGGGCTTGAATTAAATTTTGGGGTCATGCCTTAAAGCATGCAACCTATATAATCAATAGGATTCCTAGCAAACCTATATGAAAATCTCACCCCTTTCCAAAAACTATATAGGAACACACCAGATTACACTCAAATCAAAAAATTTGGATGTTGGTGCTTTGCCACAAACATCAATCCTAACAGAGGTAAGCTGGACCCAAGATCAGCAGCGAGTATTCACCTAGGAAATGGAAAAACACCAAGGGATATAAAATCATGAACATAAATTCAAGAGAAATAACCCTCATTAGAGATATCACATTTTTTGAGGCCATGTATCCCCTAAAAGACAAAAACTCGCTAAGCATATGGCATGACCAAACATATGACATTTTACATCTATTTCCTAACCAACCTCAAACTTCCAATATGACCCAAAACAACAATGACCTCTATCTCTCTGACCTAGTCTCATTTACTCAACCTTACAAACAATCTCATTGCCATTTAAAACAGAAGGACTCTACAACCAAACCCATTTAGAAACACACCTAGAAGTATCACCCTAAGAGAAACAGATAGATTTCCCTGTCACAAGTTCAGAAGACACACCCTGAACACACAATCACCTCAAAATGAGTAAAGCACAGCAGAAAGTGAAACTCCCATAGAAAACCAATCTTAGAAGACCACAAGAATTTCCAAACCACCTGCTAGTTTCAAGACTATTTTGCTCCACCAAAGAATCAAGTCTTCAACAACAAGATCCTTTCTCTCATATCCTCACAAATAGACTGAAAAAACAGACCAATTCCTCTCATTCTGATTCTCTTCTCCCTCTTGACACATTGACAAACATCATCCCAAAACACATAATCACCACACCTTTTGTCCCTAACACCACTACCAAACTGCTAGACCATATTCTTAACTTGAAGGAACCCACAAGCTATGAAGAGGCCATAAAAGACCTAGGCGGATTCTAGCAATGAAACATGAATCCCAATCCTTACAAGAAAATAAAATATGGACCATTGTAAACCTTCCCGAGGAAAGAAACCTATAACTTACAAGTGGGTCTATAAGACCAAATTTAAGGCTGATGGGTCATTGGAACACTTTAAGGCCAGACTAGTAGTTCGTGGTTTACACAAAAATATGGTCTAGACTACGAGGAGACTTTCTCCCCCGTAGTAAAACTTACCACCGTTATAGCCCTTATTATCCTAGGAGTAAAAAGATGATGGATTATTGACCAATTAGATGTCAATAATGCCTTCCTCCATGGGGATCTAAATGAAGACGTCTATATGAAAGTTCCTCAAGGATTAGAGATAGAAGGGTCTAACAAGGTTTGTAAGTTGCATAAGTCCTTGTATGGACTTAAGCAAGCATCACGACAGTGGTATGAAAAATTAGGCAGTTTTCTCAAAACTTTAGGATCATACATTCCAGAAATGACTATTCTCTTTTTCTAAAGAAACAACATGGTCATTACACCTTTCTTGGAGTGTATGTTGATGATATCTTGGTCACTGGAAACAATAAACAAGAAATACAGAATCTGTAAACCCAGTTCATCATGCTTTTAAAATAAAAGACTTGGGTAGACTGAATTTTTTTCTTGGTATGGAGTTCATTGAAACTCAAGATAGGCTGATAATGACTCTGCGGAAATATGCAACACAAATTTTGCTTGACTATAACATGTAGGACTGTCGCACAATAGTAGCACTTCTACAACTCAATCAGAAGTTGTATCCAGAATCAGGTGAACCCCTTCCAGACCCTACACTCTACAGGAGACTAATAGGAAAACTAAAATTTCTCATTAGTACTCGACTAGATTTAGCATACAGTGTCCAATACTTGAGTCAATTCCTCTAGAAACCACTGATGCTCATTTGAATGTTGTTTTCCCTACACTTTCATATCTTAAGGGTACTTTAGGATTTGGTATTGCATTTAATAAGAACACTAACTTCGATTTGTTGGCTTTCTATGACTATGATTGGGCATCATGTCCAATCACACACATGAAATCCATTTCACATTATTTTATCATCCTTGGTGGTTCCCCTCTCAGCTAGAAGTCCAAGAAACAAGTCTCTATTGCCCTTTTTCAGCCGAAGCAAATACAGAGCAATGCGACAAGTGACCACATAGCTGAGTTGGTTACTCGCCTCCTCAACGAACTGGAAGTCACCAGCATCTACCAGTTCCACTGATGTGTGAATCTCTCCACAATTCATATAGCCAAAACCCAGTTGCATACGAGCGGACCAAGCACATTGAACTCGACTGCTAGTATGTGCGAGATCAGCTACAAGCAGGCCTGATTCAACTAAAGTATGTTCCAACATCCAACCAGCTAGGGGACATACTAATCAAGTCTTTGACCGGCAAGGTGTACAAGACAACTCTGCCTAAGCTAGGGATGCATTTTGTTTAAGACAAGACTTACATTTCCTACAATCTAAGTCTTACGGGGAGTATTAGGATAAATTAGTACTTAGTATACATATATAATGTTGTCCTAGTACTACATTGGTCCTAGTACTACATGTTTCGTCGCTCCCGTCTTTATCAAGATTGACATCCATTCACGGTAATTTTGCAACCCTAATTGGGAAACAAGGAGCATACATGCTTTGCGTTTATGTTAATTCTCTTTTAGTGTCAGTAATTTTGCAATCAAACTGGCAAACAAGGAGCATACATCTCTGTTGTTTCTCTCACTCACGGTAATTTTTGCAACTTAATTGGTGAACAAGGAGCATACATCTTTGTGCTTCTGTTTCTCTTAACTCATGGTCATTTTCACCCTAACTGGTGAACAAGGAGCATACATCTCTGCGCTTTATGTTTCTCTTCACTCATAGTAAATTTGCAACTCAACTGGGGACAAGAGCTTACATCTCCGCGCTTTTGTTTCTCTTCGCTCACGATATTTTGTAACTCAACTGGCGAATACATGTTCCCGCCGCCCAGATGCCACAGCATAAATAAGGCATAATCTGCTTAGTCAAAATGTCTTCACCGAGCAAATATGACAACTTCCTCATTGGGGTCCGCTTGGTAATAAGTTTTTATTAGGAAGTAGATTTATTTTATTATCTTCTTCTTTTCTGTATTTTACCTTTCTACCCTTATTTTAGGTCGGTTCCTTCTTTTTCTATCCGTTGAGAGATTATTAGTATTTTAGGAAGTCTACTTCTGTTTGTCGATATAGAGAGCAGTATAGAAATATCTAGTTACGAGAACCTTCTGTCCGCTCTATCAATGGAAGATTTTTGCAACTTTTCGAACCTATAGTTTTGTTTTCAACATGGTATCAGAGCGGGAGAACGCTTTCGCTGTGATTCTTCTTTCTCCCCACTCACTCAAATTTCTCTCTGAAATTTTCTCCTCTCTGCGCTATATTTTTTTTCTCTCCCATGCAAACAACAATAGCGGCGCCGACAGTGGAGGAAAGATAGACGATGCTGTAATTGTTCCCTCAAGTAGTGGAATGAAAATCGAACTTTTCGACCCACATTCATCCTCCGATCATCCGGGATGATTATGCTCCTATTTTGTGGAGAAAATTTCGCAACCTGGAAGCGAAATGTTTATCTTCTCTGCGAGCAAAGAGAAAGATTGGATTCATTGATGGCACCTTGAAGAAACCAATCCAGACGATGATAAGGCGGGATACTAGGAGCGAGCAGATTCATGGTTTCAGCCTGGATCATTACTGCTCTGGATCAGTGCATTGGTGAAATTGATACTGCCCTTTTCAAGGCAATGATGGTTCCCTTCATCAGACCAAGGACAGAGTCTTGGATTTCCACCAGGTAACTACTTTTCCTATTATTCTGATGATGATTATGGACTGATTTTTTATTCAACATGATATTGTAGATCTGTCCCAAGAAAAATCAAAATCAACAACAGCAGTTCCCTTGAAAATAAGCAACAGTAGTGTACTGAAAATCAACACCAGCCTCAATTCTCTGTTATTCAACCACATGGTCTAAGACGATCATCTAGGACTTCTCGACCACCATCATATCTGCAGGAGCACTATACTCTCACTGGCCATACTACAGGAGTTCCACTAATTCCTCTTTTCATGACCATCTTTAGAATATTTCCATGATGCTACCTTGGATACCACTACTCTAATTTCCTTGACAGATGTTAAGCCTACTCAACAAATTTCTATCCTTGCCTTATCTGTTACTCATAATGGTTTACTAAATGTCATTAACAGTGACGTCGAACCAGAAACTTTTGAAGAAGCATCTTGTGACTCGAAGTGGAAAACAGCTATGGAAAAAGATACGGGCGCTAGAGCAAAATCAGACCTGGGAGTTAGTCTCTCTTCCTCCAGGCAAGAAACTATTGGATGTAAGTGGGTCTTCAAGGTCAAGCATAAGAGCGACGGTACAGTGGAAAGATATAAACTCGCCTTGTAGCAAAGGGCTTTACTCAAAAACCAGGTTTGGATTATCATGAAACTTTCTCTCCTGTCGTTCGCTTAACCACTGTTCGTGCCCTTCTTATTGTTGCTACTAAACGTCACTGGAATATAAGGCAGTTGGATTTAACAATGCATTCTTACATGGTGACTTATATGAGGAAGTTTACATGAAATTACCCCAAGGATATCAATCCCCTGGTAAGGATCAAGTTTGTCGTCTCAGGAAGTCCTTGTATGGTTTAAAACAGGCCTCTCGTCAGTGTTTCTAAGCTTTCTGATTTTCTTAAAGCTAACTGTTATGATCAATCTCATAATGATTATTCTTTGTTCATAAAACCTCTTCACATATGTGTACCTACATTGCAGTATATGTCGATGATATTTTGATCACGGGTAATGATATTGAAGAGATTGCTCTTATTACCAAGCTGTTGGACTCTCGGTTTAGTATTAAAGATCTTGGTCAGCTAAGTTACTTCCTTGGTATGGAGTTCACTCCACTAGTAAAGGTCTTGTTGTTAGCCAACAAAAGTTTACTAGAGAGCTTCTGGCAGCTTATAGTCAGCAGGATGACAAAACTGTTGTTGCCCCTTTACCATCGAATATCAAACTTCTCCAGAATACAGAAAGTCTCTTCATGACCCTTTCCTCTCTATAGACAATTGGGTGGCAAGCTTAACTATTTGACAAACACTAGACCAGACATATCTTTTACAGTGCAGTATCTAAGTCAATTTTTAAGCAACCCTACTGATTTTCATTTAGATGCTGCTCTGCATACTCTTCGATATTTGAAAGGCACTTTGGATCATGGGTTGCTACTTAATGATTGTTCTGATCTTGAGCTTGTAGGATATTGTGATTCGGATTGGGCAGGCTGTCCGGAGACTAGGAGATCTGTCAGCGGCTATTTTATCACTCTCGGAGGTGCACCACTTTCTTGGAAATCTAAGAAGCAGGCCACCGTTGCTCTTTCCTCCGCTGAAGCAGAATACCGGTCCCTTCGTCGGATCACTGCTGAATTGGCTTGGCTAACTCATCTCCTTGATGAGCTCTCCGTTGATGGAATTACTCCTATTCCTGTCCACTGTGATAACAAGGCAGCTGTTCACATCGCCAGGAATCCGGTTCTGCATGAGCGTACTAAGCATATTGAGGTGGACTGCCATTTTGTATGAGAGAAAATCAGAGATGGGCTTATCAAAGTTCAGCACATTTCCGCTCAACATCAGCTCGCAGATCCTTTCACAAAGATTCTTACTGGTCAACAATATGACTCTATGACCAAGAAACTCAGTCTTCAGCCCTTTGCTGCAGCTTTCAGCTCTATATTGCCACAAATTACCAAACCTGCACATCTCGTTGATGCTACGGTTTGAGGGGGCATATTAGGAAGTAGATTTATTTTATTATCTTCTTCTTTTCTGTATTTTACCTTTCTACCCTTATTTTAGGTCGGTTCCTTCTTTTTCTATCTGTTGAGAGATTATTAGTATTTTAGGAAGTCTACTTCTGTTTGTCGATATAGAGAGCAGTATAGAAATATCTAGTTACGAGAACCTTCTGTCCGCTCTATCAATGGAAGATTTCTGCAACTTTTCGAACCTATAGTTTTGTTTTCAACAGTTTTAGGGACTTTATATATAAACTTCATCTATATGTCTTTTTAGTTGTCCAACTCATTGAACAAGACCTAATATATAGCTTAAGTACACATGTCCTCCTTATTATGGGCTAATTACACCCTACCTCTCGTTACCGAAGCCAACTTAAAAAATCACTCATATATTGTTTGGGCGAATGTACCATAAGGGTCTATTTGGTACTAGTTTTAAGAAATTTTAAAGACATAATATACAAGCTTCATCCCATGTCTTTTTTTATTTGTCTAACTCATTAGATAGGTCATACTAATGTTTACCTAAATGTACATATCCTCCTATTATTGGTTGACTACATCCTACCCCGCTAACCAAAGCAAACTTTAAAAATTCACCATTATATAGCATTCAGGCTTTGTTCGGTATGGCTGTTTTGTAGCATATTTGCAGTATATTTGGGTAGCTGTTTTGCACTGGTATATTTGCAGCATATTTCTTGGCTGCTTTGTGTTGGCATATTTGTAGTTGTTTTGAAAACTGTTGTTTGGCTGTGTGACATATTTGCAGCATAACTTAGTTAAATTAGTTATGTGCAGTGCGTTTACCGTTTTATGTACTACAACTATTAATATTAACTTACCTTTTAAAATTCTACTTCGTTAAAAAATAAATAAAGTAACTTGTAATAAAGTTATAAGATAAGTAGTGTGTTGTTATTAAAGGTTCGCTTACACTCAAAGCTTGATAAACTCAGTTCGACAAAGTTAATTAGTTAATAGTTTATATAAAAAATATAAGTAAGAAATTATAAAATATAAATATGATAATTAATTAGTTAACTTTATTACAATATACATCATAAACTATTATTTGATCGTAACTCAACATGTAATGTATAATAATATGTTTCCATTTTCAGTGGCCCTATTATTTTTAGTTAAAGTTAATAGTTTTAGTTTTTATAAAAAAATATAAGTAAGAATTTTTAAAATAAAAATATGATAATTAATTAGTTAACTTTATAACTGTATACAACATATAAAACAACAAACTAATTAATAGTAAAAAAGATGACTTAAATATTATTGTATGTACGTAAAATTAAAGATTGAGATTTTATACTATATTTTTTGTAAAATGAAATATTAGAATAAAATATGGTATTAGTAATCTTAAAAGCAACCAATTGACTTTAAGAAATATTTATGATAAGGCGGGAAAGAACGAGCAACATAAATATGACATAAATGTCACGTGCAAATATGTTTTAAACGAACGCAAATTCGTGCGTACGGCACGTCCGTGCAAAACGACTGTGTGAATTGCTGATATGGCAGTCCAGTCAGTAGCTGACTGGGCTGCCTTTTTATTATATTAGCTTTAAATGATTGTAACTTTTAATATATAAGTCCAAAATGAAAAAAAATTATACCATTATTCATCTAAATTCAAGCTCTTCAAAACAAGACCAGTCATGAATATGTTTTGATAATTTTTTTTAAAAAAAAACCTATTTTTACATGTATGATGATACACTAAAATAATAATATGATTCATTAATGTTTATATTATGATTGATTAAAATTGATATTATCATTCATTAACTAAAAAGTGATGAATTAGATTACAAATTTCAAATCTGATAAAAAATCATTATTGTTTTGTAGAGTATTATTATTGTATGGTGTATTTTAAACCTTATATGGTGAATCATGTATTTTTCATACATACTAAATATTGTTTTGTATTGCATTATTGTTTAAAATTTTCTATTTTTATATGTTTATGATGATATGCTAAAATGAAGATATGATTCATTAATTTTGATATTATGATTCATTAAATTGATATTATGATTCATTAACTAAGAAGTGGTGAATTAAATGACAAACTCCGGAACCGATAAAAAAACATTATTGGCTTTATCGTATTATTATTGTATTGTAATGTATTTTAAATCTTACATGGTGAATCATGTATTTTTCTTACGTACCAAATATTGTTTGTATTGTATTATTATTTAAAAAATTTATTTTTATATGTTACTGATGATACACTAAAATGATGTTATGATCATTACATTTGATATTATGATTCATTGAAATTAGTATTATGATTCATTAACTAATAAGTGGTGAATTAGATAACAAACTTCGGAACAAATATTGAATCATTATTATTTGTGTGTGTATTATTAATGTTATATGGTGTATTTTAAACTGTACGTGGTGAATCATAAGTGTCGTTGATATATATTAATATGTACATATAACTAACATAAATTTTAAACTTATCAAAACATATCCATGATTGGTCTTGTTTTAAAGAGCTTAAATTTAGATGAACAATGGTGCAAATTTTTTTAATTATGACTATTTAAAATTAATACAAATATTACCCCATTTATTATACCACATAAGTAGTCCAGTCAGTAAACTGACTAAACTGCCACCTAGACAACCGCACTATACTCGGAATAGCCTTCCTGCACAATCTACCGTCTGTTAAATGAATGGACAAAAAGAAATATACCAAAGTGTGACATTTATATCAGACTTATTTATGCTATGTTTATGCCACATTTATGCTGCAAACGAAGATTGGTCTCAAGAGAACACGCCTCAAGGGTCCGCTCGATATGACTACTTTTTGTTTGTCTAACTCATTTGGTAGATTCTACTACTATTTAACTAAAGTCCTGCTATTATTGGTTAAATACACCCTACCTCACGTAAGGACAGCATTTGAGCGAGCACACCCTTAAGCTTCTTCTAATTGGAGTACAAATTTTGCATGCTGGGTACTAGAAAGCTTGTGTTCCTCGTTAAGCATCTTGCCCGTCAATCACGCCGAGGTGCAAATTTTCTCTTGACTTAGAGATGGTCAGGTAGTCTTTTTATTACTTTTACTGCTTTAAAAATCAGAGTGAACAATTGCTCATGTTGGGTCCCTTGGATTTATCATGTTTGACCCACAACCTACACCTGTTGGATCCCAAATCTTAACAAGAAAAAGGGTGAAGGTATATATACTATATACACCTGTTGCAACCGTTATTATTAACTGGAGTAATCATTGGTCATCAGCAAACAAGATGTTAAAACTAGATAACCGAGTTGATGAGTTATTTTTCATTTGTGACAACAGGTCGCCCTCCTCCCCTCAGGTTGTATTAGAATTGTAAAAAACAAATATAACAGCAAACAGATGAACAGGCTGAACTTGTCACTCTTAGGATAATTTAGTTCTCCTTGATATATGAGCCTCAAAAGTAATCTAGTACATAAAGTTGTCCGTATCAGCTGCATAAACCTTAGCTTCAAACCGTATTTTGCTTTTTCTAGTCAACCATAAAGATCTCGACCACACCGATCGCACACACTAGGGCTAGCAGAAGTGGCGGACTTCTTAGGCTTTTCTTGCTGCATCTGAGGAAGATCGACTTCAAAAACTTCTCTGATGGCCTTCAATCCTTCTTGAATCTCTTCCAGACTGCCCAAAAGAGACGTGAATGGATCAAGTCAACTCAAGACACTATCAGGAACATATTGATGATACAAAGGCAACAAAACTGACAACAGAAATAAATTATGGGGTCAGTGTTGAACATTTGATGAGCAACACTTATATGCAATAACCTGAAAAAAATAGAAATAATTATGACCGAGAACAGAGGAAAAAAGATGGAGAAACCACGCTGATGTTGGTAAAAGCAGAAACATAAAGTACTCCGACACTACATTTCAGATGTATTCCCATTCTATTAATTCAAAATCTGCTTAAGGTTGAGTGATGCGAGAGGGAGTTGAACAGTTCATTTATATTTCGAGGTTGGTTTTGACATGCCAACCTAACCAGCCAGTCAAAGATTAAAAAGCATATAGTACAGCTGTACAGACGGAGATGGGTTGCATGGTGCGTCTTAAATTTTCACCGGTAGAAGCTTTTGTATAAATGATTGGAGTTTCAATCACGAAAAAGGAAGGTGGTTCAATAATTGTAACCAAACGCTGTAGTTGTATCTTATCAATTACTTCCTGCCACACACAAATATGTTTCAGTCCGAGAACTTGTCACTCTCAGGGCATTAAGACCACCACAGCTTGTAAAAGCAGAAAGAAAATGAACAGCTTCGTGAAACAGAAAGTGTTAAACAAAAGTAAATATGACTACCAGCTATATTAATCATCCTTCCAAAATCAATCCAAGTCCTCTGCGTGTATGAACTTTTAACCATTGGTGCGATTTTCATAAGCAGAGACAGGAGATGGAAGTTTCATACATAAATCAAAAAGCAATATGAAGCTTTGAGCATACAATTTTACCTTATAGAGAGTGGGGGCGTCAATCGAATGATAGTATCATGAGTGGGCTTAGCAAGAACACCCCTGTCTTTCAACTTGAGGCATATATCATAAGCAGAGACGGGAGATAACGCTTTGCTGTTTAGTTCAATTGCATTGAACAGACCTCTCCCCCTCACTTCCTTTATAAAATCAGGAAACTGCTGTTTAACCTCAATTAGCAGATCTCGAAGCTTTTCCCCCATTTCAGCAGATCTATAAGAGTTAGCATATAGAGCAAGATTAAGATCTCCTGGATTTATTCGTCATTAGTGTAGACAAAGTAGTCATAGTTTCAGTTAGTAAAGCAAGTCAACCCGACTGAACGTTCAGCTTCAAGTTTCGTCTAATCACATCATGGATCAATAATATCAGTAACCATGATAAGTAATTAAAAGCAGATAACCAAATTAATTTCAATCATTGCATAAAAAACTTGAAGTGATTTTATTTTTTAAAAGGATACATACTAGAGGAATATAATAGGATCCAGTATCATCTGTTTTTAGTTAAATGGCAGACTAAGATGTTGTTGGGAACTCCCACGAGAGAGAGAGGAGAGGTGAGATGGGAAATGGAACTAGAATGATAAAAGGAACACTAACAATTAAAGAAACAAAAGCTGCTATGAAAAGCTTCTCACAAATCAGAATGCTGGCTCTAAACGTTTTTTAGTAAGAGCATAGAAAACATGGAGTAATTATATTTCATGTTCTCGGTCCCTCCTATCAGTAAACAAAAGTGATACAGACAAGGAGACCACTTGGGTAAAGTACATATCCAAATGACAAAAGGACCCTAGACATGACTATGAGAGATAGAGAGGTCATACAGCAGAACTTGTTGGTCCAGACAGCGGAGGCTGATGTGTTTTGATCAGAATGCAGTGGGGGTTCAAAAACAAGTAAAGTCAAAGTTTGATATTAAGATGTCTAATTGATATGCTCATGTGAAAGAAAGCTATAATAGTCCCATACAATTTTTTGAAGTGTACAATAGTAGAATCCCCAAAATTTTCTAAAATGGTTTCTTTCTATAAAGCGACTATATCGGCTTCAAGAGTTAGTAATTCTGAATCTAAAAAAGTGCTTGAAATTTCAACCAATTCCAGTCCAATTTAAAAAACATTTTATCCCTTTGCATATCAACAACAAAATTGCTAAGCTGATAATCTGAGTAAGGCAGCTAAAGGCTTGTGAAATCATAAGGATACAGCTCTGACAACCTTAAAACTTCTACTTGTCACAAAACTAGAACAACTTCACAAATTAGCTCATACAAATAAGCAATTCCATATCCGTCTCAGTGCACTGATTGTCAAATTCTTGAAGTTGCAGATCGATAATTGACAGGAATCCTTTAACCCTGTAAGTAGACTTGCCAAACAGGTTATCCGTTCAAATTTTGGGTCACATTCATTCGGGTTAATAAAATTTTTGGGTAGTTTCGGGTTCAAGTAAAATCGGATTCGCTTGTGACAGTTTCAGATAGAATTAGGTTTAAGTTATTTCCAAAATAAATATCTACTAGATTCTTTCAAAATATAATTTTTATCCATCACTATATAACGGCTTTTTTGATTTATTGTCTTTGATTACATAATCAAAACGAATTTCTTATAAGAAAAAAAGAAAAATGTCGATGAGATCAAATAGTTCCTAGGTCATAGTAAATACAACACCCAAGTTATAAAAAGATCAATACAATTTCTATTTTGATTTTCATTCAAGTTTAATCTGGTTAGATCAAGTTTTTGATCATTGTTATGTCTGGTCATCCGGTTCCGAACTGTTTTGGGGTCACTATTATTTCACATTATTGAGGTTCAGGCAGTTTTTAGTCACTATTATTTCGGGTCATTCTGGTTCAGTCACCAGTATTTCGGGTCATTTATATTCAGGTCAATCAGCTGGGTTTAACATATTTAAATACTTTTGGATTCGATCAGGTTTTGGGTTTTGGGTCAAACAGTTGGTTTCAGGTTCGGGATAAATTTTAACAAGTCTACCTGTAAGGATGAAGATACATGCATTTTCTAGTAAACCAAATTGATCTTCCTCATGGATATATTCCCCACTCATATCAGGGGCATCAATATCATACTTTTTACGCAAGTCATAGGCCCTATAAATGAAGGTAACCCCGCCTTGTCTCTCACATAACGCAAATGTTACTTGGTCAACTAACAAGTGACATTGTATTAACAATTCTGGAAATGTTACTTGGTCAACTAACAAGTGACATTGTATTAACAATTCTAATCATTCCTTCTTAGAACAAGATTAAATTCGTGTGCATACCCAAATATAGCATTCATAAAGTGACCCATAACAGTAAATTCAAATTATTCAACCTTAAATGAAAAACCTTGAGCCTTTGATTGATCTACCGAGTCAATGTTTCCAAGTTAAAAAAAAAACATTAACTATAACTTGAAACGAGTAGTAACACCAAAACTTTGTGATGAGATCCCCAACGAGTACTCCTAAGTCTAGTCAATCTCTTGATTTAAACCTTTTCCATTTCAAGTTCACCTTATGCTAGAGCTTCGGAAACTTTCTCCAAGTGTATTCCTTCTCTTACAAAAAACTTCAATAACATTCAATCAAAATGCAAGGGAATGAAAGAATCAAACGTAAGCTACATCTTTGTTAATAATGGCAACAGATGTTAGCTTCAGTTGATGAGCAAAACAATGGGTATAGTGAATACACGAAATTTCTTTTAGGATTAAATTTCAGGAATTATAGAAATCACCGTTCATATTGCTAGCTCTATCATTGTAGCCTTGACCAAGAATTTTATACACTCATGAAATACTCCATGAGCAAAAGCTACACTATAACTTCAAGAGATAATGCAATGGTACCACAAACATAACAACTTTCATTTATTATCAACATATCATAAACAAACAGCCGAATTTTCCTTTCGTTGCAAGAATTCATCACTGAAATAATGAAATCTTGCATAGTAGACTAGACACTTTTTCCAAAACAAGCATTTGCCAAGGTAACTTCGATGATACTTTTAACTTTTGAAATGGCTAGCAGATATTGAAGATCATGGTCAGAGGGTTGTCTTAAGCAACGCCCTACCAAACAATTAGTTGATTGCACCTACAATTCAGAGACATGTCATTCAAGTTTGTGCTCAAAATACTGATCAAGGCTACAATGCAAGATCTGGTGATAAAATTCTTTATGACGCCTTGTAAAAGGAAAATATGGCACTTTGATGGTATGTAGATTGTAAAGGATAGATAATTGAGAGATTTCTTGAAACCGTACATGCATTATTACTTACAGCTAGAATAAAATCCTTGCTTATGGAGCCTTTTTAGAGTTTATCTACACTTCATGACCAATGTTATGATGATGGAGCTAGCCATATGAGCGGTGACTTTGATGGTTTGAAATAAGCAAACCTAAAAGAAAATCCTTGTGCTCACTAGATCCAATGATTTGCTAATCAACTTAAACTAATACTAGTGTTTAGTATTAAAAGAAACATAGATGGTCTTCTTAAAAATTGTTCTGTTGTTAAACTTTACAAGAAAAGGGGTATGCTTAGAGAAATTCGAGTTACAAAAGTTGTTAGAGCTTTAGAAGAAGATGAACTTAAAACTGGAAAAGTTTTAATCAAGAGCTTGGATTGAGTAAACCTAGAGATACTCCTTGGGGATCATATCACAAGACAGTTATAAGCATTACTACTTATTTCCGGATACTGTCAATGTTCTTTTCAAACTTGGAATCAATGCTTCAGAAGATCAATCGAAGTCTCAAGTTTGTTTTTAAAGCTGAATTATTTGACTCTGTCGTTATGTCTCACTTGATCCCAGCTATATTTGGGTATGCACATGAATCAAAACTTACTCTAGAAGATGTTGGAAAAAAAAAACTTACTTTAGAAAGATGTTGAAAAAAACAAAACTTACTCTAGAAAGATGTTGAAACAAAAAAAACAAAACTTACTCTAGAAAGGAAAGATTAGGATATTGTTGGCGCCAGCAGCCATGTAACTTGTCAGTTAGTGTGAGCAACAATTTCAAAATTGAGATATGAAAGTCTGAGACATCTTCATCATATAGGATCTATGATTTTGGAAAAAAATATGACATGGCTCCGTTTAATGACCGGCAGTTGCCGGTTTTGCAATGCAGTCCCACTTTTTCTTCTCTACTTTATTTACTTTAGCAGCTGACAGCTGACCAAAACATTTGACATCAAACAAAGCCTAAAGTCCCAAATATGGTTGGTCAATGTGTCTTTCGGGAAACATCCATTCGATGTGTTAGAAATACACATGATTATCATTACAGGGTTGAAGTATTCCTGTCAACTATTACTCTGCAACTTAATTATCAATTCCACGGTGCGAATATGAAGTTGCCTATTTGTATGGCTTGCATAACGCCTGTGAATTGATTCTCTTATTTAGACAAACTTATTAGAGTCGTCATAGTTATATCCTAACAATCTCACAAGACTAAGTCACTCCACCTTGACAATTCTATTGTTGATATTCAAAGGGTTCTTCAACTTGGAAGACCCTGATCAACTGTCAGTGACAAAGGTAGAAACTTCAAAGCACATATACTCAGATGTGTAAAACATTGAAAGCTAGTATTTATTTTTCTTGTGGCTATGCAAGTGTTGATAGGGCATTCTCAGCTATGAATTATGTGAAGAAGAGGCTGCACAACAGCATTGAGGATTTATAGTAATTAACTGTTTCATCACCTTATAGAGAAATACATCATTTTAGAATTTTTTGACAATGTCACTATTGAACACTAACAAAAAATGAAAAGTTGTGGAGGATTATTGTAGCTTTCTTTTACATAATTTTATCATAATGGGTACTGTACATCAAAATTTTATTATAAACTTTTACTAGTTTTTGGCCCTCCATTCTCAATTCAACTGCAAATCTATCTCACACTTCTTTCATCAATTGTTTTTCATACATATCACTATCATTAATCTATCCATTTTACTATATATTTATCATTAAATATTCGTATCTGACAAATGACAATACAGAAGAAGTTCGACGATCGGAATACATCAAAAAGTCAACAACAATCATCAATACTGAAGAAGAATGAAAGAAACACACCTTTCGGAAGTCTGTCTTCTACAAGAACATCTAATGAGGCGACAGCTACCATGCTCGCCAAAGGATTTCCTCCAAAAGTACTGAAAAGATGAAAGAATAATAAACCTTTAAAACCATGCAAGTCATGGCATTATACAAAAATGCAAGCATGTATTCCCAAACGGAAACAGAGAACTTAGACATGCACATTCGCCACCTTGACACAATTAAACGCTAGAGGACCTCAAACTACAGTAGCATGCATATGACTCATTCACAAACATATAATGAGAGCTTCCAATAGCTGTTCTCAGCAGCTTTTTCTCATATATATAATGTTAACACCTCTCAGAACTCATCATCCAAATGTCCCCAGTGGACTAATGAGCATTAAAACTAGCATTCTAGCATCATCCAGAAAGGATATACATTTATGCAAGGACATAACAGAACTTTTTAGGTAAAAAGCTCTCCAGCATATCAGTACATGGGTTGAATAATTCAGTGGATATCAGGTAAGAGAAAAAGATAAAAGTTGTACAGATCTAACCTTCCGTGCTCTCCAGGTCGGATGCAGAGCATAACATCTTTGTCAGCAAGCACAGCACTAACAGGTATAACACCACCACCCAAAGCCTTTCCGAGCACCTGCAACGATGGGTTATTCAAATGAGTCAAGAACAATGCAGACTTGGGTTGAACTGATTTGATTTATTTCTTATCAAGTATAATTAATTTCCTGGACCTAGCTCCAAAAAACAGGGTAGCATGTTTGAAACAGCTAACGGACAGAAAGATAACTTATATAGTCCACGGCCAGTGTTGTAGCTATAGCTCAGGTGCAATCAAGATATGTTATCTTAGGCTTCTTATCCATTGTAGTCAATGTAAGGGATGTCCTTACGAGTTATATAACACTGTTAATTCTTAATCTTCAGGAAGACAAAAGTGTAAGAGCGAGGACCATGTGTTTGTGATGCAGCTATATATTTAAAGTTTGAGGCATTTACATTGAAGTATTTATCAGCCAACAATATCGAATTCAAAAGCCAAACAAACTCAGAAAAGGAGCATAAAGGGCATATCTTACAACAACATCTGGGCGTACCCCTCCCCAATCACAAGCTAGCATCTTACCAGACCTTCCAAGGCCAGACTGTACTTCATCAGCAATCATCAGAACATTGTATTTTGAACAAAGATCTCGAACTGCTTTTAAGTAACCCTCATGAGGAATTATAACCTGGTAAATAAAAAAAATTAACAAGATTAGCAAACAGTAGACCATGAACTATTCAGATGTCATACCGAGAACTTCAAAGAAATACACTATCGTGATCCACAGACTAAGAAAGCCAGAACAATTGCATTACTAGATCAGTAGAAAAGTTGGATTATGAAGTCCGTCATTAGCATCATAGCTTGAATGCTGCCTCGTAGAAAATTGAGTGTTATGAATAGATTAGTACTATTCGACAGTTTTAACAGAGATACTACAATTTAAAAGCCAATTTTATATTCACCTCAATTAGATTGTCAACACCCTTTATGGTTCTCATCATTTCTAAGTCAGGCTTTGGTTTACAGTAGTTGGAACCAATATTCTAATAGAAAAACAACAACGTAAGGAAGTCACAATCTTTCCCAAAGTTTATCACCTTTGATTTTCTTATATCATTGGCACATCACATTTTTTGTCATTGTCAAATGAAAATGTTGGCATCAACAGTTTGTACTCACATTGACACAAAAAAGATTTAGCATGTCTGGATCCTGTTTGGGGAAGTTCTAAGCAACTATCCACTAGCTTCAACCTCAGACAACCATAAGCAGCTACCCACTACGTGAACATCATTTCCTCTCATAACCACAAACAACTACCAGCTAGCAGAGCAACTAGCTCGCAAACAGGCAGTTAGTAAGATAAATTGCAGTTTCAATGTCACTGTATAGAAGGCATAGAATAATCTTTATTTTGTTCATTCTTGTACATAATAAGTTAGAGAGAACAGAACATCAAAAGAAAAATATTTTCATCATTTCAGCCAGAGCAACTGTATTGTTGTCTGGTCTGGAATTTTAAGGTACGAAAAAATTATGAGGGACTGGAAAAGTATGACTTAAGTGTTATATCATTATGAACAAATGAAAGGAATCAGAACTATAGTAACAAAAAGCGAGCTTACCCCTGCCTCTCCCTGGATAGGCTCAAATAAGAAACCAGCTATCTTGTCTCCTTTCTCTGATATGTGGAAGTAAATAGATGTCAGATGGCATAAGACAATTTTGCAAAATAACTTTCAAGAGCCTTCAATGATCTATTGACCCAGTTTTTCATGCCATGAGCTGTTCACATTCAAGCTGTCGTTTTTGTCTTCTGTTTCACTGTTTCCATCTGTTCGTTTATGAATCTTGTCTCCGACAAACCAATGTATCTTTGACCATTGTATATATTGCAGTACCACATTGCGCACCAAAGAAACGAATTGCTTATCATAAAAAAGATCAATTATCACTATTACTAACCTTTAAATATCTTCTCAAGGTGAGCTTCATTGCCAAAATCAACTTTAGCATGACCAGGCAATAAAGGTCCAAAACCACGTGTAGCCTCATTGTCACAACTCATCGAAATAACAGCCATAGTACGGCCATGAAAACAGCCACAGCAGGAAACGATGAGAGCCTGAATAACCTCAGTTGAATTAGATGATGGTGTTTTTAGCCATAAATAAAAATTACCTTACTAAGAAGAGCATTCAAAACACAATGGAATTTCTCCTATGAGTTGCAAATTCAGCCACTCAATAAGGATGAAACTTATGTTCCTATTTTTCCACGTGCAAGGGGTGACACCTCTTTGGATTTAGCCACAGACAAAATATTAGAAAATAAAATTTTTAGAAAAAAAAGAAAGAAAAGATGAAACGGAGAAAAAGATAGCAAAAAGGAAAAAATCAGATCAAATCAGCAATGCTAACAGTCAAATAAACTTACAGACAAAGAGTAGGCTACGATATGGAGCAGAAGTGGCATAAAGGTTAAAAAAGGGTAACAAGAGAGAAACATATTGTGTGGTATACAGATATGGAAAGCGAGGCAACAGTTTCCTAGTAGCAGGGCCAATGTTCTGTTTATTATAAAGTTATATTGGCAAGAAGTCCTCACCTAGGCCTATATAGGAGTAATAAAGGAAAAAATATCAAGAGAAGTTGTTCCATTACTAATGGCTTTGCGATGGGTAAGGGTACACAAGAATTCTATCACAGGGGGTTGGGTGTGTTCAATCATTAGTTCAGTTACTTTGCAAAGAAACAAATCTCTCTCTCTAAACCCATTACACAGTAATTTCCTCCTCACTGCTCCATCCAGTCACTAACTGCTCAAACAGAGGAATCACATTCTGGTGGTAGTAGGGAATAATCTTGGATAAGATAAATCACTATGTTGTTACTCTTAGCCCGGTCCGATAAATAGAAAAAGGGGTTTTTATTCCTATCCTAAAAAAAGGATTATAAAATGCTTTAAACTAAGGAGCGAACTGCACTGCATTTCTTCTTGTGAAGATCAATTCATTCAACCATCCACACATAGACAATCCTTTAATCACAATCCCTAGCAACCAACCATATTATTGCACAAAATCGACATCAGCAGTTCAGATTTACATAAGCCCCATTATCAGACATGCAATTCAACAAGAAGAAAAAAATAAGGAAGAAAGCATGGGGTTTAATACACCAAAATAGAGGTGATCAAAAATATTCGCATGATCACAAGCAAGGTCCTCCTCGGATAGAGTAGTTACCTCATCTCTCGAATGCCTTTCTTGTTCTCATATCCCCATTTCCTTGCCAACTTAAGGGCTGTTTCCACCCCTTCAGCACCAGTATTCATTGGAAGCACCATATCATATCCAAACATGCTGGTTAACCGCTCTGCAAATAATGGAAATCGGTCGTTATAGAATGCTCTTGAGCTGAGGGTGACTTTTTCCACCTGTTCGACTAATGCTTTCACGATTTTAGGATGGCAATGTCCCTGGTCAAGAATTTGAAAAGATAAAGTCTTCAAGTGAAACAACATCAATCAGCACACCATCCAAGTAGATGCTCATTAACTTCTCCTCTAGCAGGTATAAAAAGCAGGATTAAGCTTTTTATCTAAAAGGATATTTGATAGACCACATAAATCAGAAAATTGCTAGTGAAGAAATAAAAACAAGTGCACATAACCTAAAGCAGTTTGAGAAGTGCTCTACTGGAGTTGCATACAATCTAGTATCCCCACACATCTACAAAAAGGAAACGGAAAATTTTACCTGGTTAACAGCAGAGTAAGCAGATAGGAAGTCAATATATTTGTTCCCTTCTGGATCCCATACGCTTGAACCACTAGCTTGAGAAAATACCATAGGAACTGGATGGTAGCTTCAACAAATCAGAGATAAACAGTGTGGTTGTTATTTTTTGATGCATTTTTTCAGATGCATCAGCACATCATAGTACTGAAAACATTGCCTAGACATGCAACTTACTAGCTATTCCAGAAGGCCCAACTAACCACACGTGGAAATTCTTTGAAATAACCAAACGTTAGATGTGTGGACATACTAGGAAAGACCATATGAGGAATGAGACATTTGGACAAAAGGTGGGAGTAATACAATTGAAGAGAAGATGCACGAATCTCGATTGTGGTGATTTAGACATATGAGTAGGAGACAGAGGGAGACGCCAATTAGACTGTGTTGAAATGTGGGAAGCAGAAGGAAGAAAAAAAGGAAGAGGAAGACCCAGAAAGACATGGGCTAGGGTGATCAAGAAGGACATGTGGCTACTCGGGATAAATAAGATAATGTCTTTAGAGATGGCAGAATGAACTATAAGTATTTGAGCGATTGAATGCATGTGATATTGTACTAATTTTTTTCTCCCTTCGAGACTTTCAAGATCTTATTTATCTGCTAGCATTATCTTAGTTTTGGCTACTTAACTTTAAAGTACCTTTTCACTGCCGGTTTTGATAATCTTGTTTCCTCGTTTACTTCCTCTACCACCTCGCCACATTCCAATTTTCTACTCCTTTGTGTTTTTTCCCCTTATGTCGATGGCTGTACTCAGTCTCATATATCCATTCATGTTAGTGGACCCAATTGTTTTGGGACTAAGACTTTGATGTTATTTTTGTAGAAAGCACTGATCAGCCTGATATTTTCCACATACACGAGGTCGATAAACTAAGTCAAAGAATTATTTTTATTTTATTTTTCTGAGGAAAAAAGAATTTAATGGTAGAGTAACTAGATATAAGTTTCAAGCTTTGAGGAGATGATTCGACTCTTCCTTCACTTAATTTCTACCAAGTAATAGAAACCTCGGTCATCCTTCAATATTCACAAGCTGAATGCATCTGAAAGGCATAAACAAACATGGCTACCTAAAACTCGTTCAATTCGATGATTATACCGGGGTTCAGGATTAAATTCTTCTCTGCGCTTCTTAAATTTATCCAGATACATCGACAACATCAAGGCATTCCGTTCGGCCATATTAACAAACATATGATCTATCAAAAAAGAAAATCCCATTCCAAAATGGCAAGGGATTCAATCGATGAGAGGACGGAAAACTGCATCCAAGTAGCCCGAGAATAAAATTTGCCTAGAGCAGTGAGACAGATAGAGGGAGAAGAGAAAGAGAGAGTACTTGTGAGCGCTGTACTGATACTCCAAGTCGATGAGTTGCTGAGAAGCAGAAGCCAATGGTTTACTGCTTCCCTCAGGTACAGCTCCATAGCTTCTTCTTCCTCCGCGTATTCTAGGCAGTGCCCTCAGTGCGATTTGCAGGGCCCTACGGCTCGCCATTAGAGAGCTCATCTTCTCGCCTATGCTCCGTAAATTAGCCTGATAAACTATTGATTAGTTTTCTATTCCGTAACGTAACTACCCAATCCCCACCATTTCTTGCCAACTCTGACACGCAGCCAGCAAATTGACAACCCTCGTGAATTTTGCAGAAAAAGAGAAAAATAATGTAAAGATAAGGATTATGATGAAAAGGTTGTGCCTACTTCCAAACTCCGTTGCCAATCCCAAGGCTACCTCCATGATGCAGTTCTTTTGGCAGGTTTCGACCACTGACAAGGACTAGGCATCCACAATAACAAGAGTGGATTCCACTCTCAAAATAATAATATTTTATTTTTCTTCTCACAATCTCTCTCTTTTTTTGTTAAGACACCCACTTTTTGAGTTCTTAGTTAAGAAACTTCACACAAATTCTCTCCTCCATATCATATTTTATCTTTTTATTTTATTAATTTAGAGTAGATTCCACACACCATTGTGGATGCCCTAACCGGACCTACCAATGTCAGCATCTCCCGGCCTTCTAATTGACTGGAGCTCTGTTTTTTTTTCAATAAAATTAACAGCAACCGGTAGCTATATTTGGTTACTGGTATAGTACCATTTATGTTTCTTTTGTCATTTTTTTAACATGAGTTGTATGTTCATCAACAATTTAAACTATTTATTTAAATTTTATTTTATATTGTTTTAAAATTTGTTCAAATTAAAATTGAGTCTAGTTGTTTATGGGTAATTATATAATAAAAGAATATTAGTACTAATTACAATTTAAAATTATATTACAGTGTTTAAAATTTCAAGATACATGATAAACTTTTAAGACACTTTGTTAAAAAACAAAGTTTTGTTTTTCCTTTTTTTTAAGTTACCGTTCATATTTAGAAAATATAAAATTAGTTGTTCAATCTTTTGAACCATATATTCAACTATTTTATAAACTGTTCAAAAATGTGATACTAGTTGTTCATCACAAATTTTATAATAAAACAGTATCAATATACTTATAAAATTTCTATTTTTTCATCATTTTTAAAAATCAGTTACATGTTCATATTAGCAATACACATTGTTCAACATTTTAAACCATTTGTTCAACATTTAAACCATTTGTTCAACATTTAAACCATTTGTTCAACATTTTTAAACCATTTGTTCAACATTTAAACCATTTGTTCAACATTTTAAACCATTTGTTCAACATTTTAAACCTTTTGTTCAACAGTTTAAACCATTGTTCAAAGTTTATCCTATGTTGTTTATAAAATTTGCCCGGGTTAAAATTCCAGACTAGTTTTTTATTTTATATTTTTTTTATCAAAAACGGGGGATGGCTAGCCCTCTTCTCTTATTAAAAATAGAGAGGATTTATCCTCAGCAAGTTGGTTATCAATACAACTAGGGGGATCAGGAAGCATATTACAACCAAAAGGCAAAGCTAGCCCAGACTTAGCAATACAGTCTGCAACTTTATTAAACATACGCGGGACATGAACAAAGCTAACACCTCTAACAAAACCTATATTAGCTGCGCATTCCACAAGTATAGGCTTCAAAACGTGCTGATCAGGGCAGTGCTTGAACAGCTCCACCGTTGAGCAGAATCCGACACAATCTTCACACCTTCCAGACCCGCTTCTTTCACGATCCTACTAGCATGGAGAAGAGCCACTGATTCTGAGTGCAGGGGATTTAGGAGACCAAACGTTGCTACAAAGCCACGTAACCAGTCACCATTTCTGTTCCTCAAGGATCCACCCGCAGCCGCTACACCTGAGGAAAAACAAGTGGCACCATCAATACTAAAAATAGAGGAGCAGGGGTCACCGGAGAGATTAAAAGGTTCCCTGGAAGCAGGATGACACTCCCTTGTCCAAACAGAAGACAAGCTCTGTGTATACAGCTGTGCCCGCTTATTTTGCTGGCATCTCAACAACACACTTCTAAATGGGAGAAAAATTATGTGTTCATCACCAAAGATTTTATCATTTCTCCATTTCCATAACATAAAACAGACAATGGGGAACACCATTTTCCAACTAGTATAATGAGTACGCCTGAAGTTTTTCTGAGGTTATTCTTTATCCATTCCTGCAAGTTCCAACCAAAGAAGTGAGTATAAAGACTAGCAGGAATAAGTTTACTCCAGATCCTCCTAGCCACTGAACAATCACGAAGAATATGCAGAATAGTCTCTTCAGAATCACAAAAATGACAGGACTTATCATCAGTCATTCCCAACCTAAATCTTCTAGAGTTTGTCATAAGCTTACAAAGTAGGACACGTCATATCAACAGTTTCACGCGCTCCTGGACCGGTAACTTCCAAATCAGAGAAAAGGCCTCAGCATTATCCAAATTGCTCTGGCTAGTATACTTAGTTAGGAGAGAATAGGCAGACTTGACACTATAATTCCCATCACCCTCGGGCCACCAGGAAGAAAATCAGGCCCAGAATCCAAATATTAGACAGCCAGACCCTTCCAAGGAGATTCAAAATGTTAGGAGGCAGCAGGTTTGAGAGGAGATCCCTTCTCCAGCCCTGATATCTATCCTAATAGTCCTCCACTCTTTTCTCAAGGTCTTGGCTAGGAATAGGATTAATAGTTTTAGATTCTAGAGAGAATCCTGCTATCTACTTATCCTTCCAAAATTTAATAGAATCACCATTATTGACTACCCACCGTGAACCATCAGAGATCAAAGGATTACACTTCTGCACACTTTTCCAGATAACAGACCCATGATTCAAGGTAGGGTTAGTGTACTTTTTCTCTGCAAAACTTTGTAACAAAAGTTATCAGATTTCCTAGCTACATTCCATGCTATCTTCCCAAAACAGGCTAGGTTCATAAGCCTAGATTGTCTAAGCCCTAATCCACCTTTGTTTTTAGGTTTACAGAAAGTGTCCCAACTAATATCATGCCATTTCTTTACATTAGGGTCATGACCCCAAATAAAATCCCTACTCAGTTTGTCTATTTTATCACAACCGTGACCGGAAGAAGCTGACACTGCATGGAATGGATGGGGATTGAAGAAACACAGCTTTTGACAAGGCAAATACGTCCAGCCATGGAAAGAGACTTAGCTTAGCCCACCCCAGCTTATCTCTGATTTTAGCAATAATTAAATTGTGGGTGTTGCCCCAGATCTACCTTGTTTAAGAATAACACCCAAGTATTTCCCAAAATTCCTAGTTATGGGCATGTTCGCCTCATGGCTAATGGCCTCAACCCTTTCAGAATTAATATTTTTAGAGATCAAGATAGAAGACTTATCAAGGCTAACACACTGCCCAGAAGCAGCACAAATTCCTCAAGACACTCAGACATAATTCGAACTTGCTGCAGAGAGGCCACAACACCAAAAAGGACAAGGTCATCTGCGAAAAAACAATGGGAAAGGGCAATTCCTCTTTTCCCACGGGAAATAGGCTTCCATTCTTTCCTAGACACACTAGCATTTATGAGATAAGCTAGCCTTTCCATGCACAAAACAAAAATGAAAGGTGACAGAGGGTCACCCTGCCTAATCCCCCTACCAGCAGAAAAGGGTTTAGAAATATTACCATTCCAGCAGATTTGAAAAGAAGTGGAAGTAATACAATCCATAATCACATTTCTTAAATTAACAGGGATGCCAAGGCAGTTTAGAGTATCCGCTATAAACTGCCAAGAGAGCCTATCATAGGCCTTAGCAAGATCAATTTTCATTGCATTACAACCCTCTCTGCTTTTCGTATTTTGCATATAATGAATAACCTCCTGAACTAGGATTATATTCTCAAAGATACTGCGGCTAGGAACGAAGCTTGCCTGGCAATCAGAGATCCACATACTCATAAAAGGCTTAAGCCTATTAGTCAGAACTTTGGAGAAGATTTTATATTGGGTTTGACAGAGGGAATTGGGCGGTATTGAGCAACAGAAGTTGGACAGTATACTTTGGGAATAAGGACAAGCATTGTCTCATTGAGTTTATGGTCAATTTTCTGATTATTAAAGGACTCTTGAGCAAATCTGAGAACAGATGGGCTTAAAAGATTCCAGAATTTCTGGAAAAAGGTCGCAGGAAACCATCCTTACCAGGCGCCTTAACGGTTTCATAGACTTTAGGGCTAAAGTAAGCTCAGCTAGGTCAATAGGCTTTGCCAAATTGGCCTTATCACTACTGCTAAGGATAGGAAAGTCATGCCCAATAGGGTTAAAACAAAGTCCGGGTCCGCAGTAAATAACTTTTCAAAGTGCTGAACCAAAACTTTCTCAATATCCTCAGATTCAGATACCCAACATCCATTACTGTCTAAGAGTTTATCAATTCTGTTCCGCTGCTTACGAAGCTTAGTTTTAAGATGGAAAAAGGAAGTGTTCTTACCCCCAAGACCCACCCATTGGTCCCTAGATCTCTGCTGCCACAAAGATTCTTCTCTAAGAAGCAATATCATATGCTCCTTGGTCAAGGAGGACTCTAACCCTACCAAGTGTCTACCTCTGCCATTGTCAATGGCTTTCTTGATTCCACGAAGTCTAGCCTCAATCCTACACTTGTTAAAAAATATGGCCAAACACCTTACGATTCCAATCCAACAAATGACCACGTAAAGAGCCTAAAGATTCAACAAGTGAATTATCCATATTCCAATTCTGACACACACAGTTTGACTAAAGTTAGGATGGGTGAACCAAGCAGCAAGCATCTTAAAAGAACTAGACCTAGGAGATCTGTTAAGAAAAGAGTTAAGGGAAAGCAGAAGTGGATATGGTCAGACGCAAACCTAGAGAGGACATCCACAGAGGCAAAGGAGAAATCATTAACCCAAACTGCCGAAGCCAACACCCTGTCAAGACAAGCTCTCTGACTACCATTAGACCACGTGAATTTATTGCCATTAGTTTTAACCAGGACCAGGCCTCTACTATTGAACCAGTTAGCAAAATTCCTATCAATCCCAAAGTTTCTAGACGAACAAGGACTTCTATCAGAGGCAAAGAGCGTGGCATTGAAGTCACCACCCAAAACCCACGGAATATTATCCAAAGGCTGAATACTATCTAGGCTACCCCAAAGAGAATTCCTAATAACAGGGGAGGGCCGCGCATAAATTGCAGTGAGGAGAAAGATTTTTTCCAGAAGTAACTTTGCAGTGAATAAACTATTGGTTACTGCCAACGACATCTAACAAAACCTTATTATTCCAAAACAACCAGATACCACCACTGAAGCCCTCAGCTTCAACACGAAAAGAATTTTCAAAACCTATCTTAGCACAGACAGCATCAGCAGTAGAGCCACTAATCCTAGGCTCAAGCAAAACCATAATATCAGGACAATTACCCCTAATAAGATTCTTAATCTCGTGATGAAAGCTGGGCTTGAGAGCCCCTCTTACGTTCCAAAACACAATTTTATTAGACATAATAATAAGGGTGATAAGTTATGTACCTCCTGCAGGTTGGAAAAAATTAACCAACTGAGTAACTTGATTAGCAGAACAGCTACCGGGATTTAGATCTGTGCCAATATGTTCTGGCAACTCAAAGTTTTTTCTTCTGTATACCGACTATCACTACCTCTTGGATTTTCTTCAGAAAGATCCGGTATGGGCTCACGACGCTCCGGACCCTTAGAAGCTTATCTGGTTGCATAACATTCTCTGCTTGAGTAGACTTGCCCTTAGCAGGGCCTTTAGTCTTCGAATTAGGGTTCCTACCGATCATCTGATTAATGCGAGGAAGGGTTCCGCTGTCGACTGTACTGGGAGAGTTTTCTTCCTTATCCAGAACAGCAAATCTAGACTCAGAGTTAACTTCTTTCGGTATCGATTGTTGCACTGGTTTCTTAGGAATCTGAGATTTCTTGAATGTATTCCTCCTTTTTGGAACCATCCAATCACCATATTCATCCACTATATGTGAAACGCTCTCTGATTGTTGCTCCTGAACAAGCTTGATTCCCTCATCTTGCTGAATATTTTCTGATTCAAGATTAAACGGGCACCCTGTATCTCTATGCCCGTAGCATCCACACTTGAAGCATACCAAATGCAATCCCTCATATTCGACTTTCATGATCCGACGCCGAAATTTATACTTGGCTAGCAAGGCTTTGTAAGATCAACCTCAACTGCAACCCGCGCAAGCCGAGATTTTCCAAAGGTCGCCGGGGACAAGTCCACTCTTTTAAAACTCTCCCCACCTTTTGCACCGACAATGGACAAAAATGCTGGGTTGTAGTACTCGCTAAGCAAATCCGGGAATCGGACTAAACCGAACCTCAAGAGAGGACAACGCCTCGGAGTTAGGATTAAAATTAGGGCACCACCGTCTGATTGTGAGATAGTGGTCCTGGATTGGCCACGGACCCTCCGAGAGGACAAAGACCATATCATCCTGATTCGAGAAGGAGATCTTAAAGAAGCCATTAGTTAAGTCGTCCATGTGAAAATCGCCGTGTAAATTCCATCTCCGTTTCAGAATCTCATACAAAACCTTCATCGGGAGGGTTTTCCCAAGTAGCTTGACAATTATTGCCTGTTTCCATGGCTGTCGAAACCTCATTTTCTGCTCTTTAGTGATTGAGATAGTCGGACATCTTACATCCTCCTCTTCCATCGGATCTTCTTCCTCATCCGATACTTCATCGAAATCCTCAAAGGCGTCAAACACCCCCCCCTCCTTCAAGATACCCCTAGCGACGACACTAAAAGAATTTGGTTGGGGATTTTAAACTTCCAGATTTTTAGAATTATTTGTTTTAAACTTCGGGATTTTAAACTTCCAGATTTTCCTCTAAAACTGAGATTCTTTTACTTAACGGTTACTAAATTTTTTAGAATTATTTGTTTGGAATTTTTTTAGAATTTTTTTTGAAGATTAATTTTTTTAGAATTATTTGTTTTAAACTTCAAGATTTTCCTCTAGAATTGTGATTCTTTTACTTAACAATTACTAAAATTTTTAGAATTAGTTGTTTTAAACTTCTAGATTTTCCTCAAAACAAGATTCTTTTGCTGAACAGTTACTAGATTTAATTAATTAAAATTCAATTTAAGTTATAAAAACAAAAGAGAAATTTAACTATATCAAATCCACATCACGCATCCACGTTACTTTTTTTCTATGTGTACACCGGAAGCACAGAGCATTGTGCTTCCGATTGTATGGTAGAATTTGCCTACAAAACTGTATATGTGGACATGCAAAACTGTACATTCAATGTACATTAAAAATGTACATGAAAAAAATTATATTTTCAGTAAATAATTCATTATACTGTTTTTCTTATGCAATGTACAAGTTTGCATTGTGGAGCGTACAGTAAATGTAGCTATCTCTAGCTACAAGTGGGAGTAGACAGTAATTTGCATAAATTAATTGAATTGCGATACGTAGCATTTTTTTAAAATTTCGAACAGAGAGCTTTATAATTGGAATTCATAAAAGAGAATCATCTTTTTTTAATAACTCTAATGCATTACATACTTTGTTAAAGAAGGAAACAAACTCTCTCCTCCTTAACATTGTGTTGTCCAACAACAATAGTCACATTACAACCTGAATAGCATAAGGTTTTGTCAATCGAATAACATCAGTACAATCACATTGATAAAAACATGAGATACACCAACTAAATCGAAATACAAACCAAACAGACCATCTGATGGAATTAAGAAAGACCAGTCCAGACAGATCACTGCTAACAAAAACTTAGAGTCTTCTTACTTCGTTTTGGAACATATGCAGAGGCTACCTGTTATACCTAAAATTTTGACCCTCGGGAAAGGGCTTAAGCGCACAAATGCAAGCACACGGGCAAAACGGTCAAAAAACACCAAGGCGGGATTTTCCAAGGACATTCTCGAAATTTTCTATTTTTCATATGACTTGTTCATTATCTTCAAACACTTCCAAATATCATAGTCATTATGAAAGGTATTTCATGATTTTCTGATAATATTTATTCTTGAAATTTAGCTTTTAATTCATATTATAAGCTAATTTCTTTAATAATTAACACATGAAGTAGCCTCAAAATAGAAATAAAAAAAGGTTTCCAAAAATTAAAATAAAATTGTCACATGGTTAGAATGACCACATACAGTTGTAAATCTGAAATTGTTTTGTTTGGAACCTTGGCCCGAAATTTAAAAGAGAAATTCAATCATTTTACAATATTCTCTCTCCTTTGGAAAATACCCAAATCAATTCCAAATGTCATGACATTTTAACATAAGATAGAGAATGATTTTAAAGACTAACACCATTGGAATTTTGTTATTTCGACTTTCCAATCGTAAGTTATGAATTTTGGGATATTTCAGATTGTAAGATTTTTATCTAATTGGTTATTTATCTAAATAATCTGATTCCAACTCTCAAAATTCTTAAAAATTCGTTTTTATCTTTGGTAACAATTTTAGAATTCTTATCGACCTGTAGCATGTTTTAAAAAATCAGATTCTCTTGGAGCACAAATCAGGATTTTAGATAAAAATTTTGTTCTATAAAATTGTTCTATCAAAATGGTCTTGCTCTTTCTATAAAAGGACCTTCCAAAAATGACCTAGGGAAGAGGAGAACACCCCAATAGTCAGAAAACACAGCCACCAACCTTCTCTCCACGCTTTTGCACTCCCGACCCTCAAATCTATACCGAAACACTGCAGAAATCACCCCGAAATCACTAAAAACTCATCCTTTCTTCTCCCATTGAACTTTCAAGCACCAAAAACACACAAAATCAGAAGAAACATGTCCTTAAAACATAAATAAGAAGGAGTCATAAGCTCAATTCGAAGTCAATCCAGAACCGGCATCAATGAAGCACCAAAAGATCCCCGATGTGAAGAGTCTCATTAAATCCAAAGGTAAAACAGGTTGAAATCATACTTTTCTGACTTTGTTCAACTTTAACTACTCTGTGTTAAAATTTGGAGTCGATTTGACTTTTTACCGCTTCTGAATTAACATTTGTTTTCGCTTCTGCCCAATAACTTGTTTGCTAAGTTTTGTGTTTAATTCGACTTCAAATTGAAAACTTTCAATCACTAACGTGTTTAGAATCTTTCAGGCTATCTACCCATAAATTTTGAGCCAAAAACACCACCGGGAACCGCCCAAACGCCGCCGTCCGAGGGCGGTCCGCACCCACGGACACTACGTCCGGGGTCCCGGACGCCCTGTCCGTAAGCCCGGACGCCCCCGGACGGTGGCGGAATAGTTTTATTTTCAAAATTTAGGTTTTAACGGTACATGTCCGGGCCCATGGACGTCCTGTCCGTGGCCCCGGACTTTTCAAAATTCTATTTTCGTTTTTATTCAACTTTTCTGTACAAGTAGGTTAACTAGGGTCCGAGGGCTCGGACATTAGGTCCATGGCCACGGACGGAAACAAAATTTGACCAATTCTGCCTCCAAAACCCTAGTTTAGGTAATTTCAATTTCACTTTAATTTTCTGTCAAAAAATGTTAAAATCTAAAAAATATCAGAAGTGCACACTTAGGTTAAAATGACTCATAATAAGCCATAATTAAACTAAGTAGAGGAAAAATGACTTCTAAGGGTAATGAAAGTAATTGAACCCTAATTAAGTTGAGTATCAAGCCCCCGAACCCGAACTCTCCTTTCCTAATTTGATCTAGGTTAAAATTAGGTGGCGACTCATAATAGGTTCCAGTGAGCTAGCTTAGGTTTTAATAATTATGGTTATATGACTTACTTATTAAGCTTAGGTTATAAGTGGACCTAAAACCCGATCAGATCCTAATCAACCCGAATCAACCTAAGATAGGGTTTAAAAATCTAGGCTCACAGACTGGCAACTCTGCTGGGGACAACTTCTTAATTTTAACTTGTTTAATTTTAAGAAAGAGGGCTTCACTCGAAAATTGTTTATTTATTATGCTTTTATTACATTGCTTGTTTACCTTCGTGCGCACTTTAATTTCTGCATCTTTACATCATATGAGAGCGAGGGTCCACGCAACTCGATTTCACCCTGGGACCCGTTTGAGGGTCTGATAAGCCGCAGACTTATCATATTTTATGTACTAGATTTAGGATTATATTTATCTAAATAAGGTTAAGTAGTTAATATTTATGTTATATTATGTATTAAAGTGTATTATTTGTTCAGTCTTATGTTTTTATATGTTTTCATGCAAGGAAACACTTTTGACCAAAATGCCGGACATAAGGCCGGTTAACTCCTGACGACACAAGCGTGGCGCCGTTGCCGGGGACTTGGAATTAGTCCAAGTCCTAAATTCGGTAAGACGCCCTATTCTTATTCTTTATTATTTATTCTTCATTCTTTGTTTCTTTTGATTAGATTCGTTTTTTTTATTTTGAATATGCCGTGTGCACGGCCGGATAAGTCATACCCGGCACATTCAACATTTCTTGTTTTCTAACTTTTTTATTCATTGTTGGTTTTATAGATTGATCATGCCGTGCATAATGCCGGGTCTCCTATATCCGGCATCTTGGAGGAAGTCCTACGCCGGATAGGATTTACCCGGCGCACAACCCGGCACATTCAACCTTAAACTGTTATTTTGTATTCTCTCTTCAAATTTAGAGTTGTTTGTAAATATTCCTTCCTATTTTCACTCTTCTCTTATTTTTACCTTCTCTTTCCCGTTTAATTTATTTCTCTTTTTTTTCGAGTTTGAAATCGCCGGGCGTAATGCCGGGTAAAATCAACCCGGCAATCTTGGAGGAAGTCCAATGTCGGGCTCTGCACACCTGGCACCACGTCCGGCATACCGCAATTTTGTTTCTTCTTTTATTTTTGCAAAGTTAATTATGTAGATATCTTTTTATTTGTTATTACAAACATATCGTTCTATCCATCTCTTCTCTCTTTTTGATTTATTTTATTTTCTTTTCAAGTTTAAACAAGCCGGGCAGGAAGCCGGGTAAAACCAATCCGGCATTAAAGGAAGAAGTCCATTGCCGGATACGAGGCGCCCGACATTATGTCCGACATATTAAAAAAAATCATTTATTTTATTTTTTTATTTTTCTCTCTTGAATTGGTAACATTCGTGTCTTATTATTATTTTTCGTACTATAATTTGTTTAATTTAAAATTTTGTATACTCCTACAAAGTAAATTAGATGAATGCACTTCAAGCACACTCCCTACACAAATACTCAAATACAGCAGGCGATTGGCAAGAGCTCTCTTCCTCAGCAGGTGAATGTGGTTAGTGCACGACCACACACACTAGTTCACCGAATTCCAAGATTTTTCAACACCTGAGGAAATGGAAATTGCAAGAGATCTGACCGTTCGCATGGAGCATAAGTCGCTGCAGCAACTTTTTGCTCAACTATGACCGCCTGGTCAACTCCAGTCTCCAACGCCAACATGATCAACGAGAGTATGCGAGATCGGTCATAATCTCTTCCCAAATCTTTGATCATTCGCCAAGTAGCCAAAAGGCTAAGTGTAGGGCAGCCCCCACGCGTCTGGTCTTCTTTCACCATAGGGGAGTCATTTTCTTCTTAATTCCTTTTAATTTTCTTTATTAAAGTCTTTCTTTATTTATTTTCTTTTTCTTTCGAACACCGGGACAGTGTTCCTGCCAAGTGTAGGGCAGGGACCCCCCTTAAAAAAAATAAAAATAAGTTTTTATTTATAATAATATGCTTAAGTTTTGCGTTTAATCAATGTTTTACAAAACTTTTTGCATGTTCTTGATTAAGAATGAGATTATGAATGAATAAATGCTTGTTCTCTCAAGAGGTAAGCTTTCTAATGACTTGTAGATTCCTGTTTTTAACTTTTTGATTCTTTTTATTTAAACATGAGTATATGATCTTTCTCCTACTTCTTTTCTTTATGTACTTTTGGGTACTATTTCTTCTCTCTTTTCAAATTGTGAAAAATCTTTTGGGTGAAAAATCTTAAATAAGGATTTTTTGAAAAAAAAGAAGAAGAGAAGAAGAAAAAGAAAACAAAAAGAAAGAAAAAATCTTCTTCCAAAGGAAAAGCATCATATTCCTTGAGGTTGCAATGAACTACCTTAGAATAAAGCAAGAAACGAGAGTTTTTTCTTTTGTTTTTCTCCTAAATTCCCCGTTCTTCAATGCAAAAAAAATCATGGTTGATTAAGAAACCTTGCAAAATAGGGTGAATATAAAAAAGACCATCGATGAGTGTCTTGGCCACATTCAGAAACTCTTGAAAAATAGAGCTGAATGATGGAAACCGGAAAAAGGAGAGATTACAAAAATCCCTTATGCAAAATAGCTCAAAAGTTTTTGATCGGTTTTGAAAAGTCTTTGCTTTTATACCCATTCGTATGTTTCTGATGGAATAAGGAGGTTTAAGTGATACTTGTGAATTAGAGTCAAATAGTTGAGAATATTTATCTAATTGTCATCCTAGAGTTTATCTGTTTTGTGCATAAGTATTTACTCCTTCCTAATCTAATTTTGCTCGAGGACTAGCAAAAGGTAAGTGTAGGGCCTTGATAAGCCGCAGACTTATCATATTTTATGTACTAGATTTAGGATTATATTTATCTAAATAAGGTTAAGTAGTTATATTTATGTTATTTATGTATTAAAGTGTATATTTGTTCAGTCTTATGTTTTTATATGTTTTTCATGCAAGGAAACACTTTTGACCAAAATGCCGGACATAAGGCCGGTTAACTCCTGCACGGCAGGGTCCCCTGTCAGGGACTCACATCTTTTAGGTGATGTGGATAAGTGGGGGAAAAGAGGAGGGTGTCGTCTAACCACACCCCCTTAATACCTAGGCTTTAGCCCAAGTATTTTCATGGCAGTGTCCTTACCTAGCCTCGTTTGGTCATTCAAAGACCCGACCGTAGACGCACACCTTTAGGTGATGTGAAAAAAGTGGGGAAGCCGAAAGAGAATAGTGTGCAAGCCCTATTCCTTTGTGGTGACCTGGGCCCATGCCCCAAGCACCTCTCCGGATCGATCCATACCCGGTTTGATTTAAGCGTCTAGTGAGGACATGTTGAATTTGTGTGGGCCTTGTTTGCTTGTGTGATCGGCCCACTACCCAGCCTAGAAACTGATAGGAATTTCTCCTACATCAACCTAGCCCAACCCGAATTGGTAGCTCTATTTGTTTGCGGCCTAGAGGCCCTGTTTGGTTTAATATGTGAGTCGTTCGGGCTTCGGCCCAAAAGCCTAGACTTAGGTGATTTCTCTTCCGGCCCAATTTGAATTATCCAATTAGCTTTAGGCCCATAAAAAGAAATCCACCTGAACTTGAAATAACTCGCAAATCCTGAAAATAAAATATTTTTGTGGCTTAGTAACCATCTTCTCTTACCCAAAGAAAGTTAGACCCATTTGTGATTTAGGGACTATTCCAGCCCATGTGCTTTACTTCAGGCCCAAACACATTCTAGCCCAAGGGCTCATTCTAGTATAGGTAGACTTCTTATCCGGGCCTTAGCCCATAACCCTAGATCTAGGTGTCATATCTTTTAGGCCCACTCAAAACTGTTTGTTTAGGTTTCAACCCATTCGAATTCAAGATAGTTTGCGTAACTCATTCATTCTAGTTTCTGGCCTCAAGCCCAACAGGAACATCAAACAAATCTTAGAGTTCAAAGTTTCTCTTTTGGCCCAGTGGCCCATTCACAGTCCATGTGGCTTCCTTCAGCCTGTATGCATCACTTCCAGATTAAGGACATTCAAGCCCACACATCCATTCTAGTCTAGAAGTCCCTCTGGCCCATATGTCTTACTTCTAGCCCAAACACTTTCTAGCCCAAGCGCTACAATCTCTCCGGCCCAAGTGCCACATTCCCAAACACATTTTGGCCCAAGCGCCAACACATTCAAACACATTCAGGCCCAAGTGATACATCCTCAAACACTTTTTGGCCCAAGCGTCACATTTTCAAATAATTTTGGCCCAAGTACCACACTCTCTAAACATTCCGGCCCAAGTGCCACAATCTCACAACATATTCCGGCCCTAGTGCCGCATTCTCATAACATTCTGGCCCAAGTGCCAACCCACTTATAAATCATTCTGCCCCGTGTGCCTCACTTTTAATTCATCCAGGCCCGAGTGCCCATCCACAACCATGAAATCATCTAGGCCCGAGTGCCAATCCACATTCATGAAATTGTTTCAATCCATGCACCTCACATTCAGCTTGAAAAAGGTCTAGGCCCGAATAGGCATTCCTAGTTCGGGTACTTAGTAGAGACATATAAGAGTCCAAGAAGAAGGCGACCACGGTCATCTCAAGGGCGTCCTGACGATCGAGAACTCGAGTCTTCAGTACGTTGGCATCAGACAATTCAACATCACTATTTTAGAATTTTTTTCTCAATTTAAGTAGTTTTCTTTTCTCAATCGTTCTTCCAACTTTTATGGTAGCTAGCTTCCTTTATCATTTTAGGTAGTTTTCCTAAGATTACAATTTTTGATGTTATCTTTCCATTTGTGAATTAAAGCATAGTTCCATTTTATAATTTTTTGTGCATTCATTTAACAAAACAAAAAATCGTTTTTCAAGAAAAAGGATCATGATACAATTATTTTCTGACAATAGAATAGAACGACTTGTCTTTTGTTTCTAAAAAGGGTGAACATGTCCATCCACACACCACAATCTATCCTAAAACATCCACAAAGCATTCCAAAATTCACATCTGTTTAAGTGTATTCATAAACCCCAAATCAATACTGGGGGCAATCTGAGCTCAGGATCATCGTCTTTAATCTTTCGTTTAAGCGTTTGAACTAGTCTCTGAGTGAAATTCACGAGAGTGTCTTGAGCGGAAAAACCATGAGTGAATGAGCATGTCATTTTACATGACTCCAGTGAGACCACATTCAAAGGTGAGGTAAATGGCATAATTCCGACCGAAGGAGATACTTTGTAAATTTACGCTTAGACCTGTGAAAAGTAACAAAGAACGAATACACAACTATTAAGAATGACGAAGCACCTAGGTACAACACCACATAGCCAAAAGCTTGTAAACCCTGTCATTAAACCCTAGGCACCCCCACTGAGCCTTTTATATATCCTTTTTGATATTATGAACTCCACAAAATAACCCAACCAATAATGAATGTCCGACCCGGTGACCAAAGGAAGCGAGGAGTCCGACTCTCAAATAACATTCTCATCAGTCCAAAGAAGCAATCCGTAAATGGTCCCAGAGTGACACAGGATCCAAGAGCTCACATCAAAACATCTCTCAAAACTGAAACCGGGAGACACAAAACCCCGAATGGTGAAGTCAAGAAAGATAGACAAAAAGGCAAAGAACCCGAAGTGCCTCGAAGAAATCCAAATGACAAAGAGAAAAGAAATGGTGTAAAGGACAACTTCAAAAGTCCAAGTCCAGAAGCTCGAAAACAACATCAACACAAAGCAGCTAGACGACTTCAAGACAAGGAAGATGAATCCGAGAGAAGACGCAAGGTGCAGCTTTGGTCACCTCTTTAAGCTTCACATACCTCAAACATCCCTCCATGGTTCCGTTGTCTTTCATCACACCCCATGGCCACGTTATAAGCCTCAAAGACTTCCGACTTGGTAGTTGTGTATCCAATCACATGAAAGTAACAGATCGAATGCGTAAATTCATCAAATATCAAATTCAATGGTCTAGAAGTTGTGACCGTAAGTGAGAAACAAGTGTAAACACCAAACACGTCGAGTGTAGGTTAGGAAGCACCAAATCAAAACATAAGCCTTGACCCTGTGAGGACTAGACTCGTTCGCACGTTTAATCAAAGAAAATACTGGGGGCAATCGATCGTTCCGATCGATTGCCATGAACTCTAGCTCAGATTGTTCTAAGGAAAAATACTGGGGGCAATTGTTGGTTCCAACAATTGCCATAACAACACCAATTGAAACCCAAAGCTTGAGCACCACCATCCCACACAGGCACACATAAGCCCTTACCTCCACATTAAACACCTCAGGCCCACTAAAGTCCTTACCTCTACACAAATGCCACTTCACCACACAGGCTCACATAAGCCCTTACCTCCACACCACCACTACACAGGCCCACATAAGCCCTTGCCTTCACATCTACACCACATATATGCCTTGGTCATCACTCATCAGATCTTCACATCAAACACCACACCCCACTGGTAGCATGTTCATCTCCTAGGAGATAAATTACAAGTCTAAAATCTTTAGTCAGGAAATGGTAATTTCACTTTCCTTTTCAGTAGACAGAATTTTCTTCAAACACTGCCACGTTTGGCACCTTCGTCAGCAATTTCTTGTCTTGAACAATTTTTCTTCAAACATCGCCATGTTTGGCATATTCCTAGCAATTTCTTGCTTCCAACAAATCTGCATCATCGTCATGTTTGGCATATTCCTAACAATTTCTTGCTTTGGACAAATCTGTATCATCGCCATGTTTGGCATATTCCTAGCAATTTCTTGCTTTTGACAAATCTGCATCATTGACATGTTTGGCATATTCCTAGCAATTTCTTGCTTTGGACAAATCTGCATCATCGCCATGTTTGGCATATTCCAAGCAATTCTTTGTTTTCGACAAATCTGCATCATCGCCATGTTTGGCATATTCCTAGCAATTTCTTGCTTTCGACAAATCTGCATCATCGCCATGTTTGGCATATTTCCAGCAATTTCTTACTTTGGACAATTTTCAGTCTTTACAAGCACTTCAATTTCATTTTGCAATACCCGCGTAAACCTCTTCATTTCCATGTTTGGAACTTCGACAATTTGCTTTTGTCACAATCATTTGCATAAAACATACTTCGCATCTTTGCATCATTAAACATACTACATTCCTCAATTAGTCTAGTCAAGAGTATAACGGATCTCGGTCTCCATAAACAACCGAGTAGAATGGATCTCGGTCTCCATAAACAACCGAGAAGAATGGATCTCAGTCTCTGTAAGAAACTGAGTTAGTCGGATCTCAGTCTCCATAAGCAACTGAGTTAGACGAATCTCAGTCTCCATAAGCAACTGAGTTAGATGAATCTCAGTCTCCCTAAGCAACTGAGTTAGATGGATCTTAGTCTCCATAAGCAACTGAGTTAGACGGATCTTAGTCTCCATAAGCAACTGAGTTAGATGGATCTTAGTCTCCATAAGCAACTGAGTTAGATGGATCTCAGTCTCCATAAGCAACTGAGTTAGTCGGATCTCAGTCTCCATAAACAACTGAGTTAGTCGGATCTCAGTCTCCATAAGCAACTGAGTTAGTCGGATCTCAGTCTCCATAAGCAACTGAGTTAGTCGGATCTTAGTCTCCATAAGCAACTGAGTTTGATGGGTCTCGGTCTCCATAAGCAACCAAGTTAGGATGAGTTTCATTCCCAAACCTTAGGCACACATAAGTCCTACCTTGCATTTCCTACCTCTCATAAAATCATCATCAGACACACATAAGTCCTACTCTGCATTTTCAACTGTAGAATCATCCTTAGGCACCCATAAGACCTACCTTACATTCAATCATTTCAGGCACCCATAAGACCTCCCTTACATTCAATCCTTTAGGCACACATAAGACCTACCTTACATTCAGTCATTCCAGGCACCCATAAAACCTCCCTTAAATTCAATCCTTTAGGCACGCATAAGCCCTACCACTCACATTATACTCATCAAACCCAGCGCATCAATCTCATTGCATACTGCACCTCTTTTCATTCGTCACTAGGACACCTCCATACTAAGCTTAGTTCATTCATTTCTAGGATCCCGACACCTCAGATGCTTGGTTTTGTTTATTTCATTGTTAGTTCAACTCATTCTCCACGTTCTTAGGTAGTTGGCGCCTCATAATAGCCCAATAATTTCAAGCTTCTCTCATAGGTAGTCAACGCCATAGAATAGCTTGACATCATTTCACTCATAAGTAGTCAACGCCTTAGAATAGCTTGACATCATTTCATTCATTATAGGCAGTCAATGCCTTAGAATAGCTTGACATCATTCCATTCATTATAGGTAGTCAACGCCTTAGAATAGCTTGACATCATTTCATTTATTATAGGTAGTCAACGTCTTAGAATAGCTTGACATCATTTCATTCATTATAGGCAGTCAACACCTTAGAATAGCTTGACATCATTATAGGTAGTCAACGCCTTAGAATAGCTTGACATCATTTCATTCATTATAGGTAGTCAACACCTTAGAACAGCTTGACATCTTCTCATTCATTATAGGTAGTTGACACCTTAGAATAGTCTGACATTACTTCATTTTTACCTTTAGGTGGTCGACGCCTTAGAATCACTCGACATCCTTTCACTTTACTCATGGGAAGTCAGCGCCTTAGAACAACACGACAGAATTTGCTGGATTTCATACGGCATACGAGGTCTTTTAGGATCTAAAATTTTAGGGTATCAATCAAGCATCAACTAGCCTTTTCACTTCCATTACAAAGCCTAGTTGACCGGGGGCAATCTGTTATACCCAAAATTTTGACCCTCGGGAAAGGGCTTAAGCGCACAAATGCAAGGACACGGGCAAAACGGTCAAAAAAACACCAAGGCTGGATTTTTCAAGGACATTCTCGGGATTTTCTATTTCATATGACTTGTTCACTATCTCCAAACACTTCCAAATATCATAGTCATTATGAAAGGTATTTCATGATTTTCTGATAATATTTATTCTGAAAATTTAGCTGTTTTTATAAGCTAATTTCTTTAATTTACACATGAAGTAGCCTCAAAAAAGAAATAAAAAAAGGTTTCCAAAAATTAAAATAAAATTGTCACATGGTTAGCATGACCACATACAATTGTAAATCTGAAATTGTTTTGTTTGGAACCTGGCCCTTAAAAGAGTTCAAACATTTTTCAATTTTCTCTTCTCCTTTGGATTTACCCAATCTCCTCAATCCCATTAAGCATGATCAAACATAGGAATTAGAGATTTTTAAACTAGAACACGTTAATTTGGTTAGGGTATTTCTGTAAGTTTTGATTTTGGTATATTTCAGATTTTGATTATTGTTATTCATCGGTTTTTATCGTTATTTATCTGGTTCTTTCAACTTCAAAAAATTTAAAAATCGCTTTTATCTTTTTTAAACTTTCAGAATTTTTATCGACCTGTAGCATTTTTAAAAAAATTGATTTCAGCACAACACACGGATTTTAGAAAAAAAATTGTTCTATCTCAACATCAGGTCCTCTCTCTATAAAGACCTTCCAAAAACGACCCCCCAAAGGGACGGCCTAGGATAACAACCCAACCCCACCAAGTCAGCACGAAACCACCACCCACCACCTTTCTCCACCCTTTTGCTCCGACCCTCAAATAACCGAACCACTACAATCACCCCGAAATCACTAAAAACTCATCCTTCTTCTCCCATTGAACTTCCAAGCACCAAAAACACACAAAAAACCACAAAAACAGAAGAAACACGTCCTTAAAAACATAAAGAAGAGAGGAGTCAGAAGCTCAATTCGAAGTCAATCCATAATCGGCAACAACGAAGCACCAAAAGATCCCCAATGTGAAGAGTCTCATTAAATCTGAAGGTAAAACAGGTTTAAATCATACTTTTATGACTTTGTTCAACTTTAACTACTCTGTGTTAAAATTTGGAGTCGATTTGACTTTTTACCACTTTTGAATTAACATTTGTTTTCGCTTCTGCCCAATAACTTGTTTGCTAAGTTTCGTGTTTAATTCGACTTCAAATTGAAAACTTTCAATCACTAATGTGTGTTATGAATCTTTCAGACTATCTACCCATAAATTTTGAGCCAAAAACACCTCTAGGAACCGCCCCAAACGTCGTTGTTCGAGGGCGGTCCGCACCCACGGACGCTACGTCCGGGGTCCCGGACGCCTGTCTGTAAGCCCAGACGCCGCCGGACGGTGGCGGAATAGCTTTATTTTCAAAATTTAGGGTTTTAACGGTACATGTCTGGGCCCACGGACATCCTGTCCGTGGCCCCGGACTTTTCAAAATTTTGTTTTCTTTTTTATTCGACTTTTCTGTACAACTAGGTTAACTAGGGTCCGTGGGCTCGGACATTAGGTCGTGGCCATGGACGGAAACAAATTTGACATAATTCTGCCTCCAAAACCCTAGTTTAGGTAATTTCAATTTCACTTTATTTTCTGTCAAAAATTGTTAAAAAAATCAGAAGTGCACACTTAGGTTAAAACGACTCGTAATAAGCCGTAATTAAACTAAGTAGAGGAAAAATGACTTCTAGGGGTAATGAAAGTAACTGAACCCTAATTAAGTTGAATATCAAGCCCCCGAACCCGAACTCTCCTTCCTAATTTGATCTAGGCTAAAATTAGGTGGCGACTCATAATAGGTTCCAGTGAGCTAGCTTAGGTTTTAATAATTATGATTATATGACTTAGTTATTTAAACTTAGGTTATAAGTGGACCTAAAACCCGATCAGATCCTAATCAACTCGAATCAACCTAGGATAGGGTTTTAAAATCGAGGCTCACTCTACCCACTGGATCAGTAAGCTCTAATGCATGTAGATATATCCTAATAATGTTACAATCACCACAAGGGTGTTACTCATAATTTGTTGTACACATGAACTAAAGAGTCTTTCAAATCCTTTTTAAACCCAACTTCTATAGTGGTGTATTTTACCTTAGTAATAATCATTACAAACCTTCTAAAAAGATTAAACCATCTGTCCTGATAACCTTAAGGATAACTTCTTAGTTTCATGGTTTTCTGTAACACGATCACATTGATAATAGAATCACCATACTTCAACTTCCTAAAGGAAACTCTATTGGACAGAAGTATTAATCCACTATAGCATATACATCCAAAAGGAAACTATCAAAATAGGCCAATCGCCTCTGCCTACATACTTGATCCAAAGATCCAAACCAACAAAGATAGTTGTTGTTACTCCTAACTAACCTTCCAATGTAGCTTAGGAAGCTGTCAAAACCAGTACCTTAAACACCATGGCACTGGTGTCTCATTCACATATTCTGAAACCAATATAGACTTGAAAGGTAGATGATAGATCGGATTAAGTGCTTGGGAAGACCCTGACCTTAGCAATCAGTACCTTTTTTATTCATCCAGAATGGTAGCCTGATGAGTGCGGAATTTATCTATATTTCTATGTTTAATTTGATTCATATTTTATTGGTATATGTGATGAAATCCTTACTGATATGTTAATTTATGTTATATCCAAAAACTCCCCTTACTTGTGGTTTTATGCTAAAACAGGTTAAAAACACTAAAGAAAAGGTCTAGAAACACATGTCAAGAACTTAACGATCAAACCGGACCGAACGGAGGCAAAACACTCATTCTGATACATTTTAGAGTGTGTCCGGACATGAGTCCGAGCAAAACCTACTGCCTATTTTATGGAGTGGTCCAGGTTTACATTCTTTTTCAATCCCGAACCAGATTTCGACTCTCGCTCGCGGTCGCTACATTTAATCAGATTGGGCCGCTAACTTTGATGGATTTTACATGCATGGGCCATGCACGGGAGTTTCGCCTCTGACCTGATGGATTTGAGTTGTCTGACGTGAGGAGTCAACACACATTCACGTGGGCTGACGTACAAGAGTACATGATGCTCCTACATGCACTTTGGAATACATTCGGCTGTATAGGAATGACTACTAACATCAGCCCAAGCACATGGAGTTGATTTGTTTTTAACTTATCAATCTTTGAGCATGTAATGGGCCGACACTTTGATACATGGGAGGAGCATCCATGTTGGATAAAAGAAATACTCATTCCGTTAATTAATATCTGTCGTTTAGAGTGTGATTCTTGTTCAATATATATGTCATTCTAGCTTTTTGACATATATTTTTTTTTACTTTTAACCCTACTATTTAACACAAAAATAAGTATTATCTAGATAAAAAAGTAAAAAATAGGGGTACATGTGTCTTTTTTCTACTTTTCTTAATAAGTGTGCAAATTTTTAAAATGGCAGATATTATTGAACAGAGAGAGTACCGCTGAACAATCACATGCACACAAGGGACACGGACCGCATGGCTGCACGTGAAGACTTTGGCGTGGATGATTAACTTGTATGGGAAGAATTTCTAATTAAGGGGAACATCACGTGGGATGAATTTAGAGAAATCATCAACCGAATACAGATATATATTCTACGGACGGGATATATAGATAGTAGCAGCCGACGAGATACGAAGACATCCAGAAACAAGCCCTAGCCGCCGTTCAAGACAGAGGGAGACATCAGACAGGTTTGACATACTGAAACATAAGACAGATACTAGATTTGTCATCGTTTCACAATTAGATGATGTTTTCTAATCTCTTTATTATTGTTATGATATCTTTGTCTCCGATGTTGTGAGTAGTCGTTAGAATACTGGTGTGGAGGGTGATTTTTCGGTATGAGGGGGGTCTATCTAAATGGTCTGACTAAAAAATCAAGATCCTAGGAATATGCCATTCTGTGGAGGGTAAAAAACCGTTATTCTGGCATCCCTCAAAAACCTACTAAATCGTCCGTCTTTCCCAGATAGCATAACGGTGAGTGCAAGTGTGCACTAAACCCGCTCTCAATGGGCTCCACGCGGACTTATGCCCTAAAGGCGGAATTGACTAGAGTCGCCACCTAGTTTGACCTATGATAACTAGGAAGGAAGATCGGGTTCTAAGAACCGTTAATTGACTCTGAGATTATTGCTTGTGGATAGGACTTATCTGGTCATTTCAGAGATTCTATGTGGGTTCGCACTGGGTTATACCCCTTAGAAGTGGCAACGACGACGACTTCGGATTGGTGCCCGAGGAAACCTGGTCTCCAATTGTCGGGATTGCCTTCTTTCAAAACCTTGTTAGAGAGATTCATTTTAAAAGCCATAAGGATAGGATAGAAAGAGAGTGGAGTGTGGAAATTGATGAGGCGAGCTTTTCTGCCAAGCTAGCGCCAAGAAGAGGAATTAATGAATTCGAATGAGTATGAAAGAATAGAATTATTTTGAGAGTTTGAAGAAGTCGAGGGTTAATGGGAGTCAAAGGGGATTTGAATGTTTGACCGACATGAATATCACCCTAGAATTGGGAAAGGGGTTTCTTGGATTGGAATGGGGTCGCACCCTATGTGAAATACCCCAAACATTAATATGTTAGTTAATTACATAATTAATATATTTTAAGACTTAAGTAGTCATAAGAACATGTGGGAGAAATTCCCGAAAGAAACGAATCCATATAATGGATTATTAAATGCACAAACGAGACTTTAAACACGTTTTTCAAGAAAACTGAAAAACGTGACGTTAAACGCCTAAAGCGGACTTGTATAAATTATAGTTGATTTTATAACTATAATTATATACTAATTAAAGTCTAAGAATTTTTAGAATCAAAATATATATATTCCGGAAACCGGACCCGGACTGTCAAACCGACAGTTCGGGAATTAACGGGTTGTATCTGCTAATGACCAAGTTGCCACTCTCTCACATTGTAAAATAAATCAGATTTTTATTCCCCCTCTCTATTCTATTAATTCCACTTTACTCACAAAACTACAAAAATAATAAAACTCTCCTCTCACACACTATACCCTCTCTCACTCTCTCTCTTCCCCTCATTCTCTTCACTCACGTCCTTTTCCCCCTCACCAGCTCTCTCTTTCTCTGTTGCTTGCCAAACATGGCGATTTCACAAAGCCAAGGGAAACCCCAACTTCTCTCCCTTGTAACTCCTTCATCTAACTCCAAATCAAGAAATTCTTTCACCAAAATACTCCTCTCATCTTGGGATCATTTTGTACCTTTCGAAATCTCAAAACACCATACTTAATCTCCATGGGTGTACCCCATTTTGAAGAGAAAGCTTCACATTCTTGAAGCAAGGGTCTTCTTGTTGTTCTAAGGTAGATAGGAAATCAAAAACTCACTCATTCCTTCATTTCCTTCTTGAAATCGGTTTCTCTATTTTGAACACCATGCTTGTTCTCCTTGTTAGCTTGTTCAATCTCCTTGAGGAGTTGGAGCTAGCCCTAATTCATTACCAAGCATTTCATTTGAAATAAAAGGTAATTCCCTCTTTGTGTTCAAGCAATTTCTAAGTCTAGGGTTAAAGGAGTTATAAACCCTAAATACTCATTGTGTGCTATCTTGGCTTGGTCATTAGTGTAGCGGTAAATCCCGTTGATAACCGATTGTGGAACAAGGAGTAAAGAGAAGGGAAGGTTTGGGAAGGAAAACCAAAGTAATAAACTTACCCTAAACCAATGTGTGAGCTATGGAATGTGTTTTGTTTTGTTGTAAATAAATGTTCAGTGAATTGCAGGTGTTGCTAATAATATGAGGAAATCAGTGTTTAAATTGTTGTTGCTTAAGCCAAACTCTAAAGGTTATATACATTGTGGTGTTGTTTGTCGAATTGATGGATTTGTATACAAATTGGTGTTTTCTTTGTGAAATGAGTTGTGGTCAAAGTGTTTTTTGAGGGCTAGATGATGTGGGGAAACATGTAATAACTATGGGGAAGTCATGCCAAGAATTGTATTGAGTTTGGGTGAAATTCTGTGTTGAAAATGCCACTGAAAAATGCATTTCTGGGTCTGTCCGAACTTCCGTCCGGACTTGGAAGTTCGGACATGCCTCGTTAAGTTACAAGTTTTTGGAACTTTGGGTGATGTCCGAACTTCGGTCCGACCTTCGAAGTTCGGACACTCAAAATCTTTCACAAGTTTTAAGTCTCGACTTGTGTCCGAACTTCGATGTCCGGACACAAGTTCGGACGCCTCAAAATTTTTCCTCGGTTTAAGTCTCGACTTGTGTCCGAACTTTGATGTCCGGACACAAGTTCGGACACCCCAATTTTCACAAGTTTTAACCCTCGACTTGTGTCCGAACTTCGATGTCCGGACACAAGTTCGGACGCATCGTGTCCGAACATTGATGTCCGGACACAAGTTCGGACAAATGGCAGTTTTCAATTCCTGAGTCTCGGCTTGTGTCCGAACATTGATGTCCGACACAAGTTCGGACAAATGGCAGTTTTCAACTTATGAGTCTCGGCTTGTGTCCGAACATTGATGTTCGGACACAAGTTCGGACATGTCACTATTTTCAACATAAGCTGCTCGTTTGAGCCCCGTTTTGACTTCCGTTTGTGGGGGTTTGTCTAGAACATGTATGGGGACTATAATAACAACTAAAAGATGGGGAAAAAATCATAATAAAGTGTGAAAGAAGAATAAACAAGGAATGTGAAGTAACAAGTTTATCAAGGGTCTAGTATATTAATTAACCGACATTATCAATCGTGTTTAGGAACCACGTACGGTGGACCACTAGAGCGGCAAGGACCAAGGTATGGTTTTCTTGCAGTCCGTTGCCTACCGGTTTACACCGGCTTGTGTGCTACCTGTGTTTTTGCGTGTTTACAACCTTGTAAGATTAAATCATGAAACGAGTTTACAGTTTTATTATTAATGTGACGTGTACGTGCCGATACCGGTAACCTCGAATGCGTGCTAACCATCATTTAACCCAAGTCTAGAAACGTAAGAGAACGGTATCCGGTAACAACGTTCCCAACCTAAGGAACGTTCTAACCCGGCTATGTGTGTTTGGTTATGATGCGTGTTACTATATTATGCCTTGCTTCCCTTGTATGTTTAACTGGACTTAAACACTTACTTGTGTGAGCTTTTGTTAAGCTCCCATTGTGGGACTTCTAACGAGTGCTAACCGGGGAGTGAGGAATCCGGTCGTTCCGGTCACGCGTGTATGTATGGGTGTCGACATCTGCATCAGATTCGGCTCCCTCCTTATGTTAGGGTAGTCTTCCTTTTATGGGGAATTCGACCTCCCATAGCTTCGCCAAAGCTACCTACTTGACTTCCACTCGGGCTAGGGGGAAATTATGTGTTGATGTGTTCGGGTCACTACGCTCGTCTCATCTTTCAAGTTAAAGTTACTCACCCGACTAACTAAACAGTAATGTGTTATGTGTTAAGCTTAACATGAGGATGAAGACATCCTCTAGGCTTACAAGTTGACTAACCATGTTGGTTGTTATTTAAAGTGAACTGTTTTCACTATGTATGTGTTGTTATTGTTCTGCAATAGCTCCTGTTATATATATATGCATGTTGTATGATAAAATCAACGCCATGTAATAACGACAAATAGTTGCGTGTATCCCGGTAGTCAGCGGGCTGCACGTTAACCATGCCAGCAAAAGTTGCTGACCCCCTTGGGGCTATGTTTATTTGCAGGATGAGGATCGAGGAAGCAGATTGGCTTTAGATCCTAGGTTGTTGATATTTTGTTGTTTTTGGATGTTGACCCGAGTAGTGCTTGTACACTCGAGGTCGTTTACTTTGGAGGATGTAAAGTTGGTTAGTGATTTTTGAACAGTTACACTCGGTATATTGTAATTCTTTTTGGATGGTCATTTTTGGAAGGTTGTAAGTATGCTCGGGATTCGTGTGATCAGACCGATACATATTATGTAACAGCCTTGTTAGCCACGTGGGTGGCTAACGGCGTGTAACACCGCCCTTTTGGTATATGTTTAAGTAATGATTTCCGCTGCGATTATTGATTAAGTGTTAAGGTTTTGGAAGGGGTGTTACAAAAAAGTGGTATCAGAGCGAAGTATCGCTCTGATTACCGACAACCGAGCCTAGGAATATACCGAGTTAGGAATTTAAACATTGTCGTCCAAAGGACGTTATAAACATGTGGTTCGATAAGTTTGTAAGCACAATACTAATGTGCTCTCATGTATGTTCAGATGGCAGGGCGACCGCGAGGACGAGGCCGAGGAGGGCCTGGTCCAAGTGACCCGGGGGATAACCCCACTGCTCAAATGATGGCCGAAGCGGTAGCGGCCGCCCTGGCACAAGTTGTGCCTCATATAGTAGCTGCAGTGCAGCAAGGGCAGCAGACGCCCGTTGGTCAGGACCAGCCTGAACCACCACCACCACCTCAGCCACGCGAAACTAATTGGGTGAAAGCGTTGGCCGATTTGAGGCCCCCGTCTTTCAAAGGGAGACCGACCCTTCTAAGCTAGAGGCCTACATCTCGGAGCTCGAGACCGCCTATGAGACTTTGGCTGTTCCTGCTGATGCCAAGGTCCGACTTGCGGCGTTTTATTTGAAGGGTTCGGCTAGGAACTGGTGGAAGCTAGTGAGGGCTGAGAACTTGGCCGACCCGGATTTCGGTTGGGAGCAGTACACGGCATTGCTGAGGGCCAAGTACTATCCCGTGCATGTGCAAGAGGCGAAGCGTCTGGAGCTTGACAGTCTGAAACAAGGGGACAAAATGACGGTGGACGACTACTACAACCGCCTTCACCGACCTTGTGCACCTTCTACCCGACCTTGGTTACTCGAACCGGGTCTTAGTGAACCGATTCTACAGTGGGTTGAGCCACCGCCTACGCTATGGCATGGGGCCAGCCGAGAACAACACCTTGCAGGTAAATTTCCAATAATGTCTAAGCGTGAATAAGTAATGTTGTATGGAGTGTGTAAATGTGTTGCGGGGCATGACTAACACCTTGATACTCAGGAGTGCTATCATGCCGCTGCTAAGGTGGAGATCACCGTCCGTCTAAGGGACGAGGAGAATGCGCATAAGCGCAAGGTCTCGAGCGAGGGCCAAAGCTCGCAAGGGTACAAGGAGGGAAGAAGAGGAAACCTTACCCTCAGCCCCAGAAGGGCCAGCAGCAGCAAGAAGGCAAGGGCCAAGCCCAGCCCACTACCACGGAGGAGCCGCTGAAGCTCACTTATGCCTATGCGGCTAAGCCCTTACACTCACACCCGCCCAAGGGTAACTAATAAATTTCGAATATCGAATTCAAGTATGTATTGTTATGTGTGAAGTGTGTATTGATTGTGTGTTGCAATAGCAGCCAGTACGGGCTCTGCACCGGAGCGCCACTATTTCTGCAAGTGGTGCAAGGGTGACCATCCCGGTAAGGACTGCAAAGGGAACGATGTGCTGTGTCACTACTGCAAGAAGCTGGGGCACCGTGATTTTGAGTGCTACAGCAACCCCGATGGCAGAAACTATAGGCCTAGAGGGCAATGGAAGGGTAAGGCCACTGCTACCACTGAGGGCCCGAAATCTACCTATCAGCCATCCTCAGGGCAAGGGAATACTGATTCCCAGAAGGGAAGGGGCCAGGAGCAGGCAAGGCTGCCTTGAACGTGGTGGACCGGTCAGAGGCACCAGGATCGTCTTCTAGACCAGGTACCCCCTTAAACCGTTAGTAAGATAAGTGATTGCTTACCGCATTTCCATGCATGTGTGTTAGTGGGTCTAAATGAATAACCACATAAGTAATGAGTTGAAGTATAAAGTGAAACCACCTAAACTAGAGATTTATAAACCTTAGGGACCTTCAATATTTGCTATCCAATCCCACCCACACCGAACCCCGGAGATACCACCATCGACATCGCGCGACTATCCAGCGAACAGTGTCAAGTTATCCAGCCAGGTATGATCTTATTTAGGGATACTTGACACCCGAAGCACAAATCCACATCATCCGACGTTGCAACGAGCTTGGAGCAGCACCTGGAGTTTTCTACACACCCGAATACCCAAGTGGAGCGAGAATGAACTTAAAGATGATGTGCATGGGTAAGGATTGGAACCCTTACACCAAGTCATATCAGGACACAAGCCGAAGATGGAGCTGCCATACCGAGTATACCTGAGGAATTCCTTGCGGTCGTTGATCACACCGTGGAATTGCTCAGCAAGTTGAACCGGAACAAATCCCAAGTATCAAGGCAGATTTGTGTATTATCAATTTCTACCAGAAAGGCGGAAGGTTGGGTTTACACCAAGACAAGGACGAGTCACCCGAGTCTCTTAGTAAGGGAGTACCCGTGGTGTCTTGGTCCATCGGTGATACCGCAGTGTTTATGTATGGCGAGCAGAAGCGTGCGGACCTTGCAAGAAAGTTGTATTGGAGTCAGGAGATGTGTTAATTATGGTGGGCAGTCGAGGATGCTGTATCATGGTATCAAGAAGATCAAATTGAATACGGCGCCTCCGACAATAATCAATGCCACCCACATGAACCTGGAAGACTGAACTTAACCTTTAGACAGTTCTGAAGTTATGTGTAATCATGTAAAGTACGAAGCCAGTTGTATGTTAAGTATGTGATGCATTAAGTATGTTAAGTTATCGAGCGATGTAGCCAATGTAATACCATCATGGTGTAACGATGAGTTTTTGAATAAAGTAGTATTGATTTCTTGAGCATTCCACCCGTGTTGTTACCAATATACTTATCAAGTTTATGAAATAAATTAGGCGCTGCACTCGGGACGGAAGGTACACTGAGTGTATGTACAGAGGCAGAGGCCGGCAGAAGCGGCACTATCCTCACCGGTACCTTCCCAGTGAATGGCGTGGGTGCGTCGATCTTGTTCGACTCTGGAGCCTCACATACGTTGTGTCACTCTCATTTGCGAGGAGACTGGGGCTAGACGGGGAGGAGATCCCTGACTTTTTAGTCACTCTCCCGTCTAAGGAGCGGATCAGATGCACCCGTTATTACCGAGATGCCACCGTTCGAATTAAAATGAAGAGTTCCCGATCGACTTGATAGAGTTCGAGGGGCTCGGATTTGATGTGATTGTGGGGATGAACTGGTTGGAGCGGTACAAGGGCAGAATCCTATGTGCCGAGCACCGTCTGCTTCTTAGGAGTCCGGCTGGGGTTACCATTTCATACCGCCAGAGACCCAGGGAGCCTTCGACAGATCTCTCCGCCATGGCCATGTACCACACACGAAATCAGAAGGAAGAATGATTATACCTCTGCTATGTCCAGGACATAGAGAGAGACCCGGAGTTTAGCCCAGATGTACCGGTTGTGTCGGAGTTTCCTGATGTCTTTCCTAAGGAGCTCCCAGGCATGCCGCCTACACGGGCAGTTGAGTTTGAGATTGACTTGGTACCGGGCACCGGACCTATAGCGAAGGCGCCCTACCGTATGGCTCCAGCTGAGATGACTGAGCTCAAAGAACAGCTGCGAGACCTGCTAGACAAAGGGATTTATCCGCCCTAGCGTCTCACCATGGGGAGCACCAGTCCTTTTTGTGAAGAAAAAGGACGGGAGTCTCCGCCTCTGCATCGACTACAGGGAGCTGAATGCCGTGACGGTGAAGAACCGTTACCCATTGCCACGTATCGATGATTTGTTTGATCAGCTGAGAGGTGCATCTGTGTTCTCTAAGATCGATCTGCGATCGGGTTACCATCAGATTGCTATCAGAGACAGTGATATAGAGAAGACCGCTTTCCGTACCAGATAGGGCACTATGAATTCACGGTCATGCCGTTTGGGTTGTCTAATGCACCAGCAAAGTTTATGGATTTGATGAATCGTTTGTTTTCGAGATCAGTTGGATAGATCAGTAGTTGTCTTCATCGACGATATTCTCATTTATTCTAAGTCCAAGGTGGAGCATGAAGCTCACCTGAGGAGTGTGTTGCAAACATTGAGAGAGAACCAGCTTTATGCGAAGTTCTCAAAGTGTGAATTTTGGTTGGACCAAGTCTCTTCCTTGGTCATGTTATTTCTGAGGCCGGGATCGCTGTGGATCCGGCCAGATTGATGCTGTGCGCACCTGGCCTAGACCGAAGACGGTTGCCGACATCCGGAGCTTCCTCGGTCTGGCAGGTTACTATCGGAGGTTTGTGAGGAATTTCTCTAGTGTTTCGAAACCGATGACATCCTTGACAAAGAAGGATGCACCGTTTGATTGGACTGAGGACTGTGAAATCTCGTTTCAGAAGCTCAAGGATGCTTTGACTTCTGCACCGATTCTTACTATACCAGAGGGTACTGATGGTTTCGAGGTGTACTGCGATGCGTCAGGTAAAGGTATGGGCTGTGTGTTTGATGCAACACGGGAAGGTCGTGGCTTACGCCTCCCGACAGTTGAAGCGACACGAAGAAAATTATCCTACGCGTGATTTGGAGTGGGTGCCATTGTCTTCGCATTGAAGATATGGCGACACCATTTGTATGGAGTGAATGTGACGATTTATTCAGATCACAAGAGCTTGAAATACCTGTTCACTCAGAAGGAGTTGAACATGAGGCAAAGAAGATGGTTGAAGTCCCTTACTGACTATGATATTAACCTTCAGTACAAGGAAGGTAAAGCAAACATTGTAGCTGATGCATTGAGTCCCGAGCACACTCTCTCCATTCGCTTGATCTCTCACTCTAGCTTGGTTGAAGAGGTGCGGAGTGCTCAGATGTCAGATCAGTACATGCAAGAGATCAAACAGAAGCTTATCGATGGCACATTCGAAGGTCAGAAGTATGACTTCCGACTTCATGATGATGGTTTGATCAGGCTGAATGGCCGACTTTGTATTCCACGAAATAGCGCTGAGCTGAAGGAGCGCATATTGAGCGAATCACATTGTTCTTCTACTTCTATTCACCCCGGAGCTTCAAAGATGTACAAGGGTATGAAGAGATATTTCTGGTGGACCGTTATGAAGAAAGATGTGACAGATTATGTTGTTAGGTGTCTCACTTGCCAGAAGGTCAAGTTTGAGCACCGTCGTCCTGGTGGCATGGTACAGCCAATGCCCGTTCCTGAATGGAAGTTCCATGATATTTCCATGGACTTCGTTGTTGGGCTTCCGCCTACTCGGGGAGGCTTGAATATGATATGGGTCGTTGTTGACCGACTGACCAAGGTGGCCAGATTCATTCCGATGAAGGACACCTGGAAGGTGGCAAAGCTAGCAGAGCTCTTCGACCGTGAGATAGTACGGCACCATGGAGTACCGAAGACTATCGTGTCTGATAGGGATACCAGATTCCTCTCGAGGTACTGGAGAAGTACACGGAAGCACTTGGTACCGAACTGAAGTTGAGTACGGCGTTCACCCACAGACAGATGGTCAGAGTGAGCGCACCATACAGACGCTTGAGGATATGTTACGTGCATGTGCACTTGACTTTCAGACCAGCTGGATTGATAAGTTACATCTGATCGAGTTTAGCTACAACAACATTACCACGCTTCGATCAAGATGTCTCCCTTCCAGGCCTTGTACGGTAGACCATGCCGCACGCCATTATGCTGGGATGAGTCGAGTGAGACGGTCATTATAGGACCTGAATATTTGGAGCAAGTACAAGCAGAAGTACGTCAGATCCGAGCGAACATGAAGGCAGCTCAGGATAGACAGAAATCGTACGCCGATGTGCGCAGACGCGACCTGGAGTTCGCTGTGGGCGACCAGGTATTCCTTAGAGTATCCCCCATGAAGGGATATTCCGTTTTGGCCAGAAAGGCAAGTTGAGCCCGAAATATGTGGGCCTTATGTTGTGACGGAGCGGATAGGCCCGTTAGCTTACAGGCTTGAGTTACCTGCTGAGCTGGGCAAGGTACATGATGTATTTCATGTGTCCCAGTTGAAGAAATATATGTCCCATCCGTCTCATGTACTTCAGCCCGAGAGCTAACATTAGAGCCGACCATGCGATCAGTGGAGACCCCCGTACGGATCCTGGACACTAAGACTCGAGACACTCGCCATAAATCTGTGAGATTGGTGAAGGTTCTCTGGTCTAAACCAGGAAGTCGAGGAGGCCACTTGGGAGCTGGAGGAGAAGATGAAGGCGAAGTACCCGTCATTGTTTACTTCTTAGTTGTATGTATAGGGTACGGGGTGTACCCCTATTTAAGGGGGGTAGAGCCGTTTCGGTTATGTATATACGGCATGTATTGGAATACATGTCTATGTTGTTATGTTATAGACCTTTGAGTCTAAGTGATGTGGTGTTATCAGGACCTTGAGTCCGATGGAATGTAAAGACTGTTCGTGTGTTGTTATGGGAGCGTTGTTGCAGAAGTAATCCCCGTGTTCTAATATTAAGATACGTGGGAAATGTGAACTTTGGGGACAAAGTTCTTTAAGGGGGGTAGATTGAAATACCCCAAACCTTAATATGTTAGTTAATTACATAATAATATATTTTAAGACTTAAGTAGTCATTAAGAACATGTGGGAGAAATTCCCGAAAGAAATGAATCCATATAATGGATTAAATGCACAAACGAGACTTTAAACACGTTTTTCAAGAAAACTGAAAAACGTGACGTTAAACGCCTAAAGCGGACTTGTATAAATTATAGTTGATTTTATACTATAATTATATACTAATTAAAGTCTAAGATTTTTAGAATCAAAATATTATATATTCCGGAAACCGGACCCGGACTGTCAAACCGACAGTTCGGGAATTAACGGGTGTTATCTGCTAATGACCAAGTGCCACTCTCTCACATTGTAAAATAAATCAGATTTTATTCCCCTCTCTATTCTATTAATTCCACTTTACTCACAAAACTACAAAATAATAAAACTCTCCTCTCACACACTATACCCTCTCTCACACTCTCTCTCTTCCCTCATTCTCTTCACTCACGTCCTTTTCCTTTCCCACCAGCTCTCTCTTTCTCTGTTGCTTGCCAAACATGGCGATTTCACAAAGCCAAGGGAAACCCCAACTTCTCTCCCTTGTAACTCCTTCATCTTAACTCCAAATCAAGAAATTCTTTCACCAAAATACTCCTCTCATCTTGGGGATCATTTTGTACCTTTCGAAATCTCAAAACACCATACTTCATCTCCATGGGTGTACCCCATTTGAAGAGAAAGCTTCACATTCTTGAAGCCAAGGGTCTTCTTGTTGTTCTAAGGTAAGAAGGAAATCAAAAACTCACATCATTCCTTCATTTCCTTCTTGAAATCGGTTTCTCTATTTGAACACCATGCTTGTTCTCCTTGTTAGCTTGTTCAATCTCCTTGAGGAGTTGGAGCTAGCCCTAATTCCATTACCAAGCATTTCATTTTGAAATAAAGGTAATTCCCTCTTTTGTTCAAGCAATTTCTAAGTCTATGGTTAAAGGAGTATAAACCCTAATACTCATTGGGGCTATCTTGGCTTGGTCATTAGTGTAGCGGTAAAATCCCGTTGATAACCGATTGTGGAACAAGGAGTAAGAGAAGGGAAGGTTTGGGAAGGAAACCAAAGGTAATAAACTTACCCTAAACCATGTGTAAGCTATGAATTTATTTTGTTTTGGTGTAAATAAATGTTCAGTGAATTGCAAGGTTTTGCTAATAATATGAGGAAATTCAGTGTTTTAAATTGTGTTTCTTAAGTGCCAAACCTAAAGTTAATACATTTTTGTGGTTGTTGTTGTCAAATTGATGGATTTGTATACAAATTGGTGTTTTCTTTTGAAATGAGTTGTGGTCAAAGTGTTTTTGAGGGCTAGATAATGTGGGGAAACATGTAATAACTATGGGGAAGTCATGCCAAGAATTGTATTGAGTTTGGGTGAAATTCTGTGTTGAAAACGCCACTGAAAATGCATTCTGGGTCTGTCCGAACTTCCGTCCGGACTTGGAAGTTCGGACATGCCTCGTAAGTTACAATTTTCGGAACTTTGGGTGATGTCCGAACTTCGGTCCGACCTTCGAAGTTCGGACACTCAAAAATTTTCACAAGTTTTAGTCTCGACTTGTGTCCGAACTTCGATGTCCGGACACAAGTTCGGACGCCTCAAAAATTTTCCTCGGTTTAAGTCTCGACTTGTGTCCGAACTTTGATGTCCGGACACAAGTTCGGACACCCCAATTTTCACAAGTTTTAACCCTCGACTTGTGTCCGAACTTCGATGTCCGGACACAAGTTCGGACGCATCGTGTCCGAACATTGATGTCCGGACACAAGTTCGGACAAATGGCAGTTTTCAATTCCTGAGTCTCGGCTTGTGTCCGAACATTGATGTCCGGACACAAGTTCGGACAAATGGCAGTTTTCAACTTATGAGTCTCGGCTTGTGTCCGAACATTGATGTTCGGACACAAGTTCGGACATGTCACTGTTTTCAACATAAGCTGCTCGTTTGAGCCCCGTTTTGACTTCCGTTGTGGGGGTTTGTCTAGAACATGTATGGGGACTATAATAACAACTAAAAGATGGGGAAAAATCATAATAAAGTGTGAAAGAAGAATAAACAAGGAATGTGAAGTAACAAGTTTATCAAGGGTCTAGTATTAATTAACCGACATTATCAATCGTGTTTAGGAACCACGTACGGTGGACCACTAGAGCGGCAAGGACCAAGGTATGGTTTTCTTGCAGTCCGTTGCCTACCGGTTTACACCGGCTTGTGTGCTACCTGTGTTTTTGCGTGTTTACAACCTTGTAAGATTAAATCATGAAACGAGTTTACAGTTTTATATTAATGTGACGTGTACGTGCCGATACCGGTAACCTCGAATGCGTGCTAACCATCATTTAACCCAAGTCTAGAAACGTAAGAGAACGGTATCCGGTAACAACGTTCCCAACCTAAGGAACGTTCTAACCCGGCTATGTGTGTTTGGTTATGATGCGTGTTACTATATTATGCCTTGCTTCCCTTGTATGTTTAACTGGACTTAAACACTTACTTGTGTGAGATTTGTTAAGCTCCCATTGTGGGACTTCTAACGAGTGCTAACCGGGGAGTGAGGAATCCGGTCGTTCCGGTCACGCGTGTATGTATGGGTGTCGACATCTGCATCAGATTCGGCTCTCTCCTTATGTTAGGGTAGTCTTCCTTTTATGGGGAATTCGACCTCCCATAGCTTAGCCAAAGCTACCTACCTGACTTCCACTCGGGCTAGGGGGAAATTATGTGTTGATGTGTTCGGGTCACTACGCTCGTCTCATCTTTCAAGTTAAAGTTACTCACCCGACTAACTAAACAGTAATGTGTTATGTGTTAAGCTTAACATGAGGATGAAGACATCCTCTAGGCTTACAAGTTGACTAACCATGTTGGTTGTTATTTAAAGTGAACTGTTTTCACTATGTATGTGTTGTTATTGTTCTGCAATAGCTCCTGTTATATATATATGCATGTTGTATGATAAAATCAACGCCATGTAATAATGACAAATAGTTGCGTGTATCCCGGTAGTCAGCGGGCTGCACGTTAACCATGCCAGCAAAAGGTTGCTGACCCCCTTGGGGGCTATGTTTATTTGCAGGATGAGGATCGAGGAAGCAGATTGGCTTTAGATCCTAGGATGTTGATATTTGTTGTTTTTGGATGTGAACCCGAGTAGTGCTTGTACACTCGAGGTCGTTTACTTTGGAGGATGTAAAGTTGGTTAGTGATTTTTGAACAGTTACACTCGGTATATTGTAATTCTTTTTGGATGGTTTTTTGGAAGGTTGTAAGTATGCTCGGGATTCGTGTGATCAGACCGATACATATTATGTAACAGCCTTGTTAGCCACGTGGGTGGCTAACGGCGTGTAACACCGCCCTTTTGGTATATGTTAAGTAATGATTTCCGCTGCGATTATTGATTAAGTGTTAAGGTTTGGATGGGGTGTTACACTATGTGGCGCTGCCTTACTTATTCAACTTCCCTGTTGAGATCAGACCTTAAGTAGTCATGGTATTTTGGGGTTTCGAGATGTTTGAAGTTGGGTTTGAGAGGTTGTCTGTGTGAGACGCTAGGGTCTATGAGAATTGGTCTGTTCATGTAGTGGAGGTATGGGATATCCAGGTCTGTGAGATGCTTGGTTGTAGACATTGAATCTTTAAAATGGTGAATGAAGAGATCGAGTGTTCGAGTCTGTGGGGCGCTCGGGCCTTGAGAAATCAGAAGTTAGCAAGTCGGGATTAGGAATGTCTGAGTTTAAGGTGGTTGGAGTTTTTTGAATATGATTTGAGTGTGTGAGGCCCATTGAAGTTTGGGTAAAGATCCAAGGTTTTCGGATTTGGATTTGAAAGGTTAGGTTTTGGGATATTTCAATTTTAGAGTGAGATGATGATGGACTGAACTGTTTGGGGAATGGTTGTCAAAATCGTCTTTCTTAAAGTTTTTTTTTAAAACCAAAAAATCACTTTTTGTTATAAAAAGGGCGGATAATCCTGAGGGATTTACCCTATTACCCCCCCCCCCCCCGAAAACACCACACTTAATTAATGGTAAGTGTCGAGGCTCGAAAGATGGGGCAATGAATTTATGTTGAATGATAGGATTTAGAGAGAAACACCATGAATGAGATGTTCTCGGTCAAACCCTAATAACGTCTCTAACTCCCGGGTTGGAAAACGTTAAAAACTGAAAATACTGAAATCAAGTGGAAAGGAGTTAGACGATTCTAAAATCCCAGCTGCAGCTAGGAAGGTCGTTACTTCCCTAGCCCTTTCCTTGTAAAATCTAGGCTGCAATTAGGGGAGGTTGTCACCCTAATGCCCCACCTAAAGAGATCCAAACTGTGACAAGGGAGATTACGACCCCAGTGCCCCTCCTTGAATTAAAATTTTGGAAGGGAGACAAGTGACGTCTAACTGGGAAGAAAACATTTTGAAAGTGTTAGACATTTCATGTTCCCCGAAAACGGTTTATTTTTGTTTGAAAACTGAGTTGGAAAACCTTTGAAGTTGTTCGGAATTCTCGATGAAGAAACATGATTTTGAGAAATGTTTTAGGAGAAAACTTTCTGTGCATGTGAGAAGAACTTTCTGTATTTGTGAAGAGTTTTCTGTGATGTGAGAAGAGTTTTTCCTTTAAAATTCCACAAAATGGTTTCTTTTGAAAACTTGATGAAGTTGAATAAATGATTGTTTGAAATTCGAGAGAAAGGAGATTTTTTTTTTTATTTTGGAGTTCAAACAGGATTTACAAGTTGAGTTTGAATTGGATGAGTGGAAATTGGGTTCGAATTGAATTTGGGTTTGAATGATTTGGGTTTGAATTGAATTTGGTTTGAACTAGGCTTGAGATGAATTTGAATTGGGCTTGGAATTGAATTGGGTTTGAATTGAATTGGGGGGTTTGAATGGGCTCAGAATGAATTGGGTTGGGTAAAATCGAATTGGATGGATATGGGTTGAATCAAATTGAATTTAGGCGGGTTCGGATTGAGTTGGGTCGGGATTGGAAAACGAGCCGGGTCAAAGTTAAGTTGGGTCAAAATTCAGGTTAAAATCAAAGTTCAGGTCAAGGTCAACATAGGGTCAAGGTCAAAATTGGGTCAAGGTCAAAGTTGGACCAAGGTCAAAGTTCGAGTTGGTCAAAGTTGGACCGGGTCAAGTTTAGGTTGGTTAATCATTGGACTGGTCAAAGTTGGACCGGGTTGGGCCTTAGTCAAGGTTTGGACCGAATTGGGCCTTGGTCAAGGTTTGGACCGGATTGGGTCTTGGTGGGCCGAGTGGGCTTTGGGTCCAAATAGGTTTGGGCTAAATTGGGCCTTAGTTGGTGTTTTGGGCCAAATTGGGCTTTAATTAAGCTTTTGGGCCGAATTAGGCCTTAGTTGGGCTTGTGGGCCAAATTGGGTTGAAGTGGCCTTTTTTAATTGGGCTGAAGTGAGTTTTAATGGGCCAAGTGGGGTCTTTGATTTGGTTTTGGGCCGATTGGCCTATGGGCCTTATTTGAGATTGAGAAAATTAGGCCTTGTTTGGAATTGGGTCGAAAATTGGGCCTTGTTTGAGTTTGTTTTGAGCTTTTGATTTTTGGGTCTGATGGGCTTTGGAAAAATTTGGGAAGAAATGATGAATCAAATTGGGATGAATTTTAAGAAAGTGTTTATTAATATGTTATTATAATAAGATGTGGTTTGGGTTTAGGAATCACCCTTTGCTTGGTGGGACCATGCTCACCATGGGCAAGGGTTCACTCTATCCTAAGGTGAGCTCTAAAAGAATAATAACTAGGCTTAGTAATAGTAACCAAAATACAAGGAAATGAAGCCAAAATTACAATAAAGATAAATATACAGTATATACATGTATAGTGCAGGTGCTATTCCAGATTCTGATTTAGACCTTAAAGTTAACCGATTGACCTTTATAATCGGCACAAAATACAACATAAGAGAATAATATTCAAGTCAGATTATGTCTATTTATAACACACTTGATCAATAAGCATAGCGGGGGACAATTTGATGATGCAAAGAAAAACTTATGAGATTAACATTTCTGAAATATGAGTAAAGACACCAACCCCTAGTTCAACACGCACAATCAGCTTTACCAAACTGGATGGTTCCAAGCAACCTCCCAAGCAGTCCACATGAGCAAGCCCCATCCAAAGCTTCGTTTATGTATGTACCTCAGTTGAGTCACACAGTAGACAGAGACAAATTGAAGTAGCTTAGTCACAAACGATCGCATCAAAACGAGAACCACGGAGCACCAAATCCTTGTCAGTTTGACACACATACACCATTGTCATTTACAAATCAAACCATCATGCGCATTGAGCTTGACTTTTAATCACACTATCAGTCAAAAGGAATTAAAGGCTAATTAGTTTAGTCACAAACGACTATATAAGAACCAAAGAGCACCCAAATCTATGCTAGTTTGGCACACATTCACATCATTATTTGTAGTGTGTCTGAATCACGCTATCAGTCAAAATCAAAGGCAGATATGAATTAGGAAACAAGCACCAAAATGTAGAGATGGGATTTTCTGCAAAACAAGATACAACAGATCGAAACAGGGGAGGCAAAGAGAAACATACAAGCTACATTAGCCAAAGCGAAGAACATAACCACGATAATACAATGAATGGACTGAGAATCAAACTTCACTTGTTAGACTACAGTTGCTGCTGCTACTGGTTTTTTAGAAACCGACATGGTTCACCTCAAATTAACAGTCACCTATCAACAGATTCTACAAGGTAGAAGTGAATGTACAGAGGCAACATCAGATATTAATCTGTGAGATTAATCCAATAGACAATCAGAACAAATAAAAGAAAGGACTCATGGGAGTTTGTCAACTACTGAAAACGACTAGGTCTACAACTTAAATCACATGCCTCTATTTAATCAAACCAAAGCAGTGAGATTAACCCAAAATAAACAGGAAAACGATCAATCGAACAAGGCAGGAAGATTTAATTAAGTTAACAAGATCCCAAGTGGGTAACAAGAGGGGAACATCACAACCGTCTTTGAGTGAAGAATCTGCAACTGGTGAAGTCGACGGTGGATTTGATGTCCAAAGGAGGTAGATAGCAGTAGGTGATGGTTATTAGGACTCACCAGTTAGGTGCAAAATTTAGGTCTGTAAAGACGTGAAGCAGGCGCAGAGCATGTATGTCTTTGGTCGCCAGTTAGGAGTGAGGTTCGAAGATCTACACCACGCCGATATGACGACGAGCTTGGGACAGATAACATGATGAATGAAAGCTCTTGAACACAGCTTCATATCGAAATAAAACCCGTCGCAAACCGCAACGACAAAAAACGAAGCCAGAGCAGTGGGAGCCTGCCTTATTCGTAACTCACCAGCCTCAGAACCCTATGAGTGAGTTCGTGGAACCGGTTTGTCCTGGGATTGATCTGGGAAGCTTCAAATCCAACATGGTCGAGATGATTGAGACTGAAATACTGTGATTTGCTCGATGTTTTGGGTGCTCGAAATGGACAATGACAATGAAATTGTCTAAGAATGAATGAAGCAGGGAAGGGAGCAAAGCCAACGAAGGGATGATCGGACTTTCGATAGAGCATGAGTAATTTGGTGGTGGTTTTATGATTAAGGGAATGAATTAGGTTCTGGATGCCCGTTTGGGGATCTGGTTTTCGAAAATGCATTTATACAGAATGAGATGTTCATGGATTGATTCAAGATACGGGCAATAACGAGTGGTTTTGATGGGCAACGAAAGAGAGCTTCTGGCTTTTTCAGAGGAAGAAGAAGAGGCGCGTGAGGAAGGAGAAGAACAGAACGTGAACCAAAATTGGAAACAAGCCAGTTGGAAGCTTCAAAAGAATTTTTGGGATCTGGGACTTGACGGCTGGTCACCCCCTTTTTTTTTACTGTAGGGTTTTGATTGTGTTACTCGTACGCTCAGTCGTGTTTTCACTTCGCACAGTCAGAATTTAAAAAACTTTACGATCTTGCCCCTACTTTAAATCTTTCATAAAATTACTATATTTAATCATAATTTATAACATATTACGAGGTGACCCCAAATTTCATTACGTACAGTCAGATTCCAATACGATCAGTTAGAAAATGACCAATTTAGGGGCTAATGTAGGCAAAATTTATTAAAAGCGGTTCGAAAAAAGCAAAGAAGGATTTTTGAAGTACTTATATAAGTAAAAAATATATCATAAAAATTATCAGCAAAGTATACCATGACAAAGTAGACGAAAAGACGAACGCGTCGGCGCAAAAGGATCGAAAAACGGAGCTATAACGAAGAAGATATGACAATTTAAGACTGGAACTCGGCGCCAGCGCCGATAAGGAAGGGCGGCGCCGGCGCCGGTAAAGAAGACCGCGCGCTGGCGCGCACAGACTCTTTACCGGCGCCGGCCCTTCCTTAACGGCGCCTGCGCCGGGTTCCGGTCTTAAAATGTCATATCTTCTTCGTTATAGCTCCGTTTTTCGATCCGTTTGCGCCGACGCGTTCGTCTTTTCGTCTACTTTCTCATGGTATACTGTGCTGATAATATTTCTGATATATGTATTATTTCTTCTTAAGCACAACATTAACTATCATCGACGTCTTGTTCGAAATTGCCTATCAACCACTATTACATGTCCGTGAAGAAGAATCTATCTATGAAATTCATGAACGTTTCTATCATTTCCACCAATTTCACGTCCATTGACGAATAATCTATTTGAATTATCAAAATTTCCTATCAATATCAATATTAACTATCATTAACTTCTTATTCCCTAGTAAATAATCAAGCATGTTCTATTCTAATTAACAATGAATTGAACATCATTCTAGATAGTTAGATGTATCGACATTAATTATCATCGATGTCTTGTTCAAACTTACCTATCAACTCCACTAAATTCATGTCCATTAAAGAACAATTTATTGACAATCATCAAAATTGCTCAAAAAATGTCATCGTTAAAACATATTTTCAATACTTCAAATGCGAGATCGGTTTGTCGTCAGAGATTGCTCAAAGAATGTCATCATTGAAACATATTTTCAGTACTTCAAAGCGAGATCGGTTTGTCGTCAGAAATTGGTCAAAAAATGTGTTTTTTATAACAAATGAAAATGTATACATCTTTGAAACATCTTTGAAAAATATTTTCCAATACTTCAAAAGCGAGATCGTTTTGTCGTTAGAAATTGCTCAAAAAATATATTTTTTTATAACAAACGAAAATGTGTACATCTTTGAAACATATTTTCAATACTTCAATAAAAGCGAGATCGGTTTGTCGTCGGAGATTGCTCAAAGAATGTCATCTTTGAAACATATTTTCAATACTTCAAAAGCGAGATCGGTTTGTCGTCAGAAATTGCTCAAAAAATGTCATCGTTGAAACATATTTTCAATACTTCAAAAGCGAGATCGGTTTGTCGTAGGAGATTGCTCAAAGAATGTCATCTTTGAAACATATTTTCAATACTTCAAAAGCGAGATCGGTTTGTCGTCGGAGATTGCTAAAAAAATGTGTTTTTTTATAACAAATGAAAATGTATACATCTTTGAAACATATTTTCAATACTTCAAAAGCGAGATCGGTTTGTCATCAGATATTGCTCAAAAAATGTTATTTATAAAATGAAATTGTATACATCTTTGAAACATATTTTCAATACTTCAAAAGCGAGATCGGTTTATCGTCAGAGATTGCTCAAAAAATGTCATCTTTGAAACATATTTTCAATACTTCAAAAGCGAGATTGGTTTGTCGTCGGAGATTGCTCAAAAAATGTGTTTTTTATAACAAATGAAAATGTATACATCTTTGAAACATCTTTGAAACATATTTTCAATACTTCAAAAGCGATATCGGTTTGTCGTTAGAAATTGCTCAAAAAAATGTGTTTTTTATAACAAATGAAAATGTATACATCTTTGAAACATCTTTGAAACATATTTTCAATACTTCAAAAGCGAGATCGGTTTGTCGTTAGAAATTGCTCAAAAAATGTTTTTTTATAACAATTGAAAATGTATACATCTTTGAAACATATTTTCAATACTTCAAAAGCGAGATCGGTTTGTCGTCAGAGATTGCTCAAAAAATGTCATCTTTGAAACATTTTTTCAATACTTCAAAAGCGAGATCGGTTTGTCGTCGGAGATTGCTCAAAACAATAGTTCTATTGATGATCTTCTACTAGACTGCAAGAGTGATGAGGAAAGACTAAAGAAGATCAAGACTTTAAGAGTGCAGTAAATGATGACGACAAACATGAACTACTTCATATTGACAATCTTCTACTAGACTGCAAGAGCGATGATGAAAGACTAAAGAAGATCAAGACTTCAAAGTGTGCAGTAAATGTCGATTTTTTAGTTTTAAACAGCAGGGATTTTCCATATACACTAACATGTCTATCATTTCCACCGATTCCACTAATTAATTCATTTCGACAACTGATGCCCAAAATGCATTGCACAATCCTCAAATGACTAACATGAAAACCCTAATTGGAGGGTAAATGGTACAACTTATTCGACACACGCATCATTTTAAATCCAGAATAATTAACAATTCAAATGACTAACACGAAAACCCTAATTGGGGGGTACATGGTAGAGGAAAAGAAGAAATCTGATACATTTTGACAGGAGAAGTGAGAGGATGAACAGTGGCGTTAGGAATTAGTTTAGGTTTTAGTGCTAATTGTGGGTGCGTTAGCCCTTTAGTGTATCATGATTCTCGTGGATTCTATTTAGTGAATTCTTTTAAGAATAACGAGATCGGTTTGTCATCGGAGATTGCTCAACAAATGTCTTTTTAAAGACATTTAATTGTCATCTTTGAAACATATTTTCTGGACTTCAAAAGCGATTCTACTTCAGAATTACATACTTCGACAACTGATGCCCGAAATGCATTCCACAATCCTCAAATGACTAACATGAAAACCCTAATTGGAGGGTAAATGGTACAACTTATTCGACACACACATCATTTTAAATCCCAGAACAATTAACAATTCAAATGACTAACATGAAAACCCTAATTGTGGGTGCGTTAGCCCTTTAGTGTATCATGATTCTCGTGGATTCTATTTAGTGAATTTTTAAGAACAACGAGATCGGTTTGTTGTCGGAGATTGAAAAGATGTTTTTTTACAAATGAAATTGTATACATATTTGAAACATATTTTCAATACTTCAAAAGCGAGATCGGTTTATCATCGAAGATTGCTCCTAAAAGGTTTTTTTTATAACAAGTGAAAATATATACATCTTTGTAACATATTTTCAGGACTTCAAAAGCGATTCTATTTCAGAGTTTCATTTTCAAACAACATTGTTCGCACGTCATTTCTCATAATGTTACAACTTATTCGACACCCGCATCATTTAAATCCCAGAACAATTAACAATTATGTTGACGACCAGTACATGAAATCCAAATGTGTTTGCACTAATCAAGTCGGGGGACGTCGTCTCCTCGTACTAGCCTTGTAGCATGCATTGTGTCCCTACGGTCCGCCTCAGCCCTGCTTCGTTTTACTATCGAAGAAAGAAGTCAATGATAGTTAATGTCGATAATAATAGTTAATATTTATATTGATAGGAAATGTTGATAATTTCAAATAGATTCTTCGTCAATGGACGTGAAATTGGTGGAAATGATAGAAACGTTCAATGAATTTCAAATAGATTCTTCTTCAACGGACATGTAATTAGTGGTTGATAGGCAATTTCGAACAAGACGTCGATGATAGTTAATGTTGTGCTTAAGAAGAAATGATACATATATCATAAAATTATCATCAAAGTATACCATGACAAAGTAGACGAAAAGACGAACGCGTCGGCGCAAACGGATCGAAAAACAGAGCTATAACGAAGAAGATATGGCAATTTTAAAACCGGAACCCGGCGCAGGCGCCGATAAGGAAGGGCCGGCGCCGGCGCCGGTAAAGAGTCACGCGCGCCAGCGCGCAGTCTTCTTACCGGCGCCGGCGCCGGCCCTTCCTTATCGGCGCTGGCGTCGAGTTCCGGTCTTAAAATTGTCATATCTTCTTCGTTATAGCTCCGTTTTTCGATCCGTTTGCGCCGACGCGTTCGTCTTTTCGTCACTTTGTCATGGTATACTTTGATGATAAATTTTATGATATATTTTTTACTTATATAAGTACTTCAGAATCCTTCTTTGCTTTTTTCGAACCGCTTTTAATAAATTTTGCCTACATTAGCCCCTAAATTGGTCATTTCTGAATGAACGTATTGGAATTCCGACTGTGAGTAATGAAATTTGGGGTCACCCGTAATATGTCACAAATTGTGGGTAAATATAGTAATTTCTGAAAGATATCAAAGCAGGGGCAAAATAGTCATTTTCCGACTGTGCGAAGTGAAAACACGACTGAGCGTATTGACCCTCTTTTATAATGTGAATATAAGACATGAGGTGGCAGCTAGGGTTTTTCCTAGGTTGCATTTACAGATCTTGAAAGCAGTCTAGGGCCATGCTTGGGCCGGCTGAAGATGAGAATGAAAAATAAAATAAGTGTAGTTACTGAGTATCAAACTCGGGTTTTCCGACTCCCCTTACATACACTAACCGACTATGCTAGAACAAAATTTGATATACAATGAGAGTAATAGTATACCTCTAATTTGAACTTGATGAGTTCTTTTTTTTTAAATGCTATCATTTTAAATAGGAATATACAGTAAAACGAAAGAGCTAATCTATCAAAATGAATTGTTTCTTCGTAAGAGTCATGAAACTATGGAATGTAAACAATAAAAATACGAACATAATAAAAAAACATGAAATAAACGAAGTAACATAATGCAGTGCATGAAATAATGAAATAGTACTAGTACAGTGGTGATAAAATAAAAAAAATACATGTGAACGTAACAAAAATGGAAACCGAGTTAGATATGTACGAATAGCGAAAAATACGATTGAAAAAACAAGAAATAAAATAAAATAAGATAAGAGGAAGTTTAAAACAAATAAGCAACAAAATGAAGTACACAAATAAAAATAATAATAGTAAAGGTCACATAAAATGATATAAATAACAATGCAAATTTGATAATAAAATAAAAAATAAATGCTAGAAGACAATTAAGAGTAGCAATAAATAAGATAAAGAAGTAACAAAATAAAAGAAAACTGATAGGTAAGCAAACAGATAATGAGACAAAAGGGATGGGTTTTTAAAACCGAATTGTCATTTGAAAATTCATTTTTGAAAAATCGTGTTTTTATGAAATGCTTTGAAAAAGATTATAAAATGATGGTTTCATTTTAGCACACATGCTAATATGTTTTTGAAAAAGAAAGGCGACGACCCCTCTTATTCATTTATTATTTTCGAATTTGCTTTATGGGGTGAGAATTTTGGTGTCTACAACTGGTTTTGTGGACAACTAGTTTATTATTTTGCTTTCTGAATTGTTAAATATAAATTCTATCCAGATTGTAGTTTTATTCCTTGTTTGTTATTGAAATCTATTGTGGTTAATTATTGCTTGAGTTTATTTGGTATGAATGCTCACAAGTGAGAACTGCGGCGTTCATTTAGACCATAGAAATATTACCAGTGAAACTTGAGATGACAGCCTAGGGATAGCTGACTAGAAACCAGATGAATCGTTAACGCTACTAGTTGATTTGTAAATTTGTAACGAGAGTTAGGATTTGGGAATCGCTAGTAAGGATCTATCTTTCGGGAAACCGGTTTTAGATTAATTTAGATCTGAGGTTGCAATCTAGAATTTAGAAAAACACTCAGGAAGAGAATTGATAAACTAGGGAGAAGTAGTAAACCAAGATTTGTCATTTTAGAATGTTAGAAAATCACTTTTAATTCTTTTTTGCTTTAATTAATTGTTTAGTTCTACATTCAACCCCCATTTTATTATTGTTAGTTTTCTTAGTTTTAGTTAGTTAGATTAAAAACTCAAACTTGACACAACTTCCTTTGGTTCGATAACCTAGGGAATACTACCTAGGAAAACTTGCTACGACAAACTAGTACACTTGCTGATATACGCTTTCATCCATACATAACCTTGCTTTGGAGCAAGAGCTGCCTGATGAATTGTCTATATGAGCGACATAGACATTGCTTTCCTCCTCGTTAACCTGTGGGAGTAGTAGTACTCACCATCCATTATTATTTATCTACAGGAAAGAATATGCACGAGCTCACATCCGGAGGTAACTTGCTCCATGCTCGAAATATTTTTATGTGACCACAATCTTCCACTATCCCACTTCCACAATAGGGCAGCAAGCACAACAGAGTAGATCATAGAGAGGAATTAAGTATTCAGCCACAACATTAGAGGAAAGGGAGCCAACTTTCGTGAAATAGATCACAACACTTCGATGAAGAGACCAATTGCAGCTTTAACTCCTAGAGGAAGAGAAGAGCATCCCACTTCACCACTGGAAGGGAAGCATACCAGCGGTAGTTGAGGAGAGGAATTAAATTATCAGATGTGGCACTAGAAGGAAAAATTCTTAACTCTCGCAAACCAGTCAAAGCACTTTGAAGGGTAGACCAACTTAAACTTTAACTCCCAGTAGTAGAGAGGAACAATGGGTAATAGTCAAGAGCTAGGAGAAAATTTCTGGGTGGGAGCAATTGAAATACCCATTAAAATGAGAGAGTAGGCTAAAGCTAGAGTTATCGTGGGAGATGGTATACCCAAAATTTTGACCCTTAGGAAGGGTCATAATGCGTAAATTAGAAAGCAAGGGTAAAGAGGTCAAAAAACATAGAATCGGGAATTGTCAAGGGCATTTTTGGTACATTCTATTTTTGCATGATTAGATCATGTGCCACAAAATGATCGTGACAACTTGATCATTATAAAGTGTATTTTCATAATTTTATTCTGGAAAATTAGCTTTTAATACATATCATAAGCTAATTCCTTAATAATTAAAGTACATTTTTGAAAATTTAAAGGAAAGGCTTTCACTCATTAAAATAAAGTTTGTAATCAGATTAATTGAGTCCATCATGGTTAGAAACTGGCAAATTTATTTGAAGCCCAAAACCCAAAAATTAAGGGAAAATCCAAGATCTTGTAATTTCTCTCTCCTCTGTAAATGATCCAAAACAACTTAAAATATTAAAAACTTTTAACACATGGTAAGGGATAATACCTGGAGCATAATGGCATTTGAATTTTAAATATTGATCTTCAAATAATTATCTTTTAATTTCTGAACAATTTGGTGAAAAATTTAATTTAAAAAATTCCATTATCAAAATAAAAATAATTTTGCACTGTAAAATCAGAAATATCTCCTTTACATGCTAGTAAATTTTTTATAATTAGATTCTAATCGGAAGTTAACCGACCAGTCTCAGTAAACTTGGATCTTTTTATCGGATTTGATCTTATCCACTTATCTCACCCATTGCCTATATAAGCACCCTTGGCTTATTCGAAGGACACACGACAACCCTAGCAATCAAAGATCACAACTCCCATACTACCTTTCATGTTTTTCTAGCTCTAGCATACCGAAACTCACCGAAATTCTTCTAAAATCCTGAACACAATTTTTGCACTCCTATTGAATTCTAACCATCAAAATCTACCAAATCACCACCAAAACGAGAATAACCTTATCAAGGATCCATAGTCAGAAGCTGAGGTCGATACTCCAACGGATAAGCTTTCAACAAAATGATAGGAAAATCCAGTCGTGAGGGAACAACGGTTATAGAGGTCAAAATAGGTTAGAATCTCGATTTTTTTAATCCTCTGACCCTAATTGTTTTTTTGTGTAAAAAAAATTCAGTCGAATCGAGGTCTCCCGGTGTTCGAATTTGTATTTAGCTAAGTTGTTTCCCTAAAACTTGTTAGCTAAGTTTCGTGGAAAATTCAACATCAATTTACAAACTTTCAGTTGCTAACGTGTTTAGAATCTTTCAAGGTACACAAACATAAACTTTGAGCCTAAAACACACAAGAAAATTGCCCAAACGCCGCCAACTGAGGGTTGTCTGACCCATAGGCGTTACGTTCGGGGTCCTGGACCATCTGTTGTAATACTGGACGCTCTCAGACAGTGGCAGGAATTTAATTTTTCAATTTTTAGGGTTTCTTAGGATGTGTTCGGGCCTACGGATACCCTGTCTATGGCCTATACGTTATAAAAATTTTAATCTTTCGCAATTTCAAATATATTGTTTAATTGGTAGAGGGTCCGTGGTCACAGACATCAAAGAATTTGACTTAATTCGGGCACCTGAAACGCTAGTTTTGGTAATTTCATGTTTCACTTTCAATTTCAGTTAAAAAATGTCAAAAAAAACAAAAATACAGAAGCGGGCACACTTAGGTTAAATCAACTTATAATAAGCCTTTCATGACATAAGTAGAGGAAAAATAACTTCGAAGGGTAGTGAAGTAATTTGAGCCTGAAAAAGTTATATCAAGCCCTGAACCCGAACTTTTACACTTCCTAGTTTACCGTAGGTTAAAATTAGGTGGCGAATCTTAATAGGTCTAGTGGGCTAACCTTAGGTTATAAAGACTTTTGTTTTTATAACATAGTTTTTTAGATATGGTTATAAGCGGACCTAAACCTGAATAGATCCTAATCAACCCGATCAACATAGGATAAGGTTCGAAAACCCGGGCCTATAGGAGAAATGTATATAAGAGAAGACCCTAGCAGTGATAAAATTGAGCACTATAAGGTTGTCGACAGCGCCAGATCACACTACATAATAGTATTGAAACAGGAGGTTGCCCTATTAATCGCCTTCAAACTCTCCTATATTAAGAGCGAGAGTTGAGAAAAAAAATATCAGTTCCAGAACGCTCTTCTTCAAGATGGGGGTTTTTTGCCATCATTGTAAAGAAAAATAGGATTTGTCAGTTATGGAACACAGAGTGTTGCTGCTGATAGAGTCCATCTGTAAACCAAGGCTATTCAATGAAGTAAATGCAACACCAAAGAGAATCAACGAAGGAGTCAAGTAATTAACGAGGTGACAGTTAAGTCAATCGAGTTGTTGCAAAAATAAAAGGAGCTTCGGTCTCCAGGCAACAATGGACATTAATCAACTTCTTGGGCTACAATTTTGTAACCTTAAAGACGTTCAGTGAACTCAACACGTCGGGACAAAAATTTCTGATTTGAAATTTTATGCCTAAAAATGTGGGAGACCAACTTCCACACTAATCAAAGTGGAGTAACAAAAGGTCGACTTCCATTCAGACAATTATGTTTCCTGATTATTAGTTTTCGAGCATTAGAAAGAAAAAACTTTGCATTGTAATTAAGAGAGAAAGTACTAGTTTCTAACTTAAGTTAGTTGGCTCTATATCGATAGAGTCCTAAGGTGTTCTTAGACTCACTGCAGGTGTCATCATACTGATTAGAGATTATCTAGGACAAGTGAGTGAGGTTCCACTAAGTGAATCATTTCTACTCAGTGGATAATGTAAGTTCTTTTGTTTTGAAAAGTAATAAAAAAGCTTATATTGTGTACTTCTTTGTGTCAATTGACTGCTTCTGTTCCTAAAGTGATGCGAAGTACCACTATCAGGATACCAGGTAGAATCAGTAAACATAGTGTTTCCAGTAGGAATAGTAGCATTGAAGTTCTTGGGTGTAGATGATTGATATGAATAATCAAATTTACGCTAGCAGTCAAGAGCACTATGACCTCTTTTATCACAAACCTGACATGGTAAGTGAGTGTCAGGTTTGCGTGAGAAATGTGTAGATTGTTGTCTTCCTCCTCTTGTGTCAGAAATTTTTTTTGCCCCTTCCTCTATTGTTGTGTCCCCTGTGAGAGTAAGAAGATCCTCTCCCCTGGTAGTGTTCTAACTGTAGTTAGCCTCATAGGTAATGGTATTATTAAGGGAAATTTGACATTGTGCCATGACAGTGGCATTTTGATAGACTAGTAAGCATGTGAGCAACAAAATCCGCATCAGTAATAGGAGATCCTGCGGAGGAGAGAATATTTTGCAAAATTTTGAGTTTAGTGTAGTAATGAGCCATACTATCAGAGCCTTTCCTAGTTTTTCATCATCTGACATCGGACTTGTATAATTTGAGCACTAGATTGAGCAAAGTGCATCTCATGTAATGTTGTCCATAATGTAGCAGATGTTGTAGTATCATTGTCCTATGAGAGGTTCAGAAAAGAGAGGAGGTAATAACAGAGAGGACTAACTAATCATATTCTTACCATTGTGTGTATTCAGGATTCGAGAGACCAGCTGAAAGTTTAGGTGGACATGGGTTTGAGCCATCAATCCAGCCAAAGCGACCTTGCCCTTGAGGTATGATTCAAGTTGACGTTTCCAGGATGTGTAATTAGTGGTAAGCTTTTGAAAGTGTGAGGATGTGGAGATGAGGGAGGGGGAGAGAAAAAGAGGTAATAGAGGATTAAGAGGAACCTGAAAAAGCACCTGACATTTAAGAAGATGTCATCGGCTTGGTATTTGGTGATGTAGCAGCCATTGATGAGGAATTAGCAGAAAAAGGAGGAAGAAGATAGCGACAGATGAAGAAAACACCTAATTAGAGCTCTGATACCATTTTAAGATATTTATTATGTATGACAGCAGCTCAATGTTGGAATCTGTAAAAGTGTAAAATGACTGCCATGTATTACTGTAGGGTTTTAAAAAGAGCTATTTATAGTCAGGAGTGAATAAGAGACTGCTGGCTTTAATATGTGATATGTAAACAATTGGGCTTAAGTAGTGGGCTGAGTAACAACAAACCCTTCAGTCAATTAATAAGAAGATATCATCCTTTTACTAGAAAACTCCTTCCACCAAGATACATGTGTTTAAACCTTTTTCCTCTAAACAACAAGGATAGACTTCTTTTTGTAGCATCTTCTATTCTCTAGGGAGTATCTCTCTCACAAACATGTAACACCATTCTCACACTACAAGTCATAGCTTTTTGTCATGGACAAATCTACAACCTTGGACATGAGTCACATGACTTTTTAGAAGAAGAAAAAACATAACCCTAACATTGTAAGTTTTACTGTAAAAGTTACAAACCCTTTGTTGATTCCTAATCAGTTAGAGTTTTGGCTGAAGATTGTCAATGCCTAGCTACTAGTAAGAGTAAACCAGAGAATTTGTGTAACTAAAAGAGAACCAGTCAGACTCTATCTAACGGACATTAACTCCCCATGAGAAGAGAACAAGTCAGCGAGAGCCTACCTGCCGATAGAGAAGAAGGAATGAAAAGCAGAAGAAGAGGTGTCGAGACAGAGAGAGTCTGACTGTCAACCAGACACTATCTAGCGAGCAGGAAAAATGTGCAGTTACCCACGTCCAGACACACACTTTGCTGACCTAGGCTGCTGGAGCAGTTCTGAAAATCCAGGAGAGAGTGGCCCAATCTGTGCATGACCACAAATATCATATAACTATCAATCTGGGCTTATATATATATATATATAATATATTGATTTTTGTACCATTTTCGGCCCAAGGGATTACAAAGCATAGAAAGAGAAGTACTAGAGCATAGAGAGAGATAGAGAGAAAGAAGATCATTTAAGACTACATCAAGATTTGCTCTATCTTTATAGCCTGTGAGTGAGAGTGGTCAAACATACTTTATTTGTCCATGAGCAAGTGATTCATCTGCAATCATTGATCATATATAAAGAAGAGTCTTGTTGAATCTTCTTGTATTTCCATTCTACACATTCACAGACAAAGTCATGCTACTCTTGTGTAACAACAAGAGTCTGCCTAGTCAGCCCCCCAACCGATTCTACACGTGGTATTAGAGCCTTGTTGGCTGAGAATCACTCACATCACACAATGTCTGATTTTTACTCTCAAACCTCTCGTGCTCATCTTGAGAATCCAAAGCTTACCTCCACAAACTATGCACAATGGGAAAATGAAGTGGAGTTTCATCTACATTCCATTAACTTCCATTTGAGACAGTTGGTCCACAAAGGAAACAATTATGGGTACAGTTTAAAAGGCATGTCTACCTCCGATGCAACAAAGTGGGACACTTCCCGTGAGTCTGCCCAATCAAAACGAACAAAGGCAAAGAGATCCAGAAGTCATTCTTAGCAACACTATATGCGAAGATTCCAAAATCACACGCTAAGGAACTATACTTTGGCACCTCTGGAATGGTGTGTCTTATGGTGCATGAGTCATGCAAGCAGATCATCCTTGACCATGAGATAACTATCTCACACCTTGAATATGACCTTTACAATGTCACTCCTACCAGTTTGCTATGTTAATTCATAAAATTAGAAAAGAAGCAACAAAGGAGAAAAAGTAGTGTCTAGAGAAGACTGCATGCGTGAAGAATTACCTGGAATAGTCTAGGCACAAAATTTCTTATTATCAGGGAGAACTATAGCGCTACGAGACTGTATATGATGATCATCATAAATAACTAATGGAGTCCACTTCACAATGTGAGTCCCTCAAAAAGGAGAATGAGGCGCTTGCAGCTAGAGTCAATCAAACTCAGACATAACTAGAAAAATCAAAATCAATTGTTTCCAAGCTTAACTCCCATTTAACTGATCTCACCCGTTCTCCCATTCAAACCAGTGATGTTCGTCAAAGAGACCAACTCTGATCAGATTCCTGAGTGGGCTCGTACAAAACTTGAAAAGATTCAAGCTGACAAACTTCTCTCTAGAAAGAAGTAAATAGGCTGACTAGAGAGCTAGAGTCTGTCAAGCTAGGCTTCAGTCAACCATTAAGACTCCCAAGTGGTTAAATGGTAAATGGACTTTTCCAAAGGAGTGTCACGAGCAAATGAAGCTAGATGCAGCTCTTTTTAGAAAGAGAAGTTTGAAAACAAGTTTAAATGGAATCACAAATATGTTCGTCTTCCTCCATTAAATTTTGCTGCTATGCGGTGGCCTTGGTCACCAAGACTTTGCATGTGATAAGCTAAGTCGTCATCTTTATTTTAATATGATTCAAATTTCCGCAATCTTAGAAGCTAGAGAAAACTGCTTAAGTCTGGCTCGAAAAAGGGACCCCATTATATATGGATCCCTAAAGCTGATCAATGATATTTTTTGCACGGGGATGTGCTAGTGAACTCGTGCTACATGTCAGGTAACCCCAAATGAAGTTCACTTCACTTTCTCTTCCAATGAAGGTCCAGTCACTTCCGTAAGCAATAAACAAGGTAAAATTATTCAAATTGCTTCCGCTGGTAGCACCTTCACTTCCTCTATCAGTAATATGAAAAATGGTGCATCTCTCTCTTATTTATGATCTCTATAATCTAGTATTTTTTCCTCATGTTGATTGTCACATTCTTAATTTTTTTAAAATCTGGAAATTTGAAGGCCATTGGACTTTGAGTTGGACACCTGTATTTGATTAGAACCCTAACTCCTTTAGTGATACAGGTGAACTCTACCTACGCGTGCAACACTAAAATCAAATCTTTGGCATGCAGGCAGGGCCATGCTCATGGTATGTTACAGGATATGATACGGGCCTTCGGATGTAAATATCCAAGCAGACTCTTTATGCGAATCTTGTGTGAAACGCAAGCAGACTCACGAGTGAATTCGTTCACCATGTAGACTTGTGTTCTCATTTTTACAAGTTTGTGTGAAGAAGATCTTAATATGATTAAACTATGCTTCCACAGACTCCGCTTGCTGAGCTCATCACCATGGCATTACCCAATGTTGTCTTTGGTTTCTTTTGCCACACCTTGGTGTGACTCACTCTGACTGAGGGTGGTCGTATCTTTTCTTCCTCTTAGAGGTAGAGTTTGGGTACTCAGGTATGGTCTCTCTGGCAACCGGACTCTCCTTGGTCAACTAGTTCAACCACACTTTATTTACAAAAGTTTAATGGAAACCCGCCAGTTTTCCTTACTAATTTGGCCGCAACACCCACATCGACCATACCACAATTCCAAACCCATAAAGTGAACCATCCAGCTCCAAAAATTGACCTCCTAGCATCCTAGTGCCCCAATCCCATCTGCTCACCCGCTCCTCTATGTTATGGTCTCACTTGGGGCTTAAATATCAAAGTCTTTTTCTTTAGATGGTCAAAAAATACATCCAAAGTCCAACCGCCCCAAACAAACTGGCCACAGTTGAAGTGCATTTTACAGAAAAAAAACAGTAGAAGACTGTTGCTCTAGAATTGGCAAAAAAGAAAAGAAAAATAAAACAAAAATGAAGATAAGCAATTCCATTAGAAGGCCACAACCAAGCAAAAAAGAATCTTGTTCCAGCCATTACTTCCAATAATGGAATTCACATGACTTGGTTCGCGCTTCACAACTAGGGTACCTTTCTATAATCACTAGTATCTATGAGTTGCCTAAATGGGTGTGCTGAAGTTCCGGAATGTGGTACATAGAAAATTATTAGACTTAGGCCAGCTTGCGCAGATGGGTATAAATGCTTTAGTGCATCTGCTTCCCTACAACAGCTAGCTTCATCTATCGGCGCCAAAAAGTCTCGAACCCCATTCTCTAGCCCACACCCATGCTCGTTTCTTAAAGTTTTTCTAAGCCCCTGTTTCTCGGTGGTGTTTTCAATTAAACTTTAGCAGACTCTGTCGGTTGGCTAATTGACCATGTGATTACTTCTGGATGTTTAAAAGACTTCACCTGATGGGGAAAACAGTGAATCCTATACGTAGTAAGGCCGATTAATGTCCTTGGTGGTAAGAAGACTTTTGTTGCACTATGGTTTCTCCGCTGCTTGATGGTCAAGCAGGTCGTTATCTGTTTAAGCTTTGTTTAATTTTATTATTTTCTTCTCTTACTGGTCTTCTTTTAAATGACAAACTCAGATTAAGAGGGAATATTAAACTAAGGGGGGAATACTTGACTAAGGGGGAATCAATCATTAAGGTTGGCTCTTCCAAGACTTTTGCTTGTATATTTTTTTGGTTGCGGGTTAACTCTGCTGTGGGATTCACTCTGGTGGTTTTGACATCATCAGCAAAATAGGGAAAATGTTGATTCCTGAATTAGTTAGTTTAATGTCTAGCTACCAACCAGAGTCAATAAGAGAATTGTGCAACTAAAAGAGAACCAATTAGAGAGAGTCTGGCTATCAGTCAGACTCTATCTAACGGACATTAACTCCCCATGAAAAGAGAACAAGTCAACAAGAGCCTACCTGACGATAGAAGAAGAAGGAACGGAAAGCAAAAGAAGAGGTGTCAAGACAGAGAAAGTTTGACTGTCACTAAATTCTACCTGGTGAGCAGTAAGAATGTGCACCAAAAGTGAGAACATAGTTGAAGCAGTTACCCAATCCAGACACACACACTCTGCTGACCCAAGCTGCTTAAGCAGTTACCCACGTCCAGACACACACTCTGCTGACCCAGGTTTGCTGGAGCAGTTCTAAAAATCCAGGAGAGAGTGGCCCAGTCTGTGCATGACCAAAATATCATAATAACTGTTAATCTGGGCTTATATATATTGATTGTTGTACCATTTTCGGCCCAAGGGATTACAAAGCATAGAAAGATAAGTACTAGAGCATAAAGAGAGAGAGATAGAGAGAAAAAAGATCATTTAAGGCTACATCAAGATTTGCTCTATCTTTATAGCATGTGAGTGAGAGTGGTCAAACAAACTTTATCTGTCCACGAGCAAGTGATTCATCTGTAATCATTGATCATATATAAAGAAAATTCATGTTGCTTGAATCATGTCTGTATTTTCATTCCACACATTCACAAACATAGTCACACTACTCTTGTGTAACAACAAGAAAGTCTGCCTGAGTCAACCCCCAACCAATCCTACACCCTGCCAAAATGTTGACACTGACACTCTCTTCTTCACTCATATTCTGTTTGCGGGAATGAGTAAAAGCTTCAATACCTAAGTTTTTAATCACGCACGATAATCTCTTACTCTTGGAGACAACCTAATATTTGAACTCTAACAACTCATATTCTTATCTGATTACTCATACATTTTAGTTAGTGGAGGGGAGAGAGTAGGTGACAAGACTTTCGTTCGCGTGTTTGACATTTTTTAAGCATTGTGTGAGTGTGTGTGAGGTGGTGGTGGGGTTCTATAGAGGTACTGTCATAGGGTGAGAGAGTGGAGTGATATCATAGAACCAAAGTTTCTGGGTACAAGACTTAGCCATTACCGTATTACGAGAAAGGTTCATTTAGAGCCTCAATATCACTCTTATGCTGAACTTTCAGCCACTTATAAAAAAAATGCACTTGTGCTATTAGGTAGGTATGTAAGGGCTTCCCTTCTGGTGATTGACAACTTTATCCACCGTGACAGAGGAAGCATGCTGGTCCGAGTGTACGTGGTGTGGTGTTCTCTACGTGCAACAAGGTCATTTTTACATATGCTTAGGAGTTTATTGTTGTGCTTAGATGATGATTTCATCCCTAACATTATTTACTTCTTCAGATTTTTACCTTATCAAGCTCTATGGACTATTTATGCTATAATTGGTGTTTTCTTAGAAATAAGCTCAAGGGACATATCACATATTGCAAGTCCTATTTCAAACCAAATGATTACGAGCTTAAACCGAGATAAAGAGGGAAAATGGAGGCGAGGAAGGACGGTATTTGCACATGAGGAAACCCTTTTCCATACATGTAGACATCCCTCCATGTACATGTGAACCAAACAACCAGAGTTGACAGTAGCCTCAATATGAGTTGGGTAGACTTCACCTAGATGTCTATTTGTCAACCTTCCGCACATTTGAACACCATGTCCTCGATCACATACATACTCATCTTTCTTAAGACCAAATCTTTATCTTATCAAGTAAACTTTATGACATAGCCGTAAACTTCTTTTCACCTTGGAATAAAGTTTAATTTTGTGACAAATACGTGTAAGCACCTTGACTATTCCCTGACTTGTTCTGCCTCTTTTTATATAAATAGAAGTCTTATTTTCCTACTTTTCTACATAACTTTAGACAAGGGAAATGAGCAGAAGAGAGTGATTTTTAGGAGTTAATTGGAAAAGAATGACCAACCTTTCCATGGCCATCATTCCTTATAGTCTTTTCTATCTCCTTTTCCATGTCTGATTAGTTTCCTTAAACTTCGAGATGTGATTTATCCCAACATCTTAATTTTACTATATGATACTTGTTTATTTTCAATATATGTAAAAGTTTTTTGTTCTTCACGTGTCCTGAACTTTCTAATCAGTTGCTTTAAACTATTCACTTTCTTCAATCTATAAGAAGATGAGATAGATGATTAGGCTATAAAGATTGAAACGACTAATTCTAGATACAAGTCGGTTGAAGGGAGTAATTGCAACTTTGTTGGTTCCAAATTTTTGACTGATTTCAACTTCACTTCTAATTGAAGGCTTATGTCTAGCTAATTTAAGATACTTAGTTCATTATTTGAGTAGCACTTAGGCTTAACCCATTGATCAACTTAGGAATCACAATTGAATACATAGTAAAGGTAGGATTGAAGGTGTAATACTTCTATCTATCTATTTTATCAAATTTGGCAGTTAAGTTTTGTTCAAAACTTATCATGCCCCTAACCTTTATTGTTGCTTTGTTTTATTATAAGTTGTTAAACTCTAGACAAGTATTCAATTTGCCATCTTTAATCCAATTAACCATTGTTTTAGTCGTTTCTAATATTACATAATAGAGGTCTAATTTTTTCTTAATATAATTAATTGTGAGGATTAATTTGAACTATAATCAAACTTGTACTATAAAAAACTAAAACAAGAACCAGGTTGATTGATGGCAACGTGGAATCAATATTTGTCAGAAAATTTAGTATGACCTTATTATTTTGCAGGTTGATGATTCTAATGATACTAACTTCAAGACGTTGACCCTAAATTTTGTCACTTTGATTTGAGTATCTGATATGATCTAGTAATATTAAGAATTTTCATAAGCGTAAACACGTTACTTTTTTTTTAGAAAACTTTATATCTGGAGCCTTGACCCACGTTGTGGGATAAATGGTGAAATGATACATCATTACTTTCGATTTTCTTTAGGACATAAAAGTTCAAGGACATAACATGCCATAGTTGCAATTAGGAATGGTTTACACATGAACTATGAAACAAGTTGAGAGTGTCATCCTTAAATATATGTTTTAAGACTTTTCTAACATTCATAAAACACTTCAATTTCACATGTCACATTCTTTTTCTTTTGGTTTAGACTGATCAAGAAACTCTTCAGTCATTTAGTTCAAATGTAATCAAACTCAGATCAAACCAGCTACTAACTAGCTTCAACTACACATTAAAATACCGCTTTCCAAGCAAAGCACGAACATTTGGGTTCCCAAGTTATCCATTCTATAATCAAAGCTTCAACATTGAAAATGCTATTTCTTTGTCCCCCTAAAGATTTCGCCTTACGCGTAAACTATGAAAAACATCGTCACATCGTGAATCCACCATATGGGATGCGCAAATGCACGAAAGCCTTCCATACAAATCAAAGAGCACAAAGATGCCAAAAAGCCTCCTCATTCTGAACTAAACTAAGCGAAAACTAAGTGCCGAAGATTATCCGTTATGTAATTATATTATACATTGGCTCTTACAATAATTGAAGATCTAGCATTGTAAAGGACAATTTACAAAAATTGATGGCCAGTTCTCTTTTACACTAAAAGAACACACACATCCTTTTGTCAAATATATTATGTACAAAATACCAACACAATACAATTCTACAGTCAAGGAACTTTCTAGGAAACACCTTCACAAACAGTCGTACAGAGTTATTTATTACTGATGCATTATCCCTGTCGGTAATCTAATATCAAGACCAGTCGTACAACACTAGAGCAACAACAACAACAACAAAAAGACAGCTCAAGATTTCCAAACAAGAGAAACGCAGACACGAATAGTTGACATTCTATGAACTCCACAGAAAAAGGAACAAAGGATCCGTTTACTGTTTGCAGCTAATCAATGAACGTTGCGGTTCTGTTTAGGAAGTGAAAGGAACGACAGAGAGGAATGACAATGGCCCTTTCCTTTTAGTTTTTAACAAAAAGATCCAATGAAACAACATTATTTGCGTCTCATTATTGTTAGTTGCTTGCCGTAGCTCTTTCAAAATACAATCACATTGAAAACCCATAAGGTAGACTGATAAGCTCATTTGAGAGGGAAAACAAGTTTATTGGTTTTCGTAACCTAACACAGCTCTAAGAAACTCCTCCAGCTAGAAGGAATATCCCCTATGCATGTCCCTCAGAGGCTCATATCATTTCCAGAGATGCTTATCTATAATTTCCCCCCAATCTGTAATGACATTTGAAACAAGGCCACCATCCTCAAACACAGAGTTTTCTTAAAGATAATTCCAGTATTGGGTCTACAAAAGTATCCCATCAGCCGAGACCTTGTGTTTAAAAATATAGCAAGAGAATGATAATTTGGCCTTGCCGAGGAAACCCTTTCTCTATCAAGCACTGCTATGAGAAACTACATATTTAGAAGTTCTAGGTTCCTCGGGAACAAGCGATTTAGAGTCATTGAGGACTTAGCAAGCCATGCTTTCATCTCCTGGATGCATAACTGCCAGAATATATACAGAGAATCGCTACAGAGATTGATGGGGTTGGGTGGAGTGTCAGTTCTCAGGACATTCAAGTATTATACAGAGGAGACATACAAGTATAAGCTTTCTAGTTGCCCATATGCTTCATATGTATGGAACCACGATTTGAATTTTAATGGTAAGAGTTACGTTGGCTGGGATATATTCCTCAAACGGATTAGCATACAAGAGAAGAAAGGAAGTGAAGAATTGCCTTTGTTTTACCGCACTTGGCCGACAATCTGTGGCAGGAAAGGAATGGTGCCATTACTCAAATGAGTCACTTCGCCAGGCCAGAGTAGCAAGTTTATTCCTGGAGGCTTAAGAAATGACAACTGGAATAAGAACAGTGATAAACTAGACCTATGACTATAGGAGACTTGAATTACGAATGTGGCAGTAGGACGATTAAACAATTCATTCTCCCGTATATGATAGCACGTCCACTCCATAACAGCCAAGGAAGCAAAGATCTGAGTTCATTATGACTCCTTTAAGCTGCTTCCCCCTGGCCTGGTAGCATAGCTATGAGGAACTTGCTGCGGGGACAGATAAGTTCTAGACATGCATCACTCATATTTTCAATCTTCTTAAATATAAGCTTGGAACAGCTGACGGAAAAGACTTCATTGAATCAGTTGTGACAAAGCACCACAACATTGCCCAAATAAGGGGCGGTAATCCAAACAAATTCATTTTCCCTACTGTGTGAATTATCAAAGGGCGCTGCACTCTAAACAATTCACTCTTGCCACTAGATCAGTCATATGGTCTAATAAACTGCTGCCAGATTAAATCCAATGGATTCAGATGAGAATAAGGAAACTGCTCACAAGCAGGTGAACCCTGTGAAAATGCCACTCAGGTGAAGGAGGAAAAGGCAAATGCAAAAGCAGAACAGATCAGTACAAAAATGGAAGGACAATGAGCAAGAAACTCAGACTGATCCGATCAATTAAGAACCCCAGCAGGAAGTTTGAACAGCGTAAAAAGAGATACATCATAGAAATGCCACCAGAAGAGCAGAGACATACTAGGAAAGCTAATAGTTTCCTTTTGGTGCACAGTCAATCACGTAATGGGTTTTTAGAAACAAAAATTATATCAATAATGAAACTGCGCCGAAGGGCAGAATAGTCGCATTCCATATCCACTAGAACTATATGTGTGAATCTTATATGTGGCCGGGAATATCACATGGAATACTGGCTAAGAGCATTAACAGTAGAAATGACGAAAAAACCCCATTAGTAGATCACAGCCAGTGAATATGTCAAGATGGCAGTTGAGATTGATCAGAGATCAGTAGGAAAATGGAAACACGCACATTCAATAGCCATCAGCTTGATAGTAATGGATTCAAGAGAACAATACTGATGAGTGATGAAGAACATAAGATAAGAGAAGACTTTGATTTCTAGGTCCTAGGAAGCCCTTAGATTGTTGCAGATGACTAGTGGACCTAAACAAGAAACCTACATTTTCCAAAAACAGAATCAGGTGCAAGCTGTCTGAACCATTCTTGGCACACAGATGAAAAAAAAACTGGGCAGAGTAAAAGAAAATTAAACAAAACCCTGATTACTTCCGAAGCAGTCTAACACGGACATGGACAGAAACACTTGAGCTTTGGAAAGAGAAAGCTTCAGAGTCAATTATCGCCTTTGGACAACCAATGGTGAAGAGTCAACCTTATAGCTCAAGTTGCCATAATAAAAGCCTGAATTAAATTTTCAGCAGAACGCTTCTGTTCAGGTGTGCCAGATATAAGAGCCACACGATCACCACGAGAGGTTTTGGAATCAGAAATCTCTATAATTGCTCCTGATATCTGGAAGATAAACAAAGGAAAGTGAGATTGAGCAGATTTAGAGTAAAAACTTGACTCTTCGATCCCGAATCTTTGAATCCACAAAAAGGAGTATGTAGCATGCAAAGGAGAGAGAATTTGACATAGCCCCTGTACATTTGCACCAGGCCACCTTCTGAAGACTAGTAGACATAGGGTTATCATGGAGCAAAGGAAGTTTGCAGCAACCATAGGATATAAGAAGGTTAGTTGCCAAAAATAAAGTTGGAATGCTCCTGATGGTACGAGATAAAATTTGACAGGGGATCAAAAGACATCTTATTATGGGAAATCCATTGGACCACCCCAAAGGATCCTAAGGACCAAGTAAAGGAGAATATTTCAGAAAACAGAACAGATGTTCATCAATGCGGAGAGAACCTGCCAGCAGCACGTCAGTGCAAGATAAGCTAGAAAAATGAACTACTTTATGTAGAATAAATGCAGTAATAAATACTGGCACTGCAGTATCCCTGTGTAGTACACACCTGACGTATGTTCGAAAGATTTGCTCCCCTTTTCCCACCACTTTTCCATATGCATTTCCAGGAATCAATATCTCCAGAGTGGAGGATTGAACCAATCGGCTCCTGCATATAAATCACACAACTTAAAATCAAGATAGAGCTTAAAGGGAAAGAAAATCTAGGGTCAAAGTATATGCAAGCATCACTGTCAAATGAAATACTTACCCTCCATAGTTATTTGATGAATACGAAGGCATAGATCTGTAGCCATCGTCATGCATCTAAAGGAAGAGAAACAAATTGAGTACAAGGAACAGAAACTAGAAATATGAGAGATATATAGCACAATACTTTTCATCTCAGCAAGCACAGATGTATATATTAGCATGGCTGTGTATAAGAGTTGCCAATGATGGCAAAGCATCGACGAATACGATAATCATGAGACATAAAAGAAAAAACAGCTAAAGTAATTAACTACAAAGTGGACGATTAAGAAGCTTACCGATAGTGATCCATATCCATAGAGACTTCTTAGTCCTTTGCCAATCTCACCGCCACGGTCATAACCCAAAGGTTGAATGGATGGGAGATCAGGCAAACTTGAAGAAACAGAAAGAGCACTGCCAGTATGGTAAACAGGCTCAGCCACACCAGAAGGATTATGACCAGCATCCTTCTCTCTCAGAACATCATCGCGAAGCCGCAAAACAATTTGCACTAAAGCATCCCTTACATGGCTAGCTTGTCCAGCGACCTAAAAGCAACAATGAAGAATGATCCAGGAACTCAAACGTTGATAAGTCTAGTTAGTTTTATGGGCTCTGGCCCATCTGCATATTTTATGTACAAAGTTTATTCATTGATGGCTTTTTTTCAAGCTACCTATATAGTTTTTATTCCTGTATATAGGGCTGTAACCATTCTTTCTAAAACACATCAATATAAGCCTTCTCTCTATTAAAGTCATCAATAAATAGCATGAACAGCATCAATAGATACATACATATAATATATATATGCACACAATACCTCAACAAGCTCATCATTTGGATCGGCATGATTTGTTTTCTCACCCTTCGTAATACGAACATTCGCCTTGCTTCTCTTCCTAATTTCATTAATTATTGAACCACCTCTCCCGATAAGACAACCAATAACTTTAGAGGGAATAAGAAGACGTATAAAAACAGTATCTGCATCTTCATCATTTATCTTTTCTTGTAGTAAGAGAACAGCTTCCACAGCCATGGATTTGAGATCATCGGCTGACTGAAAAGTACCAAAGGTCAACCAGTAAGAAATAAAGAAGTGCTAAAGATAACTGTACAATTATGGACGAGTGCACCTTAAAACAATAGAAACAGGAACAGTATTTTTCGAAGCATAGGTTCTAGACATTATGGCTTGGTTCAATTAAGCATAACAAGATTGCACTTACATAAAATAACTTAGGAAAAATGAGACAATTAACTTTTTTTGAAACAGAAAAAAAAAATGTATCAGGAAACTGTAATCGTCTGAACCAATCTGTATGTACACAATAGCCATAAGTTCATTTTTCCTTAAGAAAACTTCTAAGCCAACATTAATTACCAACTGTAACTGTTTGGGCTCTTAATGATCTCATGCATATCCATTTCCGGGGTCCACTGTCTAATACACTTCATATTGATCGACAAGAGAAGAAAATGCTAAACCTAAAGTAGTATTTTGTGATCTAGACCTTGGGGAAACAATGGTTTATGATTGCTGCCACTGATTGACTAACATGTTTAATTAAGGGGTTGACTTAAGTTATTCCACCTTTATCTCAGCTAAGGGTTGAGCCTAAATTGTTGTTTGGTTGAGGATAATCACAAAATGACTTATGGTAGTCTTAAAGGTTGCTTAGCTAATACCATGGAGATGTAAGTATTAGCCATTAAGCCAATAATCATTTTGTTTAGTTTTTAACATTAAATCAAGACAAATTATAATAAATTTAGATTTTAGATGTACAATATAAATAATGATACAAGTTTATTTTTTATTATATTATTTAAAAGTGATCACATAAATTTGAACAATTTCATTTAAATATAAATATTTCACAAAATTAGTATTTTATACTTAAATATATTCAATTAAGTTATGTTTTCATAAGATACAATCAGATTGAATAGTTTATGGCTAATCGAATACGAAATCTATTTTTAATGAATGTACTTTAAACATTTTATTTTATTTTTTAAAACTGATCTACTTTACAAGTTTATTTAGTTACGAGGCATATAATTAAATATGAAAAAGTAAACTGTGTATTCAAATAAGATAATGTAACTACTCAAATATAATATGTAGATAGTACATTCAAATAATAAAATGTAACTAGTTCTTTATTTTATAAGGTCAAATATATTAATTATCTTAACAAGATTATCTAGCGCACAGTTTATTCAGTGATGCATATTTCACTAATAAATGTCATATCTAGATTGTATATTCAGATGACATAATATAATTATAAAAAAGAATCTTTAATGAGAATTATAATTTAAGTCTTATATTCTACTCCGTATAATTTAATTTACAAAAATCTTATCTAAGAAAATTTAATTTCATATAATGTACTGATAGCTATAGTGTAAACTTAATTCGTTTCTTACTTCAAATTTTTTAACTGCACCATAACAGATACAACCATAACTTGGGATATGGACATATCACCTTAATTCCTCTACATATTGTGTTCAACCAAACAAAAGTGTAACACGTTTCCAAGTCCAAGTCTTAACAACTCCACCTAATTAAATAATAAACTACATTATTCCAAGCCTTAACTATTCGTTGAGACTATTTAATACCTCAATGGAAAAGTTTGCAAGAGTCCTGTGACAATATAGGAGGTAAATTAGAGAAAATTTTCCTTAACCTCACTTACCCACAAATAGAAGAGTAATATAAATGAGGTGAATCAGGGTCAAACATTAGTCTCATTTAACCTCCTCCAATCTTCGGCTTGTGAACAGGTGAACGAAAATATTTATTTCATTTAACCTTGTTTAACCTCAAGCCAAATAAATCATAGAAGTCCGACCATGCTTCAACTACCAATTACCAACTATAGACTGTCTCCCATTCTGAACTATTTAAAAAACAGAGAAGCCTAGACAGGTGTTTTCTGTAATAAGTAGCCATCTAAACTTTTATATAATTCTGAAAACAATCCATACCTCGGTAGATAGACTTTGATAAGGCAATCATCACGTCTTTCCTTATGATCATGAACTTCAATTTGAGCACCAGTAGCTTGCCTAATACTTTTTATGGAACCTCCTGCCCTGCCGATAACACGTCCAATCTTGTCACGTGGGCACAGCACATGCACATTCAGTTCTTCTGATTGCAAATTTCTACTATGACCAGAGGCTTCAGGGAGAGAAGATGAATACGCAGGCCAAGTGTTGCCCCTATCAGCATAGTCAGAAAACTTAGGTACAGATGCTCCCCAACTGGAGGCACAGGCCTTGCAGGTGCAACAGGATCTGCCCCACTGTAAAACCCAGTTGAGGGATATAGAGGGAAATCTGAAGGAATGATAATGCTTGGTGGGAGCTGAGGAATAGTAGGTCCAAGGGAATTTCTTCCTTAGGGTCAAACTTGTATATGATAGCAGAAACTGCATATAATGCCTTCTTCACCGCCTCTGGCTCACATTGATCTATTGAAAAGAAACCAATTTCATCACGAAAATTCACAGAAATAGGTCCTACGTTCTAAAAACCACTATGACCCTAGATCCAATCACTTTACTCAAAGTAAAGCAATCAGAACAAGTTCTTAAACCACTGACTAATTGAGAGTTACCAAATCATTATTCGTACCTAGAACAAAGAGAAATTACACTGCTAAAGATGCTGAAAACATACCTGTACAAAGCTGTCAAAATCCATGGCGCAAGAATGTGTCGGGTCAGAAACATCTTTGGCAATAACCTTAATGTGCACCCTTGTCTCATTTCTTAGTTTCTTTATAGTAGCTCCAGACTTACCGATGATATTGGCACACTGACTACCTGGGACAAGAATTTTACACTGCTCCTTGTCTTTCCATTTCTTATCATCATCATCTCCAAGAGTTTCTACAGAGTGAGAAATGGCAGAATGTAGCTTGATAAGAGCATCCTGGGCCGGACAAAGAGGCCCCCTATTGCTGTAGTTATCACCAACTTCAACCTTCCTTCTCCCTCACATGACAATAAACCAAAATAACTCTGTCCTTAGCACCTGGAAATGGGTCAACTACCTTAACCTTTGCTCTAGTCTCCTGTCTTATAGAGTTTATCACATGTCCACCTTTACCAATTACACTACCAATAACCACATCCGGGCACAATATCCTGTATAAAACTAGCCCTCACGGCTCTGATTATCATTATCTACCCGCCTCTTTGATTCCTGTTGCCTCCATCATTGTCTCTTGCAGCTCGGTGTCGCTTGCCTGTCTCACCCATATCAACTAAATCCTACAGGATATAAAGTGAGCATCAACTTCACATTCTAGATTCTAGAATATTAAGCAAACTCTAAACTTTCAATGTAAAGAACCAATGAACATTAAAATATTAGTAGGAATGTCGACATAAAAGGTAAATAACAAACAAGGGGAGGCCAGACAATAGTAGGTGGTATGGGATCAACAAAAAGGAGAAGCTTCATCAACTCCAAGCATTCTTTTTTTGTAATTCTCAACATATAATTCATTTGATTACATTCTTCTTTAAGAAAATAAGGCATGTAGTATTAAGTAAAAGTCCAGATAGTTACGTATGAAAGATAAAAGGCTAACCCCTACCATATTAACATTCAATTACTCTACAAGTCTGGTTGAGTTACTCCAATCAAATTGGAATCTGCACCATCTAATCTTAAGATCCCTCTTTACTGTGTCAAATAAAAAGCTGTAAAAGGAACCCTCAAAATCTTGTTTGGAAGTGCCTAGAGGGAGAAGTGCTCTCATCTCTTTACAATAGTTCTACAACTCACGAAGAAGCCGAACGTCCCTAATCCACCTGTTGCTAATGGATCTACAGAAAAGAGGGCCTATTTTCTCACTTTAGTGGTTCACGGTATCAAAGCAATAGTGGTAGTAACAAATTGGTTCCTTTCAGAATATTAGTGAAAGTTTGAAGGGAAAAAGTCCTTTACGTGAAATCCTAATCATGCAGGTCCATCTAATCAATCTCCCTGAAACTTGCTGATATTAAATAGGCCTGGAAAACCACATGAGAGCTCATCCAGATCTGACATATTTGAGATAGATTTTAGTGGCACCGGGCAGAATGATAATTCTAGCAGTATGATTGTGGAGGGTCGGGGCCCGGATGGATACTAGAAATATTCTGGGAAGAAGTCTAGGAGTGCTGTTGTCGCCAAAGATTACCAGTGGTCAGTCTCAGATAGAATACACAGACATAAATTCGGGTATTCCTCCCATTCTTATAATAAAATAGTGTAGTAGCTCGCTGCCACTCCACTTTCATGTTTTCCTTTTAGCAAAGCACTAACAAACAGGATCCTTGCTATCGGTCTCACCGCAAGCTAGACAGAGTCTTTATTATGACAAGTGGACAACTTGTTTCCTTGAATTCTATGCTGAATTTTAGGAGCCAAACATTTCTGATCATACTACTGCTGTGTTTTAGTGGTCAGACAAAAAATATCTCCCCTCATCCTATATTGTTTCAAAAACATATGGTGCTTGGACAGGAGTTACTTTGATTTGGTCAGAGATGCTGGTCCGCAGAGATCTAGGTTGCTATATGTTAAGAATTGTGAAAATCTTCAGATTCTGAAATTTAGCCATTTGATAGTGGTCTGCAGCAGAGATCCATGGCTGCCATCCTTGATAAGGCCACTAGAGAGCTGATACATTCAACTGACATCAGATCCAAAACGAGACCGCAATCCTAACAGACTATACAAATAAGGCAACGGCCTTCATAGTCAGAGACTCAGATAGCACAGCAATCAAAGATTGATGGGATTAACACGGGTACTCCAATAGCAATTACTTTTTCAGATATTTGAATGCTAAGAGAAGGCATTCTAAGATTCATGCTTTATATGATGGATCAGGTAACATCCTCCTAACCCAATCATGAACATCAAATAGGGCTTTTGGATGACTCTTAGCCTGTTCATGTGATCTCCTCCTTTAAGCCTTAGTTCAATCTTCTTTACCATTTCAGTTACTATTCATTACAGGTATAGAATCCTTATCCTGACCCAAAGATTTTCTTCGCATGTCTAATCTATCATCCTTTCCTTCCTGGTTACTGTCAGCAGTAGTAGTACAATAAATCATCTCTTGATCTCCTTGAGGTACCTGTTCAATCACTTTTCCAGTTTTTAACCATAACCTTTTGGGGTCTATTACCATCCACATGACACAAGGTTTTTTATGGCCAGCCATCAAACACTTGGAGCACCAAGGTTTACAATCATAAGTAAGATCTGAGCCTTGAAGGATCACTTCCTGTTTTATTTCTGAGACAACAGAGATTTTAAACAAGATTTCAAGCATAGGCAATCCTTTGATTGGTTGAAGTCGGTTGGTCGACATATATAACAGCTTTCCTCTTCTCCCAGCATTCGAGTGAACCAAAACTGCAAGTAATGACCCAATAGCTTGATTCAAATCAGGATAGAAGCTAGACTTGAGAGGTCAATTTTAATCCCATCTTCTCACTTCTTGAGAATCAGTGGATGATACACTGGAGAAGAAACAAGGTCCTTCTATCAACCTTCTTGAGAATTAGTGGATTCACTGATTTTCACTGGCAGAAACAAGGGTCTTATATCAACATTACATCCCCTCGTAATTGAACAAATACAGGATTAGTGATCTTTTGACTATTTATCATTATTTCAAAATACTTCAGAGCAGCCAAATTTAATGCACCATTCCTTCACAAATACAGCGCCTATCAAAGTGAAGTTCTAATAGTCCTATTCCTCCTTAACATCACCCTCAATACAAATAATGATGGGAGAACCCTCCTCTGGGTATGACTGAAGTTTCAAGCACTTTTTCTTCTCTCTATTGTTTGGAACAACCTCATTCAAAGAGCATGCTTGAGCTGGAACTTTATCCACTCAACTACTCGCAGCTATAGTTTCTTGGTTCTTCTCTAGATCTGACTCCACTGAAGCTACCAAATTCCGATCAATCATCTAGACATTTACCTCCTTGCCAGCATCTGCATTTGGGGAGATTAGAAGATCTGAATCAAGGGACCTTTCGCCAATAGTCGAAGCAATCTTCGTTCCCAATTGAGGATTGGACACCTGAAGAAGGATCAACTTGGGAATTCACTGCACCAAAAGTAACTGGGATCTTCGAGTTTTTCAGTTTACTTCTCCTCCTTGCCGTGAGGACAATCGCATTTGCAAGCATACAAAAGAGTAGATTATCCTAAAAAGTTGAGACATCTTTCTCATGGTTTCAAAAATACAAAACATTCTTTTATAATTGTATTTTAAATGAGTCTTGATGCATGATTAACTGGAAGTCCCAGAAATCTTCAGGACCATTGCTAGGTATTTAAAAGCTCCGACGTAAAAATAACACCTAATATATTTGGGGTGTACTTCAGCCTCTCTGCTGGATAAACTTGAGCAGCAAAATAGACGGAAGATCTTGCAGTGCAGCTACAAAGAACTCAAGGTTGACGATGCAATCCATTTGAGGAACAAGAAAACATCTTTTTGCATGAAATTTGGCAGTTTAGGATAAGACAACGAGATTAAAAAAATTCTGCGGACTCCCGTTAGTACTCTCAATTCAGCTGCTCGTCGCACATGAACAAAAGCCTCCTTCGTACAGTTAAACAGCACAAAATCAATGTCTGAAATACGTATCAACCTCTTGCTTTTTTACTTTTAACTTAAGGTCTAGTGCCCAAAAATTACACCCAAAATTTAGACCAAAAAAAAATTATACCCACAATCCGATATATTAACACGCTTCCATTACATTAGCCCACAATCCAAACACACGGTCAACGTTATGAATTGAATTAACCTTATCCAACCATTCGAGGGGACAATGCAATAGGAAGAGAACAAACAATACAGAGAGAAATATGACAAAATTTTGCGGTTTTAAACCGCTAGTATGATTCAGATGTCTGCAGATCAGACTCCCCGAATACTAGTGTTTTTCAACGAGAAGGGAAATATGTTACCAGAGAACACAATATATGGGTACGCAAAATCAATACGGGAAGAAAAAGAAGGCTAGGTTATACCTGCCCACACGAGAACGAGAGAGTCGGCTGGCGCAGAAGCGGATAAACCCAGTGGGAAAAGAGAGGAGAGGAGAGGAGAGGAAGCAGTCTGAGGTTTCTGTCAAGATGCGTGAATCGAGATACCTTATTGTTAGGGCAAAATTTATTCCTTTCTTAAAAAAAGAGGAACAAGATGCCGTTGTTGTGCAGTATGTGAAATCGGTAACCCCAAAATCTCCTATAATACACCCTCATCCTCACCTCTAATTCTACATCTTACACAGTACTTCCCTGCTTCTCTACTCTCCTTACAAAGGTATTCTTAGTAGAAATAGAAAAAAAAAACTTTTGCAAGGCAAGACACACGGGGCGGTATGCAGCAGCAGCTGGAGAACCCGGACCGGAACAGAAAGACATATTTCCCCGTAGACAACCCATATCTCCTACACTTTTATCTGGACTTGAGGTTAGTCTTCAATTACTAAAATATTTAAATTGTTATTTTGTTTGATATTTACTTAAAATTAGTAGAATATTTAGAGAATTTATTATTGAATTAGGAGTTTCAGAATGACCCGAACATTATGGATAGAGTATTGATGGGGCATGCGGGTACGAAGTTGACTGAAAACCCCCATAGACTGATCGCCCTTTGATACAAGCTGCGGGGTTGTGGGGTCCTGCTAGACTAGTGACCAAAGCAAATAATTATATATGCAATGCTTTGGTTGAGAGATGGAGACGAAGACACATACATTCTGTTTCCTTGTTTGGGGTTGGGGAGGTGTCGATCTTGTTAGAGGATATGACGCTTCTGTTCGGTTTTCTATCGAAGGTAGGACGGTGATAGGTGACACCGATATTAACGTTCGAAACCTTTGCACTGATTTATTGGGGAAGACTCCAGAACCCTAACACATCAAGGGTAACCATGTTTATTTAACATGGTTGTCTGAAAATTTCAAGGAGGATGACCCAGAGTTTGACAATGCCCCGCCTGCTCGGGTTGCTCAACATGCTAGGGCGTACATGCTGAGTTTGATTGGTGGGACCCTGATGCCAACCTACCATGGAAATTCCGTTGACCTTTGTTATCTGCCGCTGCTGGCGGATTTTGATGTTGTTGTGCAGTACAGTTGGGGTACTGCTATGTTTGTAACGACCCTAAAACTACCTGGTTGAGAGACCGTTACACGCCGCGCACTTACTACCTAAGACATACAAGGCTACACTCATGAATCCCAAAACCGATACAAGATACAGTTTTATTATGAAATAATGATTACAAAGCTTAAGTGTTTACAAATACAGAGCGGAAGCCAAATAAAAAAAAACAAGCACAAACTACTAAAGGGGCCTCAAGCCACAGTTACAAATACAAAACGTAAAACCATACTAAAAGCAAAAGTCGAATCTCTAAAAGAAGCTTAAACCTGCAAAATTAATATAATATGGGTGAGCAAACCACAGTTACAACCGCATCTTGTTCCTCTTTAGGATGTAGTTATATTGGTTAAGAGGAAACATTTGGGATAGTTAAGGTTTTTAGGCAATGTTTACATGTTGGAAGTGTAAGAAACTAAGTTTTAAGTGTTGGGATTTTGTGAAAAGTTGAGTAAATGATCAAGGAGTTAAATAATGGGTTTATTAATGAGTTAGGAAGGAGTTTAAAGTGCCAAAATAATGTCAGGACATACTAGGACACTTGTGGAAAGGATTGGAGTGAAATAAACACTTAGAAAAATGGGTCTGCCTTCGACCGACCCAAGGGACCGACCTAGGCTGGGTCGGTCGGCTGAAATTACCCGATACAGATGTCTACTGACTTAGACCGACATTAGGACCGACCTTGGTAAGGTCGGTCGGGTTGAAATTTTCAAACGATGGAGTGTACTGACTTAGACCGACCTTAGGACCGACCTTGGCAAGGTCGGTCGAGCTGAATTTTTTAACCCGTAACTCACTGACTTCGACCGACCTTGGTAAGGTCGGTTGGACCTTATAAAAAAAAGGAAAGAAAGAGTGGCATTAATAGTCCACCATTAGGAGGGTAATGATGATTATAAAGATATGCATATAAGGACTTAAGAGGTTAAGAGAGTAAAATGATTTATGTGTTTAAGATCAAACTAAAAGGACTTAGTAGTTATAAGTCGGAAATCTTTAGTGGCTAAGTAAGCTAGGTTATTGAAAGTAATTAACAACCCACATTGGATGAATGTTTTAGGATTTGAGAATTTGGACTCGGAGGGAGATTAGACAACCGAACGACCGATGGTGAACGATATGGTTTTCTTGTAGCCTGTTTGCTAACAAGGTGTCCCTCGGCTTGTGTGCTAACTGTTTAATTGTTTTGACTAAAACAAGATAAGGCATGCAACCGGTTTATTTCGTTTCTTGTGTGTTTGCATTATACTAACACACTTGACTTAAGTTAACTTACTAACTATGTTAGTAAACAAAGGAATGAGATCGAAATACACTTCTTAAGATTGGTTGGTTAATACCCGGAAAAGGTTTAGCTAACAAGACTTGTCTTTGAGACTCCTACTAACTGTAACTTGGGGGTGAGAAATCCGGAATGGTAACGGCACATGTGTATTGGAGGAGGTTGGTATCTGTATCAGATCCGACTTCCAAATTAGACTTGTCTTCAGACTCGTCGCCTAGAGTCAACAAACCGACTCGACCTCCCCAGACTACTGTTTGTGGTAGAAGGCACATTAAGTATGGTGTGGGGGGATCTAGCCTACATCCCCATTAACTTAAGAAATGTTTTTTTATTGTCAGTAAGTGTACAGCTGCTGGCTAGGGTTAACCAAGCCCTACAAAAATAAACAACGGACTAAAGCCTAATCAGTTCTAATAAGAGAACGGTTGGCATATATGAGATAAGAGTGGATATGAGAATAAGAGCAATCTTCATTTAAGGAGTTAAAAGCTAACTCACTTACCTAAGGAACGCTTATTAAGTTGTTCAAATTGCTTGAGCTGTGATTGTGCTTATTATACTTCTTATTAATGTTGTATAATTTATCAACTACATGTATACGACAAAGTAGTCGTGTGTAGCCCCTTTAGCTTGGGGGCTATAAGTTAATCGTACCAGCGAAGGTGCTGAGCCCCTCGGGGTATTCATATTTATTTTGCAAGTAAGCGCCCACAGAAGACGCACCTTGAGAGTAGGAGCGGGTAGCCTTAGGATGGGCTTTACATTTTGTCTACGGGTTGGGCATGTACACCCGTTAGTTGATAGTTGCATTGGTTAGCAAACTATGTTAGACTTGAGATACTTGATACTCTATTGGTATTTTGGTTAAGTTTGTAAATGTTTAAGTTCGGTACATTCTAGTGGATCAAACCATAGCAAGGTTCTGGATAATATTGTTTAATTCCACTGCGATGTTGGTATATATATTAGTAGTTTTTTTGCGATAACCACGTTGGAATGAGTTAGGGTGTTACACTTGGCCCAAAACCATAGATTTAGGTGTCACTTTTAGGCCCAATCAAAGCCATCTATCTAGGCTTCAGCCCAAGTTCCAATTCATGGTCTAAAAAAATACTCCATCTTAAATGGCCCAGCTCTTACAATACTTAGGCCCACACACCTTATCTTTACCCAAAATACATTCGGGTCCAAACATCTACATTTGGATCAAGTGTTCATTCTCTACCCAAACTTTGATCCAACCCCCTTCTCTTGATTCAAACTCTCATTTTTGGTTGACACCTCGAAAGCATGTAAGCATGGATGCCTAGTTAGCCGTCACGCAGCAAAGGTGCAAGGTCTTAGAGTCCATTATCAAGGAATTGAGGAATAAGGCTAATCTCCAGGAGACAAATCAGCAAAGTCCAAAAAAGCTTGCGGATGAAAATGTTAACCGTAGTTACATCGAAATTGACTCTGTTAGGGCCTAGGATTCTCAGTAGGGATGGAAATGGGTCGGATTTGGGTCGGGTGGACCATCACCCGCACTTATCACCCGACTTCACCCACTCACCCATACCCGACCCGTCACCCGTTATGTATCACCCATCACCCGTCACCTAGGGTGAAGCGGGTGAACCCGTTTACCCGTTTGTTTTTCTTTTTTCTTGTTCATCTCTTAGGTTTGCAAATTACTGTGAGTGAAGAGAAAATAGAGGCGCAGAGCATGTATGTTCCATGTTCGTTGGTTGGGTTGTAAATTTTTCTTCAGAGAAAAGAATGAAATATTGCGTAGAGCATGTACGTTCCATGTTTGCCAATTATGGTTGCAAAAGCACCATGAGTGAAGAGAGAAAATAGAGGCATAGAGCATGTATGTTCAATGTTCCACCAGTCAGGATGCGAAATTACCTTCAGTGAAGAGAATGAAAAAACTTTGCAAAGCATGTAAGTTCTTTGTTTTTCAGTTAGGGGGTTTCAAAATTACCGAGAGATGAGGAGAGGAAAATAGAGGCACAGAGAATGTATGTTCCATGTTTGCCCGTTCGAGTTGGAAAAATTACCCTCAGTGAAGAGAAAAAAATAGAGGCGTAGAGCATCTTGTTCTATGTTTGCCTGTTAGGTTGCAATTACCTTCAGTGAAGAGAATTAAAAACTGCGTAGAGCATGGTATGGTAAGGATGTAAAATTATGGAGAGTGATGAGAATAAAGAATGGCGCAGTCACACAAAGCAAGAATGTTCCTTATTCACTAGTTAGGGTTGCAAAAATCGTGAGTGAAGGAGAATGAATAATAGGTAACAACTTAACATAATATATATAATCTATGCAGGTGAGCGGGTAGGTGACGGGTGAAAAATGTTCACCGTCACCCGACCCGCACCCGCACCCGCACCCATTCCACCCGTCACCCGTTTGTCACCCGTTTTTTACGAGTTTTTCACCCGCTTTAGCGGGTTGGATGATCGGGTGAAACGGGTACCCGCGGACCCATTGCATCCCTAATTCTCAGACACATGTGGGGAAATATATTCTGGATAATCAACTAGCCGCAGAGGTTTAAAGGGTTTTGAAAAGGATCAAGCGCATAGAGAAGACCAACAAACCAACTTGGCTTCGATTACTTCTTCGTAGTGTCATATCCCAAAGTTGATCTCCCCCAAAGCTGAAGTGCCCACACTTGCCTTGTACAAAGGTCCTCGGATCCAACAAATTCATTTGGCTATGTTTGACCAGGAAATGTCCATCATCGGGCTCAACGACATGCAGAAAGCCAAGGTTTTTGCTCGTTATCTAGACGAAATTCCTCAACGTTGGTATCTCACTCAAAAAATGAATGCTAAGACCTATGAGGAGATTTGTGAAGCCTTCTTGCATCACTTTGGTACTAGGAGTCTTGAAGTCACCAGATCAGATCTAGCAGGCACTTGACAAAAGATAGTGTGTCCATGTCCAACTTCATCAAGCGTTGGAGGAGGAAGGCTACTGCCATGCCTACCAAATGGACTAGCAAGAGCAAATCGCATGGTAATTGAGAACATGCGAAAACAACAAACAATGAGCTAAAGTATATGTATTGTTCGAGTTTCAACATGTTAATGGGACAAGTCGGTGTCATAGAGGTAAAATTCATAAGGAAGGGTTAGAGCTCGAGTGCTCAAGTAACTCCGGCGACGGTTCCAATTCTCTAAGCTAGGACCAGAAAAGATCTATCTTCAGACAACAGTAGCTTGCGCTCAAAGTAGTTTCCCAGAAATGAATGCGGTTCAACAACCTAGAGCTCTACGTCAAAATTTCAGGACGGTACCTTACCACGCCGAGGCTCATCGCAAAGGGAATTCACTGACATTGGTCGAACACAAAAAGTCAGGTAGTTGAAGAGCTGCTTCAGAGAAAAGAGACTTGCTCACCCCACTGGCACCTCTGCCAGGAACTACTCATTTGGGGGAGACATGTTAATCAGCAGTTTGCCACCATACCATTAATTGGCTGTGCTATTATGCCGACATTGTCGAGCATTGAGGCACAAGATTCAGGACCTCCTCGAGCAAGGAGTCCAATTTTTCTAAGTATGTGGATCGTTTTATTTAGGTGATTCATCATTGAATGTATTTTCTCACATTTTCAAATTTTCTAGTAGCCCGTTTTCTTAGTTAGTTTTCAGTCTCCCTGGATTGTAATATTCTGTCTTCTTTCATATTCATGAATAAAATTGTAGCTCCATTTTCATAATTTCTGTGCATTCGTTCAAAAAAACAAAAACAAAAAAAATGACCATTCATGCTTTTCAAGAAAAAGGATCACGGATAATCATTTTCTGACAACAGAATAGAATGACTTGTCTTTTGTTTCTAAAAGGGTGAACATGTCCGTCCAAACACCACAGTCTACCCCAAAACATCCACAAAGCATTCCAAAATCCACATCTGTTTAAGTGTTGTCATAAACCCCAGATCAATACTGGGGGAAATCTGAGCTCAGGATCGTCATCTTTAATCTTTCGTTTAAGCGTGTGAACTAGTCGCTGAGTGAAATTCACGAGAGTGTCTTGAGCGGTAGAACCATGAGCGAATGAGCGTGTCATCTTTACATGACTCCGGTGAGACACATTCAAAGGTGAGGTAAACGGCATAACTCCGATCGAATGAGATAATTTGTAGATTTACACTTAGACCTGCGAAAAGTAACAAAGAACGGATACACAACTATCAGGAATGACGAAGCACCTAGGTTCAGCACCACATAGCCAAAAGCTCGTGAACCCTGACATTAAACCCTAGGCACCCCCGTTGAGCCTTTCATACATCCCTTTTCGATATTATGAACTCCACAAAATAACCCACCCGATGATGAATTTCTAACTCGGTGACCAAAAGAAGCAAGGAGCTAGATTCTTGGATACTGTTTTCATCAGTCCAAAGAAGCAACGCCGCTATCAGCATGACGAAGCAATCCGCAAATGGTCCCAAAGTAACACAGGATCTAAAGAGCTCACATCAAAACAGCTCTCAAAACCTAAAACCGGGAGACACAAGAACCCCGAGGGCAAAGTCAAGAAAGGATAAAGAAAAAAAGGCAAACCCGAAGCGCCTCGAAGAAGTCCAAATGACAAAAAGAAGAGAAATGGTGTAAAGGACAACTTCAAAAGTCCAAGTCCAGATGCTTGAAAACAACGTCAACACAAAGCAGCTAGGCGACTTCAAGACAAGGAAGATGAATCCAAGAGAAGATGCAAGGTGCAGCTTTGGTCACCCCTTTTAGCTCCACATACCCTAAAAATCCCTCCATGGTCCTGTTGTCTTTCATCACACCCCATGGCCACGTTATAAGCTTTAAATACTTCTGACTTGGTAATTGTGTATCCAATCACTTGAAAGTAACAAATTGAATACGTAAATCCATCTAATATCAAATTCAATGGTCTAGAAGTTGTGATCGTAAGCGAGAAACGAGTGCAAACACCAAACACGTCGAGTGTAGGAAGCACCACATCAAAACATAAGCCTTGGCCTGTGAGGACGAGACTCGTTCGCACGTTTAATCAAAGAAAATACTGGGGGCAATCGATCGTACCGATCGATTGCCATGAACTCTAGCTTAGATTGTCCTAAGGAAAAATACTAGGGTTAATTGTTGGTTCCAACAATTGCTATGATAACACCAATTGGAACCCAAAGCTCAAGCACTACCAACACCACCACCACACTGGCCCACATAAGCCCTTACATTCACATCATACACCACAGGTCCATCAAACTCCTGATCACCACTCAAACACTACACACTCCCACCAATGACATGTTCATCGTCTAAGAAATAAATTACAGATCAGAAATTCCTAGTCAGGAAATGATTATTTCACTTTCCTTTCTCAGTAGAGTTTTTCTCAAGAATTGCCACGTTGGCACATTTTTTTAGTAAATCTTACTTTGATCAATTTTTCATCATAGCCATGTTTGGCGTGTTTTCCAGCAACTTCTTATTTTGGGCAAATGCTCAATCCACATCATAGCCACGTTTGGCACACTTCCAATAATTTCTTGTTTTTGGCAATTTTCGATCTTTATTAGCGCTTTGATTTCACACACCTCATCATTACCACGTTTGACAATCTTATTTTTCATGATCATTTGCACGAGACCATTATTTTCATCACTTCACATGCAAGAATCCAACTCATTTCTAGTTCGAGACCCATCATTTTCTTCTACGCGAGACCCAGAATCAGTGCGAGATCCAGCTTTTTCTTCATCCATTTAGTTTGAGACTTCAGTGCGAGACCTAGCATCTTCATTTAGCACGAGACCTAGTAGCATTTTTAGTGCGAGACCCATCATTTTCCTCAGTTCGAGACCTAGCATTTCCTTCATTCAGTGTGAGATCCGTCATTTTCTTTAGAACGAGACCCAACATTTTCATCATCAGTGTGAGACCCATCATTCTCTTTAGCACGAGATCTAGCATTACCTTCAGTGTGAGACCCAAAATCAGTGCGAGACCCTACATTTTCTTCATTCAGTGCGAGACCTAGTATTTTCTTTTAGAACGAGACTTCAGTGCGAGACCAGTACGAGACCTAGTATCATCTTCAGTGCCAGACAAGTACGAGACAGTGCGTGATCTGAGTTGGCGGGGCAGTGGCAAAAAGTCCCCATCTTCATGTCCACTTTTTAGGGAGAAACAATTAGTGGGCAGTGGTAATAAGTCCCCTTGGTAATCTAGAAGTTATCCCAGCACCCCAATTGGTGGGCAGAGGCAATAAGTCCCCATAGTATACCAGCCGGGAGCATTGGAACAGGTTTTGGTCCCTAAATGCACCGAGCATCATTTACATATCATCTTCATCCGCATATCATATGCATAATCATATCCAATAGCATGTCATGCATACAACTTTCATATCTGCATTTCTAGGTTTTCAAGTGAAATACCCCAAACCTGAGTAAGCTAAGTAAACATCAAGTTATGATGTAATGAGGCTAAAACATTCCTTAGAAACATTGGTAGACAATTTAAACCAAGGAAAACACAAGAAAACGTCATAAGGGTAATTTAAGCAAAAATGTGCTCTAAGCTTGAAGTGACTTTGATTAGCACCCAAATATCATTATAAGATCTTATTAACATGCTAATGGACATGTTAAATCAATTACCAAAGAAAACCAAGCTCAAAAACAAGCTTAAATACAAAATGTGCTTTAAGACTCCTTAAAGCACCTTTTTGAGAAATTGTCTTAGAAATGGGTTTTGAGTGGCTAAATGCCTATGATTACACCTTAATCAACATGTGCACTAATTAGTATCACATTAGGAAGCTTAAATCAATGGGAAACCAAAATTTCCTGAATATGTGCATTAATTAGTGAATAGTGCTCAAATAGTGCTAGTTTTGACTTAAGTCAACTTTAATTAGCTAAATGGCCAAACAAGGCCTTATGTATGTTTAATTATGGAAGGGGGGACGGTTTTAGTAGTGGTGAGTCATCACCATGGCAGCCAATTAAAATAAAAGAGGAAGGAGTGAGGAAAAAGACTATTTACCGTTTATAACATAAATATCTTCTCTTAAGCTACCTTTTCTTCTCTCTCTTCATTTCTTCTTCCTCCATCGGTTTTACTACCCATTCCATGCTCCAAAACCGTGAGAGCTCCATCCATGGTGCCTCCACCTTCAATTGCTCACCAAATGTTCATCTTTGCTCCAAATCGAAAAGTAAGCATAGATTTCTCTTAGTTAGATCAAGGCCTTCATTCCTATCTTTTAAAATCCTTCAAAGCTCAAGTTTGGTTCCATGAGAAAACTCCATTGATGGAGGAAAATCAAGTTTGAAGAGCTCTTTTAGTTCTCTATTCATCCAAGGTAATGAAAGAAAAGAAAAATCAACTTTCCACCACTTTTCAATATGGCAAAAATTATCTCTCATGGAGCCTTGTTTTTATGCCTTGTTCTAGCTTGTTTTAATCACCAAGGACTAGTGGAGGTCCTCTTTCATTCATTGCCCAAGTCTATCTTGAGACTTCAAAGGTAATCATCCACTTTTAAGCTTTAAAAACACATATTTTGACCTAAGAATGAGTTCTATGAGTTTAGGCATATTGCTTAGTGCTCATTAGATTATTTGAATGTGAATTAGAACATTGGCAAGGGAATTAAAGTCATTGCCGAAAATCAAGCAAGGCAATCCAAGGAGAAAAGTGTGAAAAGCTTGGAAAAACAAGGTAAATGTTTTACCTAATGGTGGCTTAAGGTTTTAAGGGATGAGATTTAGATAAGTACTAATGTAGCTTAAAGCTTACATTATGTAATGGGTTATATAACCTAGGAGAAAGAATTTAAACAAGCTTGTGAACTTGTGACTAAGGAGCCAATGGGAATGAGTTAGTAAGATAAGTATAAGGTGAACTATGAGAACACTTATATTGCTATGGGAGCATTGTTGTGTGTATTTGCAGGTCGAAAGCTTTTATATGTGGGAAATTTAGTGTTTAAGTTTAAGTCATTTAAGGGCCTAAGAGCCATGTCATTTAAGAGCCTTAGTGCTATGCAATATAAGATTATTGCACTATATTGAGTTTGTTGTGAATGAGTTGATTTGGGTGAGAACATATGATGAGAAAGGATATAATGAGTGTGAGATGATTGAATGAGAAAAACAATGCATTTGGGCATGATAATATACTAGAGGAGCTATGGCGAAATTTGAGTAGAAAACAAAGTGTTTAAGTGATTGTGGTGAATTAATATGACCTAGGATTTACTAGGAAATTAAAAGGAATTTGAGTGGAGATGAGTAACTAAGGAGTTCTTGAGGTGTAGAATGGCCTAGGAGTTGTCTAGGAGAAGTTAGAGGACAAGGTGGGTGTATTTAAACACACCAAAATCATGTTATGAGGAATGATAAGACTTGTGCAAGAATTTGGAGGAAAGGTGTATAATGTTTTAAGATGGTTTAGGTATGAACTAGAGAATATTACAATGTGAATGTTTGGGTATCTTGTGTAAGAGGTGAAGATGCTAGTGACGGTTTGATAAGGTTATAGTTTGGATGGTAATGAGTGGACTTGGGTGAGGGAAGAGAAAATTGTAAGAGGATGTTGTAAATTGTCAAGGAAAAAGACTAGGAATGTATAAGGGTGTTTAACCATGAACATGGTGAGTTAATTGAGTAAAGGAGATAGAAATGTCTAAGGAGGATGTAGGATGGTCAAGATAAAGGAAGAACAATGTTAAGGTGCTAAGAGGATGGAAAGAAGTGTATAGGTATGTTCAAAAGTTTAGGAGTGATGAGTAACAAATGGAAGGAGAGGAATTTGTGCATGGAGATGCAAGATAACCTTGGAAAGCTTAGTGAAGGAAAAATGGATGAATAATGAGGTTTGAGGAGTAGTTATATTGGTTGAAAGGAACCACTAAGGTTAGTTGGAGTTTAAGACAAAATTTACATATTGGAAGTGTAAGGAATTAAGTGTTAAGAGTTAAGAGTTTTTGTAAGGAATTGGGTGAAAGATCAAGAAATTTAGTATGAGTTTGATGGATGAATTAGGAGGGTTTTAAGGTGCTAAAATGATGTTAAAACATGTTAGAATACTTGTGGAGAGGTTAGGAAAAGATTGGGCAAGATTTGAGGTTCAAAAGAAGTAAAAAATTGCAATTCTGTACAAGTTTAGCCTTGGTCCGTGTTTGTAACCAAGTACATAAACCCGAACCACATCAAAAACTGTCCAGAAACTAATACCGTTACTTGGTCCAGGTTTATATCCAAGTACACAAACCCGGACCAGCCATTTTTACAAAGGAAGTGTGCTTTTTAAGAGGTAAATGAAGGGGGTTGTTGGGTAATGCTATTATAAGGTTGTTAAGAGTTGTTTGGTGGAATTTTATGGCCATTGGAGGTGTGAACACGTGTGAGGTAAAAGAAGTAAAGTAAATAATGTAAGTGGTTAAGCTTGAACTACAATGAATTAGTGGAATTTAGTGGGAGGTCATTAGTGATTAAGTAAGCTAGGTTAATTAAAAGTAATTAACCACCCGATTCGATCAATGTTTTAGGGTTTGAGAATTTGGACTCCGGAGGAGAGTAAGCAACCGAACGACCAACGGTGAACGGTACAGTCTTTCTTGTGACCTGCTTGCTAACGAGGTGTCCCTCGGCTTGTGTGCTATTTGTTTATGTGTGCCGACTAAACAAGATAAAGCATGCAACCGGTTTATTGTATGTTGTGTATTGTTTGAAACTAACACAACCTACATTTTAGAACTTGCTAACAATGTTTAGTAAAGAATTGTGTGAGATTAAGGAATACTTCCTAATATTAGTTTGTTAACAACCGAAAGAGGTTTAACCAACAAACATTGTCTTCGAGACTTCTACTAACTGGAACTTGGGGGGAGTGAGGAATCTGGGACTGACTCCGGTCATGCATGTTAAGGAAAGGGGGTCGGTACCTGATTCAGTTCCGACTTCCGCTTAAGGACTTGTCTTCGGACTCGTCGCCTAGGGTCGAATGTCGGCTCAGCTACTTTGGACTTCCAGTCCAAGGTAGGTAGGAGGCATTAAGATGGTACGGTAGGATCACCTAAATCCTAATTTTAAGTTAAGATGTTTATTAACCAATGGAGTTAATCATTGGCTGGCTAGGGTTGCTTTTGACCCGACAAAAGTAAACATTGAGATAAGATACAACCATTTCTATTTAAAGAACGATTTGTATTCTAAGACTGAGATAAGCTACAACCATTTCTATTTAAAGAATGGTTTGTTTTCTAAGACTAAGATAAGGATTAAGATTTAGGTAGTAAGATAAGGCGGTTGAGATTGAGATTAAGAGGAAACATAACTTAAGGAGTTAAATAATTGACTCACTAATTAAGGGAACACACTTAAGTCGTTCATTGTGTTTGAACTTTGATTGTTCAATTTGGTTTGTTGTTTATTGCGCTTTCTATTATGTTGTGCATCTAATCAACCTCCATGCTATCGACAATTAGTCGTCGTAGCCACGTTAGCTTGGGGGCCATGAGAGATCGTACCAGCAATTTTGCTGACCCCTTTGTGGGGCTGTTTTTATTTCGCAGGTGAACGTCAGAAGGCGAACGTCATGAGAGTAAGATAGGGTAGATGTATTACGGGCTTAAGTGCGACCTACGAGTTGTGCATGTACTCTCGTATGGTAATTTGAGTTAGTAAGTTGTATAGGATGTGAGGAGATTGTAAGATTGTTATGTAATTTGGTTAAGGCTTGTAAGTACTAATGTTCGGTATATTCGGGTCCATCAGACCGTAGCTAGATCTTGGAGATTGTAGTAAGCCTAGTTGGTCACGTGGGTGACTAACGACGGTAACACCAATTTTTGTAAGAAATCTGCTACAAAGTTAATATAAGTGAATGAAGGTTTATGAGTTAAGTACGGCGTTTTGAGTTGGGGTGTTACATCAAGACCTTCAATACTCAGTTCATCACACCCTTTTTCTCAATTCAACTCATTTCTTAGATAGCTAGCGCCTTATAATAGCACAACACAATTATTAGACTTTCAACCGAAATCTAATTCATTATTCACTACTGGTCAAAATTTTAGGGCATCACTTAGGCATCAACCAGTCTTTTCATTCTTATTACAAAGACAAGTTGGCGGGGGCAATCTGTTATACCCAAAATTTTAACCCCCTGGAAGAGAGTACCCAGAGAAACAGGTACTAAAGGAGAGTTTGGCCAAATAGCAAGGATTCCTAGTTCGATCGGCACATTCTGGGGTGCTAGGGGCAGTTTGGTCATCTTTAGGGGCATTTCTGTAATTTTTTAGGGCTCCTAAGCCCCTGTGAGCTTCTCTCTCCTCCAAAATGGCCTAAATAAATTAAAATACTTTGAAATCTCATCCCATGATAGAGGATGACATTTTGAGCATAATGACATTGGAATTTTGATTTTTCGAATTTCCGATGATTTTTTAGCAATTTCTGAGTGAATCGAGACGAGAAATTGAATTTAAAAATATTCCAAAATCTAAAAAAAATCGATTCCACCTCAGAAAAATCATAATTGTCATCCTTGACATATGGCTAAAATTTCACAGCGAAATTCCTTTGAGAAGTCACTAGATTAAAATACCGAAAAATCTCATTTTTACTAGATTTTCTTTATCTTTAAGAAAGTCTATATAAATGAGCAAATCTATTGATAAAAGGAGAATCACACAAGCTCTAGAACCTAAAGGAATCAGAAACCACAACCTCTCTCCTCTCTCTCACATTTTTCAACACCCGGCTACAAAAATCATACTGAAATCCCCTGAAATCACCACAAAAATACGTTTTCCAACTCCCAAAGCATCAACCATCATCAAAATCCCACAAAACACCACCAAAACGTGAAGAACATTAAGAAAAACCAGTGACCAGAAGCCTGGTTAGAAGTCCGTTCGAATATTCCATCAACGGAGCTCTCGACGAATCCCGACGTGAAGAATTGTTGTGAATTCAAAGGTAAAACAGGTGGGAATTTTATTTTTCTAATTCTCCACGTCTTTATTAGTCTTGCCTCAAAATTGGGTTCAAACCGATCTTTTCGGGTTCTGTATTAACAATCATTTTCGCTTCTGCCTTGTTACTTGTTTGCTAAGTTTTATGCATAATTCGACTTCAAACTGTGAATATTTGATTACTAACATCTTGGAAATCTTTCAGGCTAAGCGTGCATAAGTTTTGAGCCGAAAACACCTTCGGGGACCACCAAAAACCCACGTGAAGAATTGTTGTGAATTGAGGTTACTTGCCTAGCTCATTTTACTGTTTTATGTCTCTACACAAGAGAATGCAAAGAGTAGCGTTTGGCTAATGCGGTTTTTCTTACAGGAGAATGCAAAGAACTACGTTTGCCAAATGCAGGTACTTTGCATTCTCCTATTCGGCCAGTTTGTATATATAGGACCGTTGAGGATGGTGTTGTCCATTGCATTCTCCTCCCAATGCATCTTTTCCCCCTCTAAACCTTTCATACATTTCTTGCTGATATTAAAAACCATTCAAGGAATGAATTACCAATTGTTATATCTCATGGATCATAATCTCAGAATTTACCCTCTAACGATGAGGATGATAACTCTTGCGAACCTGATGAAGCCCTGGAGCAAGTGGATCTCGAGGATCTGGATCTAGAAAATCATCCAGATGAGCCAGATATTATGGATAATGGTACCGGTCCGTCTAACCCACACCGTGGTGCTAGCTCATCACATTCATTCATGGGTGTTGGATCCTCAAATGCCCAGACGTAGGTTTCGTCATTCATAAGCAATATCAATTGGAACGCTGTGAATAGTATGCAGTCTAACATATACCATACTAGAACTCCATACTGGAAATCCATACTGGACGCAGGTCAAGAATTATCAAAAATCAGTTGTTCGAGTCCAAAGAACAGCTTGTATCGACAGCGCGTCAGTACCACATTTGTAAAAATTTGGATTTCAGCTCGGTGAAGAGTTCGAGTTCTATTTTCTGAATAATTGTAAGAACCAACAAGGTGACTGTTGTTGTGCAAAAACTATATAACAAGGTATATAAATAAATGCAAGGAATAGGCAAGTGCACCTAATCGGTGTAGTACAACAAGTGTCGTATCCACAAGGAAATTGGTCCTAACTTCCTAGTCTTGGTACTTAGTAATTGTAATGAAAACAGTAAATTGGGGTTTAGCCGGCGGCAAGCTTGATTGTGTTGGTTGAGTAATTGCAAGAACAACAAATAAACTAAAGGTGATAGTTTAATGGATTGGATGGAAAAGTGCTTTGGGAATTTGGCAATCACCCAAACTACCTAGATATGCTAGCAACTCTTCTTATGCCAGAGTTGTCTTTTAGAACAATAGTAATAACTCTCTAAACCAGAGATGAGTTAATTCTTACTTAGTTAATTTTAGCCTTCAAATAAATTAGGACTAAACTCACTAAGTAGCATTAAGCAAGTTCTAGAACAAAGCCTCAAATTATACTCACTAATCCTAGGAGCATAAATCAAGAGTTATCTCTCAATTTGGTCACAAACCCTAACTCAAAACCAATTTGTAGTTAGGGTTCACCACAAATGCACTCAAGAGATCAATTGAGAACATTGAATGATAATTAAGAGAGAAACAACTATATTAAAGCATAATCAAGATTCACAAACACATTCTAGGGTTTGGGTTCAAAGACCCATCCCAAAGCACAATAGAGTACTACTCAAGCATAGAGGAAAGAAAAACTAGAAAAGAGTAAGAATAAGCCATTGTTGGAGCTTGGAAGCTTTGGAGAAGGTGAGTTCTTCCTTCTTCTCTTCTTCCTCTTCTTTCTCCTCTTCTTTCTCCTTCTTCTCGTTCTTTTTCTCTTGTGCGTGTCGTGAAGTGTAGTGTAGAATGTAAAAAAGTGAGCCAAACCCCTGTTTTCCCGTCTTTAAAACGATTGTTCTGGGCAAATTTCCGTCGGGACCGCCCCACAGGGGCAGTCCACAGGGGCGGTCCACACCAGAGGCGTTTCCAGTGTTTCGAAATCAACTGGACCGCCCACAGGGGCAGTCCACAGGGGCGGTCCACACCAGAAGTGCTTATTCTGCACCGAAATTGTCCCGTTTGACCCCTCGTCTTTGACACACTCCTTGGGGCATTAAAGCTCAGCTACAAAGTCTTGAGAACCATTGCTCAAGTGAGCTTTTACCTAAATTTAAATTAAAACTGCATGAGTTCAACTATATTAACGAAATGCTCTATCAAGTGGTGAAATAAGTCAATAGTTGCATGAAATAAAGGTAAATAAAGACCTTATAAATACATCATTTCACCACTTATCTATTTGCTTGTCCTCAAGCAAAATTTTGCTAGGAACCCATAACAAGAAGGAACATTTATAGCAAGCAAGTATTTAGATGAATTCCTGAACTTTGGTGAGCAAAATTGTGAAAAAATCTCAAGAGGAGTGCAACCAACCTTCTCATGGTGACATGGGTGTGCTTAGGGTAAATAAAAATAGAGCTTCGGGGTATGATCTAGAGTGTTTCCAAGTGCTTAAGATCTTTGGACTTGGAACTTTTACCATGGCCAACTTCTCTCAAGAATGGGCATTGAGGAAAAACAAAAGGAAAAATAGAGATTTGCATTTGATTTTCTTTTGCAACAAGAGATGAGAAGAAATAATTGGAATTGTGCCTTTGGCATTTCCATGCTTCACAGAACACTCAACTCTCATTTGTTGGTTACCAATGGTGCCTCTCAAGTCCTTTTAAAAATTTCCACGAGGGAACAACACCCCTAGCAATCCCTAGGAGAAGATTAGAAAGGACCCTAAGCATAAAAATAATTCACCAAGACAAGGGATTTATGGAAGCACCGCAATTAATTGCTCCTCAAGAGAGAAATTGTTGAAAAATTTGGTGGAAAGTTCTAAGCATTCATGGAAAGACTTGCTTAATACAAATGGAACTTCTTCATGGCAGCAATAGACATGTATAAGGAGATAGAGAAGTGCATCAAAAGAAAAGGTCGTTTCCCCACACTTGAGTAGGACAATGTCCTCATTTGTCAGAGCTAAACCCAAAGGGAAATAAACAGAAGACCTTTTCGAAGTACGAAACATATAGTACATAAAGTTGTAAAGCATTGTGTAATAATTTAGCGAACTAGTACTCCCCTGATAAGACGTGTATTGGGCAAAGGATTCCCCCACACTGGAGAGTGTCCGGGGTCGTTGAAGCGCGAGACCTAGGAAATTTTTTGCAAGAGTTCCTCTTGCATGTATCCTATTCAGCGTTGAAGGGTGCTTGCATGCAGTGTGTATGTAGCTACAAAGCAGGACAAAAATAAACTAGGCGCAACATGATTCCGAGGAATACGCTTAAAGCCCATGGTTAGAAATCAAAAGGGGACTCATAAGTGAGTCCTATAACAAATGGGTTCACAATGTTATAATTTGAAACTGAAAGCTTAGAGAGGGGACTGAAAAGCATAACAAAAGGAAAGAGAAAAGACAATAACATAGATAATCCAGAAGTACAAAAGAAGTTTCAAAACACAAGATTCCAAGCAAACACTCCATAAGCAAACTACTGGGCCGGTGGTCCTCCGCGCTCGATCATGCATCGCAGCTCCTTATACTGGGCTGCCAACTCCTCAACGCATCGCTGGTGGGCCTCGAACTCCTCCCAGGAAACCGTGGGAGGTGGGGGTGTTATAACCCGTATAATTGCAACCTTATATTATATCTGCTACAACGTTATTCTAAAGTTGGATTTAAATCTCTTGCTGTCAGTTGGGACGTCAGCGGCATTGTTTTATTTGTCGAGGGCGAGGAGGTCATTTGGTTAATTAATTAAGGTAATTAATTATTGATTTATAAGGAAAGGAATTCCTTATTTCTTTTCTTTCCTGATCATTGTTAATCACGTCAGTTCAGTCGTGAAGAGCGTTCTCCATCGTGGTGCTGAGCGACAGTTTTCTCCCTTCCTTTCTCTCTCTAAATTCCTCCTCTGTGAGTACTGTGCTTCTGCTGTGGTGATCAGATTGAAGGCCTCGTTGCTGCTGCGTTTCTCTTCTTCTTTAATTAGGTTTGTGTTGAGATAATTCTGGATTCCGATGTTGATTTTCTCCCCTGTAGTTTCTGATTTCTGGTTGTGGCTGTGATGAATCCAGTGTTTGTGTTTCTGCATTTGGATCGGTGAATCGTGTGAGACTGCTACTCTACGAAGAGTTGGGAATTTTGCCTCTCGTGTTCAGGTTCGGATTACAGAATTTTGGAACGTTGACGTTCTAGGTTTCCTTGTTTGATTGCTGATTTTTGGATTGTTGAATTGTGGGAATTCAGTGGTCTTTATTCGTGCCTGGCTGCTGGGTTGATCGGGACTGCTGTGGGCTGCTCAGATCGTCGGATTGTTGCTGATTGTTGAGGTAGGTGGTTGCTTGATTTGGTTTGGGAGTTCAGCCATGGGGATATTGCAAGGATTGTTCTCTGATTTCGTGTGTGTTTTCCTTTGCGATTTTGTGGCGTTTTCGAATGGCTAAAACCCCATGGTTCTCTGCATTTCCCTGTGATTTGGTGTGTGTGTCAGTTTGACAAATCGTGGTGTTGTTTTTGCATAAATTCCTGCTCTGTTCGTCGTCTGAAAAATGCAGTTTTCGCACTGTCCGAACTTCGGTCCGGGCTTTGAAGTTCGGACAGTGTGTTTTGCCCTTCTGAATTTCAAACTCGGGGTATGTCCGAACATCAGTCCGAACATTGATGTTCGGACACTCCGCAAACTTTTCCTTAAAACCCGTCCGAACATCGGTCCGAGCTTCGATGTTCGGACACTCTGAAATTCTCTGTCTGTTTTCAATTCGACTTGTGTCCGAACATTGATGTCTGGACACAAGTTCGGACATTTGACAATCTCTGGTTTCTGAGTCTCGACTTGTGTCCGAACTTCGACGTCCGGACACAAGTTCGGACACCCCTCTGTTTTCAGTGTAACTTCTTCGTTTGAACTCCGATTTGAGTGCCGTCTGCGGCGTTGGATTCCTTATGATCTTTACTACTGGATTATGAGTGTGTGGACATGTTTAAATGCAAGTTTGCTTCTGGTTATGCAATCTTTCTGTTTTGGGACATTACACTTTGTTTCTGAGCTGTGAATGGCTGGGTCGAGCTATTCCGTGGTATACCATGTAGACATCGTTCTGAGTGTGGGTCATTCCCTTTCTGTTCTGTGGGGTTGATGAACCCTTTGGCTCTTTCGAGTCATTTCTGCGTTGCCGAGAGACCTGTTATGGTCTATGGGTCTTCGACCCTTCTGAGTGTGTGCATTGTGTTTTGTCCCTTTCTGTTTAAGAGCTCGGATTGTTTCTGAAATGGGAACCCTTGTGTTCCACTCTGTTCTGTTTCTGAAGGCTTCTGATTATTTGGAAATGTGGATGCAGTGTTTACCTTCTCCTTCTGATTTCAATTGTTTTGAGCAACCTTACTGATGACGGTTGCTGCTTACTGGGCATAGTTGTGTGCTCACTCCCCTACTTTTAACATTTTTGCAGATTGATCAGCAAGGATCACTTATTCAGTTTCTGGAGCTTAGTTTATGTTTCAGCTCATTATTATTTGATATTCTTACTCAGACTTGTAGCCTTCGGGCCTTACTCTGTTTAGACCTCTGTTTCGGTTTGGTTATGTAATTGGGTTTTTGTATTACTTCCGCTATATGTGGGTACTCTGGTTACAATGTTTATGGAAACTCTGTTTTGGGCCTTTTTTGTATTTGAGTGTTTTAGAGCCTTGCGTTATTAGGTAGTAATACGCGGCGTGTAATACCCTTAACTCTTAGGCCGGTTTTAGGGGTGTTACAGTGGGGCTGGTAGGGCTGGTAGCGGGGCAGCAGCAGTAGAGTGAGCAGATGAGCTGGAGGGAGGACTCGGGTATCTTCTCCCAACCTCCAGGAGCACGGCGAAACCCCATCCGCCGGAGGGCAGCATGGTCGATGGGAGCCATGGGAGGCTCAAGGACCGCCTCTCCAACGTCGACTCCGCACTCAAGGAACTGAGTGTGGAGGAAATGAGGGTAGCCGAGATGCTGGGTATCCCGCTTCTCGACCATGTGGCAGAGGTGGTAGAACATCAGCCCGGAGATAGAGAATGACAGGTTCGGATCTGGGGCCGTGAGGCTGTTGAGAAGGAAACAATCCATGACATTCATATCCTTACTGTCCCGGGGCAGCATGTTATAACGGATCAGCGCAAGGATGACGCGCTGAGCGGCATCCTGGACCATATTCGGGGTCATTGAGACCTGGGAGACAGTGCCCGACTGATTCTTCTTTCGGCGCGTGGTCGGGAGAGTGGCGAGGAAATGGCGGCGGTGGCTCTGGAGGTAGCTGTCGGGGAGGTAGCTGTTGCTCTCGTAGTCCTCCAGAGGGATGTCCAAGGCCTCGATGAAGAGCTGCTGTGTGATCTCTATACGTCGACCTCCGACATAGGAGATAAGCTTTGAAACGCCCTCCCGAGCCGCATTTGCATAGAACTGGCGGACAAGGTTGGGCAAAACGCCCCACCCATCGTCAAGAATCGACCCCATCCGTAGAAATCGAATAGTGACTGGAGGTCGAGGTCCTCGACGATGGATGGGTCCACGTCACGCTCCTGGATGAACTCCCTGCGGGGGCCCATGATGGTACCAAGTCTTGGCCTCTTCAGTGATTAAGATGCTGTCGATCAATCGGGTGCCAAATGGAAGGCGGGCGGCCATGTGTTGGCGGATGGTGGCTCGGTCGAGTGGTTGCATTGTCTGTAACCAAAGACAAGAAAAGAAAAACAAGAAAAGAAAAGCAAAATACAAAACAGCAAAAGAGAGTTAAGATTGATAAGGAAAAGATAAATGCAAAGGGTGTTTGTAAACATATTCATGAGGCGCATGTGAAAAAGAGAGAATGAAAAACGACAAACAATTCACAAAAAATTTGGCATGATCTCCCCTGTTTTCCTATGTTTTTTCCGGTTCTAAGAACCTCCACAACCTTACCCAAACAGTCAGCATGCAGATAGTGAACCATTCCAATGGCATAATACAGTCAAGTAGTTCACAACGCACCAACGAATTCAACCAGTGATCAATGGAAGCACATTATAAGGTATCCGAATTCCGAACCGCAAAGGCATTATCTTAAACATGTGACCAATCAAGTGCCCAGTAGCATCCAAAAAGTCCCACCGATCCAGTGCATGAATTAAGCGAAATTAAACAATGCACAATAAGGCATCATTGAATTTAAACCATTTAACCACTAAATTCATGCTCGAACCACCAAGTTGCACATTTTCAATCACCAAGCACACACAAATGCCTTAAATAATCATTCAACACAATCCAAATCCATAAATTTGCAAAAATTTCAATTTCCTACCTAAGGCCCCGTTTGGTTCGACCTAATTCTAGCCCAAAGTGTAACTTGCTCAAAAATTTCTAAAATTGACAAAATAGAGTTAGATGCACATACAGTAGTGTTTAGAGGTGGAAATTTAAGCAGAAATGTGACAGATTTGGGGCTAAAATCAGAATTAAAATCGATTTGGGGGTTTAGGGTTCGAAGTGGAGAATGGGGCTGTGGTGGGTGGCTGTTGGCGTCGGCGATGGGCCCGTCGGTGCGCGGTAGGAGCGGCGGTCGGTGCGACGGGAGCAGGGCGGTGAGATTGGGCGGCATGAGAGAGAGGGTGGTGTGGCGAGGCTGGTCGCGGCAGGGGGAGACGGCGAGAGAGCAGGAGGGAGTTGGGGTCGGGTGAGGAAGAAAGGAAAGAAGAAAGAAAGAGGAAGAAAGAAAACGACGCATTGAGGGTTTTTTTTTCAAAATTTCCGATGGGACCACCCCCGTGGGCGGTCCCCATCTGAGAGCGGCTGTTTGGTTTTTTTTTAATTTTCGATTGGACCGCCCATAGGGGCAGTACATATGGGACGGTCCGTGACAGAGAGTGTTTTTCCGGTGAAAATCGACGGGACCACCTTCAGGGGCGGTCCACAACAGAAAGCAAATTCTTCGGTGAAAAACGACTGGACCGCCCCTCATGGGCGGTCCGCAACAGAAAACCCAAATTTTCCTTTTTTCTTTCACCTCAATTCATCCAAATTCACACCCCAAGTCCCAAAATCACAAAAAACAGTAAAAATGAAACTTAAGCACCAAAATAAACACAAGCAAAAACAATAAGGAAAACTAACAAGTTAAAACACTGAAAACAGGAAGGAAAGAAATCCGGGTGTGCCTCCCGAAAAGCCGCCCTCTTTTTAAGGTCTTTGGCTAGACCATAGTAAGGTTAGATGAAACCTGGTTCCTAAAGGAAGATAGGACGAGCTTCTACCTGTTTAATGTCACCTCCCATGTAATGCTTGAGCCTCGAACCATAACCATGAAGGTTCCACCTTTCGTGTTCTTTAACTCCACAACGCCATACGGGGTCACCTTAGTGATAGAGAAATGCCGGCTCAATGAGATTTGAGCTTACCGGAAGAGCTTTAACCGAGAGTTGTAGAGTAAGACCCGATCTCCCTCATGGAATTCTTTCTTGAGGATCAATTTATCGTGCCATCTCTTTGTCTTCTCCTTGTAGATCCGGTTGTTCTCATAAGCTTCTTCCCGGATCTCTTCTAAACTCCGTCAGTTGAAACTTTCGCTTTTCTCCGGCACTCTTGAGGTCGTAATTGAGCGCTTTGACAGCCCAATACGATTTATGTGCAAGTTCAACGGTAGGTGACAAACTTTCAATAGACAAGACGGTAAGGGGACATACCAATGGGAGTCTTGTAAGCTGTTCGGTATGCCCATAGTGCATTATCGAGCTTTAAAGACCAATCCTTTCTTGAAGAATTTACCGTTTTCTGCAAGATCCATTTCAACTCTCTATTGGTGACCTCGGCTTGTCCATTAGTTTGGGGGTGGTAAGGTAGAGCGACCTTATGTCTCACTCCATACTTCTCCATCAAAGCTTCGAATTGCTTGTTGCAGAAGTGAGAACCCCCGTCACTAAGGATTGCTTTAGGTACTCCAACCTTGTAAAGATATTCTTTTCTTAGAACTTGGTCACCACCTTAGCATCATTTATGGGAGAGGCAACGGCTTCCACCCACTTGGTCACATAGTCCACAGCTACAAGGATAAAGAGATTGGAGCAGGAGGAAGGGAAGGGTCCCATGAAGTCTATGCCTCATAAGTCAAATGGTTCAACCTCTAGCATCACATTAAGAGGCATTTCGTGTTTGCGGGAGATGTTGCCCATCATTTGACAGCGGTCACAGGAGGCAACAAAGTCATGACAATCTTTTTGTAAGGATTTCTAGAAGAAACCGGCTTGTAGAACTTTTGCTGCGGTCCTTGCCGGCCCATGATGCCCTCCCACTTCAAGAGAGTGGTAATGGGTAGAATGTCTTTCACTCATTCAGGGGCACACATCTCCTTATCACCCCATCAGCGCAAGTCTTGAAGAGGTGAGGATCATCCCAGAAGTAGTGCTTCGAGTCAGCGAAGAATTTCTCCTCTGCTGGTAGGTCAAGTTATAGGGGCACCACTCCCTTTGCTAAGTAGTTTGTAAGATCAGCATACCAAGGATCATCAGCTTCCCTGATCACGAAACAGTCTCATCTGGAAAGAACTCGTTTATAGGCACACCTTCATCGGGCACTTCCATGCGGGAGAGGTGGTCGGCCACCACATTTTGCACACCCGGTTTGTCTCGGATTTCGATCGCAAATCTTGCTGCAACAAAATCCATCTCAACAACCTTGGCTTGGCGTCCTCCTTGGTAAACAAATATTTCAAGGCGGAGTGGTCCGTATGCACAATCACCTTACTTCCCAAGAGGTAAGAGCGGAACTTATCTAATGCAAAGACAACCGCTAGAAGCTCCTTCTCGGTTGTGGCATAGTTTTTCTGAGCATCGTTGAGTGTCTTGCTCACATAGTAGATAGTTCTTAGAATCTTCTCCCTTTTCTGACATAGGGCTGCCCCCACTGCATAGTCGCTTGCATCACACATTATTTCAAATGGGAGGCTCCAATCTGGTGACAAAACTATCGGGGCTGAGATAAGGCACTCCTTGAGAGTGTTAAAGGATTTCAGACAGTCTTCAGTGAATTCAATTTTGCCTCTTTGGCTAAAAGGTCACACAAAGGTTTAGAGATTTGGAAAAGTCTTGATGAACCTTCTGTAGAACCCGGCATGGCCAAGAAAGCTTCTAATGTCTCTAACCGAAGTGGGTGGTGGTAGCTTCTCGATGACTTCGACCTTGCCCGGTCAACTTCAATCCCATTGGAGGAGATTTGGTGCCCAAGGACGATCCCTTCTCTCACATGAAATGGCATTTCTCCAATTGAGTACTAGATTGGTTTCCTCACATTGGGAGAGAATGGCGTCCAAATTTCTAGGCAAGAGTCGAAGTTGAGCCCAAGACCGAGAAATCGTCCATGGAAAACTTCCACGCTTTTTTCAATAAAGTTGGAGAAGATGGCCATCATACACCTTTGGAACGTTGCGGGAGCATTGCATAATCCGAAAGGCATTCTTCGATATGCAAATGTTCCATAAGGGCATGTGAATGTGGTCTTTCTTGATCTTCGGGGCTATGGGGATTTGGAAGTACCCCGAATAGCCATCAAGAAAGCAATAAAAGTCTTGCCCGGCTAACCTCTCTAGCATTTGGTCGATGAAGGGCAAGGGGAAGTGATCTTTTCTTGTAGTCGTGTTCAACTTCCGGTAGTCGATGCACACTCTCCAACGGTTGTTGTTCTTTGGGGAATCAACTCACCCTTCTCATTCGACACCACCGTGATTCCCCTTTATTGGCACCACCTGGGTCGGGCTCACCATTGACTATCGGATATGGGGTAGATGATCCCGGAGTCGAGTAGCTTCAGGACCTCTTTTTTAAACCTCCTTCATATTCGGGTTGAGCCGCCTTTGAGGTTGAACGAGTGGCCTGTAGTTATCCTCCATGAAGATTCGATGAGTACAGAAATGGGGATTGATACCCTTTATATCAGAGATTGACCAAAAATTTCCCCCTGTGGCTTCGAAGCACCTTCAGCAAAACTGTCCTCTTGTTCACCTGTGAGGGAGGAGGAGATAATGACAGGTAGATCACAAGGTTCAGTCAATAAACATATTTAAATGAGAAGGTAGAAGTCTTCATCTCCACGGTGGGGAGGCTTCTCGACCGAAGGAGGTATTCTTTGCTCGCTTCTCTCTAGTGGGTTCCGTGGTGGGTAATGCATTTGAAGTATCTTGGAGCTCTATCCAAAGCAACTACCATTTCATTCACCTTCGGATCCATCTCCTGTTCATCATCAGACTCAAGCAAAGCAAAACTCAAAGCATCATAATTAGAGTGAGGGGGTGGATTATTTTGCAAAATGGAGTCGACAACATCTATTTCAAAAAAAGAGCTTCGCATGCGCGGGTCTTTTCACTATTTTAGACATTTCAAACTCAAGCTTTCATCATGAAGATGCAGAATAATCTTCCCTTTTTCATATCTATCAAGGTCCTGGCAGTTCTTAAAAATGGACGGCCCAAAATCAAAGGGACCTTAACATCTTTTCCATATCAATCACTATGAAAATCAGCGGGAAAACAAAGGTTCCCACAGTCACTACCAAATCCTCAACTTTTCCTTTCGGAAGCACTAGAGACCTGCCAGCAAGTGTAATTGCACAGTAGTAGGTGTGCACTCACCAATCCCAGTTTATTAAAAGTTGAAAGTGGCATGAGATTTATACTAGCTCCTAAATCACATAGACCACTACCGCAAATTAAAATCACCAATTGAACAAGGGATGATAGGTAAAACCAGGGTCTCCAAGCTTTGGAGGAGGGTGCCTTAGTAGGACCGCGAAATTTCATCAGTGAGATGCACCATTTCAGATTCTAGCAAAGATCTCTTGTTGTGAGAATGTCTTTCATGAAACTTTGCATAGATGGGCATCTGTTTCAAAGCATCAGCAAAAGAATGTTAATTGTCATTTCTTGAAAATACTTAAAAAACTTCCAAATTGCTCATCTAGATTCTTTTCTTTGAGCCTATTCGGGAAAAGAAGTGGGAGGATATGTTTAGCAAGAGTGGGAGAGATAGGTAATTCAGGAGACTTTTTCTCCTTGGAAATATTTTTCTATGGAGATTGAACTTCCTCTGGTATCTCTCGGTCTTCCTCTTGATTTTCTTGATTTTGCTTTCTTGGTCATCAACTAAATCTTGGGAGAGGGTTCTTCTAGGAGCCTACCGCTTCTCAAAGTAACCGCCTTAGCTTGGTCCCTTGGGTTAGGCTTCGGTTGACTTGGGAGGGTGCCAGGCTGTCTCTGAGCAAGTTGTTTTGAGATTTGATCAACTTGAGTTTAAGGCTCTGGTTAAATGTCATCTGGTTGGCATTGCAGGCCTCCTGCTCGGTGAACTTATTTTGGGCGGTAGTCATGAAGTTCATCGTCATATTTTGCATGTTTTGCATCAGGCTTCCATTCTAGCCAAGTTACCATCAGAAAGAGGAGGAGAAAGGTTGTTGTGGTTGTTGTTGTTGTTGTTGTTGTTGTTGTGGTGTGTGTTGTTGTTGTTGTTGTTTGTTGTTGTGCTGTTGTTGTTGTGTTGTGGTCTGAATCCGGCGGGCCACCCTGAGGTCTATACCCCATTTGAGAATTGTTTGCTTGGTGTGGCCCTTGAGGTTTATAACCCATCGAGTTGTTGGAAATTTTACTCGGTCCTCCTCTGGGTGGAATCGTTGTTCCTCCATGAGAAATTGGGATGGTTTCTCCATGGGGCATTGTTGTTGTTATAGTTGTAGCTGGGGCGGTTGCTAACACAAGTTGACATCTTCTTGTCCTTCGATGTAACTTCCTTCACCACAAAAATGGGTCTCATGGGGACCAGCACATATAGCACACCCCTCTGTGGTGGCTGAAGTGGAAGATGATGAAGCTACATATTTTGCATTCTCTTTTTGGGATGTAGCAAGCTTCTCCACCATCTTTGTGAGTGAGGATATTTGGGCGGAAAGATGATCGGATGGTTCGACATGAAGTAGACCGGCCGCTCTTGGAGTTCTTCCCTTATTTCTAGCCCATTGCCTCGTGTTGCTAGTCATTGTCTCAAGGAGTGCCATTCCTTCTCAGGGGACTTGGTCATGAAGCTACCTCCCGCGGATGAATTCACAAGCAAACGGTTCGCATCGTCAAGCCCATTAAAGAAAGATAGGCATAACGATTGATCATCCAACCCATGGTGGGAGCAATTCATTAACATCTCCTTGAACCGGTCCCATGCATCGTACAAGGTTTCTCCGGGCTCTTGGTAGAATGTATTAATCTCTCCAATCAGTTGCCTCGTCCTACTAGTCGGGTAGTATTTGGCAAGGAACTTTTGAGCCATTTGTACCCATGTTTGGATTGATTGGGGCGGTAAGCTTCTAAACCATCTTGATGCGGAGTTGGATAAGGAATGGGGGAAGAGCTGCAACCGGATTCTCTCCTTACCGTACCGTCTTTCCCAAAGGAATTGCAAAAATCAAGGAAGAGACTTAGGTGGTTCGGAGCGTCATCTGGATTTGCTCCACTGAACTTTCCTAAGTCCCGGACTGCGGTAATGAAATGAGTCTTGAAAACCCATTGTCTCGCTTCCTCCGGTGTCAACACTGGGAGGACTATAGCCGAAGGCCTCCCTTCGGTATCCGGCTGGTGGTAATCAGAAAGGACTGGTGTTGCTGCTGCCCATTATTCTCAATATCTGGTTGATCTTCATCCGCCATGTTTAAATCTCTTATGCGTCTTCTAAGAGTGCGCTCAAGTTCGGATCTCGGACTAGCAAGCGGGGAGCTACTAGACCGAGTGTTTGGCATACACAGAAAGAAACACAAGGTACCTAATCAATCACAAGAAAAACCAGCACTACAACTTAGCAATAGAAAATATAAACAAGGATAGGATAAAACAACAAAAACGAAAACACAATCAAAGTAACAAACACTAAACTTTAAACAAAAACTAAAAATACCGAAACTAGGGAAATTGATGGAATCAATCTCCCCGCAACGGCGCCAAAAACTTGTTGTGCAAAAACTATATAACAAGGTATATAAATAAATGTAAGGAATAGGCAAGTGCACCTAATCGGTGTAGTACAACAAGTGTCGTATCCACAAGGAAATGGTCCTAATTCCTAGTCTCGGTACTTAGTAATTGTAATGAAAACAGTAAATTGGGGTTTAGCCGGCGGCAAGCTTGATTGTGTTGGTTGAGTAATTGCAAGAACAACAAATAAACTAAAGGTGATAGTTTAATGGATTGGATGGAAAAGTGCTTTGGGAATTTGGCAATCACCCAAACTACCTAGATATGGCAGCAACTCTTCTTATGCCATAGTTGTCTTTTAGAACAATAGTAATAACTCTCTAAACCAAGATGAGTTAATTCTTACTTAGTTAATTTTAGCCTTCAAAATCAATTAGGACTAAACTCACTAAGTAGCATTAAGCAAGTTCTAGAACAAAGCCCCAAATTATACTCACTAATCCTAGGAGCATAAATCAAGAGTTCTTTCTCAATTTGGTCACAAACCCTAACTCAAAACCAATATAGTTAGGGTTCACTACACAAATGCACTCAAGAGATCAATTTGAGAACATTGAATGATAATTAAGAGAGAAACAACTATATTAAAGCATAATCAAGATTCACAAGCACATTCTAGGGTTTGGGTTCAAAGACCCATCCCAAAGCACAATAGAGTACTACTCAAGCATAGAGGAAAGAAAAACTAGAAAAGAGTAAGAAGAAGCCATTGTTGGAGCTTGGAAGCTTTGGAGAAGGTGAGTCTTCCTTCTCTCTTCTTCCTCTTCTTTCTCCTCTTCTTTCTCCTTCTTCTCGTTCTTTATCTTCTCTTGTGTGTGTGGAAGTGTAGAATGTAAAAAAGTGAGCCAAACCCCTCTGTTTTCCCGTCTTTAAAACGATTGTTCTGGGCAAATTTCCGTCGGGACCGCCCCACAGGGGCGGTCCACACCAGAGGCGTTTCCAGTGTTTCGAAATCAACTGGACCGCCCACAGGGGTGGTCCACAAGGCGGTCCACACCAGAAGTGCTTATTTTGCACCGAAATTGTCCCGTTTGACCCCTCGTCTTTGACACACTCCTCGGGGCATTAAAGCTCAGCTACAAAGTCTTGAGAGTCTCCTAAAAACCATTGCTCAAGTGAGCTTTTACCTAAATTTAAATTAAAACTGCATGAGTTCAACTATATTAACGAAATGCTCTATCAAGTGGTGAAATAAGTCAATAGTTGCACGAAATAAAGGTAAATAAAGACCTTATAAATACATCATTCACCACTTATCAACTGTCCGTTTTATCTACGTGTGTAGCCTCCAAATACTTGTTGAAGTGGAAGATTAAAAGATATGTTGCACACACATGTCACCCTAATTTGGGTAGTCAAGATCATCGTCAACTGAGTATCATTTCATCGTTTCGTTTATCCTCCCTTCTATCAGACATATCCGACGATAAGGATCAAGAACGTGATACAAATCGTGCAGAACGAGTTCAACAGGATAATATTGTACAGAAAGGCTTGGCTAGCCAAGTGTGAGCTATAAAGCAAATTACAGAAATTGGAAGGACTTTTTTGCCCAGTTACCCAGGTACCTTCTTGCAATTCAAAATTGTATGCCTTACACTGTGATGGACATGAAGTCTTTTGTGGAAACCGATGAGAATGATGTTACAATTAGGAGTTTTTTTGTTGTTTTGGGCTTTTGGACCATGCATTGCAGCTTTTCGTTATTTTAAGCCGCTGCTTCAAGTAGATGGTACCCACTTGTATTGTAAATTTAATGGTAGATTGTTAATAGCATGTGCTCAAGATGGTATTAACAAAGTTATCCCAGTTGCATTTACAATAGTTGAAGGGGAAACTAATGAAGCATGGGCAGTACTTTATGTACCATATACGTGGTCATGTAGTTGGCCGATGAAGTGTGTGCTATCATATCCGATCGTTGTCACAGAATCATCAAGACAATACAGGATGAGGTATATTGGCGACCACATTTTGGCTACCGCTACTACTATATTCGACACATTGCATCAAACTTTAATGCAAGATTCAAAATCAAGGAGTTGAAGGACTATTTGACAAACACTGGTACTATTTTAGCACCTTCTTATTTTTACAATCTAGTAGTTTTATTTGTTGATGCTTACAACGGTACACTTATATCATATCGGAAATGCAACATACATGTTTTCAAGGGATAAAGTGGAATGTGGAATACTACATTTAAAGACAGTGAAGCCAGAGATTGCAACTTTCCTTGAGCAACTACCCCTAGAAAAGTGGTGTAGAGTGTACGACGATGGTAGACGGTGGGGCCATATGACATCTAATTTGGTGGAGTTTTTTAATGGAGTGTGAGGTGTTGAACGGTGCTGCATGCTACCCGAGAAATCAATAGTAGAGGCCACAATCTACAAATTAATGGGTTATTTTATGCAAAATATTCAGACGTATTTTGAAGAGAAATTCAAATGCTATGTTTACAGAGCATTGGTCAACACAATGAATGTAAACGGCCAGTACACAAGAAGGTATAGTGTGATACTCTGTGACCCTGTTACACCTTTTTGTGAATTTATGACCAATGTGATAGTACTGCAAGACATCCTCGTGGGAAGTTTAGGTTGTCAATGATTGACAAAACTTGTGAATGCGGAGAGTGGCAAGCGTTCAAGTATCCTTGTTCTCATGTCATAGCCATGTGTGCAAACTAGGAACTCGTTGGCAGGACTATGTTGATCACGTCTATAAGTTGAATACCATGATTAAAGCGTTTGGTGAAGTTCGATTTAATACTCTAGGAAACAAGAGCAGTTGGCCAAAATACAACGGTCCCTCCTTGTACCAAACCCAATGCTGGAAAGAAAGATCGGAGGACGTCCATCTCACTCTCGAATCCGTACAGAGATGGATGAAACACAAGACATGGAGCCTAGACATTGCTCAACTTGTAGGCAGCCGGGCACTCGAAAAAGTCATGTCCATTTAGGGGTAGTAACCATTAGTTTGACATATGTTTTCTTAAATTTTCTAAGATTAACTAATAGTTTAATGTATTTTAAACGCTCCTGCATGGACAAGTTGTGCCTTTAGCAAGCGCAAAAAAAGGTTGTAATGTTAATATTAATTGGTAATCATGTTTTTAGGGTTCCCTGTATCAATCACTTCCATTCCTTGTGTTACACCGGAAGTATCTCGACCCTTAACGACCAGAGCATTGTTTTTCAAGTGCAGCAACCCCAGGACCAGAAGTAGTAGGATTAATTCTCATAATTGTAATAGAATTAGACAAAATATATCCAAATGTTTTTGCTTGTGAAAATGAAAAAAAATGACATATACAATAACAAGTTCATTGGTTAAATCAATAAGAAATAAGACTTAGGAGTTTTACAGACATGTGTCCACTCTATTTCAGGACGATGACAATATTTGCAAAGGAACCGCATTAGCCAAACACGGTTCCAACTTTACAAAGGAACCGTATTAGCCAAATGCGGCTTGACTCATTGGTCAAATGCAAAGCAACCGCATTTGGCTAATGCGGTTCCTTTGCAACCCCAATTTTGGAACCGCTGTTTGGCTAATGCCGTTCCTTTGTAAATATTGTCACCGTCCCGAAATAGAGTGGACACATTGTCCAATTAGGTGAATGAGTTTCTGTTTCGGATTTATTAAGTAAATCGACCCGCATTCGATAAATAGGTAAAATAGGGTAAAAAAGTTAAAATCAGACAAATCCAAGCAAAATTGGATAAACCAGACTAGACCAACCCGGTCGATTCACCGGAGCCAGACACTTGCTCACCGCAGCGCGCGTCTGCCAGGCACCCTGATGCCCGGTCGACGTCTGACGCTCACAATGCCCGTGTGTGCTCGTTTTCCAGTTTTTGAAAGTTTTTTCCTTATTACGTTCCATGTTTTATCTTATTTCAACTAAAATGAATGAGCCTAAATAAGTCAGAAACATAATCTGAGACGGTTTATAAAATGCCCTTTGCCGAAAAAAACCTAACAGCGTTGTCCCCACGCCTCCACCAGCGTTTCATCCCTGGACCTGACTCGCTGACCGGTCAGCGAGACCATTGTTTGACTAGTCACACGAAGTGGCACATTCAACAATTTTTTTAAAATGTCAAAATACTTTTGATTGTGCCCCTCGTATGTCCTCGTCAACATAATTTCATCCGGATTTGACATTCGATACCACTTCTAGAAAGAGTTTTGCAAAATAAGGCCCTATTTGGTTGTTCAAGGTCTAATATATGTGAATTTATATGTAAAAGGAAGGGCGTAAGTTTTTAAAAACACTGGTGCGTGTCCATTCGGTTAATACGGTTAACCGAAAATCAAATTTTGAAAAAAAAATCAATTTTCAATTATAACTGAATTATCCGAAATTCAATTCAATGACCAATTTAATCGAAAACCAAATTAATCGAAAAATTGAATTTTTTTACTTAATAACCTAAAACCAAACTGAAAACCGAAATAGTTACAGTTAAATGTAATAATTCAGTTTAACCGAAATATATAAAAGAAAAATTACAATTTCATTGATATATATCTATTTTAATTTAATTTATAAAAAATATTTCAGTTATTTGGTTAACGAATGTTTCTTAATCGAATAAATTTGGTTACCTGAAAACTGAAATTTTAAAACGGTTATGAAAGACAGTTAAAACCCGAAATAAATTTAGTTTTTGGTTATAACCGAACCGTATGGACAACCTATAAACTAGAGCCAAGTGCAAATGATGGGCTAATCAATGCACATAAGAGTTGATCAACACTAACCCGATCAGTGGCCCACCCGGAAATAAAACCCAAAAAGCCCGTTCGAAAAATTTTCGGGCGGGCTTGAGCAACAAATCAAGCCCGAATAGAAAACTGGGTCGGCTTCAGCAAAAGTTTACGCCCACACTAAGCCCAATCCAACTTAATCAGTTATTGTATATATATTTTTTGTAAATATAATATATATTACTTAATTTCTTTTTATATAGTACCTTTTACTATTTATTTAAATTATATTTAATATCTATTATATTATGTAACACACCATCATATTATATTTAATATATTAGGAGTATTATATATAATTTATATATTTTTAAAAATTATAATAATATTGAAAAATTATAGACCAGTCGGCGGGCTAGGCAATGGCAAGATTAAAATAATCCGGGCGTAGCTCGGCCAGGCCCGAAAAAATGAAATACCCCATAAATTAATTTAAATTAATTTAGGGGATTTCTTTTAGTAAACCCTAAATAATACTATTAATATAATTTATTATATGGTATTATGAATTTAATAGTGAGATTTATAAGTCAATAAATCTTGGGAAATTTCAAGACACTCAATTATATTATAAAGATTTAGAAATATTTTGAACATTGATTTAAGGCTTAAAGTCAAAATAAAATCATAGAAACTTAAGCTTCAAAAGCCTTGCTAGGATTGACTTTTGAGAATGGTCAAATCATGCCATGAAAACTATACCAATAAAACGGTTATGGAAAACCAAGAAATTGATAAAAAGAACGTTAAAAACGGATCATCCTAGCAAAGTTATGATAAATTGAAGTTTAGAGCCCAAATTTTGGAGGTTGCTGACGTGTCCAGGCTAGCTGACTCAGCCGCGCGCCTCGGGACACGTGTCGCGCCCAGTCAGCACCAGAGTTAACTTAATCGGTTAAGTTTCCTTCAGTTTTGGCATGTCAGGGGTCGATCTTTAGACGCCTATATCTTTTTCTCTACTCCACCATTTGGTATGCCGTCTGTTTCATTCGATTCTCCTATCATTCCTCTTTCCAACCATTACCACACACCATCTAACTCCTTCTACAATGACCGGAAAATTGATCCAAAGTTGCCTCCCTGCGAAACCGTAACCACGATTTCCAGAAATCCAGTTAATCAGGTAACTTTGTCGGACCATAACTTCTTCGTCTATGTGACGAAATCCATGTTCTATAGCTGGTTGTGTAGCTCCTAATCCCTCTACAATTTTCAAGTTAATGACCAAGGCTGATTCGCACTGGTTTGGGAGATAAAGCTGTCTAAAGTTGCTACTCGATCACGGTGGTATCTCTGCCCAGATTATCCTGAAACCGACTAGGTAAACACAGATCTTGAGAGATCGGTAACTTTCTCCCTAGTTCATCAAATTCAATGATTCTTCCACTAACGTCTTTTAGAGTTACATGTCTAGTTTGGATTGTGATTGGTTTCGTGAATCAAATCCCTCTCAGTTGGCGCGAGTTGATTCGAGAAGTTGCCTACCTGAACTGCACATAAAATAACAAGTTTCCAGAATTTCCAATTTGATTCCCCGTTAATGCAATTCCGGTGAGTTTCTGATCAAATTGCTCCGTTGTTGCCAATCTTAACTTCATTACCGGTCAAACCCACATGCCAATTTAGTCTATTACGGATTACAATAGGGGAATTTGTCGAATTCAAACCGAAACCAAACTATAAACCCTAACTTCGAACCCCAATTCGAAAACCTTCAATTCTGCATGATAATTAGCGAAATCGGTACCATTAGAACTGGAATTGAATTTCGAATCCATAGAAACAAGAATCGTCGAATTTCGTTCTGTAGATTGTGAGATAATGAGGGATTAGTACTCGGGTGCGAATTCGGATTTCTGAAGAACTCGACAGATGTGGGCCGTCCGATTCTAGTTAGGAGGAACGGACGGCCGAGATTAAAACGTGGGAATTTAAGTTGTAATAGTTTAATGTGTTTTCCAGAATAAAGTCCTAACTTGCTAGATTTATTTAATGATCTTCCCTAATGTATTTTGAGACAAAATTTTAACCATAAATTCCTTATAAAATGTAGTTTATTTTGATGTAAATTAATATGGGTTTTGAGTTTTTAAACGTAAATTATAATTTTTGTAAATTTGTGAATTTTAGAATTGTTTGGATAATTAAAAAGATATTTTTATGAAATAAAATTTTTATAATATGTCTAAAATGTTATAATTGCTATATATTAAATTTGGGGATTTTTAGACAAGAAGAAATAGGTCTAAAAATTATAATTCTAAAATTTTGCTAAGGTATATTATAATATAAGGTTTGAATGTAACAAAAAATTAAAGTATAGATGATTAATAAACTTTGTAGGTTGAGAATAATAAAATAATACTAAACTAACATTTAATACAGAATGTTAAGTAAATTTTGAGTACAAGCTTTTAAGTGAAGTGAATATATATATATATATATATATATATATATATATATATATATATATATACATATAGTAATAGTAATGTTTAATCAAGGAATTTAGTCAATCTATGTTTGTACCAACTAGATAATGTGGAGGGTAATGTACTTAAATTAAACTAAGGGAAATGTTTTATTTTATAAATTATATACCAGGAGTGGATAGTGTAAAGGTATTAAAGATAATTAATACAATAAGAATTCTTAAAGAATGGATAAAAATATATAAGAAATGATTTTAAAATAGTAAATAGGAAAATAGTAAGTATATATAAATACATTAGAAGTAAAAAAAAGAGTAACATACCTTATGGGAAATAAGAGGGAAAATTAGGATAACCACTCATACGTGACAATTAAAATATTAAATGTTAATGTGACATCTAGGTGGACTATTAGGGGGAAATACATATCCTAAACCTTAAATAGGTATTAAAGTAAGTTAGCCAAGTGTAATTAAAAAGTTTAATTAAGCTAAACCTATATTCAGGAGTAGGCAAATGGAATAAGTTAAAATGTACATTAAAGATTTAATTACGAGATCTAGCCAGATCCTTACGAGAGAGTAATCGTAAACCAAAACTATAGACTGGTAAGAATGAAAGATGTGTAGCATTATAGTTCCTTAACTAATCAATGCTTGGAATACCTTAATTATAGGTGATTAGTGGAAGTAGTTCGCATTTCCAAGTTTGGTTACTGCTTCTACACATACCAGGTACGATTTCTCGTACTCAGATACTTTTGACGAACTTTATGGAATGTTTTGAGAAACGCTAACTGAGCTTGAACGAATCACGAAAGGGAACTGTTGTGTGACTAACTCAGCTTGATGTGACTAACTGAGCCTTGAATGTACAACTCACATGATCATTGGTTTCTCTTATCTGGTTACCTCATTAGATATTAACTGCTGAGGGTTTACACCTCTGCACTCTGTAGGACTGAGTGTTTTGGTATTGCACTTATGCAGTTATTAATCTAGTGGGAATATGGGAATGTCAATCTTGGTAAATTCTTCTTTTGACTCTGGATATCGTTCAACCATGAGCTGAGTCTTTGTTGTGATGTGCGCACATCTTCACCGGTAAACAGCGAGGGGCTGTATATCCCCTGTCCAATCGGACGTTGTAAACAGCGAGGGGGTGTATATCCCCTGTCCTATCGGATGCAGTTAACAACGAGGGGCTGTATATCCCCTGTCCCAAAAGGGACGTAATTGGCAGCGGAGCCATCTCTTCCAATTGGTTTCATTCCACTCTTGAGGTGTTGGTTCTTGGATTTCTTCCTTTCATTCCTAGTCCTTGTGATTACATGAGTCTTCTACTCCTAACTGTAATTAAATCTAACTTAAGCATGGGATGTTCACTAACTCATGGTGTGGTTTTAATTGACTAACTTTACCTTTCTGTTATCTATCTCTATTCTTTGTTTGTTACTTTGACTTGGTGGTTTTGAAGTGCCTTGTTCCTCTGTTTGTTTTAAGTGCTTCTTTTGAAGTTACTATATTGTTTAAAGACTATGTTTTAATTTCTGTTATGAGAATTGTACCAGTTCCATTCCAGGGAACTGACTCACCCCTCCCGGGGTGGGCTGCTTAGTTTTATCTTGCAGGTATGAATTATTATACAGGTGGCCACGAAGAGTATGAGTGATTGGGATGAGAATTAGGATTTGTGGAGCGTTGGCGTAACTTTCTATTGTTAGGTTTATGTTATGTTTTCTCGAGTTCAGACCGTAGCATTTGTATTGTCCTAGGTTAAAATTGGTGAGGTTTGGTGTCGGGTGTTTGGAACCCGATGATCTGTAATCGCCTTAGTATTTTATTTCCGCTGCATTTTCGTTAAATAGGGGCGTTATAGAAAGTGGTATCAGAGCGTAGTTACGCTCTGAGCCCGAGAAAACAAGCCGAGTGAAATACTTAGAATATAGGTGCCCTTAAAACTGGGGAAGTGGGGTAGAATTGGAAGTGAGGATTCCAGAAAGGCACGTTGCCCTTACCCCACACCTTGCTTTACTTACATTACTCATGAACACTCTAACTACATACCGTCCCTGGGTGGTTTTAAAACACTTCGCATGTTACTACATAGATATCTGGATTTAACGCACACTTCTGAACAACAAACACGTCCTTAGCAGTTAAATGTCTCAAAGAGGAGGAAGAGGAGGACACAGAGGATGAGGAGGACGAGGGCGGGACCCCAGGTGGTTACGGACCCGACGCTGTTACCCCTGAGGTCATAGCTCAGATTGTGACCGTTGCATTAGCCCAGCAGTAGGCTCATATCCCTCAACCACCGCCGCCACCACCCAATGGTCCACGGGAGTTCAACTGGTTGAAAGCAGTCAACGATCTTCGTCCCCCAGTCTACGAAGGCCAGCCAGTAGTACCGAAAGCTCTAGAGAAATACATCGCCGAGATTCAAAAGGCTTTTACCTCCCTACATGTTCCAGTAGATCGCCAAGTGGACATAGCGGCCTACTTTCTCCAAGGGCCCGCTCATCGATGGTGGCAGACAGCCAGAGCCGAGCTGACCGCCCAGGCGAACTTTGATTTCCAAGCATTTCTGGGTGGCCCTGAGAGCTAAGTTCTACCCATCCTACCTACAGAAGAGGATGAGAAGTGAATTTGAGCATTTGAAGCAAGGGACTTCCTCTGTGCTGAATACTATGACAAGTTTATGGAGTTGCTTGCTGTCATTGGGGAGGGGGCTTACGCTCTGAGGTACTTGGTGGACAAATTCCATACCGCTTGGACTTCAGGATCATGAATATGATCGGTTCCACTAGAGGAAAGACTTACAGGTATGAAATAGACTATAATTTCTGGCATGCTAAGATTCCCCACTAACACGTATTGTAACGACAGGAACTAGCTGATGATGCAAAAGACTGCGAAACCACCATCGTATATCAGGATTTGTGCTAGGAAGAGGAGGAATGATAATGGAGAGAGGAAATGGAAGAGGATCCTCTCGGAATCATGAAAAGAGGGGAAATTTTTCAAGGGAGGGAACGAGAAAGCCATCGTTCCTTCTCATGCTGATGCTAAGCCTCTCCACTACGAGCCACCTAGGGGTGAGAAAAGTTAGAATCTACAATGTAGCTATATTTGCTATCACATTACTAACCTTGAACTGAAACATGAGACAACCCGGTGAGAAGGTATTTTGCAAGTGGGTGCCAGAAGGATCCCCAAGCCAAGCACTACTGTAAAGGGAACTGGTGGAATGCCACAAACCCCACCACAATACTGCGGTAAGAAGGGGCACACAGCGGGATTCGAATGCTCTTGACCGGACTCCAAGAGTTACAAGCCACAACACCGCCTCGTCGGGCTAGAGCCCCCAGACTACCATGCTGCAGGAGGAGAGAGTAGAGGGGCACAGGAGCGTGCAGGACCATCTAGCCAACCGTCCTGCCCAGAACTACCCTCAGAGGCCAGGCAAACACCAACTCTCATACCTGGTGGACCGTGTCGAATCAGCGAGTGATGACCCGAGTTCACCTGGTGAGGACTACTTTCCTACTAAAGAAGCTTAGACCTTCGTTTCACTTCATTTCTTCAAGTAATTTTCCTCCATATTGTAAAGGGATGAACTATAAATCCCTCTTTCTTTTATATCTTTGTGCTAAAACCAGTTTGAACCTTGACTTGTTTACTTAATGGCAATTGTTGTTTTTCATTCAGCTTTCGATATTTGCTTTCCTGTATTGCCTATTTCCACACCCACCATTCCCTTTGAAGCCAAACCACACCCACCAGAGAAGTATGATATTGAGACCCGAGATGATCTTACTACAAGAATTTTTGACCCCAGCTGACCAATATGCATTAATCCTCAAGATCAGAGAATTAGGTGTGAAAGGAGGAAACTTTTACACCCCTACCTTCAAGAACGGCTCAACCATGAAGGTGAAGATCATGTGCCTAGGTAAGAAGTGGGACCACACCACTAGAAGCTATGAAGAGGTGGAGGTGCCACCAATCCCAGGGGAGTTGCAGACCATCATTGGTGCTGCAGTTAAAGCAGCCCAGAATTGGAGGATGAACCCGTCCCAGACCTAACCTCAGACGTGTGCATCATCAACTTCTATGGAAAAGAAGGTAAGCTAGGAATGCATCAGGATAGGGATGAGTCTCTAGATTCCATCACCAGAGGAGTTCCAGTGGTGTCCATATCACTTGGAGATGACGCGGAATTCCTATTTGGAGATCAGAAGAGAATGGATCTTGCTACAAAGATCCTCCTGAAGTCGGGTGATGTGCTGATATTCGGAGGAGCAGCCAGACTTATCTACCATGGGGTGAAGAGAATTAAGCCCAACACAGCCCCACATCCATCATCAACCAGACCCACATGAAACCTGGCCGTTTGAACCTAACCTTTAGATAGATCTAGCCTTGTATTTTTGCAATTTCAGCATTGTAATCATTAAGATGCTCATGAAGACCTTAACAAGAATGGATGTCTTATGAGTTTTGTTGCGTCGTTGTAGGGGTTGGAAACTCAGAGATCAGGTTGACTGTGTTGAACCAGGCTCAAGCGAAGAGCAATGGATGGTCATCACAGGTATAACTACTAGCCTGATTTATTACCTTGGAAGAGTTGCCTGAAAATCTTAGAATTTACTCTGTGGTTTCAGGCACGTTCTTAATTAATGAAGTGGAAGCCACTGTTCTGTTTGATTCTGGAGCCTCCCATTCATTCATATCTCAGGCATTTCATGCTAAGATAGATGCCCCTACAGAGGATATCCATGACTGCTCAGTCTTTGCCATCCAGAGAGTTAATCAAGTGCAGTAAGCAATGTAAGGACCTGAACATACACATCAAGGGAGCAGATTTCCTCTTTGATGCCATTGTCTTCCCTGGCATGGGGTTCGACATAATTGTGGGCATGGACACGCTACAGCGATACAGAGGTAGGCTACACTGTGCAGAGCACCGTCTCCTCTTGAAGTCAGCTACAGGGATCACAGTATCATACCGAATGCAGCCCAAGCAGCCGACAGTGAAGGTTGTATCGGCGTTATCCCTAATGAAGGAGGTGTCCAAGGGAGCGACCGCCTACTACTGTTATGCCGAGGATCTGAGGACAGACCCAAAGTTCAAGAGTGACGTACCAGTTTGTGTCGGAGTACCCTGACGTTTTTCCAGAGGAGTTACCTGGACTACCACCACTGAGGGAGGTTGAGTTCAACATCGACCTCATACCTGGTACGGGACCGATTGCCAAAGCACCCTACCGGATGGGCCCTGCAGAGATGGTTGAATTGAAGAAACAACCGCAGGAGTTACTAGATAAGGGATTTCATCTGACCCAGTGTCTCACCTTGGGGTGCTCCTGTGCTGTTCGTCAAGAAGAAGGACGGAAGCATGAGATTATGTATTGACTACAGGGAGTTGAATAATGTCACGATCAAGAACAAGTACCCACTGCCCAGGATCGATGACCTATTTGACCAGCTGAAGGGAGCAAGGGTGTTCTCCAAGATTGATCTACGTTCCGGATATCATCAGATAGCAGTAGCTGAATCAGATATATAAAAGACAGCATTCCGAACCAGATACGGCCACTACGAGTTCACAGTGATGCCGTTTGGACTGACTAACGCACCAGCGAGATTCATGGATCTGATGCAGAGAGGTCTTCCAAGCCCAGCTAGACAAGTCAGTGGTCATATTCATAGACGACATTTTGATCTTCTCCAAGAGTAGGGAGGAACATGAGCAGCATTTGAGGACAGTCTTGGAGATTCTGAGAGAGAGGCAACTCTATTCCAAGTTCAGCAAGGGTGAATTCTGGCTGGACAAGGTATCATTTCTTGGTCATGTGATCTCAGCTGAGGGAGTTTTAGTAGACCCAGCTAAAATTGAGGCGGTGAAGAGCTGGCACAGACCCCGCTCAGTGACCGAGATTCAGAGCTTCCTTGGGTTGGCTGGCTATTATAGACGCTTTGTGAAGGATTTCTCCAGGCTAGCCAAGCCCTTAACCTCTCTGATGAAAAAGGATAGCCCGTTTGTATGGAGGAGGCATGTGAGGTCTCCTTTCAGGCACTGAAGGATGCTTTGACCACAGCTCCAGTATTGGTAATCCCTGAGGGAAATGAGGGATTCGAGGTTTACTGCGATGCTTCAGGCAAGGGGATCGGTGGAGTATTGATGCAGAATGGCAGAGTTGTAGCTTACGCTTCTCGACAGCTGAAGAAGCACGAAGAAAAATTATCCCACACATGACCTTGAGCTCCTCGCCATAGTTTTTGCTTTGAAGATCTGGCGACACTACCTGTATGGAGCCACGGTCCGAATTATGACAGACCATAAGAGTTTGAAATACATCTGGACCCAGAAGGAGCTGAACTTGAGACAACGACGATGGATCGAGCTACTAGCTGATTATGATATCGACCTCCAGTACACTGAGGGTAAAGGGAATGTCGTGGCAGACGCTCTAAGCAGAAGAGCACATTCACTTCTTGCTCTCATAGAGACGACCACGATAGCTGAGGAGTTATATGCAGCTCAGGACAGTGATGTGTATCTACAGGGTGTCAGGCAGAGAAATTAGCAGATGGGTTGACTGATGGTCTGAAGTATGACTACGAGCTAGACAGCGAGGGACACCTTCGAGTCAGAGGCAGACTCTGCGTTCCTCAGGATGCGACAGAACTTCATACCAGGATTCTCTCTGAAGCTCATTCCTCTACATTGTCAGTACATCCTGGAGCCACCAAGATGTACAAGGATTTAAAGAAGTTATTCTGGTGGAGCGGGATGAAGAGGATGTAGCAGACTTCGTCTCCCGATGTCTCACCTGTCAGAAGGTGAAGTTCGAGCATCGGCGACCAGGAGGCCAGATTCAGTCATTACCGGTACCGTGCTGGAAGTTTGACGATATTAGTATGGATTTTGTGGTCGGTCTCCCTCTAGCTAGAGGTGGATTGAACACAATTTGGGTGAATCGATAGGTTAACTAAGACAGCTAGGTTCATACCTATCAAGGACACATGGAAGGTGCCCAAACTAGCTGAGGTGTTCACCACAGAGCATATCCAGTACCATGGAGTACCGAAGACGATCGTCTCCAATCGTGATGCACGTTTCCTTAGTAGATTTTGGTGTCAGGTACAGGAGGCATTTGGTACTCAGCTTGCGACTTAGCACAGCCTTCCACCCTCAAACAGATGGGCAGACCGAGGACGATTCAGACACTGGAAGATATGTTGAGAGCGGTCGCCTTAGACTATCAGGGAAGTTGGGTAGAGCGTCTACACTTGGTAGAGTTCTCCTACAACAACTCCTATCACTCGTCTATCGGCATGGCACCATTTCAGGCTCTGTATGGCAGACCGTGCCGGACTCCTTTATCATGGAGTGACCCTGCTGAGGCAGTTTTGATTGGTCCGGAGTATATTCAGAGACTGCAGGATGACATCAGAGTTATTCAGCAGCACATGAGGGCAGCGCAGTCTAGGCAGAAATCTTACGGGGATCAGCGTACCAGAGAGCTTGAATTTCAGATCAGTGATATGGTCTTCCTACGAGTGTCCCGATGAGAGGCATCTTCAGATTTGGGATGAGAGGAAAGCTAAGCCCTAAGTATGTTGGTCCGTACAGGATTACGGAGCGCGTGGGCCCAGCAGCATATCGACTAGATCTACCAGCGGAGTTGGGGAAGGTACATGACGTGTTTCATGTATCTCAGCTGAAGAAGTATGTACCTGACCCTTCTCACGTGCTACAGCCAGAGAGATTGGAGATTGAACCTACACTGAGATATGAGGAGACTCCCATTCGGATCTTGGACACGAAGGTCCGGGAAACGAGAGGCAGATCAGTCAAGCTAGTGAAAGTTCTTTGGGAGCATCATGGGGTTGAAGAAGCTACTTGGGAGACTGAGGACTCCATGAGAGTGAAGTACCCACACCTATTCACATGATATTTCCTTGTATTCTTTCCTTTATGGGTTCTTGTTCATAGCGGTACGAGGGCGTACCTTGGCTCTTTTCGGGGGGGGGGGTAGTGCATACTCTTTCTTCGTCACCTCATCCAGATTATGCCCTGTTTGTTTGTTAGTCGAGTGATGGAGAGGTGTATGTATGTACTTGATTTATACATTGTGTGATTCTTGATTTCTATTGTGTGATTCTTGATTTCTATCCATGAAAAATCTTGGTTTTGGTCTGATGTTGAGTAATCTTGCGTGGAATTTGGAAATGGAAATGAGTGGAAATAGATTGTGGGAGAAATTACAATTGGTATGGATTGGTATGGAATTTTGGTTGGAATTGTTATTGGATGAACATTCTGGTAATTCTTGCCAGCACACCTGAAGTGGTGTGAGTAGCTATTAGTTGGTGTTAAACTTCGGGACGAAGTTCCTTTTAAGGGGGGTAGACTGAAATACCCCATAAATTAATTTAAATTAATTTAGGGGATTTCTTTTAGTAAACCCTAAATAATACTATTAAATATAAATTTATTATATGGTATTATGAATTTAATAGTGAGATTTATAAGTCAATAAATCTTGGGGAAATTTCAAGACACTCCAATTATATTATAAAGATTTTAGAAATATTTTGAACATTGATTTAAGGCTTAAAAGTCAAAATAAAATCATAGAAACCTTAAAGCTTCAAAAGCCTTGCTAGGATTGACTTTTTGAGAATGGTCAAATCAGGCCATGAAAACTATACCAATAAAAAGGTTATGGAAAACCAAGAAGATTGATAAAAGAACGTTAAAAACGGATCATCCTAGCCAAAGTTATGATAAATTGAAGTTTAGAGCCAAAATTTTGGAGGTTGCTGACGTGTCCAGGGCTAGCTGACTCAGCCGCGTGCCTCGGGACACGTGTCGCGCCCAGTCAGCACCAGAGTTAACTTAATCGGTTAAGTTTTCCTTCAGTTTTGGCATGTTATGGGTCGATCTTTAGACGCCTATATCTTTTCTCTACTCCACCATTTGGTATGCCGTCTATTTCATTCGATTCTCCTATCATTCCTCTTTCCAACCATTACTCACACACATCTAAAACTCCTTCTACAATGACCGGAAAATTGATCCAAAGTTGCCTCCCTGCGAAACCGTAACCCAGATTTCCAGAAATCCAGTTAATCAGGTAAACTTCGTCGGACCATAACTTCTTCGTCTTAACAAAAATGAACATCCATTTCTATAGCTGGTTGTGTAGATCTCTAATCCCTCTAAAACTTTCATGTTAATGACCAAGGCTGATTCGCACTGGTTTGGGAGATAAAGCTGTCTAAAGTTGCCTACTCGATCACGGTGGTATTTCTGCCCAGATTATCCTGAAACCGACTAGGTAAACACAGATCTTGTGAGATCGTAACTTTCTCCCTAGTTCATCAAATTCAATGATTCTTCCACTAACGTCTAGAGTTACATGTCTAGTTTGGATTGTGATAGGTTTCGTGAATCAAATCCTTCTCAGTTGGCGCGAGTTGATTCGAGAAGTTGCCTACCTGAACTGCACATAAAATAACAAGTTTCCAGAATTTCCGATTTGATTCTCCCCGTTAATGCAATTCTGGTGAGTTTCTGATCAAATTGCTCCGTTGTTGCCAATCGTAACTTCATTACCGGTGAAAACCCACATGCCAATTTAGTCTATTACGGATTACAATAGGGGAATTTGTCGAATTCAAACCGAAACAAACTATAAACCCTAACTTCGAACCCAAATTCGAAAACCTTCAATTCTGCATGATAATTAGTGAAATCGGTACCATTAGAACCGGAATTGAATTTCGAATCCATAGAAAAAAATCGTCGAATTTCGTTTGTAGATTGTGAGATAATGAGGGATTAGTACTCGGGTGCGAATTCGGATTTCTAAAGACTCGACATATGTGGCCGTCCATTCTAGTTAGGAGTAAGCGGAACGGCCGAGATTAAAACGTGGGAATTTAAGTTGTAATAGTTTAATGTGTTTTCCAAATAAAGTCCTAACTTGCTAGATTTATTTAATGACCTTCCTAATGTATTTTAAAACAAAATTTTAACCATAGATTCCTTATAAAATGTAGTTTATTTTGATGTAAATTAATATGGGTTTTGAGTTTTTAAATGTAAATTATATTTTTGTAAGGTTTGTGAATTTTGGAACTGTTTGGATAATTTCAAAAGATATTTTTCTGAAATAAATTTTTTTGTAATATGTCTAAAATGTTATAGTTGCTATATATTAAATTTGGGGATTTTTAGACAAGAAGAAATAGGTCTAAAAATTGTAATTCTGAATTTTTTCTAAGGTATATTATAATATAAGGTTTTGAATGTAACAAAAAATTAAAGTATAGATGATTAATAAACTTTGTAGGTTGAGAATAATAAAATAATACTCCCTCCGTTCATTTTTATCTATCGTTGTAGGTGGAGTGTGCAGATATTAAGAAAATTATAAATGGACCAAAACACCCTATTTTATAGCTGTCAAAAGTAAATGATTACCGTATTTTTAGATTACATTACTTTTTCCTTTTTTATGGGTCTAATTTTGCTTTCATCTAAAACAATCAAGATCAGCAAAATAAACGAGATTTCTACACTTATACACGACAAATTATGAGGCCACCTGAAGTATAAAAGTGAGTATCATGGAAATCCAATTATGTATGTATATTTTGGAGGCAAAGCAAAATTTTAAACTGATAAAAATAGATTTTTTGGAGTACGATTAGATTCTAATCTAAAATTTAAATGAATGTCGTAAAATTTTTAGAGGGAAATAATAGAGGTGGTGATTATTTATACAGCTAGCGTAGGAAGATAAATATAGTGTTGCTCTTCAAAATGACTTCTATCCTCCCTGATTTAAATGTCCTCCCTGATTTAAATATTTTTCCCCGTGAAAGAGATTCCTTTGATTTAAATGAATATCCTATTTTAGAGGGTGACACAGCACAAATTAATGAAGATCAAGAAGAAGTTGGTGAGTAACTCTTTCGTATATTTCATTTTTTTCCTTTACTTTTACAAAAAAAATCATTTTCTTATTTTACCAAATGTAAGTTTCTTGATTTTTCATACTACCAAGTAAAAAATCTCTCTTTCTTCTAAATCAAATTTCAATCATAATTCCATGCTTAATTAGAAAGTGTTTCAAGATTCCTAAATTTATCATTAGCATTATTTCTATTGGTAAATCAAAAGGAAACGTTCAAGAGATATTTGCATAAAATAAAAATGTTGAGAATGATTATCATTTGATTGTTGTGTTGGCAAGTATCTAAACTTATTTTTTTCATGCAAAAAGAAGAGCGATCAAAAATAACACGTAAATAAAATGGTTTGATGAAAATATATGTACATTACCTTAGAAGTCGGTTATTGTTGGGAGACAAAAGTGAGGAGAAGATAAAAAGGTTGAAGACGATTCTTTCAGTAAATAAATAATGATAAATTGAAATAAAATAAATGATGAAAAGTAGGAATAGAAGAGACGCGATTACTGTTTCGATTACTTGTTTCAGTATTGTCGTCAGACTTGTATAGGAAACATAAACATTTATTCTTTTTATTTTAATAAATGAGGAGGGTATAATGGAACTTTTTTGATGAAAAGCCTAAAACATCCAATATTTTCTAACAAAACATACGCCTAAAACGACAGTTAAAAATGAACGGAGGGAGTACTAAACTAACATTTAATAGCAGAATGTTAGTAATATTTTAGACTACAAGCTTTAAGTGAAGTGCATATATATTATATACATATAAGAATAAATAAAATAGGTAATATGTTTAATCAAGGAATTTAGTCAATCTATGTTTGTACCAACTAAATAATGTGGAGGGTAATGTACTTAAATTAAACTAAGGGAAATGTTTTATTTTATAAATTATATACCGGGAGTGGATAGGTGTAAAGGTTATTAAAATAATTAATACAAGAAGAATTTCTTAAAGAATGTTTTGGATAAATCCTAAGGAAAATATATGTGTATATATAAATACATTAAGAGTAATAAAAGAAGTAACATACCTTATGAGAACATAATAAGAGGGAAAAATTAGGATAAAAACCTAACTCATACGTGACAATTAAAATATTAAATGTTAATGTGAATCTAGGTGGACTATTAGGGGGAAATACATATCCTAAACCTTAAATAGGTATTAAGTAAGTTAGCCAAGTGTAACTAAGAGTTTAATTAAGCTAAACTATATTCAGGAGTAGGTAAATGGAATAAGTTAAAATGTACAATAAAGATTTAATTCGAGATCTAGCCAGATCCTTAAGAGAGAGTAATCGTAAACCAAAACTATAGACTGGTAAGAATGAAAGATGTGGGTAGCATTATAGTTCCTAACTAATCAATGCTTGGAATACCTTAATTATAGGTGATTAGTGGAAGTAGTTCGCATTTCCAAGTTTGTTACTGCTTCTACACATACCAAGTATGATTTCTTGTACTCAGATACTTTTGACGAACTCTATGGAATGTTTTGAGAAACGCTAACTGAGCTTGAACGAATCATGAAAGGGAACTGTTGTGTGACTAACTCAGCTTGATGTGACTAACTGAGCCTTGAATGTACAACTCACATGATCATTGTTTCCTCTTATCTGGTTACCTCATCAGATATTAACTGCTGAGGGTTTACGCCTCTGCATTCTGTAGGACTGAGTATTTTGGTATTGCACTTATGCATTATTAATCTAGTGGGAATATGGGAATGTCAATCTTGGTAAATTCTTCTTTTGACTCTGGATATCGTTCAAACATTCCCGATTCATCTCTTAGTAATTACCTCAGGGCTTAAATTCCTACTACGTTCTATAACAGTCTCATACCAACTCTCACCATCTTATACCTCATAGGATTACAATTTCCTTCCTCATACTCATATCAAATAATATCTCATAGTGTTATCTTATCTTATCTCCACATAGTCTCATAATCGACTCATACCTCATATATTCCTTATTCCTTAAGTCTCCTTAATCCTCTTCCTTAATTCTCTTAATTTGTACTCACACCGGAGTTAACAAGATAGGTACTTAATATGTATGGTATTCACATCTTCTGTGCGCAATAACCATATTTTATCTCAAAATGTTTATGTAAAACATATTCTCAACTTATTTTGTGCTATGCACACCGTAGTTTATGTACTAAGTACATAATACGCTACGCTAACGGTTTTCGCTCTACCCCCCCTTAAATGGATTACGCCGCACGTAATCAACACCATATCATTCTTGAACATAAGTTCAAGATGTCTAATTCTCACCAAGCATTCTAGCTTCCATGTCATCTATCTCACTTACGTTTCGATCAGAGGGTCATAACTATGCTAATGACTTAGTCTCTGCATCGAGGATTCTTAACGGTACTTGTACCATCTTCTTAACTTAGTTTGGTCTAATCTCAAAGGTAGTGGTCTGCTAGCTTCAGCTGCGCGACTCTGATAATCTTAGGCTTAATTGCCTTTCTAATCGTTCATAGTATTGTTGTATATCCTTCTGCCTCCTTACAGTTTAGGAATATTGGTCTCTCAGTGGACATGTGTTATCTTTTTATATACACGGCCTTAATGAGTTGTAACTCGTCTATCCATTCTCCTTGAAGATCTTATGTTCATACTCTTAGTGTTTTCTCGAATGTCTAAATTGTTCTTTCCAACTGACCTTTGGTCTGAGGATGACCCTTAATTTGAAACTACTGTTAGTGTGTGCTTAATGCGCTTTATAGTCTTATCCTTAACACTTTAAGACATGTCCAATGTCTGTGCTTAACAATCCGTGCTCTTCGCACTTCATAGTCCTTAATTATTTGTTCTCTGATTCTTTGTGTTGTTGGTTCAATCTGAATTCTTCTCTTCGACTGTTTGTGTAGTAGCGCTCTCGTCTGATCTCTGTTGTATCTTGTCGTTGTTGTCACGTGGTACGGAGTGACTATTCCCGTGTTCCTTACACCACTCGTCTACATGCATGGGGTACCTTACTGGTACATTACTACTTACCCAACTAACTCATAAATGAGCGTGTTAGGCCTGCAAGCCCCTGTGGGGTGCAGTCGTCCCACGTCTCGTTTTAGTAAACTCATAGTGTCCGTCACACGTTTAGCTATTGCTAATTATGAAGTATTCTGTTGTCGATCTCCTCTTTCATCGTTCCATAATAACACTTATTGTTCTTCTTGAACTTAATCAAGGAAAATCCATTTACTATGCCCTGGGTATTGTATGCTCTAGTTCTGCTGTATCCCGTACTGATTCGGTCTCTTAGTAACTGAGGTCTCTTTCCATGGAGCCTCTTATCTTCTTTCTCATATTTGTTCTACTAGGAATGCACTTCCAGTTCCTTAAGGAATGGGTACTGTGCTTCCTGTGAAATCTTACCTAACCAGGTCCAGACTACTGGCATCAATGCACAGTTCGTCTACCATCTTATTCCTTACTTATATCGGTCTTAGCTCATAAATCTAATTGACTCAGTGTCAAATATTTGACGGCTCATACATTACGGTGGCTTACGCGCACCATGCTTAATCCCTTATCTATAAATATTGTATCTCACGACCACTACTACCGTGGTAGCTGGCCCTTACCACATTGCCCATTGCTGGCGCAATTACTTACTCATTTACTCTAACGTCTTATCTTATATTCAATCCCTTCTTGGTATAAATACACTGGGAGTTCTCTAATTTCGGTGTTTGGCGGTTGCCGTACCGTGTTGTAAAATGGTTATCCTTAATATGCAGGTGTTCTGCTCAATCTCAGATTCATAAGTAGGCTAATTTTCTCACATTCCTTCATCCTTTATGATGTCATTTACCATCTAATTCATCCGGTTGCTGAAGAAGTCATTTGTTTAATCACAAGCTCTACTAAGCGTTGGTCATTTGACGTGCCATTCTGTGCACTCACCATGTTTATCTCTAACGATTACTGATTTTTAAGTCCTGGGTGTTGGATATGAGGTCTGTCTCTGCAGCCTTCCTTATTACTCAAGTGTATCTGGTATGTTCTAAGGTAATCTCAAGGTTTACAGTTTCCATTCTCTAACAAAAGTGTATTATTTCTCGAATAAGTGAAATCCCTTTTTGAGGGGTTTATTCCCACTCTTGGCCTCACAACAAGGAGAGGTATCCCCACCCTAAAGGCATGGTTCGTTCTCCGCCCCTGTCCTTAGCATTATCTCAATATTCTCATTGGTCCCATTTCTTGGTAATATTTTCCCCAATCTAAGTTATAGGTTTGTAACCGTTCACATATACACATGTAGTTCCTTCATGGCTTGAATAAGCTCTTTTACAACTTACTGCGCCTCGGGCTCTGATGTGGTTAACATCCTTGGCTCGTAGGCTCTTAGTGCTAAATGTCATTGGGTGAGAGCCATGCTCGGTTCCCTCCCTGTACTCTTACTCATCTGTGGGTTATCCTCATAAGATTCTGGTTCTTAGACGCTATCCACCGTTAGGTTACATTTAAATGTAGTATCAGATTTCATGGTAAGTTGCTGCATCCTGCTTCCTGCTATGGAAGTTAATTCAGGTGATCAGAGGTTACTTAGTGTCCTCGAAAATACTATCATTTTACTAGACTTATGTCTTTTAGCAATCAAGGCTAAGTTCGTATTAGGCATTTCCTTACGGTGGCCAAGTCGGACATCGTCCCGTCATCTTATACTCCCACCTCAACGCTTCGTTCAACTTCCGTTGACTACGCCACCCGTTGATGATTGTTCACACTTGGGTGTTAATGAGTTAGGCAAACAGTATTAGCTGTCATTCATCAGTTGTTCGGCTCGACTATGCCCGCTCTGTGGGGGTAGTCCTCTGAGCTTCCCTCTGTCGGGATTGTATATCTTTAATCCTTAGTAGATTACTACTTAAGTTTATTCCTTTTGTCCCTGTTTCCGGGTTTCACCAACATCTTCATTGTAGAATGTTTGTTATTGGTATTCTTAATGGTTACTCTGGGAGTCTTATCCCGTTTTCGTTGGAAGTCGTTGCGTCAACAGTCTCAATCGTATCTTATAATACATTCCTTGTATGTTATTGCTTACATATTGTTTTGCTCGGATCACTGGGCGATCTCTTAGGTTTTCCTCTTGGAGTTCGGGATCGGTGTTCTTACCGTACTGTCGGTTGTTGTTGTAGTAGGTTATACCGTTGCTAATATTTATATCGTTTAGTATTCTGTCCAAGTGCAGCTCCCTGCTGACTGGTGTATCCACTCATCTCATCATGGTCAGGCCGTCAGGCCCTTCCAAGGTCTCATTCTCCCGTTCTTATAGATTTACAATCCGGTATTAGTGTGTACTACAATTGTAGCGTTCGGTTATCTCGCCATGATGGCTTTCCGTGTAGCTTAACCGTGGTAGCACTTGCTATGGCAAGTGCGCCATGCAAATGAGCTGTCTGGTACTGTGTGCGTCTGTAGTGGTACTTCCACCTAATCTCCATGTAATTGCTAGTCCTCAGGACTCCTTGGATGTTCTCTTATTTTGGATAACCAGCCATCCGGCAGTTTCCTGTTGTTTTGACCGTACTGTCACTTATCCGGGCGTTCCTCTTTCTGAGGGAACCCCTTATTATTTTCTTATGTCTTAATCCTCGCTCCCGTTCCCACACATTTTGTCGTGGTTACTAAGTAATGATCCTCCTTTAGGCACTACATTGTAGTCCTATTCTGGTATACTGTTGAACGTGTTCTTATTGTCGCCTGCGCTATGTCGGCCAGGTTTAATAACCTTTCTCATGATACGGGGTTTGGAGTTCCCGTTTCTAACTGGACTTTCCAGTAATCTTAATCCTCATGCTTTGTAATATCCCACTGTTATGCTCATTCGGACCACTGTCCGGTACTCATGTCGCTTATCATTTCCTTATCCATTGCACTAGTAGTGCTTTTCTTATCATTGGTATTACGGTGTAACTCGACTACGTAGCATATCGACCCATGTTGCCGGTAATTACCGTTCCTTTATTGATAGAATTCCCTTGGTAGTGCCTGTTTCTCTGTTGCGCTCCATAAAAACCTCCAAGTTCTCCGTAACTGTTGTGCAACCAGATGTTTCTCGTATTGCTTACTGTTAACTAACTGCCAGATCGGGTTTCCCCGAGTAAGAGAAGGCTTTCTTCTCTCTGGCGTTTGTTCCACATATTCAGGGTTAGGGATGTGGAGGGCGGGTCTAGGTACCATGGATATCCGGTAAACACCGGGGAGTCCTGACTAACGCACCTCTCACTCTATCTCTCAACCCTTAACCCAGAACTCAAACTCAACCTCAGTATTCTCCTAAGTTCGGTATTTCTTGTCTTCAGAGCGTAACTATGCTCTGATACCACTTTTTGTAACACCCCATCTCGATCCAATCATGGTTACACAACTTAACAACATATATATAAATGTCACAGCGGAATTCAATACACTCCAGGACCTTGCCACGGTCTGATTGACAGAATATACCGAACATTAGTACATACAAATCTTAACCAAATACATGTCCTTCTTACAATCCCCTCACATCCTATACATCTTACTAACTCAAATTGCCATACGAGTGTACATGCACAACTCGTAGGCCACACTTAACCCGTAACGCTTGTACCCCATCTTACTCTCGCGACGGCCGCCTCCTGACGTTCACCTGTGTAGTAAAAACAGCCCTAAAGGGGGTCAGCACGAATGCTGGTACGATCCTCTCATGGCCCCCAAGCTAACGTGGCTACGACGACTAATTGTCGATAGCATGGAGGTTGATTAGATGCACAACATGATAGAAGTGCAGTAAACAATAATCCAAATATGAACAATCAAAGTTCAAACATAATGAACGACTTAAATGTGTTCCCTTAATTAGAGAGTTAATTATTTAACTCCTTAAGTTATGTTTCCTCTTAATCTTAGTCCATCCTTATCTTACCTCAATCTTAGTCTTATCTTAGTCTTAGAACAACCATCCTTTAAAAAGGAATGGGTGTAGCTTATCTTAGTCTTACAATACAAACCATCCTTTAAAAAGGAATGGTTGCAACTTATCTTAATCCTTATCTTAATCTTAGAATTCAAACCACTCTTTAAATAGAAATGATTGTATCTTACCTCAATGTTTATTTTTGTCGGGTCAAAAGCAACCCTAGCCAATGAGCTATTAACTCCATTGGTTGAATAACAACTTATCTTATAATTTAGGATTTAGGTGATCCTACCACACCATCTTAATGCCTCCTACCTTGGACTGTATATCCAATGTAGCTGAGCCGGCAACCGACCCTAGGCAACAAGTCCGAAGACAAGTCCTTAAGCGGAAGTCAGATCTGCTTTAGATACCGACCCCCTTTTCCTTAGCATGCATGACCGGAGTCAGTCCCGGTTCCTCACTCCCCCCTTAAGTTCCAGTTAGTAGAAGTCTCAAGACAATATTTGTTGGTTAACCTCTTTCGGTTTATAACAAACTAATATTAGGGAGCGTTCCTTAGTCTCACTCAATTCCTTACTAAACGTTGGTTAGTAAGTTCTCACGGTAAGTTGTGTTAGTTTTCAAACATCACACAACAATACAATAAACATAATGTTCCGGTTGCATGCTTTATCTTGTTTAGTGAGCACACAAAACAAATAGCACACAAACCGAGGGACACCTCGTTAGCAAGCAGGTCACAAGAAGAACTGTACCGTTCACCGTGGGTCGTTCGGTTGCTTACTCTCTTCTGGATTCCAAATACTCAAGCCCTAAAACATTCATTCAGTTTTAGGTTGTTAATCACTTAACTTAATTAAACTTATTTAACTTACTTAACCCATAATGTTTCCCCACCTAACACCTCATAAGTTTTACAACTTATTCTTACAATCTAAACTTAAACTTTTAAGTTTATACTTAACTTAATCCCTTAGGTCTTTATACCTCTAATCATCAATGCCCTCTTAATGGGGTACCATTAATACCTCTAAACCTCTTTAGGGTTTTTTTTTCATCTTTAGGGTCGACCGACCTTACCCAAGGTCGGTCCATTCCAGAACTTATTACCGTTTGAAATTTTACCCCAACCGACCTTGCAAGTCCGGTCCCCAAGGTCGGTCCATTCCGAGAGTTTTTCCCCGTGGGAATTTAAGCCCGACCGAACTTGCCAAGGTCGGTCTCAAGTTCGGTCGATTCCAGAGACTCAATTCGTACACAAAATACAAGCCCGACCGAACTTGTAAGTCCGGTCCCCAAGTTCGGTCGATTCCAGAAACTCTTTCCGGTAGTGTAAACTGAGCTCGACCGACCATGCAGGTCCGGTCCCTAAGGTCGGTCGGCTCCAAAACTTATTTCTAAATTCCCATTTGACTCCAAACTTCTCCACAAGTTCCCCCATGTGTCCTAATGCCACTTAGGCACCTCTTAAACTCACCTTAGAACTTCCACCAAACTCTCCAAAAACAATTTCCAAAGATCTTCTTAAACATTCATGTTGGAGTAAGTAAAAGTGTGTTACAACTTCTACCACTTAGGCAGTGTACCTATCGTTTTGCGGAATAGTGGATATGTGGGTTGTCGTACTCTTGGGGACCTCGCTGTGGATAACTGATAGTGTAGTAAATTGACTGAGATATCTAATAAACAGATTTTATCATTTTTATGGGAAAAGATTAACAGCTAACTCATAAGACAATAATAAAAACAATAAATCAAAACGGAAAAGAAATAGAAATTATAAATCTTTTTGTGTTTTAAAGAAGCATCCCGGGTTGTTCTGCTCACCTATTTTATTTAATCATATTAATGTAACTTTCCCACTTTAGCAATAAACTCAAGAATCTTAATTAGTTTATTGACCGTTCCCTGTCTAATAAACCCTGATTAATTTAAACAACAAGCGCAAATCTTGCTCAAGTCATAAATAAATTAATCGCATTATTAATAATCCCTATTGGAGTTAGATTAACCTATACGGCGAGAAACTCGCTTCTAGTCGTTAACCCATTTGACTTCCTATGTCTAGAACCTTGTCTCAGCATTGCATTTTAACAAAGAACTACAAATATCACTTTAATAATTGTACAAGAGAATTAAAAGCGCATTAAGGACAAGAATCAAAATACTGCTTAGATAATTATACTGGAAAGCTTACATAAAACAATTATATAAAACAGGCTTGCTTCCAACCCGGGAAGCTAAGTTTATTATTCAGACATAATTATACAGTAAAACAAGCATAAGAAATAAAATAGATGGAACCAACGAAGAAGAATGAACAGATGGGCAATCAATTTCTTCGTTGGTTTTCTGGAAACTAACAGCATAAGGCTGATGAAGAAATAAGATAAAATGGAGAAGTGAGGGATAAGAGGATGGAGTGGATCATAGGTGTGGTTTGATTCTGTGAGCGATGGATTGTGGAAGGGGTTTTATGATTATTTGAGCAGAAGGCTCGTGGGTTTATAGAAGAAGAAGAAGAAGAAGAGAAGAAAAGAAGGAAAGAGAGGAAGAGAAGGCTGGATCACGCGTGCTAGTGGGTGAACAAGATAAGGGAGGTGCCAGTTGAGTTGAGTGATGGAGTAGATGGATAAGTTGCAGAACGCGTGAGGATTTTTAGGAGTGTCGGCCGCGTCTGAAATTGCTGTCTGTAGGCGCCGCAAAGAAGAAGATAAACAGCACCGAAGTCTGTCGCGTTAATTTCTGGATCTGGGTTGCCTTTAGAGACGTCCGCGTTTGTGTCCTTGCTTATTTCCCCGGACGTCTCATTCTGTCCGGCCTTTTATCCACGGACAGGATTTACGGATTCACGCCACGTCCGCCTTTCTTCCGCGGACACGCCACGGTCTCAATTCTTCTTGTCCGCCCTTTTTAACCCGGACATGCCACGGTCTTCTTGCATCCGGTTTGTGTCCGTGCTAATATCCCCGGACGTCTCACGGACACACCTTTACTTGTCCGCCCTTATTTACCCGGACCAGACACGGACACAATCTTCTGTCCGGCCTTTTCTCCTCGGTCATGTTCACGGACATGCTGTTTGCTGTCCTGGCTTAAATCAACGGACAAGGAGCGGACATACCCCTTGTTTTCAATATATATGCCGCGTTCGAAATCATGATCAGAATAAGATTTCGCCAACAACAATGTGATGGTGAGAATATAACTGTAACTCATCCATGTGTTGTTGATAATGTATTGCGGCTCATCCATGTGTTGGTTGACAATGTATTGCGGCTGAAGTAATCATCAAACAATGATGAATTAGTTATGCCCTCGCCATGAATGAATACAGTTCAATATGTAAAGTGTTGTACGTGTATATAAATATATATATATTTAAGATGAAGAATGTAAATTCAAGATTTGTTCCTATATTTGACACATAAAATATATCAAAACATGAATATAAGGAAAAGTATGTGATAAGTGAGAAATATGAAATGAATTGTTATCAAAATAGGAAGAATTAAAGCACTAAAAATAGATGTATTTCTCACTTATCAAACTTCCTCACACTTAGCTTTGCTTGTCCTCAAGCAAATAAAGAATAAATTCATCTCTAAGGCCGTAGTAGTATCGAACCTCAGGATCAAACAGATGCAAACAGGAAGTAAGTAGAGTGCCAATCAAAAGAATAGTTCTGCTCTTGGTTGTAGGTTTTGCAATCAGTGATAAAGAAATGATTTTTTTTTCAAAAGCATAGATAAGTTAGATTACAAAAATCTGAATATAGATTATATTGGGATCTTCCACCATTTCTTTCTTCTAACCTTTGGATGACAAGGGGTGTGAAGTAACGCCTTATTCCGTGATACCTTCAACACCACGTACTCATGATCATAAACAAAAATTCAGCTGCAATTAATAATTTTTTCTTCGCATGCAAAAACATTCTTCTTCAAGATGTAAATAAAACAACAAATGAGTAATTGCGAATTTGCAGAGTTGTTCCATAACCCAAACTTTTTCTCTATATCTTGTAACGGTGTTGGGCCAACTATCCCAGATCCCGAGACTTAGGTAGATAGGTGTTAAGGCACCCCTAGGACTTAATAACCGGATAGACGAGGCCTGCTTTTGTTAGGAAAAATTTTGATCAGCGGAGTACCTTGCCTTATCCTTTCATTCCAAACTTTTCACATCCTTTCCAAAATCCCAAGATACTAATTCAGTTTCCACAATCAATTTAATCCACCAAATATTAGTGAGAACGGATTCATTTGAATAAAACTATGTTAAAACAACCTAAAGCAGAAAGATTCTGAGGTGGTCACCTAGCTCAGCTTCAAAATCTGTGCAAAAATTTTTACCCAAGAATTCAATTATAAGCACTCTGAGAAGTGATTCTCTCAATGCAAGATGACAAAAAAAAATAAGTGTGGCATTAAGGTAACTGGTCATATTTTCAGGGAAAGGTCTCTACTTCCTCACACTTAAGAGGAGCAATGTCCTCATTGTTTGAAAATAAAAATCAAGAAAAGACCTTTCAAAATATGCCTGACTCATGAAGAATTTCATTCAGGACATATCATGAACTGATATAAAAATAAGCATTAAGTGTGATAGACTGAACAGAAACATTTTTAAAAAAAAAAATAAACTGAAACTCCCCTGATATCGTAGATTGAGGAAGGTTCCCTTCCTCACACTTAAGTTCGAACAATGGGGTAGTAGCGTTCCTCACACTTGTATTCAAGCAAGTGTCCAGCCTTGGAGATCATCATGATAAGAATTTCACCTGCACACACTCACGACTACCCAAAATAAACGCTGAAAGCGTTGCGTTAAAGCACAAACACCATTAAAATATTAAAAATCATATGCTCCCCTCTTCATTTGATAGTCCTCCTTTCTTTGTTTTTTTTATATAAAAACAATATAGGAATAATATGGAAGACAAACATAAAACAAAAATAGTAGGGAAATAAAATTTAACAGCTGGGTTGCCTCCCAGTTAGTTGCCCATATTTATAGTCTTTGGCTAGACTCCCGCTTCGTTATCCTGGATCAAAAATAAGTAGACAACAGCTTTGACAGGAAAACAAAGTTAGCAGTAATTAAAAGCAAACCACCTGGATCAAAACAGAACGTCACCTCGGCTAATAAAATAGGAAAATGAATACTCCACGAAACCTGGAGTTTGAGGAGGTACTGCCGGTAACGTAGTTCTAATAGGAGACCAGGTGGTGATGATTTTTCTTCCTCAAATTGGAGGATATAAACATCCTCCTCTTGTTGTTGAGGCTTATGGAGGTAGGGTGAGAGTTTATGAGAGACTGGTGGTAGCGCTTTCTCCTCGGATTTGAGAATATATATATATCCTCTTCCGGTTGATGAGGCTCATACAAAATATCTTCAGATTTTAATTGCTCCTCTTGTGTTGGGGATGGAGATGGAGGAGAATTGTAACTTTCAGACATTTGCTCCAACTCGGCGTCGGAGAAAAATGTCCTGATAAGTTTCTTTATCTCCTCATCAGAACTTGTAGCTTCAATAATATCTGGCTCGAATCGATCTTCACTCCTTAGAGTTACCACTGGAATTTCTTCTAGCGGCTTGGTCTGACTCGGGAGAAATTCGTCTGGCCCTTGTGTAGATTGCTGTTCATTCTGATTGAAGTAACAGTATCCCAACTGAGCTTCTTTGTACTGTGTATTAGCCTGGTCAACTTCCCACCAGTACGACTCTCGATTTGATTATTGAGGTGATTGATAATCATTGACCAACCTTTGATATGAGGACATCTCCTCTTGCATGTGCGTCCATTCCAAATTGATCAACAATCTCTTCACCTCATCGTCGCCGCTCTTCATAATCAGTAACTATCCTACAAAAAACAAAAATAAAAATACCAAGTAGAATAGAACTAAAAATAGAAAACAAGCATAAAAACAGAATTAACTAAATAGAAAAACAAATATGAAACAAAACAGAGAAAAAATAAACTTGTTCAAATAAAAAGTAAGTAAAATGAATAAAATAAAATAAAGAGAAAAAAAATAAACAGATATAAACAAAATTAAACAGAAATCTCAATAAAATTAAAACCATCAATTAACCGTGCTGGAGATCCCCGGCAACGGCGCCAAAAACTTGTTGGAGTAAAAGTGTGTTACAACTTCTACCACTTAGGCAGTGTACCTATCGTTTTGCGGAATAGTGGATATGTGGGTTGTCGTACTCTTGGGGACCTCGCTGTGGATAACTGATAGTGTAGTAAATTGACTGAGATATCTAATAAACAGATTTGATCATTTTTATGGGAAAAGATTAACAGCTAACTCATAAGACAATAATAAAAACAATAAATCAAAACAGAAAAGAAATATAAATTATAAATCTTTTTGTGTTTTAAGAAGCATCCCGGTTGTTCTGCTCACCTATTTTATTTAATCATATTAATGTAACTTTCCCACTTTAGCAATAAACTCAAGAATCTTAATTAGTTTATTGACTGTTCCCTGTCTAATAAACTCTGATTAATTTAAACAACAAGCGCAAATCTTGCTCAAGTCATAAATAAAAAATTAATCGCATTATTAATAATCCCTATTGGAGTTAGATTAACCTATACGGCGAGAAACTCGCTTCTAACAAAGAACTACAAATATCACTTTAATAATTGTACAAGAGAATTAAAGCGCATTAAGGACAAGAATCAAAATACTGCTTAGATAAATTATACTGGAAAGCTTACATAAAACAATTATATAAAACAGGCTTGCTTCCAACCCGGGAAGCTAAGTTTATTATTCAGACATAATTATACAGTAAAACAAGCATAAGAAATAAAATAGATGGAACCAACGAAGAAGAACGAACAGATGGGCAATCAATTTCTTCGTTGGTTTTCTGGAAACTAACAGCATAAGGCTGATGAAGAAATAAGATAAAATGGAGAAGTGAGGGATAAGAGAATGGAGTGGATCATAGGTGTGGTTTGATTCTGTGAGCGATGGATTGTGGAAGGGGTTTTATGATTATTTGAGCAGAAGGCTCGTGGGTTTTATAGAAGAAGGAGAAGAAGAGGAGGAAAGAGAGAAGAGACAGGCTGGATCACGCGTGCTAGTGGGTGAACAAGATAAGGGAGGTGCCAGTTGATGGAGTAGATGGATAAGTTGCAGAACGCGTGAGGATTTTCAGGAGTGTTGGTCGCGTCTGAAATTGTTGTCTGTAGGCGCCGCAAAGAAGAAGATAAACAACACCGAAGTCTGTCGCGTTAATTTCTGGATCTGGGTTGCCTTTAGAGACGTCCGCGTTTGTGTCCTTGCTTATTTCCCCGGACGTCTCATTCCTGTCCGGCCTTTTATCCACGGACAGGCCACGGATTTATTCACGTCCGCCCTTTCTTCCACGGACACGCCACGGTCTCAATTCTTCTTGTCCGCCCTTTTTAACCCGGACATGCCACGGTCTTCTTGCGTCCGGGTTTGTGTCCGTGCTAATATCCCCGGACGTCTCACGGACACACCTTTACTTGTCCGCCTTTATTTACCCGGACCAGACACGGACACAATCTTCTGTCCGGCCTTTTCTCCTCGGTCATGTTCACGGACATGCTGTTTGCTGTCCTGGCTTAAATCAACGGACAAGGAGCGGACATACCCCTTGTTTTCAATATATATGCCGCGTTCGAAATCATGATCAGAATAAGATTTCGCCAACAACAATGTGATGGTGAGAATATACTGTAACTCGTCCATGTGTTGTTTGATAATGTATTGCGGCTCATCCATGTGTTGGTTGACAATGTATTGCGGCTGAAGTAATCATCAAACAATGATGAATTAGTTATGCCCTCGCCCATGAATATATATTTAAGATGAAGAATGTAAATTCAAGATTTGTTCCTATATTTGACACATAAAATATATCAAAACATGAATATAAGGAAAAGTATGTGATAAGTGAGAAATATGAAATGAATTGTTATCAAAATAGGAAGAATTAAAGCACTAAAAATAGATGTATTTCTCACTTATCAATTCACTCAATCCTTTTAAAACTCCTAACACTTAGGACTTATTTCCTTACATTTCCAACTTGTAACCTTACCAAAACTTCAACCAACCCAAGTGTTCCCTCCTTAACAGTTTGAGCACTTCATAGACATCATCTCTTCCATCTTCAGCCCATTTACCAAAACTTCCTCAGGTCACCTTGCATATCCATGCACAAATTCCTCTCCTATCCATTTACTACCCATCAACCTAAACTCATGAACTTACCTATACATTTCTTGTCATCCTCTTAGCACCTTAACCTTGTTCTTCTTTACCTTGACCTTCCTACACCCTCCTTAAACATCTACATCTCTTTTACTCAATTTACTCACCGTTCTCATGATCTTACTCTCTTATACATTCCTAGTCGATTTCCTCGACAATCGACAACATTCTCCTTCAATCTTCACTCCCATCACCTAAGTCCACTCATTACCATCTAAACTAAAACCTATTGTTCCACTACTTACACAAGCTTCCCAAAACTTTCATTGATATATCCCTAGTTCATACCTAAATCACCTTAAAGCATTATACACCTTCTCCTCCAATTTTGCACAAGTCTTACAATTCCTCTTACCATGACTTTGGTGTGTTCAATACACCCTTTTAAACTCTAATTTCCTCATAGACAACTCTAGGTCATTCTAAACCTCAAAACTACTTTGTTAACTCATTTCCACTCAAATTCCTCTTAATGATCCCTAGTAAATCCTAGGGCATATTAACTCACCTCCACCACTTAAACACTTTGCTTTCTACTAAAATTTTGCCATAGCTTCTCTAATATATTATCATGCCCAAATGCATTGTTTTCCTCATTCAACCATCTCACACTCATCAAGTCCTTTCTCATCTATTTTCTCACCCAAATCAGTTCAACATCAAATGATCAATAATCTTAACATACACCATCTTAATATAATCTATTCCAACAACTCAATATGACTAAATCTTAACAGCTTAAATTCACTTAAATACTTAAATAAACTGAAATTCCCACTATATAAAAGCTTTCAACCTGCAAATACACCCATCAATCTCATAGTAGTTATAATGCTCTTAAAATCCATCTTAACTTATCTTACTAACTCATTCCCATTGGCTCCTTAGTCACAAGCTCATAAGCTTGTTTAAATTCTTTTTCCTAGGTTATATAACCCATTACCTAATGTAAGCTTAAAGCCACATTGGTACTTATCTAAATACCATCCCTTAAAACTTAAACCACCATTAGGTAAGCATTTTACCTTGTTTTCTCAAGCTTATCTTAACTTCCTCCTTAGACCTTCTTCTTGAATGAATCTCGGCCACCCATTAAATTTCCTTTGCCAATGTTCTAATCAATATACAATGACTCTCATGAGTGCTAAACAATACACTAACCTTGAGGAATGAAAACCTAGGTTAAAAATGTGTTTTAAGACATAAAAGTGGATGATTACCTTTGAAGTCTCAAAGTAGACTTGGGCATTGAACGAAGAGGACCTCCACTAGTCCTTGGTGAATGAAACAAGCTAGAACAAGGCATAAAACAAGGCCCCATGAGTGGTAATTTTCGGCCATGTAGAAGAAATGATGGAAACCTAACCTTTCTTACATATTCTTTACCTTAAGAGAATGGAGAAGCTAATGCACCCTCCAAGCTTATTTTTCCCCCTTCAATGGAGATTTCCCATGGCTCCAAAATGAAGCTTTTCCAATTTTGAAAAGATAGAAAGCTAGAGCTTGAGCTAACTAAGAATAATGTGTGTTTAGTTTTGATTTGGAGCTAAAATGAGTGAGTAGTGATCAAAGGAAGATGGAGCTTGGCATGGGGTTGTTCTTCATGTAAAGAAGAAGAGAGGGAGAGAGCAGTAGCAACCGGTGAAGAAGAGAGAATGAAGAAGTGAGGAAAGAGGTGAGCAAATGTGAGATATTTGTTTCTAAAGCAAATAGTAACCTCTTACTTTTTCCCTCTCTTTTCTAACATTATTTGGCTACTCATGGTGACTCATCCTCCCTTATAAAACTGGCCCCCTATTAATAACCAAGATAGTTATGGTCTTGGTTGACCAACCAATTGACTTATGTTGACTAAAACTTAAACTAGTCACTATTTGGCACTATTCACTAATTAGTGCACATATTCGTGAAATTTTTGGTTTCCCATTGATTTAGGCTTCCTAATGTGATACTAATTAGTACACATGTTGATTAAGGTGTAATCATGGGCATTTAGCACTCAAAACTCATTTCTAAGACAATTTCTCAAAAAGGTGCTTTAAGGAGTCTTAAAGCACATTTTGTGTTTAAGCTTGTTTTTGAGCTTGGTTTTCTTTGATAATTGGTTTAAAATGATCATTAGGATATTAATAAGGTCTTATCATGATATTTGGGTACTCACCCAAGTCTCTCCAAGCTTAGAGCACATTTTTGCCTTAATTGCCCTTAAGGCATTTTCTTGTGTTTTCCTTGGTTTAAATTGTCTACCAATCTTTCTAAGGCATATTTTAGCCTTACCACATCATAATTTGATGTTTACTTAGCATACTTAGGTTTGGGGTATTTCAGTAGCATTTGTATTGTCCTAGGTTAAAATTGGTGAGGTTTGGTGCTGGGTGTTTGGAACCCGATGATCTGTAATCGCCTTAGTATTTTATTTCCACTGCATTTTCGTTAAATAGGGGCGTTACAAAAATTAAAATGATCTTGGACAAAATATAGACCCATTTGGGCCTAAAATTCAATACTGGCCTGACCCAAACCAGACCCGCCCACCCACCAATTTGATCAGCTCTATAATAAACATAAGGACGCTCCTTTAAAAACAAGGCTTGCAACTCATTCTATTCCCACACATATAACTAGCTCCATATACCCTTGACCTCGAATATTCTTAAGATCAAGCTCATATTAATGTGATACACAAGAAGATATCTCTTGTTTTAGAGTTGAAGCATTCGTATCTTTTACTACAATCTAGTCCATAAATCTCTCTTTCACCTTTCCACGTTGATCAACAACCTCAGAACAATACCCATTTGTTCATTCTTTGATTCATATAGAGACTCGTTCATATAAAACAAAAATTTGCACTCCCGATTTCATCACTGACCCATTCTTGCACATTCATAGCAAAAATACATGGAATTTCCGTTTGAACTTCTGGTAATGTGTATTTTGCATTTTAAGGAGCGTTCCTTGATACAACATCACCGACTTCCTTGTTGTAAGATGCAAGAAGTTTGAGCAGTTCATGAAAAGTTCCTTGATTTCTTGCATCAAATTTCTCATCATGGCCTCTGAATGTGCATGCCTGAAATGTTAACTATTTGATAGCCTTCACTAAAGTTTTCAAGTGTAATCTATTATTTTTGTGTCATGCTCTCAATGTGACATGGTTGGTTCTTCACATTTTGTAGCATTCCACTGAATAATAATGTGCTGAGTTTGCTTTTTTACCTTTATGGATGACAAAAGTGCAATCTTTGCCCTTGTTCATGTTTTTCAATTGTTGAATCCTTTGACAACAAATGTGTCAGATCCACTTCGCCCAATAGGTTTTTTTGGGAAAGATATAGCATGGAAGTTAAAATGCAGCAGCTTTTGCCTTTGAATACTCTAGCCAAAAGAAACTTTTGAACCAAGCAGTTTGAAGCTTACATTGACAACTAATAGCATCACTAAGAGGATACATGGACTAATGAAATTGATGTGATCCAAGTTTGATATATGTTTACCTTATCTCATCATGTTCACTAATTGGGTACTCAAAACTGGAGGTCTTAAACCTTATGCACGAAGTAAGAAGTTGATGTTGTGCATGCCAAATCTAATCATATCAGCCTCTTCGAGTCATGGAGATTACAAAGGTGGTTCTTCCTCATGAGAAGGACGAGCATGAGAACCAATTGCTTCCGTCGGCTCATCACTACAGATAGGTGGCCCCTAAATTCTACTACTTCCTTTTGATTTGAAAAATGGATCAATCCTTCTTAAGCTGACCATAATTTAATATAATGATTAGCGATGAAACTATGTTAGTTAATCAAATTGATGGTAAAAACATATTAAACAGGTATGCTAAATAACAAATTGGTTAATCTATCCTTGTGTTAATAAATAACATCCAATTCTCTGTTTTAATTAATTAAGTAGTATTAAATACAATAAAATTTTCATCTTCCAAGACTATACCTAGGGTGAGCATTGAATGATTCGGTTAACCGAAATCCAAATTACTGAAAAAATTTGGATTTAAGTTAATTTGGTTAAAAACTGAATTTGGTCATAACCGAATTAACCGTTATCCAAATTATTCATAAAACGATTTTTTTTTATATTAAAAACCGAAAACCGAACTGAAATCCAAATTCCCACCAGTTCGGATTTCGGTTAACCGAAATTTAAAAAAAAGCTAAAAATTGAATTTTTATTTGGTTTTTAATTAACCAAATTAAAAAACAAAAACCTAACAGTAAAAAAATCCAAACAGAGGACAGATATCCAATTACCAAAATACAGTCCACAAAGAGAATCAGTAAAGTAACAGCATTATAGTTATCTCAACCATTGCCAAAATGGCTAGCACAAACAATTAAGTCTAACAAAAAAAACAAAAAGGGAAGGATCAACTAGAAAGAGTTTGGAATTTCTTCTTCAAATGCTACAACCTATAGTTTGGCACAAACAACTTCGTTTTTCTTCTTCAAGCCTTCACGACCAGAGTCCACTGCTTCAATTATCCTCATGTGTGCTGTAGAGTAGAGAGAAAGCATTCATCAGATTTCAGATTGCCTTAATAAGTAGCATAACAAGTAAAAAAAACCCAAGTTTTATCGAATAAGGAAACAAGTTTAGTATAAAGTTTTCTCCTCTGCTTAACTTACATTCCTAGCTGAGAGGACAGAACACATAACACATGTTCATTGCACCTAATTCACAAATAGAAACAAATCAACAATAGCAGTAAAGCGGTAGCAGTAAAACAGATTATAGTTTCTACCGATTGTCGTAAGGCCTATGCTCCTTGAGCTGTTGACAACTTCATCAATCAGTGCCGTTCAGGTAAATGAATAGCTATTAATAGGTGATAAGAAACTAAACTTTCTGATCATGGCTTTCTTTTACAATGTTCAACTATTGCTTTCATAACCTTGTGATTACGTTTGCTGTCCGTGATGATTGATTACGTTTGTATGATGGAAGAAGCTAGATTATCTCACAAAAAGCATGCGAATTAAAAAAGTTTTTGCTACTTCTGGCAAGCTCTTTGTGATATATTTATGGAAGTGACAAGTAAACGGCCTTGCACATATAAAAACTCTGTTGGAGACTGGATAACATGTGTTTGCAAAACCAGTAATGTGAAAGATTCAAAGGTTGCAGCAGCTAGAATAATCAATTTTGATTGCTATTATCTTAATTCTTAAACATCAAGAAAGAGCAATGAAGAAACTTACCAATAGTTTAATACTCCATATTAAACATCAAGAAAGAGCCACATCATTGACACTTGCATTGTCCACTGTCACTGTAAACACCTTTTCGATCCCCCACTGTATAAGACAATCTTCCACGGCCTTCCTAATACCCTCAACAGTGTGGCTAGAGATTGGACAAAAACTCAACACCTTCTGGTTCAATCTCCATTTGTCATCTATGTAATAGGCAGTCAAGGACATATAACTCATGTTTTGATTTGATGTCCATGTATCGGTGGTGACACAAATCCTTTGCCCATTGCCTAAGAGAGAATCTTTCAACCATGAACTTTCTTGTTCATACAGCTGAAAGATATCTCTAGCTATTGTAAACCTTGAAGGAATTATGAAATTTGGAGAAATAGTTGAAGAGTAGTAAACAAAACCTTCTTTCTGAACAAACTAGAAGGGAAGCTCATCCACAACAACCATTCTAGCAAGTGCTTTTCTTCCTGCTGCCTGGTCAAGTTTCCATACCGCAATTCCACCAACTTCACCACTATTTAAAACCAGCTTCGTTGTGTAGAGATCAAGTTTGTGAAGTGCTTTACAAATTTTTAAATGAGAACTTAAAGAACTTGTACCACTGCTGTATGCAAAGATCGATTTGCAATGCTTGCACTCAGCCTTTAGAACTCCATTCTTAAATATCTTCTCAAAATACCCCCAAACATGAGATCTAGGTGCCATCTCTTTTCTTTCTTTCCAGTCAGCCGTGGTAATGTTGCTATTTGACTTGCCTCTGGTGCTGCTTGACTTGCCTCTACTGTCACTGCAACAACTAATGCTGGAGATTCAGGTTGAGTTGGAAGGATAGTGTTGGGTTCTCTTCCAGATGCGACTGATTCATGTACATCTCCATGTGTCCTAGTTGTTGTATTATTAGAAGCCATCTCTACCTGAGGTGAGGTCAACCGGATAAACATACACATCAAATAAATCATTATACATAATAGGTTAACAGGTAAATTAATGTTCATTAAATACACCATACAAAATAAGAAAATATATATGTAACCAATAAAATATTTGTATATGCACTATATAATAATTTATAACTACTTCACTCAATCTCGTCTAAATCTGACAAAAAGAATGATTTGTACTCAAACTCAGAATTTAGTAATAGTTAGTTAGATTCTCTTCATGCAAAACCTTGCAATTATAAATATTATAATGCAGATTTTAAACTAATTAGAGAACAAAATAATGCATAAGGTAGATTAGTAAACTTCATCCACTAACTTGATCAATCAGTAAGATATATATGGTATTATGCATACAATATAACACTATAGGGTATCGTTTTATGAAGAAAAATAAAGCTGACTTATGTTCTCATTGTCATGGAAGTAACACCGTAACAGTACCTTAATGGATTGTTATGCGGAAGAAACATCAGCAACCACATCAATCGATAAGAGCCAATATATATACTAATGTAGAAATCTAAATATACAATCACCACGTAGTTGTCATCTTCGCAGAAGAAATAGAGAAGTTCTATGAAAACACTAGTACTCTGTTTTACTTTTACAAAATCAGCAGCGCATATACACATTCATATGTCTATGAATAATGAATTGTGGAACCATTAATAGAAGTATGGGTAACTTGCGACAACAACAATTGAATAAATCTGGTTCTATATAGCTATGATCAAGAGAGAAGAGGGGATTACTTGTTTGCTTCTTAGCAGATTTAGAAGAAACACCCACAAATTCAAAATTGTATGAAACTACAAACAAAAATGTTTTCACAACTATATAATGGTATATTGGTATTTAGGATCAGATTCTATCAATAATGCTTCAGAAATACCCAATTAACATACAAACTCAGAAACAGCCACAGTTACTTGGGTAACACTATCATTCGCAACAAAACTTGGTATCCAAGCGCATCAACTGTCAAGCAAGTAATAAAGTATATGAAGCAGAAACCCTACTACAAATCAGGTGAACAAAGTTTCCAATCAACAGGTACTCATTAGCATTGGCGTTATTAAGCCATACATTTTATAAGAAGAACAAGCCGAATGACTAGGTGTGTGGCTTTTATATATCAATGTCAAGTTGGTTTCTAACCTTCAGGGAAGTCACAAGCAACAACAGCGAGTCAACGACTTCAGCCAATAGCTACAAGATAAAGTTTGGCACCTTTGGGTACTCTACTCTGCCCGCCAATGCTCCGCCAAATGCTTTCCTAAAAAGGACTAGTAGTTAAGATCTGGGTCTACAGTGTAAAATGCTCAACACTCACAAACAACAAGAGAACCATATCATATGAAAAACGAACATGTGACAACCCGTCATCCCCAAGATTGGCTGAGAGAGATTGAATAATGAGCGCAGCAATTGAAGCGACTAAAAAAGAGAAACACGCAGCCGCCGGAGGAAGAGAAACACCAGCCGCCAGTCGGTGTCTGCCGCCGTTGTCTGTCTCAGTTCTCACCATCTGGAGGTTAGGTTTTGTGTCGAGGTCGAGGAAGGAGAAGTTGGAGAACTGGAGTGGAGAAGATGAACGCAGACTACACAGTGCTGCGAGTCGTGTCGTGCGCCCGAGGGAGTGGGTGGATAGATTTAGGTTTTCTTGTTTAGTTTTTGAGTAACTAAAGTCTAACACTAGGGCGAATCGAAACGTAATCGACCGAAACGAAGTGAACCGTACCTGTTTTCAGGTTAACCGTAACGGTCTTCGGTATGGTAAACGAACCGATAAATTGACCGTTTTCGGTTTCGGTAACGGTATTGGAATTTTCCAGACGGTAAACGCCCGGTTAACGTGGTTACCGATTATATACTAAACTTCAAATATTATGTTAACATATTAATCGTTAGTATCGAATATACCATTATTATATTTTGTCACATAGGGATTTCTCAGTTTAAGGGAAGATCAGTTGTACTATAATTATTACTATTCTTATCTAAATATACCCCTAGTTAATTTTGAAAACCGACTAATTCGTTCTATTGGGTAATAATTAATTTAAAACGAATAAAACTAACCGAATCGGTTGATCAAAATGTAATGAATTGATTATTGTTTTAAAGAACGGTTAGGCCGAATGCGGTTAAACCGATACGGGGTAAGACATAGTCTAACACTAAAAATTTAGGGAAAATTCACAAGATCACAGTTTAAGTTTCTAATTCACAAAATACCACAGTTTTTTTTGTAATTTAGCTTAAACTTGCTTAAAGTTGTCTAAAATTGATGAAACTTTACATGGACGATGCTAAAAGGTTATTTTGGTCTATACAAATTGAAGCTTTTTAAGCTCATATGTGACATGTGGGACCCAATGAACATGTCACGTGTTCATTGGGTCCCACATGTCACATATGAGCTTAAAAAACTTCACATTTGATATTGGACCAAAATATAACACTTTAGCATCGTCCATGTAAAGTTTCATCAATTTTGGATAACATTTAAGCATGTTTAAAGCTGAATTTGAAAAAAAAACAGTGGTATTTTATGAATTAGAAACTTAAACAGTGGTATCTTGTGAATTTTCCAAAATTTTTAAAATAGATTTTTATTTTTAATTTTTTTAGATAATTCGGTTAATTGAATTTTCCAAAGTCAAAACTGAAATCCGAACTGAATATATTTCGGATATTCGAATAACCAAAATTTTAAATTCAGTTTTAAAATTCAGTTAAAAATCCAAGAAAAAATTGCTTAATTTGGATTTCGGATAAATCCAAATTATCCAAACTGAATGCTTACCCCTAACTATACCCAATTATAAATTATCATATTGCCTAACCACAATTGTAATGGCCAACCTTAATCCAAAAATTATGGGCGAAAGCAAAGACTCCTAGGGGCTTTTACGGATTAGGTCATGAGACCAATTAGACATCACCGGCTTTAGGTCAATGACCCAACTAGCCTACTACTCATTGTGGAAAGCCTAGCCATCCACTTAGCCACAAGCAAGAGTCAAGAGGGGATTTTGAACCTCCCAATGACAAGTCCCTTCACTAGCTCACATTCCCAGGGCCCGAACACCACCGCTCGAATGCCAGGCCGTAGCTCAAACTGAGTCAACTCCGTCCCACTCACTGCAGCCCGAGTACTTGTTGCCCATAGCGGCCACACCCGTCCTCCAAACCATCAATCTCTTATCAACTCGACAGACAAGGACCAACAACTAGTACATGTCAATAAGGGTGCTAACACGGGATACGTTGCACCTTGTTTCCGCCCTTGTTCAAGACTCGACCCATGTCGAGCCGTAAGACAATCTGATGTGCAATGCCCCTTGCCACCATTCATGGTAGGAGTCAAACTAACGGGATAACCCATAGCTGCTTCGTGTCCGTGGTCACACTAGCACTCATAACCTAAGGGCCAGCATTGAGCACAAGGTGCTCATGCTATTGGAGTCACTACCAAGCCACCCAGACAGTGTGCATGCCGAAGGCATGTTCGGGCCTGATGTCTAGACAGATGTCCTTTATAGCACCCTCTAACAAGGCCCTCGCTTGAGTCAGTTGACACTTACCAGCTCGACCAGGGCAACCTTTAGTTTCTTTGTGCCCGTGGTCACACAGGCACTCGCAACCCTAGAGACAGCACTGAGCACAACATGCTCATGCTATTGGCGTCGCTACCAAGCCACCCTGGCAGCGTGCAAGCCCAAAGGCATGCCCGGTCCTCATCAGGTCCAGATGGATGTCCTCCACAACAGCCGCTAACTCAGCCCTCGCTCGAGTCACAAGCTGACACGACTCAGCTCAGCCAGGACCAATGCATCATGCACTACAACTGATGCCGCCCCTTAGACCTTTGTCATCGGAGGTCTCAAGGACCGTGGAACTTAAGGGACTTGATCAAAGTGACAATCAAGTATGGGATTGACAAGCAAACCTAACCCAAGTCTAAGTGGGCACCAACAAAGCGCAAACTGGCATGGAACTACTTGTCATCAAGCATCTCACTAAAAGGGGCATGATAAACCTCCCCCACCCGAAGCTCTTGCCGTCCCGGTAAGATACAACGATGAGCCTTAGCTCAATTAAGGAGATTTTATCACACTTCCAAAGTTTTCACGCTTTGAAGGTATAATAACCCACATACATTGTCTTTAACCACACACACAAACAACCCACATACGTAGTCTTTCAACTTGCATCGACACTTACTGTACTACTTATCACTGTGACATGAGCCCTAACAAGCTGAGTCTTAACTGGCTATGCTTACCCCCGTGCAGGATTCACACAAGTGACAAATGACCTTAACAAGTCAACGTCTGCACGCCAGATGGGTCGTTTCCGCATAAATTGGTACACCTAACTCACATTGAGGGGATCCTTCTGAGATGTCTGTGCTAGTGCCCTCGCTACCATACGTTCAGATGGACGGGCGCTGGATCACACCAAGCGCATTCTGCGCTAGTAAGGCACCCCAAAAATTTTTTCCTTTGCATCCGGATGCTACACTTAGGAAACCACCACCTTAAAGGGACCAAGCATTTTAAAGTGCTAAGCACCTACCCACGAGACAAAAGGCAACGTTGAAGCCATACGAAGAAGAAGCTTCCCACCGGTCCAGGGATGAAAGTTGCATCACCAGCTAAATTCAAGTACTACTAGAAATTTTCCTTGCTTCCATCTAGGTGGAGCCCTAGGCCAAAGCCACACTTCCAATAGACCTCTGGAACCTTTCACAAGTATAGGGCCTCAAGGGGCCACACCACATCCTGCCTTTTTGCGTGATATAGTAATTATCGCGACACGCAAGGTAACTTGAAGTGCACCCGACACTAGGTAGCACGAAACCACCTCGGGTCATAGCCCCGTCTTGAGCCAAAAGTAGTTTGGAATTGGATCACATTGCTAATTCTGCTCTAGGTCACCGCAGTTAGCGAATCTTTCACACAAAACCACGGGACTGCATGAACTAGATTCCACAGTACAAGTAAATCGACAGAAAAAGTGGACCAATCAACCCCTTCTTTACGTAATAACAACAACAATCCCAACACTAGATTCTGGTGAGGTCATCTTAATCTCAAGCAGTCAAAGTCTACGAAGCATAGTCGAGACTTATGAAAACCCGTGAATCATGTTGTTGACACAGCATCCCTTTCACACAAAGGAGAAAGGGCAAGGTTGTTATGGGAGCACCCTGATTGTCCCTCCTTATCAAGAGCACAGGTTTCTCACCATTAATTGGAACGAATCTTCCACTTTCACATTCAATTCACCGCAAGAGTTTAGAAGGTTTCTCCTTACAAGGAGGAAGCAAAAGTAATGTCCAATTTTACTTAGAACCACGAATGCTCCTTATCGCAAAGGAGTTGGCAAGAGGCCACTTCCTTATGAGCTTATATGCTCATTTCTTGGAAGAATGGCCAACTGAATCCTCATCACACATCTAAGGCCAACGTTGGTTCTTCTATTTCAAAAGAACACCATTTCTTAGTATCACCTCTTTTACTAAGTTCCCCTTTTAACCTACCCCATGGAGTTCGGGGGACTTAGGTCATTGCCACAAACAAACCTGACTACAGATTAGCCATATGGTTTTGTCTGTAACATGACCTTATTATCGGCCCAACAGCCCATACCAACGCACAACGTCATAGAACGTCGAGTCCATCAACACACATTCTGAGAGCTTGCCTACATAAACGGCTTGTTTGGTGAAGTGACAACACCAATCAAGGTATGGAAATGGACTAGTCTTTGGCTTATCAGCCTTTGACCACCACAAGAATACCCAATTTGGGCAAGCCAACCTCTAGGAACTCGACACCTCAAATTGCCAAGATTAACCAAAGGAACTGATTCCCTCTTCTAAAAGCGTATTCACCCTCAGATTCGGTCTTGGGGAGCTTAGACCAGAATTCAATGTATCTCACATCTTAGGCTAACCTATCAGTTTAACTTAACACTGTATGAATTTTATTGAGCTTGTGGGAATTCTAATTTTTACTTTCCAACTTCACTATCTTAAGACTTATACCTTTAAAATCATTATTACCTACCATACCATAAATTTAAAAATAGAAAATAAACAATTTAGTAGAATTTCTCCACCTTTATGAGAAGCAACTACTCACAAAGTGTTTCAACTTTTCTAATCAACTCCTCATAAAAATAAACAAGTAACAATCAAATAGTATACCTGTTCAACAATACCCATCTATAATAGAAGACAAAATAAGATAGTTATTTACTTCACCGTGATTGAAGCTTGAAGCTTGATGTTACTAGTCCTAAAAATGTATAGGAAAAGAAGAAGGAGAAGAAGATAGAGTCTTCATCTTTAAAAGAGAAAATGTGAAACTCAAAAGTGAAGTGAACACTAAAGTGAGAAGTGAAAAGAAATGAGTTATGAAACTTCTAAATGTGTGTGTATTACTATTACTACTCTACTAGTCCATATGTGTAATTATGATCTATTCTATACACCTCATGTTTCTAACATATCATGTTTCGGGTGTTATCACATGTTTTGAATATTTTTATCACTCAACTTCCATATTTGCTCTTTACTTTTCTCCTTCCTCTCACAGCGTTCCTATTTCTCATTGATGATTTAGGAATTTTCTTTTGTTGTTGTGCTAATTCGTGTATAATTATCTATATACTAGCCCTAAATTCCCTTCTTATTGGTTTGATTATGCTTTATTGTTATATTTGTTCCTATGATCGGTTTTATGATGTTTCAAGTAAAAAGCTCAAAAAGCGCTCTTGTATCAATCTAAGGGTGTTTGGATGCTTTAATGAAGTTCTAAAAAGCTGGATCAGCAGCATTAGATGTCAAATCGGGCGTTCAAGAATGATTTTTAGCAAGGATAGACATTTTCTATGCTAGTTTGAGTTTCTTTCCGAGACACTTTCCTGAAGCATGTTGGCGAGATTACAGAGAGATTTCAAAAATATGGTTTGAGAATGCCTCTTTATCTATTTTCCCGGACTAGAGGCTACTCACTGTTTTAGGTCTAGTCCGGGAATGATTATAGTTATGTTTTCTCGGACTATATTGGAAGGAGCTACTAACCCTACTGAAATACCCCGTTTTAATAAGGTTTGTAATAGTGATATAACCTCATCTATGTGCTTAACATGAGTTTTTAAAGGGTATTTAGAGAGTAAGAGCTCAAAAGATATAAAGAAATTAGCTAAAAGCACATTTTGGACTTAAGAGACATTTTAGGTTTTTGAGTGGTTTGAAATAATTCAACCTCCAAAGATGAGTTCTAACATTCAACTAGATAATTTTGATCTATTTTGATGATGGAGAAGATATTTGAAAAGAAAGCCAAGTCTTGGTTGATTTAAGAGTTTTCAAGGCTTTAGTGCACATTTTGCTTATCTAAAGATTACAAACGCGTATTGCTCATTACTATTACTTTGTGCAAATTTTTGGAACATTAAGAGTAGGGTTTAAAATTCAGTTATAAGTAGGCTTTTGATAGGATCGGGGTGCTGACAGAGTAGGTCTGAGGTGTTAGTCTCAGACCAACTCTGCCTGGAGACAAGTATTTGCCAAGAAAGTAACGCAAAAGCTTTTGTATGAAACTTAACAAGACATGACTTTTCTTATATTGAAATTCAATGTGAATTATAACCTATCTTCCTATCTTGGGATTCGACAAAGGTGTTCTGTCTCATCCAACACTCGCTCTACTCTAAAAGTAGATCAATGCAGAATAAGGAGTAAAGGGTGTGTTTTGTGTGCTCTATAGGTAATAAATACCTAAGCTGAAGTGACTAAGTCACACTAAGACCTCTTAAAAATAATATGTCTCTCAAACAATCCTTTCTCTCTTCTAAAACTAAAACCCAGATGCACACATTTCTCTTTTACAAATGTGTATTTATATATAGGCTAGAGAAATGCTAAGTTGAATGCTAATCGTGGAGTGATGCTTAGTTGAGTTACACAAGTTTCGGAATGGTATTGCTCCTCCACGATCTTTGTAATGCAAGTCTTCAAGTTTCCATAAAACTCAGAGTTGACAGGTTCTAAGTCCGTGCGCGTCAAATTTCAATCAGGAGTCGTATGTCAAAGTAGAAGTCTCTGTGCAGCATTACTCGGACTGGAAGATCTTGAGGTCTAGTAGCTTTGCAGTACTGCTTTCACTGAGGAGGAAATCATCTGCAAAACAAGGTCACAACAAAATTCCCCCTTTTTGCTGATGACGGTAAACTCAGTGTATCCAACGAGTGTACCTAAAAATATCATAGAGCAGAACAACTATCTCGGGAGAACAACTCACTGTTTATTCCCCCTTAAACATATTTCCCCTTAAGATAATGCGATAAGATTAAATAAGAGCTGATAAACTAAAGCATTAAACCACTAAGATCTACTTAGTAGAAATAGTAAACCAATCCATAACAGTTCGAGGCCTTCAGAGGCACTCACTGTCCACATCTGGTAACCCGTATAAACCAGCCACAGGATGCACAGTGTTATACCCAAAATTTTAACCCCCGGAAGAGAGTCTCTACTAATAGGCTAGTTGGGTCAAGTAGCGAGGGTTCGTAGTTCGATCGGCACATTTCAGAGTACTAGGGACAGCTTAGTCATCTCCAGGGGCATTTTTGTAATTGTCCAAGGCTCCTAAGCCCCCTATAGGCTTTCTCTCTCCTCCAAAGAAGGGTTAAATCAATTCAAAATGCTTTGAAATTTTAACCCATGATAGAGGATGACATTTTGGGCATAATGGCGTTGGAATTTCGATTTTCGAGTTTCCAATAATTTTCCAGCAATTTCTGATTGAATCTGACGAGAAATTGAATTTAAAAATATTCCAATATCCAAAAAATTCCATTCCACTTTATAAGAATCAGAAATACCATCCTTTACCCATGTTTAAAATTTCATAGTCAAATTCCTTTTGGAAGCCCTTGAGCTAAAACGTCGGTAAATCTCAGTTTTTACCGGATTTTCTATCTTTAAGGAATCCTATATAAGGAACCTTATCCCTTGATCAAATCAGAACCTCAAGAACCCTAAGCAACCAGAAAACCTAGCCATCACAAGTCCCCCACGTTTTTACACATCCAAGCACCAAAATCACATCAAAAATCCCCCAATCACCACCTAAACACACTTTTCAACTCCCAACACATCAACAATCATCAAACATCAACCAAACCACCTCCAAAACGTGAAGAAGAACATCATCAACAATCAACAACCAAAAGCTCGGGTCGAACTCAATTGGAACCGGCATCATCGGAGCCTCCGAAGAATCCCAACGTGAAGAATCATCTTGAATTCGAATGTAAAACAGGTTATAATTCTACTTTTCTAACTCCCCACGACCTTATTAACTCTCTGTTAAATTTTGGGCTCAAACTAACCTTTTTACGCTTCTGTATTGCTAATTGCTTTTGCTTCTGCCTTGTTACTTGTTTGTCAAGTTTCGTGCATAATTAAACTTCAAACTGCAATCTTTCAATTACTAACATATTGTATACCTTTCAGGCTACACGTACATAATTTTTTAGCCGAAAACACCGTCGGGAACCACCATAAAACCCCTGTCCATGGGTGGTCCGTGACCTCGGACCTATGGTCCGGGACCACGGACACCCACTGACGACGGTAGTATTTTAAATTTTCAAAATCTAGGTTTTGCTAAACTATGTCCGGGCCCACGGACATCCTGTCCGTGGCCCCAGACTTTTCAAAATTGCGTTTTCTGTTTAATTTGACTTTTTTGTAAAACTAGGTTAACTGGGGTCTGTGGTCTCGGACATTAGGTCCGTGGCTACGGACGGAAACAAAATTTGACCTAATTCTGCCTTCAAAACCTAGTTTAGGTAATTTTAATTTCCACTTTAATTTTCTGTCAAAAAATACTAAAAAAAACACAAAAACAGAAGCTCGCGCACTTAGGTTAAAACGACTCGTAACAAGCCGTAATTAAACTAAGTAGAGGAAAAACAACCTAGGAGGGGTAATGAAAGTAATTTGAACCCTAATTAAGTCGAATACCAAGCCCCGAACCCGAACTCTCCTTTCCTAATTTGATCTAGGTAAAAATTAGGTGGCGACTCATAATAGGTTCCAGTGAGCTAGCTTAGGTCTTAATAATTAATGTTATATGACATAGTTATTAACCTTAGGTTACAAGTGGACCTAAAACCCGACTAGGCCCTAATCAATCTAATCAACATAGGGTAGGGTTTAAAATCGAGGCTCACACACAGCTTCCCCTGTTTGCCAACATCAGGGGAAACGCACCAGCAATATTCAAAAACATAGTAACAAGTGTCTTACAGAGCCACCAGAGCAAAAACAGTCTAAGCTAAAAGAAATTATCTGAAAGTTAAGCATCCTAATCAACTAGGTGTTAGGGGGAGTAGGGCAACAGTTAGACATCTCCTTGGTCCTCTCCTTTATCATCGGCCATTGTACCATCTTCCCCCGCAGTCTCAGCATTCGTCATGTTGTTAGCAGCTGCAAGCGCTTCACTGAAACTCTCCCTGAACTCTTCGACCAGGAGCTTAACTCCTCCTTTGAATATGTCCATTGTCTTCTTGTGATTGTTGTTTTAACATCGATGAGCATATCTACCTTAAAGACTAGCGAGGACACAGTTTCCTCAAGGGCTGCAACTCAGGCAGACAGAGTTGAAGTGTCAACCGAGGGAGTTGATTTGGAAGCAGGGAGTTTTTAGATGGAGGAGGTGGTTTGGAGACAGACTTGATCTGAAAAGATGGGGTCTTGTTGTAGAGAATCTGACCAAGTATGTCTGTTTCGGTGATACGACTGGCTTGGGAGGGATCAAGGGTGATATTACAGTGAGTAAGGAGTTTGGGAATCCAAAAGATATAACCAGAGAGTGTTAGGGTGAAGAGATAGTCGATGCAATATGATTCAACATTAATTAGGGGATGTTGATTCCTTTTTGGTGGATCAGGCAATACATGATAGCTAAATCAAGGGGTCGCACGAACTGGTTTCCTTCCTTTCTAGGCACTAGATTTTTTATTACCAAAGTATGAGGCATCTGATAGATCTTTGAGAAAGCTGGTTGGTCTAAAGAGTGACCAACGCGGCTTTTTGGCAAGAAAAAATCATAAACTTCTTGAGCAGAGACAAAACCAAGTTCAGGAAAACCAACACAATCGTAAAATTCCAAAAGAGATGTGAGAATGGCTAAATGATTTGATATTGTTTTTGAATCATGAAGAAGAGCAGTTCCATGTACCACAGTCATTAACTTCCCTTGCGGATGACACCATTTTGGTAGAACTCGTAGGCTTCTTGAATTGCACAATTTCTCTATGAGGTACATGCTTAAATACTGAGAAACCCGAAGTAACTGCTCCTATAACGTGTAAACTGATGTTTCCATGACGACCCACGATCTCCCACTACGCATTGTGCGGGAAACATCTCAGCAGCTCTGCAGTGGGACTCGTTCTGGCACTCTTAAACCTTGACCACCTTAATTTTTCGGAGATGGTTATATCATCAGCTGGGAGGGAGTATACGACAGACTGAGTGTCGATTAGACTGAGTCTTGATGTTGATGGACTGAGTTGGACCTGGGACGGAGTCGCTTTCGAGTGAAAGTAGTGCTGGTGTCGGAATCTGCATGATTGGACGAATTTGTGGCACTTCTTTTTTTTTCTAGGATTGTTGTCGTGACTGCTGGTTGAGACGGAGGGACCGTGATAGTCGGATTGGACGTCGAAGATTTAAGAGGAATTTTGCCTCTAGAACGTGGAGTACAAGTAGTGGGAGGTCGTGGGACGAAGGTCTTTGCACGGTGAGTTTTTTGGTGGAGGAGATTGTTCTGGAGCAGAGGTTGGAGCTGTTTCAAGAGTAAGGTTTTCGAAAGGGTACCTGTTTCAATGGGGGGGGAGTTAGGTTTCGGTGTTCTAACCGAGTGTTCGTTATAGCTCTGGTGCTCTTATTACGACACTTCGTTCAACTATGTTGACTTAGATACCCTTTATGGATTGCTCCTGGGTGTGTGTTGATTATGCCGTTACATTCGACTAACATTTGAGTATGTTCTATCTTCTCCGCATTGCAGTTCTGGATTTCAACTTGCCCCGTTTAGGGTTATACGCCTCCCGTTCTTAGGGTAGATTACAATACTTTCCTTACGGTTTTAACCGGTTTGGTATTTCCTTCGGTAGTGAGCGGTATCCTCCGGTACCTTAGGTGATCACTCTGGGTATTTCACTTTGTTATTTGAACATTGGTGTGTCCTGGTCAGGCATTGCCTTACTGTGTTTAGACTGGGTATTCATTCCAGTTAACATGCTTTAATTCAATTTCCTCGAGACATGTCCATTGTCTCTATTCAATTGTTGGTGCTTTTCGCACTTCTTAACTCTTAATCGTCCTCCTGGAGTAAGTTCTTGACTCCTTTAGATTGTAAGCTCGTCTGGGTTCTTCGATCATTTGAGGTATTCAACTGTTTCGGTTTGCATTTACCTTATAGTCCGTAGAACGGAGCTGACTACTTCCCGTGTTTCGTACACTACATGTATACATACGTGGGGTACCGTATTGGTACGTTACCACTTACCTGACTAACTCACAAAAGGTCTGTCAGGCCCGCAAGCTCCTTCGAAGTGCGGTCGTCCCACATCCCGTATTTGGGTACACGTAGTGCTCGTCACACGCCTACGTGAAGTATTCTATTATCAACTCCGCTTGTATCATTTTATGATACTCACCGTGATTCTCCTGGTTTGGTTTTAAAACTGAGGTTTAAAAGAAAAGTTTGAGGTTTTGATAGAAAAGGTTTGTGTTTAAAATAAAATCTTGGGTTTGAAAGAAAATCTTCATGGTGTTGCCATGTTTGAGGTCTTTGACCAAGTACAGCTTCCTGCTGATTGGTATGTTCGTTAATATACTGGTCGGGCCGTTAGGCCTTTCCAAGGTTGATTCTTCAAGTCCTTAGGATTGGCTATCCTATGTTTGCTTCCATCTCCCTGGTGGTACTTTAGTAAGTACTTGTTGGTTGTCAAAAGTCTCCCCATTTGTCTTGTTGTTGCTGCACTTGCCTTGGCAAGTGCGCGGGTACGTCGGTTTTAGGTTAACAAACACTGGTTACAGTGTTGTTTCTATCCAAATTTGGTGACTTTATTGGATCTTCCATCCTTTTTTGATCTTAGTGATCAATTCTTGAGTAGCTTCTCAGTGTTCTTGACATGATCGTTGTTAATTCGGGTGCTTTCCCGATCCTCGTGGTTCTCCGTGTATCTTGCCTCGTTGCTCGTTCCCATGCCTCTATGGTGGTTACCGAGGTTTGATTAATCCTTAGGAGCTACGTCGTAGTCCTGTTGGTGTATGTTTTATTTAAGTATTTCTGCCTCTTGGCGTTGTAGGTTTGGAGTTTATCCTACCTTGACTAATTCCTTAGTCGGTTTCCGTACCGTTGTTGGTATCATCACGCATTGCAGTCCGCAGACTCTTGGGTCTTAGGTTTTATTACTCCACTTTTCTGCTCATTGTGTAGCTATGCTTCCCTTCTTGTTGGCTGCACATGGTTCTCGCGACTGCGAAGCACGTCGCCCCATGGTGCCGCAAATGTAGTTATCCTCTGGTTAGGATCTCCAATTACTGCCGTTCAGTACGGTTATAGTCGTTGAAACGGGAACCATCTTCGGGATTTCCAGTTCTTGGAATCCACCGGATGAGACTGGTTCTTTCTCTTTACAAAGTTTATCCTACAACTTCTAGATCAGGTTTTCCCGAGTATGAGAGGTCTTTCCATCTCTCTGGCGTTCCTTCCCCAACTTATGACGGGGGGTTGCGGAGGGCGGGATTGGTTATGTAGGTATCCAGATCACTCTGGAAGTTTCTATCTAGCGTACCTCACACGTTAACACTCAACCCTTAGCCCTAAGTCTCTAATTCCTAACTCGGTATTTTCCTAAACTCGGTATTCAGACCATCAGAGCGATACTTCGCTCTAATACCACTTTTTGTAACACCCCTACCGGTAATCACGCAATTAACTCCTAACCTGTCTCTATTACCAATACACAAGCAGCGAAAATTCCAATACAACCGGGGTGAAGCAATGCCGTTAGTCACCCACGTGACTAACAAGGCCAATCCTAACTCAAATACAACAACAATTACAATACCGGTCTGATGGGTCTTTACCGAGTACACTATACAAATGATACATTCCATTTCCTTATCAATTCTCAACCAAATACAAACTTACATTCCACAATATACAATACAATCTCGATCTGTTTTATACCGAGTATCTATAATTCCCGACTTATCAATAACAAACCAAACTTGCAATCCCACAATACACAAATACATTTCCTTAAACAACTACCCATAACAATAACAACCCCGTCCTACTCTTGAACGGTTGACGGCTTCGTTGTACCTGGAAAATAAAAACGATGCCCCTAGGGGCTCAGTAAAATTGCTGCATATGACTTCCGCATACCCCGCGTACTAGCGAGGGTACGCCGACTAATTGGTCGAGAGCATGTGGTCATTTAATTCAAACAGCATGCAAGGCAACAATACATTACATATGTATATTGGCACAATCAAGTTCCACATAGAACACAAGTACTAGCGCACACATCAGAAGGTTAGTTTAATATACTCTTTACTTAGGCTCGAGGGTTTCTACCTCACTATGCCTTACACAATTGTTCGTAGTCTTTCCCACTCTCTTGGGAGCTCTTACTCACAATCTCAACAATTTCTACAATGATCAACTCAATTCTCCACTCATCTCAATTCTCAAGTTTCTCAATCACAACTCCATTCTCAATGCTCACATACTCAACACTCAAGTTCTCCAATCAATGCTCAATACTCAAGGAATATGTTAAGTCATTACTCATGACCTCCGGGCAGGGTCATACACAAGACCCACCACCGGGCTTACAAATATAAAAAGGGGCTGTGCACTTAGCTCCTCAAGTCCATCCATGTCCAGTTCTCTACCGGACTACTCAAATTCCCAAACTCCTCTCTCGGATTCATTTCATAATCTCATGGATTAGCCTAGAGGTATCTCTCGATAACATCTATTGGCTTAGGGAATTTCCTCAATGTCTAGTATTCTAAGAATGAAGGTCTTACCCAACTTATCGAATACTCACATGTTCGTGACATTGTTTATTTTAGTCGGTTCCTCTCATTGGGGTTGACTATATCTCTAAGGGGTTTGATGACCCCTTACCATTTTTACTTTACTCAAGGTTCATTGTTTGAACAATTATCAAGTCCTCTAGTAGAGGTTACTCATATACTTCCACTATTAATTATTGTGTGGATTAAATCAACTTGGTTCTCTAACCGTTATCGGGAGGTTACTACTCCCGTATACTTTCTCACGTTCTGGTGAGTTCATGGGTTTATGTTACCGTGTAATGGTTCGATAGTCGTAGTGTGTTTCCACCTTTTATTATTTCACACATGGCTCTTCCTACGAGTCACTACTCAAACAAGACCCAACTATGGGTCACACTACAATACACAATTACATGCAAGCAACTCATTCACCATTCGTCCATTTCATGAATTATACAAACTTTAGTTCAAAACACCAACCAACAAACACAATGCAATACAAGCACTAATAAGTGCACACAATCCAATTCGTGCATTTATCTTGTTAGGTGATCACACAATCAAACAAGCACACAAATCGGGTAACCAAGTTAGGATACAGAGCATGAGGAAATCATACCTTTCACCGGGATTAACTTTACCGGGTGTTCTCACGTTCCTTGGTTCACACTTGTTTCTCATGTCTTACTCTTGAATCACTAATTACATGTCAAATGGTTCATTAATATTAAGGCGTTACTGTAGGTACATAATTGCTACTCCCGTACTTACCCCGTTGTCCCGTTATTTCGGTTTAACTTAGTGTACTTAAACTCACAACTTTCTTAACCACTTCCAACACTTGTTTATACTTCTTAGGACCTTTAAAGGTCACCATTTAAACTCCTAAACATCATCTAAAACCAATACCAATCAATCCCCCATGTTTTAAAGCCTAAAGGTACTCACGGGTGAATTCTGGGGGTGGTCCGGGACTTGGTCCGGACCCAAAGTCCCGGACCAATGTTTCAGTGTACTCTCGGCCTATTTTTGCTTGTGTTCCGGGACTTGGTCCTGGACCTAGGTCCCGGACCAATGTCAATTTTACTCCCAGCTAGTTTTTTGATGCAGTCCGGAACTTGGTACATATCCTAAGTCCCGGACCCTGCTAAAAACTGCTATTAAGGTACTTTTTAAGCCCCAAATCCACCCTTAATCCACACTCAAACTTTCCCTAATCTTTCCACAAGTTTTCTACATAATTAAACACCTTAAAACATGCTCTAAACCACTCCAAATCGTCGGTTTAATCTACCACGCATTTCTTTCTCAAATTCGTCAAATTCAAATTTCTCATTCTTGCATTTTGCACACTTGTGCATTTCTACTTCCTTTTGATTGTTATTACCTCCTACCAAACTTACCAAATCACCTAAAGACCATTCCCAATTCATTCCTAGATAAAGGCACTTCTAAAACCCAAGTCCAACTCTCATTTCCTAAGTCTTGCACACTTGCTTTTTTCTAGTTTTTCCAAAGCATTTCAATACCTATTTGCTACAGATTTTTACCTCCTTCCCTCTAGTTCACCAAATGCCATTTCAAGGCTATCACTCAACTCTAAACAACACTACAAACGCCTAGGTTCCCCAATTCACTTTTAAACACTTGTTTTTCTACCAAAATTTTGCCATAACCTCCCCATAAACCTTACATGTCCAAACTCATATTTTTCACCATTTTCAATCCTAAACTAGCCACACCCTTACAAGGGTCCTACCAGCACATAACATTTCCTAAAAATCCACCAAACAACAATATAACTCACAAACTCTAAACACATGGCTCCAAGGCCCTTAATTCACAATTAAGTTCACAAATCTACAAATTTTCAACCAAGATCACTCATATTTTGGGTTTATTATTAAATTTAACCCATCCCAAAATTTAAAACAATTAAAGCAAGCTTCAATGTAGGTTTCTTACCTTAATTCACAAGTTTCTCCTTAATTCTCCTCTTGCTCCTTCTCTTCTCAATTTCGGCCAAGTGGGAATGAAGTTGCCAAACTCCATCCCAACATTCAAGAAACACAAAAATACACACAATTAAAATCCTAAACCTTTGGAAATTCTATAATCCTATGAAGGAGCTTAAAGCACGAAATTCTAGGGTTTACCTTTGGGGTTTTAGGAGGGGTTTTCACCCTTGAATCAAGAAGATGGTTCCACCACCATTGGAGGGTTGAAATGAAGCTCTAAAACAAGAAGAAAATGGGGTATCAAAGAGGGGCAAAATCGGTCAAAGAAAGAGGGTAAAGAAAAATGAGTTTTTCTTGAATATTTTTACCTTAGGAGAGAGAGAAGACTCCAAGCTACTCATTGATGCCATTTTATCTTCAAATGGGGAAAACCCATGGAGATGAAGTTCTTCATTTTCATATTTTGAAAAGAGAGGAAGATAGAGAATGACGAGAGGAGTTCAAATATGTAATTTCTTTTGCATTTAGAGCTTGGAGGAAGCTTGGGCAAGGAAGAGAATGAAGAGAAGCCATGGAAGGGCTTGCAAAATTGACTCCAGCAGAAGAGAGGAGGAAGGTGATGGTGGGGAGGGGAAGAAGAAAGGAAAGATAGAAATGAGAGGAGAGAGAATAGGTGAGTGCTTTTTACTTTTTACACTTTTTCCACTTTTTTTTCTTTCTTCTTTTCTTCTCTAGCTTATTAGTGTGTGTGTGTGTGGGGGGGGGGGGGGGCTGTTTTATTAATTAAAAACCGGCCCACTATATATGTACCAGCTGGAGCGTTTTTCGTCTTTTATAGAAAACGCTCGTTTATTTACCCGGTTTAGCACTATTCACTAACCGGGCCCGTTTTCCGGAATTTTCTCATTTCTTTAATTTTAATGGTTATTATACTCCCATTATGTTTATTTATAGTTATTTAATGAATATAATATATATATTTTTAAGGTTCATTTGACTGCTTTACTCAACTGCTTCACGTTTTCGGGTTTTCTCAAAAAACATGCGCTAAAGCTTTATTAGCGGTTTAACTCGTTATTTGGATCCGTTTTCTTGGGAATTGTTTCCATGTATTATTTAGGCCTTATTAAGCCTTTAAAATTCATTTAATACTCTTGTAGAGGTCCTATTCCTCTTAGGGTCACTTAACGCTCAATTTAGGTTTTTTGCTTTCTAAGTGTTTTCTCTTTTTTGGATTTATTCTTTTTACCAAGGTTCATTAGGCACTAATAGGCCCTTAATATAATATTAGAGTAATTTAATCACCCTAATTAAGTTTGGGGTATTTCATTAAGGCTTGGAGAAGCTGAGGGTTTTGGGCAACGTTAGCTGGAATTTTGACTTCCGAAGGGTTTGGTTGGGGGTTGGGATCTGGGTTGGACGCCATGTCGATGATAAGACAAGGTTTTTGGGTTTGCATCGATGATCGGAGGAATCGGGAAAGACGAGATTGGCTTAGGGCTAGGCAAAGCGTGCGAGGTAGTAGAAGAAGGGGAAAAAGGACGGTAACGTGTGAATATAGATTTGGCGTAATGTCAGAAGAAGTTTGTGATTGGGTGAGAGGAGAGGAGTAGTAGCGGATTAAGTGCCAAAATTTCACGTGTGGTTTTTCGTGAAAGTTTAAAAAAGAAACTATCATGCTCTGGTGCTCTTTATTGACAATCATATTAGTTCATCAGACATACTCATGCATTTTACCCAAAATGAAGCAAATAGGAGAAGGAGATACTACCTTAGCTAAGTCATACGAGTCATCCCAAGTTGTGAACATAGAGTTTCAAATGGGCCTCGTTGTAATGGTTTGGTGAATATGTCTGCGAGTTGATCGGAAGTGAGGATGTACTCTAGTTGTACCAACCTTTTTTCAATGCAATCTCTTAGAAAATGGTGACAAATTTCAATGTGCTTAGTCCTGGAATGATGAACTGGATTTTTAGACAAATCAATAGCACTATTGTTATCACAAAATATGGTAGTGCAAAAGGGAGGTATGAGATATTCCTGTAGTTGCTGTTGAATCCATAGTATCTGTACACAACAAGCAGCCGCGCGGAGACATATTCGGCTTCAGTAGATGACAGTGCTACTGTGTTCTGCTTCTTAGAGCTCTATGCAATAAGACATAACTCGAGAAATTGTGCGATTCCAGGCGTACTCCTGTCTAACAAGAGCTTGCAAAGTCAGAGTCACTATAACCCATCAACATAAAATTAGGAGTACTCGGATACCAAAGGTACATGTCCTAAGTGCTTTTGAGGTAACGAAATATTCGATGGACACTTTGCAAGTGGGATTCTTTTGGAATTGCCTGAAATCTTGCGCAAAGACATACACCATATAGAATGTCAGGTCTACTTGTTGTCAAGTACAGTAAGGAGCCTATCATACCTCGATATAGTATTGCATCAATAGATATCCCTTTTTCATCGAGATGTGGGTTTCCGTGGCAGACATTGGAGTAGGAGTAAGCTAGGAGTCCTTCATCTTGTATTTGACGAGTAGCTTATGGATGTATTTTTGTTGATGAATTGAGTGTCGTTTTCTTGTTGATTGATTTGAAGACCCAGGAAGAATTTCAATTCTCCTAGTGCACTCATTTCAAACTCTTTGCTCATTAAATCAGAGAAAAGGGTACATAATTCAGGAATTTTAGATCCAAGACTTATATCATCTACGTAGATCTGAACAATGAGTATGTCTTCACCTTTGGTGAGAGTAAAAAGAGTTTTATCAACCTTACCTCGTACAAATCTATGGGATAGTAAATATGATGAGAGATGTTCATACCATGCTCTTGGAGCCTGTTTCAGTCCATATAGTGCTTTGTCTAACTTGTAGACGTGCTATGGGTGAATTTGATCTTCAAATCCTAGAGGCTGGAGTTTGAACAACATAAACATCTCTGTTGATGTATCCTTGTAAGAATGCAGTCTTGACATCCATTTTATATAACTTCATACCTCGATGTGCAGCATATGCCACAAGTATTCGAATAGCTTCAATTCAAGCAACTAGAGCATAGGTTTCGTCATAGTCGATTCCTTCTTCTTTAGCATATCCTTGGACTACAAGTCGAGCTTTATTACGAGAGATATTTCCTTGATCATCCAGTTTGTTGTGAAACACCCATTTTGTACCGATTGGTTGGGCATGGAACAAGTCGCCAGACTGAGTGGCGTTGCAGAGAGTGTAGCTCTTCTTGCATGGCTAAAATCCAGTCATGATCACCCAAGGCTTGATGAATATTTTTGGGTTCGATTGTGGAAATAAAGGCATTAAAGGCGCACAGATTTCGATGGATTTTGCTGCGTGTTTGAATACCTTTGTCAGGATCACTTAGGATTTGGTCAATTGGGTGAGTGGAGGCTTGTTAGAATTTTCTTTTGGAGCTAGGAGGTTGGGTTGAGGTGGTTGCAAGTAAATGGTGATCAGGGGTAGTTAGAATGTTTGTTGGTTTGTCAGCTGAGGTTGTAGGTCATTAGTGGGAGTAGGTGAGGCATCCTTGAACGAGTCATCAGGATCCTCATCGCTGTCGAAGGAAGAGTCTGTCTGCAGAGGTGTTTGGGGGAAAATGGATGGTTGCTATGGGTATTTCGATGAATGTGGGGCATGGATTATCTTCATGGTTCACTTGTGGATTATTCTCGCAGTCACCAGAGTTTGAGTGTTCCTCAAAACGTACATGAGGGCTTTCTTCAAGACATTTGGTATGTTTATTGAACACTCTATAGGCTCGACTTTGTGATAAGTATCCAAGGAAGAGCCCTTCATCACTTTTGGAAGAAAATTTGCTGAGATCATCTTTTCCATTATTGTGAATGAAGCATCGGCATCCAAAATGACACAGATGGCTTACTGAAGAAGGACGACCTCTGAGAATCTCGTATGGCGTTTTACCAAGAAAAGGATGCATTGATGCCATATTCAGTATATACGTAGCTGTGTTGATTGCTTCAGCCCAGTATGAGGCAGGTAAGCTACTGTCAATGAGCATGGTTCTCGCCATTTCGACAAGAGTGTAATTTTCCATTCTACCACTCCATTTTTCTGTGGAGTACGAGTAGCTGATGTACTATCCCTTTTGTCCTGTAAAACTCAAAGAACTGCACGTTGCAAAACTCAGTACCATTGTCAAATCACAATGTTTTGACTGAGGTAGACAGTTGTTAGTAATCATGTGAAACAAGGTTTTAAACTTAAAGAATGCTTCAGACTTAGTGCGAAGAAAAATACCCATGTCCAGCGCGAGTAGTCATCTACGATGTCTAGGACATATTTCTTACCATGCATTGGTCCACAGAGATCCATTTGTAACAGATCTAATGGTGATGTGGTAGACATTTCAGGTTTGCTTGGAAAGCTTGTCCTGGTATGTTTACCTTGAACGCAGGCAAAACAGAGTGAGCATGTCTCAAAGTTGATCTTAGGCAGTCCGACGACTAGATTATCATAATATCTGCAACATTTCATCGCAGAGGGAGTCTCACTTACCTGATCATGAGCGGTTTTCTTACCATTGTGAGCCATCAAGAACATCAAACTGATGGTGCCTGACTCAGCCTCATCTGGTTTGGCATTTTCTGTCATCTTGAGAGATTGTCAGCCAATGCAGGCTCTGATACCACTTGATAGGATCGAGGTGCTGACTGTGTAGGTCTGAGGTGTTAGTCTCAGACCAACTTTACTTGGAGACAAGTATTTGCCAAGAAAGTAATGCGGAAGCTTTTGTATGAAACTTAACAAGACAAGATTTGCTTATATTGAAATTCAATGTGAATTACAATCTAGCTTCCTATCTTGGGATTCGATAGAGGTGTTCTGTCTAATCCAACACTCGCTCTACTCTAGAAGTAAATCAATATGGAATAAGGAGTAATAGAGGGTTTTGTGTGCTCTATAGGTAATAAATACCTAAGCTGAAGTGATTAAGTCACACTAAGATCTTTTGAAAATAATATATCTCTCAAACAATATTTTATCTCTTCTAAAACTAAAACCCGGACGCACACACTTCTCTTTTACAAATGCGTATTTATATATAGGCTAGAGAAATGCTAAGTGTCGAATGCCAATCGTGGAGTGATGCTTAGTTTAGTTGCGTAAGTTTCAGAATGGTATTGCTCCTCCACGAGCTTTATAATGCAAGTCTTCATGTTTCCATAAAACTCGGAGTTGATAGGTTCTAATTCCGTGCGCGTCAAGTCTCAATCTGGAGTCGTATGTGAAAGTAGAAGTCTCTTTGCAGCGCTACTCGGACTGGAATATCTTGGTCTAGTAGCTCTACAGTACTGCTTTCACTAAGGAGGCAATCATCTACAAAACACGGTCACAATAGCTTTATTTTAATTAGCCAAAAGGGCTAGTAAGAGACATTTGCATCATAAGCCATCTCTCTCCTCCCATTAAATTATTCACGTTTTCTTCCTCCCAACACTTCTCCTGTAACACCCTTACTCTAATCGGCTCCTAATCATCTTACTTCACATTGTAATCACAACGGTAATCTAAACAATTGAACTACTGGTGTCACCGTTCTCACTTGCCCATACGAGTAATAATGTGCTTACTGACATATTCACAATACGAAACAATTTCCTACGGTGACAACAAGAGATAGATTTAACCTTCTGTTCCAACATAAAAAACCCTAGTGAGCATTCTAAGTATCCCAGTCCTATACATGTTTCTATGTTCGTATCGAAATACGACAGTACAAACCTAACAACGGTTACTACTTTACCCAGCGCGTCCCGCTCTCTGTCGACGCCGGAAGCTGCATACCTGCAAAATATTTGTTTGTGGTATGGAATCAGCCCCTGCTGAGTATGTTACTACATGACTGTCATGCCCCCTCAGACCCTCAGTTAATTGGTCGAGAGCATGCAATTCATTTTCATGCATGTAATTTAATATAAAAACTGTAAAGCAATAAATATATTGCAGTAAACTCAAATAGCAAACAAGCCCCCGGCTTCACATATCACACCACAATAAACCAACTGAAAGCGTTATAATGCATATATGAGTACGAAGACTCCACTTAACCAAACACTTAATAATTCGAGTACAGCGACTCTGCTCAACCAATCAATCCACAATAATCCACACACGAGTACAACGACTCGACTCACTAATTCACAACATAGATAAGAGTACAGCGACTGAATTAAACCAATTCACAGCACACATATGAGTACAGCGGCTCATTTCAACAAATCCACAAATATACATCACATAACCTTATAGCATAACCAATGAAAAACAAGGCGAAAACGAGGATTATAAACGAGTATAGATTCCCGTCTTGGCATACAAGCCCAAATAATGTTCGCCTACTGTACTAGCTAATATAACTGTTCGTAATTGTTCAGTCATACCTAATGACGACGTCTCGTTAAAACGACGCGTCTCTAAGTTACCCCTCTCTTATGGCGGGTCACCCACGGCAGTAGCCACTCCAGCGGGGTAGAGTCTTCGACCGACGAACCATCTGTAGTCCGTTGGAAATTTATCTTGATACTTATAGATACCCACACGGCATCCTAGTATCGTTAATTGATCACAATTCACAGCAAGTGCCACATTCTCTTGATTAGCTTATCTATACCATCGCATCGTATTACCATTTTCCTAACACAGCGGACTAAGGTCGTTAGTACAATCCTGAGTATGTCGACTCGGGATCCAGTGTTAGATGCGTGAGCGGCGTTAAAAAGGCCAATGCTCCGTATATAAGTCTCGGATAATATATATATATATATATATATATATATATATATTATTATCCTAATGCTACAACGTTTTACTTACGTTCCTAATATTACACATATAAGATAGCATCATTGCCGCTAGTTCATTTATAATATGTTCATATATATGAACAGTACTGTTATCGTACAACAGTAATAATAATAAAGCAACATTAATACACAACTCAAGCATATTAATTCACACAAGCAGACATTCAATCTTAACACAGATTTTCACACAATGTCTGAACTGAGGAAATCCTCAGAGACAATCAAGCCACATAATAACATACTGTGCACGGGATTATAAGACCGTGGAGTATGAATCAGCTAGATCCTCTGGTGATCCTCAAGACAACTCTAACAATCTAGTAATATGCATCACACTATGCATCAGCATCTCATACTAACAATACACTACGGCACCCTGTACCGTTACTAATCCGTCCCGGTTTATTCCCCGTTGTTAACTAATAACGCTTCTCAGGTTTTCGGTTTAATTCGGGATTAGTTTTACGTAAACGTCATAGTATATGAATATACTTGAACTTATATGTTCATTATCGTATGTATATTATGATACACTTGCATATTATATAGTTTTGAAACCATATTGCATGTATAATCTCTATCATATATTATACATCTTACCTTAGTATTTATTTATCTAAGGTTAGTTTATTCAAGTGTAAAATGAAGTATATTTCACATTTAAAATACTTTGAATTATATAACTCCTTTTTATTCCACACATAACATTAGAATTCAATTAACTAATGTTTATAATTCTTTCCTCCTTATCTTATATCATCTCATTTATTATATTATATGGTTATTGAACCATATTATATTCCTCACTCCATAACATATATTTATTTTTTTTATATATATATATATGCATTATGGGACCATTTATTATATGGTAAGTTTTAATAATATATTCATCCATCCTTAATGAATATTTCTTATATTATAAATGTTACAATCCTTATAACATTATAAACCATATTATAAATTCTCATTCCAAAATATTCATATTACCGAACAGCACTTATATTTTCTTTTATTTACCAAAACCACCACATTATTTATATAATGTTATATTATAGTAATATAACATATATTATGATATTTATATCATTAAATCATTTCTAACCTATAGTTATAACATGGCATAAAATACCAAACAACACCATAAGCTGTCGGTTTATTTAATCTCAACCATACTTTCAAAAATTACACATTAACCCAGATGGTATATAATTGTTACACTTATAACATATACCTTATATTTTAACATTAACCCTTTATAATTAAAAACATATAGTTATAATTATTATAAATAAGCGAACAGAACCATGATCTGTTCTAAATTAATTTCCAACCCCTTAATTCTCTATATTTGCCAAATGACCCCATTTTATAGTATATAGTTTATAATATCCTTAAAACTATATATATAAACATATCTTATTAAAACTTCTTATATTATTCTAAAAATCACCAAACTATACCAAAAGGTTACAAATATCATTCATAACCATATACTTTCAGTTATTCACATTTCCACCGAAATATTTATCCAAAATGTGACAATGATATAAATACTATATATTAAACATATATAGTTCATTATAACCCCAAATTCAACCAGATAAATTCCTAAATATTCCTAATAACCCATAGGTATATAAAATACCAATTTATACCCAAAACTTTCGGTAATCTCACATATACCCATATGTTATGTAATTTTTACAATTTAATACATAACTTAGTATAAATTGATAATTAACTTAATAAATCATCAAATCTGGTCAAAGTCTTTTGCTTGGTCAATGTTTGACTTCCAAACATCATTTTGACCCACTTTCTCGGTAATTATAGAAATTACCCCAAACTTTCCAATATTTACAATTTCACCCCAAAACTTATAAAATCTTATAATTTTTATTTAAATTCATTTTAAATCCGAATTTTTGGCTATATTAACCTACAACCCTCTATTTTTGTTTATTTACGGCTTTGACCCCATACTTAATAGTAAGTACATAAATTAAATTAAATAAGCTTTTAAACTTAAATAAAATGGCCTAATGACATGGCCTTATTACAACCTTGCTTTATAACATAAAATTACATTTAAATGTTACCAAAAACATTGTAAACTCTCGGCCCTCACATAGAATTCTTATTAATTACCAAACTTCCACATAATGTCTTAAATTTGACAATTATGCTAATTAATCACTTAATTAATTTATCCAAGGTTTCCATAACATTTCCTTGTCATTTTTGAAGCTAAATGACTATTATAAACTGTCCACTCATGACACACACATAATATAAGCTCCAAAGCATATAATATAAGCATATAATATATGATATTAAGATATTATACCTTAGTTTAAGTAGCTTAAAGCCCTTATATGCTCACGACAGCTTGGGAAAAATTCTCCACAGCTCATATACATGTTTTAGACATCAAACAAGATATGATTACACTCCAAGCATGAGTTAATCATAAGGAACAATTTAATGCTAGATTTAAGGTAAAATTTACCTTAAAATGGTACGGAATAAACAAGGTCTTCTCGGCCTGTTTTAAAACACCAAAGGTTGTGAAAATAACCATAAAATCATGGGTATTCACTAGATGACAACAAGGTAACAAGGTATTAGGGTTTACCTAGGCAAAATGCCTTAAAGAATGGATTTTGCCCTTGAAACTGGTACCCTTGATCAAGAAGGTTTACATACTGAAACAATATGATAATGAGGACATAATGAGTGTATAAACTTATAAAAAACAGCCAAAGAAAGCTGGATGGAGTTATAGAAGTCTTAAGGTAAGTTTTTACCTTAAAATGGAATTTTCATTAACTTTGATCCTTTTCCTTGTACAACCAAGATTGAAGGTTTCTTCCAACACCAACTCACTGAGATTGAGTCATGGAAAGAGTGTGGCAGTTATTTCAAAAGATAGCCCTTGAAGAGATGAAGAGAATGAGCTAAAATATGACATAAACCATTACCTTAAGAAGTGCGAGTTGCTTTTCTAATGAGCTAGCTTAAGGAGGCAGCAATGGAGAGCTCAAGGAGGAAGAAACTCGGCAGGAGGAAGGATAGAAGGGTGTAACACCCCAACTACAAACTCTAAACTTAACCATTAATCACAGCGAAATTACATCATAAACACTAATCAAAAGGGGAGGTGTTACACGCCGTTAGCCACCCACGTGGATACAAGGCTAATACTTACACAATGTACCGGTCTGATGGACTAGATTACCGAGCGCTATGCTTTACATGACAATTCCGCTTCTAACCTGAAAACAAATACAATTGCAGTCCAAAACTGTACCGAGTCTAATACATTCAATTACCGATATCAACTTCGGTCTTACACTAACTACTGTTACATAAACAAACTAAATAAACTACCCATGCAAAATCAGCCACCCCGTCCTACTCTCGAATGGAAACCGCTCCATTGTACCTGAAATAAAATGGGTGGCCCCAAAGGGGCTCAACACCTTTGCTGGTATGGTATCGTGCAGCCCGCATACTACCGGGCCACGCACAATAATTGTCGTGTAAACATGCGGTTGATTATATTTAAATCATGCATGAAATACTTTAACACACAATCAACAGGTATTCAATACAATAACAACAAATCAACAAACCATACACATTAATATCGGTTAGGTTACATTACTCTTTCCTTGGGACCTCGAGGGTTATTTCCTTGATGGTGCCTTATCCAGATTAGTCAACACCTAATCCTTTTTAGGAGGGCTTACACAAAACTTCTCATAATTATATGAACTTGATTTGACAAATCAATACACATGAACATAATACTTTACCACATAAACACACACATACAACCTAACTCGGGGACAAATCACTTGAGGATTCGAACCAAGATAAGAGTTAGTCAAAATTTATAGAGTCTAGAGGACGATCGGTCCTCATGTCGATCTCAATACATAACACATTACCGTTCTGTTTGTCGAATGGCTAACTTACACAAGGTGTATCGGATCTATAGGATCCAAGCACATCGTACACATAACCCCCTAACCCCGAACATAAGTCAAGGCAGGAGAGCCCCTTAATAAGGCTCGTGGGAGATTGAATTCCAAGAAGGAAAACAACCGAACAGAGAGGGAGTTGAATCAGTTGTAGATACCAACTCCCAAGCACACGCGCGTGATTGGGACTCCCGGATTCCTCACCCCCAAGTCATACACTAGTTAGAAGCTCCCTCCATGGGGCTTACACAACAAGTTACATTATAAATAGTCAAATTGGGTTAGACACAAGGGGAGGTAAACACATTCCACCATACATGAACAAAACAACAATTGTTACACAACGACACACTCAAGGGGGTAAACACATTTACACACAACAACAATACACAATTAACACATGGATAGCCGTAGTTAGAACGTTCCCATAGGTTAGGACGTTGATTCTGAATACCGGCCTCTTATGTGATCCTAGAGTCGGTTAGCTACGGTTTAACACATATTCGAGATTAAACGGTATCGGAACTAAATACGCCACATAAATGAATTACTGTAAAATCATTTCATGGTTTATCTTGCAAGGTGGCAAACATTCGGAAAATCAAATAGGCATACAAGCCGGTGTAACCCGGTAGGACACAGGTTGCAAGAAAACCATACCTTACACCATGGGTTACTCTACCGTGTCCCCGAGGATTTACTCCCACGCGTCACCTCATGCTCACCGGGTAGTTTCCAAACAACTGATATTATTTCAAATGTTTCTATTAACATCAAGATCTTACGGTATGTAAACTTTTATTACTCCCGTACTTAACCCCGTTGTCCCGTTATCCTTAACTTATTTACGTGGTCTTAAGTTTACAACTTACACATTCACTCTTACACTTGTTTATACTTCCAATGGCCTTTACAAGTCATCAAACAAGGCCTAAACATCATCTAAAACCATCCTCAACCAATTCCCCATCATTACAACACTTAAAAACACACTCTAGAGCATTTTTAGACTGGTCCGGTTTGTGTCCGGGGTTACAAACCTGGACTAATCCCGGAAATAAGAATCTGCCTTAAAATTACATTGGTCCGGGTATGGTACCGGGATACAAACCCGGACCACATGCTAAATGAGTTTCTGGGACGTTTTTGAGGTGGTCCAGGTTTGTGTACTTGTTTACAAACCCGGACCATGTCTGTAGGTGTTTAAATTGACAGTGTTTGACCTCTTTTCAACCCCTAATTCATACCTAATCATTCCTTAATCTTTCCACATGTTTTCTACATGTTTTAAGCACCTTAAAAACACTTAAAACCTCCTTATATCATTGTCCAAACTTTGCCTCAATTCTTGTTCAATTTGACAATTTCAATCCCTCATTTTCATTTTCTACACACTTGCACATTAGTGCACTCTCAAACCATTCCCATGACAACTTTTAACCTTCTCCTTACCATTTGACCATACCACATTCATTCCTAGCACATTCATCTCTATTTCCCAATCTCATTCATTGTTTCACAAGCTACACACTCAAGTTCATTTCTAGCAAAACCAAAACTCTCAAACATCATCCTTGCTACAGATTTTTGCCTAACTCCATTCCATTCTTCCACCAACACCTCAATGTGATTTACCAACCAATTCAATTCTTAACAACACCTAGTTAACCTTAGGTCATAATAACTCACCAAGTCACCTAAATTCCTTAGGTTTCTATGGAAATTTCGCCATAACTCTGTTACTATACTAACACATCCAAATTCACCATCTTCATCACCTAAACCAAAATATTCACAATTCAACACAAGCTAACCAAACTTAAGCTCAACTAATCAAATCCATAAAGGATTCTATCAACACATAAGGTCCAACACATTTACATAAACCTTTCACTAAACACTTCAACTTACATAACTTGGCACTTAGGCCCTTAATTCAAAACATGACTCACCATAGCACCAACACAAAACATCATCACCGAACACATTTCTCAACACCATTTTTGATTCATTCACTTAAATTACCCATCAAAAATTCTAAAGGCAATGAGAGTGTACATTAAGGTAGATGATTTACCTTTAATCTCCATTCCCTTCCTTTCTCAATTCTCTTTCTCCTTTCTCTTTATTTTGGTCCCATGGAATTTCCATTGCCACAACACTAGACCAATGTTCAAATGGGAAAAATAATTACTAATTAGCTCCCTTGGATCAAGAGAAAACAACTCTAGGATTCAAGAGGAAGTGATTAAAGCACTAAGATTAGGGATTACCTTGTAACTTGAGAATGAAGAACTTGGCAACAACTTAGCACACTCCAACCCTTCTTGAACGTTAAAACTGGGCTAGAAAGTGGGTATTTTTGAAGATTTCTTACCTTAGAAACAACAAGGAATGCTCTAGCTCCAAGAAGAGCTGATTTTTAACCAAAATAAGATATATCCATGGAGATGAAACTCAACGTTTGGGGCTTTTGATGGATGGAAAAGAATCCCCAAGTGATGGTGAGTAATAATATGTGGTTATTTTGTGATTTTGACTTAGTTGGAGCTTGAATGAGGGAAAGGAAGGAGAGCTGGGTGAATGGCTGTAAAATTGCCATTTAAGGGAGTTGGGAGGGAGAGAGGGCTGCTGAGTGAAGAGGGTAGTTGTAAGAGAAGGAGGGAATAGAAGAGAGAGAAAAACAAAAGTAAAGTTACTTTATGTTTTTTTATCCTTTAGTGTACAAATGTAAACTAAGAGAATAAGAGAAGGAGGGGAAAAACGTGATTCATAATGGAATGGGGGTGCCAGCTTTTATTTTACAAAGGAAGGAGGGGGTATTTTGCTCTTTTTACAATTTACACCCAAAAGTTTTCGTTTTTACACTATTCACTAATCCGGGTCCGTTTTCCGGATTTTCTCGTTTCTTTAATTTTAATAGCTCTTAGGCTTCCATTAATGTTTAATTATAGTTATATGATCAGCTATAATTTTTACGGGGTCATTTGACTGTTTAAAGTCACATTTCGGGTTTCCTAGAAAAACGCGCTTTAAGACTCCGTTAGCGTTTTAATGCATTATTGGATCCGTTTTCTTCAGGAATTTTTCCCACATGTTCTTAGTGTTTAATTAGGGTATAAAAATATATTTATAACCCTAGTTAAGGTTATATACCTCCTATGATAATTAAATACGCGTTTTTACATTTTGTGACTTTACGCGTTTTCCTTTTCTTTTGGTTTCTCTTTCTTCACCAATATTCTTAAGGACTTAATTAGCCTTAGAAAATCATAATTAATTAACAAATTAAGGTTTGGGTATTTCAATCTACCCCCCTTAAAAGAACTTTGTTCTCAAAGTTCCACAATTCTCATGCATCACTTAATTAGGATGCCGAAATTACTTTACAACATAGTTCTCACATTATCAACATACACCGGATGTAAACTTTCAGACTCATGGTCCGGATAACATAACAACCTTCAGACTCATAGGTCTGGACAATGTTTATTACACATACCACACAACATGTCTTAGCATGTATAGCAATCGAAAATACCTTTTACATCTCTTCATGGGCTCGGTCTAAAGACTACAGGACATCATAGTCCTCGAGTCCCATGTCAAGTACATATACTATGATTTCGCAGGTACCGGTCGCGATGGACACTTCCTGGTCCCCGGTCCTTTGGAAGATTCAAAACCATCACATACATTTTAACATATACTTCTCATGTCACCAGTCCGAAGACAAAGGCTTATACGTCCTCAGCTCGTGAGCAAGTAATACAAAATAATATGTTATTCTCATTCGCCGGTCCGAAGACAAAAGGCTCATGAGTGAGACTAAATAACGGAAAATACTCTTTACGGGGTTAAGTAAAATGAAAATCCTTTATTTGAAAATACCATTTGAAAATTTAAAAATACCAATTGAAAATTCTTTTTGAAAATGCAATACAACTCCAAATCCAAATTATGCTAACTGTATCTTATTCTTAACTTGATTACTTGTGACCACTTATAGGGAGCTTCAAGAGTCATTCGACCCTGATGTGATCAGCATCAGTGTTGAACTATCTTCCACCCCAATTTGTGTTCGGCTTCCCTTGATCGCATGCAAACCAAGTTTCACCTCCCACTTCAATTTCACACCAGCAACTAATTCAAACATTTACCATTTTCTATCTTTTAATCCCTTGAGTCATAATCACACCATCAAACGGTTCAATTACTTCCATTTTCTATTTCTTTAAAGCATTCTAGTCATAATCACAAAACAATGCATCTCCAAAGGATGGAACTCTGTCCATCAATAATTCTTAGTTTGCCTATAGTCAACTTGCCTAGGGAATCCTATTCTCACTAAGTTCTTCATTGGTTTCCTACCGATTCATACATCACAATACTATATATATGTATATATATATTTTCAAAATCACAATAACAATACTGTATATATGTATGTATATTTTTTTCTATCAAAATCACAATAACATCACTATATTTGTCTCAAATAAACATATACTATTGGGGTTTTAGTTCCCGGGAGTTTCTCTACTCCCATACACTTGTATTCACACACCACTTATAACAATGGTATTCGCATCTTCTGTGCGCAATTACCACAATTAAACCATAAATGAATACGTATGTTCATGCACCATACGCACCAATCATCAGAACAAAGTATTTTGTGTTATACACAAAATCATAACAAATTATTTTGAGCTATGCACAACATCATTCACGTACACTTGTACGTAAACATTCACTAAGCGTTTTTGTGCTCTACCCCCCTGAAAAGGATTACGCCCGCGTAATCGGCCATATGTTATTACTTAACATTGGTTTAAAGGTTCTGCTGTCGTGAAGTGTTTTAAATTCCACGCGGTTTATTATACAATGCATTCTAGTCAGAGGACCTTAACCATATTGATGGTTTAGTCCCTGAACCAGAATTCTCATCGGAGTTTGTTTAACTCATCACCGGTTTTGGTTATGGCCTGTGAGGCTTCTAGGCATAGATAATTCACCCTTTACTCGTATTCACTAGGTATATTCAACTTTGAATCATGGCCTACTAGCTTCTGCTGCGCCACTCTGATAACTTTAGGGCTTAGTTAGCCCTTTTGTTATTCTTGATGTGTTGTACATCTCCCATTTATCCTTTCTATCTTGGGAATAACGGTTTCTCAATCGACGCGTGGTATTTCTACTGTGCATGAATTTGATGAGTTATAGCTTTTATGTCCAATTTGTTTGGAAGTCTATTGTGTATACTGTTATGTATATCTCCGTGATTATTTGTTCGGTTCCTCTAACTTACTGTTGAGCTACTATCTAACGTGTAGTGCTCCCTCTGCTGTCTCACACACAAGGTATATTCTATACCTGTATTCGGTATTCAGTGTTTCTTTAGTCACTAACTCATGACTATTTCTCCTGCATCATGATTAACTATTAGACTCTGTATAACTACTCTTTCCTTTGTATGACCTCGCATCTTCTATGCATCGGTCCTTATAACATTTATAAGTCTCATCCGCCTTATTGTGGTGGAATTTGTTTTTGTTTTGATTGTTGGTATGTCCAATGTTCTTCGTGTCTTCATGGCTCAAGCCGCACGGTGGTTTCTAGCTTTTGACTCAACTGGCTTGTGCCACATTTACTGGTGTGTTTACCAGTCTTCCGTATCTAGTACGGGTTGGTTATTTAGTAATGGTGTATTGTCGTCCCAAGGCTTATTACTTCGGGTATCAAACTGGTCCTGTGGGGATATACTTCTAGTTCTGCATGCAATTGTAAAAGGAATGAGCATTGCCTTATTCGTGAGATTTCCTTCGTCACATGGTACAGGCTACTGGCTTACTGCCCAGTCTACTTACTATCACTTACCTTCCGTCTTCACTGAGTCTAACTCAGAATTTTGTTTATTCTCCATATCATTTGTACATAATGGTCGCTTGATGCATACCAAGTTTTATTAGTATACAACATTGATTTACATGGCATCCGCTGTTACTAGTTTCCGCTCAGGTACTTACGTCGCTTATACCACGACTCGCCACTTACGTGCTTGATTACTGAATATGTTATTCCTTAAGTCCTTATGCTCCTTGAGCGTTGTTACATCTACATTTCATGTTGAACACACGTGGTGTGTTTGCTACTAAACTGACCACTATTCCGGTCTTCCACCGTTGCTATTAAAGCTTCCTCCGCACACTAGTCTAGGAGATCACTCCATATACTCAAACTTTAATTTATCACATGAACAAACTGAGATGTTCTCTTATTCATTACATATCCAATGGGATATCTTTGGATAGTTTCCCGGTATCTGGTCTCGTTCTACTTACAATTATTGTATTTCAATAGGTGAAGGCTTTTCCGGAGGGTTCACATTCACACCTCTCCAGAGCCTCACAACACTGAGAGGTTTCCCCACCCTTCTAAGGTTTGGTTCGTTCTCACTCTTATCACTTACATAACACAATCCTTTTTTATACTGGTGCCACTTCCGGCAATCACTGTAACTATTTGAATTTACACTTGTATTAGTTCACGGCTTATAAGCCGCGTTGCCTCGAGCACTACTCGTTGTCGGCTGTTCACACAGATTCCTACTTGTACTAGGCACAATGACAGGTGGTTGCACCACACTTCCTTTATTGGAGGCCCATTAGGTAACATCAGTTCGCTCCCTTGGCAGTTTAGGTATCCCCTATTAGGTGGATTTCTTGGTGAATGTCGGGGAATTCTATCCCGTTCGTCGGACATTAACGTACCCATGTTGGGAATTTGCCTTACTATGTATAGGTTGGGTATTCGTTCTAGCTGTCATGTTTATCCCTCGTGATTCTTGAGACATATGCTATGTCTTTACTTACTAGTTGATGCACTTCGCATTTCCTGACTCTTAAACATTTTCTTGAAACGAATTCACTAATTCCTTTAGTCTCATTAACTTAATTGAGTCCTTTCACTTCAATCATTCATGGTAATCGGTTGTTCTGGTCTGAATTTACACTGTTGACTGTAGTATGGAGTCAACTACTCCCCGTGTTCCATACTCCACTCGTATACATATGTGGGGCACCTTACTGGTACATTACTACTTACCTGACTAACTTATAAAAAAGTCTGTCAGGCCCGCAAGCTCCTTCGGAGTGCGGTCGTCCCACATTTCATTTTCGTACACTCGTAGTGTTCGTCACACGCCCTATGTGGAGTATTCTGTTGCCAACTCCTCTTTATATCATCCTATGACAATGCGCATTTGGTGCTTCCCGAACTTAATCAAGGGAAATTTGTCCAGGTCTGTATTTAGTACGAATTTGATTCCTTCCCTAGGGTTAATACCCTCGGGTGTTTCAATTATCGATAGATTGTTCGAATGTGAACTGGGGATAACTACCTACTGTGTGGCGCTAAGGCCGGTGTAGGTCCTCTGGTTCGGTTTTAAGGAAAATCTCAGGTTTGAGAGAAAGTTGGGATTAAAAGAAGGCTTGAAATAACATGAGTTCGGAAGAAAATTTGGGAGTGAAAACGGTTTGAAATAATCTGAGTTTAGAAGAAAAAGTTAGGCTTCAAGGAAATTATTCATAGTATTAAAACTTCTTCTCGCCTGACCAAGTCTAGCTTCTCCCTGACTAGTATAGTCTCAAATACAAGGGTTAGGCCGCTAAGCCCTTACAGGTTTCACTCTTCACTTCTTGGATTTATGATTCTATAATTACTTCATTTACCATCATGGTACTCTGCTAAGTACTTCACCGTCGTTAAAATCTTCCCGAATAGCCCCGTTATAGCAGCACTTGCCATGGAAGTGCAAACATGCAAGCTGGCTTCGGTTCAACATGTACTGGTTTGCGTGTTACTCTTTTATAATTAAAGTATTCGGTAGCCTTGTTGGCTCTTCCTTTGATTATCTTTCATTCTTGATAATAAATCTTCTGAGCGACTCTCGTTGGTCTTGACATGGTAATCGTAAATCAGGGTGACTCCTCACTCTTAGAGGCCCCTATACGTTTAGCTCTGTGTCATTCCTTTTGCCCGTCTCCACACTTTTACCGTGGTTAGGTGCTACATTGTAGTCCGATTGAAGTATGTTTCACTAATTCCCCCATAGTTTTCAGAACAATGAAAATCAGGTACTACAACCCCTTTGGCGTTATAGGTTGGGTTATCCAATCTTGACTAGTTTCTCAGTCAGTTAGTACAACTCTGGCGGTATTATCTAACAATTGTGGTCCTGTAGAAATGTGTCTCGGGTCTCATTACTTCACCTTTCTACTTCGTTGCATGGCTAGTGCGTTCCTTCTTGATGGTCAGTCATGGTTCTCTCGACTACTAAGCATGTCGACCCATGCTGCCGGAAATTCCATTCTCCTATGCATTGGATTCTTCAATTCTCCGCTATTAAGTACGGTTAACGTCGTTCAGACGGGAACCGTCTCCAGGATTTCCTGTTCTCGGGATCTATCGTACGACCGGTTCCTCGTTCTTACAGAAATATTTGATAACACCCAAATCAGGTTTCCCGAGTAAGAGAGGACTTTCGGCTCTTTGGCATTCTTTCCCGAGTTATAAAACGGGGGTTGTGGAGGGCGGGAAGGATATTGTAGGTATCCCGTACACACGGGGAATGCCTAACTAGCGTATCTCTCATGCTATCACTCAACCCTTAGCCAAAAGTCTTAAACTCCTAACTCGGTACTTCCTAAGCTCGGTATTTCTAGTCATCAGAGCGATACTTCACTCTGATACCACTTTTTGTAACACTCCAACTACAAACTCCACACTTAACCATTAATCGCAGCGGAAATTACATCATAAACACTAATCAAAAGGGGCGGTGTAACACGCCGTTAGCCACCCACGTGGCTAACAAGGCTAATACTTACACAATGTACCGATCCGATGGACTAGATTACCGAGCGCTACGCTTTACATGACAATTCCGTTTCTAAACTGAAAACAAATACAATTGCAGTCCAAAACTATACCGAGTCTAATACATTCAATTACAGATATCAACTTCGGTCTTACACTATCTACTAATACATAAACAAACTAAATAAAATACCCATGCAAAATCAGCTACCCCGTCCTACTCACGAACGGCTACCAGCTCCATTGTACCTGAAATAAAATGGGTGGCCCCAAAGGGGCTCAGCACCTTTACTGGTATGGTAATCGTGCATCCCGCATACTACCGGGCCACGCACAACTAATTGTCGTGTGAACATGCGGTTGTATATTTAAATCACGCATGAAATACTTTAAACACACATTCAACATGTATTCAATCCAATAACCACAATCAACAAAACCAACACATTAATATCAGTTAGGTTACATTACTCTTTCTTGGGACCTCGAGGGTTATTTCCTCGATGGTGCCTTATCCACAATAGTCAACACCTAATCCTTTTTAAGAGGGCTTACACAAAACTTCTCATAATTATATGAACTTGATTTGACAAATCAATACACATGAACATAATACTTTCACCACATAAACACACACATACAACATAACTCGAGGACAACTCACTTGAGGATTCGAACCAAGATAAGAGTTAGTCAACATTTATAGAGTCTAGAGGACGATTGGTCCTCATGTCGATCTCAATACATAACACATTGCCATTCTGTTTGTCGAACGACTAACTTACACAAGGTGTATCGGATCTATAGGATCCAAGCTCACCATACACATAACCCCCTAACCCGAACATAAGTCAAGGCAGGAGAGCCCCTTAATAAGGCTCGTGGGAGATTGAATTCCAAGAAGGAAAACAAGCGAATAGAGAGGGAGTTAAATCAGCAGTAGATACCAACTCCCAAACACATGCGCGTGACGGGACTCCCGGATTCCTCACCCCCCAAGTCATACACTAGTTAGAAGTTCCCTTCATGGGGCTTATCACAACAAGTTACATTATAAATAGTTAAATTGGGTTCGACACAAGGGGAGGTAAGCACATTCCGTCATACATGAACAAAACAACAATCGTTACACAACGACACACAAGGGGGTAAACACATTTACACACAACAACAGTACACAATTAAAACATGGATAGCCGTAGTTAGAACGTTCCCGTAGGTTGGGACGTTGATTCTGAATACCGGCCTCTTATGTGATCCTAGAGTCGGTTAGCTACGATTTAACACATATTCGAGATTAAACGATGTCGGAACTAAATACGCCACACAAATGAATTACTATAAAACTCATCTCATGGTTTATCTTGCAAGGTGGCAAACATTTAGAAAATCAAATAGGCATACAAGCCGGTGTAACCGGTAGGACACAGGTTGCATGAAAACCATACCTTACACCATGGGTTACTCTACCGTGTCCCCGAGGATTTACTCCCACGCGTCACCTCACGCTCCCCGGGTGGTTTCCAAACAACTGGTATTATTTCAAACGTTTCTATTAACATCAAGATCTTACGGTATGTAAGCTTCTATTACTCCCGTACTTAACCCGTTGTCCCGTTATGCTTAACTTATTTACATGGTCTTAAGTTCACAACTTACACATTCATTCTCACACTTTTTTATACTTCCATGGCCTTTACAAGTCACCAAACAAGGATATCATCTAAAACCATCCTCAACCAATTCCCCATCATTACAACACTTAAAAACACACTCTGGAGCATTTTTAGACTGGTGCGGGTTTGTGTCTGGGTTACAAAACTCGGACCAATCCCGGAAATAAGAATCTGCCTTAAAATTGCATTGGTGCAGGTATGTGTACTGGGATACAAACCCGGAGCACATGCTAAAATGAGTTTCTGGGATGTTTTTGAGGTGGTCCGGGTTTTGTGTACTTGTTTACAAACCCGAACCATGTCTGTAGGTGTTTTTAAATTGATAGATTTTAACCTTTTTTCAACCACTAATTCATACCTAATCATTCGTTAATCTTTCCACATGTTTTCTACATTTTTAAGCACCTTAAAAAGACTTAAAACCTCCTTAGATCATTGTCCAAACTTTGTCTCGATTCTTGTTCAATTTGACAATTTCAATCCCTCATTTTCATTCTCTGCACACTTGCACATCAGTGCACTCTCAAAACATTCCCATGAAAACTTTTAACCTTCTCCTTACCATTTGACCATACCACATTCATTCCTAGCACATTCATCTCTATTTCTCAATCTCATTCATTGTTTCACAAGCTACAAACTCAAGTTCATTCTAGCAAAACCAAAACTCTCAAACGTCATCCTTGCTACTGATTTTTGTCTAACTCCATTCCATTTCCACCAACACCTCAATGTGATTTACAACCAATTCAATTCCTAACAACACCTAGTTAACCCTAAGTCATAATAACTCACCAAGTCACCTAAATTCCTTAGGTTTCTACACAGAAATTTCGCCATGACTCCGTTACTATACTAACACATCGAAATTCTTCATCTTCATCCTAAACCAAAATATTCACAATTCAACACAAGCTAACCAAACTTAGCTCAACTAACCCAATCCATAAAGGATTTTACCAGCACATAAGGTCCAACACATTTACATAAACCTTTCACTAAACACTTCAACTTACATAACTTGACACTTAGGCCCTTAATTCAAAACATGACTCACCATAGCACCAACCATAAACATCATCACCGAACACATTTCTCCACACCATTTTTGATTCATTCACTTAAATTACCCATCCCAAATTCTAAAGGCAATGAGAGTGTACATTAAGGTAGATGATTTACCTTTAATCTCCATTCCCTTCCTTTCTCAATTCTCTCCTCCTTTCTCTTTATTTTCGGTCACATGGAATTTCCATTGCCACAACACTAGGCCAATGTTCAAATGGGATAATAATTACTAATTAACTCCTTAGATCAAGAGAACAACTCTAGGATTCAGAGGAGGAAGTCCTTAACGCACTAAGATTAGGGATTACCTTGTAGCTTGAGAATGAAGTACTTGGCAACAATTTAGCACACTCCAGCCCTTCTTGAATGTTAAAATAGGGCTAGCATCATGAAAGGGAAAGGGTTTGAAATCTTGAAAACCTCAATTACATGGGAAGGCTAAAAGTGGGTAATTGAAGATTCTTACCTTAGAAACAACAAGGAGATGCTCTAGCTTCAAGAAGAGCTGATTTTAACCCAAATAAGATATAGCCATGGAGATGAAACTCAACATTTGGGGCTTTTGATGGATGGAAAAGAATCCCCAAGTGATGGTGAGTAATAATATGTGGTTATTTTGTGATTTTGACTTAGTTTGGAGCTTAAATGAGGAAAGGAAGGAGAGCTGGGTGAATGGCTGTAAAATCGCCATTGAAGGGAGTTGGGAGGAAGAGATAGCTGCTGACTGAAGAGGGAAATCGTAAGATAAGGAGGGAATAGAAAAGAGAGAAAAACAAAAGTAAAGTTACTTTATGCTTTTTCTTCTTTAGTGAACAAATGTAAACTAAGAGAATAAGAGAGGGAGGGGGGAAAACGTGACTCACAATGGAAAGGGGTGCCAGCTTTTATTTTACAAAGGAAGGGGGTATTTTGCTCTTATTACAATTTACACCCCAAAAGTTTCTGTTTTTACACTATTCACTAATCCGGGCCCGTTTTCCGTATTTTTCTTGTTTCTTTAATTTTAATAGATCTTAGGCTTCCATTAATGTTTAATTATAGTTATATGATCAGCTCTAATTTTTACGGGTTCATTTGACTGTTTAAAGTCACGTTTTCGGGTTTCCTCGAAAAACACGCTTTAAGACTCCGTTAGCGTTTTAACGCATTATTTGGATCCGTTTTCTTCGGGAATTTTTCCCACATGTTCTTAGTGTTTAATTAGGGTATAAAAATATATTTATAACCCTAGTTAAGGTTATATACCTCCTAAGATATTTAAATACACGTTTTTACATTTTGTGACTTTTACGCGTTTTCCTTTTTCTTTTGGTTTCTCTTTCTTCACCAATGTTATTAAGGAATTAATTAGCCTTAGATAATCATAATTACATAATTAATTAAAAAATTAAGGTTTGGGGTATTTCAAAGGGAGTGTGTGGTCTGATTTTGCCTTTAGTGAATAAAGTATAAAAGTTAGTAAATAATGGTGATTCACCAAATTGGCAAGATATTTTGGTTAAGGTGCAAGGTGGAACTCCTATCCCTTTATTCTGCCGCCTCATTATAGTCAAGGATGGGTCAAGTCTTGACCATTGACTTGGCTTGGTCAACATTACTTAAAATGCACTATTTCGGTTACTATTCACAAACCAATGCACATATTTGTGATTTTTTTGAATTTCTTTGAATTAGACCTATAATGTTGTACATTATAGTACAATAGTATAACAAGGTGTAATCCAGCCCCTAACACCACTCAAAACCCACTTAGAAAGTCAATTTTCTCTAAAACATGCTTTAAGGAGTTTTAAAGCACAATTTGTGTTAGAACATGTTTTTGAGCTTGGTTTCCTTTGAGAATAGTTTTATAGTGTTTATTACTTAATTATAATACTTAGGAATCCACTTTGGATCCTAATTGAGGTCATACAATCTCTATGGTGTCTTTAAGCACATTTTTGGCTTTACCGATCTTAAGGCATTTTTTTGCCTTGTTGAGATCTTAGATTGTTCCCCAATTATATTAAGATGATTATTAATCTTCTTAGATTATTAATAGATCATTTATTTAAGTTTTTAAGGTTAGGGTATTTCATCTCCTCTCTTTACATAACGTGAAGAATTAGTAGAAGCTAGAGGAAACCCATGTTATTCCTCCCTCACTCCAAATCTTCACCTTAAACTGATTATTAGTGGTTTTTGATAGCTAACGACGATTTCCTTCTTCTTCAAGCTTTCATTTTGAGCTAGAGATCTTTATCTTCTTCTTCATCATTGTTATTATTCATGAGTGGTAATGTTTTCCTTGATTTCACCCTCACAAACTCGTTTTTAGGCTTAAGTCCTTCATTAATGCTTCATATTATGTTAAAACCTAGAGTTTGAACCACTTATTGTTGGCTTTGGTGAAGTTAAATTTTGAGTTCTTCCCATGGCCTTTTATGGCTGAAAATGGACATGAAAATTGGGGGTTTCTTTTCTTGAAGATGTTATTGTGGTTTTAAAGCTCTAATCACATTAAAAAAATATATAAAAAGGTTTATAATGAGTTGAAGGCTTAGGTGTCATTTGTTTGCTGCGGGCCCAAATCCGTTGTCCATTAATGTGACATTAACTTGAGTGCCAAAAGTCCATATTAAGGCGCCTCTCTCACTTGACCCATTTGTATGCTAGCTGAATATTTATGCCCGCTATCAATAGATAAATACGTGGATACCCTCGAGCCATCCAAGGGAATTCTTTCCTCCAGAGTTCAATTTTCAAATGTAGAGGAAGATAGCATGTATGAATTATTCAAACCCGCAACTAGAATCGCTACAAATTTTCACCGCTCATAATCTCTTGAGACAAAAGACGGAGAGGAAGCTTGCAATTCCAAATTATAGATTTCAGAAGATACATGGAGTGGAAGACAATAGATTTGAAAATGAATAAAAGGCATAGAGGAAGAGATTTGAAAAAAGAGACTAGGGTTAGGGTTGTCGATAGGGGTGATAATGGAACATAAAGTTCTTTTCATCAGCAAACTGGTAAATAAGTAGAAATGCAAAAAGTAAAGGGTACATTGATAAAATTCTATCCCTATGAGCACCCTATTTTCCAAACGAAGCAAAACCTACATCTATTTTAAAGTTGCTTTTGTAGTATTCCTATTGTAATTGTTTGACAAATTGCCCACATGTCCCGTCTGTCCGTATAATTGATACCACCTTTATGGCATTAATGGTACCAACAAATGGGGCCTTAAGGTGGCTTAGTGCCTTTTTCGATGAAAGAGAATGTACTCTTGCATTATCTTGAGCAATGTTGAATGATCATTGATTGTGTGCTGCTGTTTAAATGTTGTGTGAATTCCCTAGACATCGGGACAACGCTAGGACTTGAGCTAAAGAATAAGATCTTGTACCCAAGCTAGATCATCCAAAAAGTTAAACCTAAGTCTATCCATGTGTGTGCCTTAAAGGGATGTGTAATATGAATTATCCGTAATGCTAATTAATGGTGCAAGTGATTGTAGCACCTCTTGTGGTTAAGAAAATATGAAGTTATCTATTGGATCCTTGAATGATCATCAAAGAAATGTAATAGATTGGTAATATCCTTGTGATAAATGTGATATGCTTAAATTGATGATGACTAATGGCTAATGAAAGATGAACTTGGATGTGAACAAAAAAGGGTGTTATGACAACCTTTGGTAAGAGAACTTATGACTTACTAGTGGTTTCTAGGACCATAGTATCTGAATACCATTAAGAGCATCATATATTAGATGCACTATTGTTAGTGGACAGCTTGAGATCTCAGAGACTCCTAATGACGCAATTGATGTAGCGTATTCTTTAGATCAACCACAACAGGGTGTGAGATTCATAATGAGATGATTTAGTTGATTCCTCACCTCTTATGTTGGATGATTAATCCTTTGATGAATGATTATGGATGATTGATCACTGAGAAATGATTATGAATGGTACTATGTTTAATTAATGGATGCTTGTAGAGAGTCAGACCCTTTAATTTTGGGTTATTTGCCATGACTGACTGTATGGTCTTATGAGGGTGTCAGAGCTGATAATTTCGGGCTATGTATGATGAGTGTCCAAATGAGCATGTTTTAGAGATGTATTTCATATGTTTTTACCAACACTTTTCATGCTCAGTTCTCCACTCTAGCTAGCTTTTCCTTTACTTTTGTGTTTTATTGGTGTTTTACACAATTATTGCTGGTATAGGAGGAATAACATAGCTAGGAATAAAGTAGATGAAAAGAAGAACGTGTGGGCACAAACGGATCCAAATCGGAGCTAAAATGAAAAAGATACAGCATGTTGAAGATTAGCCTACCCCTACCCACTGAACCGACCCAGGGACCAACCCATAGTGGGTCGGTCGGAAGTTCTGGAGGCTAGAAATGCTCGTTCCGGGGGCTGAAATTGCTTCTAGGACTGGACCAACCCTAAGACCAACCCAAGGTGGGTCGGTCGGACTTAAAACGAGATTTTTTGCTCCCGAAATTGTTTATGGACTCGACTGACCCACGGGATCGACCTAGGGTGGGTCGGTCAGTCATAGATTTTGCCCAAATCTGTGTTTTTAAAAAAGCAGAATAAGAGAGAGAGGGGATATCGAGCCCCAGCGCCAAAACGACCAGAAAGAGAGAGAGAAGAAGAAAAGAAGACGAAGAAGAAGAACTCTTACCTCCTTGGAAGCTCCCCTTCACCTCTAATGGATAATTCTTCCCCATTCTCTCTCATTTTTGCTCTAATGGAGGCTTAACCTCCCTTGTAACTTAGGATGGGGATTATTCCCCCAAATCCCTAAAACTCCATTGTTGAACCTTGAACTTATGTTTGTGCTTTATTTTAGTTCTTGTTCTTAATGAAGATGAGTATTGAGTGTTTATGGCTTCTAAACTTGTTACTCATGATTTAGGGATTTATTTAGGGTTTTGCTCAATTTGTCATTTATGTGTTAAATTGGTTGGTTTGGCCTACCAATTAGTTTAGCATTATTGTGGGATTCCATCAAAATGTGATTCTGAGATAGAAACATAAACCTTTGGAGACTAGAACAATGTACTCTAATTCAATGATTTTGGTATTAGACTACATATTGCAACCTTAGAGGAACTTGAACTTAGTGCTATCGATTGACCCCGGGCTTAACTGATTGAGAAGTCCCGGTTAAATTAGTTAGGATTAGTATGCCTAGATTAGGCTGCTAATTAATTAAGTGTTCTCGATGTTTAGCTATAAGTTCAAGGGTCAACAATTGGTAGTAAGGGGATGATGCGTGCAAATATCTATCCCGGGCTACATCTGTCCTATTTTAGTTAGTTTAGTTTTATTGCTTTCCTTTATTTCTTCATTATCGAACCAAAACCCAAACCCCCCAATTTACACTTATGCACTTTTGTTTATACTCTTGCACAATTACTAAGATAATTAACTAGATAGTTATGAAGTCCCTGTGGATATGACCTTGTTGTACTACAATGATTTGGTTCATTGCCCATAGTTGACAGATAGTTTCACTACTATTTTGCACAACAATTTTTTGGCATCGTTGCCGGGGACTTCGGTCCAACTATCTGGTTAATTATCTTTTTAGTTTTCATGCATATTTTTCATTTCTTATTTTCCCTTTTGTTTAAAAATTTTTTCTTTTCTTTGTAGGAACTTAAAGCTGATGAATGGTTATTATGATCCAGCTGGAGGTTGGAATGGCTACTCTTATGGCCAAGAAAGCTACAATCAATGGTTTGTGTGTGAGATATACGGAGGAAACCCTGACAGTTCTCAAGTCTGGTTGGAAGCTCTAGTTGGAGGACATGATGGTTAGATTTTATCTCAAGATACCAACCAAATAGGAGTAGACCAACCGGATTGAAGGACTATCATGAGTTTACACAAGTCACCAACCCATGGATTGTATGCCAAGAATGTGAAGGAGACCATGAGCGTTCTCAATGTCCGGTTTGCAATGTCAAGATTGGAGGCTCTCATGGAGGATTCCACCACTTCCATCAAGTTTGCGCACCACGCAGCAGATACTACCTTGTATAGGGCTTCAAGAGACATGTCTTGATAAGTCACGCCTAAATATTTGAAAAGTTTAATGTTGGTTTTAAGAAGTGGATTAAGTTTGGTATTCCCTTGAGAGGAAAGTGGCAGTAACACACCTAAGAGATTTTGAATTTCCACTGCAATTTCTAGTGGTTTAAAAGGTTAATCATGTTTTAGAAATGGGATGTTACACTTACGGTGCTTGGTCTGGGTTTATTCCATGATATTTCCCCAACTCGAGTTTTTACTGGCTTCTTGGGAGTTTTAAACTGCCTGGTTCAAGAGTAGTTATAGTATACATTCCTCGGACCTGAGGTTTTGAGTAACTAGCAACGCGAAGACACATTGGTGGGTTGATCTTATTCCATGACAATACCACCTGACCCGACATAGAATAATGAGCTGGTTACACCTATTATAAGGAAAACATTATCTTTTAAACAACTTTGTCCTACGCATTGAAGTAGCTGGAAGAGACACGGAGGAAAAAATTGCATATTGAAGGTTCTTGGCTTGACGAATTCGACATAGTCCTAAATTAGAGTTTTTCCTTCGTCCTCCCTTTCCTAATACTATTATCATTGAATTTTGGTGTTGCCTACTGAGTAGTTCATTTTAATTCGGTTGCTATGGAACCCTAGTTCGACAATATACTTTCTTTGTGATTCTTCCAGATTTGATTGAGTGAAGTACTTTTCATTGTGCTTAATTGTTAATTTCATATTATTTGGTCTGTTGTTGGACTTAGGTCTTTGTTTATAAGTAAGAAATGCTGCAGATTTCTGACCGTGGGGACAATACCAGTTAGTCAGACACGGGATTCATTTATAGACATCCCGACTATTAATCTCGAGTTGTTCTTAATGTTGTTAGTAATTAGGAAATTGTTAATAAGTTGTTAGAGTTTTATATTTGCCCATTATAACTCACCGAGCGAGAAACCGACCATTAATCTCGAGTCCACTTCGGAGTATCACTCATAACATTATATAGAAAGGGGATTGAAGAATTAGGGGAAGTAGTAAACTGGATTCTTCCAATAATCATTAAGAAAAACACAACTTATTTTGCAGTAATTTCCCTAATAATTCCTTAATAATTATTTAACTGTTTTTCATTTTTAACTTGTTTTAACTTTTGCTTAATTTTGTAAGTTGATAGTTCACCATTAAACCCCCCAAATTGTTGTTATTTATTTTCCTCTTAATTAGTTTATTTAAAAAAGACTAAACTAGAAACTACCTCCCTTAGGTTCAATACCTAAGGGATACTCTAGGATAACCTTGCTATAAATGACCGGTACTCTGTCATCTCTAGCTCGTACCTATCACCCATAAAAAAGTAAGGGCAAAGTAGTCTAAAAATTGTCTCCTTAATTTTTGAGTTTTATGCTAGAAACTTGTACCTTTAAACTTAAAAGAGTATTATTTATTAGTTTATATGGAGAGGGACACATGAAAAAACTTTTTATCTATTGCCTTATGTAGGGCTAGCAATGGGTCAAGTTTGGGCCAGATGAAGTTTCATACGCACTCATCACCCATTTTCACCCGCTCCACCCGAACCCGACTTGTCACCCGCAAAGGATCACCCGACCCGAGTTGCAGGTGAAACGGATCCTATACGAGTGAAATGATTTTTTTCTTAAATTTACAAAATTAACAAAAATCTATAAATGATAATGACAATGAAACACAATAATATTTCAGTTTCTCGTTATAAATTTAAGGGTCAAGGCCTTGTTTGGCATAAAAAATCTAGTAAATGGGTGATGAGTCGGGTCCTAAACGGGTGATGGGTGAACAATTGTCACTCGAACCCGACCTGAACCCATCACCCGATTTTCACCGCCCGCTTAATGGGGTTCTTACCCGTTTTTCACCCGCGGTCATTGGATACCCGTTGGGTATTGTCAGCCCTAGTCTTATGAAAGCAAAATGCTTATTTGTTCAATCATACACACTTTCTACTTTTGCAACATGAGATAAAAAACCATCATAATCATAGTAAGTGGTTACTTTTTCTATGGTCATAAAGTTATTTTTTTATACGTGAGAACCACTAACTGCTACTCTTAGAGTGCATTATGAGTAAACCCACGGTGACACAATAGCTGCAAATGTGTTACAAGATTTATAAAAAAATATTTGGATTATCACTAGGGGCTTATAATTAAGATACTTTAGTTAACAAATTAATTAATTATTTTCATACTATTGGGAGAGGGTACGTTGCTCCCTCTAACACCACATGTCTTCATCTGTTACTAACATAGACCACTTTAATATGTTGAATAACTTATTAAGCATGGGAAAAGTATGTCAATACCATGTAGTCATAGTGTTTAGATTATGGTTAAATAGGTAATCAAGTGGAATATCTCTATTTTATCGTGTTTGCGAATAAATGGGTTAACTAAGGTTGTCTTGATCAAACTTTTGTCGTAATCCCTCAGGTTAATCCTATTTTTATTAAGGGGTAACTATTAACAGTATCAATTTGCTTATTATCGTATACATTTTTTTCATTCATAAAATTATTCAAAACATGTTAACATGTAGTACTAGAATTTTGTTACCAAAAGAATGTTATTTTATTGGAACAACAAGGACACTCTAAGTTCGAGAAATATTAAACTATTATTAGTTGCAGTATAATGTTTCTTTAATTCACATAATCATTAGGAACATGATGAATGTGATGTTGGAATAATTATGAAAGTTTTCCCAAGAAAAAAGTTGATCAAAAGAGACTCCACTATATTTTATATTACATCTAGGTCATGTTTTAGTTATGTAAAGGAGATATAAGGGTTATTGAGAGGTTTTGGGTGATTGGAGCTAACGGTGTGGAGACCAGGGGTCATTGGAAGAGGCTTGGGGATTAATTATTTAACTCTAGCCATTCCATTACCTTAACAACACATAAGAGTTACATAGAAATCACCTACAAACAAAATTCAACAAGGCCTAGATAAGGCAACTACTAAATGCGGCTAAATCTCGTAGGACGTTGCAATAGTAGCATGGAGAAGGCCAACCATGATATGTGCCCGAAAGCATGAAAACGATTTTGAGATTATCCTGTCCACTAGGGGAGTACAACCTACACAACTGCCAACACTTAAAAACGTTCAAAGTACAAGAAGAGTACCACCATAAACTAACAATGACCTAATAAAAACATGCAGAACATAACATATCCAATATCACATAGACGACCCTCGTGAAGCAATAATCCCTATGCAAACAAAACCAACTTAATAGTTTGAAGTGTCATTAGTACTAAGCTCTAAATAAGAACGCATAGGACCACCAACAAGTTTCTAAAATAGAGGCAGCGAGACTACCATCAGAGTATATCACAACCCTCCTCGCCTGAATCTAGCCCAGTGCTGCAATCATAAAACTATTGAGACACTAAAGCTCGTGCCGCACCAGCTCTATAGTGGATGTGGTGTAGAAAATTGTTGACGGTGCTCTGAAGTGACAGTGCACCTTTCGATTTCCTCTTAATAAGAATTCCATCCATAACAACATGCATGTCCATAGTAGGACTCCCTTCGTCTTCAACCTCGAAACACAAAGAGCGAAGCCAGCCACCGAAGAGCATAACACATCTGGTTGACAATGGCGGACTTCCTAGAGGAAAACTGTTGAAGCCGATGTGGAAGTAAGCTAAAAAAGATGACATGCATGATATCTGTGATTTGTATCAGCAACTTCATTTTTAATTACAACATCAAAACTGTGGAAATCTTGAACTGATTTGTCGGACCGTCCAACGAAGTGGTCCTAACTCTGAAACATAATAGTAGATACGGATAAAAGAGAAGCCGAACTTGTGCAAACCAAAATCCACCAAAACTTTCTAAGACCCATGTTGTGCAAACTATACATGAATATATTCTATTACCCAGTCATTGTAGTTCAACAAGGTTGTATCCATAGGACTTCACAACTATCTAATTAATTATAAGCTTAGTAATTGTGCAAGAATATAAACAGAAGGTGCATATATGTAAATTATTTGGGAGTTTTGTTGTTTGGGATGATAAATGAAGAAATAAGGAAAATAATAAAACTCAACTAAGATAGATGTTGAATACCCCAAGGTTTATAAACTAGATTAAAAGACAAATCATGGAATTATAAAGGCCAATGAGCCTTAATGAATTAATAACCATGAAAATTCCTAGCACACTTATATAAATAAATAGTCATAGTCTATGAAGGTTATTAAACCTTATATAAATACTGGACATAAGTCGAGCATTATTAAAGGTGTAAATCAACTTACAAGTTGATTATCATGTTATACATTATTACATGAACAAAGAACATAAACATCTAAGGTAAAATATACCTTAAGAAGTCTTAATGACTTGTATGTGAAATAATCACCTGAAATACAAGTGTATACATCTTAGGACAACTAAATACATGTTTTACACATATAACACATCAAACAAGTCCAAAATGTACAACATGTACAAAGAGGAACATCAATATCAAGAGTGAATCAAATAATGTATTTTTACTAGTCACATGAATAGTAAAGTATACCAATCACTCAAAATACAAATTTACACACACTTAGGACAAAGAAATCATGTTGGCAACAAACTAACAAATGATATAGTCCAAGTGTACAACATATAATCATAATGTTACAAAATAAGCAAAAAGACAAATTTACCCTTGCAAGGCAAATGTGGGCAGCAAAATACAAAACTTACAATCCAATGTACCGAGTCTACTAAGTTAACTAAAGTACAAGTAAACATTTCTCACCAAGTCTATACACACTTATCGAGAGTCTAACCTCCTACCCATGTCTCACAATTCTATATGCTTCCCAAATACATAAGGGTGCACTACTTGGTACATTGGCAATCCAAGGCTACAAGCCCGTTTACAATAATACACCATCTAAGATATTCCCTAGCTAAACTAAGCATAATCGCCCGGTCTCACTCTCGACCATTTAGCCTCGTTGGGTACCTGAAATAAAAATGGTGCCCCTAGGGGCTCAGCAAATAACTGGTATGAAATTCGCATACCCTGCGTGCTAACGGGGGTACGCCAATGACTTTGTCACATATATGGATTTATTTATTTATACATGCATACATGCTATAATGACAGCAATCCATTTACACAATAGTACATACATACATACATTCCAATACATACAATGGACGACAATCACAATCAACTATTCGTACTTATCAAGGCACTGAGATACACTTCTCAAGTTCATCCGCAATACTTTGTCAGTTACTTACTCATCCTGGTTAATCGGACGTACTTTACTCTCTTTACTTGAGATCGTTTGACTTACACCAGTCATGATCTTACTTGGCCAATTACTTTTCTTACTTTAATACTCAAGTTAAGTCGGTATGACCTCCGGGCAGGGACTACGATATCCCACCACCGGGCTTTGGGTTGGCTCACTTATCCAGGTTGCTACCCATTTAAAGGATTTAGACTGTGGAATTAAAGCCAGGATTCGGTTAACAATCTCTTTGTTACCTCATCCTTACGCGTGGTCGAACCTATATCGGGCTTCTTAAATACTCCAATTACTCAATTTTCAAAGTTAGAGTGTTAGATTATTAGGGAGTTAGTGAGAGGCCCACAATCATCAAATCAATCAAGGTTGTCACAACCAATCATCAACACTTCACCTTTAATCATAACTTTCCAATTCAGCCATAATTCACCCAAGGTATAATATTCTCAAGATAGTGAGAAGTGCACATTTAACAAGTCAAAGGTAGCACCCTTGCACATTCAACATCCAAGTACTTCATCCACAATCACGTATTTCATGAATTATACAAACTTCAAGTTCAAAATACAGTCCAACAATGAACAATACATTACAAGCACAAGAAAGTGCAATAAAATCCGATTCGTGCATTTTATCTTGTTTAGGTGATAACACATAACACACAAACACACAAATCAGAGTAACCACTATAGCATACAGGGCATGAGAAAATCATACCATTCACTGTAGTTCTCGGGTTGCCGACTCTCCTTCGGAGTCCAACTATTCCAATCTTATAACATACATGGAATCGGGCGGTTAATTATCTATAATTAACCTAACCCACTTCATCTTTAATGTTTCCCCAATTTACATTTACTAACCCCTTACATTTCAAACTCATTCACATAAGTTACTTACTTCTCATTACTTCTCAAGCTTGTTTATACCCCTAATGACCATTACATGTCATTAATTAAGTCTTAACAATCTTATAATATCAATACCATTCAAATCCCCACCTTAAAATACCATTTACACACTTTTTAAAACAATCCGGGTTGGTCCGGGACCTTGTCCTGGTCCCAAGTCCCAGACCAATACATAGGTGAAGTTTCGACTGTTTTTCATGGGTGGCTCGGGGTGCTTGTACTGGACTCAAGTCCCGAACCACACCCTGGGATGATTCTCGACTGAATTTTCATATTGGTCTGGGTCCTTGTCGTGGAACCAAGTCCCGGACCACAACAGATTTTCACCAGATTTTACATTTCTTTGTTGTTCTTGACTCCTTTCTTAGCCTAATCTTTTCCCACTCTTTACACATGTAATCTAACATGTTTTAACACTAATTTTACACTCAAACTCTCCAATTCATTCACTCAGCTCATTACTCAAATCTATGTTAATTTTAACACAATTTTCTCACTACTTTCATTCCAGTACTTGCACTAGTTTTCTAAGTTCTTCTAAGTCACAGATTTTTGCTCTCATTCTTACTCCTCAATGTTTCCTCAACTAATGCCATTACTAGAGTTCAACTTGCATTATTCTCATTATATAGTCAACCAATTACACAATTCTCTCTAACCAAAGCCAAGGTGATTAGCCACTCAAGTTTACTTCTACAACACCTAGTTAATTGTACGTTCTCTTGTCCTCAACTTAAACACCTAAGTCATCTAAGTTCTAGGGCAATTTTGACAGAGTCTCCCCTAGAATATTAACATTGCCCACACACAATTCACTCACCTACTACTTTTTCAATATCCATATTATTCTCACCATCAACAACACATTAAATTCCTGCACATACCCCTTATTCTAAGCATCTCAACAACTTGGCTTTTAAAGCCTTTACTCATCATATACACAACACTAACTTATCCCAATTCTTGTTTACATTTACCATAGCCTTACCACTACCAAAACCATAAAATTTCCATACCCCAGACATTCAAAATCTATTCAAAGTAAGCTCATTACCTTAGTTTTCTTGTTTCCTTTTCCTTTCTCTCCTTCTTCCTTTCTTGTTCTTCCTTTCGTCTTTGTTCTTGTTTCTGTTGTTTCTTGATTCCAAATTGGCCAAACTACAGCCCATGTTCAAAGGTATACACAACCACACTAGTTTATACTTAATCCTAGAATTTAACCCTAGAATTTCAAGAGGAGGTTTGAAGCTTAAAATGAGGAATTAACCTTCCAATCTCTAGATGGAGTGTTTGGCTATAGAGCAACAAGATTCCAGCTCCCATTTTGAAGCCAAACCGGCTGGATAAGGCAACAATGAAGCTTAAAACTTTAGAATTTTCGGTAGTCAAGTGATAAGCCTCAGACTTATCATGTTTTAGTAGACATAATTATAAGATTATTAGCCAAATTAAGGTTAGAATAATTATATTTATGCTATATATGTCTTAAGTCTATTATTTGTTCAGATTGATGTTTTTTATATGTTTTCCCATGCAAGGAAACACTTCTGACCAAAATGCCGGACATGAGGCCGAGTAAAACCTGCACGACCACAAGCGTGGAGCAGCAAGGATGTTATATGCCGTATTTGCCGTATTTCCAATCCGGCACATAGGTGAAAAGTCGCCTCGGTTGACCAGACGATGGTAGTTAATGACCGTTGCCAAACCAACCTATGCCGGGTATGGTGCCAGACATATCTTTTCCGGCATAGGTACCTTTCATGTAGATTTGGCGGTTTTGACCGTTAGCAGTTGGGCACGTTTTTATTATATGCCGGATGGCTTTCACTCGGCATGACAATCCGGCACAAAGAATATGTGTCTATAAATAGCCGAAGCCTACATCATTTGATACACTTCAACATCATATATACTACTCCCATTCACACGCCATTTCCGCCCCACATTCTACTGTTGGTGTCCAAGGCATTTCTACGGATCCATCCACGAAGAAGAAGAGAAGATCTTTGTTAGGGTTGAGGCTATTACCAATCTCCTTCTCCCTTATGTATTTCTTCTTTATTTAAGTGGATGGTGAAGTAGGATCCTTGATTGTTCTTGGTTAGGGATGAATTCCTTCTTGTAAACACTATGATTAATTCAATACAATTTCAAGCGTTCATTAAGATCTTGGTTCTTATTGCAAGAGAATTGGTTGATCACTCATTCTCTTTATGCGAATTGTACTTGAGGAGATAACCCAATAGTGGGATAGGTTAGACAATCTTATGGTCATTGATGTTTTTTCATCTATGATTTAGGGTTAACATAAGAGATTTCGAATTAACCCATCTTCCTCATTACTTTGTTCATTTCGTGCATGACATATGCTCGATTTGTTAATAGTTATAAGTTTCTGTATTTATCGTTTCGTTGTATTCGTTCGCGGACCAAGAGAGTGGCATTTACAAATTGAACATGCCGGGTGAACTGCCGGGTCTCCTGTGTCCGGCACATTCAACTCTTTGAATGTGTCGTGCATCTGATGTCCGGCTTATTCATGTTTGTTGGTTAAGTTTGAGTCTTGAAGTTAGTTGCGTGATCATATTGTTACTTGGTTGACTTAATCCGAATCTAGGACAAATTATTATTTAGTTAGGATTTTTAGTTAATTGTTTGTTAATTACTTTCCCCCCTTTTTATAGAATACGTAATTACCGGGATTAGGACTAATTTTCTATAAGTCCCTTGGGTTCGATACTCTTAGTCGTAATATATTTACACTATACTCCGACCGGGTTTTATTTGCTACCCGTAGTAGAGTTGTAGGATTAGTTTATTATTTTATTCTTATTGTATGTAGTTTTTCCCTACAATTTTCCTGTTAGCAAATTGGCACCGTTGCCGAGGAACTTGGAAATAGTCCAAGTCCTAAATTCAGTAAAACGCCCTATTCTTTTTTTTTCATTTCTTTCTTTTGATTCCTTGATTTTAATTGTCCATTTTTATTCTTTCAGGTGAATATGCCGGTACAAGGCCGGCTATCTGGTGCCCGGGACACTCAAATTTTTTTTATTTCTAATTCTTTTATTCTTTATTCATGGATCGATTGGTTTCGTTTCTTTTAAAGCCGGATATGATGCCAGATACAATATATCCGACAATAACGGAAGAAGTCCAATGCCGGGCAGAAGACATCCGGCAATCTACCCGGCACATCACGGAATATAATTCTCATACAATACAGTGTTGTTTACATATTTTGTTTTATTCTTAGATCGTCTCTTCTATTTAATTATTTGTTAATATTATTAGGAAGAAAATCTTACATATTTCCCTCTAATTGCTTTTATTTTATTTTTTTAATTTAATTTTATTCTATGCTCTTTATATTCCTGGAGTTAATTCTTATATATCTGCCGTGTGCAAAGCCGGTAGGCCTAACCCGGCAATAGGATGTTCAACGTGCCGTGTCTAACACCGGGTGGTATAGACCCGGCCTTCCGAAAATTCCAAATGCCGGATACGAGTAACCCAGCACACCAGCCGGCATGTCACGTTTTCTGAAAAAAATAACAACGGGTAAGTTAAACTTTTACCCTACCACAAACGCGCCGCACACCGCACCACCTCTAAAACCAGTCGCCGCCCTAAGCTCCAAAGTGAATCCCACAACCAGCCACTCCAATCGCTGAAATACCCCAAACTTAGATATGGTGTTTAAAAGATAAACTAAGTTATAAGGAGGCTAAATAATGCCTTAGAAACATTAAGAAACATTTCTAATCAAAGAAAACATAAGGAAACACCAAAAGAGCAGTTTAAGCAAAAACGTGCTCTAAGCTTGGAGAGACTTGGGAGAGTACCCAAATATTGTTCTAAGACCTTAGTAACATCCTAATGGTCATTTTAAATCAATTACCAAAGAAACCAAGCTTGAAAACAAGTTAAAACACAAAATGTGCTTTAAGGAGTCTTAAAGCACATTTTTGAAAAATTGTCTTGTAAATGAGTTTTGAATGGCTAAATGTCCATCATTACTCTTTAATTAACATGTGTACTATATAATATCACATTTGGAAGTCTATATCAATGGGAAATCAAAAATTTCACAACAATGTGCCTTGTTTTGTGAATAGTAATTTAATTAAGCTAGTTTATAACATAAGTCAATTTAGTTTATTTAGTTGGTCAAACAAGACCATGACTAGCCTAATTAAAAGGGGGTGGCTGGTTTTTAAGGTGATGAATCACCACATGAGCAAATAAGAAAGGAAATTAAAGGATAAAGTAGAAACTACTATTTACTTTATACTTAAATATCTCATTTTACTCACCTCTCTCCTCACCTCTTCATTCTCACTTGTTCCCACGGTTTTGAGCTGCTCTCTCCCTTCTCCATTAACTTGAAGCACAACCCCATGCTAGCTCCATCTTCCTTTGCACACTACTTACTCATTTTAGCTCCAAAATCAAAACAAATTACATATTCCTCTTAGTTAGCTCAAGCTCTCTCTTCTATCTTTTCAAAACTTCAAGAGCTTTGATTTGGTGCCAAGCCAAACCACCATTGTAGGAGGAAATTCAAGTTTGGAGACTCCATTGGCTTCTCCATTCTCTTAAGGTAAAGAAAGTGTAAGAAAATCTAGGTTTCCATCACTTTTCTTCTTGACCGAAAATGTATGCTCATGAGGCTTCATTTTAATGCCTTGTTCTAGCTTGTTTTTATAATCTTCAAAGGATTGAGGAGGTCCTTCTTGCTTCATATCCAAGCTTGTCTTGAGAAACCAAGGTAAAACAATCACCTTAATACCTTAAAGCACATTTTTAACCTAGGGTTTGTTCCTTAGGGTTAATGTATTATCTAGTACTCATTGGAGTCATTGGATATTGGTTAGAACATTGGCAAGGAGATATATATTGGTGACCGAGATTGAGCAAGGAAAAACCTAAGGAAGAAAGTTTTTAAAGCTTGTAAAAGAACAAGGTAAATTACTTACCTTAAGGTGTTTTATTGTTTAAGGGAATGGGATTTTGATATGTGGTGAGTTTAGTGTAGAGTTTACATTAGAAAAGGGGTTATATATGACCTAGGAGAAACAATGATCATGATTGTGAACTTGTGACTAAGGAGCAAATGAGGAAAAAGAGATAGTTTAAGAATATCAAGGTGAAGTACAAGAAGCATTTTATTTCAATGGGAGCCTTGTTGTGTGTATTCGCAGGTTAAAGGCAAATATATGTGGAAATTCAGTGGTTAAGATTATTGTCATTTAAGGGCCTAAGTGCCAAGCATTTAAGTTTATGCACTATAAGATGATGTGGTGTAGTTTTGGTGTAAATTATGTGTTAAGTGTTATGATGAGAATTTGAGTGATATTGGTTGTTTGATGGAGAAAAAAAAAACCAAGCGTTAGGATGTACTATATACTAGAGACCCCATGGCAAAATTTAAAGGAGAACTTAAGTGTTTAAGATGTTCTAAGGGGATTTAATGACTAAGGAAGTACTAGGAAGTTCTAGAGGTTGTCTTGATGAAAAAGGGTGAGATTAAGGTGTTTAAATGACTTATAATGGCTTAGACATCACTATGAAGGATTTAGGAATCAAAAGAGTGTATTTGGGTATTTAGGACTTAGGCCAATGTTGATAAAAGAAGCTAGGAAACCTTGGTAAGTTTGATGTGATTGAGTGTGAAACCTTGAGATGATTTAGATAGAAACTAGAGTTTAGAATTTAAGGAAAACCTTGGAAAGTGTAAGATAGATGATAGTGGGTGTATATGGTGTGGCCAAGTTCATAAGGAGGGAACTTTGGGCTAGTAGAAGTGCTAGGTGAAAGGAATTTGAAATGTAGGAAAGAAATAAGTGTTAAGTGTTAGTAGTTGTTGTAAGAATTGTGTAAAGGATGGGAATATTTTGGAGGTGGTTTAAGATGTTTAAGGTTTTTAAGGGTCTAAATGATGTTAGAACACATTGGATGGCTTGAGGAAAGTTTAGTGAAGATTTGGCAAAGTTTAGGCATGTATTGGTGGCGTCCGACCCAGGGGTCCGACCCAAGTTTGGGTCGGACGGCCTCTGTTTAACGCTAGGGAAAGGTTCTGGAATGGTCCGACCCAGAGGACTTGGGTCGGACATGGGTCGGACGGTGCATTTTTGAGGGCGGTTAAGTTTCTGGAATGGTCCGACCCAGAAGGTTGGGTCGGACATGGGTCAGACATAGGAGGTTTAGAAGACGGGAAGTTTCTGGAATGGTCCGACCTAGTTGGTTGGGTCGGACGTGGGTCGGACATGTAGAGTTTTTCAAACCCGGAAGTTACTGGAAGGGTCCGACCCAGAGGGTGGGTCGGACGACCCTAACACTTAAAAAAAAAGAAATTTGGATTCTAAGGATGATAGTTAGTAATAAGGTATACCTATGGTAGGGTGGTGATGAGGACCCTAAGAACTTAAGGGATTAAGTTAAGTTAAGTAAGAACCTTAATGTTTAAAATTAAGTTTAAAAGGTTAAGTGGTAAGGACTTAAGAGGTATTCATTGGGAGTCTTTAGGACTAAGTGAGTTAAGTGAGGTGCAAATAACTAATGGCCTAAAAATGAATCAATGTTTTAGGTTTGTGAATTGGGACCCCGGAGAAGGTTAAACAAACGACGATCGACAGTGAACGGTACAATCTTTCTTGTGACCTACTTGCTAACGAGGTGTCCCTCGGCTTGTGTGCTATTGTTTAATTGCTATGACTAAGACAAGATAAAGCATGCAACCGTTATATTTGTTCTCGTCGTGTATGTGTTTTCTTTGCACTAACCCACGAGACTTGAGACTGTTACTAACCAAGTTTAGTACTTACTGAGTTAAGATCAGAGTTAAGTTTTGGTGATTGTTGGTTAATACCCGTTAAGGTTAACTAACACATGGTATTTAAGATTTCTTCTAACTGGAACTTGAGTGAGGAAACCCGGGACTGACTCCGGTCATGCATGCTAAGGAAAGGGGGACGGTATCTGAATTAGATCCACCCTCCACTTAAGGACTTGTCTTCGGACTTGTAGCCTAGGGCCGGTTGCCGGCTCAGCTACGCTGGACTCCCGTCCAGGGTAGATGGCATTAGTTGGTGGCGGTGGGATCACCTAAATCCCAGGTTTGAAATTAAGCTACAACCATTCCCTTCCAGGAACGGTTGTATACTGAGAATAAGTTGAGGTTAAGATTAAGGTAAGGTAAGGAACTGAGTTAAGGAAATCAGACTAAGGAGGGGGTTACTAACCCACTGATAAGGAACGCTTGTGTCGTTCATTGTTTGTGAACTATGCATGTTCATCTGTGGATTATTGTTATTGCACTTCATATCATGCTTGTGTATGTAATCAATTTCCAGGCTATCGACAATTAGTCTCGTAGCCCTGTTAGCTTGGGGGCCATGAGAGGAGTACCAGCATTCGTGCTGACCCCTTTGGGGGCTGTTTTTACCTTGCAGGTAATAGTAAGAGGCCCATGAGGACGCACCATGAGAGTAGGAGCGGTTAGACTTAGGATGGGATGTTTATTTTGAGTACGGGTGCGCTTGTGCACCCGTCTGTTTATATTTAAACTGATGTAAGGGTTGTGATTATGTCTTAGTTACTTGTACTCGGTTGGTTGTTGGTATTTGGATGGTGATGTTTGGTTGGTTGTTTATTTTGGATAAGTGTTGTATTGTAATGATAAGGCCGGTATATTCTAACGATCAGACCGTGGCAAGGTCCAGGTGTTTGTTATTTCCGCTGCGACGAATTCGATTAAGTGTTCAGTCAGTTTTGCGATAACCACGATTGGCTTTGGATGGGGTGTTACAAAAGTGGTATCAGAGCGTAGTTACGCTCTGATCAAGAAATACGGACATGAGTAACCACCGAGTTAGGATATAAGTTAAGAAATAAGTGATGGGTTAAGGGTGTGAGCTGTTAGTGTGAGTAGAGTCAGACGACCACTACTAAGTGTGGATCGTCTTTACCGTCTACGGACGTTATAAATTTGTTAACCGAAACAGTGGTGGATGCGAATCTAATGTGAGTTATGCTTGTTCAGATGACAGGACGTCCTAGAGGAGGCCGAGGTCGTGGCCAGGGCGATGACGCTTCAGGGATACCGGGAGGGCAGACGATCGCCGAGATCGTGGCTGCCGCGTTAGGGCATATGGGCTATCAGCCTGTGTGGGTGCACCACCTCCACCACCACAACCCAGGGAACAAATTGGGTGAAGAGTCTTGCAGACCTTCGACCCGCACACTTTAAGGGGGAGACCGATCCCGCCAAGCTTGAGGCGTACATCTCCGAGCTGGAGACCGCCTTCGAGACCCTTGATGTCCCCGCTGGGATCAAGGTGCGTCTGGCTGCTTTCTATCTGAAGGGGGCGGCAGACGATTGGTGGAAGCTGGTGAGGGCCGAGCATGTGGCCAATCCAGAGTTCGGCTGGGAGCAGTACACCGCTTTGCTACGAGCAAAGTACTACCCCGCCCATGTCCAGACGAAGAAGAAGCGCTTGCAGTTGGATGCGCTTAAGCAGACCGACAAGATGACGGTGGACGAGTATTACTCAGAGTTCACCGCCTTGCTCCGTCTTCTGCCAGGTCTTGGATATTCAGACCAGATCTTGGTGGACTACTTCTATGGCGGGCTTAGCCATCGACTCCGCTACGGCATGGGGCCAACGAGTTACACTACCTTGCAGGTAATAAGAATAATTGAGATTTGAGTAAGTAAAGAGTAGAACTTAGGTTATGAGAAATAAGAGTGACTAATACTGTGGAAAGCAGGGGGTGCTATCATGCCACTGCTAAGGTTGAGATAACCGTCCAGCTGAGGGACGAGGAGAATGCTAAGAGGAAGAATGCTGGTAAGAGCTCGGAGAGTCAAGGGCAAGGAGGGTACAAGAAACAGAAGTACCAGCCTCAGGCCCAGAAAAATCAGAACCCAAGGGAAGGAGGAAAAGGAGAAGGCTCCGGAAGAGCCATTGAAGTTGACGTATGCTTACGCAGCTACACCCCTGCGCTCTAGGGCGCCAAAGGGTAAGGATTGGTATTGATTGAGTTAAGAAACAATTAGTAACCGTTTGAGATATGAGAACTGGACATTGTGAGTGATTAGGATCTGAGACTGAGAAGGGAGCCGGTGGTGGCTACCAGCGACGCTACATCTGTAGGTGGTGTCACAAGGACCACCCGGGCTCGATTGCAAGGGGAACAAGGTGGAGTGCAATTTTGTGGGGTGTACGGACACCGAGCATATGAGTGTTACCGGAACCCTGCTAGCAGAGCCTATAGGCCCGACACCAGGGGCAAGGGCAAGACCGATCAGGGAGCTGGATCTGACGGTCAGAGGAAGGTGCAGCAGGCGGCAGACAAGAACCCATGGGTGACCCAGAAGTCGGGACCCACACTACACTTGGTAGACCGGGACGATGAGCCTGAACCCTCATCGAGGCCAGGTACCGCTATAACCACTTAGTAATAAAATTGCATGCTTACCGCATTATCATGCATGTTTGGTGAATAATTGAGTCAAGTAAGAATGAGATGAGATTAGAACTTAAGTAAGATATAACCTACTACCACTTTAGGAAGCTTCAACATCTGCTATCCAATACCGTTTACACCTAACCCGGAGCACACTGACATCAAACCATAGACTTTCCAACCGAACAATGTCAGGTTATCCGCCCAGGTATGATCTTATTAAGGGGATACCTGACACCTGAAGCACAAATAGCCATCATCAGAAGATGCAATCAACTAGGAATGGGACCGGGAGGTTTTTACACACCGGAGTACCCAGGGGGAGCAAAGATGAAATTAAAAATGATGAGCTTAGGCAAGGATTGGAATCCGTATGCCAAGAACTACCAAGCCACGAGGATGCAAGATGGAGTCTCACCACCGGGAATACCCGAAGAGTTCCATCCAGTTATTACACAAGTCGTGGAAATTGCTCAGCAATTAGAAGCTGAACTGATTCCAGACATTCAAGCAGACATTTGCATTGTAAACTTCTACGAGAAGGATGGGCGACTTGGACTACACCAGGATAAGGACGAGACAACGGAGTCTCTCGAAAGAGGGATACCCGTAGTGTCTTGGTCCATTGGGGATGATGCAGAGTTTTTATACGGCGAGCAGAAGAAGCGCGGACCGTGCGAATAAGTTGGTACTTAAGTCAGGAGATGTATTAATTATGGGAGGAGAATCAAGGATGTTATACCATGGGATTAAGAGAATCAAGCTAAATACAGCACCGTCAGCAGTAATCAATGCGACACACATGAGACCAGGAAGATTAAACCTAACCTTTATACAATATTAGCCGTGTAATGTTAGAATGAGATGAGGAATGAGATGTAAGATTAAAGCTCATGTTGTAAACAGGATGTTATGAATAAAATAACAGTGTTGTTCATATAAATTGTTACGACTCTTGTTATACCATCAATACTCATGAAGCTTGTGAACACAATTAGGTTATGGACTCGGTACGGAAGGTGCACTAAGCATACTTACAGAGGCACAGGCCGACGTCAGCGGTACTATCCTCACCGGCACCTTTCGATTAATGGGATTGAGGCATCAGTTCTCTTCGACTCAGGGGCCTCGCATACCTTTGTCTCGGCATCATTCGCGAGCAGGTTGGGGCTAGACGCTGATGAGCTACCCGACTTCACGGTTACGCTCCCGTCTAAGGAGAAGGTTCGTTGCACTCGTTACTACCGAGGAGCCACTGTCAGAATTAAGGGAGAAGACTTTCCAGTCAGTTTTATTGAGTTCAGTGAACTAGGATTTGATGTATCTTCGGGATGAACTGGTTGGAGCGGCACAAGGGACGTATCCTCTGCGCCGAGCATAGATTGCTGCTCAGGAGTCCGTCGGGGTAACAATATCATACCGCCAGAGGCCCAGGGAGCCTTCGACTAAGATCATCACCGCCATGGCAATGTATAAGGAATTGAGGAGGAGAAAGAAGAAGTATACCTCTACTATGTACAGGACATAGAGAGGACCCCGAGTTCGACCCCGACTTACCGGTAGTGTCGGAGTTCCCCGACTTATTTCCACGGGAACTACCCGGCATGCCACCCACTCGGGAGGTAGAGTTCACCATTGAGCTGCTACCTGGTACCGGACCTATAGCCAAGGCACCATACCGTATGGCTCCGGCAGAAATGACTGAGTTAAAGGAACAATTGAAGATTTGTTAGATAAGGGATTTATAAGACCAAGTGTGTCACCATGGGGAGCGCCAGTCCTCTTCGTGAAGAAGAAGGATGGTAGTCTCCGCCTCTGCATCGACTACAGAGAGCTGAATGCAGTAGTAACAGTGAAGAATAAGTAACCACTACCCCGCATTGATGATCTGTTCGATCAGTTGAAGGGAGCATCTGTGTTCTCCAAGATTGATCTGAGATCGGGGTATCATCAGATAGCCATTAAGGAGGGAGACATTGAGAAGACGGCATTCCGGACACGATACGGCCACTATGAGTTTACAGTGATGCTGTTCGGTTTGTCGAACGCACCGGCGAAGTTTATGGATCTGATGAACCGCTTGTTCCGGGAGCAGCTGGACAAGTCGGTTGTGGTGTTTATTGATGACATTTTGATATACTCGAAATCTAAGGTTGAACATGAGGAACATCTGAGGAGGGTATTGGAAATATTGGGAGAACCAGCTATATGCTAAGTTCTCCAAGTGTGAGTTTTGGCTTGACCAGGTCTCTTTCTAGGTCATGTCATCTCAGATGCTGGGATCTCAGTGGATCCAGCAAAGATTGATGCCGTACGTACTTGGCCAAGGCCGAAGACTGTTACCGACATCCGGAGCTTTATCGGTCTGGCAGGTACTACAGGAGGTTTATTAGGGATTTCAGCAAGGTCGCGAAACCGATGACCAGTCTGATGAAGAAAGATGCACCGTTCTTATGGACGGTTGACTGTGAGAGATCATTTCAGAGCTTGAAGGACTCACTGACCACTGCACGGTTCTGACCATTCCAGACGGTACAGAGGGCTTCGAGGTTTATTGTGATGCATCCGGCAGAGGGCTGGGTTGCGTGCTCATGCAACATGGCAAGGTGGTGGCATATGCCTCACGCCAGTGAGAAAAACATGAGGAGAACTACCCCACACATGATTTAGAGCTGGGAGCTGTAGTCTTCGCTTTGAAGATATGGCGCCACTACTTATACGGGTTAGTTGTGTGACGATCTACACCGATCATAGAGTTTGAGATACATATTCACTCAGAAGGAGTTGAATCTTCGACAGAGGAGATGGTTAGAGTTTCTGAAAGACTATGACATTGACCTCCCATACAAAGAGGGAAAGGCCAATGTTGTAGCAGACGCCCTGAGCTGTCGAGCACACTCACTCCATTCGCTAGTTTCTTTCTCCAGCTTGGTTGATGAGGTGCGAGAGGCTCAGAGGTCAGATGAGTACATGAGAGAGGTCAGACAGAAGCTGACGGATGGTACCTTTGAGAGTCAGAAATACGACTTCAGACTTCATGATGATGATCTGATCAGACTTAAGGGCCGGTTGTGCATACCACGGGGCAACACGGATCTGAAAGACCGTATACTTAGAGAATCACACTGTTCTTCAGTTTCCATCCATTCGGGAGCCTCTAAGATGTATAAAGACATGAAGAGATACTTCTGGTGGTCAGGGATGAACACAGATGTTACCGAGTTCGTCTTGAGGTGTCTCACATGCCAGAAGGTAAAATTCGAGCACCGACGACCGGGCGGAATGGTACAATCGATGCCAGTTCCGGAATGGAAGTTCCATGATATCTCCATGGACTTTGTAGTTGGACTCCCACCTGCTAGGGGAGGTCTCAACATGATATGGGTGGTGGTGGATCGCCTTACCAAAGTAGCCCGATTCATACCGATGAAGGATACTTGGAAGGTGACCAATTAGCTGAGTTGTTTGAGAAAGAAATAATGAGACATCACGGGATACCAAAGACCATAGTGTCAGATAGAGATACCAGATTCCTTTCGAGGTACTGGAGAGCTACTAGAGAAGCGTTAGGTACAGAACTGAAGTTGAGTACCGCGTTCCATCCTCAGACAGATGGTCAGACTGAGCGTACTATTCAGACACTCGAGGACATGCTGAGAGCATGTGCCTTAGACTTCCAGGGCAGTTGGATGACAGACTACATCTGATCGAGAGTTTTCATACAACAATAGCTATCACGCTTCGATCAAGATGGCACCTTTTCAAGCGTTGTACGGTAGACCATGTCGTACACCGCTCTGCTGGGATGAATCGAGTGAGACGGTCATTATAGGACCAGAATACTTAGAGCAAGTTAAGGCTGAAGTTCAGCAAATCAGGGAGAACATGATGAAAGCTGCTCAAGATAGGCAGAAGTCGTATGCTGATGTTCGACGACGGGGGACCTGGAGTTCGCAGTGGGCGACCAGGTATTTCTGCGAGTTTCACCGATGAAGGGTGTGTCAGGTTTGGGGGCAGAAGGGCAAATTAAGCCCGAAATTTGTTGGTCCTTATGAGATTACGGAGCGGGTGGGCCCGGTTGCTTACAGGTTGAATTTACCTGCTGAGTGGGTGGGTAAAGTGCATGATGTTTTTCATGTTTCACAGCTAAAGAAATACATGCACCACCCCTCCCATGTGTTAGAACCTGAGAGGTTGACTTTAGAACCAAATATGAGATCCGTGGAGACTCCTCAGAGAATCTTGGACAGTAAGACTAGGGACACTCGCCATAAGTCAGTGCGACTGGTGAAGGTTCTCTGGTCTAACCAGGATGTCGAAGAGGCCACGTGGGAATTAGAGGATAAGATGAGGGCGAAGTAACCTTCTTTTTACTGACTAGATCGTCTATAGGGTACGGGGCGTACCCCTTTTTAAGGGGGGTAGAGCTTCCTCGCTTTTGAGTTAGGAAACGATCATGTTTGTCGTTTGTTTGTTGTCTAAGATGTGATTTGTGTGTAAGTTGCTACACTTTGGTGTTAAGATTGAGTTATGTATAATACTTATGTATTGTATTTGAGATTGACCTTTGAGTCTTGAGGTGTGTGAATGTGAATATAGATGTGGTGTTAAGACTAAGGGAATTGAGTACCGTGAATGGTTAAGCAATATGTGAACTTTGGGGACAAAGTTCTTTTAAGGGGGGTAGATTGAAATAACCCAAACTTAGATATGGTGTTTAAAAGATAAAACTAAGTTATAAGGAGGCTAAATAATGCCTTAGAAACATTAAGAAACATTTCTAATCAAGAAAACATAAGGAAACACCAAAAGAGCAGTTTAAGCAAAAACGTGCTCTAAGCTTGGAGAGACTTGGAGAGAGTACCCAATATGGTTCTAAGACCTTAGTAACATCCTAATGGTCATTTTAAATCAATAACAAAGAAAACCAAGCTTGAAAACAAGTTAAAAACACAAAATGTGCTTTAAGGAGTCTTAAAGCACATTTTGAAAAATTGTCTTGTAAAATGAGTTTGAATGGCTAAAGTCCATCATTACTCTTTAAAACATTTGTAAGATATAGTATCACATTTGGAAGTCTCTATCAATGGGAAATCAAAATTTCACAACAATGGTGCCTTGGTTTGTGAATAGTAATTTAATTAAGATAGTTTATAAACATAAGTCAATTTAGTTTATTTAGTTGGTCAAACAGCCATGACTAGCCTAATTAAAGGGGGTGTTGGTTTTAAGGGAGGAATCACCACATGAGAAATAAGAAAGGAAATAAAGGATAATAAAGTAAAAAACTATTTACTTTATACTAAATATCTCATTTTACTCACCTCTCCTCACCTCTTCATTCTCTCTTGTTCCCACGGTTTTGAGCTGCTCTCTCCCTTCTCCATTAACGTGAAGAACAACCCCATGCTAGCTCCACTTCCTTTGCACACTACTTACTCATTTTAGCTCCAAAACCAAAACAAATTACATATTCCTCTTAGTTAGCTCAAGCTCTCTCTTTCTATCTTTTCAAAACTTCAAGAGCTTTGATTTGGTGCCAAGCCAAACCACCATTAGAGGAGGAAATTCAAGTTTGGAGACTCCATTGGCTTCTCCATTCTCTTAAGGTAAAGAAAGTGTAAGAAAATCTAGGTTTCCATCACTTTTCTTCTTGACCGAAAATACATGCTCATGAGGCTTCATTTTAATGCCTTGTTCTAGCTTGTTTTCTACTCTTCAAAGGATTGAGGAGGTCCTTCTTGCTTCATATCCAAGCTTGTCTTGAGAAACCAAGGTAAAACAATCACCTTAATACCTTAAAGCACATTTTTAACCTAGGGTTTGTTCCTTAGGGTTAATGTATTATCTAGTACTCATTGGAGTCATTGGATATTGGTTAGAACATTGGCAAGGAGATATATATTGGTGACCGAGATTGAGCAAGGAAAACCTAAGGAAGAAAGTTTTTAAAGCTTGTAAAAGAACAAGGTAAATTACTTACCTTAAGGTGTTTTATTGTTTAAGGGAATGGGATTTAGATATGTGATGAGTTTAGGTTAGAGTTACATTAGAAAAGGGGTTATATATGACCTAGGAGAAACAATGATCATGATTGTGAACTTGTGACTAAGGAGCAAATGAGGAAAAGAGATAGTTTAAGAATATCAAGGTGAATTACAAGAAGCATTTTATTTCAATGGGAGCCTTGTTGTGTGTATTCGCAGGTTAAAGGCAAATATATGTGGAAATTCAGTGGTTAAGATTATTGTCATTTAAGGGCCTAAGTGCCAAGCATTTAAGTTTATGCACTATAAGATGTGTGGTGTAGTTTTGGTGTAAATTGTGTGTTAAGGTGTTGTGATGAGAATTTGAGTGATATTGGTTGTTTGATGGTGAGAAAAACCAAGTGTTAGGATGTACTATATACTAGAGAACCCATGGCAAAATTTAAAGGAGAACTAAGTGTTTAAGATGTTCTAAGGGGATTAATGACTAAGGAAGTACTAGGAAGTTCTAGAGGTTGTCTTGATGAAAAAGGGTGAGATTAAGGTGTTTTAAATGACTTATAATGACTTAGACATCACTATGAAGGATTTAGGAATCAAAAGAGTGTATTTGGGTATTTAGGACTTAGGCCAATGTTGATAAAAGAAGCTAGGAAACCTTGGTAAGTTTGATGTGATTGAGTGTGAAACCTTTGAGATGATTTAGATAGAAACTAGAGTTTAGAATTTAAGGGAAACCTTGGAAAGTGTAAGATAGATGAAAGGTGTATATGGTGTGGTCAAGTTCATAAGGAGGGAACTTTGGGCTAGTAGAAGTGCTAGGTGAAAGGAATGTTGAAATGTAGGAAAGAAATAAGTGTTAAGTGTTAGTAGTTGTTGTAAGAATTGTTTAAAGGATGGGAATGAGTTTGGAGGATGGTTTAAGATGAGTTTAAGGGTCTAATGATGTTAGAACACATTGGATGGCTTGAGGAAAAGTTTAGTGAAGATTTGGCACAAGTTTGGGCATGTCTTGTGGCGTCCGACCCAGGGGTCCGACCAAGTTTGGGTCGGACGGCCTCTGTTTAACGCAGGGAAAGGTTCTGGAATGGTCCGACCCAGAGGACTTGGGTCGGACATGGGTCGGACGGGTGCATTTTTGAGGGCGGTTAAGTTTCTGGAATGGTCCGACCCAGAAGGTTGGGTCGGACATGGGTCGGACTAGGAGGTTTAGAAGACGGAAAGTTTCTGGAATGGTCCGACCCAGTTGGTTGGGTCGGACGTGGGTCGGACATGTAGAGTTTTTCAAACCCGGAAGTTACTGGAAGGGTCCGACCCAGAGTGGGTCGGACGGTGGGTCGGACGACCCTTAACACTTAAAAAAAAGAAAATTTGGATTCTAAGGATGATAGTTGGTAATAAGGTATACCTATGGTAGGGTGGTGATGATTAGGACCTAAGAACTAAGGGATTAAGTTAAGTTAGTAAGAACCTTAATGTTTAAAATTAAGTTAAAAAGGTAGTGGTAAGGACTTAAGAGGATATTAATGGGAGTCTTTAGGGACTAGTGAGTTAAGTTGAGGTGCAAATAACTAATGGCCTAAAATGAATCAATGTTTTAGGTTTGTTGATTGGGACCCCGGAGAAGGTGTAAACAAACGACGACCGACGGTGAACGGTACAATCTTTCTTGTGACCTGCTTGCTAACGAGGTGTCCCTCGGCTTGTGTGCTATCTGTTTAATTGCTATGACTAAGACAAGATAAAGCATGCAACCGGTTATATTTGTTCTCGTTGTGTATGTGTTTTCTTTGCACTAACCCACGAGACTTGAGACTGTTACTAACCAAGTTTAGTACTTACTGAGTTAAGAATAAGAGTTAAGTTTTGGTGGTTGTTGGTTAATACCCGTTAAGGTTTAACTAACACATGGTATTTAAGATTTCTTCTAACTGGAACTTGAGTGAGGAAACCCGGGACTGACTCCGGTCATGCATGCTAAGGAAGGGGGACGGTATCTGAATCAGATCCGCCCTCCGCTTAAGGACTTGTCTTCGGACTTGTAGCCTAGGGCCGGTTGCCGGCTCAGCTACGCTGGACTCCCGTCCAGGGTAGGTGGCATTAAGATGGTGCGGTGGGATCACCTAAATCCCAGGTTTGAAATTAAGCTACAACCATTCCCTTCCAGGAACGGTTTATACTGAGAATAAGTTGAGGTTAAGATTAAGGTAAGGTAAGGAACTGAGGTTAAGGAATCAGGACTAAGGAGGGGGTTACTAACCCACTTGATAAGGGAACGCTTGTGTCGTTCATTGTTTGTGAACTATGCATGTTCATCTGTGGATTATTGTTATTGCACTTCATATCATGCTTGTGTATGTAATCAATTTCCATGCTATCGACAATTAGTCGTCGTAGCCCTGTTAGCTTGGGGGCCATGAGAGGGAGTACCAGCATTCGTGCTGACCCCTTTGGGGGCTGTTTTTACACTTGCAGGTAAGAGGCCCATGAGGACGCACCACGAGAGTAGGAGCGGTTAGACTTAGGATGGGATGTTTATTTTGAGTATGGGTTGCGCTTGTGCACCCGTCTGTTTATTATTTAAACTGATGTAAGGTTGTGATTATGTCTTAGTTACTTGTACTCGGTTGGTTGTTGGTATTTTGGATGGTGATGTTTGGTCGGGTGTTTATTTTGGATAAGTGTTGTAATTGATAAGGCCGGTATATTCTAACGATCAGACCGTGGCAAGGTCCAGGTGTTGTTGTTATTTCTGCTGCGACGAATTCGATGAGAGTGTTCAGTTTTGCGATACCACGATTGGCTTTGGAGGGGTGTTACAATCGCCGCCCAGCCACTCCAATCGCCGCCCAGCCACAACCAGCTGCTGCAGTCGCCACAATCAACTCCAGAAAACGGAAGAAAAAAAACAGGTTCCTCTATACCCCATTATATCGAATTCGATTTCATTTTTTTAGTTCAATGTGTCGTTCTTTGTGAGTTCATGGCTTAGTATAGCGATTTAGGGATTCGGGAACCTTCTGTAGTTTGCGTTAAGAGATGTGGTGTGGTTATGAGCTTTTCTGAAAAAAATCTGGGTTCGATGTTTGAATGTGCCGGATGGGGTATGTCTGGCATCCCATCCGGCATTCTGTTGTTTGCATGTGTCGGGTGGATTCTGTCCGGCATTCTGCCCGACACGAATGTCTGATTAATTTTACTATGCCTATTGGGATCCTAGTCTTCTGAATTAATGCCTAGGACAATGTTTTGTTGAAAATTAATCAATTCGACATATAATTAGGAGAATCATGGCATGACTCCCGGTTATTCAAAATAAACCCAATTGCTATATCTGTAACATTTGATAATTATTGTGTGTGGTATTCGGTCTCCCTTTCTTTTCCTGTAGATGCCTCGGCGAAAAACCATTGCTTCTCAGTCCCTTGATTCGGACGAGGATGCCTCCTTGAAGAGTTGGACGCATCTCTAAGAGAGGCTACTCCAGAGGAGGATGAGGCTGCTCCTGCTCCACCAGAGCCACCTCATCATTCTACTAGACGGGCAGGTAAGGAGCCTGCCTCCAGTAGTGCTCCTCAGCCTCCACGGAAATCTACGACGGGGCGGAAGAAGAAGTGCCCTTCTCCTACAGCTCAGAGTGGGCCGGGTTCGACATCCTCAGCACCAGAGCTAGACGACTTCGGGATTCCTCATCCCCTACCTTCTCGTATCCAGGAGGACCCGCAGTTCGATCCAGATGGGTTTGTTAGCATAGAGGCCGCCCGCTACTACAATCAATCTAAGCAAAAGGGCAAGTGGGTGCAAGAGCGGCGAATTGACCAGACAGTGAGCCAGTTACCTCAGATCATATCCCCATTCCAGAGGCATGGCTGGATGGGTGTAACGCCCCTATTTAACGTATTTGCAGCGGAACTAAAATACTAAGGCGATTACAGACCATCGGGTTCCAAACACCCGGTACCGACCTCACCAATTACAACCATTACATTATCTAAGTTACGGTCTGACCTTAAGAAAACAACGTAAACAAAACTGAACGTAAAACAAAATAACTCTCCATAGTTCCTAATTCCCATCCCAATCACTCACGCTCTTCGTGGCCACCTGTATAAACAATTTCGTACCTGCAAGATGAAACCAAGCAGCCCACCCCGAAAGGGGTGTCGGTTCCCTGGAATGGAACTGGTACAATTCTCTAAAACGATAAATTAAAACATAGTTCTTCAAATAAGACAGTAACATGAAAACAAACTCTTAAAAGTAAAACAGAGAAAAAGCACTTCAAAACAATCAAGTTATAGAGAAAAGAGAACAAGGCAAAGATAGAGACAAAGAACTTTAAAACCAAGTCAACCACTTAAGAAGTCACACCATATAGTTAGTAAGCATCCATTGCTGATGTTAGAACCAATTATGGTTAAGAAGAGAAGACTTAAGTAGTCACAAGGACTAGGAATGACATGAATATCCATAACCCGTGGTAGACAGTTTATGTCTCCACCATTTCTAAAGATTGATTCCCATAGGCAAACATACTCAAGAGTGGAATAAAACCAATTGGGAGAGATGGCCCCACCGCCAGTCAGTTGTCAGTCACAGGAGGAGGTAAACGAGGTAACAGACCTCCGTGTCAGTTGTCCATATGGACGAGGTATAGCAGACCTCCCTGCACCGACCTTTCTCAGTCATCGGTGAAAAGTGTGTGCACCACTTAATAAAAGAATCCATACTCAGTACCAGATTAACATTTCCCATATTCCCATTAGATTATTAACTGCACAAGAGCAATACCAAAACACTCAGTCCTACAGAGTGCAGAGGCGTAAACCCTCAACAATTAATATCTAATAGAAAGAATCCATTCCCAATAAGGCTGATCAAACTCGACTCATGGATGAAACAATACCCATAGTCCAAAGGAAAAATTTACCAACATCAGATATTTTCCTATATTCTCAGTTACCCCACTAGATCATTAACTGCACAAGCAATACCAAAACACTCAGTCCTATAGAGTGCAGAGGCGTAAACCCCCGACAGTTAATATCTAATGATACAACCAGATAGGTGGAACCAATATTCATGAAAGTTGTATATTCAAGGCTCAGTTAGTCACATCAAGCTGAGTTAGTCACACAAACAGTTTCCCTTTGGAAATTCATTTCATCTCAATTAACGTTCCCAAAGCATTCCATAAAGTTCGTTAGCAAAGTATCTGAGTACGAGAAATCGTACTTGATTAACGCTGTAGCAGTTCTAGTAGATTCGTGCAAACAATCAACAACACTCTAAGGAACATTAAAGTGTATATCTATCAATTTCAAACTTATACCCTAAGTTAAACTTAAATAAATTCCTCACTCTTATTCTAAATCACGATTATCTTGTAAGCCCTTGCTTAAATGTTAGTAGGTATAACCTTCGACCTATCTTAGAATGTTTGTATAACTCAAGGTTGTAAGACTAGGGAATGTATGTTATTAACACTTGTTAATTTTACACTCTTATCCACTTTACTCATACTTAACCCTAATTCTCAATTCAAGACTCTTGAACCCTTATGTCATAAATGCATTTTATGTTATTCAATAAAACTTTAGAATTTCAAAAACAATTCTTAAGCTCAATACTTTTATTCTTAATTTAGAATAAACATCGTATTATGACCTATGATAGGTTATCTTAGAATACTATACTATTATTTCACAATGTAATAATTATGTATTTTACTAATATCTACTAGATAATCCATTATGATTAAGTTTTCCCCTTAACTTAATAATATCTACATCCTGTATATTGGAATCATAGTGTTGTAGTAGATGCATTTTATTATAACATAATTGAGTGTACTAACTCATTTATCTTATGTTTAGTTCAGAATGACTTTGTATTACCCATCAATATCAATCTAAGAATCTTCATGCATAAGATGTTAAATAATTCTCGGTGAATACTAGATTCTAGTTAACTTAGATTTTCGTCTTCCCGACATTATTTATCTACCATACCCATAACTTACTACGTTTCTACACCCTCTCTATGATGAGCGCTAAACCATTAACTTTACTTCAAAGGCTTACATTCCCTTTCTCCTACAAACAAAGGTCTTCTTATTCGTAAGTTTTTCACAAGACATCTATTCTCCCTATGCTATGACTTTCCAGTGTATAGGTATCCTTTCATGTAACTAACCTCTAAATAAAGTTCAACACCCAGGATCTCCATAACTTATGTATATCCTTTATACAAACGTCAAACAAGTTAAGTCTAACAAAATACGCTTAAGTTGTTTACAAAACTAAAGGTCGCAAAGGAATAAATTAAGAAATTAAGGATCCTTATTTAGATAGGATGGACAATATATCTAGTTAACATAAGGTAGAATTCATCTAAATCAAAAGCTGATTCGTAAGTGAATTGGTCAAATTATATAATCAGATCATCTATTCCGAAAATCATCATACCTTATATTCAAATGACATATTAAGATGTTCCAGTGTCAAAAGGTAATCAATATATCTCTTATGTACAATACTATTTTCCTCTAAATAGAGGTCATCAGGTTTTAAGTACTAAGTATACTATTTATAATCACCTTTTTAAAGGCTAACTACTAAACACATCACTTAATTATATAACTCACATCCTAAGTATTCTTTTAATGTTTATGTAAGGGTATTTCATATGGCTTATCTAATGCCGTAGACACTTAGGTATTTTTATTTATTTAATTTCCTAATCATAGGATTTATTAATAGACATGTATATCATAATCCTTTTTAAAGATTTATCATATAAACATTAAGTTATCGTTCAAAATAAAGTAATGTTATGAAAATTACTAAACTAGACTCATTAATCCACTTCACATTTAGATGTAAAAGTATTCATCTATTTATTATTGATTATAAATAAGATCGGTTTGTGTAATATTTTAGTAATCTATTACAATTTTTCCTTAAGTCTCAAACTTATCAATTACCTAACCCATATAGATTTACATTCTGGTCATTGACAAATACTTATTACAAATGTATACTAATATGGTTTATATAAATCTTAGAAATCAAAGGTGACTCTCTAAGCTTAATTTCATAATCATAATTTAATACCACCTCATACAATATTCTTTTTAATAGTATTAGTGTAGGTTTAGTTAACTTATTAATTCCTTCTTATTCTATTTCCTATAGGTATTTTATTTCTTTATTATTTATTGTATATATGTACTAGGATTTATTCAAGACATTCTTTATGTAGTTTTATTGTATTTAATTATTTTTATTAACTCTTACAATATCTACATACAAATATTGGTTTATAAAATAAAGTATTTTCCTTAGTTCAATTAAGTATATTAAGTTCTATATTCTATAATAAATAAATGTAGATTAATTTAATTCCTTGATTTAACCTAAGTTACTATTTTTATTTCTTATATATATATATATATTTACTTCACTTAAAAGTTGATACCTAAAGATATTATAACATTCTGTATTAAATGTTAGTTTAGTCTTCTTATATTATTCTCAACCTAAACGTTTATAATACAGTACTTTAATTTCGTTACATTAAAAACCTTATATTAAAGGTAACTTATGAAAAATTTCAGAAATACAATTTTTAGACCTATTTCCTCTTGTCTAAAAATTCTCAAATTTAATATATAGTAACTATGCTATTTTAGACATATTATAAAATTTTTATTTCATAAAAAATCTTTTAAAATTATCTAAATAATCCATAATTCTCAGAACTTACAAAATTATAATTTGCGTTTAAAAATCAAAACCCATATTAATTTACAGCAAAATAAACTAGATTTTATAAGGAATCTATGGTTACAATTTCAAATCAAAATACATCCGGGGAAGGCCAAATCAATTCGACAAGTTAGGGTTTAATTTGGGAATTATAATAAAACTTAAAACATTTAAAACTTTTGCGTTTTAATCTCGGCCGTCCGTCCCTATAAGTCACGATCGGACGGCCACTGCAACGCAGTTTTCTGAAATCCCAAATCGAATCCAAAGTACTAATTCGACGATTTCTCTCAACTCACAGAACCAAATCGACTGATTTTTGTTTCGTTGGATCGAAATTGAAAACGAATCTACTGGTATCAATTTTGTTACCTATAATGACGTGCTCTTACAAGATCTCTACTGGGTTCATTGACTAGGGTTTATGCGGTTTCAGATTCGAATTTTGCCAAATTCTCTCGATAAGATGTTTATATGTCAAATTGATAGAGGGTTATGAACGGGAATGCAAAAACGAGTAGCATTATAGGTATAATTTGGTCGGAATCGTACCGGAGATGCGCCGGCAAGGCAATTTGAACTCAACTTTTCTGGAAAATTAGTATTTTATGTGCTGTTCAGGTAGGCAAACTTCGCGGATCAACTCGGGATAACTAAGATGATTCAATCCATGAAACCTACGTCATTTTAAAGTAGACAGTAAATCTAAACATTGGTTGGAAGAATCTGGAAACAAATAATAGGGAGAAAGTTACAGATTCACAAAGATCTGAGTTTACCATGTCGTTTCTGGAAAAATTCTGGGCAAAAACCCAACGTGATCGAGTAGGTAACTTTATACGCCTCGCTCTCCCAATTGGTTACGAATCAGCCTTGGTCATTAACATGAAAGTTGTAGAGGGATTTGAGATCTTCAAAACAAGCTAAAGAACACGAATGGTGAGAAATGAAGAAAGTTATGACGAGACGAAGTTACCAGATTAATCACGTTTTTTTAGAAATCTGGGTTGACAGTTTCAGGAAGGCTAATTCAGATCGAATTTGCCATCGATGTAGAAGGAGTTACATTGTGTATGAGTTATGGTTGGAAAGAGGAATTGTAGGAGAAGAGAATGGAGAAGACGACACTCAAAAATTCTCAAAGACGAGTGAGATATCGGTGTTTAAAGTTAGGGCAAAACACTGATGGAAGTTAAGTTACTTAGCGATTTTTGTGCTAAGTACCGGCGACCCGTGTGGTCTTGACACGTGGCACTTTTCAAATTTTGGCTCTAAACTTCATTTATCATAACTTTGGCTAGGATGATCCGTTTTCAACGTTCTTTTTATCGATCTTCATGGTTTTCCATAACATATTTATTTGTATAGGTTTCATGGGATGGTATGACCATTCTTAAAAAGTCAACCCTAGCAAGACTTAAGAAGCTGAGGGTTTCTAGAATTTTATATTGACTTTTATGCTTCAAATCAATGCTCCAAATATTTCTAAAATCTTTATAATATAATTGGAGTGTCTAGAACTTTTCCAAGATTTATTGACTTATAATCTTGTTATTAAATTCATAATACCATATAATAAATTAAATTAAATTGTATTATTATTTAGAATTTAATATAAGAAGTCCCCTAAATAATTTTTAAATAATACCATATACTAATAATACCATATACTAAATTAATTTAGGGGTATTTCAATGGGACTACTAGAGATTGGTCAGAGGCACTTCTACGCCGTCCTAGTACGGAGTTTTATGCTAATGCTGAGTTCCTTGGGCCACCCCAAGTCTCTGAGGTACAGATCCATTCTTATGTTTCGTGTACATGTATTTTGATTTCGCCTCATAGCATAGCAGACGCCTTAGGAATAGAGTATGACCAGAGGCAGAGCTCATTCACTAGGCAGTATCTGGCCACTGCCCATGCTGCTATTACTGCTCAGTTTGGATCACGGACCCGATATATGGATCGGGCCCATACTAAGTCTCACCCTGTGATCCCTATTACTGATAAGTGTGAAACATATTGGTTTTTTATGGTTTAATTACCTTATAATCTGCAACATTTAGGCAATGTTTCCCACATATATGCGTTTTTCCTAAGATTGATGTTTGATATGACTGCATTTTTTGTAAATATAGGAAAACCCCATGGGAATGAAGAGCTCACATCATAAGGATTACAACGCAACAAACGGGGAACAAATCAGAAAAAAAGAAGCAAAAATTGGTCACGTCCGGCCCAACTTACCCGGACGCAAATCCGGACGGCCGATAAAGAACACGTCCGGATCCGGACGCAAAACCGGATGTGACCCGAGATGCAGATCCAAAACCTCTATCTCATGTCCGGATCCGGACACAGATCCGGACATCACATAAAGACGAAAAATAAAAATACATCGAGCTGATAATCACGCTTTCGGCACAATTATCAGCCGAAAGTAGAAGTTTAGCCCATGCTCAAGAAGTTTAGCCCATGCTCAATTAATTTTACCCAACTTACCACTAATCCTTGTTCTTACTTTTCAAGCCTATTTAAGCTCTCGTTCATTTCCTAATTCATTCGCACTAGACACTCTCGTCTACTCATACACACTCTCCCTCTTTACTTCTGCTTCCGTTCACGATAAATCTCATCTCCACTCACTGATCTTTCTCCATAACCCTTCTCCCTCAGTTACTAACGTATACCTGCACGCGCTCTCCATTTTAGCGACGTCCGGGTCTACATCCGGATCCGGACTTGCCATTTAAGTGCGTCCGGATAGACGTTCGACCCTAGTTGACCCGGACGTGACACAAACAGAAGAGGAACTTGCAGAATCGGTGATAGCTTCTAAAATCAGTTTTTCTGCTAAATCCCTCTATCCTTATTCTGTTTAAATTGAGTATTGTTATTATGTTTATGGCTGAGCAGTCACTTTTAATTTCGGTTTACTATGTATCCCTAGATTAATTATTTCTGAACCTTTGTGATTTTCTGCAGTTCAATAGAATAAAGTTCTTTTCCCTTATGAATTCCTAAATCTTCTTTAATCTGATCAATTATTGAGTTTATCAGTTTGTTAGCTTATAAGTGAGAACTGCGGCTATCAATTGACTACAGGGAAAGAACCGGTTAGTATAGAGATGGTAATTCCTCTAAACCACTAGCTGACCATTAATCTAGACTATGCTTAAAGTAATTAGTAAACAGTGGGTTCATAACAAGAGTTAGGATTCGGTCTTTGCTAATTAGAATTCGTTGAGCGGGAGACCGGATGCGAATTACCTTTGTTCAAGGGTTTTATTCAGAATTCTGCAGAAATCACTTAGGGAAAGAAATTGCAGATCTAGAGAGAAGTAGTAAACCGGAATTTCCTGTATCAATCAAATTCAAATCAGTTATTTTCCTGTTATTTATTGCTTATCGATCTCTTTTACAGCAATCACTATCACATACAAAAAACCCCAAATTTCTGTTATTTTTATATTATTCTTGTTTTGTTTGTAAGTAAAAATTAAACTAGACACAGCCTCCTTTGGTTCGATAACCTACGGAATACTACCTAGGAAAACTTGCTATAATCGACCGGTACACTTGCTGTTAGGTTAAACCCCAACAAGTTTTTGGCGCCGTTGCCGAGGAGGCACGGTTATTTAGTTTAATTTTTATTTTGATATTCTCTTATTTATTTTTGTTTTGTTTTTGCTCTTTTTAGTTTATTCTTGTTTTATTTTATTTTATTTTGTTCATTTTCTTAGCTTTGTGCGATTTGTTTCTTATTTTTGGTTCTGGTTTCTTTTGGTTTTATCCGATTGAGTTCACTTTTACAACTACGCAAAATTACTCTCAATTATCTGATTTCGGTTTATGGTTACAACTCGTTCTGCAGGCAATCCTGAATTTGAGCTTGAACCAGAGATAGAGCGACTTGCTAGAAGAAGTCGTCAAGGATTAGTACTGGAGTCTACAGTTGAGCCAGAAGTGTTTATCAAGGATTCGCCAGGTGATACATTTGTTCCAAAAGAGGAGTGTATTATGGCGGGTAACGTTAACAGCCAAGAGAGAAGGATAAATGACTACACTCGCCCGAATGTGGAGGGACTTGTAGACACCAAAAATTCTCACCCCATAAAGCAAATTGCGAAATAATGAGAGGGGTCATCGCCTTTCTTTTCAAAACGTATTAGCGTGCGTGCCGAAAAGAAACCATCGTTTTTTAATCCTTTTCAAAGCATTTCATAAATGCATGATTTCCCGAAAAATGAATTTCCAAACGACAATACGGTTTTAAACCCGTCCCATTTGTTTTATTCTATTATCTTATTATTGCTTTTGTTTATTTAGCTATCTTTTACTATCCTTTTGTTATTTATTTATTTTATCATATTTATTGCTACTTTTAATTATCTTCTAGCATTTACTTTTTATTTTTTTATTTATTTTTTTTCATCATCATTTTCATTGTTATTTCTATCATTTTATATGTTTCTCACTATATTATTCGTATTAGTAAATTTCGTTTCGTCGATAGTTTGATTAAACTTTTTTTTTCGTTTTAGTTCGTTATGTGTTCATCCTATCTCATTTACCGCTCGTACATATCTAATTTAATCCTCATTTTGGTAGCAATCACTTGTATTTTTATCACATTGTATTAGTACTATTCATTATTTCGGGAACTTATTATCATTATGTTATTCCGTTTATTTTATGTTTTTTACGTTTTCTATTTTATTGTTTACAGTCCATAATTTCATGATTCTTAGAAAAATTCATTTTGTTAGATTAAACTTTTTCATTTTACTGTATATCTTCATTCAGAACACTAGCGTTTTTAAAATGATCAGTCAGTCTTGAGGTAAAGCTCTTATATATCTCTCATCGTTTTTGTATTGAGTTCTGTCATTAGCTCAACTGGTTAAAGTATGCAGGGAGAAGGATGGAGGTTAGGGTTTCGAATCCTGCCCTGCCCATTTTGTCTTCTTTTCAGTCAGTACAAGCCCAATTCGAATCCCCCCTTACCCATTTTGTTTTCTTTTCAGTCAGTACAAGCCCGGTTTGACATTTTCGAAACATGACCCATCTCGAATTTGAGTCCAGCCCCAAACAAAACCCTAGTCTATGGCTTATAAAATGACAGACATAAGACCTACTGTAGGGCATTACGAGAAGAAGCCAACCCAATGTTCCAAATATTCTCAAACAGTCCCCGGTTCCCTTTGATCTTCCCAAGTTCAACATCTGGAGAATAAAAACGTCAGAACTCTTCTCCTTGAGAGTTTTCTTCTACCTTGAGCCATTGCGAGAAACACCCATTCCCTATGATTCACATTCAAAATCCCACAAGTTTTTTTTGAACGTCATATCTGAAATTTCGTACTGAGAATCACCACTTTCACCGTGTATGTTCACTGGAAAACTCTATCCAAACTCATCACCACCAGTAGTCCCTTCCTTGCTCCATCCACAGAGTAAGAAGTAGTGCCTTGTTCCCTCTTACTTTCGTGCATTTTCTTTTCTTCTGCTTTCTGTTGAGGTCGGTTTTGTATGGCCTCCTTCGTTTTGACTTCTTCATTTGCTTTAATTTATCCTCGCCAAATGAATCCCGAAGAGGAGGATGGCCTGGTGGCTCTCGACTTCACCGGATGAGCATCTGGTGATGGCGTCGAATTCTTCCCTCAATATTTTCTCAGTCGTAGTTACGTTTCTTTGAGTATCGTTTTTTTTGTGCTCTGCTAGCTAAGTTTAGTGGTTTTGTCAGACTCTTATCTAATGTTAATACCTACATATTGCACCTTAGTCTATCTTGTGTTTTGTCTCTTGTTTCACTAACTTCCATGAGTGTAAACCGTGGAGAATTTGAGTCTAATATGGGTATGAAGATGTCACCAGATTTCGGTTGTATACACTTCTTTTCCTACCGTCTTTTACTCCCTCCTCCTTTCTGTTATTTACTCTGCACTGGTATACTGTTTTACATGTTGCTTGCTGGTGCGATATGGATATACCTGGCCCATTATAGGTTCGTGGGATTCCGGAAGTACGCCAATGTTCTATCATTAACCGAGTTTAGGAAGGACTCTCCATCCCTGTGCGCTTCGTCTCTATCTCGACTCAATATTTGTCCCGAGAATCAGGTTACCAAAGGCACCAGAAGATCCATCTCTATCACTGTCTGCTACATAGTTTTATCGCCTGTGATTTCGAAACAATTGTGGGGTTTGAATTCTCGTACCAGTCTCTGGTTGCCGTTTGTGTTTACCGCCATATACAATTCTATTTAACCCATCCTGTATATCTTGCTGGTCCGCATGCCCGAGGGCTTATTTTGACGATTTGTATGAATCCTGGGTAAGAAGCTTAATAGCTGCTTTCTATTACAATGTGTGGGAAACTACTGTTGTAACACCCCTACTCTAATCGGCTCCTAATTATCTTAAAATTATAATCGCAGTGGTAATCTCAACAATTGTACTACTGGTGTCACCGTTCTTACTCGCCCATACGAGTAATAACGTGCTTACTGATATATTCTTAAACGCGAAACAATTTCCCACAGTGACAACAAGAGATAGATCTAACTTTCCCAAACCAATATAAAATACATTTACAGTGAGCATTCTAAGTATCCCAATCCTATACACGTTTCTAAGTTTGTAACGAAATGCAACAGTGTATATTAAAACAACTGTAATTAAACTACCCAGCGCGTCCCTCTCTTTGTCGACACCGGAAGCTGCATACCTGCAAAAATGGTTGTTTGTGGTATGGAATCAGCCCCTGCTGAGTATGTTACTACATGACTGACATGCCCCCTCGGACCCTCAGTTAATTGGTCGAGAGCATGCAATTCATTTCCATGCAAGTAGTTTAATGTTAAAACTGTAAAGCAACAATATATATTGCAGTAAACTCAAGTAACAAACAAGCCCCCGGCTTCACACATCGCATCGTAATAACCACTGAAAGCGTTACAACGCTTATATGAGTACGGAGACTCCATTCCAACAAACACTTAATAGTTCATAATTGAGTACGGCGACTCACTCGACCAAACAATCCATCATAATCTACACTTGAGTACAGTGACCCGACTCAACCAGTTCACAACACACAACATGAGCACAATGGCTCGTTCAACAAATCCATCAACATACCACACATAATTACAAGGCATAACCACTGAGCAACAAGGCGAAACCACGAGAGTTATAAACGGGTATAATTACTCGTCTTTGGCGTACAAGCCCAAATAATGTTCGCCTAATGTACGAGCTAGTATAGTCGTTCGTAATTGTTCAGTCATGTCTAATGACAACGTCTCGTTAGAACACGTGTCTCTAAGTTACCCATCTCTTATGGCGGGTCACCCACGACAATAGCCACTCCAGCGGTAGAGTCTCCGACCTACGAACAATCTGTAGTTCATTGGAATTTATCCAAATACTTACGGTTACCACACGGTATCCTAGTATCGTTAATGGATCACAGTTCACAGCAAGAGCCACATCCTCTTGATAAACTTATCTATACCATCGCATCGTTTACTATTCTTTCTTTTCTTAACACAGCAGACTAAGGTCGTAGTCCAATCCTGAGTATGTTGACTCGGGATCCAGTGCTAGATACGAGAGCGGCGTTAAAGAGGCCAATGCTCCGTATATAAGTCTCAGATATTTTATATATCTTATTGTCCTAATGCTACAACGTTTTACTTACGTTCCTTATATTACACATATAAGATAGCATCATTGCCGCTAGTTCGTTTTATAGTATGTTCATATATACGAACGGTACTGTTATCGTACAACAGTAATAATAAAGCAGCATTAATACACAACTCAAGCATATTAATTCACACAAGCAGACATTCAATCTTATCACAGATTTTCACACAATGTCTGAACTGAGGAAATCCTCAGAGACAATCAAGCCACATAAATAACATACGTTCACCCTGAAAATATTACGGTGGAGTATGATTCAGCGAGATCCTATGCTCCTTGTGTGTCTCTAGCAGTCTAAACAATTCATAACGCTACTGGTTAGTGTCTCGTATAACGCATAACTCTACTGGTACCCCGTACCGTCACTAATACCTCCCGGTTAATCCCCGTTATTAACTGTCAACGTTTGTCGGGTTTTCGGCTTAACTCGAGATTTGGAAAAGATGTTATATTACATGCATAGTCTTGTCTCGTATATTTATATACTTTTTGTTGAACTTTGTTATCGCATGTAACTTAATGTATATTTATATACCATATAGTTTGTTTCTTTATTGCATGTATGATTCTGTGTCATGTATTATACATCTCACCTTAGTATTTATTTTCCTAAGGTTTGTTTTTTTTTTCCTTTTCCAAGTTCAATGTGGTATCACTCATATGTAAACAATACTTTGGATTATATAAATCCTTATTATCCCATGTATACTCTTAACATTAGAATTCCATATCCAATGTTTGTAATTCTTTCCCCTTTTATCTTATATCATTTTAATTATGAAAGTACATGGTTATTGAACCATATTATATTTTCTACATCATAACATTTATTTATTAATATACATGTGTTATGAAACTATTTATTATATGGTAAGTCTTATAATATTCATTCTTTTTAATGAATACCTCTCATATTATAAATGTTATAATTCTTATAACATTAAAACCATATTGTAAACTTCATTTAAAAATGTTAATATTTCCGAACTGCACCTATGTTCTTAAATATTTGCAAAATCCACCACATAATTAATTTAATGTTACATTATAGTTACATAACATATATTATGACATTTATGTCATTAAAACAATTATAACATATAGTTGTAAATTGTTATATATTACCAAATAGCCCCTTATATTCTCGGCTTTCTCTATAAACCACTAAACTTCTATAAATCACAAATCAACCTCAAAATATATTTCATTGTTACACTTATAACCCATACCTTGTATTATAATCCTTAAACCTTAATATAGTTATAACCTATAGTTTTCAAAGGCTATAATTTCCGAACAGACCCTAGGATTGTTTTAATTAAATTCCCACCACTAAACTTTGTATATTTACCAAATCCTCCCAATTTATAATACATAGTTTTCTAACATCATTAAAACTATATATTATACATATATCTTTATAAAATCGTATATATAATCCCAAAAATTACCAAACTATACCAAAAGGTTATAAATATTATTCCTAACCTTATACTTTCTATAAATCTCGGTTTTTACCCATTTGTTACCCATTTGTAACAATGTTATAAAATATCATATATTATACTTATATAATTCATGTAAACTCCAAATTTAACCAAATAAACTTCTAAAAATTCCTAATAACTTAAGGACTGTACTAAATCCCATTATAGCCCCATCTCTTATAAATCTTTTACAATTTAGTAACTATCTTAATATAAGGTAGTATTTTAATTCCTTAAATTCTCCAAACTTGGTCAAAGTCTCCTATATAGTCAACTTTGACTTCTAATACCAAATTGGAACCAAACTTTTGGTAATCACCAATAATACCCTATAGTTTTCTATTTTTACAATTTTGACCCAAAACTTTATAAAATGTTATAATTTTTATTAAATTCATTTAAAAAACCCTAAATTCCTCTAAATTAAGCCCACGGCTTTATATTTTACCAATAATTACGGTTTGGCCCCAAACTTAATTATATAAGCAATAATCTAACTAAATAAGCTTATAAACTTAAATTAAAATGGCCTAATGACATGGCCTTATTACAACTTTGCTTTATAACATAAAATTACACAATAAATTGCTCAAATATAGTATAAGCTCACGGCCTTGCTGTAGCTTAAATATTTTTCCACATAATGTCATAATTTGACCATTATGTTAATTAAATCTCTTAAATGACTAGCTTAATTTATCTTAGTCATTTTTTTTTCCATTTTTAGGTTAATATAACCCATATGTTTAACTCCACTCTCGGCATAATTAATATATATGTTAGGAAATCATAAAATCATAAGTTTTAAGGTGTTTATACCTTGATTCCTCCTTGTATGAACTCGGTCACTTGAAGGAAAATTCACCACATCATTTAGACATGTTTAATACACCAAAATAAGATATGGTTATACTCCAAGCTTGAGCTTAACCATAAGGAACAATTAATGTAAGATTTAAGGCAAAAATCACCTTAAAAATGCAAGGGAACTTCCAAAGGGATTCGGCCTGAATTAAACACACACACAAGGTGTTAAATTCACCATATAGACTTAGGAAATAGCTAGACAACAACAAGCTGCCTTGGTATTAGGTTTTACCTTGGAAAATGCCTTAAAGAAGGGTATTTCCTTTAGATCTAGGCCACCCTTGCTCCAAATGGCTAACCAACTGGATGAACATGTAAATATGAAGATTATTGTATAAACTCACAAAATCAAGAGAAGAAAATCGGATGGAGAGTAGAGAAGCTTAAGGTATGTTTTTACCTTAAAATGCAAATTTGGGAAACCTTGGTGCCTTAACTTGTTTCAGCCGAGTTTGGTTGTTGTCCAAGGTCTAAAATACTGAGAATAAGCCATAGGAAGTGATAAGCCACGAGATCTAAGTGTAGGTAGTGAAGAGGTGAAGAAAAAGAGCTAAAACAAGCCTTAAACCATTACCTTAGGAGCTTAAGAGATGGAGTTGCCTTCCTAACTCAAGAACACCGGTTGAGAGGGTCTGGAAACTGAGTGAGCTCGGCTGGAATGGAGCTAGAGACAAGAGAATGATTGAAATGAGCATAATTGATTGAAAAAGCAACTTTTGATTAATTTATGTTTTGTAAATGGCTAATGACTCATCAAAGGGATAATGCATCGGTTAATGGAGGGGAAAGAGCTGGTCTCACACGGTTTTGGAGGCTGATTGAATCAATCATGGAGCATGAGTGTATAATTTAAGTCATAATATTAGAAAGGTAAAAGGTAGTCTCCTTAAATTAAGGAGTGGTGTTGGAGACTTGTCCCTTGTGTGTGCAAGTGGCTAATTCAAACTCCTCTTGCTTGTGGCTGCCGATTCCATGTGGTCCAAGGGGTCAAACTTTGACCTCTTGACCAATCTTAGTCAATGTTGACTCAAACGGGCCCCCTTTTAGGGTTTTATTAATATTTTAATATTAAATTTGTAAAAATTTGTAAATTTCTGGAATTAAATTCCTAATATGATTTAATATGATATATTATTATATTTAAAGATAATTATAACCTTTAAGCCCATTTAAAAGCCAATTTAGAAGGCAATTACACAAAAACGTGCTTTAAGGTGTTTTAGCGCACATTTTGTGTCGCAGGGTGTTTCTGAGCTCTATTTTCTTTGAGAACAGTTTTGTTGTGTTCCTTACATGATATTTGATCATGGTATCCAATTTTATATCATTTAGAGGTCATTAGACCTTTAAGGTTTTCTTAGAGCACATTTTTGCCCTACTTGACCTTGAAGCATGAAAGTGCTTGTTCCTTGTGTTGGAGTGTTGTCCAACGATTGTAATATGTTTAGTAATGTGTTAATAAGCTTAGGACAAGTTTTTAGGTCCTAAGAAGCTCATTTGGGTATTTATTTACCCTAAACAGTCAAAGGGTGCAACATCTTGCTTTGTGTTGACCACTGTTGTTCTCAGTTGACTTTTAAGGCATGTTTAGGCCTTAATCAATGTGATTAAATATTTAATCCATATTTTATTAGTTTGGGGTATTTCAACTGTTCATTTGATGCCCCTTTGTAATCACCTGTACGATCTAACTGCTTCTTGTTTGGTTTTGTTTTGAGTCCTCTACAGGAAATAAGTATCTTCCCTTCGGTACTCATTCTTCACCCTGACCTGTGTTCTAGTTGTTTATATGTTCACATCAAACCTTTATGTCTCAAATATGGATGCTCTCTTAATGGTTATGAAATACCCCAAATCTAATTAACATTATAAAACCATTATTTAATGAAAAATAATCCAAGTATAAACCATTTCATGTACACATGCAAATACATGCATGAAAATGTTACGTAAAAATAGTCATTTCACCGTAAACGCTAAAACGCCTTAGAAACAGGTGATTAAGCATGACCTTGTATGACCTTCTAAAACTCAAACCAAATGGTCATACCCTCATTATATGATTATACAAACATAGTCCCTAGGCTATATTTAGTCAAAAATGCAAAACGCTCGGGAGTGCTCACGCACGCCCCTTTAAGCATGAAAAGCCCGGAGAGGTGCCGAGGCGGCACGAACTCCTATATAATTCATTCCTAGAGTTCCTAACATCATTAATAATCATTCTAAAGAGAACCCACGAGCTAGTTTCTCAAAATTCAACAAGATCCTCGGGGAATTCCTTAACGCTCCTTTTTACCCCGGGAGTGTCCCGATAGCTCGGGAATTATGTCATGAGTTGATGTAACCCCATATAACTCAATGTAACACCTTAATATATCATTATTTACTATAATAAATGTTTATAAACACTTGGAACTCATAAAGACAAATTATTTCCCAAAATGTCCTTAGAGCACAAAAACGCACTTTTTGGTACCGAAAAGTCGCGTTTTACACATTTAACTTGTACAAATTATTAGCTACGAGTTTATAAACTTAAAATGACATGATTTAAGTATAATAATCATGGGATAACAATGGTGACTCACCATCTCTAAGGGGTCCGATTTTGACTACTAGAAAGACATGATTTTTATGTCTTTAAGTCACTTTCACAATTAATAACTCCACTTTGACAAATCTGGCTCCTATCCTTAGTCATGGCCGATTGAAGCAGCTGGCAGGTCCTTCAATTTCAACCCAGATTTCCATAGATTGAGGCCTTAGACAATTTCACATCTCCTTTTGACTAAAATGCCTTTTTTTCACCTAATCCTTGACAACTTGTGAAGCTTGTCTCTTCTCCCCTTCTAAGTGGCGATTTCTGTCCCATTTCCCTTCCTTCATTCACACCCGCTCCCTCCCCTTCCAGACCTTCAAGCTTCCATTGGTAAGAGCTCTCAAACCTTAAGTTATTCTAGTTATACTTTAACACCATTTTTTAGCTTATTTTTGGTTCTTTGCTCCAAGGAAGTTCTTCTAATTCATCCCATTGATCTAGATCAACATCAATCATCATTCAAGCTAGGAATTTCGTGGCCAATCAAAGGGAACACTTAAGAAAGGTTCTTGAAGGCTTAAGGTAAGAACAATGCCTTAAAACATCATCTTCTTCCAAGATAAGCACATGGCCAATTTTTCCTTGCTTTCTCCTCTCCATTAACTTCAATTTCTCCATGGTTTGACAAGGTATTCACCCCTACTCATTCAAGGCGTGAGCCTACACCAAATTCCCTAAGGTAAATCTTTGATTTTTAAGGTTTACAAGAGTTATTTCTAAGTTATAAGCTTAGATCTCTTCAAGAGCTAATTGATTTCTCTTTTCCTTGTCAAGGCCGAAAGTACATTGTTCTCGAACTCCATTTTGAGTCATCAAGTAAATCATAATCTTTTATATAAATTATATACATAATACCTTACTAAATTCCTTAAGGTTTATTTGGGAATTCAAGGTTTAACTTAAGGTATCCTTGTTCTAATATTCAAGGCACCTACAAAGGAGTGTAGATCAAGGTTGTGTGGCCAAAGATCCAAGGAGAACCAAGAGAAAATCAATTACTAAGAGTAAGTAATTTATTCAAGCATATATATGTAGATCTATGGTTTAAACTATGTTTTATAACATTAAACCATTAATTATCATTTTATAAAATTAAAGCCAAATTAAGGAGGATTTAATTGTGTGTTTTGATAAATTAAAGACGGAATTAAGGTTTAAAATTGATTTAAGGAGTTTTAAGGTAATTAATTGGCTAAACATATAATTGCCGAGAATATAAGGATTAATTTGGTGTATTATAGCTTAATACTATGTATTAAGATGTTATAAAATGTTTGGATAAGTTAATTAGGTATTTTAATACATGAGATATTAAGTTTATAAGTTTAAGGGTAAAATATGTAATTTACCAAAACTTGGTGGGCAAATTAAATTAAAGCCATGAGGTATATATTAGATTAGGTGAATTTTGATATAATAGAAAGTATAAACTTATATTATGAATTTTGGGTAAGTTGAAAATAATTACTAGTGTTTAAATGACTAGTTTAAAAAGTTATGTGGTAAAAATATAATTTTTAGAAGTTATGGGAATATATAGTAAATAGCCGAAAGTATTATGTGTCATTGACATAATAATGATATAATATAAGGTAGGAATTGATATTATGAATTTTGGGTGAATTAAATAGGTGTTTAGAAGTTAAAATAACAATTTATGAAATTTGGGGCTATTTTGTAATTTATAAAAGTTATTATGAAAATTTGGAGTTTAATATGGGGTGAATCCATAATTAGTAGAATTATAAAGTACACTTCCGAAGTATAGAGGAATTAAATATTTAAACTATAGTTTGTAAGCTATTAAGTAACTATTATAAAGTTTTGGGGTGAAAATGTAAATAATGTAAAGTTTATGTAAAAGCCGAAATACTTGGGGTTAGAATTGTAATTAAAGCAAATATATATTTGCATTTTGGCAATTAAAGGAAATTATTATTAAAACTATAGTTTATAAGATATTATGTAAAGGTTATAAGATTTTGTGGTTAAATTGTAATTATAGAAAAGATTATTTTAAGGCCGAAAATTTGAGGGGCCAAATTGTAATTTTCGAAAAGATATAAGGTTCAACTATTATAAACCGAATTATTAAAGGTGGTTTAGTAATATAATTAAATAAAGAATTAAAACTATATAATATAATGAGATTAGAGTTTAAATGTAAAGTTTATGAATTATTAGGGTTATTTTGTAAAGGACCGAAATATAAGGTTAAGTATTTAAATTTAAATAAGTATAGGTCCTATGTGGATATTTGGAAGAAATGGAAGAAGAATTTTGATTTGAGGGATTATGGAATTAAAACTATGGCTTATAGTTATAAGGAATTTAAAGATAGCCAATAAATATTACTTATGGTTAAAAGGGGGAATAATAATAATAAAAAACTATAAGAATATTATGTCCATGTATGGCATATAAATATAGTTGAGAAATTATAAAGTTATTATGTCATCTAGACAATTATAAACAAGTAACATAAATAGCACATGAATAAATATTTACATATATATATATATATCAAAGGATTTGTAAATAAATCAAACGGGAATAAGAATGAGTTATACAATAAATCATAAGTAATTAAAAGAAATTACCACACAATATGAGTTAATGATTAAGACTATATGATTTAGAAATATATATAAACACCTTAATTATTAATAAGGTTAAGAAGTTAACGAAAACTACTTAGGCATAAAGGAGTAAACCTCACATGGAATAACGAATACAAATCATTTCATGAATCCAATAAAATTATTATAAGAGAGTAACATAAATTAACACTCTCAATTAATCCTATTCTAGGACTATACTTGACCAGACGTTGACCAGGATATAATCAACTGCAACCTACGGTGAACGGTATGGGATTCTTGCAACCTGTTTGCTACCGGATTACACCGGCTTGTGTGCTATCTGTTGTTTGAAATAACGACCAAGATAATTAATGTAAAATGTTGTATTACTCTTGTGCATTGTTGTGTTATTTTATATGCATGAATGATACTAACTACAACGTGTATGTCCCACGCATACGACACTACATTACCAGTGGATTAAATACCTGCGCTTTATTATACCGAGAACTTGTAATCAAGCTTCTCACTAACTTCACTTTATAACAGACGTCGTTATCCTACACGTGATAACTGACAATACACATTGTTCTTGATTAACGTCCTTGTATGACACCTAACAATTCTATACTACGAGAACGAGGAGCCAAGTTGGATCTAGCCATGCATGCTGCAGGAGTTGTACCTGTCTCAGGTCGTCTCCTATTCAATTTATGTCGCGACGGGAGTTTTGGGTGCACTCTATGTTCACTCACCAGCTGCGTACCGGAACAGTTCAAGTTGGGAGGAAGACTTTATTTCTCTCGAGGGTTCGATACCCACCTCTTTTAAGTACAGGAGTTAACTACGTTATCTTCTGAGGGACTCATTACCCACCTCTTTTAACAAGGTCACTATACCTTCTCTATATCGACATACTCTTATACACCTGTCAGTCCCATTGTGTGGACCCGACTATTATCACATGATTACAGTTCATCTAACTCGACCCTCTGAAGTCTTGTTCTATGTGACATTATTGTCCTTGTATGGATACTTGTTATTATCATGTTATGCTTGTTTAAAGCTTTACAAAAATGAACTGCATGTATTCGACAAAGTAGTTGGTGTGGCCCAGTAGCCGATGGGCTGCACGTTTTCCATACCAGCATTGTTTGCTGAGCCCCTTTGGGGGCACCCCCATTTTTCAGGTACCTGAAGTTGAAGAGTTTACCACACCGAGTGTAGGTGGGGTAGATCAAGCTATGGGAGTTTATTACTAGTTATTTATTTTACTTGGTTATTGTACTTTTGAGTTTGATTCCTAGTATCTCGGATTGTATTCGTATTCGGACCGTGACTTTTGAGATTTGTATTTGGAGTTAGCCTTGTTAGTCACAAGGGTGACTAACGGCATTGTAATACCGTCCAATTATTGTAATTTATTCCGCTGCAGTTTAAGTTTATTTGGGAGCGATCGTCGTTCAGGTTATTAGATTTCGGGTTGGGGTGTTACAAAAAGTGGTATCAGAGCGTAGTTACGCTCTGGATACAAGAATACACCGAGATTAGGATTTCTAAAGCTTTAGGTTACGGGTTGAGAGATAGTATAGAAAAGAGTTTAAGTTAGTTTTTACTTAGACTACTATCTAAGACCAGGATTGTGACCACAGTATCTAATATACATCAACATCCTGCAGATGTCAGGAAGAGGTGGACGCCGCGGACAGACAGCTGAGGAGTCGCCTGTCAGGCTGGCTAATATTGCTACTTTGATAGCCCAAGCATTTGCACATGCGGGAGTTGCGCAGCAGCAGCAACCTCCACCACCACCACCCAGAGAGAAGGATTGGGTGAAGAGTTTGGCTGATCTCAGGCCAACTGCATTCAAGGGACAGACTGACCCTGCACACTTGGAGACTTATATCATGGAGATGAAAACAGCATTTGAGACACTCGCCGTCCCAGCTAGGGAAAAAGTGAGGCTCGCTGCCTTTTACTTGAAGGATGCAGCAAGGGATTGGTGGAATATGGTTAAGGCCGACCACATGGACGATCCAGCTTTCACTTGGGGAGCCTACACCGCACTCCTTAGGGGCAAGTACTACCCACCACCAGGATGGTGAAGACTAGGGAGTTTGATGCGCTGGAACAGACTGGAAAGATGACTGTGGATGAATACTATGCGAAGTTTACTTCACTACTCCGACTACTACCCGGATTAGGATACTCGGGCCAGATTTTGGTCGACCGGTTCTATGGGGGACTGAGCCCTCGGCTCCAATTTGGGATGGGACCAGTCATTCCCACCAGCTTACAGTAAAACAGGAGAAATATAAACCAGTTTGAATTTTATTACCTACTATACTCCGTCATGGGAGATTTGGAAACTGATACCTTGAGATTTCAGGAATGTTACCACAGCTGCCTCCGTTGTGGAGATCACATGCAAGAGAAGGATGCCTTGAGCTCCCAAAAGAGAAAGGACGGGCCTGGCAGCGATGATGCCAAGCAGGGAAGCTCCAACAGAAGGAACAAACCCTTTTAGAAAGGCCAGGGGTCCTATCAGGGGAAGGGGAACCAGACTACTGGGAGCCCCCAGCCAGCAACCCACGGAGCAGCAAAGTCACAGAAAACCTACCCATCTAAGGGTAGGCACTCTAACCAAGCAGTTAAATTTGAAACTTATGTGATTACTTCAGTACCATTGAAATATGTAATTGACCTCGATCGTATTAGGTTTTGGACAAGGCTCAAATACGGGCCAAAGGTTTGTCCGCCACTTCAACTGTAGACAATGTGGAAAGGATCACCCCGGCGTGGACTGCCAAGGGGAGAATCTTCAGTGCCACCACTGTCAGATATGGGGGCACCGAGCCTTCGAGTGCATTAAAAATCCGGAGAGCAGGAACTACCGCCGGGAGCAAAGGCAAACACACGGCCATAAGAGTGGAGCCAGTGATACTCGCCCTCCACCAACAAACCAAGCTCAGGGAGCTAAGGGCAAAGGCCCAGCATCGGGACCCGCCCTGCATGTTATGGACCGCTCAGATGAAGCTGGTACTTCTACCAACCCAGGTATTTCTAAACCCATACGAACATTTCATTGAGCAGTGAATGAGTGCTTGCATGCCTTAAGTGCCTAATTGAGTAAGAAAGAACTAATAAGACTCACTAGTAGAATTTTAAACCACGTAGGAAGCTATAAGATATGCTTTCCTATCCCCTCACCGCCCTCCCTGGAAGAAAACATTATCAAAGCACAAGAACCAGCGAACGAACAATGTAAGGTTATCCAACCAGGTTTAATACTACTCAAAGGATACCTAACGCCGGAAACACAAATTGCAATCATCAGAAGATGTCAAGAACTGGGAGCAGGACCAGGAGGGTTCTACACTCCCGAATTTCCAGGAGGATCAAAAATGAAGCTGAAAATGATGTGTTTAGGAAAGGATTGGAATCCTTACTCAAAGACCTACCAGGATATAAGAAATGGAGATGGAGCGCAAGCACCAAAAATCCCAGAAGAATTTTTACAAATTGTGGAACAAGCAGTTAATACAGCTCAACAGTTAGAAGAAGATCTAGTTCCCAATCTAAGGGCTGATTTATGTATCATCAACTTCTATGAAGAAGGAGGCCGCTTAGGACTACACCCGGACAAGGATGAAACACAAGGGTCCCTCGATTAGGGGATACCAGTATTGTCTTTGTCAATTGGAGATGACGCAGAGTTCCTTTATGGCGAGCAGAAGCGTGTGGACCTTGCGAATAAAATCAAATTGAAGTCAGGAGATGTTTTAATAATGGGTGGAAAGTCAAGATTGCTATACCATGGAATTAAAAGGATTAAGATGAACTCAGCCCCTTCGACAGTGATAAACGCCACCCACATGAAACCAGGAAGATTAAGTTTGACTTTTAGAAAACACCAGCATTGTAATTGTCTTTAGACATCTGAAAGAAGATCATCTCATCAATGAAGCATTATTGTTATGAAAAGTGAATGTCTTTCGACCTCCATCATATGTCAAAGTACTTACCCAGATTCTGTTGTTAGGTTGTGCTAAGGAGACGGAAGGTGCCTTAAGTATACTTACTGAGGAGGAGGCCAGCAAGGGCAGCACGATCCTCACTGGTACCTTTCCTGTCAACGGAGTGGCTGCATCAGTACTGTTCGACTCCGGAGCCTCACATACTTTCGTTTCGCCTTCGCTTACGGGGAAGTTGGGGCTAGACGCTGTAGAGTTACCTGATTTTAAGGTGGCACTCCCGTCTAAGGAGAAGGTCAGTTGCACTCGCCTTTATAGAGGAGCCACTATCCATATTATGGAGGAGGGATTTCCTATTGACCTAATTGAGTTCAAAGGGCTAGGATTCGACGTCATAGCCGGGATGGATTGGTTGGGGCGGCACAAAGGCCGCATCCTTTGTGCAGAGCGCATACTGTTACTTAAGAGCCCATAAGGAGTGACAGTGTCTTACCGCCAGAGCCCTAGAGCACCGTCAATAAAGGTGATATCTGCTATGTCCATGTACAAACAAGTCAGGAAGCAGAAAGAAGTATATTTATGCTATGTTCAGGATGTAGAGCACGACCCAGATTTTGATCCAGATATGCCAGTGGTGTCAGAATTTCTGGATATTTTTCCAAAGGAACTTCCAGGCTTACCGCCATCCAGAGAGGTAGAGTTCTCCATCGAATTACTACCAGGTACCGGTCCCATAGCTAAGGCACCGTACCGTATGGCACCAGCAGAGATGGCTGAGTTGAAGGAACAGTTGAAGGATTTATTAGACAAAGGATACATACGACCTAGCGTATTGCCTTGGGGAGCACCAATCCTTTTTGTGAAGAAGAAAGATGGAAGCCTTCGGTTATGTATCGATTATAGAGAGCTTAATGCAGTGTCAGTGAAGAACAAATATCCACTACCATGAATTGACGATTTGTTTGATCAGTTAAGAGGAGAAAAGGTGTTTTCAAAGACCGATTTGAGATCAGGATACCATCAGATACCTATCAGAGAGCAAGACAGAGAAAAGACAGCATTCAGAACACGATATGGCCACTATGAGTTTACAGTTATGCCTTTTGGCTTGTCAAACGCACCGACAGTCTTCATGGACTTAATGAACAGATTATTCGGAGAGCAGCTGGACAAGACCGTAGTTGTCTTCATCGATGATATTCTAATTTATTCAAAGTCTAAGGAAGAGCATGAGAGTCACCTCTGACGTGTACTCGAGATCTTAAGGGAGAACCAGCTTTATGCTAAGTTCTCCAAGTGTGAGCTTTGGCTAGATCGAGTTTCCTTTCTAGGACATGTTATCTCAGACGCTGGGATCGCAGTTTGTTGGTGTTTTTAATTAGTAACTCTGTGTTACATACTGTGTCTGTGTTACATACACAGTAATCTGAAGTCTGAAGAGCGCTGAAGAATGAAGATCACGTTTTGATAGATTTTCTGTTGGAGAGATTTTAGGAGAGTATCGAGCTGCTATTCTGTGATAATAAAATCCAAACGGATTTTATATCTTTTGTGATAAACTTATTTTCTTTTATCGTCTTAGGTTTAGCTTTAGTATCATTGAGAGTATATAAGTAATATTGCTGGTTGAGCAAGATTACGTTTTTGAGAAAGAGAAAACAGAAATTGAGAGAGAAGTCTCGTGAGTACTGGTAAATCACTAGAGGGAGACGTTCTAGTTTTAATTACGTGCAAGTACATGGAGAGCTGTTCTCCTTGTGCGATTAGGTTGTATCGTATTGATACGTGTTAATGGAGTGAGATTCCACGTGATTTAAGTTTCTGTTTTCATCGTTAACTCTTTCTGGGTTGTTTAGTTCATAGTCAGTCTATTACTCACATTCATGTACGCTTTGAGTAACTACCTCACAACGAATTACCACTGCAAGAACCTACATTTGGTATCAGAGCAAGGTTCCCTTTCTTTTCCTCATCAGAAAATTAGAAGAGAAATCTTCCAAGGGTGATCGACATGGGTTCTTATAACGTCAAAGCACCAAAGCTTACAAAGTTCAATTATGCATGCTGGTGTGAACAATGGGACATCAACTGATGTCAATTGACTATGATCTGTGGACAGTCGTGACAGAAGGCGATCTGGTTCCTCAAGTTACAGAAGAAGGAGTGACCAAGCCGAAGGAAAAGAAGGATTGGAATGAAAACGACAAGAAGCTACTCAGCAAGAACAAGCAGGCACTGAGAGTGATAGTGTCTTCGCTACGGAGGGAGACCAACAAAAAGTGCTAGGTATACAGACCGCTAAAGATGTTTGGAGTTTCCTTAAGGTAGCCTATGAAGGAACTGATTCGATCAGAAAGGCAAAAGGAAACAGTACAGGCGGCAGTTTGACAATTTCAGGATGCTGATGGTGAGTCTATTACTCAGACTCTTGAGAAGTTTGACAAGATTTAAGTGACATGAAGACTGTGGGTGTTACACTGGATAATAGCACCATAAACGAGAGGTGTCTTGACAGTCTTGGAAAGATTGGTTGCACTACACTACCTTGCTGGAAACAACCAAGGACTTATCAAAAATGTCACTTGAAGAGTTAGGATCTGAGTTAATGGTCTATGAGGGAAAGATGAAAGGTACAGCGTCTTCTTCTTCTGCAGGAAAAGACCTAGCTTTAAAAGCACGTAAAAAGACGACAGAATCAGATGAAGATGAGATAGATGAAGAAGAGGAGATTACCATGATAGCCAACGGCATACGAAAAATTTTCGGAGGACGAAGAGGTCAGAATGCAAAGTTCAACCGTAACAATTCAAAAGGGGACCCATAATCTGTTTCAGGTGCAACAAACCTGGACATGAGGTCAAGAATTGTCCATTACCCCAAAGAGACAACTTTCAGGAGAAAGTCAAGAGATTCTCTACAACTGCTGCTGCAGCCTGGGGAGACGATGGCTCAGGTACAGACTCAGAACCTGAGAACGAGGATCAAGCATGTATGACAGCAATTGTACAATCAGATGAGTCATGTACGGATGTCGAATTCTGTCTCATGGCAACTGAAAAGTGGCGAAAGGCTCTTCCGGATAGTGAGGTAAGTTGATTCATATTCAAGAGTCTTTAGAGTCTTTGACAAAGGAACAAATGTTTGATTTTTATCTGAAACTGTGCTGAAATTAGAATCTCAAAGGCTTGATTATGAGAATAAGATAGGTCTTGGAAAAGAATATAAGTGATCTTAAAGTCAAATAGGTTCAAAACAACGGATAATTCATGCGATGTCAGTGTTAAATTTATAGGTCCTTTGGTCTCTAGAGTTGCTACTTTACCAAACTGGGCGCAGGTTGAGTTTGACTCTTGATCAATCGTAATGAGAATCTGAATAAAGAAGTTGTGTCTCTCACTGATGAGGTACTTAAGAAAACCGAGAACTTGAGTTACAGTCTCAGAAAATCCTGGTTGGTATTCTGGGAAAATTAACCTTTGTAGGATGCTGAGCAAGAAAAGTACGGATAAGGAGGGTCTGGGTATGGTCAGGAGACGGTAAGAAAATCTCATTATCAGGTTTCTCAGAACGTAGGAAGGTTGAACCTACTTGTAGATATTGTAGGAGGTTAGGACACACTATTAGGCAGTGTAACAAACTCAGAGAAAAAACTCTAGAATTAAGCGTTCACATGAGTGGGTGTACGCTCAACACGTGTTAACCGGAGTTTTTATTCTTATACCACCGGGCCCAAGCTAGTCTGGGTACCCAAAACTAACTCTTCTGTCTAAATTTACAGGAACAATCTCAGTCACATACTGAAAATTGGTGGCTCATGGACAGTGGATGTTCAAGGCATATGAGTGGTGACAAAACGAAATTTAGTTCTCTCACAGAACAGAATGGTGGGAAAGTTAAGTTTGGGAACAACGGAAAAGGCAAGATTGTGGGTGTTGGAACCGTTGGACATGATGCTTATATTGATCAAGTATGTCTTGTAGAAGGACTAGAACATGACTTATTGAGTGTTTCTCAGGTTTGTGATAAGGGTCCTTCACAGGTCATTTTTGACTCGAAGGGGTTTCAAGTCAGGAACAGTTTAACTCATGAGCTGCTGTTACAGGGAGTACGGAAAGGAAATCTCTATGTGATTGATGTGAATTCATCTATTCATGATATATCGTGTCTCACGGCAACAACAGAGGATGTACATCTATGGCATCGACGTCTTGGTCATGCACATTTTCGACTTATAAATCGACTGCGTACGAAGGGCCTGGTTGTCGGTCTTCCTGCAAAGACTCTTGATTCGTCAGAAGTTTGTAAGGACTGTGCTTTGAGCAAGCAAGTCCGGGTTGCTCACAATGCAAAAACCGTTGTAAGTACTACTAGTCCTCTTGAGCTGTTACACATGGATTTGATGGGACCATGCGCGTTGAGAGCAGATCGGGGAAGAAATACATTTGTTGGTAGATGATTATTCAGATTCACTTGGGTCAAGTTGCTCTTGTCTAAAGATCAGACATTTGACCAGTTCAAGGCTCTTGTCACTCAGTTACAGACACAGACAGGACAAATTGTTAAATGGATTCGCACTGATCAAGGAACAGAATTTTTGAATTCTCATTTTACTGAGTATTGCACTGACAGAGGGATCACCATACTTACTCAGCGTCGTACTCCACAACAAAATGGAGTGGTCGAACGTAAGAATAGAACTCTACAAGAAATGGCTCGTACAATGCTCTGTAGTAGTGGGTTGTCCCAGAGTTTTTGGGGAGAAGCTGTAAATACAGCTTGTTACATTCTTAACAGGGCACTGATCAGACCAGTTCTATTTAAAACTCCTTATGAGCTATTCAAAGGACGGAAGCCGTCCATTGCTCATCTCCGGGTTTTTGGCTGTCGCTGTTTTATTCTTAATCAGAAAGCTACGAATATGGGTAAGTTCGATACTCGCAGTGACGAAGGTGTTTTCTTGGGATATGCACAAAGTAGCAAAGCTTATAGGGTGTTTAACAAACACACTCTACTTGTTGAGAATCTGCTAATGTGAAGTTTGATGAAACAAATTTTGGAGGAAGGGATACACGGTCTTACATGAGCCGTCTTTCATTCCTGAGCAGACGCCTGAGCATGGTACTGATTCAGATGATGACCATATTATCCCTGCTGCTACACAGGAACCAGCCGTAATCCAGATGACCCACCTCTTGATAATACTGAGGTACACTCTGAACTTCAGTCCACTCTCCCACCTGCTAATCCGTCTATTGTCTTGCGTGCTCCTACAGCTCGCCAAGCTCCGGAGTGAATATGGATAACATTATCACTGATATACACGCCGGTGTCCAGACACGTTCCGCTGCTCATAGTTTCTATGCTTACATGGGTTCCTGTCACAACTTGAACCCAAGACTGTGAAGGAAGCACTGTCAGATTCTGATTGGATTAACGCGATGCATGAGGAACTCAATGAGTTTCGGAGAAATGATGTTTGGGAGTTGGTTCCACGTCCTGAACATCATAACATCATTGGAACTAAGTGGGTGTTCAGGAACAAGCTGGATGAACTGGGGAATATCTCGAGGAACAAAGCCCTTGGTAGCAAAGGGTTATAACCAACAAGAAGGTTTGGATTTTGATGAAACTTTCGCTCCTCGCGCGACTTGAAGCTATACGGTTACTCATTGCATTTGCTGCGGCTAATCGCTTTCAGTTGTATCAGATGGATGTGAAGTGTGCCTTTTTGAATGGATATCTGAAGGAGGAAGTGTATGTTTCTCAGCCTCCTGGTTTTGAAAGTCCGGATCGTCCAAATGATGTATTTCTCTAAAAAAGGCTCTTATGGTCTTAAGCAAGCTCCTCGAGCTTGGTATGACAGACTTACACTTTCTTACTTCACCAGGGATTCAGTCGTGGCACAGTTGATCGTACTCTATTCTTACGAAGTCTTGGCTCTGAGATGTTACTCATCCAGATTTATGTTGATGACATCATCTTTGGCTCTACGAATTCGACTTTGGCCAAGGAATTTGAGACTCTTATGTCTAATGAGTTTCAAATGAGTAACATGGGGAACTTACATATTTCCTTGGATTGCAGATTCGTCAAACACCAGATGGAACACATAAGTCAAGCGAAGTATACGTCTGAGCTTCTCACTAAGTATAATTTCAGGATGCCAAGTCTTTACCTACACCTATGTCCACCACTTTGTGCCTTGGCGCTGAGTCTACAGCAGAGCTCGCAGATGAGAAAACCTACAGAGGAATGATCGGTTCCCTATTGTATCTCACTGCTTGTCGACCGATATTATGCATAGCGTCTGTTTCTGTGCGAGATTCCAATCCTCTCCCCGGATTCCTCATGTAAAGGCAGTCAAACGTATATTTCGCTATCTTTGTGGTACGTTGTCACTTGGTTTATTTTATCCGGCCGGATCTTCCCCTATGTTGCTAGCATATACCGATGCTGACTTTGGTGGTTCCCTGACTGATCGAAAGAGTACATCTGGGTCTGCTCAGTTTCTGGGTAACAGTCTCATCTCATGGTCCTCTCGCAAACAGGCGGCTGTTGCTCTTTCTACTACTGAGGCTGAGTATGTAGCTGCTGCAGCTTGCTGTGCACAGACTTTGTGGCTTCGTCATCAACTTCATGATTTTGGCATTACCTCTGGGCCTGTTCCGATCTATTGTGACAATACTAGCACTATTGAGCTTGCCAAGAATCCAGTTCATCATTCCCGATCAAAACATATAGATTCGTCATCATTTTCTACGAGATCAAGTTGAGCAAGGCACTGTTCAATTACTTCATTGCCCCACCAATACTCAAATTGCTGACATCTTCACTAAACCGTTGAGTCGGGATCAATTCTGCTATCTTCGCTTTGAACTTGGCATGATCAACACACCTTAAGGTATGGGTCCAGTATAATATTAGTTTTTTCTTTCTTTGTTTGTCGGAAGTGTAGATTAAGGGGTCTTTTTGGTCCTGTTTTTCAATTCTATTTTGTGAGTTTGTTACTGGTCGTTTCCAAGCAGCTTACCACTTGTTTTCTTTTTCCTGTTTCTTTCTTTTGTTCTTTCTTCTCTTCTTTTTTCTTTCTTTTCTTCTTTTCTCTTCATGCGTGTTTGTTTCGTTTAAAAAAAAAAGAAAAAATAAAAAAAGGAAAAAACGCAAAAAAGAATACGAGCAGACACGCGATATTTCTTGTTACATTTTGCTCTTCTCTAGTTCGCATTCTTGTTTCTTCTTCTTGTTCTTCAAGCTTTTGCTCTCTTGGCTCTCCTGCTTCCATGGCGTCCGTCTCTCCCTCTGCTTCTTCTCACCCTCCAGCCGACATTTCTTCGGCCCCAACCCCCCGTGACTGAGCCGCAACCTCAACCCCAGCCACCCGTCCGACCCTAACCCGGATGCTCCACAAATGACTCCCAAAACCCTCAAAGTCTCTCACCGCTACATTCCATCACCAACTCCTTGCGTACCGCGGCTGATACCTTATCAGCAAATGCGCCTGACTCTGTCTCCAAGTCCTCACAGCTGCGGAATCTCTAGGTGCTGCTTCGGTTGACCGTGTCATCTCGACGCCTGTGGACGACCAGCCGCTGCGTCCTCGGACTCGAAATCAGCGCAAGCGCCAGGTGCCATCCTCGCCTGGTTGTTCTCCTGCTTCTGCGAAGACGCCGCTACCCCGTGTCGATGGAACGGGTCGAAAAGCTCCAAGCGCGTAAAGTACTGGTGTCTGGTCCCCGTCCTCGTGTTTCCGCTCCATCGTCTAAAGGTACACGGCCATTTCCCAGACTCCGTTGTTTATACGCCCTGTTCAGACGTCTGATATCATTATGGGAAAGGTTATCGACTGTAAATGGTTAAGGTTAATGACTTGGTGAGATTGCTGAATACGTAGAGTTTCAAAAGTGGGATTCTCTCTTTAGTTCAGAATCGGTGTATTATCCGGAAGCTCTAATACAATTCGTGACAAATATGTCTATGATTTCTGAGACTGAACTAGAATCCAAGGTCGCTGGTATTTGCATCACATTGTCTCCTGGTTTGCTTGCAAACATTCTCAAGGTTCCGCTTGCTGGTATGTCTGACTTTAATCATCAGAAAATTGATGTTGCCCCTCTTCGAGATGTCCAGAAACATTATGGGTTAAATCCTGCTAGTTCGCGTCTTCGTAATTACTTGCAGCGTGATTTTGGTGCTCTTTCAAGGCTGCTCCATTTATTTGCTTATCAGGTTCTGACTCCGCGATATGATATGCGAGAGCGGGTTACCCCGATTGATTTAGCTTTAATGTGGTGTTTGGAACACAAACTGGAAATCTCGTTACCAAAGCTTATGATTGCGCACTGGAAGCGCATAATCAATGGTCAGAAACCAGTGGTTGCGTACTCGTTGTGGCTTACGAAGGTTTTTCAGTTCTACAATGTACCGCTGGAAACAATGGAGGGTGTTTCTTTGAAAGGGTCTCACTATTTAGGCAGTCACACGCTTGCCAAGATGTCTATTGAGCATACTGACTCAGGCTGGCAGCTGAAGAATCCCTCATCTCATCAAGATCCCTTGGTTCCTCGCACTCAGCCTACTTCCCATGAGTCAACCCTTTTAGCCATGATCAACACTTTAATCGCCAACCAACATGCTTTGGAAAAGAGAATCCTTGCCATTGAGTCCAAGCTTTCTGCTCAGAATGTCTCTTCCTCCTCGGAGCCTGAACCCACCTTTTGAATCTTTCATTGTCGTTCTTTTGCTCTTAGTTATGTGGTTAAGCTGTTGTGGTTTCTGCTGTGTAACAGACTTATATTTTAGGATTGATTGCTAGACTTATTTTGACTTCTGCTTCTCCTCTTTTGATTCGGCAAAAGGGGGAAACTAATATGTGTGTCTGGATCTGTGCTTTTGAACTACTACTGTTTGCTAATGCTGTAATATGGCTGTTAAGCCGTGCCTTTTGATCAACATTATTAGTCTTTGCTCTTGGTATGTTCGCATGCGAGTTCTGTTTTGTTTCAGTTTCTATGGCCTTGGGACTGCACATTGAGGGGGAAGTATATTATCAAGTTATTGTGCTTGGTGAAGCTATTCAGGGGGAATCCTTTTTACAGACACACTACACAGAGTTTGCCCTAATCAAAAAAGGGGGAAATTGTTGGTGTTTTTAATTAGTAACTCTGTGTTACATACTGTGTCTGTGTTACATACACAGTAATCTGAAGTCTGAAGAGTGTGAAGAATGAAGATCACGTTTTGATAGATTTTCTTTGGAGAGATTTTAGGAGAGTATCAAGCTGCCATTCTGTGATAATAAAATCCTAACGGATTTTATATATTTTGTGATAAACTTATTTTCTTTTATCGTCTTAAGGTTTAGCTTTAGTATTATGAGAGTATATAAGTAATATTGCTGGTTGTAGCAAGATTACTTTTTGAGAAAAGAGAAAACAGAAATTGAGAGAGAAGTCTCGAGAGTACTGGTAAATCACTAGAGTGTGAGACGTTCTAGTTTTAATTACGTGCAAGTACATGGAGAGCTTGTTCTCCTTGTGCGATTAGGTTGTATCGTATTGATACGTGTTAATGGAGTGAGATTCCACGTGATTTAAGTTTCTGTTTTCATCGTTAACTCTTTCTGGGTTGTTTAGTTCATAGTCAGTCTATTACTCACATTCAATGTACGCTTTGAGTAACTACCTCACAACGAATTATCACTGCAAGAACCTACAGATTACCCTACCCCCAAACACCCTAAAAACCCCATAGGAATGCTAAAAACGTCGAAGGCATTTTATGGCATTTTAATGACCTTTATTCACTTTTTAACACCTTTGGTTCACCTTTTAACAACCTTTGATTCACTTTTCCTAAACTTAAGATTCACAATGATTCTTAAAACATATTTTGTACATATAAAAAATAAAAAAATTAAATTTATCAAAATATATTCATGTTTGGTCTTATTTTAAAGAGCTCGAATTATGATGAACAATGATATAAAATTTATGTTATTTGGACATATAAATACGATACAACATTTTAAAAATTTTGTAAAATGATAAAGTAAAAAAAAGCGCCATGTTGGAACTTGCCTTTACAGATTTATATTGGTCGTGTTAATTACAACTAATATCAATTTTGTTCCTTTCAATATCTTAAGCGTGTTTCTAAACTTTCTCATGCTTGATGTTCTTCTTCCTAGTGCGTCGTAAGAGTGGCGGACCCAGAGATTAAAAATTATGGGGTCCTGACAAATAAAAATTTCTATAGTTAATTTTTATGACATTTGTGGGGTCACTAAGGGCATCCAATGGTTTTAAGTTTCTTAACACATTCCTAGATGCCATGTCATCTAAAAATTATATTTTATTACTTAAAACTCTATTCACTACAATAACAAGTTTCTTAATCTCTCTCTCTTAATGAACAACCAATCAACTATCACTATTTAGATGTGAGAGAAAATATGAAAGAGAGAGATACACATAGGTGGGTCTAATGTGTCATAAAAAGTGGGGTTCTTATTTAAGAACCTTGGAGAGAGAAAATGGGTGGAATCCACACCATTGTAGAACATTTCACATATGTAACCGTGTCAAGAACCCTTATTGTGGATGCCCTAAGACATAAAATATCTACTATTTTATAAAAAAACTACATTAAAACTCACTATATTAATTTTTTTTTACAAAAGTCATGGGGTCACGTGACCCCACGGGACCCCTACTAGGTCCGCCCCGTCGTAAAGCAGATTTGATTTATTGTTGAGCACATATTTATATTGATAAAATTCATCCATTAATTCCAATCCATAAACAAATTGTCATATCTAATGCAGCTATTTGCCTTTGGCTGCAACGGCAGGCAAAACAACAACCTAAAAAACAACAATGCATGCATGCACTTGAGTGCTAGCTTCTTTCAAACACTAATACATTAAAACTAGCTAGCTATAGAGAAAAAAAAAAAAAACTCTTCATAAATCAGTTGCAAACCTCACGAACAACCCCAAGTTTGGAATTCGCAACATCAAACAAAATCCTAAGATTCTGCTGCTGCAAATTCCCAATCACATTCATCTGATTATTAGGTGAACCCGCCATAGCCAGACAAGCCAATGACCCAACACTACTATGTATCAGTGTGTTCTCCATCGGAAGCGGAAGGTCCAACCCATTAGCAAAATGCAGAGTCACACCGGGTGCAGCATCCCTCTCATGAGTAACAGTAAAACAAGTATCAAACGAACCTAATGACGAGAATGGTCCATGAACTTGTTTCCTAAACTCATCCCTTATCAATTCATAAGCCGGTTGGACGAACCGGGTTATGACGACACCGGCGTCAATTATTGTACCGCCGGAACCGGTGGTTTGGTTTAAGTCAAGGTATTGTGGGGGAATAGGGACGTTAACGTGTCCGACGGAGATACCGGTGAGGGTGACGTAGTAGAGGTTTGGACGGTGTGGGTTAGTTAGGAGAGGTGTGGTTTTGATTTTACGGGGTTGATTTGTGGGTCCAAGTTTTAATGAACCAGAGAAGTAGTATGATTTGAAACTCGGGAGGCAGTAAGAGAAGACTCCTTTGTAGAGGGAGTTAGTTTGGGCTAAGAGTGATAATGGGCCACGGCCTAGTCCAAGTAAGCCTTGTGGTGGGATATGGGAACCAGAGATGGATTTGATACAGCCAAAAGCGTAAGTTGGGGTAATGTCGGATCCGAGTGTGAGGGAGTCGGAGGATAAGGCAGCGGAGAAAGTGGAATCTCCACCGTAGGTTTGGTTGAACATGCATGGAGTGGAGGTGGTTGGGCAAGAAAGGGAACGGGCTTGTGCGCATTGGGTGGCGGAGCATGTGAGAGGTGAGTAAGTGGAGGAAGAGGATGGGGAGAAAGCGGTGGCGGAAGGACAAGTACCTGTGCAGCCAGAGCATGGGAGCCAAGTGGAGTAAGCGGAAGTGTCAAGGACCATGAACATTTGTTGTGGTGGTGTACCGATTTGGACACGGACTAAGTAGTTTCCGATGTTGAAGATTTGTTGGGCGGAAGCGATCGGGGCGGAGGAGGTGGCTTTGTTGGATAAGAAAGTGATTCTTGCTGGGTCTTTGGTTGCCATGTTGAGGATGGTGTTGAGCCATGAGTCGGGTCGGGTTTTGTAGAAGGGTGAGCATTGGCCGTAGATGTGGAAGATGGTGGCATCTGATGGGTTGGATTCAGGTTGGTTGCAGGATGGGTTGTTTAGTGTTGCTGTTGTGGAAGTGAGGAAGAGAGTGAGAAACAAGAATGGAGTTGTCAAATCCATGGTTAATGTGGCTTAGCTAGGTTGTAATTACGTACGTACGTACGTACGTGTTTTAGCTTTGGGTTTGGATCTTAGATACAAGATTGTTGGCGCTTTTGCTCTAACGGGAACGTTGTGCATATATATAGGAAGTGGGAAGGGATGAGAGGCAGGTGTAATTACGGAAAAATCCTTGGAGCTTGAATCACTAATTACCATGTATATCAATGTCAGCTTGTAGTAGTACTGGTACAGGTCAAACTATAGTGACATTGTTATTAGATCAAGATGATGCACGTGATAGATTTTCGTTTAGGGTAGCAACTTTAGGCCCCCAAGTATCACAAGATAGAAGTACGGTATACAAGTGACAAAAGGACAAAAGCTGCTATTTGGAAGCAAGCCTGTAGAGCGAATGGATTAGGCAGAGAGAAAGTAACAAACAACAAGTGAATTCTTTGACTGTTCAAGCGTAAAAGTAGCGAACTCAAAGATAAGATGAAGGTATTGTTTCTCTAGATACTTTGTATTTAATGTTAGTCCGTAATTAATCATAATTGTACATATATAAAGTATCTAAATTTGATGTTGTAACTCTGAATAATATAGTAAGTGTGAATAAATCTATGGTCTGCAAACGCAAAAAACGTGAATGCGAATAACAGATATATTTGCGGTAAGAGGGCTGATGTTCCGAATGCTTTATATTAATCCATGATTGTTTTGTTTTGAAAACCGGAGATCTATTGTGCTCTTTATCTGTCCATCTTAAGCTAAATACCCAGTACTACTGCCCGGTTAAGATCTCATGGTTAAATGTTGCTGTGGTCAAATCGTATATCCATCCATGACCATGACCAAGTACGTTTGAGATCGAGAAAGTTTAAAACTTATTTACCGACAAGCTCATAAGTCAATCAAAGAGTGAGACAAGGGTATAATGATTTCGTTCACCAATTATCGAAAAATCAAGAAAAAAAATAAAAAGTGGCAGGCCCGGAGGCATAGTTCAATCATCTCGTGACCAAAACCAGAAAAAATAGCTGTAGTTTTTTTGTCCACAAATAAAGATGTAGGGTGGGGTGGGGAGAGGCATCATTCACGGACTTGCAAGGCTTTCCGTTAACCTTTTTTTAGTCTTTTGGGAATAAGACGGGATGTGGCTGGCGGTGTTGTCTTCTATCTTCTTTACTGCGAGTCCCTCCAAAAGATCAATGTGTTGCTTCACGTGATAATGGATCTAATAAACAGTATGATGATCATTCATTCATTGTGTCGGTGGGGGTTTGTATAGTAATGATGCCAATATATATGGACTGCAAACATATTCTCCAACTGCCGTCCGCGGAATGATTTTCAGTTTCCTCTAATCAATAACCAGAGATGAAGGAATCAAAAGCATATCTTTTTTATTGAACTGTACAATGTACAACATACATAATTTGTTTAATGGGTTTTAGTTTACAACACACAAAACTCACGTGAGCAGAGGTAGTGCATACTATCAAGAATCAAGCAGCCTCAGTAACAAAATGAGTGATGGAAATCAAATCAGACACATCAACAACAATATAGAACCAGGATTTCTTAACCATAATTACTTGGTTAAATTACAGCTGAATTGATGGAAGAAGATAGAGGGATACAGGGAGACAAAACCCAGAAAGGAGCTTGCTTGGACGTAGTATATCACACTCACACAACCTCAGCTGCAAACCAAAATCCAAAACGAAATAGAGCCAAAATCAGATTATGGAATGGTTTCCCAAAGAACAGAACACAGTATTACTCATTCTCAATTTGGGGTTAAATTAAATGTCAAGAGAATATTGAGCTCGATCATTACCTGTTGTAGTTTGTCCAGGCTCTCCACCCTTCACTATCATAACAGGGCAAGATGCATGGTTGCTGCAATACTTGCTTACACTTCCTAGAAAAAATCTGTTCACCATACATACAACCAGACCCACTTGTCATATAGATTAAAATCATACCATATCACTCTTCACTCCCAACATCTTGATTTCAGATTCAATGTTTTTTTCACTTTCCGGGGTACTAATTCATTACTGCGGTGGTGGATATATAAATCAATGAGTGTGGTCAATCACATAACATGTATGTATGTATGTATACCTTTTTTCTTTTTTGTAGTACTTTATAGTGTTGAATAAATGCGAAAATCTGTACCTCTTGAGTGGTCCAAATGCACGGTTTCCCATCACCAGCAAATCAGCATGTAGTTTATCAACAGCTTCACATATCTTCTCCTTTGGATCACCAACCACTACTTCAGTTTTTGCATTTACCTGACATTGATGGGCATGGGTTTTGGATAAGTTGAAACTCATAAGCAATTCTATGAGCCAATTTATTGTACATCTAGTACATACACATAGATAATGCACGCTGACATGATAATTGCGACAAATATGATACTCCCCAGTTCTAAATTTGCAGTCTACTATGTCAGATAGCAGTCAAATGCACCTTTGACGACTTGCTTCATGAGATTTATGATGACCATACTGGACAATTTAATTCTAGATGAACTCTTTCTTTCTTTCTTTTTCCAGTCTTCAATTTCCATCACATTATGGATGCAATTAGCTAGTCCATCCAGTTTCAGCTCATACTGACATAGCAGTAGGTTTCAATTCTATATCAATCAGTTCAGCACTTCCGACGGTAACTTATCCGTGATCACAACTCAATCTCCGAATTCTCCACTAACAAATTGGAATTGAAAATGGAAAGCATACTCACATCCTGCTCAGCACAAATCTCAAGTGCTCGATTGAGGATGGCATCAGTGATCCTTCGCTGATGAGCTTCAATCGCTGCTGAAAAAGCAGGTACTTCCATACCTAATAAATAAATTCGATCATTTTTACAATAGAAACAAAATTAAGGTCCAATAATACGCAATTCCAACACCAGATATAGACAATTCTAGAAACCCTCGGTGTTAAGAATTAGAACAGCGCTTAACTGGGACCACCAAAGGGTATGGAACCGGGATTATCCCAGCGGCAATCGAGGGCGGCGACTGAATGTGCAGTATAACGATTGATCCGCCGTTTTCGGATCCCGGTGAAGGAGGGCGGAGCTTGACGTTCTGGAGGGCCCACTTTAAGGCGTCCATACTCTGCTCGCTACCGTCGACAGCGACGATTGCGCATCCAATGGTGCCAGAGGACATGGTTACGGCTGTGGCTGACTCTGTAAAAGTCCAAAGGAAAAAAATGGGGGGTGGATAAAGGCGATCAACTGAGAGGTGGAGGGGCCAGCGAATAGAAGAGAGACAGAGATTTCCTTTGGAGATCAGGAAGGATGCATCGTGTGCAGTGTTAGCTTAGCTGTTGGCTGGGTCGCTTACTCACTTTTTATATTATATTATATTATTATCGGATGATTAGAGGCAAAATAATTAACGGCTTGTAGTAGGTCCCGCCAAATTGTAAATTGACCCTTCCGCGCCAAAGGTAAATGCAAGTCGAGCACGCCAGCCGCTAATTTGGTTTGTCACGCAATGCCGCCATTAGTTTATGAAACAAGATAATAACCGGTTAATCGGCTATTCGGTTAATCGCATTTGATAGTTAGTCAATATTGATAACTGTAATCGTTTTATTGATGAACGGTTAATTGGGTTTGGTTAACTGCCGGTTTCGTTACGGTTTTTGCGGTTAACCGTAAACCGGATAAAGAAAAAAATGTACTATTTTAGATTATAACCTATAATTAAAATCATAAAATTTTCCGTTACATCATAAATTTTGTTATTACAGCAAGTCACCTTAGTTTCTCTCCATTAACTCACAACAACTAAATATTGTTAACAAATATCAACCAAGTTTCACAATCAATAGAAAAGTCGAGAGACTCATCAATTGTTATTATAAGTAACTCCAGTGTGAGCTCCTTAATTTCTACAAGTTGTATAGAAAATTTTATAGTAATGATACGAAATATTAATTGTAAAATAACTATAAGATTGACTTTAATCGGTTTTATATATTTTAATTCAAAACTTATTTTATCTAACACAAAATATAAGGTTAGAATTCAAAAGAAGAAAGGAAAGTATATAAAGATTTTTTTAAAAATCTATTTTTTAAATTTATAAATAGTTAAACGGTTAATCCGGTTAATCGGTTGGGTTAAATTTGATAACTGTAATCGTAACGGCTTACTTAATTGATCGGTTAACCGAAACTGGAAAATCGGTACGGTAACCGGAATTTTAGTACAGTTTTCCCGGTTTTGGTATCGGTTAGACGGTTACGGTTTTTTTTTAAACCCCTAACGAGTACAGTAATTTGTTCATTTGATAATAGTTATTTTGGCATGGTTCCGGGATGGTTTTGTGGCATAAAGGGGTGGTCCCCGTGTGGGTCCCATGTGGATCCCATGTGGGTCCTATATTACTCCAATAATATACTGTCAATATAAATAACCAAAATAGTCAAACTAAAACAAACCACAAAATAACCATACCGAACAGATATATTAAAAAAAAATAAGTAGAGAGAAGTTATTCAAAAATTAAGGTGTAAAACAGCTCAAGATTCACAAAACATGTGATGTGAGTGTAGGGAAATCTTTTCAGATAATTCTCAGATAGTTTTCTTACTATTTTTTCTTGTTTGTATATTCTAGCATCTAGATTAGTTTTTATCAAATAAACTCAGTATCTAATTGATATCACCGCAAATGGTATTACTTTGAATCCACGAGTAATAGTCAAACTAGCGGTAGCTTCGGTAGTTGAATATCACCAAATTGAGTCCCACGCATATAACATACTCAATTACTCACACCCAGCTATTTAATGGATGTCATTCCGCACGGCCCAAGCTACAGAAACCCACATAATGAACCTTGGCCCATGTAACTATGTAGCCCAATCTACCATTTTTCTATTCGGCCTAGAAATATTTAGAAAGCAGCTAAGGCTTCCATGCTAATGGCAATGAGAATGAGAAAAAAACTATTTGGTGTGAAAATAAGAATAGAATCAGTAGTAGATATGAGAACAAGTATGCCTACACCCTAGTTTAATGTGATAAATTTTTACTTAAAAATAATATTTTTATCATTATTTAGATGTGGTATGTTATAAAGAGTCCAATGTTATCATAAAATGGGACAAATTATATTTCTAAAAACCTATTTAATATCATTGTTTTATTACTATCTTTAAAATTTCTTAGTTTTTCTAATTATATTATCATCTATTAAACATTTAATAGCTAATACAAAGATATCGTTTTAATGTGGATTCTTATTTGAAGAAAAAAAATATATAGCTTAATAGCTTGACAATGTTGTGTTAATAAGAATATACATACTATCATGGATGATTAAATGTCCCTGAATCATTCTGACTGTAATTGTAATCATTAGATTAGAGGAATATTAAAGGGTTCAGATTACATCTTCTATTAATTTTATGAATTTATTAGAAAAAGAAAAACTGATTTGGTACTACTCCCCTCGCCAGCGCCAGAGTCTGATTTCCGTTTTTATTTTGTCCCAAAGGACTGTATACTTTCCAAATAAAATTCCCTTAATACCCCTCACACATGTACGGATAGAGATCTCATTAGACATTTATTTCTGTTTTTTCTCTCACGTCTCTTTCTCTGACTCACCCCTCCGTTTCTCTTCACTATTTTCTCATTCTAAGATTTGTCAGTGACAGTACAACAGGGGCTATTTTGAAGAAAATAGAGGAGTTTTATAGGTCTGAGAAAAGGAGGGGCAAATTGGGAAAAAGGGTTATCAAATACTCCCTCCTTAATTTGGTGCTAATGTCAAAGCGGACTCTGCCGCTAGGACAGAGGGAGTATATTTATGGGATTCTCGAATGATATTAAATGTTTTATTCATCTACCCATAATTCAATTTACCACGACTCTCTGATGATTTGGTACGACATGCGTCTCTCCCTTCCTTAGTATAAACCATCACCGGCGCTGCGTCTGTGTTGAGATTCATATATGGAATTGCTACATCTTCCACACCGGCGAACAAGGAACTGTTGCGCCTTGTGGGTTTAATACCTGGAATTGCTGCATCTTCCACACCAGATTGAAGACGGGGTTAAAAACTGGTAATATACTCAACTTATCTTCTTCTCCGCAATTAAAACAATAGAAAACTTTCTAATCTATCTTTGTTGATTCTCTCCTTGTGTCTCTGTAGAAATTAATCACTCTCATTGAAACTGCTACATCTCGCACACTAGATTAAATACGGGATAGAAAACCGGTATCCTCAACTTTTTTTCTTCTCAGCAATTAAAAGAACATAATTTTTTTTGTTGCATCTGGAACAAATTTCACAGTCGTCTTCATTCTTTCACTCGCGATAATTTTACAACCTCGTACAATTAACGTAGATGCTCTGCACCTCTCATCATTCTCTTCTCTTATGTTTCAGCGCAGATAAATCAATGGAATTGTTGCATATCACTTATGCTGAAGACGGGGCAGAAAACCCGTATCCTCAACTTACCCTCTTCTCTGCAATTAAAAGACAACCTCGTACAATTAACATAGATGCTATAAACAAAGTACCAGGTAGTTAAATACCAGTGCAAGCTCTACGACCGCACATAGAAATTGATACCAGACACATCACCGGAAGGAAAATAAATTGATTTCACCAGCCATCACATGTAAGACCTCTTTCCCAAAACAAAATACCCACACATTGCACTTTGCATACCTTAACCTATACTAGATTCACTATCAATTGTGAACAAAAAAAGTTAAATAATCAGAATTTAATACCTCTTATTTTCAAGCAAAATACCTACACATTGTACTTTAAATACCTTAACCGTTTTATAAAAACACCATTGAAAACTGATAATTATAAATATTACAAGTTGATGAAATACCAAATGTGTTAAAAAAAGTACGAGGTTACACTCATTTAAATACCAATGCAATTCTACGACGGCACATAAAAATTGATATCAGACACATCATCGGTTAAGAATGATAACTTTGAACGAGGTAAGTTGGATTTGTAAGGGATGATTTATTTCATTCAGTTACAAACATATTTATAGAAAACAAATACAACATTAATCTGCCATAGTCAAATATAGAGGCTAGGAAAGTCTACCCCACATGTTTCAAGTTCAACAATGGTGAACGGGAATAGTACTGACGGTGCCTAATTCTAGATAGGGTTGGTGAGGGTTGGTGAGACTAATTCAGGATTACATTTTAACATCCTCCCTTAATCCTGAATTTCCATTGAAGTCATCCCCATTTTTCTTTTTAGCTTGATATAGGCATCATACTTTAGAGGTTTGGTGAGAATGTCAACAACTTGCTTCAGATCTACAATACTTCACTTCTATCTCGATCTTTGCATTGCTCTTAAATAGTGATAACGGGTCTCGATGTGCTTGCTTCTTCCATGTATGACTGGGTTCTTTGCCAGGTTAAGTGCTGAAGTATTATCAATAAAGATCATCATGGGCTTCTTTTGTGGAATATTGATGTGATTCATCAGGTACCGCAACCACATTGCTTGGCAAGTACTTGTTTTACTGCTATATACTCTGCTTCACAGGTTGATAACGCTACAATAGTGTAACACCCCTACCGTTAATCATGTGCTTACCGTCTAATCGTCCTGTTATCCTATCAGTTTGCAGCGGAAATACTACTATTACTACGGCGGGTGATACAACGCGCTAACCGCCCATACGGCTAGCTAGGCTTACCTTACTTGCAGTCATGGTCTGATGATCAAGTATACCGAGCTACTAAAACATTGCTTACCGAATACCAATACCATATGCTTACATCAATGGATTACCGAGTGCTAAAGTATATTCCGATTACATCATTTCCAAGTTGCCAAAAGAATGAGTTCTAACCTGCTACTCATCTATACCAATTCACCATCCTTTCTATATCCAAAAAGGTGTACCCCATGGTACACCGGCTAATCAAAAACTACCGCCGGTACTACTTAGTACACCATTCATCATTCAATGTTTACAATCCAAAAAGGAATCAAAATAAAACTCCTCGTCCTCTTCATCCTTCTCGAGTACCTGCGTGTAGTAAAAACGGTGCCCCAAGGGGCTCAGCAAAAGCTGCGCATAAACTCCGCATATACCGCGTGCTAGCTAGGGCACGCCGACTATTTGACGTCCACTAAACATGTGATTCATTAATTTCATACATACATGCTTTACATATAACATACATGCATATCCAATTCAGTACACAATTCAAGGCATCAATACAATAATGCACACAATACTTACCTTCACATCGTTAGCCAAATTACGCATCCGGGTTAATCGGAATGCTTATTACTCTTTTACGCATTACATGTTACTTGTTCTTGCTTCACTTACTTACTTCCATTTACTTCACTTACTCATTCTTACTTACTTACTTATCTCAAGTTAAGTCGGTATGACCTCCAGCCCGGGACTACACCGTCCCACCACCGGGATTTACTTGACTCGCCAATCCGGGATGCTACCCATTTAAGGGGTTTGGCCGCGGACCAGTTTAAGAGTCAGGAATTGGAGCCAACCTCTCGTGACTCGCATCCTCACGCTGGCCGAAACTATATCGGACTTCTACTCATTCCAATTTAATTACCAATTTAAGTTAGATTGTTTAGCTTGTTAGGAATAAGTTAGAAGTCCAAGCACAATCACGATCGGTCACAGTACAATACAACATACATACACGCATTCATATTCATCCATACATTTCATGAATTATACAAACTAAGATTTAAGAAAAATATTCACAACATACAACACTACATAATCACAAGTATGCATGGTAACTCCGATTCGTGCATTTATCTTATTTGGTGATCAATTAGCACACAACACACAAATTAGAGTAACCAATAGCATACAGGGCATAAGGAATTCATACCGTTCACCGTTGTACTTGTATCCAAACGTTCCTTCGGTGCTCACAAATCAAGTCCTATAACATACATATGTTCGTGATTAATTTAACTATCATTAGCATTTCGATTACTCCTACGTTTCCTAGTCATACTTACTAAGTCCTTTCCCTTCTTACTTACACATTACTTACTTACTCTTCTTTATTTTAAGTTTATTTCCTTCCTTAACATTGGTATACTGACATATATGTACATATGTATAAGGGTATACATATATATATATATATATATATATATATATATATATATATATATATATTTAATTAATTTATTTTTTTTTTGTAAGACCCGACCGACCTTACAAGTCCGGTCCCAAGGTCGGTCGAAGTCAGTAAGGAATTACGCTGGAAAATTTCAGGGCCGACCGACCTTGCAAGTCCGGTCCCAAGGTCGGTCCATTCCAGTAAGTTTTGGTTTCGAAATTCTGGATTCGACCGACCTTGCATGTCCGGTCCCAAGGTCGGTCCATTCCAGTAAGTTTCGTTACAGGCGAATTTTAGCCCGATCGACCTTGCAAGTCCGGTCGCAAGGTCGGTCCATTCCAGTAGCTTACAAGACGGAAAATTTTGAGTCAACCGACCTTGCAAGTCCGGTCGCAAGGTCGGTCCATTCCAGTAGGTTGCATTTCGGGAAATTCTTCTGGCTGACCGACCTTGCATGTCCGGTCCCAAGGTCGGTCCATTCCAGAAGGTTTCTGTCCTTTGTAAATCTGGGCTCAACCAACCTTGCAAGTCCGGTCCCAAGGTCGGTCCGGCCTAGTATTTCAGTTTTTATTTCTGTTTTTAGTCCTCTCCTTTAACCATTACTTCCCCATTGTTCCTACACTGAATCCCACATGTTTTAACACTAATTAAACCTCCTAATACACCTTAGTTCATTCCTTAACTCCTTGCACATTTCTATACTAACTTACACACTCAATTTTCCAAGTTTCATTTCAACACTTACACTAGTTCTTCCTAGTTGTGTTTTGCTACAGATTTTAGTTCTAACTCTCTCCAACAATAGCTCCCTCTTCTAATGTCATTTCTAACACTCCTAATGCATTACAATACATTATCTACCTCTCTCAATCTACTCATCAACTAGCTCCATTCAAATCTGTTATAGCACCTGTTTTACACCTAGTTTCTAGTTCATTACGTGTTCTATTCCTAGGCAAATTTTGCCATGGTCTCCCCTATATTGTTACACTCTCACCACATTGTTTCCTCACATCTTATTACCCAATCCACCTGCTTTCAATAGCATCAATATACATAGCTCTCATAACCAAATACCAACACACAACACTCTTAAAATTCCTGCACTCACCCATTGACTCCCAACTATGTTTTTAACAAGTTTAAAATGTCTTTTAAGGGTTACAAACATTTGTTTTCTCCTACACATTACACTACCATCTTTCAATACATACTTTCATTCTTAAAAATCTGTTACATAAGTATTTACAACGCCATACAAAGGTGATGTAACACCCCCACCATTAATACAACGCTTACCGTCCAATCTCCTTACACATCAGATACACGCAGCGGGTACATACTTACATAATGTGGGTGATACATGCCGTTAGTCACCCACGTGACTAACAAGGCTACTGCTACTACATACAGCATCGGTCTGATGGACCGGAATCCCGAGTACTACACATCTATAATACATACTCCATTCATCAATCAAATACAACAATGCTCCATTCATACTTACTCCTCCATAATCCATACAATACAATATGCTTAACCGAGTCTACTAGGATCCTTATACAATTATACTACCTCTTCCAAGTTCATACGTACTCACTAAGAGACTACTTACTACCCGTTCCTCACAAGTTACTTGCTTCTAAATACAAGGGTGTGCCTCCGGTCTCTTACCTTGACCACATCCGCTTCGGTACCTGCACACTAAAAACGTTCCCCCTAGGGGGTCAGCTTTCGCTGCGCATGATAACCGCATACCCCGCGTACTAGTGAGGGTACGCCGACCACTTGGTCGAATACATGCAGTTCATTTTCATACAACATACATGCATACATGCTCTTATACACAATATTACAATACTTACGCAAGACATACACCATACATACACTTCATTACATACAAGAAGTACAACATAAACCATCCAATACATACTACCTTTTTCCGAATTACGCATACACATTACATACACAATATACAATACTTGTTAGCTTCATTGGTCCCCCGGGTTAATCGGGTGGAGATTACTCTTTTACTCGTTACTTCATACATACACATACATACTCATACTCATACATACTTACGGATCCATACTTACTTACTCTTACTCTTACTCATGTTAAGTCGTCGGGACCTCCGGCCCTGGGGACTACTCCGTCCCACCTCCGGGATTTACTTGACTCACCAATCTGGGATGCTACCCATTTAAGGGATTTGGGCCGCGGACCAGTTTAAGAGTCAGGAATGCAGCCAACCTCTTGTGACTCCGCATCCTCACGCGTGGCCGAAGCTATATCGGACTTCTACTCATTCCAATTTACTCACTTAAGTTAGGAGTTAGGTAGTTAGGAATTAGTAGAAGTCATTCATGCAAGCCACATACACAATTACAATGCTCAATACTCATTTATACAAAATACAATACAACACTTAAGTACAATACAAGATTCGAATACAAGTCATCATCATTCATATATTTCATGAATTATACAACCTATTGTTCAAGACAAATATCAAGAACAATGTAAACAAGCACGAGTAAGTGCAATATGATCCGATTCGTGCATTTATCTATTAGGTGGTCAGATAAGCACACAAATCGGGGTACCAGATTAGGATACAGGGCATGAAGAAATCATACCTTTCACCGTTGTACTTGTATCCCAACGTTCCTCCGGTGTTCACAAATCAAATCCTATTATATATACATACTGTCGAATGATTAATCTATCTATCATTAACTTAACCCGATTACTCTTACGTTTACTAATCCATACTTACTAAGTCTTGCACTACAATACTTATATTTTATTTACTTACTCCTAATTACTTACAGTGGTTTACTTACATATATATGCACATATGTATAGGTGGGTATACATATACATACATATATATATACTATTATTTAATTAAATTAAATTAATAATTTTTTTTGTATGACTCGACCGAACTTGCAAGTCCGGTCGCAAGTTCGGTCCAAGTCAGTAAGGAATTACGCTGGAGAATTACAGGGCCGACCGACCTTGCAAGTCTGGTCCCAAGGTCGGTCCATTCCAGTAAGTTTCGTATGTGAAAATTTAGCCCGACCGACCTTGCAAGTCCGGTCGCAAGGTCGGTCCATTCCAGTAGCTTACTCGACGGAAATTTTCTTCTGGCCGACCGAACTTGCAAGTCCGGTCGCAAGTTCGGTCCATTCCAGAAGCATTCCCGTCTTTGTAAATCTGGGCTCGACCGAACTTGCAAGTCCGGTCGCAAGTTCGGTCCGGCCCAGTATTTGCATTTTTGTTTCTGTTTTCAGTCCTCTCTTTCACCCATTGTTTCTCCAATCTTCTTACATGTAATCCCACATGTTTAAACACTACCTAGGCCCTCCAAATTGCCTTAGTTCACCCACCAAATTCTTTACTAAATCCATCAATCAACTTACGCAATTTCATCACTTCCTTTCCACACTTACCACAGATTTTCATCCTTCAATGCTACAGATTTTTGTTCTAACTTTTTACACTCAATACTCCTACTACCAAACCATCCTTTGCATCCCAAATACATTTCCAAGCCATTGCAGTACCTATACCCAAGTCCAACACTCTTTTTACCAATTCTTGCACACTAATCCTTCCTAACTTCTCCAATGCATATTAATACACTTTGCTACAGATTTTGGTTTCCACTATCATGCTACAGATTTATCACTCAACTTCTAACCTCCATTACTTCCTCAACTAATGCTACTCCTAGCATCCAAAATACATTACTCACAACCTAATTCCACCCCATTTAAACCTCATATCCAAATCTGTTACAAGCTACTAAACCACTCATTTTAACTTTCCAAAATCTGTTCCAAATGTATCTAAGTCCTCAAATTCCTAGATAAAATTTGACATAGTCTCCCCTATAATTCTTACTTGCTCACTCACCATTTCAGCTCACAATTTCCCATTCTCACAACCTGTTTATATAATACATCATATCCACACCTCAACATCACTACAACACAATAAAATTCCTGCACATACTCAATCAATACCCATGTTTTCCCAAGCTTTTAAAACTCATTTAAAAACTTCAAAACTGTTACAATCTCATTACTCATCATACTACAATATGCTTACTACTCATTCCTCAATTCGTTACTCATTTTACTACTCCAAAACTGTTACACTACTACATACGAAACAAGCTCAAGGTAAAGGTGGTTACCTTGTGTTTCTAGTTTTCTTTCCTTTCCTTTCCTTCTCTTCCTTTCTTCTCCTTTGTTCTCGGTCCCAATGAGGTTCACACACACCAAGTGCTACAACCCATAACAATACACAATACCATTTAACATTCACTTTTGCACTAACCCTAGAATCTAAATGTTTTAGGGTTTAGATAAGGGTATTACCTTCCAATGGATGGATGAGTGCAAACAGGTAAAATTGATCTACTAAAACTAACAAATCAATCTAGAAATAATAAATCAATAAGTCTGTCGGGTTGCAAAATCCCGGTCACTATAGTATAGGAAATTAAGTAACCAGGTATCGAATCCACGGGACTTGAATAAATAAGCCTAAGTCCTATCCTAAATCCTAAGAAAACTGGAAATTCAGGGGGGTTGTGAATTGTTTTTGTGTTTGAATTAAATAAATGCAAGTCAAAGTTAAATTAAGCAATCGGTAAAAATGAATGATGAAGTTGATAATATGAGTGGAACTCCGGGCTCGGGTTGTTCTTTTCTGATTGAATCCAGTAGCTTCTACACTTTAATTATGAGAAACGGAAAGGCCAATTCTTTCTATCTCTTACAATGCTAAATCCTAGTTCATTGAAGAGCTCACCTATCAGAACGTGTCAACTCTAATCTAGCAGTTGGCAAAACACATATAGGTGGAATAAGCACAAAGAATTGTTAGCGTTTGTAGGAAAGATTATCTATCCGACTAATCCTTCCCCAAATTCCCAGGTTAATTCGAACTCCCTATTAATCACCTTGTCTGATCTTAATAGGTTTCGCAAAACAACTCTATAACTCGCGAAATTAATAGAGAAGAAATTGATAATCATTAACCTGAAAACAATCCGTCACAATCTCATAATCAAACTGCAGAATCTTTAACTACATTGAATCTATCTTGAACAAACCCTACCCCAGAGTTAAATCCCTACTTAGCCAGACATTGCCAAGAAACAGATAAATACAGTTAACAACATAGAAATCATCTAAAGGAAGAAAAACCCTTTTGTTGAACAACTATCCAGTGTCGATGGCTGCAGGTGTAAGGTTGAAGATGATGGCCACACTCCCTCTGTCGATGCTCCTCTAGAATGGTGGTGATATGCTTGGTGAATGCGAATGGAGGTGAACTGATGCAATTGGCGTGGATGAATGGAGAGAACCTCGTTTATCAGTGAGAGAGCGTGTGTGGTAATGATCGATGATGATTGAATACCTTCTCCCTCTGATTAGGTCATTTAAATAGACCTTTCTCTCTCTTTTCTCCCTCAAAACGCCGAGTTTCTGTTGAATTTATCGTCCTGTCCGAACATTGGTCCGAGCTTCAATGTTCGGACGTAATGCTTTGAGCGCTCCAATCCCAGAAGTCTCGACTTGTGTCCGAACTTTGATGTTCGGACACAAGTTCGGACATGCACCGTAGCCTTCCCTCGTTTAGAATCTCGAATCATGTCCGAACTTCGATGTTCGGACCGAAGTTCGGACACTCCATCAGGCACAGCACACAAATCCTCGACCTGTGTCCGAGCTTGGAAGTTCGGACACAAGCTCGGACACACCTTAAAAATCCTCTAACTTCTTCGTTTCGACTCCGATTCGACCCCCGTTTGTTGCATTATCTCCCTTGTGAGTTAATCTATTGTTTCCTTGGCTTTTCTGCATTTAACATAGAAAAAGTGTATCAAGCCTTAACAACAACAAACCAAAGGAAAACGTAAGATAAGTGTGGAATATTATCAATTCGCGTATACAAATTAGACATTAAAGACCACTAAAACCATTCATATTTCACACTTATCAAACCTCCTCACACTTAACCTTTGCTTGTCCTCAAGCAAAGCAGGAGTAAATTGCCTCAGAATGCCTTAAGATCAAACCTTGGGATTGCACAGAATAAGGAGTTTAAGACACAATAATCACCCAAGAATCGATCTGCTCTTAACTGCATGTCTCTCAAACAATAAAGCACACTTTTAAAACAAAAATTACGAAGAAGCCAAACCATGAAATCAAAACGTAGAGTAACTCAGAACCTTCCAACCTTTTCTCTTCTCAAACCCGTGGATGACAAGGGGTGTGAAGTTCTGCCATATTCCGCAGAACCTTTCAACACCACGTACTCATGATCTAATTTAAGGAATTGCCATAAACATAAGACTTTAAAGAGCTTCTCTTTTTTTCCTTTGCAAACATATCAATCTTTTTCGCAAATATTTCATCCCCCAGACTTTTCTCTCCATCCTTGTAACGGTATTGGGTCTTTTATCCCAGATCAGACGACCTTAGGTAAATGGGTGATGAAAACACCCCAAGGACTTAATAACCGGATGGAAGAGGCCTGTTTTGGTTCAGAAAAACTTAGATCAGAGGAGTACCTTGCCTTTATCCTTCATTCCAAACATTCTCATTATTCCCAAGGTTCCAAGCTAAACCAGTTCTAACTCCACAACCGACCTGTTCACAGACATTTAACAAGTTTCCGCCATTTGAAAATATGATAAGAGAGCACACAACTTTGAGTAGACCAAACCTAAAGGTCATTACCGGACTCAACTCCACTAATGAAGATCCACCCAAGTATTTAACACTAAGAAGCACTCTAAGAGAATTACCCCCACATTTCCCAAAACCAAACAAAAATTAGGGCGGGAATAAATGACTGACACATTCAGAAAGATCTCCCCCTTCCTCACACTTAATTTGGAGCAATGTCCGCATTGTTCAGAAATTTATCACAAGAAGGAGATCGGTCTAAATGGGCCAGGCTCACCAGGGTGAAAGGAAACAGTGACAAAGTTTTTCACGTTTTAAAGCACAGGCCGATTGGGAACCAAAAATAAAATGAAACTGAAAACTCCCCTGATTTCTTTGTGATGCTGGAGGAAGTGGTTCTTCCTCACACTTAGTGTCCGCGTAGGGGGCATGTTTCCTCACACTTGCTTTGAAGCTAGGGTCCGGTATGGAGTCAGCCCGATAAAGTTCACTTGCACACATTCAACAAACAAAACAGAAAAGTGTGCTAGAAGCATCGATTAGTGACAGCCAATATTCAGAGTTAAGATTCAAACAAACTAAAATCAAAAGAAAGTTACAACCCAATCGAAATACAAGAAATCAGTTCAACATAACTAAAAACAAATCCAAAAAGAAGTCTAAGAATGGCTTCTAAACAAAAACAGCAAGCAGCAATAAAATCACTGCGGAGGCGGATAGTATGCCTGCCACTGCTGGAACTGAGCGACCAGAGCGTCATAGTCCTCCTGGGAGCGGCGGGCCTGCTGCTGCAGAGTCTCGATCTCTGCCTGATAGCGACGATCTGCCGCCTCGAAACGAGACTCCAGCTGAGCAAACTCATAGCGAGTGACGTACTCGCTCCCAGGGGCTGGCAGTGCTAGATACGCCTCCTGCTCGTCGGGTGAAGCAGCAGGAGCGGGCTCTGATGGTCCCTCACCGGCCTCTCTCTGGCGCTTCTGTGGTCGCGCTGCAGCCTTCTTCCTCCACACCCCCTCTCTATACTCAAACCACATCTTCTTCATAGCTCCCACATCAATAGGGGACCGCGCAGCATGCAGCCCGCAGATGGAATGGTAACCATCTGCCTCTTGAGGATGTGGCAGAGCATGACCGGATAGCCGAGCTTGTGTCGGTCCTTGTGCTCTATGATATACTGTAGGTGCAAGAAGATTACCCAAGGCAGATAGGTAACCTCGGCAGCCCCAACAAACGACGGGTTCAGCACCGCCTGAAGAAGTAGAAAGTCAGTCTGGTTGAGGTCGGAGCTTTGACGAGGTACAATGTTCGCAGCCAGCAGTGCGAGCAGAACTCTCTCCTGGGGCTCTGAAGCGCATCAGCAGGGACGACCTGCTTTGATGGTTCATCCCCTCTGCGTCGTCTCGGCCCCTGAACCATAAGGGGAGTGTAGTGGTGGATAGCTGCGTTTTTGAAATCAACAGGGTGAGGTGTTGAGGAGCCTCGGGGGCGGGATGCGGGAGCTCCATATATTGAGCAATCTCGAAGGTGGAAACCGTCACTCTCTCACCGTCTACAAGTGACCTGATCTGGCCGTCCTGGAAGGTGGCATTCGCATAGAACATACGAACAATCCGTTCCGAGTATTTGCCCCCCATATCCAGAATCTTGCCCCAGCCAAATTGATCTAATAGAGCTCTCAAACCCAGCTGTTGCTCCAGTTCTGGCACCACCCCGCGCTCAGCAATTATGTCAACCTCCTTGGCAAACCATTCACGTGCTTCATCATTCCTGAATTCCGGTTCCAGACCGCGACGTCTTGAACTGGAACTAGCTCCGGCAGCCCGCTTCCCACGACCGGTAATTCTATTGAACATCTTGCAAACAGGTAAAATTGATCTACTAAACTACAACAATCATCTAGAAAATAATAAATCAATAAGTCTGTCGGGTTGCAAAAATCCCGGTCACTATAGTATAGGAAATTAAGTAACCAGGTATCGAATCCACGGGACTTGAATAAATAAGCCTAAGTCCTATCCTAAATCCTAAGAAAACTGGAAATTCAGGGGGGTTGTGAATTGTTTTTGTGTTTGAATTAAATAATGCAAGTCAAAGTTAAATTAAGCAATCGGTAAAAATGAATGATGAAGTTGATATATGAGTGGAACTCCGGGCTCGGGTTGTTCTTTTCTGATTGAATCCAGTAGCTTCTACACTTTAATTATGAGAAACGGAAAGGCCAATTCTTTCTATCTCTTACAATGCTAAATCCTAGTTCATTGAAGAGCTCACCTATCAGAACGTGTCAACTCTAATCTAGCAGTTGGCAAAACACATATAGGTGGAATAAGCACAAAGAATTGTTAGCGTTTGTAGGAAAGATTATCTATCCGACTAATCCTTCCCCAAATTCCCAGGTTAATTCGAACTCCCTATTAATCACCTTGTCTGATCTTAATAGGTTTCGCAAAACAACTCTATAACTCGCGAAATTAATAGAGAAGAAAATTGATAATCATTAACCTGAAAACAATCCGTCACAATCTCATAATCAAACTGCAGAATCTTTAACTACATTGAATCTATCTTGAACAAACCCTACCCCAGAGTTAAATCCCTACTTAGCCAGACATTGCCAAGAAACAGATAAATACAGTTAACAACATAGAAATCATCTAAAGGAAGAAAAACCCTTTTGTTGAACAACTATCCAGTGTCGATGGCTGCAGGTGTAATGTTGAAGATGATGGCCACACTCCCTCTGTCGATGCTCCTCTAGAATGGTGGTGATATGCTTGGTGAATGCGAATGGAGGTGAACTGATGCAATTGACGTGGATGAATGGAGAGAACCTCGTTTATCAGTGAGAGAGCGTGTGTGGTAATGATCGATGATGATTCAATACCTTCTCCCTCTGATTAGGTCATTTAAATAAACCTTTCTCTCTCTTTTCTCCCTCAAAACGCCGAGTTCTGTTGAATTTATCGTCCTGTCCGAACATTGGTCCGAGCTTCAATGTTCGGACGTAATGCTTTGAGCGCTCCAATCCCAGAAGTCTCGACTTGTGTCCGAACTTTGATGTTCGGACACAAGTTCGGACATGCACCGTAGCCTTCCCTCGTTTAGAATCTCGAATCATGTCCAAACTTCGATGTTCGGACCGAAGTTCGGACACTCCATCAGGCACAGCACACAAATCCTCGACCTGTGTCCGAGCTTGGAAGTTCGGACACAAGCTCGGACACACCTTAAAAATCCTCTAACTTCTTCGTTTCGACTCCGATTCGACCCCCGTTTGTTGCATTATCTCCCTTGTGAGTTAATCTATTGTTTCCTTGGCTTTTCTCTGCATTTAACATAGAAAAAGTGTATCAAGCCTTAACAACAACAAACCAAAGGAAAACGTAAGATAAGTGTGGAATATTATCAATTCGCGTATACAAATTAGACATTAAAGACCACTAAAACCATTCATATTTCACACTTATCAATGAGGTTCTTGACTAGCAAGAGAACAATATTCCTAGCCCAAGAAGAGAGCCAAAATCGGCTGGAACAAGGAGGAACCAAGAGTTCAAAAGCTGAAATTTCTTATAATGCAAACAAGGGCTAGAAATGATGGATTTTCGAATTTCTTTTTACCTTAAGATGATAAGAAGGTGAAGGTGCTTCTAATGGTGGACTTGAATCTTCAAATGGAGAATACCCACCGGAATGATAGTGGTCGTTTTCGATTTTTGAAAGGAGGAATGTGTTCTCCTTTGCGAGGGGATTACAACGGTACTAATTTTGCAATTTTTGGAGCAAGATTAATGGGTTAACAAGAGAGAAGGTGGGAGTTGAGTGAGTCTTCTCCTTTCTCCATGGATGTCGCAAGGTAGAAGAAGGAGAAATAGAGAGAATAGAGAGGAGGGAAAAACGTGAGGGGAAGAGGGGAGTGAGGAGAGAGAATCTCCTTTTCTTTCTTTGTTTCCTTTGTCTTCTTGTGAGTTACAAAATAATAAAGGAGTGAGTGAGAGGGAAGCTGGCCGGCCCCCATATGCACACACACACACACAGATTTTTAATTTTTATTTGTAAAGTGGACACACTAAGTTTGTTTATTTGCATTCTTACCCCACAACTTCCTGGTTGTTACAGTTTTGACTAACCGGTACCCGTTTTCCAGAATTTTCTCGTTTAATTAATTTTATTGGTTCTAAAGCTTCACTAATATTTATTAATGACTATTTAGTTGACCGAAATTGTTACGAGTCTATTTGACCCGCTTAAAGTCACGTTTTCCCGGTTTCCTCGAAAAACGCGCTTTAAGGTTTGTTAGTGATTTTAATCCGTTTTAAGGATCCGTTTTCTTCGGGAGTTGTTCCCTATATTATTTAGGTCTTATTGAACCTTTAGAATCCCTATAATACTCTAACCGAGGTCTCATACCTCCTATGGTTATTTAACGCTTATTTAGCGTTTTTCGCTTTTAAGGCGTTTCTTTATTTCTTTTGGATTTTTTTTCCTTACCAGTATTAATTAGGTACCATTAGGCCCTTAAATACGTATTAGATTAATTTTAATCCTTACATTTAAGTTCGGGGTATTTCTGGTGAGTATAATTACCTTGTTTCTTCTTCTAGTTTCTTTTCTTCTTTTTCCTTGCTTCTTCCTTCTCTCTTTCCACCGATTTTAACTCAAATTCTCTCTAACACTACAACCATTCATATACACCATTTTAATACTAACAACTCACCCTAAACATTATTTAAGCTTTTAATGTAAGTTTTAGGGTTTAGAGATATATTACCTTCCAAGGGTTTATGTAATGCTTGGAACAGCTCAAGAATAATCTTTCCACCCTTTCAAGAATGCCAAAATCGGCTGGGTACAAAAGGAGCAAGCAAGAGTTTAAGCTCAAATTTCGTTTTGCCCTTAAGGCTAGAAAAACAATGGAGTTTCAAGAAGATTTTTACCTCAAAATGACAAGGAGAAGAAGGTGGTTCTAATGGTGGTCTTGAAGCTCCAAATGCTCCATACCCATGGAGATGAAAGTTCTTGTTTTCGAATTTTGGAAAGAGGGAAATACTCTCCTTGATGAGAGGATTCCAATGGTACAAGTTTTGTAATTTTTGGAGGAGATTTGAGGGAGTAACAAGAGGAGAGAAGGTGGTATTTTGTGGGGGGTTTGCTAATTCTCCATTGTTGTCGCTGAGAAGAAGAGAAATTGGGAGAGTGAGGGGGATGGGGTGTGTACACGTGAAAGAAGAGAATGGGTAGAGGAGAGAGAGTGATGAGTGGGGTAAAGTAGCTAGTTGCTTTATTATTTGTCCTATAGTGCATTAGGAGAAATAAAGGAATGAGAGAGGGAGTGGGGAAGCCGGCCAACACACAGCCCTCTATGGGTTTTAAAAATTATTTTTACAATATTGGACACACTAGTTTGAGTTATTTATGTTTCTACCCCACAACTTCCCGGTTTTGACAGTTTTTACTAATCTCTCGTTTTATTGATTTTATTGGTTCTAAAGCTTCACTAATATATTAATGATTATTTAGTTGACCAAAATTGTTACGAGTCTATTTGACCCGCTTAAAGTCACGTTTTCCCGGTTTCCTCGAAAAACATGCTTTAAGGTTCGTTAGTGATTTTAATCCGTTTTAAGGATCCGTTTTCTTCGGGATTTGTTCCCTCATGATTATTTATGCATAATTAATCCTCTAAATTACTTATTAGCCTAATTAATCACTATTTTTAATTACGGGGTATTTCAAATAGACTGCTTCTTGGATGACCATGAGTATGCAGTCATTCCAAAGTTAAAGCAGTAGCCTGAAGTGCTCTTTCGATCATCTACATCTCCACCCCAATCGCTATCAGAGTATCCTATAATAGAAACATCATTAGTTGACCCATAGAACAATCCATGGTCGTAGGTTCCCTTCACATATCGTAGGATTCTTTTAGCTACTTGTAAATGTGGTGATCGGGGAGTCTCCATGAATCTGCTGATCAATCCAACACCAAAAGTAATATCCCGTCTCGTACAAGTTAGATATCTGAGACTGCCAACGATCTGCTTGTAGTAGGTTGGATAAACATAGGCTCCTTCTTCATTCTTAGATAATTTGGTTCCAACCTCCACAGGAGTTCTTACTGGGTTGCAATCTGACATCTGGAACCTTTGCAGGAGATCAGCAGCATATTTCTTCTAAGAGATGAAAATGCCATCATTTATTTGAATCACCTCAATGCCAAGGAAGTATGACATTAACCCAAGGCCAGACATCTCAAACTCCTTCATTATGGATTTCTTGAAGGATTTTATCATTGTGGGACGGTTGCCTGTAATACACTACTAGAAAACAGTAGTTTACCTACGGAAATTACCTACGGAAAATATTCCGTAGGTAATTACCGACGGAATACCTACGGTTTATAATACCAGCCCTTGGTTAAGTTGTTACCTACGGAATACCGACGGAATTCCAACAAAAATATTACCTACGAAATATTCCGTAGGTAAATTTGAAGGGAAAAGTGCGGGAGGACCGGCTGGTAAGGGCGCGTATAACGCCAACAAATTACCTACGGATATTTTCCGTAGGTAAATAGGTGGGATTTTAAATAAAGATTACCGACGGAACATCCGTCGGTAAATGCTGTGTTTTATTCCATGTAAAGATTACCTACGGACTGCTTTCCGTCGGTAAGTACCTACAGATTATTCCGACGGTAATTGCTTCGTAGTGACAAGCAAAAGTTCAGGCTGAAACGTGGCACTTTTATATGAAGATTACCTACGAACTTTTTCCGTCGGTAATTACCTTCGGAATATTCCGTTGGTAATTTCTTCGTAGTGACAAGCGAGAGTTCAATCTGAAACGCGACGTTTTTCTTACATGAGGATTACCTACAGATTGTTTCCGTCGGTAATTACCAACGGATTATTCCGTCGGCAATGACTCTTTTATACAGGCGAGATTACTTATAACATTGAATGTCGCTTTACTTGATGGATACCGACGGACTATCCGTCGGCAAGGTTACTATATCGCCTTACACGGTATTTTCTTCCCTTTTATTCTTCTTCTTTCCTCTCTCACTTCCTTCCTCTCCTCTCGAACAACCTCTATTCGCAACATCGAGGCTTTGTGTTCTCCCAATCTTCAATTGAAGTGGAGTTACCGTAAATCACGAATGCAAGGTGAGAAATCTTGCCTTCTTTCCTCCATCATTTGCCTCACTCTTGGTAATTTTACGAACCCTAACTGACGATTAAAGGAACATACATGCTCTTTTCCTCTTTCCGATCTTCATTCAAGAAAAGTATGCAATCCTAACTGGTGAACTAGTATCACTGACGGTAATTCTGTAATCCTAACTGGCGAACAAGGAACTACTACTCTACACCTCGGTAATTCTGCTATTTGAACTGGCGAACAAGGAACTGTTGCTCTGCGCTTTTCAGTCATGGTAATTTTGCACTCGTAACTCGCGAGCAAGGAATTGCATGCTCTGTGCTTCACTCAAGGTAATTTTTCAAACCCTGACATACATGCCCTTTTCCTCTTTCTGATCTTCAGTCACGACAATTTTGCATAACCTAAATAGCAAACAAGTAATCGCTCACGATAATTCTGTAATCCTAACTGGTGAACAAGGAACTTCTACTCTGCGCCTATCAGTCGTGTTAATTTTTCGTTCTTAACTGGCGAACAAGGAGTTGCATGCTCAACGTCTCACTTACGATAATTCTGCAATCCAAACAGGTAAACAAAGAACTGCAATTTTCTGCGCCTATCACTCAAGGTAATATTGCTATCCTGATTGGCGTACAAAGGAACATACATCTCTGTGCACCTTTTGTGGCATGATCTTGTTTAAACAAGCATTAGTAACCTGCTGCCTGTGAATGTGTATCATGTTTGGTTTAATGATATTCTTTTTTCGTATGCTTCTATGCTATATTTGCATTAGCAGTTTTGGTCATGTTTCTCTTCTGATTCTGTTTTGCACATCTAAATCACCTTTTTTTCATATTCTTCAATGCTATATTTGCACTAGCAGTTTTGGCTAGGTTCTCTTCTGATTTTATTTGCACGTATGTATGTGGATTCTGAGTCACCTTTTTCGAGTGTAAACACATTGATAACCAATCAAGTGTGTGACTCTTAAGCTGTTTCTGTAAGACACTGATTATGGCAGTCGATGTCTCTTCAGTTACCGAATGTAACTAACTCTTATCTAATGAATGACATCAGAGATGGCAAGGCGGGACAGACAAAGAAAAAAGAGAATACAGAAGTACATTTGGGCATCCGTTGGTGTTTCCATTACAATTGGTACTGCAGCTCTAGCATGGTCTTTTATACCAAGCACAAAGGGAACTTCTTCATCATCGTCATCATCTGATCACATCCAATCTCCTTAATCAATTTCCCAGTCCAAGTGAAACAGAAAAGGGAAAGTTGTGGTATACATGTGATGAATGTGTAATAAAGTGATATTGCAATATCTGCTGCCACTGTTTGTACAGGTTTATGCTTTTTTTGTTGTTGCCTGAGAAAGAGAAATAATCACCAGCAACTTGGAGTGAGTTGCTTCAACAACATGACAGGGTTGGGTCGGGTCAACCGCATCTCTCACGTGTGGCCAAGAACAACATGATAGTGGGTAACCAATGCAGTTTGGGTGGAGTCTATATTTCAGAAAGAATGGCAGGTTGGGGAAGGAGACTTGGTAGCAAGTTACTGATATGATCCCTAGTTATGCATTTATGTGTACATATTTCTTTTTATCTTCATAGAGTATTAAGCCACAATATGAAATCTTCACCCTATAAACATGCTTTTGTGCCCTTGTATTATAATATTTATGAAGCTACTACTTAATTATGTCAGGATTATTTCCCTTTCTGTACAGGTATATACGCTGATATTGTCATGAAAAAGTCTGAATATTGGTCATCATTAGCTCCTCTTCCTTTTGAAATTGTGGTGTCGCAGGTCAAAAGGCCAAAGAGGAAAGTTTAGAAAAAGGTTTGAAATTTAACTTAATTCTTGGTTGCTTAGCAGATTTTTATTGAATCATTCTGGGTTCTACTGGGCTAAATTTATGTTTAATTTCTTTGTATCCTGAAGCAGATGATACTTCTGAAAGCAGAATCAAACTTATCCAAGACTTTAATGATCTCTCATGAGAAGCAATAATAGAAAGCATGCTCTTAGTTGAAATGGGCTTAATGGAACTTGCTTCCTTGAAGGTATCCTTCAAGCTCTTTGATCCTTACTCAACGTCTGGTTTTTGATGCATGAAACTGTGTGCATTGTAGTGGTAGAGTTATAAGAGACTGAACAGAAATATGTATCCCAATTATCACTTATTTCTTCCTCATGTCAATGCAGATCTTAAATCTCCTAGGGAGTTCAAGTATATGGAGGCCTTTGGTACGCAATTTTGTTCAACTTAATTGTCTGGATTTCTCTTAGACCAATCTTGATTCTAGTCACTAGAGATATCAGACACTTCGAGTTACTTTATTTCTTCTGATGCGGGACTCGAGCACAATGCATCTGGCTGATGCATACGAATATTTCGTGTACAGTCCATCGGGAGGGAACCTGCAGCAATCTAGGGGTGAAGATTGTGAGAAGTCTAATAGTTTGGAGTGATGATTTGGTGTATGTATGAATATTGTAAACTTGAGAACTTTTTTTATTAGTTTGTTTTTATCGTTTTTGAATTTATGATGTCAAATGTTAGTTTATGAAGTTATAAGATGAGTTAGATATATATGTAAATATTTTATTTTTTATAAAATTAAATATTCAAAATTTTGTGCTTTATAATATATAGGGGCATCGTGCCTATTGAAATTTAACATTATATTGTTTAATAATTTTAATTCTGAAATAGCTTTATAATTCAAATATTCAAAAATGAAGAATAATCATAATATAAACTAAATATGGTCAAATAAATGTAAAATACAAAAAATATAAATACTTACGTACTGTCTAATAATAATAATTGGTATAAAGGTTCCTAAAGTATTACCTACAAATTACCTACGGAATGTCTAATAAAAATGGTTGGTATAAGATTTCGTAGGTAATCCGTAGGTAACATTTTACCTAAGGAATTTTTCCGTAGGTAACATTTTACCTACGGATTACCTACGAAATGTCTAATATATAAGATTCCGTCAGTAATCCGTAGGTAAAATTTTACCTACGGATTACCGATGGATTTTCCGTAGGTAATTTACCTTCGGGCTGTTCCGTAGGTAATCCGTCGGTAATTATAGCTGACACTTCCGTAGGTAATCCGTAGGTAATTTACCGACGGACTCAATTTTCCGTCGGTAATCTTATTACCGACCAATTAAATACGGATGTTTTGAGTGAAATTTTGTCAGTAATCCGTCGGTAATTATGATTACCTACGGATTACCTACGGAATTGTCCGTAGGTAATTCGCTTTTTTCTAGTAGTGATAGTCAAATCATCAACGTACAAACAAATGATTAACATACCGACAGTTTTATCCACCTTCACATACAACGCATGCTCTGAAGGACATCTTGTAAAACCACTCGCTTTAAAGAAAGAATCTATATGCTTATTCCAAGCTCTAGGAGCTTGTTTTAATCCATACAAGGCCTTCTTCAGTCGGTATACTTTCCCATCACTTCCAGATTTACCGAAGCCGGGGGTGCTTGACAAACACTTCTTCTTCAAGTGGACCATTGAGGAAAGCTGACTTCACAACCATCTGGTGAATCTTCCACTTATTTTGAGCAGCCAAGGCAATAATCAGCCTTATAGTCTCCATTCGAGCAACTGGTGAGAAAACTTCTTGGTAGTCAAGGCCTGGTCTCTGCTTGAACCCTTTTGCCACCAATCTTGCTTTATATCTTTCTACCTCACCATTTGGTTTCATTTTTGTCTTAAAAACCCACTTCACGTCAATAGCTTGTTGACCTGGTGGAAGGTTGGTAATAACCCATGTACCATTTCTTTCGATTGCGTCAATTTCATCACGCATGGCCGCCATCCATTTTGGATCTTGAAGTGCTTCCTTCACTGTCACTGGCTCAAGATCTGCGAATAGAGCAAAATGCACAATCTCTTCATCATCAGTATCTTCATCATCAAGGTTTACCTCATAATCTTGAAGATGTACTGGTTGTCGGCGATGACGCTGTGGCCTCCTAGCATTTGTCTGAACTTGATCAGGTGTTAACTCTCCTCCCTCTGGATTAAACTCTTCTAATTCTTCAGCACGGGAGATATTACGGCTCTTGGGATCTATGGCACCACTATTATTCCAATCCCATGATTGATTTTCAGCAAAAGTAACACCACAAGTGAATATTACCTTTTTCGTCATTGGATTGAATAGTTTATATCCTCTCCTTTCATATCCAATGAAAACTGCTTTCTCTGCTCTATCATCTAGCTTTTTCCTTATCTCAGCTGGAACATGTGCATAAGCTATAGCACCAAATACCTTTAGATGTTTTACTCCTGGTTTGACTTCGGTCCAAGCTTCTTCAGGGGTAATACTTGAGACACCTTTCGTCGGAGAGCGGTTCAATATATAAGCTGAACAGGAGACTACCTCCGCCCAGAAAGAATTTGGCATCCCTTTGGTCATCAACATGCTTCTTACCATATCCATGATGGTTTTGTTCTTCCGTTCAGCGACACCATTATGTTGAGGGGTGTAGGGACATGTCACTTCATGTTTTATCCCTTGTTCCTCACAGTACTCCTTGAATTCATTAGAGACATATTCACCTCCATCGTCAGTGCGCAAAACCTTAAGCGACTAACCGCTTTGTCTCTCTGCATGAGCTTTGAACTTCTTGAAGTATTCAAACACCTCAGATTTCTTTTGTAACATATAGACCCATAGTTTCCGAGAAAAATCATCAATAAAGGTCAGAAAATACCGATTGTTACCATTTGACATGGTACTCATTGGACCACAGACATCAGAATGCACGAGCTGAAGAGGATGGCTGGCTCTTTTCCCTTCTCCTGAAAACGGTGATCGGTGATGCTTTCCGACGGTGCAAGCTTCACACAACTGCTCAGGATGATTTATCTCTGGTAAACCCTTCACCATATTTTCTCGAGATAATTTCTTTAGGCCATGAAAGCTCATATGACCAAATCGTAAGTGCCACAACCACGAATCATCAGAGATTATAGTGGACAAACAATGATAAACACCACTAGATATATCAACCGGAAACATACGATTTCTAGTCATAGCAGTAGTGAGAATTAATGTACCCTTTTCATCAGAAACAGAAAGCTTGCCACCATTAAGCTTCATGTTATACCCCTTTTCATGCAGCTGGCTGATACTTAATAGATTTGTTCTCAACTTGGGCACATAGAAAACATCAAAAATATACCTGTGGTCTCCATTCTTCAAATTGATGAGAATTTTTCCTTTACCGGCAACTAGGATCTTACTTTCATCTCCAAATTTTACTGTGGTATGAATCGATTCATCAAGATGAGCAAACAACTCCTTTTTTCCACACATATGATTTGTGCAGGCGGTGTCAAGGAACCAAGTTTGACTATCTGGTCTCTCCTTATCGTTTGTGACCATCAAGAGTGTATGGTCATCATCATCACTGGCATCACTATTTTGCACATAGTTAACTCTCTGGTTTCTGTCTTTGCTTCTACATTCTGAAGCATAATGACCATATTTATGACATGCATAACATCGGACATCAGGTCTGTCATACCTTCCTCGTTCTCTACCTCTACCACGTCCACGACCTCTATCGTGATTTCGTTGACGGTTGGAACTTGATTTATTTTCACCGCCATCTTGATTTCTTTGGCCACCATAATTGTTGTAGTCACCACGACCTCTATATGATCCACGACCTCTTACCCAAAATAAAATACCCACATATTACACTTTAATTACCTTAACCTGTTTTTAAAAACATCACTGATAAATGATAATTATTAGCAACATAAGTTGATGATATATCAATTGTGTATGAACAAACTACCTTGTTACCGTTATTATAACACCAATGCAAAATCTACGGAGTACCACAAATAAAAAAAGAATTTATAAAAAGATAGTTCAATTTTTTAAAAATGATAAATAAAAAAGTTCAATTTTTTAAAAAAATTTGTTGCAAATCGTATTAGTATAGCATTCATTAGATTTAATTTTATAATTTATTTTAAAAAATATATTCTCTTACAATCTTTAAATTATTCACCAAATTTTTTAAAATTTAATCACTTACTATATTTCTTTTACTATTTTAATTTGAATTGATTTGAAAAGATACGCTAATAAGCGATCGTTACAGCAGTTTGCATATTTGGCGCGTAAAATAAGGAGCGTTAACTGATTCCAAAATCAATTTAAATTAAAAATGAATACAACTTGATATAATCAGGGCCATTGATTCATATAATATCTAATCTAATGGTTATAATCTTATCGAGGATGATTCAGGGAACTCCCTAAGACCCTGACGCAATCCACTTCCTATTAATAAAGTGTGTCATTTATTGTATTAATTACAACCATTCATTCATTGTTATTTGTAATATATAAATTAAAATTTAACTTTTAAATATAAAAATTTACATAGTTTGATTAGAAATGTCATATCTAAATTTAATTGAATTAAATAATATAAAACTAAAAGTATAGTTAAGAAAATAGTATACATATTCAATATTTCCCACAAATTATATTCTATTAACATGTTTTGTTAAAAATAGTTAACAATTGGTTTATAATAATAACACAAATAAATAAACAAATCTTATATTTTTTTGAAAAAATGTGAAAATCTAAAAATTATGCAACCAAATAAATCCGCTAAAAATGATTAATCAAAAAAGTGTATAGCAAAATGAAAACGGATGAAGACCAACTCCTCTCCGATAATCAATCTAGGGAATAAGTAGGATTTGATTAGCACCCACTTTTTAAAGTTTCTATTCCATCTAACCACGCATGGAAAAAAAGATGTTTGTTCTCATTCTCATAGATTCATTTGTATTCCCACCAACCAAACCATACATCTAATTAAAGTAATAGACACCGAAATAGGAAGGAGGAAATTGAGCACGTGGAAGGTCAAGCATATGGCGTCTTACGTTAGGTCTCATTTTTAATTAGTTGATAATATGAATTTTATATATTATATAAAATATGTTAACAATGTGTGAACAAGTTGACTCAAGTAATTTTTTAGATGAGTTATTTCTAAATATAATAAGTCTACGGAAACAATGAAGTCTAGCATGTCAAAGTTTTACGTGGTAAACTTTTCAAAAAAAAAAAAAGTCTGGGGCATAGATTTCTCATAATTAAAATATTATTTAACGACAAGAGGATAAAATGATATCGGTCATGAAAATTTGAACTAATAAACACAATTGTGCTAATACATAATTATGTATTTATTTTCACTTCAACTTTACTAGATGGTCCTAAAAACTTGAAGACGAGCATCTGACCAAGGAATGAAAATCAATTAGACATGGGGTAATAAAATGGAATCAGGAAAGAGAATGAATGGTATTGTAAAAGAATTATCTTTGATTTTTCTAGTTGTCTGTTTGTGCAGGGGAAATAGAAATAAATAACCGGTCAATAATAATCGATTATTATGATAAATGGCTGGACAAGGAATCGGATGATAACATGGTTGGGTTGCAACACTATTTAAACGCAATGCGGCAATAATCACTTGCTTCAACTGCTCCCATATTTCATTCATCATACGCATATGGTCCTCATATGAGATTGTGGGTCCCGGACTATTCCCTTTTCTTGACCCGGGGTTTCCAAAAGTTGTGTGAAATACCTAAAATCTTAATTACAATTAATTAATCATGAATTAATTAAATGAAGTCGTTAATCAAAGGTTAATTATTGATTAATAAGGCTAAAGTATTTCTTAAGACTATTGAGGAACAATCTAAGATCACATACAAAAAACATTATGCTTGAAGATCATTTAGGACAAAAATGTGCTCTAAGAAACCTAAGAGATTGTGTAACCTCGATTAGGGTCCAAAGTGGAATCCTAAACCTTATATCTAAGGTAAGAACAAGATAAACCATTACCAAATAAAACCAAACTAAAAAATGAGTTAAAAACAAAATGGAGTCTTAAAACTCCTTAAGACACTTTTTTATAAAAGTGTCTAGAAATGAGCACAACAAAATGTGTGAGCAATCCAGTATATGTCCTCGCCATTTTGCTCCCAACACCCCCACTAAATGGAACTCAACATATAAATTGTTAGTTAAGACTAAGAAACACCAACTAGTTTTGACTACTTTGTATAATAGTATGGTTGTTCAATTAGATCAGGAATTTATGAGTCTGCACTTTTGGAAAAAGGCTAATGTTGTGAGCAATGTTTTAAAATGTTTTGATAGTGCAACTAAGATATTTTCATTAGTTTATGAACCTAATGTGCATCATGTCATAAATGAATGTATTTGTATTTTCCATGTCTTGCATGAGAACAAGAATGTTGATGCGATCAGTGGGGTTATCTACGATATGATGTCTAAATGGTTTAACTATTTCATTTATTTTTCTTTGATTTATTGTATTGCAACAAGTTCTTGATCCTCAAATAAAATTTGATGGTCTAACAAAATTGATTGATTACTATTATAGTATTGTTCCAGGAGATCCACCCAAGGATGATTATGTTAAGAAACATGTAGAAAAGGTTAATAGAGCCTTGAAAAAGCTACATGATGAATATACTCAAATTATTGTCTGGATGAGCTTTCTTCTGCTAGTGGTAGTGGTTCCTCTTTTATACCACCATGCCCTGGTAGCAAAAGAAGTACTTTAATTTCTAGTATTTTGAAAAGACCAAAATGTGTTCAATCGGCTTCCGGATTTTGTACTTTTAATGATTACATTAACTTCACTTTTAGTTTTGATCATGACGATGGTGATATAGATGTTCTTAAGTGGTGGCAAGCACATGAAGGCAAGTTTCTCATCCTTGTAAAGGTAGCTCGAGATGTGCTGGCAATTCCAGCATCAACCGTTGCTTTTGAGTCATCGTTTAGTGAAGGTAAACAAGTATTGGATGAAAAGAGATCAAGTCTTGCACCAGACTCAATCAAGATTTGTGTTGGGAAGTATGATTGGGACTTAGCCGAGCTGAGATACCAAACACGCGCATTGCAGTATGAAGGGCAACTTGATGATTGGTATGAGACGAATGGGGAAAACACCACTTAAGACTTCTATCTTGTAATCTTTTAGAATGTATTAGTATTACTTTCTTTCCATGTAATCCTTTTAAATACTTGTGAATTGAAATCATGTAACCTCTTAGTAGTTGCCCTCTTTTTCCTTATTAGGGTTTTCCCAATGGGTTATTACCTAATAAGGTTTTAACTAGGCAGTGAATCATATAATAAAATTCTTTTTGTTCCTTAATTTTTGTAAATTCAATAAAAAAATTTAAGCCTTTGTTTCTTACAAATTTGTGATTTTAAACTTGAGGAATAACCTATCTAGGAGTAAAGTGGACAAAAAGAGCAATGTGTGCGCGCAAACGGATCTCAAATCAGAGCTAAAACGAAGAAACTGGTGAAATACCCGCAAATTTCCAAGTTAGGAATCACATAATATATAGTCGGTATGAGGAGGATAATCATTATTTTTGGAACGATTATAGAGTTATGAAATTGGTCCAATAAATTAGTAACATTATACGAGCCTAGGGAAGTTAAATTAATCACCATATCTTTTCTGGCTTCCTTCATAATTATTATAACTATTATACATTCCTGATATATTTTCCTACATTGTCTAAATACTAATATTCCACTTCTCCCGATGTTACAACGTTCCCCTCACTCTTTTCAACTATTATCTACCTACAAATAAATTAATTCCCTTAGATATTATCTACTTATATAAAAATATCTCCCTAAACTTACTCACGGTTATATCTAACCTCTCGAGAATGATCGATCAATTATCCCCTCACTCTTTTTTACTTTATTATTTTATTTCCCTTTACTTTCTTCCTATTGGTTATTTAAATCATTCTTTCCTCTAAAACAAATTACCATATTGATTTATCTAATATCTTTTCCTTCTAAAATACTGATTATATTCTATTTAAACCACGATTTCCCCCACTCTCTTCTTCTTCATCACGACAGTCTACGCTTTTCTTCTCAACTACAATATTCTTTCCTTTCTCAATGTCGTAGAAGTTCTTCCCTGGTGCTGGTATAAGGTTAAGGAGGGTAAGGTCTAATACCTAGATGGGGTTTCAGATTATTTGTTTATGGTTGGCATGTTCTGATTGTGGATTATTGTTAATCTAGACACCGGTATCGACGACGAGCGTTTTTGGTGATTTTGATTTAGTTGTTTTCCTGAGTCAAAGGAATAAGCAGGTAAATTCTCTACTCATGGTGGGTTCGTTGATGTGAATTTTATTGTTATCATAAGAGGTATTTTGGAAACCCTACTGTTGGTTTGGTAAACTGAAATTGTATTTTTCCGCGTTATGAAATGTTCGTGGTATTTTGGAAATTGGAAGTGGATTTGGTTTTGAGAGTTCTTCAATGGAATTTAATTGCTTTTGGGGTACTTGGTGCTCTCTGATTCACCATGTTAGAGTTCTTGGTGCTCCCTGACTCACCATGTTGGTACTCTACACCGTGACCATGACTTGTTTACATTGATATATATATTTACGTTGCATACAATGATTACAGTTAAGCTCTCTGATCTACTCAATGGGACTACTGTTTCATAGAAGTGTGCACACTTAAGGACTTAGGGCGAGGTGGATTTGGTAATTCAGTTCGTTTGTGATTGATTGGTTATTTAGTGGTTATTTCCCGTTGAAGACTCCCCTATTGTTTTAATGGCTATTGTTTTGTGGAAAGTGGATTCGGATTATGGTTATCAGTTCTATATGTTTCTGTTTACTCAATCGTAAAATTGATTTCAAAATGTATTTTACATAATGAAATGGAATTTACTCAGTTTCACTGATTTGAGCGATTCCTTTGTGCTTTTTGTATGTTGTTTTCTGGTCGCAGGTACTGAGTGTTGATTTGGGGATTGGGAATGCGCTATCACGTGACTAGGGAAATTAAATTCGTTTATGAGATAATAACTTGAGTTGCAGTGGTTTGTAATATCATATTTGGATTATTATGTTTACATTACAAAAACTGGTTTACAATATTGGAGCTTCCGCATATTTTGAGATTGCGATGTTTACTCAGTTGTTTGATGATTTTGTTGGATTTTTAGCCTGAGCACTCAAAGGTTTGAGTGTGTAGGTAGCACCTTGGATTTAAAGTAAATTCCATTGTGTTTATGGTAATATTTTTGCATTGTTATTAAGTTTTTACAATTATGATGGTTTTCCTTTCAATTCTAGCCATTTACTATTGTTATCTACTTCTGTTTACATTATGGAAATCGCATTTTAGGACCTGTTCGAACGTCTGTCTGGACATCAATGTTCGGACAGGCCACGAGAGTATTTAGTGTTTTCGCTGTTCTGAGTGTGTCCGAACATCTGTCCAAACTTCAATGTTCGGACACCATGCGAGGACGAATCCAACTTGTAAGTCTCGACCCATATCCGAACTTACAAATTTGGACCAACGTTTGGACCATGAAAGGAATTGTATCGGAATATGTGTCTGAACTTACATTTTTGGACACATGTTCGGACGCCTTGTATTTCAACTCTCAACTTGTGTCTGAACATCGATGTCCGGACACAAGTTCGGACGCTTTTGATTACTAATTTCTAAACTCTTGACTTGTGTCCGAACATCAATGTCCGGACACAAGTTCAGACACTTGGTTTTCCTCAGTTTGTTTCTTCTCCGCTTGTGTCCGAACATCAATGTCTGGACACAAGTTCAGACAAAGATTGTTTTGTAGTTCTAAGACTCATTTGAAGTCTTGATTTTGAATCTGTTTGCGTCATTAGATTCGTATTTTCGTATACTTTCATTTAAAGAAAAAATCCAGGGTGTTACAACTGGAGCTGATCAAATCTTTCCAGATCCGGCTGGAACGTCCCCGGAACCGGTCAGAACCGATCGGAACCAGAACCTAAACTACTTCGGAATTGGTTGGAACCGGGTTTTTGAGTAAATCCGAAGTGAATATAGTTTTTGGAACCGGAACCACCCAAGAACGGTTCCGAATCCAAATACACATTTCCCGGAACCGGTGGAACCAGAACTTGAACCGTGGCCAGCATTAAACCAAATTAAACTCGTTATAAACCCGATGACTGTGTCAGCTTTCAACCCATTTGTATTTGAATATAACAAACTTTGAAATTGATAATCAAGTACCCAAATCTCTTCAATGAAGCCATAATACCAACTTGATGTTGAAGTTGTCGAAGATGGATCACCTGTGACATATTCAGTTGTTGTTGCTTCCACTTTCACCCCACTGTTCTAGTTCAAACATTTGTCATCTTGTCCCTTGGTCCAATAGGTGAACCCATTGATATTATACCCTTTTAAGATACAACAGTGGAACCAAGACCCAAGGCTAACCAATAGAGCTCTTCATTAACAACAACATACTCTAGTGATGCTAATCTCATGACATGATCCCTAAACCATGCACAAAATGTCTTATTTTGCTCTTTTGTCAACCAAACAATATTCTTCCCAGGGTGTTGACCTCTATACAGTCATGTGCTTCTAAAAATATGGCTCAATAATCTCAAAGTGAAGTAAAATTTCCATGAGTGACATGCGTAAGGCATGCAATTCATTATTCACCAGTAGGATTACAAAATTACCGAGAGTGAGCAAAGCAACAGTTCCTTGTTCGTCTATTTGGATTGTAGAGTTATTGTGAGTGCGTGATGGTCACAGAGCATTGTTGTTCGCCAGTTAGGATCACAAAATCATCGTGAGTGAAGATAGAAAAGAGGGGCATAGCATGTATGTTACTTTAATTGCTAGCAAGGATTAAAAAATTATTGTGAGTGAAGATTGAAAACATTGGGCTCGGAGCATGGAGTTCCTTGTTAGTCATTTAAGATTGCAAAATTACCGTGAGTGAAGATGAAGAAGTGGAGAGCGCTTAGGGTTTTAAGAGAAGAGGAGCCAATATTTTTTTTAAAAAAAGAAATATACTACAATATTGGTGCGACTATATAAAGTTGCACTATTAGACGATAACAAATAGTGCAACAAGTTAAGTTGCACCTATAGGTAATCTCTCTTAGAGCAAAAATTATGTTGCGCCCCATTTGATCAAGTACCAAATTACATTGGAATACATAGTAATTTACTATCATGGCGAAGCAAAAAAAGTCACCCTATTTGATTGCATAAATTAGTGCAAGTCGGAAAGATGCACTAACTAATGGTGTCTATTAGAGCGAATTTTCTTTCGCACCTATTGACCAATGTGGGAATAACTACACATATTGGACTAATGGGACAACAATACAAAGATGTACTATTTGAGAAAACCAAATAGTGTGAGAAAAAAGTTACACCAATAGATATTCTTTATTGGAGTTAAATATTCACTCTGCACTGTTTTGATCGTTATAACGATTGGAAAAAAATTACACCAACTGATACGACATATTAGTGCGACTAAAAATGATAGTCTAAATTAGTGCAAGCTTTTGTTTGACACCTATTGATCATATTTGAAATTGAATGCATTATTGGTGGGACTAGTTGAAGATGCACTATTAAATAACATTAATTAGTTTGACTCTCCTATTGCACTTATAAATATCCTCTTATGGAGCACCCGTTTTGATCATTCTGTGTAGTGTGTATAGTTTTGAGATAACATCAACAAATACATTGCAGTATGAATGCATGTTTTTGTGGGTGCAGAATTGAAACATGGTGTGAAATGTAATTGTGATTGACGTATAAAGTCAGCCACTTGTTCATATTTCAAACTAAGGTGGCTAAGGTAGATTGTAGAGACGTGATGGATCGATAATAATGCCAATGCTGTAACGGTGCAATAGGTAGCTAGAGAGGGTCATAGGTGGGAGGAGAAGTTGAACTAAATATGGTAACTGAAAGTGACGTGTAATAGAGAAGAGATAAACCATACCATGGCTGCTGAGGTGAGGTGAGCCTCCCTTCTTCCTTGAGGTGGCTACACAGTCCAAAGTCGAATGTATGGTCAATATTTCCTGCGTAGGGTAATTTGGCTGCCCCCCACTTGTGTTTTGCCCATCTTCTTTAGTTCTCGCTCTACTCAGTAGAGAGAGAGAGAGAATAAGAGGCGGTGTAATGTTGGTGGTGTGTATCTAGCCCGCCAGCTGGTAACCGAAACCCAAAGCAAGTAGTCTCTTTCCGTTCACTCGTTCTGACCTTTGTTCTAATCTTATGCGCTCGGTTGGTTGGCCGGCTGACCGTGGAGCCTACCCTACCAGCAAGCAATACAATTACTTTTTGTGTTTTTTCTTTTTCACATTTCAAAAACCAGCGGCGCTCTTGTCTTGTCTCTCTGTCTATCTTTGTTCTTGGCTTACTTTCTTTCTTTTTATTCTCTTGGATCATTCTCTCTCAAGCGTTCCACCGCTATCTTTATTTTTTCTTTATTCAAACAGTGTGTAGTGTATTCATTCATTCTGTTCAACAAACCCCAGCCTCAGATCGACGACTTCTTTCTTTCGTTCCCCCTTTCCGGATTGTATCAGATTGCGATTGATCCAACTAGCCCTAATTTATTTCTTCCTCCTCTATAATTAGATCAGGTCCCCAAAATTTCACAATCCCTTACCAACCAATCAAATCTACAGCAACTACTAGTATTAGTATTTTATAAAGAGTAAGAAAATATTATGAAACCCGAGTTTTCACACGAAAGAGATTGCAATACCAGAATCAACCCCACTGCTCCCGCCATCACCACTACTCTACCTCCTCCTTCTACCCATCATCTCTCTCAAACTCAACCCAACATGTTCTCAAAATTCCCACCCAAATTCGAAACACCTTCAATCCACCACCCACATCCACAATACCACCACCACTTCCACTTAACCAAAGACCCACAAACCTCCGAAGAAGCCGATAGTAACAACACAACCACAACCACCACCCCAACTCCCTCAAACCCACTTCTCAAAAAACAAAAAACCTCAACCACAACAACCAACGAAGACGGCGAAACAGTTGAAGTAGTACGTCGTCCACGTGGACGACCACCAGGTTCAAAAAACAAACCAAAACCACCAGTTCTTATCCCACAATCCGAACCATCACCATCAATGTCACCACACATACTCGAAATCCCAAACGGACTCGACATAATCGATTCATTAACACGTCTCACACGTCGTCGAGGTATCGGTTTATGTATCCTGACCGCATCAGGTTCCGTCGCAAATGTCTCATTACGACAACCTGGTGGTGTCGCACTTACTTTCCATGGTAGATTCGAGATGTTATCACTCTCTGCTCTTTTACTCCCGTCACAAACGGGAACCTCTCAATCCTTAACGGTGGAAAGAACAGCATCAGCATCAGCAAGTTAATGGTGTATTCACAATATCACTTGCGGGTCCACAAGGACAGATTGTTGGTGGGAAATTGTTGGTCCACTTGTTGCTACTGGTACAGTTTATGTTGTTGCGCTTCTTTTAATAACCCGAGTTATCATAGATTGAGTGGTGGTGATGGGGAGGAAGATAGTAGTGGTGGTGAAAGGCAACCGCAACAACAACAACAACAGATTAGTGAATCTTCAGCTGGTGTTTCTGGTGATGAAGTTGGGATTAGTGGACAAACGGCACCAAGTGGGATTTATAATACTAGTAGTTGTCATTTAAATTCTGATGTGATTTGGGCACCTACTGCTCGACAACCTACACACAGCATCAACGTGGTCCGCCACCACCACCTCCATACTGATTGATGACTGACTAGCTAGCTAGCTGATGAAGAAAGGATGATGATGATGATGAATCGGTTGTGGTGGTATTCTTTTGTTTGGATTAGTCGAGTTTATGGTTAGGGTTTTTCTTTTTTTCATGTGTGTTGATTAGTAGTTCAATTTACATTTTTCATTTACTTCGTTGTTGTATCAGTATCAGTACTTTGATGATTTATTTCGAGTACTTTTAGTTATGGTATGGATAAATTAATTTAGGAAGGGATAATACTTACTTACTCATGTGTTATGCTGCAATGGCGTCAGGAAAACTGTTTATGTTGATTTGTACTTTAGTTGACTAATTAATCAACAATTCATTTTAGTTTTACTACATGTGTAATCTAATAGTAGTGTTATTAATTACTGTGTAAATTAGAAATCTCAATCTGCAATTGTTTTGTTATTTCTATGGACCTACTGTTGTAATTGTAGTAGTAGTAGTATTATATATTCTCGTGACTTGTCTGGTCTCTATTTTTCATTTAATGTTAGTGAATTGAATTGAAGGTTGGTCTGGTCTGGTCTGGTCTCACACACTACAGACTACTACTGTACATTTGGTGGTTGTACTTGGTAGTCTGTTGTGTAGTAATGGCGGAATTGTACTGCAAACACAAGCAAGCTGGTGGTGGTGACAACATTTGTGTATTTATTGGGGTTAGCGTCGCTTTGAAGTTTGTAGTAGTATCTTCTTTCTTTTATTTTCTCATCTCCCTCTTTTCCATTTTAAGCTCTGTATAGTAAGTAGTGTACAGTAGTAGAGCAAGGAGGAGGGTGCTGTTGGGTTGCTTGCTGCAGCAGAGTTTTGCTTGCATTGCATAATGTAGCATGCAGTCTGGCTGGCTGGCTGGCTGCAGCAGAAGTGAATTATGAGGGCAGGCAAGACAGGTTTCCTTTTCCTTTCATTTTCTGCTTTTCCTTTCTCGGCTTGAAGAGATCTTTTTCCTTCTTTTTCGATTGTCTCTCTCTCACGCTTAGCTTCCTTTGGGGCAATTTTTGGATTATGTTTTTTGATAAAGTGCTTCTCTTAGGAGTTATCCCTACTGCCTGCTGTGCTGTGCTGGCTTGGGCTGCTGCAGCAGGAGGAGTGACCTGTGACTGGCTCATATGGGTGGCTATCTTCTTTCTTTTTTAGACCATTATCAGCGAAACAACGGGAAGAATCGGAGTTGTTCGTTTCTTTTCTTTTTTCTTCCTGTTTGGGCTATTTTTTCTCTCGTCTCTTTGATATGATTTGACCCCAAACTGTACTTTGTTTTTTTTTTGTCTATTTCTTAACGCGCAAAATTTCAAAAAAGAAAAAGTTGTTAAACAAAAAAGAACTTCTTCAACATGAAATTGATACCACCCCCATATAGGTGTATTATTGGCATTATGTTCCTATTTATGGACATTCACAATTGGGCTCCATCTGTATTTTTCTTCTATTATTCCACTTTTCCTTTCGATATTTTTTTATAAGTGCCTTTATTTCTTATTACACACTTGTGCGTTGCATATCAGGGACATCTAGTTGACAGCTGATACTAACTGATATTGATAGCTGATTGTAAAAGAATAGATTGAACTGGTTAACTCAGTCAAATATACCAAATTAGTTAAATATGAGAGATAATTTGAGTTTAAATAATTACGAGTTGATAGTTGATATTAGCTGATGACTAATTCTAAAATAATGATCTGAACTGAACAATCTAGTTGATAATGCGTAAACCAACTAAAAGCTGGACATAAGAATGAGTCCATATGTTTCTTTCCAAAGAGATTTTGATTGCTTGATATTCGAGTGGTTTAGGGTGGGGTTAATTGATCACGTGCTCCATCCAAGCTGGTCCGACAAACGTTAATAGTAAATACACCTGCCGCAAATGGAATTGCACGCGATATGCATATTTGCATAAAGTAACATAAGTTCATATTTTTGACATATTTCTATTTCTCGGTTCATTTAGTGCATATTTGCATATGGTATTTTTATCGCTCATAATTTTCGGTCTTAGCATAAATATTCAATTAATTGTTTTTAAGATTATTAAACCCATATTCTAATAATAATATTTCATTTTAATATAATATAAATCTCAATATTTAATTTTTATCGTAGGTCATATTTTTTACTATTATTAGATTATTATTTTATATGTGTATAGAGTAATAAGTTAACTAATTAATTATTTTATTTTTATTTTAGAATTTTTTTACTTATATTTTTTATATAAACTATTAACTAATTATCTTGAGCTAAAAATATAACAGGATCCCTGCCAATGGAAATATGTTAATCTATATACACGTTGAATTTAATCAAACATTAGTTTATAATGTATATAGTAATAAAGTTAAGTAATTAATTATCATATTTTATTTTATAATTTCTTACAAATATTTTTTATATAATTATTAACTAATTAACTTTAACAAAAATATAACAAGTCCATATTAACATCATTACATGTTGAGTTATGATCAACATAGTTTATGATGTATAAAGTAATAAAGTTAACTAATTAATTATCATATTTTTATTTTATAATTTCTTATATTTTTGATATAAACTATTAACTAATTAACTTTGTCGGGTTGAGTTTGTCAAACTTTAAGTGTGGACGGACCTTTGATAACAACAAACAACTTATCTTATAATATTTGTTACAATTTACTTTATTTAATTTTTAACAAATAGAATATTAAATTGTAATGTAATAGTTGTAGTATAGAAAATTGTAACACCCCATCCAACAACAAAGCATAATCATTCTGCAGCGGAAACCCAACTCATCACATTACTTATTCCAATGGTGTTACACAACGCGTTAACCACCTACGTGGCTAACAAGGCTAACATACGTACATTTGTATCGGTCTGATGGACTAGATTCCGAGCAACTACACAACAATCCTCGTTCCATCTTCAACATTTATTATACATACACTCCCCCTGTACCGAGTATTTACAACTACTGCCGATAACAGCTTCGGTCTTACTACGCCTATCATATTTATGCCATTTAAAAGGCTACCCATGTATAAACATCTGCCCGTCTACTCTCGAACGGCTTCCAGCACTTCGTACCTGAAATAGGAAAAGAAGAGAAGGGGTGGCCCCAAGGGGCCTCAGCACCTTTTGCTGGTATGGTAATCCCGCAGCCCACATGCTACCGGGCCACGCACGACTAATTGTCGTCTTAGCATGCAGTTGATTACATTTAATTCATGCATACAAACCATTAATATGTCTCACATAATGTTTCGCCTCAACGGGCTCCACCTATAACCAAACATCCACACTTAACCAACCATCAATGATTCCTTAACCCTAGATTGCTCTCCTCTAAACGGAGCTACTTCCTTAACGAACGGCATATACCCATTAATCGGGTTATCCTTAAATGCCTCTTGTCACAAACTGGGATTCATTTCCATGATCCACACATTCCATATCCTACACATAACTCATCCTACACATAACAACATAACAACCCTTTTTTGTCTCGACGACACATGACCACATTGCATTCATCTAAAACGTCCAATATATATATAAACCAAAGCATAGCAAGGTATTTTGCGTATCACAACAACAATACATATCATCATAAACTCGGTTCTCACAAGGAACCTTCCATCATTGTTAGTCCATACCATGAGCACAGAGATTGTTGCCAACTCATACCAAGCTCGTTAATTACCTCATCACCATCCTGTTTTTGAACGGTTGACTTAAACCCAAGGGTGTCGGATATAGTGATCCCAAGCACACCAAACACACAGTATGCCCCTATGGCCCGACGTGAGTCAGTAAACTAGCTTTGGATAAGCTAAGGGAAGGTTGAAACCAAATTGGAATACCACCTAAACATACACCAAGGAGCCGAACTGGACATGATAACGACCCCCGACCCCCACCATCACACGCGTGGCCGGAACTGCCGGACTCCTCACCCCCCGTTAGCCCATAGACTCTTAGAAATAAGTAGTTAGAGATCCATTACGGAGCCTACCACAACCACACCATACGGTCATAACCGAGTTAAGCACACAAGGGAGGAGAGAGTCTACATTCACATACAAACATTACGCACAAACATCACATAACCAACTCACGCATAGCCGTGGTTAGAACGTTCCTTAAGTCGGAAACGTTGTTACCGGATACCGTTCTCCTACGTTTACCTAATAGTGGTTAACTAGCCCTTCAAGCGCATCAGAGGTTACCGGTATCGGCACGAAAACATACAATAACAATAATGACTGTAAACTCGTTTCATGATTTTATCATAACGTGGCAAACATACAGAAAAACACATTGGCATACAAGCCGGTGTAATCCGTTAGGACACAGGTTGCAAGAAAACCATACCTGTCACCGGAGTCCACTTATCCTGTCCATACATGTTCCTCGAGCAATTCTCGAACAACTGTTAACATCACACGTTGTTTTTCATTAACATCGGGGTAGCATGTTTGTTTTAAAGTCCAATGCTTATAACTTTCCCCGTTAACTTGGTTAAATAACTTTACATTTTTAACACGTTTTACCCTCACAATTAAATACAACTTTCACCCACCTAATTACCATTTAAACTCACCTAACAACCTCAACATCCTTATAACATCATTACCCTACCAATCCCCATCATCTCATATCATTTCATAACCTTAAACCATGTTTTTGTCCGACCGACCCACCGACCGACCCACAACTGGTCGGTCCATTACAGACCCCTTTTCCTTCCTTACAAACATGACCGTCCGACCCACGTCCGACCCACCATTCTGGGTCGGTCCATGTGCGAACATTTTTCCACCTTTGAAACTTGCCCGACCGACCCATGTCCGACCCAACCTTCTGGGTCGGTCCATTACCGAACATATTCCTAACATTTTACAGAGGCTCGACCGACCCACAAACTGGGTCGGCCCCTGGTCGGTCGCCTCCTAAACTTACCAAACTTTATCAATCTTCACCAAACTTCTCCTAAGGCCTCTTAATGTGTTCTAACATCATTTGGCACTTCAAACACCCCTTAAGATATTCTTAAACACTCACAAAACTATTTTTCCTAATTCCTTAAACCTTTACTTACATCTCCACAAATTCCTAACACTTACAATGTTTTCTCCTTATGATTTCTAGGTGGCATTTCACCTATAATGACCACAATACCAAGGTGTTTCCTCTACACCTTATCATCATCTCTCAACTTCTTTTCTTACAAACTAAATCTCCTTTTTCACATCATTAAACATCACTTGTTCCTTGAACATCAACATTACCTAAACCTTAAACAACTTCTCCAAGACTTTAAACACATCCCCTAAACACACATTGAATTCCTAGAACTTCCAAGACAACACCTAAATCCTTGCATCACTCTAAATCACCTTAATACATGTTTTCCTCTCAAGTAAACATTCATTCACCTTTAAACCCTTCCTAGTTCACCAAACTCACTTACAACACTTAGAACTTCTTACACATTTCCCAAATTTGGCCATAGCTTCTCTAGTATACCCACATCCAAACACTTAGGTTTTCACCTTAATTCATCCAAGAACACCTAAATCCATCAAACACATTTTATACACAAACTTCACACATTAAGCACTACATCACAATATAGTGCATAACTTAAATTGCTTGGCACTTAGGCCCTTAAATAACATGGCTCTTAGCCCTTAAATTGCATAAACCTTAAACACTGAATTTCCCACATAATAATGCCTTTGACCTGCAAATACACCCAACAATACATATTCCTTTAATAAACTCCTTGAGAGCATTTTACTAGCTCATTTACCATTTGCTCTTTAGGTAGTTTTAACAAGCATTATAAGCTTATTTCTCCTAAGGCATTAAACCACATTGAGATAGCTTGTTTACCTCTTTTCCTCACAAATTCCTTCTTGTTTCCTTACAAAAAACCGGTGGGCATTTCCTTCCTTGTCAACAACTAAACAACATACCAAGATTGTAATGAGTATATAAGCATTGCCTCATCTCATTGTAAACCCTAGTTACATATATATTATCTTAAGGTATTAACATGATTGTTTTACCTTGGAATGGAAAGAGAGCTTGAATATATCTCAAGAAGGACTCCTCCTAGTCCATGAAAGCTTGGAATGAAGCTAGAACAAGGCAATTAATGACTCCATTAAGAGTGATTTTTCGGACATGACAAAACTGAGGAAATGTCATTTTTTCTTTGAGTTTCCTTACCTTGAAGCAAAGGAGAACAAGAATATGTGAAAAGGTGAGCTCAAGCTCCTTCAATGGTGGTTTCTCTTGGCACCGAAATGGAGGTTTTGAAGCTTTGAAGAGACAAGATTGTAGAGCTTGGCTTAACTAAGAGTGGTGGTGTTTGTTTTTGATTTGGTTAAGTGAGCTAGGTTTTACATGTGGTCAAAGATGGACTTCCATGGTGTAGCATGTACCACCGAGAGAGAACAAGAAGAAGAGAGGAGAAGAGAATGTGGAACCGTGTGAAATGAAGGAGGAAGGAAGAATGAAGATAGAATTTGCTTTTAAGATATTTAAGTCTTAAAGCAAATAGTAACTATGAGTCACATTTATTTACTTAACAAGTTAACATACTTGGTGACTCCTCTCTACAAAACCGGCCACCATTATGCCTAGGAGGGTGTTTTGGTCTTTGTTGACCATCTTAATCACTTATAACATTATATGTTACAAACTAGTTGTAGAAATTACTATTCACAAATACAGGCACATAGAAGTGAAATTTTTGATTTCCCACTAATATGGCCACCCAAATGTGATACTATATAGTACACATGTTAATTAAAGAGTAATGATGGACATTTAGCCATTCAAAAACTCATTACAAGACAATTTTTCAAAAACGTGCTTTAAGACTCCTTAAAGCACATTTTGTGTTTTAACTTGTTTTCAAGCTTGGTTTTCTTTAGTAATTGATTTAATATGTTCATTAACATATAAATAAGGTATAGGTATGACCATTAGGTCTTATACACATTCATCCCAAGCTTAGAGCACATTTTTGCTCATATTGACTTTAAGGTATTTATTTGTGTTTTGTTTGGTTTTATTGTCTACCAAGGTTTCCTAAGGACTTAATTAGCCTTATTAAATCATAATTAAATGTTTTAAGTCTTGGTAGGCTCTTTGGTCCTAACCAAGTTCACTCATAGCTTAGAGCATGTTTTTGCTCGAACTGTGTCTTAGTGCTTTATTGCACTTTACTATGGTTTAAATGGTTCATTCTTGTTTCTAAGGCACTTTTTAGCCTTTAAATACCCTAGTTTAATATTTACACAACATTCCAAAGTTTGGGGTATTTCAATCTACCCCCCTTAAAAGAACTTCGTCCTCGAAGTTCACATTTCCTCGCATCATAGGATTAGAATACGGGAATTACTTATAACCATAAAACTTCCATTACCAACCACCCTTTACATCCAACCTCGGACTTAATGGTCCGGGCAACCTATCCACATCATTTGGACACATAGGTCCCCATAACATAACAATCTTTAGACACAAGGTCTATGTAACAGCACACATTTAGACTCATAGGCCTTGATAATATACACCTTAGGAATCCAAGTCAAAACAACATTCATTACACATACCACACAACATGTCAGAGCATGTATAGCAATCAAAAATATGCTTGATATACACTGTGATCCCGCAGAACCCGGTCGCGATGGACGCCTTCCGTCCCCGTGCCTTTGGGAAATTAAAACAATCACTTAAATTTAAAATTTCCTTGTGAGGTTAAGTATAAGAAGATCTTTTATTCAAAATATTAATCGATTGTTTGAAAACCCCAATTGAAATCCTTTTGAAAACACCACACAACTCCAAGTCCGATTTATGCTCCTTGTATTTTCTTAACATGGTTGTTTGTGACCACTTACAGAGAGCTTCAAGAGTCATCCAACCCTGATGTGATCAGCATCAGTGTTGAACTATCTTTCCACCCCAATTTGTGTTCGGCTTCCCTTGATCCCATGGTAATCAAGTTTCACCTCCCACCTCATTTTCAACCAACAACTAATTCAAGCATGTACCATTTTCCTCTTTGAATCCTTCTAGTCATAATCATTACATCTCCAAGGATAGAACTCCGTCTATCAATCATCACCCAAATCCAACTTAATTCAAGTTACCTAGGAATTTAATTCTCACTAGGTTCTATGTCGGTCTCATATCCCTTCATAAATCGCAACACTGTATATATATACATATTTTTTTATCAAAATACAATCATGGCTTACATTTATGCACCATCGGGGTTTAGATCCCCGGGAGTTTCTTAACAAAATGACACACTTCACACAATGGTATTCGCATCTTTTGTGCGTAATTACCACAATTTAACCACAAATAAATGACCAATTAAATGCGTATGTTTATATAACACACGCGCCAACCATCATAACAATCATTTTGTGCCATGCACAACTAGTTCGCGTACACTTGTACGGTAAAACTCACTAAGTGGTTTTGCGCTCTACCCCCCTTAAAAGGGATTACGCCCACGTAATCAATCACTGAGCTTTAGTTTAAAATGTTCTGCCGTCGTGAAGTGTTTCAACTTCCACGCGGTCTATTACACAATGGATTCTAATTAGAGGATCTTAACCATATTGGCAGTTTAGTCCCTAAACCAAGAATTCGCATTGGAGTTGTAACTCATAACCGGTTTCGGTCCTGGCCTGTGAGGCTTTTAGGTATTGATACTAGTCATTTATTCATATTCACCATATATATCCGATACCTAACGCATGGGCTCACTGGCCTCTGTTGCGCAAACCCTGATAATTATAGAGCTGGTTTGCCCCATTCGTTACTGTTAATGTGTTGTACATCTGTATTGCCCTTATCTTGGGAACAATGGGTTCTCCACCGACGCATGGTATCTCTTACCCTGGCGAATTCGGTGAGTTTCACAATTTTCCATCCATTTCTAGTAGGTTACAGCGTAAGCTACTAGGTAATTCACAATGATTGACTTGCTTCTACCGACTTACTGTCGGTTGAGATTGAGCTACTACCTAGTGTGTAGTGCTCTCTCAGCTATTACAATATTTGGGGTATATTCCATACCGATATTTGGCAGTTAGTGCTACTGTAGTCACTTACTGTTTAATCATGTCTCCATGTTTGGTTTTATACAAGTACTCTTCTATTGGTGCGGCCTTGCATTTCCTATGCAACCGCCATTAATTTATTCTTCCACCATTACCATGCTTCTGATTCCTAGCTATCCCACTCGATCATTACTGTGCAAGAGCAATACAAAACACTCAGTCATACAGAGTGCAAGGCGTAACCCTTGACAGCAACTCTCTTATGCGATTGCGATAGGATTTTCACTGAAATCCTTAACACCTGCCACCGGCTTACTGCTCGGTTCGTTTGCTATCGCTTAATGTTGTACCTCCACTGGTTTAACTCACAACTCTGCTTACTCACCTTTTATCATCTAACCATCCTCATACAACGGTCGCTTATTGCGCGCCGTGTCCTTTCTCATTATATAACATCAACTTATACTACTGCATCTGCTATTATATTAGCTTCTGCTATTATGCTGGGTTTATCTGGCCACTTTTGGCTGTTTTTGAATATGTTACTATCTTTCCCTTGAGCGTTGTTCGCTACGCATTTAGCTTCACACACCTACGGTGATTGCTATCAGACTTATTACTCTTCCTGCGTACACAACTGGTACAAATATTTCCTTTCGTATTATTCTTATTCAAATCCTCCTGTGGTAATAACAACGTGGTGCCTCCCCACATATTTCTTGAACTTGATTCACCTAACTACCGCTTCTGCGGTCTCACAATATCGAGAGGTATCCCCACTCTTAATGCAGTGGTTCGTTTACCACTCTAACCATTTATACAACATAAACTTCTACAATCAATCAAATTTATATAACACATCTTGCTTATGGCTCATAAGCCTTATTTGCCTTGAGCTGGGCTCATTGTAGGCTATCCACACACATGTACTCCTCTGTATCCTATTACATGTTTAGATGGTGTAGTGGGCTCCATGTCAAGGTCGTTGTATTCCGTTTCCTTTCATGGGATGCCCCTTAGGTTTGTCAGTCCGTCTCCTGACAACTTATGTCTAATCTGGGTGTTAATTTCAACCTTGTGTTTCTGTCATGTCATTTTGTGCAACAATTGTGATGCAAACACCCTTAAGGATTTCTCCTGGGTGTTGCTAAGTTATGCCATTACATTTGGCTCCACTTATTGGTACATTCCATTAGCCACGCCGTTTGCTTCTTAAATGGCTTATTATCTCCTTCTGTGAAGATTAACATTCCTGGTAGTGTAGGTACTCATTCTGGGAATTTCATCCCGTTCATTGCACATCAATGTTCCACATCAGGCATCTGCTTGCCATGTACAGGCTGGGTCACTATTCAGCTATCATGTTTTATCCCTTAGGCTTATCAAGACACATGTGGTGTCTTTCATATAGTCCGTGCTCTTCGCACTCCTTGACTTTTTAACATTCCCTTGAAATAAACTCACTATTCCTTAGTCCTTCTTAACTTAACTGGTTCCTTAACTTCAACTTTCCTGGTAATCCTTAGCTCATGTTCGTTTATACTGCTGACGTAGACGAGTCGACTACTTCCCGTGTTTCGGACTCTACTCGTATACATATATGGGGTATCTTACTGATACATTGCTACTTACCCAACTAACCCATGAGTAGGTCTGTCAGGCCCACATGCTCCTATCGGATGCGGTCGTCCCACAACACAGTTGGTACACTTGTAGTGTCCGTCCACGCCTAGGTGAAGTATTCTGTTGTCAACTCCCATTATATTGTCCGTGACAACATTCATTCCTTACTTCCCGAACTTAATCGAGAAAGTTATCCATTGTTGCATCCTTGTCAATTGCCCCGGTTTCACTGGTTTGGTTTAAAAGGTTGGAAAGAAGTGTTGGTTTGAAGGAAAATCTGGTTTTGAAAGAAAAGGGTTTGTTTGAATACATCTGGGTTGAAAGAAAAATTTCCATGGTTTCACAACATCTTCTTACCTTAGCCGAGTCTAGCTTCTTGCTGACTGGCGTACTTCCAATTACAGAGGTTAGGCGACAGGCCCTTCCACTGTTATGACGATCACATTTAACTCCATGGTACTTTTCCAAGTACCTGTAGTGGTTATGAATTTCCCGATACCCTGTTATACAGCCACTTGCTATGGCAGTGCGCCTGCTAACTGGCTATCGGTTCAACACATACCGATTGTGGTATTGTTTTGACCCATATTGTCATCAGTGGCCTTGTTGGCCCTCACTGATCTTACTGCCTTGATAAATACTCCTATAGGTGATTTCTCACTGTATTCACATGATATTCATTTACTAGGGTGTTTTCCCATTCTGAGACCCCTTGTTCTTAGTGTTTTATTTGCTTTGTAGCCCGTTCCACGTATTTGGGCATTACATTATAGTCCCCTTGTCGTTGTACACCGTGGGTGTGTTATTTATCAACTTTTGTCCCGAGACACTCGTCTCGGTTTCTTAATCCACTTCTTGCCTTTGCACGGTTGGTGCGTTGCAAGCTGGTTGTACTCCTGCTCTGCATGTCGACCCATGTTGCCGGAAATTCTATTCTCCATATACAAGATCCTCACTCATTGCTATGAAATGGGTTAACACTATCCAGATGGAGACCGTCTCCGGGATTCCCATTTTCGGGATCTACCGTATGACAGGTTCTCCGTACCCTAAAGGTATGTAATAACAGCTAGTCGGGTATTCCCGAGTAAGATGGCTCCACTCTCTGGCGTTTCTTTCCCAATTATCAAACAGGGATTGTGGAGGGTGGGATGGATATGTAGGTTTCCAGTATCACTGGTAGTTCCTATCTAGCGTATCTCTCACGCTATCACTCACTCCTTAACCCAAAGTACTTAAATCCTACTCGTACTTCCTAAGCTCGGTAATTCAGTCATCAGAGCATACTTCGCTGATACCACTTTTTGTAACACCCCATCCAAACAAAACTACTTACAACAAATTGCAAGCGGAAGAACAACCTCATCACATTACTTAACTTTTGGTGTTACCGCCGTTAGCCACCCACGTGGCTAACAGGCTACTACATACACAACGTACCGTCTGATGGGCTAAATTCCCGAGACTATACATTGTTATTCCTTCCAATACAACAACAACAACAACACCATATCACTATACCGAGTATTTTATAAACTGGTGCCGACAACAATATCGTCTTACTACCCTACTGTATATATATACTTAAATGAATACCCATGTACAATGTCTACCCCGTCTTACTCTCGGACGGCTTCCAGCTCTCTGTACCTGAAATAAGAAAAGAGAGAAAGGGGTGGCCCCAAGGGGCTCAGCACCTTTGCTGGTATGGTAATCCCGCAGCCCACATGCTATCGGGCCACGCACAACTACTTGTCGTCTTAGCATGCGGTTGATTATTTTTAATCATACATGTAACAACAACACACAACATTAAACATTTCGCCTCAATGGGCTCAACAATCGATAATACATCCTACTTATAAATCACCCATGGTATTCATCATCCCTAGAGTGTTTCTCCTCCACGGAGCTACTTCCTTAATAGACGACACATACCCTTAATCGGGTTATCCTCAAATGCCTCTTATCACAACACTTGGAATCATTTCCATGATCCCACACTTCGCATTTTACAACATTAACATACACTACGTAACAAACTTCAACACTTTGCACGTTTCCATGTGCACAACCATACACCGCAATAAATATTGCATCACAACAAAACACATAACCAACGGGAATGATTTTTCTAGGAACCGACCCAAACATCACCAACATACTGGTGAGCCTAGAGATTGTTGCCAGTCTCATGATAGCTCGTTACATAACTCGTTACCGTCTCGTTAATGAACGGTTACTTCACACAAGGTGTCTCGGATATAGTGATCCAAGCACACCGAAACAAACATAACAAGTATGCCCCTGTGGCCCGACGTGAGTCAGTAATAGCCTTGGTTAAGCTAAAGGGAAGGTTGGGAACCAAATTGGAAAACAACCATACATACAGAGAGGATCGAACCTGCTATGACAACGACCCCCATACTCACACGCGTGGCCGGAACAGACCGGACTCCTCACTCCCCCCCCCGTTAGCACTTATTAGTAGTTCAACTTTGAACTTTATCAAACAAATCACAACATTGAGTTAAGTCTTGTCAGACATACACAAGGGAAGAGAGAGTCACACATTCACATACAAACATCACACACAAACATCACATAACCACTCACGCATAGCCGTGGTTAGAACGTTCCTTAAGTCGGAAACGTTATTACCGGATACCGTTCTCTTACGTTTACCTAATAGTGGTTAACTAGCCCTTCAAGCGCATTAGAGGTTACCGGTATCGGCACGTAAAATACAATAACAATAATGACTGTAAACTCGTTTCATGATTTATAATAACGTGGCAAACATACAGAAAAACACATTGGCATACAAGCCGGTGTAATCCGATAGGACAGGTTGCAAGAAACCATACCTGTCACCGGAGTCCACTTATCCTCACCATTTATGTTCCTCGAGTAACTCTCGAACAACTGTTAACATCACATATGTTTTTTATTAACATCGGGGTTTGCTTGATCATTTAATGTCAATGCTTAATTGTTCCCCGTTAACTTAGTACATAACTTAACATTTTTACTGTTTACTCTCACATTTTAATACAACTTTTAACCCATTTTATTGCCCTAAAACTCACCTACATGTCCCTTAACATCCTTATAACATCATCACCTACCAATCCCCCTCATCACATATCATTTTCATAACCTTAAACCATGTTTTTGGTCCGACCGACCCACCGACCGACCCACAATGGGTCGGTCCATTACAACCCCTTTTTACTTCCTTACAAACATGCCCGTCCGACCCACGTCCGACCACCATTCTGGTCGGTCCATGTGCGAACCTTTTCCCTCCTTTGTAACTTGACCGACGACCCATGTCCGACCCACCCTTTTGGGTCGGACATTACCGAACACATTTCTAACATTTTACAGAGGCTCGACCGACCCACAAACTGGGTCGGCCCCTGGGTCGGTCGCCTCCTAACTTACCCAAACTTTGTCAAATCTTCACCAAACTTCTCCTAAGGCCTCTTAATGTGTTCTAACATCATTTGGCACTTCAAACACACCTTAAGATATTCTTAACACTCACAAAACTATTTTTCCTACTTCCTTAAACCTTTACTTACATCTCCACAAAATTCCTAACACTTACAATGTTTTCTCCTTATGATTCTAGGTGCATTTCACCTATAATGACCACAACACTAAGGTGTTTTCTCTACACCTATCATCATCTCTCAAATTTCCTTTCTTACTAGCTAAATCTCCTTTTTCACATCATACCTAACATCACTTATTCCTTGAACATCAACATTACCTAACCTTAAACCAAACTCCTCCAAGACTAAACAACATCCACTAAACCACTACACTTTAATCCTAGAACTTCCAAGACAACACCTAAATCCTTGCATCACTCAAAACACTTTAATACATGTTTTCTTCTCAAGTAACATTGATTCACCTTTAACACTTTCTAGTTCACCAAAACTCACTTACAACACTTAGAACTTCTTACACATTTTCCCAAATTTGGCCATAGTTTCTCTTGTATATACTCACATCCAAACACTTAGGTTTTTACCTTATTTCATTCAAAACACCTAAAATCCATCAAACACATCCTTATACCCCAAACTTCATACATTAAGCACTACATCACAATATAGTGCATAACTTAAATTGCTTGGCACTTAGGCCCTAATAACATGGCTCTTAGGCCCTTAATTGCATAACCTTAAACACTGATTTCCCACATAAATAATGCCTTTGACCTGCAATACATACACCAAAACATATGTTCTTTTACTAGTCTCCTTGAGAACATTTTGCTAGGTCACTCACCATTGGCTCCTTAGGTATTTTATCAAGCAAATCAAGCTCATTTTCCTAAGGCATTTAAACTACATTGAGATAGTTTGTTTACCTCTTTTCCTCACAAATTTCTTTCTTGTTCCTTGTAAACCGGTGGGGTGTTTGGTTTTTGTCAACTTCTAAACATTATACAAACAACATATGAGTATTCAAGCATTTGCTTATGCTTCATCTCATTGTAAACCCTAGTTACCATATTGTTTTAAAACACATTAAGGTAATTGTTTTACCTTGGAATTGGAAGAGAACTTGAATGAGTATCAAGAGAGGGCTCCTCCTAGCCCTTGAAAGATTCAAATGAAGCTAAAACAAGCAAGATAAATACACCATTGTGAGGTGAATTTTCGGACAATGTAAACATGGAGGAAACTTGATTTTTCTTTGAGTTTCCTTACCTTGAAGCAAAGGAGAACAAGAATATGTGAAAAGGTGAGCTCAAGCTCCTCCCATGGTGGTTTCTCTTGGCACCGAAATGGAGGTTTTGAAGCTTTGAAGAGACAAGATTGTAGAGCTTGGCTTAACTAAGAGAATGGTGGTGTTTGTTTTTGATTTGGTTAAGTGAGCTAGATTTTACATGTGGTCAAAGGTGGACTTCCATGGTTGTAGTGTTATATTACCGAGAGAGAACAAGAAGAAGAGAGGAAGAAGAGAGTGTGGAACCGTGTGAAATGAAGGAGGAAGGAAAATTAAGATAGAATTTGCTTTTAAGATATTTAGCTTAAAGCAAATAGTAACTATGAGTCACATTTATTTACTTAACAAGTTAACATGTTTGGTGACTCCTCTCTACAAAACCGGCCACCATTATGCCTAGGAGGGTTTTTGGTCTTTGTTGACCAATTTAATCACTTATAACATTATATGTTACAACCTAGTTATAAAAGTCACTATTCACCTATAACAAGGCACATAGAAGTGAAATTTTTGATTTCCCACTAATATGGCCACCCAAATGTGATACTATATAGTACACATGTTAATTAAAGAGTAATGATGGACATTTAGCCATTCAAAACTCATTTACAAGACAATTTTTCAAAACGTGCTTTAAGCCTCCTTAAAGCACATTTTGTGTTTTAACTTGTTTTCAAGCTTGGTTTTCTTTAGTAATTGATTTAATATGTTCATTAACATATAAATAGGTATAGGTATGACCATTAGGTCTTTACACATTTATCCCAAGCTTAGAGCACATTTTTGCTCATATTGACTTTAAGGTATTACCTTGTGTTTTGTTGATTTCATTGTCTACCAAAGTTTCCTAAGGACTTATTTAGCCCTATCAAATCATAATTAAATGTTATCAGGTCTTGGTAGGCTCTTGGGTCCTAACCAAGTTCACTCATAGCTTAGAGCATGTTTTTTGCTCAAACTGTGTCTTAATGTTTTATTGCATTTATATGGTTTAAATTGTCACTGATGTTACTAAGGCACTTTTTAGCCTTTACATACCATAATTTGATATTTAAACCACATATCAAGGTTTGGGGTATTTCAATCTACCCCCCTTAAAAACTTCGCCCTCGAAGTTCACACTTTCACACATCATAGATTTGAACACAATAATCACTTGGAAATAAACTTCCTTAACCAAACACACTTTACATCACAACCTCGGACTAATGGTCCGGGCAACACATTCACATCCACACGTAACATAACATATCCAAATGAAACCTCGGACTCTATGGTCCGGGTATCTTCAACATTTACACATACATAATTTGGACACGTGGGTCCCGATAACATAACAGTCTTTAGACACGTAGGTCTATCTAACACCACACATTTAGACTCATAGGCCTTGATAGTATACACTTTAGAAATCCAAGTCAAACAACATTCATTACACATACCACACCAACATGTCAGAGCATGTATAGCAATCAAAATATCCTTGATATTCACTATGATCCACAGAACCCGGTCGCGATGGACACCTTCCGTCCCCGTGCCTTTGGAGTTTAAAACAATCACATAAGTTTAAAATTTCCTTGTGAGATTAAGTACGAGAAACTTTAATTACGTAAAGTATCCATCAACGTTTTATAAATACCAATTTAAATCCTTTTGAAAACACACACAACTCCAAGTCCAACTTAAGCTCTTTGCTTCATTTCTTAGCGTGGTTATTTGTGACCACTTATAGGGAGTTTCAAGAGTCATCCAACCCGATGTGATCAGCATCAGTGTTGAACTATCCTTCCACTCCAATTTGTGTTCGGCTTCCCTTGGTCGCATGCAAATCAAGTTCCACCTCCCACTTCATTTTCAAGCGTCAAGTAAATCACTCATTTCCAATTTTCTATCTTTTGAATCATTCTAGTCATGATCACAAAATCTCCAAAGGATAACTCTCGTCTATCAGTTTACCTCTTACCTCCTTTAATCACGTTTGCCTAGGGAATCTTATTCTCACTAGGTTCTATGTCGGTATCATGCCCTTTTATGCATCACTATAAGTATACATATTATATATATACATATATTTATCAAAATACAACACCCTGATTTACATTTATACACTGTCGGGGCTCTTATTCCCCCGGAGTTTCTCTACTCCCACACTTGTACAATCACACACAATGTTAACAAACACACCACTTATCACAATGGTATTCGCATCCTCTGTGCATTACCACAATAATCCATGAATGAATGTGTATGTTTACGTAACACACACACCAATCATCAAACAAACAATAATTTTGTGCTATGCACAATATAATCACATACACTACGTACACTTGTACGGTAATATACACTAAGTGGTTTTGCGCTCTACCCCCTTAAAAGGATTACGCCCACGTAATCAGTCACTAAACATTGGCTTAAATGTCTGCCGTCGTGAAGTGTTTTAACTTCCACGCGGTCTATTACACAACTGATTCTGATTAGAGGATCTCAACCATATTGGCGGTTTAGTTCCTAAACCAGGAATTCTCATTGGAGTTGTAACTCATAACCGGTTTCGGTCCTGGCCTGTGAGGCTTTTAGGGGTTAATTAGCCATTCACTCATGTTCATATTTTACGTTGTACATTTGAATCACTGGTCACTAGTTTTCTGCGCGAAACTTTAATAACTGTAGCGCTTAATTACTCCCCCCTTTTGTATTCTACATCCCCGATTGTCACCTTTATCTTGGTAACAATGGTTTCTCAACCGACGCACGGTATTTTTACCCTGAGCGGATTCGGTGAGTTTCACATTTTCATAACAATTTATTGTGTATACCACTATGTATTTTACAATGATTGCCTTGTTCCCTTCCGACTTACTGTCGGTTGAGATTGAGCTACTACCTAGTGTGTAGTGCTCTCTCACTATTTCCAACATTTGGGGTATATTCCATACCGATATTTGACAGTTAGTGCTGCTGTAGTCACTTACTGTTAATCATGTTTTCACATTCGGTTTTGTACAAGCACTCTTTATTGGTGCGGCCTTGCATTTCTAGCATCGGCCATTATACATTATCTTGTCCACAATCAACATGTTTCCAATCCTAGCTCTCTCATCGTTCATTACTGCACAAGTGCAATACCAAACACTCAGTCATACAGAGTGCAGAGGCGTTAAACTCTCGACAGTAAATCCCTATGCGATCGCATGGAATTCACACTGAGTTCCTCATCACACAATACCTACCACGGCTTATGCTCAGTTTGTTTAACATCACTTATCTTGATCTCCACTGAGTTTAACTCTTAACTGGTTTTATCTGTTACATTATCGTTGACAACATTATACAACGGTCGCTTGTTGCGCACCGTACTTATTGTATAATACTAACTCACATCGTATTTACTGTCATATTAGCTTCCACACATAAATTACATTATTCACATTACGGTTCATCCCTCATTGGATGACAACTGAATGCTCCTTGAGCATCGATCATTCGAGTCACAAGCCGGCACTATCAGCCAGTGCTTCACTTTATACACACGTAGTACTAAGTTAATTGCTCCCTTTCACTAATAACGTCATCCATCCTTAACATATTTCTTGAACTTGATCCACATGACTACCGCTCCTGCGGTCTCACAATATCGAGAGGTATCCCCACTCTTAATGCAGTGGTTCGTTTACCACTCTATTCGCTTATACAACCTAAACTTCTACCATCAATTGAATCTATATAACATATCCTACTTATGGCTTATAAGCCTTATTTGCCTTGAGCTAGGCTCATTATAGGCTGTCCACATACATGTACTTCTCTGTACAATATTACAAGGTCGTTGCATCACGTTTCCTTTCATGGGATGCCCCTTAGGTTTGTCAGTCCGTCTCCTGACAACTTATGTCTAAACTGTGTGTTAGTTTCAACCCTTGTGCTTCTGTCATGCATTTCATTCAACAATTGTTGATGCAAACACCCCTCAAGGATTGTTCCTGGGTGTTGCTAAGTTATTCCTTTACATTTGGCTCACACTCACTGGTACATTCAGTTAGTTACGCCTTTCGCGTTCTTTACTGGTTAATATCTTCTTCCGTGAAGATTAACATTTCCTGGTAGTGTTGGTACTTATTCTGGGAATTCATCCCGTTTATTGTACATTAATGTGTCCACATTAGGCATCTGCTTGCCATGTACAGGCTGGGTCACCATTCCAGCTATAATGTTTATCCCTAAGGATCCTTAAGACATATGTGGTGTCTTCCATAATAGTCCGTGCTCTTCGCACTCCTTGACTTTTTACATTCCCTTGAAATAAACTCACTAGTTCCTTTAGTCCTTTTTAACTTAACTGGGTTCCTTAACTTCGACTATTCCTGGTAATCCTTAGCTCTTGTTCGTTTTATACTGCTGACCGTAGACGGAGTCGACTACTTCCCGTGTTTCGGACTCTACTCGTATACATATATGGGGTATCGTACTGATACATTGCTACTTACCCAACTAACCCATAAGTAGGTCTGTTAGGCCCACAAGCTCCTATCGGAGTGCGGTCGTCCCACAACACAGTTGGTACACTTGTAGTGTCCGTTACACGCCTAGGTGAAGTATTCTGTTGTCAACTCCCTTATATTGTCCCGTAACAATTTTCATTCCTTGTCAGTTGCTCTTGGTTTCACTGGTTTGGTTTAAAAGAGGGTTGGAAAGAAGTGTTGGTTTGAAAGAAAGTCTGGTTTTGAAAAGAAAAGGGTTTGAATAAATCTGGGTGGAAAGAAAAATTTTCATGGTTTCACAACACCTTCTTACCTTATCCAAGTCTAGCTTCTTGCTGACTGGTGTACTTACAATCACAGAGGTTAGGCTATTAAGCCCTTCCATGGTCATAGTGGTCTCGTTTAACTTTATGGTACTTTACTAAGTACTTTATAGTGGTTATAAATTTCCCGAACAGCCCTGTTATAGCAGCACTTGCTATGGCAAGTGCGCCATGCTAACTGGCTATCAGTTTAACACATACCGGTTGTGGTATTGTTTTTACCCATATTGTCATCAGTGGCCTTGTTGGCCCTCACTGATCCTACTGTCTTCATATGACGGTCATCAACTAGGGTGTTTCCCATTCTGGGGGACCCCTTTATCTTAGTATTGTATTGTCTTTATAGCCCGTTCCACGCACTTGTCGTGGTTACTGAGACTTGTCTCTTGTTTGGGCACTACGTTGTAGTCCCCTTGTCGGTTGGTACACCGTGGGTGTGTTATTTATCAACTGTGGTCCCGTAGACACTCGTCTCGGGTTTCTTTAATCCACTTCTTGCCTGTTGCACGGTTGGTGCGTTGCAAGCTGGTTGTACTCGACTGCTCTGCATGTCGACCCATGTTGCCGGAAATTCTATTCTCCAATATACAAGATCCTTCACTCATTGCTATGAAATGCGGTTAACACTGTTTAGATGGGAACCGTCTCCGGGATTCCCAGTTTCCGGGATCTACCGTATGACAGGTTCTCCGTACCCTAAAGGTATATAATAACAGCCAGATCGGGTATTCCCGAGTATGAGAGTGGACTTCCATCTCTCTGGCGTTGTTTCCCCAAGTTATATACAGGGATTGTGGAGGGTGGGAAGGATATTGTAGGTTTCCAGTAGTCACTGGTAGTTCCTAACTAGCGTATCTCTCACGCTATCACTCAACCCTTAACCCAAAGTACTTAAATCCTAACTCGGTACTTCCTAAGCTCGGTAGTTCAGTCATCAGAGCGATACTTCGCTCTGATACCACTTTTTGTAACACCCCATCCAACAATAACATACTTACAACAAATTGCAGCGGAAGAACAACCTCATCACATTACTTAACTTGCTGGTGTTACACGCCGTTAGCCACCCACGTGGCCAACAAGGCTAATACATACACTATGTACCGGTCTGATGGGCTAAATTCCCGAGCAACTATACGTTATTATTCCTTTCCGTTAACAACAACAATAATATACACCTTATCAACTATACCGAGTATTTTAAACTGGTGCCGACAACAATATCGGTCTTACTACACCTACTGTATACATATACTTAAATGAATACCCATGTACAATGTCTACCCCGTCTTACTCTCGGACGGCTTCCAGCTCTCTGTACCTGAAATAAAAAGAGAAGAGAAAGGGGTGGCCCCAAGGGGCTCAGCACCTTTGCTGGTATGGTAATCCCGCAGCCCACATGCTATCGGGCCACGCACAACTACTTGTCGTCTTAGCATGCGGTTGATTATATTTTAATCATACATGTAACAACGAACACACATCACATAACAAAACACACAACACTTAACATTTCGCCTCAATGGGCTCAATAATCGGATAATACATCCTACTCGATGAGTCACTCATGGTAATCACCATCCCTAGAGTGCTCCTCCTTTAATGGAGCTACTTCCTTAACAGACGACACATACCCTTAATTCGGGTTATCCTTAAACGTCTCTTGTCACAAACTGGGAATCATATCCATGATCCATACACTTCACCTTTTACAACATATGACATACACTACATCACAAAACTTAACAACACTTTGCACGTTTCCATGTGCACAACATAACACCGCAATAAATATTGCATCACAACAAAACACACAACACAACGGGAATGGTTCTCATAGGAACCGACCCAAACATCACCAATACACTGTTGAGCCTAGAGATTGTTGCCAGTCTCATGATAAGCTCGTTACATAACTCGTTACCGTTTCGTTAAATGAACGGTTAACTTAACACAAGGTGCCCCGGATATAGTGATCCAAGCACACCGAAACAAACATAACAATAGTATGCCCCTGTGGCCCGACGTGAGTCAGTAATAGCCTTGGTTAAGCTAAAGGGAAGGTTGGGAACCAAATTGGAAAACAACCATAACATACGGAGAGGATCGAACCTGCTATGACAACGACCCCCATACTCACACGCGTGGCCGGAACAGACCGGACTCCTCACTCCCCCCTTAGCACTTATTAGTAGTTCAACTTTGAACTTTATCAAACAAATCACAACATTGAGTTAAGTCTTGTCAGACATACACAAGGGAAGAGAGAGTCCATACATTCACATACAACATCACACACAAACATCACATAACCAACTCACGCATAGCCGTGGTTAGAACGTTCCTTAAGTCGGAAACGTTATTACCGGATACCGTTCTCTTACGTTTACCTAATAGTGGTTAACTAGCCCTTCAAGCGCATTAGAGGTTACCGGTATCGGCACGTAAACATACAATAACAATAATGACTGTAAACTCGTTTCATGATTTATATCATAACGTGGCAACATACAGAAAAACACATTGGCATACAAGCCGGTGTAATCCGATAGGACACAGGTTGCAAGAAAACCATACCTGTCACCGGAGTCCACTTATCCTGTCCTTATATGTTCCTCGAGCAATTCTCGAACAACTGTTAACATCACATGTGTCTTTATTAACATTGGGGTAGCAAGTTTTTTATTTAGCGTCTAATGCTTAACTTTCCCCGTTAACTTAGTTACATAACTTAACATTTTTAACTTGTTTTACTCTCACATTTTAATACAACTTTTAACCCACTTAGGTGTCATTAAAACTCACCTACATGCCCTTAACATCCTTACAACATCATTACCTACCAATCCCCATCATCACACATCATTTCATAACCTTAAACAACATTTTTGGTCCGACCGACCCACCGACCGACCCACAACTGGGTCGGTCCATTACAGACCCCTTTTTACTTCCTTACAAACATGCCCGTCCGACCCACGTCCGACCCACCATTCTGGGTCGGTCCATGTGCGAACATTTTCCCTCCTTTGAAACTTGACCGACCGACCCATGTCCGACCCACCCTTTTGGGTCGGACCATTACCGAACACATTCCAAACATTTTACAGAGGCTCGACCGACCCACAAACTGGGTCGGCCCCTGGGTCGGTCGCCTCCTAAACTTACCCAAACTTTGTCAAATCTTCACCAAACTTCTCCTAAGGCCTCTTAATGTGTTCTAACATCATTTGGCACTTCAAACACACCCTTAAGATATTCTTAAACACTCACAAAACTATTTTTCCTAATTCCTTAAACCTTTACTTATCTCCACAAAATTCTAACACTTACAATGTTTTCCTTATGATTCCTAGGTGGCATTTCACCTATAATGACCACAAGACCAAGGTGTTTCCTCTACACCTTATCATCATCTCTTTTTCTTTCTTACTAGCTAAATCTCCTTTTTCACATCATACCTAAACATCACTTATTCCTTGAACATCAACATTACCTAACCTTAAACAAACTCCTCCAAGACTTAAACATCCACTAAAACACATTGAATTCCTAGAACTTCCAAGACAACACCTAAATCCTTGCATCACTCTAAACACTTTAATACATGTTTTCTTCTCAAGTAACATTGATTCACCTTTAACCTTTCTAGTTCACCAAAACTCACTTACAACACTTAGAACTTCTTACACATTTTCCCAAATTTGGCCATAGTTCTCTTGTATATACTCACATCCAAACACTTAGGTTTTTACCTTATTTCATTCAAAACACCTAAAATCCATCAACACATTTATACACAAACTTCACACTTAAGCACTACATCACAATATAGTGCATAACTTAAATTGCTTGGCACTTAGGCCCTTAAATAACATGGCTCTTAGGCCCTTAAATTGCATAACCTTAAACACTGAATTTCCCACATAAATAATGCCTTTGACCTGCAAATACATACACCAAAACATATGTTCTTTTACTAGTCTCCTTGAGAACATTTTGCTAGGTCACTCACCATTGGCTCCTTAGGTATTTTATCAAGCAAATCAAGCTCATTTTCCTAAGGCATTTAAACTACATTGAGATAGTTTGTTTACCTCTTTTCCTCACAAATTTCTTTCTTGGTTCCTTGTAAACCGGTGGGGTGTTTGGTTGTTTGTCAACTTCTAAACATTATACAAACAACATAATGAGTATTCAAGCATTATGCTTCATCTCATTGTAAACCCTAGTTACATATATTGTTTTAACACATTAAGGTAATTGTTTTACCTTGGAATTGGAAGAGAACTTGAATGAGTATCAAGAGAGGGCTCCTCCTAGCCCTTGAAAGATTCAAATGAAGCTAAAACAAGCAAGATAAATACACCATTGTGAGGTGAATTTTCGGACAACATGTAAACATGGAGGAAACTTGATTTTTCTTTGAGTTTCCTTACCTTGAAGCAAAGGAGAACAAGAATATGTGAAAAGGTGAGCTCAAGCTCCTCCCATGGTGGTTTCTCTTGGCACCGAAATGGAGGTTTTGAAGCTTTGAAGAGACAAGATTGTAGAGCTTGGCTTAACTAAGAGAATGGTGGTGTTTGTTTTTGATTTGGTTAAGTGAGCTAGATTTTACATGTGGTCAAAGGTGGACTTCCATGGTTGTAGTGTTATATTACCGAGAGAGAACAAGAAGAAGAGAGGAAGAAGAGAGTGTGGAACCGTGTGAAATGAAGGAGGAAGGAAGAATGAAGATAGAATTTGCTTTTAAGATATTTAAGCCTTAAAGCAAATAGTAACTATGAGTCACATTTATTTACTTAACAAGTTAACATGTTTGGTGACTCCTCTCTACAAAAACCGGCCACCATTATGCCTAGGAGGGTGTTTTGGTCTTTGTTGACCAATTTAATCACTTATAACATTATATGTTACAAACTAGTTATAAAAGTCACTATTCACCTATAACAAGGCACATAGAAGTGAAATTTTTGATTTCCCACTAATATGGCCACCCAAATGTGATACTATATAGTACACATGTTAATTAAAGAGTAATGATGGACATTTAGCCATTCAAAACTCATTTACAAGACAATTTTTCAAAAACGTGCTTTAAGCCTCCTTAAAGCACATTTTGTGTTTTAACTTGTTTTCAAGCTTGGTTTTCTTTAGTAATTGATTTAATATGTTCATTAACATATAAATAAGGTATAGGTATGACCATTAGGTCTTTTACACATTTATCCCAAGCTTAGAGCACATTTTTGCTCATATTGACTTTAAGGTATTACCTTGTGTTTTGTTTGGTTTCATTGTCTACCAAAGTTTCCTAAGGACTTATTTAGCCCTATCAAATCATAATTAAATGTTATCAGGTCTTGGTAGGCTCTTTGGGTCCTAACCAAGTTCACTCATAGCTTAGAGCATGTTTTTGCTCAAACTGTGTCTTAATGTTTTATTGCATTTATTATGGTTTAAATTGTTCACTGATGTTACTAAGGCACTTTTTAGCCTTTACATACCATAATTTGATATTTAAACCACATATCAAGGTTTGGGGTATTTCAATATGTGTATGTATATCCACATATACATGTACATGTAAGAAAGTAAACCTAAATTAAGTAAGAAAGTAAAACTTAAGGTAAAGAAGAGTAAATAGGTAATGTGTAAGTATAAGAAGTGTGAGGACATAGTAAGTATGAATTAAGTAATAATAGTTAGATTAATCATTTGAATGTATGTATATCATAGGATTTGAATTGTGAATACCGGAGGAACGTTGGGATACAAGTACAACGGTGAAAGGTATGATTTCTTCATGCCCTGTATCCTAATCTGGTTACCCCGATTTGTGTGCTTATTTGACCACCAATAAGATAAATGCACGAACCGGACTAAATTGCACATACTTGTGTTTGTTTACATTGTTCTTGGTAAGTTTCCCTTGAACAATAGTTTGTATAATTCATGAAATATTATATATGAATGATGATGTGGTGTAACTGAATCTTGTATTGTGCTTATGTATTGTATTGTATTTCGTATGAACGTATATTGAGCAATGTATTTGTGAACGTGGCTTGAGTGTTGACTTGTGCTAATTCCTAACTAACTAACTCCTAACTTATGTGAGTAAATTGGAATGAGTACAAGTCCGATATAGCTTCGGCCACGCGTGAGGATGAGGAGACACAAGAGGTTGGACCCGATTCCTGGTTCGTAAGCTGGTCCACGGCCCAAATCCCTTAAGTGGGTAGCATCCTGGATTAGTGAACCAAGTAAATCCCGGTGGTGGGACGGAGTAGTCCCCGGGCCGGAGGTCCCGACGACTTAACATGAGTAAGAGTAAGAGTAAGTAAGTATGTATGAGTATGAGTATGTATGTGTATGTATGGAGTAAATGAGTAAAAGAGTAATCTCCACCCGATTAACCCGGGTGGACCAATATGGGCTAACAAGTTATTGGATTGCGTATGAATTGCGTATGTATTGTATATTGTATTGGGTATCACGGAATTCAGAAAGGTAAGTATGTATCGTTGGGCTATGTGGATTACTATGGATGAACTGAAGTGTATGCATTGAAGTGTATGTATGTATTCTTTGCGGAGAGTATCGTAGTATATGTATGAAAGCATGTATGCATGTATGTATGAATAAAATGAACCGCATGTATCCGACCAAGTGGTCGGCGTACCCTCACTAGTACGCGGGGTATGCGGTTATCATGCTCGGCGAAAGCTGACCCCTTCGGGGGACATTTTTTAGTGTGCAGGTACCCGAAACGAATATGGTCAAGGAAGAGACCGGAGGCACATCCTGATATTTGGAAGTAAGTAGCGTGTGAGGAACGGGTAGCAAGTAGTCTCTTAGCGAGTATGTATGAACCTTAAAGAGATAGTACATTGTATAAGGATCTTAGTAAACTCGGTATGTAGATTATATTGTATTGTGCTTGGAGTATTGTATTGAATAGAGATTGTAGTAGCATTTGGTAAATGGAGAATGCATTGTAGATTTGTAGTACTCGGGATTCCGGTCCATCAGACCGATGCTGTATGTAGAATCAGTAGCCTTGTTAGTCACGTGGGTGACTAACGGCATTGTATCACCCATTGTATGTAAGTATATATCCGCTGCGAGTATCTGATGAGTAAGGAGATTGGACACTAATGACTGTATTAATAGTAGGGGTGTTACACTCGAACACTTTTTGGCACAAGCGCCACACTTTCAAACACTCTGGCTCAAACGCCACATCTTCACAACATTTTGGCCCAAGTGCTACATTCTTTAAACACTCTGGCCCAAGCGCCACACCTTCACAACATTTTGGCCCAAGTGCTACATTCTTTAAACATTCTGGCCCAAGCGCCACATCTTCACAACATTCCGGCCCAAGTGCCACATTCTCACAACACTCCGGCCCAAGCGCCACATCCTCAAATATTTCTGGCCCATGCGCCTCACTTTCAATTCATCCAGGCTCGAGTGCCTATCCACATCCATGAAATCATCGAGGCCCGAGTGCCAATCCACATTCATGAAACCGATTCCACTCATGCACCTCCCATTTAGTTTGTAAAAGATTCAGGCCCAAATAGGCATTCCTAGTTCAGGTATTTCGTAGAGCCTAATAAGAGTCCAAGAAGAAGGTGATCACAATCATCTTAGTGACATCCCGGTGGTCAAGAGCTCGGTCAGCATGCCGACATCAGACAGTTCAGTAGAGTTTGAATTCAATAGAAAGCTTAGGGTTGCCATGCATTCTACTGCATAACTTGCCATAACACTCATCTTTTAAATGCATCACTCATAGTTTTCAAAGAATGATTGTTTTCAAACCACTAATAAGAAGCATCAATTTTGTCAAATCATCTTCTTCCTCATGTTCACAAGTGGATGACTTTTTCAAGTTTAAATGGTAAAAAAGAGGGGTTCTGTTTTACACAAGTTTCTTTTGAAGAAAATGGTTCATGAAATAATCATTTCCCGACAATGGAAAGCAAAGACCTGTATTTTGTTTCCCAAAATTTGAACATGCCTAACCAAACACCACAGCTTATCCCAAAACATCCAAATAACCCCCAAAGCGGTTCCAAATGCATAAACCCTAGATTAATACTGGGGGCAATCTGAGTTAGGTTTGTTATCTTTAATTTTCGTTTTAACGTGTGAACAAGTCTTTGAGTGAACATTTCGTGAGAGTGCCTTGAGCGGAAAAACCATGAGTAAACGAGCCTGTCATTTTTACACGACTCCAGAGAGACCACATTCAAAGGTGAGGTAAACGGCATAGCTCTAACCGAAGGAGATAGTTTGTAAATTTACTCTTAGACCTGCGAAAAGTAACAAAGAACAGATACACAACTATCAGGAATGACGAAGCACCTAGGTACAGCACCACATAGCCAAAAGCTTGTGAACCCTAACATTAAACCCTAGGCACCCCCGCTGAGCCTTTCATATATCCCTTTTCGATATTATGAACTCCACAAAATAACCCAGCCAATGATGAATGTCCGACCCGGTGACCAAAGGAAGCGAGGAGCCCGAGTCTCAGATAACATCTTCATTAGTTCAAAGAAGCAACGCCGCTATCGGCATGACGAAGCGATCCGTAAATGGTCCCAGAGTGACACAGGATCCAAAGAGCTCACATCAAAATAGCTCTCGAAGCCCAACACCGGGAAACACAAGAACCCCGAAGGCAAAGTCAAGAAAGGATAAAACAAAGAGGCAAACCCGAAGTGCCTCGAGGAAATATGAATGACAAAAAGAGGAATGGTGTAAAGGACGACTTCAAAAGTCCAAGTCCAGAAGCTCGAAAACAACATCAACACAAAGAAGCTAGACGACTTCAAGACAAGGAATATGAACCCGAGAGAAGGCGCAAGGTGCAGCTTTGGTCACCCCTTTAAGCTCCACATACCTCAAACATCCCTCCGTGGTCCCGTTGTCTTTCATCACACCCCATGACCACGTTATAAGCCTCAAAGACTTCCGACTTGGTAGTTGTGTATCCAATCACGTGAAAGTAATAGATCGAATGCGTAAATTCATCAAATATCAAATTCAATGGTCTAGAAGTTGTGACCGTAAGTGAGAAATGAGTGTAAACACCAAACACGTCGAGTGTAGGTTATGAAGCACCAAATCAGAACATTAGCCTTGACCCTGTGAGGACGAGACTCGTTCGCACGTTTAATCAAAGAAAATACTAGGGGCAATCGATCAGAATGATCGATTGCCATGAACTCTAGCTTAGATTGTCTTAAGGGAAAAATAATGGGGGCAATTGTTGGTTCCAACAATTGCTATGACAACACCAATTGGAACCCAAAGCTTAAACATCACCACCACCATCCCACCACAGGCACACATAAGCCCTTACCTTCACTTCATACACCGCACAGGCCCACATAAGCCCTTACCTCCACACCTCCACTACATAGGCCCACATAAGCCCTTACCTTCACATCATACACCATACCCCACCGGCGGCATGTTCATCTCGTAGGAGATAAATTACAAGTCCGAAGTCTATAGTTAGGAAATGATAATTCACTTTCCTTTTCACTAAACAGAATTTTCTTCAAACAATGCCACGTTTGGCACCTCTTTCAACAATTTCTTGTCTTGAACAACTTTCCTCTAACCACTTCGGTTTCATAAACCTCATCATGGCCACATTTGGCACACTTTCTAGCAATGTCTTGCTTTGGACAATTTTTGATCCTTAACATTGCCATGTTTGGCACATTTTCCAATGATTTCTTGTTTTGGACAAGTTTCCTACATACACTTTGATTGTATTTTGACATGCACATCATCTTTGCCACGTTTGGCACTTTCATAATCAACTTTCATCATGATCATTTGCATAAAGTTTACCTTGTATCCGTCTGTACGAAACTCCTCATCATAGATACAGATTCTCAGCCGAAGATGCAGATTCTTCAGGGATACAGATTCTCAGCCGAAGATGCAGATTCTTCAGGGATACGGATTCTCAGCCGAAGATGCAGATTCTTCAGGGATACAGATTCTCAGCCGAAGATGCAGATTCTTCAGGGATACAGATTCCCAGCCGAAGGTACAGATTCTTCAGAGATCCAGATTCTCAGCCAAAGATTCAGATTCACCAGAATAGATGAACTCAACCTCAGGCTCGTCATGAACCCAATTTCCTACCATTCCACTTAGGCACCCATAGGTCCTACTTTACATCCGTGAATTTAGGCACACATCACATCATCGATCTCATTACATCTCTACTTCAGGTTCCCGACACCTTATAATGCTCAGCGTATTCCAGGTTCCCGACACCTTATAATGCTCGGCGTATTCCATTCAATCTCAGGTTCCCGACACCTTATAATGCTCGGCGTATTCCAGGTTCCCGACACCTTATAATGCTCGGTGT